>LR990056.1:10010000-14810000 GCA_905147135.1 Blastobasis lacticolella
TTAAAAAAGAACAATAAATACATCCATGGACTTTTAATAAGACAATAAGTCTTATTAAGTATCTCAACTGTCGTGATTTATTTTCCTATCACTACCACGTTCCAATGTACAGCCGTACAGCTAGTGCAGTTTGTGAATTTCACAACACCGCACTAACAGTCGCGTGGGCCGTGATAATGACAATAAAAATTACTGCGCGGCACTGTGTGATCACACCGGCTACGTGCACAGTAAAGCGCTAATATGTCGACATAGATATGTTTCGGAAATAGGTAATTAAGTTTCGTAAAAGCTTTTAATTTAATAAGGTTTTAATGTTATACGGTACAGGGAAGCGGGCCATCATCTACACGGGCGTCATCGGTGCTTTGCTCACATCTTGAAGGATCCAAGTTATAGTCCAAAAGAAATACTGCTGTAGGAAAATAAATCCATATGTGAGGTTTAGCTTAGCTTTCTTAAGAAGGCTTGCGCAAAGGCGGCGATCCATTTACTTTTTACTGCCTTCACCTCGTTTGGCTTACGACGTGAGGATGTCGAAGACCGAGCGGTATTGGAGCGGAGCTTGGTAGCCGAGATTGGCCACTTGAAATTCAAAATTCAAAATTTCTTTATTGATTAGGACATTAAATATCTCTTTCAATCGTCAAAAAGGAGGGGGGTAAGAAAGTAGGAAGGAATCACACAGTGACACGCTGACCGCCCTATGGCCGTAGATAAACGTATCCCTCGCCAACCACGACCGAACCGTGCTCGACAATGCCAGGCAGAGCCGGAACGCTATCATGATGCGGCTTGGATGATGATGATGACTCTTTGCCTCGTTGCCCTTCGATTTAGTCGAGCATCGATTTCGGTTTGCTCTGAGGCTAAACCGTAAGTACAAATATACGATAATTTACTGTCTTGGATAGATTGTGGCGAATAATATTATTGAGTCTTTGTTACTTGAATAAATAAATTTAAATTGAAATAACCCGTTCCCATAGTATTTGTTTAAAGCATTTTACTTTTGTAACTGTACGTAGAATGAGGCCGCTAGGCTACCATAGGATCGGTACTCATTTCTTGCATAGGTACAAAGTGTAATTATAGTTCGAATCATGTTTAATAAACCATAACTAATTTTACAAAAACACAGCACAAGGTATCGGTACGGTATGCCTTAATAATTCCAAATTACGCCCAACACATGGACCGATTTGTACGGCCTTCAACCTTGTCTATTGCTTGACCATAATCACTTTGTTGTTGAACGGGACGTGTTTCGCAAGCGTTAATTGTATCTACGCGGTTCTGTTACACTTTTTATGGCCAATTCTCTTCTTATATCGCAGTTTCGATCAATAAAAACGAATAGAAATCGTGTGATTATCGGTGACGTGTGCGAGAACCGTGTGTTTATTGTTTTGTATATCGTTTTCTTTATAGAAATTACGACACGCATGGTTTCTGGACTTTGGCAGTGCTCGTACGTAGACGTCGTACGTCATACAAAAGTTACGATGTGCGTAATGCCGGTGTAATATTATATTGAATTTAAATCTAGAATAAGTATAGGCTACAATTTCGAATTATAGCTTTCGGCATGTGTAACAAAATTGAAAAATTACTGGTACAAAGGCCGTGACGCATTCACGATCTGCCTGGTGCTGTAGACGTCCATAAGCAGCGGTGATCACTTCTTGGATGACCACAGTAGTTATATCTCTAAAAATATAAATTATTTTGTCCTTTGACATTTTGTATTTATGTCCTTTTACATTGTTTAGTTATTAATTGTCATGTGAAATTTTAAATATTACTTACCTTTGGTATTTTAATTTATTTATTTCGTTGTTCATTTATATGGTTATTAATAATACTAATTAATAATAATATTGTATAATTGTGAATAACTTACAATTAATATAATAAACTAAAACAAACTTTCTACGCAGACATTTGACCGTCATTTCTTGTACCTAAAGTAAAACTACAGTTCGGCCTCATCATGCCTGTCTAACTCCAAACCATTACTTATAAAACACATAACATAAACCCCTTTATAAGTCGCAATCAGATAACTGAGTAGGCTAAACTCAAAAGTGACCGTGTTACGGTTAGGAACACTTAAGATCAAATGCCATCTACCAGGGTAGCATAAATCAACAGGTACCTCAGGAGCTCTCAGTATGACGATGTAACAATTTCTACGCAGGTGTTATCGCAGGGCAATGACCCAAGATAACGTTACCTGGTTAAACTCAAACTAGCGTTAGATAAACACTCGTGCTTATAAATATTTACGTTTTTTATACTTATGGTGTTTGTTGAGGTATTTTTTGTATGGTTGACGTAAGGAAAAATTGACTATTTACGGTTACCTCATCTTAGGTTAGCTTTTAGTCATTACTTGGCTCTAAGCTCGTGATTAGATTAATGATCCTTTGTACGGATAAATCCCTTTAATTAAAAAAAATATGGTTTTAATGTCCCGGTTGTGCTCACGCGCTCGAGGGCAGGGCACGCGTTGACCATAATCCTAGATTTAGCAGATTAGATAATTACAATGGAGCGACGCCATCTGACCTGCGTGACCCTGCTACCAGGGGAATCTGACCAGATTGGATCATGGTTACAGATTCAGTTGCCTGAATGTGCAGGTTTCAACACGATGTTTTTCCTCACCGTAAGAGCGTCGGTTAGCATTCAATTCATGTACATAACTCAGAAAAGAGTCATTGGTATATGACCGCAGTGGATTCGAACCCGGTACCTCTCGCTTACGAGTCGGATACCTTAACCACTCGGCCAGCGATACTCTCAAATGTTAACTCTAATGATTTTATTCAATCTTGACAGTTTTCGACAAGTTAGAAACATTCATTCAGCTCTTCTTTTATGTTTAAATACCTATTTATATATAGCCTACGAGTATAAAATAATTTGTATTCTGTGAACAAGTGTCGATTTAAAATTTATAACCGAAACATGTTAAATATCAATGCAAATTTAAATTGTAAATCTCTGACATAATATTTATTTTTGTTTCAGATAACATCGAGTGGGCTAGAAACCTTCGTATATAAGGTAAACAAGTTGCTGTATACATTTATTGACATAAATATTTCGCACATACCTACACCGGTAACAATGGTTAAATATCGGATAAATTGTAAGACTGTGTTAGGCTAAGTTCGACTCATTATCATCATCATCTTGGTGTTAAATCCCGTTTGAGCACCCGCGCAACACGCGGGGGCCCGGGGTCTGCCTTCCTGCATTGGTTAAGTTAAATCTTAATCTATACTTTATACATCACTAGTGGACCCGGCGCGACTTCGTTCGCGTACACCTACTTTACCCGTACCTACCATTTTTCTTGCTTATAAACATTCCTCTTGAATAACTCTATATATTGTTGAAGCCCGCATTAAAATCCGTTGCGTAGTTTAAAAGATCTAAACGTACATAGATACAGACGGCGGGAAGTGACTTTGTTTTTTTACTATAAAGGTGTATGTTGTCTGGTAGAGATCGCTTGCACAAAAACTAGGTAAGGGTTTTCTTTACTTTTTAACGTAATTATTCTTGCGTGAGCAATAAAGAATTTATCTATCTATAAATCCAAACGGACTAAGTCGGGGAAAGCCTAGGTACGCTACAGGTAATAAGTGCACGTCTATGAAGTAGCTGGTAAAAGCTAGTATTAAACTTAATCAAAATATGACTCCGGCTTGGTATCCTCAATAAACGTAGCTCGATTTTCAATTAAAATCAATTCCGAAGTCCAATTTAATTTCCCATCAGTTGCTGGTCGGAACTTTCTCTGTCAGCGAATCGGTCCATAAACTATCCCTAGCTAACGAAGTGAAATGTATAGTGTAGGTGTGGCTCTGTGTTATGTATAATAATATTATATGATTGAAGAATGTTGTGCCATCAGTACCATCACAATGAACGCTTCAAAATCCGTGATTGATGAAGCATTTTTGTGCGAAGACGGTTGTTTTATTTGTGGTAGAATGGATTTATTATAAATTAGTGGACCCGGCGCGACTTTGTTCGCGTACACCTACTTTACCCCTACCTACCCTTTTTTTCTTGCTTATAAACCTTCCCCATGAATCACTCTATTGTTGAAAACCGCATTAAATCCGTTGCGTAGTTTAAAATATCGAAGCGTACATAGAAAGAGACAGACGGCGGGAAGCGACTTTGTTGTATTCTATGTATAGAGATGCTTGTAGCATGAAAGCGATAGCATCACGATCATTGACCATAACAGTCAACTGCTGGGCCTGAAGATGCATCCAAATTACTGAAGGGTAACCATAATCTCCTTTTTTGGCAGGTGCGTTTTAGAAAGACGCAACTCTGCTTGGTTGTCCATTGTCGGACCAGGAAGGTGTTAGCTGGTCTTCCTGGTTTGTCTCTCTTTTATGTAATACGGCAGACAAACAGGCATGCGAACCACCTGATGGAATGTGGTCACCGCCGCCTATGGACATCAGCGACACCAGGGGCGCTACCAATGCGTTGCCCGCCACTAAAGAGACCTCTAATTTCATCATCATCATCATCTTGGCGTCATGTCCCACGTGAGGGCCCGGGGTCCGCCTCTGAGAGGGAAAAATACATCTAATATACCTCAAACAAATTGTTTATTTCGTACGACACCCACAAGGTGAAGGGGAGTCGCTATAAGTATTGAACTCTGACTGACAAACCAGTAAAACGTATAGATAACGTATTATTAATGTAATAAGCATCCTCCGTAATTTGGCAGGCTTTCTTTGTCGGAGGCCTCATTAAAATGCTGTTTGGTAAAGTACTGCCGACGTACCAGCATATTATATGGCGTATTATATAAATTCTTATTCAATAACCATTGCATGCTCTTGGCTGTATCCAACGTAATGTCCGGTGGAAGAGACTGGTGACGTCACTCTTTTTATTTAAAGGTCGTGTGTCTACGATTTGCAGGATATGGCTTGTATGAGACCAGCTAGAACCCTTTTGGATACTAAAAGATACCACTGTTTTCTTTTGTGTAGTTATATTCGATTCTGTGACCTGTGGTCTGTTTGCCAAATGTGGAAATTATGGAATATTGTTCAGCAATTTAATAGCATGGTTAGAAATAAAATCAAAGGCAGATGATAGACTGACATGGCGATCGCTCTATCGAAAGTGGACTCTCACAGGCTATCGATAAACTGTATACTATTGGTTACCTTCTCGCGTTCGGAAGTTTTATTGTCAACTTAGTCCTTGATGATATAATTTTATGCAGATACCTACTACTTTAAAAGTAAAAAATCAATCAAACATTTCATTTTACAATATCTCTTCCAGATCAACTAAAGATTAAAGAACTGAGGAATTATTGAAATTTTCTACCGATCATTCCTATTTGTTCCGCAATCTTGCATTATCGAAATATCATTGTAGAATTACGTAAATTTTATCGCCACACCGGATACCATGCGATCGCCATCGGAACCAGCTACATTTCAACCGCCCCTTTCTTCGCATACAAACTCGCGCATTACAAGCATATGTCGGAAAGGCGTCATGTCTATGCTTTCCACGGCCATTGGAGCGGCATTCTCGTAAATCCTGGAGTTATTACCGGCTGTCAGGCGACGCGTGCTGGTCCCAACTCCATGTTTTGTTTGAATTACTGAATTAATCCGGCGTGCATCACACGAGCCGTTTAATTACAGACGTCGAGTTTTCCGCACAATTTCCTGCTTTCGTTGAGATGTTGGCAAAAAACTAGGCAGCAATCGCTTAGTGATGGGAACGCAGATTGTGTTCGGTATCTAGGTTTATATTACAGATGCCGATCGTATTTGTTGCTACCTCCATTCTCTGTTCGAGGTTTAGTTGTTCCGCGTGGTTTTTGTTTAAGTACCCTCATTCTGTCTTGCAAAATTCTTGACACATCTGTTGTTGCCATTATTGCTTTAGAGCGACTCTGTACCTTCATGCGGTATACCTGTTACATTATTCATTTCTTTCGCATTGTAAAGAGAGATATTTTAATTACATATTCACATTACAGTACAAAGATATCGCACTATCGATGTAAATAAAACCACTAGATAATAATTAAAATAGACGCTCGTCACTAGTGGTTTAGTAATTATAAAGAAATAGCGATGAAAAACAGTGGCTGAGCCACCTTGTAATTTGCTAAATAGCAACTATTTTAAATAACAACCTGTTTCTACTGATAATACTTGTTTGCCATACAGATTACCTACCTTTAAAGAAAAGTATGTATCATCATCACAGCCCATAACAGTCCACTGTAGGACTTAGGGCCTTTGTCACGATAGGGAAGGTTATTGCCATAATCTCCACGCTTGGCAGGCGGGTTGGAGATCGTAGTGTTATAAATATAACAAAGAAAAATGCTGCTGCCCATTTTCCAGCCTACGGAGAGTCTTAGATTTTTACCTTGAAAACATTAGTCGCCTTGTACGACACCCACGAGTGTAAGGGGTTGGTGCTATTCTACGCTGCCGGACACCACACGGTCTACTTAACTATATACCAATAGCAATCCCACCCACAAATTAACGATGTCCAAATCGGAGTCTCCGACACGGACCCTGTTAATAACATAGTAAAAAGCATAAACCGTACCCACCCGCATTAAAATTCCAGACATAGTTAAACCAAGCTCCTTTTCTTCATAGGATTAACCGACCCAGAGTCGAACCCACAAAAAATTGGATTCAATATTTAATATTTTTTAAATTTTATTTGTGTGAACAAAATGTTGTGTTTAGGCTAGGCTTTAGGTTACGATTAAGATGATTCCCTTCCTGAGATGTAGGTCGATAAATTCCAAAACAATCACTGAGTAAAGTTTAAAAGGTACGAAAGTGCAGAGAAAGGGCTGCCATATTTTTTTAGGCAGAATATCATTTCTTACTTACAAGAATAATTATGAAAATTCAGCTCAATTAAACGTCTAGAAATCGCAATGAACTATTTATAAATTAGATATAGTTTGCGAAAGCGCCACTGTTTAAAGCAGTACCTGCATTGCTATTTCTAGACATTTACTTCAACAGGTTTATTTGAACCCCCGTCGGCAAAAGGAGGATGTTAGAAGTTTGAAGTAATAGCACCATTGATAGCTTCTAAGACGGTTCCTATGTTTGTTTTGTTATTTGTTCAGTAGTTTAGGAGTATAGGTAACTATAAGTGAACTTTGTTTACGTTCAAGGTTACACCTTTAATTTTATATAAGTAATCCTAAAAAAGCGATATTACATTTGATCTTACCCCTAACGCCATCTATTGAGTTCGAGAGTCTCAAACTATTTATGTTTTGCGTTTCTGTTTTAGGACAGGTATACAAAGCCTTCCGTCTTTGGGTAGATAATAGCGCATTGTTCGTTATACAGTCACGCCTTACTCATGTCAGAATTGGCCCGATTAAGCGCGGAGTGGACTAACCTCATTCATAATTTCGCTTACACTCGTGCACCTACTATTGTTATTATGCCCTTATTTGCTTTGGCCTTATAAACATGAGCGAGCAGAACAGTAGGTGCGGAATGCGATGGTCGCATTTTGACAGATATTTATTTATTAAAACTTCATGTTAAAAATATTATAATGACGTGCTCAAAGCTAAAATAGCCTTATCTACTAGTTAACCAAGAGATATTGAATTGAAAATAATTTAGGCAGTGCAAGAGAGGCTACGAGACATAATGAAGGAGGGCTGGGAGGGGGAGCTGTTTATGAAACTATAACCAAAAAAGAGATTCATTGGAACATGGCGACAGTGGAATTCGAACACGGCACCTCTCGCTTACGAGCCACTAGGCCATCCATCGACGCTCATTTTACATTACATTTACATTTCTAAATATTTCCTAAAGTACTGGACCGATTTAAATTAAACAAAGCTACGAACCATCTCGATTAAACTAGCTTCCAAATATGGATAACTACAAAGCCCTACTTACGATAGGCGCGTGCCAGGAAACGAACTAATATTTGCCACCAGATATGGCTACAAAATGCGCGACGGAATCCCGGTATTGAATGGCTTGTGCCATGCCTTACTGAATTGGATAACAAGGCCGATAACATGTCTTTCTCTAATATTCTAGATAGATAGATAGATAGATAAATTCTTTATTGCTCACACAAGAATAATTACATTAAAAGTTTCGACAAAAAACCATAACTAGTTGTGGGCAAAGGCGGCCTTATCGCTGTAAGCGATCTCTACCAGGCAACCTTTGTGTATTCTATCTGTTTACTTACTTAGCAGCTAGTCACTGGTGGTAGCCTCTGACAATCCTCCTCAGATGCGGCTGAATGGGTATTACCCTCTTATCTATTTACATTGTTGAAGTAGACAGCATAATTGTTACTTACAGTGACAACGCATCTGCGGTTCTGCATTTTTAACAGCCGACGATAAAGGTAGGGTGTTAATGTCTTCCTGGCCGGTTTCGGCTACGGCGACTGCATCCGTTGTTGATGTCGTTCGTGTGCTCGCAAGTGGCTTACGTAGCCAATCTTTTTGTGAATACCCTCGCGCATTGTGGGCATGTGAGCACACCGTTTACGTAATTGTAATTGATCACCGCAGGTGGGGTGTTATTAGTTTGACGTGTGTATCTGTGGCTTTGTGTATCTGCCTATGGCATCGTAGCTCCAGAACGAATAAACCGATTTGGATTCGGTTTTCTCTGTTTGAAAGCCAGTTTAATTTAAATGGGCCTGAGATATGTTTCATTAAAATAAGTTATATGGTTTAGAAAATATATGAGTTTAAGTAAACTTGGCCGGAGGTTAATCACCTTTTTCTGTCAGTTAGGTTATTGTTACATGAAACCATCCAGAACATTGGTATAACCCGCGTCACGAAAGAAGAGACTTGTCAAATGGCAGTGAAGGGGATTTCGCGCAGGTAATCGTATGCAGCGCAAGTCGAACCACGTGACCCGCCAAGTCTCTTCTTATTTGGCACTAGCTATATCGGATGCTCTCTTAACCCGAATTGAACCCAGGACCTCTGCGTGGCAAACCGGCCAACCAACAGAACCACTCAGCTCGTCGACAATGTTACCAGCTAATTATCGTTTCACCAAAGAGTCACAATAAAAAACTGAATTGCTATGAAAATCATAGATAATTAGCGCTAACTGTCACTTCGATCACCCGTGGCGTGCGCGTCGTCGAAAGTAACGTTACTTGTACCTAGTACGCAGTCCCCGCCTAATTAAATCAAGGCTGTTACCTGTTACGTAACGTAACAGTGACAGTAACGGTAACAGCTACCGTCTAACGGTGCCGGGCGGTTTGATGCGCGCGACGCTGGCGAAGGTAAAGTCTAGATGATGATAGTAACTTTTATGGCGGGCTAGAATACTGGTAGGAACTTGTGCCTTTTACTATGGCGATATTTTATCAAGTTTCTGCACATTCATAAAGGTAAATGGACATAGACATGTACGTTACTTATTTTGACATCACAATACTCGTAATACCTACATTGCATAAGTTACAATTCTAAATGTAAATTTTAAAATTGTTTAATACATACGTAAATAAAGCGATTCGAATATGGAGTAACTAGGGAGGTCTATGTCCAGTAATGGACGTCTTATGGCTGACATGGTGATGAGAGGTAATCGAGTCGAAATCCTTTTGATGGAAAATTGTAACATTTAATCGTTTAGCTTAAATAAGAGTTCAGAATCGAAGATGCACCATCACTGCGAGAACTAAGCTCTATTGGCAACCTCACCTGTCTTGCCTCTGTTTAAATTGTCCATCTCCCTCTACGCTCAAAGTCTATTAAATAGGTGTAGGTGTCTGTAGTGTAGGTAAATTAATCCGGGTGAATTAAGTTGTCTGCAGATATATTTGATTACCTTTTTCTGTCAGACGATGCTCTATATTATACTTCCCTGCATATAAATTACAAGGTTTAAACCCTTGTAATTAACCTGTAATTAAAAACCTTGTAAATAACTTTAAAAACATTTTAAACTCCATCGTTGTGAAAGCAACTCGGTTGTATTATAAATACCTACACAGAATGATTTTCGTTAAGACATCCGGGAAAGTACATCCACTTTCGTATACTAGAACACCACTATGGGTATTTCTCTTCGTAAATCGGATGGCGTGTACTTTTCTTAGACCTACAATGCGGAATTATTGAATATTCTGTTTTATGATTTACTAGTGGACCGGAACTTCATTCGCGTGGCGTCCTTTCCTAATATTAATAATATTTGTTATATATATAATTTATTCTTAAGATGGTTATGCACGTATGATCTTGTATTGTAAGTACATACGTAGCACCTACTTCAAATATTGTGTCAGTTTAGGCGGGCTCTCGTGCGCAAGAGCATAACTGAGACATGAACTCTAAGATGATTATTTATTATTATTTGTGTCAGTAGAGTACATTTAATAAATGTTTGAGCGTAGATTTAAAGTTTATTCCCAAGCACGTCGAAATAAACATAAAACGAACGAATTAAGTACCTATCAAAAGAAATAAATGTACACTTAACTATAACGTGTGATGTAATATTGGAGCACTCCAAGAAGGAGTACAGTTAATAAATATGTCCATCAGTTTTGACGTTAATACAAATGAATGAAAACCACCGGCGTGCCGAGGCAGTTTCCTTATTCCTTGATAATGTTACACAAGAATGTTATATAGTTTTCTAGTGTAATACTACAGTAATAGATAACATCGGTGGCTTCTTTTAATGAAGTACGGATTATAAGAACGATAAACTTCGCTTAATTTTTAAAAATTGTGTGTCGGTTTAATTACCCAGATAAACATGTGTGCAAAATGCTGTCGTATTATGCAAAACTATACTCTTATCGTCACAATTTGCAAGTAAATACATAATACTAGGTAATGTCATAAAAATCAATTCGGCCAGATTTTCGGCTCAAATATTTAGTGACGGAGATGGGCAGTATCTCTTATATTGGTTAACTATCTCTGATTTATAATTCGAGATAGGAATATTATGACAAATCCCCAAGCCCTCGCTGTGTGAGATTAACGCCAAGACGACCAATATTAGAGAACAATCAAAATTATCAGTTATGAGTTATTACCAGGGGTTGTTGTGTCTGGTAGTTTCTCAAAACTAAAAAGAGCTTGACAAGCGATGGATTTGCATTACTGAGTCGGATGTGAGAGCCAACGGCAAGGGTGTCTACGCCCAATTTAGTTCCATTTGTCCACAAATATTAAAAAAAAAAAAAAAAAATCTTAGGCGAATGACTGTATATCAATGTATGCCGTCGTTGCCAATTAGTACAGCTTATTACACGCAGTATAACTGCCAAATTGGCACGCGAATCAAACACGATTAATACCAGCATAACATATCACAGCATAACGATATTGAGAACGAAACGTCGCATTTTTTTCTCTTACATCTGCAGGATTTCAACACGTTTCGACTGATGTAATTAAATAACATCGCACTTAAAATGTACTGGTACTTACCCAAATACCATACATGCAGACTTCACAAGAATATTTTGCCTTAAACAGTTTACTGTCCCTAATTTTTTACTGCCTTATTCAATAAATGAATATTGTGCAATCGTAAATAAAACTAGTCAATATTAAGTTAGAGGTTAATAAATCGGACATAATTTTTAGTGGTTCCACGTTCGTATAAATGTCTATATTCAACAATATAAAAACACAGGGTCCCCCTAAACTTAATGTTAATAAATAATCATCCACCACCCACAGCTGGGCATAGGCCTCTTCCAGAGATCTCCTGTAAAAAAATATATTTTTCATGTGGAAAATCAAATTTAAAAACCCTAAGAATCGAGGCGAGTTATTAAAAAATAGAGCCCCAGGTTTACCTTGTGGGAGGGCCTACCCACGCTGCATTTATTACCAGTTCAAAAATATCAATCTAATCGTAATAGCTCCATATTTTCCACTCATTTACCCACAGTTTACCATAATAATTACTCTATCACATGAAAGTGTACCCGCTCAAGCGTCGCAAGGCGTGAAGCGCGTTAAAATAATAAAGAGGCAAGTGAACGCTAATCCGACTAGAAACAACAATTATGATGTGCTTAGTGAATGGGAGTGAAGACACGATGACCGAATGACCCGCTTTCGTGCAAGTGCGGAATATTGCTCATTATTCTTGCATTCCCCAATACCAAGCGTCTCGCGTTTTGGCTGGTGCAATCTGGGCAAACGTATTGTGTTAAGTAGGTACCTATTGTGGATGGTAACAGGGGTCCATTTTTGTAATAAAAAGCGACAGTCCTTATTTGGGTAAAGAAATATGTTTTTCATCTCAACCTATCGAAAATACTTGTAGGTTATGAGATATATATGTATATTTTATTATATTATGTATTTGGGTGCACGTCATATCTGCCTCTCTATTCTAGCTCTCTCTCTTCGGTAGGTCTGCTGTAAGACATTTCTTTTTAGAAATAAGCTGTACCTATTGTGATTGTTATCTTTATGTTCATATTATTGTAACTTTCTTTGTGCACAATAAATGGTTAAATAAATAAATGAATAAATTTTTTTCATCATCATCAACAGCCCATAACAGCGCTCTGGAGGACTTGAGCCTGCCCCACATTAGTAAAGTTCCAATCTCCAGCCACGCTTGGCAGATGGATTGGAGATCGCAGTCTTGAAAATACTCAACATTAAAAACACTAATAACATTTTTCTCTACCGTTTTTTAAAAATTTATCGTTCTAGTAACTACAATTTCTCCAAATTAAACAAGCATTTTTAATTGGTACGTAGAGGTAATATGTAGGTCTTTGTAAATTGCATTTTCCTCGGATACCTACTCATATAAAAACAATTTAATAAAATACAATAATACAAGCTTACTTTGGCCCTAATACTAAAGCATTTTTATTTATTTTATTTTATTTTATTTTATTTATTTATTTATTTTAATTTAAAGAAAACGTACACCACAACGATTCTTTATTATATACTCGCTCCGTAGCCCACTCACAGCGGCCCTACGTTGTGTAATTAAACGACAATCGCCATATCATCGGGCACTTTCACCGGCTGTTAAGTAACAATGGTCACTAACTACCATCGCGAATCGAATCAACATCACAATATACGCTGTAGGATCTCGGAAAGTAGCTTTTGCCCGTGACTTTGTCCGCTTTAAAATCATTTTAGGGCAGTGTCAAGAAAAGACAACGAGAGGTCAAGATGTATCTTTGGTTCTACCCAACCGAATAAGATGAAATGGCCTAGATTTTAAGTTAACCCCCAAACTACCAAACTGTGAAAACCTATAAAAATCCATTAGGAGCCATTTCTATATTTCTAATAGTTTAGCTGCTCTAATACGGTTCAATTAGATATTCCAGTTTACAAAATCAATTGTACCCTATATGTTGCTCAGACTTAATAGCTGCTCAACAAAAAAGTTTCATTCAAATCCGTCCAGCAGTTCCGGAGATTAGCGTATACAAACAGACAAAAGTTATAAAAATTCTTAATTTTTACTAATTCTTCATCGCTCTAAATTATTTTTTGTAAACATATATAATGCACAGACAAATATTTTTTACTGTTTTATTTTACCTAAATTTGTAGTACGTTATGGCCCGAGTGCATTAAGTTGGTCTTTACGTACGAGGCGTGATTACGGAACTTAATAAAATGAAACAAATAACCACTTAGCATATTTAATTATCTCTCACTCTCTCCTCATTTGTACTTGTATAAGTACCTATTTATTGAGAGTCGTGACTCATATAAGACTACACCTTCTCTCTGACGATGTTATGCCATCTAAGCTTTTCCTTGCATATTTAAAACAAAATTGTACTTCAAGCAAAATATGAAATTGTTTTTACTGTTTTATACGGATTGATGTTGTATAGATTTGTATACGGAATCCGGATTCCTTACCTACTATATGGGTACAGGTACGGTATGTATAGGTACGGTGCACGATCCCGTCCCAATTACCGCAGTGTCTCAAGACGAAGGTCTTTGACCAATGTATGTTGCCAGTGATGATCTACGAAACAGAGACATGGCCGCTCACTGTGGGCCTTATAAGAAAGCTCACTGTCACTCAAAAGGGCTATAGAAAGGACTATCATATGCTCTAAATTCTATGCCCAACTGTGGGCGTCTTTAGGCTGATACCATGATATAGTTACGGGATGGGTCCAAATCCGTATTGTGTGCAATAATGATATTATACAATATAATAAGCAACTTTACGACCAAGTGCGTTAAATACCATACTTTAAGATACTTATAATTATAATTGTGCAAGATAAGTGCCAGGAAAAGCACTTTACCAGAAGTCATTACTATATATTTTGTGGATTACACAAGAGGGTGTATTAAGAGATGCTACATTTCAAAAGCAATCTAGGTTTTGACCCTAATAACTATAATCTAAGTTATAGCCGCAGGTTTGAGTGTGCTTATACTGAATTTCGGACACGCTGCCAGTCTAGATATTACGAAAGAGAAGAAAAATCGTTATTATTTTTAAGGTGTCTGCTCGGTATGTAGCTCCTAGGCATTCCATTTTAATAGTCTAATAAAATGCTTCGAAGTTGTTTCGTAGGAAGAAATATTATATATTTTTTGTTTATTAAATTCGGTGTCTACCCGTAAATGAATACAACACGTATTATTAAATTAGGTATTTTGTACCCTCAAATACGAAACAGTCACCCATCTAGTTTCGGACTCTGTGAGAATTACTTAACCTTGGTTATCGGCACGCTGCTAATAGACCAGTGCCACCCACCTTCTTCAAAATATTTGAAACAACAACATTGTTTTAAAACAAGGAAAAAACATTTCCAAACATGTTTTTGCAATAACGATTATTTACGACAAGTTAAGTGGGAGGTTTTGTGTCATTCATAATTACTGGGTACAAATAATTGTGTGTCATTACCATGAATTACTGACGGTTGTGACGCAAAAACTCACAAGTCACAACGGCTTATTGTCATATGTCCACATATTGTTATCGTCATACATTAGTATCTTTAGCTCATTTGCATATACTGTAATTGACCATTAATATCATACACAATGGGGGACTCTTGAATTTTAACCGATTATCTGCCTACATTGATCGGCAGTATCGATGTGTCTTTCTCTTTGCTAATCTATCATAATTATTGTATAACGCACATATTGTACTTGTACTTGTTTTTTATGGCTCTACGATTATACCGTAAGTTATGATTATTTCCCTTATAGCACAGGGGGCGTGCCGTTTTTTATTTTGTGCTTTTGGGTAGACAAAGAGTATAATAATTTATGTAAATATTTACTGCGGTCCTGTAAAGAAAACCTACTAGGTAGTCACATGATGAGCTTGTACTTCTGGTAAGGCGTCTTTGTCAGTTTTTGTTGGGACTAGTCAACGACGATAGGGAGTTGATCTTGTTGTATGTCTGTCAAATTTAGTTCCATTTTCAGCCTCGAGCAAATGTTTATTGCTTCTTGCATGCTTCCTACATTTTATGCTTCTTCTGACGTCCTGCATATATATTTGACCTTTGTGCTTCTGGCAATGTCATACCCATACTATCAACACTTTGAATTGGCCAACCGCCGTTTTTGTAAACAATATCCATTACTAGTCGATGTTGCTCGAAGATATTACGTATGAAATAATCCAAAGCGAGCAAATAGTTATTTATAATAACTATTGAAAAGGTTCTTTTGTCAAATCGTTACTCGCGCGCCACAAACGGAGTCAATTAAATTGGTAACGCCCTATTTGACACGTACCCTGTTGCCCAATTAATTATATTGTCCAATCCAATTTCACAGATACAATCGAGCGAGTAGTTGCGATTCGAGACCGGCCCCACGTTTGTTGTGAATGTAATTGCAATCCGTAATGCTGTTTACTTCCGATGTATTTCTATTATCCTCTGTGATAAGGTTTGAAACGACACAGTATCTGTTTTCGTCTGACTGCAGTGTATTTAGGATACCGCTGTCGTTAAAATATTAGACACCAAAACACTCGTGAGAGGAATGCATGACACCATTCATTACGCATTGTTTTTCTAGGTAATCTTAGGTTAACGTCTTTTATGGACGGATAAAGCGTCAAAACCGTTGTTACACTTAAACTACAGAACATTGATATAATTTTGCATGTTTTACGATATTAAAAAAAAATCTTAGCATCAATATCCCGGATGTGCTCTCGTGGGCGATAGTTCGGGGTCGGCCTTCACCATGATCCAGGATTTGGCAGATCAGGTAATTACAGTGAAGCGACTGCCATCTGACATCTAACCTGTTGATAGAGGCCTGATCTGATTGTATCTTAGTTGCACACTCAGTTGCCTGAATGTGCAAGTTTCTTTATGATGTGTTTCCTCCCTCGCCGGAAAGGCATAGGTTAGTGTTCAACTAATGTCCTACATAATCCAGAAAAACTCTTTGTTATAGTGGTGGCACTGGAGATCAAACTCTGTATTTCTCACTCATAAGCAATTCGACGGTAATACGTCTTCAACTTGCACATATTGCAACGTATTACGTACAGTAAATCGAATCAACGGTTGACATAGATTACTGAGAGTCGCCGGCGACAGACGACGCGGTCGAAGTTTTTGACCCAAGATTGCCTTTGAGGAATACCGACACTCGTTATACCGTTACACCGACAACTTGGGTAAACCATCATTATGAGGGATAATGACGATTCGTGTGTTGGTTAGGTACACCTACTTCACATCATAACAGCTAAAACACGCCTACTGCTGGGCTTTGGCTTCCCCCAGAGATCTCCACAGAGATAGCCGATGATGGGGCAGTAAACTTCTCGAGTGGCGACCACGTACTGGAAAACGCAGCATAGCATAGGCCTTCCGCAAGGTGAACTGACGACCTGTGTTATCTGCATCCAGGCAGTACCTGCAATCTCTGGTTCTGCGAGCGATGTACCCTGCCCACTGTCACAGACTTAAGGGCAAATGGAAATCCTTCGGGCTATGTCAGTGGCCTCCCCCTGATACTTCTAAAACTCTTAATATTTCTACTCACCTAATTTTTTTTACCAAGTTGCCTCTCTCAACCCATGTCTAATGTAACGGCAGACAGCCACATACCAATCTCGATAACGGATTCTTTTTTACTCAAACCTCTTCCCTGCGGTCATATTTCGTGCCTTGTAGAGGCTAATGTGAGCAAAAAATAAATAAATAATGTACTTTTGTACTTATGTCGGCATGATTTATAAGTGTTGTCTTTAAAAACAGATTTACAGTTACAGTTTGTACCTGCTTGGAATATCGAGAGCTTGATAATGGTTACCATGCAACGTACTTAAAGGTTTTACTTGTTGAAATTGTCTTATCTTAGCTATTCAGAAAAGTGTAATTAGGGTATTTACGGGTTTTGTCTCTTCTTACTTTTACGTAAGCATCTATGATGCGATCATTTGTGACCTGTTTGTTTACAGAACCATATAATGTGGTGAATATTACCTATAGTCCCTTCCCTTAGCTTCAAATATGGCTGTTTTTTATACAGAATAACATATTTTACAACATAGTTAAAGATGGTACTGGTTGCCGAAAGTGAATCTTTTCCAGTTAGGGAAAATTCTACTACCTACCTAATATCAATTCCATTTTTCAGTGAGGTGTTCCTGGGGAAACCTACATTGAATTTCGAAGTAAAAAGTATCCTATGTGTTAATCTACGTAATAAACTATCTGACTAAATATTATCCGCATAATTCAGCAGTTTCGTGTAATTGAGCAACAAAGATCTAACCATGCTAATTTTTACATTTATAATAGTTCATAGGATACGTACTACCAAAATTAAGGTACGAACAAAGTCTTGTAGCGATTCTCAATATTTCCAGAGCACTCACACTCTAATTATTGTCTGCGAGTACATAAAAACAAAACCAGAATTACCGCACTCATTTATTTCGCTTTAAAATTGCGTAATAGTTAATTAGTATGTTTTGATTACACTAAATGGTGCACTTTAAATTACAAACAACCTACACGGCTTCCAGTTTAACCTGTTTTTATTTTTTATAATTATTCGAATCCGATCCCAAGAAAGGCCAAAGAAGAAATGAGGAAAGGCCTAATTCGCAGAAGTACCATCAACCAGCGTAAGCGTCGCTGGCCTAGTGGTGAGCGAATCCGACTCGCAAGCGAGAGGGCTTGGGTTAGATTCCCATTGCTATGTACCAATGACTCTTTTCTTAGTTATGTACATTATTTGAATAGAAGTTGAAGCGTGCAAATTCAGGCAACTGAATTTGTAACCATTATCCAATCTAGCCAGGTTCTCCCTATCAACAGGGCTTCGGAGGTCAGATGGCAGTCGCTCCATCCTGCCAAATCTTGAATCATGATCAACGCGGACCCCGGGCCCTCGCGCGCGTGACCACAACTGGGACATTAACGCTAAGATGATTTTTATTCCATCATCCGGCGTCAATGTATGAGAAGATGTATGAATGTGGAAAAGACAAAAGGAGTGTGTCGTGATCGTTGCTTGTGGCACTCGATAGTCTCTTCTGTGCCTACCCCAATTTATCGCAATGAGGTCGTGCGAATGTATTAAATGCTTATTACCCTAAGAACTTCCCTATTTTATTGGGAAAGCTAAATATCAGGTATATAATGCTTTACATAAATTATACTTTTCCATACCTATTATGACGACACAGTTTATTCATTAATCTGACGCTATCTATATTTCTATACGAGCATTAAAAAGAAAAAAGATTTGTATTTTTCTTTGTAATGAATAACCTCAAAAAGTACTGGACCGATTGAAAAAATTCTTTCACTAATAAGAAGCGACATTGTATCCCGTGTAATATGCTACTTTTAATCTCGTTGTTTACAAAGATCCGAACTGTACGCGGGTAAAAGCCGCTAGGCAAATATGTACGACAGGTACAAACACTAAAAGATGTTATATGTTGTTATGTTGGTGTTGCCCCGATTGTATGACAGTCAAGTGACAGTTATTAAGCAATATGCCTATTCGGCGTTTTATGTGTCCCACTTATCATTGACAAAGGTTAGCAAACTGCGCATAACGGCTGTCAATCATAATCTATTTGACACAGTTGTCCTATGACATTTACGTATTTTAGAACAGTTGGTTGACACCGAGAACGGCAAAATGCAAATTCAACCTCTTCGTAAATCTTTTTGTTTAATGTGTTTTGTAAACATGGAGGGAAAAGAGCAGGTTCTGTACAGCCAATCACTGATTGACATAATCAATCAGTGATTGACAAAATCAATCACAAACCTAATACACCCCCGCGAATATATCCTCTTTAAGTAACCCATCAAAATCTAGTTATCTGACCCGATGACGGCGCTGCTGTTGTTGAATTTTGTATTGCCGCCAAATGTTATTTCAATTGGCGACACTTACTTCCAGTTTTGGTCACCAGGTCATATAAGTTTGTGGCATTTTAACGTATGTATTAGTTAGTAGGCAGTACAATTCAACCCCGCAATATCTATACATAGTATAAGACAAAGTCGCTTCCAGCCGTCTGTCTCTGCACCAACGCTTAGATCTTTTAAAGTACCTAACAAATTTTAATGCTATTTTCAGCAATATATAGAGTGAATCAAGAGGAAGTTTATAGTAAGAAAAAAGGATAAATACTTTACCCAAGGTGTACGCGAACGAAGTCGCGCCGGGTCCGCTAGTTAAGAATAAATCTCAAAAAGAGTGAAGAAACACAGTTTAAAAATGCCAAGTCTAATCAACGCGTCTCAAGACAGACGCATGGTCAAGCTTCAACAACGCCCATTTATTTCCAAACAAGATTCGGTATCATCATCTTAGTTCGGCTACATAACGTGTAATCTCTTATGCGCTTATGACATTTATCTAAGTTTAGTCGTCTAATTTCAGAAGCAAAAGGCGTGAGAGCAAATTAAAGTGATGTGTTGCTCATAGGATAACGTACATTTTTTTATCCCGCGTTGCTTCGCTTTTCAAACTTGTTACAAATATGGACTTTATTTTATGAGCATTACATTCCACTTTGATTTGCTCTCACTCTTTTTGCTTCTGAACTTCCCTTCCTTCTGCGTCATTTACCCTCAATGCTGAGGGTCGTGGCCTCTTCTTATGACTTTTTCGTGGACTACATTGCGCCAGCTCACTCTATCTTCGTGAGCATGGATGGCATAGCACACCGAGGTGTCCAGGGTAGAGCGGATCTGCGGAATTTAACGTCTAAATTTTGCCTAACGTAATAAGCCATTACAAAATAAGGGCACTGGACACACAGCGCGCGTTTGTTAACCATTACACACACTCTCACGACCAACGGTTTGTTACAAAACATTCCCAAACCTTGGGGCGATTTAATTTGCTACGTCGAGCAATTATCTCAAATGTGTTAATTTTGACCCACCTTGATAGATGTGCCAGAAATTTTATAATCTTAATGAATGATATAGCAAGTTGGGCAATTCTGTGCTCCATTTTGTCGCTGTAATCTTTACGTTTACGTGACTTCGACGCGGACCTTGGGTTTGATGTGAGGTTTTTATTATTTTACAATTGTTTTGTTGGACTACAAATTAAGTAATGTTCTTGACAATGTAGTATTTATCTTTATGGGAGTAGATGTAGAGCGGTTTGTTTACAACAATGTGCACGATATTATGTTTAGGAGTTCATACAAAAATGGTGGTTCCGAGCAATTCTGAGAGTATTGTGCTGTGTATCCGATATGAGTCTGTAAAATATATATACGTAGTATACAACAAAGTCGCTCCCCGCCGTCTGTCCCTATGTACCTACGCTTAGACCTGTGTATGTAAATAAATTAAGAAGGACAGTAAGTCTTCGCACGTACAGGCAGCGCATCAACCTACAATAACCAGTATAAAAGAGCTAACATTCCTATGCGCGTCCATAGAGATGCTATCTCATCTTACACTGGATTTGTGAGGTTGATGTACTGCTTGTACGTGTGAGAGTTCATGTACAAGGTGATTATTGAAAATTGTAACAAATTCGGGATTAGTTTAATTACCTTTTGTTTGAAATATAGTTAACCGTTAGTCGGGCTACTACAGCGTCTGCTGAGTCAATTATCTCGGATTCACCTTCTTCCGATTTAAAATTATAGTCACAGAAGAGCTAAGTATTAGGCACAGTAGGATGAGATTAGAGAAGCTCAGTTGCTTAGTGCCTAGCTTAAGTATTTACAAATACCTAATACATGCACATGCTGAGTGGGTACCACTTTTGCTAGCCGCCGGGGCACTGAAAGCATCACTCACTGTTTTAAATGTTTCTAATATTAATGTTTCCTTTGGCAATTATGTAACTATTATTATGTCGTGATGTGCAATAAATTATCTTTCTTTCTAATACTATCAACAAGATATCCGCCACTACCCGAGCTCCGACAAATAAAACAAGCATAAGGAAAACATGTTCATTAAAATTTCTAATGGCAACATCTATAAGTTGAACGTCCCCTTATACAAGTTTTAAAATTACATGTATTAATATGGTCAATTTGTCAACTAGCCAAGTCAGTATCGAGTTTGGAATTTTAATACAATGCCGCATTGAATACTGATGACAGAAAACGTTTGGACAACCAAATCGTTTTCGTATTGCTCATCTTGATCGGAATACATAATGGATTCCTGCATAAATGTTTGAATTACAATCAATGTTAATGATGCAGTTAATCTAGAACGCTAGCAGTATTTGTACAAATAGGAGAATATTTAAAAAAAATCAAATGCTGCTCTTGTTGTTGCTGATGTCCACAGGCGGCGGTGACGACTTTCCATCAGGTGGCCCGCATACCTGTTATTCTGACATATTATTTTCGAATTAGAATTCAGTTAAAAGTAACTTTTAACCCCCAACGAATAAAGAGGGGTGTTTATGTTTGACGTATGTATCTCTGTATCTGTAGCTTTGTGTGTCTGATGGACCGATTTGAATGCGGTATTCTTAGCTTTGTTTCATTAAAATCGATTTAGTAGTTCAGAAAATATTTGAGTATATGTAAACTTGATGGGGGGTTATCCGACTTTCTCTGTCGGTTAATTCGCTGACCTCCAATCACCTCTTTTTCTGCTAGGTCTACACACGTGAGCATTAATATGGAATTAGTATTTATAAATTCTATATTATGCAGAGCGTGCAAATACCTACTTATTAGTAAGGAAAAATATTGATGACAAGCCCACGACTCGCCCGCTGGTAGTATAAATATAGAGACGAAGAATGTATGCATTATTGCTTATCCAGATAGATGTCCATATAGATGTCCAGTGTCCTAGACCACGGCGACTACTTCCCATCAGGTGGACCACCAGACCATGCGCCTCCCTAGGCAATAAAAAAAGTTCTAGCTACAGGAGACTCTCTCTCTTACAGGCCAACCTTGACCATTTCCCATCAGGCAGACCGCCTGACTGTGTGCTTTCCTAGGCAATATTTTTTTTTGCTACAGCAAACTCTCTCTTTTACAGGCCAACAATGACATAGAGCCACCATGGCGCTACGACTCAAGAAGGATATAAAGAAGGCGTCCTATTACGTCTGGTTCCTCGGAGCTCAGGAGTCGCGAGGATTGCGAGGCGAGGAGTATGCCTTGCCGGCGATCCGGCTGCTGGAGGAACGGGCGAGGGACCTGGAGCCTTTCAAGGTCACTCTGCAGGTGGGTCACGTTTTTGGTGCGATTGTGTGTTTAGAGCGTATCCGATAGAATTTCAGTATAATAAAATTAATAGTGTAATAAAAAATACAGAATTCTGGTCCGTCAAATTTATTGTTCAAGTTGTATTCTTTCTAGTATTCTTTTTAAATTATATGAGGTGTTTTGTGTTTTTACGTGCGCAGACTACCCTCCGACCCGCACAACCCGTTGCGGATCGAAAAGACGATTCGCCAGAGGCTTGTACATCCGTCATGCCCATGAGATGGTAGTAGGTGTTTTAGTAGGAGGAATTTAAAAGAGATAGAGCATAGCGGGGTATCCTGTCCTAAGTGTAGCCGTCCGTAGGGAAAGTATCTCCACCTTACATAATACCGCAGCCAAACCATACTATTTTAAATAGTATTGTGTTCCTGTCGGTGAGGTTACTTGTGCTCCACGGGGTGGGGATTTGGGGAACCGTGGCTTTGGCAGTGGAGGGGCTTTTGCTTTTTTGCTGCCAGAGCAATGTGTTATAGTGGTGGGCAATGCATTGGCAATATACTTGGTGTTGCTAATGTTTACTGGCATCGGTAACCACTTTCCATCAGGTGGCCTTGCCTGTTTGTCCACCATATCACATAAAAAACTGGACCCTCCACCCCCTAATATGCTCCTCCATATGCTCCATATAACATCGAATACCTCCCTGCAGGTCTCCCACAAAGGCTTGAAGATCATCCAGAATGTGACCACGAAAGGGAAGCAGCAGACAATCAAGCACTTCATACCGCACGGCAGTATCACCAGTGCGGTGGTGCAGGGAGACGTCGTGGCGTGCGTGCTGCTGCTGTACAACCCTCTGACAGGGTGTCCCGTGCATGTTCACGCTTACAGGTATGTCGCTGTTTTAGGGGTTGTTGTCTTTGATGGTTGGTAAATGTGTTTTAATAACAACTAGTGGACATGGTGCGATTTCGTTCGCGTTGCGTCCTATCCCTACGTACATTGTTTTGTTGAAAAATCCGCATTAAAATCCGTTGCGTAGTTTCAAAGACCTAAGTGTAGATAATAGATACAGACGACGGAAAGAGACTTTGTTTTATACGAGGTAAAGATATTTATAGGTCTAGGTTAGCATGACCCATGATGTTCGTCTGTCTTCCTCAACAATATTTCTATAGCAATAATAGTAAGATAAATAAAAAATAAGTTTGGACAATTCACACAGCGCCATTTATCCCTAAAGTAAGCAAAGCTTATGTTATGGATGCCAGAGAATTGATAAACTACTTGTATATATTTTAAATATATACATATCATACATACAATACCCAGACTCATAACAGAAATTAAAATTCATCATTTCAATTTCTGCCCGTCCGGGGAACGAACACGGGACCTCTGAGTGGCAGACCGGTATGTTAGCCAACTGAACTCAGGTCGTCAACATACCGCCGCATAGGTCTAGGTTAGCATGACCTTTCTCTCAAAAATCTCAATTTGATCATAAAATGTTCGTCTCAGTCTTCGCAAACAATATTATCAAGATACCGTTAGTATATTAAATAATGCACAAAGATTAAAGACAGAGCACAAGCCCAGGCTGCCAGTCGTATACCAATTCACACCAAACTGTTAATGCATGGAAATTCTTAACTGAATTCCATTCCAAAAGACAAGAAAAACAATTCCAAATGATTTCATAACTACTACGTGATGTCTTTGGTTGGTTAGCATCTGAGTGCAAGAAAAATATTAAGCAGACACTTGACATTTCATGCCTTAGTCCGACCTTTGTGCTGACTAAATGTCATGATTATTCTAAATCAACTGGAACTAAATACACACTTGTGCTGCGCTTGTGCCATTGTCGGATTTAAAGGTGGATTTGAGAGGGATCACTGTCAATTGATCACTCAAGAGTGTGATCGAATCAATTATGGTCTCTCGAAATAAAATGATCTGAAGTTACAACGATGTAAAGATTTAGGTATTAATGTCATCTTCTTATAAACCATAGACATAGACGTATCTTTATGTTGTCCAATAACACATTCAAAAAATTTAATACTAACAGAATAAGTATACGAGTATAATAAGGTAGCAAGGCGATGCGTCATCGAACCAAATTGGACCAGCCTCAGCATTATGCTATGAATGGCAACAGCCAATCACAGCGCTGGTTTTCATCAAATAAAACCAAAAATATTAAAAATAATAAATAATATCAAATGCCCACTATTAAAAAACACGACGGCGCCTTCATCAGTGAAAACACTTTCCCTCACTCTAAATCCGTTATATCATGTCTTGCTGGCTAAAAAACAAAGCAGACTTCCGATTTTTAACTAAATCTTAAAGCAACCTACAAAAAATACAATAAAATCTTGATCAGAAATAACACCCACAGTTTACGAGAACTACAATATCGTCTGCTTCTCAACTATACGTCTACATCCAGATTGACGGCCAAAAGGACTACGACGGCCACCGCCATGTTTTTTCCATTCCTGTCCGCGCTTTAGCTGCGTCTTTAGTTCGAGTTTCTCGTACGTATTCTCATAAATCCTCTCCACTGACAGCGAAACAAAGGAACGTCACTTCTGACATTTAGACAGTTGAAATGCCCATGTTGCAACTGCAGAGAAGTGGGTAAAGTGCGCGGGGTGCATCCTCGCGAAATGTTGCAACGTATTTATTACAAGATTTACAAGTAATCCCATGAGATTCCGAGGCTTATGCCGCCGTGGCGTAGGCTAATATGGAAAGCGTGGTTCGGTATGCGATGGCTTGAATCGCAGGTACAGGCTGGATGAGTGCTTATATGTGGCTATTCCAACGTTATACAAAAATTATGAGTAGATACTTTAAGTTGTAACAGATAGTGATTGCAAAGGCGGGTTTCTTCGTGAATTCATGAATACATTATACAAGTTCAGTAATATGATAAAGTTTCAGATATTATAATGTCTAGAAAACAATTTTATTATTGAGTTTCCTTGTTCCTTCTTGTTTCGGAGGCCAAATTTCATTTTAGGTCGTTGCGTAAAACATTCTTGCTTTACTTACTTTCTTCAACACGCTAAGCGCCTTTAGCAAACGCAAAAATTACCTATTATTTCATTTACCTTTACATAAAGCACTAATGAGCATACGTAGGTACTAATAAGTAAATCTTAAAATATTATATAGTTTATCTATCTTCCTTGCTGGATACCCAAAACTCTCAATACTACAACTGCAATTCTTGTAAATATAGATGGACATTTGTGCTCGAGCCTTCTTATCAACATAAAATATTTCTTCTTATCTCGAAGATGAATATGTCAATATGTATATAAACATATCTTCTTATTATCTTGGAGATGGGATGTCAATACATAGGTGAACGCGGTTGTACCTTTCGGGTTAATCGGCCTGAGAACGAAGCTACGGGGTTAGATCCGTTTCCGAATTTGGTAGTAGCTTGTTACTGGGTCTAGTTATTTGATTATGAGCGTCGATTCCATTGCTAGTTCCAGAGGCATACATGCAGAGGCAGGCAAGTAGCCACTTCGATATATAAGGTTTATTAAACTACAAACTTTAATATTATAGCTTTTGTGTACATTCGTTCACTTTGGAATTGCTTTTGGTTGTTATAGAAGTTGGTATTACTAAAGATATTGGATTGTAGGTTTATGACTGGAAGAAGCTCATTGTTATTTAGTATGATAAAATTAGTAAGACTGGTTTTATGTGCTATTTACTTTTAAACCAAAATTACCTACTTTCAATCCTTTCGGGAATATGGTATGGTATTTCGTATTTGATGTGTCGATTATGACATATATTATTTTAATTCACGATTCTCGATTATATTTATTATACTTAACAGCGATTTTATCTAAATCGCTATGGTTTCGAAAATTACATTGTATTAATATTGTATTAAAAATAGGCATTTAATCTTTATTTTGACGACCTGAGTGGTTCAGTGGTCAACATGCCGTCTGCCACGCAAGAGGTCCCGGGTTCGATTCCCGACCGGGCAGAAATTGAAATGATAAATTTTAATTTCTGTTACGGGTCTGGTTGTTCTATGTATAATAAGTATGTATTTAAAAAAGTATATAAGTAGTTTATCAGTTATCTAGCACCCATAACACAAGCTTTGCTTACTTTGGGGCTAGATGGCGCTGTGTGTGAATTTTTCCACGATTATTATTATTTAATCTTAGTCCTCACCAAAGAGTTTGGTATACCAAGGAAGTTCTCAAAGTGACAACCCACCTGCGGTTCTGCATTTTTGTTGCGTGCAACCTAGAAGCATGAATATTAGATGTTATGGGCGACAGTTACCGCTTACCAACAGATGGGCTGTCTGCTATGTCACTGCGCAGCATAAAAAAATGGTGGTATCCACGAACTATATTGTCTCTCTCAGTGGACAACTGATATAATAATATTACACTACTCTCATTTAGTAGACGCTATAGCCCACTGGCCACTGCCAACATATATGATATAGTGTTGTTTAATGTCAAATTTAGTTGCCAACTGCGTTAAACAATAGCCCCGCAGTATGACCCCTTAACTTGGCGTATTCTATGCTTAGAATCTCCGGAATATCTATGTCAGAGATTCGCGAAGCAACCCGCGCGGTGACATATCACGGCGTCGGCGCGGCTCGTTCGGAATCCGTCACAAGGCCTAACCAGTATTGGGCTATGTACCCGGAGGTTGGCTGCTGATACTTTGGACTTGGAACAGTTGTGTTCTTACTGTTTTAAGATATATGGAGTTGTACAAGAAGAGTAGAAGAAATTTGAACACATCGTTTTTATTTTTCTTGTCATAATTTACCATAAAAGAGAGGCTACTCTTGGGTTTCTTTGAAATATTGCGTAACGTAAATTACGTTTGATGTTTATCAGCTATCACTGATAATGGTTTTGTGTAGGTATTTACTTATCTTAAAATCAGTTTTGGGCCGAAAATTTGACTATAAGATAAACAACGTTATCAAAAAAAACGGTATTAAAATTCAGCTCAATTCGATTTTAAACGATTTATTTGCGTTCATTGCAAGTTCATTGAATAAACCGCATCAAGCCATAAACCATTGCAATTGCGATATCGTACCTTAAGAAAAACGATTTCCTGCAGTAATTTACACTGCACGACACGATCATTAACAACATGTCGTGTCTTCGTTCTTATAAAGGTGTAGAAAAGCTACTCTGGTCTAGTGTCAGCGTTCTTGCGAGATAATCAAAGTTAAGCCTTTGGACTATGACATGGAATCGTTCAAGAGGTATACTAGAGGTCGCTTCAGAGGCAGACAACGCATTTGTAACTCACCTGTTGTTGCCGAATTCCTAATACCGTTGGCAAAGCGAGGTTGACAAATGTCTACCGTTGGGTCAACGTTGGGGTTGAGACTGGTTGAACCATCACAAGAGCTGATTGGCACCGTGATGGTATATGATAAAAAAAATTATACCTAAATGGGATTAAATAATAGACTGCGTCGAAGAAGCAAGCGCGTTGATGTCTTTTCTATTACAATTTTGAAAGTGGATTAAAGTGGGCCCGAATCAATGATGGAGAAAAGCTTATTATAGTTTAGTATGATCTTATAGTGGAAAATGTTGGTAATTTTTCTATATTCTTGGTGGTTATTACAACACGCGCTTTTTTGTTTACATTATCGCACTCGTGATATAATTATAAATCCATGGAAAACAGTTTCCCATGTACATATATAACACCCAACATCGCCAAATTACTTGGCCACCTGCCTGCTCATTATTGAAACTCCTCTACTGTATCAGAAGAGTGTACAACTAAAAATGATAACCCAGCCTGTATACGAAACGTTTACACATACGCGCGAACCAGCATTCCCCGGGGCAGCAATTGCGTTCAGATTGCGAATTAAAAACCAGCCCGCCTGCTTCTCTAAGGCTAATAGTTAGAAAAAGCCTTAGCTAACCAACGAGCAATAACCCCTGCAGGCAAGGCCAACTTGGGGTCCGCTGTGGATTAGAAAATAATTTGTATGTAATCTTTTTGTCCGTTTGTTTGTTAATATTCGTGTATTGACTACCAATTTAGCAGACGGCTTTTTAAATATATGGCGACGAAACAAATAAACATTTAAAAACACAAATGCATGGGTAAATCGATTTTCTGAGTATGAGACCGACAAATTACATATAACACGGCAAGAGGCAACATTAATTCTTCACACAGTAACAAAAACAAAAACAAAAAAGGTAAATAACAAAATAAAGTATTGCTAATACATTGAAAGACAATCAATTGAAAAAAAACGACCTAAAAACCATCAAATTAGAATGCATTATTTAGCCGGGTGCACATAATTTAATTTTATTTAAATTATACTCTTTTACCAACTATAAAACTGACATACTCGTAGTAATTGATTTTTGTCAGTTTTATTGGCAAATCCATGCTCACTAACGCGGAACAAACGTGTAATTAGAAAGTTATCTCTTAAAAACAAGCATCTCGATAATTATCCGTATATATCGTCAGTAGTTATGGTATTTTAAAACGATATAAATATTTATGATTAATTCTAACTTCATATTGACCAGATTTGAACTAAGCGGAACCGAGCTTGCTAACTGAACTAACTGTAGTTGATAACACCTTTCTTTCTATGGCGATTCGTTTAGATCATATTGGTATTAACATATTCTACATGAGGCTTACTACAAGTAGGTAACAACATTTTGTAGGTAGGTAGTAGCTTAACGTTGTGTTGTCTATAGACTACGTTATTCACAAATATACAAGAATAGCGCATAAATTCGGTACTAGATGAAGCGAAGAAAATAAATACAGTATAAACAGCATTATTGGTATATACCAATAATAGAAAGGTAATTAAAGAATGCCTATTGTTACGAACACTTGCGATATACGATGAGTTAAACAATAGTAAACGCAATTTTTCAGGCATGTACGGATTTATATTGGTATAATTATAAATTAAACTGTTAGTCTCATTCTAACTGATGGTAAGATATAACATACTTTGTCTTAAAATTAGTCCGAACCGGAATTATACATATTTTAATGATCATGAATTATTTGAGTACTAATTCAAAAAATACATTAACACTAAAGTAATATAATCTCGAAGCCGTGTAGTGTCAGGTAGAGTAGAAAAGCACCAACCAACCCCTTACACTCGTGGTTGTCGTACATGGGTACTAATGTTTTCGAGGCAAACGATCTAGTCTCCGTAGGCTGGAAAATGGGCAGCATCGTTTTCTATTGTTATATGAATAACCTTCCCTTTCGTAGGAGAGACCTTAAGACCTAAAGTTGACTGTTATGGGCTGTGATGATTATGATGAATACAATTTCGTACAGAAATATCTTTATCGCGAGACAAAAACAAATTATAGGTAATGAAGTTTATAAATCTCTCGAGAGAGAGTTTCTCTACAAATAAATAAAAAATAGGAGCCCCTAAGAATCAAATATTGACCAGACCTATCACAAACGGATCCAGTGGCCATCTAAGCTGTGTATTGATGGCACCCTCCGAGTATGGCGATAGTTCCACTCTAGGGGATATAGGTAAAGCTTGTATACTACGTTATAAAATTTTATTCGTTTTGCTTAGTCGGGTTTGTCTGCACTGGCTAGTTCAAACCGCTTTTCATCCTACTATACCTATTTTGTAATGAGGAGATTTTGGATTAATGTCTTCCTACACCTATCTCAAAGGCCGGTATGGCAGTCGCGACTACTAAGGTGTAGCGGTGAGTACTTACCATCAGGTGGCCTGCTTGCTCGGTCGAGTCCTTCTATTATAAAATAATGAAAACTATAAAATAATCATCTTCTCGTTAATGTCCGTGTAATGCTCTCGCGTACGAAGGCCCGGAACCGCCTTGTTCATGATCCAGGATTTATCTGATCAGGTCATTACAGTTTAGCGACTTCCATCTGATCTCTGTAACTCTACTACCAGGGGAAGCTGACTGATCATGGTTACATTCAGTCGCCTGAATGCGCAAGTTTTATCAAAATATTTTCCCCCATCGTTAGAGTATATTTTAAAAGAATTAGTAACAAGTCTCTCGCTTACAAGGCGGATACCTTAACCTCTCGGCCACCGAAGCTCCAAAATAATGAAGACTAATTTTTATAATGAAGACTTACATTCTTGTTCAGAAACCTTACTATGAGGTCTCACAGTGCACGGGAACGCACAGCGTTCCAACTCACAATACTGGTGTAGCAATCTGCACTACTCGTCCGTCGAAATGAACGCGTAGATACAAAGATCTTGGACCATATAACTTATGGTGCAAGTTCTCCTGGATAAGGGAGCGAGCAAAATTGACCAATCATTGAGTCGTATTGAACGCAGTGCGTTTACTTAGCATAGAGCTGCTAATGAGTACTATAAGAACGCATAGTAAAGCCACGTTATTACAAGTATTATTTGTGATGCGGGTGTCAGTTTCCAACATAAATCGGTGTTCAATTCACAAAGAATGTATTCATGAGAAATATTAACTTTCTAACAAAGCTGACACACTGATTCGCTGGCTTGTTCTCCATTTGGAACAAAGGTTAGCTCGGCGACCTCTTCACGGAGTCTTTAAGGCCTCGATTCGCCGGCCCATATAAATAGCATACAATAAACAGAAACATAGGACCAGTATCTATTTGATTCCTAAGAGAGAGGCGCTCAAAATGCATTCTACGTGCAATTATGTACTAAGAGAGTTAGTTCCGTTTACCGCCACCAGATTAACTATTGTTCGATGCTTGGCACGTTATCCATCATCACCTTTCGTTTTCCATAGACGTGAATAGGCATGCGTTTTGTGAATAGAAATCGTGGTTGTATCATAAAATATCTCATTGGCAGATCCGTATTATGTTTGGACTTATAAAATGTATTCGATGACATTAAACAGCCGTTGGTTGTTTATTTTAAGCTTTGGATTCTATTGTCTGATTTTTGGGGTTCCACAGAAGGCGAACCCATTTCTATTTGTCTGTCGCAGGGCTCTATTTTTATAACAAAACCTCAAAGTAATTTCTAACTAGGTACTTTATGTTCGTGTCAAACGGGCTTGAAATGACCTGATTTATGTTGCAAATGCAGCTCATTCATGAAACAAAATCCCCAAAAAAGATATCTAATTCGTAGGTCTAATTCGAATCTATCAATAAATGCAATTATTTATTTGTAACTAGCCTTTGACCTATTATTGGCTTTGTTTATTTTTTGCAGTTATAAAATGGCTCATGTCCTTCCCCATTGGCACCTTATTGCCGATTTTTATGCATGATTTAAATCTTTAATTTCGCATGAATAAAATATGGTTGGATTGTAATTGTGTGACCTTACGGACTTACTATGTGTACTTCTGTAGTAAGTAGTAAGTATACACCTTGTACGAACCCCTTTGACTGCATTTCTAATCTCACTAGAAGGCAACCTACTTTTATTTATTTCCGCAATATTTGTAAGAAATCTACCTAATACATTTTCCTATTTCGCAACACTCCGCGCTGTCCTTTCTCCGGGTACATCACGTACGATTGTCTTGCGTTTCATTTTGACAGTTCTTTAACATTTTTTGTTTCTCAGACCGCTAAAAAAGCATTCGCAATTACTTTCACCGGATCGCCGCCGGCGGGTTTGGCTAAAAAAGTATTCTTTGACGTCCACAATGAAGCACGTTTGGGTGTTAAAAATCGTATCAATGCCCTGTTAACAAGCCGTGAAGGGGAAATTAAAAACGTAGCGTATTGGTGGTGCTTTTTGTGTTTTACACTGTGGACGCTACGCTCTAAGAAATTGAATTGGGCTCTGATGAAGGCTCTCAGCACATCTAACATCGCCGTCTCAGCTATCGGGAAGTGGGTCAAATTAACCTGCAAGATTTGACCTGAACATTCATAAAAGCTGTAATAATAATATGTATAACAAGTACGTATTTAAAAATATATAAGTAGTTTGTCGGTTTCCAGGCACCCATAACACAAGCTTGCTTACTTTGAAGCTAGATTGAGCTGTGTGAATTGTCCAAGCATATTTATTATTATTTATTATATTCTAAAAGCTTGCAAAAAGATATTTCGAATACAGATATCGTGGATCAATCAATGAAGATCTTTAGTTAGATAGATACTCGGGACATTATAGTAATCAAGGCTCAACCTTGACATTCGAGCATCGCTTGTATGCAGTTATTCGTAATTGTTCTTTATCTACATGCCGAATCATTTATCTACGTGCCGAGTCAAGGGTGATCGCTTAATTATCTTCATTATAGGGACGATTTTACTGATTATGAAGTAAATATAAAACTTAAACAATCCATAAATTATTTGTTTTTTCTTTCTAGTAAATACGAAAATATAAATAAAGCAGGATCAATAATAATGTTCACAATCAAATAAATAAGATCATTATAATTTTATTGATCATAGATATTCAAATAGAATTAGATGTTGTGACGTCATTCCACAGGTTCGGATCAAGATGGCGGCGTACTATAGGAGATCGGTTGTACCATCCCTTGTCTTCATTATACTTCGATCAAGCGAGGCCCATTACATATCCTCCAATCGATCATCATATTTATTTATTTATTTTTCACAGTTTTACAGCATATAAATTATGTTTAAAAATGTTACATTGTGTAGTTTACGTAGGTGTCACTTAACCAGACTTCTACGTATTGGGAGTTCTAGAATTTACTTACAGCAGTTAAGCGGCAGATTGGCCATATACGAGTCTGTTTTCGGCAAACCTCGTGGAGTCGCAGCCTTGACTTTAAAATGTCGGCATTCCGTCACTTAGCGCTAGTGCGAATCGTGATCGTAGAATGAGCATCCTATTGCGACGCTACGTTCAATCCTTTTTTATAAACCGTAGTAGTCAATATATGGAAATTTTTATATTGGTACCTTCACGGTTTGTGCGAATTTACATAAATGTTTGTCTTCCTGAATACAGGGTGCGCCACTCGTAGTGTTACCAATGGAAAATGCTATAATTTTGTAAATTTTTAGTTTATTTGGTTAATACCTTTATTATATCAAAGAAAACATGTCTAATTTGAATAAAAATAGATTATTCACCATTAACTCGGATAACAGCATCGAGTCTATTCATATCCCGAAGAATTCGCTCGCTACATGAATGCGGTCTGATGGCAATTTGTCCCATTCTTATCAAAGAGCGATCTTTAAAGCATCAGCTGTGTCATATTGTTTAGCTGATACTTTGGCCTTGCGAATGGAAAACTTGGGAAAATCCATTGGGTTTGTGTCCCTTGATTCCAATTTCCCATTACAAAAATTTATTAATTAGGTCTTGGGATTAGGCTTTTAGGTCGATTTGGTAACGGCACGGGAATAACATCAACCAGTTACACCGTCTGGTGAAGTGATGGTCAATGAATGTCCGACAAGCTAATAAGTCCAAACTCTTTGTGTCGTAGTAGTATTTATTATCTTTTACTGTAGTATAACATACAAAAACAGTATCTAAGAATTGGACGTTTGGACAAATTCGCATAGCGCCGTCTAGCCCCAACGTAAGCAAAGCTTGTGTCGCGGGTGTTAGATGACTGATAAACTACTTATATACTTTTTAATACATAGGTACTTATTATACATACTACGCCCAGACCCGTAACAGAAATTAAAATTCATCATATTAATTTCTGCTCGGACGGGAATGGAACCCTGGACCTCCGCGTGGCAGACATGCATGTTAACCAACTGAACCCTTCTGTTCGTCCAAATTAATATTGCTATTTATACCTACGTTTACAAACGTAAACATTAGCAATTTGTGAAGATACATAACATTATTGTCGTTCCATACAAAACGTGTAAAAAGCCCCGTACCACGTGCACTATAATAACTATGCAAGCAAATGTCGGCTTCGCGTAATAGCTTACGCGGCAGATGTAAATATTATCGATTACAATATTGTTAAATACCATTGTTGAGCTCAATTGCTAATTGCCTCACCGAAAGGTCACACTGCAGATGTTGTACCTGATGGCAAAGGTCGAAATAGACGCACCAAGAATTTTGCAGCCTTCTTTATTGATAGGTTTAGCCTCCTGACTAGAATTTCAATAACGACTCTTTGGGTTTAAATATGAAAAAATAAATATGCTTGGGCAATTCACATAGCGCCATCTAGCGCCAAAGTAAGCGAAGCTTGTTTTATGGGTGCCAGATAACTGATAAACAACTTATGTACTTTTAAATACATACTTATTTTAGGTACAAGGAAATTAAAATTCATCATTTCAATTTCTGCTAGGCCAGGAACCCGGGACCCATGCGTGACAGACCAAACAAACACAAACGTGCGATGTTAACCAACTGAACCACTTAGGTCGTCAAACTATCGTATAACTTCTTAAGTTTCTGTCTTATGATCCTAACGATTAACCACGGCTAATGCCAGGGTCCACTTTCCTACTTTTCCTTCTACACTTCGTTCGGTCTTTAGCATCCACCTCAAATATATAAATCCATCGCTACTTGAGCTACCCACGGGACTTTTTTCCTAATACAGGTTTAGGCGTTTCCACGTATTCCTGGAAATGACACAGCACATGACCAAACCAGCGCAGGCGAGCCTTTTCATTCTTATTGAGATATCTCACGCAATACATGCAATAGTACCTTGTCCCCATATCTTAAGACCACATAGGGTCTTCATAGTAAAGAAAGAAAAAAAGGGAGACATGCCGTTGTGAAACTGTCCTTTACAAAACCTACTCTTATTTACAAATTTAAAAATACACCAAATGTTACAAATGTTATGTTATAAACACGTTTTACAATTATAATAAGTTTAGTATTGTATTGTATTTATTTATTCATCTACGGTTACACTGAGGTCTCTTACATAATAATATTAAAATAAAATTATAAATTTACATTTCACATTACAATGTCAAGATCAACAATAATCACTGCGTACAATAACACTTAATGATAAATGAAGAACTGTAATTTATTCATAAAACAGACAAAATGAAAGGATATTTACAATGAAAAAAAATAAGAGAAAAATCATAAAAAGCACTAAACATCCACACCGCTGCGCCCTGGAATGTGCCCAGAAACCTGGTTGCGTTACCTCGTTGAATTGCAATGCTTATTCTCTGACTGTGGTATTTATTAGTCTTTCATAAAATTCAAAAAAAACTTTTTAGCACTATAGCCTCACGACCCCAAACGGCTGAAATAAAAAAATACTGGGTTAGGCTTTGGAATAAGTGGAACAACATTTCTCTCGAAATGTTCAGTATATTTGTGCTAACTTACCACCACACGTAACTACATATTTGTTTCTAAGTACCTATTACATAATTCCATATCTTATTTATTATCGTCTATCTATAGGTATGTGGGTGTGGTTAATTTATGACTCATACACGTCACCGTTATGTCAAGTAAGATGTAGTATGATTTGAATGCAACAGCGTAACAAGCATCTGAATAAACAAACTAGTTCCCCACAATGTATTTAGATCAAGCATGCTGTGACATTATTATTGTAATGGAAATGAATCGCATTAATAAATAATTAGGCGCTTTATTCTTGTGCAATGTGATTGTAGTAAGCTCTTACGAATATCTACCTACATTCCTTAGGGTATCCATTTACATTGCTAATTAGTTATAATCCATCATACTGTAACATAATATTGTACCACCATTCAGGTCGGTTTAATATTGAGTAGTAAAATACCGTCATGGGGTGCCAATCGGCTCCCGGAGGAAGGTTTTTAATTTTGTTTTTCGGAATGAATTTTTTAAATCACATTGGCAATACCGAAAGGGTACGGTACAACAATAAGGAAAATCAGCAACATGTATCAAAATATCGAATTTTTCATGACGAAAATCGAAATTGGAAACCGTTCGAATCGAGGCGAGCGATACAAAAATAGAACTTGATACTGTTCAGCATGGGTTCCCAGTGGAAGAACGGAAGACCTTGGTGAACCTCGCTTCACCAACGGTATTAGGAAGCACATCTAATGGCCAACTCTTTCTTACGAAGTTTCATTAGCCTGAAAGTTAACCAACATCAGCGTGCGTTGGTTCACATCACATAAACAGCCGACAAAACTCCACTGCTGGACTACCTCAGTGTGTGTTCATCTCACGCTTGGCAGACTGTCTGGAGACCGCAATGTTGCAGAAACGCAACAGAATACGCTGCTGTACATTTTCAGGCCTACGGAGGCGGCAACAATATATGGTCGCCCTTTTTAACTCCCGCCGGAAATAATGGGGTGGTTGACGTGTGTATCTGTGGCTTTGCGTATCTGTCTGTGGCATCGTAACTCCCGAACAGATGGACTGATATGAATGTGGTTTTCTCTATTTGAAAACCAGTTTAATCGTAGTGGTTCTTATTTTTATGGTTTCGTTAAAAATTGTTCTATAGTTTAGAAAATATTTGAGTTTAAGTAAACTAGGCCGGGGTTTATCCGACTTTTTCTGTCGGTTAGGTTGTGCGATACTCATCATGAGTCTAGGGGGCATTCTGTGACACCACAGAATGCCCCCTACACTGTTGATTTCAAACAACAAAAATTTGTGACAACGACCACCTAGCCAAATCATTGCAGTAACTACCGTTCATAACTACTACAAACATTAATATGAAACAAAAATTCACCTCCTTCAATGCGTTTTCACTTCCAAAGTAATAATTTCTGACGTACATGGCTTGTTTCCAAAATTGGATCGTTTCACAAAGTAACGGTCTCATTCGACATGTTTACTCATATTGCCTCCCATAATTACCTCTAAACCAGTATCGGAGCAGTAGGCCAAGTACAGTCGGCGTCAAATACAGCTGATCATTATAGTTATAGTATGCCAAGTGGTTTCCGGCAGAATAGAATAGTACCAACCCCTTACACTTATGGGTATCATATAAGGCGACTAGTGTTTTCGAGACAAAAGATCTCCGTAGGCTGGGAAATGGGCAGCAGCGTTTTCCATTTTTATATTTATAGCACTGCGATGTCCAACCCGCCTGCCAAGCGTGGAGATTATGGCAATAACCTCTCCTTTCGTGAGGTTTGCCTAATATTCTGTACTATCGGACACTACACACTGAGTAGTAGGTATATTTAAAGCCGACTGTACCGCTCATATGAGCGTTCGAATCTTGCCTCTTGCATCACAAGTTGCGAGTTATTTCAGTGAGAATGTTGATATGCCAGTGATGGTGGTGGCTGCACTCGTAATTGACATAAAAGGCTTGGTTTCCGTCCATAGCGTAATAGGGACCGATGTTTTGAGGCTAATGAGTGATCGAGATTGGACACGGTGCATATTTATGCAAATTGGAACTTAAATTATATGGTTATTAGGTCCTTTTTTGTTTAATGTGGAGTTTGATTGAAAGTCGTTGAGGTGACTATTTCTTACGTACTCCAAATAATTGTCAATAACTATTAAGTAGGTACGCTCTTGCTTTATGTACCTAAAAAAAACTGATACTTATTTAATTTACCTAAACAATGAAGCTTAAAATATGCTAAGCTTAATCTCTAAATCACATTCTTAAAATTCTTATTATTAATTGTTCGTGTCGTCCTACCTTACGTCTACATCACCTCAAAATCCGTGAAAACTTCATTGCCTTATTATACTGTAGCTTTTTTGCACCACCTGCCTTTGTCGACCTGTCGTATATTCTTCTAGTAGCATAAAGCTTTAGTATCAATTTCTATACCATGACCGATGAAGACGATGCACAAGGTAATGGAAAAATAAAAAGAGAGACTTTCAATATCAGAGTAGATACTCCCTACTTTTAAAACAACAACAGAGCGCACTCTTGCTTTGACCTCCTTAGGTAACCGATAACCATCTCACTATCTCCCTAACAATATCGGGCATCAAGCGACAGGCTGGGTGCTGTCAACGTTCAACTTTGACATTCACCGGCGCAACTCCATGACGTAACAAGTAACAGCTTTAGTCACGGGCGGACTAGATTTGGTAATATCGACTATCGAAGGGCCCCTGTTACCGTGCTGTTTGTACGTTCGGCACGATCAAGAGACACGTTTTCGTGGCTTTGTAATTGATAAGTTGCGCCCTCGACGGCATTTGGCAAGCACCAAGTGCGATGAAATGTGTGCTTGTTATGAGTCGGGTGCGATTGTGCTAGCGGTCGTCTAGTGAATGCATAAAAACTGTTATGAAATACAGTAGCAGAAACTGAGTTCGTTTTCTTGTCACACGACAGTTTGTACTTGACAGAGTCTCCATTATCATCCTAGCGATTATTCCCGACTTACGTCAGGGTCCCAATTTGGCAGGGTATGCTTCGCAGGTAAGCTAGCACAAGTGTACGCGCGAGAGCGATAAGTGAGAAAAGGCGCGACATAGACCCTGCTATTTCTTTAATCTTACTTTTGAGTAATCTTAAATAAACGCTCACTCGCGGCGCAAGCTATGTCGCGAACATTGTTGTGCTAACCGTGCTGGGCATCGTTTCGCAGCGACGGTCTATGCCTGGATGCATTCTTTTGACCCACCCCACCTTTCAGATTTCTAGACAAAATATCTTTAAAAGTATAGACGAATAACAACAAACAAAACACACAACTCACAATCTCTATCTCCTTTGCTCACAGATGCGACTCGGACCACACAGCCGACATGCTGTACACGCATCTCCTAGCCCTGATTGAGAGGCCAGAGAACCAGAAGAAGTTTGCCGACATCGAGCGCAAACTACAAATGAGGGGCGCCCTGCCCTCCTCAAAGAAACCTCCGGACTCCTCCCTTGGAAGCGAGGTCTCTAGAGAGTCCGACTCGGGAAGCAACGAGGAGCGATGCGTCGCCAATTTGTACGACAGCCTAGCCGCAGAGCTCAAACAGAAACTGTCTACAGGTAAAAAGGGAATAGGTCAGTTCAGTTATTTTCCTATTAGTAGCCATTCGCTGGGGTTCGCACTGCGCACGCTGTAGCTTAGCTGAAGCACTTTGTACGGTATTGGTATGTATTTTATGCAGTTAGTTTAGTTAGCGTTTTTGTCCTTAGTCAGTCACTCCTCCTGTAAGTATAATGATATGTAAATAACCAATTGTGAGCTAACTTTCTGAGTCGATGGCCCTTTTGTTTAAATAGCAAACTTCCTTTAGGAACAAAGTACTTGAAATTTATAAGGTTGACCCTCTTCGACGAAGCAGCGTTATTTATTCTGCCCTGCAAATGCAAATTTTTGCAAGCAATGTTTAAAATTGACATTTGCAGTGAAAAAATATTTGTGGAACAAGGTGGGAAGAAATATTTTGCAGAAATGGATTCGTGGTGTGAAATGTATGCAAGGTCGCTTCTTAGAAAAGGGTTGAGGTACTTATAATTTCGATTCGACGCAAGTAAGCAGTGAAGCTTCTATCTTCAATAGATTTCATAGGCTTATCTTTTATATCAACATCCTTTTGGTGTAGTCCACCTTGTGGTATCATGTAGGTAGGATTGCAGTTCTTGAGTAAAGGAAAAGGCGGCTAATGGTAGGTCTACTCCCTATTTAAATACCTGCGTTTTCCATAGAACAGGCAGCAGCGTTTTCTGTCTTATTGTTATTTTACCAAACTTGATTACTACTTTAATTATTGATTAATTAAAAGCTTTTTAGTAGACATATTATTATGCGGCTGCAACGATACTCAACTTTCCTCATATATCTTTCCGTTCGTACCTATATATATATATATCATAGGCGGTATATCACGTCGTAAAACTTACATAACAATTGGCTCTTACAGAGGTAGGTACCTATACAGTTTCGTAATGGCTCGTTAATTCTATTTCCTTCGCATCGTAAGCGCCGGAAAGCTTAATAGGAAACACTTAATAGCAACGCGTTCTGATGGACATTAAAATATTATATTATTCGTCGAACCGCACTGTTCAAAGTTTAATTAGGTGTTTTTAGTGCGAAATAGTTAGTTGGAAATGTTAGATAATAACAAAAATTCCAGCCACTTCCCTGAGAACCATTTATATAGCAACTTTTTATATACAAATCTATATAAAATGCTAAAAGGGTCCGTATCTAACGTTATAAATGCAGCTTTATACCTATTTATGAGGCATACTCAGCTAAGGGATACAACAAACAAAAAGCATTCGGCCCACTTACACATTTCAAACGAAGAACAGGCACAAGGCTTCCAATCAACACGCTTATAGGCTTATCTGTTTTACCGCTAGGGCACTCTTTTACCGACCATGTTCCAATTCCAGGCAAGAGTCCCATATTACTACCGCCCAGGGACTATGACACCGTACACCGGCAGAAGGGAAACCTGAGCAATATCGACACCCGTCGTTGCTTGAATCAGAATATTGTTGGAGTGAATGCTAGGAGGAAACTGGAGTCTTCGGGAGGCAGCTCCGGGATAGGCAGCGACCTTGCCCCGTCGCCAGAGAGGAACGAGTACCCGAGACAACACGACAATCACAGCACTAGTGGTAAGTTTCCCCCCAAATTGCTGCGCCCAACCGGGTCCATATTGTATTTTACATTATTATTGTAATAACTTTGTAAAATAAATATGAGGGAAGCAAATAAATATGATATGATATGAGTTACTTCCTGCGTACACTTGCTTATTCTTAAAGGATTATTATACAGCATTCCAGCAGTCTAGAGAATCTCTTACTTTTTTTGCATAATATTTGTATTTTATTATTGCTACAATACTGTATACTTTTTTAACAATTAGTTCGTACGGTTGGAGGTAAATTGGGAAAACTTAAAGGATAGCAATGCGTGATTATTATAGGAATAACATTGTTGTTGACGTTAAAGCAAAATATTTTATCTGTAGGTAATCTATGTTGTAGACCATGTGGTATCTCGCACGCAGGGTAGAAATAGACCAGTTTTCTTCACTTGAGATTGTAAAGACGATTGTTAAGAAACAGGACATTGTAACAGGATACTGCAATCTTCCGCCATTGAAAAAAGGATTTTGAAAGGTCGATTATAAAGACGAAATCGAAAAATAGGCCGTATTTTTAAGTTTCACTTCTAATACATAACCACATATATGACCCCCAAATGGTTATATCTTGAACTCAGTACTACTTCCAATTAATGTCCATTCACCATCGTGACGGTGTTACACAATGTTAACACCACCATGATTGTTAATCATACATAATCATCATACATCCAATTGATGTAACACGATTATTTCCTCAATAAAAAATATTCGATAGAACATTCGCGATACACCCAGCCTTATTATTAAGAAGCTAATTTGGTTTTAACATGTAAATTGATATAATCACATGGCTGGTTCTATTTTTTGCCGAAAATAACTCTCGAGAGCCAATACCTACTCTAAACACAATCAGTTACGAAACCGTGGTCTGATACGAAGCTGAGGTGAAGTCTGGTGTCAGTCTGACCACGTTTCGATTATGACTTAGAATAATTAGATCATCTCATCGAAAATCTCAGGGATGATGTAATGTAGTGGAATATAGGAAACTGAAATTAGTTTATTTTGTACGAGTATCAGATTGATGGAGCCACGCTACGCGAAGTTCACAGTTAGAATTGATCTAGAGTGTTATAGGTTCTATTCACTATCGAATTTTGGGCAGATGAAGTTACTGTTTTTTCTTTTATTGTTATATCTATAATTTTTTTATACGGCTCAGTGACAAATGAGGGACAATAGCCCACCTGATGCGTCGTGGTAACTGTCGCCCTAACAGCTACGTTTTGTGCAAACATTATCTTGCTAAAATATGGTTCTTGAAAAAAATCATCAAAAGCTCTTTAACGGCTTCATTACTTATAGAAGGCGTCCTTTCTATAAACCTCTGATAAACCTATATTAGTGATAAACATGGCCGCCGTCACACAGAACAGCTGATTTCATTCGCTTTGTGAAGCCGGGTCCGCTGCGCATTGTTACGTACAAAAATATTATATGCGCATTATTTTTATGAATAAGACCGTTTAGTAATTTATTCATATTCGTTTGATATTTACTTTGGAAACGTGTATACCAGTTTAAACATACAAACAAGATTCAATGACTACACCACCAGAATAAATTCTTCTTTATTCTTAGGTTTAAAAAACTCAAAAGTGACATCATCTTACACCAGTCGTGACCCATCTGCTTTTAGTTTTTGTTTCTTCACGGAATTGAAGCGAATCGGTTTTGTATAAACACACGTTATTCGTGACCTTTTCATTATATATTTTTTAGTACAAGCTAGGGTCCAACATTATGGGGAGTGGCTTTAGATGTAAGCAGTTTTGTTTTCGTAAAAAGAAGATTCAGTTCATAATTACAAGTTATACCCTCCATCATCGTCAACACTAATGACGTCCCTTCCACTAATATCAAGAGTCCGGTCCCACAGTGGTTAGTATGAGGTTTCTGTACGTATCAAAGTATCTACAGTGGCGACCCTAAAAGCTACTTAGGTTTGGCACTGAGATATGCTAATATTTATATTTATTTATTCAGTGTTAGTTGTACATCGACCAAATGATTTTCGTCAGGATTACCCAAATTACCTACATCAAATGTTTTTAATTACATTGTATTAAAAATTGTTTGTACTTAGGTACAAAGATAATTAAATTATAAAGTAGAAACATTAGATTCATGTCAAAAATATAAATATAGTGGTCGTACCTATATGTGGTCGACACCGGTAACACACAAATTCTTACGTTAATACTGATTGAGGGATGTTGGTGGGCGGTTCATCACATTTTGTGCGAAATTCTACACTACAACGCATCGCCTTTAACGACAGTTTTCGGAGACGGTATATCCCTATCTGCTTCTATATTCTTAGAGCCTAGGGCGGTAGACAACAAGCAACGAAACCTCAACAATGTTCTCTTATTCCCCCGCCCTTAATGTCTCAAATTGATTGCTCACGACTTACATCACTTGATAAGTGGCATAGAAAACAACTGACGGTTGAACATGCCGCGTTAATGACCTCCTTCTCCTTGACACAAACAGGCATACACCGCGGGCTTGTACGCATTTTTTAAAGGCCAGTAATTATTAGAACCACACAGTCAATCCTTTTGTGGGTTCCAAGAACGCAGTGGATATTAAATCAAGCAGCATTCCTTACGGTGAGGGAAAACATCGTGATGAAATCTGCACATTTAGGCGACTGCATGTGTAACAATGATCCAATATGGTCAGATTTCCCTAGAAGCAGGGTCAGATGGCAGTCACTCCACTGTATTTACCTGACCTGCCAAATCGTGGATCATAATCAAGGCGGACCTTGGGCCCTTGTGCGCAAGAGCACAATCGGGACATTAACGCCAAGATGATTGGTATTATTATTATGCCTTTCGGAGTGGTACTGCCAGAAGCTTTCGCTTCATAGTTTATGACTTGAAGTATGCCTGACGTCAATGCTTCTCGAGGATACTGTTAAACTTACATGATTCCATGTTTATGATTATATTTCAAATACCTACACTCTCAGGCTTTATTCATATCAGACCAAAAATAAAAACCGACAAAGCATCACAAAAACTGAACATTATACCTTTTATGTTTGAAGTGATATAATATTAATCGCTACGCAAAGGTCAGACGATTTTTTATATTATTTACTGACAAAATTTAATGAGCACACAGATGGAAAGCGGTAGGTAACTGTCGCACGTAACATGCACAGCACGTATAGCACCAGTGTATTCTCGGGCGCGATAATCGAGAAAAGGCGCGACTTGGAAACTGCTATCTCTTTCATCTTAGTATTGAAAGAAGGAAATAAAAACGTATCTCGCGGCGCGAGCTAAGTCGCGGGCTTACTTGTGCTAGCCATGCAGGTGCATGTAAATCTCGCGAACGCGTCGTTGCAGAAACAGTTTGCGAGCGGCGCGTTGCAATTCATCGAACAAAGGAATTTAAGTCGTGCTGCAATTGCTCTTTTTCGAGATTTGGACGCACCCTACGATTCTTGTACTCAGGTCTCATACGGTGTACATTTCCTTCATCTCTACACATTAAACTTACTACGTAGGTACGTTATAAATAATACCGAAAATAAACTAGGTTATAACAGATAGGAAGTAACCTAATCAAAGTTGAATCTAACCTAACCTATAATTTTGATAATTGCCGCATCGTATGTCTGTAAAGAAATATCCCCATACTTAACACGCCTTACAAGACTTTAATTATTAGAGGCATAGTAAACGATGGGAGAATAGTCTAAAAACACGGCTAGGAAGCTAAGATGGCGGCGTTATGTGGGTCTAATTATTGTGAAGAACGTTTATAAAGGAAGCTTAGTGGTTTTCCGTTCCGACGAAACCAAGTTTCTTTTAACAAAATCACGTGCATCCTCTTGCTTCGTCTGAGTTAATAATGCACAGCGTTCGTGGTAATTTTCGTGTAAATAAATAAATACTTCTTAAGGCTAGAAAAAGAATTTATTTATTACTTTACTTTTTTTGTTTATGACCGACTTCAAGAAAGAAGAGGTTCTATGTTCGAGTTACAATCATACCCGTTTGCACTAAAATTAGGCGATGCCTAAGATAGTCCTAAGCATTTACGAACCACGAAATGTATGTTATAAAGTTAAGAGTGACTTGAGAGTCTAGATTTCACTTTGGTTGGTGTTAGTGAAGTGCTTTTCTTGATATTTTAAATCATAAGGACTTAAGTAATCGTAATCGGGCATTAGTATTTAGATCATACACGTTTGTACTGACTGTACCTATCTTTGCCGCAACACGTTTCTGCCGAATCCAGAATCTGCCCAACAGAGATTCAGCCGAACACCGCAAAAGGGGTCTTGATAAATAAACAGAATCTTCGCAACCTTATCTAAAATATATGGATTATGATTAGTACATCAGCGGCATTTACACCCTTTTTCTAGCAAAGCTTCATAGTATAATATTGTCTTCTAAACAGGCAATTTAGGCTCATTTCTCACGCGCGTGTGTAAAAACAATGCATTGGTAAAGGCAACAAAAGCTATTCTGCCTAGTTAGCCGTGGAGGCGCGTCCATTCCCAGACGGGGAAAAATGCACATTGTTTTGGAAAACGGTTTTTCTACGCGTGGCCTTCCCTTAAGGTACCATCATCGGCAGAACCTTTAGACTTTGAAATGATGACGAAGTGACGGGAGGTGTAAAGCCTCATTGTTCTTCTGCTGATAATAACATTTACTGTTATTATTTAATTTAATTGTCCTTATTAGTTAGTTACTACTAGTTTGTGTGTTAACTAATAAATTTCTCCGAACCGATTTTACCAACTAAAAACTTGTTTTGTGTGTATTGAATTTGTGTGATTAGTTACCGAATGTAGTAGCATATTGTAGTATAGTAGTATCAGTACATTGTTGTGTTAAAATTTTGTTATTAAATTTATTATTATTGGCAGCATCCTATCTGCTTATATCACCGACATCTTTATTTCTGTTACTCAGAAATCTTTATTTTTGGGTATATTCATAATCTTTAATTCTGTGTATATACATAGTATATTCGTCTCTTGTAGCCCTGCTGGAAGAGATTTTCTTTAGAAATAGAGATAGAAAGTACGCAGGATAGGAGGATAAACGAATGCAAACGATGCAAAGCTATATAAACCCATAACATCTACGATTTAGATCTATCAAATTCACATAACCTGGTTCCAGTAAGCGTTTAACTGTAGTCATAAATGTAAGGCTTAGAGTAGACCTCAACCTGCGTAGCATTATGGGTTTTACGAGATAATGAGTTAATTCTAGCTAGCTATCAATTTGAAATAGGGGAGACCCACACCTATATCACGCACGACAAATCAAACTACGCAGGGTCCAAAACGCACCTGCTTGGCCGCGGTCGACAGCGGTTTTACCACGCCATTTAGCGCATTATTTTCACATAAAGTCCCGTTCGAGTCGACCAACTCACAAATCTGGTTACATTATAAGCGAAAGTAATGTTTTTGAAAGTATACCGCCGGTGGAACTGGCCTTTTACACGTGCTGCGGAACCTGTGTGTGGTTTCTCGAGGAAATGCCCTCAGAAACACATTTAATACATTTTAAGATACACATCGGCTAGTTTGGACTTTGTATTTAGTCACACGCGTGCGATAGAGACGATGCTATACGAAGAAGAACTAGACGTTGTTCATTCAACATATCCGCCGAAAGACGCGCACTGCTGGGCATAGGCCTCCCTCAGAGATCTCCACAAAGGCCGGTCATGTGCCATCCGCATTCAGCTGGTACCTGCAATCCAGGTACCTTTACCAGGTCGTCGGTCCACCTTGTGGTAGGCCTACCCACGCTGCCACGTTGCACGTTATTTACCTCCAATATCTAGAATCATTTCAAAATCTGGTAGTCAAATAATGTAATAAAGAAATGAAAATTTTTGACTTGTCCCCTCTCATAAGTACCAATACCAATCAAAGTTTTTGTCTATAAAACAACCAATAGATCTATCTACAAGTACGATACGGTACCGCAGTCATCTTACCCAATTTGATAAAAACGTCCTCTATATAATAATGTTGAGAAGTATCTTAAGATATCAACTGAAGTGTCACCTAAGTTTAGTGCAAAATTTAAGTGCAGGTACAACAATATTCTTCTTATAATTCCACCGTATGACTGTGTTGAGGCTCAGAAATCGGCCAGGATGGGTACCGTTAATGGGTACTATAATGTGTGTTTTATTGTGTTTCGATTTGAAGGATATGGCAGCCAGCATAATCACAGGCAGGTGTGAGGCATACAAGCGTAGAGACTTTACAAGTATAGAGACTGCACCTGTAGGTTATACTCGTAGTAGATGAATAATTGGTATTATGGCAACAAATACCACTTTCCACCAGGTGGACTGTCTGCTGCTTTGTCATTGAATTCTATAAATAAAGTTTTAATATCTATTTAGGTACTCATTATTTGTATATTCACAGTTTACTACTGTTACAATGAATGTTATTATTTTACCTTAGCTACTTAGGTATTTTCACGCAGCTTTTTGTCTGCGTTAGTATGTTTTTTTAATTATGCAGTGCTTTTTTTTTCTCATTGGGTCTCTCGTTATATCGTCATATTAATTCGGTAGAAGTTAATGCCGTTAGTTGGTACTGGCAAATTTAGTCTGTTGTACTAGGACTCTAGGTATTGGTTTGTCCAACATTCATGTATAACGCGATAGATATACTTTATTGAACTTGATGAAAGCTTCGAAGTATTAATGTTCCATAGAGAACGTAATTCACCTTCTCGAAAAGTAAAATTTGATACCAATCTGGCAAAGCGACTATGGGATTCAGGTTTCGCGCTCCAACTTGCTTATTTCCATTGTCGCTGCTCGTTCCAATTCCCAACAACAATATTATGATAAATGGCAATCTTTAGAGATTTCGTTCTTTCGTACGCTAACCTTGGAAACCTCCGGATTCTACGACCGTCGTTCTCACACGCTTAAGTAATGAAATCACTAATCATGATTAATAAGAGCCGTGGGCACGAGAGAGTTGCACACGGAATACATTCACAATGAACTCTAGATGTGACTCGAATTTTTGTTTAATGGCTTCGTAAGGTGAAGCTGTTTAGTGTTTGGTTGTGTTTTGTGTGCAGAGTTTAATAGAAAACACCCCTTTCACTTACGAGAGTAGTTCAAGACAAGACTGCTTAGGAACTAAGTCTAGGCTTTTTTATCGCTGTCCTACAGCTGGCTCAAGCCTGAGCGTTATCTATTTTTGACGCCAAACACTAGTATTTCTTGAATTTCATATTGAAGATTAATTATGGCCATACCTCATTATGGCCCTGTTGCTATTTGATAACGCGACTGCGATTTCGCATTTTTCATATACACGACGAAGCCTGAAGTGATAAAGCGTTTGCGATTTCGCGTTTGTCATAAACATAATTCGTGTTTTTCATAAAACCTAATGAAACCAATCGTACCCGTAAATCTTGTCGTACGATTGCTACCGCTTTCCATCTGATGCGCAGTCGGCTCGATTGTCACAAAAAATACTAAAGTAGGTACCTACACAATAATACATTCACAAAAAGCTACAGGTCTGTGCGACGTGTAACTTTTCCCCGGGCCATGTCGAGATGACAGGTTCTCTCTCACATTTAAAATGTGGAATATATCGAGTGAGCCCGGAATGTGTGTCAGGCCGTCCGGTTTTGAGTATGACCCCGGGCAGGTGGGCGCGCCTCGCGCTGCCAAAAACATCTCCGATTTTCTTCGTGCTAACCAGGGGTCTCACTAAACTTGTGATTCGTAACTGTCGGATGTCAATTTGATATTGATAAATTATAATTATGAATAGGCTTATTAATATCGGTGGTAAGCCACAGTGTTTCCTTTGGACTATGACATGGGATCGTTCAAGAGATGCATTGGTAACTTCCCTGGTATCGCTGATGTCCATAGGCTGCGGTGACCACTTTCCATCAGGTGGCCCGTTTACTTCTTTGGCTGCCGTACTTATAACAAACATATAAATAATAATGTATAATAATAAAATAATCTAGATACCTTCAAGGCTAGAATAGGCTGTGCCTAGACTGGCATCCATAGCATGCTCCACCTTCGGCTGCATCGTCACTTAATATCACCAGATGAGGTGGTGGTAAACTGCCTGGCTAGTTTAAATAAACTCCTCGTAGAGCCCCATCTCGTTTATGCTACTCAGTGACAAACAAGCAGAAATCCCACCTGATGGTAGGCGGTAATTATTGACCACACTATTGACCATAACATCTACGATTCATGTGGTTAGGTTTCGTATACCTAACAAAAACGTAGAACTACAGCTGTGTTGTCACTGTGAGGACAAAGATGAAATCCCTCATGACTGTAGAGTGAGTTAATATTAATATTGAGTTAATAGCCAGAGGGCAATCATTGCCCTTGCTACCTTATCCTTCAAACCAGAATACAACAATGCTACAAACATTGTTACTTTGTGACAAATAGCCACGAATAGGATAGGATAGGTTTGCGGTCACTGCTTACCATCAGGCAGGCCGTAAGCTCGTTTGCCACCTTGGTGGTATAAAAAACAAACAAAATATAGAAACAGATAAGGCGATCGCATTCAGCCAGGTGGACTCCTCAGGCTTGACAGAGACCTACCACCTGATTACTACTTTCTTAATGAAGGTACTTTCTTTTTCTACGGCTATCAAATTAAACTAGAAACCATGTTATTCTCTAACTCTATAAGGACGTCCCTGATACATAAAATTTGCGTTACCAAAATCATGCCACATACCAGTTTTCCATAAACTTCAACCCATTTGGGTAAACAAGTCGCTCTTAAGCAGTTCAGAAGTCCAAGTTAGAGTCCCGTTAGAGTTTTCTACAATGGGTTAAACAAGCAAAGAAATGTCCCCGGCTTATGAATATGTTAACGCAAGTGGGCTATTGGAGCACGAAATGTGGACATTATGCAGATACCTTGCAAATGTTAGGTTTACCTACGTCGACTCAGATATATATACGTGTCAAATGTATTCTATTCAGTTCAATATCGAATTCATAAGCGAATAACTTTGAATTTTAAAATAACTTTTGTTGACACGTAAAACCTTAAGATTAGACATTTTTATTATTTATTCCCATTTCTTACTGAAACTAAGTCACTAACAAGTTTGTTATGTATTCGTAACGAAATAGCTTTTTGTGTTTTGGAGAATGTAGTTAGATGACTCAAAAGCTTTAATAGTTTGGCACATCTGCACAAATATGATACTTTGAAAAACTTCAAGAAAACTTCACCGTCATACGCGTCATCATGTGATTTAATTTTCATATAGGTTGTCTAGACCATAATCCAGGATTTCACAGATCAGGTAATTACAGTAGAGAGACTGCGTCTGACCTCTGTGGCTCTGACGACAGGGGAACCTGACTAGATTGGATCATACGGTTGGTTACACATTCTGTCACCTGAATGTAATAATATATTATTGGTACATGGAGGCACTGGGGATCGAATTCAGTACCTCTCGCTTGCGAGTCGGACGCGCTAACCATGAAGCTATCGTCCACGTTCATAATTTCAACGTTTGCTAAACGTTTTAGACTTTTAATTGCTGAAAGAACACACAAATCTGCTGCCCATTTTCTGCTCCACAAAGTGTCAAGGTTCATGATATTAATCGCCCTTATATGTACATTCGTAGGTAAAACATGCCATGGGCTGGTGCTGTGTCCAGGTACCAGGTACCTGCCAGAGACCGTACGTCCAGAATCATATCGACAAATTGAGATATACGGTAAACATAAGCAGAAAATGAAAATAGCACTGTTTACTTACCTACTTACTATGCTCATTCAGCGACAGCGTAATACAATACTATAGTTCGCTGCTGAGCGATCTAAAATGGATCGTGACCCTGAAACCAGAGATCACCATCTAGCACTAACTACCACATTCTATCCAAAAATATTTGTTTTTTATTATAGTTTTGTTAGTAAACGTATCAGATACACGCACACTCGTATAATTAGGATCACGCTCGCGCACGTAACTAAAATAGTCCATTTAATAATATATTAAATATAAACCGAAACATAATAATGAAGAAGAAGAACATAATAATGAAAATATCGAACTGTGAGGTTCCAAAGGAACTTTCTCCCAACAACACAGAGAATACAACATGAAGTTCTTCAAGAAAAGGTTGATAATGTTTTACCGAGTTGGCAACACGGGAGTAATACTCCTGGCATTGCAAACGTCCATAGGCAGCGACTACTGCTACCATCAAGCAGGCCGTAAGCTTGTTCCCCCTTGGTTGTAAAAAAAAAAATTAATTAGTAGCGTCAAATAGTTATCAAGTAGCCATAAAATCTTAAAATGAACCGGTCAAATAAGTAGCCTAATAAATCCAGGTCTATTTGGATGACTTTAGATTATTAGTAAACCGGTTGGCAATAGAGATGTATGAATATTTAGTTTTAAATGATTAGCAATTTAGATTTATAAACAAGAACGCATAAAATGCCACCGATAATGCCTTTATCAGACTGGGTGGCAAATTGATATGGTATGTATTAGAAAGTTAAGATTGTCATTAAGATATGTTATTTAGAGTGTAACAAAAACCTGATCAATCCGAATCAATCCGTATCGTAATAATCATAAAAAATGCAAAATTGCCATACCTACATATTTTGTATTCGTGCACGTACCGCTTTTAGGAATCAGCATACTCCTAGAACATTTACTTCTCATGTTTCTTAATATATGGATCATTAGAGATTTAATATCCGGGGGGCGTGTTTCATGAAGCTGGCCTCTTTGTTGCTGTCTCTTGCTAATACAATTTTGCATTGACACTGCTTTGAAGGAAATTTGTTTCCTGAGTAGTGCACCTTAACCATTAAGTACGAGTATTGTAATCAAATCTGCAATACCGAGATTGTTATGTTGATCAAGAGTCATGCAGGGAACTCCTTATGTCTTCAGATGGGAGTCTTTCTCCATCTGTAAAGCATTCTGACACTGATCCGTTTTGGTTCAGGTCATCACGAGTTTGAAAGTTTTCCCTGTTAATTCGATCTATTTTGTTTTGAATCACGGGCTTCTAAGCTACTCTCTAGGGCTCACACTCTCACTGTTGCTCCCCAACATCGAATCCTTATGCTGGAAGCATTTGGAAAGCACTAAGTAATTTTATGGCGTGGACTAATCGTCGAATTGAGCCGATCGAGATCTGACTGGGCATATTTTAGTGTAGTGTTTCCATTTGATTAGGTTAGGTTTGTGTTGTGCCAAAGCAATCGGGTGCTCCGAAGCAGTGCCGACGTGCCAAAACGATATACCTAGATTTCGATCTGTCCAATACAACGATCGGCCTCCGAAATGTATAGGCAAAGTTCAGGACCAAGTACAACTACAATACTACTACTGTCCATGTCTACACTCTACATGGTTTTAACACTAATGACATCTCATTGCCTTTCCAGAGGAAGACTGGGCGGAGAGCACGGCCTACATGATGCACGAGGCATTCGAGGCATCCCCGCCGCGCCGCGTTTCCCCCCGGCACGCGTCCCCGCCCCGACGCGCTCTCTCCCCCGCCTACGACCGCGGGTACAACGACGACTTCCCTGACCAGTTCAGGGACCAGCTTGCACCGTTCCGAGAACAAGCGTACGAGCGGCGATACCGCCACGAGTCCTTAGAACGCGCCAGCAAGGACAAAGCTGAGAAATTAACTGAAGAAGCGCCGTATCGCAGACGCTATGTGGCTGAAACCAAACCCTCCAACAGAGGCAATTCTATGATAGACCGAGTCGAGGAGCGGCGATTCGGGAAGCTGACGAGGGGCGCCAGCGAAGGCAGCCTCAAAGTATCCGAAACGTCCCCGAAAGATCGCTTCAATGTCGCTAAAGAAAAATTTATGAATCTTGAAAGGGAACGATTCAACAGAGAACTGCAGCAGCATATGGCGATCAGGCGGAGCATGCTCGAGAGGAACAGCCGTTCGACATCTTCCCCGGAGGAAGAGATAAGGGACGAGCGGCCGGAGCGTCGAGAGTTGAGCTCCAGAAGGGAGCCGGAGCGTACCCATAGGGACTTCGAGCGGCCGAGGGAGGCTCGCAACGAGGAACGGATGCGTGACGACATCAGAGAAGTCGAGAGGCTTCCTCGGGTCGGTAAGAAGCGAGATGATGTCAAACGGTACGAATACGGCACGGAAGATTACTTAAACAGGATCGAGCCCAAGCCTCACGGGCGGGAAGAGTTCGATCGGTATCGTGATAGAAGGGAGTTAGACCGTCGCATCGACGAGGATGAGGTCATTGAGCCTATTATCGAGGACAGGAGGCGGGACTGGACTGATCGACAGAGGGCGTTCTCCCGCTCGCGTCTGTTGGACGACCAGCGCCAAACATACATGGAGGGGGACAGTAGGTACTACGACAGGGACTATAGGGACTTCCGTGAACTGTCTGACAGGCAGCAAGCCAAGTTCCGCCACAGCTACGCCGAGCCCATCCCCCGCGGCCGCCTCGGGACAGTCAGGCCCTACTAAAATGCCATAATAGCGTACTATTAAGTATTGATCGATGATTATAACCAATATCAGACAAGATAAATAACGAATGTTAAGGGCACAATGACTTTGAGACGTTCTGTTTATATTAGGTACTTATATTAATCGGTCCATTAGAAATTAGTGTTCTCTAATGATTTAAAGTTAAAGGTTTTATTAAAAGTCGTTATGATATTGATGTTTGTAAATAAAAACAATATATAAAAGAGTGATTAATCGAGTACTTATCGCAGAATTTCGATACGTCCTTTTTATTGACCAATTACTATGAAGAACATAGTACGATAAGCATCATATATTTTAGATGTACTTAGTGTTTTAGTCAATATAGAGTGTGCCTATGCAGGTATATTTAATTAAAAGTAACAGATGAATACTCAAATGTGTCACATAAATGCAGTCTTTTAGAGTTTGATTTTAACGTCCATACCTACTTCATTTTAGGTACTAAGGTACTAGCTCGTTTTAATTTTCAAGCATGTTTCATATTACTTGTACAAAATTATTAAGTATGTTGACATACTTCTCATTACTATATTTTTCATATTATTGAGAATATGAAAAAAGTAATAATAAAATTATTATCAGCCCGTATCAGTCCACTGCTGGGTTTGACCCTCATCCTTAGCCATAAGCGGTCCACTTGCGATACTGCGGGGTTTCTAGGAGGCAGCTAGACAGTTGATACTAACCCTTACGTACTAAAACATAAAGTCGCTTTGGGTTGCACAAGTAAGCCAAACTTGGTCGGAAGCCCGACCATGTCCCCCGCATCCGAAAAGCGAGATTATTCTAAACGATGTAAGGTTTACCATCGACTGCCTAGATCGGTCTCCTAGATCGGTCGTATGAAGCGGCCTATAATCTTCACGCTTAGCAGGCGGGTTGGACATCGGAATAGTAATAATGAGCATGCGTACTATAGACTAAACTTTAAAAAAATAATTGTATGGTTAATTGTCTGTACAATAATATGTAAATAATAGGTATTTATAAATATTATGTAGTCCATAGGTATGACAATAACAATAAATATGTATTCATAACATTTTGTTTGTACCTTATTCTTAGATGTGTAACAAGAACATCCAATTTGTTAATTGTTATTATTTCTGTTGACGATGTGTTGGAATCACATAACCCTTTTTATTGATTGTAAAAATCGAGATTGAGATTATTAAAATATTTGAAAAATTATATAAATTCGTTGTATATTAAAAAATATATGTTTATACTGAAGAAAACGCGCCATGCTTCGCGACGTACTTTTTAATTTAATTTTTTACTTAAAATATGGTAACGGCCAGTGAGACTGCTAAAAATAGTGTGTTTTCGCTTATTTTTTCCCATTCACACAAAAATAGAAACTACCTCAATTCTACGAGATAACGAATACCCACGAAAAGTTTCATGCTCAACATTTTATTTCTTATAGAATGTGTTTAATGTTTACACATGGTATATAATTTACTTCGGGTACTAGTGACTAAATATTCTGTCTAGGAATATTTGAATCCGTCCAAACCATGTATCTAATGTCTGTAAAACGATAATAAAACGATTTAATTAATAAAATATGTTTATTCTTCTTAAATACTGTCCCAATGTTATGGCCACCCATGTGGGACCACACTAGAATCTCAGGGGCCCAAGCCAATTATACCCGATTTTGGTCCCCCTGCTGGCTTTCAATTCAATTATTTATTGCAGTACATGTGGTAAGTATGTAGGTACAACATGATATAGTGGAAGACCCCTGGCTGGTAGATTGAGTGTCTAATACGTCCGAAAATCGTTTATTCGATGAACGCGGGAACTCTCGTTCGTCGGCACAAATCACTATGAACGCTGGCTTGAAAGTCTTCGGCTCGTAAAAACGCTTAATCGATTAACGTGGGTTCAAGGGATCATCGAACAAACGATTTTCGGACCAGTATTACACACTCCAATACAGTACTAGGTAGTTAAAAAACGCTACTACAAGTGAAGGGTTGAAATAAGACGAACCGGCCGGTGGAGTTGCTCTAAGGTAACAATATACTGGTGAGCAGCCTTTTCAATGGATACCTACTATCAAAGAGTTTGGAATGTAATCGTGCTAAACGGCAACCTGTCATGTTCCTTAGGCTGTGAGTACACCTTGTATCACTGAGCCGTTGTACATTTACAGAACGATAAGTTCACTGAAACAACTAACCAGATTGCAATTCAGCTTGCAAGCTTATGCAAACCTACGATAAGCAGTCACCCACCTCCATCCAGGATCCTATCGATTTCTCGGTCACACGGACCGACTTAATCAGGGGTAGTGCGCGCACTTACTTGCCGGTTGTTCTTTGCACGTACACATTTCTTGTTACACCCACTTAACCCATCCTCCTTCACTCCCTCTACCTCTGTTTCTATTCCTAATCCTCCTCCATTTTCTTCTCGCGGTACCAAACTATGCATACGCATACTAGCCTCGCGAAGTTCGCCGATAGAGCCCGCTCACACCAAGCAAGCATGACGCGGCGCTCCTGTTCGTAGGCTCCAAACAGCAGAGCCGTTCGGACCAAACGCCCACAATCGCACTCTAAATTCTTTATGACAGGACAGCATTCGGAAAACAACATAACGGTCTCCAAACACGTGAACCCAGTCTACCATGAAGAAGCGCCTATGATCGCACTATTCCCCTCGGTATCCCAGCTTTCCTTACAGGCTTCGATAGTCTGCCTCATTATATTAAATTTTCTTGAGATCGATCCCTAAACTCCTCTCCAACTCGGCTGGCATGCTTCCACATTTTCTATCAGCTTCACCTCCAGGTACACTAGGAGTATAGTACGCCTTTTTTTAGAATTGTCGGTGCCGGGCGACATTTAGCACGGCGGTCCTATATTATTGTTGATGTTAACTTACTGTACCACTGTATTGTACCCTATAGGTCTTATGGCCTGCATACAGTACTGCTGTCCATCAGTTGTAGGTTGTAGTCGTAGATGATGAAAATATTAATTTTGATTAGTTAGTTCTTTGATTAGTAGTTAGTACGGTTCTTAGAAGACGTTAAAGAATTATAACGCATACAGTTAATACAGTACGAAGGATCATGGCGTCGTAAGCGGTTCATTACTTTTTATTCTCATTTATAAGCTGAAAGTTACTGTTAATCTAATAACGACAAAAACTGCTAACAATCAAATTAATTGTGTCCGTTCTCATAATCTTAGGACCTATCCTACCTGTTTGTGTAGGAGTAAGTACGAGGTTGAGCTCGAAACCGCACAAAGTCACACCAGACTTATTATTAAGAAATAAAAAGTGACAGTTATTAAGAAATAAAAATTTAAAATATAAGTTTATTTAACTTTATTAAAACAATTATTTACATTAATATTGCACGCAGAGAGCTAGCCTTGCTAAAATATACAATGTTCTTAAATTATATTGCACCAATATTACACAGCTGTGTGGAAAGAAACGCAGAGTACAAGAGATGAGAGCTAACTTTATTGATCATGTACCTACTGTGGAATAATTCTCAACTACAACAAAGACTAAACAGTTCAATTCATCATGACAATTATTGATTCTACATTTTCATGAACGCCTGTTTAAAAGTAGCGGCAAAGACATTTAAAATAACTTTTGCTCGTTAACTTTATCAGGAGTTACATGTTCTTATTTAATCATTCCACAGTAAACAAACATGTATTCATAGATAGATTAACAAATACGCTAAAAGTAAGCTAAGTAAAATAGATGAATATCTCATATTTGACTCAAAATATTGCACAACAAATATTGCACCTATGTATATTGAAGGTTATTTCCAAACAATAAATAACTACATACATAGTTTACTTACTAATTTACAATCGATATACTTATAATCCTTATTTTAATTAATAAGGTGGTATACGTTTATGAGATAGGATATAACTAAATAAGTAAATATTATTAAAACTAAGTAAAATAGATATTATTTTGGTATACAAGCCAAGTCAGTGAATAATATCCTACAGATTATTTCCACAAATTCTTTGCCTGAAAGTGAGGAAAATTATTGCACATAAGTAAGCAGTCCCTGTGAGTTACTACAGCTACAAATGAAAGATTTTTTAACTTTCACGTCATTCGCTAAGCAATCGTAGTCCAATTAAAGGAAACCATCAGAACACCCTTTCTAGTTCTTTGTCATACATTTGCAAACCGTTTTTGTACTTCGTTTCCATACAAAAATTACCGTGATGGTTAGAAAATCAAGTAATTAGCCGTAATGTTGTGACAAAATGTATGTGGAACAGTCTGTTGTTACACGAGTCTAGATCAAAAATATCTGGCTTTTTAAGGTACCTATCAAGGCATGCACAAATTGATCCTCTTATTTGGTTGATAAGGGCTACCATTTTCTTGTTGAGGCTAGTTACTTTTTATCCCGCTTGTGTAACTGATGGACTGGAACTTAGAGTGAGGGCTCGCGAGACTGTATATTAGAGTATGTGTCTCAAACTGACGTTTTGAGTATGTAACCTAAAATGTCGACTTAGGGTAAGTACTCCAAAATATCGAGTTAGGGTAAGTATCCCAAAGTGTCCTCAAGGCTCGCGTTCCGGCTAAGCGGCCGGTGGTCGAACATCCTCGCGAGGGGCGGAGCTCCGCGCGGCGGGGACGGCGGCAAGGGCGGAGGCCGGGCGCGCCGCCCTCCAGCCCCGGCCAGCGAGCGCACGTCCGTCCGCTGCGAGAGACGCACGTCCGCGAACAGGGCAGCCATCTCGGCGGACTTCTTCACACTGAGGGCGTCGTGGGAGCCCGCGCCCGTGCTCCGGACTGGGGGGTAAGAGGGTTGGTATTAGATTGGTGAGTAGAGAATTGACAAATAAGATTACATCTCATTCATAAAATCAAAATAGATGCCTGCCAAAATCATTTTGTTATCTTGCCACATGCATACTTGACGCGTTGTATTGGATTTGAATATAAGGAAGTGCACCAATAACAAGGACTCTAACACACAATACCAGCAATCACACAATATCAGCTTCCGCAACCCAATAGGCCAGAATAAACTTTGCAGGCGTCGGTTAGACCTGAATTTTGTGGATGTGGACAACAACTGGATGTATTTACTGCCGAAGGAGGCACACCGTCAGAGGTGCTGTATTAATTGAAAAAGGTCGTACGACCATGGTCGAGCGACAGACGGTTCTGAGGTATACTATTGGCATAGGCATAGGAAGAGGGGGGGACGTTCCCACCCCAGGATGTACCTTATGTACATAAATAACTTCATACAAACATAATTCCAATTAAATACAACCCAGGAATCCTCAGGGGCCAGCCCCCCCCCCCTGGAAAATAGCCCAAGAATCGACCGTGGTCGACGAATTGGTATACGACCACGGTCACACGACCGTTGCCAACTAGGACAGCGCCAGACGGTCTACCTGATAGAAAGCGGCCACCGTCGACCAGGATATCTGCAACCTAAGGGAAGCGCGTGCGGTGCCGGCCTTTGAGGTACCTAGAGACATACATTTCGGAGTTCAGTAATATATATGCGTACCAGTCAGCCGCTGCATGTTCCTGGCGGTATCTCGCGCCTTGTTCTGCAGCAGCAGCTCGTAGTCCAGCGCGAGGCTGTCGGAGCTCTTGGCGCGGCGCGCGCGCTCCTCGCGGCGGCGGCTTGACACGCCACTCGACCTGGGGATTACGAGAAAATTAGAACCAGAAAATGGGCAAGTCTCTCTAGTGTATATTTTCTACTAATCCAACCGGCTTTATTTCATGTACTTGTTGGCCAACCTTTGTAAGCTCCGATTTCACTGAGAAAAAGTTATCTCATGTAGAGCCAATCACCTAACTCTATAAACTCTAAATTCAGACGTTGATGTAACTAAAACTCAAATATTTCCCAATATACTTATCATTGAGTGAAAATTTATGTTTGCATACAAAATTACAGCTTTCTATTACTTCAGGACTGAAGGTACAATTTTACATTCACTTATTCATAATATTTCTGTTATTTGTGTGCAAATCTTAGCCTGCATACCAAGTTTCAGCTTCTTTCCTAGGATTTCGGGCTAGACAAATAAAATTTTGTATATTTTATGAGTCTTTTACTTGCTTACATCTTATCCAGAAGTTTTGAATTTTCTGGTATTATCTAGATCGAATATATGACGGCCTGTAAATTCGTCAAAACGCTTCTAGAAAAGGTAGATATTGCCACCTACCATTTATTGCTCGGTTTGGCGGTTTACCGTGCCCCCAGATTGAATAATTATAGATTGTGAAAAGCTTTTAACTCTTATGAAAGAAACGCAAGTCTAACAATGGACTAGTGCTGGTTGTTGATGGTAGTCATGAGATGTAGTCACCCAAAACAACTCTTGATCGTCATACTTAAATTTCAAATCTACAAGTACTACCTTCTAGGCTGACAATATTTTTCGACTCAGTGCTGACATCTTTAAAAATATGAAATCTCTCTTTCCCATACCTCGTTCTGCTCCCTCTCTTCCCGTCGTATTCGTTGAAAGTATTCAGCCGGTCGGTGTATGCCCTCTGAGAGGGACTCCGTAGATATTCCAGGCTCTGTGAGGTCTGCATGGTGGTTCGGTGGGGTCCGGTGCAGTAACACTTGTTGCTGTCAGCGCAACTCTCGGAGTCACACGAACAGTAGGTTAAGTCACCGTCGTAGACCTCCCTGTAACGTAGAAAGGAATTGGTAAAATTGAAAAGAAGTATAAAAAGAAACAGGTGCAAGAGGAAACATAATTAAAACGCTCGTCTTATAAGAGAAATGTCCGCATTGTCTTCAACTTAAACAGCAATAAAAGTTAAAGATCCTAGTGAAATGATCAATGCACAGTCAACAGTAAATCATCATAATTTGGTTCAGTTACTCATAGCGAGTCGCGAGCCACGGACGCGCCACGCTCTGATAACCACGCACACATTTAATTTCTACCGCACGCGAATAACTCAAAACCAACTATAAACAACGATAAACAAGATGCAGAATCCTCTGAAGTAAACGGGTGATTCCGTAAATGAAATTAAAGCAACGCAGTAAAGACGCGAGTCTATTAGAATTAAATGAAATGTAAAACAAAGACACGAAAGTAGTGAAATTTTTAGTTTAAAACACTAAAGCCAATTTTAACTGCATGGCTGACGGTGTTCTAACTTCGTTAGCTTAAGCGTGAATTATAATGAGGTTTTTCAACTGCGATGAGCGTTTTGCGTCTCAACGTAGCGTACAAAGAGGAAATTGTTGATTATGAAATATAATGTGACGACAGATTTGGAGCACCACATAAGCACAAATTATATTTTCTGGGTTTTAGAGTATGACGATTTAACGGATATAATGAGTTCTTGATTTAAAGACATTGAATCTGAATGTACTTACTTGGAGCAGTCTTTACAACTTTTGCTCTTCAACAACAATCTATTTTTGGAACTTTTGACATCCTCGGGTGAGCAGTAACATTTTTTGTAATCTCCTTTCAGGGAACAGTAGCATCTATCCATACAGCTTTCGGATTCGCATTCAGAACACGAAACGTAGCCACTGGAGCTATTCCGATTTTGACATCCAAGTCTGTTGCTTAAAGTCAGAAAGTCAGAATCTTCCGAAGTAGAAGTTCTTTCACCAGGCCTCGATACTTTGCCGTTTCTTTTAGAAACATGAACGGTCTTATCAGACTTTTTGGTATTCCTTTGTTTGGAGGACTGCCGTTTTGGTGGTGGTAGCATTGGCTCCTTAGGCCTAAATTGCCTTAAATCATAGCTGGACGTAGACACTGAACTCTCCGATATAGGCTCTTTAGCTTTAGTTATAACGTTTGGGTAATCGAAGGAACCAACTTTCTCTTTCTTCTTAAAGTCTTTTCCAAACGGCATCCGGAATACCATTCTGAGTCCACTGGCTCCTTTAAAGATTTTTCGTCGCTTGTTTTGGAATGTACTGTTTCGCCTTAAAATTTTCTTCTTTTGCTTTTTCATTATCGCTTTGCTATGTTGAAATATTTCGTCTTTCGTAAGCGTTACCGCTAACTTCAATAGAAATTCTTTGTAAATCGGCTTGAGATCGTTGAAGGACATCCCTTCGGCGTCTATTATGGCATTGAGAATCTCATCCATAGAATGTAAATTTTCTTGAACTTTGAATTCGTTGAAAAGTTCATTGAACCCTAAAGGTGAACCTCCTCCTTTCTTTCCATTATTCCTGCAACATAATAACTATTATTATAGTATTTATTTTCGCACGAATGATTAACAAGCTACGTAGAGAAATGTTTTGTTGTAATCAGAAAATTGTAACGGATATGGTTCCATGGTCACAATTATAAGCATGCGAGTCGTGAAAAAGAAACACTCCACTAAGCGTGATCTATTTGAGACTTGTTAGCGAGCTATTTCTAGAGCTCAAGATTATCGATCAAGTGAGAAATTGAAACCAAGTCGATTGAGATATCACTCACACACTCTCTAGGACATATCAATCGAAACGGAAGTAAACATGATACTTTATAAAAATACATTTGATTAGTGCAGCAAGTGAAAATATTTCGTAAGCAAGTGATTTTTAATTTCATGGTTTTCAAATTCAAACTAAGTACAACATTAATTAAGTTAACTATTAAGAAATAAATTAGGTACCTAGATTTTTGTAATTACTGGATTTGTAGATTAATTATTTTTACGTACCTGTGTCCAATTGATTTGTATCGAGTTAATCCACCAGCATTGAGAAAACTTCCAGATCGAGGTATGGCTACTTTAGTCAAAATATCACCGGAATCATTCAGAGACTTTCTCTGACTCGCTGATCTCCTCAAAGGTTCCTTTTGTACGTCAAGTGACTCCGCAGGTGGTTTTAAAGGTATTGGCGGAGGCATAGTGGGTGGTCTTTGTATATTTTTCCGTCTCTCCAATTCTCTGAATAGTTCTATTTTTTCTGATACTTTACTGCGTACGGATGATTCTGAGGAATTCGCGGCACCTTTCGCGGTCTTTGGTGGCTTTTGTAAATTTTGCAATTTAGGATTGTTCGGTTTTATTCGGGGAATTGATTTCTTTGACTCCTGTGTGTCGCTACCACTAGTGTCATTGTGTTTGATTGAATCCAATTTGGCTTTTACTTCCTCTACAGTAATTCTTTTCATATCCGGAGGAATAAACTGAGGAGGGGGCAGTTGGGGTGGAATCTCTGGTGATATTTTCTTCGTTCTTTCCAGTTTTGGTCTTTCATGGAATGATTCGCTAGCTGAAAATCCATCAGCTCTATCACTGTCACCACTGAGAGATGATGTACTTCTTTTTTTGCGAGGTGGTCTCACTGGGATCTCATTAGGTGACATATTGCTACTCGCCACGCTCATGCAGCTGACGCCATTTCTGTTCTTCAGTTTTTTCTTCTCACTGTGGCCTTGTCGACTCATATGTGACATGAGAGATTTGTATAACGTGGCCGCTATAACTATAGCGTCTTCGGTTGTCTGACATACAAATCCATGACACTCAAGTTGCTTGGCGACACCAATCTTCCTCATCACAACAGCGAAAAGGGGTGAATGCGAGTTTTCGTTGTGTGAGAGGATATATTTCTTATCAGGAGACTCCAATGATTTAAATAATGCATATTTATCAATGTTGTCTGGATCGGTTATTAGAGGTAGGAAGGCGTAACTCAAATTGTGGTTATCTTTCTCTGACGGTTGCACCACGAACTTGACAGCTGACCAAACAGCTATTGTCGGGAAAGGATTTAACTGTTCAAGGTCACCCTTTTCGCCTTTGTATCTGACTTTGAGTCCACTCTTTGATATTTCAAGTCGACCCGTCAGAGCGCCTTTTTGACGGAAATTTCTTCGATATGCAAAATAAAGATCTTTCAGGGGCGTCTGCAGTCCTCCGAGACTTGTTACTTTGCTTTGCAGAGGTGTTGAACCTAGGTAGTGGACACTAAATACGTGGATGCCAATGTTCTCGGAGGGCCGCGCTTCTCCCGCCATGTCTGCAAACATGCGTTCTATGTGATCTTGAACTGAGTTGTTGGTCTTATTGTTTTTGCACTTGAAGATGTTGTCGTCATCTTCGTATAGCGTGGCTTTGCTGTCGCGTGCTGTCGAACTGACCTGCAACGAGATATGATTACACTCGTTTGTAGTAATTTTAAAATTAGCCAGATGGTTTACATGTTAATACAGCTATATATCGGCACGTTGCGTGTTATATCCCTTCTCTGTTTCTATATGGCTCTATATACTCATTCAATTGGAGTACTTAATATTGAGAGTAATGCATAAGTCTATTTATTAATACTTGCTGGAACTACCTGTCATTCCCATTTGTTCTTTTATTCTCTCAGCTTCTCTACTTCTATTTTACTTGCATTTTCCCGGTCAAAGTGGACGACATTTACTGTTTTCCATCAGGTGGTCTCTCGTTTGTTAAAGGCACCTACAAATATCATATTTTCTACTAAATAGCTTAAAAATCTTTATTATAAAAAAATTGTTAAGCAGGGACAAACGAGCAGACAGTCTATGTGTTGATAAGCAGTAACTGTCGCTTGTAACATCTACGATTCATGCGTTTAAGTTGCAGGCAACAAAAATACAGAACCGCAGATGCGTTGTCACTGTGAGGACGTTCCTGAGGTTCCTAAGCGATAAGGCCGCCTGTGGTTTCTTGTATTGCTACCGATAAGTACCGATTATTATTATTCATGCCAGTCGTGTTAATTCATTCATTCATTCAAATATATATTTTAAAACTACCACACACCACACACTCTGCAGTTACGTGCAGTAAACAACCACGAAGGTCAAACAAAAATCCTGCCAATCTACCTTGCTGTCTCTCCTCACGAGCTCGCCATGCTGCAGGCTGGCGACGGAGCGGCTGTCGTCGAAGAGAGCGTCTATCTTCTGCTTGTAGAGCGAGAGGGAGGACACGCTCGGTGCGCGCGAGCGACGAGTCTCGTCGCGCTCGCCCAGCCGGAACCCGCTTCGGGGTGCTTCGTCGTCACACGTCACCATCTGAGGAATTATATATATTTTTATTGTACACCGTGCCAAACGAGCAGACAGTCGACCAGATGGTAAGTAATGATATCAGGTTTCGGGAGTTATAGTCACAAGCGGCCGCAACATTAAGCTGACGGGGTGGTTGAATGCCATGACTCGACCAGTGCGATTAGGAATAATTATTTAATTTAACCTTTTCAACGGCAAAGTCACATATATGTGACTTCTCATTTCCGTGCCCATGTCGCCAAAGACTGATATATAGATGATATAAGACTAATAAATTATAATCAACAATTATTTTAATTGAACACATGAACATTAACACTGAATATATTATTTAATATTTCGATATGTATTATGTTCACAACACTACCTAAACAACATCTTTTTGGGCAGTGTCGTATAAATCGTAAAAATCAGTGGCGTGGAAAGGGTTAAAGTGGTATTGAACTATTTTTTATTAACCATCTTAAAATAGACTAGTCGCGGATACCTAGCATCGTCTTTCGTTAGGTTGGTCTTGAGCAGATTTCACCCGGGTGGCATCGAGCGGCACCGCAGGGGCGGCGGGCTGAGGGTGGAAGTTTGAAATTTCCGCGCTCTACTTTAAGCCCTATATTTCCTGAGTGGAATCCGCTCAAGGACCCTTCGTATTTGTTCCTTAACAACTATGCCATTTATCAAAGACTAATAGATTTTAAAACGGTTTCCATACAAGATGTTACACTGGTTACCACAAAATGTTATGACGGCCGTGTCAGTGAATTCTGTACGGTTAGTAAGCGGTGACGTATAATATATTATTATTGCTATATTATAGTCAAAATAAATGGGTACTCCATGATCTACGCGTTTTTAGGTGCATTGTTTGTCACATAAAAAGCCCCGAAACTCGTTCACTGTAGTTCGCTCGTACATAACGTCATATCTCAACTAATTATCAACTAAGCTATAGGCGGTTATAATAGCAACCACATAACGGTTACACCACCAAACTGAAATAGAACTTCCTCTAAAAAATTGTTATCTGAGCAACCAACTTTTCTACTTGGCGGGCAAACAAAAAGCTGCCACCTCGCAGTGATCTAACGCATTTTCATGTTGGTGCACATTCTTGTGGTTAACATACTTAGCTGTGTAGACGGTCCAGCGGCCACGGCATGTGATGTGTAAAAAATTCGTTACGCTAGCACCGCTAGATGAGCAGCCTATTAATACCTTTCGATGTATTGTAAAGATGCAGTAGACGGCCGGCCTACTGTTTCATTACTTACTACTACTACACTTATTAACAGTATAATTTTATTGTTTTGTGATTGTTCTAATAATATAATAATTTAAGAGAGGTAGGGCATAGCGGGGTATCTCGTTCGAATTGGAGCCGCCCGACTGGGGAAGTACTTCCACCTTACAGAATATCGCAGCTAAATAATACTCTTTTAAATAGTATTGTGTTTCTGCCGGTGAGTAAGGTTTCCAGTGCTCCATGGGGTGGGGATTTGGGGAACCGTGGCTTTGGCAGTGGTGTGGCATTGGTCTTTTTGATGCCAGAGCAACGTGTTATAGAGGTGGGCAATGCATTGGCGATACTCTTGGTGTGGCTAATGTCTATAGGCAGTGGTGATCACTTTCCAGCAGGTGGCCCGCTTACCTGTTTGCCTACCGTATGACATAAAAAAATAAAAAAAATATTAGATATAACTTTATGTGTGTGTGTTTATTTTTTACACTTTCACACTAAACTACTGATTAAATGAAGCTTTGCTCTATTTATTGGTTACAAAATGTATTAAAATACGTAGTTTAAAGATCTAAGCGAGAAAACAAAATGATAATAGTTACTCATTGACGTATTTCGATTTAGTAAGTATTTACGTATTTCATAATTTTAGGATAGATTTTCAAATCCCGTTATTAAATATTAGAAGCCATAATCAAATGTGCAGATTAAATAATTATTAAGGCAGAAGAATAACATAATTATTTTTCTGTATTTCGAAATTTTTATTCAGCGCTGGCTTTTCTGATCTAATGAATGAAATTTTAAGCTGTCTGATATAAAAAAAAACTTGGGAGGCGAGGTGGCGGTTGTGGCGATTGTATTACATATTTAAGAAAACGTGGTAAATTTAAATTAATCACTTAACTAATACATCGACTGCGGGGCAAGAAGTAGGGGTCGCGGGGTACTTGATGACGTTTCACGGAAAAACACTTGGCCCCTGTTTTCGGCCCCGTAACAATCCCGAGAAGCCACGACTCCCGCTTGCCTCACCGCGGGCGATGTATCAGTTGTATTTTATGGTCGATCATGGTACAAATGGTGAAAACAAAGTACACACTCAATCTATAACCGATTATTAGACACCGTTTTCGACACCGAAGGTCGAAGGGATCTGTGCAATATTCTACTCTTCTGGAAACTACAAGGCATTTGAATCTTATACCAAAGTGTGTATTGTCGTTATGTAATCTCCGCCTAAGAATGTCCATTGCAGGATACAAAGCCTCCCACATTAAGCAACCAAATTTCTAAAACAAATTTCTTCACGAATCCAGCAAAATGTCTGTTTCATAACGATGATGGAAATCGATTAAGGGCCATCGTGCCGAATGCATTAATTATATATGCTAATCACGTAATAACAGTTTGATTATACCGTTTTGTTAAGAATCGCCCAATCCGAGAAGTACTGGCGTATGCTTACTGTTATGTCCATATTCGGTTGTTATATAATACGGAGATAAATGGCATCTGTTCTGACCCGATCAACGGGTGTGTCCAGTTGAAGAAGCGTACAAATTTATTATATTAACATAAACGAGAAAAGCAATATGAAAATAAGAGGTGCTAACCTAAGGTTCAAACCGTAGATAGAGATAAGCTCTTTACAGCTCACACAAAAATAAATGCAACATAGAAACTCAACTAAGTGGCTACTTATTTACGCAAATAAGTACCTATTTGGGAATTATGTCAATTTGATGGTTGATTAAACCTCTTCCTTGACCCCTCTTACGGAAAAAGATGATTTCCCTCTGAACGTGTTTAGACTCTACAAAGTAGTTAAAATAGTGGCCATAGTTAACTCACCGCTTTGCCAATGTGTGGGCCCCTGGCCCATTACCCGCTAGCATCTTGGGGCGTTCTCACTGGCTGTTCTGACCACCTGAAAAAGAAAGTAAGTAATCTCAGTAAAGAATAGTTATCTGTATCAGTAACGAATTATTCCCTAAGCAACCTCATTAATTTGATCTCGAAATTAGCGATTGCAATAGCAATTCCAATTATTTGAAAATTAATAAATTTAGCAGGCGAATTGAAAATGAAAATGTATTGGAAATACCCAATAAAATTAAATAGTTTTATGGTCGCTAAGGTAAAATAGGTCCTAAAATCAAATTATTACTAGGTACTAGTAATAATATTAATATGAAATTAGTCTTTAAACATGTTTTTGCAGGACAAGAAAGGAGTAAACCGCAGGGATAGGAAAGTCGTGTAGATCACGTGGCTGTGGTTACAGGATATGATGCTCCATTTAGGTTTAGTGCCACAATATCCCGCTCATTTCATCGTCTTTAAAATTGTTCAGGACAGAGCAAAGTGGCAGCCCATAGTCGCTGTCTAGCCCACCTGTGGAGCGGAGGCGTGAGCTTTATGTAATAGAATAGTAGAATTAAGCCTAAATATTTTATTAGGAGTCTCTAATACTTTGTGTTGTGTCTTCGTGATGGAACTCAATTATTATGAATTAAATTACCTTTCGTACAGTTTATTATACATATAATAAATTGTAACTAGTGTAAAAAGGGTATTTAATTTATTATTAGGAATATATTGCTGTTGATCTACCAAAGAAATAAAAAGAACAGCGAAATGTTCCACACCATATTTACGCAGCATGCTCATGACAGTGCGTGCACCATATTGTGTAAACATCGTTGTAGTCTACAGTTTATTGAGCATAAACATCCTAACGTCGGCAACTATCTCGTTGCACCGACAATTAAGAATCGCAGATTGAGTAAGATATACCGTTTAAACATTTGCTTGTAATGCAAATGAGAGCTGTAACTAGCGAAAGGGAAAGTCTAAACAATGGAAGAGCCTAACTGATATGTGATAACAAATTCAATTATTAAGCAACAAATTGCTTGTTTAATTGGTAGGGCAAAGTACGTACAAGTATCTACTAAAAAGCTAATGTTGATTCCAGGTCGCTAATCGGTACATGTTATAAAACAAAGTCCCTCGCCGGGTCTGTCTTTCCGTCTGTCATGTCAGATATATGCATCATCATATTTGAGTATATCTACTCAAAATCCATTGTAGACACCGTCTACGCTTACAAGGTGTGTTGACACGAAGGCAGTCAAAAACTTGACTATGGGCTCTATTTTTGAATTGCTCGCCTTGAGTCGACAGTTTTCAATCTTGATTTTAGGCATGAAAAAATAAATATTTGTATAACAACGTTGGCAATACCGGAAGCCAACGATTAAAGAATAGGAAAAATCAGCGTCATTCATCAGAATATTGAAACAGTCCTGAAGGCGAGCGGTTCAAAAATAGGACCCATAAAAGAATACTTTGACATAAACATGGTTTAATATTGAAGAAGACATCCGCTCGAAAACTAATGCGAATAAATAAAATGTGAAAGAAGACAGTTGTAACCTTCGAGCATACATAACGCGTTTCGGTCGTGAACTGGTCATCGGAGTTGCTTACGCAACCAAAACATGTAAATTATTCTGCCTATCGAATTTCAACTGTTCGAACCATGTAGATACATAGCTTTCTTCTAAAAATAGGTTTTTAGAAGTCATATTTACACTCATAACACAAGCTTTGTATACGTAGTGGCTGTGTGAGCAGTCTTTGTTTGTCACTGAGTTGTACTTATTACATTAATGAATTTATGAGTAATACCTAAAAATAGTTATAAAATATAGAAGACTCTCATAGTTGTTAAAAAGTCTTCAAAAACAAATGTAGCAATGCGACTTATTCCGGACTCTTGCGAAGATAAAACGGAAATCTTTACTCTCTGGTGGTAGTACTCCGTCAAGCCTAAGTAGTCTGCCGGGATGTGCCGCGCGGGAATTGCATTATTGAGTTTCGATTTGAATGGTAAGGTAGCCAGCACAATAGTCCTCACAGCGACAACGCACCTTCGAGACGGCATTTTGCTACATGAAACCTGGTAACCATGGTAAATACATGAATCGTAGTTATTATAAGCGTCAGTTATATCGATAATGTGGAAGGTCTGCTCGTTATCGATCATTGTACAATTTATGGCGAAACTCCTTTATCTTCAAAAAATTGTAAGATAAAAAAAATATCCACAAATATTTATTTCACTACTTACTTATCCTGTGGTACAAATAATAAATGTGCCAATACCTATCTATCAGGTCGTTAAGTTTCGTAAGTCGAAGGTTGTGTCTCATTAAAAATTATTTAGCTATCTATTCATTCAATCATCACATCAAAATAAACTCATTCTTGTATTGTGTCACCAAATGTTAATAAAATTCCACACATCATTTAATATACCATTAAGATGCATCTGGATCACTGTTAGTATAATTTTTATTTAAATCATAAGTGTCTAAATGTCAAGGTTTTGAGCTAGAATTTACAAGTAAAGTTAATATAATAGGTATAGTATGATGACATTAGTATGTTGCAAGTAATAAAGATCTTTACGGTTGCGAACGTGTGTAGCATTAAGCTTTTACTGTACAGTTTAACTGTCTAGTTTGATAGTTGTCTTAGTAACGTTACTAAGTTTAACTGTGTAACTACAAACTTGATAGTCGTCTAAGCAACTATACCGTCGGCAGATAATCCGAATGAGACGTGTGAAGACATACGTCAGAAAAAACTGCACAGTTAAAATTGTTGCGCTTTAGGACACATCCTTGATCGCAACGTGGAGTACTGTCGGATATAAATTGTTATTGAAGCAACTTTAATTAAGCATGATATTTTTTTAGGGCTCCGTTCCTCAAAAGAAAAAAATGGACCCCTTTTTCTCAGGAACGCGTGGAGGTATCAAGTTGAAATTAATATCAAATACTCAAATCTGCAATCTTTTGGAGCAATTAAAAAATCTGATTTTTAAGGCAACGCATTAAAAAGATACAGCCGTTTATACTCCGTCCATGGCGCATGTTTCGATCCTGGCATGGGAATCCAAACGTTTAAGGTACTTCCCGTTGACATAGAATCATGAAATTCAACTATATGCTATGCAACTATATGTATAACAAGTAAAGAAAAAAATCCGAAACCCGTAAATTTGTAGTTACATCACAATAAATAGTCCACCAACTTATATTTCATACAATTTGTAAAGAATAGCTAGGTGTATTTGAAAGTGTAAAAAAGCCCTCGTTTAAGTATGCATATTGACAGACATCTACGGCGCCCTACACTGCACGTGGCCCGTTTTGTCTTGGTAAGATTTTGATTTTTTTTTAATTGGATAAAGCTTATTTTATTCTTGAATATGGTTTACTGTTCAGTTAGTCACAATTCTTCTCGTGGTTTAAAATTAGTCTCTATTCCCGCACCTTTAACAATGCTAACAATACATTTACAACAACGACACTTCAAAAGGTCTACTTGTTACCCAACTGCCTACACAGTCACTGCTGAAAGTAAATAAAGCAAATGCAATGCTTGTTTGCACCATTGTTGCTTTTCTACAGCAATACCGTGCGGTAAACTTATGGCTGGTTTCCATAAATTCTGTGGAGAGTCAATATTTGAAAGTAGGGATGTTACTAACTTGGTTCGACTGGAGCCGGAGCATATTTGACTATAGGAATCGGAACCTGAGTTGGATTCGGAGTTGGAGGTAGAAGATGAAGTGGTAATTAGCGTCTCGCGTCATGGGGCGCAAATAAAACCAGCGCCACTGCGTTAGCCGTGGCATTGTGCTGAGTGCGGCCCATTGCACTTCTTCCACACAATCTGTATTTTTGTTAAAAAAAATTTTTAATGTTTTATACTTTTTGTGCCTTGGAAGTAAGTGCAATAAACATATTTGCTTTACTTTACTTCATAAGCCGTTAGTCATCGTTGTCAATCCATCGCATTTTAGGCTCCTTGTTGCAGGTTTAAACACCTATTTCTCACGTATCTCTGGGTCTTACACAGCAAACCAAACCGGTATCGGAGCCGAAACAACGTAACATCCCTATCTAAAGTGGAGGCTTGCCTCGCTTAGGGTTAACTATTCCATTGTAGTGGCGAACTCCATAGCCACATATTCACTACGTTTGCGGTGCGAAATGTGAAAACAGCTTTAGCATTTAAATAGCTTTATGACCTATTCTATCGCGGAATTTCCATGACGCGATAAACTGAAGTATGTTCGTTAGAATTTCTGTAAGCCCTACAAAAAATTACCAAAAAGTACGTATCCCACGTACGTAAGATGTTCCCACTAAGAACAAATCCACGAGTCTTTCCAATTTTGTGAATTTCTTGTTTGTTAATCATCAACTTAGCGTCTATCTTACGGCGTGGGAATACGTCATTACACTAAATGTGTAATCATGATCCAATCTGGTCAGGTTCCCCTGGTAGCAAGGTCCCGGTGGTCAGATGGCAGTCGCTCCACTATAATTATCTGATCGGCTAAATCAGGATTTATCATGACCTTGACCATGATCCAGGAATCATGGTCAAGGTCCCTAATGCGCACAACCGGGATATAAACGCCAAGATGATTATTATTTTATATTTATCATCTTAGCGTGACCCCGGCTTCAGCCGCTTTCCTGCACATTGTTCTCCACTTCGCGTGCTCTTCGGTATCCTCGCGTAAGCCTATAAGCTGTGGTATCCGACACAGTGACGTCAATCGCTTCTGCTGCTTTCTGAAGGACCTCTTTACGACAGGTTTATTCTTTCTTGTTTCTACCCATTCAAAATTGCTATTCGTTCCTACTTGGGACAATATCGCACCAAATATCGTGTAGATTTTCATTTGCAGAAGTAGTTTCGAAGCATCTGTCATCGTCACGGTCTAATAACTGTCATTCCAAAGATCGAAAGTAAGGACCAGCAATACTTTACATTGCAAAGCGAATATGTAATTACTATGCTCCATAAACATAATAACACAAAAAGAAATACACATTTTCGAGTTTAAGTGCCCATTTTAACCTTCCATAAAGTGAAATATTCTGTTTACAAGTGCGTTGCTTACATTGCAAAACCGACGGAATCGCGTTACTCAAAATGTAAATTACATACTGGTCGTAATATTAATTTCAGTTCCTGGGTTGCACCATGGATTTTTACCATTATGTCTTACTAATTCATAGTTATACTGGGGTTATACCATTACGCCTTGGTTATAACAAAATGTCCAAACCATATAAATTATTTAATGCTTAAAAAGAGGGCATGAAAGCTTTGACGTAACCTTAAATGCAAAGTAAGGAAAAGTAATTGAATTTACTTGTTAATAGATGTACGTAGTCCTACGTATAGGTAATTAAGTAATAACTCATCGTATAGCACTTAAAACATTCACAAATTTAATCATAATAAACTAAGCATTTAACGATATAAATTATTTATACGACATATCCCCTGTCTGTATTGGTTAATTAAGTAAATGAGGAATGTCATTAAATTTGTTTATAATTTAATTTGATTCTTCATCATCATAGCCGATAACTGTCTACTGCAGGACTTAGGGCCTCTCCCATGAAAGAGAAGGTGATTGCCATTATCTCTACGTTTGGCAAGCGAGTTGGAGATCGTAGTGTGTAAAATATTTCAATGAATATTAGAAAGCGCATTTGCAAAGATATCGGCTAATACTTAGACGCTAAGGGTGCGTCAAAATGTATAAAATGAAAAAAGTCATTTGGTCAAAAAGTATTTATTGAATAAGGATTACATTAATTAATCTCTTTTCAAAAAACAAAAATCTAACGGAAAACGAAGGGAATAAGCCCTCCGGACACCGATACACACCACGCACATAACCGCCTAGGCGAATCATGTGCGAATCATGTGTTTAGCAAGTACGATGAAATTCAACGAGCCGCTCGCGCACTGTTGCAGTAACTGCAAGCGAGCGGTGAGCAACTGCACATTTGCGGCACTTTCGCAAAATTCGACGCACCTTAAAGAATAAAAAAAATTTTTTTTTGCCTGTACTTAGGCTTTTCTAAGCGATAGTAGTTTCTTTTCAGCCACATTAAAGCCACCAAAAGGAGAAGTTACTTTAATGTAACTGAAAAGCGAAACTGCCAAAAGTATGAGAGACCGACCGGATTTTTCTGCTTTCTGCACCCACTCAAGAGGATAAGAAAGTACTATCGAAATATGCTAAGAAAATGCTAAATTTAGATCGCTAACAAAATAAAAAATTTTTTGTTCCAGTTTGTGCTCGGGCAGACCCACATTTTGTCGGTCTCCTAAACTTCTTGTTCTTGTACTCGATAACGTAGGATAACCTACGGCGCCCTCACAGCCCATTAAAGCTTATTGAATATTCCGTTCCAGCCTCTAAAGTAATATCGTCCTATGTACATGATCATTTTCTTGGAATGCCTATTTCCTTCCAATATCCTCGTAAAGACAGTTAGCTCCCATTCGGAACACCCACACGCACCCAGCAGGGTAAGTATACCAGTAACTGTACCCGCAGGGTGGCAGCTGTGTACGCTTCGCCCGTTATAAATGACCAATCAGCAATATCGGTTTCAAGATTGCCAGCAAATTTGTAGTCTGTGTCACAGTTAGGATTGATATAGATCTCGGTATGTGAAGGCAGTAAGGCATGAGTGCCTATTGTGTGCTTCGATTGACTTTTACGTCTTTTCCGCTTGTTTGCTGCTTTAAGGTTTGTAATGAAATGAAATGAAAAATTTTTAATTGCTTATACATAGAATAAAACAAAAACAGAGGAAAAAAGGAAAGCAACCGGTGTTAATTGTTTGCATTATATTTGCATGTATTATGTGCTGACTGTTATTGGTGCTTTAATAACAGCTATTTCACAACTCTGAGTTCGTGCATCTACAATAAGTAAGCTTAGTTATCGTAAATATTATGTTGTCTATACATAGTATAAAACAAAGTCGTTTCCCGCAGTCTGTATCTATGAATGTAAATATGTACTCTTAGATCTTTTAAACTACGCAACGGATTTTAATGCGGTTTTCTACAATAGCTACAGAGATTCAGAGATTTTTATAAGCAAGAAAAAAGGGTAGGTATCGGGTAAAGTAGGTGTACGCGAACTAAGTTGCGCTGGGTCCACTAGCGCTTAATAATCTAGTTCATGTATTAAAAATGTAGTTTGTTGGGCGCCAAAAGTCCTCGATCAACGCCAAATGGCATATTAGATTTTTTTATACCGCTAAGGTGGCAAACAAGCTTACAGCCTGCCTGATGGTGAGCATGCACTGCAGCCTATAGACGTTTGCAATGCCAGGGGCATCACCCACGCGTTGCCGCCCCCGTAAAAGCCTTTTCACCCCTTTCTTGAAGAACTCCATGGTGTACTCTCCAGGGAACGCGTCTCCAGGTAGTTCATTCCACGATCGAATTTGTCGTTCGCTTAATACATTCTCAGTGAATTATCCTCACCAGCCAGTTTCTTGAACCCTTACGTAAATAAACGAACCGCTGACAAACAGACAGAGGCACGTACTTTCCATACATACGGTACAACTAAAACAACGATTAACACACCGTTACTCGGTTTGTTGGGTTTGTCGTCCGTTGGCTTCGGTTGTATATCGGTTTCGGCATGCCGAGGCAATTTGGCATATACATCGCAGGTAGTAAAGCCTATTTTGGAGTAGCGAAAATGAAGTGCAAACTGATTGGAATTCTGATGAGACACGACAAACTTTACTTTTTTTTAAATCTCATAAATTACCAGAGAACCTTATGTTTTACAATTTCGATTAAAGATGGTAGTAGGTATTTATTTATTTAACTAAACTATTCACAAAATAGTAAAAAGGCGGACTAAAGATTTATAGCTTCATCTACACGTTTACCGCGAAAACCGGTAATAAAAATTACAGGCGGTGCATTAAAATTTATAACGAAAGAATTATCACGTCCTTCCTAGAGACATTTCAAATTACCGTGATGTGGAAGATAAGTCTGCCCCTGCACATAGGTTATGGCATATCTGTCATTTGATTCTGTTGAGAGTTGTTCTTGCAAAAGTAATTTTGCCCTCTAACTACGGTTTAACTTAGCTAAAAATGTTATCAGGTACTCTCTAAATAGGGTTTATATAACTAGTGTATTCATCTTTATCTGACTCGAACACGCACCTCATCCGTTGAGAAACGACTCTCTCGCCGTTAATATGATATAAACATTTAAAATTTGTAAAAAGCAAAATTATGCGAGATCGGCCATGTCATACGCATAACGAATATTTTATACAAAACATTTAGATGATAGTGAGTTACGAGGGTTCTCTTCTGTAGAAAAGAAAAATACTTCAAGTGCATAAGCATATTATTATCATCATCATCACCATCATCGTGGCGTTATATCCCGGTTGCGCCCCCACGCGGCACGCGAGGGCCCAGGGTCCGCCTTCCTGCTACTCCTGGCCCACCTCGCTCGGTCTTCAGCATCCTTGGTGGTGAGCTTATCGACGACGTCAATCTTCTTCGGTCGTCTTCTTGGGCCGGGCATACGCATATTATTATTTTTATACACCGTTTTAATTAATCGCTTAAGTTCATTTATTACTTCCCAAATAAACTTTTACCACTTGTAAAAAATATAGATACTCATGATAATTCGGTGTGTTTTGATTAATGCGCGTGAACATTGAAATAGACAGTCATTTATTACAGCTGTCATTATTTTAATCATGTTCTGTTCTTTGAACTTTGACTTTTGTCGAGAGAACACGGTGTCGCTACCGTATTCTTTTTTTTTTCCCACTTTGACAAATTAATAAGATAAAGTTACAAGTACTTTCTTACACTGGCATCTTAAAAGGTGATTTCACTTAATTTATTTCCGTACGCAAATGGGGGTATCGCACATTTATTACGATGTAAACGGTTAGATTTTAAGATACTTCCACGCTGTTGTTTACAAATATTGCAAGAAATTTCTTTCGTTTTACAAAAGTATATACTAGTATAATACTTTTCGAAACTTTGTTTTTGCTGCCCCCACATCCGATGTTTCTAATCCGATGTACAAAAGTTTAGATGTTTTAGCTAAGCCTCCAAAACGGCTCATCATCAGCATCCTAGCGGTCAGTCCCGGCTTCAGCCAGGATCCGTTTTCCTCCTCTTCGCCCGGTCTTCAGCATCGTCGCGTCTTAAGCCGTTGGTTCTCGTATCCGACTCGGCGATGTCAATCCATCGTGGGTCTTTTTTTGGTTTCCCGCGGTCTGTGTTTCCTGACAGAGGCAAGCTTAGGCACCTATTTCCTACGTATCCCCGAGGCTTACTCAGCACGTGTCCAAACCTCTTCAATCTTGTAAAATCGTTGTTTTTCCATTACTTTTTGTTCTTGTTTTTAACCTAGTATAAACAAAGGTTACTCGATCACTGCGCGTGTTAGGACATTAGCCCTTAAGTCACAAGTGCTTTGCTTAGTTTAAGGGTTAGGGCCACATTGTATGGAGCAAACCTTATTGAATAAATAGTCCAGGCAGCGCGTCTCTGGAATGAAATTCCTGAAGATGTTCGAAAATCACAATATCGCTTTACCTTTAAAAAGCTAGTAAAAAAATTATTTATAGATAAAAGGCCTAACAATAGTATATGTATTGATATAGTACATGTATCTATAGTATTTATGATATGTATATCGTTTCTATCGTATATGGTATGTAATATATTAGAGATATAGTATATAATATCCTATTTATTAGCACATCTTGTGTTATTAGTATTTGATATTTAGTTAATCTAGGCACCTCCTCACTCACTTTACGCATGACCTACTGGTTGACTGGTAGATAAAGCCTAGATGGCTTTAAGTCCACCAATTGTATTATTGTTAGTGCAATAAAGTTTTAAAATAAATAAATAAATATTTATTTATTTTAAAAAATTAAAATCTTATCTGCGATGGCTCTCACTGCAAATCTGCCGTGGACATCGTTATGCACTTTGTCAAGTCGCGTTCCCTCCAACAAGGCTATCGTGCTCAATTAAAGTCAGTTTCAAAACGCACCGAGAGACATTTATACCACGAGACGAGTGCAAACCGCCATAAAGCGAGCGTACAGGGTTTCTCTAGTCTTTTGCGCTTGCGCTTGCGCTTTCTCCGGTGACTTGTCCGTCCGACTGTCCATCACGGCGACAAGCAGCTTGAGGTTTTATTGGAGATTAGTCTGGCGTCACTATCACGTCATCGGGGTTAGGTTATCATAATTCGTAGTCATTCGATCATTAGCTAAACACGTAGTATGTGAGCTTTTAAAATATCACAAACGGTGTGATACACCTGACATGCCACCTTTAAGCCTGTCAAATGGCATGACAAAAGTCTTGATCCCACCTTTTCATCCCACACACCGTCTATCAATAGGCGGCCAAGATTATATGAGATATGGCATTACTTAAACTTCTACAAGAGTAACAGCAAAATAAGATTAGTGTTTTACTTTTTCTGGATAAAGTTATATGAGGCCACCGAGCACTGTTTTTTTTAATGACCTTGCAATCTAGCCTAAAGACTAATAAGTAATTTGAATTTAACATAATTTAACATAAGTTAGGATAACTAAGAATGTGTCCATTAACACTTTCCTTATTGTCTCTATTAATGGGAAGACACATTGATCTTGTGTTCTTTGTATTGGCTGACTTGTGATAATATGTTTACTATGGAAACAATTGTGGGCGGCACTTTTTGACATGGCTTGCTAGGAAACCATGCCATATTGTTTCAATTGTCAATGTTTTAGTGACTTACGGCCGCTATGTACGTACACACATCGCTATCCTAGGAAATTTCTAAAAAAATAAAATTCTTTATAATAAAGAAAGAATACTAACATTCTTAATTAGACAAAGTGCCGACGGCGGCGGCATACTTTAGACCTATTTACCATTTAAGCGTCGGCTATGCAAGTTCTGTTTATATTTTACGTTCAGGTAAAATAGTAGTGAACTATGAGTATCATAGATATGAACACCTCTTCAACAAAATGTACAGTACAGAAATTCTTCCTTCTCAGTTCGATGAAAAGATCTGCCTACTACTTCAAAAAATATTGATGACTATTTTTAGTTGCGGGATAGTCGAATGGTAGCAGAGTTTCGCATCGAACATGAGTGGAAACCACGGTAGTTATAAATTTGAGAAGACTCCACAATATCTGGCGGACTACTAGCTTCTTGGACTCTAATTTCATATCAAAAAGTTATTTTTGTATCATAGTATCATAGTGAAGTATATCAACTTTTACTTTTAGGCACTTAGTGACTTCGATGAAATAAAAATTACAGTCAAACATTTATTGCTGTGAGCGTAATAAATAGCTGCATAGTAATATAATATTGTCCTAGGTATCTATATCTGCATTACTTGCTCACCAGCTACAAGATTTTACAAGCTTTTAATTAACTTGCACTGTTCATATTATGTAAGTTGTCCGTCAAAACTTGTAAACCATTTGTTGGCATCTGATTGAGCTGAAATTTTGTATACCTATGTAACTTGGATGACATGCATGCATATGGTACCATGGAGGTAGTCTGATGGAGTCGGAAGGTGGTCATAGGATCTAATGTACGTAATAAGATAACCCCATCGTGTTTAAGTCTCTTTGGAATGGTCTTCATGAGTAGGTATTATATCGTGCGATAAAAGCTTGTTATGAAAAAATATTTTTCATTTGAGAACTATTTTTTTATGATGATAAAGTATCTATTCGTGTCTAGAAACATCCTTTGCAGTAGCTACTACTCGTCCATAAAATGATGTCTCCACTTACTATGCAGTTCTTTGACCATATCAGTACCCAAACGTTGCGGTCGCTCTGATATCACGATATCACACGTTTTTTGGAAACATGACACCTTTTACCTGAATCACGCGGCCGAATGTCGTGTGAAATTCATCACGTTGCATACACAAACGGGCTGCCATCAAGAAAAAGATGGCATGTTGGCAAGTCATGATTCTGTTACGATTCAACAACTATCCTTTTCTCCGTGCTCGAGTTAACACCTGTTGGAGGATTGTGTGTTTTATATGGTTTGGACAATGTTTTAATGTCATCGAACAGTCATTCGCTTATTATTTTATTATATTTGGTTTAGTAAAATACTTACGTAGTTTTATAACACTTTATAACACTAGCGAAACGCTAGCGAATTCGATAATGGCTCTTGAGACTGCTCAGTATTAATAATGTTAAAAATTATTTTAATTTTACAGACGATGTGCAGTTGTACCAAAAAGATTGAAAAGTTTTACCCCCATGGTTTGGCAATTTTATTTTTTTTGCTCTTTGAGTGGTACCTATTCCATATAGAGTTTAGCTCTCATAACCGACAAACTTTACCTCTGTATAAAAGATAATGGGGGTGTGTTCATAATATTTTTGTTGAATGTTTAAAATTTTTGTTTATCTAGGTTTAATAATATGAAGACATTTTTAAAGACCTGATTTAGGACTTCCAGCATAGTTTGTGACGTGATATGTTACGGTCGGCTATAAGTTGTTTTGAAGAGAGACGAAAGGCTGACCATCTATTAAATGCATTTTATTTAGTCATCAATTTTAATTTTATTTTCACTACCGCCAACAGTTTTGATACATTGTCCGGTGGTCTGTTTAAAAAACAAATTCATTTCATATGCATTACCAGTTCAGATCCGTATAATCTAGTTTACCAGTCTAAGTTCTACAAGAAATCTAGCACGATCTGTCACTAAGCTTAGCTCGGGGTTACACCGCACTGGCCAACCCCAAAGCGAGAACTCAATCTGAAAACCGTTATCTAAACGACGCTCTATTGGTCTGGGGGGCTACTCTGCAAGTTCGTATATGCGTAACTGTTTTTCCATTCGATTCGACGTTAGAATAAAGTTATGTCTATTGATGAAACATATCTACAAACACTTAAACTTAATTTCGTAAGAAATCGGTCATTCCCCTTGTGCTCCATTAGGAGACCTAAATTTTGGTAGCGTTGTCCGCAAATGAAAAAAGAAAAAAAAATTAATTGTCCACCACTGAGCTTAGCTCAAAGATAGAAGGCACTGGCCTTAAAGTACACTGAAGGACAACTAATACTTCTATACATAGAATAAAACAAAGTCAATTTCCGCCGTCTGTCCCTATGTATCCATGTACGCTTAGATCTTTGAAACTACGCAACGGATTTTAATACGGTTTTCAACAATATATTGAGTGATTTTAGTGGAAAATTTATAAGCAAGATAAATAACAAGATAATAGGGTAGGTCGGGGTAAAGTAGGTATACGCGAACGAAGTCGCGCCGGGTCCACCAGTGAACTTATATAAAAGTCGGACAAAACTCCGATATGTAGCACGTAAGCCCTTATAGAAATAGTATAGTCGAGGAAACTAAATGTTCAGCAGTATAGGTGTCTACTTAATTTATTCGTATTGTTACGAGAATAATAGCGTAATGACAAACCAGACGTCGGAAGATAGTAACACGGCCAATTTCAGACTTATATAAACTTATTAAACATTCAGTTTCCTTGACCGTACCTACTGTAGCTACCTCGGAGAACATTTTCACAGCGGATGCCACGCGTATGTGCACATAAAGTACAGTCAAACGAGCATAAGCCCATACAGAGGCCATAAGAAAACGAGTCCTTCTGCATACAGCCCCTGTGTAGCCATATATTTCGACGACATGAGAGGTTCACTTGGTTAACATGCCCGTCGCCAAGCAGATATCTCTAGTTCGATTCCCAGCCGAGGAATTGAAATTATGAATATTTATATATGTTTTGGGTCTGGGTGCACTATGTATAATAGGTAAGTACGTATTTTAAAAATGTATATAAATAGTTTATCAGTTATCTAACACCCATAACTTACTTTGGGGCTAGATGGCGCTGTGTGAATTAGTCCAAGCATATTTATTATTATTTATGTTAAGTCCATAATTCCATACAGAGGCTCTAAGAAAACGAGTCGTTCTGCATCCAGCCCCTGTGTAGCTGTATATTTGTTCGACTGTACCCTAAAGCCAGATCTTATTAAGGAAGCCGTTAGCTTTGCGCGCGCGCAGATCAGGTCGACAGTTATCAAGTGTTCGCTCGAGACGTATCAAGGTTTCTGTGTCGATGCACTACTGGTTTCGTGCATCCAGGAACTGGTGGCGTTAGATTACCTTGGGACGAGTTTACCGGAGGTATTTTAGCTTTGTATAGATGCCGGTGGTAAATGCAATTACCTAAATAATGCAATCAGTACAAAAAGCGTGGTCTCTGTCGCACGCATTTGAGAAAAACTAGCCGATGTTATTTATTTACCGCCGACAGCTCTATTATAAGATTAGAGAAATGTGCATTATTTACCGGCTTGCGTCAAGAAATTAATATTTAAAAACTTCTACTCATCATTGTAATGAATCATCAGATGATAAGCATTCGTTAAATACAAAATTGTGCGCCATTCAGTTTTCGATAACATACAGAAACGTCATCACTGCAATTTAAATAACTTAGTTCACACACAATACATAAAAAAACTGTATTTCCCACTTCTGTTATGAACTGGACTCTTAACTCTTAGCACGTGTCATGATAAAGCATCTCTATGTATGTATAATCAAATGTAGAGTCGAATGACAAAAACAGCCGACCATTGCTTCAAATGGCATGAGTGGAGTAAAAAGCCGTCAACAAATTGCTGGCGGTCTCTATGTTATCAATGTAGAGTTCGTCCACCCAACGGTGGATGAAAGTCATGCGGAGAGAGCATGGATCTCTCTGAGCCTGCATTAATCAGAGAATCTAGAGCCGAGATTATTTGATTAGAGGCTCCAGTTTTTACCTTCGCTCGTTTAAAAGGATCGTATATAGAGCTAATGATAGAGCTGCTATAAGTCATATTTTTGATTGCGAATGTACAAGACCTATAAATAAATAAGATTTTATGTATGATAATGTAATCCTATGCAAATATGAATGTGTTCCGCTATTTCTGTACTGTACGACAGTGACGACAAAACATTGCTAATCACTACATATAATACAAAGTACCGCGTCTGTCTGTCTGTTGGCGATAAACTCAAAAACTACTTAACGGATTTTCATAAAATGTTCACCAATAGACAGAGTGATTCATGAGTAAGGTTTAGGTTTATATTTAGTTAAGGTTACTACCCGTGCGAAGCCGGGACGAATCGCTAGTGTTTGATAATAATTAGTAGATATTCGTTTGTCAAGAATTGTTGTTTTTAATGATTTTGTTGTAAATGCTGTCATATTAGTAGGTATTCCGATTAGAAACATTACACCACATTAGTATAACAGATATTATAACGAAATAGATTCTAGTTTTTTTTTCGATATATAGTAAATAAATACGACGGCAAGTCATCCGTACCAGAACATACACCAGCAAAGTATTCATGTGTAACGTATAATGTAAGCGATGAACATTCTCAATTACAATGCGTGATATATTCACAGTTATGTGAATTGTTAATTATTGCTACATTTGAAATTAGTCTTCTATCAGTGGTGAATATTAACTAGAGACAATATCGATTACAATATGTATAATTTAAATCACGTTAAATAAAAAAAAATCATCTTGGCGTTAATCTCCCGGTTGTGCTCTCGAGAACGAGGGCTCGGGGTCCGCCTTGACCATGATCCAGGATTTGGCTATCGCGATGGCGATGAATTTAAATCACGTTATTACATTAAAATAATGTTTACACATGAACCTTATCTGGGAACTGATTTGTGTCGTCATCGTCACATTCGAATGTAGACTGATAAAGGATATTTTAACATAGCGGCCGTAGTACCTAATTTTGCCATACATACATACACGTCTTTGTCAGTCAGTGCGTTCGCGCTCTTCGTTGCTTCCAATATTTAGATTTGTTTTTGTTACCGTCATATTGCTTCTTTGGCTTTTCTTTTCCACGACTATTAATCATATGACTACTTATAATCCTTTTTGTTATAAGTTATTCTAGAAGATAACATAGGCTAATAATTTATCCCGAAATTTAAAACTCCTGTGGGAACACTACCAAACAAAAAGCATACATAATGATACAGCAAAATACAGGGAAGGCAAACTCACAAGCCAAATATAATGAAATACATTATAAATATCGTAGAAATGGAATAATTCGAATATTGTATTTTAAAAAATAACCATTTACTTAGAATAAAATGTAATTCCAGAAACATAAACTAAACAACTAACACCATTACCTGTTGTACCTACCACATCTATTAGAAAGCTCTCTCAAATTATGCGGTTCCCCTAGGGGGTGCAACATGCTTGTTCGTCTTAAGTTTTACTATCATTATATTACCATGTAGCCTGCAAATAAATAAATAAAATAAAAATAAAATAAGATATTTCCTTTAAGAACCTAGTAGAAAGATAATCAACATTCATATTAATTATACATATTCACGAACGGAATCATTTCCATATTTACGGAGTAGGGCTGGTTGTAAATATTAATATTAATTATTCTTGTCGAACATAATTTTAGTAAATCATATAGTGACAGTTGTTGTATAAAGAAAAGCGGGCAAAATTGTATGGACCGCACATCTACTTTCGCCAGAGCTATCAGCTAGACAGTGATTCAGAATGAGGCAGATATTTGACGAAGGTTGAGGTGTATAATTTAGAAGCCGGAAAGGCTAGTATTTGATAATCACTAGTCGATATTCGATGCTTAAATTTATTTGTATTTAATAATTATTTTGTTGTTTTAAATGCTGTATTTTCGCCAGAGCTGATACAACTTTTATTCTGAAGGAATTAAATTATAGTCATTTTATATATATATTTGTTTGTTTATAAATCAAATCCAGTATGTAGGTATTCCGTTAGTTCTCCCGCTAGAGTTGACACTACTTTCATTTGGAATTGAAAGAAATCAAAACATCAAATTCTGTCCACGGTAGTAATATCGAATGACTTCGTGGATACCTTGTAATAACGCTGTAATAGAAAGAGCTCATGTTTGTTAAGTGTTTCGAATTACAGTATTCTTTACTACTTAGCTATTTTGACTTGTTTGCGTAGGGAAAACTTAAAGTCATACATTTGTAATTATGATTTACCTAGTTTACTTCAAACATCAACATTGATTTAATGTTTATGATTCTGGCTTGTCATGAACCTACAGTTCAGTCTCTATAAATAACTAAATTTATTGTAAGCCACTTAATTACATTTATCTGATTAAATTGATTGTCTTTCAAAATTAGTTTTTACTAAAACAAAACTATAAAGGGGATTCTATACCAAACGTTGCTGCCACGTATTGCAGCAATATTTTGCTGAAACATTTGGCTACAACACAGTGGCCGGCCACTAGTACACTGCACCAGCAGACGCTGCCAATAATGTTTTCTATGGTTGTTTCAGCCGCACTCTAAATATTGTCCTTTCCTACTCGAACGAAGTTTGCCGTCCGTGATAAAGTAACAATATTACAGCCACAAATTGCGGTAAAAATATTGCTTGTAAATTAGTAGCCTCTACATAGAAACTCTGAACTGACATATAGTAACCCTTTCAGTTAGTCAACTCTTACAAGGGAACATTGTCCATCCGACGATTCCAAAAAATCTGAAACTTAGTGAGTCAGTAGTGTAACTCATTCTGAATGTGATACTATTTTTGTTTTGTGTCCTAATTCGGTCTGTGAACTATTTTTGAACCGCTTGCATCTACGCAAGCGCTCGCGACGAGACAGGTGCGTGTCTCTTTCACATTCGTGGTAAGTTACTAGGGATAGATAAGACTGGCATTAAAACGCAAGCACTCGTGTATATGCGAGTCATTCAAAAATTAAGAACCCTCTGGACCGAGAAAAAAATAAAAGATGTCATTAGAACGTAGCTGATGATGCATGCAACTGTGTGGAAATATTGGGATACTCGTAAACCAAGGTATGCGGTAAGAAACCCGGTGAATACTGTGTCTAATAATGACAGAGATAGTTTAAAACATTAACTGCGACTGTGGATGGTTCTGTGCTGTTGATTGCGTTAATAAACATCGAAAAAACAACCGATAACAGAAATAGAAAACATTATTAATATTAAATAATACATCACAACATTGCTACCAATATCGTTTGTCAAATAAATTGGTTGTGTATAATTTTTCGTTCGAAAACCCGTTTGTAAACATAACTGCGTCGAACTCTGAGCTATATGGCAGCTTTCTTCTTACATCATTCCGCGTGTTTTCTATGTGTTTTATTTTCAATATCAAAGGGTCCGGTTGCGGAATGTATGCCAATATAATAGCCGTGTTTATTGCTGATAACAAATATACCAATATGCATGATCGTGCTCTGCTAATACCTTCATAAAACATTCAATTAATTTGTTTGGTCTTTACAAATTAGCCTTTTAATACAAATTGGTGCCTTATGGATGTTCAATCATTAGAAAGCGTTACTCGTAATCAGCCGTCAATTTTGTAAAATAGAAATATTTGTACAGCAATGATGGCGATCGGCTGTCATTTCTTTCAACTGAGTAATTTTCTGTTTATAAAAAGAACTTCTAGAAGCCTATTAGAAGTTAATCGTTATTTATGAATGAATAACAGAATGACAGCATAATAAAACCTCTATTGATTGACAGTGAGGCTGGTTCACACATTTACAAAATAAATTTTGTGAAAGTGACAAGATCTTTGGTCTCATATTAGCTATCTACCGGTGTCAGTTAGACTGGTGTCTACCTTTGGTAAAAAACAATGATAACGGGTGATATATTCATTTGATAATTGCGTGGTAAATGTGGTGAGTGGCTGTGATAAAACTTCTGCATAGCATCGATAATGAATGACCTCAAAACGCATAATATAAAATGTTATGCACAAATACAATTACCATAAACAAACTGCACTTGCGTTCTAATATAGAAGTGTAAATGAACTTAGAGCAGTGTAGTATACGTATTTATTATCTTATTATTAATAAGTGATCGAGGAAATTTTGTGACATTTCAATATTACAATGCATTCAATAGTCGAATGGAATTTGTCCAGACGGCCGAATTACACAACAAATGTGGACAAAAAATATCATTATTCGGAAGTGCCATATATCGGTCAGTACCATTTAGTCAAACTTCCTTTGAAAGAAGATGAAATCTTAGATCATGTGGACTATTGGGGTGAGGGAAGAATCAACACTAAAGAAGGCGTCAGTGGCTTTACGGACTGCTACAATGTCAATCACCACTACCAACAAGTCAGTAATGGACCAGACAGAAACTATAAAATCCCTAACAGAGTCCCAGTCATTAGTTACACAAACTGCGACACAAGTAGCTATATCAGAGACAACTCGGTTAAACTTGTCACTGTAATGGGATCACCGATAAATAAAAGCTGCGCCGCAGATATAGCCAGGATGGTGAATAAAGAAGTGGGAAGAGTTGTAGTCTTCGGTTTTGAGGAAAAAAGTCCTTATTTAAAGAATCTCATTGAAGAACTTAACAAAAAAGATATACAAATCAGTTCTGGCTTCAAATTGCCAAAACTATTAGAGGGGTTAACTCTGTATGATAATAAATATAAGGCTTACCTAAACACGCGTGAGCTATCTGAAGAATTATATAAAAGCATAAGGGAAGGTAGTTACGAGAATGCAGTTACTGTCTCTAAAAATCTAGAGAGCATTAAACAGAACAAGTTAATAACCGATGTTTTCATGAAGCTTCTCAAGGATACAAACAATAATGCAATGACTTACGCGTACAAACTTTGGACTAGCGGTAAAAATGATTTGGTATCAAATGCTCTTCCGCAAGCATTTAGCATTATATTAAATGGCGATAACGTCAAAATTGTTAATAAAAAACATACAATGTTTCTTCGCCTCGACGATAATGTTGATGCGAACAATGAAAGGCAAGGTCAGGGCAATACCAATGACGTTGGTAAAAACACATGGAAATTTGTACCTTTCTATGAAAACAATCAATTGTACTTCAAAATTAAGAATAGTGCTATAGACACAACAGCTAAGGGACAAGACATATTCCTCAAATTAGACGAATTAAAAGACGAAAAAGAATTGGCCAAAGGTGCTGAAGCTGCCGATGGTATCATGTCTCAATGGATTTTGGAACCAAGTAAAGTGAAGGAAGATCTGTTGTTTTATATAACAAATCGCCAATTTCATAGAGGTTTGAAATTAAGTGACACCGAGAATAAGGATGGAGACAGAGTTCTCGTCAGCAGTAATGTCTCCATATCTGAACAGCCAGAAGCGTTTGGTTGGTTCATAAGGCCCAATGAAATAATTGTAGAGTATACCACAAAAGCTACGAGTACGGTAGATACGGGTGAAGTTAAAGAAATGAATTAAAATATTGACAAGCTATTTAAAAGATTTCCCTCCGGTGTAAGTTTTCTGTGCAATAAGTATTTTTAATAATAATAATAATAATAAATATTCGTGAACAAATTCACACAACGCCAGCTAGCCCCAAACTAAGCAAAGCTTGTGCTATGGGTGCTAGATAACTGATATACTACTTAAATACTTTTAAATACATACTTATTATACATAGAACACCCAGACCCGTAACAGAAATTAAAATTCATCATTTCAATTTCTGCCCGGCCGGGAATCGAACCCGGGACCTCTTGCGTGGCAGACCGGCATGTTGACCATTGAACCACTCAGGTCGTCGTTTTAGTATAAAAGTATGATATGATGTTAAGCTTCGACTTATTTCTGGTACAAGTTTCGTTTCAATTTCCGTAAAATAATTTTTTTGATGTTAAAATGTGTTTGATTGATGAATATAAATTGTTGGGTGATAAGCTTTTTGATGTGCATGTACAAATACCCCTATAATAAATCGATCTGCAAGTGAAATAAATAAATATGAACAATTAACACAGCGCCATCTTTCCCCAAAGTAAGCAAAGCTTGTGTTATGTATGCTAGATAACTGATAACCTTCTTATATACTTTTACATATAACACCCAGACTGGCTAAAACCTGGAATCGAACCCGTGACCTCTGCTTGGCAGACCGGCCAACCCACTGAACATGTGAACTCAGGTCTCAGGAAAATTATTCAATAATTCTGATAATCCCGACTGCCTAACGGTATACTTGCACAGACGTGCACCATAAACGGAAATATTCACTTTACCGTATGTATCGCGTGCCTAAAATCTGTTAAAACTAAATATCCATAACAGTATAATATCACTGGGTCAATGTTACACATTCTCGGTTGATTACTCTCACTTCTAAAGCGTTACAAAGAAATTGTAAGACAATAACAACGTGCAGGAAACTCTTTCATATAATTGCTTCGAATGGAAAGTGTTAAGACGAACTGTGCAGCACATTTTATAACCCTATGATTACATCCAGCTTGATTAAAACCTATTCCTGATGTTTCTGCGCTCCGGACTACACTCAATTATGTGGGCTGTCTATTCCTTTTTATAACTTTTACAAAATAAGGTAAAATAATAGAACGAATAATACTTAGTCAAATATTGGTAATTGCGGCCTAATCGCTACAAGCAGTCTTTTCCAGACCGTCTAAAAATCAAGCAACAAAAACTAACCTAAAGTTATTGAAATTCGGTAATTTATCGGTATCGTCTTTTGTTAAGATTTTACGTAACTACCTAGGCATTAAATATCTTGTGATATTCTTTTATTGTGTTATTGGAACTGTAATTACATGAAATGTATAATAATAATAAAAAAATAAGTTTTTTCAATCCAAAAAGTTACAATAATTCAAGTTACACTCCGTTGTTTTTTAATATAGCCCTGCCTCTTAGGCCTTGCCACACACAAAGCTCGGCGCGAGCGCGGCTCGGGCGCGGCGCGATGCTGGCGCGTTGCCTAGGCAACTATCGCGCCGCGCTATGGTTGCCTAGCAACTATCGCACCGCGCTCGCACCGCGCTCGCGCCGAGCTCACGCCACGCCGGCATCGCGCCGCCAGGGGTGGACTAACGAACAAAGCGGGAAAGGCGGCCCGCCCCGGGCCTCTGGTCCAGGGGGGCCTCCAAACATCTCCAAGTTGCCTTGATCAAATCCTATACAAAGCCTTAAAATATGCTTAGAACATATCGAAGAGGTGGTTCGGAGTTGTGACAGGGGCGTAGCTATCGCCGTATCACTATTCAAACAGAATTAAGATCAGGGTCCGAGGACCCCCTCCGCCAAAGAAGTAATTTTAACTAAATAAATAAAAACACTTAAACATACAAATGTGAACTGAATAAAAAGCTTGTAAAATTACATAAAACTTCTTAAACTGGGGGCCTTATAAAGGTTGTCCGCCGTGGGCCTCTGATGGACTTAGTCCGGTACTGCCGGCGTCGCGCCAACAAAGTGTTGCCAATGTAGGCTATTTATCGCCATTTGGGGTATTCGAGATTAAAATTGGCGACGAAAAAATTGTAATGGCAAATTGTTTAGGCTATCTCAGGCTTTGGGCCAAGGTACATAAATAAACATAAACTTAAGAGAGAACACCCGACGGTTTCGCGAATGACTGTGAGTTCCAAGTACATTTACCTACTACTGCTCTTGCTGACACTAGCACCCATAGAGATATACATCTTGATGCGGTTGAACGAACAAATAACTCTGACGGTTACCGTAGTTAATAAAACAGCGCCGTCTACAGTGCCACAAAAATGTCTGACCGGGTGACAGCATCGCTGCTGTTGGCATTGACATTACATTTCAAACGGCAACACTTAGTTCCGGTTTTGGCCACCGGATCGAATAGGTTTGTCAACAATCTTGTCAAGCCGCCAGATATAACATTGTTAACGCGTACAAGAATTTGTATGGACAGTGGTAACCATTCCAATAGCTATGTGTAATACGTCGTTGGATAGCTATTTTCAAGCTGAACAAAAGTAACTATGGCGCTTGTTCCAAATATTAGTCCGTTCCGGTTTATGCTGTACTAAACATATTACAGTAATAAGTATTTTTTTCTGTTCTACCCACATTTAATGGTCAGAACTAAATTCACGGTGTTATACCGCCAGTGCAAAGTCACATCGTGCGCATGCATGTAAGACGGCCAAATAAAAAACAATCAGATGGAGTGCATTGAATTTGATTGAAGATACCAACGAGGATCGAAAAAACTAAAATTATTTTAACAATCCCATCAATTATGATAAAAGCAGCATCAGCATTTTATTTGTGCGGCGCATTTGTGGCTCGCCGCGAGCACGTTGCCTCAACGAACAAAAAAATGCGCAGCTGAGCAGCCTCACCGCGCGCGGTGAGCATCTCGCCGCGCACGGCGAGCATGCCTCGGGCTGAGCCGCTCTAATTCGTAATACCTTTACATTGTAAAGTAACGACCATTCGTAGACATGTCCGAGACGTCACTGAGACGACATTGGAGCTCTATTGCAGTTTTAGCTCCAATGAAGTGGTCTCATTGCCTTTGTACAATGAACCGGTCCATATATAGAAGTCTTTGCTGGCAGCACTACATTACTTTAAAACTCAAATATAATATTCCTATCTGTAAACAAACTGATACTTCAGCTGTCACATCGACCAGACATTGTTTTTTTCATTTTACTGTGTGGGACGTTTATTTTCGAAATAAGTACAAAAACATAAAAGCGGCACGAAAACAGTAATATTTTGAGTTTCTCAAGCATGTATGGCCGAGTTTAGAGCAGATAAGTTGCTGTTTGATTTGGAAGATGTACAGCAAAGATTTAAACGGTACGTAACATGTATTCAGATAGATTTTGAAAATATTGAAATAAATGTGATCTTTTGGAAATCATTTGAATTTAAGTGGAATTAATGTATTTTGTAGTACTTATTGTTTACATTTATTTGAGGTTACAAAATTAACCGAAAAATATTATGGTAGCTTTGTTCGTTTTGTATTTTTGATATTTGTTGTTTGACAGTATCTAGATCTATATCCAGGCACAGTGCAATGTACCTAAGGCTATTCGGTGCTGGTGAAATAAAACCCTGCTGACCCTCGGTCAGAGAAACTTGAGAAATCTTTTTTTAATTTCGGAAATCGTAGTAAATCATTATCACTGGCTGGTCAAACAGTGACACAGAGAGACAGAACATTTCTAAGAGATTGACATTACAACGTTGTCAGTGTTGCGGCTAATAAATTAATAAGGATATATACAAGAATATTATTTCTATATCCAACACTTCCCTTAAACTTATTATTTCAGCAATTTATCTATATTGTGACAGTTGAAGTAGGTACTCAGTTTGACATTAGGATTGTTTAGACATTGAGTAAAACAGTCATGTATCTAATAAACCTCCCATTTGTTCCATTTGCTTCGAGTAGACATTATGACAATTTTGCCTTCCCTACATGTTACCTATCTATGGTCAATTATTATTTTCTATTACGTAGTGGGTTTATTGAAAAAAAAAAGAATTATGTTATTATTTTATACTTTTCGATTACAATATTTAAATTTCTAAAATTTTCATTTAGATGTGCACTAAATTACACCGTCTTTTAGGTGCTTTGATTTAAATTATATTAGGAAATTATAAAATTATACACCGATGTTTCAAAAGAAACGTCAGGTCTTCAGGAGCTCCAGCAACATGTGGAGCGTTCAAAACATTGCGCGCGTTATTTTCTGACAGCTTATTTCAATAGACGAAAAAACGGGATAGCGAGGTTCATAATAATTGTAGAGTGAGCGAACAGGGAATATTTTTGATTTGTGTCTAGTCTGTTATGTGTCTTTGCCAGTGTCTACTGGTATAGTAGGACCACGCTAAGTCCGAATCGCTTTAAAAAAAATAAAAAAAAATCTCTGTATGGCAACTAATGCCATGTCTTTTATCCGTCATAGAACGTCATTTATAAAAGTCATAACAAAAAATTTGACTGATTTGAAAAATATTGTTGAGGCGATTGGCACATTGGAGCGCAGCATTCATTCTGGTGAAATTTAGAAATATGTGTAATTTTTTATATTGTTTTATACAATACAATAAAAAATTTAGGAATTCTCCAAATTGTTATAATCTTTTCATAAAATTATATTATTTAGGCAAAAAATAATTAGAGAACTGAGTAACGGAATACCTATTTGACAATCCTGGAGACCTCACTTCACAGCAGCGGCCTATTTGACGCCTTTTTATGTAGAAAGTACAGCGCCAAAAACTTATATGACCCGCAGCCCGTGTCAAATGTTGCAAAGAAAAAAAACGACGGATCCGCACGAACGCGCGTGGATGCGTTGTCAGTGTGTTCGACTATGAGTAATTTCCATAGAAACCGATGACAGCTCAAATTACTTTATGTCACGCACTAACGCACGTCACGCACAAAAGTACGGTGCTGCGTTCCAGTGTGCGGATCGCCTAAATAATAATGGACAATGACTGACAAGGACAGATTATCCAATAGATATTGCCATATCCACATTTTATAATTTCTACCACTGTCAGTTGATTCGGACTAAGCGTGGTCCTATCATAGCCAGATTATATAAATTACTAAAAAATTCTACCATAAATATTTAAAAAAACTACAAAAAAATTCTACCATAAATATTTAATAATTTCACCTGGCAAGTGCGTTTTGACAACTGTCAAAGACACATACGTAAGAGTGGGTTACTTAAGCCCGCGGGGACTATTCTAGCGACAAATCCCGGTTCAGCCGCTAGAGATAAATCTGTTAGAAAAAAGTCGAATTTGATTCTGTATGGCGGTAAGTCAATTGTACACGAACAAGAAGAACTACGATCCATGGCCATGAAGTAAGCTTTGGGCAATTGTTCGTCTATATTATACTGAACTGAAAATTGTGGTGGATAAGATTGGGCGCAATTTTCTGTGCACTGTAGCGGGTAATTAAACAAAACATGTATATCAGTGTTAGACTCTAGCCACCGAATTTTTGCACTGTAGAATTTGTGCTCTATGTTACGGTATCATTAAAAGTTTGTCTAACTCGACAAGTAAGTCGTACTGAAATGTTTTGATTCTGATGTAGGAGAGCTGTGCCCCCTCATCCTACCTACCTTAGGGGGCCTACCTAGGGAGCAAAATTTGCAGTGTGGTGTCCAACAGAGTAAAATAGCATCGCTGTCCACACTAAGAGGTGTCGTAAAAGGCGACTTATTTCAGAGGTAGGGCGTTACTTTTCCAAGCTTCAGGTTTTTACCTACCCTTGCAAGCTAGCGAGTGGAGGGGAATAAAAAGTAAGCCTATATTCTTCCTCAGGTTTAAAATTATCTGCGTAATGCACCAGTCAAATTAGGAGGAAAGATTCGGACTGTTGGTAAAAAGAAACGAGTAATTAACCCGCTATTACGACATGCGGGAGTATTACCATCCTAAAAATTCATTTCCCCGAATAATGGAGCAGCCACTCTATGTGTGCCGATTTACATAGAAACGCGGTGGCCAAAACTGGAACTGCGGAAAAATAACGACACTTACTTTTGAAATGTATTTGAACTGACATGTCAATCCCAAAAACAGCGCCGCCGGTACCAGGTCTGATAAGTTTGTGGCACTGCACAGCGCAGGCGCGGCGCCGCGCTCACGCCGGCCTGAGCGCGGCCTGAGCGCGGCGCGAGCGCGGCGCGATGCTGGCGCGTTGCCTAGGCAACTATCGCGCCGCGCGATGGTTGCCTAGCAAATATCGCACCGCGCTCGCGCCGCGCTCGCGCCGCGCTCGCGCCGAGCTTTGTGTGTGGCAAGGCCTTATAAACTAGGGAACCTAGTTTTTAAGAGGCAATGTTATAGTATTTTTAGATACTCTATTATTCTAAGGGCCGATTTTTCAATCCTTGAATAAAACATATCAGTCTGATAAGTTATTATGCGACTAAAATAAAATGGTATAATTAATTCTTATTGTAAAGGATTATAATTTGATTTAACTTGGCAGTGTATTACTTTATCAGGCAAATAAACTTTATCTGAGGATTGAAAAATCGGCCCTAAACTAAATAAAAGAAAATAAAACAGTAGACCATTGAATATTTTACTACCACACCAAATCACATAACGTGGACAACGCCCAATCTTAACGTAATAGGATTACAAGCCTTCGTAATACCATTAAACATACCCGTTGATGAGATAACGGTCCAATCAATCATGTGGGGAACCTGTATGCGTTAAAGCATAGTGTAATAATTATTACCTGTAATAATTATTACAGGTATAGTTTAAAAAACTATGTGATTAGCCGTAGTAGTAGCTTCGTTCGCGAAACCGTTTTCACCTCTGGTCATCTTCATCATCTTCGTTAGGCACGTAAATGTACAAAGTGGGCAATCTTAATGAGTCAGTGAGGAGAAATTTTACACTATAAGCTCGATTTTTATATTTATATTTATTATTACAGAAAGTACACAGCATTACAGCGAGCAAAGGACCGTGCACAACATTTTAATTTATCATAATGTTTTCATGTATCGCAATTTTCACAAAATCTTATAATACATTTACAAACAACACAGCAACGGTCCACAAACGAGTCGCAGTCGCCACACACGATAGTCCGGAAGGTTCCATCATACCATTTGCTATTGCAAATAAAAAAAAATATGCCTCTTGGCCCCTAAAAACGGTGCAATTATTTTAACTCTTTCTAGGTTAGGTTTAAGTTTAGTTAACTTTATATCAAAATTCAAAATTCAAAATTTCTTTATTGATTAGGACATTAAATATCTCTTTCAATCGTCAAAAAGGAGGGGGGTAGGAGAGTAGGAAGGAAACACACATTGACACGCTGACCGCCCTATAGCCGTAGATAAACGTATCCCTCGCCAACCACGACCGAACCGTGCTCGACAATGCCAGGCAGAGCCGGAACGACACAAGAAGTACCGACACAAGACACAAAAAGTACTAGAATTCTAAATCTACATACGAATATAACTAGTAGGTTCCTTACTTCCCTACGGCAACGACCACTAGATACTTTTATTTCCGTGGATCATTAGGAACTTCGTTCACATAGCTGGTCATTAGGTACGGCTGCGAATTACCCGCCTTGCCTGATTAGTACTTGTTGCCTGAGTGTATGATGAGGGCTTTTGTTCACTGTGTGGTTAAGTCTTCATGATTAGCTATGAATTTCTCGTCTAGCACGTAATAGATAAAGCGCTCTCATTAAGTTAGCAGAAAAATTGTCGCTTAGATTATTTTCTTATCATTGATATCTTGATTGTTATCTCGCGCGCGAGAGCCCGGTGTCCGTCTTGATCCAGAATTTGGGAGAGCAGGTAATTACAGTAAACTGACTACCGTGGCCCTGTTAACAGGGATACCTGCGGCCAAATTGGATTGCGGTTGCTCACATGGGTGTCACAGTATTCATCTATAAGTACATAGTATAAAACAAAGTCGCTTCCCGTCGTCTATCCCCACATAAGTTTGTATGTATCTATGTACGCTTAGGTCTTTCAAAATACACAACGGATTTTAATGCGGTTTTCAACAATAGATAGAGTGATTGAAAAGGAAGGTTTATAATAAAAAAAAGGGTAGGAAGAGGCCGGGTCCACTAGTTCATAAATAAAACTCTGGACACCACGCTATCAACACAATAATGTTACTTCTACCGAACCATCAAATACATCATACAAATAATCATAATTAATCTACGTCCAAACCTGTAAACACGATAGAAATTCATTTAGAAACTCCTTTTCATTAGCCTTCACAAACAAATAACATTAATCTGAAATAGCCACTCGGTATCATCACTCTACTGCATACAAAAGTTACTAGTTTCAACATAGTGCTACAGTATTTGGAAACTAGCAGTACAGAGTGACCTTGATACATTTCGTCGGAATCACTAGTGTGAACAACGTTTTTGCATGTAAAGAAGTCGCAATAGGTAATGTTGGATATAGAATAATCACACCAATGCAATTCACTGATTAGCTAGGAGTGTATTTTACTAGTGGACCCGACTCCGTTCGCGTACACCTACTTTACCCTATCTACACTTTTTTCTTGCCTTTAAACCTTCGTCATGAATCACTCTATCTATTGTAGAAGATTGTAGAAGACCGCATTAAAATCCGTTGCGTAGACTTTGTTTTATGACTATGAAAAACGAAGAAGTGTAAAATTGAAAACTGTGTGGAATAGAGAATGTGATAAATAGCAGTTGTGTGGAATCCATATTGTGTAGAATCTCAAATAGGAAGAAAAACGATTGTCAAGAACGTCTAAAAATATACTTATTCAAGATTTTTATAAAGGTACATATTTTCTATTCTTCGCAGTGACAAACGAACAGACATTCAACTGATGGCAAGCGGCAACCGTCATCGTCACCCATGACATTCGCGGTTCATGCATTTAAGTTGCAGGCAGCAAAAATGCAGAACAGCAGGTGCGTTGTCACTGTGAGAACTAAAATGCTTCGTGCTTGTAATTGCGCTGACTAACTTATCCTTCAAACTTATCACAACAATACAAAAATTATTCCTTGGCGGCAAAAATTGAAAATAGGTAGGTAGGGGTGAAGTCGGTGCACATGAACGAAGTCGCGCAGGGTCCGCTTGTTCTTGAATAAATTGAATTTTTCGACGTTCTTGACAGTTGGTTTTTCTTTCTATTCTTATTTCTACACAATATGGATTCCTCACAACTGCTATTGATTTCATTCTCTATTTTTTAATAAATGCAATATTTTCCTAATAAGTATATAAGTACTGACAAGCGACTGATGTATAGCAGAGAGATAACAAAACTATAACCTTGCTCTAGCTTCTCGAAAAGTGAAATGTATAAAATTAATTACTGTTGTGTTGTGTGTAATAAATGAATAATTTAATTTAGTTTCGTTATGAATACTAACTAATAGAAACGCTGTGAAATGGTCTGATTAGCACTCATGATCGTGGTGAAAAGTGAAAACTGAGCCCTTAGAGGATTTCTTTCTTCACTATTTTTTTTGACGACGACCTGAGTGGTTCAATGGTCAACATGCCACGCAAGAGGTCCCGGGTTCGATTCCCGGCCGGGCAGAAATTGAAATGATGAATTTTAATTTCTGTTACGGGTCTGGGTGTTCTATGTATAATAAGTATGTATTTAAAAGTATTTAAGTAGTATATCAGTTATCTAGCACCCATAGCACAAGCTTTGCTTAGTTTGGGGCTAGATGGCGCTGTGTGAATTTGTCCACGAATATTTATTTATTTATTTATTTTATTTATATTCTTCATCATAATATCATGACGATACATAATTTTGTATACTATGCAGTTGACAATCGAGCAGACAGCCTACTTGATGGTAAGCGGTAACTGTCGCCATTCATGCTTAGGTTGCAGGCAAAAATGCAGAATGCCAATTATAGCTCTTGATCACGATGTTTGTGTATAAATGTAACTTGCACACTTGCATTAAATTCTACGCACCTTTTGAGATAAAAATACGCTAAATTTCAAACTCGTGAAAAAGAAAAGCATTACATAAAATGGGTCTCGAATGTAGTCATATTGAACTGTATGAATTGATTGTATATTGAACTGTATGAATTGATGTTAAGAATATCATTTTGAATTATTTCCACAAACTTATTTCTACGACTTCGTTTTCTGTTCTTATTTTCCACTAAATACTTATGTCAAGGGGACACCGACTGAGCAATTAAATCTTGTAATAGCTTAATCACACGCATATTTTCATGTTAAGTCCGCGTTAATGACCAGCTTGACACTAATTACGTTGTTAAAATCCCTATAAAGTTAGCTAATATATTAGCGCAATTTGTCAGCAATGTATTAGCGTAATTTCATCATATATTGCGTAAATAAATGAAAATAAAAAGGTGGTTCTTGGACTTTTTCGATTACCAATATTTTATTCAGTTTCTCTTCGTTTTTATTTTGTATATCAATTATAACATTAGTCATTTTCTTATAGCTAACAATTGTTCTAAACGACTGATTCTCTACTGGCCCGGTGGAAAAAGCTTCTTAAACGGCACCCTTTTGAAATGTCATATCAATTCTCACAACAGCGACACAGTCAGCAGGTCAGATAAATTTGTTGCACTATTTATACATATTTACATTTTACCGTTTCGGCAGCAAATAATGCACATCGGCTAATTCGGCTTCTTAGAGCAACATTTCTGGCACACACATATAAATAAATAGCTTACATTCATACATACACACTCAGGCCCGTTCCCCATAGGGGTAGGCAGGGACTACGAAGCGTAAGTGCATTTTGTAAGTAGTTTTGTACCGTCCGCCTCGAGTCGACGATTTTCAAATTTTGATTTTTGGCTATAAAAAATGAATATTTTGATGAACTACCCTGATTTTTAGACTATTCGGATTCGGTGTAATTTAAAAATATTGAAAATACCGAGATGAGCGCTTCAAAAATATAGCCCATGGTGACTTTAACTTTATTCAGGACATTTTAATTGGTGTGCATGGTTTGTCGGAGTTCCATTTCGACTCATCAATAAAAAAACCGGCCAAGACGTGTCCGGCACAGCACCGGCCTTTCATAAGTCTCAGATTGACATAGGTAGTTTTTCTTTTTGTGCATATATGTATCATTGCACAATTTTTCGTGTAAGCAGGGCGCCGCGTCAAAATACCAAAAATGTTAGTGCGCCGCGAACTGAAAAAGTTTTAGATCCCCTGTAATAGAGTATTTCTAACAAAATAGCTACCTTCGATAAAACTCAAATCACAATCAAATCGAAAACCCTTAAAAGCATTACAGACGGCGTAGTCAACACGCAGCTACATCTAAGTATCAGTGGAAAAGGTAAATACAGCGTCCAACTTTCTAGAACGATGGAAGTTAATGCTTTCCAGATGTGGCTGGCCGAACTACTTGCAGATGGATTGAGCTGATAGCGCTCGCAATACATAACGTAATACATGGGAAATAGATAAGTAACTATACCAACGTACGATTTCCTTGTACCCAGCTCGGTGGAACTGAGTAGTCGGAAAAGAGTAAGGTACTTTCAAAATATTTATTTAATCATTTTCGTACGATTGAATGTCAATTAAAAGATTCTAGTCCACTAAAAGTATAAAAAACTAAAACTACTCTAAAATAAAATATAGGTAGTATAAAAAGCTTAAACTACTTTATCATGCAGTAATTTTGGGGGTTTGATAAATACACATCGAAACAACAAGACATACTACAATACTAGCTTTAGTCCGCATCTTCGTCCGCATTCCACGGGAACCATATGATTGAATTTCGGGATTCTGGGATTCGCTACGACAGTGCAAATTTTCATCAAAATCCTTTGTGTAGTTTTAGAGCGAAGGAGTAACAAACGTTCTTACAAATTGTAGGGTTTATAAAATAGAATAGAATAGGATTATAAATTATCAACAGTTCGTGACAGCGCAGGTATTTAACTAATAAAATTATTTTCAAATTATTAATAGACCAAATAAGAGGCGTATTACCATTTCTTAATAAATATAATTTCTTTAAATTTATAACAGTTAAAATATAAATATGCTTGAACAATTCAGTGCCATCTAAAACTAAAATAATTATTAAATAATCCACCCTCAATTAAGTATTTTAAAACTATCTTATACTAACTACGTAATCAATATTCAAAGCCAAAGTTATATCACATTCACTTCGAGTCATCCTTGTAAGTATTATTACTGTCGATATAATAAATTTCTTATTTTCATCATACACTCTCGTTTTCTTTGTAATATTTCTTGCTAACATCACCTCTGGCTGACCCTTGCTTTCGCTGCTTACTTTGTGGAACGGAACAATGCCTGCACATCCGCAAACTCATTCTGAGCATTTCCGCTTAATCAGTTTGAACTTGACAATCGAAATTCGAACGCAGCCAGTCCTCGACCGATCTCCCGCCAAAAACGCTGTCATTGACAGACCGAATCGATGACTTGCATTTGTGTTTCGAATCGGCAAACTTGAATTTATTTTTTATTTCACAACTTATGCATTGCATCAGAAACGATGAGTGTATAGTACACTCAACCTTTTCCATATATTCATACTAATGCATCTCTATTGTTAGGAAGGATAGGAATATTTCCCCTTTTCATTATCTACTTATCTCCGCGAGGATACTTTTCCACTTATCTCCGCTGTTTTAATACTTCAAGACATATGTATCATCACACTGAAAATCTTAAGTGTGTGGTTTATTATATTCTAAAACAATATTCAAATCTCCTTCACTAGGTATGCAAAGAAACTTTTAAAGTGAAGTCTATGAAATTATCATCATTTGTAGCGGTGTTGTATCATGATGATGATGATGATATGTAGCGGTGTTGCGTGCGTGTTGCAGGACTTTGACCAGCGGATATTTGTACTGTAGAATTTTTTCAATTGTATATTGCCACTGATGACATTTCTTGCACCCTAAAATCCCAGATCAATTGTTTCTTCGAAATCCGTTTTAGAGGGTTTTATACAAAATCAAAAAGGTAAATAATGAAGATCGTAATAACTAGAAAAACATATTTTTCTACACTTAAATTTATAATCTTTTTTACATTCCTTACTTCACTTATATAAACAGAAATGCTTATTTCAAATGTACAGCTTTCTGTTTCATACACTTTTACAAGCGTCTGTAGTTAGCGGAGCTTGACAGGGATTCAAACTTCGAATAGGTAACCTTCATACGTTGGTTCGTTTAACGAGCTGGCCGTACACGTTAATGTGAAACTAATTTAGAAAACAACAAGCAACTCGAAACTTTACTTTTCGGACAGTCGTTAGAAGTTTAGCAATGCTAATGTGGCTCATTATTGTGTATTTCTTTGAAAATGAAATGAGAAAATATATTTAAACCCACCCAGACCTGAATGCCTAGATGTTTTCATTGTACTAGGTATATTGCACAACGGTTATTTTCGTGAACTATGGAGGAAAATTGCTGGACTTAAACATAGCTAATAACGATTTCTTTGGAAATAAGTAAGTAATGTTATAAATAGGTATATGAATATTCCCACTATAAATGTATGTATTTACGTATTTTCTAATAATTAGGTATGTGAACAACACCTGTCAATTTGTGATTTTGTACTCGATAATATATGTTCCAATGTTTGGATACAATCTGGTCAGGTTCCCCTGTTTGGCCAGCCAAATCCTGGACCATGGTCAAAACGGGCCCCGGACCCTTGCGCGCTAGAGCATAACTTGTAATAATGCGTCAAGAACAAGTTTCCATCAGACAATTACGGATTAAAGTCACTCTTAGTTACTATAGTGCAAAGCAAAGCAAGTTACTTGTAATTGTTCTAAAACCACTAACGCAACACAGATACCATCTTTCGATTAATGAAGATATGCTTACGGTCTGATAATTTAATTTAACGGTGTGATAAATTACACATTGTAGTGCCAGTTATGTGATACCGAAAAAATATTTATACATATATAATTTTATACAAATCTTACGATCACCCATGCTAGTCATAGTTGTGTCGTATTTCAGGCTGCGAGAACCAACTTGTAAATAAAAATTTGTGATGTTTTCCAGTTAGGTATCTGTGTTTCTCGCCTCTACTTCATCGCACTTTGTTGCACTCGCGATCACAATGTACAACTTTTGGTGTCAATTGCAGATTTTACTATTTCTACAATCTTTATAACAACGCAATGACTTTGCAGTTGCGCTTGCGAGGAATTTTCACTGTGCCCGAATTGACCTAACCGCTGTCTGGTCTAAGTACCATTTTGAAGCATAAAATTGTGTGTCTATTTTGAAAAAACTAATAAAGTGAGAGTGCTTAGTCAGTTTCTTCGATCCGAATTAGAGAAAATGCTGTCAGAGGTAGCCACCGTACTATTTATATTTATTTATTTATTAAACAATTTATTGTACACAAGAAAATTAAGTTACTAATTAAGATATTCGACAGCAGGCACTACTTATCTCTAAAAATAATTGTAGGCCTCTTCCAGCAGGCCTACAAAAAGAGATGTGATAATATGCAGATACGACGTGCACAATAATTATATAAATACATGCATAATATTCTATGACAGATTACGCACTAGATATCCGAATTCTATCAGAGTTTTTTGATAAGTTAACGTTGTCGTGTTGGCAAGAAAGCGAAAATTTTTTTATAGTACTGTATTTTGTAGTCAGATGAAGTATTCCGTATGAAGGAGGCGCCGCTATTGCTACACTAACTCAAACTTATGGAAATATAGATCTAGAGCTCTATTTTTGAATCGGTTTTTTATTACGGTTATGATTTTCGACATGAAAAATTCAATATTTTTATAGACATTGGCAACACCGAAAAAATACGATTCAAAAATATAGAATTTTTCATGCCGAGCATCAATATTGAAAACCGTTATCATCGAGGCGAACGATTCAAAAATAAGGCTCCTGTATGTTTGCAAACTATGATTCTTGATAATTACTGTTAATCACATTTGAGTCTCTTAAACAGTTGTGTTTCACTACTAACGCCGACAAACTCATCGATCTCACCACATCACTTCACTATCAACGTTGGTAAGTTAAGAAATTGCTAAAAAACACCCGAAACTAGGTCGTAGCGTGCGGCTCGTCGCTGTACCGCAGTTATTGGTCACTCATCGTTAATCCAATTACTGGATATGTCTAGAACCGTTCATGTATTATAGATATTTTCTACGTGGGGCGTCTTATAAACTGTACTTGATGGCTTCGAAATTGTTATGATATTACTCCAGTCGGTAGAAAGACGTCAAATTGGAGTTGCTCTTTTGATACTGTTAGTTATGCAGGTACCGAGTTACTTTAGTTTGTTTTCCCCACTGATATTACCCCTTGACAAAGCTTAACATGCCTACTCCAACTAAAGGGTGTTTAAAAGCTTTTGTTTTCAATTGAAATATAACAAAGAAAAATATATTTAACATGTGAATGGAAGTAGCTCTATTGTAAAGATATGATTTCTGCCCAATGACCGCTGTATGTTTATTCTACCAAAAGTCAATACCATTCTACCAAAAATGAATTATTAGCAAACAACGGCCGTTTGCTGCGAAAAGTGTGTGAAAATTGAAAATCCAGATTCGGCCATTTACGCGCCAGCCGTGGCGGCCACATGGGCGAAATTATATTCAAACACAAATGCCATTTTATTATCCCTCCATAAAGCTACTTTTATTGTTATTAAATATATATTTCTTTGTTATATTTTAAAATAAAATCCAAACCTTTAAGAAAACTACGAAATAGTAACATCTTATAACTAAATAACTCTAATCGTTTAAGTCATTTCAAATTAATTTCGAAATAGAAAACTCAAGGCGGCTCTCTCGGTAAATCATCAATCTACACTAACCGATGTTCGGATATTTTAACATAATGAGATATCTTAACTACTATAGATGATAAAAGTAATTTTATGCCAAACATGATTAGCGTTTTGTATTTTTTATCTCAACCTTTGAAGCCCTGATGCTTTGACAAATGTGTACATGCCTACGTCAAAGCATGTGTAATTTATGAGTGTGTTCTAATATCAATATTTAGATGTTATGTATAAAATAACGAATAACCTACATTTTAAATACACAACGAGTGTAAAGCTCGATTCGAACGGTTTTCAGATTTGATTTCCGGCATGAAAAATTAGATATTTTTAAACATGGTGCTGATTTTCCCTGTCTTTGAACTGTACTCATTCGGTGTTGCCAATGTGATTTAAAAAATATTGAATATTTCATGCTGAAAATAAATATTTAAAAACGTTCGAATCGAGGCGGGCAATTCAAAACTAGAGCTCATGGTGTCTACTTTCCATCTGATTATTTTACAATAATATTATTACATTCCTTACTATTCTTAGAAACACCTACTGTTGATCTAATTTGAAATAATACAAATATTTATTTCACTACAGCATAGCCCGTAAACATCATATTGACCAAACGGGGCTTCTATACGTTATGTTACCGTTAACAAAACTAGCTCTTGAGTAATTTAAAATTAATAACAAAACAAACATAAAGCAAATTACTATAACAGATCATTAGTTTTGAATTTTTTGTATTAAAAAACTAGACTTTCTCCAGATAGGTACAACATACGCTATGCTATACACTCATACCAATGATATTTTCTATTGACTTATACCCATTGATCACAAACGATGAATCTTCCAAGTGTCAAATATACTTTGTTAAAAATACTTCGTCATCCTTTGAAAGTGTTTGCCGAAGACGCTCTTCTCATTTTGGCGATTATGTGTATGGATTTGCGACACATTCATTATTATTTTTTCGTGTAAAGTTTTATAGATTTAAACACTTGTATACACTAGTTCCACTAACTATATTACTTTTATAAACTTTTCATTAATTGCGATCTATTCTAGCAATATCATTTATATGATGTGTATACATAATGTTTAAATCTATAATATAAGGGAGTTCCATAATGAATGAATGAATGACATACCTATATAATATATCGAGCGCGGTCCGGATCTGCCTGGCATTGACGAGCACGGTCTGGTCGTGGTTGGCGTGGAGTAGGTTTGCTGTGGAAGGGCTTGCTTGCTACTTTCCTACCCCCTTCCTTTTTGACGATTGAAAGAAATATTTAATTTTTAATGCACAACACAAAGTGTTAACTACTGTTTAATGGTTTGTTTTATGTATATGATCTGGCGCGACTTCGTTCGCGTGGTTTCTTACCCCTACCGCAACACCCCCCCCCCCCCCCCCCCCTTCACCTACTTTACCTCTACCTTCCCTTTTTTCCTAATATTAACATTCCTCCTGAATCACTATGTACATTGCTAAAAATCGGTTAGCGTACCTACAGCTTCCGTAGATACATAGGGACAAAAGGGGGAGCGACTTTGTATGTATAGATGTCACAGGGATATTATAATATATAACCTAAAGTTTAATTACCCCAGTAATAATCTGAGCTCAAATGCTGCATTAAAATTATCAGTCCTATCCTCATTTTTTATATGTATGTCAGATCTCCCTATATAAGTTACCTAAGAAAAGCAAAATTGTTCAAGAGAAAGCAATCTGCTTTCAAGTTAAATATATTACAATTTTATTAGAACCGTTAAGTGGTATTATTCGAACAATAAGACGAATATATGTAATTTCTTATTCGTTCTAGTTATACCCTCATTACTAGAGAGGCGTGGTCATTATAAGTTCCCAAGATACTTTCTATAATCCAAAAAAAAAACGAATATTTTTTTTAAATAAGTTACGTGGACTACACGTTATTTCGCGCGTGTAGAGAATGTGGGAATTATAAAATTTTGCCTGTATCTACACGGTGGACCGACGACCTGATAAGGATCGTGGGGGGAGGCCTATGCCCAACAGTGGGCGTCTTCTGGCTGATATGATGAGATCCTAATTTAGGTACCTACTAAATTTCATCGAAATCCGTTTATCCGTTTAGACGTGAAGAGGTAACAAACATACACACAAACAAAGTTTTACGTTTATTTGTGGGATTACCCATCAATTACAGTAATTGACCAATAGTGTACTGTATAGGTAGTAAGTAGGTAGAAAGGTCCCTCCTAAGTCAAAGAATCCTCCCTCAATGGAAAATGTTTACGTTGATGGACTTTCAATGAAAAAAGACGTAAGGTTTTGTATGTATGAACTGTCACAGCCACCTACTAACTAACGTACCAACAATTTTGATTTTTAAATAAATATATAATCGTGGACAAAATCACACAGCGCCATCTAGCCCCAAACTAAGTAACGTTTGTACTTATTATAAAAAGAACACGCAGACTATTAACAGAAACTAAAATTCATTACTTCAATTTCTGCCTGGCCGGGAATCGAACCCGGGACCTTGTGAACCTGTCGGGAACCCGACCTCGACCTCCCGGTCGGTAGGTGGCAGGCCTGGCATATTGACCACTGAACCACAAAGGTCGTCAGCTAAAGGGGGAATATCTATTTTGACTATGAACGATCAGGGTCCGTTTTCACTTTTGACATTTCTAGAACCATTAAGTTGTTTTGCAATGAAGGTTCCTATTAGCGAAAGATTTATTGGTATCAACGCTTCAAAATAAACAAACATTCTCTGCCACATTATTAGCATAGTTTTAGATTCGTAAATCTACTCAAATTTTACCTAGGCCGTACTAAAGGCCACTACCGTACAAGTAAAATCTTTACAATACCGTCATGTCATGTCCGAAAGTGTGTCTCGTCTGACACAACTAGGGCGCTACTCGCATGTGCTCGTCAGTTCTGCACTTAAGGCCAGGTAGGCACGGAAAAATAGGCGTCGATTTTATCAATATGAATGCATGCAGCGACGATCATAATTTTTTATAAAAATATGTAACTTGGATTTCCGAACATATTTTCATTTAGGGGATAGCTTTTTAATATCAAACAAAAATCTAACAAAACAAGTACGTTTTACTTTTTTAGTTACCAATTTTTAGGTACAAATTTTGGTACCTATGCACCAGTTCGCGTTCCAAAATGCGCGATACAAAAATGAACCTTTCTCTGTGAACAACACATTCCACTTTGATCTATCAGTTCAAAATTGGATCTCATTTCGACCCTACTCGCCTTAAAAAATTACATAAAAAATAACTTTTCCCAACAAGTGCCAACAACTTACTTGTACAACAGTTGAGTATAATCGTAAGCCTTTGACATAAGAGTCGAAATACTATATTTTCTAAAGCAATAAAACAACCTGTTCTTTATCTTAATATCCGCGATGCTTCTGCGAAAAAACGTCAGCCAAGCCTGCGATATACGAGTAATTTGCAACTGGCTTCGCACGAGTAAGTTGTTTGAGAGAAATTGTGCAATATATATAATATCCCGTTTATTCAGGGTTTATCCTCAGACATCATCAGAAAAATCTCACTTATTTATTTCAAGCTCATAAATTATTTATTGAGTTACTAGCGACCCGCTCGGCTTCGCACTGGTTCGAACCTTAACAAATCATACACTTAGGTAGATTCTTATGAATCACACTATCTATTGGTGAAAATTGCATGTAAATCCTTTCATGCAATTAGTTTGTAGTTTTTGTCAGTAGTTTTTGAGTTTATCGAGAACAGACGAACAGACATACATTTATTTTAAAATAATATGTATATGATGATTATTACGTACCTACCCAATTAGTCTCTTAGATACCAAATGTCAAAAAAATACAGTAAACAAAAGGATCGTCGAACGAGCTAATCCAGGTAGGATTGACGGAAGTAGATTAGAGTAGTAATAGTCGTAGTAAAATAAGAAGTACATTTGTTTAATAATTCACTTAGATAGAAGAAGTTTCGTCCAGCAAGCTTACTATAGTTTTAGCTTGAAACGTAGAAAATAAATTTCACTAATCAATATACGAGGCTTCGCAACATGCTGCAGATAAATTCTCATTTACATCAATTAATTGGAAGAAAGAAATTCAAATTGGTGTATTTAAATAATTTTACGTCAAAAAGATGCTGTCAACTCGATTAAGTTCCTTTCTGCGAGAATAGCGCGTCCATTCAATTTACGATCATAGAATGGTATAATAATTTACTGTTTACGTCAATAGAAAATTACGTATTATGTTAATAACACATTTACGTACGTAAAACAACTACGATAAGTTAGGTTGTTTCAAACGAATTCCTAATTAAAATTCGAAACCCAAGACAAATTTTACCCGAATGCGACATGAGGGTTGTGTTTTCCGAGCGTATTTGTGTAACCTATATACCTATGTCTATTTTTGACACAGACTACAACTATAAGGACTCAATGAATTTTAGCATATGAGGTGTTATTGGTTGCGTCTTGGTCACGCGAGTGACACATTAAGTTTTAAAAGATTCAAAATGGTGGATTTTGGGTTCCTTACTGTGACTTTCGAAAATCTATGTTTTCTAAAACCAATGGGTGGGGTATCAAAACTAAAAGCGATTTCAAAAATAAATACTAATTAGGTATACCTATATATAAATATTTTTTTGCCTTTCAGTTTTATAACAGCAGTAGGAGTTTTTAGTTTTTGTACTACTTACTTGTTTGAAATAAAACCTATTCGTGCCACCTAAAAATAAAAGACTCGCTATAACAAAAACGTCACATAAAGTCAATTCAAACTTCCGGTTTTCCTAAGTCTCAAAAATCTTTGACTAACAGCTGAAATCTAAAAATAGACATAATTGTGTAACGCATCGAATTATATTTGAGGCGTGCGTTCGTTTGACCATATATCATATTTGGAGATTTAAATTATTAACATTTCCTCAAAAAAGCGCGTGAGTTAATCGCTGTTATTTGCATTCACATACGAAAGGCATCGTAATAAGGAATTACGGAACTAACTCACGCAACGATTCGTTAGGGTTATTAAAGTTTATTAAAGTTATACTTCCAAACCCCTTATTTACGAAATATTTTAAAGGAATATCCCAGGTTTAGAATCCAAGTTTAGGTATTCCAGGCGTTTGAAGCCGTTTTCGTTTGAAACCTGAGATAGCTAAACTTGTTTTCAATATTTATATTTTTGAATTTCTCAAATCCATTTTGAATTTTTCGAAACCTTGAGACTGCAAATTGACAGGAGATATTGTTACAAACAAGTACCTTTCATACCAAAATCTCCTAAAACGTGCTGTTTAAGCGAAATAATTGTTATGAATTGATTCCGAAATACCTATAACATAACTTGGAATTGGGATAAATGTGTGTTTTGTAATTTTATTGTCGACAGAGAACAAAATTAAAAGTCTGAATGGCCGTGCGAACTTAAAAAAAAATGTGAACATAAATCTTCCAGGCGCATCAGCATTATTCGAACATATTGTAATCGATGTAAAATCTCGGACCCAACCTGTTTGTCTATTTTGCAGTAGTGTTGAAGACCGAACTGAGTGGATGGCTCGAGCGTAGCTTAAAGTAAAATTCGGTTCGACGGTTCAAAAAACAATGGCCCACATTAGGTTAGTAATGGCTCTATAATATTTTGGGTATCCAATCGATATCCGTACGTGGACAATAGATGCCTACCGGTATCAGGAAGGAGAATAACGCACAGTCAGATGTGAAAGCCAAAGGGGTACAACGCGAGGATGTTGAATACCGGAGCGAAGAACGAAAAATATCACCCTTGCAAAAGTTATGATTGCCGCTAAGACGATGACGATGAATCCAATCGTATACATTTTTGTTAAGTATCCTAAAATACTCGTATTTGTTTGCTTTATCCGACTTCCATCAATGAACGGGTTTGGTACTATACCTATTCTACTCGCCAGACACAATATGCCTTATAGTATATGTGAACACCAAGTGTTTTTATGGACACCATCCAGCCACATAATGTAGTACCGGTAAAAAATTATTTAAATGGTGCTGACCATGTTGCACACGTGTCGTATATGTCCATATATGACACGTGTTTTTACGACGGTATATAAATTATCTACTATTTAGACTTAAGCACCTTAATGTTGAGATTTATTGTACGCTCATCAAGAACTGTGAATATTCATGTAATATATTAACTGATAACTATAATATTAGCATACTTTCGATATACATTTTAAACCCTTCATTTAACTTTATTAATGAGGGGAAATTTTGATTAGGATTTAGACGTAGTCTTTTTTGACAATACATTAACGTAAGTGACGTTGATATCAATTTTTTTCAATATCATCATCGTCCTAGCGCTTATTCCGGCTTCTGCCAGGGTCCGCTTCTTCATTCTTCTCCACTTTCCCCGGTCTTCCATCCTAGCTTCGTAAGCCATTGGCTCTTGTATCCACTTCGGGGATGACAATCCATCACTTCTTGGGTCATCCACGGGGCTCCCTCCTGGTACCGGAAGGTTCAGGCATATTCAAAAAGCGTTTATCTACCAAAATCCATTATTTAATCAATTATAAAATGCCATACAACGGTAACAGAAAGACCGGCGGACAACTGTTTTTACTTTTTATAGAACGAGCGAACTTTAGTTGTATTAAGTGCACTGTAGGTATAGATTAGCCGTGTGGTGTCCGGCAGAGTAGAATAGCACCAGCCCTTACACTCAGGGGTGTCGTAGAAGGCGACTAATGTTTTCGAGACAAAAGATCAAGCGTCTCCGTAGTCTGGAATATGGGCAGCAGCATTTTCCATTGCTATATTTAAACACCGCGATCTCCAACCCGCCTGCCAAGCGTGAAGATTATGGCAATAACCTCCCGTTTCGTGGGAGAGGCCCTAAGTCCTGCAGTGGACTGTTACGGGCTGTGATGTGAATTAACCTTTTTATGTGGAATAGCAATTCTACTCTGCCGGACACGACACGGCCAAAAAGGTTAATTAATGTGGAAGAAATGAGAACTGTAGCCAGTAAAACAAAGTTGTCTCTGCCTTCCCCAACGGGAAAAAGGCGTGACGTTATGTATGTGTGTATATTCTTAATGCAATATACACTTATTATTGTCATTCTTAATATTAAATATCTAGTTTATAATAATTAAAATTGAAGTATGCGATTGATTGAACCAGTAGACCTATAAGCATCATTGTTATTATTTACTACAAGGTACACACTACAGGTATAAAAAACATATTATAGAAAGATCAATCGATCACCACGCGTCTAATATAGCCTTTTGGCGGAGACCGCGACAAATGTACACGACGTGCATATCGTAGATGACTTAGTACTTTCTCCGGCGCCCGCGCAGTGTCCCATTGATACGCATTTTGATGACCAACGAATGTGTTCATAGGGACAATTTTTTATGAGAAATATTTCGCAAAAAAGTCCGACTTAACAGAGTCCAGCTATGTAGAATTTTACTGTGTTAAGTAGTGATCGAGTTTTATATTTAAAACTTAAATTGACATCCCGGAGCCTGGTTGAATAATTTAGGGTCTCGGGAATGAATTGACAAAGATAAATTTACCATCACCGTCCGTTTACCAGATGCCACTCAGAAGCCCAGAAGGCATGGTTGGATGCTTATATTGATAAGCATCCAACCAGGCATTGGCTTATCCGTTGCCGAGGAACTTATAGCAAATGCAGCTTTGCGGCTTTGATTTTGGGAACTTTTAGATATTATAGTAGCTATGTATAGCTTAGGCCCTAAGACGGACCCCTGTGGCACACCACTTGTTATCGGTCTCTCTCCCGATAACAAGGGATACGAGGGACAAATTCGTTTTGTAGTGTTCTTTTACGAGATAAGAATAAAAAAATTGTTTTTATGTAGCAATATAAGTGATTAGTTATTATAATATAATTTATTGCAAGCTTTTACGTATTTTCTCCTGTCCATGTCTATGTAATCAAATCTTGTAAGTTAAATTTGATCCCTTTCACGGTCTCCGATTGAGCTGAAATTTTACATACTTAGGTAAGTTCAGTGACAATTCATCGAGCTGATCTGCTGAAGGTGACGGAAGGTAGATAAAGGAACTCCTAAATGTTCCCCACTGTGAAATGTGATGTGGGAAATGGGATGGACGTCCATGTTTATCGAAGAGTGACCGTTACACCTTGTTCGCTTTGTACTTTTGTAACTTAGTACTAAAGTATTAGATTAATAGTCACGAGTAGCGCAATCTAGGGATATGCAACATAATCCGCTGCGTGTTAGGGCCATGGGCTGGGGCTCACATTACCACCCACACCCACTCGTCACATAACCCAATTTTTAGACTTGTATTCTATGGAAAACCACAGATCCTTGACGTGATTCTGTAGCCAGCACCCGATTCCATCATTCGACCTTGAGTACCTACTACGACTAGGTTCTTGGTCAAAACAAGTCAAACGAACATAACCTTTTTTATCAAGATTTCATATAGCCATCTTCTATCTCCAACAACAGATCAGCTCACTAATTACTATAATTTTACATTGTCATCTAGCTAACAAGGTGTATGCAAAATTTAAATTTAATCAAATACCAGGAAGTGGGTGTAATACTGCTTAAGGTTTAATATAATAAAATAAAAATAAGTAACGCAGTTGGAACCTTGTCACTCTGTTAGTATCGCGGTCCCTGTGGCGGATTATCACCATTCGTTTACCAGCAAAAGCTAGATTTCAAAAAAAGAATAAGAAAGTATAGCAGTGACTTGCGTGCCAATGACATTTGAATATAAAATAATACGGAATTTAATGTGCGTGATCTTGATAGCATCTCGTCATCCAAGATGACGAGTGATAGTATTAAATAGGAGAATGGAAGAAGGAGACATCCGACCCCACCTAGTGGGATCATGATGATGATGATGATGATCTGATTAATTGTGGTGATTGATGGCATTTACCAAAAGTATCGGCAAGAGGGCGGTAAACGAGCAAACGGGTCACCTGATAGGAAGTGATCACGGCTATCCATAGACGCACAGAGTACCCGTGGAGTCGCGAATGCTTTGGTTTCAGATACGTATGTTCTTGTTTCTTGATGGTTTTCACTGCAGGAAGCTTGTTCCAAAGTTGGTCATACGAGGCAGGAAGTGTTATGAAAATCGTACGGTGGTCGACGGCTGCTTAGGCCTATCCATATGGCACGGATGGAATTTTAATTCGCGGCGGATTGTATGAATAAGATACCAGATGCATTGGTCCTAATGTATCAGCCCCGTATGGCTAAAATAATGGGGTGTCCTTTCGTATTTTCTCTGCTAATTTTGATGTAAGAGAGATTTAATGAGTAATCTTGGCGTTAATGTCCCGGTTGTGCTCTCGCGTACAAAGGCCCGGGGTCCGCTTTCACCATGATCCAGGATTTGGCAGATCAGGTCATTACAGTGGAGCGACTGCCATCTGACCTCCGTGACCTTGCTACTTGCTACCAGGGGAACCTGAACAGATTGAATCATGGTTATACATTCAGTCGCCTGAATGTGCATGTTTCATCACAATGTTACCCTCACCGTAAGAGCATCGGTTAGTATTCAACTAATGTACATAACTCAGAAAAGAGTCGTGGGTACATGGCCACAGTGGGATTCGAACCCTGTACCTCTCGCTTACGAGTCGGATACATGAATCACTCGGCCACCGACCCTTTAAGGAAGATTAAATGTAAGTAGTCTAATTAATATAAATATCTTATTTTAGATTTTTCGCTCTCCCTAATTATGTCTACTCATAATATACTCATACTGATATTACCTGATCTGCCGAATCCTGTATAATGGTTAAGGCGGAGCACATCCGGGACATTAACGCCGAGATGATGATATAATATATTTCATAAAATTCAGATTTTACTTATCCGTACGTATCCCACTAGGTAGGGAATCTCTGCCATTTATATTTACCCGGATCCCGGTACTCACCCATTCTACACCTTTGGTAACCAATCCTTGTAGTTCCAAACGTATGTCTTCGATCAATTGCATGGAAGCACCTTAATTTATATTGCCTGAATTATGCTGCAAGCCTATTTAGATATTATGTTAAATATTTTTGTTCAGAAAGACATCAAAATTTTAAAGTATAGTATATAAGAAGTATATGAGACGGCAGTATATGAGAAGAGTCCACTGGTAAAAGCACAGCTTAATACTATACTTATACTGACTTAAAATAAAATACAACCGTTCCATAATGGATGTAGTAGCAACTAGGTACACCAAAAACTCTCGATCTCAAGACCGTCCAATTCAATTACACAGCAATCTTCATAACTGTGAATTAATTACAGTACAAGAAAGTCGGTTACTAAGCTAAATGGAATAACATAAAATATTTTTTTTTTAACAAACTTACCATAATAAAATCCGAGGCGACTGCGCGTTGTAATGTAAATCCGAGTGCGAGTTAATAAAGTTGTATCCGCTTCAATTAAAACATACAAAACTGAAAAACTCGTTTCGAAAACAATAATTAGAAGACGAAATGCTTTACTCGAAACGGCCAGAGAATTTCAACACTGAAGACACTCCACTTAAATTCTTGCGTTCGAAATTTGTATCGCGCGCGAGACGGTCATAGACAAGTTTTTTTTCTTTTAATTACAGTTTTTAATTGCAATTGTTTCTCGCGCGTGTGTGCCAGTGCGGGCGCACTCGGAGAGCTGGACGCGGGCTGCGTGCGCGCCGGGCGGTGGTCAACTAGCGGCGAAGCGCACTCACGTCACAGCATTTCGATCTCAAGGCGAAAAATAATGCACTTTTTCACATTTTCCGGTTGCAATTATGCGGTGCATTTCGCATCGTACGTACAGGAGATCGTTAATTTAAGACAGTTATAAGAGTATTTACGACATTGAAAAAATAATTGGAAACTTTCTCTCGGAGGCGAAAATTCGCCGGAGTCTAGCGTGCCCGCGAGCTCGCGGAGAGGTGCAATACTGATTTTAATAATATTTTTACTTTCACCAGAATTCGATAATCTCGGACACATACGTACAACGGTCGTATGCGCCGTATTTCCCTGGCGATGCGACAGTTATCCTTACAAATTAAAATAATCTGTTTTGATTTGTATACGGTGTAAAAATGATATTTGAGGCCAGAGAAGCAATTTGTATAATTGTTTATGTTATGTTTATCGTCAGTGCCACAGTGTAATATAATCCCCAGTGAGAATATTTCTCTGTTTACGCGCCCATGAAACTTATTATTTACTTACAATAATTAAGTTGTGAATAGTTAGCCAGCCATGCACTATGAACTCCGTCGAAAGTAACATAGCACCTAATGTTCATTAGCTTCTAGCTTCTAGTACGTAATTTTACCACTAGCATTATTATTGAAAAATCGTTAAATTCCACCATTCAGTAATGACTATTTGAAAATTAGCAATTTTCACACAACCGTGAGAGACGTGGTTTTGAAATATCGTGGTGTAACTCTTCTGATAATTAGACCCTTACTTTAACACTAATACTTAGACCATAATCGATAGTCTGCTTGCCCCTGTGGGATGCGGGTGTGAGAGGATAGTGTAGGTATGTATGTCGTCGTCATCTCAGGGATATCAATCTATTGCTTTTTGGGTCTCCTCCGGAACCTCTTTCGTCCTACCGGCAGATTTAGACATAGACATAGAGATAGATTTTATTTGATTACTACAATGATATCAAATTAAATGTAATAATATTTATGGACCACAGACGAGCCTATTCAGCGTTAATCTCTCACACTAAGGCTGTCACGAATGCAGTCGTTGCCCACGGTCCAGTAGGTATAGAATACATGCATCGCAGCATATTCGTTTCATGTGTATGGAGTTACAGGACGTCCTCTGTCAAAGCCAACTAAGTCTTGCAGTCGTAGACCATCACAAGTCTACATACTCTTGTATAGTTACCCCCTGTGCTTGACAGTAATTTTAAGGTCACGTATGATCGTCATAAGGTCCAGCCATCTGACCCTAAATTGCAGAGATTAGGGACTTGGCATCGGAGTGGATATCGCCGGTCTCGTGCAGCACAGAGCCGAGGGGCGTACTTAAAATTTGTTCTACTGCCAAATATTGGTATGTAAATATTTAAAACACGCCTACAACTATATGTGGCGCATGATGTGTAGCCCTCGACCTTCATAATAAAATATATATTGTAGCTACCAACGTAGCTATGGGCCAGTTATCCATACATCATAATCACAGCTTGTAACAGTCCACTGCAGGACTTAGGGCCTCTCCCACGAAAGGGGATATTATTGCCATTATCTCCACTCTTTGCAGGTGGGTTGGAGATCGCAGTGTTTAAATATTACAAGCGAAAATGCTGCTGCCTATTTTCCAGACTACGGAGACTTTTGATCTTGTGACTCGAAAACATTAGTCGCCTTGTACGACACCCATTAGTATAAGGGGTTGGTGCTATTCTACTCTGCCGGATACCACACGGTCAAATATAGGCCAGTTATCCATACATACATAGAATAAAACAAACTCGCTTTCCGCCGTCTGTATCTATGTACGCTTAGATCTTTTAAACTACGCAACAATCTTTATGATTTTTTCAGCATTGTGGAAACAGCACAGAACAGTGGAAATGGATAGAGTGAATCAAGAGGAAGGTTTATAAGGAAGAAAACAAGGGTAGGTGTAGGGTAGGTGTAGGGTAGGTGTAGGGTAGGTGTAGGGTAGGTGTAGGGTAGGTGTAGGGTAGGTGTAAGGTAGGTGTAGGATAGGTATAGGAAAGGTTTAGGGTAGATATACGGTAGGTGTAGGGTAGGTATATCCGCACCGGGTCCACTAGTAAGAAATAAAAGGAACAAGGAAAGCCGATCGTGTCCTCACATACTTGAATACCTACATAACACCACGCCTCTTTCAACATACCTGTTGCAATTAATAGTCTTGACAAAAACTCAGCTCACAACGTCGCTTAGTCAACCTGTCTTTTCTAATAGATTCGATATTTTTCACCTGACTTTTCGTTAGTTACTTACTTACTACAACGGAACGTACACTTATCCAATCGGTCCCCATTGTCATTATGACTACTATCCCATTTTGTTTAGTCCCGATTTGACTAGTTTTTGATAATGACAAGTGGTCACCTTTGTCTACAGAGCGAAATCTTCCAAATCATCAAAGTTGCCTGCTTTCCCATTTCGTCGAGTATTCCTTTAATCGTGTAAAATACTAGTTTGACCATGGATCATAACCCTCGGTCCTCCCGTTTCACAGGGATGATTTTGATGTCGAATTATAAATTCCAAACCAAAAAAAATTTGTAAATAAAAAAAAATGGTTTTTTTAACTGTAAAATTTTGTGTTAATCAGCACGCTCAAAACACTTAAAATGTGATGTTTTTTATGTTCTCTTCTTCAAGATATTTGCCTCTTAGTAAAATTTTTATCTTCCCATTATTTAACAATTGGGGTTTTCCCTCGCCAGGATCAGACTTAGGTCAAATCTTATCTCTTTTGTCTCCAGTCAGTAGCTCAAAAATGATCTTTTGAATCGAACTATTTATAAGTTTTTGAGTCTTTTTCCTGCTATAGTTTTCTAAAGTCGGTATTACATTTGAGCTTAGTGCTCACGGAAATTATGACTAATGACTGATAGTCCTTACCTAGAGTATTTGAACTCAAAATTATAATTCTTTCAACAGTGATCTCTCGTATGTGTATTGAATAAATTTTTGATATTGAGTGATGAAATAATGAGCGGATTTGTATTTTTTACGTACAAATTTTCAGGCTTATAAAAGTTTTCACAGGTCCCACTTATCGATGTTAACAAAAAAAAAATTATATTTAATTATTTACGAAATTTAATTAATAGATTGAAGTTTGTAAGATCAAAGTCTATATACACTTTGATCTTAGCCATGAGGCCGAGAAGGCTTAATAAGTCCTTCCCGCTTACTCCCGCAGTTGCCTAGGCTCCAAACCAAGTAATCAAAGATTGCAAGCATGAAAATCATTGAACTTGCAATCTTATTAGATGAACCTCATTCTCCGCCGTCCATCTTACGGCATTAAATAAATTATATTTAATTATTTACGAAATTTAATTAATAGATTGAAGTTTGTAAGATCAAAGTCTATATACACTTTGATCTTAGCCATGAGGCCGAGAAGGCTTAATAAGTCCTTCCCACTTAACAAGGTCGTAGTTTTTACTAACAACAGCCTGATGAAGAACCGAATTGCCAGTTCGATTCTTGGCGTTGATATTAGCGCCCAAACTCAAAAGTTTTTCCATCAGATCTATTGCAAGTTGCCCTGTATGAAGGTAGGCAACGATATGGACACATTCCTGTCCACTGCAGTTTCGTTCTTGCAGGAGAAACCTGTTTGAGGGCATTATAAACCGACTGACTCGTTCCAAAAATACAAGAGAGCCTTCGGTAACAATCTCATGGAATACATTAGTGCCAGCTGATGGCATTTTTTTAAAAATATTTAAAATAGTTGCAGAATCCATTTTTTTAAGAAACATTACAGGAGTTAAGTTGTGACAGACGAAAATGGAGTACTGAAAACTGGCACACAATTTTCCTTTTATATGACCCATATCTGGGACTAAGATCGGTTTAACAATGAAAAGATTATAATGTAGGTCATCTTTGGTCTATTTTTGCTCTAGAATGACAATACCATATGAGTATTCTTTTCATTTGATTGCTAGGCTGATAATTAGAAGAAAAAAAAAACAAAACGAGGGGTATGCGCGTAGTTTTATTTCGCGAAAATCACAGTGACAATTCCTTCAAAAGTTTTAATCAATTACGACATACATTCTAATAACGATTATATATTGTTTCTGTGTAGAATATTGGCTCATAATTAGTACAAATGTGCACAATACATCAGTCAAGGGTCACAAAAGAGTTGTCTCACTTCAGAATACATGTCAAAATAGCCGCAAAAACTCATGAAGCACAGTATAAATAAATACATATTGTTCTACAGCGAAAACACTTGAGCGTCTTTGTTCTCGTATTTGTATCACAGTTTCGGGCACTGAAAGTTTCTCGGTCCTTGCTAATTGAGTTACACATGAGTTTATAGCACAAAACGTCCCACTTCTTCCAATCCCAGCACTGCAGTGAACAATAACAGGTCCAGTGGGTGCATTTCATGGAATTAAGTGGAATTAAGTGATAACTCATTCTTTATATCTATTGTAAGCCCCAAGTCCACATTATCAATGACATAACCATAAAATTTGTTTGTTTATAAAGACACTTTTCGCAGTAGATACGAATTTCTGAGAAACAGACTTGAGTTAAGATCATGTAAACTTTAATCAAAACAAATGTGTACATCAGTCAAGGCACACAAAAGAGTTCCCTTATCATAGGATAAATTTCAAATAACTGCAATAAGTCATGCAGAACAGTGTAAATATATTTATATTGTTCTTCAGTTATAACACTTAAATGCCGCTGTTCGCGTATCTGCATTACAATTTTGGGTACTGAGACTTTTTTGGTTCTTGCTAGTTGATAGATACAAGAATCTATAGCGCAAAAAGTTCCTGTTCTTCCGACCCCAGCACTACAGTGAACAATAATAGGTCCAGGTGCTGGCCCACTCACTGCTTTGTTCAAAGCGTTTTGATATTGCGTATTTATATCTCTAATAAAGTTTAAAAATGATTTACTGTTGGGAGGTGTTCCATGCTCTGGCCAATCTACGTACCGATAATGTAGTGTCACTCTCGTTTCATCGGTGGTAGAATTATAAACTTCAAATAGTGACCTAATGTATCCTGAATTGTCCTTGATCTCTAATAATGTTCTGATTGAAAAATCATTGGTTTTAAAAATATCTTGTTTGTCACGAGAAGTAGCCCAGTATTGCGCACATTTTTCATTCCCATTATCCTGGAATCCTGTTAGCATGACAATAATTGGAGAATTCTGCTCCCAGACCATCTGCCAAAATTGATTAACTGTTTTTTTCAGAGGTCCCTGAGTCGCCACAAACTTCTTGGGTCTTCCATAGTGATCAACATAATTAGCATGGATGTAATCAGTATTACCTTCTTTAGGCGTAATTGTCACCCGAGATTCGTCCCAGCAGGCGACGTCGAAGTAACGATTTTTGTCTTGATTTTCTGGCTTTGAAAAGTGCTCAAACGATCCAATGAGCGGCTGTGACGTGATGTAATTATGCTCCGACCCGACAACTTCTAAATAATTGGGTTGATTTCTTCTGCTTCTAAATTCGTCCTCACTCACTGCAGCTACTTTTTGGTCATTTACTTCGATATTTAAGTACATTTTTAATTTTTTGACAATGCGACTGTACGTAATGAGGTCCCGAAGAAGACTATACAAAGTATCTATCAACTGGCGCTTATATTAAATGACGAGTCAATGGATGACACTCCCGGGTCACGAACGTCTGCTGATAAGTCTATTACATGGAATTAAGTGATAACTCATTCTTTATATCTATTGTAAGCCCCAAGTCCACATTATCAATGACATAACCATAAAATTTGTTTGTTTATAAAGACACTTTTCGCAGTAGATACGAATTTCTAAGTAACAGACTTGAGTTAAGATAATGTAAACTTTAATTAAATTATACCTACATTCTAATGGCAATGATAATATTACTCTTAACTACAATATTGTAATAGTATAGACCAAACTAGTCGTAAGGGAACCTGTTGCTAATTTGTAATAAAATTACCTTGACTTAAAATTCACCCATTTAATAAAACACTTCAAACCTGCGGCTCATAAAATCAAATTATCCATAAAACTTATTACCTAATACTAATCAATACGATATAATTAATAGCTTCAAAATTATGTTTAAACACCCTAAAAATTACAATAAGCTGATGGACCTAAGCTTGTTCACTAAACACTCGGATTTTGTTTTTCTTTTTCACTCGAAAACATTTTCATCATTTTGTAATTATTGTTTTGTTCTGCCACTTCATACGCCGTTAGTCCACTGTTGTTTTTTATATTCATATCAGCACGCATTAAAACCAGCCAGTCGATGAGCACGTAGTCCTCTCGTTTTACTGCTATGTGCAAAACAGTGTCTCCTGTGCCATCTTGCGCGTCCAAATCCGCTCCCATGTCGAGTAGTTGAGCAATTATTCTTTCTGCTCGAGATTCTCTTAGGATCTTAGCGGCACTATGTAGACACGTGTCCCCGTCGTCATTCTTTATTTTCAGTATTGGCTCCAGTTCGTTTCGACGGGTCGCGTTCCAAATGCGATCCAAAATATTATCAAGGTCTGCTTCAGCAATCAAATGGAACATAGTATTATTCCTTTCAGACTTTACTTGGCCAAAAATGTTGTTAAGTTTGCGCGAAGACATTTTTTAGAGAGCTTGGTTACTTCTTGACGTCCCGAATTTCAATGATACTACATCCTACTGGAAGACTCTTATATAGCCAGCTGATATAATCAAATCTATAAATAAAAACAACTTCCATCGCCGGTTTTCCCGTAGGTTCAATGTCGTCGCGCTCGGAATTCACGTGTCCTCCATATAGTTCGTTGCTAATCTAATTACTTCATATTGTTTACAAATCATGTGTGTACTTGTGTAAGCAAGTAAAAAGTTATACTTTTTTGGTGTAACTTGAAAAAGAATTTTTCTATGCATTCAAATAAATTTTAATTGAGTCAAATTATCAATTAATAAAACTAATAGATAAATATTAATGTTGTTTGTACAGCCGGGAACAAAGTTATGGTATAATTCATGATGCAATTCTTATTATATTGATCTTTTGATTACTTAAAGTTTACTCCATTATGGCGATTCACTTACTGTATAGGAAGTATTACTTGAAAATTAATAGGGTAAAATAACAAAAAAAATATTTAATTTCATGTACTGAAACGTGATGCGTCATATCGACGCTTTAGTTATTTAAAGTCCATATACAGGATTTTTAATTATACCTAAATTTAACAATACCATTGTTAGGAACATTCAAAGAAAAAAAGTTCATGATAACATTATACTCGCTGATAGGCTTGTTAATTAACCACAGGGGAATTTCGATTGTTAAAATTAATTTTTAATGATGATGAAATAAGTATTAAATTCAAAAGACTGGAACATCGTGCGTCATATTGGTTAGATTATCGATACTGGGAGGAAAAAGTTAATATTAATGCTGAAACAGGACTATAAATATGCCACTCTGAGTACAAAAATTTTCAGTTGACACTGATCTCTGGTTAAAACAAGGACTTTTATCCTACGAAAGTGAATTCTCAAAAATGGGCGGAATTAGCACAAGACAACAGTCTGGAGCTAGTTACGATGAAGAAAGTATAATCAAGACCCTCGAACAACAGCATCGGAGATTATTAAACGAACGGGTTAATTACAGCTGCAAGATATCGATGCAGGCAGAAAATATTATGAAAAATAGATACTGGTTCTTACCTTGTTTTGATTACAACAGGGTGATCCTACCAACAGAAAATGGAGAAAACAATTATATTAATGCCAATCATGTCAACGGATACAAAACCCTGGACAAGTACTTGTGCTGTCAGGGCCCGCTTAAGTCAACAGCTGAAGATTTTTGGAAAATGGTGTTTGCTTATCAATCCAGAGTCATTGTTATGCTGACAAAGACACAGGATAAAGGACGGGAAGCTTGTTACCAGTATTGGAGCCCGGAGAAAGGAAGGACAGTGTTCTTTGGCGACTTTACTATTGAAACAAGGAAAATAAAGACCTTTCGTGACCATATAGTGACCAAGCTGCGGGTGACAGACGACAGTGGAGACTCATTGGACCTTACACACTTTGCCTACACTGACTGGTCTCATAAAAGCATGCCTCAGAGCCGATCAGACTTTTTCAACTTTGTCCTCAAAGCCAGAAAGGCTCAAGCATATGCGGAGTTGGACGGCAGGAGCTCTAACTTCCCTCCTATGGTGGTCCACTGTTCTGCTGCAACAAATCGCACGGGGGTCTTTTGCGCTCTAGACATCAGCATATCAAAATATGATGAGAGCGCGACGGTTGACCTAGAAACTGTAGTAAGGGATCTCCGCAAGCAGAGAAAAAACTGCTTATCTATACCTATGTACTATGCATTTTGTTATCTAACGATTTTAGAATATGTTAAATTAGTTGCTAAGAAGACGTAGTGTTGATATTGTAATTTATTTTTAAGACTAGTCTCTTAGTATCAAAATTATTATTATAAGTGTTTTATACCTTAGATAAAAGTTATTTCATCAAAATAATAACAATTTTTTATTATTGTCCTCTTTTACCCACTTTTTAATAGCAAACCTTGCAATTTAAATTTAAAATAGTAGCTAGCGAATACAGAGTTTATAGTTCATTATAGTTAATCCCGCACTGCTGGTACAAAATGACTCACCCACAATACGTCGTTGTGACTTAATTAAGACTGGGTTTGAAAGCGCTATTGTATGAGTAATTGATTTTGGTTTCCCTGTAGTGACCATAAATCTATTTAATTGGGCGAAAGAAGTCCATGTTAGGCCATGAAGTAGTACCTATCCTTGAAACCTTGGAAATGTTATTGACACTTACTGAGTAAAACCTAGTTCATAGGTCAATGTTGACTGATAGTAACGTAGGCGCACTGGTGATCCAAATTTGTAGGTACCAACGATATTTGAAGTAAACAATTCTCGTTAACAATTATCTTTATTACTTCTTGGAATTGAAATGAACTATCGCAATCTCATTACCGAAAGGTCAATCAATGATTGATTGGAGCTTATCGCTCCAAAATTCTCAGTAGTCATTAGTTGAAACGTTAATTATTTTATTAACGGGTATATCGAGTTTATGTTTTCTTTACCTACTCTGTTGATGTTCTTTGAATACCGTCCCTTATACGAAGTATAATGGGCTCCATATGTTCACAATTTTAATTCTAATCGTAAAAAGCTATACATTATCATTTTTATTCGCAAATTGTTTCACACTTATATCTAAATAATAAATAATTTATTCAAAAATTAAATTCGTTATACATATACATTTATAGATGTATACATACATCAGTGCCAAATTTTAACTAAGTCACTATAGCTATCGAGTTTCGAGATCGATAACTTTCCTGTTTCAACTCTTCCATAATTACTTATCGTCCTAGTGCTTATCCCAGTCTCTGCCAGGGTCCGCTTTCCTGCTTTTTCTTCTCCACTTCACCCGTTCGCCGGCAGCCTTGTGTCGTAGGCCGTTGGCTCAGCGAAGTCAATCCATCGCTTCTTGGGTCGCCCACGGTGCCTCTTTCCTGATACCGGCAGATTCAGGCACCTGTTTCCCACGTGTCCTTGAGGCTTACGCAACACGTGACCATACCAGCGCAGGCAAGCCTCCTCGATCTTATCGTATTTTGTATAATAGATATTTATCATTTATTATTTCATTGATCCTCTTTACATAACAAACTAATAAAGAGGGGTGAATTGAATACTTACATCTTACTTTCCAAGGCCACCCCTCACCCCCGCCTCCCTGCCAAGGCCTGCCTGAATCACCATCACGTAACTCTCTAAATTTCGTAATTAGTCAACACAGACCAATCACTCCTAAACTCCTCGTGTCACACCTTTTGTTATTTTATTCTGGGATATACTGAAGTGGGGTGTGGTGTGAGTGAGTAACTAAAACATTGTAATAAAAAGTATAAGAAAAATGATTCTCATTGCTTTTTTGCGTTTGCATGAAACAGTAAACAGGAGAAAAGTCCATTTAACCAAATATTTATTTTTAACTTATTGGCAAACTTAAATCCAAAGGCTTAATCTACCAGTCCATGAGTGTAAATAATAGATAAGCTCACAAAATAACGCGTTTAAAATTTTTGCAGAATTCAATTCAACACAAGCCACAGTGCTAATCGTGGATTCGTGGTACCTAATTCATTGCTGATTTATTATAACCTTAGGACTTCTACGTAGCTATATAATATGAGTCAGAATATGTGAGATATCATAACGACTCATTACCGGTTCTTGGTAATCGTTACTTTTCTTTTTCGTTGTTGACATCACCGTCAAGAAAGAAAGATCAGACATTTGAAAGATTTTATCAGATGGTAGAACTCTGTCAAGCCTGAGGAGTCCACCTATGTGAATGAATGAATGAAAAATACTTGATTGCTTAAACATAGAATAAAACAAAAACAGAGTAAAAAATATATATGTGGGTACCGCCTTCTGCCGCCAAGCAACAATGAAATATATATATTATATTCCTGCATTGTTGTGTTCCGGTTTGACTTATCCTTTAAACCGGAACACAACAATTACAGGCTGCGCAATTCCAGGCATGAGGCATTTCATCTTAATCCTCACAGTGACAACGCACGTACGGTTCTACATATTTGTTACCTGCAATCTAAATGCATTAATTGTAGATGTTATGGGCAACAGTTACCACTTACCATCAGGTGGGCCATCTGCTCGCTTGTCACTGTGTAGCATTAAAAAAATTACTTTAATATGAAGTCATACGACTAATTCATCCTATTACGGAGTCTATCGGCTGAACAACCCGAGGAAACCGCTTGCGCACGCTAACGCGTAGACGCTCAAACTAATGTAAATCGTCTGTTTTGTATGTAAATGCCATTAAAATGCTAAATTTAGATACCCACAGTGTGTTTGCTTTCCCATTTTTAATACCTAGTAAAGATAATTAATGTGTAATTTGGATAAGGCTCAAGTTTAACCGCGGTCTGTTACGGGCTGGTGAAAATGGTGATGTTGTTTGTCATCTCAGCCGTAGGACGTAGGTCTCCCACACGCCTTCCTCACCTTTATACCTCCTGCATCCATCTTTACGAGGTCCACCGACCACCTTGGAGCGCCCTCGTGCTAGCATGTACGTGATCACCACTCGAGAACATTTCCGCCCCATCGGTTATCGGTTTTGCGAGCTATGTGGCATGGATATTGCCACTTCACTTTGATTCAAAAATAATATCACGTCAAACTATCTTTCTGTTCCAGTAAGCAGTCGTAACTTTGCAACACATGCACTTGAGATTTTCCGCAATTTCTCGAAAGCTGACGATGAAGACCAAGATCATAAAGTTAGTATAGTGTATTAACCGAAGCGGATCCTACGCATCACCTCTTCCTCGATTCGCTTCTTTCAAATGTTACAAGACCCCAATTCTTTCCTTCGCCTATCTGATTTAAAAAAAACGAGCACGTCCTGTACCAGAAGTCAGTCGACTCGATGCGCAGAGGCATCTCCATAAAAGTGAGTAAACTGTACAATTATTCAAAATACTTACTTAGTCTTAGCAACAAAAACTTGACAATTATTATTTTTTGGTTCTGTGTTGCTCATATCTGTAATTTCAGAATCAATTTAAAAAAAAATTGTTGATAGCAATACAGGTACCTGATTGAAATGTAAGAAATGCTCCATAAAAAAATCTTGAAAATCAATCAGTTACTGGGATTTTTTAAAGGTTTGATAGTAATCCTTATTACATTACCTTTCTGCAGCAGACAGTACTCTCAGTTTTTTTTTCTACAAAAGAAATGTATGCTCTTTTAATTGCGGAAATTAAGGGAATGTAATAATTGACGCCAAGAAAAACTTATTTTCATACAATCGAGACAATTTGGAAACCTTGGATCTCCCCTTGCCCAAAAACATTTTGGGTGCAATATGATTATGAATATCTAGAGCATGGGTGGAGGAGGTCTAGAGTTCCTAAAGTAGCTAACTAATCCAAAAGGTCATTTACTACACAGCGGAAAACTGTTATTAAATACTCCGGTACTATATCAAGGTCACAAATTGTATTTTGACAATTAAGCTGTTGCTGACATAACTTTGCCGAAAAAGGTATGATCGAAGAAGTGGGCTGTTAAAAATATATATTGCAATGATCCAACTCACAGATACCAATAGAAAAGAGTTCAACGCGCTCGCCATTTAACCATCAGTACGCCCCGCCTCTTAAAAAACTTCTAATGCATATTCTATGGCCTTACTGACCGTTATACGAGCATTTATAATACTACGCTGCATTGCACAGTCATGGATATAGAATACTGTCTTGAATAACGATCAGTGTTGGCTAGCATGCTAACTGGAGCAGTCTAGTGGAACATTGATGAAATGACTATCATAATCATAGTAATTTATAGCTTTCCGGCGACTTCGTCTAAGTAAAACTTGATTATCTTTGGAGATAAGTAGACTTACCTATGTGCATCGGGTTACCGCCTGTCTCCTTGCTTTCTGCTCAGGGTTTGGGCACGAAAACCTAACAGACAGACGGACCGTTATTCACGCGTCTTATAACTTTGAAATGAAATGAAATGATTTATTTTAGACTTTGTAAGGTTTACATACATGTCCATAGATGTGAATTTATTTACTTACTATCTATGTTATGAAAATATTATATTAGCAAAATTCGAATGGCTTATTTCGTTGGACAATAACAACAATAACGTTCAATTCAATTCAATTCATTTATTTTGATAAACATAAATTTATACGTCAAATATAATTAAATTCTTGAGTAGTCATTATTCTTAAAATAACATTGACATCCAGTGGTTAAATATTGGACCATTCAACCCGCCCAATATCAATTTACTTGCTTACTTTACTTACTTTGCTTTTTTACGAATTATTTATTAGTTACGAAAATTGTTTTGTAGTGCAGTTTTAATAATGTCTTTTTAGAGTTAGTAGTTGTTAAAAGTCAAGATCCACTTCGGATCGTTAAGCGAACTCAGTAACTTGTTATATACCTACTATGAATGTACTTCATATTCCTACAGCCCACAATAGTCCTCTGCTGGATTTAGCTTCCTCCATTTGGCTGACGGGTTGGAAATTGTAGTGATAATACAACTATATACAACAGATTACGCTGTTGCCTATAATATATGACATTAGTCGCCTCTTATGCCTTCCGTCAGATTAGTCCTAGGGTGTGCGCGGGATGATGCGTCTGAAAATGGAATTAAATTTGACAGGTAACCAAAACGAGTAACTCTTAACAAAAGTAACGAAGAGTTATCTTGCTCGTTCTCTACATTCAGCTCTGACGGAAAACACATAACAACATATGTGCGACATCTATCGGAAATTCTGCGCAACAAAGAGATAGAGCAACTTCTTTCACCTTCACCGGTTTTTATCGAGCGAGTAGATTTCAAGCCGACTGAAGTATGGAAAGTGCCGACAGATGGTGTTGGCATAGCGCTAACTCAGACAATGATCATACAAGCACAGTCTATGAATACCCCAAGTCCCTAATCCTCAAGTATGGCTCTACGTAGGGTTCCTGGCAAAGATTATGTTTGCTGTAGAGCAAGGTTGGCCAAGAGGTCGACCGCGATGGCGATTTAAGTAGCCCGCAAGAGTTAAAATAAATATAATAAAGAAATCACAGCATTATAAAATAGGATAGGACAAAGTTTTAAACTAAATTATTATTGTATATCCAATAGGAATACCCCGGATTCTCTTCTGTTACTCGTTCTCTTCTTCTTCACTTCACCCGGTCTTGGGCACCCTCTCATCGTAAGCTCTCGGATTCGTCAATCCACCTTTTCTTGAACCTCCCATTGGTCATCTTTTCTAATACCAGCAGGTTTACGTACCTATTTCTAACGTATCCCTAGGGCATACGCAACACAAGATCTATCAAAAGCAAACTGCAGTCGACCGCAAGAAATATTTTTGTCCACTATTACACCTCACAAGCTAAAAGTTTGACCACCCCTGCTGTAGGCGCAGACCGTTCAGACCTTCCGTAGACTGGAAAATGGACTGTATCACTGTACCATAGAAAAATAAATAAGTAGTGACTGTACCATGTGTCTATTATATTAGCGTTGGCCCACGACTTCGTCGGTGTAAACTATCATTATTATGTTCCGCAGGTACTACATTGAAATTATAGCCAGTCATATTATGTCGTGTTGATGGTTCCACTGACTTATTATTGGCTACTGTCTCAGCTTCGCAAGAAAATATGGGTGGATTGTGGGATGAGGAATATCAGTGCGCGAGAGCTGAGCGTGGAGATGACAGCGGTGAGGGAAGAATGGAGAAAGAAAACATACTGTGCCGACCTAAATGAATGGGATAAGGGCAGTAAAATGATGACGGTCTGAGCCTCGCATTCCTTAAAGATGTTCCAGCGTTTCTGACCAGTTTTATATAATTTTGGTCGCATTTTGTTGTTCTTGATTCTTTGTTAGGCTACTTAATGATAGACGAGCCGAATGACAATCCACCTAATAAGAAGCGATAACTGTCGCCCATAACACTCAGAATTCATCTAATTTAAAAATTTGCGATTGTTGCACTTCGGTTTTATATTACAAAAAATGCATAATCACTATGAGGACTAACACGATATTTATATATTTATTAAAACTTTATGCACTAAAGGTTTAATAAATATTGGCGAACTTAAAGCTAAAGCAGCCTTATCTACCAGTCAACCGTGAAAAAACGTGATCGAAAAAGGTAGGTAATGCAGGAGAAACTATAACATAACGTAAGGGAGGGAATATTACCCGTAATTGTGATGGCTATCATTTACAATGGAACACAACAATGCCAGCATTGTTGCTTGTCAGGGGAAAAGATAAGGGGGCGGTTATAATATATATCTATATGACCGGTATCTCGCAGGCGTACTCATCAAGCTCGACAGAGTCCTCTGGTAAGTGTATAGTCGTCATATACACTTACCAGAGGTAAGTGTATAATAAAAAACTAACATGAAAAGAATTGTTAAATAACGTTAATAAAAATGCACAGGTGCCTTATAATTACAGACTATTTATTAAAATAATATTTGATTACAAGAATTGGATACATCGTTGTCTATTGAATGAAATACAAAGTTCTAAAAATATTTTACTAATTTTTAATAATCTATTTACATAAGATATAAAAAGGGCTTAATACAACATTTCGATATATTTCCTATAAGAAATTTACATTTCAGATTTTGACAAATGAAACGAATCAATTTATTTAAATAGATGATAAAATTATGTATAAAAATAGAAACGAAATAACATTAATGGCACTCATAGCCTAAAATATTTTCGTGTTTTTTAAACTCTAACATTATTTATTTACAACTGTACCATAAATATATTACAGGGTTACATAGGTTCTATTTCTGTTAATCTGTGTTCTATATTGTTCATTATGATCTACAGGTTCCGTTTCGTTGGAAGACTATCTGAGTGTTTCAAAAATACAATTGTTCGTGCAGCCATATTTTTTGTCTACATTGCATTTTATAACCTTAACAATACAACCCTACACATTACCTACGTTAAAAATACATTCAATAAAAAAATTCGTTGTTTTTCGTGTTAAAATGTAACAAATGCAGTTCACAACGATATTTTTAGTTCGTGTAATATTAATATCGTGATTTTTTATCTAATAAGTACTTCCGATTTTTGTTTGGATTAAAGAAATGCACACATTTTCGACGCATAATATCATAAGTCTTTAACACCACACAATCTTTAAAACAAATATTTTTTTCAACACATGCTTGTAAAGGGACATTATTGAACCGATGGTTATCTCACGCGTGCGTTTTTTATTAGCGCACTCGTGCGGTAAAATATTTTTAATAAATACCCAGATCGCAAGTGTTGAAAAATTTTATGTATGTCACTCATATGCCGACGCCGTGAGTAAAGGACGTCACATACTTGTGTCATAATGTACTATTTGATTCACGAATAATACTCTACTTTTGTACAAATATTATAGGTAAAAATCGAATGCAACCAGTTTCGACACAACTGGACATCGCATACATACAAATTAATTTATTAAGGCACATTTTTAGTTACATGATTATCTTTAATTGCATTCAACAGTTTCGTTATAGGTACTTTTATGAAATAATTATATTTTTGTTTTTCTCAGTTTCTTCTATGACTTTGTCATCATCAAGTACCGGAGAAAAGGAAGACAATTTGACTTTATATCGTATATTTTGTGCTATAAATTCAATATTTAAGTGGATACAATTTCCAGGCTGTAATCTCATTCATTATTAGATAGGCATTACACACGAAATATTATTGACAATATTATATTCGACTAAGGAATTTTGACCATATCCTACCTCTTAATTATTTTTCATCATACTTGTTCGTCAGTTGGATGTTATTGTAACACTTTTAAGCACATCATCCAAGATATTACGCACATGTGCTTTTTTTTGTAAGAGTAATACAGTATTACTTGCAATATGGGGAGCGGCGCAGTGGTAACACAAAAAACTAAAGATATAACTTTAAAAAATACATAATTCATTAATTGTATGTTTTATAATTATTTCTTTTACATACACGTAAGTACGCATGAAAATAAAAAGAATAACACTATGACTTTATTTATGACAAAAGTTGTAGACAATACAGGCAAGCAGGCCACCTGATAGAAAGTGGTCATCGATGCCTATAAATATTGGCAACGCCAGGGGTATAACCAATGCGTTGACCATCTCTAAAATCAGGATAAATTGCTTTGACAGCAAATTTAGTAAACCTAACTTGACTAAAACCTATGTAAAATAAGCACGCACCCGCGCGGTAGTAGTCACCCGCGTTATACCTGAATCCGCTTAATCCACGAACAGCGGTGGAATTATAATGAGGGTCCACTTTTTTAATCGGGTAAGTTATAGTCAATAATATTTTGTGTGCCTTAGATTTGAGTTGAATGGTTTTCTATTTGGATTTTTGGCAAGAAATATTCAACGTTTTGATGTGTGACGCTGATTTTCCCCATTTTAGAACCATTCGCTTTCGGTGTTGGCAATGTAATATAAAAAAAACTAATTTGTTAATGCCGAAAATCCAAATTGAGAACTTGAGTCGAGGCGAATAGTAAAAAAATATAGCCTTCGAAATCGAGGATGGGAGAGATAAGGGTGTTTTACAAAAGTCTAGTCTGCTAGGTAGGTATTAATGTGATGTTCTTTATCAATGAAATGAATTAAACGACCCAAATGATAATGTTTCTGCCATTACAGTTAGGTACAGTAGCCATTAGTTTATGTTTTATATCATTTGTAAACAGTATCTAAATTTAAAATCTTGTAGTAAACCTGAATCAGTTTATACAATATAAGAATCGTACTAATTGCCAAGAACATGTATCTTGAACTGTCCATGTATAAATTTAAGTAAGTACCTTGGGCGCTAAGACGCACACATAAATCAAATGTGAAATCACTGTGGAAATATTCCAAACTCGGAAAGGAAATCATACGCATGTTGATTTCCATTCCAGTCTACTATTCGGATTCTCTGACAGTTGAAATGCAAGTTGTATATGTTATATAAAACTGACTAAATAGAGGAATTGTTTTCGTTAATGACATTATCCTTTTCAGTAGGGCTAAGACGCACAATGAAATCCTTTCGGAACACGAATAAAATCCCTGGAACTGTCATTTCGTAAGAAGGACATCTAATAGCAGAAAGGAAAAATAATTCACTAAGCAAGGAAGAAAAATAATTCGTCTATTTTGACAGATGTGTATGGAAAAGCAATTTGACAAAATTAGTGGTTCAGTTGGTTAACATGAAATGGATGAATTGATGAATTTTAATATCTGCTACGGGTCTGGGTGTTATATTTATATATATAGTATTCTGGCATCCATAACACAATCTTTGCTTTCTTTGGGGATAGATGGCGCTCTGAGACTTGTTCAAACAGATAAAAAAGAATTCAACTGTCAAACAATACGAAAGGTAGACTTATGATATGAAATCCACACTGCATATGATTCCAGTGCATTTACGTGTACATCTTAGCCCTCCCGCATTGTTTAGTATAATGTTGCTTACATTGTAAAATGTACACTTTCAATCTCATTGCACAGAAATATGTACTTGTAGCAATATAAACTTAATACCTAATTGCTTATAATCAGTCACAATTTACCTGTTAAATGACGTTTAACTATATTATTTGTATGGTATTTTATTTTAAAATATAGAAATCTAAAAATATTCTGTCGACATGCGTCTAAGTATATTGCTTTTGCTATGAACTCATATACTTAGGTGAGACGCGTAGGTGCTACTGGTCCAACCACAGCGAATACCATGTATTTGCACTTGATGATACTGCATTTTCTATTTCAAATTCCTTTGAGTGTTGTATATGGCGTTGTGTTACCTGGAATTTAAAAAACAAATTTGAGATGTACTTTAAAATAAACACTAACCGATACTTCTACGGTAGGGAAAACATCACGAGGAGACCTGCACATTTAGCGAATGAATGTGTAATCATGGTCAGTTAACATGGTCGCGGAGGTCAGACAGATGTTCTACTGCAATTACCTGTTCTGCCAAATCCTAGATCATGGTTATGACGGCCACCGGACTCTCGCGAGCGAGAGCACAACCGGGACAGTATCATCATCATCAAGTTGTGCCTTCCGCATCCAGCTGGTGCCTGCGATCTTTACCAGGTCGTCGGTCCACCTTGTGGGAGGCCTACATACCTGGGATAGTACAGTATTATATTAACTTTGACCGGGATATTGACGCCAAAAAAATATAATAGTGAGACACGAGCTTTCTTCCTTCCATTAATGGATTCATCTTCAAATTAATTGAAGGGTTTGCTATCACCACATTTGGATGGCAGGTTGGCGATTGAAGTTATGAAAAAACTCCACAGTAAACGTCACTGCCCATTTTATGCTCCACAGGACGGAGATGATATGTTGTTGATGATGGGTATGTTATTTTTATTGGCCCAGGAAAACCATAAATCGGGAGATATGGGAGATGCGAAGGGAGGTATTTGGTCCGCAATGGAACAGCTATGACGTACAATTATAATGATATTCTTATTCTACGTTCGTTAAATATTGTTATTTTTTGCTACCAGCATCAGCAAGTCAAACTTAGCGTAAACCGGTAGTACTTTAAACTTCCACCGCTTGATTCAAGGCTTTCTGGTGGAGAACTCCGTCAAGCCCGAAGAGACCCCTGAATAGGTACCACCATAATTATTATCTAAGATTGGGGCTTAGAATAGTTTTTGCTTTGTTGTATTCCGGTTTTAAGGATAAGGTAGCAGTCCCAAGTCTAAACAGCGAAAGTTGAAGTGCTATCTTCTGTACCAGGTAACTCTCCTTTTTTTTAGTAACTCTCACAGTGATAATGCACTCGTAGTTCAGCGTCTTTAACCGCCAAAGCAAGAGGACGGGTATTATTAACCCTGGTCGCTAAATATTAGTATTATAAGTTTCACGTGTGTATCTGTGGGTCAATATTATCGTAGCTTCCGAACGAATTCCGATTTCGATGAGATTTTATTATTTGAAAGCATAAAAGAACCTACCTAGGCGCGTGGCGCCCTCTGGCGAGGTGCGGCGGCATCTCCCGCCGCTCCATCTCCTCAGGGCCCAGCTGCAGGCCCGCCACCAGCTGCATTATCTCGCGTTCCTTCTTCAGCTCCTCACGACCGGTCTCCACCTGGAATGAGATGACATGTCCGTTAAACTAACTGTTACTTTTTTATGAAAGTAGGGGGAAACGAGCTGGCGAGTCACCTGATGGCAAGTGATGATCACCGCTTAAAGACAGCCGCAACACTGCCCCCAATACCCGGGGAGTCGCGAATGTGTTTGCAGCCTCTGAGATAGGTGTAGGATCGTTTATGAAGGGTTTTAACGTGACTGTATACTTGTACTATAAGGAGTCCATTCGCGTTCCATTCGACTACGGAATATAGCATCTGCACTGCAGGTACCGCCCGCTTATAGGTACCCAAAAATCATTATTTTTACAATCTTCCATACAGCAAATCTGGGCATCTGCCAACATCCGCTCTTCTACTAGGAAAGCGCTTTCGAATTTACTTACTGAAAGCAGTTTCTGGAAGAATCTTTAAGTTGTAGTATTATTGCTTTTACGTGCTGCTACTGCCATCTGGGCCGAGCAACCAGTTAGAAAAAAACCGATGTGTCGTCTGTCAGTAGGTTGACCGCGTGCATGTGAGGCTGGCTTGAGCCCAGAGGATGGTAGCAAACTCGTAGAGTCCCTTAACCTCCCCTTATGCACAAACAATGTCCCTGCGTAACTGACTGCTGACGCCGTGGACGGACCATATCAAGAAGGCTTTAGATGGACCTTGGACACAAGATGAGCAACCATCAGGCAGGAATGCAGCGATTGGTGAAGCAATCCACCGACCAGTAACGAGAACAGCCACTCCAAGAGTGATACGAAAGAAGAACTGCCTGCTTCCTAACACAATCGGGGCTTCGTCTCGAAGTGAACGCGATAGTATTAAGAAGGGTGATTAATACATACTCGTACATACATGCACACTCATGCCCGCGTCCCACATGGGTACACAGGCTGTTGATGTCACAAGCTACGGATTAAGCGCACCTCTATGACCATATGCCATATACCTACTTATTATTTCTATAGGTTTAACATTCGAAAGGTATAAGCCCCAAATTAAGCTACTAAGTTCTTATTTATTTATTTTTCAGTTTATTGTACACATGAAACTTTGATGAAAAATACAGAGTTATAGATGACACAACAGGCGCTACTTATTTCTTCGAAGAAATCTTTTCCAGCAGGCCTATCAAAGATATATGTGATAAGTAGTCGCAGATTAGACATGCACAATATCTAACTAAATATATATACATACACATATAATAACCTAATATAATAAACTACATATACCAATACATAAAATACATAGATACCTACGAATTATCTATAGGCATTGTACCCCGCATTTTCAGGAACTAAGGGAGAGATAGTGTTCTTTCACGTTTCTTAAAAATACCGTTTCTTATGTTTTATTTATGGTTTCTTTATATGTTATGCAACTATATTTCTGGACTATAGTTGCATAAATCTATATCCCTTTTTTTTCCTGTACCGCCTACCTTTCTCAGGCTTGGATTATCCCGGTTGTCTGGTAGATAAAGCTATTTTAGCTTTAAGTCCGCCACTTTACTTTTTGTGCATAAATTATATTTAAAATAAATATATAAATATCGTTTTGTTACAGCGGATTGTCATTTTCTTTTTTCTATTTAAATTATATTTTTTATGAGGGAGTCTCTACGTCTATCCCGTATGGTAGCATCCGTCATAAGATACGTAGTAGTCCCCAGATACTCCTACAGTAAAATGATTAGGTATTCACAACAATGAAGAAGCTAAATATGAGTTACAGCTTAATAACTCACTGTAGAAATGTTTCGAACTTCTCATGAAATAAAATTTAAACAATTTGTTGTTTTCATCAACAAAAAATTGAACTATTATTTTTTTAATATTACTGTCTATTGTTACAAATTCTACTCTCATGGAAACTAGGCTACGGCCAAATTAGGAACACGCACTCACGCGCATACTCGCTCTTATTGGCAACCACAGCGTTTACCAAATGTAGTCAAATTAGTGATGTGACCAAAATTGGGTATCGATAAATTCCAAACGTCTATTGGCTGGAGTAACTGCTGACCATAAAGGTAGGCCGTAGTATAAAAAATGGCATCTCCATATCAAACTTCTTTAAACGGTCTAAATGGTTAAATAAACAAACCGCTGAATCATTTCCACCTGTTGATATATTTTTGTCAAACAATCGTTTTTGTCTTATTATTGTAATCTCAGTCCGTGACATCGATACACTACAGTAGCTGGTAAATAGAAAAATTAATGTACCATTGTGTTAAATAAATTAGATTGTTGTTCGAGATATTGTAAGTAGTGGGTACTGACTATGTAGTGTACGTATTTATTGCCTCGTAACTGTGTTTAAGGAAGACATAAAATTTCAGTGAAGTACTGGACAATTGATAAGAAAATAGATTGAATGATTGTCAATATCTTGAAAATTTGCAAAGAATTTAGGTAAAATATTTATCAACTGACCTCGGTTACCCTGTTAGGAGGGGAACCTGACCAGATTTGGTCATGGTTACACACTCAGTCGCCTGAATGTGCAGGTTTCCTCACGATGTTTTCCCTCAACAAGAGCATAGTTCAGACAACACAAACCAACACTTCTTCACTATTTATTGGTCAGAATTACAATATTATCAATAATTAGAACTTAAATGAGCATGATATATATATTCATCTAATGTACATAACACAGAAACAGTCATTGGTACATGACGACACTGGGGTTCGAACCCGGTACCTCTCGCTTACGAGTCCGACCCGCTAGCCACTGCGCCACCGACGATCTCTACTGGCGCTGTATTCTACTACACCAAATTCCCACGAGGAGAGTAAGTAAACAGGGTGGTAATGTTGTACGGAAAACAAACGAGAAAGTATGAAAGTGGTATTTACACGGACGAAAGCTTTACTAGCAACGTGCAAGTACTACGTGCAAATAATATGACTTTGATGTACTTAATGCTGTCCATAATAGTCTTTAATTGTTGAGTGAAAGTGTTTTCTTCTACCTCGTGTTCGTTCACTAATACCACATTTTATAATAACTGAGACGGATAAAATATTAGTTTTGAGGTGAGTTATTTACCTAATAGACTAATTGGTATATCAAAAACCCCGAAACCACTTAAGCTGACCCGCGATAATGACCAAAAACAAACTTAATAATGTCTTGCATCCGTATTCAGAAACGTTACTATAAGGTCTCACGCGAATGCATTGAGTTCCAATTAACAATACTTGAGTGGCGATTTCTAAGTTTTTTTTTAAGTAATACGGCAAAAGTGGCATGTGGCCCACCAGGGGCGCTACTAATGCATTGCCCGCCACCAAAGAGACCTCTAATATACCTCTTGAATGATTCCATATCATATTCCAACGGAAACACTGTGGCTGGGAGCTCATTCCACATCCGAATCGTACGAGCGAGAAACGTCTTTTCAAATCTTCGCGTGGACACCACTAGAGTAAGTGTCCGTCAAACTCAACGCGTAGCGAGCGGTAGTGAGCATAATTGACCAATCAAAGGCGTATTGAGCGCACTGCGTTCACATAGCAAAGCTCTGTCAGAACGCATAGTAACGCTAATTTCCTTAGACAAGAATTGTTTGTGAATATGGGCAGCAGCAAAACCTCTTGCGTAATTTCAATGTAGCAATTTAAATCTGCCTGCCTAGCGTATAAATTATGAGTGTTCCACTGATCTGAAGGACGCTCTCGTGCGGCAATGGGCTTTTTACGTAATTGTAGTAGTGTAAATTTAAAAAATTGAAAAAATAATAAACGACTAAAAAAACACAACGACACGCCTGTTTCCTATAGGGTTACTCAAAGACCATATTCTCCACTTGCTACTGTCTTAACTCTCCTCACTCCTCCAACTTTTCAAACATTCTCGTCGGCGTAGGGTACCTACTCTTGACCAGACAATATATATAATCGATATATAAGCGTGCAACACTAACCATCGATTACCCACAACTGCAGTGATAGCACGTAACGTATTGCGCAACTGTGACGACTGAACGTTGCAAACGCATTTTCTCCGAAAGCGGAAACGTAATTTCGCCTCAATTTGTTGTGAGCACACCACATGGGTGCTGTTTCATCACCGCTTACGATTTCCAAGACAGCTGTGGACGCATTTGTTTACAATAAATAAAAAAGTATAAATATAAATCAATTCACACAGCGCAATCTAAGTCCAAAGTTGGGAAAGCTTGTGTTATGGGTGCGAGAAAACTGATTAACTACTGATATATCTTTAAATACATATCTATTATACATACAACACCCAGACCCGTAACAGAAATTAAAATTGATCATTTCAATCTCTGCGAGGCCGGGAATCTAACCCGGGACCTCTTGCGTGGCAGTCTGGCATGTTGACCATTGGAGCCACATAGGTCGTCCAACTCACTCCCTCTCGTCCAGGTTGCTCAACTGTCTCACTGATTTTAATGATTTTAACTGTATTATGTTTATTTATATTTATTTTTTTAGACTATCCAGGCATTTGACCGCCATCTCACCTGGTGGTAAGTGATGATGCGGTCGAAGATGGAGCATGCCTGTCTAGGAACCTATTCACTCTAGCCTTGAAGGCGTCCAGATTATAGTGATCAGGGAACACACTCGTAGGCTTGTATGAGCAAAAATTATTTATCTACCTATCGCTACGATTTGATAGGATCCTATGAGACGCAATGACAGATTTACTATTGACTGCCAGCATTCTGTATCGTTTAGTAGGTACCACAAAATGGTATCCAACCAGGCGCCTTTGCAAAGCCTGCATTCCCACGCGGTCATTCATCATTCGAGTTATGCTAAACGCGACGATGACATTTCACAACAGACGCGCCTGCGCTGTAGGCGGAATAGGCTGATCTAAATATTGCCACGACAACCGCAAGTTACTAGTATCTAAGTAGTTAAATTCGAATTGTGGCAACAAATACCAGCCAAAGACCTTTGAAGGTATTGCCAAGGTCGTATCGACGAATCGAAAAGGAATCGCTTAAGACATCAAGAGCCTGTAACAGTGCTGTATTGACGTAGCCCCTGGCCATCAGGGGACATGTTTGCCATATGTGTATCCCCATGTTTAACGGTAGGCCAGTTGGAGATAGTTGATCAAAGTTAATGTTAAATGTTTAAGCTAAAAAAACGTTGCACCCCCTTTTCTGATCCACGGAGTATTTAGCTGGACTGCGTCAACATTAATCACAAGGAGATGTTATTCTGGCGCACACCACACGGGTTAACCTGGGCCTCAAGTCCACTAATTTACTAAGACCTCGATTGATTTGTATTTGGATCGCAATAGCAGCTCAATGACAGTTTTACGCGTTTTAGGTATTCTGCTAATGTCACTTATAGTCCGATTGAACTGTAATTGGATCGCATTGGCCGCTCAATAACAGTTTTACGCTTTTTTGGTATTCTGCTACAATTAACTGCCCTTGAACTACTATTTTGATGAAATTACCGTTAAATTACAATTCCATCAACCCAAGCTAATTAGCGGACTCGATACCCTGTTTGTGCACTCCAGCTGAAAGGAAATCACCATCTCAGCTCAATCAATGCACTTACATTTATGTAATTTGCATCTGCGTTATCAAGCAATTGTAAGTTGATTTTGTGATATCTACTAGTAGTTCGGAATAATGATTAAAAACACGACAAGGAAAATAAACTGGTCTTGTCTTCTACACAGTTGAGGAAATAGGCCGAGGTTTTTATATTTTATTTTAGATGTTTATTAAATTGCCCACATTTTTCCATTCCAGTCTTGGCATGAGAGACATTGCGGATAAGATTGAAAGAAGTCGGCTGCACTGGTTTGGACTTGTGATGCGTAAGCCCCAGCGATGTGTGACGTATAGATGGCTTAAACATACCGGTATCAGCAAAGAGGGACTGTGGGAGACCCAAGAAGCGATGAGTTGACATCGCCGAGTCGGATGTAAGAGCTAAAATCGGGCGAAGTGGAGAAGAAAGATCGGAAAAGCGGACGCTGGCAGAAACCGAGATTCACCGTTCGAATGACGATGATGTTGACATTTTACCTTTATTAAGTGGATGCTATGAAACGCTACCCAGGTACAATAGCACAACACTAATCTCGATGAAATCTAAATGTTTCTCATACTCGCAAGATTTATGTTTAAATAATTGAATGTTTACATGCGAATTCCCCATTTGTCTTGCAAATGGCCGTTTAATTATGGATGCGATGTAATCAAGATACAATACTTTTATTTAATGAAAGTGAATTTGTCTCTAATTGGGTTGAGAAATGGCGGACAGTTCTCAAGGTATTTTACGCGTCGTTTGGATTGTAATTTCATTAAACATGTAATAGGTATATTGCTCTATTTAGAGCTCCGTCGTACGACCATGATCGCACGACCATTGCCAATTAGAACAGCGCCCTATAGTTGTAAAGAAAAACATCCTGACGATGCTTTGGAACGTTTGTTTTGGAAGTAATTCTTATGGAAAAAAAAGTTGAATGAAGTAATAAATCCAATGATCATATAATGTAAATAAATATGGAACCTGAACTGAACCACTCAGGTCGTCAGTATTTGGAATAAATATTACGAATGTAAAATGAATGACTGAATGTTTAACATGTGACGTAAACAAAATCAAAACTGGAATCGATCTAAACTCCGTGAGATAGAATACTGTTATGTTAGATTATATCTCACACAGTAGAATAAATCTCCATGCATTATATTTATGTACCTATTTTAGGCCGGCCACCTGCATCTATGAACAAGTTCTCTTTATGTGTTTTGTGACAATGTTAATTGTCTCATAATTTTATGTATTGGATACCCGAGTCTCCGAAAATATGGTCAAGAGATGGAAAAATCTCTCTCGCGTTCTTTACTTGTATTATTATATTAGACGGGACTTACCAGCACTTCTCGTGACCACGGTGGGTGTAACCCCACCAAAACATCAGGAAAGGTATATCGCGTGTAAGTCCCGTCTAGTATAATAACTATCATCATTATCACCTATACTAGTTCACTACAACCCTAGAGACCCAAGAGCGTCAATGCACCCTCCAGCATCCACCTGCAGCCCGCAAATCGTCACTCCATAGATCTGGCCGGAGCCAGCCCACGTTTATACAATATTTCTGGAGGTGGATTCTCAGCAGTCAACTTAGATTTATAGCAACTCCGACGCAGTTAGTTTCCAGATAGGCTTTGGACCAACTGATCGGAATAGCGCGTTGTGCATTTATGGAACAAGATTAGACTGTGAGGGTGCCGTAGTCCCCTCCTATGTCGTCGAGTACAAGATCAATTCTACTTTGTAGCGATAGTTGAGGTTTAGGAGACGCACAAAACGTTGCGCTGCTTGTGCACAACATGGCAAAAAAATGGTTTATGTACCTATACTTCGAGTTTACTTAGCTATAGTAGCGGTTTGCCACACATCTTTTTTGGCAGTTTCGCTTTTCGACCACATTAAAGTCACTCAAAAAAAGTGACCAGACTAACGTTTTGCGTAACTCCTAAACCTTTACTATCGCTACAAAAGTGGATTTTTTCTTGTACTCGATGACGTATGACCTACGGCGTCCTCACAGTCAAGATGAAGATAGGTCAATATTGTAAGAAAACAGTAATAATTTTTACAACGAGTAGTGTCAGTACAACAGCACTATCCATTTCCCCGGCTTTCCCTGTCCGAGTCGCCCAGCCCAGTCGGCACACATTCAGCATTTGGACTCCGTCATACTTTCTACCGGCAACTATGCAAACATTGTCTATTTACGCACGCGCATACGCGTCTTTACTGCAACACGACACGACACGACGCAATGCAATGTTGTAACAGCTTATACAAATATGTGGTTTGTTACTGTAGTGGTGCTAATAGGAACGACCTTAGAAAGAGCGGGTAGCGGATGGACGGGACAGACCCGCTTTTGGTGGAGGGTTGTGTTCAGCCGTGGACGACAACAGGCTTATGCGCTTTAAATTCAGCAGTCTAAATTTATATCCAAAAAGCGTGACAGCAAATCAAAGTAAGACGTATTCCTCATAAAATATGGTCCATTTTTATATCACGCGAAATGCAGAGTGACGCGTTACATAATATAAGTGATAAAAAAATGGACCTTATTCTGTAAGCAATACATTACACATTGATAGGCGCTCCCGCTTTTTGCTTTTGAATTTAGACAACTAAAATCAAATTTTAAATCAAGTTAGGAGTCGCCTAACTTTAAGTGCATCGGGCATTATTCATACTCATTCTTCCTTATATATTCGTAGATTTCATTCCTCCCAAATATGATTTTCATCTACATATATCTGTATCATTTATATCCAAGTAACTATTACAATAAAATGTTTAAACATCTTACTTAAAAATACCAATATAGGGGTGCCATCTAAGATTAAACTTGTGATTGTATTTTGTCCAAACAATGCGCACATGATCAATTCCTTGCACCCAGATGATAACTCGAAACAATGTAGGTAGTTACACAAAGAAAATGTAATCGTCACCATGTCGTGTCGTGGCATGTGAGCGATACGATCTAATTATTCATTACTATGCGTGTGGAGTCACGGATCGAACGGCCGCCGATTGGCTGAAATATCTTTATTGTAAAATAGAATGCATCGTAAGTATCAAGTTATGAATATTATGTATAAGAAGCATAACAACGAGAATTGAGGGTTAGTCTTTGACATATGTTACCTGTAGTTCAAAAGTCAATAGTTATCTTTGCATAACACATCCAAACATAAAGTCATGCCATTTTTTCGTAAGAGTAGGTGAGACCAAGTTGTACCACTGGCTACGGTCCTGACAAATGTCTTCCGCTTTTACAGTCCTTTGATATATGCTTATCTTTGCATGTAGCCTGAAATCTTACCTCAGGTACTGTGTACTTATGGTAAACGAGCCGTGTCATAAGTTTAATAATATCAACATCAACTCGCTAGTACCCATAAAGACGAAGAGACCGATCAGATAAAACAGCGATCTTCTGTCTCGATATGGGATTCCAGTCTACATGCAAAGATTTAGGCTATAGGGATATATTATGATCCGTAGTTCATCATTAATCGGATCTCCGATTGGTAACCCAGGAATTAGTGTAGAAAAGTTGCTACAGACAGAGCCTTTGCCAAGAAGCTGAAAATGCTTCATTCTAGAATAGAAGGCTATCAGGTCAGACGGTCCACCTGATAGAAAACGGCTACCGTCGTCCAGGACATCTGCAACCTAAGGGAAGCCTTTGACATTTTGGTTCATGATTGGTTCTCTGTAGTGATTTAGGAATATTCAAACCGCCTGTCAATACAATGTTGCGAAACCCTCCATAATGGAGGATGGTGAACACATAAATTTCCCAAAAAAAACGACATACATTTCCCGTTAGCCACGCCAACACGATTAAAAGGTTCCGGACATAATTCGACAGACGTACACTTAGAACATCCTATTTGATAATACAGGATACCGGCACAGTGCAACTCCTGTCTGATTTATATTATTTTTTTTACTGACCTTTCACAATCTAGATAATATCCTGCAAGGTTAATAAGTGTGCTCTCACGCGCGACAAGCGAGAAAAGGCGCCACAAATTCCTGCTATCTCTTTCATCTTTGTGACGGTGCGAGACCATATCGTGGGCTCACTTGTTCTAACCGTGCTGGGTATATAAATATTACTAAAATACATATTTAAACATTATTATTAGTCGAATAAACATATTAAAATATGAATGCAAAAGAAATATAAAGTATAATAAGTCTTAAAGGAAGTACCTGAACCTGTGATGCACAATGCGAAATAAAATATCCATTCCTCATTCCTTCACCAAGGGCAGAGTAGTGGGCTGGCTGTAACTCGTAGGAATGTACGCTCGACGAAAGCTGCCGGCATTGAATACCTAATTTATCTACGCACGATTTATGAATGCGAAATCTAATCATCGAGTTTGTACAACAGGCTTTGGAAAATTTAGTCTGTTATGAGTATCAGTATTCTGTTTAGCTTCAAGATGAGTTTGCTCTAAGGTAAGGCGTCCCTGTCGTTGTTTTTTTATGGTTGTCGTTAATTTAGTTCCATTTTCAGCAATACGCAAAATTATCTTGCGTGCACTCCATATACATAGAGGGAATTAAATTCATTCAATGGCCGATACCTAATTCAGGTTCAACAGCGGTGGTTCCAACATCAGTATCAACAGTATTCATCTTCGCTCTGAGCTTATTAATTCCAACCTGTAGCATAGTACCTAACATTATGTGGCTGCAGGTAGAGCCAACGAGAGAAGCGCAAGATGGGAAACAAAAGTTTGCGGCTGTACACCTGTCAGTTCATACAAAACTGTAATGTTGACGTCTATCACAATCATATGCCACACAGGTTTGTATGAACTGACAGGTACAAAGTCGTGAACTTTTGTTTACAATATATCTTTCCTTTCGGTGGTCTTACTTTAATAAAGTATCTTTTATGTATATGTACCTAAGCGTGCATCATCATGGATCATTAATCTACTAACTTTAAAAAAATTATAAATTAGGCGTAGTTTTTTTCCTTTCTCTGTAAAATCATCACGCCGGACATGCACTTGACAAAGCCTCTCAAACATAATCTACAGCGACAGCTCTTCTGACACTGGATCTAACGGCTTCTCGTGACCCTCGCCAGAAAGCCGGTCCACCTTGCAAGGGGCCTGCCTACGCTGTGTCTTCCGGCCCGAGGTCATCATTGGAGCAATTTGGGGCTCATGTATGTTTTAAGTTTAATTTTGACAATTCTAATGTCCTATCATGATTTGTTCAGATTGCGGATACCTAACTTCCTATAACCGCACAGATGTTGGAGACTACGCTACGAAACTTAATTCGCTATAGTTTATCAAAGTTACAAAAACATCACGCCTTTTAAAACCATTAAACCACGATTTAAGAAATGAAATATCTGTTCACGCAGATAATAACACAAAAGAGACCAAATTAGTTCAATTACTTAGCTGGTTAAAACCAGATCATATTTCCGAAACAACTGAGTAGGTATCAAATGAAGCAATGTATTTTTTGAAGCCAGATGTCAAAGCAAAATTAATTGGTTTTGCATGAACCACTGAAAATTGTAATTAGACCGATATTGGTTGATAATATAAAATTAATATTGTCTATTATCGGTACTTATTTGGACTTTGGTCCAAAACTCCACTTTTTAGGAAAGTGCCCAAAGGCAAATTAAGAGTGAAGTTTTGATACCGTCAAAATTAAATGTGAATTTTGCAAGCAATGACCTACGAGTACCAGTACACTGACACGTGAGCTTCCAACTCACTACTAGATCAAAGAAAAAATAATCTCAACAATAAATTAAGCAGGTATGTTCACGAAGCAAATTCGACGTGTAACAAGTCTATATAAAATCTAGTCTAGATAAAATATTATCTTACTTTTAGTCAAAATTACTAGGAGGTCAGAGCGGTTTAGGAGTCAAGCCAGCTGACTGCGTGAAAGCTGTAACCTTGAATCGGCGGTGTCGCGCTACGTGAATGGGCAGGCTGTGACCTACAAACGTCACATCGAACTGTAGTCGATATTTTTCTAGCGGTATCGGCTTACCGCTCGAACATAGCGTTTCATTGTCCAACACTTCGTCATAAGTAGTCACATGGTAATAGAATAACGGCGTAAAGGTGCACTATCATTTAATCAGTCCGATACTTTCGATCTTGTGTGTTTATGTGGGTTTCTAGCTAAATACTAAACAAGCATCGACGTTAATGTACTTATTACGAGGAATACCGCAATAGCGGACAAGATGTTTCGTATACGGTCGCCAGAATGTCTGCAAGTTTTTTAACAAATCTATTTCGTTCCATCATAGAGAAATTCACGATCATTTTTTTGCATTACAAAAGAGATTCTTATAAAAACAAGGTCTTCTGTCTGCTAGCCAGCAACAATACCAAAAAAACTGCAATTTTTTCCTTGCAATTGTCATTTGTCAATTTCCTCACGTTTTTATTGATTATTTTTTCTCATCATCAACGGTCGTCCAGCCAGCACCAAAGACGCGAGAAAGTAAAATACACAAAAAAGTTGTCAAGCGAGTTTCTCCCGCCAAAACGGGGAGCGTTGACCGATTGACATTCGACTGAGGCCCGCCTCACACATTGATTTTTGAAAAACGAATGGCTGCTTTTTATACTGCGGAGCCCACCTGGCTGAACACAGCCATTGAATATAAGAATTTTATGGTCTTTAGGTACTGTAGTTACCTATCTTTAGAATAAATAATGATAATATATGTATGTATAAAACGTGTAGGTACTCGTTACGTGCATATTTTAAAATCATTTATCATCATCATCCAAGCGGTCAATCCCGACTTCTGCCAGGGTCCGCTTTCCTACTTTATCTTCTCCACTTGTCCCGATTTTCGGCATCCTAACGTCGTAAGCCGTTGGCTCTCGCGTCCGATTCGGATGTCAATCCATCACTTCTTGGGTCTCCCGCTGGACCTCTTTCCTGATACAGACAGGCTTAGGCACCTATTTCCCACGTATACCTGCTTACGTAATACGTGGCTGACCAAACTAGCGCAGGCGTGCCTCTTCCACCTTAACCGCGATGTCTCTCATATCAAGGCTGCCACGGATGTGCTCGTTACGCACTCGATCAAGCCGCGTAACCGCCACACATCCACCACAGCATTTTCATTTCGTTGACGTGGAGTTCGCGGACGTGTTTAGTCAGCGCCGGTCAGGTTTTGCAGACATAAAGCATCACAAGCCTAATTATGCTCTTGTAGGTTAGCCCCTTGAGGTTGATCGGGATTCTAAGGTTACAGGTGACTGCCGTGAGCTCTCGCCATTTGGCCCAAGCTGCAGAGATTCGGGACTTAACATAGGGGCTGATATCGCACAACTTTACTACTACTACTAGGTATTTGAATATATCTGTTCTATTCAGGATAGAACAGATTCTGTTGAACAGGTCATTGAGCAAGAGTACAGCCCGGGTCCCCATTGTTTTTATTATAAAATCATTCAAATAGTTCATTAACAGAAACTAGCCTTCATATAAATATTCTGACAATTCTGGCAGGAATGCCATAGTATTGTAAGCTGACGAAATGACGTTGTGCTTAAAAAGACAATTTTTACGTAACATATTAGCATTGCTAAACATCCTCGCTCTTGAATCATAAAGAGTTCCTGCGACATTTTTATTACAAAATTAAATGTCAAGTCCACACATCTACGAGTATGTACTAAATTCGCTATCATATGTTCCAAATAAAGTTTTACGCCGGCCTCTATCTTCAAGTCGATTACCTGCAGCCAGAAGTATGAATGGTAGATGTTATGGCCGAAAGTTACCACTTACCATCAGGTGGTCACTGAGTAGCATAAAAATACTTAATGTTTATCAAAAATGCACATCGCACAAAATAAATGCTTGCTTAAGTCCCATCCCATGTGGTCCCATCGCCACAATAAAACGGAACATCAATAATTACAAAAACATCGGCATCGCCATATTGAATGTTTCTCGTAAACACGATTACTTCTTTGGAATCACAGCGGTGGTATTGAAATGACGTGGGTGTCGTATCGCAATGCTTTTACAATAAAATTTACTAATTTTATCTCGATTTTTACATAAACAGGTACTTATTTTAATATTTTATAGTTCTTACTTTTCTTTCTGAATCTCGGCATCGGAAAGTTTTGGTTAGTACTAACCTAATCCAAAAAAACTACCATTTGGACCCCTAAACTGTTCAAGCTGTCTCTGCATCTAATTTTAGTGCCTTCTAAATGATTTAAAAATGTATATGTGAATTTTTTTAAATTAGCAGTTTTGCTAAAAATTATAACTGATTTTAATCTGTCAAGCCCGAGGAGTCCGCCTGCGTCAGCACCACCGCCTTATCTATTTCTTCCGCCAAGCAACAATGCTTGCATTGTTGTGTTCCGGTTTGAAGGATAATTTAGCCAGGGAAATAATAAATATAGTGACAACGCACCTGCGGTTCTGCATTTTTGTTACTTGCAACCTAAATGTATGAATCGTAGATGTTATGGGCAACAGTTACCAATTACCATCAGGTGGGCTGTCTACCCGCTCATCAGTACCTGCTCATATTCTGGTAATTTAGGTCTTAGTTGAACTGCCTCTGAGGTTTGAGGTGTGCCTCACAAAGGTTGCCTCACTCCGCCGGTATCCGGATACCACACGGCCATGTGCATAAAAAAAAGAAAACTGTAAAGACTACAATTTTTTACGGCTCGGATACAGGTATTCATTAATCAAATTAGCCGGATGGTTGGCAATAAGTGTGTCTTTAACCGTGCGAGGTAGAAAGTTTTACGCACAACCACTTGAGAGGGGAAAAGTTGAAGGCTGCGTAACCTGCCATCATTTATTAGTCAATCATTAATTTATGACGTCATTTACGTTGAGAAATGCAGTCAACGTTTTCAAAAGTTTGTAAAACTTGTAGCGACTTGTTCAATTTAATAACCCGTGAAGACACTATTCATGGATTGCCTGGCATTTAATCATATTGTAAGAGTACCAAATGGTTCAACCGTGTATCTTTGTTGACGATCCGAGTAGCCCGATATTTTGACAGTTAAAAATATGTGATAATAACCGCGATAGTTAAAACATGCAAACATGCTTCATGCAAATGGTTGAAGTCTTTTCATTCGGTAAATTTACTAAAATTTATTGTGCATCAACAACAATAATTACGAAGCAAAAATTCGGGATAAATGATCAATATTCAATTTATTTCACAAGTAGATCGAAATAAACTTTACTTATAGCTATCCTTTTTAAATTGGGCCTTATTAAATTTAATTCTCAAGGCGAGTAAGCATGACCATTTTAGTGACAATGTAAGTATGTGCAGTGAATAACCACGAAAGTATTAAAACCTATAAAGCATGACCATATTGACAACAAACTGCTGGCATCTGTTTCCACAAATGTACCTGTTGCCAATTATACTCGATGTGATGAGCAATAGGTAACCGTAAACGACTAAGTGTCATGATTAAATCTCAATCCTTCCTCAGTAAATATCACGAAAAAATTTAAATTAAACTTTATATTATTACCATATATTTTTAAATGACACCAACTTTTGAGACCTCCTATATTTTTGGAATGTCTCAGCTTTATCTTAATAAATCAATGACCCGCTCTTGAACTCTACAATTTCGCAAACTATCAAAATTCATGGTAGAGGAACTAGCGTAGAGACTGTAGACTGGGCGCACACAAGGCAATAATATTATCAATATCATGGTTTTATATTGACATTTAAACATTTAGTACCTATGAAGAGTGGCACTATTATCTCTAGATTGGCTAATGCTTAGTTAATGTTTGGAGTACTTATAACCACGGTATTTTGAAGATGAAACTGTCAATAACCTATTAGTTATAATTTGTGTGTTTGCGGGTGGGATCGTCGATGGAAATATATGGAGTTTGAGCACTATCAATATTCCAAATCACGGGTGTACAGGCTGCCATAGGGATCATAAATGTAAAGTGTCTACAAGTAACTCCACATTATGTATAGGTACCTAGTGTCCATATAACCCTTTTAATATTGGGAGTTGAAATTTCCACCTCGAGTTTTTCATGTATATTTCACGATATATTATGTACTTAAAAATTATTATTATATTTATTTATCAACTTTGTCAAAGGTATAAGAAAAGAGTAGGTATATTGCTGACTGTGTGGTGTTTTCGTGTGGTTAGTGGGCCCACTGAAAACAAGCGTTGTGGCCACAAGAGACCACAGAGGGTCTAGTTCCATTGGAAGCCGCGATACGAAGTTTAAACAATGCCACTGGGACTGGGAAAGATAAACTGTAGGTAGGTACTTTTTTTAAACATTATTTTTATTTTATGTGCGTTTTACTCTTATGCAGTTCTTTGTTATTTTGTTTGTACCTAATTGTTGTGTCGGTATTTATGTGCAATGTTTTCTTTCTTTCTTACATGTTGTATATTTATCAAAAGTTCCATTTGTAGTAAAAAGTTTTAGTAATCCTGTGCGCAATCAAATAAAAGTGCAGAGCCCAGGTTCTATGTAAATGTGAACTATGCGTTGCAGGAGGTAATCTTATCTTTTAAACCGGAACACAACAGCGCAATCATAATTGCCAGGTGGCAGAAAAAGATAAGTCGGTGATAATAATGCCTATAGGCGCATACCTCTGATCTGGAAGAAGAAATAAATCCTTACATCGGGGGATTGATAGGCAGTGACTTTTTTAGTTTAGTTGTGTGTATTTAAAAAATATAAATACTATATTTTTGTATTACACAAATGACAATGTTTAATAATAATTGTAAATTATAATTTAAACTGTAAATAAATGATTCCCTTTCTCCAATATTGTAAATATCACTTTTAATGTAAATAATAAAACTAAAAAAAATATATTAAAAAGATACAAACAGTTTTGATAGCGCAAAAAAATATATTTTATAAACTTCAGAATAAGATATCCAAATTGCCGCAACAAGTCTGTTCAATTAACTTGAAACATTTGACCAAATTGATCCAACCAAAAACCCTTCTTCCTCATTGTCAAAGCCTGCGCATTACGAAGGTCAAGCGCTAATTAAAATAAATAGGAAAAACAATCAGGACCTTGTGAAACATCGCACATCGATTTCAAATCCTCAAATTATACACCTCATTGGCGATTTAAACCTTTCAAGAGTAACAAAGGTCAGTTGTTTCTCTTGCAACAAAATAATAGCGCCGAGAAATCTTTGTTGCTTTAAGCTATTCTGTGGGTATTTCCGTGTTTTTTGGAGGATTAGGTTTTAGCCGTTGGTGTCTAGTAAAGTAAATACGATCCATTGACAAGGGGAAGTATAGATATAGACCAGTTATAGACAAATCTTTCATCATCACAGCCCATAACAGTCCACTGCAGGACTAACGGCCTCTCCCGCGAGAGGGGAGGTTATTGCCATAATCTCCACGCTTGGCAGACGGGTTGGAGATCTCATTGAAAACGCTGCTGCCCATTTTCCAACCTATGGAGAATCTAGATCTTTTGTTCGAAAACATTAGTCACCTTGTACAACACCCACAAGTGTAAAGCGCAGAAAGGGGACAAATCTTTACTTGGCCCAAATACACATCCAAAAGAATAAAAAATTGATTTTACAAAAAAGGAAAGTAAGGCGATGTGACGTCGAATCAAACTGGACCAGTCTCAGTGCAATGCTACGAAGGGCAACAGCCAATCACAGCGCTGATTTTCAGGCTGACCTAGAGTTCGATGCGCGTACTATGTGACCGAAGTACTAAAAACATTTTTATGTAATATTCTGTGACGAGGTTCGAAAATGGTTAGCAACATTGTCTGTTGCGTATTTTCATTTTTGAACATTGCGATCTAAATCCGCCTGCAATCGTGGAGATTACGATAATATGCTCCACAAATGTGAAGAAGGCTCAAGTGCATCACTGTTATGGCCTGTTAATGAGGTCATGTGAACCTTGGTATCTTATGAGAACACATTCAGCCCAACTTGCACCAAATTCTTAAACACGTTTAAGTTGACGTTTTTTGTTTAGGTATTACCTTAAATGCGTTTCAGAATTAAGTACAAGCCGCCCTTAGATACTTACATAGCTTGTCTCCGAGATGTGTAGGTACCTATTACTTAATAAAGTATCTTTACTTCAGTCTATTCAACTTTACCGGACCGCACACGGCTAACATAAACTATCACGCCAGTACTTACGTACTTATTACTCAAATATTTGGAACGAACCTAGTAATTTCGTATTTAATGAGGCTGTAAGGGCCCTGATTACTATTCGCATTAATCAACCTGTTGCTGATGGCGATGTCTCTTTCGCTCCCAAACGATTTGTCTCCCATCTCGCTCACTGCAGTGGTACCATTTGTTTCTAGCTATGCAAATGTCACGAGTACAGCCCGTCATCGGAATGCGTCCCACAGAGACTGCATAGAGTAGGTTTTACGGCTGGCACGGCCTGGCACACGTCGTCATTACTTTCGTCTATTTTCTCAAAATAATTTGAAAATGATAGATATTAAGATTACATAATTGAGATCCACATAGCCCTTTCACATATACTTAGATTTTGTAATAATTTTTTTTCAACTTGTATGACTATAAAAAAGAGGGATTTTTGTATTGTCATACGGTAGGCAAATTCGAAATTTGTCTATTTAATTTTACGTTACACATCCGCATTTGGGTGTCACAGATATTCAAATTTCACCTAAATCGGTCCAGTAGCTTCGGTGACAAACGGACAGACAGACACTCAAGTCTATCCGTCCCCGTCTCAGCCATTTTACTTTGAAAGTTCCGTTTTGTTTTTCAGACGAACGGAGCCTTAAAATTAGATTTGACATTTTACCTTCGGCAGCTGTAATCTGACACACACAACAAGAGGATGATATGGTAGTACATATTTGTTCTTGATTCGAGTATGGTACCCCCATAACATTCACACGAAGCAAAAATATTGATAATAACTAAATGTGGAATACTTATAATACCCAAACTCTATACCTACTTATATTTTTATCGACAATACCGGTCGAAAACACACAATATGATTGTCAACAAATTATAAATTCATGATATGGACAACATTATTGACTTGTGACAGCCTATAGTCTCTACTCTAGCTCTACTACGAATTTAGGTGTTTATAGATGGCTGGCATGTTCGGCTTTAGACATTTTCCGATTTAGTCATGAATTACTCATTAGAATAGAGTGTACGAAATGGTAGAATACGCGCGGGGTGTCTGTTCTTTGACTTTAACCATTCTTCTTTTTCTTATCAAGTCGATGGACTAAACTCCTTACACTTTATACTCATATTATGGCAAATGTCCTCAATACTTAGACAATAATGTTGTTGTCTAATGACTTATTTGAGTTGCCCATTTGATAAGAATCGACATCGCTTGATCGGTGTATTTACCCATGATGTAATTAGGGGTATTTGACATTTATTTTTCCTAAAGAATAGGTGCCTAGGGCTTATACCTACCAACCGGCGTTCTGTTCGAATTCCACTCGGGACCCTGTACCAATGGGATTTTGAGGGGGTTTCCTTAATACTAAATAATAAAAATGGCGTTGTGCTTTCGCGGTCGACGACCGGGGATCGGGGATTGCTACCAGGTGAACCTGGCCAGATTGAATCATGGTTACACATTCAATCACCTGAATGTGCGGTTTTCATCACGATGCTTTCTATCACTGGCACCGTAAGAGCATCGTTAGTATTCAACTAATGTGTGACTGAACATGACTCAGAAAAGTGTCATTGGTACATGGCCGCAGTGGGATTGTTTCCTAATACTAAATACATTACGTTATTATAGATGTATATATGACAGTTTGTCATTTTTGGAACTACAGCGTAGGCAGTTTCACGTTATCGTGTATCAAATCAAAAACTTCACTGATGAAAGCGGTTTTCAATTAATTACCTAGCTATTTTAATGGCAAAGGTCTCGTAAGCTATATTGCAAGAGTTTTCTTATGAAATTCATTCCTTACTTGAGTTAACGCGTTTTTAGCGCGCAACGTTTATGCGCATAACTACATCAATCTAATTACCTATAAAACATGTTTTCTTACAGAATAAGTTTTGTCAGTTGATGCTAATATAACGTTTTATTCTAGTTTCATTCTTACTTTAATAAAAACTTGGACACAAATGTGTGAAATATGAAATATAATGTTTGCTTACGCTTCTCTAATTTCAACAATAAATATGGTTGGACAAATTCACACGGCGCCATCTAGCCCTAAAGTAAGCAAAGCTTGTGTTTTGGGTGTTGAATAACTGATAAACTACTTATTTAATTTTTTTTAAACTACTACACCCAGACCCGTAAAAGTAATAAAAATTCATCATAATAAACTAAGTAAGTCACTCTTAAGATTTTGTTATACCTAAATGCTTAGGAATAGGTACAAGGCGTCTATTTAAGAGTCACCTAAGTTTAGTGAAACGTCTTAAATATTTACGAAACCCTAGTGTCCCTATCATACACACTCATACACACACAGCTTGGGTAGGCCTTCTACAAGGTGGACCGACGATCTGGTAAAGATCGCAGGTACCAGCTGGATGCCGAAGGCACAGGACCGCCTTTGTGGAGATCACTGGGGAGGCCTAGGCCCAGCAGTGGGCGTCCATCGGCTGTTGATGATGATGATGATGATGAGTGTCCCTGTCGAATGATTGAGGATCCAACCTTGCCGGCTGTCATCGCAACCAAGTGTCACAACTAGTTGCAAAGATATATTATTCTCTACACGCCACTGGTTGCGGTAACAACCACATCGTACTCTTGAATAATACTGTAAGTAATAACTAAATCGCCAAAGAACTGCTAATTCACTTAACTGGCACATTTACTTTCAATATATCGACATAGATTTACAGATACTATACACGTAACTTACACATGCCTAAGAAGTGTTGCGTAATTGCCAGACCGCACAAAACCTGCGCTTGCACACCGTGACTGACGATATTAGCAAAATGAACCTTATTACTAAGGCATAGGCTTTATTGTAGCTCGCGACAAATTTTACTTGAGCAAAATAAAGTGCGATCATCACGAATGTGTTACTAAAAATACACACTGGTTGGTTTACTAATAAAGTGTGTAATTTTTAATACGATAGGAAAACTTTTGACGTACTTCGTGCTGTTAGTCCTTACACAGATAAGAAATTCATGCAAGGAACAGTATGGCAACGGAGCCGTATTTCAAATACGGTCATCCAGAAATATTCACAGCCCATAACAGTCCACTGCAGGACTTAGAGCCTCTCCCACGAAAGGGGAGGTTAGATAAGTTCTACTAAGTGTATTCATACTACAGGTAAATCGGTCAATTTTTGTAATGAAAGATTCGAAATAATTTAATATTCTCAGATCTTACTCTGCGTTATTGTTACAACAGTTACCCATTCCGTTATCGAGTTACAAGAATATTCATTTAAAGCCATAACTTTGGAACGTTTCCGACAAAACTAACTACCACCTAAGACTATTTAGACGCAGCAAATAGCTTTCTACACTTATCAAAGCAAACCAACCAACCAAAGGAGGCTTGGCTTAAGTAAACATAATCGGATCCAATGACCATAATGGTAATTTATATAAATGTTTTTCCATCGAGTATGTAAAAATATTATTGGGTTCTGATGGGGGTTTTTGGGACTTATCTGAACAATTGCTCTAAGAGGTCCGACACGTACCCCGAGGTACCGGGTACGAACCGCAGTGCCGTCATGCACCAAGGACTCTTTTCTGAGTTATGTATGATCTGTTTAAATTGGCTTGTCTTATTTGGTGAACAAACAATGCCTATAGATGCCTATACATTGTCTATAGATGTCTTGAATTATACAAGAAACACATCGAATGTAAATTTCAACGAATTCTGCTGCACATTATCCATTTAAATACATAATTTCCTCAACCAAATAAGACAAGTCAGTCTGGACAGATTATACATTAGAACACTAACCTATGATGATAATAAAGCATCGTGATGAAACCTGCACATTCCTTGCACATTCATTGCCTGAATAGGCGACAGGATGTGTATCCTCGATCCAATCTGGTCAGTTTCCCCTATTAACGGGGTCACAGAGAGCAGATGGCAGTTGCTCCACTGTAATAACCTGATCTGCCAAATCCTGGACAATGGTCATGGAAGACCCTCCGCAACATTAACGCCAATTTATTCACAATTTTAAATTAGTACAGTCAGTTGTTGAGTGATACGGAGTGAGTGATAATTGACAAGTGACAGCTCAACACAAATAAAATAATATACTGGAGTGCATATTAATTAATTTATCCAACTAAAGGTTCTAATTAACGTCAATCTCGGTGTTGTGGCTTAACAATGGACGTAAAAGCTGTTAAGTGTATATCGTAGGTTGCATACACTATTTACACTTGAGTGAGTCCGCGATACCTAGCTAGTATTATACCGCAGTTCACAACTACTAAAGTCGAATACACACGGCGGGACTGATCTAGGAGGCAGCTAGATAATTAAATAGTAATCCTTACGAAGTATGAAATAAATTCCTTTCGGATACGGAGGACGTGGTTGGACGTCCGACCAAGGTCGATTTCCTGCATATTCAGGCGACTGAACCTTGGTCCAATCTGGTCAGATTCCCCTGCTATCATGGTTACAGAGAACTTCCTGGATCATGGTCAAGGCACAACCAAGATATCAATGCCGAGATGACCGTTGATACACTGCATGCGTTACTATAGCAACGGCTGCTGTTGCCGTGTCGTCCGTGTGCCTCATACTTCTGTCCGCGTGTAGTCCCGTCGACAGCACGCGGGCGGCACAGCGCCGGCAGCCGTCTTACAGTGCCACAATATTTTCTAACCCAGTGACGGGCGGCGTTGTTCAAATAAATTTCACATGGAAGCGCAGCCATTTCTCTTCAGTTCCAGTTTTGCCCACCGGGTCAGATAAGTTTGTTACATGCCTTTGACTGTGGCAAAAAATGCGCTCCCTGTCATAGCTCATAGGTTCAGTACCAGTTTTCATCACTGAGTCAGATAAGTTTGTGGCACTGTACATGCCTTTGATTTAGGCAAAAAATGCGACACGCCCATTGCTCATAGCCAGATAGCTAGGTGTAGGTACACCAAACGTACTAGGTGGTTTATAAAGTGATCAGTCAAACGTCTCACTCTTTATGGATGAGCCTCTAGGCTAGGCAGTAAAAAGCATGTCCAATCGACGGGCCGTTCCGAGCCGCGGCCACCGAAGCCACCGTTACAGGTAATTGGCAGACCAAAAGTACGGGTTACACGCACTTGACATGTGGGCCATTGATTCTTCGCAACGGAACAGGTATTTTGCACACAATTAATAGAAAACTGGTGTGTGAAGGCTTGCCGTTAAAACTGTTGAAGCTATGTGATGAAAGTGTTGTGATTATTATAAGCAAGAAAATTTATAACGAGATAAGTGTTCTTTATTAGACTGTGCTATGAGATAAACGGATTATGGAGTATGTCTAATTTTTTTTTTTTTTGTCTAAGGAGGCAATACGGTCAGACGATCGACCTGACCTCCGCGATCTCCTCTTTTCTGTACGGGATCTCTACGTATAGCTCCCGTATTGTGAGGTTTCAAAGAAACTTTCTTCCACGCACTCTTAAGGTTGTGGAATGTGCTGCCTGCTGAAGATGAAGTTCTTCAATTAGGTTAGTTAGTAATTAGGTTTTCTGTATCTAACTACCATCTGTCTGTATGGTATAGCATTTGAAATTGTCTTAAAGGTGAGCTATTTGGTGAGGATATCATAAATATCAACAGGGATATGTGGAAATAGCAGCCCAAACCATTATCAAGAAAGATGTCGCGTGGAAAGAGTAAGAACCGATAGATTGACATCACTTGGAAGAGCCAACGGCTTACGACTTGCGAAAATGCTGAAAACCGTGAAAAAATTGATGGCATACGCCGGGATGACTGCTTGAATGATCATGATCATCATTATAAAGTAAGTAAAACTATCGATACATCATTTTATGTCGAACCGAAATCAATACATTACTGTCGACTCATGTAATTAATCATGATGACATTTTGAAACTACACAGATAAAGATTTCTTTTTACATAACCGTGTGACAAACGACCAGGCAGCGACCTGATGGAAAGTGGTAACTGTTGCTCATAACATTTACGATTGATACATTTGAGCGTCGTTAAATATGTGTTATTACTAAAAAAAATTTTATATTACACAAGACAGGCATTGGCCGCGATCTCACCTGTTGGTAAGTGACGATGCGGCCGAAGATGGAGTATGCCCGTGAGGTGAGGTGTAAGCTGCTTCTTCTTATGCCTGAATAAGTTGGCTACATGTATTTCAACTCTGAACGCAACAATAAGCAATTTTCTTGGCAGCAGAAATCCTATCGCACGGTAACTACCAAACTAAACATAATCACTTCATATTTGTTTGTGGTCGGCGGGGATAATCACACCATATACCACATATGCCATCAGTTAACAGGCTTGCTCACTTTACCTCCCTCTGTTATAAAAAGACCTTTATTTCGAAGCCAAATACCTACACCACTTTCACTACTACCACAACCACAGTACAAAACACTCTTCTACAAACGACGTGTGCCATTGCACTTAACTTTAGGCGAAACGCCTAAGGAAAAAGCATTGTCTTAACCGACCTTATGTGGAAATTAAACCGTTGGTCACTCTAAACTATAAAGTTTTTGTTACTTCTAAATGCTTAGAAATATCTTAGAGCGGCAACTTAAAAGTCGCCTAAGTCCAGTGAAATCAGGCTCTAGTCTCACTCCATAGAGCTTTTAAAAACGCCATGATAAGTACTCATATTGTTTGTAATCACTGTGCAAGTAGGTATACTTACATGAAAACAAAAAGCGGTCTGTCCGTCTACTGAATCCATATGGATGTGCCGACTGAGGCGTAAAGCGAATGAGAAACAATAACTATACATGAAGCTGTGTGAAGTGTAATTGGAGATAACATGTTACAAGATTTCTACAAGTATCGAAGAAAGGTAGTAGCTAGGTGCTTTCAATATCGTATGCAGGTAATACAGCGAGCTTAGCTAAGCTGAATTCTACGATAAGTATCGTAGGATCTACACATAGTAAAAAACAAAGTCGCTTCCCGCCGTCCGTCCTTATGAATATAAGTAAGCTGAGATCTTTTAACTACGCAAAGGATTTTAATGCGTTTTTCAACAAAAGATAGAGTGATTTGAAAGGAAAGTTTATAAGCAAGATAAAAAGGGTAGGTAGAGGTAAAGTAGGTTTACGCGAACGAAGTCGCGCCGGGTCTACTAGTAAAAAATAAAATGGAATCAACGTAGGTGTTATGATCAATATTCTGTGACGTAGGACAGGGTTTCTTAAAGTGGGATACGTAGCATGTGTATCAGCGGTCCGCATTAGCTCAGTTAAAACGTAAATGATAGGCTTAACGTATTTAATATAATATAATTCTTTCAAAGATATGTTAAAGGCCGGATGGCTCCCCGTGACAGTATATTAGTAATCTTTATTAGAAGTACTCTTGGAAACGAATTCGATAATGTTTTTTAAATAATAAACTAAGAAAACGAATTTGTTATTTATTTACTTGTTGTTGTATAATTTATGTTGTTAGTGCTATACTCTTTGCCCGTGACTTATTTCGATTTTCGGATTAAACACTAAAGAACTGGTTTTAACTAGCCTCGAACTGTCCCTACTCCCAACCAATCAGCCTTGAATAGTCGTCACTGCACTTCACATCGATGTGTATGGTGTGAACATTGACTCTTGTGTTCTCCAATTCGGTTAGCAGCTCCACAATATTGCGGAATTCCTAACACTGCATTAATAAGGCGGATGATGGATGATCCGCATGATGCAGCCTTCACTTTCGACTTCTCCTATTAGATAGAACTCTTGATTTGATTGCTATGTTATACGAAACGTTTGAAGGAGCAGTGGACATATGCCCGCTTGTACAATACCGTTACGATAGAAAGAAACGATATGGAACGATACGATAAGAAGCGATAGCGACGATAGGAAAAAGGATAGGGATAGGGATAGGGAAGGCTAGAGAGGGAAACGATAGAGAGAGACAAAGTTACTAATCGAATGACTATCTTTGTGACATCACATCACCAGCCCGTAACAGTCTACAGCTGATAAAGTTCAGATAAGGCTCAAGACACGCCTTCTCCATATTAGTAGAGGGTTGAATCTCCACGTTTAGCAGGCTTGAAGATGTAGAAAATTCTTGACATAAAACAGTTGCTGCCACTAGAAAAACCTTGAATTCGATTCAGTTGCATATTTTCGTGACATAGTCATCATTGAATAGAGACTAGGTTGTACTAGAATAGCTTATTGCAAGATTGTTGCATAAGTATACCTACTCTTAGATACGTGCCACTAAGCGTGAAAACTAATGAATAGGTAACTCTACTCTACTCTACATGAATGCAATGTTTTGTAAGCGATGCATCTAGATTTTGCACTCGGATTTGCGCAGTGTCTTTACCCTTGGCACTCTTGTATCTCTCCTATTGTATTTACCAATATCGTGCGAGACGCAATGTCAAATTCTAGCGTGTAAAATTCGTTTTATTGTCGCAACGACGATGAACTGTGAACTCATTCGTAGATTAGCCGCTTTGGTTCAACCTTTATAATGCACGGATAAGGAATGGAATACGTTGCCTGTGAGTGTGTTCCATGAACATTATAATCTGGACGCCTAGGCTAGAGTGAATAGGTTGTTCATAGACAGGCATGCTCCATCTTCGACCGTATCGTCACTTACCAATAGGTGAGATGGCGGTCGAATGCCTGGCTAGTCCAATATAAAAAAAAATTCTGAGTAATAATTTTAATTATGAGTAAAACTACTACTACCTACTAAAATTATCCATTCTATCCAACGCGCATTCCCTTAAGGCAGCTCGGACGAATGCATCAAGAAATCGTTTTGACACAAAAAGTAACTCTGAATCATATTAATAAGGCAGTGTTTTATACAAAAATTGTATCAATTGACCGTTGCCGGCGAGTGCGTCGCGTGGGACGCTGTAATTACCAACTTATCTTTACGACTCCCAACTCCTACGTCAGTTTGAACTCGCATACAACAGCCCCTTTCACCGGCCGCAACTATAACTTTGTAAAGACATAAGTTGCAAACTTAACGCTGTCAGTTGGAGCAGTCTGCTTGTCGTACAATTTGCAGGAGCTTCTCAGTGGAGCAACTGCAAAGTTAAGTTTGCGTCAACTGACAATGGCTGCGCAGTCGCACGCTCATTGTGCGAAGAGTTTAAGTAAACTAGTGCAGTGTAACTGTGGCCCGCCGCGTGTTGAGCCAAGTCGTGAAAACGTGACATGACAGTGATAAGTGGAGCTTGCGCCGAGAAGTAACGCTGAGGGTGCGGTATTTGGGATATAGGTATAGCTGTTGGTCGCTCTTATTCTAATACTGTTTTATATGATCTTCATATGATGCGAGTTTAAAAGATACTCTACCGGTCCAATTGTTTTAAACTCAAAATACCCCATTAACTAATACAATCTGATAGCTGCCCAGCAAGGCAAGCAAGCACAAGTGCGGCAACGATACAGCTAGCGCCGCGGGAGAGCGTTTGTTTCCTTCTCTCAAGACTAACATGAAAGAGATAGCAGTATCTATGTCGCGCCTTTTCTCGCTTGTCGCGCGCGAGAGCACACTTGTGCTAGCCGTGCTGATCTGTAGTCCGTCAAGTTTATGTCGCACTAAAGTTGATCTAAGCGCGCTAACGAGTTGTCGATCCTAGGCATTGAGTCCGCTAATTTACAATTTACTAAAAGCACTATTAAATTGTAATTGGATTGCAGTCGCAGCTCAATGGCAGTTTTACGCGTGTTTTGGTATTCTGCGACAATTAAAACTGCCGGTGAGCTGCTATTACGATCCAATTATAATTATTCAGAATTTGCATAGAACACCTGCAGTATTCGGTGTTAAGCAGTTTCCTGAGGATGCTCTGGGGAGGAGGGAAATGTGCTCTCGAGCTAGGGAGCTAAAATGACATTCATTATTTTAAATCTAATGAATTATGGTAACCCGTGAATTTAGGCCAAATACCAGCAAAAACATAATGTCGTTTAAATTCAAGATTTATTACTTTTTCGTGTAACAATTTCATCAAGACATCAGTTATGAGCGCGTTGAAGTCTTTCCTAAGAAAAACTGAAATAACGTCTGAATAAAAAACTCGCATACTTACAATGTGCAAATTATGTGTGTTATATAATTCAACTTACTTATTAAGTATAAGTAGTTATTCATCATCATCATCATCGTGGCGTCAATGTCCCGGTTGTGCTCTCGCGAACGAGGGCCCGGGGTCCGCCTTGACCATGATCCAGGATTTGACAGATCAGGTAATTACAGTGGAGCGACTGCCATCTGGCCTCTATGCTATCAGGGGAAAATGACCAAATTGGATCATGGTTACACATTCAGTCGCCCGAATGTGCAGTTTTCATCAAGTTGTTTTTCCTCACCGTAAGAGCATCGGTTAGTATTCAAGTAATGTACATTACTCAGAAAAGAGTCACTGGTACATGGTCGGAGTGGGAGATAAGTAGTTATCCATAATGTACAATAATACTTAGTCGCACCAGTAAATTTTTGATTCGGTTGTTCATAATTTAAATAAGCATTTTATTATGTACCAGTGGATCTGGCGCGACTTCGTACTTTACCCCTACCTACCCTTTTTATCTTGCTTATAAACTATTTAGTGTCGAAAACCACATTAAAATCCATTGCGTAGTTTAAAATATCTAAGCGTTCAAAAAGCAGACAGACGGCGGGAAGCGATTCTGTTTTATACTATGTATTGATACCTACAATAATAAATAATCATCTCGGCGTTAATGTCCCGGTTGTGTCAGGGGCCCGGGTCCGCCTTGACCATAATACGGTAGTCCTAGCTGGTGAACTTCGAACTAAGCCTTTAGCCACCTTGTATATAACTGTTACTGGTGCTATGAATGAATGGATGAATAAATTTTATTAAAGACAAAAATTCTTAAAATAAATAGTCCATATTTTGTTAAAATCATCGTGTTATTGTTGTTATGTTTTGTTTGTACGTAGATTTCGCTGCCTTAACTACGAGTAAGTAAGTAAGTACATACCTATTTGTCTCCGGTAGGTACTTACCTCACTTACCTTTAAAAAATTAACAACGGCCTGTCTGTATGCAACGCATGACCTCCAAGCCGTGGATAATAGTTATTATCCACGATGCATAAATTTGAAAGATGACGGTTTAATTTCAAGTAATTACAACCGATGAGTCACCTTGACTTTTTGTTGGGATCGTTAGAAGAAGCTATGGCATTACGTTGCTTTGTTTCTTGATTTTGTTTATGACATCATGTTGCAAACAAAAACTATGTCCAAATTCCATCCAAGACGGTGCCAGAATCGCGGTAGGTATCACAACAACGTAATGTTTATGGTATTGGTGTTAGAATACAGAAAATAATGAGAACCTACTTAGTTGTTTACAAAACTATAGAAGCAATTTCCCTTCAATCCAGTAACGTCCACTGCCAGTCTCCACCAGTGTATCGAAAAGCGTTCTGGGGACGTGAGTGGATCCTATATCTAGACGCTTAAGTGGTTTTTCTTTATAAATATAGTTTTTTTATAGACTAAACAGGCATTTGACCGCCATCTCTCCTGTTGGTAAGTAACAATGCAGCCGAAGATATAACATGCCCGTCTTAGGACAGCCTATTCACTCCAGCCTTGAAGGCGTCAAGATAATATTGATCAGGGAATACACTTACAGGCCGACGATAGATTCGGGATAGACATTCCTGACGTAAGTGCACCAGGAGGCCCAACCCCAGCTAATCTGGGAACAGAGCAGGAGGAAGAAGAAAACACTAGCAGGCACCGTGTTCCATTCCTTCACCATACGCATTATTAAGGTCGAACCAAAGCGGCTCGTGCTAATAGCTGGAACATCCACGATAAGGATGAAGCGGTCGCAGATCGTCTGCGATAGCGGAAAAGGGCCGGTGGAATGATCCAATATTTTGCCACCATAAGGTGTCTAGAGGCTTGAGTGGATCCTATATTTGTCACCATAAAGTAACGAGGTTACCAAAATGTACCTATATTCACACTAGTAGTATGGATACGAAGATCTGCCAAGACAAAGACTGGATAAACTTTTAACTACCCAGTATCAACAGAGCCCTAAGGAAATAACTATAAAGTTTAACTTAATTCTTGATGGATTTTGATATAATAGTGTTACAATATATGTGTTTACTATAATACTAAGTTTCTGTATAAGCTTTTTTGATAAACTGAAATTTTGAAAACTAATTTATATTATATTGTCATTTTGAGTAAGTACATAGGTTGAAGTGAATGTTGTATATACCTATAATTGGGGTGAATACAAGTCTTGTACCTTATCTAAACTAGTAACTTTTATATATGTACTCTGTTGGTATATTAAATAAATAAATACAGATAGCAAGAAGAATACAGGTAAAGAACAACCAGAACGACAGCATTAAACCCTTAACATGTATACGACGAGAAGAGCGTCGGTGGCCGAGCGGTTAGAGTATACGACTCGTAAGCCAGAGGTCCCGGGTTCGAATCCCGCTCCGGCCATGTACCAATGACTGTTTTCTGAGTTACGTACATTAGTTGAATACTAACCGATGCTCTTACGGTGAGGGAAAACATCGTGATGAAACCTGCACATTCAGGCGACTGGATGTGTAACCATGATCCAATCTGGTCAGGTTCCCCTGGTAGCAGGGTCATGGAGGTCAGATGGCAGTCGCTCCACTGTAATTACCTGACCTGCCAAATCCTGGATCATGGTCAAGGCGGACCCCGGGCCCTCGTGCGCGAGAGCACACCCGGGACATTAACGCCAAGAATGTTTTTTTTTTTATGTATACGACGAGAGGATGCCGAAGACCGGGCGAAGTAGAGAAAATTGAGTAGGAAAGCGGATATAGCGGGATAAGCGCTAGGACGATGATGATGATGATGTACCTAATCAAAAATAAATTAGAATAAACGAGACATACTTCATAAACAACATTATCGTCATCCACTGATGAAGCTCAACAAGAGAGAAATTTTAGTTAAGTACTAAAGTTCACAATTTTTCACAGGAATACAGTGTTTGCTTACTACTTAGAATAATTTTTAATTGCGGCAAATAACATTTAGAAAAAGAATTCTCAGTCAGTCCAGGGCTTGGCAACATTTCTAACTGGTCAACTTTCCGGTTGCGGGCCTATCGACGTAACCGCTGCTTATGCGATGGCCAATCCACTCATTTCTTGATTTACCGGTCGATTCTCAGCATTACGACATTCCTGCCTTGTAAAGGCGGCGACTACGCACCTTTTCAGCTTATCCCGTATAAGTATTTATATACACAAACGCAGACATTTAATTTCATCCAACATGGATACCATTCTATATTTGTTTTTTAGTTTTAATGCGATATACCTACCACCTCTCTCATGATCCCATGATTGAGCTAAAATGTTGCATACAAATTGTAAAATTAAGCAATCCAAGATGTAGCTGAATCATACACTACAATATGCTAATCATTACACGGTGTATGATCATTTGAGAAGATGGCAAGCGTTGCCGGTCTCAAGAGAACACCGAGATGACCCTGATGAGATGGTTGGATTTCTATCTTTATTGTGCAACCAGTCGCGGAGACCGACAATGACAATAATTGATGCTAAAATATTGGTTACAACGGCTTCGTCGCGTCGCGTAACATCACTTACCAAACTGTCAGGCCACCGCTGACTCCGCTCACGCCAATGCGGTGAAAGTACATCATCGTAAAACACGACAATTGTCATAAAAAATTCCATCATCTTTATAAACTTTTGTAGGAACAGCCAATATTCGGGTTATAAACGTTATAAAGTTTGCAATGTGAAAATTGTGTAAATACATATTTTAAGGATATGAATGTTTGTAGACAATAATACGAGTACCTAATCTCAGCACCTGGCGATACCGTTATCAGTGGGTAGGAGTATGTTATAGCTGTTGTAAATGTAATGTTTATAAACATGCTCAGGCACTGCACCTGTGGAGTAGCGGGAGAGGGCATAATAGATAGGTAGCTCACCTCCGGAGGCGCGGCGAACTTGAGGTTAGCGAGGGAGCCGTGCGAGCGGCTGCGGTGCTCCTGCCTGATGCTGTAGGAGAACGCGCGCTCGTTGAGGTGGCCTTTCTTGCGATAGATGCCGCCCGCGTCCTCCACCGCCTCCAGCCCGTTCATGCTCTGCGCCGCCTTGAGCGCGGCCGGCGGCGGCTTCGAGCGGCGCGGATCCACCGTGGCGTACTGCAACCGCCCGCGGCCCGGAGGCCCCAGCGGCCCCTGCGGCCCCGGCGGGCCCATAAACTGCGGCGGGCCCGGTGGCGGCCGCGACCGGTGCGCCAGTGTGGCGGCGCGGTGCGGCAGCGTGGCCGCCGCGTGCGCCGCGTGCGCCGGGTGCCCCGGGTGCGCCAGCAGCACCAGCGGCTGCCCGCCCACCCACGGCCCGGCTCGCCCCAGCGACCGCCCGTTCATCATCGCGCCCACGCCCGGCCCCGGACCGGGCATCGTCGCGTACATTTCGTCGGCCGACGCGGACGATTTCTTTTTACTCTTCTTCGTGATGGTCTTCTTCTTGGGCTCCTCGGGCGGCGGCGGCGGCGGCGGCACGGACGCCGGGCGCGTGATCTGCCGCGGGCGCGGCGCGCGGGCGGCGTGCGGCACGTCGTCGCTGACGTCGTCGCGCTCGATCTCGCCGATCCACACCTTGTGGTTCTCGTCGCCGTCGTAGGCCTCGAGCTCCTCCTCGCCGTCGGGCAGCAGCGTGCCTGGCGGTGGCCCCGAGCGCTCGGCCTCCAGCCGCTTCGCGTACGAGCTGTCGGCGTACGCGTGGAAGCAGCAGCGCACCAGCGCGTTGGCGGCGGCCTCGCGCCGGCAGATGAACGCGTGGCACTCGAGCACCTTGATGCCCTGCGTGCGGCGCAGCACGGCGGCGAAGAGCGGCGGGCGGCGCGGCGCGGGCGCGCGCGCGAACGGCGAGTCCAGCGGCAGGAACCGCGGCGCGCCCTCCACCGTCACGCGGCGCACGGCCGCGCAGTAGTGCAGGCTCGATATGGGGAAGAAGCGGGCCACCCGCGACCCGCTCTCGTCGACGTTCTCGAGGAGGATCCCGTTCGACCAGACGGATAGCCACGAGTCTATGCCGCCGGAGGTCGCTCCCTTTTCCGGATACAACTCGCGGAGCGGTTCCTGGATGCCCTGCAGGCCGTCCTTGCTCTGCTGCGGCACCGCCGAGCCCAGGTAGAGCACGCGGCACCGGCAGATGGGGGTGGACTCCATGGCCACTGCACTGTCACATCACTCCCTGTTCACTCGCGGCGCGGACGGCGGGCGGCGGTCGTCGCGGACGTGTGCGGCGCGGCGCGCGCGGCGGCGAGTGAGCGGAATTCAAGATGGCGGCCGGCGCGCCCGCGGGGCGGGGGCTTGCCTGCTGCCTGCCTGCGCGCCCGCACCTGTGAAGAAGCCTCGGCTCGATTATACGTAGGTTGTGCCAGTCGCGGTTCATTTATTTACAATAGCGGCCACTTACTAATGTCTCGCAGGTAAACGACGCAGATTTTTTAATGTCTCACCAATAGAGGACGTGCTATCTCTGATCAATGGCAGTAAAGGAAATCGCATCCCTATTGAAAAGATTTTTATTTGTTGTATTTTTATTAATGCAGGTGGCATCAACCGACAGTCCGGAATCTCGACAAATACCTTTGTTGTATCCAATTGTATAAAGTGAGGTAGGAACATTACACATCACATCACACTTCCCAAAAAATATAAGATAGCCTACCACTTACCAGATAGGAACACTTGAGTATACCTACCAAGATAATTTTTTCTTCAGATTTCTGTAGGAGTACTTACTTACCAATACATCCTTTTGAATACCTACTCGGTCTCCAGGGTATCTTACCCAATTTCGGTATACACGAAGACTCCACGGATCATCGGTCCCTTCCCTAGATCACCTTTGTTTACAACATGACGCCTTAACTCAAAGGGCCATCGGAAGATTCTCAAGATTACTTTAGCTTAATTCGATAACCACAGATAATCAGTGGGACGGTGAGACATTGCGTTGCGAATTCGGTCGCGACTACGTCCCTACGTGTTGGAATGCGCGGCGCGCGGTGAAACGAAGGTCGAAAACGTTGCATGCGGTTCCGACGACTCTAATAGCTTCTCGATGTTTTATTTTGCCGTCAATTAGGTATTCTGGTAGGTAATTAATTGAATAGTTGGGTCAAGATGCGAAGAAATATCGGCACTTAAATAGTCAATCATCGAGTCGTTAATAGAGTAGCTAATTATTGTAATTGAATAGCACTAAACCTGTTCCATCTAGATTGGTAGAGTAGCTGTTAAGAATGCAAATTGGGCACCTATATTTCGAAGCTGAAAGGAAACTATGTGTTACAGCTAAGTGGACTCATGGTTCTCTTCTTTTCTTAGTCGGTCACTCACTGCTGAGTATCGTGATTTCTGAGTTTGTCAATTAGGTGCCTCCATCGGCTGCATTCCGTCGCTTGGTGTAGTGCGGTGCTGACCGGTATTTCCAGCTTTCCGGTATGAGCCGACCATCGGTTTGGACTTCGGCCTCTCGGTCTTTTTCCCTGTACTTTTCCTGTCACCATCAGACGTTACAAGTTACCTATATATACCTATGTATACCTTATAGCTGGCCTTATAAAATGTAAGTAGTAAGATAAGCAAACGTTTCAAAATCGTATAGAAGGAATTGAACTATGTACATTAAGACATACACATGCATACACAAAGCTCACGCCTTTGTCCCATAGAAAAGGCAGGCAGACTTTGTGAAAGCTCCGCATAACATATCACGCATTTGTAACTATGACATAAGTTCCTGATAAGCAACAAAAAGCCCAATTTTTAATACCTACGCATTCAAAACTGATGCTCTTACGGTGAGGGAAAACATCGCGATAAAACCTGCACATTTAGGCGACTGATTGTGTAACCATGATCCAATCTGGTCAGGTTCCCCTGGTAGCAGGGTCACGGAGGTAAGATGGCAGATGCTCCACTGCAATTACCTGATCTGCCAAATCCTGGATCATGGTCACGGCGGACCCCGGGCCCTCGTGCGCGAGAGCACAACCGGGACATTAACGCCAAGATGACATAGGTGAAAAAGTATGTAATGGAAATGAGTACCCAGCCCGCGGGTGGTGCGATGGCGGAATTGTGATGTGGGTGGTTAAACCAGCCATTTAATGAGAAGGCTTGTCAGTTAATCAAACGCCGGCATTCAATTGAGTGACTAAAGGACAACCATACAAGTAGTTGAATGTAACGTTCAGCTACTTAGCTGAACGTTATTTAGCCGTTTTGTTAAAGGGTATGTTTGGTTAGTGTGACGTAACTTATTTAATAATGGAATTATTGATGGCAAAAAATTTAGTTTAGTAAGTATACAATTAATGGTATTGCGTGTACCTATACATTGATAGTATTTACCACAATAAAACTTTAAATTTAAAATGGCACGAAACTTTGGCAGACATGTGTTTCTAATTTTAGGTATAAAAAGAAAATGAACAAAAGTTATCTTAATTTTTACTTTAAAACATGTAGGAACTTTAATTTTAGTTAAAACGAAAAAGAATACAAAAAGATTGCTTCGCGTGCAAGCTGTCAGACGCCATATTTATTTACCAGCGCCAAAGGGTTTCAAATTTGAACTATATTTAAATCACCTGCCTGATTCAACGTCAGCCGTCTTCAGAGGGCTAGCTTATTATAAGCCAATTAGTTAAACGTTTAGCTTCAATCAGTTCAATCAGCGATCAGACTAGGCATTCAATTGAATGCCGGCGTTTATTAAACGGACCAGCCTTCTTATTAAATGGCTGATTTAACCAGATGGCTGCGACATGGGCACCAGATCAATACGGCAAAAAATGCATGAGGCCAGCCTTTATCAGTTCACTTGTCGATGAGTGACCATACTAGAGATGTAACAGATATCCGGCCACTATCCGGTATCCGGCTTATCCGGCCATAATTTACTATCCGGCCGGATACCGGATAATGCGTTACTATCCGGCCGGATACCGGATAGTATAAACGTATAAAAAGCCCATAAAAGTGATTTTGCTCATCGAAATATATGTAGCAGTCGAGTAAAAAGTCGTATCAAAACGTTTAATAACCACAAATATTAATCAAAGAACTATTGATTATGTCGGCATATCGGCACCTATTCTACTCGTATTGTTCATTTGGTAGGTTAGCAAAAAATTTTAATACTTTTCTGGTCTCTTCTTTTTGCACTATGCCTTTTCCATTAGCTGGAGTCAGCTCTTCTTGTCTGTTTCCTCCATTTCTCTCTATTTTGAACAGTAGCAGCGTCAATAATATTGTCCTTCAGGTCCCGTTGGTCCACCGTCAGCCAGGTGGCGTGGGTGTCTTCCGCGTCAGCGAGTCGTTGTCGCCAAATTTAGGGCTACTTGCACTAAGGTGATCTTTGGGGCAGCGGAGCATATGCCCACACCATCGCATTGAGCGTTCTTAAATTTTCTCGGGCCTATGCCCGTGACTTTGTAACTTCCACGAGTGTGCACATTACGTACTTTGCCCAACAGGGTGACACCCGCTGATCAGCATAAATGCGGATTTTTGTCGTGTGTAGTTTTGACAAGTGCTGTTTAGTATAATAATGTACTTAATAATTTAAAGTCAATCAAGATATTTATTGATATTATAGATATGAAAAAAAATTATCCTGGATTAAAAATATGAATTTCTTTATATTTAGAGGTAGTATATTATTATGCCAGTATAGACATTAACGCCAAGATGATTAATATTATACGATGTCGTTTATCCTCTACGATGCTGTGGGCTAATGTGTAAGCCCGTATTTTGAAACTGTCAATCCGTATGAGGGCGGAAGAATTGTTCAGTTCAACGTTCAAATTATTCACATTAAACGAAAACTTTAAATTACATAAACACATGCAGTCGTATAAATTCCACGATACGATTACAGCTTGCACAAACTTGTTCAGAGACTATGACCTGTGGAATATCCGGCCGCCGGATATCCGGCTATCCGGCTAGGAGGCTGGCCGGCTATCCGGCTAGGAGGCTGGCCGGCTATCCGGCTAGGAGGCTGGCCGGATATCCGGTATCCGGCCAAACAACTATCCGTTTTATCTCTAGACCACACCTTCAAAAATTGGAACAATAAACACAAACAAAAGACTCTGAACTTAAAATTTATTTTAACAATAATATTTACAATAACATTCTATACGCAAATTACATAAAAAATGTACCATACACACTTTACGCTGACTTCATTCACCTTTTTACAAAATACACTTTACCTAAATAGCTGTAAACACAATAATATAAACAAATCACATCACTCAATAAAACTAAATTAAGTCCTTGGCTAATTGGAAAAGTTCTTGGCTAGTTGAAAATTCCTTGTAATCGTCTGAGTGACTTGACGCTAGAGCAATCTCGCTTTTTCGAGAACGCAATTTATGTATTACATTTGCAGTCTTTATATTTTTTAAATATCACCTGTTTCACAAAAAAACCGTAATATTTTCTTATGCTATTCAGTGACAAACGAGCAGACAGCCCACCTGATGGTAAATAGTAACTGTCGCTCATAACATCTACAATTCATACATTTAGGCTGCAGGTAACAAAAATGAACAGCAGGTGCGTTGCCACTGTGAGGACTAAGATAAAATGCATCATGCCTGTATTTGCGCTAGCTACCTTATCCTTCAAACCGGAACACAACAATAGAAGCATTGTTGCTTGGCGGCAGAAATAGATAAGACGGATAGATAATATAATGAATTCCTGTTTCGTTCCAGTTCCTAGTTTTTCCAGGGTTGGTATTTACAGGTCAACCTTCGATCGTCTTAACGTATTTTCAAAATATTATATTTTACTTTGGGTAAACCTTTTGTAGTCGTTTCGTTAAGAAAGCGCAGCTCGCAACAGAGGCAATCCAAAGCAACAACGCGACTAGTGCAGCATAGCCGATTCCCTACTATCCTGGTATCCCTTTGATACACAAAGATTTCCTCGCGGTGCACAATATGTATGTACCTAACTAATTACTTTAAAAATACCACTACTTAAGTCCTTTATATGTACACTAGTGGATCCGGCGCAACTTCATTCGCGTACCTACTTTATCCCTACCTACCCTTTTTCTTGCTTATAAACCTTCCTCCTGAATCACTGTATCCATTGTTGAAAACCACATTAAAATCCGTTGCGTAGTTTAAATATAAGCGTACATATATACATACATAGATACACAGGGACAGAGGGCGGGAAGCGACTTTGTTTTGTACTATATAAAGATAAGGCATACGTACAGTCAATAAGAATTAAATTTCAAACAAAGTGAGGTATTCAACTCGGTAGTTTTCGAGACGGTATAATTACATCCTATTCCGAAAGTCCACAATAGCACTATCTTTCATTGAGTCGGTCCCATCCGCCCGGCGGCTCTGCCCCGCTAACCGGGCCAGATTACGTTTGCGGGCCAGATTATTACACGCAATAAGGAATGAAAAACTAATTACAGACGCTCCGAATTAACTGGAGCCTGGATTTTGGATTGATTCGGATGCGCGGGCGAGCCGACGTTGGTCGGACGTCCGACCGCGTCCTTCGTACCCAAAAGCGACTTTATATACTGCGCAAGTGTTAGTATTAACTGCAACTGACAGTTGGTCGGCTCCAGCCAAAAAGGAACGTCTGTCACTAGTTAAAGTCCTTATACTCCGTAAGAGCCATTTCTATGACGATGACAGGCTATGAGCATGCCGATTCGCCATATTGTGTGCTAGGGAATTCTATAGTACATTCGCGTTAAGAAAATAGTGAGTAAAGATGCGGAGTAAACATTCAAACAATTTATATTTAAACGTAGATCGTTAATGGATAAAAATTAACTTAATGTTTTTTTAGTTACACTACTAAGGTGGCAAACAAGCGTGCGCCAATTAACCTAATTGGCTCAAATTAAAAATAAAGTCAAGTATATCCCTTTGACTACAGACTGAAGTGGCAGTGGGCATGGCATATAGCTAGAAGAACAGATGGCCGATGGGGCAGTAAAGTTCTCGAGTGGCGACCACGTACCGGAAGACGCAGCGTGGGGAGGCCTCCCACAAGGTGGACCGACGACCTGGTAAGGATCGCAGGTACCAGCTGGATACAGAAAGCACAGGACCAGCCTTTGTGGAGATCTCTGGGGGAGGCCTATGCCCAGCAGTGGGCGTCTTCTGGCTGATATGATGATGATATCCCTTCGCCTAACAGCCAGTCTAGTACTTGCTGTTTAATCCAACCGGCGAGGTATTCATTTTTATTATTGTCTGCCGTCAACTGGTCACTGAAATTAGCTTCGTAATTTGTTGCGACCCGATTGGTCGAGGGGCCTAAGCCGGCGGACAACGACTGACTCACTATTTTCATATCGCGAATAAACTATAGTTCTTATGCCAGTTCTTTTTGAGAACAGTCATAAGTTGATAACCGTCAGCCATTTTATATACTAAAAGTTGACCGATTGCCCGGTCCTTTTTTTTCGTCTGGAATTTCTTTCGTCAATGATTTTAGGCAATATACGAGTTGAATTTCATATCCTCTACTGAATTGTGTCTTGTGTACGTTCGTGTCCACTTTTATAGACAAAGTAAAATATACACTGCTAATATTTCGGCGTCTTCCCGTACCCCGCCTCGTCGCCGTGCGGCACTTTGCGCTTCTGTATAATATTTTGAATCTGTGGACAAAGAATGAATACTGAGTTTTTTTTCAATTCCAACCGTTGACAAACGGGCAACTGAGGGCTTACCGTTAACTCTTATAGCAAGACCTAAACAGAACTGCCTTGCTTAGAACGAAACAAGCTTATGTGACACGTATAGCGCTGTCTCGTTCTAAGCAAGGCAGAGCTAATGGTAAGCCTCCTGATGAAAAGTGGTCAATACTTGACTAGTTTATGAAATATCGTCGTAAGTGACCTAGTTATTTTTGCTGTGTATTTAAAATAGTACTGTGGCAGTGGTGTGTCATGTCAGTCCAAAGGAAACACTGTAGCCGGGAGCTCATTTCACTTCAGAATAGTACGAGCGAGAAACGTTCCTTCGAACCTTCGCGTGGACACCACCTGGTCTACGTAGTAGGGATGAGTACTCAGTCCGGGGGATTTTCAGATAGCTATTTTAAAAAGTAAAAGGTAAAGTTCGGCGTGCCTCACTAGATGGCGCAGCTTAGACAGGATTCAAGTATTGAATTTGGTAACCGAATTTACTCGAAAAGATGTGTCCTGAAAAAATACTTAGTTTTAGAACCTTTCCTGAGAAGAAAGCGCACAATATCTACATTTTTATAACTCTAACGGTCACGTTTAAATGTAACATAATGTTTCAAACTATCGCGGTTATTATCACACATTTTAAGGGTATGTTCCGGGTTTCCTACCGCGCACCATTCCCATCCCGTCATCCCGTGACCATTATGCATGCAACTGTGTTGAAATATCATGCTACTCGTCAACAAAGGTACGCGGTTGGAAACCCGGAACATACCCTTAAAACGTTTAGATTTAATTTTGAGAATCGTGTCCAATCAACGCCAACTATTACCATATGAACTATTGTTTCTTTTTAATTAGCACCCGGAAAATCTCCCATTCTATGTTACCTGTTGCCACTCCCGGTCCAATTCTGCCTTCTCGCTCTTGTCTTTGGTCTTCCTGGTCTTCCTGCCATCCTGCGTCTTCACACCGTACTGGAAGGCGGCCTTCGGTAAAGCCTCCTTGCTACTCATGTACGCCGAGTACTCCTCCTGAGTGTCGAAGTCCCAGCGACCTGTGAGGAGTGAATAAAAAAATACATTGATTTATTGCATTTTTATTCATTCTATTTGCCAACTGATTAACACTTTTTGGTACATTGAAATATTACATGAAGGATTTTTAACGCTTAAATGTAAATCCAATAACAGGCAAACTTACTTGAAGATATTATACATTTTCTTTTAATTTTAACAAAGAACAATATGTCTACACAATTTTCGGGGTAATACAGTTTGTTACCTGCCCCCTCGACTCACCTATAGGCCCCGTCAGCTCACCCAAGGCTCCCTTAATCTCACCCATAGACCCCTACAGCTCACCAATGGGCTCCCATTTTCGGGGTAATACAGTTTGTTACCTGCCCCCTCGACTCACCTATAGGCCCCATCAGCTCACCCATGGCTCCCTTCATCTCACCCCTTCAACTTAGCTATGGGCTTTTCAACTCACTTTTGGGGCCCTTCAACTCACCCATAGACCCCTACAGCTCACCCATACACCCCCTCAGCTCACCTACGCTCGCCCCAGACTCACCTATCGGCCCCTTCTTGTTCCCGGCGTCCATCTTGGTGTAGTCCACCTCGTCGTCGGAGTCGTCGATGGCGTCGTCCATCTCCCTGAGGCCCGGGTAGCACTCCGCGTAGCCCTCGGGCTCGGCCGCGAGCCGCGACAGCAGCGCCGCCGAGCGCTGGTCCCTTTCCTCCGCCCGACGGGACACCGGGCCCGGCCCTGAGTAGTAGGAGAGAACACATTCGTTTTTATTAGAATCGTTTTTATTCGTAAGAATAGCACCAACCCCTTTACACTCGTGGGTGGGCGTACAAGGCGACTAATGTTATAGAGACAAAAGATCTAGAGTCTCTATAGACTGGAAAATGGGCTGCAGCGTTTTCCATTGTTATGTATACTTATAACATTGCGATCTCCAACCCGCCTGCCAGACGTGGAGATTATGGCAATAACCTCCCCTTTCGTGGGAGAGGCCCTAAGTCCTGCAGTGGACTGTTATGGGCTGTGATGATGATGATGATGATGATGATGATGACATTTGTTTTGACCCGATGGGGTCGGGGTACCCGAATGAGGGTACTTTAAATTCAAAAATTAACCAGATGGCGCTACTGAGACATAAGGAGTGTAGACTAATTCCGTAACGCTGTATGTGAAAATACTGCTGCCTGGTGTGCTATGATATTAAATAAATAAATTAATTAATTAAATATTAGACAGAAACAACTCCTGAAAAATTACTAATACATGCCAGCCAATACAAGGTTTATATTTTGAAATCAGTAGGCTAATTTCGTAATGCTGTTGCCAACAATTCTCTGAATTCTCTTTTGTGACTATAATATAGCTGAAAAGCGAAACTGAAAAGTGGATATGAGGTACTCCGTTTTTTTTTACTTATAGAACCCACACAAAAGGATATGTAAGTTATCGCTACGAAAATTCGAAGTTTTGGTCTCTGAAAAAGAAATATTTTTTTGTGCCGGGCTGTGCACTGGCAGACCAACGTTTTGTGGGTCTCCTAAATGTCTACTATCACTACAAAGTGGAATTTTTCTTGTCACAGTCTACAGGGATTAGTAGTTATATATGCTAAAGCTTATACGCCTTACCTAGCCAAATGAAATTCTATACCTATCGGCTGTACCCACCAATCATTCCCTTCGACATAGACCCCCTTCGGTGTCTCGCCGGAGTAAGCACTCTCCAGATCGGTCTGCATGCGTCGCCCCCTACCTGGATGAGCTCGCTTAACTTTCCCTTTGCGGTCCATTAGGTTTTTGACGTTTGAAAAGAGATTAATTGAGGTAATCCTAATTCAATAAACACTTTTATCTACACTCATAGCGTAATCTTCCAATTTCATATTCGAAAACAGTTGTTTAAGGAGACACTTTTTCAAGCCAGTCCATAAAATTTTTAAAAATTACTTTTCGATACAGCATTTCCCACACTAATTTCATTACAGCTGTAACGTAAAATAACTTTTTATCATTATGCAACACTTATATTTTTTTAATTCTTGTCGGGCACCCGGACACGGTCAAATGTAGGCTGAATACCTAAATGTCTTTAACAAATTTAAATTCAAAATTCAAATTTTCCTGTCTATATTTGTGAGTAATTATTTTCCCGCTAAACAGAATATTCTTTTCTAATCGTTGTTAGTTGTGTTTGTAAATGTTTTTTCTTGTTTGAAGCAAATAAATAGATAAATGTGAAAGTAGTGACGTGAATTTCCCGCCGCTTGATATCCGTGACGCGTAGATACAACAGAACTGACTCGCAGCTTACATCCAGCAAAGTTGAAAAAATTATACGAACGATATATTAACATAAAAATATGAGTGTAGATAAAGTAGTGTATGCAACTGCATATAATTAGGTATTAAAACACTCGTGTCAAACTATTATCATACTCGGCTACGCCTCGTATGATAAACAGCCACTCATGTTTTAATACCCCCCTTTATATGCGAGTTGCATAAACTACTATTTTAGTTTCATTCTTATTTTCATACCCTCTTCCTTCTCAGGCTCGACTGGCTTGTCGAAGTAGCTGGTCCGCTGTCGCTCATCTCTCTCGCGTCGCTCGGGCCTTCTCTCGCCCGGCACATACTCGCCGATCTCGCCGTATATCGATTCCTCATTGCGACCCTTCTCCGTTGGCTTGTCCTGAGGATAAAATAAATAATAAATAAATATGCATGGACAGATCCAGACAGCGCCATCTAGCAATCACCATTCCATTTTTATTTCGGGGTCGGCATCGCGTGGGTATTGCAAACGTCCATACGCTGCGGCGACTGCTTACCATCAGGCGAGCCGTAAGCTTGTTTGCCATCTTAGTGGTATAAAAATTTAGCCCCAAAGTAAGCAAAGCTTGTGTTGTTATGGGTGTTAGATTTTTTTAATCCATACTTATTATACATACTACACCCAAATCCATAACAGAAATTAAAATTCATCATTTCATTTTCTGCTCGACCAGGAAGCGAACCCTGGACCTCTGCATGGCAGACTGGCATGTAAACCAACTGAACCACCCAAGTCGCTATAACAGTCCACTGCAGGACTTAGGCCTCTCCCGCGAAAGAGGAGGTTATTGCCATAACCTCCACGCTATTATAAATATGACAATGAAAAAAGCTACTGCCCGTTTTCCAGCCTACGGAGACGCTAGATCTTTTGCCTCGAAAACATTAGCCGCCTTGGATACCCAAGAGTGTACAGGGTTGGTACTATTCTACTCTGCCGGACACCACACGGCCATTCAACGTTAAGAATAGATAGATCTATACAGCGGGTACATTGTCACTATGAGGACTGAGATGAAATGCCATATGCCTGTACAACCTTTAAATAAAGAACACAACAAAACGAGTATTGTTGCTTGGCGGCAGAAACAGATAACACGGATATCTCAGGCTAGACGAAGTCCTACCACCTGATAACGGACATGTCAGTGAAATATTCTCTGGCGCCATGATGTATTGGATTGGATGATTGTGTTCGCTAGTGGGTGTATTCCAATAGAACTCGTTTCCAGCCAAGTCAAAATTTTATTTTTATGTAATACGGCAGACAAACAGGCACGCGGTCATGATGGAAAGTGGTCACCGCCTACGGACATCAGCAACACCAGGTGCGCTACCAATGCGCCGCCCGCCCGTAAGGAGACCTCTAATATACCTCTAGAACGATCCCGCGTCATAGTCCAAAGGGAACACTGAAACTTACCTTATTCTTCTTCAGTTTCCTATGCCTGCCGTGTCTCAGATACGAGAATATCTGCGCCAGTTTGTCGAGAACCACCTCGTTGGCACTAGCGGCGGACGACCGTTCATCCGGCTGTGGTACGTCAGCTTTACTCCTGGTCAGCGTGGTCGGGATATCGCTGTCGACCGTGCCTTCCTCCTCCACGTCGACAACGTACGCCATTCGACCGGGCAGAAACATCTCGTTGCGGATCACCTTCTTGTTCCTGAAATGTAACGATTACGCGTGATACCTGACGACCTGACGACCTGAGTGGTTCAGTGGTCAACCACACTTACTGATGCGATTCCCGGCCGGGCAGAAATTGAAATGATGAATTTTAGTTTCTGTTACTGTTCTGGGTGTTAAATGTATAATAAGCATGTATTTAAAAGTACATATATAAGTAGTACATCAGTTACCTAGCACCCATAGTACAAGCTTTGCTTAGTTTGGGGCTAGATGGCGCTGTGTGAATTTGTACACGATTATTTATTATTTGATTTATTTATTTATACTTCCTGAAGCCGTACCACCGATCTCCGATTGTACGCCGACATCTTGATGCAATTGGTTGGGACCAATCGCAGCAAGACAGCTTTAGCTCTGGCTTGCTGCGATTGGTCCACATTCAATTGCATCAAAATGGCGGCGTGCTATCGGAGATAGGCGGCACCACTCCTGGCAAGATCTCAGGTGTTTTTTTCTAATAATTCCTGTACGGCTAGCACACTTCGAGCGCGATAAGCGAGAAAAGGCGCGACATAGATACTGCTATCTCTTTCATTTTAGTATTTAGAGAAGGATAAAACCGCTCCCTCGCAACGCGAGCTGTGTCGCGGACACACTTGTGATAGCTGTGCTGGCCTGGATACAATGATGGATTTTGTACCACTTTTGGTGGTACAAAATTACCCTTATCTAAATAATTTATTTGTAAATTATTAGAACATTTTGTGATTATGGTAGGCTTATCCTATAACGTGTTTAGAAAACTAACACTAATAATTTATCACATATTTTATTACATAGTGAGTACCTACATCCAAAATTTAACACATGCTCATCAACCTTCAACTGCTTTGCTATGCTTTATTCCATTCCCAGTGTATTAACAAGCTTTTGCCTGCAACTTCGTCCGCATAACATTTTCCAAAACTATATTGAATTTCGGGATAACCATGGCCTACACTGCAAAAATTTATCAAAATCCTTTCAGTGGTTTGTTATGACAATGACTAATAAACGTAAATGTATCCTTACTTACAGATGTATAATATTGATAAGTAAAATAAAAAAAATAAAATTAAAATAAGATTATTAGTATAATTATACTCACTTTTGCTAGAGTGTCGGTGGCCGAGCGGTTAGAGTATACGACTCGTAAGCCAGAAGTCCCGGGTTCGAATCCCGCTCCGGCCATGTACCAATGACTGTTTTCTGAGTTATGTAAAGCATCGTGATGAAACCTGCACATTCAGGCGACTGGATGTGTGTGTAACCATGATCAAATCTGGTCAGGTTCCCCTGGTAGCAGGGTCATGAAGGTCAGATGGCAGTCGCTCCACTGTAATTACCTGAGGTGCCAAATCCTGGATCATGGTCAAGGCGGACCCCGGGCCCTCGTGCGCGAGATCACAACCCGGACATTAACGCCAAGATGATTATTTTTTATACTCACTTTTGCTCCAAAATCATATTGAAGATGTTCTTCCCCATTTCCGTTTTGAATTGCATTTCTTCTTCCTGCTGCAATATTATTACATATAGTCAGTTATTTCTTTCCAGTTGCAATTTTACCTAATAATAGATTACACTCAGCTCATGTCTCAATCATAAACAATGGAAATGTAAAAATCTTAGTACTAGTGAATTTCTTTTAAGAAATATTCTGAGAACCAGAGGAAATAACAGCACCAGCATTATTTAATCACCAGGCTCATCTATAGGTAGTATAAAACAGATAGTATAAAACAAAGTCGCTTCCCGCCGTCTGTCCCTATGTATCTATCTATGTACGCTTAGATCTTTTAAAACTGCACAACAGATTTTAATGCGGTTTTCAACAAGAGGAAGGTTTATAAGCAAGAAAAAAACGGTAGGCAGGGGTAAAGTAGATGTACGTGAAATACACTAGTACATACTTAATGTCGAAAAAGGTCCCCAAGGACTCCACAAGGAGAACAAAGCCTATGGTTCAATTTCTATCGCGATGACAGAGCATGCATGCCGAAGCGGCTCTGGTCTAGTGGCAGCGTGCTTGCAAAACCGATAACCAAGGTTAAGCAATGCTAGCCATGTCCAGGGATATGGGTTCCGTCTCGTACTTTGAGGCTAGTCGAACTTTAGCACCACAACAAGCTCGTCACTCGTTTTGTGTACCTCCTAATACCGATGGCAAAGCGAGTTTGATCTAGGTCTTCCGTAGGGGACCCGGACACTACTTTGAACAGTTTAGGGCACTGTGTATGTATACACGCTTTATTTAACAGTATGACCTGTCCTATTAAAACGAGTTATTTAAACTAAGGAAACACATTATTTTTAAATCTATTGTTATAACCCGCGTCACGAAAGAAGAGACTTGTCAAATGGCAGTGGAGGGGATTTCGCGCAGGTAATCGTATACAGCGCAAGTCGAACCACGTGACCCGCCAAGTCTCTTCTTATTTGACACTAGTTATAAAACTTTAAGCTAAGCTTGTAAGGGTTGAGATACACAGACAATCACATATTTTGTAAGTTTTCTTTGGAGAATAAATCATTTATCATGGCACTTACCGCAGGAGTGGGTGGTGGAGCTTCCTTCTTCTCCTTGACTGGCTCCACAGGAGCAGAGACCAGACGCTCCATCTCAGCCTCTTGCTCTAACTCACGGCACTGGATCTCAGACCGTACCTAGCACATTGGATGAAGTACACACATCACTATAAGACCCTTGTATCAAACAGTGGATGTTCAACTAAAGCATGGCATCAAATAATCAAGCTTTGGATTTTAATGGACTTTAAAAGGGAGGTAAATTATATTTTGAATCTTAAGCATATCAATTGACTCAAAAAGTATTTTTAATCCCCTTGTATAAGAAAAATGAATGACGCTTATAGCTACTTATATAAATCTAATACTAATATTTCTTTTATAATTACAAATACCAACTTGTAGTAACTTCTAAAATTTTGAGGTGTCTAAATTTTGATAAAGCTTTTGCATATAATAAATCTTCATATAAATAAAACATGCAAAAAAATAGTAAAATTAATTTGTATATATCTGATACATCTACTAGCATACCTTGGATTGAATATTTATTTAACTGTTTATTGTGCACAGTATCAGATAATACAACATTGTGATTATGAAAAACTACATAATAGGTACAGCTTAATAAATATCCGTTAACAAATTTCTGTAACTGTACTTTAAAACACTTACTTTTTGCAGCAAAGCATAATCAAGACCTTTCACCAAGTGAGTATGCTCCATGTCACCACCAAGATATTTGGATTCCTGAAAATATTTAAAATAAAAGTCAATAAACAATTCAAGGGTAAAATTCAAATTAATTTTAAACAATAGATAGAGCATACCTGAATAAGCTGTCTTCTTCTCTCCTTTGCATCCATTCCTGACTTTAGATCTGGTGCTACCGCTCTGTAAAACAAAAAATTTACTTACAGCAAAAAGTGAATAATTTTTTAACTCAAACACATTGAGCCGAATCTACTTCAAAGTTTATAAAAAAAAATTATATAAATAAACAGAAATTTAAAACAATTAAACAACTCTTCTCATAAATGATAATAATTTTGCATTCTATACACTTTAAATTCTTGTTTTATTGTTCATGTGGAATTAATTCTAAAACTAACTTCCAAAATGCATTACAATTTGACCAATCCAATAGCCACAAAAATTGACGCGAGGTGTAGCACGATAAGCAGTAAGCACAACATGCCTCACCTGTATGCTGTAGTGTTGCTGGTAGGATCAGCCGGTCCAAGCTCATTAACACCATCCCTCCTCTCTCTGGCTCGGTCCCTATACTTTTCTGCCAGTTCAGCGAGTTTATTATCTTCCTGTTTCTTTAATGCAGCGTAATAAGACTTTTTCTTGCGACGAAGCTCACTTTTATTCTCTGCTGGTGGAGGCATAGCCCTGAAACATAAGTGCAATAAGATTTTTGAAGCTGAGTAGTGGGTCGATGGAAATATTCCAAAGGTAATTCATACCCAGCATTCGCCATAGCCTCCCGCACTGATCCTGCTGGATGGGCACCTCCAGATGGCGTGGCTCTGGGAGTCATCAGGAGCTTCCGGAAATCCTCATTTGTTAACCTCTGGGACGCCGGAGTGTCCTCCACACTACGATTTTCATCCATCTTGAACTTCGAACCTACACTGTCGAATATAAACTGAGGATTATTACAAGATTGAACGAAAATATTCGCCCAAAATAGGCAAGCAAGAAGAAAACTAAGAAAAAAACACGCAGAGACGAGATCAAATTATTAAAACGACATCCACAGACTATGAACTACACATATGTATATACAACATAGGTACCAAACCCGACCAAACCACAGTCAAGTCGACAAAGAGTATAGAAAAACGAAACACCAAAGAGGATAAAAACACTATTACATCGGTCAACTTGCATCACAGACATAACCATGGACTTACTACCCAAAGGGACTGCGCACTGCTTTGACTAAAACCGGGCAGAGCGAGAGTCACCATCGATAGTCCTGTGTCCCTTTCTAGTGTTGCCACCATTGTTGATGCAAATTCCGAATTACTTTTATTATTTGGCGCGGACACCGACCTCAGGGCCAGGCAGAGCTGGAACTGGTGCAATCTGAAGGTCATGTTTTCACCAGGGTCCAGCCCAAGCTTACCCTGCTACTCGGAAACTATTGGCCCTAGAACACTAGTTCCTAGAGTGAAATGATAGTACTCCTCGAGATCATCATTTCTTATGACAGCTGTCAAAGTTAAGTCTTTTATAACTCGGTACCCATTGGTCCTAAAACACTAGTTTCTAGAGAGAAATGATAGTACTTGTTGAGATCTACATTTCGAATGACAGCTGTCAAACTTTGAACTGAAATAACTCCTAAACTATTGGTGCTATAACACTAGTTGCTAAAGCAATACGATAGTACTCATCGAGATCTACATTTCGGATGACAGTTCTAAGTTTGACAGCTGTCATACGAAACGTAGATCTCGACAAGTACTATCATTTCTCTACAGAAACTAGTGTTTTAGGACCAATGGGTTCCGAGTTACAAAAGATTTAACTTTGACAGCTGCAATACGAAATGTAGATCTCGACGAGTACTATCATATCTCTTTAGAAACTAGTGTTCTAGAACCAATGGGTTCCGAGTTATAACACATTTAAGTTTGACAGCTGTCACCCGAAATGTAGATATCGACGAGTACTATCACTTCTCTTTAGAAACTAGTGTTGTAGGATAAATCGTTACCGAACTCTATTATCTATTTTGTGGAACAAAAAGTCGTAGGTTAATAATAATGTCGACTCGACGTTTGTCGGAGAAACGTTCAGATCAAAAGGGATTTTGACAACTACTTTTCGGATTGTACGGAAGACCTCATAATAATACCAAATTCACGGTAAATATATTTCTCCAATAATGGCAACACCAAACATGACACTTGTCAATTTAGAATGACGGTGACTATGCCAATAACATTGTGTTTACATTGTTAGAAAGGGACAAAGGACTATCGATGGTGACTCTCGCTCTGCCCGGTTTTAGTCAAAGCAGTGCGCAGTCCCTTTGGGTAGTAAGTCCATAGCGAATACTACACACACGATATATATCGTGATTCACGCAGGATCACGATATTTATCGAGTGTGTAGCCACGAGTATCATGAATCGTGATATGGATCACAGGATTTCCGAAAATCCAGAAATCTACGATCCGTATCAACTATCGTGCGATAGATATCGAGCGTCTAGTATCTAGTCGATATTTATCACGACATTTCTGTCAAACTGACAGATAAATAACGTAATTTCAAATTTATTTTCATAGTTTGTGTTTATTTTCAAGCCGCTGTGGCCACTATGGACCTGGATAGTTACTATAAAAGTATAAAAAGTCAACAAGATCCTCATCTTCATAATTTTACCCATTTTTTTCTCTTCACGCGTCTTTTCAATCCTAATGCTAATACTATAGCAACGCAAGCTTTATCAGTCATTTTGGTAAAAATACGTAAAAATCGTAAATATACACCAGCGACGCGTCAAAAATGCTTTTTTTTTAGGCTTGGCATTGGCAACTTAGTCTATTCAGCCATCAAAATGAATGAAAGAATGCATAGACTAATGAAAATATCGACGATTCTTATCGTGTGTGTAGGGTCGACTTGCGATCCAAAATATTACTCGATATGGATCACGATACGTATCACGATATATATCGTGTGTGTAGTATCCGCTTATGCTTTGTCTAAAATATACCTTGTCAAATACAGGATGATAATTTTGACAGATCACACTAGGGATGTGGTTGTGTAAAATCGTTAATGAATCTATTCGATTATCGATCATCATTCTCATAGAACTTGGAATCGATAGTTGCGTGGTTATGCTATACGTATTATACAAAATAAACTATTTATTTTCTTCTGAATTAATAATTTATTAATACGACATTAAAAACCCTTCTACAACGACGATTATGACATGTGCGTATTTCTATTCGGTCAGTCATCCTATTACGTAGAATACGCGCGACTCGAAATTGTTGTTGTGAAAGGTCTCTTAAGGTGAAATCCAAACAAAGAATAAGAGTTTAGTTACAAAAAATAATAAGGTTACCTAAATGTTAATTTTAAATATTCGATTATATTATATCAATATCGATTTTCGATTGTCTGTTGTTATTCGTTATTCGTGGCACTTCACTAAAGGGGCGGGGCCTGTCTATGAAGTACGACATTTTCCGTAGTACATTTTACCGAAAAAAAAACACAAAACTTCATAGGCGTGCGCCAAAGACCAACAATTAGTGAGCTGTCAAAATTATCATCCTATTTTAGACAAAGCATAGACAGAGCATACCCACGCCACGTAGCTCTAGCTAACAACGACCAGACGTTTCTTTTGAAACATAGGTGTAAATTTTATAATTTCCTAATCAATTTTAAATCAAACCATTTAAAAGACGGTGTAATGTAGTGCACAGTTATGTGAAAGCGCAAAGTATGGAAATACACCTTGATTATCCTTTCACCGGTAAGTAAACAATCGTGGTCGGTCGTGGCTAAAGGGAATCAATTTTAGAAATTGTGATAAAAATATGCTTAGTAATAGTATGAATTTGCAATAGTTGAAATCTTTATCTTAAAACAACATGCCATTACAGACAGATTTAAAATTAATGGCAAATTGAGTTATATTTCTGTGTCTAAATAGATATGGAAATATTTCTATGTAAACGGGGTCGGATTTAGTATTTCTTGTATAGAATTTTAATATTTAGGGATTTGATGTTATATGGAGAGATCCCCTAACTCTTTTTATTGCGTTGTTAAGTGGAGTATTCACTTAATTAAACCACGATGTTAGAAATGACTTGTATAATAAGTATAAGTAACACGGTCACAATTAAGTTATATTATGTTACGTTACAAAGTTGTAAACACAGTGGTGGCAGCTCGAGTGCCAAATGCAGACTGTCGCCTGACCGATAGACGGAATTGTCGATGTCCCGAAACATAAGTGGGTGCATACGGGACGCGTTCTGAGATGAACGCTACACCACCCCCCTACGGAGAAAAGTAAACCATCCTTAAAACTAACTAATTTAAAGCTATTCTTAAAACAAATCTAAACAAAAAAATAAGTAAAATCAGATTATTCCTTAAACATAACTATGAGATGAGGGAGGAACCAAAAATACAGTCATCTTAAACGTCTACAGGAATTTTAAAGCGTACTCTGCGACCTGAGCGCGTCCTATACTCCTGCGGGGCAGTAGACGGCGGAGCTGTAGGTATCTCTGGGGCAGTTGTAGCAGACGCTGGTGAAGGAGCTGTGACAGGTTCAGGTTCTGGATATATTGTTCGTCTTTTCAGATCTGTTGGAGGTGATGGGTCGCCGTCTGTATAAGCTGGCTTTACGCGGTCCAAGCTAACTTCGACGTTGCGGTTACCGGTAGCAATTGTGATTGTTTTACTATTACGTGCCAAGACTTTGTATGGACCTAAGTAAGGAGGTTTTAGAGACGGTCTGACAGTGTCGTCTCGAAGAAAGACGTGTGGTGCGGTCTCCAAGTCCTTGGAAACGAAAGTAGGTTGTTTGCCATGGCGGGATGCAGGGGTTGGTCGTAAGTGGGCCATAAAGCGTTTTAATTGTATAGCCAAGTTAGAGGCGTCCTCTACGCGATTATCGGGCATGTAAGGTTGGGAGATAAACTCACCGGGTAGACACAGCGGTTCGCCGTACACTAATTCGGCGGGAGAACATTGTAACTCCTCTTTAAGTGCCGCGCGCATTCCGAGGAGGACCACTGGTAGAGCTTTATGCCAGGACTCCTGATGGCACATTATGGCAGATTTTAGCTGACGGTGCATCCTTTCCACCAAGCCATTCGCACATGGGTGATAACTCGTGGTGCGAGTGCGCTTAATAGAATAAAGCTTAAGAAAAGCTTGAAATAGGGCCGACTCAAATTGACGGCCTTGGTCAGTAGTTATAAGCGAGGGAACACCGAAGCGTGAAATCCATTCCCTATGAAATGTCTCGGCAACTTCTTCCGCATTCATAGTGACCATAGGCCAAGCCTCTGGCCACCTTGTGAATCGGTCGACAGCGGTTAGGCAGTATTGGAAACCCTTGCTATGAGGTAGTGGTCCAATTATGTCCACGTGGACGTGCCGAAAGCGTTGTGTCGGCGTTTCGAAGTTACCGAGAGAAGTTTTTGTATGCCTGATGATCTTGCTACGTTGGCAAGCGAGGCAGTTGCGGGACCAAGTTCGGCAATCTTTTTGTATGCCGGGCCACACAAATCGTGAGGACACCAAACGTGCAGAAGCTTGCGCGCCAGGGTGACTCAGATTGTGTAACTTGTTGCAGTAAGCGCGACGAAAGGAAGGAGTGAGATAAGGCCGGGGATTCTTATTGGAAATGTCACAGAAAATGGCAATGTCTGTGCCAGGTATTACAATTTTCTTTAATTTCAGTGACGAATCTTTTATTTGCTTGCTTTGAGAAGTTCTTCATCGTTCTTCTGCCCTTTAGCAAGTGCCGCGTAATTATCGTCGAGTTGGATGACTTCAACGCGAGACATGGTGTCTGCAACAATGTTGTCAGGGCCGCTGATGTGCCGGATGTCAGTGGTAAATTGACTTATGAAAGAGAGCTGGTTGGTGGAAGCTTTTCGCGTTTTTGTTTGAAAACATAAACCAAGGGTTTATGGTCTGTGTATATCGTCACATGTTGTACTTCAAGAATGTGACGAATATGTTGTACGCTTTCATACACAGCCAGTAGCTCTCGATAATAAGCGGGCCAAGCGGATTGCATATCATTGAGCTTTTTGCTAAAAAACGCAAGTGCTTGCCACTGATTATCCACATGTTGTTGCAGACAGGCCCCATTGTGTGTGGACGACGCATCGGTGAAAAGACCTAAGGAAGCGTCGGGAACTGGATGGGCCAAATTTGTTGCATGGGCAAGTTGATCTTTACATTTCTGGAAGGCTTCCTCAAGTGAAGGTGTCCAAGGAAGTGGTTTCTTTCCTTTAGAATTAACCGTTGTAAGGAAGTTGATGAGAGGTGCCTGCAATTTGGCAGCGTTTGGAAGGAAGCGGCGGTAAAAGTTTAGCATGCCCAAGAACCTCCGAAGTCCTTCCACGGTCTTCGGTAAGGGGAAACTCTGAAGAGCTTCTATCCTATCTGGAGGTGGGCGCATGCCGTCCTTTGTAATTCGATATCCTAAAAACGTAACCTCTTTAGTGCCGAGTACGCACTTGGAAGAGTTGACCACAACACCGAAGTCTTGGAGACGCTTGAAAAGAATGCGTAAATGTTCCTGGTGCTGCGGTTTATCCTTTGAATAAACGAGGATGTCGTCTACGTATGGAAAACAGAAATCAAGGCCCTGTGTTACCTCATCGATGAATCGTTGGAAAGTTTGACCAGCGTTGCGTTACCCGAAGGTCATAAAAGGAAATTCGAAGAGGCCAAACGGGGTAATGATTGCCGTTTTCACGATGTCCTCTTCAGCAACAGGAATCTGATGGTAAGCTTTGACGAGGTCAATGGTACTTAAGATACCTGATCCTGCGATGTTGTGACCGACGTCCCCAATGTGACACACTGGGTAACGATCGGGCACAGTACGTGCATTTAATGCACGGTAATCTCCGCAAGGTCGCCAAGTAGAATCTTTCTTAGTGGCGAGATGAAGCGGTGAGGACCAGGGGCTTTTAGAGGGTCTCGCAATCCCGTTCTTAATCATAGTTTCAAACTCTTTTTTAGCCGCAAGGAGTTTATGAGGTGCGAGTCTGCGCGGGCGGCTAGAGACAGGCGGGCCATCAGTGGTTAATATATGATGGACCGTAGAGTGCTTCGTGATCTTTGGGAGGCCCGGAGGTCTTGTAACACTGGGGAATTCCTTTAATACTACAGAGAATTGAGAGTATGCATCATTGACAGCCATAGTTTTGATGCTAATGTGGTTAGCGTTGGAAACTAAACCTAGCGTTGATAATTTTGTTGAATTATCGATAAGACGCTGGTTGCGGCAATCCGGTAGTAGGCTATAGTAGGCCAAAAAATCGGAACCGATAATTGGAGTGGCTACATCAGCAATAACAAAATTCCACAAAAATTCTCTTCTGAGACCTAGGTCTAATCGCAGGGCCAAGTTGCCGTAAGTTTTTATAGAGCTACTAGAGGGAAGCCGCAGATGTCCGAGCCAGTATCAATTAAAAATCGATGTCGAGACCCGGGGTCCGTAATGAATAAACGGCGGCCATTGGGTAAGCAATCAGATTCCGCCACTACTGACTGCTTTTTAAGTTTTCCTGCTCCCAGGAACAAGGGATCGTGCAGCGAGTGGCATTGGCACCAAACTTTTTGTGGTATCAGCAGTGCTTTTTCGCCTTGGATGAAGATCGAGACCTACTTGTAGAGTTAGATCTTGATCTAAATCTAGAGCGATGGCGGTCCTTGTAGAGCTCGTCGACTTTTGTTACAAGGTCTTTAAGTAAATCGTCACGGTTTGTAGTGCTAGTGCTGGTGGTAGTATCAGCAGCGGCTGAATTGATACTGGCAGATGGCGGTGCAGAAGGTGAATCTGCTATGGCATCCGCTATTTCGGCCACTTTTTCTAACTTTAGGTCCTTCTGCGCGATGAGGATTCTCTGGACTTCAACGGGTAACCGTCGCATCCACAATTCTCGCAAAATGCCTTCGTCCCCGAGGTTTGACCTTGCTAGGGAACGAAGGTGTCGAAGGAAGGTCGACGGTTTCCTCCCACCGAGTTGCTCTTCGCTAAGGAGCTGTCGAACTTTCTGCTCCTTGGAAGTGGAGAGCCGACGTATGAGCTCTGTTTTCAAATACTCATACTGGTTGGTTTCAGGTGGGTCGGATATTATATCGTCGACCTCGTCGACTACCAGGGTGTCCAACATAGAAAGGACGTAGCCATATTTGGTAGCATCCTGGGTTATGCCTGCTATTCTAAATTGTGCTTCCGCGATTGCAAACCAGGATTTTGGTTTGTCAATCCAGAAGCCAGGTAATTTAGCTGTAACTGCATTTATTTGAGAATCAGATTGTGAAGCAGCCGTTTGTAATAGATTGAGCTGCTGCTGTAATTCCATTAGTTGTTTTTTTAGTTCCTCCTCCATTGTGAAACTATTATAAAATATAGGTATACAAAGAGAAAAGGACCTAATGAAACTAATAACAGTTCAAATAAATGCTTATTGCTGTTAAATCTGTTGTAAACATGCAACGAAAAATATAGTACCTATTTATTAAAACTATAATAATAATAATAGATATTTCGGCAAAAATGTAAATCGTTAATTTAAACGACAAAAATCAAAGTTCTACTACTAGTGTAAACTACAATGTAAATATGATGCAAAAACAAGTAAAACAAAAGTATAAAATAAACAAAATATGTATCAACGAACACTTCCTAGTTTAAAATGAGGTCAGAATGTGTCGTATTGTTTTTTGCTTAAATGTGGCGCTAAGTGGTTAGCGGGCCGAGCGCAGGCAGATGCATTCCACGACCCTTATCGCCCGTCGGTTCACGCGCTGACTCAAAGTTGCGTGATTTTTGACGACGAGTTATGAAATTTAAAACCGCACTTTTTTACTATTTATAACACTGACACTGATTGGCTTTTGCACTTGCACTATTATCACTATATACGACACTGGAATAGCGGGTGGACGTCGCTGGCGTAAACACGTCTTCGTTAGGCAGGGTCCTGGGGCGGCTGATTTGCAGCCCGCCAAGGACTACCGGAAGTGGGCAGCGGATGTAGGCACCACGATATACCTCGCTGAATCACCTAAGGCCGTCGGGTTAGGTTTTTACCAGTGGGTCTGCTGGGACTCAAAGTTTCGCTGCTGCGTTATTGCGTTATCACGTCGGGGTCACCAATTTAGGGATTTGATGTTATATGGAGAGATCCCCTAACTCTTTTTATTGCGTTGTAAAGTGGAGTATTCACTTAATAAAACCACGATGTTAGAAATGACTTGTATAATAAGTATAAGTAACACGGTCACATTTAAGTTATATTATGTTACGTTAAAAAGTTGTAAACACAGTGGTGGCAGCTCGAGTGCCAAATGCAGACTGTCGCCTGACCGATAGACGGGGTGTCCCGAAACATAAGTGGGTGCATACGGGACGCGTTCTGAGATGAACGCTACAAATACTCTAATATTGTACATAGCGGTCCACAATTTTATATTAATTAGGGTTCCGTACCAAAAATGTACCTAAATGATATTTAAAATGTTTAGACATTTTAAAAAAACTTTACCGGATTAATCGCGAATTTACATTTATTTTCATTTATTTATACTTTTAGGTTTAATGAACACCAGACATGGTGATGTCTGGGTTGCGAAGTGGAAGTGCTGTGTGTCATTTTGTGAATCAAGTGAATCATTTTGAAGATAATAAGTTTATGCAATTCCCTTCTGTCCTGGTACCGTACCTACCAGAATTTTGAAATACTGAAAATAAAGAATATGCTGCCTGTTTGATATATTTATGTATATACCCTTTTCTTTTGTTCAAGACGATGTCCTCTAGAAGGCACGGTATTCACGGTATATGGGATCGAGAGATCGAAAAGACGGTGGTAGGTATCAAGGCGTGGGTTTGATCCCCAGACACCTTACCTTTGAAAATGGTTTTTGTATTATATAGGTACCTAATTCATATATGGATTCAAATAATTTATTTGGCTTTTCAGTGAAGGATAATATCGTGAAAAAACTTGCAAGTTAGAGATTAATTCGAAATGTGAAGTTTGCCAATCCGCATTGGGCCTGGCTGGTAAACTATTGCCCGTTCTCTCTCAATGAGAGGACAGATCTATTCCCTAGTAGTTTAGATGTGTATAGGCTGACGACGACGGCGATAACGATTAGGTCGTTCATTGCATTTTTATTATAATGACAACTTAAATATATCCGCAAGTCATCTGACTTGCGGATATATTTGTTTGTGTTTAAAAAATAATATCTGCAGATGGGCTGCCTTGTTTCGTCCCTGTATTTGCCTTATACCTTGTCTAAAATAGGATGATAATTTTGACAGCTCACAAATTGTTGGTCTTTGGCGCACGCATATGAAGTATCGTGTTTTTTTTTCGGTAAATGTACTACGGAAAATGTCGTACTTCATAGACAGGCCCCGCCCCTTTAGTGAAGTGTCACGAATAACGAATAACAACAGACAATCGAAAATCGGTATAGATATAATATTATCGAGTATTTAAAATTAATATTTAGGTAACCTTATTATTTTTTGTAACTAAACTCTTATTCCTTGTTTGGATTTCACCCTAAGAGACCTTTTACAGCAACGAATTCGAGTCGCGCGTAGTCTACGTAATAGGATGACTGACCGAATAGTGATACGCACGGGTCGAAATCGTCGTTGTGGAAAGGTTTTTAATGTCGTATTAATAAATTGTTATTTTAAAAGAAAATAAATAGTTAATTTTGTATAACATGTACTGAATACCCATGCAACTATCGATTCCAAGTTCTATGAGAATGAAAATCGATAATAGAATATATTTATTAACGATTTTACATTACCCCATCAAAATTATCATTCTATTTTAGACAAGGTATAGTGTGTGTGTGTTATAGAGATGTGAGACATATTGTCTCGAATTTAAACTCGATATGTACTCTGCTTCTGCAGATAAATTTTCTATGACGCGATATTAGCGATTGATTGACATCATTTGTCAAGTTGACTTGAGATGTTCGTTTGATTCTTGATCCTCGGCACTGCGTCTTCTGTCAATTTTTTACGAGCCTGTTTCTTTTTAGTTTCACTTCTGGTTTAATTTTTTATAAATTCTATTATTTTGTTTGTGCATTGTTTCATTGCGGTCGTGTTATTTTCAGCTCAGTTGTGCATTCGTTTCTATTACCGTAAACTTTAGAATTTCAGAAATCTCTGTTGGTCCCCTCTTGACCGCGTAGTTAAGATCAGCTGATTGATAAGCACAGCAATGCCGCATTTCAGAGTTGAAACAAATGTAGCGAGGGACAAAATCCCTAAAGATTTCGTTACTAAAGCAGTACCAGTCCTTGCAAAGGCACTTGGAAAACCTGAACAGGTACCTCCAGTTCTATACAAATTATTAATTGCAGCAATTTCTAAAACCCCAATGAAGTGATGTCTTGGGGTATAAAACAAGGATCGGGTAGCCTTTTAGCCGGTAGGGCTGTCTGCTTGCTTGTCATTGAGTAACATAAAAGAGACAACAGATAAATAAATTAAAAGAAATTTAGAAATAATTATATTAGTGGTTTTTTTACTTACAGTTTTAGAAAGAGGTAGGTAGTCTCTCATAAATTTTTGCCACTTTCAGAAAAAAAGCTTTTGTATCTACACTCACATTCAGGATATTAGGTGCATTGTTGAACAAATGGATTTGGCTAAAATAATGGCTTATTAGCTGTCTCTTAGGCCAATAACGAATTCTTAAACTACATTATGATTACACATTCAGTTGCCTGAATGAGCAGGTTTCATCACAATGTTTTTCCTCACTGTAGGAGCATTGGTTAGTATTCAACTAATGTACATAACTAAAAAGATTAATTGGTACATGGCCACAGCGGGAATCAAATCCAATATCTCTCGCTTATGAGTCGGATACCCTAACCGCTTGGCCACCGACACTCCTAAAATCTTTTTGATAATATAGCCTCAAAATTGTTATTTAATTTTGTAAGTATTAATGAATAGTTACAATGAATTTTAAAAAACCATTGTTATTTTTAAAAGTAAAACTGACAAACTGGTTTTGATATTATATAAATTTAAAAAAATTATCTATTTGATTGTTGAAATATTTGCAACATGGCAACATCATATTTCAATGTTTTTATTTTTGACCTTTTCTGAGTGTATATTTAATTTAATATTTGGTTGCAGTACTGTGTGGTGTCTGTGATACCTGATGTGCCAATGAGTTTTGGCGGTTCTTCAGAGCCATGTGCAATTGCCAACCTTATGTCTATTGGAGCACTTGGTGTCGAGCAAAATAAGAAACATGCGAAGGTGCTCTTTGAACTGGTGGAAAATGAGCTAGGTGTGGCACAGGATAGGTAATAATTTCACATACTTAAACGGTTTTGTCCAAGAAATTTGGTGTGGTGTGGCTTTGGGGTGCGATGCTCGCGTGATGTGGGCCTGCCAGCTTTTCTGGCGTCGGCGCATGCGATGACGAACCTAGTGGCTGTTTTACTCCATTCTGATGGTGATGAAGGGAGCATGCCTTTTGTGTCACATGCTGCGTCGGCTTGGTCGTCCAGCAACTCGGGCGCTGCGATCCCTGAAGCGACACACGTCCAGCGAGGGTGGGATGATATAGGGGTGAACCGGAGCCAGAAGCAAAAATTGGAGAGTCGATAAGTCCAGATTGCGAGCTGTGTCGCAGCCAGAATCCGGGGCGTGGTTACAGACGGTGCCTTCGCCTAACCTGCACCTTACTTGATGGCAACTATACGTGTGGCGGTGGTGGTTTGCCGTCTAGGCTGCAAAGTGTGAACCCCACTTATCCACCTGCGGTGCCATTGTGGAGGCCATCACGCACTAAGTTGTCGTTGTTGCAAAGGGAGCTTTCCGCGACAGCATGTCCTGAATGACATAGTCCGTAGAGCCCTGATATCGGCGAACGTCCACTGTGTACTTGAACCCCGGGTCTGAGCAGATCCAATGGTAGAGCCGGACGGCTGACTCTGCCGGACGCTACTTACGTCAGTACTGTTGCCGCCAGCCACCTGTGTCACGCCGTCCACTCTCCATCGGCCGCTACCGAGGACGTCAGTTCTAAAAAGAGGCTCAAGTACGCTTTCGTGGAACAGCACTACCATTTTGTGCCGGTGGCCATTGAGACCTTGGGCTGTTGGAGTGCAGAGGCTAAGAGCTTTGTGGGGTAAATAGGCTGTAGGCTTGGGGACTTCCGCTCGAGGTCGTTGCTGGTGCATTACGATTCACCGCGGTAATGCGGCGATGAGCACCTTTGCGCCGGGAGCTGTCAGGGGAGGGGTTATTAGGTAATAACTGACAAAGTTAGAGAGGTAGGGCATAGCAGGGTATCTTGTTCGAATTGGAGCCGCCCGACTGGGGAAGTACCTCCACCTTACAGAATATCGCAGCTAAATAATACTCTTTTAAATAGTATTGTGTTTCTGCCGGTGAGTAAGGTTTCCAGTGCTCCATGGGGTGGGGATTTGGGGAACCGTGGCTTTGGCAGTGGAGGCATTTGCCTTTTTGCTGCCAGAGCAACGTGTTATAGAGGTGGGCAACGCATTACTCTTGGTGTTGCTAATGTCTATAGGCAGTGGTGACCACTTTCCATCAGGTGTCCCGCTTGCCTGTTTACCTTCCGTATGACATAAAAAGAAAAAAAGTTATTTGTTATTTGTAATTATCGTTAAAATTGTAATATCTAAGACATATACATTTTATATTTTTACATTATGAATAAATAAACATTGAAAATGAAATTTATTATTATTAATAAAAGACATAATTGTCCCAAATTAAGTTTCGACATCGAGTCATGTGGGATGTGATCAGTTAATTAGTTTTGAGTTGAGGGTAGGGTGACCAACTCTTGTGTGCTAATTTTACTGGTACATGATTTAAAATTACAGTGTTAAAGGAAAAAATAAGGCGGGGTACCTCGTAGCGATATACTATGATCCTCACAAGCCGTCTTCTCATGAAGTGTGACGCTAATTGGGCTACGGGTTTCCCGTAATTTCTCACCAGTGGCTCCAAGTAGCTGTTACACATGCAGCGGCCGCACCCCGGTAAACCACGTCGACTCGTGGGCTAATACTGGTCATGAGACGCTTGGAGGCTTCGTGAAATGGCGAACTGCAAATATCTCTCGTGGAAAGTCTGTCTTGGCGTGAAAGGCAACTCACCGCAGATATGCAAAGAAGTTTTGGCGGACGCGCCAAGGCAGCAAGGCCATGTGGAGGGCCTAGGGCGGCAGTAGAGATGTTTACAAACTGTCGGCCAGACACTGCATCTTACCTCACCTCTGATCGTAACGGTCCAACATTCCATCAGGTATAGGCAAGGGAAGACGAGAGAATGCATCTGTGCTAGCGCGATCACTTGTGCACTTTAATATTTCCTATGCAGATGACTGCTTGAGGTATAATATTGGTCGAAGTCCTTCGGCGCGCTAACATCTGCGGTATCGAAGCCTTAATTACTGATACGAAGACATCCGAGTTGGAGTGGTCACGTGTACCGGATGCCTGAGAGTAGTCGTAAAGCACATCCTTTATAGCGAATTTCAAGATGGTACGCGGAAGCAGGGCGAGCAGCTCTTGCGTTACAAGGACGTGCAAAAGAGGCATATAAAGAGATGTTGCATTGATCCCAGTACATGGGAATCGGTGGCTGCAAACCGTTCAGAGTGGAGACGTCGGATTAAACAGAACATTTCCGAATTTGAAGATCGACGCACAAAGGAGCTCGATCAAAGACGCGACGATTTGAAAGCCTGACCACCTGCGGCTATATACTATAACTCTCAAAGTGGTGTTCTGACCTGCCCTACTTGTTCTCGCACATTTAAAGTCAAAATTGGCTACGCTAGTCACATGCGGGCACACGACAGCCAGAAGCAGCAGGAAAATCGTTGCTTATTTCGTCGCTGCAGTCGCTGTAGCCGAAAACCTCTAGGACGGCTATTATTATTATTAAGGGATAACGCATTTATCATAAAAATGAAATCCTATAGAATTTTGGTAACATATATATACATGTTCCTGAACTCCCAATAAAGTATTTTATTGGTGTTGGGCGCTGAAGGATGTTTACCTAAAATTTGGGTAAAGAACCTCTGATGTAGGTAGTTAACCTGAAGCTATTTCTCTTCTCATTATTCAGTATCAGTGTAAAGGTACTCACAGAATTCATGTTTGAAATTAAAACAGTAATGAGTTCATTGTTATGAGTACAATCATAATGCACTATGCTTCAGTTTATGTAACTGAGGTTGCATTGTTCGATATCATGTTACTAATTATTTGTGTTATTAAATTAAATACTATGACGTTGAAAAAATTATTGTAAGTAGATAAGTTATATATTTGCATTGCTACACTTTCTAGCCACTCTGTAGAAGCTTTTTAGCAAAATCCAACAATTGTTTTTTTTGTTTCAGGATGTACATAACTTTCCAGGATGAACCAACTGGCAACGTTGGCTTCAAAGGAACAACCTTCCATGCTATTTTTGGATAATCTCTTTTATTCTACTCTACTTTTTGGTGACCCCTTGTCACCCATTATATTGTGTAGTATAGTATCAATAGAAATTTTTTATACATACCTATCATGGTTCAAAACCAACCTATACTCTGAGTTTAATATACAGTGTGTGGCCTAGAACTGGGGCTAATATTGAAAATAGGGCTAGCATTGGTATTTTTTCTGAAAAGTTTCTAGTAAACCAAAACCCATGCATTACACACAATAAGAATTTAAAGTTGCGATTCATAATCAGTGCTTATTGCAAAACGATATTATCGCTAATATTGTCAATGTCGTGGGACAGGGCATAAGAAAAGAGTAGCTCCGAATAAATACGATGCAGAATAAACTCGATCGAGTTGAGCAGAACTATTGTTTTGTTTGCATTACATTGAATTTACGATTAAGTAGCTGGGACCATGCCCATTTAATTACTGGTGGCCTATAGAGCCTCCGTTTTTAATATTTGCCCCGATTCTAGGCCACACACTGTATATTTTTTTCACTTTAAGTGTAACTAGTTTTAGTTTAAATAAAATAAAATCATGATATAACTGTTATTTTTTTCTCAAAAACTGGACTAGGTACATATGTTTCAATACACCTTGTTTTAGTAGGCACACATTGACCTAGAACAGGGTTTCTAAAACTGCGGTACGTGAAACCCTAGGTTCACCATTCGACGGTAGGGGGTTCGCGATAAGATTACGTAATGAGGAGTTTTCCAGTAGGTATTGATAGTTGGTTTCAAAAAGCATCAATAGATGGCGCTCCTACAATTTTGGTAATCTTTTTTTAATCTGTATGATGGTGGCAGTGATTTCATGCAGCCAACTAATACTAAACTTAAAAATAAAATGTTTATTAACATAAACATAACTGTTAAAGGTTGAACGAAATGTAATATGAAATATTTATGGAAATTGGCACTATGTTCCATTATTATTACAACCTCTAAAATGTTGAAAGCTATTGACAAATACAATATTATCCAATACAACGTACCCAGTGTTTATATCCTGTTTGCTAAGAACCTATTTCAAGCGATTATCAATTACCAAAATTGTCGGGGCGCCATCTAGTGAGTGGTTAGGAATGCTTTAGATACCTATTGGAAAACTGCTCATTCTGGCTGTAAGACTGACAGGCGCGTGCGCCATGCATGTTGGCGCAAAGCGGTGGATTTAGTTTTACCATAGCCTCCTTTATGGAAGCTATGCTTTTACTCTTTGCTATTAGTTACAACTACCTACAAGTTACAACATAGTATGTTGAACATACTTATGTAAGAGTTTACACACCCGTTCATGCGTGATAAAATCGAAATACAGATCAATTCGATGCTGCGTTATAATTAAGCTTTGAAATTTTCCATATTTCTTCTAAAATTGATATAATTTGCGAAATTAAATACCTAAGTCCACACATCACATTAATATTAAAAGAATATATTTTTTTGTCACTGTATTTGTTTATTGACATAAACAGCCAATTCGATTGTTATCTTTAGCAGGGGGGTATTAAGGGTTGTCATGAAACTGAGAGGGGTACGAGGGGTAGTCATATGTTTGCGAAACCCTGACCTAGCATGAAACCTTGATGCACTCATATCTACACACACAATTTTCATATGATTGAAACTTAAGGCTAAGTATAAGTTCAGCTAAGTACAACCATGCAATAATGTATTATATAAGTATAGTTAATTAAAAAAGAGCGGAGTCTCCTAATACAGGCCAAATTCTTAAAAGGAGGTTCCTGCCATTTATTAGAAGGCAAAATTTTGTTATAAAAAAATATTTGTATTATTAGATATTTAGATTAGGTACTTATTATCTCTGGGACCCGACTGCCTTACTCGGATTGAAATAAAATATCTAGGGAACAATAAACTTGGCTCCCATAGAACCTTATGGGAAACCTTTCTATTTATGTAATGTTAATAGCTACAGGAGTTGTAGATCAAAATACCCCTCCTTTGAGGTATTTTTACAATATAGATTGAAATAACAAGTTCTTGAATCCAATTTGTTTTAAATTTTTCATACAAAACCATACCCGTTTTGCCCCTACTCGTTTTGCCCAATAGCACGTATTTCTGTAAAGTAATTAAAGATTTCAAAATACGATATAACTCTTTGTCTTAATTTAAAGTTAGATCGCGCTAAAATATAAGCGCAATATTAACAATGTGCTAATTATAAAGGTTTTCGACTAATCAAGGAACACATCTTAAGCGGCTCCAGTGCCCGAGCATAACGGATCGAAACTCGTAAATATTCGGCTACTCTCGGAACATGCACCCGTCAGCACTACCTACTTATTGAAATGGCAGCGTACGAGCGCTTACCCGTCTTGTGCGGGCCATCCGTTTTAGGCCACCTTCCCCTATTAGTAAGTAAGTAGGTACTTTATTGCAACAACCATAGCCTATGAGCCAGTTTATCCTTTTCTGATGTATAATAACGTTAACCGTATATATGTTGTTATATAACAGTAAAGGTTACAAGCAAATATTTAGAAATTTCAAGCGTTTAGTGATTAAATTATTGTTTAAGTCTAAACAAAAATAACACTTATCTAAAAGTGATCTAAAGGCGTTTTTCTATAATTTATTTCTCAATCAGCCCTATTCTAGTCCAAATAAGCGTTATAGCGACATCTGTATGCAACGCGGATTTAACTACTAAATCTAAATGGAATAGGACTGGCCGAGGCCCTATAGGTTTAGGTTTAGGTTAATGGGCTCCTTTTTTCCGCACTTGAACTCAAACTTGGTCCTTTGTACGTAGTTAAGGCGTGCTAATTTAGCCAGCCCAGCTCCCTCCAGAAGTCTAGCAGTCTCTTCGGACGCTCGCAGATCTCTCGGAGGGACCCCGTTCCTAATGCGATTTTTACCCTGTGGTCCTTTAGTCCCTTACACTCCAGAACCACATGGGCCGCTGTTTCGTCGTCTACTAGGCATCCCCTGCATAAAGGGCTGTCTGTAGCTCCTATCATGAACAGTAGTTTGTTCAGGGGAAGGTGTCCTGTTATTGTGCCAACTACTGTCCTGAGTTCTGTCCGTTTGAGATCTAGCAGTTTATTAATTAGTCTTGGTGATCGTTCGGTCACCACCTACTTCGACTGTCTACATCCTATTGTGTTTTGCCAACGTTTATTGTGCTGGTCCGTCGTGTGTTTGCTCACCCATGCTCGCAGTGTGTTAAAAGAGAGGGGTAGGAATGGAGAGGGACCAGCAATTTCCATCCCTGATCCCTTTCTTGCCAGTTCATCGGCGGCGTCGTTCCCCATCGAATTGCTGTGACCCTTGATCCATTGTATCGTAACCCTGTTCGTCAGGGAGATATCTTTAAGCGCCTGGTGGGTCTCAAGGATTAGGGTAGAGTTTATACTGTTCTTTCCCAATACCTTCAAGACCGACATGCTGTCCGATAAAATTCGGATGCCTTGGTCGCTTATACCGAGTCTCTTTACTCGCATGGCGGCATGTGTGATTGCTACACACTCGCATTGGAATATGGTACTATGTTCCCCTAACGGTATGGAACTCTTAATATTCAGATCCAGCGAGAAGATTCCTGCACCGGTGCCTTGGTCGGTCTTGGATCCGTCCGTGTAGATACTGACTTGTCTTATCCCAGACCAGTCTGCCTCCGTTTCCGCAGTTTGTATCTGGTATCTCTTGCCAAATGTGAACTGTTTCGCGATTCGGTCACACTTGGATTCAAACATAGGGTTACTCTGAACCATTGTTTCCCATAAGGTTCGATGGGAGCCAAGTTTATTGTTCCATTGTCTTGTTATCTTAAGTCTTAGAATTGCCATATTTGCCTCCTGCTTTATATGCAGATCAAGAGGTGGCAGTCCCAGTAGTACTACAAGTGAAGCTGATAGTGTCGAGCGCATGCAGCCCGTTATGGCAGAGCATGCCATTCTCTGGAACCGTTGCAGCCTGTTGACCGCTATATTGAGCTTGGTTCTGGACCACCAGGCCACCGCGCCATAGGCAACGAAAGGCCTCACCACGGCTGTATACAGCCACCTGGCAATCCTGGGGGAGATGCCCCATGTTTTGCCAAGGAGTCTGCTGCACTGCCACAGCGAGATGCTGGCTTTGGCCAGTTTGTGTTCCAGATGTTTGTTCCATAACAGCTTGTTGTCGAAAATGACCCCAAGGTATTTGACCTCGTCTGTTAAGGATAGTTTGGTACCGAATAGCTTGGGGAGTCTGAGTTCTCCAAGACTTCTTTAGTGCGTGAACAGGACCATCTCTGTCTTGGATGTATTGACCGAGAGGTCGTGCTCACTACACCAGCTTTCGACTATTTTTAATGCAGACCCCATGAGGTCGCATAAAACGTTCTCGAATGGTCCGCTAATAAATATGGCTATGTCATCTGCATAGCCAATTGTATGGAATCTGTTGTCGTTTAACCGGCTTATCAGCTCATTGACTACAATATTCCATAATAACGGAGATAAGACCCCACCCTGTGGGCATCCCCTAGAGACCACTGCTCTGGTTGTGTTATTTATCGTTATTCGTACGGTTGATGCTCCCAAAGTGTGTTTTGTAAAAAGCACCTTCTATGTCTATGAAGACTCCTAGAGTGAATTGCTTAGACGCCATAGCGTGTTCGATGTGTGTCGTTACGCTATGCAGTGCTGATTCTGTGCTTTTACCTGCAGTGTAGGCATGCTGATTTTTGTGGAGAGGGTACTGTATTAGCGCCGAGTGTCTAATGTCTCTGTCGCATATTCTCTCTAGCACCTTCAGCAGGAACGATGTCAGGCTGATGGGCCTGAAAGCTTTGGGTTGTGTATAGTCACTTTTGCTGGGCTTCGGAATAAACACAACCCTTACCTCTCTCCACTTTAACGGTATATATCTTTTAGCAAGACAGGCTCTGTATTTACTGACCAAATGATCAAGTAGTCTCCCACCACACCATTTCAGTAGGCCGGGGAATATTCCATCCGGGCCTGGTGCCTTGTATGGTAGGAAACTGTCCATTGCCCATCTTACCTTATCTCTGGTCACAACTTTCTCAACTTGTTCCCATTCTGCTTTACTCGGGTGGTGTTCCGCTGTCTCACTCCATGTCTGCTCATTTTTAATTTCGCAGCCTGGAAAGTGCGTGTCTAGCAGTAGCTCACATGTCTCCGAGTCCGTTTTGGTATATGTTTTATCAGGTTTGACTAGTGATCCTAGGTTGTGGACTTTATCGTTACTAAGTACGTTTTTTATCCTAGCAGCCTGGGTGTTCGATTCTATACTGGAGCAGAAACGTCTCCAGCACTCCTCCTTCCGTTGCCGGACACACTTCTTGTATTTCTTCTGGATTTCCTTGTAGGTATCCCAGTCACAGTCGCATCTAGTGTTTTTGGCCCTATTGAACTGTTTCCTAAGTTTCTCCAGCTCGGGTCCCCACCAATGGTGTCGCGGTTTCGGTCCTGACCGAGGGGAAGTTAGGGGGCATGTCTGTTCGTAGGCGTCTGTTAGAGTCAACGATATCTTGTCAACCTGTTTGTCTATGTCATTGTCTGTATGGTAGGTGGGTGGTATTGCTATCTTCGCTAGGGATTTCTCCGCACCAATCGCGTACCTAATACGGTCCGTTTTGCGAGGATTTCTGCTCACACTCCTTTCCCGGTTTTGTATGTTCTATTTAAATCTGATCCATCGGTGGTCAGAGCAGGAAGCCTCGTCAGACACATGCCAGTCCGAAATTAGGTTAGATGCCCTGTCCGATGCTAATGTCAGATCTGTTATTGTTTGAGCCCTTCGTGTTACTGCCAGCTCCAGTGTGGGTGCCTCAGCGTCACTCGGAAGGTACGCCGACGCAAGCACCATCGGCGGCAGGTTGCTGTTGGGCGCGTTCCTGGTCCTGACAGTTGTCAGATTCCTGGAACAATACTCTGTTAGGAGTACGGCGCTGACATGATTGGGGACGTATATACACATACGAGGGTTACCCACCGTAGTGTCGTAAATTAGGTCGCCTCCCAAGCTGCTCAGACCGTAGACCCTCCCCCCCTGATCCACGGTTCCTGGATCATGGCTACGGTCGATGTTTGTACCTCCAACAACCTGCGTAGGGAAGCCGTTGCAGTCTGACTGTGTTGGAGGTTAATCTGCAGTACGTTTATAAAGTTAAGAAGAGCTGGAGTCATATGTAGCGAAGCCATCACTACCTAACAACTCCCTCTCCTCTTCGGACAAGGATTCCCTGTCCGCCGTTTGCGTAGCTTGCCGTCGCTTCTTAGAAGCATCAGGAGGCCTCGCTGTGGTCGAGACCTGGGCAGGAACAACGGTGACGCGGCCTGGTTTCCCCTGGCTGACCTCAGTCGTGCGACTGGGTTTGCTTTGAGGATCTTCGTCCCCAGGGATTGCCCCAGGGTCGAGGTTTAGCTGCATCTGCTGCTCCTGAGGGGGCACGGGTGCGTCAGCCGCACTAGCGCTCTCCTCATTCCCATACTTTATGTACACGGAGCCGACTCTGTAGCACAGTCGTCTCCCGTTCTTATCTAACAGGGCTACGTCGGCCTGCAGTATGCCCAGTATCAGACGGAGTTGCCCCTTCTCCTCCTGCACCTCCGAGTGATACACCTCCTGCACCTCCGAGTGATACACCTCCTGCACCTCCGAGTGATACACGGCCCACTGGTCGACGGCATGCCACGGGTTCTGTCCTATGAGGCGACGCCGGACAATGTCCAAGCCTTCGCCCCCGTACTTTGGTATTAGGACTTACGCCTTGACCCTTTTCGGCAATTCAGACTGGCGTTTAACCACCAGTCTGTAACCAGGGTATAGTGTTTTGAATGTCTCCACATTGTTGCGGAGCCATTCCACCGAGCGATCGTCCCAACACCAAAGCTTGACAACCCCGTCGCTGAGTATAGGTCGTCCCCTGAAGCCTGGGGCCGCGGTCGTCGAAACACTGCCGCTGGGAATCCCCAGTTGCCGGTCAATTGCCTCGTCGATCTCAGCCTCAATGGCCTCGAGGTGTTCCGCCTTGAGTTCGCGGAATGGCTCCGTGAGTATCGCCTTGGATAAGTCTTTAGAATTAAGCGCGTCGGCGTAGTTCACGGAGCCCTCCGGATGGCGTTTCGTCTTCGGACGTTTTGCAACGTCCTTCGATGTTAGCGTATCGTCCGGGCGATTCCGTTTAGCGGGCTTGGTGCTGTCGTCTTTTGTCTCGACGACCTTTTGTCGACTGACGTGACGCCACTTGCTTTCCTGCTCTTTTGCCTCTATACAAGCAGCCCGCTTGTATAGAGGCAAGTTAAAACTTATGTTAAAAGGCTCTGGTCCTCCTCTGGCTGCTGGCACTACCTTAGCACTTGCCTTCGCTGCTATCACTGGGGTAGCTGCGGCCGGCACCGCGCTTGGGCTCGGGGTCGCCTCCACTGATGAAAGCGCTCTGTTGCCATCTGCCTCGAGATCCCTAGCCTTCTTAGCCTTGGCTTTCGCCTTCTCGCGCCTCACTTTGCTAGAGACTCGCTTTATTTTCTTTTTTTGGTTTGTTAGTTTAGCTGATGTCGCTGTCGGCTGTGGTCCGGGTCCGCCAACGCCCGAGATATCCCTTCTAGGAGACGATGTCTTCCTCGAAGTGATGCTCGGCATGGCCTCCTGTAGGTCGTATAGGTCCATTGCCGTACTTGCAGCTTCAGCCACTAGTGATGTAGGTACATCTCCTGGTGCTGCCAAAGTTGGCGCAGGAGTTGGCTGCTGGTGTTCGTGATACCGAGCCTGTACAGGCAGCGGTTGTTGCTAAAATTGTTGGCGCATTAAGGGATGCTGCCAAAGGGTTTGGATTGTTTTTTTTTGTTTAGTTTCCATGAAGGGATCGATCAAAAATTCATCTCTGGCGGCGTTCCACCCTCCTTGGAGCCCGCAAAGTGGGGACGGCACGCGAAAAATTCACGCACCGCCAGAACTACCCCAGAGATATAGGTCCCTTTTTGCAGAGAGTGTCGGGTCGGAACTGGTCAGGTGCCTTGACGCGACTACCGCAGTGGAACCGCAGCTGTCGCACAGAGCGCCCATCCGTCCGTCGGTCCCCCTACAAACCGGCGACCTAGCCTAGCGGCCCTCTTACGGGATGCCTCAGCCGATTGATCATAGGTGGCTAGCCTACAACCGCCCGTTTGAGGAGAAATCCAGGCCGAAGAGGAGTGTTGCTTTGGGCGGGCACTTAAACCAACGGCCGGCCCACCCAACGCTCAGCCTCCAGGATCCCTTCATCCCCCCGTACGGGTCTCCACGCACGGCACAAACACGTGGGTGGCACAAGTTGCCCTACCCGCTGTCTAGCTGGATGACGCGACAGAAGGCCTCCGACTGTTGTGCCACATGCTAGTCGGGGTAAGGACGAGTTGGGGGGAACCAGTTATGGCGCCGGTTGTTCGCCTTCGCCACATAGCATGTCCACTACTACGGCTCCGAGCGGAGTTTGAATCTCCAGGTGTGGACTCGTTATGAGCCGCAGCATTACCAGGGTGGACGACGCGGACGTCATGTGAGGACTTGATGAGAGGTGCCATTGCCCGGGTCCACTTCCCGGGACACACTGGGCAAGATATTGTTTCCTGGTGCTTACCGGTGGCTCTCCCCCCAACTGGATTACCATTCCAGGGCCCAGACTATCACCCCCACCCCTTCACTTCACTTAAGAGCTATTCTCGATTTATTGCGTTGATATTGTATTCTTAATTATGCCCGTAGCGTCGAAACCTACTGGAAAATATAAAATTCCTCCTCGAAACTAGAACGAAATACCTAGAGGAAGGTGGCCTAAAACGGGTGGCCCGCCTAAAACGGGTGAGCGCTCGTACGCTGCCATGTCAATAAGTAGTGCCGACGGGTGCATATTCCGAGAGTAGCCGAATGATGACGAGTTTCGATCCGTTTTGCTCGGGCACCGGAGCAGCTTAATGGCGGACGTATGTTTAACGAAAGTTTTTTAGTGCTTTACTTAAAAAATATTAAGATATGTGTTCCTTAATTAGTCGAAAACCTTTATAATTAGCACATTATTAATATTGCGCTTATATTTTAGCGCTATCTGTCTTTAAATTAAGACAAAGAGTTATATCGGATTACCTTTCATTTTGAAGTATTTAATTACTTTACAAAAATATGTGCTATTGGGCAAAACGTATATGGTTTTGTATGAAAAAATTAATACAAAATTGATCACATGAAGAACTTGTTATTTCAATCTATATTGTAAAAATACCTCAAAGGAGTACGGGTATTTTGATGTACAACTACTTGTTATTTAAGTCTATATTGTAAAAATACCTCAAAGGAGTACGGGTATTTTGATGTACAACTCCTGTAGCTATTAATATTACATCAATAGAAAGGTTGATTTTGTTAGGTGGTTGAGGCTTTTAAGTTTGCATTTTAACAGTAAAAAAAATGTTATATGCTCATAGTCGAAATGATAAACTATAATCGGTAGGTAAAGTATTTTTCCTAGTTGTTAGATTTTAAGTTTGATTTACCTATCCTAAAAATTATGACGTCTACCCGTTTTGCCCTAATCAGATACCCATTTTAGGGTCATATGCGGGCAACACGGGACTTTTTAGAGGTTTCTTATTTCTTCTATTTATAAAGTATTTGATAGAAAATGCTTTAAAATAGTGTTTTATTTTCAAGTTTAATAAACATACTATCTTATAAACTAAATCAAGCTAAGATATTGACCACATTTCTAGACTTTTTTTATCCTCGCGCGAAACTTACCCGTTCTAGGCCACCTTCCCCCATCTCTCGATTGACGGCTAGTCCCGTCTGTGATTCTCCGTTCTATGGTTTGCAACATCAAAACCATCAATGACTGGAAACAAGAACATCGCTCTACTGTGTACTGTGTGATAGATAAAGCGTCAAGCATTTTTTGCGTTGCATAGAGCCTTTCTACCTGTCACATAATGTTGTTGTTATTTATTCGAGCTCAACATAAACTCCCATTTTGACACATTTTGTTATATGTTTTCATATAACAATGAAATAGGGGTGGGGGTAATAGTCTGAGCCCTGGGGTGGTAATCCAGTTAGGGGGAGAGCCACCGGTAAGCACCAGGAAACAAAATCTTGCCCAGTGCATGCCCGGGAAGTGGACTCGGGCAATGACACCTATCATTAAGTCCTCACATGACGTCCGCGTCGTCCACCCTGGTAATGCTGCGGCTGATAACGAGTCCACACCTGGAGATTCAAACTCCGCTCGGAGCCGTAGTAGCGGACATGCTATGTGGCGAAGGCGAACAACCGGCGCCATAACTGGTTCCCCCCAACTCGTCCTTACCCCGACTAGCATGTGGCACAACAGTCGGGGGCCTTCTGTCGCGTCATCCAGCTAGACACCTGGAGATTCAAACTCCGCTCGGAGCCGTAGTAGCGGACAAAAGCGAGTCTCTAGCAAAGTGAGGCGCAAGAAGGCAAAGGCCAAAGCAAAGAAGGCTAGGGACCTCGAGGCAGATGGCAACAGGGCGCTTTCATCAGTGGAGGCGACCCCGAGCCCAAGCGCGGTGCCGGCCGCAGCCGCCCCAGTGGTAGCAGCGAAGGCAAGTGGTAAGGCAGTGCCAGTAGACGAAGGAGGACCAGAGCCTTTTAAAGCCCGCTTATACAGAGGCAAAAGAGCAGGGAAGCAAGTGGCGTCACGTCAGTCGACCCCGGTCGTCAAGACAAAAGACGACAGCAGCAAGCCCGCTAAACGGAATCGCCCGGACGATTCATTAACACCGACGGACGTTGCAAAACGTCCGAAGACGAAACGCCACCCGGAGGGCTCCGTGAATAACGCCGACGCGCTTATGTCCAAGGACTTGTGCATGGCGATACTTACGCGAACTTAAGGCTGAACACCTCGAGGCCATTGAGGCTGAGATCGATGAGGCAATTGACCGACAACTGGGGATTCCCAGCGGCAGTGCTTCGACGACCTCAGCTCCTGGCTTCAGGGGACGACCGATACTCGGCGAGGGGGTTGTCAAACTTTGGTGTTGGGACGATCGCTCGGTGGAATGGCTCCGCAACAATGCGGAGACGTTCAAATCACCATACCCTGGTACCAGACTGGTGGTCAAACGCCAGTCTGAATTGCCGAAAAGGGTGAAAGCGTACGTCCTAATACCGAAGTACGGGGGTGAAGGCCTGGACATTGTCCGGCGTCGCCACGTAGGACAAAACTCGTGGCATGCCGTCGACCAGTGGGCCGTGTATTACTCGGAGGTGCAGGAGGAGAAAGGGCAACTCCGTTTGATACTAGGCATACTGCAGGCCGACGTAGCCCTGCTGGACAAGAACGGGAGACGACTGTGCTACAGAGTCGGCTCCGTGTACGTTAAGTACGGGGATGAGGGGAGTGCTAGTGCGGCTGACGCGCCCGCGCCTCTTCAGGAGCAGCAGATGCAGCCAAACCTCGACCCTGGGGCCCGCCTCGGGGACGAGGGGGATCCTCAAGGCAAACCCGGTCGCATGACCGAGGTCAGCCAGGGGACGCCAGGCAGTGTCACCGCTGCTCCGCCACTGATCCCGACCACAGCGAAGCCTCCTGACGCTTCTAAGAAGCGACGGGAAGCAACGCTAACGGCGGACAGGGGATCCTCGGCGGAGAGGGAGTTGCTTGGTAGTGATGGCTTCGCTACATACGACTCCAGCTCCTCCTAAGGTTAACGTCTTACAGATCAACCTCCAACACAGTCAGACTGCAACGGCTTCCCTACGCAGGATGTTGGAGGTACAACCACTGACTGTAGCCATGATCCAGGAGCCGTGGATCAGGGGAGGGAGGGTCTACGGTCTGAGCAGCTTGGGAGGCGACCTAATCTATGACACCACGGTGGGTAACCCGCGTACGTGCATATACGTCCCCAAGCATGTCAGCGCCGTACTCTTAAGCGAGTATTGTTCCAGGATTCTGACAACTGTCAGGACCAGGAGCGCGCCTAACAGCAACCTGCCTCCGATGGTGCTTGCATCGGCGTACCTGCCAAGTGACGCTGAGGCACCCATACCGGAGCTGGCAGGTCTGATCCAGCACTGCGAAGCAGAGGACCTACAGGTAATCATCGCAACGGACGCAAACGCGCACCACCCACTATGGGGGAGCGAGACCGCGGACGGCAGAGGTGAGGATCTCATTAATTATCTTATGATAACCAGACTCTCGTTAATCAATCGGGGCGCAGAACCCACTTCTGTAACACGAAGGGCTCAAACAATAATAGATCTGACTTTAGCATCGGACCGGGCATCTAACCTAATCTCGGACTGACATGTGTCTGACGAGGCTTCCTGCTCTGATCACCGATGGATCAGATTTAAATTGAACATAGAAAACCGGGAAAGGAGTGTGAGCAGAAATCCTCGCAAAACGGACCGTATTAGGTACGCGACATAGACAAACAGGTTGACAAGCTAACGTTAACTCTAACAGACGCCTACGAACAGACATGCCCCCTAACTTCTCCTCGGTCGGGACCGAAACCACGACATCAGTGGTGGGGACCCGAGCTGGAGAAACTAAAACGGAAACTTAGGAAGCAGTTCAATAGGGCCAAAAATACAAGAAGCGTGTCCGGCAACGGAAGGAGGAGTGCAGGAGACGCTTCTGCTCCGGTATAGAATCGAACACCCAGGCTGCTAGGATAAAAAACGTACTTAGTAACGATAAAGTCCACAACCTAGGATCATTAATCAAACCTGACAAAACATACACCAAAACGGACTCGGAAACATGTGAGCTACTGCTAGGCACGCACTTTCCAGGCTGCGAAATTAACAATGAGCAGACATGTAGTGAGACAGCGGAACACCATCCGAGTAAAGCAGAATGGGAACAAGTTGAGAAAGTTGTGACCAGAGATAAGGTAAGATGGGCAATGGACAGTTTCCTACCATACAAGGCACCAGGCCCGGATGGAATATTCCCCGGCCTACTGAAATGGTGTGGTGGGAGACTACTCGATCATTTGGTCAGTATATACAGGGCCTGTCTTGCTAAAAGATATTTACCGATAAAGTGGAGAGAGGTAAGGGTTGTGTTTATTCCGAAGCCCGGCAAAAGTGACTACACACAACCCAAAGCTTTCCGGCCCATCAGTCTGACATCGTTCCTGCTGAAGGTCCTAGAAAGAATATGCGACAGAGACATCAGAGACTCAGCGCTAATAAAGTACCCTCTCCACGAAAATCAGCATGCATACACTGCAGGCAAAAGCACAGAATCAGCATTGCATAGCGTAACGACTCACATCGAACACGCTATGGCGTCTAAGCAATCCACTCTAGGAGTCTTCATAGACATAGAAGATGCTTTTGACAAAACACACTTTGGGAGCATCAATCAGGCACTGATTAAGCATGGAGTAAAGGATACCATAGCCGGACCATCATCAGCCAGAAGACGCCCACTGCTGGGCATAGGCCTCCCCCAGAGATCTCCACAAAGACCGGTCCTGTGCTTTCCGCATCCAGCTGGTACCTGCGATCCTTACCAGGTCGTCGGTCCACCTTGTAGGAGGCCTACGCTACCCACGCTACGTCTACCGGTACGTGGTCGCCACTCGAGAACTTTACTGCCCCATCGGCCATCTGTTCTTCGAGCTATGTGCCCTGCCCACTGCCACTTCAGTCTGGCAATCCTTAGAGCTATGTCGGTGACCTTGGTTCGCTTGCGGATCTCCTCATTTCTGACTCGATCGCGCAAAGAAACTCCGAGCATAGCTCTTTCCATTGCCCTTTGGGTAACAGTGAGCTTTCTTATAAGGCCCATAGTGAGTGGCCACGTTTCAGCTCCGTAAGTCATCACTGGCAACACACATTGGTCAAAGACCTTCGTCTTGAGACACTGCGGTAATTGGGACGAAAATATGTGGCGTAGCTTCCCGAACGCTGCCCAACCGAGTTGGATTCGTCGATTGACCTCTTTCTCGAAATTGGACCTACCTAGCCGGACTATTTGTCCTAGGTATGTATAGTCGTCAACAACTTCAAGTGGAGTGCCTCCAACTGTCACTGGAGTAGGCACAACATGGACATTCGACATAATTTTCGTCTTGTCCATGTTCATTTTAAGACCTACTTGTTGAGAGGCACTACAGAGGTCATCGAGCATTTTGCCCAAGTCTTCCAGGGTTTCAGCCATGACTACGATATCGTCAGCAAATCTGAGGTGCGTGAGGTACTCGCCGTTAATATTGATGCCAAGTCCGTCCCAGTCCAGAAGCCTAAAGATATCCTCCAGTGCAGCGGTAAACAACTTCGGAGATATGACATCACCTTGTCTAACACCTCGCTGCAGCTGAATAGGTTCTGTGGTCTTGTCCTGGAGACGAACTGACATAGTGGCGTTTTTGTACAAACACTTCAATGCTTCGATATATCGATAGTCAATTTGGCACCGCTCTGTAGAGACTGGAGCACCGCCCAAGTTTCGATCGAATCGAAGGCTTTCTCATAGTCCACAAACGCCAAGCATAATGGCCGGTTATACTCTTCGGTCTTCTGTACAACCTGCCGCAGCGTATGTATGTGGTCTATGGTACTAAAACCTTTTCGGAATCCGGCTTGTTCGGGAGGCTGGAAGTCATCAAACCTGCGTGCGAGACGATTCGTAATGACTCTCGAAAACAGCTTATAGACATGGGTCAGTAGCGATATTGGTCTGAAGTTCTTCAAGAGAGCCTTATCACCTTTCTTGAAGAACAATATCACTATGCTTCTGTGCCATGCTTCCGGCGTTTTGCCCTCGAGGATGACGGAATTGAACAGCTTCTGAAGGGTCTTAAGCACAGGTTTGCCACCAGCTTTCAGAAGCTCAGCCGTAATTCCATCATCACCCGGCGCCTTGTTGTTCTTAAGCTGTTTGAGAGCCATACTAATCTCGTACAGGCTGATGTCCGGGATATCTCCGGTGTAGTGTCGGGTCAACTTGGCTCTGGGGTCTTTTGCCATACTGGTAACAGGTGCCCGTGTTGTCGTGTATAACTGTCCATAGAACCTCTCGACTTCCCTCAAAACCTCGGACTTGGTCGAAACAACTCTGCCGTCATCCGTTTTCAGTCTCGTCAACTGGCTCTGTCCAATCGACAGATCTCTCGCAAAGACTTTAGAGCCTTTGTTCCGCTCGATCGCCGCTTCAATATTGGTAGTATTGAAGCGGCGTATGTCGCGAGTCAGAGACTTGGAGATCTGTCGATTAAGTCGCCTAAATTGAGAGACATCATCAGGGGATTGCAGAGTCATTCCGCGTCTTTCTTCGATGAGTTTGAGGGTATCGTCAGAGATTTTATTTGTTCTGTTTGTACGGCAGGCCTTATAAAACTTTGACCCAACCGTATAGACAGTTTCCACGAACCTGTTATTATAGTCGTCCACATCGACGCACTCTCCTAGGCACTCGAAGCGATTTTGTAATTCGAGTTGAAAGCTCTCGGGGTTTTGGATTTGGATGGGTACAGGCCGGAGCGTGGACCTCATCAATCTCGATCTTTCCAGCTGGGGATTAATATTCAATGTGCCTCTTACCAAGCGGTGATCACTGCCAATTTTAACGCTATTTCACCGAGACATCATTGAATATATGCCGTTTCGTAGATAGGATGAAGTCAATCTCATTTTTTGTGACACCATCGGGACTAACCCACGTCCATCTGCGATGATCCGGCTTCCTGAAAAATGAGTTCATCATAAAGAGTCCCTCCTTCTCCATAAAGCCGGCCAGCATCTGGCCACGGGCGTTCCGACTTCCAACTCCAAATTGCCCCACTCTCAACTCGTCTCCGCCTCGTTTGCCCAGTTTCGCGTTGAAATCCCCCATGACAACGGTATAATGTGTCTTGGAGGTATGCATGGCTGTAGACATATCCTCATACATAGCCTCCACTTCATCGTCGGAGTGAGTCGAAGTCGGTGCGTAGACCTGTATGACCTTCAACGAATACCGCTTGGTAATTCTGAGTATAAGGTACGCTACCCTAGACGACACACTCTCGATTTTGACGATGTTGTTCACGAGGGATTTGTGGACGAGGAACCCGACACCACCTAGGGACAGTTGGTCGCCCTCCCGGAAGTAAAGCAGATTTCCGGACTTTAGGATTAGCCGGATGGATCGGCTCAATGCTGAGACGCAGGGCCGTACGAATAACGATAAATAACACAACCAGAGCAGTGGTCGCTAGGGGATGCCCACAGGGTGGGGTCTTATCTCCGTTATTGTGGAATATTGTAGTCAACGAGCTTATAAGCCGGTTAAATGACAACAGATTCCATACAATTGGCTATGCAGATGACATAGCCATACTTATTAGCGGACCATTTGAGAACGTTCTGTGCGACCTCATGAGGTCTGCACTAAAAATAGTCGAAAGCTGGTGTAGTGAGCACGACCTCTCGGTCAATCCATCCAAGACAGAGATGGTCCTGTTCACACACAAGAGGAATCTGGGAGAACTCAGACTCCCTAAGCTACTCGGCACCAAACTATCAAGTCAAGTACCTTGGGGTCATTTTCGACAACAAACTGTTATGGAACAAACATCTGGAACACAAACTGGCCAAAGCCAGCATCTCAATGTGGCATTGTAGCAGACTGCTTGGCAAAACATGGGGAATCTCCCCCAGGATTGCCAGGTGGCTGTATACAGCCGTGGTGAGGCCTTTCGTTGCCTATGGCGCGGTGGCCTGGTGGTCCAGAACCAAGCTCAATACAGCGGTCAACAGGCTGCAACGGTTCCAGAGAATGGCATGCTCTGCCATAACGGGCTGCATGCGCTCGACACTATCAGCTTCACTTGAAGTATTACTGGGACTGCCACCTCTTGATCTGCATATACAGCAGGAGGCAAAGATGGCAATTCTAAGACTTAAGATAACAAGACAATGGAACAATAAACTTGGCTCCCACCAAACCTTATGGGAAACAATGGTTCAGAGTAACCCTATGTTTGAATCCAAGTGTGACCGAATCGCGAAACAGTTCACATTTGGCAAGAGATACCAGATACAAACTGCGGAAACGGAGGCAGACTGGTCTGGGATAAGACAAGTCAGTATCTACACGGACGGATCCAAGACCGACCAAGGCACCGGTGCAGGGATCTTCTCGCTGGATCTGAATATCAAGAGTTCCATACCATTAGGGGAACATAGTACCATATTCCAATGCGAGTGTGTAGCAATCACACAGGCCGCCATGCGAGTAAAGAGACTTGGTATAAGCGACCAAGGTATCCGAATTTTTTCGGACAGCATGTCAGTCTTGAAGGCATTGGGAAAGAACAGCATAAACTCTGCCCTAATCCTGGAGTGCCACCAGGCACTGGAAGATATCTCCCTGACAAACAGGGTTACGATACAATGGATCAAGGGTCACAGCAATTCGATGGGGAACGATGCCGCCGATGAGCTGGCAAGAAAGGGATCAGGGACGGAAATTGCTGGTCCCTCTCCATCCCTACCCCTCTCTTTTAACACACTGCGAGCATGGGTGAGCAAACACACTACGGACCAGCACAATAAACGTTGGCAAAACACAATAGGATGTAGACAGTCAAAGTTGGTTGTGACCGAACGATCACCTAGACTAACTAATAAACTGCTAGATCTCAAACGGACAGAACTCAGGACAGTAGTTGGTACAATAACAGGACACCTCTGGACTGCTGGACTTTTGGAGGGAGCTGGGCTGGCTAAATTAGCACGCCTTAACTACGTACAAAGGACCAAGTTTGAGTTCAAGTGCGGAAAGAGGAGCCCATTAACCTTAACCTTAACCTTATATGTTTTCATAATTTTTTTATTAATATACCCAAATGTTTAATGGTTTATAAATTCCTTACCTACTTAAATTAAACAATATTTAAGCATAGGCTAGCAGCTAGCTGCTGAATATCCTATTCAATGAAAATAGTATCTAGGTGCCTACCGTAAAATTTGTACCTACCTACGTAAATTTTAAAGATTTACCTCTTCTTTTTGTACCGTCTAGCAATATCTAGCCCTTCAAGCTGTAGCGCACTCAAACGGGCTAAGTACACTGCGACAAAGATCATCATAATACCGTCCGAACGCCGTGCGTGGAAAAAAAAATTAAAAAAGGGTGGTCTCCATACATTATACGTGATTTTATGGCGTTTTCAGAGGTATTTAGTTTTTCTCCATTGCTTTAATGTTACAACTTATAAACATCAAACTTTGGAAGAGCGGCACTGATCAAGTGGTAGCGTGCTTGTGAGACCGGTTACCAAGGTTAAGCAATGCTCGCAATGTACGGGAACTGGATTGGTGACCGGCGAATATTTATTTATTTATTTGCCAAAGGTATTAGAAGGTGCATTTCAGAAGTGCCGAGCTAGTTGCGGTGCTCATGTTCGATTTGCTTCAAAGTACGAAACGGTCACCCATCCAGTTCCCGTACATTGCGAGCATTGCTTAACCTTGGTTATCGCAAATACGTTGCCACTAGACCAGTGCCGCTCTCCCAAAGTGTGAAGCTTCTAAGTTGTACTATTTATGTGATAGAGCAAAACTAAATACCTCTGAAAACGCCATAAAATCACGTTTCGTGTATGGAGTGTACCCCCCTTCCTTTTAATGACATTATTATAATTATTGATTGTTGTTATAGCAGCCATAGTAACACATACTTTGTCAAAAGTTCAACTGTCTAGCTACTGCTGATCTAAAGATATAGTCACTAAGAGTACGAGTGTTTGGGAAGCGCCATAGTGGCAGCCGGGCTGCCGGCCTGGTGATGTCACAGCTAAATCGCGGCAGCAATAATTTCGCAAAAAATATTTAAACTTAAATATTCTATAACTCAGTCATTTATAGACTGATTTCAATCTTTTTTTCACTGGCTTGTTAGTTTTTGTCTATATTTTAACACTATATCATTAAAAACGGCAATATCAACATTAGGAAACTTCCTCATAGCTTTGTAGCGATTTCCATAGTGAACCAAAGAGAGCTCGCATACACGAGTTGGCAAGACAGTCAGCATGACAGCAGCTCGGCCAAGTGGGTAATTACCCTTTTCCACCTTTTCCATCTTCGCTTGCCAACATTGGCGGCTGGAATTCTCTCCTCCATGTTACCGCCAAAGCTTCTTGAAAATATATATTTTAATTAGGTATATAAACAAGACCTACATCAGATATTTTTAAAGTTTAGTGTCTGTTTATAATATTAATGAGTCTACCGAATGTTAAGTACATGTTTTTGTTATTTATGACACCATTGTATGTCAGAAATGGATAGCGCTGATTGTCGGTGTTTTTTACAATAGTTTTTCTATTCTATTCTGTTCTATTCTAGAGGTAAGCCTAAGTAGGTAACATCTATTTGAACTCTGTCGGACGCGCCGGACTCACCACTTTTTGAAGCATTATTTATTTATTGCATAAAAATCGTCCGTCCAATTTGCAGAGATCTCCGACGCGGTACTATAGCGAGAGAGCCCAAACAGAGCCTTGAAGATGTTATTATATTGAACCTGCAGGGCGTTATATGGTCCTGGGGTAAAGTTGTCCCGCAGGCTGCTCGTATAAAACGTTGACAGTAGGCTTTAAAAAGCGTTAAATTCACTTACAGCAAGCAAACTAAATGACTAAACCTGCGCTTCCACTATGTGATTTCAATGTTTCCTGTTAAGTAGCATCTACTTAATCACTCTCTGCATGGTCTGCTGGTTGACTGTTAGACGAAGCCTCAATGGTTATAAGTCCGCCAATTGCTGTAAATTGTGCAATAAAGTTGTTAAATAAATAAATAAAATAATAAATTTAAAATGTGTAGGTAATATGACTAGAATTCGCTGTCGGTTTCAGAAAAGAGGCAGATCGATTGCGACTAGAAGAAAGAAAGAAATATGAAGCGAAACTAGAAAAACAGAGGTAGGTACCGACTAACAACGCCTCTTCCTTCCAACGGCCTTACCTACCTTACCTAAATACTTATTTTAATTACAGCTGTATCGAAAAATAACTTTTTCATCATCATGCAAATCTTTTATTTTTTTTAATTTTTGTCGGGCGCCGGGACACGGCAAAATGTAGGCTGAATACCTAGATGTCTTTAATAAATTAAAAATTTAAATTTTCCTGTTTATATTTATGTGTAATAATTTTCCCGTTAAAAGTTTTTTTTTAATGAGGAGTTTTCCAGTAGGTATTGATAGTTGGTTTCAAAAATCATCAATAGATGGCGCTCCTACAATTTTGGTAATCTTTTTATAATCTGTATGATGGTGGCAGTGATTTCATGCAACTAACTAATACTAAACTCAAAAATAAAATGTTTATTTATATAAACATAACTGTTAAAGGTTGAAAGAACTGTATAAAGAAATATTTATATAAGTTGGCACTATGTTCCATTATTAATACAACCTCTAAAATGGTTTAAAACTATTGATAAATACAATATTCTCCAATATAACGTACCCAGTGTTTATATCCTCTTTGCTAAGAACCTATTTCAAGCGATTATCAATTACCAAAATTGTCGGGGCGCCATCTAGTGAGTGGTTAAGAATGCTTTAGATACCTACTGGAAAACTCTTCATTGTTGTAATTTGTGTTTGTGAATGTTTTTTCCTATATATAAATATAAATGAGGCATACGTAAACAAACGGGCTCACGGCACCCTCTCTATGGTCAGGAACCTACTGTCAAGAGATTGAAAAGCCGATCCAGTTTCTTGACGACCACCACTGCCTTTGAAAGTGACGCCCCCACAGCCAGAAGAAACCTGTGGATCACTAAATTTTCCAATCCCGCCTTTATCCCTCCTACTGAAAGGCTCCCACCCGGAAACAAACTTCCGTGGCCAACCTGGAAGGCGTTAAATAGGCTGCGAACCCAGGTGGGCCGATGTAAAGAGAATCTCTCTAAGTGGGGCTATACAAATGACAGTTCTCAGTGTGACTGTGGCATATCTCCGCAAACTATGGACCACCTCATTTCATGCTCGGCGTGCCCTAAAACTTGTACCATGGAGGACTTGTTCGAGGCCAGTTCAAACGCTGTATCCGTCGCCGAATACTAGACGAATAAAGTATAAGTCAGAGTTTAGTCCATCGACTCGATAAGACGTAGAAGAAGAATGAGGCGTATATTTGAATAACCCCTTTTAAATGCTAGTTGCATAAACTAATATTATGTTACAGCTGCAATGAAAATACTATGCGAAATGCTGTATTATAATAGTAGTTTACGCAACTGTCATATAAAAGGGGGTATTAAAACATGAGTGTCTATTTATCATACGAGGCGTAGCTGAGCATGATAATAGTTTGACACGAGTGTTTTAATACCTAATTATAATAATATTTAGTTGCATATACTACTTTATCTACAGTCATATTTTCATGTTAAAATTTTGTATCTATAATTTTCTCAACTATGCTGGTAGTAAGCTGCGAGTCAGTTCTGTTGTATCTAAGCGTCGAGGATATCAAGCGGCGGGAAATTCACTTCACTACTTTCACATTTATCTATTTAATTGCTTCAAACGAGGAAAATCATTCACAAACACAACTTACAACAATTAGAAAAGAATATTCTGTTTAGCGGGAAAATAATTAAACACAAATATAAAGAGGAAAATTTGAATTTTAAATTTGTTAAAGACGTTTAGGTATTCAGCCTACATTTGGCCGTGTCCGGGCGCCCGACAAAAATTTTAAAAATATAAGTGTTGCATAATTTGCTTGCTAAGACATAAGATTAATATCTAGGAAATTATGTTTTAAGAGAGCAGTACATAACCATTTCCTGAACACTCCTTAGCTCCTAATTTATTCCTTGTTCCTTTATTCCTTTTTCATCTCTTTTCTTCATAAAGCCTAAAGTACCTGAATAATTTTGGGTAACTCATGCAGATAATTAATTAATTAGTGTAAAATATCTATTGCTACTTTTAACTTTTAGTGTATTTATTATTATTATTTATTTATTTTTATAAATTTGATTGTGGTTGAATAAGCTTATGTGTAATCTTTACTTGTAAGTAATCTTCCTGCACCGCATACCTTTTTGTCAACTGTCATCTCTCCTGGTAGACTGGTAGATAATGCTATTTTAGCTTTAAGTCCGCCAATGTACTGTTTATGCATGAAGTATAAATAAATAAATAATTATTAAAAAGTTATTTTACGTTACAGCTGTCATGAAAATAGTATGGGAAATGCTGTACCTTATAGAAATTTTTTAAAATTTTAAGGACTGGAATGAAAAAAGGCATAAAAATCGTCCGTAAAGTTTGCAAAGATCTCCGACGCGGTACTATATAGCGAAGGAGCACCTTGAAGATGTTATTATATTAAACCTGCAAGGCGTTATATGGTTCTGGGGTAAAGTTGTCCCGCAGGCTGCTCGTATAAAAAGTTGACAGTAGGCTTTAAAAATCGTTAAATTCACTTACAGCAAGCAAACTAAATGACTTACACCCGGTTTCTGAAACGCTTGTCAACGCAAAAATTACGTAACAGCTTGTTAAACACTGATTAAATGCAGTTTGGGTTTCTGAAAGGGCCAATTGACGGCTTGTTAACAGCTTGTTGACGGATTGTCAAATCTCCAATTAACGGCTGATTAATGTAATTTTGGGTTTCCGGAAAGCTTTTTCTCATGTTAACTGTATGTTATCGCCGTGTTATTTTAATTGGCGAAAATCGACCAATTAACCGATTGTCAAAAGAAATTATATCCGATTTTCTTGGTCTAGGTCTTGGTCCTGGCCCTGGTCCAGGTCCTAGTTTTGGTCCAGGGCAAAGTCCAGGTCTAGGGTCCAGGTTCTGGTCCAGGATCATGACCAAAACTGCAACCTTGATCACAATTTGAGCTTGAACCAGAACCAGGACCTAGACTAGTGCCAGCACATAGACCATAAACATTAGCTGGACCAGGACCTGGTTCGGGGCCAGGACATGGACCTGAACCAGAACCAGGACCTGAACCACGGACATGTCAGGGTCCAGGACCTGGACCTGAACCAGTACCTGGTCCGGGGCCAGTACCTAGACCTGAACCAGGACCTGGACCTGAACCACGAACTGGTCTGGGTCCAGGACCTGGACCTGAACCAGTACCTGGTCCGGGGCCAGTACCTAGACCTGAACCAGGACCTGGTCCGAAGCCAGGACCTGGACCTGAACCAGGACCTGATCCGGGGCCAGGCCCTGGACCTGAACCACGAACCGGCCCGTGTCCAGGACTTGAACCATGGATTTAACTAATGGGATTATTGGGAGAAACTCACAGAATCGATAGCCGATGGGGCGATGTTGTTGAGTGGCTTTCTCTGGATGGCCTCCCAAGAGATGGACGGACGACCTCTTTAAGGCCCTAGGGAGCCGATGGATGCAAGATAACAGAGTCGACCAGAGTGTAAGCCGTGGGAGGCCTGTATTCTGCAGTGGACCGGGACCCACCTAACTGCCTAAAGATGATGATGATGGGATTACTGATCCACTGGAACCTGTGACCCTATAACATAAATATTGTTATATTTTCTCTTTTCTCGCTCTGTATATTTTTTTTGATAATATTTGATTTTTATTTACACGAAAACTATACAATCGCTATCAGTTTCATCTAAAAGTTGAATATCCCGCCGCTATCAAAAGGCCGCTAGGGATAGAGACAAATCAATGCGTTAGACAGAAACAAAACATATATGAGTGAATGAATGTGACTGATTTTAGCAGGGGTAGCCAGACGAAAAAATTGATCTCTTGTTAATGGTCGATTAGCTGACAATAGATTGATTGGCCTTTCAGAAACCCACGGTGATTTAACAGCTTGTTAACACCCGGTTTCTGAAACGCTTGTCAAATCACTGATTAGCTAACAGACTGTCACATTTAACAAGCTGTTAAATCACCGTGGGTTTCTGAAAGGCCAATCAATCTATTGTTAGCTAATCGACCATTAACAAGAGATCAATTTTTTCGTCTGGCTACCCCTGCTAAAATCAGTCACATTCATTCACTCGTACATGTTTTGTTTCTGTCTAACGCATTAATTTGTCTCTGTCCCTAGCGGCCTTTTGATAGCAGCGGGATATTCAACTTTTAGATGAAACTGATAGCGATTGTATAGTTTTCGTGTAAATAAAAATCGAATATTACAAAAAAAAATATACAGAGCGAGAAAAGAGAAAATATAACAATATTTAAGTTAAAGAGTCACGGGTTCCAGTGGATCAGTAATCCCATCATCATCATCTTTAGGCAGTCAGGTGGGTCCCGGTCCACTGTTGAATACAGGCCTCCCACGGCTTACACTCTGGTCGATTCTGTTATCTTGCATCCATCCTGGACCAGTACCTGGTCCAGGTCCAGGTACTGGACCAGGACCAGGTACTGGTTCAGCTCCAGGTCCTGGACCCAGTCCAGTACGTGGTTCAGGTCCAGGTCCTGGCTTCGGACCAGGTCCTGGTTCAGGTCTAGGTACTGGCCCCGAACCAGGTACTGGTTCAGGTCCAGGTCCTGGCTTCGGACCAGGTCCTGGCTTCGGACCAGGTCCTGGCCCCGCACCAGGTCTTGGCCCCGCACCAGGTCCTGGCCCCGCACCAGGTCCTGGATCAGGTTCAGGCCCTGGCCCCGGACGAGCTTCTAGTTCAGGTCCAGGTCCTGGACCCTGACATGTCCGTGGTTCAGGTCCTAGTCCTGGTTCAGGTCCATGTCCTGACCCCGAACCAGGTCCTGGTCCAGCTAATGTTTATAGTCTACGTGCTGGCACTGGTCTAGGTCCTGGTTCTGGTTCAAGCTCAAATTGTGATCAAGGTTGCAGTTTTGGTCATTATCCTGGACCAGAACCTGGACCCTAGACCTGGATTTTGCCTTGGACCAAAACTAGGACCTGGACCAGGGCCAGGACCAAGACCTAGACCAAGAAAATCGGATATAATTTCTTTTGACAATCGGTTAATTGGTCGATTTTCGCCAATTAAAATAACACGGCGATAACATACAGTTAACATGAGAAAAAGCTTTCCGGAAACCCAAAATTACAATAATCAGCCGTTAATTGGAGATTTGACAATCCGTCAACAAGCTGTTAACAAGCCGTCAATTGGCCCTTTCAGAAACCCAAACTGCATTTAATCAGTGTTTAACAAGCTGTTACGTAATTTTTGCGTTGACAAGCGTTTCAGAAACCGGGTGTAAATGTGACAGTCTGTTAGCTAATCAATGATTTGACAAGCGTTTCAGAAACCGGGTGTTAACCTGTGCGTCAACACATTATCCCTCACCGACAATGCCCTGTGCTTCGACTATGTGATTGCAATGTTTCCTGTTAAGTAGCACCTACTTAATCACTTACTGCATGGTTTGCTGGTTGACTGTTAGACAAAGCCTCAATGGCTTTAAGTTCGCCAGTTGCTGGTATTTGTGCAATAAAGTTTTTAAATAAATCAATAAAATAATAAATTTAAATTGTGTAGGTAATATGTCTAGAATTCGCTGTCGGTTTCAGGAAAGAGGCAGATCGATTGCGAATGGAAGAAAAAAAGGAATATGAAGCGAAACTAGAAATACAAAGGTAGGTACCGACCAACACTACCTCTTGCTTCCAACGGCTCCCTACCATCTATCTCATAGGACGCCGCCCTGCGGTGACCTTATGATCTGCTACACGTTCTGTAAGCGGATCAAGTGTCGCATAAACATATATATGCATCACAATGTCAGACTTAAGCCTCTTCCACATGTGAACGGTGTTGCCGGTAATCTCCACGCTTGGCAGGCGGGTTTAAGACCGCAGTGTTGAAAATATTCAACAGAAACCAGTAGGGTTATTGGCTATCTCAGTTGTCCACTCAAATTAGTTGTACACTCACATTAGTTGAACACTGGCACTGTCATGGAATTGGTATTGTCTATCTCTTCAGTGTACAACTATTCACGGTGGATCCACTGCGCTACCATAGAGTAGATATACTACGTGGCTATCAAGTAGCCATTATGACATTTCTATTTTTTATCGACTTTTTCAAATTGAAGGGAGGGTTTTTTTTTTTTTATGTTATACGGCAGACAAACAGGCAAGCGGGCCACCTGATGGAAAGTGGTCACCGCCGACTATGGACATCATCAACACCAGGGGAGTCACTGATGCGTTGCCCGCCTCTGAAGAGACCTCTAATATACCTCTTGAACGATCCCATCCCATGTCATCGACATCTTGTTTTGGCACGAATTTTGAAATTCTAGGCTAGAAATAAATTCAATAAATTGTGTTTTTTATTATTACACGTATAACCCGCGTCACGAAAGAAGAGACTTGTCAAATGGCAGTGGAGGGGATTTCGCGCAGGTAATCGTATACAGCGCAAGTCGAACCACGTGACCCGCCAAGTCTCTTCTTATCTGACACTAGTTATAAGTAATCAATATACCATTTCTTAAGTGTAATATAATGCGTAGTGACTACATATATAACTATAAGAAGAAGATTTTTGTTAATAGTAAAGCATATTTACATAGTATTTGAATCTGCGAATGTAAATTATTTTGACAAATTTTAGAATGCCGGATCGTCGAATTTCTGCACGGCAGATAAAATTACTGGTGGAGTGGGTCGAGCACAATAGAATGGTGGCATTAAGCCAATTTACAGGCGGAGCTCTAGCAGCCCAAACGGTTAAGCAGACTTGGGAGCAGCTGGCGCTGCGCTTCAACTCTGTAGGGCGAGGCGCTTTGAAGTCGGTGGACCATGGGCGGAGAGTAAGTACTAAGTAGTATACCATATTCTATTACATGTTTTTTTTGCTTTGGGTGCATGTGAATGCTAATACGATTTCATAATATACTTTGATAAGTACCTAATATGAATCCCTAACCATCCCATTGCATGTTTTTATAATTCTAACTTTAACATTTTGCTTGTGAAGTACCGGATAGAGTTCAAGGCTAACCAGGACAGGTCCTCAACTCGAACTTACGGATTGGCCCAAAAACTAGTCCTGCTTGGTAGAATCAATAGTCCCGAATATCCCTTGGTTCTTGTCAGGAGAAGTCGGAAGTAAACGTCAGTAGCGTGGAATATACGTTGCGGTGTAATTTTACTCAACGACGATATAAATAAAGCATAAAAATATGTAAAATTCAAATTCAGCTTTTTTGGATATGAATTTTAATCATGAATAAATAATTCCAATATGCTAATGTGATCAAGGATACTGATTACTGTATTGTCTGTCGGAAACAGTTTATATTATTAGATAGCTTAAACGTATCTAATGCTATCTATGTTCTTAAGCTATCTGATGCTATTATACATTAGAATTACCTTACTTAATGTTTTATTATTTTTAACGCGCACTTATAAGAAAAGCGAAAAAACAATCTTAATTTTTAACTATGTTAAAATGAAAACTTATTTGTGTGAAAATTGATTTATTGACTATAGGATCTATTTTTACTGAGACCTTTCAACTTTGAGGGTAAGAAACTAGTCCTGGTTGGTGTAATATATAGTCATAAACAAAATTAATTGATGCTTGATGTTATTATCATAGTATAGATCCAAAGATTAATATTATCAGGAAGTAATCGATATCTAAGTTTATGATCAATTAATTAATGAGCTGTAATTAACAATAAATGTTTTAATTATTTGAAAAAGTTTAATTATATTAGTAGCAAGTTATAAGGGGTATATATATATTTAACAAAAAATAATAAACAAAGTATGTTATGTAATTATTAAGATTCTAATCCTAATTCTAATAAAAGTTGTCATTCAATTAAGTCATTTTCAGTTTTTTTCCCTTATTGACTATCGTCCCTTTTTGGGCCACGTGCCACTACCCTGAAGACTTTATAATCTGTTCTCGTCTTAAAATTAGCCTTAGTCCTACTCGGCCATTGAGTGAATCCCAGGGTCTGAAAGACCGTTTTCGATATGAAAATATCCGTGAAAAATTCTCTCAGCACCTATCTGGGATTCGAACCCTCGCCTGAACGGTGAGTCAGTACGAGCGTCCTAAAGTCTCCCGCTTTAGCTACACACTTTTTAAATTGTGTATTGCCGCACTGTCGCCGAAGCATACTTCCACGCTCTCTAAGGTTGCAATTGCATAGCCGCACCCCCGCAGAAGCATAATTGCACGCTTAATAAATATGAATAATAATTAGAGCTCTAATTAATTTTTCTTATCATAAGGAAACGTATATATTGTGTTTGGTAGTAACAGCGCTGGACACACATCTGTTATCTCATAAATTTCTCTGTATTACATATCGGTTGAGTATGTTATCTTCCCCTTATCAGTAAATAGTAATAAATAAAGTATAAACTTGCTAGGGTTGTGTCGTTCCATCTCAATTCTGGATGGAACATGTTTCTGCAGCTTAATTTTTATCAATTAGGTAGTCAAAAAGTTTAGTTTTAAACATTATGATATCCTTGTTATGTGCCTTAATACTGGCAGGCAATTTATTATATATTTTAGGTGCCATAGTAAGGACACTCTTCATACATAGCGTGGTTCTTTGCGGCTCCAGACACAACTGATCACAGCGTCGTGCTCGCTGAACAAATGAGAAACGATTAAAGTGCCGTATTACAAAAACTGCGGATTCAAAAATGTATAGCGAGTCAGAAGTTTGAGTTGCTTGAAATAAGGTCTGCAGCTTTCCATTCTTTTTATGCCCGTTATTGCTCTTACGCATCTCTTTTATAAGATAAACACCTGTTCGATATTTGTGGCATTACCCCAAAAGATAATGCCATACCTTAACCTCGACACAACATAGCCATGATATGCAGTGAGAATAGCCTCTTGGTTAACAATCTTTGCCAAATTGCGGAGAGCAAACGAGAATTGACTATTTTTTTTAGATATTGACTCTATATGTGTTTGCCATTTTAGGTTAGAATCAATACTCATGCCTAAGAACTTAGTGGAGACTGTTTCCTGTATCTCTATGTTATCAAAGATTATTTTTGTATGAAATTGTCTTGGCATTCGCTGTTTGAAACTCATTATTTTAGTTTTTTCTAGGTTTACAACTAGATTATTGGCCTGAAGCCAGGCAACTATCGATTTAAGATTATAAATTAATTCATTTTCATCATAACAAACAACGGTACAGTCGTCTGCAAACAGTATCATAGAACTTGTGCAATTAACTATATCGTATATGTATATGATGAATAATAATGGACCAAGGACACTTCCTTGTGGCACTCCATATTTTACTAGTTTAGGCGTAGAATCATACAGTTTTTCAGTTTTTGTATCAGAACATATTCTCTCTATCATAGTGATCTGTACTCTGTTACTAAGGTATGATTCTACAAGTTTCAAAGTATTTCCTCGTATACCATATGACTCTAGCTTGCGGAGCAATAACTCATGGTTAACAAAATCAAATGCCGGAAAAATAAAACAATAAACATAACCAGTTACGCCTACTGGTTGCCGTTTATCAACTCTACTATAGATTTTGTTTAAAAAGTAATATATAGCTATGTTTATTGTTTTATTTTTCCGAAAGCCTTTTTGTTCTTCTATGAATATTTTATTCTTTTCAAATTAATTGTAGAGCCTACTATATACGATTTTCTCGAAAATTTTCGAGAATACCGGAATTAGAGCTATGGGCCTGTAGTTTTTAATTTCATATTTACTATTTCCTTTATGGAGAGGCTTTATTATGGTTGTTTTCAGTTCCGAAGGGAATACGCCCCCTTCGAAACAGAGGTTAATTATATTACTCATTATTGGGGAGATTAAGTGACAGACATATTTAATAATTTTAGTCGAGATGTCGTCATATCCAGTACTCCTGGTGTTTTTTAAATTCAATATGGTACACGGTACACACCTCTTTAGGGTCCGTTGGATTAAGGAAGAATGACTTTTGTGAGTTAAATTTGAGTGTATTACCCTTTACTGAAATGGCATGTGATTGCACCTGATTTATGTAGAACTCATTCATCTCTTGTGCTATTTGTTTAGGATTTTTTATTGTATTACCATTGACGATTACTTGCTCTATACTTTCTTCAGTTGGTTTGTTTTATGTTTATTTATAACAATTATTTGGAGCTTTTTGGGTTAGTTTAATTATTTTATTGTATTTCTGAGAGTATGTTTTGAACAAGGCCCTATCCTTAGTATTCTTTGATATCCTATATTTCCACAATAAAGATCTGTTTTTCTACTACACCTTTTAATTTCTTTGGAGAGCCATCGAGGCCTAAAGTTTGCCATTCTTTTAATCTTAATTATAGGAAAACATAAATCATAAAATAATTTAAACTGGTCATAAAAAATTGTGAATGCTTTTCCACCATCCCTTTCTTCTAACACTTCCGCAAAAGAAATACTTTTAAGCGATTCAGCAAACTTGATTAAGTTCTCTTTACAATAATCACGTCTTTTTATATACCAATAGTCAAAGTTACACGTTTTTTTGACCGGGCAAGAGAAATATTGCGCTTTATGATCGGAGACAGCGAATTCATAAACTATAGTTTTTCCACCACGCACGTTGTGGATTACATTATCAATGCAGCTTCCACTTTTTGGCCGAGTAGGTTCTCTTTCTGATAGTTTTAGGTTATAATTGAGAATATTTATATTGAACTTTTTTGAGTGTTTTGTGCTTACTAAGGTGTCTATGTTAAAATCACCACAAATAACCAGACTCTTATTATGATTTATGGTGAGCATAGAGAGAACCTCGTCGAGCTTATCAAAAAATATGTTATTATATTAACACCCGGTTTCTGAAACGCTTGTCAAATCATTGATTAGCTAACAGACTGTCACATTTAACAAGCTGTTAAATCACCGTGGGTTGCTGAAAGGCCAATCAATCTATTGTTAGCTAATCGACCATTAACAAGAGATCAATTTTTTCGTCTGGCTACCCCTGCTAAAATCAGTCACATTCATTCACTCATACATGTTTTGTTTCTGTCTAACGCATTGATTTGTCTCTGTCCCTAGCGGCCTATTGATAGCGGCGGGATATTCAACTTTTAGATGAAACTGATAGCGATTGTATAGTTTTCGTGTAAAATCGAATATTATCAAAAAAAATAGAAACAGAACACACACAGAACAGAAACAGAGCGAGAAAAGAGAAATTATAACAATATTTATGTTATAGGGTCACGGGTTCCAGTGGATCAGTAATCCCATCATCATCATCTTTAGGCAGTTAGGTAAGTCCCGGTCCACTGCTGAATACAGGCCTCCCGCGGCTTCGGACCAGGTCCTAGTTCAGGTCTAGGTACTGGCCCCGGACCAGGTACTGGTTCAGGTCCAGGTCCTGGACCCAGACCACTTCGTGGTTCAGGTCCAGGTCCTGGCTTTGGACCAGGTCCTGGCCCCGCACCAGGTCCTGGTTCAGGTTCAGGCCCTGGCCCTGGACCAGCTCCTAGTTCAGGTCCAGGTCCTGGACCCTGACATGTCCGTGGTTCAGGTCCTGGTCCTGGTTCAGGTCCATGTCCTAGCCCCGAACCAGGTCCTGGTCCAGCTAATATTTATGGTCAATGTGCTGGCACTGGTCTGAGTCCTGGTTCTGGTTCAAGCTCAAATTGTGATCAAGGTTGCAGTTTTGGTCATGATCCTGGACCAGAACCTGGACCCTAGACCTGGACTTTGCCTTGGACCAAAACTAGGACCTGGACCAGGGCCAGGACCAAGACCTAGACCAAGAAAATCGGATATAATTTCTTATGACAATCGGTTAATTGGTCGATTTTCGCCAATTAAAATAACACGGCGATAACATACAGTTAACATGAGAAAAAGCTTTCCGGAAACCCAAAATTACATTAATCAGCCGTTAATTGGAGATTTGACAATCCGTTGACAAGCTGTTAACAAGCCGTCAATTGGCCCTTTCAGAAACCCAAACTGCATTTAATCAGAGTTTAACAAGCTGTTACGTGATTTTTGCGTTGACAAGCGTTTCAGAAACCGGGTGTTAGAGTGACTTTTAGGAGCCCTATACATACAAACTACAATAATTTTGTGATCTACTAGTTCTATTGCACAACATTCTAATATATTGGATTCGCTGAATTTTGTTAGGTCTATCACGTTATACTTTAAATTATGCCTAACTAGAATACATGATCCCCCGTGGCGATTTTTCCTTGTACATAAGACAGCAAGACTAAAGTTGGGTACATTTAGGAATGCACCGTCATCTGCAATCATACTATGTTCCGTAAAGCATAAAATATCTACCCTTTTTTTTATGTCCGACATGTCATCTAAACATACCGTAATTCTGTCTGTTTTAATTATGAGTCCGTCAATATTCTGATGCAGTATGCCTATGCGGCTATACACGAAAAAACTGCCGTTGGTCGTCATTTGTAGCCTTTGAAATACCGTTAGTAGGGGATGTCGTCATTATTGAGTTGACTGGAGTTTGAACGTCATAACAATTTATTGTTTGTGTACCTTGGTAATTGAAAAACTTTGCCTGAATGTGCCTATCGTTGTAATTATACATTTTTATGCGGTTTCTATATTGCTGATAGCTTGTAGAGTACGACAATCTGAGTATGTCTCTCAACAAATGACGACACAGGTAGAGTGCATAGTATTTCTTAGGTGGTATATACATACTAAAATCCATATCAAGGAATACTACATGCTCATATTTATTACATACTGACTTGATATGGTAATTTAGTTTCCTTACATTTATATATTTGTTGCATGAAGTCTCACATACAATAATATTTTTATTTTGGTGGACATGCATCCAAGATAAAAGGTCACGCTTAATATTTAAGGGGTTATTATCATTTGTGAAGCCTATTAGAATAACATAATAATTTTTTGTTAAACAAGATAGATCTAATTTACACGAGCTTAGGAGCTCCGACAGTGAAGCTGCGGATTTCCAAAAACAGAATACCTTATATTGATCTCCTATTAGTGTCTGTAGTACTTTCTGTATCCCTCTTCCCTGCTGATCAGCTAATATTATCACTTTACTTCTGTTTCTGTTCCCATTTTTCACATCTTGTCTTTTTATATTGGTGTTATTTGTTAAAGGGTTGATTCCGGCGCCTCCTTGGCTTACTGTAGGTGTTGTTAACTGTAAGCTAATATGTGTTTCTGACGGTATTTGTTCAATACAAGTTTGGGATTGATCTCGATTCGGATGTAGTTCCTGGTGTAGAATGTTGTCTCTTTCCGTATCGATGGCCGTGTCCATAGGTACGCTCTCGGTAAGGGAATAATTTAGTGCGAGTCTTTTAAAACTTCTGCATTTATTTCCTGTCGATGGTGTCTCATTCGTGGATTTACATATAAAAGTTAACTGTCTTATTCTTATATTTGTTTCAAACTAAACTCGCGTTCTTTATACATATTATTATATTATCATATTATTGACCACGGTGGGTGTAACCCTACCGAAACGTCGGGAAAACAAATCAAAAAGGTACGTCGCGTCCAAGTCCCGTCTAATATAATAATATGTCTTATTCTTGTTTCATAGTCTGCTAATTTTTTTCTTAACTCATGATTTTCCATTTGACATGTTCTCTAACTCACGGTCAGTAGAAGCTAAATTTGATTGTAATGTTTAAATTTTTGCTCTCATTTCTTCCATGTCATACAGGTTATAAGCATTCAGTTCTGGGCAGCTATTATACATTAAAGGAGATCGTAAAAATACAGTTGTTTGTGTTGTTTGACATGTGTGACTCCATCTTTGGCGGGGAGTGCCCATCATTACATCCCTGGCCTTCTAAATCTTTAGGTGATAACTATACAAGTAGCGATGTTTTGAGGATGGCTTGGCAGCAGAATTGTCGAATTATTGTGTCGATTTGTACCAAAGAAAATTTGTACCATGAAACGCCTTTTGAATATTATGTACACGTCGAGAATTATGAGCTGGTGTTCGGCAGATATGTAGTAGAAACTATTTCAATACAAGAGATGATAAATTACGACATAACGAGACTCCAGATCACTAATATCACATCCAAGGAGGTACGGGAGATTACCCATTACGGGTATACAAGTTTGCCGAACGACCCTTATCTTGCCAGACCGAGCAAATTTCTAGAACTCGTATTTCAAGTGGACGAAAAACGAGCGCAGTTAAACAATGAAGCCTACGAAAGAAACCAACCAAAGCCGGGACCTGTGATTGTTCAAATTACAACAGGAGTTGTACGTACGGGAACATTTTATGCGATCGACAACGCATTTAGTCAAATCCGCAAAGAACGGACAATTTCGATCCCGAATACAGTGCATCGAATTCGGAGGCAACGACGCTCGTGTGTTCTAGAACCAAAGCAGTATGCAAATTGCTATAGTTTAGTTAAACATGTGTTGCTTAAATGCAATGCTAAAGTTCAACGTAGTACATCATTTTTACGGAGATATAAGTATAAATAAGTTCAACTGTATCTAAATACTCTTTTTTTAACTGTAATTAATGATGTTGTACATACGTGTTTTAAATATTTTGTACACGCGAAGGATTATGAGCTGGTGTTCGGCAGATATATAGTAGAAACTATCGAAATACGAGAGAAGCTGGGTTACGAAATAACGAGACTCCAAATCACTGATGTCATATCCATGGAGGTACGGGAGATTACCCATTACCGGTATACAAATTGGTCGAATAACTTTATTCCTACTGATCCGAATGATTTTCTAACACCCGGTTTCTGAAACGCTTGTCAAATCATTGATTAGCTAACAAGCTGTTAAATCACTGTGGGTTTCTGAAAGGCCAATCAATCTATTGTTAGCTAATCGACCATTTACAAGAGATAAATTTTTTCGTCTGGCTACCCCTGCTAAAATCAGTCACATTCATTCACTCATATATGTTTTGTTTCTGTCTAACGCATTGATTTGTCTCTGTCCCTAGCGGCCTTTTGATAGCGGCGGGAAATTCAACTTTTAGATGAAACTGATAGCTATTGTATAGTTTTCGTGTAAAATCGAATATTATCAAAAAAAATATACAGAGCGAGAAAAGAGAAATTATAACAATATTTATGTTATAGGGTCACGGGTTCCAGTGGATCAGTAATCCCATCATCATCATCTTTAGGCAGTTAGGTGGGTCCCGGTCCACTGCTCAATGCAGGCCTCCCACGGCTTACACTCTGGTCGACTCTGTTATCTTGCATCCATCGGCTCCCTAGGACCTTAAAGAGGTCGTTCGTCCATCTCTTGGGAGGCCATCCAGAGAAAGCCACTCAACAACATCCGCCCCATCGGCTATCGATTCTGTGAGTTTCTCCCAATAATCCCATTAGTTAAATCCTGGTTCAAGTCCTGGACACGGGCCGGTTCGTGGTTCAGGTCCAGGTCCTGGCCCCGGATCAGGTCCTGGTTCAGGTCCAGGTCCTGGCTTCGAACCAGATCCTGGTTCAGGTCCAGGTACTGGTTCAGGTCCAGGTCCTGGACCCGGACCACTTCGTGATTCAGGTCCAGGTCATGGCTTCGGACCAGGTCCTGGCGCCGCACCAGGTCCTGGATCAGGTTCAGGCCCTGGCCCCGGACCAGCTTCTAGTTCAGGTCCAGGTCCTGGACCCTGACATGTCCGTGGTTCAGGTCCTGGTCCTGGTTCAGGTCCATGTCCTGAACCCGAACCAGGTCCTGGTCCAGCTAATGTTTATGGTCTACGTGCTGGCACTGGTCTAGGTCCTGGTTCTGGTTCAAGCTCAAATTGTGATCAAGGTTGCAGTTTTGGTCATTACCCTGGAACAGAACCTGGACCCTAGACCTGAATTTTGCCTTGGACCAAAACTAGGACCTGGACCAGGGCCAGGACCAAGACCTAGACCAAGAAAATCGGATATAATTTCTTTTGACAATCGGTTAATTGGTCGATTTTCGCCAATTAAAATAACAAGGCGATAACATACAGTTAACATGAGAAAAAGCTTTCCGGAAACCCAAAATTACATTAATCAGCCGTTAATTGGAGATTTGACAATCCGTTAACAAGCTGTTAACAAGCCGTCAGTTGGCCCTTTCAGAAACCCAAATTGCATTTAATCAGTGTTTAACAAGTTGTTACGTAATTTTTGCGTTGACAAGCGTTTCAGAAACCGGGTGTAAGCCACTTATTTCGAGTGAACAAAAAATGAGAGCAGTTAAACGAAGAAGCCTCCTATAGAAACCAACCAAAGCCAGGACCTGTGATTGTTCATTGTTCAACAGGGTTGGACGTACGGGAATATTTTGTGCGATCGACAACGCATTTAGTCAAATCTGCAAAGAACGGATAGTTTAGATCCCGAATATAGTGCATCGAATTCGGAGGCAACGACGCTCGTGTGCTCTAGAACCAAAGCAAAATGCATATTGCTACAGTTTAGTTAAACATATGTTGCTTAAATACAATGCTAAAGTTCAACGTAATACATCATTGTTGACTTACACCCGGTTTCTGAAACGCTTGTCAACGCAAAAATCACGTAACAGCTTGTTAAACTCTGATTAAATGCAGTTTGGGTTTCTGAAAGGGCCAATTGACGGCTTGTTAACAGCTTGTCAACGGATTGTCAAATCTCCAATTAACGGCTGATTAATGTAATTTTGGGTTTCCGGAAAGCTTTTTCTCATGTTAACTGTATGTTATCGCCTTGTTATTTTAATTAGCGAAAATCGACGAATTAACCGATTGTCAAAATAAATTATATCCGATTTTCTTGGTCTAGGTCTTGGTCCTGGCCCTGGTACAGGTCCTAGTTTTGGTCCAAGGCAAAGTCCAGGTCTAGGGTCCAGGTTCTGGTCCAGGATCATGACCAAAACTGCAACCTTGATCACAATTTGAGCTTGAACCAGTACCAGGACCTAGACCAGTGCCAGCACATAGACCATAAATATGAGCTGGACCAGGACCTGAACCAGGACCAGGACCTGAACCACGGATATGTCAGGGTGCAGGACCTGGACCTGAACTAGGAGCTGGTCCGGGGCCAGGGCCTGAACCTGAACCAGGACCTGGTCCGAAGCCAGGACCTGGACCTGAACCACGAAGAAGTCCGGTTCCAGGACCTGGACCTGAACCAGTACCTGGTCTGGGGCCAGTACCTAGACCTGAACCAGGACCTGGTCCGAAGCCGTGGGAGGACTGTATTCAGCAGTGGACCGGGACTCACCCAACTGCCTAAAGATGATGATGATGGGATTACTGATCCACTGGAACCCGTGACCCTATAACATAAATATTGTTATAATTTCTCTTTTCTCGCTCTGTTTCTGTTCTGTGTGTGTTCTGTTTCTATTTTTTTTGATAATATTCAATTTTACACGAAAACTATACAATCGCTATCAGTTTCATCTAAAAGTTGAATATCCCGCCGCTATCAAAAGGCCGCTAGGGACAGAGACAAATCAATGCGTTAGACAGAAACAAAACATATATGAGTGAATGAATGTGACTGATTTTAGCATGGGTAGCCAGACGAAAAAATTGATCTCTTGTTAATGGTCGATTAGCTAACAATAGATTGATTGGCCTTTCAGAAACCCACAGTGATTTAACAGCTTGTTAAATGTGACAGTCTGTTAGCTAATCAATGATTTGACAAGCGTTTCAGAAACCGGGTGTTAGATATAAGTATAAATAAGTTCAACTGTATCTAAATACTCTTTTTTTAATTGTAATTAATGATGTTACACATACGTGTTACTATTGTAAAAATATTTTTAATCAGTATTTATAAGATTAGAGGCTAGACATGTCTTAGTTTTAATTATGATTCAATAACGATTATTGACTAAATGACCTAATTCGTTTCTCTCGTTAAGCTAATTAAACATTTTGTTTAATATCACAATAACTAGCTCCAGGAAAAATTCAAGGATTTTATGTGGTTTTTCTCACGCCATTATCGATTCTATTTTCATTTAAATATGAATTGTAAACTTTTGCAATAGCGTTCATTTTTCGATGTAAGCTCGGTCTTTATTAACATTTAAATTGATTGTGATATCCCTGTATGAATTGACGTCTTTTCCTGCTAAATTATTTATTTTTTATTCATGACAAACCATTTGCTGAATTAAAATAAAAATATCAGGTTAAACACCCGGTTTCTGAAACGCTTGTCAAATCACTGATTAGCTAGCAGACTGTCACATTTAACAAGCTGTTAAATCACCGTGGGTTTCTGAAAGGCCAATCAATCTATTGTTAGCTAATCGACCATTAACAAGAGATCAATTTTTTCGTCTGGCTATCCCTGCTAAAATCAGTCACATTCATTCACTCATACATGTTTTGTTTCTTTCTAACGCATTAATTTGTCTCTGTCCCTAGCGGCCTTTTGATAGCAGCGGGATATTCAACTTTTAGATGAAACTGATAGCGATTGTATAGTTTTCGTGTAAATAAAAATCGAATATTATAAAAAAAAATATATACAGAGCGAGAAAAGAGAAAATATAACAATATTTATGTTAAAGGGTCGCGGGTTCCAGTGGATCAGTAATCCCATCATCATCATCTTTAGGCAGTTAGGTGGGTCCCGGTCCACTGTTGAATACAGGCCTCCCACGGCTTACACTCTGGTCGACTCTGTTATATTGCATCCATCGGCTCCCTAGGACCTTAAAGAGGTCGTCCGTCCATCTCTTGGGAGGCCATCCAGAGAAAGCCACTCAACAACATCCGCCCCATCGGCTATAGATTCTGTGAGTTTCTCCCAATAATCCCATTAGTTAAATCCTGGTTCAAGTCCTGGACACGGGCCGGTTCGTGGTTCAGGTCCAGGTCCTGGCCCCGGATCAGGTCCTGGTTCAGGTCCAGGTCCTGGCTTCAGACCAGGTCCTGGTTCAGGTCCAGGTACTGGCCCAGGACCAGGTACTGGTTCAGCTCCAGGTACTGGACCCAGACCAGTTCATGGTTCAGGTCCAGGTCCTGGCTTCGGACCAGGTCCTGGTTCAGGTCTAGGTACTGGCCCCGAACCAGGTACTGGTTCAGGTCCAGGTCCTGGCTTCGGACCAGGTCCTGGCGCCGCACCAGGTCCTGGATCAGGTTCAGGCCCTGGCCCCGGACCAGCTTCTAGTTCAGGTCCAGGTCCTGGACCCTGACATGTCCGTGGTTCAGGTCCTGGTCCTGGTTCAGGTCCATGTCCTGAACCCGAACCAGGTCCTGGTCCAGCTAATGTTTATGGTCTACGTGCTGGCACTGGTCTAGGTCCTCGTTCTGGTTCAAGCTCAAATTGTGATCAAGGTTGCAGTTTTGGTCATTACCCTGGAACAGAACGTGGACCCTAGACCTGAATTTTGCCTTGGACCAAAACTAGGACCTGGACCAGGGCCAGGACCAAGACCTAGACCAAGAAAATCGGATATAATTTCTTTTGACAATCGGTTAATTCGTCGATTTTCGCCAATTAAAATAACACGGCGATAACATACAGTTAACATGAGAAAAAGCTTTCCGGAAACCCAAAATTACAATAATCAGCCGTTAATTGGAGATTTGACAATCCGTCAACAAGCTGTTAACAAGCCGTCAATTGGCCCTTTCAGAAACCCAAACTGCATTTAATCAGTGTTTAACAAGCTGTTACGTAATTTTTGCGTTGACAAGCGTTTCAGAAACCGGGTGTAAGTTTCGACTTGAAGAGCTCTCCTGGTAAGACGAAGTCTAAGGCTGCGGACTCTTAACGGAGTGCATCCGCCACTGGTGCAGGGCCGTCAAGAGAGGCGCCACTAAGCGAGCTCGAGAACCGGGTGCTGGCTGTGATAGGTCGGGTGGCGGTAGAGGGATTATGTGGTGTACGAATACCTATTAATGTATATCTTTTCTTTCACAATTCTAAATTTGCAGAAAAAATAATTAAATATTAATATTTTTTTAACTCTTAACATTTTGTGCAGATACCATCAACAGCTCCTCCTCTTGCTGTGTCTGCTCCTTCAGCCACTCCTTCAGAAGTGGAGATGGACGAGGAGTGGCTGGAAACGGAGGACTGCTCGCCGATACCACCGCCCTCTTCCGAGCACGAGCGGGCAAGCACCCCGCCAACACAAGCCATCACACCTCAGGCAACTCCACCAGTAGCAGGCTCTTCTCAGCTAATGCCCGGTGCGGTCATATAGTTATATTTTAGCATTCTTTAAATGTAGGTAAATTAACAAAATGCTAATTATTTTGTGTTATTTTCAGCTCCTCAAAATGAACAGCCAAACCAAGAACCGAGGCAGGCGAGACCGCAATGGCCGCCAAGGCGCTGTAAGTAAATGTTGTCCATTACATAGCTCATCATCATACTATCTATGACACTTGCCTTTTTTATTAACTCATGTAGTCAGTATGATTTCAGATTCAACTTCATAAATGCTTCTAGGCGTTAATAAGATCAATTTTTATATTTGCAGTCAGTGATGTTGGTCCTCCTCGGTGGCCTGTTCTTCTTGAGGAGAGGCATATTGCGGCTGCGATGGAGCGGCATGCTGCTGCGCAGGAGCAGCAAGCTGCTGCCATGAATCAGCTTGTTGCTTCGCATCAGCAACATGCTTCTTTAATGGAGCGAATAGCCGCTGCGCAGGAGGAATCGGTCCTCATATTAGCGGAACTCCGAGACGGCGTTAGACGGCTACACTAGGTCCTTATTTCGATTTTCATCTCTATTTTCATTACCAAACTCACAAACCTAATGGTGGGTATCAGCACAATGCCTTGCTGTATAAGTGTCGTAACTTAACCTAGTAGTTCGATGTCAGAAACCTTCGACACGTAGGTATTCAAATATTACTCCAACTGCCTAACGGATTTTAATGAAGCGAGGCTACGAACGATTTCTATTAAATTGGCTTACTTGCGAATAGAAAACAGTAGCGAAATTAGTCCATCTGTTTGGGAACTACGATGTCAAACTTTTGTCATTTACAATAATTATCATCTTAACGTCTGCCGCTGTTTATACCAGAGTCCGTTTTCCTACTAGGTGTCCTCCAATTCGCCCTGTCTTCAGTTACATTTATTAAGTAGTTGCTTATTAGGGATTATATGTAAATTAAAAACTAATAGAGCTTATTTATTTACAGATCGCAACGTTCGTGCAGGAAAATATGATTTAATATTTAGCAATATAAGTATTTACAATAAATTGGTTTATTTAAAATTTGCTTGAATATTTATTTCTCACATAGAGCAAGTTACACAGCAAGATATTACTTCATATTATTTTTTTATGTTATACGCAAGACAAACGTGATGGAAAGTGGTCACGCGTAGTTTCAAGATGTATATGAAATGAAAGAGTGTTATAAAGTAGAGGCACAGTGTTCAAAATTTATAAGCTTGAGCACATCTTTCGCCGACACGGTGTAGTGCAGACGAGACAGGTAGAGTACCGTCGTTGCCTGTGATTGGGCCCGATTTCTGCAGTGCCGCACTGATCTGCGTACTGTAGTACACGTGTACTGTTCTATCTTTGGGCCTCTTTACCGAAATTGGGAAGAGCCTAACGGCCTAACGAAAGTACCACGTTTAGGTGGTTGTTCCACCGGTTAAGGCGCAAGACGTTCTCCAGAAGATACATGATGGTTTAGCAGGTGGACATCTAGGGGTAAAAAGAACACTGACCAAAGTTCGAGAAAGATTTACTGGCTTCATTATCCGGAAGACGTGCAGATTTGGTTTTTGTTCCGCTGAGTTGGTACCTAAGTGGGTACGCTGCGGCTGGGGCTGACTCCGCCCAGCTCTCCACAAGCATACCAGTATAAAGCTCCCTTGTCAATTACTTTATAAAGCCTGATACCTACATATTTATCTTTGCTAGAAAATCATATACTTTTTATTTTAGTCAAAAAAAATAGGTACCTACAGTAGCAATCGAAAAACAATATCTAATGTTACCATTCCCTAAATCGACATGACTTACACGCTAAGACGCTACTATTCTAGTGTCGTGATTTTAGTAAAGTGAATGGTTGTGGAATTGTCTTGTGATTAAAGCTATAACTCTCGTTAATGTATTCGAGAACCTATTTGAACATTTAAAGAGTAATTTAAGCCATAACTTCCGGTTGATATTTGATAAGTCGCCATGCTGGTACGACGTCTTCCGGTGAATACTGGTCAAGTCGCCATGTTGGTATGACGTCTACAAGTTACACCGTGATTGGCTGCTGTCAAAAGGATCGACAGTGATTGGTCAAATATCCCCACCGCAAAAACCTATGAACTGGAGCATGAAATGGGCCCGGGAAGGACACTTCGAGTTAGTAGCTACTACAGGCAAGTCGATCAGGACAAATACAGTGGAATCATAATACTTCAGAAGTGTTCAAAAGAAACCAAACCCACAAAGTGACTGAAATTCCAAGTAAGTAATATTTGATTATTTCATTGTCATTTTTAAGCCAATTACGTACGGCTTCCAAGTGTAATGATATGATGGGGATAAATTTTTTTTTGTTGAACAACCCTACGGTAGATCGCTGTAATTACTTAGTTTTGTGTTATTTAATTTGTTTTTAATCATAACAGTTTTGTAGTTACCTAGATAGCCGGTAGGACGGAAATCATGCAGAAATAGTAAAATAATTACTTCAGAACATTGAATTTTAATGTGTAAAAAAGAAATTTACCGTACCTGTACAGCCTGACCACCGAAGCCAGCAAAGATTTACGTTCGAATCATGATTTATGTTAACGAAGTCTATGATTAAAAGCGATACTTAAGTAGGTAGTTCCTAAAATTTAGGCACTTAGTGCCAGCATCGAATTCCAGCAGGATATTAATATTTATTTTACCTATTACTTATCTTTTTGTTATAATACAGGAAATATGAGTAATAGTGAGTAGATTTGAAGGTAGTTGAAATTTAAGCTATGTGTTATTGATGCTAACACCTATAACAAACCTGAAAGTGTGTTAGTATATTGCGGTTTATTTACGTCATAAGTAGACAATAATTTAGTTGATTATGGGCAATGTTCAGTTTTTATTGTTGTTCGTTAAATTAATAATTTGCATCTAATTAATAAAAAAAAAAAATCTTGGGAATGTCTTGGGAATGTCAAACTTGTCGAATGCATTTAATAAATTTTAGCCGTTAAAACGCCGCTAAGTTCCGAGGAGACGAATGACGTCATAGTATGCGTCTCGTATATATTTACTGTTTAGTACTATAGGCGAATCAGGTATTTCATACGGATTTCCAGTGTTAATTGATATATAGACCATTGAGGAAGTTATGAAACCGCCTTACAAGTACTGTATTATGGAAAATTGTTTTTGTTTAGTTATTTTGTTAGTTGTATCTGTCTCACTTATTCTACACTTTTTATAAAATAGTTCATGGGTCTAAATAAAGAATAAAAATGGGACCTTTATGGATATTCGGACAAGATTCGGGAAACTTATATTTATTGTACCACCATCCATGCACTATTATTGTACCACCTACATTATTAATGTACCTACCGCAGTTATCGCAAATAAATGATTCCAAGCTTGATTTCCTATGTCGCATGTATTGTATATGTAATTTGATTGAGTTTTACTGGTGTGAACAATGTTTATATTGACGTGAGCGAGCGTTATGATTCTTAATTTCGCGTGAGAGTGCGCCGGATTGATTTTTAACGTGAGCGAGCGTTGTGATTCTAAATGATACGCGAGAGTGCGTTAGATTATTTTTCGACGCCAGCAAGCGTTGTGGTTCTGAATGTAGTGCGAGAGTGCGCTAGATTATTTTTCGACGCGAGCGAGCGTTGCAGCTGAATGTTGTGCGAGAGTGCATTGGATAATTTTTTGGATGCGAGCGAGCGTTGTAATTCTGAATGTCACGCCAGAGTGCGCTGGATTAATGTTGACACACGCGATCGTCGTGATTCTGAATACTGCGTGAGTGTGCGCTGTAGTTAAAATTATTAAGAATGATTATTTGTTTGTTGTGGTGTTATTCAATCGACATGGGTGATAGTTCTTGTGAATTATAGTGAGCAGGATATTTTTCCCAGTTTTAGGATGAGAAGCTTTTATGTTAGGGTTAGTTAGGGAAAAAGATGCATATAATTTAAAGGAATGTAGGCATGTTACTGTTTTGCTAAAAAAAATAAAAATAAAATAAAAAGATTTAAGTTATGATGGCTTTATTGCTTGTTACAGGCAATGGCGGAATCGAGCGGATCTAGTGGAAGGCGATCCGGCCTGATAGTACAACGAAATAGGTTGATCAGCACTTCAAGTAATAACACAGATGAAAGTTCTGAATCTTCGGATGACAGTCCCATACCACAGTCGCGCAAGCGTCGTCGTATCAATGATGGTGAAGAAGTTAAGCTGAAACGCCGATGTCATCGCAATGATGTAGTAAAGATGACAGATCTAGTGAATGCACTCAATTCCCAAAGGCCGATGATAAGTTCTCAGCAATTGTCTAATGCTTTGCCAGAATTTGACCCGGAAAATCGTGGTCAAAATATAGAAATTTGGCTACAAAAAATCAATGAATACGCCAAAATATATAATTGGCAAGACAGGCAAATTTCACATTTTGCTACACAAAAACTAGTAGGCACTGCCAAGAGTTGGTTGTATTCATTGGGTAGCCATGATCATACATGGAATGAGTGGCAGTTGAAGCTGAGACGAGCTTTTCCAGTAGAAGACAATTTTGCCCTGTTGTTGGAAGAAATGTTTGCTCGTAAGACAAAGACGGATGAAAGCCTGCGCATTTATTTCTACGATAAGCTAATGCTGCTAAATAGATGCGAAATAACAGGAAAGAAAGCGGTGGATTGCCTCATTCATGGCATAGCAGACACATCACTCAAAAATAGTGCCCAGGCGCTTAAATGCACAGAGCCTGAAGATTTGCTGAAGTATTTGGTCATTCAGCAGCCGACGCAGACAGTTTCTAACACACAGAGGAAGAGAGAAAACCATGACTTCAATAGCATCCGTCGGAGACTTCGGTGCTTCACTTGCGGGACCGAAGGTCACACATCGAACAGATGTTTTCAAAATAGGAAAGAGAAGAAAGATATAATTAGTTTTAAATGCTTTAATTGTAATGAAGAGGGACATCGATTTTCGCGTTGCCCAAAAATACTTTTAAAATGTGGATCTTGCAACAAGGTTGGGCATCGCGAGGCTGATTGTCAAAATCGAACTCCCTTTTCAAAATCAAAGGAGATTGTTAAAGCAGGAAGTGTTCTAAACATTAATTCGGATACAGTAGTTGATAAGTATTTTAAGAATGCTGAAGTAAACAATAAATCATACAGAATCTACATTGACTTTGGAAGCGACTGTTCCTTGATAAAACTAAGTGAGGCAACACAATTACAATTGGAGAAAAACTTTGATTCCTTGCCAATAGTTAGAGGGTTTGGTAACAACCATGTGACTCCATTATACAAATCAACAGTTCGGGTTGTAGTTGATGAGGTAGAAGCAGATATAGTTGTTTACGTGGTAAATGACAATCTCTTGAAATATCCATTATTGATTGGACAAAATTTCACGGAAAAACCAGACGTAGTAGTAGTCAAAGACAGTACTAGATTGTTTTTTTTTCACAAACCCTCTTTTGACGTTTTTGAGGAACAAAGTAAATTAATGTTAACTAATGTGGGAGATATAGAGTTAAAAGGATTCCATATGCTTGCAGTGCAGGCTTCGCAACCTTATACCGGAGACATCTATGTTGAGGCTCAGATTAGGACTATTCCAGGTAAACAATATCGAATTCACCAGGGAGTCTATAAACTACAAAACGGCAAAGGAGTTATTTTGGTTTCCAACCTAGCTGGAGTCCCTTTTATTCTCAATGACAAATATACTTTGTGTCGAGCTGTCACATTTGTTGAAACACCAGTAGTCGAAGTGCGGCGAATCAACCAGACGGCGACGGCTGTCCCATTAGCTAGGAAAGATATTCAGGTTGGGTCTGATTCAGTGGCGTAGCGTGCCCTCCGGGGGCCCCGTATCAATAATTGTGTAGGGGCCCCCCTAACAGATACCCCCAACTACGGGGGGTACTAATGAGTAACATAAATCCTAGTCTCAGCCTAAGTCAATAAATGGACTAGCCTAGCGCGCTCTACATTTGTGTGACAATAGACTTTAAAGGTAGGGTCCACGAGGCTAGTTAGAGCTCGCAATTTTTGATATTTTGGCCCTTGACTTGGCTATATTAAAACCTTGCGTGATTATGAATGAGCGAGCGTAGCGAGCTCGAAATTTTTGTATATATACATTAAAACATTGCGCGTTTTCGTTGAAAAATACCGTAAAAAGCAATATCGAAATCGGGCTATCTCGAAATTTTTTAGGAGATTGTATTAAAATCAAGTTTGCGAACTTGTATATAAATAATGAATGAGCGAGTGTAACGAGCTCAAAATGTCTAATATGTTGGCTATCAAAACCTTCCATTATTAACTTGACAACAGTCAAAGGTTGAGGGCGTGTGAGCCAAGACGATTATGCGTGTGTGCGTGTGGGCCAAGGTTATTATGAGCCTGATCCCCATGACTCATATAGAAAAGAACCGAGTTCTGCCTTTGGTGTTACCGATAATGCTGAAAATATGAAATTATCAAAACTGTCATTATTTTTGACATCTGATGGGTGGACATTCTATACAATTTCAATGATTTATTACTGAGTAAGTGCGAGTGGAGGGCCCTAAGTTGTCTTGTTTTTTCAATAAACATGTTAATAATCTCTTAAACGAAAGGTGAATGAAAACCGATTGTATCGCTTTATTTCATTTTATATTTTGGCGGAGAGCGCACCCGACCCTGGCCTGAAATTCTCTATTAAATAATTTTTTTCTGGAAATAAAGAAGAGTTTTACTGAGTTTAAGAGATAACGTGTTTTTGCTTACACACATTTGGGGGCCCCTATAGCCCGGGGGCCCCATATAATTGATACGGCTGATAGGGCGGTAGCTACGCCCCTGGTCTGATTTGGACGAAGAGACAGTTAGTAGATTATACAATTTATTACAAAACTATCGTGATTGTTTTGCAATTTCAATGAGCGAATTAGGCTGCGCTCCTAAGGCGTTTGAAATGAACATTGAACTAACTGACAACAAACCAGTAGTCTATCGCCCGTATAGACTATCTTATTCCGAGAGAGAAAAGGTGAGGGAAATCATATCCGAATTAATAGATAATGATATAATTAGAGAGTCTGATTCAAATTACGCTAGCCCTATTTTGTTAGTAAAAAAGAAAAGTGGTGAACAACGGCTTTGTGTAGATTTTAGAGCTCTAAATGCAAAGACGGTCAAAAATAGATACCCATTACCACTAATAGAGGATCAGGTGGCGAATTTGAGCGGAAATAAATATTTTTGCTCCTTAGACATGGCTTCGGGATACTACCAGGTTCCTCTTTCAGATGAAAGTAAACATCTAACTGCTTTCGTGACACCAGATGGCCACTACGAATTTAATCGCATGCCATTTGGTTTAGCAAATGCGCCAGCAGTTTTCCAAAAGCTCATTAACAAAATTTTGGGTACTCAAAGATTTGATTCGGTGTTGGCTTATATGGATGACTTGCTGATTCCTGCATCATCAATAGAAGAAGGTTTTCGGAAACTGGAAAGTGTTTTGAAGTTAGTCAGAGAATATGGGTTAACTCTCAAATTATCCAAGTGTAGTTTCTTCAGCAGTTCTATTGAGTATCTTGGTTATGAAATATCCTCTGAGGGTATTAAACCAAGTATAAGAAAAACTATGGCTATTGAAAATTTTCCAACGCCAAGGAACGTTCACGAAACTAGACAGTTCTTAGGTCTTGCAAGTTATTTTAGAAAGTTTGTAAAAGGTTTTGGTGAAATTGCCCGACCTTTAACATCGTTGTTAAAGAAAGACGTTGAATGGCAATGGACCGAAGAACAAACCAAGGCAGTGTCTACCCTCAAAAATATGTTGTGCAGTAGACCGGTTTTAGCTCTTTATAATCCTAATTTTGTATCTGAATTGCACACGGATGCAAGTGCGGTAGGTATTGGAGGCATTCTTATGCAGTGGCAAGAAAATCCAAAAGAGCTTAAGCCAGTTGCCTACTTCAGCAGGCAAACTTCCCCGGAAGAAAAATATTACCACTCTTATGAGTTGGAAACATTGGCAGTCGTTGCATCGTTAAATAAATTCAGACCGTACTTACTAGGAACACCGTTTAAAATTTTCACGGATTGTAAAGCGCTGCGTTTAACGTTGAGTAAAAAAGATCTTGTGCCAAGAATTGCCAGATGGCTTCTTCAATTGGAGGAATATGAGTTGGACATGGAATATCGGCCAGGCGATCGTATGGCCCATGTCGATGCGCTAAGTCGCAATCCAGTTGAAGTATGCAATAACGATTGTGACCCTGAAAATGTCATGTTAGTTATGAACATTTGTGAAAGCGATTGGTTACATACCTTACAATTAGGTGATCCTGAAATAAGCAGAATCTGTAAAGTTCTTAAACCGGAAATAGACGAAGAATTCAGAGATCTAAAAAAACATTATGTTATTAAAAATAACAAGCTCTTTAGAAAACTCAACGAACACCCTGATGAATTAAGGCTAGTCATACCTAAAGGTGGCAGATGGCAGGTCTGTCGTTTAAACCACGATGAAATAGGTCATTTTGGTGAAAAGAAAACCTTAGAGCGAATACAAAGTCAATATTGGTTCCCTAAAATGACTCAATTTGTCAAAAAATATGTAAATGCGTGTATGACATGCGCTTTCAACAAGGACAATAACCCATCAAGAAAAGGGCATATCTATCCAATAGAAAAATCAAACACACCCTTTCAGACAATTCACATAGATCATGTGGGGCCATTTATAAAGAGTAAACAAGGAAACTCTTATATTTTGACGGTGGTCGACGGGTTCTCTAAATATGTGTTTGTCAGACCGGTTAAAGACACGAAAAGTTTAACTGCAATAAAGGCACTGCAAGGAATTTTTCAGGATTTTGGTACACCGGAGAGAATTATTTCTGATCGTGGTACTGCGTTTACGTCTGGACAGTTTAAAAATTTCTGTAGCGAGAAAAATATCAAACACGTTCTCAATGCGGTGGCTTGTCCTCGAGCAAATGGTCAAGCAGAACGATTCAATCAAACGATTTTAAAAGCTCTAGCTACACAAAGTAATGCAAGTGACGAAAAAGATTGGGACTTGGAAACATCAAAAGTACAATTTGGTATTAATAATACTGTAAACTCTACAACTATGAAAACCCCATCCCAAATTTTGTTTGGTATGCGAATGTTAGGGCATTCTGATAACTTATTAAGGAATGCTGTAGAAACAGGGGAGCAAATAAGCAGCCGAGATGTTAATGAAGTTAGAAATGAAGCTAAAGATAATATAGACAGAAATCAATTTAAAATGAAAACAAGGCATAATTCCAAGTTTCAACCAGCTCACAAGTATGCAATAGATGACTTGGTTAAGATCACAAAAGTTTCGTTTAATGATAAACCAGGACAGAGCAAAAAACTTCTTCCCAAGTTTATAGGGCCATACAGAATTTCAAAAGTACTAGGTAATGATAGGTATGAAGTTACGAATATTCCTGGCCTTAGTAAAACAGCAAAATATTCATCGGTCATAGCAGCTGATAGGATACGACCCTGGATTAATGTCAAAGCTTTGGATGTTAATAGTGAGCATGATGATAGCTCTGGTACTGATGTGGAATGATAAATCTTTAATGCTGTTATATATACTTTTAAATTATCATTTAAATAGCAAAGCACAATTAGAAATATATGGCCGAATGTCGTGATTATCACAATTAAGTCAGTATTATTTTTAAGCTTTATATACAGGTACAAAAGTTAATATATAAATTCGTTTATATACTGTACAGCTGTAATATTACACTTATAATCAATTGTAAATTGATATAATATTAACATGTAATTGTAAAAATGGTAATACTTACATAAAATTGTAAATAGATATGTAAATATGTAATTGTATAAAATATAAATAAAATAATTTGTATTTATTGATTCAAACTTAATATATTATTCCCTATTAATTGTAAGTTATGCAAGAGACCAATTATCAGGGTACTCTTACCTCAGCGAATATTATAGTGTCAACCTGTGGACCCTTTTGTGTACTTTGATTAGCGTGCGCCGGGTGTCTGCACGCGTTCGGATGGCCGAATGTCGTGATTTTAGTAAAGTGAATGGTTGTGGAATTGTCTTGTGATTAAAGCTATAACTCTCGTTAATGTATTCGAGAACCTATTTGAACATTTAAAGAGTAATTTAAGCCATAACTTCCGGTTGATATTTGATAAGTCGCCATGCTGGTACGACGTCTTCCGGTGAATACTGGTCAAGTCGCCATGTTGGTATGACGTCTACAAGTTACACCGTGATTGGCTGCTGTCAAAAGGATCGACAGTGATTGGTCAAATATCCCCACCGCAAAAACCTATGAACTGGAGCATGAAATGGGCCCGGGAAGGACACTTCGAGTTAGTAGCTACTACAGGCAAGTCGATCAGGACAAATACAGTGGAATCATAATACTAGGTAAGCATTTATTATGAATTCAAATCGGTGACGAAGACAAATTGAAATATCTCACATGTTTATTATTTGATTGCAATAATAAAAATTGTTTTGTATAGCCTAATAATGTTGCTTTATTATCTTAGTACATTATTTTGTAAAATCAAGTAATCAAGTAAAAGCCCGTACACCCGCAGCCATTACTTACAATTTTATAAACGGCAAACTGACGTACCCACATTGTGCACGGGAGTTTGCCGCCAAGATTGGCTATGCAAGCCATCTTCGTGCGCATCAGCACAGATCTGATTACGGGCAGAAGAGGTCGCCATGGCCGAAACTTAGATTATTTTGTTCTAACTAAAGGTACCTGTTAAGTTGATAAAAATTACAATCGAATTTATTTTTTGCATAAGTTTTATATTAACAAAAATATATATCAAACTATAACTTTCACATAGTTGAATGGATAGACAATATTGTAGCACATTTTATTTTGCTTCATTTGATACCCCACACATACTTCTAAATGCAATTAAGTCTGTTTTAAAGGCAAATTTCAAAACGCGGCGGCGGCCATCTTGATGGCGTTACAGCTGGAGAAACAAGCACTTTATCAAATCAAATCAAAACTTCTTTATTGATTAGGCATTAAATATCTCTTTCAATCGTCAAAAAGGAGGGGGGTAGGAAAGTAGGAAGGAAACACACAGTGACACGCTGACCGCCCTATGTCTGTAGATAAACGTATCCCTCGCCAACCACAACCGAACCGGGCTCGACAATGCCAGACAGAGCCGGAACGCTATATTATATTATATACTCGTAGGTATGTCTAGTATAATTAAGAAAAACCACCTAAAACTACAGCAAGAGTAAGCCAGTCCACCAAGGCAGCACCCGTTCACGAGTATAACGCAGGGCCCAGCCATCGTCCAATTCAACCATATTTGAGGGAAAAGAGCGACCCGGCCCCCACGCCACCGCCAGACAGACTTTTAAGTGAGCGTGCATCACACATGCTGCATGTGATAGGTAGTTGCTCCCACCCTACTCTATCCTATCCCTACCCTATCGCTACCTTACCCCTACCCTATCCTACCATTGCCTTAACCCTACCCTACCACTACCTTACCCCTACCCTACCACTATCTTACCCCGACCCTACCACTATCTTACCCCTACCCCACCCTATACTACCTTACCGCTATCTTACTCCTACCCTACCCTACCCCTACTCTAACTACTACCCTACCCCTACCCTAGCGCAGACAGGAGACACCATGTGTGGGAGAGGAAGGAAAATTAACGCCGCTTCCAAGGTGGTTCTCTGTGGGGGAAAGAAACGGCAAGAAACCCACAGAGCCTACGTTAATTCTTTTTTTTTTAAACATGTCTTATGTACTAATACATTATTTGTCCTATATACTATCTTAAAAGTAAATACCTGTATAGAACAGCAGTTCAGTCCCATGGACTTTTGTCATTTACATATTCAGATATACTATAATAACTTTTTTGACATAATTTGTTTTTTATAGCGACTTTAAATTTATTCAATGGTAAATTCTGAATATCTGTTGGAACCTTATTATAAAAGCGTACACATTGACCCATAAATGATTTGTGGGCTTTGGCTAGACGACAAGCACCAGCAACAAGCTTATCTTTATTTCTCGTATTAATATTATGAACATCACTATTCTTCTTAAATAAGTGTAAATTTTTATGAACATACATTAAATTATCATATATATATTGTGACGGCATTGTCATTATATCAATGTTCCTGAATTTATCTCTTAGTGAAGTTCTAGGTCTCAATTGATAAATCGCAGCATATGCTGCAGAACTTAGCCTTTTCGCCAATTTATCAATGTGAGGACCCCATTGCAATTTATGATCCAGGGTAAAGCCTAAAAATACTGTAGAATCAACAAAATTCAAATTTTCGCCTTTTATTTGTACATTAGTGGGCATTTAGAGAAGAGAAGCTGTTAATATGTTTATTTTACACGCAAATTACAAATCACAAATCACGCAAATTAAAACAATCGTGTGGCGTATCCAATGGTGCCCGTTGCTAGGGAAAAATTACAATATCTCGCTTTTTTATTAACCTATTGAGATTATAAAAATAGTTTTGTATAGCTTATTAAGGTGCCTTTTTTTTCTTAGTACATTATTTTGCTCTTAATTTATCAGCTAACTTGTTAAAAAATAAAAACGGATTTATTTTTTGTAAATTTTTTAATATATTCTGGAATATCTCTGAAACCATCATATTTACACGATTGTGTGTAAAGATAATATTGTAGTACTTTTTATTTTGCGTTGTTTGATACCCCACACATCATTCCAAGTGCAACACATTTGTTTTTAAATGCAAATTTCAAAACGCGGCGGCGACGGTGTTGATGACGTCACAACTGGAGAACCAAACACTGTAGAGATTGTTTCAAAAGTTGGTGCTGGTTTCCGGAAGTGAACTATCCGGGCCATATTTGAAGCTAAGGGAGGGTCTAATAGTATAGTAGGTACCTACTTATTATTAACACGATCAATTTCGCATTAATGAGCGTCGATCTATATATTATAGGCACAGGGTAAGCAATAAATGGGTCAATGAGGAGGTGGAACTTAAGAGATAGCGTAGTTTGGTCATAGAAACTATGAGGCCAATTTTTGTAATATGTTATCACTCTCATACAAAGGAGGTCCGGACAACCCAGACTATATGGCCAATTACGTTGAGTGATATATCATTGGAAAGTATTTTACATTTTCTACAACTTTTACTATTATGAAAAAAGATACGGTAAATTAAAGAAAACTTCGATTTGTACCGGAAAATATAGCCTATGTGCCCGTACTATAATGTATAGTATCGTACTTTACTTTAAACAGTTGTACCATATATTATAGAGAAATAATATAGTACGAAAAATATTATATATGTCGTAAAGGGTCATGAGCCTAGTCATCATTTAGCTAAGAAACGCAACGTCAATCGAAGCGCCACCTTGCAGATAGCTGGAAATACTGTGAAGACATCATATTCGGCGCGCGGTCGCAACGAACACTTCCCATTCGACCATCGACGAGTGAAGACGTGTAACTAGCTGCTCATCCATTGAAGAAAGAAGTAGTCTTTATTTATTGCCTTACATCACATAGCCGTACTCCATTAAGGAGAGTGTGAGTACAGAAGGGACTACCAAATTATAATTTGTACAAGGGCGCACGTGAATAGATTCCCTGGCGCACCTTGCGTTTCGGCCTCGCGGGCTGGCCATGGGTGGTGGCGGGTCTTCCAGTGACCCACGGGTTCGGTAGCCCCACATTATTATCTGTTACTTAAAATTATCCTACAGTCATCCTATGCTTTCATTGTTTGCTATTTTTATTGTAATATTGCTATATTATCTCAATTTTCACGAAACTATCCAGAAAATGCCTTGTGATGGATCTCTCCTCTGCTAGAGTCTGCTCTAATCTACGACATATATATAGGTAATATATATTTTTATCCATAATACAACTGTCGAGCTTTTTAGCATAGCGATTTTTAGAACGAAATATTCATCGTCACGCCTTAATCACGTAGGGGTAGGAAGAGATCACATTGTTTCACTTGCTACAGTCCTAAGGCTCTCGTTTATTCCACATTCATAAACCTTACCATACATAATAAGACCATATAGTAAGACCGCTATGTCCGAATCACTTATTAAAAAAAAATATTTAAATCTCTATATTGCAAGTTTTTAAACGTCATAAAACGTCATTCATACAAGTCATAACAAACAATTTGATTTCTATCAGGGGGCCGATTCTCGCGCATTGCGACATATCTAGAATTCGACAATCTCTATCTACAAATCTCTATTAAAAATGTCACTGAAGTTTGTTTATTTTCGTGAGTTATGAAAAATATTATTAAATAATTAGGAAGGAAGTGCGGGAGATAATTTACAGCATGATTAATAATTTAGACAAACTAAAAAAACAAGTACAAGCTAATAGTGACCAAATAACTGAATGTTTACAAGAAGGACTGCCAAGGACAGTATATCCCCAGATTATTACCATATTCGCATTTTATAATGTTTACCACTGTCAGTCAATATGGACCTATCGTGGTTCTATTATAGGTGCGTCTCGATCTTCCCCTTCCAATGCTTCTATACACTCCTGCCACATAAATCTTTATCTATCAGGTAGAATACTTCAGTATGAATCTCAATCTTAGCGATTCATAAATACATATTTCAAAAATGATAGTAGATTGTTTGCCAAAGCCAAAAGTTTCTAAAAAAGTTTATGGAAATATTAATAAGTAAGTACCTAATAAATAGAAATAAATGTGTACTATATTTTTAACTAAATTTCCAAAATGTACTAAATATTTTTGCTATTAAAGAAGAAAAATGCAATTTTTCCACAAAAAAAAGGTGGCAACCCTAATGACCAATTGAGCTATATGTCATTGGAAAGAATTTTACATGTTCTACAACTTTTACTTTAGCGATAACTCTCGAATCACTGTGAGAAAAAAGTTATGGACAATTAAAGTACCTAAACATCATTTTGTATTATTATGACCAATTGTATTGACCATAATCTTTTTTCGCACGATTTGAGAATTGCCGCCATAGTAAAAGTTGTAGTTCGGCCTCGCTCGACCTTCGCGTGGTTCCAACGGTGGAACAACGTACCTACGCTAATTAACATTTCTAGGCTAATACAATTTCGGATTTAGAAATAATATTGAGCAGTTTTCCAATAGGTATCTAACGCATTCCTAACCAATCACTAGATGGCGCCACGACAATTTTGGTAATTGATAATCGCTTGAAATTGGTTCTTAGGAAACAGGATATAAATAACACTGGGTACGTTGTATTGGATAATATTGTGTTTGTCAATAGTTTTCAACCATTTTAGTGGTTGTAATAATAATGGAACATAGTGCCTATTCATAAAAATATGTCTTTGTTCATTTCGGATAACCTTTAACAGTTATATTTATATTAATAAACATTTTAATTTTAAGTTTAGTATTAGTTGGCTGCATGAAATCAGTGCCACCAATGATGGTACGAACAGATTATAAAAAGATTATCAAAATTGTAAGAACGCCACCTATTGATGCTTTTTGAAACCAACTATCAATACCTACTGGAAAACTCCTCCATGAGGAGTACGTTTTTTTTTTTTTTTTTTTTATGTCATACGGTGGGCAAACAGGCAAGCGGGCCACCTGATGGAAAGTGGTCACCACTGCCTATAGACATTAGCGACACCAAGAGTATCGCTAATGCGTTGCCCAACTCTATAACACGTTGCTCTGGCAGCAAAAAGCAAATGCCACTCCACTGCCAAAGCCACGGTTCCCCAAATCCCCACCCCATGGAGCACTGTAGCCGTATTCACAATGATTCGAAACCGTTTCCGAACGATTCGACACGAAATTCGTGAGCTGCGAATCCGTGTCGATCGATTCGAAAACTGTTATTCAAAATCCCGATAGATTCCACGGAAACTTTACTCTCTATAACATATGAAAATTTCATCGAAATTAACTGAAACCACATTTTCCTAATAACTTTTGCGGGGTCCTTTGTCGATTCCGTATCCGAATCCGATTTCCGAGCCATTGTGAATACGGCTACTGGAGACCTTACTCACCGGCAGAAACACAATACTATTTAAAAGAGTATTATTTAGCTGCGATATTCTGTTGTGGGAAATGTCTATTGAGGTCTGCTCAGTAGGTTAAATCAAAGACCGCTTTAGTATAAGTACGACGTTTATTATACGAAGTGCATTGTATCCCGGTTAGTAGCCGACTGGCTCCACTACAATATAAAAATGCTTACTAGCGAAAGAACTTATCTACACACATACAATGTAGCTAGGTATATACCTACGCTACACACACCCCCTTCCTAAAAAATTACACAATAAAAAACATGAAAAACATTACAAATAAAACATTAGGTTTACATTGATTTAAAATAACCTTTGAGCCTATGCCACAAAGTTTGGATTGCGCTGTCCTTGCGTTATCACGTTTACACCGGGTTGTTGGTTTTGCCACGCACTGAGTTCTCTTCTTAACACTCGTTTTGTCCTGTTGGTGCACAGCTTATAAAGTCCGTAACACATTGCCACTACGAAAATTACAGCCATTACGGTCACCAAAGTCACCAACACTTCCAGCTTATATTCGTAGTGAGCCGTGGACGCTTGATTTGCTCCGTTCTGCGCAATAACAACTTCCTCTTCCTTTTTTTCTATGGAGTATGTTTTACCCATTATTACAAAAAAATATAAAATAACTATTACAATTCAAGAGGACAGACGGCTATGTGTGCTGCAGTCTGAATTGAAATGTGCCCACAATAATATCTAAACATAACTTATATTATACTTATACTTATATTATATACCTATATTACCAATGAAATGACTGGCCTACTTGTTAATTACGAAATCATTACAGTAAACATTTGGCTTATTGTCTATTCATCTAAAAATCTTACTGGCGTTTTAATAACTCTGCCACAGCGTGTTTTTTTTAAAGCAGTGTTTACATTGATTGTTTCTTGATTTTCACTAGATTTCGTATAACTACTGTTGTCTGATACATTAAGCTCCTCCAAAATATATGCCGGCTTGAGTCTATCTATTGACACTGTATTAATTTTTCCGTTAATTACAATTAAAAATTTTAGGACCTCTTTCGACAACTTTATATGGACCGCTGTAGGGTGGCGTTAATGGCTTCCGTACGGCGTCTATCCTAAGAAACACATGTGAACATCTGTTTAAATCGGCATGCACAAATATATTCTTGTTGCTGTTTACATTTCTGGATTTAGGCCTAATCTTACTTATATTATCTTTTAATCTAATAATATACGCCTGTGGATCATCTATTGTAGTTTCGTTTTCAGTACAAAAATCTCCCGGCAAGCGTAAACAATGCCCTAAAGTCATTTCCGCTGCGCTTATGAAATCGTTATCGCTTTGACACGCGGCCCTCAATCCTAGCATCACCGTAGGTAACTCCGCATACCAACCATGATTGTCGTTTAATCGTGTCATTAAAGCTGTTTTTAATGATCGGTGCCATCTTTCTACCTTCCCATTGCATTGAGGATGATATGCAGTTGTTCGTGTTTTATGGATGCCTAATAACTTCATTAACATGGTAAAAAGTCTACTTTCAAAGACGGCCCCTCTGTCTACTGTAATTTTATGACAACATCCAAAACGACTTATCCAACAATCATATACTGCTTTAGCGACGGTCTCCGCTGTAACATCTGCGACAGGGCATATTTCAGGCCACCGTGTGCGTCTGTCTATCATTGTGACGCAATATCGATAGCCTTGTTCTGTTACGGGTAGGGGTCCTATTATATCGACATGTAAATGTGTAAAACGGTCGCTTTCCTCAAAATTACTTAGCCTAGAAACTGTGTGCCGCGCTATCTTACTCTTTTGACAATTAATGCATGTTCTTACCCATAAACCTATATCTCTGTTCATTCCGGGCCAAAAAACTCTTTTACTGATTAACGCTCGCGTTGTTCTAATTCCGGGGTGACTTAACCCATGTAAACTATCGAAAATAGATTTCCTAAACTTGACTGGGATAAAAGGTCTTACGTGTTTTGTTGATACGTCACAGTAAATACTTTTATTTGTGTCGTTCAAATTCATGCGCTCAAGTTGTAAGCTGATATCGTGTGCTCCACTCAATAAATTCGCTAGCTCAGCGTCTGTCGCCTGCTCATGCGCAATTTCTTCGAATTGCAACGAGGTCGAGCAAGTTATCGTTTCGACTCTCGACAACGCGTCAGCAACCGGGTTCTGATTACCGTGTATGTGTTGTATGTCGTTCGTAAACTCACTAATGTACAACAATTGCCGCGTCCTTCTGGGTAATTCTTTACTAGACCCTAACTTTGAAAACGCGTAAGTCAGTGGTTTATGATCTGTGTAGACCGTAAAAACTCTGCCCTCTATCATGTCCCTAAAATAAACAATGCTAGAATAAATTGCCAAAAGTTCCTTATCATAAGTGCAGTACTTCTTTTGCGGTTCCGTCAGTCTTTTAGAGAAATAACCGAGGGGTTTCCATGAATTATTTTCTTTTTGGTGTAAAACCCCCCCTATACTGTAATCTGAGGCATCTGTCATTAGTGCTAACTGTGCATTAGAGATTGGATGAGATAAAGTCGCTGCATTTTTTAAATTTTCCTTACAACTCTCGAAAGCTCTGTTTGCCTCTTCTGTCCACTCTATCTTACGCTTATCTTTTTTCTTTGACCCATGTAAATATTTTTCTAACACTCCTTGTACTTGTGCTGCGTTTGGTATATGACTTCGGTAAAAATTTAACATACCTAAGAATCTACGGAGTTGTTCGATCGTCTTCGGTTTCGGGTATTCCTCAATAGCTTTAACTTTGTCGGGTACCGGGCTAATACCACTTTTTGAAACATTATAGCCTAAAAACTCAATTTTTGGTTGGCCGAAAACACATTTTCCTAGATTAATAGACATTTTATATTTTCGGAAACGTTCAAACAACCGCCGCAAGTGCTCCTTGTGCGCCTGCTCGTTCTCTGATCCTATAATGACGTCATCCAAATATCCGAACAAAAATGATTGACCTTCAAATTTTCTATTATTCTCATTATTAAAATTTATCTGTTCTATTCCGGCTAAAACTGTGTCATTAATGTACCTCTGAAACGTCTGCGCTGCATTTCGCAGGCCAAAAGTCATTCTTGGGAATTCGTACAGACCAAAAGGAGTAATTATAGCCGTTTTCTCTATGTCCTCTGGCCTGACCGTAATAAAATGATAACTTCTAAAAATATCGACTTTAGAAAATATTTTTTTATTATGTAATCCATAAGTAAAATCTTGCACTCTAGGAATCGGATAACGATCAGGTAAAGTAATCGAATTTAGCATGCGGTAATCGCCACAAGGTCGAATTTCGCCTCCTTTTTTAGGTACCACATGTAACGGACTCGCCCACGCACTCTTAGATGGCCTACATATGCCTAACTCTTGCATTAGCTGAAATTCTTTCTTAACTTTATCATACCTGTCTGGTGGCAACCTCCTTGCTCGCGCGTGTACAGGTGGTCCCGTAGTCTCTATATGATGATACACTGAGTGCTCGGGTATGTCCTTGAACGTCACGGGCCGGGTAATGTCCTGAAACGACTCTAGTAAGTCTGCGTACGGTTGGCAACTACTAATAGATTTAATAGTCCCTTCAAAATGAGTACTCTTTGATCCACAAACGTATAAGTTAGTTATTAAATCCTGTAACCTATTGTTATATAAATCTACCGTTAACCTATAGTTTCTCAAGAAGTCCGCGCCGATTATTGGCTGTTTAACATCGCAAACAATAAAAGGCCATTTAAATGATCTTCTGAGTCCCAAACTAAGCTCTAAATTACATATGCCGTATGTTTTAATCACGCTATCATTGGCAGCATACAATTTAACATCACAGTGATTCAAAAAATTATTTTTTACACACCGTTTTGGAATTACGGAAATGTTAGCTCCCGTATCTATTAAAAAAGTACATTTAGTAGAACTATCCCAAATTAATAAACGATGATTTTTTTCTACCTGTTCTCGCGTACATTCGTTCACCGTATCCAAATGTACCGCAGTTAGTTTTCCGTCTCCTCCTTCCGCCAAGCGCACGGCTGTTCACAGTCTCTAGCGTTCCTCCGGTACCGGTAATGGAATCTGCACAACCAGTCAGGATCTCCTGGTGTCCTCCTCCTCCTCGAAGTAGACCTACTCCTGTACCTGCTTTCTCCTCTGCTCCTGGAACGCCCGCGTGTCTGCACTTCACTCCTCAGGGATGCTACTTCTAACCTCAGTGTGTTGACCTGGTTGACCAGCTCTGTGAGTGATCCTTGTGTGACCTGCACCGGACCCTCTGTCACGGCGGCGACGTCGTAGTCCCTGCTGTTCTCCGCTACCTTGTCCGCGATTGTGGCGAGGTTGTCCAGAGACTGGTCGGGACACACCGCGATGACCGCCCGTACTGCTGCTGGCATCCTTGACAACCACAGGCTGTTCAAGGTCTGGTCCGACACCTGCGTGGTTCTTCCTAAATCCTTCATCTTACGCAGCAGCTGCGTCGGCTTCTGTGCGCCCAGTTCCATCTCTGAGACCAGCTTCTGAAATTGCCGCTCTGCACTTTCCTCGTACACCTGGAGTAGCCTGTCCTTCAGCACCTGGTATTTGTTGCTCACAGGCGGCGACATCAACAAGTCGCTGACCTGCTGAATCGAGTCACGTCCCAGCTTGGCAATCACCATGTTAAATTTCGCGTCGTCCCCTTGCTTTTGAGGCGCCATAACTGCCTCGAATTGGGCAAACCACAATCGTGGCATATCAACCCAAAATTCCGGTAGTTTTGAAGAAACACTGATGGTCGCTAGGCTAACTTCTGCAGTCTCGTCATCCTTCTTGATGTCTTGAGTCGCCCGGGCACTAATCTGCGGCGGCGGCGCCATAGTCGGGTGCGCGTACGCCATTTTTAACCTAGTGAGCAGTATCAAAATCTCTCGAGAAAATGCTTAAAACTGTATAGTAACTGTTAATTCACTTCTCCACTAGTCTTTTCACTTCACTTTAGATACGTCGGGGTCACCAATGTGGGAAATGTCTATTGAGGTCTGCTCAGTAGGTTAAATCAAAGACCGCTTTAGTATAAGTACGACGTTTATTATACGAAGTGCATTGTATCCCGGTTAGTAGCCGACTGGCTCCATTACAATATAAAAATGCTTACTAGCGAAAGAACTTATCTACACACATACAATGTAGCTAGGTATATACATACGCTACACAGTATAAGGTGGAGGTACTTCCCCAGTCGTTTGCGCTTACGTAGCGTGCGTGACATAAGCTTCGGGAAATACCCTTTATAACAACCTTCCCGTGTATTGTTGCTCACTTCACTTCACTTAAGAGCTGTTCTCGAGTCAATGCGTTGATATTGTATTCTTAATTATGCCCGTAGCGTCCAAACCCACTTGAAAATATAAAATTCCTCTTTGAAACTGTAAATAGAAATACTTAGTTATACCTATCTCTCGATTGACGGCTAGTCCCGTCTGTAATTCTCCGTTCTATGGTTTTCATCATCAAAAATATCAATGACTGGAAACAAGAACATCGCTCTACTTTGTACTAGGTACTCTTGACGCTTTCGATGCTAGATAAAGCGTCAAGCCCTTTTTGCGTTGCATAGATCCTTTCATATAATGTTCTTGTTCTTGATCCGAGCTCAAAATAAATGCCCATTTTGACACATTTTGTCGGAGAATCGATGTATTTTTTCATTTTTTTTTAATATACCCAAATGTTAATGGTTTATAAATTACTTACCTACTTAATGTAAACAATATTTTAGCATAGGCTAGCAGCTAGCTGCTGAATATCCTATTCAATGAAAGTAGTGGCTAGGTAGGTAGGTACCTACCGTGAAATTTGTACCTACACGTTAATTTTAAAGATTTATCTTTTTTGTATCGTCTAACAATATCTAGCCCTTCCAGCTAGGTATAGTGCGACAAAGATCATATGTGTAATAAGCGCATTAAGCGTACTCCACATGTTCGTCATTCCGCGGGATCACGAGAATGAAGAGGGAGTATTCACCTATATTCGTGTAGTCCCGTGCATGTCTCGCCTATTTCATAGAGTATGCTTTGTCTCCTATATGTATAATGATAATTTTGACAACTAATTATTCTTGATCCCTGGCGCACGCCTATAAAGTTTCGTGTTTTCTTTCGGTAAAATGTACTACGGATAATATCGTACTTCATGGACAGGTACCGCCCCTTTAGTGAAGTGCCAAAAATAACGAATAACAAAATCGACAATCGAAAATCGGTATTCAAAGAAAATAATCGAACATTTAAAATTAACATTTAGGTAATGAGGAGTTTTCCGGTAGGTATTGGTTTCAAAAAGCATCAATAGATGGCGCTCCTACAATTTTGGTAATCTTTTTTTAATCTGTATGATGGTGGCAGTGATTTCATGCAGCCAACTAATACTAAACTTAAAAATAAAATGTTTATTAATATAAATATAACTGTTAAAGGTTGAACGAACTGTACAAAGAAATATTTATATAAATTGGCATTTTTATTACAACCTCTAAAATGGTTGAAAACTATTGACAAATACAATATTATCCAATACAACGTACCCAGTGTTTATATCCTCATTGCTAAGAACCTATTTCAAGCGATTATCAATTACCAAAATTGTCGGGGCGCCATCTAGTGAGTGGTTAAGAATGCTTTAGATACCTATTGGAAAACTGCTCATTGTATTATTTTTAGACTCTTCAGCATGCTATTGCGGTGCCCCTGTGCAGTCCATTCATCATGTCATCCACGAATGTCAAAAGCGGAAATACACTGGAGACTCTTTGGGCTTGTTCTCTCCTGATGAAAACGCAGCCCAATGGGTGAAGAATTTAGACATTACCTTGTACTTTTAGTGTTCATTAATTACCTAGGTTATAATTAGCGACTCGGCCATTAATGCCATTAATGGCCATTAAGGCCATTAAAGGCCATTAATTAATGCCATAGGAATAAATAAATACATAATTTTAGTAACTCAACTCTCATTCCTTGTTTGGATTTCACCCTGAGACCTTTTACAACAACGATTTCGACTCGCGCGTATTGTACGGAATAGACTGACTGACCGAATAAAAATACGCACGTGTCGAAATCATCGTTGTGGAAGGGTTTTTAATGTCGTATTAATTAATTATTAATTGAAAAGAAAATAGATAGTTTATAATGTAAAATACATACAGCATAACCACGCAACTATCGATTTCTACTTCTATGACAATGATAATCGATAATCCAATAGATTCAATAACGATTTTACACCACCCCATCCCTACTGTGAATTGTCAAAATTATCATCCTATATTTGACAAAGTATAAGTAGAGATGTATCGATTTGTAATGTATCTTCCTAGCGCTTTTTCCCGTAATAGGTTCGGGTACACTTGACCATGATGCAGGATACTAGTAGATCGGGTAATGACATTAGAGCAGCTGCCATCACCTCTGTGACCCTGTTCACAGCGGTGATGTTTATTTCGGTAAAATATACTACGGATAATATCGTACTTCATAGACAGGCCCCGCCCCTTTAGTGAAGTGCCACGAATAACAAATAACAACAGACAATCGAAAATCGGTATTCAAATAAAATAATCGAACATTTTAAATTAACATTTAGATAATTAAATTATATTTTGCAACTATAACTCTTATTCTTTGTTTGGATTTCACCCTAAGAGACCTTTTACAAAAACGATTTCGATTCGCGCGTATTCTACGGAATAGGTTGACTGACTGAATAAAAATACGCACGTGTCGAAATCGTCGTTGTGGAAGGGTTTTTAATGTCGTATTAATAAAATATTAATTCAAAAGAAAATAAATACTTTATTTTGTATAACACGTACTGAATAACCAAGCAACTATCGATTCCAAGTTCTATGAGAATGATAATAGGTAATCGAATAGATTAATTAACGATTTTACACTACCCCATCCCTACTGTGAATTGTCAAAATTATCATTCTATATTTGACAAAGTATAGAGGGTCTACCAGTCCCGGCATAAGTTTCGCCGATAGTTTCGGAAAACATGTGGAGTACGCTTTAGGTAAACGAAGTGAAGTTAGATACTAACGAAACATTCATTCTGCTACTTTTCTGTCGTCGAGTATCGTTTAGTTAAGTAGTTTGTGGTCGAGTTGAATAGTCGTGTTTGACTTTGGATAGATAAAATAGATTAAAATTTGTGTTTGATAACGTGTGGGTTGTCTTTACCAAAGAATATCCTCTTTGTTATAATTAATTGTGGATTTAACTGATTCGACCCCAGACTTATGTGTTTCTGTTTGTGTAAATAAATATTTCTTATTCTTATTCTTATATACTTACGACGCCTGTGTATATTTTTATAATAATGGGAGCGGATCAGTCTACCTCAAGAACTGTAAGGTAAGCCTAATTATTATGTATAGGTAATAGGTAGTAGGTACATAACATTGTCGTCTTTAGTGAACAAAGAAAAGTAAGAGAACTCCGAACAAACATCGCGCGGCTTGTATGTATGATCTGTTTAAACTGACTTGTCTTATTTGGTAAACAAACAATGCCCAAAATCACGACTTTCCTTATCAATCACGCTACGTATATTGTGTATCATCATCATCATCATCACAGCCCATAACAGTCCACTGCAGGACTTCGGGCCTCTCCCACAAAAGGGGAGGTCATTGCCATAATCTCCACGCTTGGCAGGCGGGTTGGAGATCGCAGTGCAGTTGATGTAAATCTACCCAGAAAGATGCTGCTGCCCACCTTTCGGATTTGTCCCTTAGTCGCCTCTTACGACACCCACGGGAAGAGATAGGGTGGTGCTATTCTTTGAGGTGGCGGCACCACACACCACTATTACACACTATTACACCACTATTACACCACTATTACACCACTATTACACCACTATTACACCACTATTACACCACTATTACACCACCATATTGTGTATAGATGTCGAGAATTATACAGGAAACACATAGAATGTGAATACATAATTTCCTTAACCAAATAAGACATTGGACAGGTTATAGGGTTGCCAACCCTGCTATATATAATATAGTATTCTACTTTTTGACGTGTCCGCCTATTGTTTGAAAATTTAAATATAGTAGGCGAAACTACTATATTTTATCAGCTAAGTATCTTATGAGTATCACTTACCGTAAAACGGAATACATCTTGAATTTTAATTTTAGCAACTCAGAAATAACTCAATTTAACACCATTCTGGACCAGTTACCTACGAGTACATGATACTACTATATACTAGATGCTACGTCTGCTGATACTCTCGTAAAAACTGAGTTAATGGGTGTTTATAATTTAGAATTCGATTGTATCAATAATGAGGAGTTTTCCTCCTCCTTGGTCCTCTTCCAGGGTTACCAGTGTACGCAAAAACTGCGGAATCGTTAAGCCGGAAGAGATCTATTCATCATCTTCAATAGCTCGTTACAATCCATTGACAGCTGACTGATAGATGGATTTGATGCTTCTCCATTTTAGTGAAGTGTTTTGTTGTATCTACATTTGCTGTGTTGAAAGTATACAACGGAAAACATTGCTGGCCATTTCTGGTCTACGGATGCGGTATCAGATCTGCCTTGAATCCAGAAAACCCTTTGTATAAAACCGTAATTCAAAGGGGCAAGGAGTTGTTTCAATATTTTGTCACTAAATATCTCTCACATATCAATCTCCCCTTAAGATTATCGCCTGCGTCGAGACCTTTGCCTGTTTTTCACGAAACATTTCAATTTTCCTCAAAATATAATTCTTACGTTACAATAATTGTGGGAAGTCGATGTACTCACGTTGCGAGGTGAGAGCCGAGTTCGATAATTAGTCATGTGTTTTTAATGTACGGCGGGCTTGACCTTTTCTACATTCTTCATCTTCTCGCGCGTGCGCGGAGCGTGGTCGACGAGCGCTGCCTTCACCCTCTCCACCAAGGTATTGAGCCTGGTTTTGAGGGTTGGGCATCGGGTACGTTGCCACAGCCGCCGCAGATCGCGTTTCTCCTTGATGAGCGCCTGGATCCGCGCGGGCAAAGGCTCGCGCCTCGCCCTGCGCGGAACGGTGTAGGTGGATGTTGCGATTGCGGTCTGGATGGCGGCTGTTAGCTCCCCAGTGGCTCGTTCGACGTCGTCCGGCGTGGAGATGGGCATTGTCGGGGTGTAGGCCTCCAGATGTGCGGCGAAGGCCTCCCAGTCGATCCGTGGGCGTTGCGGCGGCGGGGCAACCCTTACGGGCGACCCGGCCAGCTCGCATAGCACGGGGCGGTGGTCCGATGGGAGGTCGTATAGGACCTTCTGCGTCAGCTGCAGTGCGCCTAGACCTCTATGGACCACGATGTCGAGCACGTTGTCGGTCCGCCCGGTTGGGTCCAGGCGGGTCGGCTCGTCCGGGGCGTCGATGTTGTACTCGCGGTCCATAGAGTCGCGCATGAGGTCTCGGCCGGCAGCGCAGATGGTCGCGCAATGCCAGGCCGTGTGGTGCGCGTTGAGGTCCCCCGCCAGGATGGTTTGACCTTTTCTCTTTTGGGAATCACCATTTATAGTTGTGGCAAATGAAGACGCCGCTCGCAAATTACGTCGTCAAGTCCTCCTTGACGACTCTTTAATCTGTACTCACATTTATAAACTTGCTTGTTTGTATTTTTCGTTAGACAAACGTTTCTCTCGCATTGGCCTATATTTGATAATATTATTTTAAGAAGAGCCGTTGGTACGCAAATATGTACTTCTCGTGCTCAGAGTCTTGCCTTATTTTTGTGTCGGTAATCTTTATCTGCCTTTAAGTATGTTATTTTCACTTTTCACCGAGCACCGTAGCACCTTTCTTATCTGTTATAATATATCGATGTATCTACAAGGTGAATACCCAGTTTGTACCCCGAATCTGTCTCTTACGACCTTCGATCAAAAAAGCCCAATAAGTTATTGTCGGTTGGTTTCAAAAAGCATCCTACAATTTTGGTAAACGTATTTTAATCTGTGTGATGGTGGCAGTGATTTCATGCAGTCAACTAATACTAAACTTCAAAATAAAGTGTTTATTAATATAAACATAACTGTTAAAGGTTGAACGAAATGTAAAAAGAAATATTGATAGAAGTTGGCACTATGTTCCATTATTATTACAACCTCTAAAATGGTTGAAAACTATTGACAAATACAATATTATCCAATACAACGTACTCAGTGTTTATATCCTGTTTGCTAAGAACCTATTTCAAGCGATTATCACTTACCAAAATTGTCGGGGCGCCATCTAGTGAGTGGTTAGGAATGCTTTAGATACCTATCGGAAAACTGCTCATTATAACATAGCCTTTAACATTTCTTAGGTGATCAGTAATCTTAGGAAACGCTTTATAATTATTCATCATATCAACCGAAAGACTGGGCATAGGCCTCCCCCAGAGATCTCCACAAAGGCCGGTCCTGTGCCTTCCGAATCCAGCTAGTACCTGCAATCTTTACCAGGTCGTCCATCCACCTTGTGGGAAGCCTACGCTGAGTCTTCCGGTACGTGGTCTCCACTCGAGAACTTTACTGCTCCATCGGCCATCTGTTCTTCGAGCTATGTGCCCTGCCCACTGCCACTGTAAAGTAATAATACTGCGCTAAACTCATAGAATACAATCGTTTCGACTATTATATTAAAATTTTAAAATAATAGTAGACGGACAAATATAACAGTAGGTAGTAGGGTTGGCAACCCTAACTATCCGGGAGCTAACCTACTTTTCTTTTTTCCTATGACTTTGTGTAGAGAGTAATTATATTCTGTAGCGTTGTAGGCGAGTATACTACCTACTTACTTAACTACTAAAGATACTGTAGTGTACCTGGGTAGGTTATATTTTAGCAAGCGGATAATTAAAGAAAATAATAATGCCGTTTTCTAGTAAGGGGGGTATGGGGCCCAATTACCATCTCATTGGCCCTAGTCAACCTCACTTACCAGTGGTTCCCCTGCTAACAGACGGACGAGGCTCTGGCGAACCGGCATTTCCCTAAAGGGTTGTGCGGGCCGCATGGTAGTCGCCGCACGTAAAAAGCCAAAACACCGCATTCGAATGGTTAATGAAAAGGTCAGGCAAATAAAATACATCCCGGGCGTCGCCGTTTAAAGACGCGCAGGGACATCGCCCTAAACCTATGAAAATTGGCGGGCAGGCATTAGCCGCTCCCTGACTGATCGTTCTCGGGAGCTGGCTGACTTGCTCTGCAGGCGCCGCGTTCAGGTGGTATTCCTTCAAGAGATCAGATGGCAGGGATCCAAGTCCCGGGAGATCAGGCAAGGGTACAAGCTTGTGTACACCGGATCGGCAGAAGGGAGAAATGGGGTCGCTATTGTGGTGTGCGACGAATTTCGGAACGTCATCTTGGTGCTGAACATAGTGAGCGATCAGCTCATGCTGATCAATGGCGCTGATAGAAGGATCAACGTATAACCTCATCAGCGCCTATGCCCCTCTAAAATTCTACTTAGCGAACTAAAATTCGACTTAGCGGCGTACTCAGATCGATTTGCCGGGCGTCGCAAATTGGGTGAGGATGATTTGATGTGTAATAGTCATTGAATAACAAATATTTTTTTAATGTGTACGGCATTGGCAGCGCATGCTCACTTAAAAGTCTGCCTGGTGGTGGCATGGGGGTCGGGTCGTTCTCTTCCCTTAAATATGGTTGAATTGGACGATGGCTGGGCCCTGCGTCATGCTCGTGAACGGGTGCTGCCTTGGTGGACTGGCCTGCTTTTGCTGTGCCATTTTTTGTTTTTGAATTTATTTTTATTTTTAGTTATCTTGACCGATTTGTAGAGGTTCACATCATATTCCAATCAAGACAGGCTCACTCAAATTAAATTGACAAATGTATCAATGCAATGTAATCATATTTAAATGTACCTGTGGGTTTCTTGCCGTTTCTTTTTCCCACAGATGGTCATTTTCCTAACTGAAGCGGCATACTGACAGACAGACGACATTCTTTTTACTTATTTGTTCCGAGCTCAGGGGTCGACGCGGGTAGACCGGCTGGTGCGTGCGGGTGTGAGCGCCGGCGGGCTGGCTGGGGCCGGGCGCGCGCCGCACATGATTCGCCTAGGCGGTTATGTGCGTGGCGCGTATCGGTGCCCGGTGTCTCGCCGGAGTAAGCACTCGTGCGCGCTGATCGGTCTGCATGCGTCGCCCCCTACCTGGATGAGCTCGCTTAACTTCCCTTTGTTTTCCGTTAGATTTTTTACTTTTGAAAAGAGATTAATTAACGTAATCCTAATTCAATAAATACTTTTTCATTTTCATTTTCATTCATTTTCATTTTCATTTTCGCAAGCAAACTGTTCCGAGCTGCCGCTGCCGACTGAATCTTTAGTTATCAGGAACAGTTTGCGGCAAACTGTAGTCACTACGCCGGCGAATTAAAACTATTTTGCCGCCGACTGGAACCGGTTTTTCTTTGAGTCAGCCGCCCACTGAGATAGCGCGCGTAACGCTGCAAATTGCGTAGATTGAGCGCAAAGCAAGCAAACTGTGAACACTCCATTTAAAGTATATGGAAGGGCATACTAAACCGATACGCCGCTAACTCAGTCGGCGGCGAAAAGTTCGCCTACTGGGGACGCAGCCTAAGAGTCAACTCCACTAGAATATCGAGGTGAACCACCTGTATAAAATTCTGACGCGCACAAGTATTTCAATGTCACGATTTTTTTACATCTTTAAATATCATCTTTAAACTTTTGGTCCCGTCAAATAGTCAGTCTTTATAATAAAATACTTCTTATAGTTTTTTTGACACCTCTTTTAAATTTCTGACAAGCCCGAGAAAAACATTTTTTCCCCCAATTTCTACCTTTAAATACAGCTACCTTCAACAAGCAATCCGTCAGACTAATATCTCTATGTAAACAGGAGTTCGTAGACTGTTCACACTTTCGAACACTGACACGCATGAAGATTTTTTTGTAACCATTTTCTTTTACATTTTTGAAAATTTGTATACGCTCCCCCACCACTAAAAAGATTTACATCACATTAACTTTTTTCTTTTTAGCATCTAATCTTCGCGACCCGATAGGTCTTAAAAGGGCTGGAGAGAAGCAGCATTATGTCCTCTGGGCTCCCCTACTATAAGATGTTCATTTGTAACTATATTCTTATAAACCAGAAGTAATATTGATTTTTTAAACAGAAACGAAGAATTTACTAAACGACCGTTATTTATTACAATTTGAAAATAAAAAATTAACATGAATTGGTACTACGAGGGAGAACACTAAGCACTGGAGAACACGTCCGTCACGTCTGAGCTCCAGGAACAAAGTGAAGGCCGGCCGGTCCAGCCGCCCGCCCGCAAGTTCCCCTTCACCCCTTCGCCGCGGTTAAGGGATTCCGGTGGAAAAATCCTCTAAGAATATATTAAATAATCATTATCATATCAGATGCCCTAAGATGCATACTGCTGGGGATAGGCATCCCCCAGAGATCTCCACAATGGGTATTGCGCCTTCTGTATTTAGCTACACCTGCGATCTTTACCAGATCGTCGGTACACCTAGTGGCAGGCCTACTCACGCTGCGTCTTCCGGTACGTGATCGCCACTCGAGAACTTTCCTGCCCCATAGGCCTTCTGTTCTGCGAGCTATGTGCCCTGCCCGCTTGGTAACTGCCCCGCGCCCCGCACCCCCGCGTTCATTTACGAAAAATTACCCTCCCACCTACCTCACCTACCGCAGGCGATATACCAGTTAAGTTGTCGACCTATAAATACTTACGACTACATTTATTTGAACTCTCTCGGACGCGCCGGACTCACCACTTTTATAAGCATTTAAGTAAAAATTGTCCGTACAATTTGCAAAGATCCCCGACGCGGTACTATAGCGAGGGAACCCAAACAGAGTAACCTGCAAGGCGTTATATGGTTCTGGGGTCAAGTTGTCCCCATTGGCGTATCTATGGCTATTTTTCAGGGGGGGGCTGGCCCCTGAGGTGTCCGCTGAAGCAGAGTCAATCGCCATTGTACAGCGTTAAATTCACTTACAGCAAGCAAATTTAATGACTAAACCCGTGCGACAACATGTTACTCCCCACCTGCAATCATAAGCGTAGCGAGGGGGAGGGTTCATTCAACCCCCCTGCTTTTACAGCTTCTTTCCTATTAATTTCCTAGCTCGCGACGCTAGCTAATTCATTAGTTTTCTTTAATAAGTTTGTTATAGCTCTTTTTAACCAAAAATTGAAAAATTTCGAGCTTGCGGCGCTCGCTCATTTAATTAATATTTACGCCAATTGCGCCGCGTACTTAATTCGGATTTCAAGAACCAATATGTAGATATACCAAAAAGTCAGAGCTGATCTCGCTGCGCATACCTACTCAGTCATTGGTTTTTGTAATATTTAGGTATCATGTTGTAACCGAGTCAATGAGTAGTTTTCCCATAGGTATCTAAAGCATTCTTAACTACTCACTAGATGGCGCCCCGACAATTTTGGTAATTGCTAATCGCTTGAAAAAGGTTCTTAGCAAAGACAATATAAACACTGGGTACGTTGTATTGGATAATATTGTATTTGTCAATAATTTTCAACCATTTTAGAGGTTGTAATAATAATGGAACATAGTGTACTGCAACATACATTTGTACAGTTCGTTTAACCTTTAACAGTTATGTTTATATTAATAATCATTTTATTTTTAAGATTGGTATTAGTTGGCTGAATGAAATCACTGCCACCATCATACAGATAAAAAAAGATTACCAAAATTGTAGGAGCGCCATCTATTGATGCTTTTTAAAACCAACTGACAATACCTACTGGAAAACTCCTCATTGCGCTAAAATTGGAAACATTTCGTGCTCCCTACGCTCGTTTATTTTTCATTTTCACTTAGTTTCATTACAATTACCCCATATTTTAAGGGGGGGGGACGGATCGATATTTATATGTTTTGATCTTGAACCCCCCCAAACCAAAACCTGGCTACGCCCGTGCATAAATGCCCTGCGCTTCCACTATGTGACCATGATATTTAAAATGTGTAGCTAATATGGCTAAGAATTCGCTTTCGGTTTCAGGGAAGAGGCAAATCGATTGCGGATGGCAGAAAGAAAGGAATTTGAAGCGAAACTAGAAAAACAGAGGTAGGTACCGACCAACACCGCCTCTTCCTTCCAACGGCTCCCTACCATCCATCTCGTAGGACGCCGTCCTACGCTGCAAAGGCCGGTATGTGGTTGCCACTTAAGCACATTTTTTTCTGCCCCATCGGCCATTGCTTCTGCGTATTACAGACCACTTCAAAGGGCATCTTAACTTATCTTTGGTGACCTTATGATCTGGTACACGTTCTGTACGCGTATCAAGTATCGCATAATAGTAGTTTATGCAACTGGCATGTAAAAGGGGGTATTAAAACATGAGTGTCTGTTTATCATACGAGGCGTATCCGAGTATGGTAATATGAAAACCCGTCACCGACAATGCCCTGTGCTTCCTGTGATTTCAATGTTTCCTGTTAAGTAGCACCTACTTAATCACTCTCTGCATGGTCTGCTGGTTGACTGTTAGACAAAGCCTCAATGGTTATAAGTCCGCCAATTGCTGTAATTTGTGCAATAAGCACTTATTTAACAACTGTTAAATAAATAAATAAAATAATAAATTTAAAATGTGTAGGTAATATGACTAGAATTCGCTGTCGGTTTCAGGAAAGAGGCAGATCGATTGCGACTAGAAGAAAGAAAGATATATGAAGCGAAACTAGAAAAACAGAGGTAGGTACCGACTAACACCGCCTCTTCCTTCCAACGGCTCCCTACCATCCATCTCGTAGGACGCCGTCCTCCGCTGCAAAGGCCGGTATGTGGTTGCCACCTAAGCACATTTTTTTCTGCCTCATCAGCCATTGCTTCTGCGTATTATAGGCCACTTCAAAGGGCATCTAAAACTTACCTTTGATCTGCTAGACGTTCTGTACGCGTATCAAGCGTCGCATAAACATATGTATGCATCACAATGTCAGACTTAAGCCTCCTCCACATGTGAACGGTGTTGCCATAGGTAATCTCCACGCTTGGCGGGGTTTAAGACCGCAGTGTTGAAAATACTTAACAGAATCCAGGTTTAACTAACTATTTAAAAGTAAAGTAATAAATCCAGCAGTAACTAGGGCGAATCGGCAGGAACAGTTTGAGCTCCCTAGCCCCCGTGGATCCGCTAGTGGCGCTCTTTAGGTACCTATACTATGCCTCTACCTAACATAAACTAATTATCTGTTTCAGACGAGAATTGGCGGAACAGAGAGCGAAGGTGCTTCTTGAACAGCAAAAAAATAATTGTAACTTGAAGTTAAAAGGAGTGGAGACGCAACCAGCGGCATACAGGTAAGACCGCTGAACTGCATGGACGAGTAGCCATCTAAATGGACCAGTGAGGAGTGATGCGAAACTGGAAGAGATAGATCTAATTTGATCATAGTAACATTGGACCGGGTTCGATTCCCTGTTGCGTATCAGAGTCGATAAAAAACATTTTAGTGTAATTAGTTATTAGTGTACTTCAAAAGAAAAAATGGAACCCTTATAGGATAATTTTATTGTCCGTCCATACGTCTGTCCGTCTGTGGATACCCTTTTTCTCAAGAACACGTGAAGGTATCAAGCTCAATTTTAAATTTTATTAAGGTCTACAATACCTAGGAGCAGTGAAAAAATCAAATTCCTAAGTCAAAGCAATCATAAGATGCGGCCGTTTATGCTATCCCACATATTTTGACGCTCGCAATGGAAATCAAAACCTATAGGATAGGAACTTGCCGTTGACCTACTATAAAAAAAAATCTTAGCGTTAATGTCCCCTGGGCCTGGCCCCCAGAGGTAGCAGATGTAGCCAGGTCGACCCCTAATGTACAGTCAGTTAGCACGATTAGCATCATAATTCATAAAAAGCTTTATCTTGTCGCGGTAACGTAATGTCATAGTTCATATGTTTGAATAGTAAACTGCAGTACTTAAACTTTCACATGAATGTATCAAAAGCTTTATAGCCACAAGGTATAATTAGGTTTGTATCGCCGTAAACAACGCGATAGATACGTATCGCGATGTCATCATCTTCATATCAGCCGGAAGACACCTTAAAACTTACAGATAAAAAAGGATGATGGGCATTTTGGTATCGGTTGGCACTTGTGTTCAATCAAGATGAATCATACATAGTTGGATAGCTCTTTTCAAGTGAACAAAAAAGTGCTATGACGACCAACCCGTACAAGTTGTCCATTTCGAAATATAGTCTTCGGAAGATATTGAATTTTTTAGTTCTAACTATAATTATAAAAATCGTATCTCAGGTTCAATTAAACCGATACTCACGATTCTTACGAAAATCAAATTAAAATAAACAGTGTTTTTTTAAATCGACCCAATAGTGTTAACAGTTAGTTGTGACCTATGAAAAAAGTACCTCAACCACAATTCGTATAATGAAACTTATTATTAAAGCAAGATTTTTTATTAATATTACATACCTATTTCTAGTTACCCCGATAAACAAAAGGATTGCTAACACTGCGACCTGTTCGTTCTCTTCCCCGTCTCGGGGCGGTGCGGGGGGTGGGTATACTGAGGAGCGCTTGCGCAGGTAGCTTTATTTTGGACCGCGGTTTCAGAGACAGTTTGGGCCATATAGAAGCATGTGGCTACTAATACCACGTTCCTCCAACGAAGAACCGAGAAGAGTCACAGCTCACTACTTCTCAAGCGAATGATTCCCGACTGGTTACAATATGCCGATGGGTAGTGGAAGTGGTCAACGGGCGCTTCAAAAGAGATTTTAAGCTGCTGCGACAAAAATATTTCAATAATACAATGAATAATATGTTTGGTGATTTTAAAATAGCGGCAGCATTAACTAATCACTTCCACAGGCCCATTGTAAATAGCCAATACACCCCGTTAAAACCCCGAACGTGTTGTATAATTACTAGTATGTGGAAGCAAAAAGGTTAAATAACAGAAGAGTCGATTTCCAGAGATTAGAAGCAAACGATTTACAAGATTTTCCACGACTGACGGAAGAGGACGTGATTTTGCTGTCATTCGGTTAAACTGATATGTCAACTGTCACATATCAGTTAAAACTGGCAAAATCCTATTGCAGCGAGCACCTAAACAACGGCTTATCTATCTACTTTATAAAAATAAGTCGGGTTTTCCTTCCTGACGCTAACTCCAGAACGCATGAACCGATTTCCACGGTTTTGCATTCGTTGGAAAGGTCTCGGGCTCCGTGAGGTTTATAGCAAAGAAAATAGGTAGGTGTAGGGTAGGTGTAGGGTAGGTGTAGGGTAGGTGTAGGGTAGGTGTAGGGTAGATGTAGGGTAGGTGTAAGGTAGGTGTAGGGTAGGTGTAGGGTAGGTGTAGGGTAGGTGTAGGGTAGGTGTAGAGTAGGTGTAGGGTAGGTGTAGGGTAGGTGTAGGGTAGGTGTAGGGTAGGTGTAGGGTAGGTGTAGGGTAGGTGTAAGGTCGGTGTAGGGTAGGTGTAGGGTAGATGTAGGGTAGGTGTAAGGTAGGTGTAGGGTAGGTGTAGGTTAGAACGCTACGCGAACGAAGTCGCGCCGGGTCCACTAGTATCTTATAGAAACATATAGATAAGCTGCTTTAGAAGACATTACAGAATATGGATTTCACGAAGATTCGTGGCTGTAACGTGCACTCATACAGTCTCGACATGTGAGAGCAAAACAATATTTTTGTTACATATTATTAGATAGCAACGGAAACATATTACAACATTATTGCACATGTTTGACTGGACGCCGCACGGTAGGTTCCTGTGCGCATGTAGTTTCCATTGGCATAACCATTCCATATGTTTCACATATCCTAAATAGTGTGGTATTTAGGATATGCGAAACATATGGGCTTTATTGACATTATTATAGATGAAGAATAGTTTCATGTATTGTTTATATGTATTTTGTTCCACATTAAATGAGAAAACCTACTTTGAACTTGTTTTATTTACTTTGAGAGTAAACAGCCAATGATAATAATTAATAATTATCGTATATAATTGAAATAGTAAATAAAAATACTATGCCAAAATGAAGAATTATGTCACAGAATAATTAAAAATAAATTACTTTTAAGACAGGATTACTCTAATTGGACAGTGAATCAGAAGTAGCGCTTCAGTTATTAGCGACTAGCTCCACTAATGCAGTGCAGTGCACTGCGCGGCGCACCACGCAGTGCCACGTCACGGTGACAACAAAGAAAACGGTGGTGTTATTCTGGGTTTTCACGTTAGGCAATGATCGCACGAGAGATTTACGAATGATTGTGAGTTAGGCAACGTTTGCACGAGAGCTTTTTCGACGCTTTTACGCGCGTTATTTTAAACGACTCGCATGATTATTGACCTTATGTATGGAGGTCAGTTGGCAGTCGTTCCACTGTAATTGCCTGATCTGCTAAATCTTGGATCATAGTCAAAGCGGGCTTCGGGTCCTCGCGCGCGAGAGCACAAACAGGATTTGACGCCAAGAGCATCATTATCATCGTCTTGGTGTTAAATTTCGGTTGCCAGGAGTCCGCCTTCCTACTCCTCTTGGTCCACTTCGCTCGGTGTTCGGTATCCTTGGTGGTGAGTTTGTTGGCACGCATGTCGTTCTTATCGACGTCTAGCCATCGCTTCGTGAGTTGAACTCTCCTTCCCGTGCCTAGCGGGCTGGCATGGTCAGACATTATTGTCCCCACGTAATTTGCCGTTTAATTTCCTTACTATCATTATCCGCATCTTGTCTCTCACGTTCCGTTTAGAGTAATCTGATCGATTATAATCGTATGGTGCAGGATGTTTTTCAACAAGCTCATAAAACATTATATTGAAGTCAACATCATCATAATGACGCCACGATGATTATTTAATTTATATTATTGACATTACAATTTGTGTGCCGTTTTTGTAACCTTGATCTGGCTCGGGTTAATATTTGATTATAACATAATGGTGACATCCTGAAAACCTGCTGAAAACGGTCCGGATACATTTCCAGTTTTACCATCAACTGGTAAGTCTATTTTTACACCGGTATTCCATATAGGGTGCACCCAATAGTTACGTCGAGGTCGTCTACATTTTTGCATATTAACCATCTGCAGTACGGCCAACATGTCTTCATCCCCGGAAGAAGACATAATTTTACTTTAAAATCTTTGAAAACGAATTTTTTCTTTGGATGTTTACTTCTGACAGGTGTCCATAGATTCACCATCTGTGGACCGTGGTAAGTCATTCCATATTTTAACTAAAAAGTATAACATCAGTAATATCTAAAGAAATTGAACCATGCAACTTCCGCGAATACTATACTATAAATTATTCTTTTTACCCGACTACGATGGAGCTAAGGGAGGGTAATGAAGTTAACAATCTATGTATGTAAAGTTGATAAACGTGGAAGAATCGACAGAGATTTGTCAGGACCATAGCAAGTGGAACAATGTCGTCTCTGTCGTATGTCGTCAATGTCGTACTCTTGCGGGGGAAAGGGGTTTGTGTGTATGTAAGTTTATATGAATGTTTGTATGGATGTTTATTCTAGCTGAAAAACTACTTGGCCGATTTTCGTTAAAAGCGTATTGATTGTCCGATGGTTACAGGCTCTATGATAATACATTCAATTAAATTATCTTGAGGATATAAGAACATAAAAACTTCAAAATTATTAAATTCAAAAGATTGATTCGGTCATGTTAGGAATTTTTATTCACATTGATTGATTCTGTTGTAGGATAAACCGCACTGCTTAAATTTGTCCTCAACTGGTTGAAGACATGATTTTGGGACAATATTACGACAAAATGTTTTAAAACGTAGTAATTTTGAATTTTGAATTTTGAATTTCTGTCCTTTACGAATGTTTACTTAAACTGAGTGTATACCACGGTGGCTCATTCAAAACTATAACTACAAAGTATAACATCAGTAGTAAGTATAAAGAGAGTGAATATAACTTAAATTACTCGGAAACCATTGCTCTTAGAAAACTGGATCCTAAAAAAAAATGATTGTGCCCGTCGATATCTATAAGTATTTGCTGTTCTGGAACAAGCGTTTTAAGGCAAATAGTTTCAGAGTTATTACAGTTTTAAGATTGACAGCTGTCATACGGAATGTAGATATCGACTATCATTTCTCTTCAGGAAATAGTGTTCAAGGAGCGATAGTTTCAGAGTTATTATAGTATTAAGTTTGACAGCTGTCAACCGAAATGTAGATGTCGACGAGCACTATCATTTCTCTTTAGGAACTAGTATTCTAGCACCAATAGTTTCAGAGTTATTACAGTTTTAAGTGTGACAGGTGCCATCTAAAATGTAGATTTCTACGAGTACAAGCATTTCTTTTTAGAAACTAGTGTTCTAGAACGAAACATGCCTTATTTATAATTCGGGATGAACTGAGAAGAGAATGACGACAGGATCACGAAAGCGAAACAACTTCGATAATGTTAAAGAATCAGAAAAAGGGGAGGGGCTTACGCATCAGCTGTCAAACTTTCTTTGACAAGGTCGGTTTCCTATTTCATTCACACGCGTTGTATCTGTACTAAAAAAAGTAGACAGATATATGTGTGTCAACTGTGTCACATAAAGAGGAAAGATTCGAACTGTTGGTAAAAAGAAACAGTCAGATGTGACGTTTCATGTTGACATCTACTGACATCGCACCGCACGCTGCACGATGGGGTCAAATTGAAAAACGTAGACAAAATTCATACAGAACTGACATTTCGGGCTTCAATTGCGGGTGTTGCCCCATCATGCAGTGCGCCGCGCGGCGCGCTGCACAGTGGGACATTCCGCCATCTGTCAATGTACTTGCATACAAATTGCTCGGCGTGTAACAAGTTTTGCCACATCGTGCAGTGCACTGCGCAGCGCACTGCATCAGTGTGCGTTCAAGTTATTCGACAGAAAATGACCTTTTTAAAGATGTATCATTTATTTCGATTGGTGCCGATACCAGGTTCCATACGTCTTTGCCCATCATCCTTTGTCCCAGGTCCACGGTATTAGGAATGCTGCCTAGAAGTCTGGCCGCATTGCCCCGCTGGATGGCGAGGCTAATTCACTGTCCGAAGTAGAGGCCAGCCTTCTGGTCTTTAGTAAAATCGACTAGGCGCTTAGCTAGCTCCCGAAACAGAGAGTGTGCGCCTGGTCCCCACGGCCCAAGGGTTTCCACGCCAAATGGCGCAAATATGTGGTCCTCACCAAGACTGGCGTATTTGCGCCGCTTGGCGTTTTCAGCTGCGGCGGCACCGGCTCCAGCATGACACGCATTTACTGGAAGATGGGACTGTGCGAGGGTATCGACACATGTGGCGTCCCATACCAATGGTCGTCCCAGCTTCCAGGGCGTGAGTGTCATCCCGTGGGCTCCAGCACCGCGGGTGCTCCAGCGGAGGTGAAGACCATGATATCATTTAGGTCCGCGTGCCGAGGCAAGCGCCCAGCACTCCTGCTGCACGACAGGCCATGGTGGCCAAGATGGTCAACAAGGTGACCACAATGGCACTGGTATGCCAATATTTTTGGAGGGCATTGCCTGAAGCCAGAGACCTGATTTCCACTCACCAGCAGCTAACAGACGGGCACGCTCTGCAGAGTTGGTTGTTGCGCTTAAAAGGTTGTTTCGCACCAACCTGCAGAGAGGCTCGTCCCACAGCCGCTGGGAACAGGAATTTGTCGGGAGCTCGGCCTCTGGACAAGCCACCTGCCAAGCGTTTTTGGCCTCGGTAGAATACGCGGTAGTAAAATTACCTAGTTTAGATTGTATATTCTGCACTAGGGACTGTGAACTATGCACCGAGGACAGAAAAGCTGGCAGGGACACACCTGAAATTTTCCTGACTCCTAGACCTCCATATCGAATAGGCAACGATGCCTGATTCCAAGATGAATTGTCGAGATTGATGTTAAGGATTGATATAAGGGTATGTTTTACGGTGTTGTCAAGGTCAAGAAGGACAGGATGTTTCTAAAGCTGACAACACCGCAAAACATATGTGAATTTTGGTACAAAAAGGCAAAACCGAATTATGGCATAGGCCATGTGGCTATTAATTTGGAGTAGGCGATCTGAAACCGAATTGAAATTTTGAATTTTTTCTTTAACAAAATCCGAGAGGGACTCGTCAAAAATAGGTGACCCTAGGAGATGAAGCGACGTCTTGTCGACGAAAGAGATGTTTGGTGCAATGGCGTCAAAAGCTGCAGAAACAGCACCAGCCGTCGGACAAGACTCCGAGATATACAGCTCACACTTCGAGAGATTCAGATCCAAACCAATGGCCTTAAACTCTCGCATGAGGAGCTGCAGATCTAGTAAAACCGTGTTCGCATCCCCTCCTAGGGTCCCGTCGTCTAAATACCATATGTTAAATTTTGAATTTAGCTTCTCGAGTATGGGGTGAATCGCGAGGCTAAAAATGGCCGGCCCCAGAGGGTCGCCTTGCTGGCAGCCAACCGCTGAATGTAAAAGGTGGCCCTTGTAGATAAGATTACTAGATTCTTTGTAGCATTGCCACAGAAACTTACAGGCGGACGGCAGCTTGGATCGAATTTGAGCCAGCAAAGCGCCTCTATCAACGGAGTTAAATGCATTTTTTACGTCAACTTTCAGTAGGACTTCACCGCTATTACTTTCGAGGAAAGTTCTCAGTGCCTGGACAGCGGCTTCGCAACCACCTTTTGACCCAAAGCCGAGCTGGATAGGCTGGAAGTAATCGGCTAGACTGGGGGCAGAGAACCTGCAACACAACTTAGCCGTCAGGTGGCGGTAGGTAGTCCCAACCACAATGGGACGAATGCCACCATCCTTTTTTTTTTTTAACGCGATCATGTTGGCCCCATAGAGAGTACTGACTATGGACTGCTCTACCGAGCCTGACAACATTAAGAAGTTGAATCTGCAGCATCGGGTGCGTCAGGTAAAAGAAGGCCTACCGAAGGTTGAGGATGCTTATTACGGAGACCGACCAGAGTCTCGGGTGTGTCGGGGGCGAAAGAGTCGTTAGAAAATAGGATTCGGGCTGCCCTTTTAATATCGCAGTCATTAATTTTGTTTTCTAAATGTTGATAGATAGAATTATGGTGGAAATTATGTGGACGGCTTGAAAAGTTGTCTAAATCAAAGGAGAGAGGGTTTGCACAGTTGTCTTTTATACATGAAGTCAGCGATTTTTTGGAACTTGCATTGTTGGAATCTACAACATGTAGAATTTTGAAACCGAAAGTAAGTAGATGCTCCCAGCTCTGCTGATCATTTTTGGAGGTAACGCTTACAATGTCCTGTGCGAGGGTTTGGGCAACGGAAACCCTCGCATCACGGGGAATTCTTTTAACAATTGGAGCCCAAAGTTTGAGGTCCGACACCCGCTCCCAGAAGGGTTTTGTAGAAAGTACACCGAGAACTAAGGGGACGGGTGTCGAAGAAGGGACAGAGGAGGTAGTAACTTCGCCACGCACTTTGTGTGACTTACCCAAATGAATATTAAGACCCCTCTGTCCCTTACAGAAATGGGGCTGGGGGCATCTGGGGTATCGAATCCAATTGACCGGTGGAGGCACACTACTCGACCCATCGGAAACCGGTGTGTCCTGGGACATACGAGTATAATTACTTATGTTATACGGTAAAAACAAAATTAATTCACAACTAACGATAAAAATGCTAGAAAAACACAGTCACAACACAATTGTTGAAGATAACAAAAATAGAACTGTGGGATGTATGGCACGGTGGGAACTTAAAATTTAGTGATCTAGCTAACTGGTACAAGTAGAGACTCTGTTCTATCATAGCTGAAGTCTTCAAGGTAACTAGTGACTCTCTTTTTGCATAGGAAATAGTTAAGCGCATAGATGTTGAGTACTTTATTTACATTATTGTATATAAAGCCTCCCAGGAAACAGAAAAATCTTTGTCCAAAACTTGTTACAATGGGGGATCAGGATGTGGCACCGTATACGGTCTTCTAACATTGGTCAAAGAGCTTCGTTTGGAGATACTAAACGACGAAAATATATATGGCGTAGCTTCCCAAACGAGTCTTTCTAGAAAGTTGACCTACCTAGCTGGACTAGATATGTATAGTCGTGTGGAGCGCTTCTAACCATCAATTTACCATTTTAAAACCTACTTGTTGAGAGGCACCACAAAGGTCATCGAGCATTTTGCCCAAGGTTTCGAACTACGATATCGTCAGCAAATCTAAGGTAAGTGAGGTACTCGCCGTTAATATTGATGCCAAGTCAGTCCCAGCCCAGCAGCCTTAAGACATCCTCCAACGCAGCGGTGAACAACTTCGGTGATATGACATCACCTTGTCTACACTCCTCGCTACAGTACAGCACCGTACAGGCTTTGAGTTTAGGTCCTGGAGACGAACTGACATAGTGGTGTTTTTGTACAAACACTTCAATGCTTCGATATGTCGATAGTCTATTTGGCACTGCACCATTCTGTAGAGACTGGAGCACAGCCCAGGTTTCGATCGAATCAAAAACGTCAAGCATAATGGCTGATTACACTGAGTCTGACTGAGTCTAAAGTTCTTCAAAAGCGTCTTATCACCCTCTTTTCTCCCTTCCTTCTTAAAGAACAATATCACTACACTTCGAACTATACTTTTACTTTTACGGGTAAAAGTATACTTTTACCCTCGAAGATGACGGAGTTGAATAGCTTCTGAAGGGTCTAAAGCACTGGTCTGTTCTGGGTCTGGACATCATCACCCAGCGTGTTGCTGTTTTTGAGCTGTTTGAGAGTCATACTAATCTCATACAGACTGATGTCCGGGATATCTTCGGTATAATAACCGTGGAGACAGTTTTTTTTCTGTTTTCTATGGCTTTCACCACAGAACAGAAAAGTAGTTTTTTTTACATCACTAAGGTGGAAAACAAACTTACGGCCTGCATCTGCAAGTTTCACTAATCTGATTGTAGTCGCACACAGATGTTGTCGCACTCTTCTAGGCAGTCGAAACGCGAGTTGAAAGCTCTCTGGGTTTTGGATTTGGTTGGGTACAGGCCGGAGCGTAGACTTCATCAATCTTGAACTTTCGAGCTTTGGATATAGATTCTATGTGCCTGTCATCAAGTGGTGATCACTGCCAATTCTTACGATGTCGATCACCAAGTGACCATTGAATATATGCTGTTTCGTAGATAAGATGAAGTCAATCTAATTTTTTGTGACACCATTGGGAGTTACCCCCGTCCATCTGCGATGTTCCGGCTTCCTGAAGAAAATATTTATCAAATAGAGTATCTCCTTATCCATAAAGCCGGCCAGCATCTGGCCACGGGCGTTCCGATTTTCAACTCCAAATTGCCTTACACTCAACTCGTCTCCGCTTCGTATGCCCAGTTTCACGTAGACACTCCCCATGAAAACGGTGTAGTGTGTCTTAGAGGAATATATAACTGGAAATATCCTCATACATACATGGCCTGTAATACCTTCAACGAATACCGCTTGGTAATTCTTAATATAAGGTACGCTAACCTAGACGACGCACTTGATTTTGACAACGTCGTTCACTAGAGATTTGTGGATGAGGAACTCGATACCGCCCAGGGACAGTTGGTACAGTTGACTCTCCCGGAAATAGAACAGATATCCGGATTTCAGGATTATTGAGTCCTCCTCCTTCCTTTGGACTTCAGATAACCTATGACATCCCCACGTAATCTGCTTACGACTTCCTCTAGGTCCTCTGACTACACTGGTATAGATTTTCTTCGGTCCGCAGTGTCTGGACATTGTATATAGCCATAGCCAGTCGTTTGTGATAGCTTGGTCAATGCCGCAGTTTTTCGCACCTCCTGCCCCACCGTTACCGTGACCGCTACCATACCACCTACCGCCGGGGACTGGGGGCTGTGGCGTGGGGAGAGATGCTATAATCGCCAATCGGCTTGGCGATCGCAATAGGTACTTAGATACACAGTAGGATGCTACTGCACATCCACTGGCTTATTCCCTTAGTTAGTTGGCCCTTACGACGCACGAAATTCTAATTTAGAGTTTATGTAATTTCTTAATAAAATTATTTTTGTGACTGCAAAAGTAGATAAAAGTAAGTTTGTAGATTTCTCGGTTGTATTTCATTAAAATTGTTTTTGTATGAAGGTATTTATGTATCCTTCCTAGAATTTCGAATCGGTATATCCTGGGGTGGGCACGCCCCCCGTTCCTACGCCTATGTTAATGTCCCGGTTGTGCTCTCGAGGACGAGGGTCTGGGGTCCGCCTTGACCATGATCCAGGATTTGGCGATCAGGTAATTACAGTGGATCGACTACCATCTGACCTCCGTGACCCTGCTACCAGGGGAACCTGACCAGATTGGATCATGGTTACAAATTCAGTTACCTGACTTTGCAGGTTTCATCACGATGTTTTCCCTTACCGTAAGAGCATCCTCCCGTTGACCTACTATAGATACATATTAAAGCTATATTGCAATTGAATTATCTAGACAGCAAACAGTTCCAGTCCAAAATTTTGACAAGAATTTGTATCCTCTCTGCTAAGTACAACGCCATCTCGTGGCAAATATGTAACAAATAACGATGATAATTTCGAAGATGTTTTATTTTATGCGTGGAATTTGATACAATACGAATTAAACCCTCATTAAGTTAACACCGTGCAAGGCATTTCTTCTGATACCACATATCTACGACGAAACACAGAACTACACAATATCGAAACAACTATAGGTCGACAACTTAACTGGTGTATCGCCTGCGGTATTAGGGTGGCAGAATGGGTGACGTTTCTCAGTGCGCCCGCGAACTCCGCACAGCGCGGTTGGTTATTTTGCTACGGACTCTCAGAACAATGCACACGAGGTTAATTTACCGATGATAAATCCTGAGATGGAGGCTCGAATATAAACATATTCGAGCCTCCATCTAAAAAAATTATTGGAAGCACAGGAGTTTCCAAAGTGTGCGCCGTGGAGAGGAAGGCGCTCCCATCTTCTCGTCTCGAAACGATACATAGATGTTCATATGCACATATTAAATCATCATCATCATATCAGCCGTAAGATGCCTACCGCTGGGCATAGGCATCCCCCAGACAACTTCACAAAGGGTATTGCACCTTCCGCATTCAGCTACACCTGCAATCTTTGCCAGATCGTCGGTACACCTAGTGGGAGGCCTACTCACGCTGCGTCTTCCGGTACGTGATCGCCACTCGAGAACTTTCCTGCCCCATAGGCCATCTGTTCTGCGAGCTATGTGCCCTGCCCGCTTGGCAATCTTTCGAGATATGTCGGTGACCTTAGTTCGCTTGCGGATCTTCTCGCGATCCTGATTCGATCACGCAATGACACTCCGAGTATAGCCCTTTCCAGCGCCTTTTGGGCGACAGTGAGTTTTCTTATAAGGCCCACAGTGAGTCATAAAATAAATATGAAGAAAAACTTACTTTGCACTGTTTTAAAAATTGAGGTTTAGTTTTTAAAGCCATTGGAAAACATTAGGTTTCTCGTCTCTTAATCTTGGGACAAGTTCGGGCATAATCTCGTGTGCATTATTTTTCCGAGGAACGTCATCAACTAACGTTTCGCGGAAGAAAATGTTCACTGCCCCGCGCCCCGCACCCCCGCGTTCATCCACGAAAGATCACCCTCCCACCTACCTCACATACCGCAGGCGATATATCAGTTAAGTTGTCGACCTATAACAAAACAAACATACCATATCTACTGTTACTCATACTTTCAAATGCATTGCTTCACGTACATCTGAAGATAATCTAGAATAACTATGCAACAGCTGAATTCATATTAAGTTTAACCATCAAGTTTACTTTGGCAATGAAATGATTTGATCTTCTTCTTTGCAGTGTAACTCTTTCTACATCATCACATCATGGTAACCAAGAAGGTTACCAAGCACAACCTGGAGAGTGGGTGAAGTCAAAGTAAGTACCTATAATGGACAAGTACATGGTAGTGCGTGGTGCGGCACTGCTAAGAATAGCACCACCCCATCTCTTCCCGTGGGTGTAGTAAAAGGCGACTAAGGGACAAATCCGGAAGATGGGCTGCAGCATCCTTCTAGGTAGCTTAACATCAACTGCACTGCGATCGCCAACCCGCCTGCCAAGCGTGGCGATTATGGCGAATCCCTCGTAAACAACATCGTCAAGATCGAGAGTGTGTCGTCTAGGGTAGCGTACCTTATAATCAGAGTCTCCAAGCGGTAGTCGTATACTTCGACTCACTCCGATGATGAAGTGGAGGCTATGTATGAGGATATTTTTACAGCCATACATACCTCCAAGACATGTGACACCGTTGTCAATGGGGATTTCAATGCAAAACTGGGCAAACGAAGCGGAGACAAGCTGTTGAGGGTGGGGAGATTTAGAGTTGGAAGTCGAAACGCCCGTGGCCAGATGCTGGCCGGCTTCATGGAGAAAGAAGATATGTTGAACTCATTTTTCAGGAAGCTAGATCATCGCACATGGACATGGGTTAGTCCCGATGGTGTTGCCAAAAAAGTGATTGACTTCATCATATCTACGACGGCATATATTTAATTATGTGTCGGTGATCAACACATGTTATGCTCTCAATACACATCAGGCAAGAGTCGGCAAGACCGATCATCCTAAAGAGATTGGAAAGTTAGCTACCTTCCTGTGGACCATACTTTAGTAAGGTCATTCTCACTGCAAGGCGTTGTCTGTATAATTTCCCGGTTTTTTATACTTACTTCAATATAACGGCAAAGTAGCAATGAAATATGAAAATTTATGCAATTTTGGATACATAGATATGTTTGTCCCTTATGTAGACAAAGTCATTTTGGAGTTTTAAAATATGTAAATATTTATGCTTAATCGTTTCTGCCTTAAGTAAATAGAAATGGCGTACATATTGTAGAACATAATAAAATAGGCGAATGGAAATTAGATGAACAGCCGACCACGCGAAGGGTAGTTAGGTATTAACGTTCGTAGTTCGCCAGCGAGACATACGGCACACTACCGGCGGCATTGCTGACTGCCGCGGCGTAACAAACAGATGCTAGGCCATATCGACGACGGACGAACATATTAAATTCAAAATATATTATATTTCATAATATTAAGTTAGCACTCGTATTTGAATTCTAAACTACTTAATCTAAAGACTGCGTGCATACGCGAGTTCGCAGCAGCGCCTCGTTAGGTACACACAGTCTATTCTGCCGGCGACCACGCGCAGGAGAGCTAGACGTGCTTTTATGGTTAACGGATTTTTTATGACTAACTTATTTAACTGTCTTTAAAATAAAGATGTATGTCCCAATATTTTGGCTCCGTTTGTTTTATAGACAACTGACCTGAAAGCATCAATTCTGGGCGACGGAGAGCGAACGGAAATTAGGAGAATGATTAAAAAATATTTTTATAGATATCGAGGCTTATACGCTGACCTAAATAGAGGCCAGCCTTCTGGTCATTACTAATGTCGACCAGGCGCTTGGCTAGTTCCTCATATAAGAAATGTGCGCCTTGTCCCCACTACCCAAGGGGACATTACTTCTAGTTACTTACTTAGACATTACTATTTTTTTGCAGATTAACTCCACCTGCACCACCCCTTTATCACCAAGCTGCATCAGGGTGAGTGAAATTTTGATATTGACTGACAAACGAAAATAACATTAATTTTACCACTGCCCGCCTAGGAATCGAACTCGGACCTCTATTCATGACAGTAACAGCGATCGAAAACTCTTCTTGAACAGCAAAAAAAAGAATAGCGATCGAAAACTCTTCTTGCAACAGCAAAAAAATGAATATAACTTGAAGCTAATACTAGTGGAAACGCCACCAGTGGCATACGGGCAAGATGGCTGAACTACATAAACGAGTAGCATATTTACGATATGTGAACTTTAAAGTACCTTCAGGTCACACATATAGACCATGATGGCCCAGAGCGGGCCAAATTATGGTCAACCCCAGCTATCCCATCCTAAAATATCTTGATCCTTCTGTCTGTTTTCAAGCTATTCAAAAGCTTTTATGAGACAAAACTTCCTCACCATAAAACCGCAGAACGCAACACTTACGTTCTCTTAATTGAAATTAATATAAAAATGAAGCGGAAGGAGGTTGAGCGAGGCCTTTTGCTGGAGACCCTGGGCCTGGTAGAACAGATACTTAATTTCTATGGTTGACTTCATAGAGAAAGTAACCAGTACGTGTTAACTTACCTAAGCAGGTAGCTATCTGGAAAATCTATGTCTTACCTACGCTTTAGGAACATTTAAAAATGAATTTTGTATGAATAATGAAATTATTCATCCTCCATTATACACCTCTTACGGTGAGGGAAAACATCGTGATAAAACCTGCAAATTCAGGCGACTGAATTGGTAACCATACACAGAGATAGAGTTACCAATACTGAAATGGTTCTATAGTTATTAATTACACTCTTATCTCCGTTAATAATAAATATCGGATAAATATCGGTCCCTAACCTTTTGAACGTTACTGAGAGAAAGATTACAAATATGAGTTATCACTGGTAGTCAATATATTCTTGTGTTGAATAATAGGATTAATAGAGATACCATTACATCCTACCGCACAGTCACGTTTTAAATCAGAAATTATTGCATTAATGTCTTCGCAGTAGATATATACTAGGGCTTTCGAATACCCGACTGTTTTAGATACCGGGGTATCGGGTATTAATTATTTTAATACCCGGGTATACCCGAGTATGCCCGGGTATGCCCGGGTACCCGGGCATTTACCTATTTTTAAAGAAAACGTAGTTAAAAGGTATGCAATCCCGCAAAATAATTTCAATGCGGGTATTTGCGGGACCGAACCATCTTAGTCCCGCTGGATCCAGGTATTAGCGGGACCCGCAGGGTGGACTTAGACCCCAGAAATCAATCGTAATAAAGACCCTATAGGCCTCGTTTTCATGGTTTTAATTTTAACCCAAATTACACAAGGTTTTTGGTATATTTAAAATGGTTGTTTCGTATTTTTAGACATTAAGATTAACAGATAAATTGACATACTCTTGTCAATATCAACATAAATTTAAATAATAACGTACACACCACAAGCAACATCATAAGCAAATTATTAAAAATTATTTTGGAAATAAACTTGCAAGTTGCAAGCATAACTATCAAACCCCTCCCTATTTTTCCTATATACGCTCATTCATTTCTGGCGTTACAAATCGGTCTTTGACTTCATAAATACTTAATCAATTTTAATTAGATATTCGTGTGATGATAGCCAATAACATAATGAATACCTATGTATTTGATTACCTCATATATATTAATTAAATACATAGGTAACCGCGAAAACCGAAAACTGATTTGTGATGACAGAAATGTATGAACTTGAGGGAAAAATATGGGGGGATTCGATAGTTAAGCTCGCCAGCGTAGCATCTCATCGCTTAGTGTTCATCGCATCGCTTAGCTAGCGCCCAGCCAGCCAGACCACGGCCCACGAGCCGCCCCGCGAACAGTATCACGTATAAACCATGCTTCTCTGTAATCCCGCCAGTCCAGTGGGATCTCGCAAAATTTTCGACCGGGATTAGTCCCGCAAAATGTATTGCATTCCCTAGTCGAGAGTATGTATATTTTATTTTGTTATCAATACAACCCTGTTTGAGACATAACGAGGCTGTATAAAGTCTGTTCATGTTGTTTGGACAACCAATAGGTACTTGCTCTGAATGTTTCGTTCTTACAAAATAGTTATCTAAGCAGGTGTTACCGTCAGTAGGTAGGGTATGGGCAGGCAAAAATCCATGAAAGGCCAGCATTTCAAGGTAGCATAAAGAGCTGTGATCATTATTATTTGTACCGATATCAATGGTAATATCCCCATTTATGATAATTGTCTGATAACTGTTAGATGTAGGTACAGAGCAAATCATTCAGTGACAGTGAACGGAGAGATGAGCCGATGGATGCTAGAGGCTGTAAGAGGCACAGACAGAGCCCATCGCTGGGGAAGGCGTGGAGGAAGGAGTGGTGATGAAGTTTGACATGTTATGCTCATTATACTTATCAGGCAAGACCTATCATCCTCTAGTGCGGTCATTCTCATTGGAAGGTTTTCTCAGTCTAATTTGCTCACGGCTTTTTATCTTTCAATATAACGGGAAGGTAGCAATGAAATATGAAAATTTATGCAATTTTGTATACATTAATATGTTTGTCCCATAAGTTGACGAAGTAATTTTGTAGTTTTATCGTTTCTGCCTTAGGTTATACACATAACCTCTGCTTTACTTATCGATATCCACAAATGGCGTACATATTTTAGAACATTATATAATAAGCGAATGGAAATTAGATGAACAGCCGACCACGCGAAGGGAATTTAGGTATTAACGTTCGTAGTTCGCCAGCGAGACATACGACACACTACCGACCTTGCTGACTGCCGCGGCGGCGTAACAAACAGAATGATTTGTTAGGGATGTACATACATACCAACCACTTTGTAATACGTGAGGGAAATATGTGTTGACGACGGACTCTATAATTGTATTAAGTACCTACTAATAATTTTTTTATTTTTTTATAAGTAACATAACTCATTTTCTGTTTTTAAAGCAAATTTCATAATATTAAGTTACTACTCGTATAATTGTATTTGAATTCTAAACTACTTAATCTAAAGTCTGCGTGCATACGCGAGGTCGCAGCAGCGCCTCGTGACCACGCGCAGGAGAGCTAGACGTGCTTTTATGGTTAACGGATTTTTTCATGGCTCACTTATTTAACTATCTTTAAAATATAGATGTATATCCCAATATTTTGACTCCGTTTGTTTATAGATAACTGATCTGAAAGCATCAATTTTGGGGGACGGAGAGCAAACGGAAATTAAAAGAATGATTAAAAAATATTGTCTAAGATAGCGAGGTTTATACGCTGACCTAAATAGAGGCCAGCCTTCTGGTCATTACTAATGTCGACCAGACGCTTGGTTAGTTCCTCATATAAGAAATGTGTGCCTGGTCCCCACGGCCCAAGGCGACATTACTTCTAGTTACTTACTAAGACATTAATATTTTTTTGCAGATTAACTCCACCTGCACCACCCCTTTATCACCGAGCTGCATCAGGGTGAGTAAAATTTTGATACTTACTTAAAACATTAATTTTACCACTGCCCGGCTAGGAATCGAACCCGAACCTCTATTCATGACAGTAACAGAGATCGAAGATCGAAGATCGAGCTCTTTTTCAACAACAAAAAAATGAATATAACTGAAGCTAATAGGAGTGCAGACGCCACCAGCGACATATGGGCAAGATGGCTGAACTGCATGGACGAGTGGCATATTTACGATATTTAGACTTTAAAGTACCTTAGGGTTATAGATAGGCCATATAGACTATGATGGCCCAAGGCGGGCCAAATTATGGTCAATCCCAGCTATCCCATCCTAAGAATCTCTTTATCCTCCTGTCTGTTTTCAAGTTAATCAAACGCTTTTATGAGAGAAAACTTCCTCACCATAACATCTGCAGAACGCAACAGGACTAGATTGGATCATGGTTACAAATTCAGTTGCCTGAATTTGCAGGTTTCATCACGATAATTTCCTTCACCGTAAGAGGTGTATAATGGAGGATGAAAAATTTCATAATTCATACTAAATTCATTTTAAAATGTTCCCAAAGCGTAGGTAAGACATCGATTTTCGAGATACCTACCTGCTTAGGTAATTTAACACGTACTGATTACTTTCTTAATGAAGTTAACCGTAGAAATTAAGTATCTGTTCTACCAGGCCCAGGCTCTCCAGCGAAAGGCCTTGTTCAACCTCCTTTCTCTTCATTTTTATATCAATTTAAATTAGGTAAACAATAATGTTGCGTTCTGCAGATATTATGGTTTAGTCGTTTTGCTGTAATTTGGGCAATAAAGTTTTTAAATAAATAAATAAATAATGTCGACCAGGCGCTTGGCTAGTTCGTGATATAAGGAATGTGCGCCTGGTCCCCACGGCCTAAGGGGACATTACTTCTAGTTACTAACTTAGACATTAATAATTTTTTGCAGATTGACTCCACCTGCACCACCTGTTTATTACAAACCTGCAGTAGAGTCCCCAAGGTGGGTAAAATTTTGATACTAACTGACAAACGAAAAAACATTAATTTTTACACTGCCCGGCTAGGAATCGAACCCGAACCTCTATTCTTGACAGTAACAGAGATCGAAAGCTCTGTTTCAACAGCAAAAAAATGAATATAACTTGAAGCTAATAGGAGTGGAGACGCCACCAGCGACATACGGGTAAGATGGCTACACTCCATGGACGAGTGGCATATTTACGATATGTGGACTTTTAAGTACCTTAGGGTTATAGGCCATGATGGCCCAGGGCGGGCCACATTGTGGTAAACCCCAGCTATCCCATCCTAAGAATCTCTTGATCCTCCTGTCAGTTTTCAACCTAATCGAAAGCTTTTGTGAGACAAAACTTCTTCACCATATTATCTACAGAACGGAACACTATCGTTTTTTTAATTGAAATTGATATAAAAATGAAGCGAAAGGAGGTTGAGCAAGGCCTTCCGCTGGAGACCCTGGGCCTGGTAGAACAGATACATAATTTCTACAGTTAACTTCATAGAGAAAGTAAACAGTACGTGTTAACTTACCTAAGCAGGTAGGTATCTTGAAAATCTATGTCTTACCCACGCTTTGCGAACATTTTTAATTGAATTAAGTATGAATAATGAAATTATTCATCCTCTATTAACACTTCTTACGGTAAGGGAAAACATCGTGACGAAATCTGCAAATTCAAGAAACTGAATTTGTAACCATGATCCAATCTGGTCCGGTTCCCCTGGTAGCCTCTTAGTCGCCTATTCCGTCACCCACGGGAAGAGATGGGGTGCTGCTTTTCTTTGAAGTGGCGGCACCATACACAGAGATAGAGTTGTCAATACTGAAATGGTTCTATAGTTATTCATTACACACTTATCTCCGTTTTAAATATCGGATGCCCCACCGTATAAGAAATCGGAACAGTCTCCACAAGAAATATAAAGGCTTACCAAACAATAAAGTTTTTAAATTAACATACCTCAGATACAGGAAGTTTTGTAGTAGCATTCCTACTCAGGAAAATTTAACAGAATTTTGAACTTAGTGAGTTAAAAACAGCTGGTAAACAATTGTGGCAAGTTATCAATAATATATCTAACAGAACGAAACCCAAACATTTTGCAAGATATCTTATCGATAAAGAGCAATCAATTAACGATATGAATAACTTATTTGTTAACGTCGGTAAATCACTAGCCGAAAAATTCATACATGACCCTAACGCGATAACAATTTTCCAAATAAGTCAATGTCAACCTGCCACCATCAATTTTCAATTTAAAACGTGACTGTGCGGTAGGATGTGATGACATCTCTAGTAATCCTATTATTCAACACAAGGATATATTGACTACCTCCATAACTCATATTTGTAATTTTTCTCTCAGTAATGGCATCTTCCCCACTACGTTCAAAGAGTCCCTAATTCATCCGATATTTAAAAACGGAGATAAGAGTGTGATTAATAACTATAGAACCATTTCAGTATTGACAACTCTTTTTCTGTGTGGTGCCGCCACTTTAAAGAAAAGCAGAGCACCTCATTTCTTCCCGTGAGTGTCGGAAGAGGCGACTAACAGGCTACCAAGGGAACAGGACCACATTGGATCATGGTTACAAATTCAGTTGCCTGAATTTGCAGGTTTCATCACGATAATTTCCTTCACCGTAAGAGGTGCATAATGGAGGATGAATAATTTCATAATTCATACTAAATTCATTTTAAAATGTTCCCAAAGCGTAGGTAAGACATCGATTTTCGAGATACCTACCTGCTTAGGTAATTTAACACGTACTGATTACTTTCTCAATGAAGTTAACCGTAGAAATTAAGTATCTGTTCTACCAGGCCCAGGCTCTCCAGCGAAAGACCTTGTTCAAACTCCTTTCTCTTCATTTTTATATCAATTTAAATTAGGAAAACAATAGTGTTGCGTTCTGCAGATATTATGGTTTACTCGTTTTGCTGTAATTTGGACAATAAAGTTATTAAATAAATAATGTCGACCATGCGCTTGGCTAGTTCGTGATATAAGGAATGTGCGCCTGGTCCCCACGGCCTAAGGGGACATTACTTCTAGTTACTAACTTAGACATTAATAATTTTTTGCAGATTGACTCCACCTGCACCACCTGTTGCCACCTATTACCAACCTGCAGTAGAGTCACCAAGGTGAGTAAAATTTTGATACTAACTGACAAACGAAAAAACATTATTCTAACACTGCCCGGCTAGGAATCGAACCCGAACCTCTATTCTTGACAGTAACAGAGATCGATAGCTCTGTTTCAACAGCAAAAAAATGAATATAACTTGAAGCTAATAGGAGTGGAGACACCACCAGCGACATACGGGTAAGATGGCTAAACTCCATGGACGAGTGGCATATTTACGATATGTGGACTTTTAAGTACCTTAGGGTTATAGGCCATGATGGCCCAGGGCGTGCCACATTGTGGTCAACCCCAGCTATCCTATCCTAAGAATCTCTTGATCCTCCTGTCACTTTTCAACCTAATCGAAAGCTTTTGTGAGACAAAACTTCTACACCATATTATCTACAGAACGGAACACTATCGTTTTTTTAATTGAAATTGATATAAAAATGAAGCGAAAGCAGGTTGAGCAAGGCCTTACGCTGGAGACCCTGGGCCTGGTAGAACAGATACTTAATTTCGACGGTTAACTTCATAGAGAAAGTAACCAGTACGTGTTAACTTACCTAAGCAGGTAGGTATCTGAAAAATATATGTCTTACCTTCGCTTTAGGAATATTTTTAAATTAAATTATTCATCCTCTATTATACACCTCTTACGGTGAGGGAAAACATCGTGATGAAACCTGGAAATTCAGGCAACTGAATTTGTAACCATGATCTAATCTGGTCCGGTTCCCCTGGCGGCCTCTTAGTCGGCCCTTCCGACACCCACGGGAAGAGATGGGGCGCTGCTTTTCTTTGAAGTGGCGGCACCACACACAGAGATAGAGTTGTCAATACTGAAATTGTTCTAAAGTTATTAATAAATTATCGGATGAATTAGGGACTCTTTGAACGTAGTGGGGAAGATGCTTTAGTAAGAGAACGATTACAAATATGAGTTATGGAGGTAGTCAATATATCCTTGTTTTGAATAATAGGATTGCTAGAGATATCATCACATCCTACCGCACTGTCACGTGGCAGGTTGACATTAACTTATTTGGAAAATTGTTATCGCGTTAGGGTCATGTATGAATTTTTCGGCTAGTGATTTACCAACGTTGACAAAGAAGTTATTCATATCGTTAATTTATCGCTCTTGATCGATAAGATATGTTGCAAAATGTTTGGGTTTCGTTCTGTTAGATATATTATTGATAACTTGCCACAATTGTTTACCAGCTGTTTTTAACTCACTACGTTCAAAATTCTGTTTAGTTCTCCTGAGTAGGTATGCTATTACAAAAATTCCTGTATCTGAAGTATGTTAGTTTAAAAACTTCATTGTTTGGAAAGCCTTTGTATTTCTTGTGGACACTGTTCCGATTCCTTATACAACGTAGAAGACCTGACATTATCCATGGTTTTAGTATACGTTTACGTTTACTTGTTGTTATAGGTACTTGTTGTGTTTGCATTAACATTTTGCATAAGTAAAATCAGATAATCAGCATTAGCGTATCTAGGCTTTTGAGTTGAAAATTTGTAGTCCATTTAATAGGAGTAAAAGGGTTCTACGTAGCCCTCCTCCTGAATGGCATCAAGCGGACCCTGGCCCGACTCATTCGGAGCCTCCTGCTGCGCGCTCGACCCCGGCCAGCGAAGCTGTCTCCACCGCCGACATATCTAGCTGGCTATCTTCGATAGAACAGTCCCTCAACGAGATCTGTGTGATATCAAGCGAGGCTAAGCTTAATTCAGAACAGAAATTAAAAATAGGCTATATCAGCAGAAACGTTATGGGCCGAGTTTCTTAGCTGACGGTTCGTTATCAATCCCTGAAACAGAAGTTTATGTCAGGTTTAGCATCAATTAGAAGTCTGAGTGAGCAAAGAGACACCAATGAGCAAATTTATGACCTTAAACTATGTTTAGTATCAGCACCGAAAGCACCGTCGAAACCATCCTTCGCTGATATGGTTAGAACGAATAGTAACGCTGCTGTTCGCCCGACCAACACAAGCAGCATCGCGATATATCCAGTGAATAAAGAAACATCCAGCGACGATACTAAAAAGCTTGTGCAAAATTTGGTCAAGCCCTAAGACTAACTTCACGTTCGTGGTTTGAGGAAGACCAAAAATGGAGGTGTAATCATCAGCACGGATAGGAAAGAGGATCTGGACGAACTGAAAGAGTCACAGACCATAATCACTTCAGACCTTAAGTTGGAGGAGACGTCTTAAAAGAGACCCAGATTAAGTTTACTCGGTGTACCCACAAATTAAACGGATAAAGAGGTCTTCCAGTGTTTGTTGAAGCAGAACATCAAGGATAGACATCCATGCTTTGATAAAGGAATACCATAAATCAGAAAATAAGGACGCGTCCAATTGCAATTTTGTTCTAGAACTTACTCCATACCTCAGAAAAATGATTATGGAGCACAACCGAGTTTTTATCAATTGGTCATCATGTCCTGTCCGGGACTACATACCTACTCTTGATCACGTGTTACAACTGCCAGCAATATGGTAATTTTGCGAAATACTGCCGAGAGACAAGCCCTACCTGTGTTCATTGCGGGGATTCGGGTCACACCATAAAAGAATGTCCCAAAGCTGCCGAAGCTGCTAAATGCGCTACGTGTTTACGGTTAAAAAAAACAGCAAGCCACAAGACTGGAGACGTCTCATGCCCTGCAAAAAAGAGTGCGCTTAGAGCGCCGCAGCTCACAGGTACTGAGTAGCTCACAACGTATGGGTACCATTACAAAAGACGTGGTAGAAGACATTGATGACTCATATAAATATGAGTCCTTGGTATGTGACCCAGATCAGTGTTCGTCTCTCATTAACAAAAGTGGACAACAGTTAAAGGTGTTGGTCATTGATTTATTACTAACCGGTGTTGGTACAAAACATACGTATAAACTGTAATTATAATGGACTATTGGCTTTGCATAAATTTAGATATCAATATTTTTGTGTTACCGGAATGCTGGTTATCCTCAGCCCCCTCTATCCCTCACTTCGATGGCTATGGCATATAAATACAGTCATAAGCACTAACCTACATTATATTGACCTACTAACATTAATGCGTAAGACACAGGTAAACTATTTACTTAGTTTAGACATGTAGTTAATGAGAAATATAGCATGTATCTACTTAATTTACTTAGCTTAAATAACTAGGGTAATGAATAACTTAAAATTCTTGTACTCAAATTTATATATCCTGGAGTGGGCATCAGACCATTCTGGGGAGGGCACGGTCCACCCGCTCCTACCCCCCCCCCCCCCCCCCCCTACTCAGAAGATTAAACATCAGAAGATATTACTAAAATCAAGGTTTTTTAAATCACTTGCTAAAGCGTCGTTGTTGAATCGAGAGTATGTATATTTTACTTTGTTACCGATGCAACTCTGTTTAAGACAGCGAGGCTGTATAGTAGTCTGTTAATGTTGTTTGGGCAACCAGTAGGTACCTACTTGCACTCAATGTTTCGTTCTTACAAAGTAGTGATCTAAACAGGTGTTACCGTCAGTAGGTAGGGTATGGGCAGGTGCTGAAGTTTAACATGTTATGCTCACAATACACATCAGGCAAGACCGATCATCCTCTAGTACGGTCATTCTCACTGGAAGGTGTTCTCAGTCTAATTGCCCTCACGGTTTTTTATCTTTCAATATAACATAGTAGCAATGAAATATGGAAATATTTTTTTGCAGATTGACTCCTACTGCAGCACCCCTTTCAGACCAAGCTACAGTAGGGACAGCAAGGTGAGTAAAATTTTTATACTGACTGAGAAACGAAAAATACATTAATTTTACTACTGCCCGGCTAGGAATCGAACCCGAACCTCTATTCATGGTGCAATTTGTCGCCTTGCAACAGATTGCAGTTACCTACAAATCGTTAAGTATATGTGATCTGTTTCCGTCTCATTGCAGGTCGAGGACGAAGCATATATTAGATGAATTGCTGAAGTGTCGCAATTGCAATGATCAAATTAGTGGGTTGACGGAATTCCAGTGTCGCAGTGGCCATAGTGCCTGTGAGAAGTGCAGGTATGCATATTGCGGTGTATGTGGTGGCCCCATCACCGAAAAGCAGCATACTGCCACTATTGCCATTGAGGCTGCTATGACAAAGGTAAGTAATAATATTTTTTACGGCAATATAGTAACAAAAAGGCCTGTCAGATCAAAATAATTAAATACCGTCACAGGGCCCTAAACTGTTCATCCAGTCTCTAGTGTATGATCCTTGTTAACCTTGCTTCGTTAGATCCTAAAAAAATCCTGCCATAGAAATAGAACCAAATATACTGTAGGTCTCTAAAGGTGCGATGTTGCTGCATTGCTTCTTGGCCCTACCCACCGTACCTCTTTGTTCCTCCTCCTCATGTATAGGAGCCAAAAACTTGTACGTCGTCCTATATACATTTTGGTTTTGCAGTTAACTGCCCCGTGCGCCTCGCAAGAATCTTTGTGCCAGCTGGTTTTGCAGTCAAACGACTTGGCCTTACACGTGAAAGGAGGTCCTTTTAGGGACCTTGCCCGATATCTGCAATTTCGGAATGCTCTTGACAAGGTAAGTAGGTACATTTAAGGTTGGCTTGGTTTCATCTGCCTTTTATCTGGGATCCTATAACTCTCGAGATTAATGTAGCTTCCTGTTAGTAAAATAATTTACCTACGAATTCGGCTCAGTAGTTTCGGTGATTACTCCTACATCAAATGAAGTAGGTATTGCAATCTGATCCGTCTAGTCTGAATAAATCTGGTGACTGCTGGTCGCTGTAGACCATTTATCAATTTCAATACGATTATTTGACAAAAACACGGAAATAAATTGAAGCATATACCTCTACAACCTTTATCTCCCAATGGTATTTACATATGTTGCAGGCAAGAAATCGCAGCTCGCCTGCCACTTCCTAGAGTGTCATTATCAACACTGCACTGGACCGCTGGCACCGAAATGAACCTCTGCAACGTCTACATGAACAGCCAAATCATTAACAAGAATGATGTTTAACGTTTTCTGTATGAAGTTTTTCGTTTAAGCGTCAGCTTAAATACGTTTAAGAATTAGGTGCGAGCCGCCTTAAATTACACCACCTGATGACACCTCGCTCTGGCTCACTCGTAAGAACCGAGTACATTTTTAATTCTTGCTTATCTTATTTAGTTTTAGTAGACCTAAGCTATGCACGTGTGTTAAATGTACGTACTTATGCTTGTTTCTTCCATACTATGTAAGTAATTTGCGATCATTTTTCAAAATATTTATCCCGGATTGCGCTAAACTTCCACTTTCCATCAGGTGGCCCTCTTACCTTAACATAAAAACCCCTACCTATGACATAAAAAAAGACTTGGACGACATTTAAGTTGACGCCTGTTGAAACTTAAATTCGCTAAGTCACTCTTAAGAGTGACTTAGCGAATTTAAGTTCACCTAATTTAGGTAAACCTAATATTATTGATTTTTTAGAACAAATAATTTTCCGAATTATTTTGAATGTTCTTCAATTCTGTGACTATGATTTTGTAAAGTAACTATACTTTACGTTAAGTTTTCAAGCAAGATTTTTTACTCTTTATTCTTTTATTTTTGATTCCAAATAAAGGGTCATAACGCACAACAACAAACTTACATTTTAAGGGTATGTGCCAGGTTTCCTACCGCGTACATTTGTTGACGAGTTCAAACGTGTGATAATAACCGCGATCGCTTAAAACATTATGTTACACGACCTGAGTGGTTCAGTGGTCAACATGCAACATGCTTGCAACAGGTAGTCTGCGCAAGAGGTCCCGGGTTCGATTCCCGGCCGGGCAGAAATTGAAATGATGAATTTTTATTTCTGTTACGGGTCTGGGTTTCAATGTATAATAAGTATGTATTTAAAAGTATACAAGTAGTTTATCAGTTATCTAGGACCCATAACACAAGCTTTGCTTACTTTGGGGCTAGATGGCGCTGTGTGTCCACATTTGTTCACGATTATTCATTTATTACACAAACTTAACTTTATGATATGAAATCTATGTATCCATTTTGTCTATGGTCTGCGTAAATTTGTATCTAGCTATCGATCTCAGCTTAAGTGACTACCTATCCGCTTACGAAGGAATGCTCATATCCTATCCACCCTCTACAATATCCTTTACAACCTTCCTTCATATCTCCTTGATCAGTTCCATTTCTCCCGTCCACAAGACAAACCCTGTCGATCCAGTGTAAGATCCTCATTGGTAATTCCTATCCATCATTCTGATTTCCTACTTCACTGTTCAAGCTGCAAAACTTTGGAATTCTCTTCCGCACGAAGTGCGTGTTTTTTGCCATTTTGTAAAGCGTGTAAAAGAGTTTTATCCCCCTGTTGGGACTTTTATTCTGTTATATTTCTCTGTATATAATTATTGTGTACAATAAACAGTTAAAGAAATAAATTTATAGATAGAGTATTTATAGATACTTATGTGTGTAAGTAGAATTATTTAATTTAGACAGGTAATATTGTGCACGTCCTATCGGCGTCTCATAATCACATCACACTTCCGAAGGCTTCCTGGAAGAGATTTCTTTTAGAAATAAGTTGTGCCTGTTGTGCCATTTATTACTTTGCCTGTTATTCGCTATGTATTTACTGTGAACAATAAACTGTTAAATATATAATAATAGGTGCATCGCGTTTAGGTTATATTATAGTCCAAGTATAGTCTGTGGGCTGACCCCTCTCTCACGAAGTGGGCGCTAACTATGTGGTCACCGAGCTGTTGTAACTGACTGTACTTAGACTGGCTTCTGCATATTTTGCACACCTTTTCTGTAAAAATAAACATTGATAAAAATATTACGACATACTAACGAAGTTTTGTTAGTACCTAAATATATAGGTATCCATTTGACGACCTTGAGTGGTTCAGTTGGTTAACATGCCGAACGCCACGCAGAGGTTCGATTCGCCATGTATGTACCAATGAGCCCGGGTTCGATTCCCGGCCGAGCTGAAATTGAACTTATGATTTTTAATTTTTGTTATGGGTCTGGGTGTAGTATGTATCTATAATAAGTACATCAATATTCTTTTTTATGATTAGTTTATCAGTTATCTAACACCCATAACACAAGCTTTTCTTACTTTAGGGCTAGATGGCGCGATGTGAATTTCCGCAAGCATGTTTATTATTATTATACTTGTTTTATGGGTGTGTGGATAGCTACTTATTTCAGCATTTCGCTATCGCTTAATGCGGCCAGCGCTTGGGTTTTCCACTGGGATTAGCTTAGTTATTTATAATAATATTATATTTATAGGGGCTATTTGTTATCTTTTAGATAATAAATAGTTATCTTGGCGTCAATATCCCTACTGTGCTCACGTGCGCGTGTGACCGGACCGCCTGGACCATGGTGGCTTGTGGCAATAAATATTCTTATTCTAAAGGTTTTTACGGGGTCTGCAACGCGTGTGTATTGTCCCTGGTATTGCAAACGTCCATAGGCTGCGGTGACTGTTTATCATCAGGCAGGCCGTAAGTTTGTTTGCCACCTAATTGGTATATATGTCGCAGCCGGATGGTTAAATTAGCCGGTTAATTAAATGACAAGTTTTTTATCAATTATTTAATTGAATATTTGCCAAATTCATGAACATTGAATGTTACGTCTAACGAATGGTATTGCCTCAAGTTTACGGAGTTCCTCCATTTGTTGTCACAACACTAACCTAACCCAACCGATTTAAAACCTAATTCAAACTATTATTATTGTTTGAGATTATTGTGATTAACTTACCATTGTGACAATATTTGGAGGAGCTCCGTAAACTCGGGTCAATTTCGTTCTTTAAACATAAGTTTAAAATTTCTTGAAATTGGCAAATTTTCAATTAAAAAATAGCACTAGAAGCTAGCCGTTTAATTAACTGGCTAATTTGACCATCCGGCTGCGACATATATAATTGGTATATAAAAAAATGTTATTCATTTCTAATCCAATACAATCCCAATGAAAGTTGACGGAAATTACGAGCACCACGCCACTGTACCGATTGTCCCTATGTGATAAATACCTACAGGTACTTCCATGACTTTAAAGACACTTCCATGACTTTAAAATAGAAGTGCATTGCCTGTGCGTAGTTATCCTCTTCCGTTTGGAAGACATGATTTAGGTATTTATATTATCGGCTCCTTTCGTAAACAAGCTATTGTAGTTTATTGTCAGTAGATATATATTTAGAAAGCGAAGGTATACTTCTCTATCTTTGTTGTATCTTGCTACAACTACTTATAATACTTACGTATGGATTGTAACACAGATCCAAAAAAAATTTTGAGCTTTTTAAAAGTTCCTAATTTTTGGTTGGTGATGTGAATTTTTTGTGTGTTTTAACTATTTGATTATTAAGTAATTTAATATAATATATGCGATAATCTATTTTGTTAATATTATAAGTGTTCAATAAATTCATGTATTTTCTCTATAAAATATATAATTATAACCAATAAACATTTATTTATTTATCAATAAACAATGTCTAATATACATTCCGGTATAACAATTGTATAAAAATGGTATAGAAAAATAAAAAATAATACGAATACTGCACAAGCAGCTTTTAAAAATATAAAACTCACTCATTTCATCTACTACACATATTTGTAGCAAGTATCTACTTTCTTGAGGATTAGTAATCCCGCGCGCAATCAGAACGAGCCAGAACCTTGTCAAAGTAAATGGGATGATAGGAGCTCGGTCGAATAAAGGGTACGGCTGTTTTACGCTTCACCGCGCCGCGACAGGTAGGTAAATCAATGACTACTCATTATTTTCTACGGCAAACGCGACGGAAACTGAAATGATGAATTTTAATTTCTGTTACGGGTCTAGTATGTTTATTATGTATTAAAAAGACTATTTGAGTACGTAGTTTATCAGTTATCTAACACCCATAACACAAGCTTTGCCTACTTTGGGACTAGATGGCGCTGTGTGAATTTGTCTAAGCAAGCAAGCAAACCGACGAGCGTTTGCGCATGCCGCACAGTGCGTTTAACTTTAGGGTTATTTACATTTATGTTACTTTCGATGGGCGCTTTTGAGGCGCTTCATTGTTCGTTGCGAAGATCTCTGCGGTAGGAGTGAGGATCCATTGTCATAGATACAGTAGGTTTATGGTTTCAATAGTTTCTATTACTTTATATAAAATTATTAATTATGTCGTTAAATATTATCTACCATTTAAAATTTTACACCGAAAAGCAGGTCACAGCCGAGCATTTGTATCTATACCTACTTTAATGTTACATCTATACTAGCTATGTTACCACAAATAATGTATGTAAGCCTTCTTCTATTTTACTTTGACAAGGTTCCTTCGCGAACGGATTATAGCTAATTAGACTAATCGCAAAGAGTGTGACCCGTAGCGAGCAATTTAAGGTACACTAGCAAACACTACGTCCCCACGTCTGGGATCCTGAGTACTATGCCTGAAGCCTCGAAAGTGTTCGTTTCATCATCACTTCTTATTGGTCAGCAGGCCGCGCATAGAATACAAAAATCTCCGCTTCAGTTTTCCGTGTATCGGATGAATGGTATGACTGCTATAAAATGAGTCCGACGTGTCATACATTGACGACGATAGCTCGATTGCCTGCGAACAAAAATGTAGTAAGTAACTAGGCAGACCCCGGGGGCTTCACGTACCGCGAGGAAGCGCAACCGGGACATAATGCCAAGATGATCATGATGATGAACTAGACAAACTTTTGTAACATGAATGATCTAGGGTAGGAAAGAAGTTCCCAATCTTCTTATAACGACGACTCCGTTTAAAACTTGTAATTTTTTGGGACGCTCTCCTAAAGGAAGATCCCTGCATATGGCTTTAACAGACATTAATCCCAATTAACATAGAGTATTAGCTTGCTTTTAAAAGCAAAACTTCTCAAATTAATTTTATGAAATCTGTACTCTCATAGGCTTTTCTAAAATAATGCATTTTGGGATATTTTGATCGTCTGATGACGTAGTATGACGCCACGACGACGCCCCAAGACGCATAGTTTGGGAACCCCTGAATTCTAGCGTGACTCAGGGTTCATCATTATCATCACAGCCCATAACAGTCCACTGCAGGACTTAAGGCCTCTCCCGCGAGAGGGGAGGTTATTGCCATAATCTACACGCTTGGCAGGCGGCAGGTGTTGTAAATATTACAATGGAAAATACTGCTGCTCATTTTCCAGCCTTCGGAGACTCCAGATCTTTTGCCTCGAAAACATTAGTAGCCTTGTACGACACCCACGAGTATAAGGGGTTGGTGCTATTCTACTCTGCCGGCCACCACACTGCTAACTAGGTTTGACTACCTATGTCAAAGTTAATATTGTCTATGGTTATGGTGGAATGTGGATTAGGTACTCACGCCACATGTGTCAAATGAGCTGTCAGTGGTGCCCGACTTGGGTTCTGGCCGGCGCAGCTTTATCTCCGACCCTCCCGTGGACCGCATCACCAAACACGACATCAACCTTTTGAGGAAAGGCTTCCGAGGCTTTGGATCCGATGTTTCTATCTCATGTTTAACTACGTCAACGGAAACATCAGAGTTCAATGAATATGCCGACGTGCCTAGGTTGGGAGTTGGGCTTTTTCTGTGACCTGTAAAATGAGAATTCAATGTTTTGTTAGTGGTACCTTTTTTAATTCAATATAAAACTTTCGGTAGGAATTCTCTAAATGGTAGTGAAAACCGTGTCTAAGTTTACCTTTAAATATTGTGATAATAGAATCTATACGTTTCACATCATCTGTTTGTTGTTGAGAGCCAGTTGTTGCGTGATTGATCTCTTCAACGCGAGTTGATGAGAACGTAACATGCTTTTTGTAAGCTAAGTTTGTGTATCGAATTTCTACAGATGACTCCGCATAACAACGTTCCTTGTTACAATTAGTCCTTGGAGAATTAGAACTCCTACTCCTTTCATTTGTATGAAAATATTTGCTTAGTATGTTTCTCCGACTCAGTTGCTGCATTCCACACCAACTACAGAAGTTATGTTTCGTATTTTGAAGTGTATCACACCCCTGGCAACGTATGTAACCATCCCTAAAATTATTAACAACATGCTCCTTTTTATGTGTGTTCTCTGGAGAACAAGGAATCAATGTTTCCAAATTTTTGTTATTACCTCGCGAGATACCTAAAATTTCATTCTGCCAAACACAATTGTCTTGGTCACCATTTCCCTTTTCTCCATTGTTGCTGTGACGAGTGTCTGTGCTGGTGCTTTTACTTTGTTTATCTATAAGTTTCAAATTCTCGACGTTGTTAAAACTAATAGCATTACTCAATACTTTAGCATTGTCTGCTTCAGTGATGGCTTCAAGTTTATTCTTTTCCTGAATAGACACATTACTGTTTTCGCTGGTGATCAAAGAATTTCTTTTCACTTGGCCAACGGAAAGAAGGCTGTATTTTTTGCTGACACAAACCTTTGACTTTTTTAGAGCTGCAGTCGCAATTGCTCTTTTTATTTTCGAATATTGTTTCCGTGTAAGTACTATAGGCTTTTGTTTTGCTAATTGTTCAATCTGAAGGCAAAAGCTTCGGTTTAAGATTACCTGATAAGTTGTAGGTAATTGTGGAGAACACTGTTTCCTTTCGTGGTAGTATTGATGGAAGGCCGACTTATGAATCTTGTTAACTAGAGAACTTCGCATTTCAAAGGATGATTCGGAAGTTGTATTGTCTTTCCATAGTAGATTATGGGATGACTCAAAAGACGGTTTCTTAGATATTGAATTAAATAATAATTTCATATTGTGATCGCAAAGCTTCTGCTCATGTACATGATTATCGTCAGTATAGTCATCTTCTCTTTGCAGTTGATATCTTTTTTTATTCCTAAACACAGAAATATACATATTAGTAGTGTAAGCACATTTTACTTTAAAATACTCCTTATTTGCATATTGAACTATAGTTCCTACATATTTCATAGTTAAAACTCGAAATATCAATTTATGTAATTATTTAAGAAAACTAGGTAATAATTATAAAAAAAAATTAACCAACAGGTGATAGTGACAGCGCAGCGAAGAATTATCACCGCGCGGTAGTAGTGGTATCTAAAAAGTAAGTAGGTACAGATAATATATTATAGAGAAATAAAAATGAATAAATTACCTACTTCTTTCATCAATTTTAGAGAAATAAGGAAATGCGTGATACAAAAATCAACCTTTTCATATATAGGTAGGTGCTCGTAGGGTAGGTTAGGCACTCTCCACCTGAGTGTAAAGATACCACATAAGCGTTTCATATTATGAATTTGTCACAAACGTATCAATAAAGTCTGTTGTACGTTGGCTGGTCGAAAAGTTTTTAGCCAACGGCTTGTTATACATGATATTGTTTTAATTTTAGTAATTTAATCAGCGCATTTAGTGAATTGCCTCTCTCACATGATATTGTCCTTTATTGAATTTATAAGTTTAAACGTGGTCAGGGCGACCTCCTCGAACCTAGACTGAGGAAACCGCCAACTGCCGCCACTTCAGAAAACGTCATCAGGGTGAAGTCGTTATTAGAGACATGTCACAACATTAACAAGCATGAGATTCAGGATGAAATAAGGATTAGATCCCAGGTAGTTTCCACTACTTTACATGAACTTCTTATGGTTAGGTAGGTTGTATCTCGAATAATAGCCTCCTTTCTCAGAGAAGAGCAGAAAGTTACTTGTGCCAATTCATGATACATAATTTCTATGGTCCGTAAAATTGATAGAAACTACATGGGTTTGAAACTATATTTCATACTAAATCTCACAGCTAGTAAGATTGCGACATTCTTTTATCAGCGACTATACCCTGATGACGTTTTCTAGAGTGACTGACTTTGGCGGCTTCCCTGGTCTAGGTTCATGTTTCAGGTCGCTCTAACCTCGTTTAAAGTAAAAAAATCAACAAACGACAATAGCATAGGAAAGAGACAATTCACCAAAGGGGCTGATAAATTTTTTATGTGATTCCATAAACATTAACCCATATTTTTAATACATCTTACAACAAAATGCTTCCCGCGTTACCACCGTCGTAGGGGTTGACTCTTGTTATTTTGCTGAGACATGTTATTTTTAATAATCGAAAAAAAAAATAACTAAAAGTTGCCGGCTAATGATTTTTGGTCAAAGATTTTGTAATAAAATTTACCTCTAAAGGATACAAAAATTAAAACAATAGGGTGTATAACAAGCCGTTGGCTAAAAACTTTTGGACCAGCCTAGTTCTTTAATAGATATGAATTATAATATGGAACGCTAATGTGGTCTTTTTAGACCCTCTGAGCTTTCACATGGCCTACATTTGATTGTGGAAGGTTTCCCCAATCTTTAGGTATTCCCAAACCAACATTCCCGTTCACTCCTGCCCCTGCATATACGCAAATTTTTCTTATCTCCTTTCACTCATCGTCTCTTACATGACGGAATCAGCCAATCATGAGTTTCTCTATCCTAGTGACTACACCTTCTCGAGCTCGTATTTTGATACTCAAACAAAATAAGTATAGATATTTAAGCAAAATATAAAATAAAGCGGGTCTGTAGAGCTATCTGAATAACCTTTTTCTCATTATGGATGAAACCCGAATTGATTTATTACCACCAAAAAGAGGTGTTCTCAAAATCTTTGTAAGTAGGTACTAAAGATGATCATTGCACCCAACTAGTCACAGAACTGCCTGTATATTATGACTCTCCAATCGTGGTGTCCACTTGAGAACATGACCAACGGTTTAATCTGTTCTACGACAAATGCAAACTTTACCAATGGCTCTCCTGCTACAAATACGGGAATCACGAATAGCGCATTTCAAAGTTTTATTGATCTAAACCTAGAAATTTCAGTTGATTATAACCTCGAAATTGGCTGTGTTAACTTACAGTTTAAAGTCTTATTAAGCATACGATTTCAAACTAATACGAAAATTTATCTTTGTACAGAGTACATACAGGCTAGTTGTATGCCAGTCTTTATAATCCACTACGTCATAAATAAATAAGCTCACGGTCGGCCTGATAGATACCTGGTCAGCATCGGGACTAAGATTGGTATCACGTGTGCTTTTTAGCCCCAAGAGTTCCCTTATCTCCTTGTCCCGCTGCACTGGGTCTACAATACCACAGTCATCACCCGGATAGTGTTTGATCGGTGCAATATCACTCAAACCTGGAACAGACTCTTTAACAGTCACCAAAATAAAAGCCTATATTTGCTAAATAAAAGTCAAATAATTCAAACAGTGACAAGATTTCAAAGGCGTATTAAACTTAACATAAAATAAATAAGAAATATGTATGTATGTAAGACGCTTTTAGGTAGGTTTATGACACCTGCTCTCAACATCGTCTTGGCGCTTATCCCGGCCTCGGCCTGGGTTCGCCTTCCTACTAAATCTTCTCCACCTTCCCCGGGCTTTAGCATCCTCTCGTCGTCATCACCGGTCTAATTATACAAAGCAATTTGAGCTTTACAGGGAAGACACCTGCTCTAATAAGAATAAATTAATTTGAAAAACAAATTGGGTACCTAGTCTTGTCATGGATACTTCGGTACCTATACCTTAATCGTTACCTATAAGCACAGATGACTAATTATACTCTGTGCTATGGGTAAGTCTGACGCGTTTACACAAAAAAGATAATTATTAACACGCACCATTAATAAGTATTTTTGTTCTGTCAATGCTGGGATTCTGTGACGTCTTTTCACTTCCTTCTTTCTCCTCCCTCCTGAAACCATTTTGTCAGTTTTAGTTTACGTACGTACTAGTTAAGTTAAGGAAGACACAGCGTTATTAGACTTCGCGTAAGGTGGACCGATGTCCTGGTAAAGGTACCAGGTACCGTAGGCGAACAGCACAGGACTGGCCTTTGTGGAGATTTTTGGGGAAGCCTATACGCCCAGCTGGTGGCGCCCCACAGTGTGTTCAGCGGTTTAAGCATGAAAACTTAATGAAGACGGTATTTTATTCTTCATTTTTTTATAATGTTAGTTTATATGTATGGACTGAGATTCAATTATTAAAAAATACTATATACGATTAACAATTTGAAAGCCTAATAATAAAACGCAGACAGAGGTTCCTAGATATAGGTACTTTTTGCTTTTGTCACGAAAATTTCCTTTATTCTAGTTCGGTTGCACAGTTTAATTAGGGTTTTTGCTACTAAAATTATCAAGATATAATAGGCCTACTTTGTCAGCTGTCATCGTTTCCTTATAAACGGCATAAAGTTAATTTTTTATTATCGGTCGCGCGTTGTCGAAAATGAATTTTATGTCGTGAATATAAGGAAATGATGTGAGCTGGCTGTCAAAGTGGGCCTATTATACCTCGATATCTGTAGTTTTTGAAGACCACCAGGATCTATTAAACAATAAACAAAAATATTCTACCTGTGCGAAATTTCTATGCTATCTCGTACATGGAACATCGATGATAATGACCTCAAACGGCCATCATCTATATCCTTTGTTTTCTGAAAACAGAACAATCTGTAACAATTGGTCTTAGAAAAAAAAAACAATTTATGATAATTATCAACTCACATCGCTGGACGCTAAGTATGCTTGAGAAAATGATTTCCTTGGAGAATCGTCTTGAAAGAAAAAATTCTCTAGAGAATGAGTGTCCTGGGAGCCTTGATCTTTGACAGTCTTGCGGAACCTTAGATCTGTTATCAACTTATCGTTTTGGAATACAACATCATAATATTCCTTCTCAGTGTCTATATTTATGGCAATATTAGATTTCATATTCTTGGGCGATTTTGGGTCTTTATGTTGCGTTTTATTCATTTGATTACTTAATGATTTTGTGTAAGAATCAACTATAGCCTTTTTCGCTAATTGTTGGTCCGTATTCGTGCCCCTCGATGGGGTTGATGATTTTCTTATCGTGTAATAATAAAAAACACAATTTATTGAATTTATTTCTAGCCTAGAATTTCAAAATTCGTGCCAAAACAAGATGTCGATGACATGGGATGGGGGTCTCTTCAGAGGCGGGCAACGCATCAGTGACTCCCCTGGTGTTGCTGATGTCCATAGGCGGCGGTGACCACTTTCCATCAGGTGGCCCGCTTGCCTGTTTGTCTGCCGTACCTATAATTTAAAAAAAAAAAAAACCCTCCCTTCAATTTGAAAAAGTCGATAAAAAATAGAAATGTCATAATGGCTACTTGATAGCCACGTAGTATATCTACTCTATGGTAGCGCAGTGGATCCACCGTGAATAGTTGTACACTGAAGGGATAGACAATACAAATTCCATGACAGTGCCAGTGTTCAACTAATGTGAGTGTACAACTAATTTGAGTGGACAACTGAGATAGCCAATAACCCTACTGGTTTCTGTTGAATACTTTCAACGCTGCGGTCTTAAACCCGCCTGCCAAGCATGGAGATTACCTATGGCAACACCGTTCACATGTGGAAGAGGCTTAAGTCTGACATTGTGATGCATACATATGTTTATACGACACTTGATACGCTTACAGAACGTGTAGCAGATCATAAGGTTACCAAAGATAATTTTAGATGCCCTTTGAAGTGGTCTATAAACACGCAGAAGCAATGGCCGATGGGGTAGAAAAACATGTGCTTAAGTGGCAACTACATACCGACCTTTGCAGCGCAGGGCGGCGTCCTATGAGATAGATGGTAGGGAGCCGTTGGAAGCAAGAGGTAGTGTTGGTCGGTACCTACCTTTGTATTTCTAGTTTCGCTTCATATTCCCTTTTTTCTTCCATTCGCAATCGATCTGCCTCTTTCCTGAAACCGACAGCGAATTCTAGACATATTACCTACACAATTTAAATTTATTATTTTATTTATTTATTTAAAAACTTTATTGCACAAATGCCAGCAACTGGCGAACTTAAAGCCATTGAGGCTTTGTCTAACAGTCAACCAGCAAACCATGCAGAAAGTGATTAAGTAGGTGCTACTTAACAGGAAACATTGCATTCACATAGTCGAAGCACAGGGCATTGTCGGTGAGGGGTAATTTAATGAAATTCGATATTAAGATACGAACTTAGTTTATTAAACTAGAAAGTAGTACAGATAGGCACAATGACAGAATGTAGGTGCTAATTAGAAAGTTCACTAGTTACGTCTTCACTTCACGAGGTGATGAAAACGACTGAATAACCAACTGATCCTTTTTGGGTCTCTTGGCTCGCCCTACTACCATTCACCCCACCAGGATGGTGTGGTGTTGCTAAGACTCGAAACACAAATGTTACCTTAACATGCGTTAAAAAATAAATAAATCGTGACAATCGGCCATCCGACAAAAGTGCAGTCTCCTGACGCACTAGTTGAAGAATCAGTTAGTTAAACAGTGTTAATAACTTTCATGATAATAGGTAACTACTTATTATTGAATAGGTAAGGTACATCAAATCAAATATTATTGATTAACAATTACAATAATGATAGCATTAACTCGATTATAATTAAAATTAGTTACAAATTTACATAAATTTAGGAAGTTTTATAACTTGAAGGTAAATGTTTCATAATAATTAATTAAACACTAATCCATTTGTTCCTGCTTATGTTGTTATTAGTTACAAATATGATCAATCCATAAATTTACAAACCATACAATTTGTGATTATTTAGTAATTTTAGATAAAACAAAATGAGTTAATAAATAAATAAATCGTATGCGTTAAGTGACGTTGTAATGCTAAAGATGAGTGTATTTATTATTATAAACTAAAATTATTAATGAAATGTTATGAGTATATGAGTCTGTGAAACTTGAAATAAATTATATTTAATTCAATTTAATACTATTAGGTAGGTATATAAAGTTTCCCCTACAGTTTATTATCTATGTATATATATTTATTCGTACAAGAAATATGCAACCGATAAAACCATATATTTAATGTATGTATTAAACATTTAACACTATTAAACATTCACTGATTTACATTTCTTTCTGCTAAAACATTTACATTAGAAATAAACAGACATTTTGAGTATCTTTTATAGATGCTCGCTTAATTTATGAAGTAATATATGTAAATTCAAATTTAAATATATTTATTTACTTAATCTAACTTAATATTATATACTGATAGATATAACACACAGGTCATTCAATATGCGGTGCGGTACTTTTTTTTTTTTATGACATACGGTAGGCAACAGGCAAGCGGGCCACCTGATGGAAAGTGGTCACCACTGCCTATAGACATTAGCAACACCAAGAGTATCGCTAATGCGTTGCCCACCTCTATAACACGTTGCTCTGGCAGCAAAAAGCAAATGCCACTCCACTGCCAAAGCCACGGTTCCCCAAATCCCCACCCCATGGAGCACTGGAAACCTTACTCACCGGCAGAAACACAATACTATTTAAAAGAGTATTATTTAGCTGCGATATTCTGTAAGGTGGAGGTACTTCCCCAGTCGGGCGGCTCCAATTCGAACGAGATACTCCGCTATGCCCTACCTCTCTTAAACTTGTGAACAGTGTATTTGCGTCACCAATCTTTATCACCAGTACACATTCACCTGATTACGTTATAGTGTAATGCACGCAAATATCGTACAAAGAGCTACTAAGAAAGCGTGAAATGATAAGTATGACAATTGGGTAAGAGTGGAGTGAAAATTCCTACAAATGGGCATTACATTTTCCAAATGGCATTTTCAGCCGATTGGTCATTCAATTTTCACGATGTTATTAGCGATTGGGGGTTTAAGGCTGTAGGTGATCTTTGCTAAAGCAATTTAACCAATTAGTTATAATCGCATATTGAGAGCGTAGTCGGTAGCCGAGCGGTTAAGTATTCGACTCGTAAGCGAGAGGTACCGGGTTCGAATCCCGCTGCGGCCATGTACCAATGTCTCTTTTCTGAGTCAGTTGTTTAGTTGAATTCTAACCGATGCTCTTATGGTAAGGGAAAACATCGTGATGAGACCAGCAAATTCAGGCAACTGAATTTGTTACCATGATCAGAGATCAGCAGGGTCACGGAGGTCAAACGGCAGTCGCTCCACTATAATTACCTGATCGCCAAAACATGGATCAATGTCAAGGCGGTTCCCAGGCCCTCGTTGTCGAGAGCACAACCATTAACACCAAGATGATTAATATTTTTATTAGTTACATACACATAAATAAAAAGGCCCTCAAATAAAACTTTTAAAATGGTTTATAACCGACTTTAGAATCGAATATTATCTTAATATTAATTATTTAATTTATAAGTATTCAACTACACTTTAGAACGTGTAATCTCTAAGTTTCTGAACGTATCGTTGCTAAAGATAACTGATTTGATTAACCTTTGACACTTTGCACTTCCACCGCTAGCTAAAGACCGGTTTATATATCCTAGTACTTCGAGCATGATAAAATGAAAATAACTGGTTATTATTATCGTACTTTATTCTATCACCACAGCACTGGTTGGCTTTTTCGTTCATCGTGGGAGTTTTCAATCAATCACTGCTCTTGAATTAGAGCTGCTACTATCGCTGTCGTGTAATTCTAACGCATTTACATGAATCCACGGCCTAATCCTATCAGCAGAAATCACGGAGTGGTATGGTTTACCCCTTTTCGCGAAACCGGGCACATCTGTTACTCTATAGCGATCATTACCCAGAGTCGCGGTAATTTTATACGGGCCTATAAATTTCGATAAAAGCTTTGTACTTTTGCCGTCGTTGTTGTAGTTATTGCGGACGATTTTTACTAGGTCACCTATTTCATATTTTGTAGCTGGGATTCGATCTGCGTCATGCCTATTTTTCTGTTTGCTTTGATTTTTCTCTATATTAGACCTAACTCGTTCTCGTATATTTTCTAAATTGTTAATTATTGGGTTGGTATTGACGTTTAATTTGTTAGCTAATTCATCGCGCATCCTAACACCAAATAGAGCCTCGTTCGGTGTTGTTTGTGTAGACGTACTATTTGTGTTGTTAACCCCCCACTGGATCTTACCCAGCTGCTTGTCCCAGTTACGTTCATGGCGATTGTGGTTTTGTGCAGATAATGAATTCAATACAATTTGATTGTATCTCTCAGCTTGTCCATTCGCTCTGGGACAAGAGACTGCGTTTAAGATGTGTTTTATACCGTGTTCTTCGCAAAAAGTTTTAAATGCCGCGGAAGTGAATGAGGTACCGCGATCTGATACAATCCTAGCGGGCACACCAAAATCATAAAATATATCTTTCAGCACTTTCAGCGTGCTTCTGGTTTTCGTATCCCTTACTGCTTTAATAAACATATATTTCGTGAAACCATCGACAATAGTAAGTATGTGAGTATTCCCTTTCTTACTCTTCACGAATGGTCCTAAGTGGTCTATATGTATGGTGTGGAAGGGGATACTCACTTTCTCAATTGTGTATAAATGACCTGACTTTTGTCGGGACGCGTTATCCTTGCCATAAGCGCATTCGATGCAGGCAGAAACATATTTCTTAACGAATCGTCTCAGCTTAGGGAACCAATATTGACTCTGTATATTTTCTAGAGTTTTAGCATAACCAAGATGGCCCATATCATCATGACTGGCTTTGCAAATTTGCCATCGAGCATTCCGCGGAATGACTAATATCTATCAGTATATAATATTAAGTTAGATTAAGTAAATAAATATATTTAAATTTGAATTTACATATATTACTTCATAAATTAAGCGAGCATCTATAAAAGATACTCAAAATGTCTGTTTATTTCTAATGTAAATGTTTTAGCAGAAAGAAATGTAAATCAGTGAATGTTTAATAGTGTTAAATGTTTAATACATACATTAAATATATGGTTTTATCGGTTGCATATTTCTTGTACGAATAAATATATATACATAGATAATAAACTGTAGGGGAAACTTTATATACCTACCTAATAGTATTAAATTAAATTAAATATAATTTATTTCAAATTTTACAGACTCATATTCTCATAACATTTTATTAATAATTATAGTTTATAATAATAAATACACTCATCTTTAGCATTACAACGTCACTTAACGCATACGATTTATTTATTTATTAACTCATTTTGTTTTATCTAAAATTACTAAATAATCACAAATTGTATGGTTTGTAAATTTATGGATTGATCATATTTGTAACTAATAACAACATAAGCAGGAACAAATGGATTAGTGTTTAATTAATTATTATGAAACATTTACCTTCAAGTTATAAAACTTCCTAAATTTATGTAAATTTGTAACTAATTTTAATTATAATCGAATTAATGCTATCATTATTGTAATTGTTAATCAATAATATTTGATTTGATGTACCTTACCTATTCAATAATAAGTAGTTACCTATTATTATGAAAGTTATTAACACTGTTTAACTAACTGATTCTTCAACTAGTGCGTCAGGAGACTGCACTTTTGTCGGATGGCCGATTGTCACGATTTATTTATTTTTTAACGCATGTTAAGGTAACATTTGTGTTTCGAGTCTTAGCAACACCACACCATCCTGGTGGGGTGAATGGTAGTAGGGCGAGCCAAGAGACCCAAAAAGGATCAGTTGGTTATTCAGTCGTTTTCATCACCTCGTGAAGTGAAGACGTAACTAGTGAACTTTCTAATTAGCACCTACATTCTGTCATTGTGCCTATCTGTACTACTTTCTAGTTTAATAAACTAAGTTCGTATCTTAATATCGAATTTCATTAAATTACCCCTCACCGACAATGCCCTGTGCTTCGACTATGTGAATGCAATGTTTCCTGTTAAGTAGCACCTACTTAATCACTTTCTGCATGGTTTGCTGGTTGACTGTTAGACAAAGCCTCAATGGCTTTAAGTTCGCCAGTTGCTGGTATTTGTGCAATAAAATTTTTAAATAAATAAATAAAATAATAAATTTAAATTGTGTAGGTAATATGTCTAGAATTCGCTGTCGGTTTCAGGAAAGAGGCAGATCGATTGCGAATGGAAGAAAAAAGGGAATATGAAGCGAAACTAGAAATACATAGGTAGGTACCGACCAACACTACCTCTTGCTTCCAACGGCTCCCTACCATCTATCTCATAGGACGCCGCCCTGCGCTGCAAAGGTCAATCAAAATCAAAATCAAAATCAAAATTTCTTTATTGATTAGGACATTAAATATCTCTTTCAATCGTCAAAAAGGAGGGGGGTAGGAAAGTAGGAAGGAAACACACAGTGACCCGCTGACCGCCCTATGGCTGTAGATAAACGTATCCCTCGCCAACCACAACCGAACCGGGCTCGACAATGCCAGACAGAGCCGGAACGCTATATTATATTATATACTCGTAGGTATGTCTAGTATAATTAAGAAAAACCACCTAAAACTACAGCAAGAGTAAGCCAGTCCACCAAGGCAGCACCCGTTCACGAGTATAACGCAGGGCCCAGCCATCGTCCAATTCAACCATATTTGAGGGAAAAGAGCGACCCGGCCCCCACGCCACCGCCAGACAGACTTTTAAGTGAGCGTGCATCACACATGCTGCATGTGATAGGTAGTTGCTCCCACCCTACTGTATCCTATCCCTACCCTATCGCTACCTTACCCCTACCCTATCCTACCATTGCCTTAACCTTACCCTACCACTACCTTACCCCTACCCTACCACTATCTTACCCCGACCCTGCCACTATCTTACCCCTACCCCACCCTATACTACCTTACCGCTATCTTACTCCTACCCTACCCTACCCCTACTCTAACTACTACCCTACCCCTACCCTAGCGCAGACAGGAGACACCATGTGTGGGAGGCATGTGGGGGAAATTAACGCTGCTTCCAAGGTGGTTCTCTGTGGGGGAAAGAAACGGCAAGAAACCCACAGAGCCTATGTTAATTCTTTTTTTTTTTTAATATGTCTTATGTACTAATACATTATTTGTCCTATATACTATCTTAAAAGTAAATACCTGTATAGAACAGCAGTTCAGTCCCATGGACTTTTGTCATTTACATATTCAGATATACTATAATAACTTTTTTGACATAATTTGTTTTTTATAGCGACTTTAAATTTATTCAATGGTAAATTCTAAATATCTGTTGGAACCTTATTATAAAAGCGTACACATTGACCCATAAATGATTTGTGGACTTTGGCTAGACGACAAGCACCAGCAACAAGCTTATCTTTATTTCTCGTATTAATATTATGAACATCACTATTCTTCTTAAATAAGTGTAAATTTTTATGAACATACATTAAATTCTCATATATATATTGTGACGGCATTGTCATTATATCAATGTTCCTGAATTTATCTCTTAGTGAAGTTATAGGTCTCAATTGATAAATCGCGTGAATAGCCCTTTTCTGCAATACAAATACATTGTGCCAGTCGGCAGCGTGTCCCCACAGCAGTATGCCATAGGCCATAATACTGTGGAAATAACTAAAGTAAACTAATCTTGCTGTAGCCTCGTCAGAAATACCCCGTATTTTCTTTACAGCATATGCTGCAGAACTTAGCCTTTTCGCCAATTTATCAATGTGAGGACCCCATTGCAATTTATTATCCAGGGTAAAGCCTAAAAATACTGTAGAATCAACAAAATTCAAATTTTCGCCTTTTATTTGTACATTAGTGGGCACTGATCTAACATTTGGCAAAGAGAATTTTAAACATTTTGTCTTCTTGCCATTCAGTAATAAATTATTAACCGTAAACCAGTTTACCACTTCTGCAATAGCCTTGTTCACGTCTTCATATGTTAATTGTTGTCTTTTTACTTTAAACACTAAAGGCCTTGCCACACACAAAGCTCGGCGCGAGCGCGGCTCGGGCACGGCGCGATGCTGGCGCGTTGCCTAGGCAACTATCGCGCCGCGCTATAGTTGCCTAGCAACTATCGCACCGCGCTCGCACCGCGCTCGCGCCGAGCTCACGCCACGCCGGCATCGCGCCGCCAGGGGTGGACTAACGAACAAAGCGGGAAAGGCGGCCCGCCCCGGGCCTCTGGTCCTCCGGTCCTCCAAACGTCTCCAAGTTGCCTTGATCAAATCCTATACAAGGCTTTAAAATATGCAAAGAACATATCGAAGAGGTGGTTCTGAGTTGTGACAGGGGCGTAGCTATCGCCGTATCACTATTCAAACAGAATTAAGATCAGGGTCGAGGACCCCCTCCGCCAAAGAAGTAATTTTAACTAAATAAATAAAAACACTTAAACATACAAGTGTGAACTGAATAAAAAGCTTGTAATATTACATAAAACTTCTTAAACTGGGGGCCTTATAAAGGTCGTCCGCCCCGGGCCTCTGATGGACTTAGTCCGGTACTGCCGGCGTCGCGCCAACAAAGTGTTGCCAATGTAGGCTATTTATCGCCATTTGGGGTATTCGAGATTAAAATTGGCGACGAAAAAATTGTAATGGCGAATTGTTTAGGCTATCTCAGGCTTTGGGAAAAGGTACATAAATAAACATAAACTTAAGAGAGAAAACCCGACGGTTTCGCGGATGATTGTGGGTTCCAAGTACATTTACCTACTACTGCTCTTGCTGACACTAGCACCCATAGAGATATACATCTTGATGCGGTTGAACGAACAAATAACTCTGACGGTTACCGTAGTCATTAAAACAGCGCCGTCTACAGTGCCACAAAAATGTCTGACCGGGTGACAGCATCGCTGTTGTTGGCATTGACATTACATTTCAAACGGCAACACTTAGTTCCGGTTTTGGCCACCGGATCGAATAGGTTTGTCAACAATCTTGTCAGGCCGCCAGATATAACATTGTTAACGCGTACAAGAATTTGTATGGACAGTGGTAACCGTTCCAATAGCTATGTGTAATACGTCGTTGGATAGCTATTTTCAAGCTGAACAAAAGTAACTATGGCGCTTGTTCCAAATATTAGTCCGTTCCGGTTTATGCTGTACTAAACATATTACAGTAATAAGTATTTTTTTCTGTTCTACCCACATTTAATGGTCAGAACTAAATTCACGGTGTTATACCGCCAGTGCAAAGTCACATCGTGCGCATGCATGTAAGACGGCCAAATAAAAAACAATCAGATGGAGTGCATTGAATTTGATTGAAGATACCAACGAGGATCGAAAAAACTAAAATTATTTTAACAATCCCATCAATTATGATAAAAGCAGCATCAGCATTTTATTTGTGCGGCGCATTTGTGGCTCGCCGCGAGCACGTTGCCTCTGAGCTGAGCAGCCTTACCGCGCGCGGTGAGCATCTCGCCGCGCACGGCGAGCATGCCTCGGGCTGAGCCGCTCTAATTCGTAATACCTTTACATTGTAAAGTAACGACCATTCGTAGACATGTCCGAGACGTCACTGAGACGACATTTGAGCTCTATTGCAGTTTTAGCTCCAATGAAGTGGTCTCATTGCCTTTGTACAATGAACCGGTCCATATATAGAAGTCTTTGCTGGCAGCACTACATTACTTTAAAACTCAAATATAATATTCCTATCTGTAAACAAACTGATACTTCAGCTGTCACATCGACCAGACATTGTTTTTTTTATGTTTAAGTTTTCATGTGATATCACAGTGATATTTCCAGCATTTTACTGTGTGGGACGATTATTTTCGAAATAAGTACAAAAACATAAAAGCGGCACGAAAACAGTAATATTTTGAGTTTCTCAAGCATGTATGGCCGAGTTTAGAGCAGATAAGTTGCTGTTTGATTTGGAAGATGTACAGCAAAGATTTAAACGGTACGTAACATGTATTCAGATAGATTTTGAAAATATTGAAATAAATGTGATCTTTTGGAAATAATTTGAATTTAAGTGGAATTCATGTATTTTGTAGTGCTTATTGTTTACATTTATTTGACATTACAAAATTAACCGAAAAATATTATGGTAGCTTTGTTCGTTTTGTATTTTTCATATTTGTTGTTTGACAGTATCTAGATCTATATCCAGGCACAGTGCAATGTACACTAAGGCTATTCGGTGCTGGTGAAATGAAGGTGAAATGAAACCCTGCTGACCCTCGGTCAGAGAAACTTGAGAAATCTATTTTTAATTTCGGAAATCGTAGTAAATCATTATCACTGGCTGGTCAAACAGTGACACAGAGAGACAGAACATTGCTAAGAGATTGACATTACAACGTTATCAGTGTTGCGGTTAATAAATTAATAAGGATATATACAAGAATATTATTTCTATATCCAACACTTCCCTTAAACTTATTATTTCAGCAATTTATCTATATTGTGACAGTTGAAGTAGGTACTCAGTTTGACATTAGGATTGTGTAGACATTGATTAAAACAGTCATGTATCTAATAAAACTCCCATTTGTTCCATTTGCTTCGAGTAGACATTATGACAATTTTGCTTTCCCTATATGTTACCTATGTATGGTCAATTATTATTTTCTATTACGTAGTGGGTTTATTGAAAAAAAAAAGAATTATGTTATTATTTTATACTTTTCGATTACAATATTTAAATTTCTAAAATTTTCATTTAGATGTGCACTAAATTACACCGTCTTTTAGGTGGTTTGATTTAAATTATATTAGGAAATTATAAAATTATACACCGATGTTTCAAAAGAAACGTCAGGTCTTCAGGAGCTCCAGCAACATGTGGAGCGTTCAAAACATTGCGCGCGTGATTTTCTGACAGCTTATTTCAATAGACGAAAAAACGGGATAGCGAGGTTCATAATAATTGTAGAGTGAGCGAACAGGGAATATTTTTGATTTGTGTCTAGTCTGTTATGTGTCTTTGCCAGTGTCTACTGGTAGCCAGATTATATAAATTACTAAAAAATTTTACCATAAATATTTAAAAAACTACATTAAAATTCTACCATAAATATTTAATAATTTCACCTGGGAAGTGCGTTTTGATAAATGTCAAAGACACAAATACGTAAGAGTGGGTTACTTAAGCCCGCGGGGACTATTCTAGCGACAAATCCCGGTTCAGCCGCTAGAGATAAATCTGTTAGAAAAAAGTCGAATTTGATTCTGTATGGCGGTAAGTCAATTGTACACGAACAAGAAGAACTACGATCCATGGCCATGAAGTAAGCTTTGGGCAATTGTTCGTCTATTTTATACTGAACTGAAAATTGTGGTGGATAAGATTGAGCGCAATTTTCTGTGCACTGTAGCGGGTACTTAAACAAAACATCTATATCAGCGTTAGACTCTAGCCACCGAATTTTTGCACTGTAGAATTGTGCTCTATGTTACGGTATCATTAAAAGTTTGTCTAACTCGACAAGTAAGTCGTACTGAAATGTTTTGATTCTGATGTAGGAGAGATGTGCCCCCTCATCCTACCTACCTTAGGGGGCCTACCTAGTTAGCAAAATTTGCAGTGTGGTGTCCAACAGAGTAAAATAGCATCGCCGTCCACACTAAGAGGTGTCGTAAAAGGCGACTTATTTCAGAGGTAGGGCGTTACTTTTCCAAGCTTCAGGTTTTTACCTACCTTATATATACTCTTGCAAGCTAGCGAGTGGAGGGGAATAAAAAGTAAGCCTATATTCGTCCTCAGGTTCAAAATTATCTGCGTAATGCACCAGTCAAATTAGGAGGAAAGATTCGGACTGTTGGTAAAAATAAACGAGTAATTAACCCGCTATTACGACATGCGGGAGTATTACCATCCTAAAAATTCAATTCCCCGAATAATCCCATCGTGATTCACGCAGGATCACGATATTTATCGAGTGTGTAGCCTAGAGTATCACGAATCGTGATACGGATCACAGGATTTCGGAAAATCCAGAAATCTACGATCCGTATCAACTATCGTGCGATATATATCGAGCGTCTAGTATCTAGTCGATATTTATCACGACATTTCTGTCAAACTGACAGATAAATAACTTAATTTCAAATTTATTTTCATACTTTGTGTTTATTTTCAAGCCGCTGTGGCCACTATGGACCTGGACAGTTACTATAAAAGTATAAAAAGTCAACAAGATCCTCATCCTCATAATTTTACTCATTTTTTTCTCTTCACGCGTCTTTTTAATCCTAATGCTAATACTATAGCAACGCAAGCTTTATCAGTCATTTTGGTAAAAATACGTAAAAATCGTAAATATACACCAGCGACACGTCAAAAATGCTTTTTTTTAGGCTAGGCATTGTCAACTTAGTCTATTCAGCCATTAAAATGAATGAAAGAATGCACAGACTAATGAAAATATCGACGATTCTTATCGTGTGTGTAGGGTCGACTTGCGATCCAAAATATTACTCGATATGGATCACGATACGTATCACGATATATATCGTGTGTGTAGTATCCGCCTATGTGTGCCGATTTTCATAGAAACGCGGTGGCCAAAACTGGAACTGCGGAAAAACAACGACACTTACTTTTGAAATGTATATGAACTGACATGTCAATCCCAAAAACAGCGCCGCCGGTACCAGGTCTGATAAGTTTGTGGCACTGCACAGCGCAGGCGCGGCGCCGCGCTCACGCCGGCCTGAGCGCGGCCTGAGCGTGGCGTGAGCGCGGCCTGAGCGCGGCGCGAGCGCGGCGCGATGCTGGCGCGTTGCCTAGGCAACTATCACACCGCGCTCGCGCCACGCTCGCGCCGAGCTCTGTGTGTGGCAGGGCCTTAAAGATGTATCGTCCGCGAACAAGACAATTTCATGGGTATCTTTTACAAAGTACGGTAAGTCATTTACATAAACAAGAAACAAAAACGGGCCCAAAATAGATCCCTGGGGGACACCCATAGAGACAACAGACCCCATAGATCTCTCTCCGTTCACATCAACTTTTTGAATTCTATGACTCAAGTATGAATTTAGCAAGTTCAGGGCCAAGTCCTTTATTTCATAATGTTGTAATTTCCTGACCAAAATGTCATGATGAACGCAATCAAAGGCTTTGGATAAATCACAGAAAACCCCTAAGGCATCACGTAATTCCTCCCACGCCCCAAAGATATGTTTAATAAGTTCAACACCTGCATCAGCTGTTGAACGACCGCGAGTAAAACCGAATTGTTTATGATGCAATAGGTTACTTCCATAAAAATGAGCTTTTAGTTGATTTAATATGATTTTCTCAAATATTATACTTAGAGTCGGTAAAATTGAAACTGGTCTAAAATTTGTAGGATCCGTTGTATTACCAGTTTTCAACAATGGAATAACTTTACTGTGCTTCATCAGGTCAGGAAATTGACCATTATCAACACAATTATTAAATATATTCGCTAAGTGGACAGCAATAACATCAATTACAGAGCTAATAATTTTTACCGACATACCATCAATGTCGGCAGTTGCTTTCATTTTTATAGTTTTAAAAGCCTTAACTATATCTTGAGGTGTTGCATGCTCGAACTTAAAATCGATGACACTCTCGGGTACATTTTGTTTTAACAAGGATTCAGCGAGAGCAGGAGACGAATTTAAGGATTTCGTAGTTGACACTGGAATGCCTGTAAAAAATTTATTGAATGCCTCCGCAACTTCCGAGTTTTTGGTAACAACATTATCATTTATCTTTAAACTGTACTTAGTATCGCGATTTGTTACTTTTCCAGTTTCACTATTTATTATCTGCCATGTGGATTTTACTACATCTGTGCAATTTTTTAGTTTGTGTTTAACGAAATTCGATTTAGCTGTAGCACAACGCGGTCGGTATGTAGTTGCCACTTAAGCACATGTTTTTCTGCCCCATCGGCCATTGCTTCTGCGTGTTTATAGACCACTTCAAAGGGCATCTAAAATTATCTTTGGTAACCTTATGATCTGCTACACGTTCTGTAAGCGTATCAAGTGTCGTATAAACATATGTATGCATCACAATGTCAGACTTAAGCCTCTTCCACATGTGAACGGTGTTGCCATATGTAATCTCCATGCTTGGCAGGCGGGTTTAAGACCGCAGTGTTGAAAGCATTCAACAGAAACCAGTAGGGTTATTGGCTATCTCAGTTGTCCACTCAAATTAGTTGTACACTCACATTAGTTGAACACTGGCACTGTCATGGAATTGGTATTGTCTATCCCTTCAGTGTACAACTATTCACGGTGGATCCACTGCGCTACCATAGAGTAGATATACTACGTGGCTATCAAGTAGCCATTATGACATTTCTATTTTTTATCGACTTTTTCAAATTGAAGGGAGGGATTTTTTTTTTTTTGTTATACGGCAGACAAACAGGCAAGCGGGCCACCTGATGGAAAGTGGTCACCGCCGCCTATGGACATCATCAACACCAGGGGAGTCACTGATGCGTTGCCCGCCTCTGAAGAGACCTCTAATATACCTCTTGAACGATCCCATCCCATGTCATCGACATCTTGTTTTGGCACGAATTTTGAAATTCTAGGCTAGAAATAAATTCAATAAATTGTGTTTTTTATTATTACACGTATAACCCGCGTCACGAAAGAAGAGACTTGTCAAATGGCAGTGGAGGGGATTTCGCGCAGGTAATCGTATACAGCGCAAGTCGAACCACGTGACCCGCCAAGTCTCTTCTTATCTTACACTAGTTATAAGTATTCAATATACAATTTCTTAAGTGTAATATAATGCGCAGTGACTATATATATAACTATTTGAAGAAGATTTTTGTTAATAGTAAAGCATATTTACATAGTATTTGAATCTGCGAATGTAAATTATTTTGACAAATTTCAGAATGCCGGATCGTCGAATTTCTGCACGGCAGATAAAATTACTGGTGGAGTGGGTCGAGCACAATAGAATGGTGGCATTAAGCCAATTTACAGGCGGAGCTCTAGCAGCCCAAACGGTTAAGCAGACTTGGGAGCAGCTGGCGCTGCGCTTCAACTCTGTGGGGCGAGGCGCTTTGAAGTCGGTGGACCATGGGCGGAGAGTAAGTACTAAGTAGTATACCATATTCGATTACATGTTTTTTTTTGCTTTGGGTGCATGTGAATGCTAATACGATTTCATAATATACTTTGATACCTAATATGAATCCCTAACCATCCCATTGCATGTTTTTGTAATTCTAACTTTAACATTTTGCTTGTGAAGTACTGGATAGAGTTCAAGGCTAACCAGGACAGGTCCTCAACTCGAACTTACGGATTGGCCCAAAAACTAGTCCTGCTTGGTAGAATCAATAGTCCCGAATATCCCTTGGTTCTTGTCAGGAGAAGTCGGAAGTAAACGTCAGTAGCGTGGAATATACGTTGCGGTGTAATTTTACTCAACGACGATATAAATAAAGCATAAAAATATGTAAAATTCAAATTCAGCTTTTTTGGATATGAATTTTAATCATGAATAAATAATTCCAATATGCTAATGTGATCAAGGATACTGATTACTGTATTGTCTGTCGGAAACAGTTTATATTATTAGATAGCTTAAACGTATCTAATGCTATCTATGTTCTTAAGCTATCTGATGCTATTATACATTAGAATTACCTTACTTAATTTTTTATTATTTTTAACGCGCACTTATAAGAAAAGCGAAAAAACAATCTTAATTTTTAACTATGTTAAAATGAAAACTTATTTGTGTGAAAATTGATTTATTGACTATAGGATCTATTTTTACTGAGACCTTTCAACTTTGAGGGTAAGAAACTAGTCCTGGTTGGTGTAATATATAGTCATAAACAAAATTAATTGATGCTTGATGTTATTATCATAGTATAGATCCAAAGATTAATATTATCAGGAAGTAATCGATATCTAAGTTTATGATCAATTAATTAATGAGCTGTAATTAACAATAAATGTTTTAATTATTTGAAAAAGTTTAATTATATTAGTAGCAAGTTATAAGGGGTATATATATATTTAACAAAAAATTATAAACAAAGTATGTTATGTAATTATTAAGATTCTAATCCTAATTCTAATAAAAGTTGTCATTCAATTAAGTCATTTTCAGTTTTTTTCCCTTATTGACTGTCGTCCCTTTTTGGGCCACGTGCCACTACCCTGAAGACTTTATAATCTGTTCTCGTCTTAAAATTAGCCTTAGTCCTACTCGGCCATTGAGTGAATCCCAGGGTCTGAAAGACCGTTTTCGATATGAAAATATCCGTGAAAAATTCTCTCAGCACCTATCTGGGATTCGAACCCTCGCCTGAACGGTGAGTCAGTACGAGCGTCCTAAAGTCTCCCGCTTTAGCTACACGCTTTTTAAATTGTGTATTGCCGCACTGTCGCCGAAGCATACTTCCACGCTCTCTAAGGTTGCAATTGCATAGCCGCACCCCCGCAGAAGCATAATTGCACGCTTAATAAATATGAATAATAATTTGAGCTCTAATTAATTTTTCTTATCATAAGGAAACGTATATATTGTGTTTGGTAGTAACAGCGCTGGACACACATCTGTTATCTCATAAATTTCTCTGTATTACATATCGGTTGAGTATGTTATCTTCCGCTTATCAGTAAATAGTAATAAATAAAGTATAAACTTGCTAGGGTTGTGTCGTTCCATCTCAATTCTGGATGGAACATGTTTCTGCAGCTTAATTTTTATCAATTAGGTAGTCAAAAAGTTTAGTTTTAAACATTATGATATCCTTGTTATGTGCCTTAATACTGGCAGGCAATTTATTATATATTTTAGGTGCCATAGTAAGGACACTCTTCATACATAGCGTGGTTCTTTGCGGCTCCAGACACAACTGATCACAGCGTCGTGCTCGCTGAACAAATGAGAAACGATTAAAGTGCCGTATTACAAAAACTGCGGATTCAAAAATGTATAGCGAGTCAGAAGTTTGAGTTGCTTGAAATAAGGTCTGCAGCTTTCCATTCTTTTTATGCCCGTTATTGCTCTTACGCATCTCTTTTATAAGATAAACACCTGTTCGATATTTGTGGCATTACCCCAAAAGATAATGCCATACCTTAACCTCGACACAACATAGCCATGATATGCAGTGAGAATAGCCTCTTGGTTAACAATCTTTGCCAAATTGCGGAGAGCAAACGAGAATTGACTATTTTTTTTAGATATTGACTCTATATGTGTTTGCCATTTTAGGTTAGAATCAATACTCATGCCTAAGAACTTAGTGGAGACTGTTTCCTGTATCTCTATGTTATCAAAGATTATTTTTGTATGAAATTGTCTTGGCATTCGCTGTTTGAAACTCATTATTTTAGTTTTTTCTAGGTTTACAACTAGATTATTGGCCTGAAGCCAGGCAACTATCGATTTAAGATTATAAATTAATTCATTTTCATCATAACAAACAACGGTACAGTCGTCTGCAAACAGTATCATAGAACTTGTGCAATTAACTATATCGTATATGTATATGATGAATAATAATGGACCAAGGACACTTCCTTGTGGCACTCCATATTTTACTAGTTTAGGCGTAGAATCATACAGTTTTTCAGTTTTTGTCTCAGAACATATTCTCTCTATCATAGTGATCTGTACTCTGTTACTAAGGTAATGATTCTACAAGTTTCAAAGTATTTCCTCGTATACCATATGACTCTAGCTTGCGGAGCAATAACTCATGGTTAACAAAATCAAATGCCGGAAAAATAAAACAATAAACATAGCTATATATTACTCTTTTTATTACTTTTATATTACTTTTTAAACAAAATCTATAGTAGAGTTGATAAACGGCAACCAGTAGGCGTAAACTGGTTGCCGTTTATCAACTCTACTATAGATTTTGTTTAAAAAGTAATATATAGCTATGTTTATTGTTTTATTTTTCCGAAAGCCTTTTTGTTCTTCTATGAATATATTATTCTTTTCAAATTAATTGTAGAGCCTACTATATATGATTTTCTCGAAAATTTTCGAGAATACCGGAATTAGAGCTATGGGCCTGTAGTTTTTAATTTCATATTTACTATTTCCTTTATGGAGAGGCTTTATTATGGTTGTTTTCAGTTCCGAAGGGAATACGCCCCCTTCGAAACAGAGGTTAATTATATTACTCATTATTGGGGAGATTAAGTGACAGACATATTTAATAATTTTAGTCGAGATGTCGTCATATCCAGTACTCCTGGTGTTTTTTAAATTCAATATGGTACACGGTACACACCTCTTTAGGGTCCGTTGGATTAAGGAAGAATGACTTTTGTGAGTTAAATTTGAGTGTATTACCCTTTACTGAAATGGCATGTGATTGCACCTGATTTATGTAGAACTCATTCATCTCTTGTGCTATTTGTTTAGGATTTTTTATTGTATTACCATTGACGATTACTTGCTCTATACTTTCTTCAGTTGGTTTGTTTTATGTTTATTTATAACAATTATTTGGAGCTTTTTGGGTTAGTTTAATTATTTTATTGTATTTCTGAGAGTATGTTTTGAACAAGGCCCTATCCTTAGTATTCTTTGATATCCTATATTTCCACAATAAAGATCTGTTTTTCTACTACACCTTTTAATTCCTTTGGAGAGCCATCGAGGCCTAAAGTTTGCCATTCTTTTAATCTTAATTATAGGAAAACATAAATCATAAAATAATTTAAACTGGTCATAAAAAATTGTGAATGCTTTTCCACCATCCCTTTCTTCTAACACTTCCGCAAAAGATATACTTTTAAGCGATTCAGCAAACTTGATTAAGTTCTCTTTACAATAATCACGTCTTTTTATATACCAATAGTCAAAGTTACACGTTTTTTTGACCGGGCAAGAGAAATATTGCGCTTTATGATCGGAGACAGCGAATTCATAAACTATAGTTTTTCCACCACGCACGTTGTGGATTACATTATCAATGCAGCTTCCACTTTTTGGCCGAGTAGGTTCTCTTTCTGATAGTTTTAGGTTATAATTGAGAATATTTATATTGAACTTTTTTGAGTGTTTTGTGCTTACTAAGGTGTCTGTGTTAAAATCACCACAAATAACCAGACTCTTATTATGATTTATGGTGAGCATAGAGAGAACCTCGTCGAGCTTATCAAAAAATATGTTATTATATTTAGAGTGACTTTTAGGAGCCCTATACATACAAACTACAATAATTTTGTGATCTACTAGTTCTATTGCACAACATTCTAATATATTGGATTCGCTGAATTTTGTTAGGTCTATCACGTTATACTTTAAATTATGCCTAACTAGAATACATGATCCCCCGTGGCGATTTTTCCTTGTACATAAGACAGCAAGACTAAAGTTGGGTACATTTAGGAATGCACCGTCATCTGCAATCATATTATGTTCCGTAAAGCATAAAATATCTACCCTTTTTTTTATGTCCGACATGTCATCTAAACATACCGTAATTCTGTCTGTTTTAATAATGAGTCCGTCAATATTCTGATGCAGTATGCCTATGCGGTTATACACGAAAAAACTGCCGTTGGTCGTCATTTGTAGCCTTTGAAATACCGTTAGTAGGGGATGTCGTCATTATTGAGTTGACTGGAGTTTGAACGTCATAACAATTTATTGTTTGTGTACCTTGGTAATTGAAAAACTTTGCCTGAATGTGCCTATCGTTGTAATTATACATTTTTATGCGGTTTCTATATTGCTGATAGCTTGTAGAGTACGACAATCTGAGTATGTCTCTCAACAAATGACGACACAGGTAGAGTGCATAGTATTTCTTAGGTGGTATATACATACTAAAATCCATATCAAGGAATACTACATGCTCATATTTATTACATACTGACTTGATATGGTAATTTAGTTTCCTTACATTTAAATATTTGTTGCATGAAGTCTCACATACAATAATATTTTTATTTTGGTGGACATGCATCCAAGATAAAAGGTCACGCTTAATATTTAAGGGGTTATTATCATTTGTGAAGCCTATTAGAATAACATAATAATTTATTGTTAAACAAGATAGATCTAATTTACACGAGCTTAGGAGCTCCGACAGTGAAGCTGCGGATTTCCAAAAACAGAATACCTTATATTGATCTCCTATTAGTGTCTGTAGTACTTTCTGTATCCCTCTTCCCTGCTGATCAACTAATATTATCACTTTACTTCTGTTTCTGTTCCCATTTTTCACATCTTGTCTTTTTATATTGGTGTTATTTGTTAAAGGGTTGATTCCGGCGCCTCCTTGGCTTACTGTAGGTGTTGTTAACTGTAAGCTAATATGTGTTTCTGACGGTATTTGTTCAATACAAGTTTGGGATTGATCTCGATTCGGATGTAGTTCCTGGTGTAGAATGTTGTCTCTTTCCGTATCGATGGCCGTGTCCATAGGTACACTCTCGGTAAGGGAATAATTTAGTGCGAGTCTTTTAAAACTTCTGCATTTATTTCCTGTCGATGGTGTCTCATTCGTGGATTTACATATAAAAGTTAATTGTCTTACACCCGGTTTCTGAAACGCTTGTCAAATCATTGATTAGCTAACAGACTGTCACATTTAACAAGCTGTTAAATCACCGTGGGTTTCTGAAAGGTCAATCAATCTATTGTTAGCTAATCGACCATTAACAAGAGATCAATTTTTTTGTCTGGCTACCCCTGCTAAAATCAGTCACATTCATTCACTCATATATGTTTTGTTTCTGTCTAACGCATTGATTTGTCTCTGTCCCTAGCGGCCTTTTGATAGTGGCGGGATATTCAACTTTTAGATGAAACTGATAGCGATTGTATAGTCTTCGTGTAAAATCGAATATTATCAAAAAAAAATATATACAGAGCGAGAAAAGAGAAATTATAACAATATTTATGTTATAGAGTCACGGGTTCCAGTGAATCAGTAATCCCATCATCATCATCTTTAGGCAGTTAGGTGAGTCCCGGTCCACTGCTGAATACAGTCCTCCCACGGCTTCGGACCAGGTCCTGGTTCAGGTCTAGGTACTGGCCCCGGACCAGGTACTGGTTCAGGTCCTGGTCCTGGAACCGGACCACTTCGTGGTTCAGGTCCAGGTCCTGGCTTCGGACCAGGACCTGGCCCAGCACCAGGTCTTGGTTCAGGTTCAGGCCCTGGCCCCGGACCAGCTCCTAGTTCAGGTCCAGGCCCTGGACCCTGACATATCCGTGGTTCAGGTCTTGGTCCTGGTTCAGGTCCATGTCCAGGCCCCGAACCAGGTCCTAGTCCAGCTAATATTTATGGTCTATGTGCTGGCACTGGTCTTGGTCCTGGTTCTGGTTCAAGCTCAAATTGTGACCAGGGTTGCAGTTTTGGTCATGATCCTGGACCAGAACCTGGACCCTAGACCTGAACTTTGCCTTGGACCAGAACTAGGACCTGGACCAGGGCCAGGACCAAGACCTCGACCAAGAAAATCGGATATAATTTCTTTTGACAATCGGTTAATTGGTCGATTTTCGACAATTAAAATAACAAGGCGATAACATACAGTTAACATGAGAAAAAGCTTTCCGGAAACCCAAAATTACATTAATCAGCCGTTAATTGGAGATTTGACAATCCGTCAACAAGCTGTTAACAAGCCGTCAATTGGCCCTTTCAGAAACCCAAACTGCATTTAATCAGTGGTTAACAAGCTGTTACGTAATTTTTGCGTTGACAAGCGTTTCAGAAACCGGGTGTTACAGAAACCGGGTGTTACACCCGGTTTCTGAAACGCTTGTCAAATCATTGATTAGCTAACAGACTGTCACATTTAACAAGCTGTTAAATCACCGTGGGTTTCTGAAAGGCCAATCAATCTATTGTTAGCTAATCGACCATTAACAAGAGATCAATGTTTTCGTCTGGCTACCCCTGCTAAAATCAGTCACATTCATTCACTCATATTTGTTTTGTTTCTGTCTAACGCATTGATTTGTCTCTGTCCCTAGCGGCCTTTTTCTAGCGGCGGGATATTCAACTTTTAGATGAAACTGATAGCGATTGTATAGTTTTCGTGTAAATAAAAATCGAATATTATAAAAAAAAATATACAGAACGAGAAAATAGAAAATATAACAATATTTATGTTATAAATCGGTCTTGGTCCTGGCCCTGGTCCAGGTCTTAGTTTTGGTCCAAGGCACCGTCCAGGTCTAGGGTCCAGGTTCTGATCCAGGATCATGACCAAAACTGCAACCTTGATCACAATTTGAGCTTAAACCAGAACCAGGACCTAGACCAGTGCTAGCACATAGACCATAAACATTAGCTGGACCAGGACCTGGTTTGGGGCCAGGACATGGACCTGAACCAGGACCAGGACCTGAACCACAGACATATCAATGTCCAGGACCTGGACCTGAACTAGGAGCTGGTCCGGGGCCAGGGCCTGAACCTGATCCAGGACCTGGTGCGGGGCCAGGACCTGGTCCAAAGCCAGGACCTGGACCTGAACCATGAAGTGGTCCGGGTCCAGGACCTGGACCTGAACCATGAAGTGGTCCGGGTCCAGGACCTGGACCTGAACCAGTACCTGGTCCTGGCCCAGTACCTAGACCTGAACCAGGACTTGGCCCGAAGCCAGGACCTGGACCTGAACCACGAACTGGTCTGGGTCCAGGACCTGGACCTGAACCAGTACCTGGTCCGGGGCCAGTACCTGGACCTTAAGGTCCTAGGGAGCCGATGGATGCAAGATAACAGAGTCGACCAGAGTGTAAGCCATGGGAGGCCTGTATTCAGCAGTGGACCGGAACCCACCTAACTGCCTAAAGATGATAATGATGGGATTACTGATCCACTGGAACCCGTGACCCTATAACATAAATATTTTTATAATTTCTCTTTTCTCGCTCTGTATATATTTTTTTGGATAATATTCGATTTTACACGAAAACTACAATCGCTATCAGTTTCATCTAAAAGTTGAATATCCCGCCGCTATCAAAAGGCTGCTAGGGACAGAGACAAATCAATGCGTTAGACAGAAACAAAACATATATGAGTGAATGAATGAGACTGATTTTAGCAGGGGTAGCCAGACGAAAAAATTGATCTCTTGTTAATGGTCGATTAGCTAACAATAGATTGATTGGCCTTTCAGAAACCCACGGTGATTTAACAGCTTGTTAAATGTGACAGTCTGTTAGCTAATCAATGATTTGACAAGCGTTTCAGAAACCGGGTGTTATTCTTGTTTCATAGTCTGCTAATTTTTTTCTTAACTCATGATTTTCCATTTGACATGTTCTCTAACTCACGGTCAGTAGAAGCTAAATTTGATTGTAATGTTTAAATTTTTGCTCTCATTTCTTCCATGTCATACAGGTTATAAGCATTCAGTTCTGGGCAGCTATTATACATTAAAGGAGATCGTAAAAATACAGTTGTTTGTGTTGTTTGACATGTGTGACTCCATCTTTGGCGGGGAGTGCCCATCATTACATCCCTGGCCTTCTAAATCTTTAGGTGATAACTATACAAGTAGCGACTTTTTGAGGATGGCTTGGCAGCAGAATTGTCGAATTATTGTGCCGATTTGTAACAAAGAAAATTTGTACCATGAAACGCCTTTTGAATATTATGTACACGTCGAGAATTATGAGCTGGTGTTCGGCAGATATGTAGTAGAAACTATTTCAATACAAGAGATGATAAATTACGACATAACGAGACTCCAGATCACTAATATCACATCCAAGGAGGTACGGGAGATTACCCATTACGGGTATACAAGTTTGCCGAACGACCCTTATCTTGCCAGACCGAGCAAATTTCTAGAACTCGTATTTCAAGTGGACGAAAAACGAGCGCAGTTAAACAATGAAGCCTACGAAAGAAACCAACCAAAGCCGGGACCTGTGATTGTTCAAATTACAACAGGAGTTGTACGTACGGGAACATTTTATGCGATCGACAACGCATTTAGTCAAATCCGCAAAGAACGGACAATTTCGATCCCGAATACAGTGCATCGAATTCGGAGGCAACGACGCTCGTGTGTTCTAGAACCAAAGCAGTATGCAAATTGCTATAGTTTAGTTAAACATGTGTTGCTTAAATGCAATGCTAAAGTTCAACGTAGTACATCATTTTTACGGAGATATAAGTATAAATAAGTTCAACTGTATCTAAATACTCTTTTTTTAACTGTAATTAATGATGTTGTACATACGTGTTTTGAATATTTTGTACACGCGAAGGATTATGAGCTGGTGTTCGGCAGATATATAGTAGAAACTATCGAAATACGAGAGAAGCTGGGTTACGAAATAACGAGACTCCAAATCACTGATGTCATATCCATGGAGGTACGGGAGATTACCCATTACCGGTATACAAATTGGTCGAATAACTTTATTCCTACTGATCCGAATGATTTTCTAACACCCGGTTTCTGAAACGCTTGTCAAATCATTGATTAGGTAACAAGCTGTTAAATCACTGTGGGTTTCTGAAAGGCCAATCAATCTATTGTTAGCTAATCGACCATTAACAAGAGATCAATTTTTTCGTCTGGCTACCCCTGCTAAAATCAGTCACATTCATTCACTCATATATGTTTTGTTTCTGTCTAACGCATTGATTTGTCTCTGTCCCTAGCGGCCTTTTGATAGCGGCGGGAAATTCAACTTTTAGATGTAACTGATAGCTATTGTATAGTTTTCGTGTAAAATCGAATATTATCAAAAAAAATATACAGAGCGAGAAAAGAGAAATTATAACAATATTTATGTTATAGGGTCACGGGTTCCAGTGGATCAGTAATCCCATCATCATCATCTTTAGGCAGTTAGGTGGGTCCCGGTCCACTGCTCAATGCAGGCCTCCCACGGCTTACACTCTGGTCGACTCTGTTATCTTGCATCCATCGGCTCCCTAGGACCTTAAAGAGGTCGTTCGTCCATCTCTTGGGAGGCCATCCACAGAAAGCCACTCAACAACATCCGCCCCATCGGCTATCGATTCTGTGAGTTTCTCCCAATAATCCCATTAGTTAAATCCTGGTTCAAGTCCTGGACACGGGCCGGTTCGTGGTTCAGGTCCAGGTCCTGGCCCCGGATCAGGTCCTGGTTCAGGTCCAGGTCCTGGCTTCGAACCAGATCCTGGTTCAGGTCCAGGTACTGGTTCAGGTCCAGGTCCTGGACCCGGACCACTTCGTGATTCAGGTCCAGGTCATGGCTTCGGACCAGGTCCTGGCCCCACACCAGGCCCTGGATCAGGTTCAGGCCCTGGCCCTGGACCAGCTTCTAGTTCAGGTCCAGGTCCTGGACCCTGACATGTTCGTGGTTCAGGTCCTGGTCCTGGTTCAGGTCCATGTCCTAGCCCTGAACCAGGTCCTGGTCCAGCTAATGTTTATGGTCCTGGTTCTGGTTCAAGCTCAAATTGTGATCAAGGTTGCAGTTTTGGTCATGATCCTGGACCAGAACCTGGACCCTAGACCTGGGCTTTGCCTTGGACTACAACTAGGACCTGGACCAGGGCCAGGACCAAGATCTAGACCAAGAAAATCGGTTATAATTTCTTTTGACAATCGGTTAATTGGTCGATTTTCGCCAATTAAAATAACAAGGCGATAACATACAGTTAACATGAGAAAAAGCTTTCCGGAAACCCAAAATTACATTAATCAGCCGTTAATTGGAGATTTGACAATCCGTTAACAAGCTGTTAACAAGCCGTCAGTTGGCCCTTTCAGAAACCCAAATTGCATTTAATCAGTGTTTAACAAGTTGTTACGTAATTTTTGCGTTGACAAGCGTTTCAGAAACCGGGTGTAAGCCACTTATTTCGAGTGAACAAAAAATGAGAGCAGTTAAACGGACCTGTGATTGTTCATTGTTCAACAGGGTTGGACGTACGGGAATATTTTGTGCGATCGACAACGCATTTAGTCAAATCTGCAAAGAACGGATAGTTTAGATCCCGAATATAGTGCATCGAATTCGGAGGCAACGACGCTCGTGTGCTCTAGAACCAAAGCAAAATGCATATTGCTACAGTTTAGTTAAACATATGTTGCTTAAATACAATGCTAAAGTTCAACGTAGTACATCATTGTTGACTTAGATATAAGTATAAATAAGTTCAACTGTATCTAAATACTCTTTTTTTAATTGTAATTAATGATGTTACACATACGTGTTACTATTGTAAAAATATTTTTAATCAGTATTTATAAGATTAGAGGCTAGACATGTCTTAGTTTTAATTATGATTCAATAACGATTATTGACTAAATGACCTAATTCGTTTCTCTCGTTAAGCTAATTAAACATTTTGTTTAATATCACAATAACTAGCTCCAGGAAAAATTCAAGGATTTTATGTGGTTTTTCTCACGCCATTATCGATTCTATTTTCATTTAAATATGAATTGTAAACTTTTGCAATAGCGTTCATTTTTCGATGTAAGCTCGGTCTTTATTAACATTTAAATTGATTGTGATATCCGTGTATGAATTGACGTCTTTTCCTGCTAAATTATTTATTTTTTATTCATGACAAACCATTTCCTGAATTAAAATAAAAATATCAGGTGAAAAACTAAGTTTCGACTTGAAGAGCTCTCCTGGTAAGACGAAGTCTAAGGCTGCGGACTCTTAACGGAGTGCATCCGCCACTGGTGCAGGGCCGTCAAGAGAGGCGCCACTGAGCGAGCTCGAGAACCGGGTGCTGGCTGTGATAGGTCGGGTGGCGGTAGAGGGATTATGTGGTGTACGAATACCTATTAATGTATATCTTTTCTTTCACAATTCTAAATTTGCAGAAAAAATAATTAAATATTAATATTTTTTTAATTCTTAACATTTTGTGCAGATACCATCAACAGCTCCTCCTCTTGCTGCGTCTGCTCCTTCAGCCACTCCTTCAGAAGTGGAGATGGACGAGGAGTGGCTGGAAACGGAGGACTGCTCGCCGATACCACCGCCCTCTTCCGAGCACGAGCGGGCAAGCCATCACACCTCAGGCAACTCCACCAGTAGCAGGCTCTTCTCAGCTAATGCCCGGTGCGGTCATATAGTTATATTTTAGCATTCTTTAAATGTAGGTAAATTAACAAAATGCTAATTATTTTGTGTTATTTTCAGCTCCTCAAAATGAACAGCCAAACCAAGAACCGAGGCAGGCGAGACCGCAATGGCCGCCAAGGCGCTGTAAGTAAATGTTGTCCATTACATAGCTCATCATCATACTATCTATGACACTTGCCTTTTTTATTAACTCATGTAGTCAGTATGATTTCAGATTCAACTTCATAAATGCTTCTAGGCGTTAATAAGATCAATTTTTATATTTGCAGTCAGTGATGTTGGTCCTCCTCGGTGGCCTGTTCTTCTTGAGGAGAGGCATATTGCGGCTGCGATGGAGCGGCATGCTGCTGCGCAGGAGCAGCAAGCTGCTGCCATGAATCAGCTTGTTGCTTCGCATCAGCAACATGCTTCTTTAATGGAGCGAATAGCCGCTGCGCAGGAGGACTCGGTCCTCATAATAGCGGAACTCCGAGACGGCGTTAGACGGCTACACTAGGTCCTTATTTCGATTTTCATCTCTATTTTCATTACTAAACTCACAAACCTAATGGTGGGTATCAGCACAATGCCTTGCTGTATAAGTGTCGTAACTTAACCTAGTAGTTCGATGTCAGAAACCTTCGACACGTAGGTATTCAAATATTACTCCAACTGCCTAACGGATTTTAATGAAGCGAGGCTACGAACGATTTCTATTAAATTGGCTTACTTGCGAATAGAAAACAGTAGCGAAATTAGTCCATCTGTTTGGGAACTACGATGTCAAACTTTTATCATTTACAATAATTATCATCTTAACGTCTGCCGCTGTTTATACCAGAGTCCGTTTTCCTACTAGGTGTCCTCCAATTCGCCCTGTCTTCAGTTACATTTATTAAGTAGTTGCTTATTAGGGATTATATGTAAATTAAAAACTAATAGAGCTTATTTATTTACAGATCGCAACGTTCGTGCAGGAAAATATGATTTAATATTTAGCAATATAAGTATTATAGGTTTTAAGACTTTCGTGGTTATTCACTACACTTTCACTACACATATTATCGGGTTTGTTACCACGGTTAGTATTGTTTTTACCTCGATATTTCGACGCAGTTGCATGCGTCATGGTCACGAGTTGACTGGTGCCGCTGTGTGAAGTCGCTCCTAAGGACAGACATATCGGTCCACCCTCTTTCGGATTCGACGATTACCCAGTCAACTCGTGACCATGACGCATGCAACTGCGTCGAAATATCGAGGTAAAAACAATACTAACCGTGGTAACAAACCCGATAATATGTGTAGTGAAAGAATATAAGTATTTACAATAAATTGGTTTATTTAAAATTTGCTTGAATATTTATTTCTCACATAGAGCAAGTTACACAGCAAGATATTACTTCATATTATTTTTTTATGTTATACGCAAGACAAACGTGATGGAAAGTGGTCACGCGTAGTTTCAAGATGTATATGAAATGAAAGAGTGTTATAAAGTAGAGGCACAGTGTTCAAAATTTATAAGCTTGAGCACATCTTTCGCCGACACGGTGTAGTGCAGACGAGACAGGTAGAGTACCGTCGTTGCCTGTGGTTGGGCCCGATTTCTGCAGTGCCGCACTGATCTGCGTACTGTAGTACACGTGTACTGTTCTATCTTTGGGCCTCTTTACCGAAATTGGGAAAAGCCTAACGGCCTAACGAGAGTACCACGTTTAGGTAGTTGTTCCACCGGTTAAGGCGCAAGACGTTCTCCAGAAGATACATGATGGTTTAGCAGGTGGACATCTAGGGGTAAAAAGAACACTGACCAAAGTTCGAGAAAGATTTACTGGCTTCATTATCCGGAAGACGTGCAGATTTGGTTTTTGTTCCGCTGAGTTGGTACCTAAGTGGGTACGCTGCGGCTGGGGCTGACTCCGCCCAGCTCTCCACAAGCATACCAGTATAAAGCTCCCTTGTCAATTACTTTATAAAGCCTGATACCTACATATTTATCTTTGCTAGAAAATCATATACTTTTTATTTTAGTCAAAAAAAATAGGTACCTACAGTAGCAATCGAAAAACAATATCTAATGTTACCATTCCCTAAATCGACATGACTTACACGCTAAGACGCTACTATTCTAGGTAAGCATTTATTATGAATTCAAATCGGTGACGAAGACAAATTGAAATATCTCACATGTTTATTATTTGATTGCAATAATAAAAATTGTTTTGTATAGCCTAATAATGTTGCTTTATTATCTTAGTACATTATTTTGTAAAATCAAGTAATCAAGTAAAAGCCCGTACACCCGCAGCCATTACTTACAATTTTATAAACGGCAAACTGACGTACCCACATTGTGCACGGGAGTTTGCCGCCAAGATTGGCTATGCAAGCCATCTTCGTGCGCATCAGCGCAGATCTGATTAGGGGCAGAAGAGGTCGCCATGGCCGAAACTTAGATTATTTTGTTCTAACTAAAGGTACCTGTTAAGTTGATAAAAATTACAATCGAATTTATTTTTTGCATAAGTTTTATATTAACAAAAATATATATCAAACTATAACTTTCACATAGTTGAATGGATAGACAATATTGTAGCACATTTTATTTTGCTTCATTTGATACCCCACACATACTTCTAAATGCAATTAAGTCTGTTTTAAAGGCAAATTTCAAAACGCGGCGGCGGCATCTTGATGACGTTACAGCTGGAGAAACAAGCACTTTATCAAATCAAATCAAATCAAATCAAAATTTATTTATTGATTAGGACATTAACACCCGGTTTCTGAAACGCTTGTCAAATCATTGATTAGCTAACAGACTGTCACATTTAACAAGCTGTTAAATCACCGTGGGTTTCTGAAAGGCCAATCAATCTATTGTTAGCTAATCGACCATTAACAAGAGATCAATTTTTTCGTCTGGCTACCCCTGCTAAAATCAGTCACATTCATTCACTCATATATGTTTTGTTTCTGTCTAACGCATTGATTTGTCTCTGTCCCTAGCGGCCTTTTGATAGTGGCGGGATATTCAACTTTTAGATGAAACTGATAGCGATTGTATAGTTTTCGTGTAAAATCGAATATTATCAAAAAAAATATATACAGAGCGAGAAAAGAGAAATTATAACAATATTTATGTTATAGGGTCACGGGTTCCAGTGAATCAGTAATCCTATAATTATCATCTTTACCAGGTCCTTGCCCCGCACCAGGTCCTAGTTCAGGTCCAGGCCCTGGACCCTGACATATCCGTGGTTCAGGTCCTGGTCCTGGTTCAGGTCCATGTCCAGGCCCCGAACCAGGTCCTGGTCCAGCTAATATTTATGGTCTATGTGCTGGCACTGGTCTAGGTCCTGGTTCTGGTTCAAGCTCAAATTGTGATCAAGGTTGCAGTTTTGGTCATGATCCTGGACCAGAACCTGGACCCTAGACCTGAACTTTGCCTTGGACCAAAACTAGGACCTGGACCAGGGCCAGGACCAAGACCTAGACCAAGAAAATCGGATATAATTTCTTTTGACAATCGGTTAATTGGTCGATTTTCGCTAATTAAAATAACAAGGCGATAAGATACAGTTAACATGAGAAAAAGCTTTCCGGAAACCCAAAATTACATTAATCAGCCGTTAACTGGAGATTTGACAATCCGTTGACAAGCTGTTAACAAGCCGTCAATTGGCCCTTTCAGAAACCCAAACTGCATTTAATCAGAGTTTAACAAGCTGTTACGTGATTTTTGCGTTGACAAGCGTTTCAGAAACCGGGTGTAAATATCTCTTTCAATCGTCAAAAAGGAGGGGGGTAGGAAAGTAGGAAGGAAACACACAGTGACACGCTGACCGCCCTATGTCTGTAGATAAACGTATCCCTCGCCAACCACAACCGAACCGGGCTCGACAATGCCAGACAGAGCCGGAACGCTATATTATATTATATACTCGTAGGTATGTCTAGTATAATTAAGAAAAACCACCTAAAACTACAGCAAGAGTAAGCCAGTCCACCAAGGCAGCACCCGTTCACGAGTATAACGCAGGGCCCAGCCATCGTCCAATTCAACCATATTTGAGGGAAAAGAGCGACCCGGCCCCCACGCCACCGCCAGACAGACTTTTAAGTGAGCGTGCATCACACATGCTGCATGTGATAGGTAGTTGCTCCCACCCTACTCTATCCTATCCCTACCCTATCGCTACCTTACCCCTACCCTATCCTACCATTGCCTTAACCCTACCCTACCACTACCTTACCCCTACCCTACCACTATCTTACCCCGACCCTACCACTATCTTACCCCTACCCCACCCTATACTACCTTACCGCTATCTTACTCCTACCCTACCCTACCCCTATTCTAACTACTACCCTACCCCTACCCTAGCGCAGACAGGAGACACCATGTGTGGGAGAGGAAGGAAAATTAACGCCGCTTCCAAGGTGGTTCTCTGTGGGGGAAAGAAACGGCAAGAAACCCACAGAGCCTACGTTAATTCTTTTTTTTTTAAACATGTCTTATGTACTAATACATTATTTGTCCTATATACTATCTTAAAAGTAAATACCTGTATAGAACAGCAGTTCAGTCCCATGGACTTTTGTCATTTACATATTCAGATATACTATAATAACTTTTTTGACATAGTTTGTTTTTTATAGCGACTTTAAATTTATTCAATGGTAAATTCTGAATATCTGTTGGAACCTTATTATAAAAGCGTACACATTGACCCATAAATGATTTGTGGACTTTGGCTAGACGACAAGCACCAGCAACAAGCTTATCTTTATTTCTCGTATTAATATTATGAACATCACTATTCTTCTTAAATAAGTGTAAATTTTTATGAACATACATTAAATTATCATATATATATTGTGACGGCATTGTCATTATATCAATGTTCCTGAATTTATCTCTTAGTGAAGTTCTAGGTCTCAATTGATAAATCGCGCGAATAGCCCTTTTCTGCAATACAAATACATTATGCCAGTCGGCAGCGTGTCCCCACAGCAGTATGCCATAGGCCATAATACTGTGGAAATAACTAAAGTAAACTAATCTTGCTGTAGCCTCGTCAGAAATACTCCGTATTTTCTTTACAGCATATGCTGCAGAACTTAGCCTTTTCGCCAATTTATCAATGTGAGGACCCCATTGCAATTTATGATCCAGGGTAAAGCCTAAAAATACTGTAGAATCAACAAAATTCAAATTTTCGCCTTTTATTTGTACATTAGTGGGCATTTAGAGAAGAGAAGCTGTTAATATGTTTATTTTACACGCAAATTACAAATCACAAATCACGCAAATTAAAACAATCGTGTGGCGTATCCAATGGTGCCCGTTGCTAGGGAAAAATTACAATATCTCGCTTTTTTATTAACCTATTGAGATTATAAAAATAGTTTTGTATAGCTTATTAAGGTGCCTTTTTTTTCTTAGTACATTACTAGCTAACTTGTTAAAAAATAAAAACGGATTTATTTTTTGTAAATTTTTTAATATATTCTGGAATATCTCTGAAACCATCATATTTACACGATTGTGTGTAAAGATAATATTGTAGTACTTTTTATTTTGCGTTGTTTGATACTCCACACATCATTCCAAGTGCAACACATTTGTTTTTAAATGCAAATTTCAAAACGCGGCGGCGACGGTGTTGATGACGTCACAACTGGAGAACCAAACACTGTAGAGATTGTTTCCCGGCTGTTTTTTCTTTAGAAAAAACATACTAAAAGTTGGTGCTGGTTTCCGGAAGTGAACTATCCGGGCCATATTTGAAGCTAAGGGAGGGTCTAATAGTATAGTAGGTACCTACTTATTATTAACACGATCAATTTCGCATTAATGAGCGTCAATCTATATATTATAGGCACAGGGTAAGCAATAAATGGGTCAATGAGGAGGTGGAACTTAAGAGATAGCGTAGTTTGGTCATAGAAACTATGAGGCCAATTTTTGTAATATGTTATCACTCTCATACAAAGGAGGTACGGACAACCCAGACTATATGGCCAATTACGTTGAGTGATATATCATTGGAAAGTATTTTACATTTTCTACAACTTTTACTATTATGAAAAAATATACGGTCAATTAAAGAAAACTTCGATTTGTACCGGAAAATATAGCCTATGTGACCAATAGGGTAGCCACCCGTACTATAATGTATAGTATCGTACTATACTTTAAACAGTTGTACCATATATAATAGAGAAATACTACGAAAAATACGAAATACGAATAGTACGAAAAATATTATATATGTCGTAAAGGGTCATGAGCCTAGTCATCATTTGGCTAAGAAACGCAACGTCAATCGAAGCGCCACCTTGCAGATAGCTGGAAATACTGTGAAGACGTCATATTCGGCGCGCGGTCGCAACGAACACTTCCCATTCGACCATCGACGAGTGAAGACGTGTAACTAGCTGCTCATCCATTGAAGAAAGAAGTAGTATTTATTTATTGCCTTACATCACATAGCCGTACTCCATTAAGGAGAGTGTGAGTACAGAAGGGACTACCAAATTATAATTTGTACAAGGGCGCACGTGAATAGATTCCCTGGCGCACCTTGCGTTTCGGCCTCGCGGGCTGGCCATGGGTGGTGGCGGGTCTTCCAGTGACCCACGGGTTCGGTAGCCCCATCTGTTACTTAAAATTATCCTACAGTCATCCTATGTTTTCATTGTTTGCTATTTTTATTGTAATATTGCTATATTATCTCAATTTTCACGAAACTATCCAGAAAATGCCTTCTGATGGATCTAGATAGATAGAGTCTGCTCTAATCTACGACATATATATAGGTAATATATATTTTTATCCATAATACAACTGTCGAGCTTTTTAGCATGGCGATTTTTAGAACGAAATATTCATCGTCACGCCTTCTTCACGTAGGGGTAGGAAGAGATCACATTGTTTCACTTGCTGCAGTCCTAAGGCTCTCGTTTATTCCACATTCATAAACCTTACCATACATAATAAGACTATATAGTAAGACCGCTATGTCCGAATCACTTATTAAAGAAAAATATTTAAATCTCTATATCGCAAGTTTTTAAACGTCATAAAACGTTATTCATACAAGTCATAACAAACAATTTGATTTCTATCAGGGGGCCGATTCTCGCGCATTGCGACATATCTAGAATTCGACAATCTCTATCTACAAATCTCTATTAAAAATGTCACTGAAGTTTGTTTATTTTCGTGAGTTATGAAAAATATTATTAAATAATTAGGAAGGAAGTGCGGGAGATAATTTACAGCATGATTAATAATTTAGACAAACTAAAAGTACAAGTACAAGCTAATAGTGACCAAATAACTGAATGTTTACAAGAAGGACTGCCAAGGACAGTATATCCCCAGATTATTAACATATTCGCATTTTATAATGTTTACTACTGTCAGTCAATATCTATCCTATCGTGGTTCTATTATAGGTGCGTCTCGATCTTCCCCTTCCAATGCTTATATACACTCCTGCCACATAAATCTTTATCTATCAGGTAGAATACTTCAGTATGAATCTCAATCTTAGCGATTCATAAATACATATTTCAAAAATGATAGTAGATTGTTTGCCAAAGCCAAAAGTTTCTAAAAAAGTTTATGGAAATATTAATAAGTAAGTACCTAATAAATAGAAATAAATGTGTACTATATTTTTAACTAAATTTCCAAAATGTACTAAATATTTTTGCTATTAAAGAAGAAAAATGCAATTTTTCCACAAAAAAAAGGTGGCAACCCTAATGACCAATTGAGCTATATGTCATTGGAAAGAATTTTACATGTTCTACAACTTTTACTTTAGCGATAACTCTCGAATCACTGTGAGAAAAAAGTTATGGACAATTAAAGTACCTAAACATCATTTTGTATTATTATGACCAATTGTATTGACCATAATCTTTTTTCGCACGATTTGAGAATTGCCGCCATAGTAAAAGTTGTAGTTCGGCCTCGCTCGACCTTCGCGTGGTTCCAACGGTGGAACAACGTACCTACGCTAATTAACATTTCTAGGCTAATACAATTTCGGATTTAGAAATAATATTGAGCAGTTTTCCAATAGGTATCTAACGCATTCCTAACCAATCACTAGATGGCGCCACGACAATTTTGGTAATTGATAATCGCTTGAAATTGGTTCTTAGGAAACAGGATATAAATAACACTGGGTACGTTGTATTGGATAATATTGTGTTTGTCAATAGTTTTCAACCATTTTAGTGGTTGTAATAATAATGGAACATAGTGCCTATTCATAAAAATATGTCTTTGTTCATTTCGGATAACCTTTAACAGTTATATTTATATTAATAAACATTATAATTTTAAGTTTAGTATTAGTTGGCTGCATGAAATCAGTGCCACCAATGATGGTAAGAACAGATTATAAAAAGATTACTAAAATTGTAAGAACGCCATCTATTGATGCTTTTTGAAACCAACTATCAATACCTACTGGAAAACTCCTCCATGAGGAGTTCGTTTGCGCTTATTACGTAGCGTGCGTGACATAAGCTTCGGGAAATACCCTTTATAACAACCTTCCCGTGTATTGTTGCTCACTTCACTTCACTTAAGAGCTGTTCTCGAGTCAATGCGTTGATATTGTATTCTTAATTATGCCCGTAGCGTCCAAACCCACTTGAAAATATCAAATTCCTCTTTGAAACTGTAAATAGAAATACTTAGTTATTCCTATCTCTCGATTGACGGCTAGTCCCGTCTGTGATTCTCCGTTCTATGGTTTTCATCATCAAAAATATCAATGACTGGAAACAAGAACATCGCTCTACTTTGTACTAGGTACTCTTGACGCTTTCGATGCTAGATAAAGCGTCAAGCCCTTTTTGCGTTGCATAGATCCATTCTACCTGTCATATAATGTATTTGTTTTTGATCCGAGCTCAAAATAAACGCCCATTTTGACACATTTTGTCGGAGAATCGATGTATTTTTTCATTTTATTTTAATATACCCAAATGTTAAAGGTTTATAAATTACTTACCTACTTAATGTAAACAATATTTTAGCATAGGCTAGCAGCTAGCTGCTGAATATCCTATTCAATGAAAATAGTGGCTAGGTAGGTAGGTACCTACCGTGAAATTTGTACCTACGTTAATTTTAATTATTTATCTTTTTTGTATCGTCTAACAATATCTAGCCCTTCCAGCTGTAGAGCGCTCAAACGGGCTAGGTATAGTGCGACAAAGATCATATGTGTAATAAGCGCATTAAGCGTACTCCACATGTTCGTCATTCCGCGGGATCACGAGAATGAAGAGGGAGTATTCGCCTATATTCGTGTAGTCCCGTGCATGTCTCGCCTATTTCATAGACTATGCTTTGTCTAATATATAATGATAATTTTGACAACTAATTATTCTTGATGCCTGGCGCACGCCTATAAAGTTTCGTGTTTTCTTTCGGTAAAATGTACTACGGATAATATCGTACTTCATGGACAGGTACCGCCCCTTTAGTGAAGTGCCAAGAATAACGAATAACAAAAGACAATCGAAAATCGGTATTCAAAAAAAATAATCGAACATTAAAAATAACATTTAGGTAATTGTATTATTTTTAGATTCTCCAGCGTGCTATTGCGGTGCCCCTGTGCAGTCCATTCATCATGTCATCCACGAATGTCCAAAGCGGAAATACACTGGAGACTCTTTGGACTTGTTCTCTCCTGATGAAAACGCAGCCCAATGGGTGAAGAATTTAGACATTTACTTGTACTTTTAGTGTTCATTAATTACCTAGGTTATAATTAGCGACTCGGCCATTAATGCCATTAATGGCCATTAAGGCCATTAAAGGCCATTAATTAATGCCATACGATAAATAAATAATTTTTAGTAACTAAACTCTCATTCCTTGTTTGGATTTCACCCTGAGACCTTTTACAACAACGATTTCGACTCGCGCGTATTGTACGGAATAGACTGACTGACCGAATAAAAATACGCACGTGTCGAAATCGTCGTTGTGGAAGGGTTTTTAATGTCGTATTAATTAATTATTAATTGAAAAGAAAATAGATAGTTTATTTTGTAAAATACATACAGCATAACCACGCAACTATCGATTTCTACTTCTATGAGAATGATAATCGATAATCCAATAGATTCAATAACGATTTTACACCACCCCATCCCTACTGTGAATTGTCAAAATTATCATCCTATATTTGACAAAGTATAAGTAAAACCGGTATTCAAATAAAATAATCGAACATTTAGATAATTTAATTATATTTTGCAACTATAACTCTTATTCCTTGTTTGGATTTCACCCTAAGAGACCTTTTACAAAAACGATTTCGATTCGCGCGTATTCTATGGAATAGGTTGACTGACTGAATAAAAATACGCACGTGTCGAAATCGTCGTTGTGGAAGGGTTTTTAATGTCGTATTAATAAAATATTAATTCAAAAGAAAATAAATAGTTTATTTTGTATAACACGTACTGAATAACCAAGCAACTTTCGATTCCAAGTTCTATGAGAATGATAATCGATAATCGAATAGATTAATTAACGATTTTACACTACCCCATCCCTACTGTGATTTGTCAAAATTATCATCCTATATACGCCGATAGTTTCGGAAAACATGTGGAGTACGCTTTAGGTAAACGAAGTGAAGTTAGATAATAACGAAACATTCATCCTTTCCTTATCTGCTATTTTTCTGTCGTCGAATATTGTTTAGTTAGTTTGTGGTCGAGTCGAATAATCGTATTTGACTTTGGATAGATAAAATAGATTAAAATGTGTGTTTGATAACGTGTAGGTTACCAAAGAATATCCTCTTTGTTATAATTAATTGTGGATTTAACTGATTCGAACCCAGACTTACGACGCCTGTGTATATTTTTATAATAATGGGAGCGGATCAGTCTACCTCAAGAACTGTAAGGTAAGTCTAATTATTATTTATAGGTAATCGGTAGTAGGTACATAACATTGTCGTCTTTAGTGAACAAAGAAAAGTAAAAGAACTCCGAACAAAGGTAGGTACATCGCGCGGCTTGTATGTATGATCTGTTTAAACTGACTTGTCTTATTTGGTAAACAAACAATGCCCAAAATCACGACTTGCCTTATCAATCACGCTACGTATATTGTGTATAGATGTCGAGAATTATACAGGAAACACATAGAATGTGAATTTCCACGAATACTGCTGCACATTATCCATTTAAATACATAATTTCCTTAACCAAATAAGACATTGGAAAGGTTATAGGGTTGCCAACCCTGCTATATATAATATAGTATTCTACTTTTTGACGTGTCCGCCTATTGTTTGAAAATATAAATATAGTAGGCGAAACTACTATATTTTATCAGCTAAGTATCTTATCAGTATCACTTACCGTAAAACGGAATGCATCTTGAATTTTAATTTTAGCAACTCAGAAATAACTCAATTTAACACCATTCTGGACCAGTTACCTACGAGTACATGATACTACTATATACTAGATGCTACGTCTGCTGATACTCTCGTAAAAACTGAGTTAATGGGTGTTTATAATTTAAAATTCGATTGTATCAATAATGAGGAGTTTTTCAGTAGGTATTGTCGGTTGGTTTCAAAAAGCATCAATAGATGGCGCTCTTACAATTTTGGTAAACGTTTTTTAATCTGTATGATGGTGGCAGTGATTTCATGCAGTCAACTAATACTAAACTTCAAAATAAAGTGTTTATTAATATAAACATAACTGTTAAAGGTTGAACGAAATGTAAAAAGAAATATTGATAGAAGTTGGCACTATGTTCCATTATTATTACAACCTCTAAAATGGTTGAAAACTATTGACAAATACAATATTATCCAATACAACGTACCCAGTGTTTATATCCTGTTTGCTAAGAACCTATTTCAAGCGATTATCACTTACCAAAATTGTCGGAGCGCCATCTAGTGAGTGGTTAGGAATGCTTTAGATACCTATCGGAAAACTGCTCATTATAACATAGCCTTTAACATTTCTTAGGTGATCAGTAATCTTAGGAAACGCTTTATAATTATTCATCATATCAACCGAAAGACTGGGCATAGGCCTCCCCCAGAGATCTCCACAAAGGCCGGTCCTGTGCCTTCCGCATCCAGCTAGTACCTGCGATCTTTATCAGGTCGTCTATCCACCTTGTGGGAAGCCTACGCTGAGTCTTCCGGTACGTGGTCTCCACTCGAGAACTTTACTGCTCCATCGGCCATCTGTTCTTCGAGCTATGTGCCCTGCCCACTGCCACTGTAAAGGAATAATACTGCGCTAAACTGATAAAATACCGTAGTTTCGACTATTATATTAAAATTTTAAAATAATAGTAGACGGACAAATATAACAGTAGGTAGTAGGGTTGGCAACCCTAACTATCCGGGAGCTAACCTACTTTTCTTTTTTCCTATGACTTTGTGTAGAGAGTAATTATATTCTGTAGCGTTGTAGGCGAGTATACTACCTACTTACTTAACTACTAAAGATACTGTAGTGTACCTGGGTAGGTTATATTTTAACCCCCCTGCTAACAGACGAACGAGGCTCTGGCGAACCGGTATTTCCCTAAAGGGTAGTGCGGGCCGCATGGTAGTCGCCGCACGTAAAAAGCCAAAACACCGCATTCGAATGGTTAATGAAAAGGTCAGGCAAATAAAATACATCCCGGGCGTCGCCGTTTAACGACGCGCAGGGACATCGCCCTAAACCTATGAAAATTGGCGGGCAGGCATTAGCCCTGCCCGCCCATTTATTATGTTAGCGCATATCTGCAAGTTCCGCTTAGCCACTTTAAACGTTGGCTCCCTGACTGATCGTTCTCGGGAGCTGGCCGACTTGCTCTGCAGGCGCCGCGTTCAGGTGGTATTCCTTCAAGAGATCAGATGGCAGGGATCCAAGTCCCGGGAGATCAGGCAAGGGTACAAGCTTGTGTACACCGGATCGGCAGAAGGGAGGAATGGGGTCGTTATTGTGGTGTGCGACGAATTCCGGAACGTCATCTTGGTGGTGAACATAGTGAGCGATCAGCTCATGCTGATCAATGGCGCTGATAGAAGGATCAACGTATAACCTCATCAGCGCCTATGCCCCTCTAAAATTCTACTTAGCGAACTAAAATTCGACTTAGCGGCGTACTCAGATCGATTTGCCGGGCGTCGCAAGCAAACTGTTTCGAGCTGCCGCTGCCGACTGAATCTTTAGTTATCAGGAACAGTTTGCGGCAAACTGTAGTCACTACGCCGGCGAATTAAAACTATTTCGCCGCCGACTGGAACCGGTTTTTCTTTGAGTCAGCCGCCCACTGAGATAGCGCGCGTAACGCTGCAAATTGCGTAGATTGAGCGCAAAACAAGCAAACTGTGAACACTCTATTTAAAGTATATGGAAGGGCATACTAAACCGATACGCCGCTAACTCAGTCGGCGGCAAACAGTTTGCCTACTGGGGACGCAGCCTAAGAGTCAACTCCACTAGAATATCGAGCTGAACCACCTGTATAAAATTCTGACGCGCACAAGTATTTCAATGTCACGATTTTTTTTACATCTTTAAATATCATCTTTATACTTTTGGTCCCGTCAAAATCGTTAGTCTTTATAATAGAATACTTCTTATAGTTTAATTGACACCTCTTTTAAATTTGTGACAAGCCCGAGAAAAACATTTTTTTTTCCCAATTTCTACCTTTTAATACAGCTACCTTCAACAAGCAATCCGTCAGACTAATATCTCTATGTAAACAGGACTTCGAAGACTGTTCACAATTTCGAACACTGACACGCTTGAAGATTTTTTTGTAACCATTTTCTTTTACATTTATGAAAATTTTTACACGCTCCCCCCACCACTAAAAATATTTACATCACATTAACTTTTTTCTTTTTAGCATCTAATCTTCGCGACCCGATAGGTCTTAAAAGGGCTGGAGAGAAGCAGCATTATGTCCTCTGGGCTCCCCTACTATAAGATGTTCATTTGTAACTATATTCTTATAAACCAGAAGTAATATTGATTTTTTAAACAGAAACGAAGAATATACTAAACGACCGTTATTTATTACAATTTGAAAATAAAAAATTAACATGAGTTGGTACTACGAGGGAGAACACTAAGCACTGGAGAACACGTCCGTCACGTCTGAGCTCCAGGAACAAAGTGAAGGCCGGCCGGTCCAGCCGCCCGCCCGCACGTTCCCCTTCACCCCTTCGCCGCGGTTAAGGGATTCCGGCGGAAAAATCCTCTAAGAATATATTAAATAATCATTATCATATCAGATGCCCTAAAATGCCCACTGCTGGGGATAGGCATCCCCCAGAGATCTCCACAAAGGGTATCGCGCCTTCTGTATTCAGCTACACCTGCGATCTTTACCAGATCATCGGTACATCTAGTGACATGCCTACTCACGCTGCGTCTTCCGGTACGTGATCGCCACTCGAGAACTTTCCTGCCCCATAGGCCTTCTGTTCTGCGAGCTATGTGCCCTGCCCGCTTGACAACTACCCCGCGCCCCGCACCCCCGCGTTCATTTACGAAAAATCACCCTCCCACCTACCTCACCTACCGCAGGCGATATACCAGTTAAGTTGTCGACCTATAAATACTTACGACTACATTTATTTGAACTCTCTCGGACGCGCCGGACTCACCACTTTTATAAGCATTTAAGTAAAAATCGTCCGTACAATTTGCAAAGATCTCTGACGCGGTACTATAGCGAGGGAACCCAAACAGAGTAACCTGCAAGGCGTTATATGGTGTTCTGGGGTCAAGTTGTCCCCATTGGCGTATCTATGGCTATTTTTCAGGGGGGGGCTGGCCCCTGAGGTGTCCGCTGAAGCAGAGTCAATCGCCAATGTACAGCTAGTGAGCTCCCCCTTCGTACGCCTATGGTTGTCCCGCAGGCTGCTCGTATAAAAAGTTGACTGTAGGCTTTAACAACCCCCCCCCCCCCCGAAATCATTCCACACTGCTTTTTACAGCTTTTTTCCTATTAATTTCCTAGCTCGCGACGCTAGCTAAATCATTGGTTTTCTTTAATACCTTTGTTACAGCTCTTTATAACCAAAACTTGAAAAATTTCGAGCTTGCGGCGCTCGCTCATTTAATTAATATTTACGCCACTTGCGCCGCGTACTTAATTCGGATTTAAAGAACTAATATGTAGATATACCAAAAAGTCCGAGCCGATCTCGCTGCGCATACCTACTATTGGTTTTTGTCATATTTAGGTATCATGTTCTAACCGAGTCAATGAGCAGTTTTCCCATAAGTATCTAAAGCATTCTTAACTACTCACTAGATGGCGCCCCGACAATTTTGGTAATTGACAATCGCTTGAAATAGGTTCTTAGCAAACAGGATATAAACACTGGGTACGTTGTATTGGATAATATTGTATTTGTCAATAGTTTTCAACCATTTTAGAGGTTGTAATAATAATGGAACATAGTGCTTACTACTATAAATATTTATTTTTACACTTCGTTCAACCTTTAACAGTTATGTTTATATAAATATACATTTTATTTTCATGTTTAGTATTAGTTGGCTGCATGAAATCAATGCCACCATCATACAGATTATAAAAAGATTACCAAAATTGTAGGAGCGCCATCTATTGATGCTTTTTGAAACCAACTATCTATACCTACTGGAAAACTCCTCATTGATAATCGCTTGAAAAAGGTTCTTAGCAAAGAGAATATAAACACTGGGTACGTTGTGTTGGATAATATGGTATTTGTCAATAATTTTCAACCATTTTAGAGGTTGTAATAATAATGGAACATAGTGTACTGCAACTTATATTTGTACAGTTCGTTTAACCTTTAACAGTTAGGTATGTTTATATTAATAAACATTTTATTTTTAAGTTTAGTATTAGTTGGCTGAATGAAATCACTGCCACTATCATATAGATAAAAAAAGATTACCAAAATTGTAGGAGCGATCTATTGATGCTTTTTGAAACCAACTGACAATACCTACTGGAAAACTCCTCATTGCGCCGAATTTGGAAACATTTCGTACTCGCTACGCTCGTTTATTTTTCATTTTCATTTACTTTCATTACAATTACCCCATATTTTAAGGGGGGAGTACGAATCGATATTTATATGTATGTTTTGATCTTGAACCCCCCAAACCAAAACCTGGCTACGCCCGTGCCTAAATGCCCTGTGCTTCCACTATGTGACCATGATATTTAAAATGTGTAGCTAATATGGCTAAGAATTCGCTTTTGGTTTCAGGGAAGAGGCAGATCGAATGCGAATGGCAGAAAGAAAGGAATTTGAAGCGAAACTAGAAAAACAGAGGTAGGTACCGACCAACACCGCCTCTTCCTTCCAACGGCTCCCTACCATCCATCTCGTAGGACGCCGTCCTACGCTGCAAAGGCCGGTAGGTATGTGGTTGCCACTTAAGTACATTTTTTTCTGCCCCATCGGCCATTTTTTAAGTTTTTTCATTTTTTCATTTATTTCAGGCAACTGAGGCCCATATTTATAAATACACAAACAACATATAAAATAAAGACAAAGATAAAACCTATACCTACATACAAATTATTATAAATTGTAAACTAATATATAAAAATATAATTTATTAATATCTTAAAAAAATAACTGTCACTTAATGTCGTTCGGCGGCACCGGAAATTCTGGGTCGCCCACGGACTCGCCGGTACACCACACCCTTCGGCCAATATTCTTCCCTCATGAAGAAATCCAAATCTGCGGTGGGAACCAACGCCACGAACGAGTTGAACGTACGTTCATGGCTTGATTCCAAGAGCTGGACCCTCACGAGGTACTTCTTGGTTATGCGGATGTGCTCCTCCACGTCCTTTGCCGTCACCGTGTAATGAAGGCGGGAGAGGTAGAGCGCAGTCGTAGGTGTCGCAGAGCGCAGCAGGAAGTTGGGACCAGTTACTGCAGTGCCGCGAAAATTCTGAGCAGCACGACGTCTACTCTTTTTCTGGACCGTGACAAATCCTTCCTCATCACGGTCCCTGTCGAGGGTGCATGGTGGCTTCAATGCCACCAATTCTCGCGGAGTTGAAGCCTCCACGCGAAGATGTTGGCGCGTAGTCGATGCGCGGACGGGAGCCGCGGGCGCGGTGGGCGCCGGCGTTGGAGCGGCGGGCGCAAGCGAGCGAGCGGCTGGCTGCGGCGGGCGGGGCGCGGGTTGCACGTCACGATGCGCCCCGGCCGAAGCGCGCGCGCCGATGGGGGCCGCGTACGTGTCGGGTGCCCGTGCGGCAAGCGATGGCGACAAAACTGCTAACTCGAAACTCGAGCCCGCGAGGTCGACACTCGCACAGCCGCATTGAATACACACATTAGCAGCGTCAGCAGGCGACCCGATGACTGTAATAGAGTTGCGCAAAGCGTTGTCTTCCTCCCGTAACTCAACTACAGTTTTTTGGGATGCCTCAAATTTTGCTCCCATTTCGGCCAGATTTGCCTTCAGGAGCACGATGTCCTTCAGCAACCGGGTGACGTCGACGTGGTTGAAGGTGATGGGCGGGAGCTTATTCAGGTCCCTCGCCACAAACGTTGGCAATTTGTTGGCGTTGCCATTGCTTCTGCGTATTACAGACCACTTCAAAGGGCATCTAAAACTTATCTTTGGTGACCTTATGATCTGGTACACGTTATGTACGCGTATCAAGTATCGCATAATAGTAGTTTATGCAACTGGCATATAAAAGGGGGTATTAAAACATGAGTGTCTGTTTATCATACGAGGCGTAGCAGACAAAATTAAAAAATATATAAGTGTTGCATAATGATTAAAAAGTTATTTTATCTACACTCATAGCGCAATGTTCCAATTTCTTTTTCGATAACAGTCGTTCAAGGATACACTTTTTTCACGCCCGTCTATAAAACATTTTTTAAATACTTTTCGATACAGCCTTTCCCATACTATTTTCGTTACAGCTGTATCAAAATAGTAGTTTATGCAACTGACATATAAAAGGGGGTACTAAAACATGAGCGTCTGTTTATCATACGAGGCGTATCCGAGTATGGTAATATGAGAACCCGTCACCGACAATGCCCTGTGCTTCCTGTGATTTCAATGTTTCCTGTTAAGTAGCACCTACTTAATCACTCTCTACATGGTCTGCTGGTTGACTGTTAGACAAAGCCTCAATGGCTTTAAGTCCGCCAATTGCTGTAATTTGTGCAATAAAGTTGTTAAATTAATAAATAAAATAATAAATTTAAAATGTGTAGGTAATATGACTAGAATTCGCTGTCGGTTTCAGGAAAGAAGCAGATCGATTGCGACTAGAAGAAAGAAAGATATATGAAGCGAAACTAGAAAAACAGAGGTAGGTACCGACTAATACCGCCTCTTCCTTCCAACGGCTCCCTACCATCCATCTCGTAGCACGCCGTCCTCCGTTGCAAAGGCCGGTATGTGGTTGCCACTTAAGCACATTTTTTTCTGCCCCATCGGCCATTGCTTCTGCGTATTATAGGCCACTTCAAAGGTCATCTAAAACTTATCTTTGATGACCATATGATCTGCTAGACGTTCTGTACGCGTATCAAGCGTCGCATAAATATATGTATGCATCACAATGTCAGACTTAAGCCTCCTCCACATGTGAACGGTGTTGCCATAGGTAATCTCCACGCTTGGCGGGGTTTAAGACCGCAGTGTTGAAAATACTTAACAGAAACCAGGTTTAACTAACTACTTAAAAGTAAAGTAATAAATCCAGCAGTAACTAGGGCGAATCGGCAGGAACAGTTTGAGCTCCCTAGCCCCCGTGGATCCGCTAGTGGCGCTCTTTAGGTACCTATACTATGCCTCTACCTAACATAAACTAATTATCTGTTTCAGACGCGAATTGGCGGAACAGAGAGCGAAAGTTCTTCTTGAACAGCAAAAAAATAATTATAACTTGAAGTTAAAAGGAGTGGAGACGCAACCAGCGGCATACAGGTAAGACCGCTGAACTGCATGGACGTGTAGCCATCTAAATGGACCAGTGAGGAGTGATGCGAAACTGGAAGAGATATATCTAATTTGATCATAGTAACATTGGACCGGGTTCGATTCCCTGTTGTGTATCAGAGTTGATAAAAAACATTTTAGTGTAATTAGTTATTAGTGTACCTCAAAAGAAAAAATGGAACCCTTATAGGATCATTTTATTGTCCGTCCATACGTTGTCCGTCTGTGGATACCCTTTTTCTCAAGAACACGTGAAGGTATCAAGCTCAATTTTAAATTTTATTAAGGTCTACAATACCTAGGAGCAGTGAAAATATCAAATTCCTAAGTCAAAGCAATCATAAGATACGGCCGTTTATGCTATCCCACATATTTTGACGCTCGCAGGGAAATCATAACCTATAGGATACGTACTTGCCGTTGACCAATTATAAAAAAAATCTTAGCGTTAATGTCCCCTGGGCCTGGCCCCCAGAGGTAGCAGATGTAGCCAGGTCGACCCCTAATGTACAGTCAGTTAGCACGATTAGCACCATAATTTATAAAAAGCTTTATCTTGTCGCGGTAACGTAATGTCATAGTTCATATGTTTGAATAGTAAACTGCAGTACTTAAACTTTCACATGAATGTATCAAAAGCTTTATAGCCACAAGGTATAATTAGGTTTGTATCGCCGTAAACAACGCGATAGATACGTATCGCGATGTCATCATCTGCATATCAGCCGGAAGACACCCACTGTTGGGCATAGGCCTCCCTCAGAGATCTCCACAAAAAGCGGTCCTGTGCCTTTCGCATTAAGCTGGTCTGCGATATTTACCAAGTCGTCGGTCCACCTTGTGGGGGGCAACCCATGCTGCGTCTTCTGGTACGTGTCGCAACTAGAGAATTGCAGTCCCGTCGGCCATCTGTTCTGCGTCCTATATGTACTGCCCACTGCCATTTTTTAAGCTAGGCAATCCGTCAAGCTATGTTGATGACATTAGTTCGCTTGCGGATCTCCTATTTTCTGATTCGATCGTGCAATGAGACTCTGAGCATAGTCCTATCCATTGCCCTTTCTTAAAAGATCCACAGTGAACGGCCACGTCTCCGTTCCATAGGTTCAGTTCCACTGACAACACACATTAGTCAAAAAGCTTCGTTTGGAGATACTAAACGACGAAAATATAGCGTAGCATCCCAAACGAGTATTTCTAGAAACTTGACCTACCTAGCTGGACTAGATATGTATATAGTGGTGTAGAGCGCTAACCTACTTGTTGAGAGGCACCACAGAGGTCATCTAGCATTTTTCCCAAGTGTTCCAAGGTTTCCAACTACGATATCGTCAGCAAATCTAAGGTGAATGAGGTACTCGCCGTTAATATTGATGCCAAGTCCGTCCCAGCCCAGCAGCCTGACGACATCCTCCAACGCAGCGGTGAACAACTTCGGTGATATGACATCACCTGTCTACACTCCTCGCTACAATACAGCTCCGTACAGGCTTTAAGTTTAGGTCCTGGAGACGTACTGACATAGTGGTGTTTTTGTACAAATACTTCAATGCTTCGATATGTCGATAGTCTATTTGGCACTACACCATTCTGTAGAGACTGGAGCACAACCCAGGTTTCGATCGAATCAAAAACGTCAAGCATAATGGCTGATTACACTGAGTCTAAAGATCTTCAAGAGCGTCTTATCACCCTCCTTCCTCCCTCCCTTCTTTAAGAACAATATCACTATACTTCTGTGCCATGCTTTCGGCGTTTTACCCTCGAAGATGGCGGAGTTGAATAGCTTCTGAAGGGTCTAAAGCACAGGTCTGTTCTGGTCTGGACATTATCACCCAGCGTGTTGTTGTTTTTGAGCTGTTTGAGAGTCATACTAATCTCATACAGACTGATGTCCGGGATATCTTCGGTATAATAACCGTGGAGACAGTTTTTTTTCTGTTTTCTATGGCTTTCACCACAGAACAGATAAGTAGTTTTTTTTTACACCACTAAGGTGGAAAACAAACTTACGGCCTGCATCTGCAAGTTTCACTAATCTGATTGTAGTCGCACACAGATGTTGACGCACTCTTCTAGGCAGTCGAAACGCGAGTTGAAAGCTCTCTGGGTTTTGGATTTGGTTGGGTACAGGCCGGAGCGTAAACTTCATCAATCTTGAACTTTCGAGCTTTGGATATAGATTCTATGTGCCTCTGATCAAGTGGTGATCACTGCCAATTCTTACGATGTCGATCACCGAGACACCATTGAATATATGCTGTTTCGTAGATAAGATGAAGTCAATCTAATTTTTTGTGACACCATTGGGAGTTACCCCCGTCCATCTGCGATGTTCCGGCTTCCTGAAGAACATATTTATCAAATAGAGTCTCTGCTTATCCATGAAGCCGGCCAGCATCTGGCCACGGGCGTTCCGATTTCCAACTCCAAATTGCCTTACACTCAACTCGTCTCCACTTCGTATGCCCAGTTTCGCGTAGACACTCCCCATGAAAACGGTGTACTGTGTCTTAGAGGAATATATAACTGGAAATATCCTCATAAATACATTGCCTGTAATACCTTCAACGAATACCGCTTGGTAATTCTTAATATAAGGTACGCTAACCTTGACTTGTGGTTGATTTGTGGATGAGGAACTCGATACCGCCCAGGGACAGTTGGTACAGTTGACTCTCCCGGAAATAGAACAGATATCCGGATTTCAGGATTATTGAGTCCTCCTCCTTCCTTTGGACTGCAGATAACCTATGACATCCCCACGTAATCTGCTTACGACTTCCTCTAGTTCCTCTGACTACACTGGTATAGATTTTCATCGGTCCGCAGTGTCCGGACATTGTATATAGCCATAGCCAGTCGTTTGTGATAGCTTGGTCTATGCCGCAGATTTTTCGCACCTCCTGCCCCACCGTTACCGTGACCGCTACCATACCACCTACCGCCGGGGACTGGGGGCCGTGGCGTGGGGAGAGATGCTATAATCGCCAATCGGCTTGGCGATCGCAATAGGTACTTAGATACACAGTAGGATGCTACTGCACATCCACTGGCTTTGACGACCTGAGTGGTTCAGTGGTCAACATGCCAGTCAGCCACGCAAGAGGTCCCGGGTTCGATTCCCGGCCGGGCAGAAATTTAAATGATGAATTTTAATTTCTGTTACGGGTCTGGGTGTTCTATGTATGATAAGTATGTATTTAAAAAAAAAAGTATATATGTAGTATACCAGTTAGCTAGGACCCATAGCACAAGCTTTGCTTAGTTTGGGGCTAGATGGCGCTGTGTGAATTTGTCCACGATTATTTATTTATTTATTTTTTATTTTTTATTCCCTTAGTTAGTTGGCCCTTACGACACACGAAATTCAAATTTAGAGTTTATGTAATTGCTTAATAAAATTATTTTTGTGACTGCAAAAGTAAATAAAAGTAAGTTTGTAGATTTCTCGGTTGTATTTCATTAAAATTGTTTTTGTATGAAGGTATTTATGTATCCTTCCTAGAATTTCGAATCGGTATATCCTGGGGTGGGCACGCCCCCCGTTCCTACGCCTATGTTAATGTCCCGGTTGTGCTCTCGAGGACGAGGGTCTGGGGTCCGCCTTGACCATGATCCAGGATTTGGCGATCAGGTTATTACAGTGCAACGACTACCATCTGACCTCCGTGACCCTGCTACCAGGGGAACCTGACCAGATTAGATCATGGTTACAAATTCAGTTACCTGACTTTGCAGGTTTCATCACGATGTTTTCCCTTACCGTAAGAGCATACTCCCGTTGACCTACTATACTACATTGCAATTGAATTATCTAGACAGCAAACAGTTCCAGTCCAAGATTTTGTCAAGAATTGGTATCCTCTCTGCTAAGTACAACGTGGCAAATATGTAACCAATAACGTTATTTGATAATTTCGGAAATGTTAGTTGCTAGAGGTTCTTATATTATTTTAAGCGTGGAATTTGATACAATACGAATTAAACCCTCATTAAGTTAACACCGTGCAAGGCATTTCTTCTGATACCACATATCTACGACGAAACACAGAACTACACAATATCGAAACAACTATAGGTCGACAACTTAACTGGTGTATCGCCTGCGGTATTAGGGGGGCAGAATGGGTGACGTTTCTCAGTGCGCCCGCGAACTCCGCACAGCGCGGTTGGTTATTTTGCTACGGACTCTCAGAACAATGCACACGAGGTTAATTTACCGATGATAAATCCTGAGATGGAGGCTCGAATATACACATATTCGAGCCTCCATCTAAAAAAATTAATAGAAGCACAGGAGTTTCCAAAGCGTGCGCCGTGGAGAGGAAGGAGGGTCTCGTCTCGAAACTAAACATAGATGTTCATATGCACATATTAAATCATCATCATCATATCAGCCGTAAGATGTCTATCGCTGGGCATAGGCATCCCCCAGACATCTCCACAATGGGTGTGTGATGGGAGGTGGGTGGGCACACCTAGTGGGAGGCCTACTCACGCTGCGTCTTCCTGTACGTGATCGCCACTCGAGAACTTTCCTGCCCCATAGGCCATCTGTTCTGCGAGCTATGTACTTGGCAATCCGTCGAGATATGTCGGTGACCTTAGTTCGCTTGCGGATCTTCTCATTCCTGATTCGATTGCGCAATGACACTCCGAGTATAGCTCTTTCCAGCGCCTTTTGGGCGACAGTGAGTTTTCTTATAAGGCCCACAGTGAATTATAAAATAAATATGAAGAAAACCTTTTTTGCACTGTTTTAAAAATCGAGGTTTAGTTTTAAAAGCCATTGGCAAACATTAGGTTTCTCGTCTCTTAATCTTGGGACAAGTTCGGGCATAATCTCATGTGCATTATTTTTCCGAGGAACGTCATCAACTGACGTTTCGCGGAAGAAAATGTTCACTGCCCCGCGCCCCGCACCCCCGCGTTCATCCACGAAAAATCACCCTCCCACCTACCTCACATACCGCAGGCGATATATCAGTTAAGTTGTCGACCTATAACAAAACAAACATAACATATCTACTGTTACTCATACTTTCAAATGCATTGCTTCACGTACATCTGAAGATAATCTAGAATAACTATGCAACAGCTGAATTCATATTAAGTTTAACCATCAAGTTTACTTTGGCAATGAAATGATTTGATCTTCTTCTTTGCAGTGTAACTCTTTCTACATCATCACATCATGGTAACCAAGAAGGTTACCAAGCACAACCTGGAGAGTGGGTGAAGTCAAAGTAAGTACCTATAATGGACAAGTACATGGTGGTGCGTGGTGCGCCACTGCTAAGAATAGCACCACCCCATCTCTTCCCGTGGGTGTAGTAAAAGGCGACTAAGGGACAAATCCGGAAGATGGACAGCAGCATCCTTCTGGGTAGCTTAACATCAACTGCACTGCGATCGCCAACCCGCCTGCCAAGCGTGGCGATTATGGCGAATCCCTCGTGAACAACATCGTCAAGATCGAGAGTGTGTCGTCTAGGGTAGCGTACCTTATAATCAGAGTTTCCAAGCGGTAGTCGTATACTTCGACTCACTCCGATGATGAAGTGGAGGCTATGTATGAGGATATTTCTACAGCCATACATACCTCCAAGACATGTGACACCGTTGTCATAGGGGATTTCAATGCAAAACTGGGCAAACGAAGCGGAGACAAGCTGTTGAGGGTGGGGCGATTTAGAGTTGGAAGTCGAAACGCCCGTGGCCAGATGCTGGCCGGCTTCATGGAGAAAGAAGATATGTTGAACTCATTTTTCAGAAAGCTGGATCATCGCACATGGACATGGGTTAGTCCCGATGGTGTTGCAAACAAAGTGATTGACTTTATCCTATATACGGCATATATTTAATTATGTCTCGGTGATCAACACATGTTATGCTCTCAATACACATCAGGCAAGAGTCGGCAAGACCGATCATCCTAAAGAGATTGGAAAGTTAGCTACCTTCGTGTGGATCATACTTTTAGTAAGGTCATTCTCACTGCAAGGCGTTGTCTGTATAATTTCCCGGTTTTTTATACTTACTTCAGTATAACGGCAAAGTAGCAATGAAATATGAAAATTTATGCAATTTTGGATACATAGATATGTTTGTCCCTTATGTAGACAAAGTCATTTTGGAGTTTTAAAATATGTAAATATTTATGCTTGATCGTTTCTGCCTTAAGTAAATACAAATGGCGTACATATTGTAGAACATAATAAAATAGGCGAATGGAAATTAGATGAACAGCCGACCACGCGAAGGGTAGTTAGGTATTAACGTTCTTAGTTCGCCAGCGAGACATACGGCACACTACCGGCCTTGCTGACTGCCGCGGCGTAACAAACAGATGCTAGGCCATATCGACGATGGACGAACATATTAAATTCAATATCACTACATAGTATAAAACAAAGTCGCTTTCTCTGTCCCTATGTCCCTTTGTATGCTTAAATCTTTGAAACTACGCAACGGATTTTGATGCGGTATTTTTTAATAGATAGAGTGATTCAAGAGGAAGGTTTATAAGCAAGAAAAATGGGTGGAGGGTGGGTAGGTGTACGTGAACGAAGTCGCGCCGGGTCCACTAGTATATTATATTTCATAATATTAAGTTAGCACTCGTATTTGAATTCTAAACTACTTAATCTAAAGACTGCGTGCATACGCGAGTTCGCAGCAGCGCCTCGTTAGGTACACACAGTCTATTCTGCCGGCGACCACGCGCAGGAGAGCTAGACGTGCTTTTATGGTTAACGGATTTTTTTATGACTAACTTATTTAACTGTCTTTAAAATATATATGCATGTCCCAATATTTTGGCTCCGTTTGTTTTATAGATAACTGACCTGAAAGCATCATTTCTGGGCGAACGGAAATTAGGAGAATGATTAAAAAATATTTTTATGGATAGCGAGGCTTATACGCTGACCTAAATAGAGACCAGCCTTCTGGTCATTACTAATGTCGACCAGGCGCTTGGCTAGTTCCTGATTTAAGAAATGTGCGCCTGGTCCCCACTACCCAAGGGGACATTACTTCTAGTTACTTACTTAGACATTACTATTTTTTTGCAGATTAACTCCACCTGCACCACCCCTTTATTACCAAGCTGCATCAGGGTGAGTGAAATTTTGATAATGACTGACAAACGAAAATAACATTAATTTTACCACTGCCCGGCTAGGAATCGAACTCGGACCTCTATTCATGACAGTAACAGCGAACGAAAACTCTTCTTGAACAGCAAAAAAAAAGAATAGCGATCGAAAACTCTTCTTGCAACAGCAAAAAAATGAGTATAACTTGAAGCTTATACGAGTGGAAACGCCACCAGTGGCATACGGGCAAGATGGCTGAACTACATAAACGAGTAGCATATTTACGATATGTGAACTTTAAAGTACCTTCAGGTCACACATATAGACCATGATGGCCCAGAGCGGGCCAAATTATGGTCAACCCCAGCTATCCCATCCTAAAATATCTTGATCCTCCTGTCTGTTTTCAAGCTATTCAAAAGCTTTTATGAGACAAAACTTCCTCACCATAAAATCTGCAGAACGCAACACTTACGTTCTCTTAATTGAAATTAATATAAAAATGAAGCGGAAGGAGGTTGAGCGAGGCCTTTTGCTGGAGACCCTGGGCCTGGTAGAACAGATACTTAATTTCTATGGTTGACTTCATAGAGAAAGTAACCAGTACGTGTTAACTTACCTAAGCAGGTAGCTATCTGGAAAATCTATGTCTTACCTACGCTTAAGGAACATTTTAAAATGAATTTTGTATGAATAATGAAATTATTCATCCTCCATTATACACCTCTTACGGTGAGGGAAAACATCGTGATAAAACCTGCAAATTCAGGCGACTGAATTGGTAACCATACACAGAGATAGAGTTACCAATACTGAAATGGTTCTATAGTTATTAATTACACTCTTATCTCCGTTAATAATAAATATCGGATAAATATCGGTCCCTAACCTTTTGAACGTTACTGAGAGAAAGATTACAAATATGAGTTATCACTGGTAGTCAATATATTCTTGTGTTGAATAATAGGATTACTAGAGATACCATTACATCCTACCACACAGTCACGTTTTAAATCAGAAATTATTGCATTAATGTCTTCGCAGTAGATATATACTAGGGCTTTTGAATACCCGACTGTTTTAGATACCGGGGTATCGGGTATTATTTTAATACCCGGGTATACCCGGGTACCCGGGTATTTACCTATTTTTTAAGAAAACGTAGGTAAAGGGTATGTAATCCCGCAAAATAATTTCAATCCGGGTATTTGCGGGACCGAACCATCTTAGTCCCGCTGGATCCAGGTATTACCGGGACCCGCAGGGTGGACTTAGACCCCAGAAATCAATCGTAATAAAGACCCTATAGGCCTCGTTTTCATGGTTTTAATTTTAACCCAAGCGTAGCATCTCATCGCTTAGTGTTCATCGCATCGCTTAGCTAGCGCCCAGCCAGCCAGACCACGGCCCACGAGCCGCCCCGCGAAAAGTATCACGCATAAACCATGCTTCTCTGTAATCCCGCCAGTCCAGCGGGATCCCGCAAAATTTTCGACCGGGATTAGTCCCGCAAAATGTATTGCATTCCCTAGTCGAGAGTATGTATATTTTATTTTGTTATCAATACAACCCTGTTTGAGACATAACGAGGCTGTATAAAGTCTGTTCATGTTGTTTGGACAATCAATAGGTACTTGCTCTGAATGTTTCGTTCTTACAAAATAGTGATCTAAGCAGGTGTTACCGTCAGTAGGTAGGGTATGGGCAGGCAAAAATCCATGAAAGGCCAGCATTTTAAGGTAGCATAAAGAGCTGTGATCATTATATATGATCAAACGAACTTCGCGAAGTTCGATCGATATTATATGAGTCGCTTCATTCGAAGATATAAGATAATTCACAACGTACTCCCTTTAGCCTACAAGTTAGCTTCGCACGTTTATTTAAAGTAAAATCGATTTGTTTTCAATCGATCATTTTTTTCGATCCTACGTCTCGATACAGCCAGCCGCCATTTTTACGTCATTCTTTTTAGATATACTATGCGAAACTTCCCCACGCCTGGGAATATGGGCGGGCGGGTGTTATATCTTCGAATGAAGCGACTCATATAATATCGATCGAACTTCGCGAAGTTCGTTTGATCATATATTATATTTCGTCGCTTCATTCTTCAGATATAAGATAATTCACAACGTAGATGTTTGGAGAGGGAAGTTTTGTAAATTTTAAACAAAATATTAATGATTCATACATTTTAAACAATGTATTAATTAAACGGTATCAACCGTAAATTAAACATATTACATAATGGACACTGTGGTTAATTCATTATTAAGAAAGCAAACGGGTTTAACAAATCGGCCGACATCAGCGATCGGCCTGATATAATATCTAGCGAAAACGCGATGTGCTGGTCCTTGCGGCCAGCGCATTGCGGGCTCGCCGCGGGGACGCCGCCGGCCCAGCGCCGGACACCGGACGCCGGGCACACCGAGCCACAGCACATGGACCCATGACACACTGCTCTCTGTCATCTCCCTGCCAATCCATTGGCTAATGGTTTGTCCGTGACTTGTTTATGGTGTGGATTGCACGACAGAAAGAGATACTTAGTATGTGCCAGTACTGAGTTGCTCGATTCTAATCAGATACTCCTCGAGTGTGATGGAAGGGGTTATGCGTAAATTAGGTACGAAAGAGCCCTGGATACTAGCGACCTGACCCTAATGTTGTAACTAATTATGATTTTAATGCTATTTGAAGTGGTATTAATATTATCATCCTTAAAAGTGACAGCGTTTGTACCCTGTGTGTGTGTGGTACACAGGGCCAGTAATATTCCTAATGTTCTGGTTAACTTTTTATTATGTTTTATTTATTCGGACGGGACCGAATTTGAAATGTTATCCAATACACTCTCGTGGATTCCAAGTGGCAGTATACCTAGGCAAGCTTGGATTGAATTTGAAAGCTCCTTTTAGTGATCGTTTAATCGAACATCCTAACTGGGACCAAAATGGGATACGGAGCTGAACGATGATTGTTCAAAGTGTCATACGAAGCATTCGTATTAAAACAATTACTTAAAATGTTATCACAAATTCGTTAGAATCTTCATATGGATCAGTATTATTCTGCAATCAAAATTGCAAATAGAGAGAAGTGCGGCAAGTGATAATGCATGAGATTAATCGCATCTACTGCGATAGCCTCCGAGTCCTGTTTGCAGGATAAATAGCGCTCACAGTCGGCATTGACGCGAGACATGAAATCGGTAATCTACCGATGCCTCAATCATAGTCTGTCTAACAGTGTGGACTATCTATCGGTAAGCCGAGTCAGAGAGTTTCCACTCTATGTCCTTTACTCTCTTGAGTCCTCGTCAACCTTAATATCACATAACGAAATATGCCGCGCTAGATTCTTTGCATGAAGGTATTCAATACTTCCTTGACAATGTACATAGCTGATAGCTGTGGTGTTATCTACTCGTACCAATATAGCACAATTATTATCGTATGATGCAACATTTTTCGGTTTAGTAAATCCAGTTAATGGGATACTTCAGTTCACATTGCTTCCAACACCCGTTGACCCAATCGTCGCCATAGACGGTTCCCCAGTCAGCACGAGAGCCATAAGTGAAGTTCTCGTTTACATAATGAAGTCCTGAGGGACAATAAAGGGCCAATGTTTTGCGCCCATCAATTAAGATCCTCAAAGAACGTAGAACGGCTATCGATAGAATATTTATGCTAAAGTTTAAGTAGCTATTATATTTTTAAATACATTATAACAATAGATATTAATTTTTGTGTGCAATCAGCTGCTACTGACAGCGCAATAAGTTGAGCGAACTTATATTGTGCAACGGGAAAGAGACGAAAATATATACACTGATTGTGCTATAATATCGCTTTTCTCCAGTTAAAAAAATTAAGTGAAATTCTCAAAATTAAAACATATAAACACTAGAATTTTACACATATTTTTAGGTTGCAAGTTGCTTTTGTTAACGTTGACTATGAATCCGAGACATTGAAGTAATCTGGGCCTCGTTAACATTGCTTAGACATTCCTCGAAGTCATTGCCAATGCAAATGATATCGTCTAAGTATAGCACGGATTTTGAGCCTTGAGACCTTAAGAAGGTGAAGACCTTAGTCGTCACTTTAACCCTCGCGGGGCAACCGAGATACTAATACGGTAAGGCAAAAAATTTGTAAATTCTGCCATCGAATTAAAGCTTTTATGGTTTACAATTTTAAATTTATCATATTTAAAAATGTGTTTCTTTGAATTTATTTTGAAATGGTTCTGTGATCCGATATACGTGGTCGGTATAAATTTATTTGTAATTTTAGATTTATGGTGAATCTTTTTTCCCATTCGGTTTAGGTGCCGGGAATATTTTAGATAAAAATTGATTAGGTATGTGGGGCTGCCGCCGGCCCAATGCAAGGTGTTCGGCTGGACACTCTAAAATCGCACCCAAATCAACTAACATTTTAATGGACTAGGGGACTCCTTCTTTTTGTCAGGAGCAAAAAGTTTGGTATCGGTCAGGAGACAGAATACTTGTCTATACCAGGGGCAACATAGATATTGTGCCACGGACTTATAGAATGGGACTTCTAAACCGTCCCGAATCAATGCCAACAATTAATTATAAAATAATTGTCCGCGACCAACGTGGCGCACCTGAGTCACTTAGGTGACTATGTAGGCGCGGCTGCAGGCCGGCGCCGGCGGCTTCCGCGGCGCGGGGAGGCTGCTTGGCCGACGCTCGCTGCAGATGCCCGGTGATGGCCGGCGCGGGGGGGCCGGCCATTTCCCCGGGCTCGCGTGGCCGAGCAAGGGGTATGTCGATGGAGCCAATTCGCACACAGTACTTCCGAATAGCGTTTCGTTTCGGTGAGTGTTACGGACGACATTCAAGAACGCCTTATCGTTAGGCGTTAATATTATCAGTTTTATTCTCGATTTCCAGTCCATAAAATAAAGATCGCACGAGTATGCGGCGGGCGTCACTCAGATATTTGACGGCGATGAATATGGTATTCTCCTCGTTGGACGTATTCTCCTTCGTGTTGCGGCGCGGATGACCGCAGCGAAGGCGCCGAGTCGCCGCCGCGCCGTCGCCGCTTTCTTGTCGCGGCCGCGGGCGCTCTCGGTTATCGAGCCTAAATTTTATTTTTGAGCCTGGGGTAACTTTATGTTTTCCGGCACTAAATAACTCTTAAGGATCTTTTCCTTGTAAGGGAGTCACAATAGACTCATATTGTTACGTATTTTGTTCCCGTGCTCGGGTTCGTTGTGGATATTGGCTTCGAGGGCCCGCACCAGCTGTGGCTCTAACTGTGCGCGGGCGCATCGGCGGCACCGACGAAGGCTCTTTCGCTACTCTAGCGGCGACGGCGACCTGGGGCAGGTCTGTTGACGCCTCAGTAGTAAGTAATACCTCTCAGTAATTGCATTCGGAGGTGTGTCGATGTCTAAAACCCCAGACAAATTCATATTATGTCCGTTTTAGAACAAACGAGTTTACGAACGAGTGGTCGATTACACCCCCTACTTTACTGCCCCACTGTTTAAAGTATTATTCTCATCGTTCATCGAGTGTTCATAATATATTAAGTGTTTGTATTGATCCCCGATCAACTAAAAACCATTCCGAAGATAAAACCACGGATATGTGAAGAATGTGGGTATATCCACAAAATAAATCCGCACTGCCGATTCTCGATCGACGGTGGCGGGTAGGTAGATGTCATAGACCTCTAAATGATTCTTGATCATCAGCAGGTTGAAACACTTGGGATAATTGCACATTGCCTTCGTGATGGTTCACGAACAACCTCCAGGCTCTGTGTCGATACCGTCGTGTTGGTTCTCGACCAACATCCAGGTGAATATGCACATTGCCTTCGTGATGGTTCACGACCAACCTCCAGGCTCTGTGTCGATACCGTCGTGTTGGTTCTCGACCAACATCCAGGTGTATAATTTTACCGTATAGTTTTACCCAGGTTTTAAATTGAAACACTCGATGCATAAATTACACGTATCACATTAAGCGAAAATCGCGTAAAATAGAAACTTACTTAGTTTTAATCGGAATCTAAAGTATCTAAAAACCTCGATCATCACCAGGTTGAGAAACTAGATTATTGCATATTGCCTTTGTGATGATTCACGACCAACCCCCAGGCGGTGTATGCGTAGTTATTTGATATCGTCGTGTTGATTCTCGACCAACCTCCAGATGAAATTTTAATTATATTCTTAACTTTTTATTGTATATACATTAAAGCTAAATCACCGTCGTGTTGACTCATGGCCAACTCCTAGGTTTTGTATTAATACACTCAATGCATAAATTATAAAATAATAATAATAATAATAAAATTCTTTATTTCAGACTCATGATCCATATGTGTACAATAGTACTTAGTTATAAAAACATAATATAATAAAATGAAATAATAATAAGTAATACAGTTACATTATAACAATAACACTGTCAACTTACTATCTACACTTAGGTTGCTATCGACAGCCAACGTTTAAACATACAGGTGGTATGCAGTCTGTCTGCCAGTTCTTTTATAATTGAGTTTCTACACGTGCCAACCCTGGACAGGAATGAAGCAATACGCCTCCTCTGAATTGCATTGAATGTGTCCAATCTCGCTTCCGCAAACATTCCAGACGCACTGCAATGATATTTTAATCCCATCAAGTGCCTGTAAATGTTATTATATTGGACACGAATGCCGTTCAGAGAGGCCACCGTACACTCCGTCCATAGTTGACACGTATAAAAACTCTGACAATAACTTCGAAATAAATTAATTTTTACATTTTTACTAGCTTTAAAAAATTTCCTGGCAATCATATTGCCTATCACCGAAAGCGACCTACGTTGGCGCTCGATATCGGCATCGTCCTTTAAGTCTGACGTAAGAATATGGCCAAGGTACCTAAACTTGTTTACCACATTAACAGGCCGACCACAGACAGTGACTGATGGAATGTCCTGGGGTCCCTTTCCCGACCTGAATACTAGAAGTTCTGTTTTTTTAGCATTATACATTAGGTTATGAGCCTCAGCATACCCTTCACATATTTTCAGCAACCTTCTAATGCCCTTAATAGAGGGGCTGAGCAGTACCATATCATCAGCATAGCTAAGGTTGTTCACGTAACGATTGCCCAACCTTAAGCCTACGGGGGTCCTGCTCAGCTCCACTATCAAGTCATTGACGTACAAATTAAACAGGTCGGGAGAGGTAAGTCCACCCTGCCTAACACCACATGTCAGTCTAAACTCATCGGACACAGCACCACCCCACCTTACAGTGTTGGTCTGATTACGATACCAATATCGCATCAGTCCAACCACCCCACTCGGAATGTTTTCCCTTTCCATTTTCTCCCACAGCAGATCATGGTCTAAGGTGTCGAAGGCGTGACTAAGGTCCAGAAAACATGCGTATACGCTTGTTTTCTGGGTTACATAGTGTTTGACGACCTGCTTCAGGGAAAATATCGCCATGTCTGTAGAGACTTCTCTACGGAAGCCAAACTGTCCATCGTCGATTTTTAGTGTCGGAGTTAGCTTCTGATGGATAAGTCGTTCAAGCACCTTGGCCACAATCGTCGCCAGAGAAATAGGCCTATAGTTGGACATACACGAGACGTCACCCGTCTTATTCTTCGGTATTGGCACCACTAGCGTGCGAATTAAGCTGGTTGGTAAGTAGCAATGCCGCGCGCAAAGATTAAAAAGGTTCGCCAGCACTACGCATATACTCTCGCCTGCATATACCAAGTGCTCAATACTGAGACCATCGTGGCCCGGAGACTTTCCACGCCTCATACTTTTTAAAACCGACTCCACATCCTCTGTCGTGACATGGAAACCCTCCGCGCCACGCCGCACGTCTCCAGTATGACTGATGGCATTTGAACCTACTTCGAAGTACTGCCTAAACTTATTCGCTATCCCTCTCAAGTCCCTCTATAAAAGTAACTACATTCGGCGAAAATATTGTAGGTACTTACATGAATTTTTATCGGAATCTGAAGTGGAATCCGAGAATATCGCCACTTTATGACATCGTAGGTTTTTTGCTTATTCTTTTAAAATACCGAATCTTGTTTTCGGCGCTGCGTTTCTACTTTCGAAATAAAATTTTAACAATTTGTTGTGCACCACGTGTGCACGATGTGCTCGCTACCTCGCACGAAAAAGGAATGACGTAAAAATGGCGGCTGGCTGTATCGAGACGTAGGATCGAAAAAAATGATCGATTGAAAACAAATCGATTTTACTTTAAATAAACGTGCGAAGCTACCTTGTAGGCTAAAGGGACTACGTTGTGAATTATCTTATATCTGAAGAATGAAGCGACGAAATATAATTATTTGTACCGATATCAATGGTAATATCCCCATTTATGATAACTGTCTGATAACTGTAAGATGTAGGTACAGAGCAAATCATTCAGTGACAGTGAACGGAGAGATGAGCCGATGGATGCTAGAGGCACAGACAGAGCCCATCGCTGGGGAAGGCGTGGAGGAAGGAATGGTGATGAAGTTTAACATGTTATGCTCACAATACTTATCAGGCAAGACATATCATCCTCTAGTGCGGTCATTCTCACTGGAAGGTGTTCTCAGTCTAATTTCCTCACGGCTTTTTATCTTTCAATATAACGGGAAGGTAGCAATGAAATATGAAAATTTATGCAATTTTGTATACAGACATTGAAATGTTTGTCCCATAAGTTGACAAAGTAATTTTGTAGTTTTATCGTTTCTGCCTTAGGTTATACACATAACCTCTGCTTTACTTATCGATATCCACAAATGGCGTACATATTTTAGAACATTATATAATAAGCGAATGGAAATTAGATGAACAGCCGACCACGCGAAGGGAAGTTAGGTATTAACGTTCGTAGTTCGCCAGCGAGACATACGACACACTACCGACCTTGCTGACTGCCGCGGCGGCGTAACAAACAGATGATTTGTTAGGGATGTACATACATACCGACCACTTTGTAACACGTGAGGGAAATATGTGTTGACGACGGACTCTATAATTGTATTAAGTACCTACTTATAATTTTTTTATTTTTTTATAAGTTATGTTAACTCATTTTCATTCTAAACTACTTAATCTAAAGTCTGCGTGCATACGCGAGGTCGCAGCAGCGCCTCGTTAGGTACACACAGTCTATTCTGCCGGCGACCACGCGCAGGAGAGCTAGACGTGCTTTTATGGTTAACGGATTTTTTCATGGCTCACTTATTTAACTATCTTTTAAATATATATGTATATCCCAATATTTTGACTCCATTTGTTTATACATAACTGATCTGAAAGCATCAATTCTGGGCGACGGAGAGCAAACGGAAATTAGGAGAATGATTAAAAAGTATTGTCTAAGATAGCGAGGTTTATACGCTGACCTAAATAGAGGCCAGCCTTCTGGTCATTACTAATGTCGACCAGGCGCTTGGCTAGTTCCTCATATAAGAAATGTGTGCCTGGTCCCCACGGCCCAAGGCGACATTACTTCTAGTTACTTACTAAGACATTAATATATTTTTGCAGATTAACTCCACCTGCACCACCCCTTTATCACCGAGCTGCATCAGGGTGAGTAAAATTTTGATACTTACTGAAAACATTAATTTTACCACTGCCCGGCTAGGAATCGAACCCGAACCTCTATTCATGACAGTAACAGAGATCGAAGATCGAAGATCGAGCTCTTTTTCAACAACAAAAAAATTAATATAACTTGAAGCTAATAGGAGTGCAGACGCCACCAGCGACATATGGGCAAGATGGCTGAACTGCATGGACGAGTGGCATATTTACGATATTTGGACTTTAAAGTACCTTAGGGTTATAGATAGGCCATATAGACTATGATGGCCCAAGGCGGGCCAAATTATGGTCAATCCCAGCTATCCCATCCGAGAATCTCTTTATCCTCCTGTCTGTTTTCAAGTTAATCAAACGCTTTTATGAGAGAAAACTTCCTCACCATAACATCTGCAGAACGCAACAGGACCAGATTGGATCATGGTTACAAATTCAGTTGCCTGAAATTGCAGGTTTCATCACGATAATTTCCTTCACCGTAAGAGGTGTATAATGGAGGATGAATAATTTCATAATTCATACTAAATTCATTTTAAAATGTTTCCAAAGCGTAGGTAAGACATCGATTTTCGAGATACCTACCTGCTTAGGTAATTTAACACGTACTGATTACTTTCTCAATGAAGTTAACGGTAGAAATTAAGTATCTGTTCTACCAGGCCCAGGCTCTCCAGCGAAAGACCTTGTTCAACCTCCTTTCTCTTCATTTTTATATCAATTTAAATTAGGAAAACAATAGTGTTGCGTTCTGCAGATATTATGGTTTAGTCGTTTTGCTGTAATTTGGACAATAAAGTTTTTAAATAAATAATGTCGACCAGGCGCTTGGCTAGTTCGTGATATAAGGAATGTGCGCCTGGTCCCCACGGCCCAAGGGGACATTACTTCTAGTTACTAACTTAGACATTAATAATTTTTTGCAGATTGACTCCACCTGCACCACCTGTTGCCACCTATTACCAACCTGCAGTAGAGTCACCAAGGTGAGTAAAATTTTGATACTAACTGACAAACGAAAAAACATTAATTTTAACACTGCCCGGTTAGGAATCGAACCCGAACCTCTATTCTTGACAGAAACAGAGATCGAAAGCTCTTTTTCAACAGCAAAAAATAGAATATAACTTGAAGCTAATAGGAGTGGAGACGCCACCAGCGACATACGGGTAAGATGGCTACACTCCATGGACGAGTGGCATATTTACGATATGTGGACTTTTAAGTACCTTAGGGTTATAGGCCATGATGGCCCAGGGCGGGCCACATTGTGGTCAACCCCAGCTATCCCATCCTAAGAATCTCTTGATCCTCCTGTCAGTTTTCAACCTAATCGAAAGCTTTTGTGAGACAAAACTTCTTCACCATATTATCTACAGAACGGAACACTATCGTTAAATTGATATAAAAATGAAGCGAAAGGAGGTTGAGCAAGGCCTTCCGCTGGAGACCCTGGGCCTGGTAGAACAGATACATAATTTCTACAGTTAACTTCATAGAGAAAGTAAACAGTACGTGTTAACTTACCTAAGCAGGTAGGTATCTTGAAAATCTATGTCTTACCCACGCTTTGCGAACATTTTTAATTGAATTAAGTATGAATAATGAAATTATTCATCCTCTATTAACACTTCTATTATGGTTTAGTCGTTTTGCTGTAATTTGGACAATAAAGTTTTTAAATAAATAATGTCGACCAGGCGCTTGGCTAGTTCGTGATATAAGGAATGTGCGCCTGGTCCCCACGGCCCAAGGGGACATTACTTCTAGTTACTAACTTAGACATTAATAATTTTTTGCAGATTGACTCCACCTGCACCACCTGTTGCCACCTATTACCAACCTGCAGTAGAGTCACCAAGGTGAGTAAAATTTTGATACTAACTGACAAACGAAAAAACATTAATTTTAACACTGCCCGGTTAGGAATCGAACCCGAACCTCTATTCTTGACAGAAACAGAGATCGAAAGCTCTTTATCAACAGCAAAAAAATGAATATAACTTGAAGCTAATAGGAGTGGAGACGCCACCAGCGACATACGGGTAAGATGGCTACACTCCATGGACGAGTGGCATATTTACGATATGTGGACTTTTAAGTACCTTAGGGTTATAGGCCATGATGGCCCAGGGCGGGCCACATTGTGGTCAACCCCAGCTATCCCATCCTAAGAATCTCTTGATCCTCCTGTCAGTTTTCAACCTAATCGAAAGCTTTTGTGAGACAAAACTTCTTCACCATATTATCTACAGAACGGAACACTATCGTTAAATTTATATAAAAATGAAGCGAAAGGAGGTTGAGCAAGGCCTTCCGCTGGAGACCCTGGGCCTGGTAGAACAGATACATAATTTCTACAGTTAACTTCATAGAGAAAGTAAACAGTACGTGTTAACTTACCTAAGCAGGTAGGTATCTTGAAAATCTATGTCTTACCCACGCTTTGCGAACATTTTAAATTGAATTAAGTATGAATAATGAAATTATTCATCCTCTATTAACACTTCTATTATGGTTTAGTCGTTTTGCTGTAATTTGGACAATAAAGTTTTTAAATAAATAATGTCGACCAGGCGCTTGGCTAGTTCGTGATATAAGGAATGTGCGCCTGGTCCCCACGGCCCAAGGGGACATTACTTCTAGTTACTAACTTAGACATTAATAATTTTTTGCAGATTGACTCCACCTGCACCACCTGTTGCCACCTATTACCAACCTGCAGTAGAGTCACCAAGGTGAGTAAAATTTTGATACTAACTGACAAACGAAAAAACATTAATTTTAACACTGCCCGGTTAGGAATCGAACCCGAACCTCTATTCTTGACAGAAACAGAGATCGAAAGCTCTTTTTCAACAGCAAAAAAATGAATATAACTTGAAGCTAATAGGAGTGGAGACGCCACCAGCGACATACGGGTAAGATGGCTACACTCCATGGACGAGTGGCATATTTACGATATGTGGACTTTTAAGTACCTTAGGGTTATAGGCCATGATGGCCCAGGGCGGGCCACATTGTGGTCAACCCCAGCTATCCCATCCTAAGAATCTCTTGATCCTCCTGTCAGTTTTCAACCTAATCGAAAGCTTTTGTGAGACAAAACTTCTTCACCATATTATCTACAGAACGGAACACTATCGTTAAATTGATATAAAAATGAAGCGAAAGGAGGTTGAGCAAGGCCTTCCGCTGGAGACCCTGGGCCTGGTAGAACAGATACATAATTTCTACAGTTAACTTCATAGAGAAAGTAAACAGTACGTGTTAACTTACCTAAGCAGGTAGGTATCTTGAAAATCTATGTCTTACCCACGCTTTGCGAACATTTTTAATTGAATTAAGTATGAATAATGAAATTATTCATCCTCTATTAACACTTCTATTATGGTTTAGTCGTTTTGCTGTAATTTGGACAATAAAGTTTTTAAATAAATAATGTCGACCAGGCGCTTGGCTAGTTCGTGATATAAGGAATGTGCGCCTGGTCCCCACGGCCCAAGGGGACATTACTTCTAGTTACTAACTTAGACATTAATAATTTTTTGCAGATTGACTCCACCTGCACCACCTGTTGCCACCTATTACCAACCTGCAGTAGAGTCACCAAGGTGAGTAAAATTTTGATACTAACTGACAAACGAAAAAACATTAATTTTAACACTGCCCGGTTAGGAATCGAACCCGAACCTCTATTCTTGACAGAAACAGAGATCGAAAGCTCTTTTTCAACAGCAAAAAAATGAATATAACTTGAAGCTAATAGGAGTGGAGACGCCACCAGCGACATACGGGTAAGATGGCTACATTCCATGGACGAGTGGCATATTTACGATATGTGGACTTTTAAGTACCTTAGGGTTATAGGCCATGATGGCCCAGGGCGGGCCACATTGTGGTCAACCCCAGCTATCCCATCCTAAGAATCTCTTGATCCTCCTGTCAGTTTTCAACCTAATCGAAAGCTTTTGTGAGACAAAACTTCTTCACCATATTATCTACAGAACGGAACACTATCGTTAAATTGATATAAAAATGAAGCGAAAGGAGGTTGAGCAAGGCCTTCCGCTGGAGACCCTGGGCCTGGTAGAACAGATACATAATTTCTACAGTTAACTTCATAGAGAAAGTAACCAGTACGTGTTAACTTACCTAAGCAGGTAGGTATCTGAAAAATCTATGTCCTACCTTCGCTTTAGGAATATTTTTAAATTAAATTATTCATCCTCTATTATACACCTCTTACGGTGAGGGAAAACATCGTGATGAAACCTGGAAATTCAGGCAACTGAATTTGTAACCATGATCTAATCTGGTCCGGTTCCCCTGGCAGCCTCTTAGTCGGCACCCACGGGAAGAGATGGGGCGCTGCTTTTCTTTGAAGTGGCGGCACCACACACAGAGATAGAGTTGTCAATACCGAAATTGTTCTAAAGTTATTAATAAATTATCGGATGAATTAGGGACTCTTTGAACGTAGTGGGGAAGACGCTTTACTAAGAGAAAGATTACAAATATGAGTTATGGAGGTAGTCAATATATCCTTGTTTTGAATAATAGGATTGCTAGAGATATCATCACATCCTACCGCACTGTCACGTGGCAGGTTGACATTGACTTATTTGGAAAATTGTTATCGCGTTAGGGTCATGTATGAATTTTTCGGCTAGTGATTTACCAACGTTGACAAAGAAGTTATTCATATCGTTAATTGATCGCTCTTGATCGATAAGATATGTTGCAAAATGTTTGGGTTTCGTTCTGTTAGATATATTATTGATAACTTGCCACAATTGTTTACCAGCTGTTTTTAACTCACTACGTTCAAAATTCTGTTTAGTTCTCCTGAGTAGGTATGCTATTACAAAAATTCCTGTATCTGAAGTATGTTAGTTTAAAAACTTCATTGTTTGGAAAGCCTTTGTATTATTTGTGGACACTGTTCCGATTCCTTATACAACGTAGAAGACCTGACATTATCCATGGTTTTAGTATACGTTTACGTTTACTTGTGGTTATAGGTACTTGTTGTGTTTGCATTAACATTTTGCATAAGTAAAATCAGATAATCAGCATTAGCGTATCTAGGCTTTTAAGTTGAAAATGGATAGTCCATTTAATAGGGGTAAAAGGGTTCTACGTAGCCCTCCTCCTGAATGGCATCAAGCGGACCCTGGCCCGACTCATTCGGAGCCTCCTGCTGCGCGCTCGACCCCGGCCAGCGAAGCTGTCTCCACCGCCGAGATATCTAGCTGGCTATCTTCGATAGAACAGTCCCTCAACGAGATCTGTGTGATATCAAGCGAGGGTAAGCTTAATTCAGAACAACAATTAAATATAGGCTCTATCAGCAGAAATGTTATGGACCGAGTTTCTTAGCTGACGGTTCGTTATCAATCCCTGAAACAGAAGTTTATGTCAGATTTAGCATCAATTAGAAGTCTGAGTGAGCAAAGAGACACCAATGAGCAAATTTATGACCTTAAACTAAGTTTAGTATCAGCACCGAAAGCACCGTCGAAACCATCCTTCGCTGATATGGTTAGAACGAATAGTAACGCTGCTGTTCGCCCGACCAACACAAGCAACATCGCGATATATCCAGTGAATAAAGAAACATCCAGCGACGATACTAAAAAGCTTGTGCAAAATTTGGTCAAGCCCTAAGACTAACTTCACGTTCGTGGTTTGAGGAAGACCAAAAATGGAGGTGTAATCATCAGCATGGATAGGAAAGAGAATCTGGACGAACTGAAAAAGTCACAGACCATAATCACTTCAGACCTTAAGTTAACTGGAGGAGACGTCTTAAAAGAGACCCAGATTAATTTTACTCGGTGTACCCACAAATTAAACGGATAAAGAGGTCTTCCAGTGTTTGTTGAAGCAGAACATCAAGGATAGACATCCGAGCTTTGATAAAGGAATACCATAAATCAGAAAATAAGGACGCGTCCAATTGCAATTTTGTTCTAGAACTTACTCTAGGCCTCAGAAAAATGATTATGGAGCACAACCAAGATTTTATCAATTGGTCATCATGTCCTGTCCGGGACTACACACTCTTGATCACGTGTTACAACTGCCAGCAATATGGTAATTCTGCTAAATACTGCCGAGAGACGAGCCCTACCTGTGTTCATTGCGGGAATTCAGGTCACACCATAAAAGAATGTCCCAAGACTGCCGAAGCTGCTAAATGCGCTACGTGTTTACGGTATAAAAAAAACCAGCAAGCCACAAGACTGGAGACGTCTCATGCCCTGCAAAAAAGAGTGTGCTTAGAGCGCCGCAGCTCACAGGTACTGAGTAGCTCACAACGTATGGGTACCACTACAAAAGACGTGGTAGAAGACATTGATGACTCATATAAATATGAGTCCTTGGTATGTGACCCAGATCAGTGTTCGTCTCTCATTAACAAAAGTGGACAAAAGTGAAAACGGTGTTGGTACAAAACATACGTAGCTAACTGTAACTGTAATTATAATGGGCTTTGCATAGCCAGATTAATTTAGATATCGATATTTTTGTGTTAACGGAATGCTGGTTATTCTTCGGTCGAAGAACCTCAAATTGCAGACGCGAACTGTCTAATAGCCAAAATCGGCAGTGACACTGCTATCGTAGCTATTTATCGTTCACCGTCATATAAAAATATAGATAATTTCTTGAGATCCCTATGTACAATTTTATGTAACTTGTCCACATTTAAAAATTTATTTATTGTAGGTGACTTAAATATACATAAAAAGCGGAAATCCAGACAGAAATACAGCCGAATATCTGACCCAAATGGCATTTTACGGCTTTATCCCCGCCCATCTTCATCCCACTAGAGGACCTTATTGCTTAGAGCACACACTAGTTAAAACTACTCTTCCCCTAAAAAGCCTGGTAATAAACAGTACCCTTATAGATCACTGTTCTGTGCTATTTAGTTTACAAACGAAACTTCGTAGATCTTACGCGGTTTGTTCACGTGTAAAGCTGAATAATGAAGCAATACCTAGTAACCTTGAAAAACTAGACATGGCCTACATTTATAACTCAAACGATGCTAACATAGCAACCAACTACCTTATTACGGCACTTAAAAATATTACCGAGAAACGGACGAAAACGAATTTGAAAACTTTATAATGACGTAAAGAAATGACTGCGCTAGTGGCATTGATAACATTCCTTGTTCGTTTATTAAAATGCATAAAAAGTAGGTACTTAATCGCGCCTCTGGCCCATATCTTTAATTTGTGCCTTTCATCCTTTAATTTGTGCCTGGCATATTTCTTAAAAAGGCCGTCATTATACCAATTTACAAAATTGCGATAAATATTGTGTCAACAACTACCGACCGATTACCTTACTTCCCACTTTATTCGAAATTTTAGAAAGAATTGTCTATAAGAGGCTTGTGGGGTACCTGGAAAATAATAAACTTTTAGCACCGACGCAGTATGGCTTTAGATCTGGACAATCCACTAGCGATGCAGTAGATAACCTAACTGATTATCTTGTCAGACAACTCGACTCACACAGAAAGTGCTTAGCCGTATTTATTGACATCGCCAAAGCCTTCCTTACAGTGACTATTCCTATACTTCTGGATAAACTATATACACTAGGTATACGAGGCCTCCCCCATCGCCTCATAGAAAACTACCTCTCTGACAGGACACAACGCGTTTGTATTGACAATATAATTATCGACAAACTCCCTTTTGAATACGGCATTCCTCAAGGATCTATTTTAGGCCCAATTCTCTTCCTGAGCTACGTTAATGCCCTATGTACTGTCCCTCTCGCTAATGGTAGAATCATTACTTAGACAGATGACACTGCCTTGCTCCTTAGTGCGGATAGCTGGAGTGAAGTGTTCTGGCGCAAGCAGGTTTCCTGTCAGTAACACAATGTATTAATAAAAATGCGCTTACTTTAAACACAGACAAAACGCAGTACATGCGTTTCCCTTACAGTTCTATTACTCAACCTCCTCCTAATATGTATTTAATAAAAGCTCACTCCTGCGCCCCAAACGACCTCCTAAATTTAGGTAATGTCTGTAGTTGTCCCAAACTTGGTTCTACCAAGTCAATAAAATACTTAGTAATATATCATGGGGTGGCATTCATAAAACGACTATGATTGACTTAGAAAGAGTAAGTAAGTAAGTAAAACTATTGCACACATATTATAAGACAATATACAAAAATCAGCATAATATACATGCGCGCAAAGGCGGTCTTATCGCTTTAAGCGATCTCTCCCAGACAACCTTTAGGAAGAGGTAATGTTTCACAAGAGCTAGTAAGTAGTGCAAGAGTAAATAGTAGCGAAAAATAATAATTAACAAATAAACTTAGATGCTTCTAAATAAAAATATATTTATATGTAATACTATACATAAATACAATATAGGTAATCATAAAGAATTGTATAATACAAATCTACTATCAAAATCACAAACAGAATTTTTTTTTACTGCATACAATTCATAGAGAAAAAATGTTATATATATGTTAAAATATACACAAGATACAATTCGACTTTGAGAAGAAATACTAGTATACCTTCTTTTTAAAAGTAGATAATGAAGTACCGTGTCGTATCTCTCTCGGCAGAGCGTCCCATAGGTGGGCAGATTGAACAGTAAAAGATTCCCTGTAATATCCTGATCGAGAAAAGGGCACAGAGAGCTATTCTAAAAGTGATTTCCTTCCGTCCCTTCCGCTACCCGACGACGCAATTACTTACTGAATGTGATGTTTTATCAGTCCGTCAATTATTCATTCTGCATACTATAATGAAAAAACACTCCCTAGTGCCTCTATATCCCGAAACCCAGTCCAGCCATAGACGAATGGATATTGTGTGCAGCAATGAACTATTCCACACACAACATTCACATCGATTTTTCTGTTTCCTTTATCTATACAGGATGTTACATAATACATGTATGAAGCCGTGAACTGGATGGAGTGCTAAACATATTAAAACTATAGGTAATTATTTCTGTCGTACGTGGAATTTTTGTACCTATCGTTTTCATACATTTAGCATTCCACCCGGTTCACGGCTTCATACCTATATTATGTAACACCCTGTATAGTAAAATAAATCGTACCCTATGCATTCACCCCAAGAATTCCTAAGGTTGTAAGGTTACTCTTACAAACTGGTTGAAAGGTAAATCGTACGAGGAAACGGAAAAACTACTCGAAGTGGTCGCTTAGTTTAGAATGTAACAATAATATATTTATTTTAAATTATATCAATTACTAACTACAAAACAAAATGTAACCAATACTTTCATTGTTTTGTTAATAAATACAGTAATTAACTAACCTACATTAAATTCACCTACATTAATGTCTAATACACAGGTAAACTACTTACTTATTTTAGGCATCTAGTTAATGAAAAATATAGCATGTATCTACTTAATTTACTTAGCTTAAATAAGTAGGGTAATAAATAACTTGAAATTGTTGTACTCAAATTTTAACATAAGTAGGTACTTTTAAATTTAACGGTGTAATTTTAGACTTAAGTTTCTTGAATAAATTATTTATTTTTTTTCAAGGGGGGGCTGGCCCCTGAGAATTCCTGGGTTGTATTTAATTTAAATTATGTTGGTATAAAGTTTTTTAAGAACATATGTGGCTACATACGGTACCTATATCCTGGGGTGGGCACGGCTTACTCGCCCCCCCCCCCCCCCCCTTCCTACTATGATAATCAGTAGCTTTATTTGTCGTCTTCCCACAGAGGAGTAAAATCAAGGTTTTTTAAATCACTTGCTAAAGCGTCGTTGTTGAATCGAGAGTATGTGTATTTTACTTTGTTATCGATGCAACTCTGCTTAAGACAGCGAGGCTGTATAGTAGTCTGTTAATGTTGTTTGGGCAACCAGTAGGTACCTACTTGCACTGAATGTTTCGTTCTTACAAAGTAGTGATCTAAACAGGTGTTACCGTCAGTAGGTAGGGTATGGGCAGGTGCTGAAGTTTAACATGTTATGCTCACAATACACATCAGGCAAGACCGATCATCCTTTAGTACGGTCATTCTCACTGGAAGGTGTTCTCAGTCTAATTGCCCTCACGGTTTTTTATCTTTCAATATAACAAAGTAGCAATGAGATAAGGAAATATTTTTTTGCAGATTGACTCCTACTGCAGCACCCCTTTCTGACCAAGCTACAGTAGGGACAGCAAGGTGAGTAAAATTTTGATACTGACTGAAAAACGAAAAACACGTTAATTTTACTACTGCCCGGCTAGGAATCGAACCCGAACCTCTATTCATGGTGCAATTTGTCGCCTTGCAACAGATTGCAGTTACCTACAAATCCTTAAGTATATGTGATCTGTTTCCGTCTCATTGCAGCTCGAGGACGAAGCATATATTAGATGAATTGCTGAAGTGTCGCAATTGCAATGATCAAATTAGTGGGTTGACGGTATTCCAGTGTCGCAGTGGCCATAGTGCCTGTGAGAAGTGCAGGTATGCATATTGCGGTGTATGTGGTGGCCCCATCACCGAAAAGAAGCATACTGCCACTATTGCCGTTGAGGCTGCTATGACAAAGGTAAGTAATAATATTTTTTACGGCAATATAGTAACAAAAAGGCCTGTCAGATCAAAATAATTAAATACCGTCACAGGGCCCTAAACTGTTCATCCAGTCTCTAGTGGATCCTTGTTAACCTTGCTTCGTTAGATCCTAAAAAAATCCTGCCACAGAATAGAACCAAATATACTGTAGGTCTCTAAAGGTGCGATGTTGCTGCATTGCTTCTTGGCCCTACCCACCGGACCTCTTTGTTCCTCCTCCTCATGTTTAGGGACCTATTGAGCCAAAAACTTGTACGTCGTCCTATATACATTTTGGTTTTGCAGTTAACTGTCCCGTGCGCCTGGCAAGCATCTGGGTGCCAGCTGGTTTTGCAGTCAAACGACTTGGACTTACACGTGAAAGGATGTCCTTTTAGGGATATACCTTGCCCGATATCTGCGATTTCGGAATGCTCTTGGCAAGGTAAGTAGGTACATTTAAGGTTGGCTTGGTTTCATCTGCCTTTTATCTGGGATCCTATAACTTTCGAGATTAATGTAGCTTCCTGTTAGTAAAATAATTTACCTACGAATTCGGCTCAGTAGTTTCGGTGATTATTCCTACATCAAATGAACTAGGTATTGCCAGCTGATCCGTCTAGTCTGAATAAACCTGGTGACTGCTGGTCGCTGTAGACCATTTATCAATTTCAATACGATTATTTGACAAAAACACGGAAATAAGTTGAAGCATATACCTCTACAACCTTTATCTCCCAATGGTATTTACATATGTTGCAGGCAAGAAATCGCAGCTCGCCTCCCACTTCCAAGAGTGTCATTATCAACACTGCACTAGGGACGCTGGCACCGAAATGTACCTCTGCAACGTCTACATGAACAGCCAAATCATTAACCTGGTCACGCATGAACATTGCCATTTTCTCGTGCTCGTCAAAGTAGACAATGTCCAAGGCAGACTGCATATGGCAGTACAGCTAATAGGGACGATGGCGGACGCTGGACAATACACATATGAATTCCACATGTATAATAAAAATGAGCCGAACAGGAAATTCCTGCTGACTGACGTTTGTAGATCGATCTACACTCCTATGAATGAAACATTCCATGAGGCGAAAACAGTCTCGATCCCCTTATCGTACGCAATGAAATTCGTGAATAACAACCGCATATGCTACAAGTTTTATATTCAGAAAGCGGACGGGGATGCTGCCATCAACAGAAAAGTTAAAAGGAGATACGGCAGGAATGCGGCAAAACGCCCGAACAGTTACCGGAACCAAGAATGAGCCTCGTTTGCATCAATTTCTTAAACACGTTAAGAATGATGTTTAACGTTTTTCTATATGAAGTTTTTCGTTTAAGCGTCAGCTTAAATGCGTTTAAGAATTAGGTGCGAGCCGCCTTAAATTACAGGTGACCTGATGACACCTCGCTCTGGCTCACTCGTAAGAACCGAGTACATTTTTAATTCTTGCTTATCTTATTTAGTTTTAGTAGACCTAAGCTATGCACGTGTGTTAAATGTACGTACTTATACTTGTTTCTTCCATATTATGTAAGTAATTTTGCGATCATTTTTCAAAATATTTATCCCGGATTGCGCTAAACTTCCACTTTCCATCAGGTGGCCCGCTTACCTAAACATAAAAACCCCTACCTATGACATGAAAAAAGACTTGGACGACACTTAAGTTGACGCCTGTTGAAACTTAAATTCGCTAAGTCACTCTTAACCTAATATTATTGATTTTTTAGAAAAAATAATGTTCTGAATTATTTTGAATGTTCTACAATTCTGTGACCATGATTTTGTAAAGTACCTATACTTTACGTTAAGTTTTCAAGCAAGATTTTTTACTCTTTATTATTTTATTTTAGAATAAAGAATAAAGAGATGATCCTACCGCGTACATTTGATGACGAGTTCAAATGTGTGATAATAACCGCGATCGCTTAAAACATTATGTTACACGACCTGAGTGGTTTAGTAGTCAACATGCAACATGCTTGCAACAGGTGATCTGCGCAAGAGGTCCCGGGTTCGATTCCCGGCCGGGCAGAAATTGAAATGATGAATTTTAATTTCTGTTACGGGTCTGGGTTTTTATGTATAATAAGTATGTATTTAAAAGTATATAAGTAGTTTATCAGTTATCTAGCACCCATAACACAAGCTTTGCTTACTTTGGGGCTAGATAGCGCTGTGTGTCCACATTTGTCCACCATTACACAAACTTCACTTTATGACATAATAGGACCACGCTTAGTCCGAATCAACTGACAGTGGTAGAAAATATAAAATGTGGATATGGCAATATCTATTGGATAATCTGTCCTTGTCAGTCATTGTCAATTATTATTTGGGCGATCCGCACACTGGAACGCAGCACCGTACAGTTGTGCGTGACGTGCGTTAGTGCGTGACATAAAGTTATTTGAGCTGTCATCGGTTTCTATAGAAATTACTCATAGTGGAACACACTGAAAACGCGCGTTCGTGCGGATCCGTCGTTTTTTTTCTTTGACATATTTGACACAGGCTGCGGGTCAGATAAGTTTTTGGCGCTGTACTTTCTACATAAAAAGGCGTCAAATAGGCCGCTGCTGTGAAGTGAGGTCTCCAGGATTGTCAAATAGGTATTCCGTTACTCAGTTCTCAAATTATTTTTCGCCTAAATAATATAATTTATGAAAAGATTATAACAATTTGGAGAATTCCTTATTTTTTTATTGTATATAAAACAATATAAAAATTACACATATTTCCAAATTTCGCCAGAATGAGTGCTGCGCTCCAATGTGCCAATCGCCTCAACAATATTTTTCAAATCAGTCAAATTCTTTGTTATGACTTTTATGAATGACGTTCTATGACGGATAAAAGACATGGCATTAGTTGCCATACAGAGATTTTTTTTTTAAAGCGTTTCGGACTTATCGTGGTCCTACTATATGAAATCTATGTATCCATTTTGTCTATGGTCTGCGTAAATTTGTATCTAGCTATCGATCTCAGCTTAAGTGGCTACCTATCCGCTTGCGAAGGAATGCTCATATCCTATCCACCCTCTTATCTCCGCGATCAGTTCCATTTCTCCCGTCCACAAGACAAACCCTGTCGATCCAGTGTAAGATCCTCATTGGCAATTCCTATCCATCATTCTGATTTCCTACTTCACTATTCAAGCTGCAAAACTTTGGAATTCCCTTCCGCACGAAGTGCGTGTTTATTGACATTTTCAAAAAGCATGTACAACAGTTTTATCCCCCTGTTGGGACTTTTATTCTGTTATATTTCTCTGTATATCATTATTGTGTACAATAAACAGTTAAATAAATAAATTTATAGATAGAGTATTTATAGATACTTATGTGTGTGAGTAGAATTATATAATTTAGACAGGTAATATTGTGCACGGCCTATCGGCGTCTCATCTCGTAATCACATCACACTTCCGAAGGCTTCCTGGAAGAGATTTCTTTAAGAAATAAGTTGTGCTTGTTGTGCCATTTATTACTTTGCCTGTTATTGGCTATGTATTTCCTGTGCACAATAAACTGTTAAATATATAATAATAGGTGCATCGCGTTTAGGTTATATTATAGTCCAAGTATAGTCTGGGCTGACCCCTCTCTCACGAAGTGGGCGCTAACTATGGGGTCACCAAGTACGCACGTAAGCACTGTTGTAACTGACTGTACTTAGACTGGCTTCTGCATATTTTGCACACCTTTTCTGTAAAAATAAACATTGATAAAAATATTACGACATACTAACGAAGTTTTGTTAGTACCTAAATATATAGGTATCCATTTGACGACCTTGAGTGGTTCAGTTGGTTAACATGCCGAACGCCACGCAGAGGTTCGATTCGCCATGTATGTACCAATGAGCCTGGGTTCGATTCCCGGCCGAGCAGAAATTGGACTTATGAATTTTAATTTCTGTTATGGGTCTGGGTGTAGTATGTGTCTATAATAAGTACATCAATATTCTTTTTTATGATTAGTTTATCAGTTATCTAACACCCATAACACAAGCTTTTCTTACTTTAGGGCTAGATGGCGCGATGTGAATTTCCGCAAGCATATTTATTATTATTATACTTGTTTTATGGGTGTGTGGATAGCTACTTATTTCAGCATTTCGCTATCGCTTAATGCGGCCAGCGATTGGGATTACCACTGGCCAATAGGTTAAATATTTTTAATAATATTATATTTATAATGGGCTATTCGTTATCTATTAGATAATAAATAGTTATCTTGGCGTCAATATCCCTACTGTGCTCACGTGCGCGTGTGACCGGACCGGCTGGACCATGGTGGCTTGTGGCAATAAATCTTCTTATTCTAAAGGTTTTTACGGGGTCGGCAAAGCGTGGGTAATGTCCCTGGTATTGCAAACGTCAATAGGCTGCGGTGACTGTTTATCATCAGGCAGGCCGTAAGTTTGTTTGAAACCTAATTGGTATATATAATTGGTATATAATTTTTTTTTATTCTTATCCAATTCAATCCAACGAGAGTTGACGGAAATTACGAGCACTACGCCACTGTACCGATTGTCCCTATGTGATAAATACCTACAGGTACTTCCATGACTTTAAAATAGAAGTGCATTGCCTGTGCGTAGTTATCCTCTTCCGTTTGGAAGACATGATTTAGGTATTTATATTATCGGCTCCTTTCGTAAACAAGCTATTGTAGTTTATTGTCAGTAGATATATATATAGAAAGCGAAGGTATACTTCTCTATCTTTGTTGTATCTTGCTACAACTACTTATAATACGTATGGTTTGTAACACAGATCCAAAAAAAATTTAGAGCTTTCTAAGAGTTCCTAACTTTTGGTTGGTGATGTGAACTTTTTGTGTGTTTTAACTATTTGATTATTAAGTAATTTAATATAACATATGCGATAACCTATTATGTTAATATTATAAGCGTTAAATAAATTCATGTATTTTCTCTATAAAATATAAAAATATATAATTATAACCAATAAACATTATGATAATTACAATTTATTTATCAATAAACAATGTCTAATATACATTCCGGTATAACAATTGTATAAAAATTGTATAGAAAAATAAAAAATAATACGAACACTACACATGGCAGCTTTTAAAAATATAAAGCTCACTCATTTCATCTACTACACATATTTGTAGCAAGTATCTACTTTCTTGAGGATTAGTAATCCCGCGCGCAATCAGAACGAGCCAGAACCTTGTCAAAGTAAATGGGATGATAGGTGCTCGGTCGAATAAAGGGCACGGCTGTTTTACGCTTTTCCGACGCGCACACCGCGCCGCGACGGGTAGGTAAGTCAATGACTACTCATTATTTTCTACGGCAAACGCGACGGAAACTGAAATGATGAATGTTAATTTCTGTTACGGGTCTGGGTGTAGTATGTTTAATATGTATTAAAAAGACGACTATTTAAGTACGTAGTTTATCAGTGATCTAACACCCATAACACAAGCATTGCCTACTTTGGGACTAGATGGCGCTGTGTGAATTTGTCGTAAGCAAGCAAGCAAACAAGCAAGCAAACCGACGAGCGTTTGCGCATGCCGCACAGTGCGTTTAACTTTAGGATTATTTACATTTATGTTACTTTCGATGGGCGCTTTTGGGGCGCTTCATTGTTCGTTGCGGAGATCTCTGCGGTAGGAGTGAGGATCCATTGTCATAGATACAGTAGGTTTATGGTACATATTTATGGTTTTAATCGTTTCTATTTCTTTATATGAAATTAATACCTACTTTAATGTTACATCTATACTAGCTATGTTACCACAAAAAATGTATGTAAGCCTTCTTCTATTTTACTTTGACAAGGTTCCTACGCGAACGGATTATAGCTAATTAGACTAATCGCAAATAGTGTGACCCGTAGCGAGCAATTTAAGGTACACTAGCAAACACTACGTCCCCACGTCTGGGATCCTGAGTACTATGCCTGAAGCCTCGAAAGTGTTCGTTTCATCATCACTTCTTATTGGTCAGCAGACCGCGCATAGAATACAGAAGACCCCGCTTCAGTTTTCCGTGTATCGGATGAATGGTATGACTGCTATAAAATGAGTCCGACGTGTCATACATTGACGACGATAGCTCCATTGCCTGCGAACAAAAATGTAGTAAGTAACTAGGCAGACCCCGGGGGCTTCACGTACCGCGAGGAAGCGCAACCGGGACATAATGCCGCGATGATCATGATGATGAACTAGGCAAACTTTTGTAACATGAATGATCTAGCGTAGGAGTTCCCAATCTTCTTCAAACCACGACTCCGTTTACAACTTGTAATTTTTTGGGACGCTCTCCTAAAAGAAGATCGCTGCATATGGCTTTAACAGACATTAATCCCAATTAACATAGAGTATTAGCTTGCTTTTCTAAGCAAAATTCTTAAATTAATTTTATCAAATCTGTACTCTCATAGGCTTTTCTAAAATAATGCATTTGGGATATTTTGATCGTCTGATGACGTAGTATGACGCCACGACGACGCCCTAAGACGCATAGTTTGGGAACCCCTGAATTCTAGCGTGACTTGGGGTTCATCATTATCATCACAGCCCATAACAGTCCACTGCAGGACTTAAGGCCTTTCCCGCGAGAGGGGAGGTTATTGGCATAATTGCTTGGCAGGCGGTAGGTGTTGTAAATATTACAATGGAAAATACTGCTGCTCATTTTCCAGCCTTCGGAGACTCCAGATCTTTTACCTCGAAAACATTAGTAGCCTTGTACGACACCCACGGGTATAAGGGGTTGGTGCTATTCTACTCTGCCGGCCACCACACTGCTAACTAGGTTTGACTATGGTTAGGGTGGAATGTGGATTAGGTACTCACGCCACATGTGCTGATATGATAGGAATCAAAAGAACTGTCAGTGGTGTCCGGCTTTGGTTCTGGCCGGCGCAGCTTTATTTCCGACCCTCCTGTGGACCGCATCACCAAACACGACATCAACCTTTTGAGGAAAGGCTTCCGAGGCTTTGGATCCGATGTTTCTATCTCATGTTTAACTACGTCAACGGAAACATCAGAGTTCAATGAATATGCCGAAGTGCCTAGGTTGGGAGTTGGGCTTTTTCTGTGACCTGTAAAATGAGAATTCAATGTTTTGTTAGTGGTACCTTTTTTAATTCAATATAAAACTTTCGGTAGAAATTCTCTAAATGGTAGTGAAAACCGTGTCTAAGTTTACCTTTAAATATTGTGATAATAGAATCTATACGTTTCACATTATCCGTTTGTTGTTGAGAGCCAGTTGTTGCGTGATTGATCTCTTCAACGCGAGTTGATGAGAACGTAACATGCTTTTTGTAAGCTAAGTTTGTGTATCGAATTTCTACAGATGACTCCGCATAACAACGTTCCTTGTTACAATTAGTCCTTGGAGAATTAGAACTCCTACTCCTTTCATTTGTATGAAAATATTTGCTTTGTATGTTTCTCCGACTCAATTGCTGCATTCCACACCAACTACAGAAGTTATGTTTCGTATTTTGAAGTGTATCACACCCCTGGCAACGTATGTAACCATCCCTAAAATTATTACCAACATGTTCCTTTTTATGTGTGTTCTCTGGAGAACAAGGAATCAATGTTTCAAAATTTTTGTTATTACCTCGCGAGTTACCTAAAATTTTATTCTGCCAAACACAATTTTCTTGGTCACCATTTCCCTTTTCTCCATTGTTGCTGTGACGAGTGTCTGTGCTGGTGCTTTTACTTTGTTTATCTAAAAGTTTCAAATTCTCGACGTTGTTAAAACTAATAGCATTACTCAATACTTTAGCATTGTCTGCTTCAGTGATGGCTTCAAGTTTATTCTTTTCCTGAATAGACACATTACTGTTTTCGCTGGTGATCAAAGAATTTCTTTTTACTTGGCCAACGGAAAGAAGGCTGTATTTTTTGCTGACACAAACCTTTGACTTTTTTAGAGCTGCAGTCGCAATTGCTCTTTTTATTTTCGAATATTGTTTCCGTGTAAGTACTATAGGCTTTTGTTTTGCTAATTGTTCAATCTGAAGGCAAAAGCTTCGGTTTAAGATTACCTGATAAGTTGTAGGTAATTGTGGAGAACACTGTGTCCTTTCGTGGTAGTATTGATGGAAGGCCGACTTATGAATCTTGTTAACTAGAGAACTTCGCATTTCAAAGGATGATTCGGAAGTTGTATTGTCTTTCCATAGTAGATTATGGGATGACTCAAAAGACGGTTTCTTAGATATTGAATTAAATAATAATTTCATATTGTGATCGCAAAGCTTCTGCTCATGTACATGATTATCGTCAGTATAGTCATCTTCTCTTTGCAGTTGATATATTTTTTTATTCCTAAACACAGAAATATATATATTAGTAGTGTAAGCACATTTTACTTTAAAATACTCCTTATTTGCATATTGAACTATAGTTTCTACATATTTCATAGTTAAAACTAGAAATATCAATTTATGTAATTATTTAAGAAAACTAGGTAATCATTATAAAAAAAATTAACCAACAGGTGATAGTGACAGCGCAGCGAAGAATTATCACCGCGCGATAGTAGTGGTATCTAAAAAGTAAGTAGGTACAGATAATATATTATAGAGAAATAAAAATGAATAAATTACCTACTTATTTTATCAATTTTAGAGAAATAAGGAAATGCGTGATACAAAAATCAAGCTTTTCATATATAGGTAGGTGCTCGTAGGGTAGGTTAGGCACTCCTCCACCTGAGTGTCTAAAAATACCACATAAGCGTTTCATATTATGATTCATATTATTAATTTGTCACAAACGTATCAATAAAGTCTGTTGTACGTTGGCTGGTCGAAAAGTTTTTAGCTAACGGCTTGTTATACATGATATTGTTTTAATTTTTGTAATTTAATCAGCGCATTTAGTGAATTGCCTCTCTCACATGATATTGTCCTTTATTGAATTTATAAGTTTAAACGTGGTCAGGGCGACCTCCTCGAACCTAGACTAAGGCAACCGCCAACTGCCGTCACTTCAGAAAACGTCATCAGGGTAAAGTCGTTATTAGAGACATGTCACAACATTAACAAGCATGAGATTCAGGATGAAATGAGGATTAGATCCCAGGTAGTTTCCACCACTTTACATGAACTTCTTAAGGTTAGGTAGGTTGTATCTCGAATAATAGCCTCCTTTCTCAGAGAAGAGCAGAAAGTTACTTGTGCCAATTCATGATACATAATTTCTATGGTCCGTAGAAATGATAGAAACTACATGGGTTTGAAACTATATTTCATACTGAATCTCACAGCTAGTAATATTGTGACATTCTTTTATCAGCGACTATACCCTGATGACGTTTTCTAGAGTGACTGACTTTGGCGGCTGCCCTGGTCTAGGTTCATGTTTCAGGTCGCTCTAACCTCGTTTAAAGTAAAAAAATCAACAAACGACAATAGCATAGGAAAGAGACAATTCACTAAAGGGGCTGATAAATTTTTATGTGATTCCATAAACATTAAACCATATTTTTAATACATCTTACAACAAAATGCTTCCCGCGTTACCACCGTCGTAGGGGTTGACTCTTGTTATTTTGCTGAGACATGTTATTTTTAATAATCGATAAAAATAACTAAAAGTTGCCGGCTAATGATTTTTGGCCAAGGAGTTTGTAATAAAATTTACCTGTAAAGGATACAAAAATTAAAACAATAGGGTGTATAACAAGCCGTTGGCTAAAAATTTTTAGACCAGCCTAGTACTCTAATAGATATGAATTATAATATGAAACGCTAATGTGGTCTTTTTAGACCCTCTGAGCTTTCACATGGCCTACATTTGATCGTGGAAGGTTTCCCCAATCTTTAGGTATTCCCAAACCAACATTCCCGTTCACTCCTGCCCCTGCAAATACGCAAAATTTTCATATCTCCTTTCACTCATCGTCTCTTACATGACGGAATCAGCCAATCATGAGTTTCTCTATCCTAGTGACTACACCTTCTCGAGCTCGTATTTTGATACTCAAACAAAATAAGTATAGATATTTAAGCAAAATATAAAATAAAGCGGGTCTGTAGAGCTATCTGAATAACCTTTTTCTCATTATGGATGAAACCCGAATTGATTTATTACCACCAAAAAGAGGTGTTCTCAAAATCTTTGTAAGTAGGTACTAAAGATGATCATTGCACCCAACTAGTCACAGAACTGCCTGTATATTAAGACTCTCCAATCGTGGTGTCCACTTGAGAACATGACCAACGGTTTAATCTGTTCTACGACAAATGCAAACTTTACCAATGGCTCTCCTGCTACAAACACGGGAATCACGAATAGCGCATTTCAAAGTTTTATTGATTTAAAACTAGAAATTTCAGTTGATTATAACTTTGAAATTGGCTGTGTTAACTTACAGTTTAAAGTCTTATTAAGCACACGATTTCAAACTAATACGAAAATTTATCTTTGTACAGAGTACAGGCTAGTTTTATGCCAGTGTTTTTAATCCACTACGTCATAAATAAATAAGCTTACGGTCTGCCTGATAGATACCTGGTCAGCATCGGGACTAAGATTGGTATCACGTGTGCTTTTTAGCCCCAAGAGTTCCCTTATCTCCTTGTCCCGCTGCACTGGGTCTACAATACCACAGTCATCACCCGGATAGTGTTTGATCGGTGCAATATCACGCCAACCTGGAACAGACTCTTTAACAGTCACTAAAATAAAAGCCTATATTTGCTAAAAAAAGTCAAATAATTCAAACAGTGACAAGATTTCAAAGGCGTATTAAACTTAACATAAAATCAATAAGAAATATGTATGTATGTAAGACGCTTTTAGGTAGGTATATGACACCTGCTCTCAACATCGTCTTGGCGCTTATCCCGGCCTCGGCCTGGGTTCGCCTTCCTACTAAATCTTCTCCACTTCCCCCGGTCTTTAGCATCCTCTCGTCGTCATCACCGGTCTAATTATACTAAGCAATTTGAGCTTTACAGGGAAGACACCTGCTCTTATAAGAATAAATTAATTTGAAAAATAAATTGGGTACCTAGTCTTGTCATGGGTACTTCGGTAACTATACCTTAATCGTTACCTATAGGCACAGATGACTAATTATACTCTGTGCTATGGGTAAGTCTGACGCGTTTACACAAAAAAGATAATTATTAACACGCACCATTAATAAGTATTTTTGTTCTGTCAATGCTGGGATTCTGTGACGTCTTTTCACTTCCTTCTTTCTCCTCCCTCCTGAAACCATTTTGTCAGTTTAAGTTTACGTACGTACTAGTTAAGTTAAGGAAGACACAGCGTTATTAGATTTCGCGTAAGGTGGACCGATGTCCTGGTAAAAGTACCAGGTACCGTAGGCGAACAGCACAGGACTGGCCTTTGTGGAGATTTTTGGGGAAGCCTATACGCCCAGCTGGTGGCGCCCCACAGTGAAATCATATCCCCTATCTAAATTTTATCCATGTCTGTTCAGCGGTTTAGGCATGAAAACTTAATGAAGACGGTATTTTATACTTCATTTTTTTATAATGTTAGTTTATATGTATGGACTGAGATACAATTATTAAAAAAGACTATATACGATTAACAATTTGAAAGCCTAATAATAAAACGCAGACAGAGGTTCCTAGATATAGGTACTTTTTGCTTTTGTCACGAAAATTTCCTTTATTCTAGTTCGGTTGCACAGTTCAATTAGGGTTTTTGCTACTAAAATTATCAAGATATAATAGGCCTACTTTGTCAGCTGTCATCGTTTCCTTATAAACGACATAATTTTTTATTATCGGTCGCGCGTTGTCGAAAATGAAGTTTATGTCGTGAATATAAGGAAATGATGACAACTGGCTGTCAAAGTGGGCCTATTATACCTCGATAACTGTAGTTTTTGAAGACCACCAGGATCTATTAAACAATAAACAAAAATATTCTACCTGTGCGAAATTTCTATGCTATCTCGTACATGGAATATCGATGATAATGACCTCAAACGGCCATCATCTATATCCTTTGTTTTCTGAAAACAGAACAATCTGTAACAATTGGCTGAGAAAAAAAAAACAATTTATGATAATTATCAACTCACATCGCTGGACGCTAAGTATGCTTGAGAAAATGATTTCCTTGGAGAATCGTCTTGATAGAAAAAATTCTCTAGAGAATGAGTGTCCTGGGAGCCTTGATCTTTGACAGTCTTGCGGAACCTTAGATCTGTTATCAACTTATCGTTTTGGAATACAACATCATAATATTCCTTCTCAGTGTCTATATTTATGGCAATATTAGATTTCATATTCTTGGGCGATTTTGGGTCTTTATGTTGCGTTTTATTCATTTGATTACTTAATGATTTTGTGTAAGAATCAACTATAGCCTTTTTCGCTAATTGTTGGTCCGTATTCGTGCCCCTCGATGGGGTTGATGATTTTCTTTTATTTCCTTGGTGAGCTGGCTGCTTTTTCTCTTTTGTGTTAGACTTGTTAGAGTCTTTAGAAGACCCTGACTTTACGGTTGAGGCTGAGACATTTTTGTCTCTAGTTTTCTTTGGAAATTTATTAGGTTCTTTTTCTGAAGGCTTTCCTTTTGGAGATTTATTATTTTTCTTTGTTTTAGGTGGTGGACTTTTAGATGGAGAAGGAGATGATGTCCTGGGAGAAACACTTCCGGAAGATGGTTTATTTTTGGGTGGCTTTGCTTTATTTTTTCGATTTTTAGGTTTGGCGTTATCTGTATCAGATCTAGCAGGAGACTGGCCCCTGGGAGAACGAGCAGGAGACTGTGTCCTGGAAGAACCACTCGCTGAAGATGGCTTACTCTTAGGACTTCTGGATGGGGACAGCTGTTTATTAGCCTTTCCTTTATTCGCTTTTTTATGTTCTTGATCAACACTTGATCTTTTAAATGTATCTGGAGAATCCTTTTTTTGAAATACAGATATAACAACTATGGGGCTTGAAGATCCTTTCGTTTTATTTTCATCGTCGGGCAGGTGAGAATCATGAGCCTCATTCCTAAGATATTGGACATTTTCATTATGAGAATATATTTTAATCGTTTCTCCTGCTGAAACTCCCATAGATTTGGTTTGTGTTACTTGATTCCTAAAACCATATTACTAATTAGCTTAAATTTAAATGTAGGTATGATAAAATTTTGTAGAAACTATACATGCCTTCGTAATGTAACTTTTACAGTACTTGTAGGTTTTATGTAGGTTATTTCATGTTCATATGGTGTTTGTGCGTAAGAATCTCTCATATTATAGTTTTGACTGTAATAATAAGTAAAACGAGTTAGATATAATAACTTAAAATGTAAATTAGCTGAGCACCCGCATCCCTTGGGGTCAGCTTGTAAAACTGGGGTCAAATATTAACTCCAGCCCGCGACTTAATAAAAAGCTTCCCGTTGATCACTCTGTGTAGATTTTTCCGTGCAGTGTTCCTAAACTCTTAAGTTCTTCTGAATTTTCCTAATTTGCCCTCTTTTTTAAATATAAAATTATTTTATCAATACCTACGTCCTCCTTGGGCACCCTCCGTCAAATAGAGACTTTTCCACCAAAATACTTTAGCTAGGAAGATATACGTACCTACCTCTTTCAATCTTTATTACCGTATCATCCTTGAGCTTACAACGATCTTTGGTTTGGATGACCCCACATTATATTCAGTGGTCAACACATTCCCATCCCATTTGTTCCGCTTCCATACGTCTTTTAGAACACCCGAAATTCACTTCCATATAATATTAGACCATAGAGAGAAATCAAATCACTTTACCCATAATAATTTACGGCTGTACTGTCGAAACTCTGATTATTTGAAGCTGATGTTGAAACGAAACTTTCCTTCTTACTAAGCTTCGAGGCTGCAGCTGAAACAAATATACTTAGGTACTTAATATAATCATGGGTGAACAGAACTTAAAGAAGAACAGCAAAATTGTGAAAACAAGAAGATTCTAGTATCAATAACTTATTGAACAAGCAACAAAAATGTTAGGCTAGAAAACTTACGTTGCTTTTGATGTTTAGGCGCTAACGTAGTGTTTATATAATATTCATTGTCTTTGGTGAGTCCTATTCGGCTACATATCTTCAAACAATTTCCTATGCCGGTCACTGCGCCTCTCGAATCTTTAGGATATTCGACGCTACTATTCGGGCTTTTTGAACTCGGACTTTTTGTTACTTCAGTGGAAGAGCCCTTAGGGCGGGAGTTACTTTTGTCAACCTTTTTCTTTCCTTTTTTCTTTTTCCAATCCATTTCTGAAGGATTAACAAATTCTTCAAAATATATTACTTCATCAGTTTGTCGATCATTTTTTTTACGTGTTTTTGTCGCTACATGGGCGCTACCCGCTGTTTTTACTTCATAAATTTTTTCTTTCTTTTTACCAGCTACTACAAAAATTACGTTACTTGCATTTATTGAATTTTCTAGATTCGATGCTACACTCTGAATTTTCTTAGTAGTGTGTTTCTTTATTCTTTTTTTGTTGCGAGGTTTAGCTCGGTTTGGAATTACCGTGACTTTGATTGTAGGTCTTCTGACGTCGGTTACTGAATCAGGCAGCGTATCGCCCGACGGTTTAATATTAGCCAAGTTCGAAATCTATAACAATGGGTAATTTATTTTAAACGTGAAGAAACAACTGCACATTCACGTTGGTTAGCTTTCTCAAACAAATTCGACGGTTGAAAGGTGACCATTACAAAAAGTACTATAATTTTAAAGTTGGATGGTGGCATCAAATGCTAGCAATTTGAAGGACGCATTATTCTGATCATATTTTAGGGTTTCGTAGTTTACTAACAAGGAATCCTTCTAGTTTCACCATGGTCGTCGGTCCGCGGATTTTCTCAGAAACTATTAGTACTAGAAAGCTGAAATTTGGTATGGTTAGTTATGTATAGGTATTATTCACGACCCAAAGTTGTAAACTAAAATAAAGTACCCTTATTTGTTTCCAGTTTAACCCTACAAAGACTCAATCTGCGTTCACAGAAATAAAGCCCTTTAATGCGCGATTCTAGAGCGTTCCTCTTACCATCTCAAAGGCTATCGGGATCCTTAATGACGATATTTCGAACGAAGGGAGGATACTTAGAGGTTAAGCTGATCTAGCTTCAAAAGAACTGGATGAAGCTGCTTAATAAAGTCAAGCGGTGCTTCGCACTGGAGCATCAACTTTAACTATACAAAGCACAATAAATCTGTCTCCATACGGAGCACTGATAGATAGACACATATGTCGTTTATTTATCACGAAATAGATAATTCATAGGTCATAACATTAAACAGACAGAAAATATATGAAAAAACAAAAGCAGGGAAAAAATCAAGTGTATTTAAAAAAGTGACAAAATGGAATATGGCGCCCACCTATGGACAGGTGCCTCCCAAAACCAAGTTCTTTCACTTTATACCATTCAACGCCGGGCTATAATTGTTCGTATTGTCGACGATCCCCTGGTCAGTTTGGATCACTTAGGCCTCCGGACAAACATTGACTCTCTTTGGTAGAGAGATAACACTCTCTCTACCGTCTGTGTATTACTAGGAATTTTGCCGAGGAACTGTTTAGTTTGGTGCCACAATCACTTTTCTCCACCCTATTGGGATAGATTTCTAAACATCCAAATAAGGTACGAGCATCGCGAGCCTGTTTACTGCGCATATGCAAGATGTGGAATGAGCTCCTCCCGAAGTCTTTCCTTTGCACTAAGTATAACTAGGGGTTCTTCAAACGGCATATCTACAAGTACCTCAAAGGCTGGCACCGCATCCCTTTGTTGTTGATGTCCAGGATGACGGCGCCCGCTCACCATCAGGCGAACCTTCTGACCGTGTGCCTCTCTAGGCAATAAAAAAACCTGCACTTGAAGAGTGATGGCCTTTTAAGGTCTACTATTTACCTACTACTAAATTCTAACAAGCACTACCTATCTGGTCAGATCTGTTAACAGGATCACGGAGTTCAGCTGGCATTCGCTCGACTGTTACCTGATCAACCAAATCCTGAATCATGATCAAGGCGGACCCCGAGCATTAGCACAATCGGGACATTGACGCCAAGACGACCACCTAACAAGCACTATGCCCATGTAATTCTAAGTAACTACAGTTATATTACATTTCATGCTCACATTTCGTTCAACCGTTTTCTTTAAAACCAGGGACGTAGAAGATAAAGTATTGTACGATTTTTCTTTAATTTTACGCAAATCGTTTAACATAAACAAATCGATCGGTGTATAGTTGCTCTCACAATAATCTAATGTGCCTTCACCGTGGCCTTGGCTGGACCCTCGAACAGGAGGTGGTTTTAAAAAAACCAACGTTTCTAAAAAATAACAAAAATAAATATAAAGAGAAACAAAAAGGAGCGGTAATTTCCTGTTTGTAAAACTACACTGAACCTGCAATGTCTGGGAAAAATGTGTAATAATCCATTATTTATGTATTTTTATTTAAAATTTTAAAAAGAAAATGCTACATATCCTAACCACATTTTCATGATCAACTTGACAAGCAATGTCTAGTTTGACATGTGTCTGACGCCTTACGATTCTGCAAAGAGTTCATCCGTATTATCTATGAGTGTATGCATCCTTTTTGAAAAAGCACCCTCAATCTCATTTTTAAATAAACGGTCAAATGGTGAATATAAGACAGAGCACATGACGCCGTAGACCTACCATGTCGCCTAAGATTGTCTTGCGCGACGTCATCAGCGTAATCCATGAGCCACAGAGGCGTGTCCACAGAGATCTGGTTAAGCCTTAGGGTTGAACAGTCTCGGAAGTCGATTGGTACCCCGTTACGGTACTTATTACCTACGGTAATGCGTTACTCGTGATATTTCCTTTTTTCTATTATTTTACTTAATTACCTATATTTACCTACCTAAGGTAGGTACCAAAGTGCGTCGGTGTTTGTTCGAACCCCAGTGTCGCCATGTGCCAATGACTCTTTATTTAGATATGTAGCTACATTATTTGAACTGAACACTAAACGATGCTCTTACGATGAGGGAAAACATCGTGATGAAACCTGCACATTCAGACTGAATGAATAAATATAATCCAATCCAGGTTGGGTAGTCCCAAGAGGGTGCTTAGCACGTTAAGCGCTTAGGTCATAGCTGACCAGCCGGCTAATTCTCATGAGAATTCACCCCTCTTCCTCCCCCGTAAGCCCGGAAGCCCGTTGGGCCCAATTGACCGCTCTGATGAAGATGTTCTTCTTCTGGCAACAAGGAACTGTTGTAGGCAAATTGTAACCACGACATAGTCAAACTTCAGCTCTATTTCATTCTAGAGGTGATCCTCTGGAATCCCATTGACCACGTGATCCGACTGCTTTACAACTACTGATCGGACGACATGAAAGGTAAGTAGATACGTAGGATATTGTACGACCAGATAGTAGTAACACTGGCAACAAAGGTAGGTATTATTTCATAGTCCTTCAGTTGGTGGATCATTATAATTCGGACGCCTTCAAGTCTAAAGTGAATAGGCTGTTCCTAGACAGGCATACTCACTATCACATTATCACTTCCCATCAGATGAGATGGCAGCAAATGCCTGGCTAGCCTTTTCTACAAGAGTAAAAGAATATATCAGGGATCTGTTAAAGTAAAAAAAAGAAACTTGGATACCTGCTTAAATTTTTTTTAATTACAGGCAAGTAGGTAAGTACATAAAGACATCAAAATATAAACTCAATAGAGTTCTTGTTGTGAAAGTAAAACATGTTGATGTAAATAAATCAATGGGTACAAAGCTCTTTTCCTGAAGTTATAAGTACCGCCCACTCTAAGACGTCACCGAGTCGCATCAATGGGTTTTCGTTTTTAACTGAAAATCGAAATACATAGAGATGGTTAAGAATACCAAGTTATGAAGTTAATCATCATCTTTGCGATAATGTTCCACTTCTGCTCTCGCACACGAGGGCCCGGGGTATTTGACCATGATCCAGGATTTCGCAGATCAGATAATTACTCCGTGACCTAACATAACCAGATAGGATCATGCTTACACAAAGTTTCATCACGATATTTTCTCTCACTGTAAGAGCATCGGTTAGTGTTCCACTAATGTACATAACTCAGAAAAGTGTCAATACCACCAGGCCACCAACGCTCCTAAATTAACATGAAATGAAAATGCTGAATCGTGTCAAAGGGGCGATGACATCGTCACACAGCGAACTTAGTTATATGGAGTACGTACTAAAAAACGAGTACAAATAGTTACTAGCCGCACCTGTCGCAAACTCGCAACTTGGTAAAAACTAATGTGTTGAAACGAAAATTACGTAGTATATGGCTTCTAATTTAAATGCGAATGCATGTCTCTCTGTCTGTTACGTTTTCACGCCTGATGCTCTGAACAGATTTAGACAAAATTTTACAAGACGGCCTGACGTGATGAAGAACTAAGACTTCTTTTATCTCCAAAAAATACCAGAATTATACGCAGATGAAGTCTGAGGCAAATCTCAAAGTATAAATTGCGTCGCGTGTACTACGTAAAGACAACGCGTTTCATGGCTGACCAATCCACTAGTTGGTTTCATCCCGATCATTAGTAATGAGTGACATTTTATAATATAGAAGAAATACCAGGACTACGCTCTTCACAGTCTAGTTCAGTTACCTTGTACGGTGACGTGCTCCTTGGTTGGGGGGTCTACATTTTTTCTAATGGGTCTTCCGTAAACGAAATGGTTAGTAGACGGTACTGCTTTATGGTACTCCTGTAATTATATGCATGACACAGTAGTGCGCTCTAATCCGCTTTATAGACTGTAAGGGTAACGTAGGTTATCCTACGTCAAGAAAATAAAACAAAAAAAAACCACTTTGTTGCGATAATGGACGTTTAGGAGTGCCACAAGACGTCGTTTATTTGGGTCTCGTGGGTCACTAAAATTTAAATAGCTTTCTTTGTGCCAGGTTGTGCACGGATCGACCAACGTTTTGTGGGTTTCCAAAGTGGATTTTTTCTTGTACTCGATGACGTAGTAAAATATACGGCGCCCTCACAGTTTAATTAGAATTGCATAAACAATTGCTATTTCAGTGAAACAGTCTTCAAATGCGTGGCTTCAGAGGCCTTCATACTCCCACTTGTTTGACCGGGCCCACGCAGCCGCACCACGCTCCGATTGCGCGCGGCTATGTGCGCGATTCAAGGGGGCGGTCGGTGTGAACGTGGCGCATGTGATCCAAGCGCAAGTACCTAGCCGAATCCATCGATAGGATCGTGGATCGTGGACCGCAGATGTATCAGGTGGAGCGCTTGCTAGTTTGCCTCGCTCAACTATAAAAAAGATGGCGAACTATTTGCAGATATCGCCAAGCCGTCCAAAGTTTTGTGCTAATATAGTGCGTAAGAGTAGTTAGGTAAGTGAAGGAAATTTAAGTTCGGCAGTGGACTGTACATACGTACAGTAGATAGTATGTAATGTACTCTTATGAAGTGTTCAACATATTTATTCACGTCCATATCCCAAACATAATCCGTCAAATATTCCCCACATAAATTCATGCTAATTAGTATGGGTATTATATGTAAAGAAGTAAAGATTGCATTCCGCAGAGAACATCGGTGGCCTAACGGTTAAGGGGTACGAGTCGAAAGCGAGAGATGCCCTGTTATTATGGTCATGGAGGTCAGATGAAAGACGCTCCACTGTAATTACCATCTGCTAAATCCTGGATTTTAATCAAAGCGGACCCCGGGCTCTCCCGCACACGCGAGAGGACAGCCGGGCGGTAAAGGAAGGCAAGATGTTTTTTTTTTATAAAGAGGAATAAGTAGTTATTCGTAAATGTTTAAATGTTTGCGGTAGGGGCCAACTGATTTCAGAAACTCTTTCACTAACAGGAGGCTATACAATTCCCAAGTGTCATAGGGTACTTTTGGGCAGGGTGGCAGTGGGCTCGAACAACAGATGGCTGATGGGGCAGTATAGTTTTTGAGTGGCGACCACGTACCGGAAGACGCAGCGTGGTCCACAAGGCGGACCGACGACATGACTCGACTATCTCAGTGGACAATTGAATTTGACATATTAATTAATTCATTTATATTAATCTTACACTATTTGATAGACGCTATAGTCAGTGGCCAACTGTGTAAGACAATAACCCCGCTGGTAAAGATCGGAGGTACCAGCTGGATGCAGAAGGCACAGGACCAGAATTTGTGGGGGGATCTCTGGGGGGAGGGGGGCTATGCACAGCAGTTCGTCACCAGTATTTCGGCTGATTTGATGATAATTATGATAGGGTACTTTTGATTCCGGACAAATACTAGAATCCCGCGAAGTAATTGATTTTTACAGAGATCCGACATGAGCGCTGCTTATCGCAAATAAATTCACATATAGGTTACTTTACAGTTATTTTTACCTGTAACCAGATATTGTTCCTTATTACTTTTGGGTCTCTCCTGCTTGCCTTAATCCTAGGGTTGTAGTCTGGCGGATGCTTCAGCATGTCGTAAGGGCAGAGTGGTTCCACGGGTGGGCTCCAGTTGGTATTGAAAAAAGTATTTTCAGACACAGGTATTATCATCTGAGTGACCGACCAGTCGTGAGGCACGTCTGCGACCGGCATTATACAGCCTGGTAAACACTTTCTGGTGGGAATAACTTACAATGTTAAAGTATTATGTACTCACTCAGTTTACCCATTCGTGCCAAACGATCACTCATAAGTAGGTCATCATCACAGCCCATTATAGTCCACTGCAGCACTAAGGGCCTCTCCCACGAAAGGGGAGGTTATTGTCATAATCTCCACGCTTGGAGATCGCAGTGTTACAAATATAACAATTGAAAACGCCAACTGTTGCCCATTTTCCAGCCTACGGAGACTCTTAGATCTTTTGCCTCGAAAACATTAGTCGCCTTGTACGATCTACGAGTGTAAGGGGTTGGTTCTATTCTACTCGGCCGGACACCACACGGCTACATAAGTAGGTATTTAGTTTTAATTATGTACTCAGGTACTTACTCTTGTTTTGACACAGACAAACTGGTGTATTTGCGGCTATTGGGTAGTATGTACTCTACATTTAATTTCAATATAGGTAACTAAATACACCAACTTAAATTTAAATAAAATCCGGAATTGTTAATTCATTGCACAAGACTTGTACTCATCTTGTTATTATCTTGACATGGTTGCTATTAAGCTTAGTATATCAGTATTAAATTAAACAAAAATAATAGGTATTGCTGGATTCATTAATTTTTAACCAATTGCCAAAATCATGTTACAATAAAATAAAAAAATAAAAATAAGTGTTCACAAGATGTGGGATATTTATCTGTCATTCTAATACCACGACAACGACATTATTTATCATTATTTTCTCTCTGGTTTCTTAAGCAAAGAGACTACGTTTTTAAAACATCTTCTGCTCGACCACAGACATGAAGAGAAATATTTTTAAAATTAAGTGTGTCTGTACCTCGTCTGTACATTGAATATATTTACAAAAAAACAATTTAGGGCGATAAAGAAATATAATAGGACCACGCTTAGTCCGAATCAACTGACAGTGGTAGAAAATATAAAATGTGGATATGGCAATATCTATTGGATAATCTGTCCTTGTCAGTCATTGTCCATTATTATTTAGGCGATCCGCACACTGGAACGCAGCACCGTACAGTTGTGCGTGACGTGCGTTAGTGCGTTTGAACTGTCATCGGTTTCTATGGAAATTACTCATAGTCGAACACATTGACAACGCATCCACGCGCGTTCGTGCGGATCCGTCGTTTTTTTCTTTGCAACATTTGACACGGGCTGCGGGTCAGATAAGTTTTTGGCGCTGTACTTTCTACATAAAAGGGCGTCAAATAGGCCGCTGCTGTGAAGTGAGGTCTCCAGGATTGTCAAATAGGTATTCCGTTACTCAGTTCTCAAATTATTTTTCGCCTAAATAATATAATTTTATGAAAATATTATAACAATTTGGAGAATTCCTAAATTTTTTATTGTATATAAAACAATATAAAAATTACACATATTTCCAAATTTCGCCAGAATGAATGCTGCGCTCCAATGTGCCAATCGCCTCAACAATATTTTTCAAGTCAGTCAAATTCTTTGTTATGACTTTTATGAATGACGTTCTATGACGGATAAAAGACATGGCATTAGTTGCCATACAAAGATTTTTTTATTTTTTTTAAAAGCGATTCGGACTTAGCGTGGTCCTACTATAGTAATAAGAATACTTGAAAATTCTAGAATTTTTATTTTGTTCGTGTTACATGTTTTGGTAGTTTGGGGTCCAATTTAAAATCTAAGCCATATTTCATCTAATTCGGTTGGATAGAACCAGAGATTTTAGCTTGACCTCTCCATAGTACTAGCTTTCATACATTAGGTAGGACATTTAAAATGGTCATTGGGAAAGAGATAAACTGCCCTAAAAACGATTTACATAAGGACGAAGTTGCGGGCAAAAGCTAATACTTTGTAAAGAAAAGACATCAACGCGAGCGCATTTGATATCTTTCATTGAGCGTGAACCGCACAAGTACAACATTATAAACAGTGTCCACCGTAGTCAGCCTTCAATCATATTCTACTACAGTAGGACTCGTGGACGGTTCTAAGATCGGATGAATTGTGCTTCAGCCCGGCATGAAGTCGTATTGGTAATCTGATACAGAGCATTCCTGGCGAATTTTCTGGTGTATAATTCGTTCGAATAGCTTCATATTGTGGCTCAAAAGTTTGATACCTCGATAGGTCCGCACCCATGAACACTGCCCTTCCCTTTATAGACGTGCCATTAACAGGATCCTGTTAAACAGTTCAGTGAGAATGAGTACGCTCCGGGTCTCTAATACTCGTATTTTCCAGGGTTATATGCGTATTCCGTCATAGCCAACGGCTTTCCCGTTGTTCATACGGGCCAGAGACCTCTCCACCTCGTCAGTGGTAATCGAGCTTATCGAACCAAAGTTTGCAGAGAGTTAAGATGGTGGCACGAAATTGTTGACCTTGTTAGACGGTAGGTTGATTGTAATTGATTTTATTCCAAGTTCTTATTGCCACGTCTCCACCATCAACTCAGTTCACTCCGTTCAGTTCACATAACATTGCACTGTCACCTTCTTGACATCTATACTCTATCGGTATTCTATGCAGACATTCAAGTCAGATGATGATACAGTATTATGGTATCAGCGAGTTGATCATATCATAAAATAGAGATGGAAAGAGGCCCTCAAAACTCTTGAAAACAATGCAACTATCTTAAGTTTGTAAACCTCGGAGATAAGGGGGGAGCAGTCAATTTTGACCTAAGATAAAATAAAAATTCAACATTTTCAATCACTTTCATATGATATGCAGTTCGCAAACTTTTTTCTGAATTTCCCCAACTTGCCCCCTAAATTGTCCCCCGATATTTTCAACTTGCCCCCTAAATGTGACCCCCATATTCTAAATCTGTCTATTTACGTTACAAGACCGCGTTTGGGTCACAGAAATTGATAATGTACCAAATTTTAACTTAATCAGTCCGGAGTTTAGTTTCAGAGAAAATTGGCAGTGATAGACTCATGCATCTATGATTATACGGGTCCGAAAAAAGCGGCCTTGGATTCAATCTGTAGCTTAAGCAAGAATCTGGGGTGCATGAAGTGCCGCCGGCCAAGCCGAGCAAAAAGTAGGGGGCACTACTTACTTTTTCTCAAAGCGTTTCGTCGAATATTCAGACCCTCATATCTCCGTTCTCAAATTTTCAAGATGTAAATAACAGTCTTACAAAATACACAAAGCTTCATTTATAATCGTGGAAAATAAGCTTCATTTATAAACAGTAAAAGGGGCAAGTACGTATAAACTGTCGGATTATGGTCATAGGAACTTTTTATTTAAACTTTGGCTCTTTGTATTGTCTTCATGAGAACTATATTCGATTCAGGGTCTCATGATAGAGTCGATCGGCTTATGACCGCAGAGTGTTGTGGTTGTGTGTGTCGGATGGGAGTCGACGCATGTAAAAGGCAAAACCCCACACAAATATGGAAGGTCAAAAACAGATACCTGACACAGATAGGGCGTCGCCGTGAAACGACACGCAGAGGGATCGCCCTACCTCTTTGTTAAATAGGTTAGGGCTACCGGACCAAGGGCGAACCCAAGGAAATGTCCGCTTTGCCAGTTGGAACCTTGAGACGCTGACAGGGCGTGCTCGTGAGTTGGCCAACGTACTCGCCAGGTGTAAAGTGGTAGTGGCGTTTCTGCAGGACACCAGGTAGAGGGGCAACAGGTCCCGTAACATCGAGAACGGGCTATAAGCTAAATATACGCTGGCTCTCCGAGTGGAGATAGCGGGGTGGGGATCGTGCTCTCTAAGGAGTTTTGGGACTGCGTCTTGGACGTGAAGCGTGTAAGCGACCGCATCATGGTTGTGGGAGTGCTTATCAAAGGGGTCGTGACCAATTTGGTAAGGAAGTGACTTGGTTTTATATTACGTATAGATTCATCACCTTCCGTGACGTTACGAGAGCATATTGTCATCATCACAGCACATATCAGTCCACTGCAGAACTTAGGGCCTCTCCCACGATAGGGAAAGTTATTGCCATAATCTCCACGGTCAGCAGGCGGGTTGGAAATCGCCATGTTATAAATATAAATATAACAATGGAAAACGCTGCTGCTTGTTTTCCAGTCTATAGAGACTCTAGATCTTTTGCCTCGAAACCAATACTCGTCTTGTACGACACCCACCAGTATAAGGGGTTGGTGCTATTTTACTCTGCCTATGATATGATCCATGTACCTATAGATAACGTAAGATAATCGTTTCTTACCAAAACTACTGTGAGAAGTGTGAGAAATGGTAGAAAACAGTACCTATACCTCGGTTGATAGTAGTAGTTTTCGTATTTTAGGTTCGTGTAGCATTGGTTTTTACGAAATATCAGCCTTACATCTCTAGGTAAAGTGATGCGTCCGTGGCTAATGCGCTTATTACATTTGACCAAATGATTAGGTTACTGAATTCAGTCAAGTGTAATCGCATTTAGCAAATTAGAATTCTAAATTTAGAAGAAAGTCAGGTTTCTGAATTTAGGAGCCCAATTAAAAAAGCAAAGAAGGTGTAATAGCATTTAGAAACTTAATTCAGATGGTTCGCTCAGAAACACATTTTTGTAAAGTAATTTAACTTTGTGAGCTTAATCTTGTTACATTAAGCACACCATTTTGTATGTTTATTATTGAAATGAAGTTTATAAATCATACCTTTCCTAAAGATGTCATATTTAAAATAAATACTAGTGACGTTAATAGGGAGCGTCGGTAGCCTAGTGCATATGGGGTCAGACTCGTAAGCGACCGGTCCCGGTTCCCGGTCCCGAGGTTCGAAACCCAATGCCACCATGTATGAATTACTTTTTACTGAGTTATGTACATTAGTTAATCACTAACCGATGCTCTTACGGTGAGGGTTAACATAGTGATGAAAACTGCACAATCAGGTGACTGAATGTGTAACCATGTTCAAATCGTCAGTTTCCCCTGTTAACGGGGAAACGGTCACGGAGATAAGATGGCAGTCGCTCTGCTATAATTACCTAATCTGAGAAATCCTGGATCATGGCCAAGGTGGATCCTCGCGCGCAGGAGCACAGAACAATAACGCCAAGATGATTTATAAGAATCATGTTTGGTTTTCATATAAATGTCAAACAATAGTTACAACAATAGTTAGTTTCCAAACACAACATCTACATAAAAAGTAAAACAGATTGGCGGGAATTCAAAAGTACTGGAGACATTCTCATACACGGCACGTTCGATTCCGTGACGCTTCAACCAAAAACTAAATTCAGTAACTGAATTTAGAAAAGTGAAATAAAAGGTAGTTGCTTCTAAATTTAGTCGACTGAATTTAGCCATGTGTAATAAGTGCATAAGACTGCCGGTATCAGAAAAGAGCGACCAATTGAAGTGGAGTGGATTGAGTAAGAAACCGGACACTGGCAAAAGCCAGTAGAGAATAATAAAAGCCAGTTAGAGCATTCTAAAAGAAAAATATAAATTAGATAGAACACAAAGCATAATGTGTATGAATCCTTAGCCTTTCCCTCGGCACCAGAATAAAAAAAGTAGAGCAAATGTCATCATAGTTCATAGACTGTGCAAATGTCATCTTGGTTGGTTGAGATGATTTGTTTGTAATTGAAAATTTCCTTATTATTTACGATAAATAAAAAGTCTTCTGATAAAATATGGCTACTTCCAGCGAGACATCTGATCGTAATGTTAAATCACGGCGTCCTGCTGGTGAGTAATGTAGTAGTTTAGGCACACCCTGACCTTGTATTCTTTGGTTGTTGTACTATCGATTTTGAACATTTTCTTGTTTTATATCCAGAATCAGCATTCAAACAGCAGCGCCTGCCTGCCTGGCAGCCTATTCTCACTGCTGGCACTGTATTGCCTACATTTTTCGTAATCGGCATTGCTTTTATTCCCGTTGGAATTGGGCTATTGTATTTCTCTGATGAGGTAAGCATCACAAATAGATTAAGCACCTACCATCTGCAGTAGCTGTTGTGATTTGGCTGTTACTGTGTCTCATGCTCATAGTACCAGTGATTCCTACATAAGAGATAGACACCTTGTATGACTAGATGACTAATAAGAAAATCTTTTCTAAACAATGTTTTAATAGAAATATAAAACTTATAGCTATAGCAGAACATTGTGTGGTAGCTATTTGTTTTAATAGCTTAATTTCATAAACTTGTTCAGTTAGGTACAATAGTGGTTGGGATCTTTCTTTTAGGTATAAAATACCGTAGCAAGAAACCCCACTCTTCCATCAAATGCATGAAAATACATGTAAAAATAAATACATATTGATATCTTTTAGTTACTTATATACTATTGCAGTTGTAAATTTGAACATTTTCATTTACAGGTTAAGGAACATGTAATGGACTATACTGACTGTGTTAAATATGATAGTGAAGATAATAAGACTTGTGCAGTTTTCATTAAGGAAAGTAATTTGGAACCCTGTAAATGTCAAATTCCATTCAATCTTACGGAAGACTTCAAAGGACATGTTTATTTCTACTATGGTCTCAGCAACTACTACCAGAATCATCGACGCTATGTTAAGTCTCGGTGTGTATTATATTTTCAATTTGTATTTGTCTGTGGATAATTATTTTATTTATCCTTATATTTACAATTATTTTATAATCAATATATTTCATTATTTATATGATTTAATGAACCTACCTACACTTTTTCCTGTATGTGTTGAGTTGGGAGTGATCACATTGTATTAACCAATGTCTTTATCTTATCTGATTCAATAAATACTCAATTACCACTAGCAAAGCGCTCACTCACAATTAATAGTCCATGTATTATTATTGAATTGCCTACTTGTAAAATTCGTTTCTTTATTATTGACATCCTTTACATATTTCCTAAAATTTAAAATTTTCCTATGGCTTTAAAGTAGGCCCTTCCAAAATTTACATAGTGGATTTCACTGATTTCTAGAATCATTTTCTATACGTGCTGCAGCGTAGGTAAACCCCAGCCTCATAGCCTATCCTGTTCCAATGCATGGTCTAACTGTGCAGTACTTTTGCTCGATGAATTGACTTAAAAGTAAATATTTTGCGAAGTTTTATATTTATGTGCATATTACATGTTATGCAAAGTGATATTTCATTGTCATTGAACTACAGGAGCTTAGTTAAGCATTCAGTTGAATGAAATATTTTTCAGGGATGACAATCAATTGCTTGGACATCTGGCATCCACCGTGTCTGGAGACTGCGAGCCATTTGCTTATAGTAACAATATGCCGATAGCACCATGTGGGGCAATCGCCAATTCCCTGTTCAATGGTAAGTGTTCATCTTTACAATAAGTCCTATTTAGCATTTAGCCAGCCACTTTTTGCACTGGAAAAGTGTGGCATATTATAAATTCCAGAGATGGTATTACGTATTTCATAAAACCCGACTAGTTAACAATTTGTCAAAAATGACGTAATTTGGCTAATTGTTACGACAATTGTCGTATCGTAAGACTTAACAATATTATAACTCTCGACATGAAAAGGGTGGTAATTGTTACTTATTTTTAGGGCTGTCGTCTTTTCCGATTACAAATATGTCAGAAATGTTTTATGGAACGTAGAACTGCTACTAACAATTGTAAGCTATGAAACAGGGCCCTGGTATCATTGGGACAAAAACAATTTTGATATTATTATTTTTTTACCTAATAAGAAATCGGTCAATCAACCTACTCTTTCACAGCTAGGCTACAAGTGTGTCAGGAGGAAAATCGAGTTTGGCCGTTCCCGCTAACATAACGCGCAAACGTCTAATAAATTCCAAAACTAAGTTGATAATTAATTCAATTCTTTTTCTTATACCACATACTGTGGCTTAAAAGTAGCCCGATGTATCATCATTACTGCCCCTTTATCATGGTCGTCCTGTGACAGTGACGCATACACTAAGGGATCTCAGGCAACTACTTTAAAAAGTAAAAGGTTAGTTCGGCGTGCTCTCAATAAGTGGCGCTGCTTGGACAGAATTTTCAAGTATTGAATTTGGTAGCCGAAGTTACGCGGGAAAGTGTTTCGTGAAAAGATACTTAGTTTTAATCCCTTTTTTGAGAAGAAAGCGAGAAATGTCTACATTTTTACTTATCTTACTTTTAATTTATTTTTGAGATTCAACAATTATTTGAACTAGTTTTTGTTTTTAATCGTCCCGTGGACGTCTACAAGTATTGCGACGAAATATCGGGCTAACCGCAAATCACGGTATGCAAGAAACCCAGAGATTAATTTTAAAACCTTTAAAATGTTTTATTATGTATGTTAATGTTAAATGTCTGCTTGAACACCAGACACCCTGTCGGTATACTCGTACGAGGTCCCCGGGCCGGTGCCGGTACTCAACACCAACATCGCGTGGCAGTCGGACCGCGACATAAAGTTCCGCAATCCGGATGGCGATCTCAAGACTGGTGAGTTCGACTATTTGAATATTCTTTTTAGCTCCCACGAAAAAACACGGTGTTATAAGCTTAAGGTGTGTGTCTATCTGTGGCCCTATGTATGTGTTAAGGTGTGTCTGCTGTTGGCATCGAAGCTCGCGAACGGATAGACCGATTTTGGTAAAGGTTTATTTGAAAGCTAGTTTAATCGAGATACTTCTTAACTGTGTTTCATTGAAATTGGACAGGGATTATGCGACTTTTTCTGTCGGTTAGATTATATTATTTGCAATAAAGGATTTTTATAACGAATAGTGAGAAAATAATTTTTGCATAGCTTTCAAAATGCATTTAGACTCTGTTTTATGTACATTAGTTTAATACTAACCGATGCTCTTACGGTGAGGGAAAATATCGTGATGAAACCTGTACATTTAGGCGACTGGATGTGTAACCATGATCCAATCTGGTCAGGTTTCCCCGGTAGCAGGGTCATGGAGGTCAGATGGCAGTCGCTCCACTGTAATTACCTGACCTGCCAAATCCTGGATCATGATCAAGGCGGACCCCTTGCCTCGTGCGCGAGAGCACAGCCGGGACATTAACGCCAAAATGATGTTTTTTTTTTCAAAATGCGTTTAGAGCTGCATGGCATGGGGATTTTGGCGTGGCTTTGGCAGTAGAGGCCCACTTGCCTTTATGTTGCCTACTCTGGCAGCTGAAAGACAAATGCCCCTGCGATACCCCTAGCGTTGCTAATGTCTATAGGCAGCCGTGACCACTTTCCATCAGGTGGCCCGCTGTTTGCCTACCATATAACATAAAAAGCTATCATACAATTACTAACTAAACACTCAAACGAATAAAGGAATATCGAGGAATAAGTTCATTTTTTATGCTCCTAAGTGACACACGAGCAGACATCTGATGGTTAGTGGGAACTGTCGCCCATAACATCTACCATTCCTACATATAAGGTTGCAGCTAACAATAATACAGAACCGCAGGTGTGTTGTCACTGTAAGGACTAAGATGAAACGCCTCATGCCTGTAATTTGATAACAGTACCTATAGTTTTAATTTGTTGCAGCGTTCGCGAACTTCTCCAAACCCTTGAATTGGCGTAAAAACATATGGGAGCTGGACCCAAATAATACGAAAAACAATGGTTTCCAGGTAGGTTTAACATCTGTTACTGCTAGCGGTTTAATATTTTTGTTTAGATTTTTTACTCTAGACGCCAGACGCCACGTACGCGACACCATCATATGAACACAAGACACTGTCCACGCGGGGCAAATACAAAGCGATTCGTTTCGCTCGATATCATACGCGCGTTGTCGTGGTATGATACTAAACGGTTTCCAATTTTGATTTACATCATGAAAAAATCGATATTTTGATGCAAAATGCTGGTTTTCCCTATTTTTGAACAGTACTTTTTCGGTGTTGCCAATGTGATTTAAAAATATTGAATTTTTCATGCCGAAAATTATAATTGAAAACCGTTCGAATCGATGCGAGCTGACCACCATACATTGCGTCCACATGCAACGCGCGATTTGCGAGCGACAGGGTCTTATGCGGAAGGAAATAGGGTTCGTAATCCCTTACTAACTCGTGGCGCGGCGTCGGTCTAGTGCAGTTCTAGCTTTATGTTTAAATCACATCATCACAGCTTATAACAATCCACTGCAGGACATACGGCCTCTCCCACGAAAGGGGAGGTTATTGCCATAATCTCTACGCTTGGCAGGCGGGCTGGAGACCGCAGTGTAAATATAACAATGGAAAACGCTGCTGCCCATTTCCCAGCTTTCGGAGACTCTATATTTTGCCTCAAAAACATTAGTCGCCTTGTTAGAATTCACGCTGTAAGTTAGAAATGAGTACTCCCAATCCTTAGGAAGACGACCTGAGTGGTTCAGTTGGTTAACATGCCGGTCGCCACGCTGAGGTCCCGGGTTCGATTCCCGGCCGAGCAGAAATTGAAATGATGATGATGATGATTTTAATTTCTGTTACGGGTCTGTGTGTATGTATAATAAGTAAATACATAAAAAGCATATACGAGTAAATAGTTTATCAGTTATCGAGCACCCATAACACAAGATTTGCTTATTTTGGGGCTAGATGGCGCTGTGTGAATTTGTCCAACCGTATATATTATTTATTATTTAATCCGCAGAACGAAGACCTGATAGTCTGGATGCGGACGGCCGCCCTGCCGACCTTCCGCAAGCTGTACCGACGCGTGAACCACGACGACACCAACTTCAAGCCCGGACTCATCAAGGGATCGTACTTGCTCACCGTCGAATATAGTGAGTTTTACATTTATTTTCTACTAGCTTTTGGACTAGATTCCTGTTTAGGAAATGTATGAAATTCCTAGGAAATGTATACGATTAAATTTTATTTACACATTTCCTGCCGATTTTAGGCACTGTATACGTTTCCTAATATAATGACGGGTTACATACATTTCCGGTACATATACAGAGTGTTACATAATATATGTATGAAGCCGTGAAGTGGATGGAGTGCTAAACATATTAAAACGATAGGTACAATTATTTCTGTCATACGTAAAAATTTTGTACCTATAGTTTTCATGCATTTAGCACTCCATCCGGTTCACGGCTTCATACATATATTATGTAACAGCCTGTATACAGAATATATAATTTTAGTACATTTTAAAGGTGTAATTTCATAGCATTCATGCATTAGTATACCTAAAGTTTGTACTAGAGTTGTTGTAAGAGGAAAATAGGTAGTGTTGAGTCATAGGACACAAGGGAATGCATTCTGCAGTTGTGCATTTTCCTAAACACCAACAAACAGCCAGAAACAAGACATAATCGTACATACGTAGGTATACTAAATAAATACAAAACCCAACATTAATAACAATAACTTATAGCTATTACTATTACTAATTAACATGAAAAGTCAGACAAAACAATTATTGTGTTTATTGCCGAGACCATTTACCGCTTAATCATTTTCTTTGCCTATTATTACAAAATTGCCTTTTCTTCAACTTATAATTATGTTGATAAAAGAGATTGATGAAAGATATTCTATGTGCCTATATGCCAGGACTCACGAGTGAACGAAAGAATGGAATGGGGAGCCCGAATCGCATGTTCAGCAATGCTCGACGACCTGAGTGGTTCAGTGGTCAACATGCCAGTCGCCACGCAAGAGGTCCCGGGTTCGATTCCCGGCCGGGCAGAAATTTTAATGATGAATTTTAATTTCTGTTACGGGTCTGGGTTACGGTTCTATGTATAATAAGTATGTATTTAAAAGTATGTAAGTAGTATATCAGTTAGCTAGCACCCATAGTACAAGCTTTGCTTAGTTTGGGACTAGATGGCGCTGTGTGAATTTGTCCACGATTATTTATTTATTTAATGTAGGATTTTTTAAGGAAAGATCAAGTCAAGAGTACATACTCTAAGACGAAAACTACCTACCCATTGTTTTTCTTGCATACAAACCTTCCATTGACCATTACAAATCCAACTTCGATTTATAGACTAGTGGACCCGGCGCGACTTCGTCCGCGTACACCTACTTTACCCCTACCTACCCTCTTTTTTTTGCTTATAAACTTTCCTCTTGAATCAATCTATCTATCGTTGAAAACCGCATTAAAATCCGTTGCGTGGTTAAAAAGATCTAAGCGTACATAGGGACAGACGGCGGGAAGCGACTTTGTTTTATACTATGTATAGATTCATCACCTTCCGTGACGTTACGTGAGCATATTGTCATCATCACAGCCCATAACAGTCCACTGCAGAACTTAGGGCCCTTCCCACGAAAGGAGAGGTTATTGCCATAACCTCCACGCTCGGCAGACTTTGGAAATCGCAGTGCTATAAATATAACAATGGAAAACGCTGCTGCCCATTTTCCAGTCTATAGAGACTAGATCTTTTGCCTCGAAAACATTAGTCGCCTTGTACGACACCCACGAGTGTAAGGGGTTGGTGCTATTCTACTCTAGTTTTAATTATGGCCAATGTTTTCGAGGCAAAAGATCAAGAGTCTCCGTAATCTGGAAAATGGGCAGCAGCATTTTCCATTGTTATATTTAAACACTGCGATCTCGAAACCGCCTGCCAAGCGTGGAAATTATGGCAATAACTTCCCATTTCGTGGGAGAGGCCCTAAGTCCTGCAGTGGACTGTTAAGGGCTGTGATGATGATGTACTTATGTACTTACTCTTGTTTTGACACAGACAAGCTCGTGTATTTGTGGCTATTGGGTAGTATGTACTCTACCTTTAATTTTAATATAGGTAACTAAATACGGCGAGCATGTTGTCCGAAACAATATTTTTAATTGATATATTTATTTTATTTCCTACCCAGACTACCCTGTGGCTGATTTCAACGGCAACAAGACGTTCATAATATCGACGACGTCGCTGCTCGGCGGGAAAAATCCTTTCCTCGGCGTGGCTTACGTGGTGGTTGGAACCTTATGCCTGGTTCTCGGCATCGTGCTTCTAGTCATACACGTCCGCTGCTCCAAGAGGTGAACTTCTAAGGCTCTTTAACCATTTTTATAGTAGTTTGGCGGTGAAGGGATAAGGTAACCGTGTTCCTTTCATGCCACCCGTCCCCTATATCTTGACGTCCACGATTATATCGTCACGTTACAATATAAAAGCACCCAATGCGTTGTCACAATACAAAACATTTCGCGCTCATGCCTCAGTCAATGCTCCACCAACGATAGGCGCTTACCATCGGATGTCAATTAAAATGTATGGGTGAGCGGCACTGAAGTTGTTCATACATGTCAAACCCACACACAAATGTCAGCGATATATACCTAATACACTTCGTCACCTGGAGTGATACCGCCTATCTCCGATAGTACGCTGCCATTTTGATACAATTGAGTTTAAACCAATCACAGCAAGACAGCGCTGGCTCTTGCTTGCTGCGATTGGTCCCAACTCAATTGCAGCAAAATGGCGACGTACTATCGATATACATCAGAGACCATGACTCCCCAAGCCCCATTCCATCCCAAAACCACTCCCATTCCTTAATCTATCCTTACAACCCTCGCTAGATACCCGAACCCATCCATCTTTATTTTGGAATCGCAGCAAGAGATGCACGGCAATCCAAGCACCAGTGGCTCTGAAGACCCGAATAACACGTGAGTGACGTATCTAAACAAAGTAGAGGCATAGTCGTGAGGCATGTAGACTCATGTGTAAATTGGCGGTTTTGTTTATAGTGTGACTTCGTCAGCATAGTTTTTATATTTCCAGTACATTTTCCATTCGATATTCCGATTTCAGATTCCATGATCACGTCACTTATCATGTCACTCGGAATTAGTGTGGCTTCCTGTTAGTAAAATTATACAAATAAAAACAAATTAATTACATGGCCATCTGTCTCCTGGGTTCAATCGACCACGACGCATTTTGAGAGGGTCAACTGGACCCGCTGCCATATTCCATAATAGTATGTATGTAAACACTTTATTGCATAATAAATAATTACAGGAATGAAAAAGTATAATTTTACATAGCAAAGGCGGAAATAGTCACAGTGAAAGATGTATATTTCGTTTTATACTATAAATACTTATTCTAGGTAGTTTTAGAATAAAATAGGTATCCCAGGATTCCCAGGTTTTATACCTGTGTTTAACTCTTGACTGACTCGTTTTATGTTTGTTCGCAGCACCACCGAGATGATCAACGTCAACCCCCGCACGCCCTATTCCTAAGGAGAAATGGTTCGAGTAATCACTAATTACTCTGATAATTATTATTGTTTTGTTTGTTACAATGACACCTTCGTAGAGAGCTTTTTATCTCGATGCAACTGGAGCCGAAGTATCGATATCATTAAACTGTAATTTTTTTTATGTCGAAAATATATTGGTTGGAAGAAGAATAATCGGACATATTATAAGTATTTTTTGCGTTTTACATGTACACGCCTCAAATCATTAGTCGCTTTGTACGACACCCACGAGTGTAAGTGGTGCTGTTCTACTCTGACGGACACCACACTTCCATTTTTACCTATATTTATAATACTGCGATCTCCAATCCGCTTGCCAAGCGTGGAGATTATGGCAAAAATCTCCCCTTTCGTAGGAGAGGCCCTAAGACCTGCAGTGGACTGTTATGGGCTGTAATGATTACACGTACGTAGTGGTTCCGTGACTGACCAATTAAATGCATCAATGATGCATTTAACTGCGTCGAAATATGGGGCTATTCGTAACAAAGCTGAAGAATACTTACAAAATGTCTGGCAGCATCCGCGATAATTTAGCGTATTCTCGTTGTCCCGAGAGCCATCGAATTGCAGCTTTAATTTTCTCTCCATACAGCTGAAATTGGCGTGGCGAAAAAAACCGGTATCATTTTATTTTGCTTTTGCAATTTCGGCCGTATGCGAAGTGAATTAGGTTGCAACTCGATCGCTACCACCCTTAGAATTCGGCCAATAGAGACAATGAGGCTACGCGGAAAACTTACCTTCAAAACAAACTAAAAGTATTTTCTAGCTAATGGATCCTTAAGTTCAAATTCATTCCAATCTATCGCCTTTATTTTCTGACATCCTTTGGACGTAGATCACCGAGATTAGGCTCTTTCGTTTTATATTGAAGCGTTATCGCAAAACTTTTTAATTAAGGAAAAGTAATTCTTGGACTAGTTCAAACACTTCATTTTACTCTTATTTCTTACTTTTCTATTTGTAACGGCTTCGCAAAATAACTAAGTTCAGTTCAATTGTGCAGTGTCATCGGACGTATGTGTATCGCAACCTATTAGATAAATTTGATATCGTCCATACATCGGATTTCGCTGTACAGATAACTGAATGTCTGAAAGTGAACATGTGTAGGTAATGTTTCTGAACGTGCTATATTTTTGCTGCAATATATGGCTACAACATTTATTAGATTATTATTTGTTATACACTAGCAGCTGTAAGCTGATGCGTGTAAATCACGACATTTAGTTCTTGTAATGTCTATTCAGTCTTTTTAAAACAGTTTATTGATGGAGCACTGATCACGGATTCCAGCAGTTCGTTCCATGCACTGACAATCCCATTTGGTAAAAAATTGCCAGCCATTTTTTCTATTGCTGTTTCAGGCGCACTCTAATGCTATGGCATAAGTGCGTCCTTTTCTCATTGATATGAAGTTCGCCTTTTATAACAATATTGCAGCCACATATTACAGTAAATGGCCTCTTTAGACGCTAAAATAATCCTTTTAAGCAATTCTTATTGTGAAGAGATTTTTCCTCGTGATATTTTTGTTTCACAACTATGTTAAGTGATGAAAGTTTATTGTTTATTTCAAACTTTACTTGCGTTCTTTACACATTTTATTGTATTAAGCGGGACTCGCACATCGGGAAAACAAATCGAAAAGGTACGTCGCGTGTGAGTGCATTTAATACAATAATATGTGAAAGTTTATTGACAAACATTAGCCAATACAGCAAACGGTCACGCTGTCTTAGCCCACTGGCTTTCAATTGAGGCTTGTGTTGTAGAGGTAGTTTTAGTTCTAATAGAATGTACAATTATAGGTCTTGAAAATTTAATAAGTGTTATAGACAGATCGAGCATTTATAGTAGGGGATTCGGCCATAGTAATATCTTCCGTCTGTTAGTCAGAAAAATCATTCATTATAATAAATGAAAATTATTTTATGAATGTTCACCGATATTTCCGTACTGACCAAGTTTTGTCCAGGCAAATATTGTTGGATAGGGAAAAGTAGTTAATTTCATTTAACATATAACTCGATTAAATAACCGATGAAAGTAGATTATCTCCATGACAACCCCATAGTTGGACCAGGGTGAGAGTAGTCAACCTATTTCTTTTTCGAGTCATATTTTCGTATAATGTACGATTTATCTGAATCACAGATGAAGGAAGACCTTACTATGGCCGGATCTTGGACCATGAAATCAGTAATAGGTTCTGACGGTATTGGAGCTGCACGCAATTCCACTAGATGGCGCAACTTACTTTAAAGTACTCGTGCTATTGGTCAGAATCAAACGCTCACTGTTAACAGTTGGATTTTAGCCAATGAAAAGGCGTTATTTTGACAGTAACAAGATCTTGAATCAGCACGTTACACTGTCACTCTGTCACAATTTTAACTAATGAACTCAATGTCATACAAAATGCTAGAACATTAGGTGACCAAGGCCACCAAATAACACAATAGCAGTGGTTATGAACGGGTATTTGACAACTTACAGTCGTCCTTTTTGGAAACGTGACATGAACCTTTAAAAAGGGCAACAAAATATAGATGATAACTTCAGCTGTGAATAAGCCTCTATGCCCTACGTCCAAAATGTTCGGTCGTGCTGTCGTGCGTCGTGGTCGTGCGTTTGGTCGTCGACCTTAAACAACGAATCCATTCCAGCCAATAACAGGGTTTCATTCTGAAAGCAGACTTCACGGTTCAGTTACGCCATCTTGGGGAATTTGTGATCACGTAAACACTGGCGACAAATTCCTACTAGGTATTAAAATAGCATATATTATGTTCTATGAGTGAGAGTGGGTGTGGCTCCATGCAGTAACCTACCTATGTATAATAGAATCATTTCTTTTACACAATTAAGTTTTCATTTGATCTGTTTATTATAATTAAGTTACATGTACTTTATGTGTTATTGTGATAATTATTGTATTTATTATGTATTAATTTCTTAAATCGGTAGTTTTAAAATCGTTAAGTTTTATGTATTTGATTGAGGTAAGAACAAATACAAAAAGATTTTATTATTATACTTGTTGTAAGTGCCTTTTAGATAAAATGTATGATGTCGTACGAGTACATATGTGCTTTTCTACACTTCTATAAATTTTACGCAAAATTGATATTCAACATTTATCTATTTTTAGAAATTATATATTACTTCATCATTACTTCTACACATTTTTATGCTATTCAGTGACAAACGAACAGACATCCTACCTGATGGTAAGTGGTAACTGACGCCCATAATATCTTCAGTTCATACATTTAGGTTGCAGGTAACAAAAATACCAAACCACAGGTGCGTTGTCACTGTGAGGACTAAGATAAAATGATGAGAGTACTCCGTGTCCTGACAGCTACAATATCTTCATAATTCAGTTCAGTGAAACGTATGATAAAATCATTTCCTATCATAAATTGATAAATTATCACGTAGAAAATTTATGCATTACTATATTACTATCATGTTTCGTATATTTTTAGGTATTTGCACTTTTACATAAAAAAATTGTCATGAAAGAATGTCGTACTTATAACATTTCTAAGCTAGGTATATTTATTGTAATAATACGTTACTTATAATAAATGTTTAGAAAATATGACTTGTTTTATTTATATTTAATTAGGTATATTTTGTATCCAACTCCTTGATTTTAAAAGTGTTTAAATGGATATTACAAATGAAGCCAAGTAAGTATCTATTGACGTTTATTGGTCACCTACTGCTACCTATTCAGTCTCGCGTGAAGTCTGTAAAAACAATTCATACACATCGTACAGTTGGCTGGCATATGGCATACGTAGGCTGGAAAATGGGCAGCAGCGTTTTCCATAGATATATCTATTTCACTGCGATCTCCATCCCGCCTGCCAATTGGAGAGTCCCTAAGTCCTATAGTGGTCTGTTATGGTACTTAATACCTATCCCTTGTTATTTATAGTCAGTTGTACCCCTTTAATCAGAATGTAATTTTAAGACAAAGGTACTCGTAGTAAGGGTCAATTTAAGCTAGCGCTGTGTCGTAGCGCATTTCTAAAAGTTAATATTGCAAATAATTCGCGCGTCTTTTTATCTCAGAAGAAACTGAGCATTACATTGTTGAGATTACTTTTAGAAATGCGCTTCGATACAGCGCTGGCTTGAATTGACCCATAATCTTTAAAAAAAACGTGTTTTAATATTAGACAAGACAGGCATTTCACCGTGCCGTCTCACCTGTTGGTAAGTGACGATGCGGCCGAAGATGCGGATGAAGCATGCCGTCTTGGAACAGCCTATTCACTCTAGCCTTGAAAGCGTCCACATTAAATTGACCAGGGAACCACTCGCAGGCAACGTGTTTCATTCTTTAGCCGTACGCATTATATAGGTCGAACCAAAGCGGCTCGTGCGGGGTTAGCTGGAAGATCTACGACATAACGATGAAGAGTCCACCCAGATCGCGTCTCCCGTTGGCGGAATGAGTTAACAGTTAACTAAATGTAATAATATATGAGAAATATCTCACCTTATATTATGTGTACACCTAATATCTACATGGCGGCGAATTTCAAACTAAAAAGAAACAAAATTTTTGATTAGACTTCTTCATAACATTACACGTAGGTATTTCACGTATAGGGCACGCCCCAAGAAATGTTCAGGTTATCATATCTTGCCCTACTAATATACCTACTTATTCTCGATTAGATAAAGTTGTAGATTAAATTATTCATTAAAGGTTTTCCGACGACTGAATGCGCGAGCTGCGAGTTGATAAACTTAATCATCTATAACAGCTCACTTCTTGCTTCTGGTTACAGAGTCGGAGTTAGATGTTCACTGCTAAGTTGGAAACCACTTTATATATGGCAACACACTAGTTTTCAAATTCAAAAGTAGTTCGAAAAACTCGAGAACTAGCAGAATAGTATTTACTAACTTGATACAACATTTTATGCGAAGTCGTTTTGGTTTTAGGCCCCAAGAACTCCTAATTCATCCCTAATTCCAAGTTAAAAGTTAAAATTTCACGAAATCTCGTAATTTAATCTAAGTACATATTTATTAACTGTGCTGGCTCTTCGACCCAAAAAGGACCTTCGCCTCAGACACCAAAAGACGCCACTTATGTCGATCCTGAACGGTTTCCTCTCATTTCGGCCTCTGAAGCTCGGATAAATCCTTCAGCACTTCATCCAGCCAGCGGTATCTAGGACGTCTCACCGGTCATTTCCCATTCGGTCGTCCAGTGCAGATTCATACAAGTAAACAAATATTTAATAGTCGGTAGGTACCAGCTACAGATCGACCGATTACGGCCCACAAATTGTTCACAGCTAATCATTACCTATACCATTTTGATAAAAAAGCGTGCCTTTCATACCTACACTAATAACGCTAAAATTGCCTATCTCAGATAACACCAGTCGGTTCTTTAGATCGTACCGGACCGCAGTATTGCGGATTCGTGAGAACCCCTCAGGTTTCAAAACTCAAAATGGGTCTGAAGGTGTTTCTGGTGTCGCTGTGTTTCCTGGCAGTGGCGGCGGCCCAAGAGGACGGCGATTCCGATGGCTCCCTGTTCCCACTTAACATCATACACTACAATGACTTTCATGCGCAGTAAGTAAAACCTACGTATCTTATAATAATAAATAATCATCTTTCCGTCCTGATGACATTCTGTCGCCTGAATGTGAAATAATGTTTTCCCTCACCATAAGACCATTGGTAAGTAACTAAATATAGGTACTGTACATAGCTCAGAAAAAGTCTTTGGTACATAGCGGCACTAAGGCTCATATTCGGTACCTCTCGCTTACTTACCTATATGCCTTAACCATTAGGCCGCCTATGCTCTCTTACGTATCTAGGTACTCCACTGTACACGATAACGCAAATTAAAAAACAAGCTGTTTTGAAATTAACTAAGTGATGTGACATGAAGAACCAATTCACGAATGTAGATTGTGGTTTTCAATAGTCACTGCCCTACCCCTGCTTGCCTCACAAAACTGCAGAGCTGATGATACGTTGATATAACTAATCATCACTTGCTTAGATTATCCTTCAAATCGAAATTGTTATTCGGTGGTAAAAACAAGTAATGCTAACGAAGCCATCCTGATGTAGGTACTCTGTCCGACAGAGTCATAACTCAGATCCTTCCTACGGCACTATAACCCCTTGATCCTCCTCGATCATATCTTCCATTTTGTTCTGTCTTATTTTCCAAGATGCAATCCTCAAGTATCTGAAGTCTTCCTCTACACAATCTAACCACCGTTTCTGAATTTTCCTCTGACCTCCCTTAGAGATAACATTAACATCCCGCTCTCTTGTCATCCTCCCTCCAAGTGGCCTTCCCATCAGAGACTTTGTGACTTGACGAGCGTTTCTTGATCTCAGATAGCAATAACCTATGCACACAGCTTCGACGAGGTCAGCCCCCAAGGAGGGGTGTGCAACCCCCAGGAAGACCCCTGTGTGGGAGGTTTCGCGCGGCTCTACACGGCTGTCAACCAGGCCCTGGAAGCGGAACCGGACTCGCTGCTGCTGAATGGCGGAGACACCTTCCAAGGCACCATCTGGTACAACTTCTTGCGGTGGAACGTCTCCTACCACTTCATGAATATGATGCCGCACGACGCTCATGTTAGTTTGGGTTTGTCTTCCTATTTAAGATACTATTAAAACTCACTTTATAACGTCGATTTGTGTCAATTTTTCCACTACTGAACAGTCCATTGTAAGCGACTCATGTATCAAACTCGGGCAGTCAAAGATTTAAGTGGGCAACTAGAACTTGATTGCCAAAAGCCAAACCGTTTAGTCAGAGATACGCCATTTTCATCATCACTACTAACGTAAGCATATTTTTATATTTTGTTGATGAAATTGGCCGTGTGGAATTAGAGTAGAGTAGAATTGTACCAAACTATTCGACTGGGTGTCGCAAAAGGACTAACGTCGAAGACCAGAAAATGGGCAGCAGCGTTATCGAATGTGTATGAGTATTTTAATTATTACTTAGCTACAACGAGCAGAAATGGACCAAAACACCTGACTAGAAATAAAATGCCTTCGCAGGTTCTCGGCAACCACGAGTTCGACCACGGCGTGGAGGGCCTGCTGCCGTACCTGGAGCGGCTGAACGCACCAATGCTCGGCGCCAACGTCAACACGACCTTCGAGCCTGAGATGGATCCTTACATCCAGAACCACATCGTGGTGGAGCGCCACGGACGCAGGATCGGCATCATCGGAGTGCTGCTTACTGTCGTGAGTGGTTTAGACTTTAGGCTTCACTTTTATTATAAAACCTGACCAGGAATATATGAGGTCTATATGATTATATTAAACGAGGATTTCACGCCACGTACCTTTCTTCTCTTTTCGTGACCCCGGTGGACGTAACCCTACTGAAACGTCGGGAAAACAAATCGAAAAGGTACATCGCGTGTGAGTCCTGTTTAATATAATAATATGTGTAAAGAACACTGTCTGCCAAAAGGGAAGTACCTACTGTTACTGCTTGCTGTTGCCAGCAGTGTAAAACTGAGTTCTAAATAAATTTGTTATAATGTATAACAAATTTTTGTCTTGGGCAGGCTTTAGATGGGTTTTATTTCTCTTACTTTAAATAGTTAGAGCGGGATACATTAGTTATTTAACAATTAGGAAGGAAAGGCAAAGGTCAGAACAATAGAGCTCCGTAGCATCCTATTTTTGAGTGCGTACAAAGCATACTACCTCTACTCTCCTACTACGGGCGAATGTGGGTGTAACAAAAATGAAAAAAACGGCCCGCCCCTATGTTCCAATCTGCTCAGGATCCCCTGTTATCAGGGTCACAGAGGTCAGACGGCAATTGCTTTGGGTAGGTGTATTAATTACCAGCCAAATCCTGGTTGTCAAGGCGGACAACGCAGGTTTTCGCGCGATAGAGAACAACCGATGTGTCGACGACAAGATGATTATTATTTTTTATTACTTCGATAGCTGATATCAAAATGGTTCCGATAAAAGCAATTAATGTCCTAATATTATTTACAGGTGATTACACATTTAATTTGTTTGCAGATTAAGATATATTAACGTGCTTACTGGCTTATTTACGTAGATATACCACGCCGATTTCAATGTATTTGATTCTGGATTGCTGCTTATAGGATATTTTATAGTTATTAATATTCTTCTTATCGAGTCGATGGACTAAATTCTGACTAACGCTTTATTCGCCCAGTATTCGGCGACGCATACAGCATTTGAACTGTCCTCGAACAAGAGCCCCATTGAACAGGATTGTAAGGACCCATTGTAAGGACTCGTGGTTATTCACTAGGTACACTTAACACTTATATCATAACATAAATCGAGTTTGTCATCATATTATCCTATTATATTGACTACCGCAGTGCGGTCAATCACAAGAATATATGATTAATAACATAACTATAGTGACCTTCTATAATCTTCAATAAATAACTAACACATATTGGTGCAGTCGTGATGAGTACCATAACATTATAACACACGTAGGTACTCATTAATTCGTGACGTATACGCTAGATGGCGTTGTTTCGTGAAGTTGTATTACAAACTTATATTTGCCGCTGTAATGTCAATGCAGGTGTAGTCACGGTATCAATTATTCCATGTACTTACTGCAAACATAAGTTTGTTTTTGTACATCGCGCTGAACAGTTTGCGTGACAAATAATGACATCCCTCGCAAAATATATCAACGTTATCGCTTCTCGGCCTTTTGGCTAAGATCAAAGTGTAGTATCTGTTCTTTTCAGCTTAATATCTGAAAGTTCCCTCACTGAGGGACCAGTATATTAAACTGATTTTTGTAACCCGCTGGGATGTTAGGGGCTCGCTCCACTCCCGGCACGGGTCGGCCCGGCATTGCAGTGCCGCCGGGATCGGCCCACATAGTTCCACTATCAATAATTGCAAGTACCGCAAATGCTAGGGCAAGTAACGTGAAGTCACGTCACATTGCGTGTGACCTGACTTCACATTCCTTACTACCAAAAACTAAACTTAAGTAAATGAAAAATTTGCATAAGTAACCGGCCGGGTAAAGTGTCTAAAAGACTGGCCGGCCTGGCCGCATTACCCCGTCACTGTTGCCAGGTTAAATGATCAAAATGATCACATTTTTGGAAAAATATTAGTTTCAAATATTAAAATAACGGGGATAATTTTTAATATTATAGCTAGATAAATACTTTATTGCACATCAACAACAATAAATAGCTTACGTTTTACCTTGTTTTTATAATATTTATGAATGATATTAAAGTAAAGGGAACATTAAAGAAAAAAATACTTGGTTTATTTTATATATTTTCATATTTCAGAGTCACTTTCAATAGTTATAGTTGATTTAGTTTTGTTGTACATAGATACATTAACTTTATTCAACATATCTTTCGTTTAGCTGGGGCTACGGCCTCAGCTGCGGACGACCTCAAGCGGAGGAATTTCAGCCGTTTGGAGTGGAAACGTTGGGACTGTGGGTGAGACCCTGGTGCGAGAAAGTTTTTTATAGAACTTTCCAAAAAAATTAATGACACGTCTGGTTACCAGACACGGGCAACGGATTAGCATCGCTATTCAACGAGGCAACGCAGCCAGCTTTCTGGGCACCATTTCGGGGGGCAGCGGTGTGGACGACTTTTTTAAGTTTTATTATTATTATATATGTATTAGTGTATATTTTAGGTGTAGATTTTAGTGTATAATTTTATTATAACTGTAAATATTTTATTATGTGTACTTTAATAAATTTTTACATATCTTTATTGGGTTCAAACTGATCACATGTTTTGTTGTTCATTTTAATGGCTTGTTTTGTCAATAGATTTCAGTTTTCGTTTTGATGTCATTTACCATGCTAAATATTCTTGCGCATTCTGCATTAGAGTGGGGCAATGACAGTATACTCAATACGGTAACTTTTAAACACAATCGTTTATGACTACGGTAGTCGGCAGAACTAGAAAAAATATATATAATTACGGTAAATCTACCGTAGTTACGGTGCACTTGGCAACACTGATCCCGCTGGATAGCGAGGCTAAATCTCTGGCCTACGTGAGGCCAGCCTTCTGATCATTAGATGCATCGACCAGGCGCTTGTCTATCTCCCTGTATAGGGTATGTGCGCCTGGTCCCCACGGCCTAAAGGCACAAAATAGAAAACTAACAGAAGGTCCACACCCGTCGTCTTCGATAATTATTACTTAAACTTGCCGACTTTTTTAAAAGATCGAACAGAATTTTAAAGATCGTTCACAATAACATGTCCCTTGCAAAGGACCAATATCTAATCCTTGCTATAATGTGATGATAATTGCTTCCCAGGCTATTCAGATTGTGTTCAAGTATGTATGTATGTATGTATGTAATGTCTGAAGCTGGTATGGAACATCTAATGATGTTCCATACCAGCTTCAGACATTATGCCTTTAGTAGGCGTAATAATAATCTACTGTTCCTTCAATTTTTTTAAAATTATCGCTGCCTTATTATATCATCAGACCCTGAGAATAACCTTTCCCTGACCTGGGATTTGACCCACTTCCCGGTAATCAATTAAATTGAAAATTTCATATACATGTAAATTGATGACAATGCAATATTATGGTATTAGTCAGTTGATCTGATGATGGAGAAGAAATGTGGTAAGCGATTTTTTTATATTAGATTAGACAGGCATTTTTGACTAGAAACCATTTAGGCGGCCATTACGGATTCTTATTCTGTTAAAAACTGTCACGTGGTGCCTGAAACTGTTCAACTAGTCCTAGGGTCTCTAGCGGAAGACCTTGGTCAACCTCGCTTCACCATCGGCATTAGAACTTGTAGCTTAGGTGCTCTCGTGCTTAGGTTCGACTAGCCTCAAAGTCTGAAATGGTCACCCATCACTTCTTGGACGCTGCGTGCGTTGCTTGTATGATATTAAATAATCTTAGTTACGTACATGTACTTTTATTTTATCAATTACTTGTGGACCCGGCGCGACTTCGTTCGCGTCCTACTCCTATCCTACCCCTACCAAACAACAACCCCCCAACAACTACCCTACACCTACCCTACACCTATCCACAACTACCCAACAACTACCCTACACCTACCCTACAACTACCCTACACCTACCCTACACCTACCCACAACTACCGAACAACTACCCTACACCTACCCTACACCTACCCTACAACTACCCTTTACCTACCCTACACCTACCTTACACCTACCCTACACCTACCCACAACTACCCTACACAAATTTAAAAATAAAAAAGGTATCCTATGTCCTTCTCCTGGTTCTAAGCTACCTCCCCACTAATTTTCAGCCAAATCGGTTCAGCCGTTCTTGAGTTATAAAATGTCTAACACAAATTGTGTAACTAAGAAGACTTTCTTTTATATACAGTGTGTCCGGGGAAGTAGTCGTCAAATTTAAGGAGCGTGATCTTTGGACTATTTCATCGACAAAATGACTTCAATTAACAATCGCGAGCGAGCACTGCGTGAAAGTGCTTGAGAACGTAACGTCAATGTGTGCGTGGCGGAAATGGCGCATTGTTTCCAGTGGACCTTCTGCTTGGAGCGGGCCGTTCTTTATTTTGTGCCAAAGGTTTCGACGCCAAACGGCGCAAATATATAATCCCTGCTCAGACAAATATATTTGCGGCGCTTGGTGTTTTCGGCCGATGCGGCACCGGCCCCAGGTTGACTGGAAGTGGCAGGTAGATGGGACGGCGCAATGGTGTCGATGCAAGTGGCATCCCAGACCAGAGGCCGCCCCAGCTTCCAGGGTGTTAAAGTCATTCCGTCGGGCCTTTTACCGTCGTCGCGGGCTAAGCCATTAGGCTCAAGCACAGCAGGAGCCCCGACGGAGGCAAAGGCGCGACGAATAACGTCATTGAGGGCCGCGTGCTGAGGTATGCGACCGGCACTCCTGCAGCACGATAGGCCATGGTGGCCGAGCTGGTCAACTTGATGCCCACAAAAACAAAGTTTGTTCACTTCTCAAAGTAAGCCGTCAGTACAATTTTCGGTTTTGTATGGGACAAATGTACCGCCTCTTGTGAGGCCTGCCCAACACAAGGTCGACAACTGAACTGGTGTATCGCCTGCGGTATAAGGGGGGCAGAATGGGCGACGTCATGTGACGTTTCGGGGCTGAGTGCGGCGGCGCGAGGCAGGGAGCACAAGGGACGTTTCTCAATGCGCCCGCGGACTCCGCACAGCGTGGTTGGTTAATTTACAGACTCGGAATAACGCACACGAGGTTAATTTACCGATGATAAATCCCCAGGTGGAGGCTTGAAAATGTTTGCTAAAAAAATTAAGTGAGGCGCTCCTATATTCTCGTCTCGAAACTAAACTTAGATGTTCATATGCACATATTAAATCATCATCATCATATCAGCCGTAAGATCACTGTCACTCAAATTTACTATTTCTCTCTAAATAGTACCGAGTCCGAAAAAACAAGACCTGATGGGCGCTTTTATAATTTGTAACGTAACGATAATATCGTAAACGTCTACGATATTGGAGAGAGGTGGCATGAAGGGGACATTATTTAATATGAGAGGAGTGTGAAATTTTAATTGCGAAGGTTGTGCTTCCGGGTTGCTACAGAACAAAAATGTTGTAGTCTCGAGACGTTTCATATTTGACTTATCCCTTTCAATACGTGTCCCTTTCATGCCACTTTTCCCCTACATCGTAGACGTCTACGATAATGTCGTTACGTTATAAATTATAATAGCACCAAATTGCTCTATGACAGTAGTAAAACTGATAAAATGTGGATATGGCAATAATCTGGGAAAAATCTGTTCTTGTCAGTCCTTCTTGTAAACATTCAGTTATTTGGCTTGAACTTGTACTTTTAATTTGTCTAAATTATTTATTAATCATGCTTAAAATTATCTCTCGTACTTCCTTTTTAATTGTTTTGCCCATTATTTAATAATATTTTTCATAACTCGCGAAAATAAACCAACCTACAGAAATCAAATTGTTTGTTATGACTTTTATGAATGACGTTCTATGACGTTTAAAAAACTTGGCATAATTTGCCATATGGAGATTTTTTTAATAAGCGATTCGGGCTTAGAGTGGGTTTATTATATCTATCAACCATTTGTCCTTTACCATTGCAGTTTTCAGCGCCGATCGGCGAGGTGATCATGGAGGACGAGATCGCAGCGATCAACCGCGAGGCGGCCATCCTCACCGCGGACGGAGTCGACATCATCATAGTGCTCTCGCACGTCGGCTACGACGGTGACCAGTTAGTATACACTGTACATACATACATAAAGCTCACGCCTGTGTCCCACAGGTGGGGAGGCAGAGACTATATACCGCATACTGTATACTGTACTTGTAGCATTTTAGATTATTTTCACGTTATATTAGCATAACCATTTAAGGTGGTTTATAAATTTTTTGTTTTCGTTTAAACTGACTTTCAAATAAAGAAAACCGCATCGAAATCGGCCAATCCGTTCGGGAGCTGAGATTCCACAGACAGACACACAATTTTTTCGTCGGGCTTCAAAAATAATGGGCAGCAGTGGCATCAGCGATTTGTGTCATAGATATGTGGAAAATGACAAAGCCTTCCACTAATCTGGAAGAGGCTCAATTCCAGCACTGGATGTTACAGACTGTTGATGTTCCGTGAAGCTATTTCATTATATATATTACAATATACTAGCCGTTCTCAGCGGCTTCACCCGCGCGCAGTTCGGACCTGTAAAAACAATAAATTTTCCCGCGGGAACCTATTCTTTTCCCGAGATAAAAAGTTGCCTATATCAGACGGAAATAATGTATTTATTTACTCATTTAATTAGTAATTGAACACAATAAAGAAAAATAGAGAGATAACATAGATATAACTGACACAACAGCCACTACTTATTTGTTATACCTTTATAGAAAAAAGATTGTATTTTTGTATTTTGTTTTTGTTTGTAATGAGTAAACTTAAAACTAGTTGATAGCCGCTCTTCTACATATTATACCAGCTGTTTCACCACGAACCCATGCACCCCTGTCCTTAGGCGCATCGCAGCGGCGGTGGTCCCAGAAGTGGACCTGATAGTGGGCGCACACTCCCACACACTACTCTACAACGGACAGGCGCCCGACGGGTCCTCGCCCAGGGGCGCCTATCCCACCGTCGTGACCCGCGCCGATGGACACAGGGTAGTTAATGACTTCTTTTTTAAGCTATTACATAGGTTTTATCGCGGGCTTTGAGCGCGGCGACCGAATCAAGAAATTCCGTAACGAAAAAAACCTAACACCCCCACTCCGACCGGCACAGAGCGGTGCGGCGTTGAAAGCCGTGCATCGTCTAACGTCGCTTCAGTTCGGCACGGTGTTTGTGTGCGTGCGACTAAACGTATGCGTGTAGACTAGCTGCTCATAACTGATTCTATCTCTTTTAGACACAATGCTAGGTGAGACAGCGTGCTTTTTGGCCGCGTCCACGAGTGTGTTCGAGCCCGCGACTAGTTGACCCTTAACGTGTATGTATATGGTACGACTGTACGAAGCTCGCATTAATTAGCTCGAATTAATATCAAAGAAAAAAAAATACTGCATAAATTAAATAAATAAATAATTATAACTGCATAAGTTGATAAAAAATGCTATGCAATAGCTTTACCGCGGCAGTCCCCGAGTGCCACACGTATTTTTTTTATATACTTATTCTTACGCGCGATGGAGAAAACTACATATTCTCGGAGTCTCTCGAGGTGATAGGATATCCGAGGCAAAACTAATGCGCTTATTACATTTGACTAAATTACGTCGTCTAAAGAGCATTGAACATTTACTATGGAGAAAATCACCACCCACATTACGCCATTTAAAAAACAATTTCGATTTTGTGGCCACTCACACAACTTATGCCAATGGATAGGAAACTTTAATATCTGTCGATCACTTAATGTTAGAAAATGTCGAAAGCGGTATATTGCGAGATATCGCAAGAAAGTATTGCTCACAGAATAAGGTCCATTTTTGTATCACCTTTAATATGTTACGCGTTGCTCCGCTTTTCAAGGGGGAGACCTATGTACGTCCAACGGCTGAGATGATGAGCTGGGCAACTTCGTAGTTTCAACATCATAAATTGCACACTCCACTAATATGGAAGAGACTCAACTTCAGCTACGGACAATTATGGTCTGTTGAAGTCGGTCTACCTTATAACACATTAGCCTTTGTCTTGCGTATGTAGATAAAGGGGTAATTGCTATTACCACGTATTTCTATTGTCCCCATGACATGATCCATCCTCATTGAGGGCGAAAGCAATCCAAATTGGCACAGCAAAATAAATTCACACTTGTTTTATTTCGTTATGCCAATTTCAGCCTTAAGCCTAGCACATTAAGTTGCATTTTGATCGCTCCTCCCATCAATGCGGATCACGGTGGCAATGGGAGTAATACCTTCACCCACCATAAGTACTACCTACATCTTGACGGACTAGACTTGCCGGGTGTTGCGGTAGGCTGTGATCATATTCCATCAGAAAACTCGCTTGTCTCCCACTATTGATTTTTTTTTATGTTATACGGCATGCTAACAGGCAAGCGGGCCACCTGATGGAAAGTGGTCACCGCCGCTTATAGACATCAGCAACACCAGACGCGCTACTAATGCGTTACCCGACTCTGAAGAGACTTCTAATATGTCTCTTGAACGATCCCATGTCATAGTCCAAAAGGAAACACTGTGGCTGGGAGCTCATTCCACATTCGAATCGTGCGAGCGAGAAACGTTCTTTAGAACTTTCGCGTAGACTCCAATAGAGGGTCTACGTAGTGGCGAAACATTGTAAAAAATAACCAATATATCCCTTGCTTCCCGTCAGATCCCGATCGTGCAAGCGTTCTGCTACACGCGCTACCTCGGCAACTTCAAGGTGTACTTTGATGACGACGGCATCCTCCAGTCGTGGGATGGTCTGCCGGTCTACCTCGGTACTTCCATCGTGCAAGGTGAGAGATAAGCACGGAAAAGAAGATTTACTTTCACGACAATACCCCTAAACGGGTGGCTAGAAATGTAGGTAGAAGCATTTTGCCTAATTATCAGGCCATTCAAATATGATAGGGGGAAAACCGCTATCTTTTTATAGCTCATTCATTCATCGGAGCCCGACATGGCTGATATGAATCGACAGCAACCAGAGAACCAACGGAATGTGATAATCGACGAGCATGTGGTGATCGCATGATCCGTACTTAGGTACTATTATAGAAATAAACATATTAGTACAGAGTTCGGAGTGGGATTCAAATCTGGGTTGCCTGCTTGCTAGGTAAATGCTCTCTCCGCCAATTGATGATCCTAATCATCATCACAGCCCATAACAGTCCACTGCAGGACTTCGGGCCTCTCCCACGAAAGGGGAGGTCATTGCCATAATCTCCACGCTTGGCAGGCGGGTTGGAGATCGCAGTGCAGTTGATGTAAATCTACCCAGAAAGATGCTGCTGCCCACCTTTCGGATTTGTCCCTTAGTCGCCTCTTACGACACCCACGGGAAGAGATGGGGTGGTGCTATTCTTTGAGGTGGCGGCACCACACACACATGATCCTAATATTTAATTGCAATTTAGGCAGCTGTGACAACTTACCAAGTGGCCCGCTCGCTTCTCTTCTTATTCGGACACTCTTGTCAGTGTGGTCGAGTTACCCGGAGAGATATTCATTGTGTCGCTGACTTCCCGAGGATTGCTTTCTCAGCTATTTTTGCCGGTTAGAAACGTTGCGACTACGGTGGATTCTGTAGCTTATTCTGTAGATTTTGCATCTTATAACATAAACAATTCTTTACTCCTACCTTGACATTCATACTACAACTCCCTATTCCAGACCCATACATGCTGGAATTGCTAGAACCGTGGCGGCAGGAAGTAGACGCGGTGGGCAAGGAGGTGTTGGGTAACTCCCTGATCACGCTCAACCGTGGCTGGTGCTATCGCGGCGAATGCAACATGGGGAGCTGGGCTTGCGACGGCTTCCTTGAAGAGGTGAGCCTTAGATTCCGCGCCACTTCTAGGTTTCCACTTTCTCTATCAAAGCGCGAATTTTCTAATGAGAATCTGATGTACTTAATAAATAATAGTAACTAAATAGAAACTGGCTACCTTAGAATCTGACGTTATGAGAATCTGTCCTACTTCGCCGAGTGGCACCAATGAATATATCTATATAAAATGCTCACGCGTGTCATGCGAATGCCATTTGAATTGTTTTAAGTATTTCTTTTGGGCGACGAGGGAAGCTCGTCTTATCTCAGCTTTTTTGAACGATTTGTTACTAATATCTATATATTTTTATAGAAAAGAAAACGCCTAGGTGGAAAGACAATTTTGCTTGTGTTCTTTTTGCGCGAATTTGTGGCGAGTAAACAGTATAGGTAAATAAGAATATTCAGGATTCAAATGGGTCAGTGAGCTGTCGTTGTTAGGAACCACAGGCCGATTTTAGAATAGTTAGTTATAGTTTAGAACCTAAAGGTTAGTTTAGTAACTTAAGTAGTTAACTGCATTATTTCTTCTTAACTCTCATCCACAACCGGAAACTGAACTCAGTCCAATTTTGTTATAGAAATCGAATGTGACTTAGATGAGATGATAAACGATCTACCAAACCACCACGTTGTTTGATAAGAAAAAAGTTTTTTAACCGTCCAACCAAAAAAAATTGGTGATTTGTCAATTAGTCATTAGGCCATTAGTTTTCAGATGGTAGGATTCTGATAGGCCTGAGAAGTTCGCCTGGGTGGGACGATAGTTACTGCTTACCATCAGATAGTCTGTCTTCTCGTTTGTCACTGCCTAGTATAAAAAAATAGTACCTAAAAGACGATCTCTTATCACAGCTGATGGACCGCGCGCAAGGCACCAACTGGCACGACGTGCACGCGTGCCTCATCAACGCGGGAGGACTGCGCGTGCAGATCAATCCTGGCGGTGAGTCTTAACGGGCTTTGCCCCACCATTCTTCCCTATTCATTCCTACCGCTGCAACTCCTGTGTAGCCAGTATACCAGGGCCTTGCCCCACCACTCATTCCCACCGCTGTAACTCCTGAGTAGCCAGGATCTACAGGGCTTTGCCCCACCACTGATTTCCAGTGCTGCAACTCCTGTGTAGCCAGGATCTACAGGGGTTTTCCCTCCCCACTACTTATTCCTACCACTGCAACTCCTGTGTAGCCAGGATCTACAATGCTTTGCCCCACCAGTCATTCCCACTGCTGCAACTCCTGTGTTGCAAGGTTATACTGGGCCTGGCCCCACCACTCATTCCCACCGTTGCAACTCCTGTGTAGCCAGGATCTACAGGGCTTTGCCCCACCATTCATTCCCACGGCTGCAACTCCTGTGTAGTCAGGATCTACAGCGGCTACCACACAGGACCTGAGTTTTGATATTCAGTAGACACGCCCAAGGACAAACGAAACTGTCTTGGTACCCGCAACAAATGGTAATGCCGGATTTATATGGACCTGTGGCGCCTTTTTTTATTTCGTTATGACAAAAGTTATTTTCTTTAAGTTGAAAATGATGAACCAAAAATACTTTTAAACAAACTATACCTCTAAACTCAGTCTGAACTGAGTGCAGGTGAAAACACAAGAACTGTTTCTATCGTTACTTTTACTTTTAGTTGTAACTCAGTTTAGACTGAGTTTAGATTTATAGTAGTTTTAATAGGAATCTACAAAACCAGTATCATGCTTACGCGCAAGGTCCCCGCTGGGGACCCTGAGACTACTTGAGCAGTTTCAGGAGCCGATTGGCACCCCGTGACGGTATATTATTATTATTTCTTACGCAGACGTGACAACCGAGGCGCTCCTGATGGCGATGCCTTTCGAGAACTACGTGCAGGTGTACGACCTTAAAGGGCAGTACCTTCTGGAAGCGCTGGAGTTCTCCGTGAGCTCCGCGCAGACCACGCCCGGGGACTTCTATAGCGGACGCATGGCGCAGATAGGCGGTTTGTAGTATTTTCTATTTCTTTACTAAAGGCGGCCTAGCCCAAATGCAGCACACTGCACGGCTATACCTAGCTACTAGACCTGACCTGACCTGACCTAGACGACCTGGTAAACATCGCAGGTACCAACATGGGGCAGTAAAGTTCTCGAGTGGCGACCACGTACCGGAAGACGCAGCGTGGGTAGGCCTCCCACAAGGTGGACCGACGACCTGCGTCCTTAGCCAAGAGGTTTCGTTAATCTACAATCGTTTGTGGTAGAAAAAATGTATGGGATTTGACATAAGCTAACGTTATCTGACATAAGCTGTTTGTGGTAGAAATTCTTGGTCCATAGACAATCCACGTACTTTCGGTGTACAAAGGAGGCGGATTGGCGGATGATCCTACACAATCAGAGTCAATATAGATGTTGGTAGAAATAGTCGAACTTCAAGCTGTCAATTTTCTACCATACACGCATCACGCAAGCGGAGCTGTCAAAGATGGCTAGACCGGCTGGTAAGGATCGCAAGTACCAGCTGGATGCGGAAGGCACAGGACCGGCATTTGTGGAGATTTTTTTTTTTTTTTTATGACAAACAAGTCGGGCATTTGACCGCCATCTCACCTGTTGGTAAGTGACGATGCGGCCGAAGATGAAGCATGCCCGTCTTGGAACAGCCTATTCACTCTAGCCTTAAAGGCATCCAGATTATATTGATCAGGGAACACACCCGCAGGCAAAGCGTTCCAATCCTTAGCCGTACGCATTATAAAGGTCGAGCCAAAGCGGTTCGTGCGGATGGCTGGAAGATCCACGACATAAGGATGAAGCGCTCGCCCGGATCGCGTTTCCCGATGGCGGAAAGGGGCCGGCGGAATGAGGTCGTGCAGCTGCTTCGCACACTCTCCGAAATGTAATCTGTAGAAGAACGTAAGACGCGCAACCCTACGCCGATGTTCCAGGCTCTGCAGCCTAGCCTTAATCAACCGCGGGTCACAAATTATCTTCTTTGCACGTTTTTCCACCGAATCCAAAGCCGCCAGTTGATATTTAGCTGATCCATCCCAAAGGTGGCAGCAGTACTCCATGCAGGACCGCACTTGTGCTTGATATAACTGAAGCAACTGCCTAGAAGTGAAGTACCGCCTAACCTTCGAGAGGATACCAAGTTTTTTTGCTGCAGTCTTTGCCTTGGATTCGATGTACTGACCGAAGTTGAGATTTGAAGATAACTCAACACCAAGAAGCTGTAGGTTGTCGGTAATTTCCACAGGAACATCCCGAAAAGTTGGAGTAAGATCGAATGGACTCCTTTTGGCGGAAAACAAACACGCCTGAGTTTTGGTTGCGTTGAACGCCACCAGATTGGCATCGCCCCAATCAGAAACTGCCTTGAGAGCTATGTCCAAACGATCAACCATGGCCTCTCGACAAGACTGAATATCGTCCCTGTTGGCTTTTGCCTCTGACAGATATCTATCCGTTACCGTGCTGTCATCTGCATACCCAAAGGTACCTGGTACAAGCAGATTGTTAATATGCAGCAGGAATAAAGTCGCGGACAGTACAGATCCCTGAGGAACTCCCGCGTCGATAGCCTGGAGATTAGACGAGTAGCCATCGATAACTACACGGATTGAACGTTCACTCAAAAAATCTGATATCCAGGTGCAAAAGCCAACAGGAATACCAAATGAAGGAAGCTTGCTTAGAAGGCAAGCATGCCAAACCCTGTCAAAGGCCTTAGAAATATCAAGAGACACAGCAAGGGCCTCGCCATGTCTCTCAATGGCCTCACTCCATAATTGTGTGGCATACACCAGAAGGTCCCCAGTAGACCGACCACGGCGGAATCCGTACTGGTGATCGCTGAGGAAATCGTTACCTTCAAGATGCGCAAGGAGTTTATTGTTCAGCGCACGTTCCATAATCTTATAGAGTATGGAAGTGACCGAAATAGGGCGGTAATTGGAAGGGTCGGCACGGCTGCCTTTTTTTGGCACGGGCTGCACATTGGCAAGCTTCCACGACTTAGGTACAATACCAGTCTCAAGTGAGAGGCGATACAGGCGCGTGAGAACAGGAGACAGCTCAGGGGCACAACTACGCAGGACTATTGCCGGTATACCATCTGGTCCACTAGCCTTGTTCACGTCCAGACTCCGCAGATCTCCGGAGATCTCTGGGGGAGGCCTATGCCAAGCAGTGGGCGTCTTCTGGCTGATATGATGAGACTGCGAGGGCACCGTAGGTTATCCTACGTCATCAAGTACAAGTAAAATTTCACTTTGTAGCGATTGTAGACGTTTAGGAGACGAACAAAACGTTGGTCTGCCCGTGCACAACCTGGCAGAAAAATAAAGTTTTTTTGGTCACCCAAACATCTACTTTTCGTATCGATAGTAGTTACATATCCTCTTGTATTGGTTCTAGAATTATAAAACGATTTCACCTCACATCCTCTTGGCAGTTTCGCTTTTCAGCTACATAATAGTTATCAAAAAGAAAAGTTACTTTTCTTGTACTCGATGACGTATTCTTTTCTTATGCGCACTGCAAAGGACTGGAACTCTCTGCCTGAGTCACTGTTCCCCGATAAGTATAACCTTGGGGTTTTCAAATCAAGAGTGAATAGATACCTTCTAGGCACACAGGCTACATCTTCGACCTCATCGTCGCTTTCCATCAGGTGCGTCGAAGTGAAATGCAAGCCTTTTGATAATAATAAAAAACACTTCATAAGCACTAACCTACATTAAATTGACTTACTAACATCGTTGCCTAAGACACAGGTAAATTGCTTACCTAGTTTAGCCATCTAGTTAATGAGAAATATAGCACGTATCTACTTAATTTGCTTAGCTTAAATAAGTTTGGAAATTATTCTATTCAAATATCTTCTAAACTAAGTTCTTTTAAATTTGAAGTACGACGTAATTTTAGACTTATGTTTCATGAATAAATTATTAATTTATTTTGAATGTCCAAAATAGCCAGCGTTAGGTACTTACTGTCGGCCCATCATCACATTAAACAAGCCCGTAACAGCCTTAGCACCAATCCAAGCGTCGAAAGAATTGAACGAGTTGCCTGCGAGTGTGTTCCCTGATCATTATAGTCTAGACGCCTTCAAGGCTAAAGTGAATAGGCTGTTCCTAGTCAGGCATGCTCCATCATCGGCCGCATCGTCACTTACCACCAGGTGAGGTGGCGGTCAAATGCCTGACTAGTCTTTTTATTAAAATGTTGTCCGCAGGCATGCGCAACGTATACAACGCGTCGGCACCGGCCAACTCGCGCGTGGTCTCAGCCACGGTGCGCTGTATAGAATGCGACGTGCCGGTCTATCTGCCCTTAGACCCGGAGAAGACGTATCGTATCGTCACACAGGACTACATCGGGGACGGCGGCGGCGGATACACCGTACGTAGTAACCGTTACTATTCGTTACCATCGTTACGTATTCATGATCAGAACACAACACCAGAATACATTTACATATGATACTACACTTCACACCTTTATACATCACACCTGATTAAATCAAACCACACATCATACTACACTAGAATTGTACACAATTTTTTATGTAATACGACAGGCAAGCGGGCCACCTGATGGAACGTGGTGCCAGATACCGGCAGTACCACTCCAGCGGCCTTAGCCAAGAGGTTGCGTTAATCTACAATCGTTTGTGGTAGAAAAAATTTATGGGATTTGACTTAAGCTAACGTTATCTGACATAAGCTGTTTGTGGTAGAATTTCTTGGTCCATAGACAATTCACGTACTTTCGATGTACAAAGGAGGCGTATTGGCGGATGATCCTACACAATCTAGAGTCAATGTAGATGTTGGTAGAAATAGTCGAACTTCGAGCTGTCAATTTTCTACCATACACGCATCACGCAAGCGGAGCTGTCAAAGATGGCTAGAAGCCAGCAGAAGTTTCACTTACAAAAACTTGACAACCTCCCCACTACTTCCAGATGATATCAGAGAACCGTGAGAACCTGGAGAACATTGCGGTGGACTACATGATACTGCAGAACTACATGCGGCGGCAGCAGGTCGTCATGAGAGACATGGATGGACGCATACAGATCGTGTATTGATACGTACCCAGACTTTGTGTGTAAATTATGTGTAAATAAATTTTCTACTTTGTATTTTGTACTTTATTAGGTGCAATACAAGAGCATAAGTTCATGACCACCTTAAGAATCATATTCCTTTGCACTACAGTGCAGTTGTTAAATGGTTTTTATAGCATTTATGAATTAAATTTTTACTTATTATATAAAAAATACCCCTGGCGTAAAGAACGAGTCCTTTGGGCATAAGGGACAACTAATGCTCCCTTCTTTTGCAAACAGATTTTGGCTAAAGATGCACCAAAATACCGTGATTGTTGCTGTAGCTGCAAAGGAATATTTTCTTGAAGTGGTAATGCACTTATGCTCCTATACTGTACCATAAAAGTAGCTTAAATTTTAAAGACTTCCAATTTGTATACCAAGGACCCTATCCCCTCATCATCGTCATCCTTTTTCTCCTTTTCAGTTTGTAACACCATTATTGCTACAGAGAAGAGAAGAGAGAAGAGAAATACACCCTTTATTTACCGTTTATAAAATTTTATATAAGCAAATTACATAAAAAATTTTAAACGGCAAACAGACGTGCGCGCCCACATTCTGCATAAGGTGGGCTGTGAAAGCTATCTTCGTGTGCATCAGAGTTGATCTGATTAGGAGCTGAAGAGGCAATCATGGCCGAAGTCGGTCGGAATAATAATATTAGGTTCTTTGATCTTTCTTACCCATGAAATTAGCGTAGTCTGGCGAAAAGGACGGAAACGGAAATTACGATGAAACTTTAAGAGGTATAATTACAGACATTATGATAACTGGTGCATCCCATTTCATTTTCATAACTTTTTCGTTATACGGCAGCCAAACAGACAAGCGAGCCTCCCGATGGAACTATCCTTTTCATAAAATTACACCTGAATTTGCTCACGACACCGGCACCGACAACAAATAAAAATCAATTTTTCTCAAACAAGTAAAAATTCTTGAAATTTTTTTTTCAATTTTAGGATTTTCACTCTCAAGACTTTCTCACTGTTCAGGGATCAAATTACAAATCTTGCCCAAGGCCAAGACCGCCAGGAGACACATTCCCGTCGCAAGGTCCTACTCTTCCATGGTCTGGCTGAGACAAAGGATGAGAATTTGAAGGACAAGATGCAAGCCCTATTACACGACCAAATGAGCTTGACAGGTGAAGACAGTTCTTCGCTGGAGGTGTGTCATCGTTTGGGCGAGAAAACCACCAAGATCCGGCCTGTGTTGGTTCGATTTACAACACTCAACTCTCGCACGGCTGCATGGAGGGCAAAGACGAAGCTTAAGGGCTCAAAAGTTTCGGTGAAGGAGTTCCTGACGAAACCGCGGCAGGAATTGTTCGCCGCCGCCCGCAAACATTTCGGCATGAAGAACTGCTGGACTAATGATGGCACGATAGTGTTACTCCTTCCGGATGGAAAACGTAAGAAGATCTTCTCCATAGCAGAGCTGCGCGATGTGCAGACCCAGTTTCCAGAGGCGCAATCCAAATAAGCTGAGTGCTATGTATACTTTCACGGTTGGTGTATTTATTTTAGCCGGCTTATAATTGGTTCTTTCTCACTAAAAGGTAGCTCGAAATTTTTTAATTTTCATTTTTTATTACCGGCTTTAATTTTATAGTAATTTCACAAATTTGTTTATTTACTTTTCTGCAGTGATTGTCGTGTCACTTTTTATCCAATCTTAGCTGTCAACGTCACACAGATGTCAAATGTTTTGCTCTTATTTTATGGCCCCGGTTACTGGTTCCGTTCTGTTTGGCAATGGTATCCTTCGTTTCATTGTAATTTCAATTAATATTTTTAATTTTTTATTTTTGTTGTAATCCTCTAGTCAGCGTTGCCGGTGTGGTGATATTTTTTATTTTATCGGTTTTTTTTTTTTACTGACGTATTTTTATAGGCTTATTTATACTTAGTTTTATTATTTTTACTTATATTTATTTTTATTTTATGTCTTCTGACAATATTGCAGATGATTATTTTCACTCTTGCTCTTCCGACGAGTATGAAGGTGCTCTTGATGTTTCTTCCGATATTGATATTAGCATTATTCCACTCAGTGCCCAGCTTCAGTCGGTGCTCGACAAAAAGTGCCTTAAGCTCGCTCATATAAATGCGCAAAGTGTAGTTGGTCATTATACTGACCTCCTGGCCACCTTTAGTGATCAGTGTGTCGATGGGATATTAATCTCTGAATCCTGGCTAAAGCCATCTCTACCCTCGACACTCTGTTCTCTCCCCGGATATAGGCTGCTGCGTAATGACAGGACGGGTGCTGGGGCTGGTGGGGTGTGTATCTACCTTCGCGAGAATATCCCTTATACTATCATTGACCAATCCTCGAGTGCGGTGCCACACGTTGCTTGCCTTGAGTACTTGCTCGTAGAGGTTAGGCTTAACCACACAAAAATTCTTTTAGGTGCTCTATACTGCCCCAACGACAAAATTAATTATTTTTCTTCTCTAGAAAGCTCTCTAGCTGCTCACCGTGCGGATTATGAACACATCATATTAATGGGGACTTGAATACATGTCAATTGAAAAATGACAGCAGGTCTTGTAGCTTACAAGAGGTTATTACTGCTCTTGACATGAAGATTTTACCTTTAAATGCAACACATTTTGCTCCACATTCAAGGCCATCTTTACTTGACTTGGTGATCGTCTCTAAAGATAATTTGGTTACCTCGCATGGACAGATGGCCGCCCCATTTTCGTACCATGACCTCATCCATGTCTCTTACAAAGTGCGCCCTCCCAAATGCAAACCCAAAGTAGTCCATCGTCGGAATTTCCACGACATGGATGTGGATCGCTTAAGGGAGGATGCAGAAAACCTAGACTGGTCACCCTTGTACGCTGCGGACTCTGTCGATGAAAAGGTGTCTATATTTAACACGTTAATTTTGGACCTCTTTGATGTGCATGCTCCCCTGCGTCTTGTTCGTTTGAAGCATCTGCCCGCGCCATGGCTCTCAACTCATATCAAAACTTTGATGCTAAAGCGAGACAGAGCTAAATTAAAGTACCGAAAATGCCGTACCGAGGTCAACCTACTTGCCTATAAAACTATTCGCAACATTTGCAATCGTAAGTGCAGGGACGCTAAACGTCAATACGTTCATGCCAGCTTGGAGAATGCCTCGTCCAGCCGTACCTGGCATTTTCTACGATCACTCGGCGTGGGAGGGGCTGTGAGGGGGGACCGTGAGGCGCTAGACCTGGACGATCTAAACCAGCATTTTACGACGCCGCCTGTCACGCTGGATTCCGTTACTAAATCAAATTCTCTTCAGTTTCTTTCAGATCTGCCTCTTCCGAAGTGTGAGTCATTCAAGTTTAACGACCTAACGGAGTCTAGTGTCAGGAAGAGTCTTCTGGAAATTTCAACTGGAGCGGTCGGTAGCGATGGCTTGAGTCGTCAAATGTTGCTCCCCATCGTAGATTTTATAATTAGAGCTTTAACACATCTCTTAAACTTTTCTCTCGAGAGTAATGTCTTTCCTGGAGCGTGGAAATTAGCACATGTGATCCCTCTCCCAAAGAAACCCAATCCCATTTCTGCTTCCGATTACCGCCCAATCTCCATACTCCCTGTCCTTTCCAAGTTACTGGAAAGTGCTGTTCATAAACAGCTCTATGATTTTCTCTACAAGAATGGCCTTCTCAGCACTTACCAGTCAGGCTTCCGTCCCTATCATAGCACAGTGAGTGCACTGCTGAATGTCACTGATGACATCCGTTTTGCTATGGACAACAAACAGCTAACGGTGGTCACTCTGCTTGACTTCAGTAGTGCATTCAACTCTGTTGATTTTGATGTACTCCTCGGTATCCTCAGATCGACGGGTATTTCCGACAATGCCATTTCATGGTTTGAGTCCTACCTCCGAGGCCGAGGACAGTGTGTGAAGACGGAGGAATCTTCGTCGGCCTGGTGTGATCTTGTAGCTGGTGTCCCGCAGGGAGGAGTTCTGTCTCCGCTTCTTTTCTCTATTTTTATTAACCAGGTGACTAAAGTTTTACATTGTCCATTTCATCTTTACGCTGATGATCTCCAAATTTACACGCACTTTTCGGTCTCTGAGGCCTCAAATGCCATTGACAAAGTCAATGCCGACTTGACGGCGGTGCGGAGGTGGGCTGAGTCCTTTGGTCTACTGGTCAACCCGTCAAAGTCTCAGGCCATTATTGTCGGTAGCAGTCGTTTGAGGGGTGCTTCGGCGGAGTGCATGCCTCCAGTTTCTTATGACGGCATTGTAATTCCCTACACAAATAAAACTCGCAACCTGGGTCTCATCATGGACTCCAATTTGTCTTGGTCTTCACACATCAATGACATCAGTAGACGTATGCACTTTACCTACCACTCTCTGCGGCGGCTTCAGTACTTTCTCCCGTGCAAGACCAAGGTTATGCTTGCTCAATCTCTTCTCCTGCCGCTTTTGGACTATGCGGACGTATGTTTCTTGGACGCCACTGAAGAACTGACCAATAAATTGGAACGCCTTCAGAATCTAGCAATCAGATTTGTATTTGGCTTGCGAAAGTATGATCATGTTTCTGAATATCGCTCACGACTGAAGTGGCTTCCAATTAGACAACGTAGAAACCTCCACATCCTTACGTTCCTTTATAAAACTTTAGGGAATCCTTCTTTTCCGGAATATATCCGGTCCCGTTTTCGCCTCCTGCCCGCTCCTTCCCGCTCCAGGCGTGAAAACGTTATCAGACCACTGGAAGTTCCTCACTGTAACTCCAACTTCTTTTTCAAGTCGTTTACTGTTGAAGCGGCGCGACTGTGGAATGACTTGCCAGCTAACATTAGGGACAGTCAAACAGTTGGTACTTTTAAGTCAAGACTAAAAGAGCATCTTTTATCATCTCTTGATTAGCTTTATAGAATATTTATAATATATATATATTTATATAGTATATTATATATTATTATAGGTATTTGTGTATAATAGGTAGGTACTTATATAACGTAGCTTATTTAGAAAGGTAGTGCACTTTATTTATTGCTTTCCCGCTTATTGCTTTTCTCCACACCCGGTAGGGTTGGCTGGAAGAGATCTCTTACAGAGATAAGCCCACCTTTGTGAACAACCGTTTATAATTATTGTTTTTTTTGTAACTTGTTTTCATGTGCAATAAAGTATATATATATTTACTGGCATCTAAACATGCTAATAAATGAGAAACCTGATTGCCCGATCTTACAACACTAGGCATATACTTATGTTCTCCATGTGACGTCGATCAATATTTTAATTAGAAACCTAATTTACTACATACTAACTTAGTTATTAAAGTTATTCTGCCTACTAACAGATTCTACTGACGATTGTGATGATGTGGACTGTCTGAAATAACCAAATTTTTTTTTCTTTATTCTGCCTACTAACAAATTATGGACTATGTCTGAAATAAACCAATTTAATTAATTTATTATTTTAATACTCTACTTTTTAATTTTGTAAGGTTAAAGACAAAAAAATTTTGGCAAATGTTCTAAATATTGGCGAAATAGTCATAGTTTCATAGGACCAATAATAATTGCTATAGAATGGTGGAACCTATGAAACAGAATTTTTTTTCGCAAGTATACGTTGGCAGAAATTGTTTTTTTAAGGTACCAAAATTAAGACTTGTCTTCGAAAAAAGAGTATGGTTAGATGCCAGTATTATCATAAGGGTTTGAAACTATTTGGGTTTGACATACAAAGTAATAAAAATCAAGTTTCAGATTTTTATTTATGTTTAATTCTCTGTCCCAAGTAAATATTTTTAATTTGATTTGATATAGGAATAGCAACAGACATTACAACAACGAATATTGGGTTGAAGATGTATGTGTTATGTATGATACGATTTACAGATTTAATGATCCAGATAATCTAAAAAGGCCACATTAGCGTTTCATATTATGATTCGTATTAGGGTCACAAACTTATCTGATCCGGTGGCCATTACTAAAAGTAAGTGACGCCATTTAAATTGTCATGTCAATGTCAACAACAGCGACGCTGATGACCCATATTATGAAACGGTAATGTGGCCTTTCTGGAACCCCTGACGGCTTTTACTTGCAACAATTTCATAACTTACAAAAACAGTATTTACAATAAGTTTAGGGTTTCCATAGATTAAATATAAACTATACTGGACGTAAGTCGAGCAAAGTCAATACTAGAACAAAACAAAGTCAATTAAAAAATATAAAAAATATTTAATAAATTTTTAAACTATTTAACAACCTATATTTTTCTGTATCTCACTGTATTGTAAGACAAATCCTTTTTAGTTTATAGGAGAGACATTAATATGTCAGAATTTTTATTTATTTAGCTATTTTTTTTACATGAGTATAACTTTAAACTAATTACGGAACTAAAACAATATTTATATTAATACAATGTATTCTTTCTAAATAATGTTTAGTTCCATTTTAACTATTTAAAGCCTACCTAAATTCATATTATAGCAAAGCGCATTGAACACTGGGGGCGCTGTTAGACATATATTTCTATCGAGTATAATTTTAAAAGATGATGCACTTGTACATAGTCTGTAAATCTGTAGCACATAATCATTGACTCGAAAAGCAACGAGGTAAATATATAAGTCACATTGACCAACTCATAACAAGGTTATATTTAATACTATTGTATCGAACTTTAGTATACTAGCCTACCCTAGAGCACACTAGTTTACCCTAGAGTGCCTATTGCACTCTAGAAGCGTGCCCTAGAGCACATTAGTTCTGCTCTGGAGCACAACGTGCACCAGTCTACCGTAGAGTGAAACGATCTACCCTAGAGTGCCTAGTGCAAGTAGAGTGCCCTAGAGTACACTAGATCTGTCATGGAGCACAACGTACACCAGTCTATACTGGAGTACAACTGTCTACCCTGAGTACGCTATAATCCGCCCCAGAGCGCCTAGTGCACTCTAGTAGTGTTCTAGATAGAGTACACTAAATCTGCCCTGGATCAAATCGTACATGAGTCTACCCTAGAGTGCCCTAGATCTCCTTGAGTACTCGAGTTCAACCGAGTTTAACTCTAGGTGATTGTACTCTAGAGTAGCCTTATGTAAAAATCTACTCTAGAGTACAGCCACCTAGAGTCATCCTTCTACTCCACACTTATGTACAGGTCTGCTCTAGAGTACAACCACCTTGAGTCATGCCACAGTACAGTACTCCAGAGTTGATTATAAAGCCCCGAGGGCCTCACTGGTCCAACAAACGCCCCGCGCACTACACACCACATACCTCCATCAACAGTGTGCCAACTCCACCTTGTCCACTTGGACGATTGGTAGGGATTTCTTGAACTCATTCATGTTCATAATGAATTCCGCGTTGTTCTCGGTAGAATCCCCTACGGGGTCGGTCGCGTCTAGGTAGGTTAATGCGTAGTTCTTCTGGGTGGGGGCGGGTGGCGCGTCGGCTGACGCGTTTTCCCCTGGCTGCTTGTGGCCTGTCACCTGAGGGTAAATGCAGTATTCTTAACACACCTTTCAAGAGTGGGACTAGTTTTTTTTAGTGTAAAGCTTTTGAACAACCACGCGATATTGATAGTGGACGGTGTATTTTGATTTCTGTGGGTCAAGATGTAAACGGAGAAGTATACCAAGAGTGCACTCACTTGAATGGAGAGTTTCTTGAACTTTGATCGGTTCCCGGAAGAGAAGTGTTCATCGACCCACGTCTTGATGTCAGACAATTTGGTCTCTTCTATGGCGTCCGCCTGGAAAAGTAATTTACAAATGAAATGGCTGTTGCGTTAGACTATTAATTTACCATACTACCATACTATATTGGTATTATTGGTATTTTGTTAGCAACAGAGCTACGTTATTAGCCTAGAAGGTCTGCCAAATCCTGCATCATGGGCAAGCCGGTCCCCAGACCCTCGCACGATAGAGCACAACCGGGTTATTGACGCCAAGACAGTGGCGACTTCTACTGTGTAGGCTAAAGTTGGCGCGTGGTTACGCGCTGATATCATCATATCAGCGAAAGACGCCAACTGCTGGGCATAGGCCTCCCCCAGAGATGTCTACAAATGCCGGTTCTGTGCCTTCCGCATCCAGCTTGTACCTGCGATAATTACCAGGTCGTCGGTCCACCTTGTGTGAGGCCTACCCACGCTGCGTCTTCCGGTACGTGGTCGCCACTCGAGAACTTTGAACTTTAACTACGCGCTGATATACAGACTGAATAACGACGAGATCTCGTCAAGAACGGTTTCTCCGAAACATATTTTATTGTATATTTTCATTACAACTAAAAGTGAAAAACGTATGCTAAATAAGCGGGACAAAATGCTTAGTTTGCGCCTTTCAAAGCGCCAACTAGCCGCGTACAAAAGCGCGTGCGGGGTGGGGCGCGCGGGGCAACTGCATCTTGGAATTTGGTGGCGTTGCCAACGGTCGCAATCACCAAACGCAAGTTTGGACGCGGTTATTTGAAATTGAATGTACCTACGAGTTACTAATTATAAAGTACCTATTATTTGAATGTATTATTTATTAATATTTTACGTTTTTTGTTTGGCGCCGCCATCCTCGCCAACTTAGAGAAATCGCTACCGCCGCCAAGATGATTAGTACTATTATAATAATTCTCGATCGACGGTGCCGGGTTGGTAGGTGTCTTAAAACTTCTAAATGATCCTCGATCGTTAGCAGATTGAGACACTTGGGATTATTGCACAGAGTGAAGCGACGAAATATGTATAATTATTATGATATTGTTATGGTTAACTGACCTCTTGGAACAGTCTTTGGAACATGTAGTCTCTCATTATAATCTCCCGCCAATTCCTTTCCACCTGTGGACAACGTGCAATATGTTAATTAGTAATACGAACATTAACATCAAGAGTATAGTTTATCTGCACAAATCTCTGCACAAATCTGTTAGTAAAATGTGTTAAAATAACTTTGCTAACTTTTTGTTCTGTTCTGATCATTGAGGACTACGCTAAAATGCATCATGCCTCTAATACTTCTACCGGCAACCTTATCTATTAAACCGGCAACCAAGCAACAATGCGTGCATTGTGCGGCGGAAATAGATAAGGCGGTGGTATTCACCCAGATAAGACTCCTCAGGCCTTTGCCCTGCAGTGGGACAGAAATGGCTAAAAAAGTTGGTGGCACTCAAGTCTCCGCCCACCCTATGGGAAACGGGCCGCGAGTATATTATCTTCTTTGCGTGTCGACCAGTGGCGGGTCAAATTTGCGAGGTCCAGTACTCCGCAACTGATACAGCGTTATCCGTGGCCGCGTACAAATCCGCGTAGAGCTCGTCTAGTCTAAAATGACGCGCCCCACTACTTAGTTAGTTGATTTCGATGTGTGAGTGCAAATATTGATAACGACACTTCATTTGTGTGGGAGCCAATGAACGACGCGTGCTTCTACGTTTGAATTTCACCGGCAACTGAATGACCAATTACAACGGCATTTGTATATGTATTGCGTCCATATTTTAAACTTGCTTGTGTGCGTTAATGCGATAGTGGGGCGCGTCATTTTAGATTAGACGAGCTCTACAAGTATATTATGTACTTATATGTGTGTACTTGTATGTGTGTAGAGCTAGTCTAATCTAAAATGACGCGCCCCACTATCGCATTAACGCACACAAGCAAGTTTAAAATATGGACACAATACATATACAAATGCCGTTGTAATTGGTCATTCAGTTGCCGGTGAGACACCAACGTAGGAGCTCGCGTCGTTCGATTGGGGCAGTTGACGCTCCCACACAGATGAAGTGTCGTTATTAATATTTGCACTCACACATCGAAATCAACTAACTAAGTAGTGGGGCGCGTCATTTTAGACTAGACGAACTCTACTTGTATGTATGACTGTCTTATTTGGTGAACAAACAATGTCTAAAATCACGACTTGCCGTATCAATAATGCTACGTATATTGTGTATATATGTTGAGAATTATACATGAAACACATAGAATGTGAATTTCAACGGATACTGATGCACATTACCCATTTAAATTCATAATTTCCTTAACCAAATAAGACAAGTCAGTCTGGACAGATTATATGTGTATGTGTGTATACCTCCTCTTTGAGCTCGTAGTCGGTGGTGTGCTTGAGCTGCACCAGCGAGGTCTTGGTGGCTTGCAGAGCGCGTTCACTCAGCTTTCGCACCGTACGAGAGAACTTCTTCAGGAAAGCCTCGATGCGGCTGTCTACATGCGACACGCTGGGGAAGGATGGGAGGGTTAGATTATTCACTTTCGTCGACTAAATACCATATATCGAATCGGAAGTGAGGAGATCCGTAAGCGAAATAAGATCACCGACGTACTGGCTGGTTGCGGATTTTTATTCATTGCATAGGAAGACACATGGACAGATGGTCCACCTGATGGAAAGTGGCCACCGTCGTCCAGGACACCTGCAACCTAAGGGGAGTAGATGCGGTGCCGGCCTTTGAAGTGCCTGTAGACAAGCCCCTATTGAACTACCCCATGTTATATTGTAAAGGAAAGACTTCTGGAGGTAGCTCATTCCACATTCCTTTCTGAGATTCCTCTTCTTTAGTAAAGGGCATTGCCATAATCTCTAAGCTTTGCAAGCGTGTAGGAGAGATTGAGTATTGAAAATTCACAACAGAAAACTGCTGCCCATTCTCTTTACTAAGGTAATAGATGGTATGACATTAACTAATGTCATACAGGCAAAATAATAAAGTAATGGATGGGGTTGGTGCTATTTAAGGCACCTTACCAGCCACCACATATTCAATGTCAGATACCATGACCAAGATTTCTATCTAACAGAAAAATAAACAATTTAATCCATACTCAGACAGTTCATGTTAAAAAATCTTTACCATTAAACATTCAGTACTTACTACATTTCATAGAACCATACACACAACATGGAGTTCTTAAAAAAAGGGGTGAAAAGGTATTCACTGTCAGCAACGCATTTGTGATGCGGCTGGCATTGTAAACCTGCTGCCGTGACTGTTTACCATCAGGCCGTAAGCTTGTTTGCCACCTTAGTGGTAAAAAAAAAAAGATAGCAAGCCCCACCTGAATTTGTCAACCTGCGTGTTGACTGTGAGCGTGTACCCCAACACGCCGAACGTGTACCGCATCATACTGAACACGCTATAGCCGAGTTGCTCCTTCGTCCGAAGCATATCAAACACTGGCTCCTCCATCAGCATCTGGGAATAGACGGTTGGTTTTTTTTATAACAGACACATACAAGCTAAACTCGGAGATCAAATTCAATAATCTTTTGCCTCGAAAACATTAGTCGCCTTGTAAGACACCCACGAGTATAAGAGGTTGGTTCTATTCTACTCTGCCGGACACCACACGGCCAATGTGTAAATATTTGATAAGTTAATCTATGTACGGTTAGATCTTTTAACCTAAGCAACTGATTTTAATGCGGTTTTCAACAATAGATAAAGTGATTCACGAGGAAGGTTTATAAGCAAGAAAAAAAGGGTAGATGAGGTGAAGTAGGTATACGCGAACGAAGTCGCGCCGGGTCCACTAGTATAATAAATAAAAAGGTACAGTGAATCCGCTAAGAGTTGTGGATATATGCGAGGCTAGGGAGTTGTGTCAGGACAGAGCAAAGTGGCGGTCCATAGTCTCTGCCTACCCCACCTGTGGGACCCAGGCGTGAGCTTAATATATGTATGTAATTATCTTGTTATGTCGTGTTTGTTAGCTATAAACAGTTTATTTAGGTTCAATTATTCATGTTTCTATAGTGGGCACTAAATGTCCTTTTTGGTTTGTATTACCAGGTGCTAGAGGCGATATTTTCGTACATAAACATGTTGAAAAAGTTGGGGCCGTCCGAGAGGATTTACGAAGAAATGAAGGTTGGTAACTCTTTATGTATGTATGAATAGGCTATCTCACCATAAGCACTTCCAACACTGCGGTGTCTCTTGAGGTGGCGCGCTCGGCCTGGTAGTAGTTGGTGACGATGCTGTTGGTGTTGGCCGGGTTCAGCGACAGCACGCGCACCAACCGCGAGCCCAGCGGCAAGGCGTGGACACGCAACTGGAAAAAAAAAATCATTTTTAGCTTGAACTTTTATTTTATTTACATATAATTTAATTTCATAGATATTATTACCTTTTGATGGTTATGTTAGTACAACAAAAACATTAATGTTTTAAACCACTGATCTACTAAACCGTAGATAAAGCACTTCATAAAAAAATGCGCTTGAAATCTGTCGCCTAATTGACAATACATTTGTACGTAGCAATTTTATGCCAAATACGCACGCCCCAATCGAAATGCCATTACGTACAGTATCGTATTTACCAAATATCAACTTTTTTTCATACTTATAAAGCTCAAAATTGCTTTTCGCGCTGTGGATAATGCTTTCTTTTTGTGTGCAATTTGTTTTCGCTTTCACGCATGCGCATGAATGAGACAACTGACGTGATGTCTGACACTGACAATATGTTTATGATTAAAATACTTATTTTTGATGGTTTTTTATGTGTAAATCGCTATATTTATGCATGATAAGATGTATAATGAGTTTATTCACGCAAAATATGAAATCCCATCCTTTTTTCGTCGTATAAGGCTATTGTTACGAAAATTTTTGAACGCGTTTCGCGCGTTCCGTGTTTCCTACCGCGTAGCTTTGTTGACGCGTAGCCCGTTATTTTGAGGCAGTTGCATGCATTATGGTCACGGGACGACTGGAGAGCTGCAAGCACTGGACGGTGTTGCCGCTTTATCGCTAACCAACACCGAATTATCAACAGACAGGCCCTTGGGCTTGAGTTCTGACATAAGTTGATGAACATGGTGAAGAGTTGCTGATATGTCGGATTCCGGGCGGCCGTGCATTGTACTCGTGCTGCGCTAATGCGTTCACGTACAATGCGATTACAATAAGAATAGGACCGACTCGGCAACATAGTGTGACGTATATTTCTCGATCTATCTTTATTTTTTTATATGAATACAATAATGTAAATAATAAATTAATAAATTTCAAATAATAAAAGACAATTAAGTACTTGAATCGAATTCATTCAGGATTAATTGATATTTCGAGTGTCATTCATACATCACAAAATGGCGCTAGGGTAAGGCCTTGTGACGTATGAATGCCGCAGCCGGCTGAATCGTACTCGCCGGCGCGTATGATTCACTGCGCTGGCACCTTTCAAAAATGTCGAAACAAAGCTGCTTCACCATTATACCAGTTTTTACAGTCCACTAGCATTTAAATAAATAGTCCCGTAGGATATTCCCATCAGGCTTACCTCAGGCAACTCCTGTTCGGCCAGTGAATCGAACTGTATGTGGTTGAGGACGCCCTCCGCTATCCGGATCGCGCTGTGCCACGGCAGGTTGCCTTGCACCAACACCTGGAAACAGTCAAGTGTTTGTAACTGTTGACTAGGTTGCCTAGACAACAACGGAAGACGCAGCGTGGGTAGGCCTTCCACAAGGTGGACCGACGACCTGGTAAAGATCAGATTTTAAAATGGGGACTGTTACTGAGTATATCATATTCATGAACAAAATCCACCACAAGGAACGACGACCTGGTAAATATCGCAGGTACCAGCTGGATGCGGAAAGCACAGGCCCGGCTTTGTGGAGATCTCTGGGGGAGGTCTATGCCCAGCAGTGGGCGTCTATCGGCTGATATGATGATGATGAGATGGCCTAGATCACTACCTGAGTGGTTCAGTTGGTTAACATTGCAACAACACAACAGAAGTTGAAATGGTGAATTTTAAGTTCTGTTATGAGTCTGGGTGTTGTATGTATTATAAGTATGTGTTTAAAAAATAGTAGAGGATGCGGTGACCTTCTGGCTCAATTCACACCATGGATTCAAACTGAAGTAAAACTTGTTGGGATAGTCCAAAGATTCCAAAAAACAACGGCTGAATGAGGGATATATTTTATGATGATTTGATATATTGATCTTTTGACTCTATTTTGATCTGAGACCTCACAGCTCAGTAGTACTATCTGGAGTCGTGAAAACCCTCATTGATAAGGTTAGTACTATATCTTGCTCTGCCTATCATCATCATCAGAATGATCATCCGAGCGGTCAGTCCCGGCTTCTGCCAGGGTCCGCTTTCCGACTCATTCTTCTTCATTACGCCCGATCTTCGACGTAAGCCTTTGGCTCTCGCATCCGACTCGGCAATGTCAATCTATCACTTCATGGGCCTTCCGCGGGACCTTTTTCCTGATACCGAAAGCATTAAGTACCCATTTCCCATGTATCCCTGGTTCTTAATTTGCCTGTAATATGTGCTGATTATATTTGACTAAATTCAAAAGCAGAAAGCGTGAGATCAAATCAAAAAGTGGAATGTTTTGCTCATAGAATAAGGCCAATTTTTGTATCACATGTCACGCGTCGCTCCGCTTTTTTAAAGCCTGGATACAAAAACGGACCTTATTTTATATGCAATACGTTCCTCATTGATTTGCTCTCACGCTTTTTTCAAATGTAATCAGCGCAATAAGACTTATAATCCTACTTTATCCCACCTGCATATACATCTTCTCGAACAGTCGTTCGCTGAAAACCTGCAAGTCGTCCAAAGTCACGTTGTGCACGTGGGCTGCCTTCTCGCGCGGAGATATGTAAGGGTCGAGTAGCACGTTCATGCGCAGATCCCTGGGAAAAGCAACCGTGTTACTAGGGCGGTAGGGTCGGTTTTGGTATAGTACAAGTGTGAAGTTTTTAACATTCGTTTCGTATGCGAGTTGTGTACATTGTGTACTTGGCTAACTTTTCGGAGTTATGACTGGATGATAAAGCCTTAATGGCTTTAAGTCCGCCAATTGTGTTGTTGTGCAATAAAGTTTTTAAATGAAATTTATTAATCAATTAACTAACGGTGAGGGAAAACATTTTTATGAAACCTGCACATTCAGACGACTGAATGTGTAACCATGATCCTATCCCCACTTTATTAACAGGGTTACGGAGGTCAGATGGCCAGTCGCTCCACTATAGTTACCTGATTTGCCAAATCTCAGTCTAGGCCGACCTCGGGTCCTCGAGAACACAACCGGAATATTGACACCTATTGACGGGAAGATGACATCGTGTGTAGTGGTGTGCCCAGTGTACGTGGTGTGTCCGGTGTACGTGGCGTGCACTCACTTGGCGAGCTTATGCGGCTTGATGAGCACATTGTGGTAGGTCCTGGCGCGAACCTCGCGTACTGCTTCGAAGAGTGCGGGCGAAACTCCGCGCGGCATCGCCCGCATCGACCGAGTCACCAACTCCACTAGCAACTGAGGGGTAGACGGGAAGAAGTCTTAAATACCTAAATACATTTTTTTTATGTCATACAGTAGGCAAACAGGCAAGCGGGCCACCTGCTGGAAAGTGATCACCACTGCCTATAGATATTAGCAACACCAAGAGTATCGCCAATGCGTTGCCCACCTCCTGGACTGAACCGGCCGTGTGGTGTCCGGCAGAGTTGGCCGTGTTGTGTCCGGCAGAGTAGAATAGCACCAACCCCTTACACTCATGGGTGTCGTACAAAGCGACTAATGTTTTCGAGGCAAAAGATAAAGAGTCTGGAAAATGGGCAGCAGCATTTTCCATTGTTATATTAAAACACTGCGATCTCCAACTCGCCTGCCAAGCGTGGAGATTATGGCAATACCTCCCATTTCGCGGGAGAGGCCCTAAATCCTGCAGTGGACTGTTACGGGCTGTGATGATGATGATGTTGCCCACCTCTATAACACGTTGCTCTGGCAGCAAAAAGACAAATGCCCCTCCACTGCCAAAGCCACGGTTCCCCAAATCCCCACCCCATGGAGCACTGGAAACCTTACTTACCGGCAGAAACACAACACTATTTAAAAGAGTATTGTTTAGCTGCGGTATTCTGTAAGGTGGAGGTACTTCCCCAGTCGGGCGGCTCCAATTCGAACGGGATACCCCGCTATGCCATATCTCTTAAATTATAACTATGTTATTTCATTAACAAAAAGTACCTTAAACTAGTCCACAGTTGCTGGAGACTCAATTAAGCTTAGCCTGTGTCAGGAGGCACCTTATCTACTTATAAAATCACTCAGCACTCCCTATTTATTATAGAGGTGGCGTCTGTCACTGTGTTCGCGATAAACTCAAAAACTACTCAACGGATTTTAATACGGTTTCATGAGGAAGGTTTAGGTGTATAATTTGTTAAGGTACGGATACGGGTACGGGTAATAAGCCGTGCGAAGCCGGGGTGGGTCGCTAGTTCAATTTTTCTTATTATATTTTAAGAACATAGAATATATACTTACATGTAAGTTTTGATTGTACCCGACCACTTTGAGCGTTATTCCTTTGTCGGCGACGTACAGCGAATGTGACAAGTCCGCCATGCTGGCCGGGTAGACGTCTTCCTGGAAATCATTTATAACTACATATAATTGTACCAAATACATTGACACATTTCTCCCGCCAAGTGATAATAATTGCATTGTTGTGTTCCGCTTTGAAGGCGCTGGCGTCGAGCAACTATTGGATCCAATTAGCCGCCATAATATGACGACCTGAGTGCCGGTCTGGCACGCAGAGGTCCCGGGTAACAGAAACTCGTCTTTTCAATTTCTGCTCGGCCGAGAATCGAACCCGGTACCAGCCGTGACGGGAACTATACCAAATATTGTATAAATGTTATTGTGCACAATAAACTGTTAAATAAATAAATAAATAAATCTTTTGACAAAGATAATATTTGTATAAATTACGTGAAGCTTACCTTGAGTCCCTGCTGCAACACATCCGTCCATAGGTCGAGCAAGCACGCCCTGCAAACGACACACTGTCATGCTTTTAATATTGCTTTATACGTTATAATACTCTAAACGAGCATCGGCAGCCGAGTGGCTGCGGTATCCGACTCGTAAGCAAGAGGTACCGGGTTCGAATCCCAGTGCGACCAATGACTCTTTTCTGAGTTATGTAGATTAGTTGAATGCTAACCGAAGTTCTTAAGGTGAGGGTAAGTATCGTGATGAAAGCTGCACATTCAGGCGACTGTAGCAGGGTCACGGAGGTCAGAGGGCAAACGCTCCACTGTAATTACCTAATCTGCCCAATCGTGGATCATGGTCAAGGCGGGCCATCGTGCGCGAGAGCAAAAAATAATCATCTTGGCGTTAATGTTTCGATTGTGGAGGACCCGGGGTCCGCCTTGACCATGATCCAGGATTTGGCCGATCAGGTAATTACAGTGGAGCAACTGCCATCTCTTCCCGTGGGTGTCGTAAGAGGCGACTAAGGGACAAATCCGAAAGGTGGGCAGCAGCATCTTTCTGGGTAGATTTACATCAACTGCACTGCGATCTCCAACCCGCCTGCCAAGCGGGGAGATTATGGCAATGACCTCCCCTTTCGTGGGAGAGGCCCGAAGTCCTGCAGTGGACTGTTATGGGCTGTGATGATGATGATGATGACTGCCATCTGTGCGCCAGAGCATAACCGGGGCATTAACGCCAAGATGATTAATTTTACTACACTTCCTAAACCTATCACAGTTCAAAACAGAAAATATCAAACTGATAACAAAAATTAAACTTAGGGGTTGGGAGATTAGTAGCATATGGACACCGGTCGCCATTAAAAATTTTTTTTCACCTTCATAGAGAACACTGATATGGTCACATGACCTCGTTACAGCGTCCTAAAGTTCAATCAATCAAATCAAAATCAAATCAAAATCAATCCTAGAATCCTGGAGTGTGACGTTTAACATAACCTAGTAGGTAAGTAAATGTGCCCTCTATAAGGCTAGTATTCAACATTTTCAAAGTGTTTAAGGTATTTTCTACTGTTTTGTTGGATATAGCAAGACAACTCACTCTCTAGGCGACTTGAGACTCAGCGGTGTGATAAAATAGAAGTACAGCAAGGCGGTGGGAAACCGGAACTTGAAGTCGGGCTTATACCAGAGCTCCATATGCCGGTTCTTCCGCAATAGGTTGGGCTGGTCTAGTCTGGAAAAAGTCGTATTTGCAAAAGCGAAATTAATATTGACTGAAGGTTTTGGACTTTCGTGGTTATTCACTACACACATTCAAGCACTTCTGGTGGGTTTTGTAATCGCAAACACCTTCAGTCAAAGAAATAGATAAAGAAAGAGTTAAATGACTAGTTCTAGTGAAAATGTATGGGAATAATCCTAAAAAAGTTATTAAATATAACAAATACAAATGAAAGTTGATCCGTTAGATTTATTGGATTTTAATAAAGTTTTAAAATTTATTATGAAGTTTATTTAAAATAAAATATACACTTTTACTACACATATTATCAGTTTTGTTACCAGGGTTAAAGCATTGTTTTCACTTCGATATTTCGACGCAGTTGCATGCGTCATTGCGAAGTAAAAACGTAGTGAGTTTCGTGTGTCGAATCAAGTGAGTATCAATGATAGTGGTTCGAGAACTCGAAGTAAGGGTAGTCGTCGAATCCAAAAGAGGGTGGACCGATATGTCTGTCCTTAGGAGCGACTTCACATAGCTGCACCAGTCTACTCGTCACCATGGCGCATGCAACTGCGTCGAAATATCGAGGTAAAAACAATGCTGACCGTGGTAACAAACCTGATAATATGTGTAGTGAAAGTGGTTTGACTGAATGTTTTGACGATTACGAAACCCACCAGAAGTTGGATTCTCTAAGAAACGTCCTCGATCACAACCATGAAATTAATGTGAGGTCGAATGTAAATTATTATAAAAATAGAAATTTGCGCGTTGCTATGACAACTTCGTCACGATCGTCTTATGAAATTAAATTGAATTTTATTGAATATGGAGTTTAGGTTACGTGATTTTGCAGTTCGAAGTGCAGTAGCTTCTTTCCCACCAAATTCCTAACTTTTCAGGCGTATATCCATAATTGATCTACATTTTCTAATATGTCAAGATATGATAATAATACTTATTAAATTAAGAAAATATTAAAATAATGATAATTAAACCAAGTCTCAAAAAATTAAAAATGTTAACATTGAATCTAAAATTCTCACTTGAAAATTACAATTGGATCGGAAAATGTCATTGAAATAAAGTATTATTAATGATTACATATCACAGTTGACTAAACTCTACAAATAAAAAAAAGGCCCACCCACCTAAAACTATTGACGGTCGCGATCAGGTCATCATGCTTCAGGACCTTCGACATCTTTTCCCCAGCTATGGTCCGTCTATGGATATCCTTCGCACTGCTATTCCTCATGTCGACCCCAAGCCTTTCCGCTGCCTCCAAGTACGCGGGGTCTGGTTGGACCAGCTCGAAGTCTGTGGTCAGGTATATGTTCTTCTCCGGAAGGTGGAAGCTGTCGAAGGGTGTCACGTTCAGCCATCGGTCCATCCAGTCGCTTGGGATGTCTGCGGGAGATTTTAAAACGGGGACTGATACTGAATATGTCATATTTATGAACAAAATCCACCACAAGGTAGAACGACGACCAAGTAAAGATCGCAGGTACCAGCTGGATGCGGAAGGCACAGGACCAGCCTTTGTGGAGATCTCTGGGGGAGGCTTATGCCCAGTGGGCGTCTATCGGCTGATATGATGATGATGAACAAAACACTCATAACGTTGTTGTGTCCTGGTCGTGTGGTGTCCGGCAGAGTAGAATAGAACAACTTACACTCGTGGGTGTTGTACGAGGCGACTACTGGTTTCGAGGCAAAAGATCTAGAGTCTCCGTAGGGTGGAAAGTGGCAGCAGCGTTTTCCATTGTTATATTTGTAACACTGCGATCTCCAACCCGTCTGCTAAGCGTGGAGATTATGACTATAACCTCCCCTTTCGTGGGGCCTTAAGTCTTGCAGTGGACTGTTATGATGATGATACTGACTATGTCATATTTATGAACAAAATTTGAAAATAACTTTTAAACTATACCAAAATATGAAAACGAGTTTTAAATCGGTTTAAACTTTAAAGACATGTTACTTATTAACATAATGTTTTAAACTATCGCGGTTATTATCACACATTTTAAGGGTATGTTCCGAGTTTGTTGATAGATCGACTTCGGCCGCTTTATCGCTAACCAACACCGTCCGGCGTTCGCAGCTCTCCAGTCGTCGCGTGACCATGATGCATGCAACTGTGTCGAAATATCGGGCTACTCGACAACAAAGGTAGGAAACCCGGAACATGCTCTTAAAATGTGATATAACTTATTGTATTTTAAATGGCGATACTCAATGAAATGAAATGACATAAATTGAAAAATAAAAAAAATAATTAAAAATTTCTGGTGATATCAGTTTTGTATTGCTCGCTCTTTCTAATTTGGAATTTCAAACGTGATCTAAACAACTAATTTTACTTTTGACGTCGTAGATCGAAAATAAAGGAAAATTTTTCACTGACCTTGCCGCTTGTACTCGGTGCCGAACCACTTCTCCTTAGCGTCGTAGTGGACAGGTCGGGAGTGCTTATTCGAAAGCACCATGATGTTGACGCGGTCCGCACTCATGCCGTCCAACAGCTCCCTTATCGCCTACAACAAGATATTTAGCGTGAGTCGTGTGAAACAACAGAATGATATAATAAGACCACGCTAAGTACGAATCGCTTATTAAAAAAAGAAAAACTGTATGGCAACTTACGAATTTTTTTTAAAAGAACGTCATTCATAAAAGTCATAACAAACAATTTGTTTTCTGTCTATGTCTGTTTCTTGTATTTATTATTTTCGTGAGTTATGAAAAATATGATTAAATAATGAGCAAAACAATGAAAAAGGAAGTGAGAGAGATAATTTTCATGATTAATAATTTAGTCAAACTAAAAGTACAAGCTCAAGCCAAATAACTGAAAGTTTACAGGAAGGACTGACAAGGACAGATTATTCCCAGATTATTGCCATATCCACATTTTATCATTTTTACTACTGTCAATCAATACGGACTTATCGTGCGAGTCTAGCCAAAATGACAATAGCTTTGTAGCTATTCTATTGCGACTTTAGATTTTTTTATTAGACTACCCAGGCATTTGAGCGCCATCTAACCAGAGGGGCTATTGTCTAACTCAGTAGGCAACTGAATTTGACATTGATCTAGAATGATCTACGTCACTACGTCATTGGCCAATGGCTATTGTGTCTACCAAATTAGAGTAGTGTACGATTATTATATGTCAAATTCAGTTGTCCACTAAGATAGCCAATAGCTCCGCTGACGGTAAGTGACGATGCGGCCATGCCAGTCTAGAAACAGCCTATTCAGTCTAGCCTTAAAGGCGATTGGAAGTTGTCGGCTACGTTCGGCCAGCGTTGGTAGATCGGCGCCGTACTACGAACGTCGCGAAGCTGGCCGAACGTACCCGACAAATGCCGATCGCCAATCGCAACCGCTACAAAGCGATTGGCATGGCATCTTGCTCCATGTGTGTGGTCGGTGTGGGGAATAGCGTGTGGCGTCTACTTATCTACTACTATACACATCGACACTGTGCTAGCTTTTATTTGCTTTGTTTTATGTGCTTTTTGTGTATTTTTATTTTCTTCTATTGAATATTCTTGACTTGTATTATTTGGTTATGGAAATTATGTATTTAAATCAGCAATAGCTCTCTCACCATACCCGAACAAGGTTAGGAATGCACAATGGATCATTTGCAGCAATATTCGTTGAAATTCACATTCTATGTGTTACTTATACAATTCAAGATATCGATGTCTATGAAGACAAGTCAGTCTGGACAGACCATAGGTATTTATATTTTTATGTTGTGGTATTTCTGTTTGTGTAAATAAATATTTCTCATTCTTATTGTTATTCTGTAGGTACCTTCGGATCGTACTGGTAATAAAGTCGGTCGCCAGTGATGTAGTGCTCTGGCGGGTAGAAGTGCATGTTCTCCGCGAGACTCTCCACGTAGTCCGCTGGCTGAGATTCCTCCTCGAAGCGAAAACTGGTCTCCTCTATTGTCTGTGGGAAGGAACGATTATATCAGATGGTAGCAATTAGGAAAAAACTCTAGAGGTCTTCTTAGAGCCGGGAAACGCATTGGTAGCGCCCCTGGTGTTCCATAGGCGGCGGTGACCACTTTCCATCAGGTGGCCCGCTTGCCTATTTGTCTGCCGTATAACATAAACAGAAAGTCAGCTCTTTGTTGGTAGACCTCGTCTAGTTTAAGATGACGCGCCCCACTACTTAGTTAGTTGATTTCGAAGTGTGCAAAGTATTGTAGTGCAAATATTGAAAACGACACTTCATCTGTGTGGGAGCCAATGAACGACGCGTGCGTCCTACATTTGAATTTCACCGCCAACTGAATGACCAATTACAACGGCATTTGTATATGTATTGCGTCCATATTTTAAACTTGCTTGTGTGCGTTAATGCGATAGTGGGGCGCGTCATCTTAGACTAGACGAGCTCTACATTGTTTTTAGAAGTGGTCACCGAATCCAGATTCAAAGTTATCTTTGTTAAGTTTAATCATAAACTTATATCATAATTTATTACAGAAAAAGTGGTACCAACCTTGATTTCTTCGTATATCCTCTCGGACGGCCCCAACTTTTTCAACATGTTTATGTACGAAAATATTGCCTCTAGCACCTGGTAATAGAAAACAAAAAAGACATTTAGTGCCAGCTATAGAAATATGAACAATTGAAACTCTTTGTAGCTAACAAACACGACATGAAAAGAAAATTACATAGATACATACATAAAGCTCACGTCTCTGTCCCACAGGTAGGGTGGGCAGAGACTATGGGCCGCCACTTTGCTCTGTCCTGACACAACTCCCTAGCCTCGCATATATACAACTCTTTTCATCACCTTTTATTATTGCCACTTCAGACCCTATTTTTTGAGAACATAACTGATCTGATGAGTAAATCGTCCTCTTGAGGGCCTCCAAATTCCCGCTATATACCTCTTTCGACGATCTTCCTTCATCCATTCGCTCTCCATGCCCGAACCATCTCAACATTGAACTTGGCCGTGTGGTGTCCGGCAGAGTAGAACAGCACCAACCTCTTACACTCGTGAGTGTCGTACAAGGCGACTAATATTTTCGAGGCAAAAGATCTCGCGTCTCCTTACGCTAGAAAATGGGCAGCAGCGTTTTCCATTGTTATATTTATAACACTCCAATCTCCAACTCGCCTGCCATGCGTGGAGATTACGGCAATAATCTTCCCTTTCATGGAAGAGGCCCTAAGTCCTGCAGTGGACTGTCATGGGCTGTGATTATTAATTGAACTTACTCAACGTAAACCTATAAAAAGTCCTCTGGCTTTACTAACCTCATCGATATGGTCGAGGCCGTCCTTAGTGAGCACAACTTGCGTCGAGAACAGGCTGTACATCGACGTGTAGTCGATGCCGCTCTCAGAGTTGCCCGTGTAGATACCCAGCGCCCATACCCTAGTGGAAAAAAAAAGAATTATAAATAAATATGCTTGGACAATTCACACAGCGTCCTCTAGCCCCAAAGTCAGCAAAGCTTGTGTTGTGGGTGCCAGAAAACTGAATTGAATTGAAGTATTCTTTATTGCACCAAAACAATATAACACATTTACATAAATATACAATGGCTACTTACTGATAAACTACTTATTTATTTTTAAATTCATACTTATTATACATACAAACAACATCATTTCAATTTGTGCCCGGCCGGGAATCGAACCCGGGACCTCTGCGTGGCAGTTTTACCCAAATGAACCACTGAGATCATCTGGAATCTTTAGGAACTTACAAAAGCATCAACTCACTTTTTCCTAAGGTAGGACAGCAGGCTGCCTTTCCCTTCGTGGCCGAGCAAATAGGAGATGTACTGGTGCGGCTTCGACTTGTACTCCGCTATCAGCGACCGCATGCACCACGTCAGATGGACCTGTCGAATTGTGAAAGTTATAATTAAGTGCGTCAGATACCTAGGGTGTACAAGGCACAGCGTGTATTTGGCGTTGGCAGCATTTTACCTTAGTAACATTTTATTGTAATTAATATAGAGCCTGGTACTCCTACCTAATCAATCCTTAAATCATAGTCTTCATAAAAAAATACCATAAAGAAGATGTATGGGTTTCTTGCTACCACACACTTCTTGGATGCTGATTTACTTGATAATAAATGATAATGTTCCACTTCTTGGATGCTAATTACTTGATGAAAACTTCCGAGGCTCTACAATAATACACTCCGTACTATGTACAAAGGGTAAAGGTCAAGCAACATCCGCCTCTGTATATGCAGTAGGGTTGAAGATCGTTGTGTTTTACGACAAAACGTATGTTGACGTCGCAGTTGAAGTTACATAAGGTAAGTCGCGGGGCTTTGTTCTTAAACTTAGAGCTCATTAAACTGACAAGAGATGAGACAAGGGGTAGCGCCTAAAATATATAGGTTGCAAATCCATCTCTACTACACAAGCAGTAGGGCGTAAAACCCTTTACCTCTTAACTGGCTTCACGAAGTACAAGCGTGTGAACTCCGGCGCGATGGTGACGGGTGCGAACGCGAAATCTCTTGGCGGTACAAAATCTGCCTCTATTACACAAGCTGTAAGGCCTAAAACCCTTTACCATCGCTGGTATCGCTGACTGGCTTCACGTAGTACACTTCGGCTACGCGAAATCTCTTGGCGGTACAAAATCTGCCTCTATTACACAAGCAGTAGGGCCTAAAACCCTTTACCATCGGTGGTATCGCTGACTGGCTTCACGAAGTACAAGCTCGTGAACTCCAGCGTGATGGTGGCCGGTGTGAACGCGAAATCTCTTACAGTACAAAATCCGCCTTTATTACAGAGGCAGTAGGGTCGAAAAAACACTCACTTCGGTGGTATCGCTGACTGGCTTAACGAAGTACAGGCTGGCAAACTCCGGTGTGATGGTAGCCGGTGCGAACGCGTATTGGGAGAAGTCTTCGCCGGGCTGCCGGTTGGTCGGGATCCGGCCGAAGGTAGCCGCTACGTACTGCTCGAGGGCTGGCAGCTCCATGCGGGCCTGGGGAAGAGATTAGAAAAAAAATAACGTAGGGAAAGATTCTAAAGCAGTCTCATGAGCACAGCAACAGTCATCCGATGCGCGCTTTAGTGCCGCCTTCGGAACGCGTCCATCCTGTGTATTGTGTTGTCGTCAATGAAACCAGGGGACCAACATGCAAAGAAAACTCTCCTTAAGTGTGGTTCGCTTCAGAGGGATAGCTTCTAGAAAAGTCTTACCTGCACAGCGTCAGTCATTCGATGCGCGCTGTATTATTTTTATTTCGATATTTTTTTATATCAGGCAATACAGGCATGTGACCGCCATCTCACCTGTTGGTAAGTGACGTTGCGGCCGAAGATGGAGCTTGCCCGTCTTGGAACAGCCTATTCACTCTAGCCTTGAGATTATATTGATCAGGGAACGCACTCGCAGGCAACGCGTTTCACTCCTTAGCCGTACGCATTATAAAAGTCGAGCCAAAGCGGCTCGTGCGGATAGCTGGAAGATCCACGGCATAAGGATGAAGCGCTCGCCCGGATCGCGTCTCCCGAAGCTTCTAAAGCAGTCTCACCTGCACAGCGACAGTCATCCGATTCGCGCTGTAATGCCGCCGACGGAACGCGTGCGTCGCCCTGTATAGGGTCTTCAAGCAAACCAAGGGACCACGGTGTAAGAATACCTCCCCTTCAGTGTGTTCGTTTCAGAGGGAGAACTTCTCACCTGCACAGCGACAGTCAACCGATGCGCACTATAATGCCGCCGTCTGAACGCGTGCATCTCCTGATACAGGATGTCGTCAAGCCAGGGTTTAAGGATAAACTCTCCTTCAACGTGGTTCGCTTCAGAGGGAGAGCTTCTAAAGCAGTCTCACCTGCACAGCGACAGTCATCCGATTCGCGCTGTAATGCCGCCGCCGGAACGCGTGCGCCGCGCGGTGCAGAGTGTCGTCGTCGGATACGTCGTCGCGCAGGCTGCGCAGGTTGCCCCAGGTGAACGTGCGCGCCGGGTGCCCGGCCGGGAACAGGCTGGAGAGTAGCTGGTCCTTGCGATTGGCGTCCGAGGGCGAGGCGATCGCGAATTCTGTGCGGTGTGTGTGTTTTTTATTATACTACATGTAAATAAATTAAATAAAAATCGTTTATTAAATCTATCTCACACATGGCACAGTACATTTGGGCATAATATATAGCATAATAAGAGCGTCGGTGGCCGGACGGTTGAGTATCCGACCGGGTTCAAATCCCGCTGCGGCCATGTACCAATGTACCACTCTTTTCTGAGTTATATACATAAGTTGAATTCTAACCGATGCTCTTACGGTGAAGGAAAACATCGTGATGAAACCAGGAAATTCAGGCAACTGAATTTGTAACCATGATCCAATCTGGTCAGGTTCCCCTGGTAGCAGGGTCACGGAGGTCAGATGGTAGTCGCTCCACTGTAATTACCTGATCGTCAAATCCTAGATCATGGTCAAGGTGAACCCCGGGCCCTCGTCCTCGAGAGCATAACCGGGACATTAACGCTAAGATGGTTACTTCGTTACCTGTGCCCTATAATTTATATTAACTTTATATACCTTGTGGTGTGTGGTGCCGCCACCTCAAAGAATAGCACCACCCCATCTCTTCCCGTGGGTGTCGTAAGAGGCGATTAAGGAAAAAATCCGAAAGATGGGCAGCAGCATCTTTCTAGGTAGATTTACATCAACTGCACTGCGATCTCCAACCCGCCTGCCAAGCGTGGAGATTATGGCAATGACCTCCCCTTTCGTGGGAGAGGCCCGAAGTCCTGCAGTGGATTGTTATGGGCTGTGATGATGATGATGATTATATACCTTGTATTATCAATTATTGTGCGCGTCGTATCTACGTTACTTTAATCTAGCATCTCTCTCCGAGACCCGTAACGCCCGTAAGTCGAAGGGTTTGATGCAATATTCTGTTTGATGACCTAAGTAGTTCACTTGGTTAACATGCCCGGCAGAGGTCCCGGGTTCGGTTCCTGGCCGGGCAGAAATTGAAATGATGAATTTTAATTTCGGTTACGGGTCTGTATAAGTATGCATTTAAAAATGTATTTAAATAGTTTAACCATTTTCTGATACGCATAACAAAAAATATTTTGCCGATGGTGCCGTGTCAATTGTCCAAGCATATTTATTTATTTATTATTCTCATCGCTGAGAAGATTGAAGAGGCCTGCGCTGGTTTATTCACATATTGCCCAAGCCCCAGGGGTACGTGGAAATAGGTGCCTAAACCTGCCGGTATCAGGAAAGTGGTCCCGCGGACAGCCCAAGAAGCGATGGATGGACACCGCCGGATGCGAGAACCAATGGCCCACGCACGACGTGACGATGCACGCCGGGCGAAACAATCGGAAAGCGGACCCTGGAAGATGCCATCTGGGATGGTTAGGCCCGACTAACCACTCGAAAGATAGTGATTATGATAATACATTAACACCCGGTTTCTGAAACGCTTGTCAACGCAAAAATCACGTAACAGCTTGTTAAACTCTGATTAAATGCAGTTTGGGTTTCTGAAAGGGCCAATTGACGGCTTGTTAACAGCTTGTCAACGGATTGTCAAATCTCCAATTAACGGCTGATTAATTATATTTTGGGTTTCCGGAAAGCTTTTTCTCATGTTAACTGTATGTTATCGCCGTGTTATTTTAATTGGCGAAAATCGACCAATTAACCGATTGTCAAAAGAAATTATATCCGATTTTCTTGGTCTAGGTCTTGGTCCTGGCCCTGGTCCAGGTCCTAGTTTTGGTCCATGGCAAAGTCCAGGTCTAGGGTCCAGGTTCTGGTCCAGGATCATGACCAAAACTGCAACCTTGATCACAATTTGAGCTTGAACCAGAACCAGGACCTAGACCAGTGCCAGCACGTAGACCGTAAACATTACCTGAACTAGAAGCTGGTCCGGGGCCAGGGCCAGAACCTGATCCAGGACCTGGTGCGGGGCCAGGACCTGGTCCGAAGCCAGGACCTGGACCTGAACCACGAAATGGTCCGTGTCCAGGACCTGGACCTGAACCAGTACCTGGTCGGGGGCCAGTACCTAGACCTGAACCAGGACCTGGTCCGAAGCCAGGACCTGGACCTGAACCACGAACTGGTCTGGGTCCAGGACCTGGACCTGAAGCAGTACCTGGTCCTGGGCCAGTACCTGGACCTGAACCAGGACCTGGTCCGAAGCCAGGACCTGGATCTGAACCAGGACCTGATCCGGGGCCAGGACCTGGACCTGAACCACGAACCGGCCCGTTTCCAGGACTTGAACCAGGATTTAACTAATGGGATTATTGGGAGAAACTCACAGAATCGATAGCCGATGGGGCGGATGTTGTTGAGTGGCTTTCTCTGGATGGCCTCCCAAGAGATGGATGGACGACCTCTTTAAGGTCCTATGGAGCCGATGGATGCAAGATAACAGAGTCGACCAGAGTGTAAGCCGTGGGAGGCCTGTATTCAGCAGTGGACCGGGACCCACCTAACTGCCTAAAGATGATGATGATGGGATTACTGATCCACTGGAACCCGTGACCCTATAACATAAATATTGTTATATTTTCTCTTTTCTCGCTCTGTATATTTTTTTTGATAATATTCGATTTTTATTTACACGAAAACTATACAATCGCTATCATATAAAAGTTGAATATCCCGCCGCTATCAAAAGGCCACTAGGGACAGAGACAAATCAATGCGTTAGACAGAAACAAAACATGTATGAGTGAATGAATGTGACTGATTTTAACAGGGGTAGCCAGACGAAAAAATTAATCTCTTGTTAATGGTCGATTAGCTAACAATAGATTGATTGGCCTTTCAGAAACCCACGGTGATTTAACAGCTTGTTAAATGTGACAGTCTGTTAGCTAATCAATGATTTGACAAGCGTTTCAGAAACCGGGTGTAAGAGTTTTAGAGAAAAATGACTATTAGAATACCGCACGGATATGCTACATCTATACATAGTATAAAACAAAGTCGCTCTCCGCTGTCTGTCCCTATGTATCTATGTACGCCTAGATCTTTTAAACTACGCAACGGATTTAAATGCGGTTTTCAAAAATAGATAAGAGTGATTCAAGAAGAAGGTTAATAAGCAAGAAAAAAGTGTAAGTAGGGGAATAGTAGGTGTACGCGGCGCGCCTGGTCCCTAGTAAAAAATAATTTTAAATTCTGTCTACACAACACGACTGCAGCTTACTAAAAATTAAGATAGATACGAAAATAAATACTCTTTTTCTATTAGAGACGCTCTCCGGAAACATTCCTTTGTAATTGTAAACTGCAAGCAAGCCCGACAAAGTTTATTTTATTTTATTTTATAAGGAAAACTTACAGCTAAATTAGGTTTCATTAATTTGTTGGACAAATGAGTAACACAGCCATTTATAAGTTTTCACCAGTAGGTATAACAATATAGTGACATTGTATCACAATGTAGATACAAGTTTAACCCGTAAATAATTCAGTACGTAGGTTGCTTATCATCTTAGAAAAATACATTTAGAGGCGGGCAACGCATTGGTGACTCCCCTGGTGTTGCTGATGTCGATAGGCGGCGATGACCACTTTCCATCAGGTGGCCCGCTTGCCTGTTTGTCTGCTAAGTAACATAAAAAAAAATACACGTGTAATCACAGTTTTATATTAATTGAACGCATCCATCCAAACGCATGTTCTAATTACATATTCAAAAACAGTCGTTTTAGGCAAAAAAAATACCGACGGTCTTAAAATTTAAAAAAATTACTTTATAAACATCATTTCCCATACATTTTCATTACAACTGTAACATAATAGTAGTTTATTTACACTCATAACGTAATGTTCCAATTACATATTCGAAAACAATCGTTTATGGATAACAGCATTTCCCATACTTTTTGATTACAACTGTAACATAATAGTAATTTATCTACATTCATAGCGTAATGTTCTAATTTCATATTCGAAAACAATCGTTTAAGGATAACACTTTTTTCACACCAGACTATAATTATTACACTTGTTTTTTGTCGAGCGCCCTGCGGGGCGACATGAACGCAATGAGGAGTTTTCCAATAGGTATCTAAAGCATTCTTAACCACTCACTAGATGGCGCCCCGACAATTTTGGTAATTGATAATCGCTTGAAATAGGTTCTTAGCAACGAGGATATAAACACTGGGTACGTTATATTGGATAATATTGTATTTATCAATAGTTTTAAACCATTTTAGAGGTTGCAATAATAATGAAACATAGTGCCAACTTATATAAATATTTCTTTATACAGTTCGTTCAACCTTTAACAGTTATGTTTATATTAATAAACATTTTATTTTTAAGTTTAGTATTAGTTAGCTGCATGAAATCACTGCCACCATCATACAGATTAAAAAAAGATTACCAAAATTGTAGGAGCGCCATCTATTGATGCTTTTTGAAACCAACTGACAATACCTACTGGAAAACTCCTCATTATCAAATTCAAACTTTCCTATTTATGTTCATGTTTGTGATGGTGTATGTATGGAATTATTTTCCCGCTAACCAGAATATTCTGTTGTAATTCGCGTTTGTAAATGTTTTTCCTTGTTTGAAGCAAATAATTAGATAAGATGTGAAAGTAGTGAAGTGAATTTCCAGCCGCTCGATGTCCTCGGCAAAAGAGCTGACTCGCAGCTTACTTCAAATAAATTGAGAAAATTATAGGTACGAAATTTTAATATGAAAATATGAATATAGATAAAACTTGTGTCAAACTATTATCAGACTCATCCGAGTATAGATCACGCCACGTATGGTAAACACACATTCATGTTTTAATACCCCCTTTTACATGCGAGTTGCATAATCTACTATTTTCCATTAGATGCGCTCTCCGGCAACATTCCTTGATAATTGTAAACTGCAGTCCATGCAAGCCCGGCCAAGTAGCTTGTCATCTTAGACAAATACCCGTGTAATCACGGTCCCATATTAATTGAACGCATCAGTCACGCGAACTCATTCACGCTAATCACGCCGTAATTCGCCTTTTAATTCGATGCAGCAAAACGACATCAGTAGCATGAAGCGTTCAATAGCGGTGCGGCGCCTGCTGTCACGCATTTTTTGCCTAATGTATTGGTGAAAATTAGTTCGGTTTTTGCTACGCAGAATGCATATCATCGTGGCTAAACGCTTTATCGTAAAATTATCTTGCTGCTGCAAGAGGTGAACTTTAGCAGTTAATGTTGGCTGATGGCCTACGTTGCCAATGCTTTAATTTAGCAAAATAATAAAATAAACCCAGTTTCTGCACTGTGAGCACAAATGCTGTCCGGTAGTGTAGAATATTGCACCAAACCCTTCCGCTTACGGGAAATAGGTACGGGTCTCGGGACCAATTGGCTCCAGAGACTGTTTAATAAGTCGAAGGATCCCTAGCAGAAAACCTTTCTTGGTCGACCTTGGTGTCTCGCTATCGGGTGTAAAAACAAGCTAGCTAGGTTTTTATATTACAATCTCTCTCAACGATCCAGAAAAAAGGATTTTACCTACGAGTAACCGTGGTTAGGTATTTCACGAAAATATCGAATATGCCTTTAAAAATTTTGCCTACAGTATAGACTTTACACTACACAATGTCAAATAAGCATTTACGTGTAAACATTCAATCATCAATGTTAATCTGCCCGGCCGCCAGTATAATCAAAATCGCTTAATAACACATAACTTGTTATCCGCTAGCGTGAATTGGTATTCTCGCTTCGTTTACGGTCACTGGAGTTCATATAAACAACATGCTTGCATGGATGTCAATGAAGGATCTGTCTGAATCTTCTGAAAAATCTAGATTATTGAGTTGAGACTGTGGTTACCATGAGATGGACACTCATGCCGCCGGTTGCGATTAGCCGTTAAGATTCAAGTCGGCGTGCAGTCCTTTGGGGGAGACTTATGTCTATGTCCGACTGTGGTCATTTTCTGCCTAATGAGGACGATCTCTTGTAGTTCAATATTATCACTTCACGATGCGTAATAGGGCGAAGTTCTTCGATATATCCTTAACTAATGGACCCGGCGTAATATCGTTCGCGTGGCGTCCTACACCTACATACACCCAGTTTACCCCTACCTACCCGCTTTTCTTGCAAATAAACCTTCTTCTTGAATCACTCTATCTATTGTTGAAAATCGCATTAAAATCCGTTGCGGAGTTTAAAAGATATAAGCATACACAGATACATAGGGACAGACGGCGGGAAGCGACTTTGCTTTATACTATGTATATGTCGCAGCCAAGTGGTTAAATTAGCCGGTTAATTAAACAACTAGCTATTTAGGCAGTTATTTAATTGAAAATTGGCCAAATTCATGAACTTTGAAAGTTACGTCTAACGAACGTTATTGCCCCGAGTTCACGGAGCTCCTCCATGCATTGTCACAACACTATCTTAACCCAACCGAATTAAAACCTAATGCAAACTATTATTATTGTTTGAGATTATTGTGATTAAGTTAGCATTGTGACAATATTTGGAGGAGCTCCGTAAACTCGGGTCAATTTCGTTCTTTAAACATTACTTTAAAAATTATTGGAAATGGCAAATTTTCAACTAAATAATTGATCAAAAAGCTAGCCGTTTAGTCAACCGGCTAATTTAACCATGTGGCTGCGACATATAGATTAGAATCTGGATATCTTTTGTACCATGTTCACTTGAGAAAAGTTCCGATAGTATTGGAATTACATTGCCTGCATGCATGTTTAAAAAATTGTGTTATTTTAACTTTAGGAACCAACATTAAGAGTACCTTCTGAACAAGACAAGAACGCAATGCGTTTATATTATCTTATTATAAGAAGTCATAACTATACCTACAAAGTCAATGTACATAATTCTAATGATAATAAGGGCCTAGATCCATAACACATTCCCACCGTTGCACTACGTCCGATAATGGTAGACGTGACCACACAATGTAGGTATGCAAAAAATATTTTGAAATTAATAGATAAACTCCAATTCAATTTATAATTTTGTTAGGCGAACGCATACTACGCAGTACGTAGTAAGTAAGCTATTATAGTTGGAAACATGGCAATGATTCATTACGCGAAAACTATTATGCAAACAGATTATGGACCATACATAACATTTGTGCGGCGTTAGCTCATAATCGTTCAAGGCGGACCATAATATTGACATACTCTTGTAGGTGGCGACAAAAAGTCATTTCGAAGCATCTTACAACTATTCAGAAACCCGGTGTGTAAAAATATGCATACAACCGGTGTATGAAATCGAAATTCTGACGCATACTTTCCCGTTAGCTATGGACTAAACGGCCTTTTGGATCAGTTAGGCACCTTAGACCTCCTCTGTTCATGCTCGACATATGCATAATCAGATTGCACCCAGAAAATCGGGACTCGCAGAAGACCAGCGCCGCGGCCCAGGCCATGGCATATGCTGAGCGAGATCCTTTTATTGTCAGGGATACCACAGCAGTTCCGATACTGAGTGGCATCTAAGCAGGTAGTTTTTCTTCTGTTATTGTGTATCGTTTACTACCTGCTGTGATTATATGAGTATTTTGTGTTGTGAGCTTGTGATGTAGTGTCTTAAGGCAACAATAAATGTATTTCATTTACTTATTCATACAAAACTCCCAGGGCCAAATATCTAGCAGGGCTATTGGCTACCTCAGTGGATAACTGAATTTGACATAAAACAATCTTATACCACTCTAACGTAGATGACGTAGTGTAGAATTATCTAATGTCAAATTCAGTTGCCAACTGAGTTAGACAATAGCCCCGCAGGTCTTGTAAGGAAATTGTCCATGTGCCAGGATTTTCTTTTTGCAATGCAGTGTAATAGAACGACGAACTGAATCCTCATCTTCTCTTGCTATGTCAACTGAACATAGACATTAGCCTATTTTAACACTCTTTCGGAAGCGCCCTCGACCGGCAGCCAACTCACCAGATTCAATGGCCTCCCGTTCTCGCTGCATCGCCTCCTTGTTCATCAGCGGGCTGACGAAGAACTGGCTGAACATGTCCATGGCTTGAGGCAGGTGCTTCTCCTGGATCTCGAAGTAGAAAGTCGTCACTTCGCAGTCCGTGGACGCATTGTCTGAACCGCCCTTTTTCTGTTAGGAAATGACGAGTGGTTCAGTGGTCAACATGCCAGTCATGATGACAGTAATGCCTGATTTTACCATCACCCCCTAACATTAAAGGGTCTCTTAATACTGTTAAGTGACATATTTTTCATGAAAATCCGTTACTTAGTGCTTTAAAACTTAGGGTGTGATTGTGAAATCGGGCATAAGGCTACTTTTTTCAGGTTTTTCAGCCGTGTAGCTAATATTTTCCGTGGATGGCGAATCGTAAGCTTTGACCTCGCTCACAGATTAGCTCTCGCTACTGTTTACATCGAACAATTACTATTAGCAAACAATTTTCTTATCATAATCGATCAGTTTCACAAGGTACGATCTTCTAAAAATAAATAATAAAACTCGATTCTCATAAGAAAGTAATCGAATGAAAACAAGAACGACCTACATGGACAGCCTGTCTATACTTGTTTCACCGCACCGTATTTACAATCAGGCCAAGAAAGTGCTGTATTAGTTTTGACAAAACTTCCCCGTTACAAAATACTTTACGGTACGTTAACTCATCAACAATATAATTTTAAAAGGAGGTCCGGACAACTCATCCGGACCAATAACGTTTTGCGATAGGTCATTGGAATGATTTTTAATTTTCTACAACTTTTACTGTGGCGATAACTCTCGAATCGCTGTGGGAAACAAGTTATGGCTTATTGAAATAAACCTAATTTTTTACTGAAAAATTCAGCCTGTAAAAGTGAAAGTTGTAGAAAATGATAAATCGTTTCTAATGACATATCGCTCAACGTTATTGGTCAATAACTTTCTGCCGGTCCTCTTTTGACAAGGAAAAATCGACCTTGAACCGATCGAACATTTGAACTTCAACTTTAGGGTGATAAAACAATGGTCGACTTTACCTTGATGAAGGCGTCGAACTCGTTCTCCTTGGGATACTTCTCGCTGCCCATGAACAGCATGTGCTCGACGAAGTGCGCCAGACCCTGGATGTCGTGAGGGTCGCTGTAGCTGCCCACGCCGACTGTCAGCGCGCAGGCCGCCTGTCGTACGGGACAGATGGTTAGCATTAGCAGGGTCATCAGCCAAGTGAAGGATAACGTCTTTTGTTTGCGCAATGCCCAGACATTCTAAGTAAAACAGTTCACCCGGCGATTACTTTTTTAAAGGTCTAGGGAGGAACACGGTCAGACGGTCCACCAGATGGAAGACGGCCACCGTCGACCATTTTTGAATTGCTCGCATCCACGCGAGTGCTCGAGTTCTAATGTTGGTCGTTTCTATCTCTAGCAACTTAGCACGAGAGTGAAACCGACAGGTAGCGCACGCGAGCGCTCGCATTGATTCGAGCGATACAAAAGTGGGGCCCCAGGTCATCTGCAACCTAAGGTGAGCGGATGCATTTTGAAGAGCCCCATAGAGCAAAGGAAAGACTTCGGAAGGTAGCTCATTTCACATCTTGGACGTTTAGAAGCCAGAGGACCTGAGTGGTTCTAGATTTATACTCCGAATACACTACATGAGAATGGTAGAGAAGAATGTAGCATCAACCCTATCTTTTGACGGCCAATTAAATAGCGATAATGACTGAAATTATTTTTAGTCAGTATTTTTCTAACGCTGATACAGTGCGTTGAAAATTGAAATGTTGTGTGACGTCACGCCTGAGGTGAAAATTTACTAAGATGTGTCGTCACGAGCTCCCACTCCAAAACTTTTATACGCTCAATCTTTGTAATTTTTTATCGATTTCATAAAACCATACGTGTCTCATATTTTTATGATCTAACTGACGAACTGATTTGAATTTTAAAATGTTGATCCAGTCATCATCCGTGTCACCTTCATAAACAAGAAAATGAGCAGCAGCATTCTGTTGAGTATTTATTTTCATTATATTCAACATTCCGATCCTCGACTCGCCTGCCAAGTGTGGAGATTTATGGCAATGCCTTCGACTAATGTGGCTCAATTTCAACAGGACACTGTTGTGGGCTGTTCTATATGTTACACCACATAGTTACCGGAGACCGTTTGGCTGGCTCGAAACTGTGACTACGACGACTTCACATACACCATGTGTTCTACTACTTAGGGACAGTTAGTCGCCATAGGCTATAAGCCGTTTTCACTAAACATAACAATGGCCAAAGTTCCGTCTTAACTAGTTTTTAGCCAATCAGTAACGTCCAAATTGAGATAAGAATGAAGATGGAACAACTCATTTAAGCTAGAGCAAGTACAAGGAGACACTTCACATATTACGAGGCGAAACTTAATACAGCGTTTATTAATTTTATTTATAAACTATAGCTTTTTCCCGAGACTTCGTTTGCGTGGAAATAGTTTTTAGAGCAGTTTATCTCCGCGTTGCCATTTTAAATGACCTACGTATTGTATGAATGCTAATACTACGGGGAGGTCAAGCTGTATCTACCCGAATTTGAAATATTGCCTAGTTTTTGCGTGATGTGCGAACAAACAGACATACAAATTTCCAAAATATTTAAATTTTTTTCGCATTGTTACGTTCCAGTATCCAATCGCGACAATTTTTTCTGAAATATTTTTTATTTATATTAGACTAGCCAGGCATTTGACCACCATCTCATCTGGTAGTAAGCGACGATGCAGCCGAAGATGGAGCATGCCTGTCTAGGAACAGCCTATTCACACTAGCCTTGAAGGCGTCCAGATTATAATAATCAGGGAATATACTAGCAGGCAACGTGTTCCATTCCTTAGCCGTACGCATTATAAAGGTTGAACCAAAGTGGGTCGTGCGGATAGCTAGAAGATGCACGACATAAGCATGAAGCATTCGCGCGGACCTCGTCTCCCGATGGCGAAAAGGGGCCGTTCTTCAAGGTACAGAAACGGGATTTTTCAATAATATAGATAATCTACAGTTGTGGAGCTTTATGAATTATACATATCCATCGGTCAGTCGTCTATAATGTCTTTACTACCGATTATGTTAGGTATAGACTTGTTTAAACCATTACCAAGAAGTCAATAATCATAAAATAAGATACAAAAAGGTAACCATTATTTACCCAAAAGTACCTACAAGTTAACGAACTGCATTATACTGTGTTATTCTTCAACTACTATCAATAATTGTAATGCCCAAAATGCAGTTACTAAATATGTATTTGAATTCTAATTTACGTTTACGCATCTAATTAACAAGTAGACCACGTATTTGATACTAAAGAAAGGAAGGAATCGCCGAAAACTATCTCCGAAGGATACGTTTGCGCAAATATGTAATTACATTCATGTGGCATAACATAAATATCATGAATGGATAATTTTTAGAGAAATTCGTCTTTGGAAATTTTAGATCAATTTCCAAATAAAACCTTCCTTACTCTGTTACATTATGAATCTGCTTTCAAACCAGTGACTACAGTCAAACTACTAAGCTGAATCGAGTGCGGGATATGATAGCGAAATAATGTATTTAAAAGCAGATTCATACCGTATCGTATGAAAGGTTGTTTTTAAATAACTTGCAATTTCTTCTATTGGAAAATTTATGGTATGCTTTCTTCATGAATTTGTATAATGATCGTCTGTAACACGTTACCTGTTGAAGGAATCAATGAGTGAGAAAAATTAAAGACAATTATTGTTATTTGTGATATGAACTGACTCTAGCATTTTATGCCATGCCTTATAATCATAAACATAGTTGTCGGTTTATGGTATTCGTCTATTATATTGTTCCTCGAGTTGATCGTGAAAACTACGTTCAGAATTTCTTCTTTCATTTATTCATACCTGCCTAATTCTATTCCCATCTAATCCTTTAATTTCATGACCAAACCGACTAAGCATTTATTAAAGTCATTACGTTCTTTTCACCACAGCACATTCTCTTTCCAAAATGTTCAATGATTTCATTTCTACTGTAAAATGTAGACACATTTATCCTACTTTCATGTTTATTCTGCCATTTACCATGTTTTCCGTATTCACTTTCACAAGAGACTTCCGACATTTACTTTTACGCTTTTCCATCTCTCGTAAATATTAGGCCTATTGAATTATGTATAGAAGTAGTTTTATAAACATTAATGTAAACAAAACTGTCTGTTTGTCTGTTCGCGATAAACTCAAAAACTACTGAACGGATTTTCAGCCGATTTTCAATAATAGATATCTTGAATCTTCAAGTGGAAGTTTTTAGGCGGGCCTGCTAGTCATATATAAAGAAATAAATATCAACGGTCTATAACAGTCCACTGCTCGATTTGAGCCTTCTCCATATTAACGGAAGTCATTGCCACGCTGGTTCGGCGAATTGGAGACTGCAACATTGAAAACATTTAGCAGAAAACGGTGCTACTCAGAAGAAAACGCTGCTACTTAGCAGAAAACGCTACTACTCAGCAGAAAACGCTATTTAACAGAAAACGCAACTATCCAACAGAAAACGCTACTACTCAACAGAAAACGCAGCTACCCAACAGAAAATGCTAGTACTCAGCAGAAAACGCTGCTACTTAACAGAAAACGCAGCTACCCAACAGAAAACGCTACTACTCAGCAGAAAACTCCGCTATTTAACAGAAAACGCAGCTACCCAACAGAAAACGCTACTACTCAGCAGAAAACGCTGCTACTCAACAGGAAACGCTGCTACTCAACATAAAACGCTGCTGCCCTCTTTCTTATTCACTGAGGTAACCTGATGTTGTCCCTCTATGACAGAAGCTCACCTTTTGCGACACCCGCCAATGCATGGGGTCATGTTCTACTCTACCGGACACCACAGGCCAATGAACGGAAATCACCGTCAACCAAACATCAACAAAAAGTAATTATTCCACACCCAGCAACTCCCAACCAAAATTGCACTTTGCATTACCGGCTCGGCGGCTACGTTACGCAATCCGACAGATATTGGGACCACTAAATCACGATTCTAGCCCATATTGGCCGCAAAACAGACATTAGTCCGGCATTTGTTGGATAACCGTCACGATCTGGTTGATTTGTGTGTCGCCCGCCGCATTCCGGCGAGACAACGCTGCGATATTGATTTACGTAATGTTTATGCAGTTTACCGTGAATAGTCGTAAAGTGACAGAAGTTTATTCGATTAATAGGTAGGTATATAAATGATGTATAAACGTTCAATTTAAGAACCTAAGACATTATAGCCGCGAGAGAGCGAAATCGGGATTTAACGCCAAGATGATGATGATGATGTCCAATATCCATTCATAATCCAAGTTTAGTTTAGTTTCTGATAAAATGAAAATAATCAAAATACTGTCAACGTAGTGACCAGACAACAGTTACTTGATTAAAAAAGAAAGTCACCCGACGCGTTTCTGTATGCATGTGTAGGTACAACTTTAGTCAGATCTCGGTACTCAACCTATTGGTTATTATTACTATTCTATTGAATAGGGATGATGACTGGGTAAACCCTTTTTAAATTCCCTCAGTTAGATCATAAAAAAATATTAGACACGTAGTTTTTATTTATCAAATCATAAAAAATTACAAAGATAAAGCGTATCAAAGTTTCGGAGTGGGGGGGGGGGGGCTCGTGACGTCAATTCTGAGTAAAATTTATCACAGGCGTGACGTCATGCAACATTTCAATGCACTATATCGGCGTTATTATTTTATCGTTCAAAAGTACATGTCCAAAATTTTCGCAGTCAGATCTTATTCAACGGCATGAACACAATACTATTTCAAATAGTATTGTTTGTATTGTTAGATTGACAAACGAATGTTGATGTTTTCGTTTGAGATAGATTGCAACTCTGCTCAGCCAGTAGAAACTGCAACAAGGCCAGTGCCAGCGGTATCAAGGTCAGTGCCACGGCCACGAGAGCGGCTGTCGTGCGGTGTGTTCGTATGTATGAGTATTAGCGAAATTTGGCGGGCCACTTCGATCGGCAGAATAAATTGCAGCCATTAAGGTGTAGAGAGAACTCCCTACTTGGGAGCGCCGAGCCACGGTACAAATGTATTTGGAATTAATAAGGCTACACTATCCCTGACTAACAATGACAATCTCGTCATTAGTAAATAAATTCGTAGGAAAATACGCTGATTCCAGTCAGGAGGAAAATATCGAGGCCAAAAACGGTTTAAAGCTAAGTACATACTCGTACACTGATATTATAACAGGCATAGGTACTTGCTACCCCTGAAGATACCTTGTGGTTTGGCGTTCTACGTCAAGTCACCGCAATCACCCAACGAAAAGTCAACAGCAAGGCCTTTTGTACAGACCTACTTTTTTAAAGTTTTTATTTAACTTGTAATGTTTGTAAATGTAATGTATGTTCGGGACTAATTTCCCGGCCTTAAATTGAGCTGAAATTTGGTATATCTATGTAACTTAAATGACAATGCATTAATATAGTACCAAGCTGATCCGATGATGGAGTCGGAAGGTGGTCGTAGGAACTAAAGAACGCTACAAGATAGTCTAATCGTGTTTGGGCCCGTTTGATTTGTCGCGTATAAAAGCTTGTTATGAAAAACATTTTTCATTTAAGAACTAAGCCACGGGACCAAGTAATTTTTATACGAGCAAAGGCGAGCGCGCACTCCACCAGAGAAAAATATCCCGTAGGAGACCCAAGAAGGATGTATTGATAATTATTTAATAAATAAAATAAATACAAAAATTATTTTATTTATTACAAACTTCACACAGCGCCATCTAGCCCCAAAGTAAGCAAAGCTTGTGTTATGGGTGCTAGATAACTGATAAATTACTTATAAACTTTTTTTTTAAATACATACTTCTTAGAACATAGAACACCCAGACCCGTAACAGAAATTAAAATTCATCATTTCAATTTCTACCCGGCCGGGAATCGTACCCGGGACCACTTGCGTGGCAGACCATGTATAGTGGAGTAGGACATGATAGCCAGCGGCTTATGATGTGAGGATGTGCAACATCGGGCGGAATAGAGCAGGAAGCGAACCCTGGCAGAAGCCGGTATTGATTGACCGCGCATCAGAATAAACAAAAGAAAAAGTTAAGGGCCTAGCGACAAACTTCAAATATTGAAATACAGGAAACTGAAACTGCGGCACAACAGCTGCTTATTAGAAAAAACATGTACTAATATTTAAGTATAAATAAGTTTTTATCAACACATGGCTAGCCGAAACCAGTTTCTGGAGGATGTTAGGTATAAAACCTGTCCACGTGTTTACGAAGCGGCTGTACAAAAAATTATAGGCAAGGAAAACGATAATTATATGTATTTATGTTTTGTACCAATTGGCCTGCTTACTTATGCAAATAACTGGTATAAGTTATTACCACTTTCTCGATGCAAGTGGTATTTTTTTCACATCGCGGCGGCGTTATTAGCGTTAACATAAAGAGTAAGAAAATACCTATACATCAATTTTTCTTTTTTATCGACCGCCATGTCATGTAATGAAGATGGAGCATGCATGTCTAGAAGCAGACTATCTACCCTGGCCTTGATGGAGTTTCAGATTGTATTGTTCGGGGTAAAGCGTTTCTTTCCTTACGCGCTGTCCTAATTGGCAACGGTAGTTCGACCATGGTCGTCCGACTCGCCCGACCAATAGGAGCCCTTAAAACCGTCTGTCGCACGACCACGATCGTAAGACCGTTGCCAATTAGGATAGCGCCTTAAGATTAGCCGCATCTAGAAGGTCAAGCCAAAGCGGTTTGTGTGGATATCTGGTATAATCTATCTACGACATAGGCTTTAAGTCCGCCAATTGTATTATTTTTAGTGCAATAAATATGCAAGGATGGAATGTCTGCCCGCATCTTATGCCGGAAAAAGAGTATTCTCTAAAATGATGTGCCAAACGTTCCCAGATGTTGCTCGATATCGCTCGGAGGCCTCATTTATTCCAGAAATCCCCACGACATAGGCCTGATAGGCATGAGTTCAACTAACTTGTACATCGGCTTTTTGTTACTATTTCCATAGAATTAATCATCGCTGCGCAGACGTCAAAGCCGAAATAGCTTAATCAGGAAACTAATGCTACCAAATCTAATCAGAGTTATTTTTATCGACGGACTGGCGCTGTGTGACTAAAATTAATCAATGGAAATCAATTGTACAAAGCCGTACTATTTCCTTCTATTGTTGTAAATATGTACTTATATACCTACGGTTGTTTATGTTTGTTTCTCTTTCAACCACATAAAACGGCGCTTCATTTCGTAAGTTTAATACCATCACGCCACGGCATATTAGGCCTTGAGAAGTAGAACTGCATTTAGTCTAGTCTAGAGAAAAAGTACCATGTTGCAATCTACCTTCAACTGATTCCCTATTTGGGTCAACAAACAATTGTTCTTTTTGCTTCATAATTTTAAGGACAAAGTGCAAGGTCAAAAATGTTGCAGCAAACTTAAATGCAGGCAAATTAGACTAGCACAGTAAACTCTCTAAACTGTTATACTAAGGTCATTTATATAGGTATGTGTGTAGGCATTGTATACCCACATCATTTAATGATAGTACATTAAAGTTATGTCATTCTTCTAGTATTGTTTATAGTCTATCTATATGATAATTATTTTCCCACAAAACAAAATACAATGCACACATATCCATAATAGGACTGTGAGACAGAAAAATATTTTAGAAACTTTTAGATTTTATGGTGATATTGTCCATTATCACAGACTACTATTTTCTTCGATTATTCTCTCTCATGCATTGATTGTGTTTGATTGTATAGACAACGAAATAAATAAATGTCTTGACGATGTCCCGGTTGTGTTCTCGCGCACGAGAGTCCGGGGTCCGCCTTGACCATTATGGTTTGGCAGATACAGGTAATTACAGTGGAGCGACTGTCATCGTCAGATGGCACGGATGACGGACATATTTAAATTCCATTAGTTTAGTCTAGTTTAGATCTGGAAATTAAGCCAATTATATATTACTCCAGTAGAAGTCAGCCAAAGAAAAGATGGATGGACTGTGAAAGGCAATGTGCGAGTGAAAGAAATGAGTTGACATATGATATGGGTAATTGAAGAGATAGACAGGTCGCGACAACTCTACCTATTGGGATAATAAAAGTGGGAAAAATAGAAGGAGAAACACAATAATTTCTTTTTTCACCGGTTACTTTTGCGAGTGAGCTTGGGGGGTGGGCCTGATTAAAATTGGTAGTCAAGTACGTTCTGCTATCTTGTTGTTGTTGGTTTTTAGTATATCACAAAAATTTTTGAGTTTCGGTATGTGAATACTGGTGGGTAGAATTGTATTTTTAATTAGTAGTGTAGTAGTTTTTAGTTAGTTAATTGTAGTGTAAGTGTAATGTTGTTGTAAATTTTTATGCACCGCCTGCAATTTATATTACTAGTTTTCAGGGTAGACTGGTAGATAAAGCTACAAAGCTTTAAGTCCACCTTTGTAGTATTTTGTGCATAAAGTATTAAATAAAATAAATAAATAAATACTAACCAATTTCTCTTCATCAAATTCTCTGCGTGATTTTCCTCCATGCTGGTCACTGGCTGCTGAATGAGCCGATTTTCCGCCATCGCTCTCCGACTCTGACACTTCATCTGAACCTGACTCCTCTTCACTGGAGACCACCTCATCAGTTTCTGGGGGTCGGCTAGGGTCTGATATCAGAAGAGCTGTCAGACCATTTTCAAGCCTTATTGTCCTAAAAGGGAACACATTCATTTAATATCAGAAGTGGACTTTTGTGACCACTTCATCATATCAGCCAGAATGGGATATCACGGGAACCACACTGTATTTAGGATCAAATATAGCCTAGTGCTATTTTCTTGGGCTATTATGGCCGAATTTCATTAAAATCTGTTCAGTAGTTTTTACGTGGAGGAATAAGAAGAATCCATTCATCCTTACAAACTTTTGTGCTTAATATTACACCTTCTGTTAAGTGTGGACTGTGGTTGTAGGCATCAAGTGATCTAAACACTTATTGCTTTGTTGTTTTGTATTGTGACAGAAAAACAATTGGTTTTCTTTTCTGATTATTTTTTTATAATTATTCTCAAAAATCTCTCTGATCTCTGAAAGTTAAATAAAGTCAGCGACTGTAAAGTTCTCATTTCATTCAAACCTGCCAGTCTCAAACTTTTTTTACAACCTTTATTTCCTTTCATTGGCTTTATTTATTAATATGAATCAATAATTCTCTTTTCTAATTTTATCTTTGCGAAAAAGGAGAAATTTTTTAGAGAATTACTACAAAACATGGCCTTTTCAAACAAGCAAGTTATTATTAACGTAATGTAAGTTCGGTATAACAAACAAATATAAGGCTACACAGTGACAATGTACAAATCAATTTGGTTTTTTAGAGCCAGCCTTGTCTGTTTAGCTATATCAAGATTTCTGAGAAGGGCCCGTAGTAATAACAAGCTGATAAACTTGATTATTCCCAAAAATTACACAATTTACAACAAAAAGTTCCTGGTTTTTCTTTTCCCATTTCTTTGACATTAAATTATTTACAACCCTCATTGACTACCCACATTTTAGAGGGAAGCATTACTGTGAATTACATTGATAGTTATATTATTATTTAATAATATTGACATTTATCTACATTAATTTAATGTGACATGTATGTAATGCTTGGATAAGTACTAATAAGTTGTTATTCTTTTGGTTACAACCAGCTTATTTTTATAAATACACACTTAACGAAAAGTTGTAAAAAGTATGTAATGAATAGTAAAAAAATATTTGTAATTTTTGGGAAACCTTTGCCCTGTAGTGGAATGAAGCAGGCTGATATAAATAAATTAATAAATTTTTAGGAACTATTTATGAACAGTTATTACATGTAAAAGTTTATTTAGAATATAACTTAATATTATCTAGGACCATGAGACTGGTTCAACAGTCTCAGGAGCCTATATTATTTTATTAATAATAATAGACAACAAAGCAACATTTTCTTATACAAACTAAAAATGGTAAATGGTAAATCTATAAATGGTACAAACATTGAAAAAATATACACTGGTATTAAATAGGTTAGCTGCCGAGAATGGTAACATTTATTGCAGGATACTGAACTAGAAACTATTAATTTAATTGATTAAACTCACTTGTAAAGCTTTTTATCAGCAGCAGATTTTATAGGTTCTGTAAGAACTTCTACTTTCTCCTTCCTTGTCATAAGGCTCATCATATTGTCGGAGCGATTGTTGACCACCTTCACCTCTGGTTTAAATTTAGGAGCTCTATGAAAACCACTTCTTTTGGACATTGCAATTACAAGATATTCTGCGTGTTTTCTCTTCGGAAAGCCAGATGTTTTTTGAATGAAATTGAACAAAAATTTTGACATAATGGCGGTGTTGTTGCCATATGTAAAATTATGTTCCATAGATTATTAATCTTATAGCCTGTCCAAACCTAACGAAGTGCGCGAATGTGTAAATGTGCATATAAAATTCTATATCAGGGATTACCAAAAAATAAACCTAAAAACCGTTTGTCAATGTAATGTCAAACTACTCTATCTAGTCTCTGGTCAAGTGTCAAACAAATCAAATTGTCAATTTTGAAATGTTTCTGTTATGGTGGCTGTCGTTTCAAGTTAAACTTCCTCTATTTTTTGTTGAGTTTATTATTGTATTCATTGATTTGCTGCACATCAATTAATAATGGATCAATCATGCTCTGAAAGTGATCTGTCCATGTCACCATCACAACTTTTAGAACGGCTACAAGCGCTGCGACAGTTACAACTTTTACAGCGCGGGAAATTGCAGAAACAGAGGCTAAAGTATGATGAAACAGCTGAAACATCGTCAAGTATTACTGAAATAGTAAGTCAATTTAGTAACACTACCAGTTACAATACGTTTCGTAGTTTACTTCAGTCATCACATGAGACTTCCCTAGATGGTACTCCTCGGTCCAATAACGATAGCAACATATCGAAAGTCAAAGATCAAGACCTCGTTGAAGGAGTTGCAGTTCTTAATTTGTCTCAAGAATCGGAATTTGTCATCACATCACCTGTATCAAGCACCAGTAGAGTTTCAACCGCGAGAGAAAGAGCTTGCTATAAAGGCAGCCCACCATTAAATAGGAATTTAGAAAATAAATTGGTTCCAAAGAAAGGAATATCACTGGATGAAATGCCAATATTGTCACCAAGACAAGACTTTGAGGCTTTATTATTAGAAAAACTCAAAAATGAAATTCCTCCAAAAAAACAAAGCCCAAAAAATAATAAAAAATTAAGTGGTCCTAGCAAAAAGCCCTTCTTAAGAAGAGGTGAGGGTATGAATCGCTTTGGTATAAAAAAAAAAGATCTTGTTATTCAAAATACTCGATCTTTACCATGGAAAAGTAAGAATTTCACTGCAGATATTCAATCTCCATTAGCTAAAGTTTTGCCTATCAAGAGAGCTCTGAAAAACAAGGAAGTTAAAATACTAACCAATGACTCTCAAAACTGCAATACAAAGAAAATTGAAACTAGTCCTAAAGGAATAGAAAAATCAAAAACTCAGCCAAACCTGAAAGACAAACCAATAGAAAAACAAGAAATAATTGATTCTAGCCAATGTGATATTCATGGGACAAATAAGAATAGCCCTTCAATTCAAATCAATAGGAAACAGAATCACACAGTACCAAATAAAGGTAAAACTTGGGCCGCCATCTTGACAAAAGAACAAGACGACTTCCTAAGAAAACTGAAACAAAGTGATTATTATAAAAATTTTGCCTCTCCTGCCAAGAGTACAATTTCAGAAGCAAGTTGTGATGAAAATTTTAGTAAGTTAAGCCAGGAGAGAGAGCGGGCAGAGCAAAATATGTTTGAATTGCTTGAGAACAAAGTTAGCAATGATAGTTTTAACATAGAGAGCTCCTTCTTCAATAGATTTTTGAAACAAAATAATCTTGAGTGTTCAGGAGAAAGTACACCTTTAGTTTTAAAAAGATGTCTTGAAAATAATCCAGAACTAATGCACATATTCCCAGGTATGACTCGGAAATCTAGAAATAGTAGTTTACAAAGTGATGCTGAAACTTGCAACAGTGATTGCACTGAGTGTTGTAGTGAAGACGGTTCAGCTTCATGTTGTTGCTCTGATAAAACTGAATTAACAATGAACTCTAACGCTGATACTCAAATGAAATCTAAAAACACCAAAAAGACTACAAAACAAAATGATAAACCTCAAAAGAGTGAAGTGGGAAAAAACATTGAAAGTCATAATGACACTGTCACTGAGAGTGATGAAATGAAGGCAAATATGGCAGAAATGAATGCAAAATTAGTAGCAACAAGTGAACTTTTGAAAGAAAGACTTCGTGAGTTAGAAGATGAAATTGAAACATTTCGAAAAGAAAACACTAATCTGTCCAAGTTACGTGAAGAAGTAGACTTAGAAAGAAAAAAATTTTATGAAGAGAAAAATGCTTTTGAACAAAAGTTTAACGAAGAAAAGATTCTGTCTGAATATTATTTAGCTGAAGAGAAAGAAAAGCTTTCAAAACAGAAGCAAATATATGAAAGACATGTTAGAGAAATGAGAGGAAGGTTAAATAAGAAAGAAAAAGATGAAGTCTTAAATTTAAAAAAAGAAATTAGTGACCTTAGAGAAGAAATAAGAATCAAAGATGCAAAATCAACTTCAACTATTGCAAGGCTTAGAAATCAGATTAAAATAATGGATAAGGAAAAGAAAAGCTTCCAAGATGAGATTGAGAAATTGAAGAAAGAAAATAGAAGAATTCAACACAGCAATGATATCACCAGAAGACTTACAAATATGAAATATCTTCAGGACATTAATAAAAAGCTTCAAAATATGTCTAATAAAGAAACACGATCTGAGGTAAATTTGGATAATGATGTAAAATATAAAGCTTTTGAAATTGAGAGACAGAGTAGAGTCAGGAGAGTGCAACCTACAGATAAAATGTTAATAAGACCTAGAGCCAAGAGTGTCCCAAATTTAAAGGTGACCTCTAGATATGCTAAATATTTTAGTCAAAGAGATGCCAGTAGTGAAATAAATAGGGACTTCAGTGTCCCCAACATCAATGACTATAATTCGGACAATGACATTTCACAAGAGAATGAAGAAGATTTGAATTATGCAGATTCAGTCAAAGATAAGAACACTGATTCTGATAGTGAATCTGAGAATCACTTGGAAAAGATATATCTTGAGAGATTTCAATCAGCTTCACCGGTAAGCAATAAGTCTGCATTAAATCATTCTAAAAAAACAACTGTAACAGCGGAGATTCAAAAGTACCAACAAAATCCTGATCCATTCTTCATACGAAAATCAAATTCATTCTCAAGTAGGGATTCTAGATCCCCAAACAATTCTGCATCTAATCAAAGTTCCAATAGTCAAACAAGCGGGCCAAAGTCTCCGGTTTCTATACTTAGTAATCGAACTGGAGGCCAAAAGTCACCATCAAATTGCAGAGATACATTGTCTAATTTTGGTGACACAAGACCTAAGTCTCCTGTTTCTATTATGGGTAGTCGATCTTCTAACAGTAGATTGGCAACAGTCATAGAGCAAGACCACCGTAATAAGTTAATGAATGTTAGCCCACAACCAACATCAAGCAAAAGTAACTTATTAAAAACCAGTCTGAATCCTACTGAAATAAAAAAGTCTGATGGTTCAAGAGAGCTGAGATTTCCTAATGGCAATGTAAAATACATATCAGCAGATGAGAAATACACTAAGTTTGTTTACTATAATGGGGATGTTAAGGAAAATTTCTATACAGAAGGCAGGATTAAGTATTTCTACGCAGAAGCAAAGACATATCATACAACCCATGCTGATGGATTGGAAGTCTTGGAATTTCCCGAGTGAGTATACATAGAATGTACTTGCGGCGTGGCCTTTGATTGCTTGATATAAAGATTACTTATTTATTGTTCCAATTTACAGCGGTCAAGTAGAGAAGCGCTACAAGGACGGCTCCTCCGAGATTCGGCTGCCAAACGGCAGTGTACGCTACCATGACCCCAAAAACGAGCATGTCCGTGAAGAGTGGCGGTTCCCAGATGGCACGGCGCTCACCGTGGCAGCGGACGGCGAGAGACGAGTGGTATTCCCCAACGGGCAGATCGAAGTGCATAACAAGGATCATAAAGTAAGTTTACTTTTTTCAAACGGCGGTGAAGAGCAGTCACTGGTCACACTGAATTCGTTATATTGCACTAGTAGGGTAGGGGGTATAAAAAGTAGCGTGTCTTATTTCAGAGCCCAATCTAGCTACCTACCAAATATTTTCCAAATCCATCCATTTTGGCTACTACTCGATCGTGCTACTAGAGGGCGCTTCAATCGACAGCGATGTACTGGTGACAGTGGGCGTGTCGGTGTTGCGTGTTTTGACGAGCCATATGGGCAGCAGCGTTTTCCATTATTTTTACAATACTGCGATCTCCAATCCGCCTGCCAAGCGTGGAGATTATGGCAATAACCTTTCCTTTCATGGTAGAAGCCCTAAGTCCGGCAGTGGACTTTTATGGGCTGTGATGATGAAAGTGTCAAACTGAACACCCATTCTCCCATTCTTAGCGTCGTGAGTTCCCCGACGGCACAGTGAAGTTGGTTTACAACGACGGCAGCGCCGAGACCCGCTACGCCTCGGGCAGAGTGCGCGTGCGGGACCGCCGCGGGAACCTCATCATGGACTCCGCGCCCGGCTGACAAAAGCTATCGTATTTACATGACGATAAGGTTTAATTTCGTACGTCGTCCTACACTAGAACCGCCTCCGATTGTACGCCGCCATTTTGATGAAATCGAGTTTAAACCAATCGCAGCAAGACAGCTCTGGCTCTGGCTTGCTGCGATTGGTCCACACTAATTTGCATGAAGATGGCGGCGTCTATCGCAGTTCGGCGGTACGGCTGCTGTCAGGTTGGAGTGTAAAGGGGGCACTACGCCCCGGGTGTCTTTTCACGAAGTTTTTCTTTGGTATCATCTGACCTCGTATCACACATCATCGTGAATTCATGGTCCAAGCGATCGCCCATACTATTTGTATGACAGAGCCGACCTTCGGGCTCGATCTCCGTGGGTACCCCGGGACAAGGAACCAAGCTACTGTATATACCTACAATAAGGTATGATCTTGAACATATTTGGACAAGTAATGCGGGTACTTTTCCAAGGACTTTGGGATGACTTTCTTATTATTCAGTTGCGACTTTTAAAGCTGTGATTTGCTAAGTGCCTTCAAATGTGCCAATACTATCTCATAACTGTTGATTTATAAATAATTCTTTTAAGTTGTAATTATATTGTATCAATGTAATTTTATGTAATTATTTGTTTACTAAGAATGATTAGATTAAATGAATTGAACTTTTTACATTGTTTTATTATGTATTAGTATTAAATTCTACAGCTAGGTAAATACAATAATATTAACTGCTAGATATTTGGTATCGGCTCTGTGAAGTAGGTTTCGGTATACCGTTTATTTTAAAATTAATTGGCTTCATGTGTTCTTCTGTACCAAATATTTTCTTGAGGGCTTCCCGCGCCGCCATCTCCTTTGCAGTCGCCACGGTTTCACCAAAGCCTGGAAACAGTATGTGCCTTACTATGGTCTGGCTATAATATAAGTTTGCATTCCACATCGGATATGAGGCTTCGTAACAGCTATCGCCTCTACAGAATGTCAGGGTTTGACCATAATGTGCAATACGCAAAATCTGCACGACACGCAAAATATGGAGCAGAAATGGTATATGGCTTCTATGGATTGGACCACCTAACTCGAATAGAGAGCTTTACTACCTTATCTTGCTCGCGAAAGGAGCGAGGAAGATGAAGTTATAAACTGACGCAAAAAATTACGCAGTAACTCCTTAGTTAATAAAAGTAGACAAAGCACAGAGAAATAAATACTTCGTGTGAAAGTATCAAAGTATTCTAAATATCATATGTGTCAAGATTCAAGATCATTTAGGTATTCTCGGTTTCAGATGGCGTAAGTGTGGCGTAAGTTCTTCTCAAAATACTGTCGTGCTATTGGACAGAAACATCTGATGTAAAACGACGAATTTGACGACCTGAGTGGTTCAATGGTCAACATGCCGGTCTGCCACGCAAGAGGTCCCGGGTTCGATTCCCGGCCGGGCAGAAATTGAAATGATGAATTTTAATTTCTGTTACGGGTCTGGGTGTTCTATGTATAATAAGTATGTATTTAAAAGTATTTAAGTAGTATATCAGTTATCCAGCACCCATAGCACAAGCTTTGCTTAGTTTGGGGCTAGATGGCGCTGTGTGAATTTGTCCACGAATATTTATTTATTTATTAAAACGATATCAGACCTCGTGTCGCAGTAGCGCCATCTCGTGGATTTTGAAATCGCAAAAACCGTTCACCAATAACATTTTTAACAAAGGACATTTTTGTCCATAACATTTTTAGAAGCGTACCTGAAGATATCATTTTCTTATCAACGTAGAGCCCGACGCGATAGCACGCAAGCAGCGTGCCGCGGCCTGCCTCGCCTATGAGGCGCGGTTCCAACTCCCCTTCTTTACTTAGAAATTCGTTTAACATTGCCCATGGGTCTTCTATGTGCCAGTACTCATTTATGTCTTGACCTGAAACATTTCGATGAACACTATTTTTATACAAAAGGTCCCGACAAATTGAGAACCTCCTCCTTTTTCGAAGTCGGTTAAAAATGATAACCCACCTGAAGGAAAATGGTAACTATTAAAAAGTAAATTCAAAACAGAAGCCAAGGTGCTTTTGTATGGCTCATGCTTGTGTGACAAGAAAAATAATACATTAAATTAGGAAGTAAAATTAGGTTCCAGTAACTAAATGACTATAATTTAAGCAAAATGCTATTATTGTACTAGCTGCCCGTTAGCGACTTCGTCGGCCGGTCGCCGCCATATTGAATTTATGATAACGTCACAGTTATGTCTATCTCAGGGTTCGTGAGAATGTCCCTCGCCAGTTTGGCCAAAATCAGATCAGTAGTTTAGCCATGAAAGGTAACAGACAGCCAGGGAAAGAATTAAAAAAAGAAGCAATAATTGAACTATGTAATATTTTACCTTGCAACTGTGTAATAACAAAATCTCTCACGAAATGTGCTGCTCTCTCGTCGCCTGAAGAATGTTGCAATGCACTAACTATAGCCTTCAGGGTATTAGCCAAAATATAATCATCTACTGGGTATTCCTAAAATCAAAAGAAAGTTTATGATAGATTCATCATTAATCAACACATACGTATCACATATATAGGCCTTTGCGCTCATATAAATTGTTTTTTTTTGCTGTTATGTATAACTTTTGTGTGTGCACAAAATAAGGTTATAACTTACTTATTTATTATTTGTGGCTCTATACTTTATCAAATCAGTGCAATGACACAAACAGTACAGCAAACAATATATGTAAATTAGTGCATAGCAAAAAAAATATTTTGCCACAAGATGTAAGAACAAAAATAGAAGTAAGTTTCTATCTCTAAGAAGTATATAACTTTACTTCCATCACAAATTACAAACTAATGTATAACTCAACTACTCTATATTTATACAATATTAGTTTTAGAACTATGATGGCAGAAGAAATGTGTCAGAATCGTAGCTCGTGGCACTCAATAGTCTCTGGGTACGACCCTTAGTCATACGGGGGATGGGCGGCATGAATATTGAAATTCTATTATTTTTAACTTTATCTATAGAATTGAGTGCTAGAAATTATTATGGAAGACCATTTACCGCAGCTAAAATGATATCCTTAGTGCCAAGATGAGATGAAACATTTGCCAAACTGGCCTCACTCATAAGATGTTGTCTTGCGCAAGAAACTCCTTCCAATGGAAATTTAGGCAGGGCAGTCTCCAAATACACCTGAATGTATTGTTTCATTAATTGTTCACCTGAAACAGTAAAGGTGTCACTCTTACAATAGTGAATTAATGTGTACTGATAATATGGCCTGTATCATCTTTTCATAAGATACCGTTTTATGACAATGTCTACACATTGGAAAGTTGAATGAATCCAACGAATGACAGACTTATGACGAATGTAAGTCAGTCTTATTGGTTGAAGTGGTATACAATTCTTGTAGGCAACTGAATGTTTAGCAGTTTAACTTCTTAATTATTACTTTTTTATGTCATATGGTGGTTAGAGGAAACCAAAAGGTGCAATTCAAAAAACCCATATGATAGGCAACCAAGCAAGCTTGCCACCTGAGGGAAAGTGGTCATTGCTACATATACACACTAGCAACACCAGGGGTATTGACAATGCATTGCCTACCTCTATAACACATTGATTTGGCAGCAAACAAGCAATTTGTTTGTATTAGAAACATCTCAAAATGAGAAACCACAAGTTAGAGAAAATAGTAACATGGCCAATTTCAAACTGAAGTCAAGTTGCTAAACATTCAGTTTCTTCAACTGTACAATTAGATAATTTATACATTGTTATTAGCTGTATATGGCAGAGCCAAAAAACCTGCATCTTAGTTTTTACTTAATATTATCTCATGGCAGGAAGGTTGTTCGTGGGGGCCTATTTATTTATTTAACAGTTTATTGTGCACAATAACAGGTATACAATATTGACATAAGGAAAACAACACAACAGGTACAGCTTCTTTCATAAGAAATATCTTACAGCAGACCTACGGAAGAGACAGAGCAAAATCAGAAAGGCAGACAATGTGCACCTTAAAATACTAACTACCTAATACAAAAAAAAATATACTACAAATGAAATTATAATACCTAATTAAATACAATGTTACATACAACATACATACTTAAATACATATATACTATTTATTCGACGGTGTAGGTACCTAATATAGGTTTAAAACTGTTTTGTTATATGTATTCATCATGGATAAATAAATAAATTTGCTAGTATGAGGCATACCTTCATCTGCCAGTTCTCTATTGTCCTTCATTTTGATATCAAATTCCATTTCCTTCTGCTTTAACTCTTCTTTTATTACATAAGATCTATCTGTAAATGCTTGTAGAAGTAGATCTGAATCGAAGTCTTCATTTAAACGCTTTCCAAACGCGTATAGTTCAGCTTCCAAATTCCATTCCAGGAATGTGTTCCTTGGATTTGTTTTCTTCCCTCCTAATTTGATTTCACGTCTCTTAAATTCCATTAAAGTCGGGGCGACATATCGCTTAATATGTCGAACTAAAATAAAGAACGAATTAAAGAAAATTGAAAGGGAAGCGATATGTGTAATATTGAAAAAATAAAATGTAATACTGTACCTTGCAATCTTACTGGTGCTAGATTTACTGTTTTAGTAATAATTGGCAGGCAACGCCTAATAAGAGCCATCTTTTACTAGTTATAATACTATTAGTATTAGAAACCTATATCCATTTCACTTTTCTTTCGCCTATTTTCAAAATTCAATTCAAAACAAAATCTTAGGAAATGAATGAAGAGGTTATATTTCTTTTTTCTTTAGATTCACGCTAAGGAAGGTACAAGGAGTAGTAACACATACAGCCAAACCTATTGTTTCTGAAATCTATTAAAAAACCATGAATATGGATCGTGGTTATTCAAACTCATCATCATCATCTTGGCGTTAAATCGGTAGGCGGCATCCGGTAGCCGGTAGCCGACGAATCGACCGGCGTCGTCGTTATGCGCTTATTACACATTCCTAAATTCAGAAACAAAAAGCGTGAGAGCATACCAAAGTGGAATGTATTGCTAATGGAATAAGGTCCATTTTTGTATCTCGGATTTTGGAAAAGCGGAGCGATGCGTGACTTAATATAAGTGATACAAAAATGGACCTTATTCTATGAGCAATACATTCCAATTTGATTTGCTCTCACGCTTTTTGTTTCTGAATTCAGTCACTGAATTTAGGAATGTGTAATAAGCGCATTAGCGTGTCGATGTTGACAGCTTTATTAGGTGATAAGAGGTGAGAGATGTTGGGTAGGTTGCACTTTTTGTGCACATTTTTTCGCAGTCGCATCAGCGTTGGGACCGTGAATTCCCGCGCTCTGCTCGCTTGTGCGGGTAGTTGGTACGTAATATAACGTAAGTATTATAAAAGTAGTATCAAAGCGGCTCGTGCGGGTAGTTGGAAGCCACGACATAAGGATGACGCGTTCGCCAGGGTCGCGTCTCCCGATGGCGGAAAGGGGCCCCCGGCGGCGTAATGAGGTCGTGTAACTCGCACACTCACCGAAATGTAACCTGTAGAAGACCGATGCGCAACCTACCCCGATGCTCGAGGCTCTGCAGCTTAGCATTAATTAATTGCGGCCGACAAATTATCTTCTACGCACGGTTTTCCACCGAATCCGAAGCAGCCAGCTGGTTTTTATCTGATCTATCCCTAAGGTGGCAGCAGTACTCCATGCAAGATCGGACTTGTACTTGATATAACTGAAGCAACTACTCTGAAGTAAAGTACTACCCACGCCTAACCTTCAAGAGGATATCAAGGATTTTCAGCTGCAGTCTGCTTTGGAATCAATGTACTGACTCAACACCTTGTAGATTGTCGATAATTTCGACAGTAACATCCCCAACATCGAATTTAGATGGAATGGAGTCCGTTTGGCGGAAAACAAACGCGCCTGTGATTTGGTTACATTGGACCTATAGTAGATCCTGGTTAACTGAGAGTTACAGGAGTGGAAATGAGTGGTAGGGCCACAAGCACGTACGGAAGGCAGCACCAACCTACCCTGTTTAGACTTTGGACGGTCTCGGGTCGTCTCCGGTTTATACTCGCATCCATAGTCATGCTTGCTCATTTTATACTGGTGGTGGATAGGTTGATGAGCAGCCTTCTGTACCCTAGCACGGTTAGGAGACTTCGCCAGCAAAAAAAAACCAATGTGTGTGAGGGTGGTGAAATATATTTTCGGGGATATTGAATGAGAGATGACTGATACATAATCCACAAAAACATCATAATTTGATTGAACAACAATTATCAACCTTTTAGTAATCCATTTTAGGAATTATCTGATAATCGAATCAGTCATCCACTTATTCAAGAGCCTCCTTACATTTAAAGCTAACACCAGCTAAACCAATAGTTACAGTAAGTTGACTAGAGATATTCGAATGTGAATTAAGTACCAATTAAAAAGTCAAATGCCACTTGTAAATGCATAGGAAAACAAAATGTAAGTACACACAAACAATCAGATCTAGTTGGAGCTGTAATTTCCTGGATTATCAAGATATCATTGTAGTGATTCCCATTGTAGAAAGATTATGGATCAGATACATCACAGCAGGCATTATGCTCTTGGGCTAAATAGTTTCACACGAATATGTAATACAGTATATGATACAGTTCCACAGTAAGAGTAGCTATGTCACTAAACATCGACCAAGATATTATTTAGCAACATGTAATCATTCTAATACAATACCTTATTTTTAAAACATATAGTTGATGTACTATATGTATAGTTAAGTACATACGAGGATCATAAACAAATTAATTAAATTTCAAATAGTGAACACATTATAGTTCGTATATTTTAAAACAAGGTCACTTGTTTGAAAACAAGAATTTGGACGGCATTGAAACAAGATTCTATTATTTTACAAATAACCTATCACATTCTGCAAATATCAAGATGATTATTAAAAAGTTTGTATGTGACTGTGACTTTCTTGCAAATAATTACTGATTATATACACATTCAGTGATTATATGCAGAATTTGATTCTTTTTTCTTTTTGATTTTATCTCATTCTTTTGAGATTTTAGAAATATCTGAAGCTCATGCCGCCAGCGTTAAACTATTTTTTCTTTTTTCTCTTACTTAAAACAACTTACGTTACTTTCTTTCCTTTAAATCCTTTCCCTGTAATTTTGTTATTGTTTCTCTCATTGTCTTTAAATTATATTTTTTCTGTTGATTGACAATCAATGACTAGATTTTTATGTTCATATAACTATCTCTTAGTAATAGACCTCCATACAAATACTCCACAATCATGAACAATATAAAGGTGTTGCACACAATCAATAGTACTAAAACTTGCAAATATGAATATAATAATAATAGTGCAATTAAGTGTTCCTTAATATGAAATAATTAAAAAAACAATCCTGTAACAAATCCAATACAAAAGTTCATCACTATTTTTAGAAACCCTAATAGACTCAGTGGAATGTCAGGGAATGTAAATTAGGTAGTCTTTAAGCCTCTATTTGAGGTAACCCACAACATAACTCGATTTTTATGTTGATATTACAATTTTGCTATATTTATAAATGAATAATATTTAACTAGTCTCTGCTTGCCCCACCTGTGGGACAGAGGCGTGAGCTTTATCTATGTTTGATTATAATAAATATTTAAATTATTAAGTTAACATAATAAAATTTTGTGCCAATATTTTTGGTTACATTACTTGCACTCTTTGCCATAGTGAAAATAACATCTAGTGCCAATTGTAAATCTTCTTAAATTTGAAACTTCTTTTGGTTTAGTTGTTAATACCACCATTGTAAGCATAGTCTGCCTTATTATGCATGACCAGGTGATTGTCCACAAAGTAGAAGCTGTCTGAACAAGTTTCGAATGGTGCTGCAATCATCTCCTCAACTGAAAGACAAATATTAATAATAAAATTAAACATACATTCGTACTAAAATCATATACTGAAAAATTTTGTACAGACTGATATAAATCTACAAATTCCATACATACAATATGGTATGAACTGCTGGAATCAGTGATCAGTGCTCCATCAGTGAACTGTTTTAAAAATAGAACTTTCAAGAACGACATTCAAAAGACATTCAAGAACTAAATATCATGATTTACACACATAAGCTTACAGCTGCTAGTGTATAATAAATGATTGATTGATGTCTTCTTGCCCGGTTTCGGCTACGGCAACTGCATCCGTTGTTGATAATAAATAATACATACCTAAATCAGGTGGCAGTGCAGGAAATTCATAGATGTGTTCACAGGTGTTCCTTGAGAATGGAATACAAAACCCAAACTCGAAATCAAATGTTTTCAACAATGTGTCACGGAAGAAATGCTTCTCTATCATCCTGAAGTGATTTACTGGACGTGCACCCACTGTGAACTCCACCCTAGAATAATAACATACACATTTTATTTTCTGGCTGAATGCCTGAATAGCCGACTGAAAGCTTATGCAGAATATTAATACTTACGTTGCACCAACAGTCTTTAACTTCAAAAATTGAGGTGTAAATTGGTAGCGAACAAATCTGCCTGCATTAGGGTCGAGTGGCTCTTCCTGGCCATCATCTGTGCCCTCGTTGTCGACTCCGAAACCGGTAGGAGGCTTCGCGATCTCAAACAGCACGGTTCCACTCTCCAAGTCACGAATTTTAAATCTTGTAAAATCAATGTCGTATACATTGGCATCAGGACTACAAAGGTACGTATCCGTGATTCTATCCAGCCTCAAAACATCTTCTGGAGTAATGTGACTGGCAATTACGTCGTCTTTATTTTGGTCGACTAATGTTATTGATTCGCACTTCTTGCCTACAACACTCATTTTGTTTTATGGCTAGCAAAACAGAAGTAAACAGAAGCAATTGCAAAAAAAAGGCACAGATGTAATCTTAACGGTATAATTGATAAAAATTAAACCATTTTCTGCAGTATTTGGTAATTAAAAACGAAAATTCATCACCCAAGTTGAACGATTTCTTTCTCGGAGAGAGAGACAAAGACAATCAATCAATGAAGCGAACTATTTTACTTGATAAACTTGATTGATTGATTGGATTGACTGTCATGTCATTTGCTTCGAGAGCTGTCATTTCCATTTGGTGTTGCTCACACACAACAAACTTTTTACCGAACATTTTACCCAAGAAAGTTTTTGATAAAACACAACTTTCTTATTTCATCAAGAAAAATACGGTGTCCTTTTCATTAAAAGAACATCTTATTGACTGATACGATCCAAGTCCTGTTAATGCGAGTTAGTCCATGATATTTTTGTCTTTCGTTTCGTGTAGGTCGTTTCGTTCGGTTTACTCGCATTAACAGTAGTGGTACCGCCAATCTCCTATTGTGCGCAGCCATTTTGATTAAATTGAGATTAAACCAATCTCAGCAAGACAGCTTTGGCTCTAGCTTGCTGGGATTGGTCCACACATTTTTTTTATGTGTTTCGGTAGGCAAGCAAGCGGGCCACCTGATGGAAAGTGGTCACCACTGCCTATAGACATTAGCAACACCAAAAGTATCGCTAATGCTTTGCCCACCTGTATAACACGTTGCTCTGGCAGCAAAAAGGCAAATGCCACTCCACTGCCAAAGCCACGGTTCCCCAAATCCCCACCCTATGGAGCACTGGAAACCTTATTCACCGGCAGAAACACAATGCTATTTAAAAGAGTATTATTTAGCTGCGATACTCTGTAAGGTGGAGGTACTTCCCCAGTCGGTCGGGCGGCTCCAATTCGAACGAGATACCCCGCTATGCCCTACCTCTTTTCAATTGCATCAATATGGCACATGGCGGCGTGCTATCGGAGATCGGCGTTACGGCTGCACGACTTGGATCGTATAAATCATACCGAAAGTCGATGGTAGGACCCTTCCAAAATCCAGTTTTGCTGCATTAATTTTGCCTTACCTTTAGAAAATAGTTAAATGCAACACTACAACTCCAAAAAAAGGGTTCGCTGAGTGTTGGTCCAAACAACTGTCAATCAAAGTAAACATAGGAACTGTCAATCGGCATTATATTTCTTGTTTGTAGCAAACGTGTAATGGAACATCATACTTCCGGTCTTTATAGCTGTGTTCGTAATTAATGAAATTTTTTATTGAATTTGTTGATGTTTTTAGGTGACAACCGCAAAGAGATTAATAAATTATAGGTTAAAATTATTCCAAATATGACTTAATTTGTGTAAAGTAGTTAATTATGTGCGTTATTGTTATTATTAATTTTTCTGTTGCAAATTTAAATAACGAAACGGCGAACGTAGTTTAATTCCTTGACGCAATATCCGTTGCGTCACAGACCGATGAAGCATGCGCCTTGTCATTTTCATTGGTTGGTTGGTCAGAGATAAAAATTACATTATTCTACCAATAATCGGACCATCGCTCAAGTCTTCTCCTGTGATAAGTGTTTTGCTTCGGTAGTGGACTGTCTGATGTGTATTTAGGTGAAATAAATTAATTATACAACATGCTTATCAAAGAATAGTGAGTATATTTTGATGAAGGTTATAAATCCGGTTGCAAAAATGAATCGATTTTTTTGGTGTCTCTGCGAATTATTTTGCCAGGAATAGGACTGACATAGCACTTTATCCGCTGGTTGTGCTAAGTATGTTCGCAGCAGTTCGTTACCTGTTATGTGAGAACAAGTTTACCTCGTTTCTTACCACCTATATTGTGAACGATTGGTGACAGTGACAGATCAGCACAGGTCAAGGCCTGAAGGAAGGGCCAGATGGCCATAACAGCAGTTTAATGAATAATTAAACAAAATTTGTAGCCTATCGAGTAACAGCTGTTTTTCAGTCAAGTGCATATTAGCTATCTTATTAGAAATCATTCAAATAAGATTTTCTTTTTTTTCCAGCCGAGTTACTCTCCCTTTAACAGTAGAGGAGGTAAGACATTATAATATTTATTTAATTAACATAACATTAAGATAAAGGTCAGAGTCTATGAAAGGGGGGAATTCAAAATACCATACAATAAGTGAGGTAGTTTGAACACCATGGTTTTGCATAAAAACTGTCTCCCGATCCCAGGCAGTTTATTCACATAGGAATCATCAGCCATTGGTCAGAGTTGACTGATAGTGTCCAAAAGGTTAAAACATGCCACATCGCCAATATCAAACATATGGTTAGTTAATTTCTAATTTCAGATAAAATTACCTTAAAGTCGTTTAAAGTGATTCTATAGAGTACCCATTAAAATTTTACTTGCTTTGCTAGAATTCACAATATGTTAGTATATTATTTGCCAGAATCCCTAATTTTAAAATACCTAATAGGAAATCCATTGCTTAATTATAAAATAATCTTCTTTTAAAATTTCCTTAATTATAGGATAAATTTCTTTCACCTGAGTTTAATTACATTTTAGATTGGGTAGTTTGTTAGGTTCCAACTGTGTCAACGCCACAGAGGTATCCTAAGACCTAGTAAGTTAAATAAATTATGAATGATTATTCGAGTGAATGAGGGAATAAATAAATGAGTCAGTTGTATGTGAGAGAAATATATGTAAAGAATGTATGGAAAACCTTACCAGTTTAAATACTGAAATTTTTTTGGTTTTATGGCTAAATATTGTTAAGCTGTAAATTTTAATGACCGTGTTATTATATTTTTATTGTTGTCATACGTTCTGTAATCAGTTAAAAGATAAGAATTATCTTGCATAAAATATTGGTACTTTTATCTATAGGTAATTGTTTGACTCACTCCAAATGCTTGCTGAAGTAGGTAAATAAAATAATTATAACATAATTGAGAACAATGAAAGTAGAGCAATATTTTCCTTACAAAATATGCATCCAGATATTATTAATGTTTTAATTTTTATTTGGTTCAGTGACTGTGTCCACTGCTGCCCATAACATATATTTATGTTAACATAATTATTTTTTGTGTTAAAAGCAACATCCTTTTTTGTGTGAAAAAGATAACAATGTGTATCGTTTTTGAAAAAGTTCAGGTTGTGGACACTACTAAACTTAAATCATTTATATTTTAAACCATGTATTCATTTAATTCAGAAGACTTTTTGTTTGTTGTTGAGTTATTAACTATGATTTTTTTTTGCCTCCAAATTCGATATTAAACAACCAATCAAGTTTTATAAGGAACTAGCAGTCCCCCGCTGGTTTTACCCGTGCGTAATTTGGATCGCTGTAAACATTCAACTATCCCGCGGAACCCTATTATTTTTAGTAGTTGTTACTAGTGAAAGAATTTTCAAAATCGAAAACACCTCTAAACTTTTCCTTTTTATAATATTAGTTTAGATCATGTATAGATGACGTAAAAATGTATTAACAACTCAATTTAGATACGGAATTATACTAGAACAAAGTACAGTAAATAGGTAGTTTCTACAAAAAATATATATTATAAAATTAGAACTCAAGATGTCCGCATGTTATCGAGTTGCTGCAAATTACGCAAAGAACATCGTATCCAGTAGTTAGTTGTAGCAGTTAGACGTGTGACAAAGGGTGTAATTTTTGCTTTGCTTCGATCGCCCTTGAGCCGATATCTATATAGCTACTGCTATGAGCTGATATTATGAACTACCGGCAATAAATAGTGGTGCGATTATCAGTTGACTCTAAGGCGCAAACGGTCGTGCGACGAGCGGTTTTGAGGTCTCCTATTATACGGGCGACGTCCGTCGTACGACCATGGTCGCACGACCGTTGCCAATTTGGATAGCGCCTAAGGCCATCCTTTCCTCTTTGCTTTAGTAAATAACATCATCATCTCAGCCGCAGGACTTCCACTGCTGAACATAGGCCTCACATTGAATAAGTAGTTAGTATCGCTTACCACACACACAACGAGACAGAGGTCGCTGGAGACAATTTATCCGTTCCCGAAAGGATTTCCAGCATGGCTACAATCTTGAGACATGAAGGACGGACCTAAAAGAGATCGCTTACTAAGGGACTTATGAGACACGAGTTCTTACGATGCTCTTTTCTGAGTTATGTACATTAGTTGAATACTAACTGATGCTCTTACGGTGAGGGAAAACATTGTGATGAAACCTGCAAATTCAGCCAACTGAATTTGTAACCATGATCCAATCTTGTTAGGTTCCCCTGGTAGAGCAGGGTCACGGAGGTCAGATGGTAGTCGCTCCACTGTAATTACCTGATCGCCAAAACCTCGATCATGGTCAAGGCGGACCCCGGGTCCTCGTTGTCGAGAGCACAACCGGGACATTAACGCCAAGATGATAATTTTTTATTAAATTTATGAGACACGAGTTGTATGGATCGCGGAACGCTCGACCGCGTGAACGCTTTCTGTCTGATTGATCCATAAGTGTTGTACAGTTCATTAGTGTCAACTGTACCAGTAAAATAATATGTGGTGTTAACTATAGGTACTAACCCCGGTTTGTTGTGGTAATTTGCTCTACCCGTGTCTGTGAAGATGATAAAACTGCGATTAATCCGTTGACAGTGTTTTCTTTGGAACTAAGTTTACCCGTGACTTGTTCCGCGTAATATTTGATTATAACATTCTGGACCCGATCCCGCGGGAATAATATTGATTTTCGGGAAATAGCCTATAAGCTGGCAAAATAATTTTGGACACGCCTCCATGGCTCATGGAATACACTGAGGACATCGCAGAGCGGTGAGCAAGCGTTGGCAGGAACTTGAGAACGGGGTAAACAAATAGAAGGAAGTGCTGAAAAAGGGAGATTTAAAGCTGAACGTTACAAAAACAAAGTACATTGTTGGCTGCAGGCGCTGCAGCATGGATCTTGAACCCATCCATATAGGGAACGAAGCTGTCAATAGAACAGACGAGTTCAAGTACCTCGTATCCGTGCTGCACGAGTCTGAAGACCCGATATCAAGGCCCGTATTTCTGCAGCTTGGCCTAAATGGCGGGAGCTCACAGCCATTTACGGCTGTCATCTGCGATCCTAATATCCCTGTCAAGATTATGAAGCTTGTATAGAAGAGCCTAATAAGGCCTTTGAAGCTCTACGGCTACGAGACATGGCCAGCGCTAACGATGCACGGACGCCAACTCCACGCCAGAAATCATAGACCGTATCGTCACTTACCACCAGGTGAGGTGGCGGTCAAATGCCTGGCTAGTAGAGTAATAATAATAAAAAAAAAAAAAAAAAATATGAGAAAGCGGCAGTAGTTGTGCGTAGTACGCGACTCGACTGAGTTCGTAACGAGTACTTCCGTGGCGTGAGAAACATCGCGAATAAGATTGAAAAAGAACGTAGGAAATAGATTCCTCAACTTGCCTGTGTCAGGAAAGAGGTGCCGCGGGAGGCCTATGAAACGATGGATTGACACCGCCCAGTCTGATGCGAGAACCAATGGGTTACGAATTAAGGATGTAGAAGATCGAGCGTCCTGGATAAGTAAAAACAGGAAAGCGGACCCTGGTAGAAATTCGGACTAACCGCTCGGAAGATGACGATGATTCGAATGTTTCCGTTATGATTGCGGACGTCCCTAAAACCTAGATAATGTAGATACCATGAAATCTTAGCTAAAAATGATTATGACAGGATGTCGGAAAACCCCCAAAAGTCTATATAAATTCAAACATCTCCCGATTTTATAGAAAGAAAAGGTAAGGACCTTGATTAAAATGGTTATGAAAATTTAATAAAACTGGTCTATTGGAAAGCTACGATGCCTCAGACAGACATACGAGTACAGATACTCAGGTCACCTCTCTTTTTCATCTCTCGTAACATTCTTAGCAACCGTATTTATTTATTGACCTCCGTATTGTATGAATGCTAGTATTACGGGGAGGTCAAGCTGTATCTCTGTTTCTACCTTGCAGAATTAGATAATACATTGCTTAGATTGTACCCTGGACTTCAGGCTATGAAACTGTCAAAACCGAATTATTATCCGATCTATAGTTTTCGTGATACAGACAGATATAAAAAATTCCACAAAACAATTTTGCTCGTTCTTACCTACGTCCTAGAATCCTATCCCGACTATTTTTCTGTAATATCTTCAATGTACAGACACGGCTTTCTTACAGTTTTATAATAGTACAGAAAATAAAACAGTACCTGTGTCTAAACACAACGCATACATCACGAACGTTACAAAAAATTCTAAAAACGAAAAATACATATTTCAAATTAAAAGTTTTTTCCTTGTGGCGAGGCGACCCGAACGAAGGCTTTTATACGCTAGTTTATACCTCCAACGCGACATTAGCAATGACCTTTAAGGGTGTTATGTAACTCCATTCGTACACGGCCTTGTTCAAGTACACATTAATAGTATGTACGAGCATAATTGTTCTTTTGATTGCTTAATTGGGTTAATTTATGCGGATCAGCCACTTTTTTTTGACAGATTCTCTCGTTTTATAAGTCCTATAATGTTGCCCTTGAATTTATAGTCTTCCTAGCTAAGAGTTTAAATAAAATTAAACGAACTCCCATGAGCTCGCAGCAACAGTGTTTCCTTTGGACTTTGTCATGGGATCGTTCAAGAGGTATATTAGAGGTTCGCTTTAGAGGCGGGCAACGCATTTGTAACTCCACTGGTGTTTCTAATGTCCATAGGCAGCGGTGACCACTTTCCATCAGGTGGCCCGATAGCCTGTTTGTCTGCCGTATAACATAAAGAAAAACTGACAAATTGAAATACGAGTACTTTCGGGTTTCGTATCGGTGAAAAATATCAGTTTAACCTCTGGAGTCTGGGTTAACTATTCTTTATTAGTAACAGAGGGATGTTATATTAACGTGTGTCTGTCTGTGGCATCGTAGCTACCGAACGGATGTACCGATTGTGATGCAGTTTTCTTATTTGATAACTTGTTTAATCGAGATAGTTCGTAGCTTTGGTTTATTAAGCAGTTCAGTAGTTTGAGCAGTTTGGAGTATTCGTAGACTTTTCCGACATCTATTGGTTATTTATTTATTTATTCAAGTTCACCAACGACTATTTACAATATTGTATACATACTTATCTTGCAATATAGTAATAAATCTAATTTTAACAACCACTTAAAGGTAATCATCACTTTCAAAAATTTATTACGCTTAATCAATTTAAAAATGTATACAAAATGTATTCAAAGAAAACTTCTATTTAACATGTTTGAAAAAAGAGTAGAAAAATAATAGATAGTTGTATTATTTATAATAGAGGGATGCGGGTCACCGTCACACGCCGTTAAAGACAATTTTTTTATATAGTATAATTTTTTTATACCGTAACGGTAATATTAATAATATTACCGTTACGGGGTGCCAATCGACCCCCGAGACTGTTAACCAGCCTTCAATTAACTTGAAACTGTCCGATTCAGTGTTAGCGAAAAATTGTAATTAATTACAGCTGCTGACAGATACCAAATAAGATAATCTGGTTTCATAATAGTAGCACAGTATTATTCCGCTTGCGGGCGTAAACTTATCTAGAGTAAACAAACAACAAAACAAAACAAAAAATTTATGAATGGATAACCGCAGAAACTATCGCGTTGACACTATAAATAATATTGTTTCCTTATTAAGCTGTGTGATTTTTAACCGTAGTTTTACTGAATATGTTTGTATGGTAACTCTTTGTTGTGTATAACATCATAAATAACATTAACATAACATTATAAATATACATTGCAAAGGCGGGCTTATCCCACAATGGGATTTCTTCCGGCTAACCTTACCTTAGATAGTCCGAAAGGAGCTTTAACAAGCGGTGGAGGCAATATCGAGTACTGTGTAAATGAATTATTAAATATTATGTACCACATAAATATGCCTTCAAGGCTAGAGTGAATAGGCTTTCTAAGACGGGCATGCTCCATCTTCGGCCGCATCGTCACTTACCAACAGGTGAGATGGTGGTCCAATACCTGTCTTGTATAATATATTAAAAAATAGTAAGTAAGTAAATACTCTTTATTGCACACATATTATAAGACAATATACAAAAATCAGCATAATATACATGCGCGCAAAGGCAAAAATATCGATATATCTATTGATATCCTTATAAATATATAAAACTACACTATATAATATATAAAAATATAAAATAAAGCTCTATTGTATTCTGAGGAAGTGCTTCTTCAATCGTTTCTTGAAGGAGTTTGATGACCCATTCTGAATGTCTTCCGGTAGTGCCTTCCACAGGCGCGCAGCAAACACCCGGAACGACTTTCCGTAACCGCTGAGCTGTGAGACGGAATCGAGAGTTGAAATTCCCTGCGGAGGCGGAATCGGGGGGATTGGGGGGCGGACAGTAACTAAACAACTCGCGCAAGTAGGCAGTAGGATTAAAAAGGATATTAAACAGTAGCCCAAATACATGGTATTCCCTCCGTAGCCGTACACGCAGATAATTGCATTGATCAAATTACGAAACCAGGTTATAGGTTAAAGAGCTTCAAGTAGCATCAGCCGTCTGTACAAAAAAAATGAAATCGTCATTCATCATTTTCAAACCAAGTAAAATTACAAAAAGGCGTACATTTGACGCATTTGTACATGACGTCACAGTTCAAAGTCTCATACAAACATCATAGAAGTGATCATAAAAAGTTGCTAATTTGATATTTAGTCAACTCGCGGATTAACTTTGCGTCTATATTCGGACTAGTCTGAATATTAACCCTAAGAGGTTACGCCACTCGGCGGTCGTAACTTGTACCACAGTACAAGGTCATATCGGACGTCTTTATACAAGTTTCGATGAGCGTCAGACAATGCGGAGATGAATGGCTCCGGCCGCGACTTTGACTATTAATTAAGGCAGTAGGCGACCGAATGTGAGGGGACGAAATAACCAATACAGACTTCGGGTGTTACGTAACCTCCCATTCAATACAGTTAGCCAATACACCAGCAAGATGCGTCAGTCGCGGAACCTTGTTAGTTAATTTTTGTGGCAACTGTTTGTGTGGTTGATTATTATCTTCATGGTGATATGATAACTGAGAGTCTGGGACACAGTTGTACAATGAATAATTCTAATTTCTGACGAGTTCAATTTGCCAATATTCAGTGATAAAAAATAATTTGTGAATTGTCGACGATCCCATACAAACAAGCAAGTTAGAACCACTGGCTAACCGGAGGGACTTTGGCTCCCTGTGTGTGTTCTATCGGCTGTACAATGGGGAGTGTTCCGAGGAACTTTTCGATCTGGTGTCTACAGCACAATTCCGCCATCGCACCACCCGCCGTGGGCTGGGTACTCATCCCCACTACGTAGAACCTCTGTTGGTCACCACGCGAAGGTTCGAAAGAACGTTTCTCGCTCGTACAATTCGGATGTGGAATGAGCTCCCAGCCACAGTGTTTCCTTTGGACTATGATATGGGATCGTTCAAGAGGTATATTAGAGGTATCTTTAGAGGCGGGCAACGCATTGGTGACTCTCCTGGTGTTGCTGATGTCCATAGGCGGCGGTGACCACTTTCCATCAAGTGGCCCGCTTGCCTGTTTGACTGCCGGGTAACATAAAAAAGAAATTATGAACTCGTCGAATATTTTAATATTGTAATGGGACTAAAATACACTCTTCATACCGCATTTTGCAGAACTGTTAGGTTTTATTTAGTATCAATATTCTGTGGTTTTACTATTGTATCCGGTAGTAGAGTACCTATCTACATCTATAATACACAGTATAAAACAATGTCGCTTGCCGCCGTCTGTATCCCTGATGTATCTATGTACGCTGAGATCTTTTAAACTACGCAACGGATATTAACGCAGTTTTTTACAATAGATAGTAATTCAAGAAGAAGGTTTATAAGCAAGATAAAAACGGTAGGTAGGGATAAAGTAGATGTACGCGAACGAAGTCGCGCCGGGTCCACTAATATACAACATTATAGCACCAGCCCCTATAGTCATGCAAGGCGAGTAGGCCTTTGTGGAGATATACAATACAATACAAAAACCCTTTATTTGCACACTAGATACATACATGGGATAAAATACATAATAAAAAGCAGTACAAAGGGCGGTCTTATCACTAGCGTGATCTCTTCCAGACAACCTTGGTATGGAAAGTAAAAGAAAAGTATTTTAGTAAGTATATCTGTGGAAGGCCTATGCCCAGCAGTGGGCGTTCTTCTTTCGGCTAAAATTATTATGATGATAAGCGTTACGGTATAGGCATATTAACCGTGGCACTACTAGTATTAAATCAGTAGTGCTACGGATAATGAATTCAAAAAATTGCCACGGAAAATTGTATCGACTAATGCCTTTAAGGTTAATACTAGTGTACAGCCATACCAACTAGTTCGTCCGTCAGTACACCAGGAAATGGGCAGCATCGTTTTTAGTTCGCGTTCTACGTTTTTGTTGAGCAGTAAAATAATACTCGTTTACATATTTTTGCTTTGCCACTAAGCTACAATGTTCGCGGCTTGGAGTTCCGCGATGAAGGTTAAGGCAGCCAGCGCAATAATTACCGTCGATAGAAACATGAGGGTCAATTAGTCCACACAATGACAGAGCAGATCCTGCATTTTTATTCCTTTACTGTGTCTTTTTACACATGCGGGTCAACAGTGTAACAGTCTACTTTAGGTGTGCTGACGTCTGTAGTTGCCGGTAACCACTTTTATCAGGTGGCCCGCTTGCCTGTTTGTCTGCCGTATAACAAGTAAAAGAAAAGGTCTGAGGTTACTACTAGACTTGGCCTCCTTCACGTCAGTGTAGGGTTTGGCCACGCTTAGTAGGCCGGTTGTAGACTGGCAACACCCTCCATGTGGTAGAGGCTCAAGTCCACTGTTGTACTGTAATGGGCTGTGTTGAACCTACGCGATACTCAGTGACCCAAACTAACATGCAAGTTAGAACCACTGGCTGACCGAAGGGACTTTGTGCTCCCAGTGTGTGTTCTATCGGCCACCTGCCGCAGGCTGGGTACTTCTGCCAACTACGTAGACCCTCTGTTGGTGTTCACGCGAAGGTTCGAAAGAACGTTTCTCGCTCGTACGATTCGGATGTGGAATGAGCTCCCAGTCACAGTGTGACCTTTGGACTATGACATAGGGATAATTCAAGAGGTTTACTCGCATTAGAGTTATCTTAGAGGCGGGCAACGCATTAGTAGCGCCCCTGGTGTTACTGTCCATAAGCGGCGGTGACCACTTTCCATCAGGTGGCCCGCTTGCCTGTTTATCTGCCGTATAACATTAAAAAAAAGACAAATGAGCGAGCCCACCTGGTGGAAAACTGTTACTGTCGCCTATAACATTTATGATTCATGCACTTATGTTTCATGAAACAAAAATTCAGAAACACAGGTGTGTTGTCACTATGTGGACTAAAACGAAACGCCTCATGGCTGTAATTGCATTGCATACCTCTGGCTATTCATAAAACAGGAACACAGCAATGCAAACATTGTTGCTTAGCGCAAAAATTTATAAGGCGGTTGTTCTGACCCAGAGTCCTCAGGCTTGACAGAAACTTGTTTTTTTTTTCACTGACGTTTCCTCTAGCTGTATCTTAGTTCTCACCATACGTTCTCTTTCGCAGTACCAAGTGGCCCAGCTTTACTGCGTCGCGGAAGTCTCCAAAAACGAGACCGGCGGAGGCGAGGGCATTCAGGTAGTAAAGAATGAGCCCTTCAGCGACTTCCCACTGCTCGGTGAGTGTGCACGTTACTACCTGTAGTTTGTATTTTTGGAAGACAACAGCTTGAGGGTGCGTCTGGATTTGGCTTCATCGTACGATACAATAGCAGTCAATATAATCTGGATGCCTGCAAGGTTCACTCACTCTGAGTAGGCTGTTCCAAGACGGGCGCTCCATCTTCGGCCGCAACGGTCATGTGCAACTGCAACTGCACTGTAAAGTCCCGACCAATATAAACGAAATAGCAATTAAAGAACATTTAAACACCTATAGATTACATTTACCTATGATTTGTAACTGCGAATGTTAAGGGTCTGCGACGCAAGTGCTGTTTTTTCTGTCAATAATTTTACTTCGACTAGGTGCCTGCTTAAAATCTTCGAAATCATAGCGGTTTAGGTAAAATCGTTGTGAACTTTTGTAGATCAATTAATGGTAGAAGAAGTGTTCTTAAAAAAAATGAAAGTACAAAATTTTACAACGTTCGCATTTTATTTATTTATTTACGACTAGCCGTTCTCAGCAATTTACACCCGGGTGTAGGTCGTATTTCTGTAAATATTCAACCTTCCCGCGGTACTTTGTTATTTATCCGTAATCTCAAAAATATTGTTGAAAATATAAATCCTCTTAGTCACATTCGTATAAATATGATTCATATATGTACAATAGCTGTCAACGATTCTACCTAAATCGGTACTATTTCGAAAATTTCATTGGATTTGTAAAAAATATGAACTTTATTATATTCGCTTTGGATGCGTTACACCGTCAAAGAGCAGCTCCCCAGAGGTAGTTGAGCTATAACTAGTAACATATGCTCCGATTTGTCTGAAGCCGACCAACCGTCAGTTGCAGTCGATACTAATCCTTATGTTGTACAAAATAAAGTCGCTTTTGAATTAGTTCGCAAACGCGAACGTATCGGTAAGCAACGCATTAGCGATATTCTTGGTGTTGCTAATGTCTATAGGCAGTGGTGACCACTTTTCATCAGGTGGCCCACTTGCCTGTTTGCCTACCGTATGAATTAAAAAAAAAAAAAAAGCAGGCGTGCCGACCTTGGTCGGACGTCCGACCACGTCCCCCGGACCCAAAAGCAACTTTATTGAATACTGCGTAACGATTATCGTAACAACTGCAACTGATGGTTTGTCGGCTCCAGCCAAAACGGAACGTCTGTTACTAGTTCCTGACTATACCCGATCTCCATAGCTGGCTGTTTTATTGTTGACCCTGACATCAAGTTAAGTTATAATGATTTAAATAGCTATTGTCCGTGTGTGTTGCATTAACACTAAATTAAACAAGCGATGTATTTCGATCGTGGGAGGAATTTAATTAACTTTATTGCATTCTTCATGTACATAAAATACTCACTTAATCACAGACTTAATACTAATAGAGTATATTATACCTAGAGTTCGTAAAAACTATAAAAGTTAAGAGTAGGTTACTAGAAGGCACAGGGTAGACCCCAATCCCAAGCCCCAGATACGTTTAGGTGCCTTACGTCGACTACTTGCTTACGTCGCTAGCGCTAAGGAAGTTTTGTCGTACTTTGTGAATGTTTGTTTTCAAAGTAGTCACCGCTGAGAGTAACAAAGGTGTAAACCAGGTGCTGAACACAATCCTATCCCTCTGGAACACCTGGAACACAACCGCATATCTCCTCAAACGCTAAGTTCCTCGTGGCTCCAAAACTTGCGTCCATTATGGTGTTTCTTTACAAACGGAAATAGCGCAAAATTTATTATATTTTCAGAATCTTTGTAGGTAGGTAACAGTTATCAGTCAATTATTTAATCCACGTGTTCCTTACCAGCTGTTTTTGATAGTCAGCTGATTAACTATGACGCGCATAAAAAATATTGTCCGCTGCAACTATTACCTGTCTATGCATGTACTGGATGGACATGGACATGGGCTGTGCAGAAAAATAAATGATTGCCATATACACAGTCATCACGTAATAATTAAACACGCAAAGGTTGTTGTTGCACAGTGTCATGGCGATGTCAGTTATATTTTGCTTTAAAAAAATGCTTATACACTCATCAAAACCTACCTAGACAAGGTATTAAGTAATTTTTTTGTCAGCTACTGAAAATTAAGATTTTTGTAAATAAAATAAAAATCCATGATTTTCTTTCTGTCATTACAAAAAACATGCTTTGTCATGCTCATGCTAACATGTTTTAAGATTATTAAAATAGTATCTAGGAATCATGCATGCAGTTAGTTTAAGTATCAAAGATACAAGCAAAGATAGATTAAAATAAAAGGTAATACCTATTGTGATCTAAATATTACATTATTTTTTTATACAATACAATACTGATTGTATTTAGTCTATAGTGGAGTTCCTGCTTATTAAACTGGAATATCCTGTGCTATGGGAAACAGTTTATTATCATATATAAATATTAGCGAGGCAATGTTAATAAGTTTTTGTCAAAGTGTAATTAAAAATTACCTTCGTAACACGTGTCAATTCCTTATTTGTTTGGTGACGTATACGTTAAAGAGGTGACTCCGTTTCTAGCCTAAAGCCTTTTGACGCCATGGTGCACGATAGCTACTAACAAATAGAGTGTGCACATGCAGCTCTACTCGTTATATTCGTTCTTGGAGTTTTTTATGTTTTCCATACAAAACGCTCAACCCGTTTCACCTATTCCTGTAACAGATTCCGAAATTAGAATACGTTCTGCTAGTCGGAATTAATGTGACATACTGTTTTTAAAATTTAAAAAAATTTTTTTTAAATCGGTTCAGTGATTTTCTCCTACATTACAACTTACAAACTTTAACTTTTTTTAATACTTGTGATTACCTACTATAATTAAAACAAAGTTTAAATCGAATTTAAATTCCATTGAACAAAATTCCAACGAACAGAATCAATGGAAAAGGATTCTTAGTGCCAGGAAAACCATTTAACCATTGCCAAAGAAAAGGTTTAATTTAATTAATGCTCACGAGTGACTACGTACCTACTGTAGTTGTCGCCACCCACTTCTTAGTTAGGTTATATTTATTGGTAACAATTAAACAATTCACGATTACTTTACAAATTGGTTTTTGGCGCGATTGTAATCTCACTCGCAAAAGGATCTTAACAAGTTTTGCCATTAATCGAGTTACAACATTTTGGACTACGGAGTAAAAGGAAGCGGAAGTAGATAGTATTTTCTTTTTAATTTATATTTTGCCAAAGTTTTTGTTTTTAGCGCCCAAAAAGGTGTTGAGTCATGGGGAAATGAAGGTTCAGCCGGAGTGTTCCGTTTGCCCGACTTGCGTCGATGAAGATGACCCTACTGCTTTCGGTACAATACATGGTTAGAACTGCTTTTCTTTCTTCGTACATGAGAGTAGTGTTTTGGTAGAAACGCCTTGGGGAATCTGTTGAAGGTCCTTGGAAACTAAGATTTCCAGGGTTGCAAATACCCTTGGTTTAGGTAAGTTTTGTTAATTGGTAGAGTAAATAAGAAACGACAGAAATTTATGACAATGGATTATAATTTATTATGGCATAAAGTGGTGGTCTAAAAGATCAACTTTAGCTTTGTTGCCTGACTTTTGAAGAAATTACTCTTTTCATTTGTATATGTATGTTTGTCACATGTATGTTGTGTTTGGGTATTTATACTGATACTTTTATATATACATAGTATAAAACCAAGTATGAAAAGGAGATGTATGAAAGAGTTGTGGATATATGCGAGGCTAGGGAGTTGTGTCAGGACAGAGCATAGTGGCGGTCCATAGTCTCTGCCTACCCCACCTGTGGGACACAGACGTGAGCTTTATGTATGTATGTATTTAAAACAAAGTCGTTCCCCGCTATGTATCTATGTACGTTTAGATCTTTTAAACTACGCAAGAAAAAAAGGATAGGTAGGGGTAAAGTAGATGTACGCGAACGAAGTCGCGCCGAGTTCACTAGTTTCAAACAAATAATTTTGCTACCTAGATTGAGTTATTTTCCAAAAGTCAGGGTACAACCCTAGAGTCGATTTTTTAGTCCACCATTGTAGATAGTTTGTTCTAGTAAGGATAGTTGATCGAACCGCTAATCCAGTAAGAGTAGATACGTATGGGTCATCACTAGCTCAGGTTTTTTATTTTGTTTTCCATTACGTATTTTGTAGTGTCATGACATGGTTTAAGTTGTTTTGTGAGCATTGTGCTTTTTGTAGCTTTTTAATTCATTTTAAATTTGTTCTGGGTTTCCTACCGCGTACCGTTGTTTACGAGTAGCCCGATTTTTCGACGCGTGTGATAATAACCGAGATAGTTTAAAACATTGTTTTTTTTTTCTTGTTTCATTTTTTTTTATTTTTTTTAAGTATCTTCCGGCCTGGCCTTGGCGCTTAACTCAAAGAAGTTTCAATCAGATAAATAATAATAATAGCACGTATGCCCTCCTAAATAATTAAGAACGAACGTGCAACCGTTTTCGCGTGTACAGATTACGTGATATTTTTATTTTCTAGTTTGCAACAACGTTTTTCTAAAAGAGATTCCAACCCATTGTTCTCGAGTCTTGAAACGCGCGCATTGATTTCGCATGCGGATCCGATCCGATAATGCCGTTCGGTTTGCAAAGTTAGTTGAGGCTTCGCTGCAACCGTATGCGCCGAAGCCTTCGTATAATCAGTATTAGAGAGTACCTATATACTTACTACTACGCTGGCTCAGTGGTCCGAAGTGGATCTCGACCTCCGACACCAGAGATCGCCACGTCAGCCTATCCTGTGCCATCTGCCAGTCGAGGCGAGGATGTCTATACAATACACAGTTTAACAATAAACATGTGATCCTGATAGTGTTTTGGCAGCGCATCATACATAGCTACGCCCTTTTATAACTTAGTAGTTGAGTGCTTCGTGCAGTAGCCGTATTCACAATGGTTCGGAAATCAGATTCGGATACGGAATCGACAAAGGACCCCGCAAAAGGTCTTAGGAAAATGTGGTTTCAGTTAATTTTGATGAAATTTTCATATGTTATAGAGAGTAGCTTCCGTGGAATCTATCAGAATTCTGAATAACAGTTTTCGAATCGATCGACACGGATTCGTCACTCACGTATTTCGTGTCGAATCGTTCGGAAACGGTTTCGAATCATTGTGAATACGGCTACCGGTCTCCACACCGATAAGGTCCCGCTGAAAACCAGCGCTGCATCGTTCTGCAGCTAATGCTGATTCGGGGCCCTTTTTGACATCGCATTACTTCATATTCGAATCGCTTTATTGAAGTATGTTTAAATAGATATTAGTTGAATTTAGATTTAGAAATGTAACTTGTTCAATGAAAGTATTATGCGTATTGTGATGTCAAAATAAATAATGTCTATGTCTATTTTAAACAACGGCAACGCTACTCAAACTGCAAGTTTTGTGACTTAAGTTTCTCTCTGTACCCATAAAGCTCGCGCTACGTTTGTCGGTCCGTGGAATACAGCCAACTTCTTACCGCAACCCTGTGTCGCGGTTTCGGTACCATTAACATCACTCGTATTTCAGATGGACGTAGGCTAGAGGGTGGGAATGGGTTAAAAATATGATGCTTAATTCGCTGCCGCTACCAGCATTACCGAGAAAATGTGCGGTTGCATAAAAGACTGTATAAAGGGATGTGCAAACTTTAAAATTTGTCTGCCAATATTTTCTAACGGAATCTATGGAATGCCAGGTTTTATTTATTTTTTGCTACATACCTTTATTTCTTTAATGAAATAAAAATTTATATAATTTTGAAACATACATTCATTAGACAGATCAGACAAAATTAGACATAGAACTGTTGTTTCTGCATAATTTCGTAATAAAGGTGGACCGGTGTTATTTTTTCCTAAAATTCAATACAAAATGTTTGTTCGTATAAAGAGGTAGGACTAATAAAATTAAAATTGTTTTGTAATGAAATTGGTTCTTTTAAACTCGACGCTTTGAATTTTTAAAGTCAGGGTCCGGATTTCAACCATTCGCGGGCCGTAGTTGGTCCGCTAGCCGCTGTTTTCCCATCCCTGATATAGAGTATTAGACATGATATTCAAAGCAACTGAAGGTACTTTCGTCAGGCCTTGTCGACGACACATGGCAGTCGCAGTGGCAAGCTGCAGTGACGTCCACCGCCTGTTTGCCCACTTGTATAAATGTTTGTATAGGTGCGTAACACAAGTAACAGAGTAATGATTTTGACAACCATCCTTTAATGCTAACTGCAAATTTCGAGACATTAACTCATGAGTTCAAATATAGAAGTGACGGTTGTATTGTATCGATGACAAATACGGTGATCGTCGTCGTTGTTATGGCTTTGAGTCCTTTGTATTGGCCACGATTCGTGAAGTTATTGCAACAATATTTACGAAAATCGATGTTTCGCCACTTTCTATCGAATTACTTCATTTAAATGGAAAAGATGGAAGCATTTAGAATGCTTGCGTGTATCGTCAACTTGTGTTACATTCATTTTATGGGATGTGTGTGCAAGAAAATATCACAAAAAATTTCATTGAAATCACCTTACGATCATTACATTAATGAAACTGTAATACCTACTCTGACGCAAAATATGTCTAAGACCATTTGTTGGTGAAGAAGATTACGTTTGCAGGTTTTGAGAGTTATAATCGGTTGTTATCAAAGTTATTATCGGAAAGGCACTATTGTCCGCGGTGATGGGCTGCGGTAAGTGGTCTTATAAAACTATTAATCGTTTCTCGACCCATCGTCGGTCATGTCATCATAAAATTATATTGGCGAGCACCCTTAACTGTCGAACATAAAATCTCTGAGAGAATCAATCATAATTTTAAATTAACTTCGCCCTTGTCTCGGTGGTTTTCGATTTATTTTGCTGCAACCCGTGAACGGCGATTTTTCTCGATCGTTTACTCCACGAAAGTTATCGAAGAAGTTTTTAATAAGATTAACTTAATGTTACGTGTCCTTATCGTCTCGTTAAATGTGATTCAATTAGCATTCCATGCACGATTATTAATATAGCTACGGACCTATAGCACCATTAAAAACCTTGGACCAGAAACTATCCGCAAACTGCCTTCTTCCTCCTGCCCTTGTCCCAGATTAGCTGGGGCCGGGCCTCCTTGTGCATTTGCGCCAGGAACGCCTATCCCGGGTTGTCATCGGTGCCAGGTTTTCTATCCGCGAACAGTATCTGTTGATATCACACCTACATCATCTTCCTGGCCCTTTACCCACTAGTTGGCGTCAACAAAACAACCTAGTTACAAAGAAAATGGTGCACGGTGATGCATTATCGCTAACAGCGGTATCCGACGTTGAACGCCTCATTACCATACACATACGTGCGAACACAGCCGACTATTAAGTAACTGGTGTTACTCGCTCAGGACGGGTGCTCGTAAACGTCCTCGACATGACTCGTCGGAGTCGTTATTGGAGTGACGTGACGTAATAGGTTTCCAATACACGTCACGAGACCTCGCACTTGGACTGGCTCGGCGATCAGAGCCTGTATCTACGCGATTCGACGTTTTAATTAACTCTGAAGCCAGACTCAAGTGACGCCTAGAGATGGGCACAGGGGCCGTACTCAGGGCGTTGGGTTGGGGGTGTCGCGCTTGCATAATTAGTAATCCCTAACTTCATTAGGCCCATTTGGGCGGTGATTCTTGTGGACTGAAGTTATATGTCTACGGCGAGCATGAGTCTTGTCTTTTGTTTTTTTTTTATTATCCATTTCGTTAAATATTTTAGTGTCAGTCCGTATGCTGGACACAGACTTTTCTCTTGGTTTCAGTTGGGTTGAATACCTACTTATAAAATCTTTTAGCTAGATTGTAAACTTAGAAAATATTCTGGACTTCTGGCTGTGACTGGCGTGGCTCTACAGTGAGCTTCATTGCAGTCTAGCTGAGTATAGTTGCAAAAATATGTTTTAGCAGGTACTTACGTTATATGGATACTTTTTCTTTGCGAATCCAGTTTTTTTTAAATATTTTGGTTCGCCATAACGTTTTTCGTTCTTATATTTCACAAGAAATCGACATTACATTGTCATTTGAATGAATGAATGCCAAGTGCTGCGTTAGGCCCTGGTTACGGACCTGCATTCATTTCCCTAGCCATTGTTCTAAAAATAGCGAGTTGCAAGGTCCGTTTCGCTGATTCCATGGCGTTGCGGCTAAAAATAGTTTAATGTGTGTAATGTTTTTCCCTGTATTTCTGTTGCCGTGACAGCAACATCTCTGTTCGCGATTAATTTCCTAGCTGCGTCATCCCATCTGCGAAGGCGATCGAAACGATTGTCGATCCAGCATCAGACAGGACAAAAATAATTATTGTCTGACTTATTATTATCAGTTAGGTATATTTGAGGCGGGCAACGCATTGGTAGCACCCCTGGTGTTGCTGTTGTCCATAGGTGACTGTGACCACTTTCCATCAGGTGGCCCACATGCCTGTTTGTCTGCCGTATTACATAAACAAGAACCCAAATCAACCTATAGCATTTGCTGTAGTGCGTACTCTTTGCAAAATTTATTGAAAATGCCAAATCCTTTTACGGAAGGTATTACTTTAAAGTTTTAATATTTGCATCCGGCTCTCATTTCATTTCGATGTCCCGTCTTCGGGGAGCGTAAACGCCGTTGATCCGACATTACAGTTCTCGGCATCAAAGCTGTTTGCAGTGCGACTGGGAGTTCTAGTAAGTTAGGCACTAGCGGATATGAAATTCTAAATGCCAGACAGGACTGAACTCTCAATTTTTTGTTGACTATCGTTTATTTTTTATTCCTCCCTTTCCTTGTTATTTTGAGCTTCATTTTACACATAAGTACATAAAACTCACGCCTCTGTTCCACAGGTGAGGTAGGCAGAGACTATGAACCGCCACTTTTCTGACCTGACACAAGGCCCTAGCAATCCACAACTTTTTTCATACATCTCATTTTATTCTTGCCGCTTTGGACCCCAGGATTTTTTAAAACAATGCTGATCTGATCAGTGACTGTTTTTCTGGGTCGTCCACTTAAGGGCCGGTTTTCCAAATTCGCACTATCGTACCTCTTGTCAATCTTCTTTCATCCATTCGCTCTACACGCCCGAACCATCTCAACATCCCTCTTTCTATTTTTGCCACTACATCATCTTTCATGCCACACCTTTCACGGATCACAATATTTTTATTCATACACTTCATTTAAAATTTTTACTATATTCGTACTCAACTTTACGGCGTTACATGTATTGAAAGTTATCGTATTCTTTTAAAAATATATTACCGACGTCACAAACGCTTTATCGACAAGCTAATCATGCATCAAAGCAATTCCGCGACCAATTTGCCGAGTGGTAATATAACAAAATAAATAATGTATGTGATCGATAGAGTTTCCAATGGCGGTGAGATTCAATCACGGCGTACTCGGTTCGCCCTCCAGAGACTGGGCATACCTACGCTGGGTATACTATCGCCTAGAGCGGTGCCAGATGAAGTCTTAGCAGTTTGAACTTTAGTACCTAGTTGCGAATATGCTGCTACAAGAAACAGGACACAGTACTGAAAATAGGCGTGCGCTTGAACTTTTCATACCGTTTTTATGCAAAATGTTGGCCTTCCTACTGGAATCTGTTCTATTAAATGTCTACAAATAACGATCTGCGAAGAGCTAACTTATTCCAAAAATGGCTAAATATAAAATACGCTATTTTCTAGATAAATGACTATTCTAGATCAATTGTTTTCACAAACATTTAAAGTTTTAATCTGCCGCGGTTATTATCAGATATTTCGGAAATATCGAACTACTCATACGCACGCGGTAAGAAACCCGGCAAAGATTTTAGCTGAAGTGCACTGAATGAAGCTGATATGAGTTTACGGCAAATATTAGCCAGTGACATCTCTGTGGCTGTACCATATTCCTTGTCATATCAGAGACGCAGCATAGACTTGCTATAAAAATGTGACGTCACGCTTGACCATGGCGGGCGGACCGATGTTGTTATTGTTAACTGGTTTTAAAATTTTGCCATTGCAATTTTAGTGCGTAGAGTCAAATTTTAAGCATACCTAGTTAGGTAATCACGCGTTAGCCTAGATCATTCTTACAGTATTGATGGGTTTTTAGATGGCTGTCATGTTCGGCTTTAGTCATGTTATGATTTGGTCATATTCTGGTTTAGTCATGTTCTTGTTTTGTCATAATTACAGTTTGTTTAAGACATATTATGTTTCAGTCATGTTTTCTGATTGTTCTGGTTTTATGTTCGTTGAAAACCCAACACCGTGATATGAAAATGAAAACGCGTTTCAAATGCTTTAGGTATTACATATTAAGTATCTCCAAATCAGAATATAAGTTCTCGTCAGCTGTAAATTACTACTTGCCATGTGTATTTTTATGAATATAAACAAGGTATAAATACGTTTTTATAATCTTAAGTATCTAGTCATACCTGTTTAGTTTGAAATTAATGTAAATAATACAGTAGGTTTGCACCACGATCGATGTCATAATTAGTAGTTTTTACAGAAGGTTGTATTTTGAGTAAAGGTATTCCGGTAATTAGAAGCTACCTACACGTACTCGTATACCCTCGGGATTTAGATGCCTCCTCCAACTAGTTGTAGTTAGCTATATGCGGTTATAACTAGTACGAATCAATATACAATGTAAGTATGTGAGACGCGTACTTGAAACTGTGGGCGTATACAAGACGTTAGCATTTTCGACGGTCCCTAGCAAAATTTGCCGAATCTTTAGAGGATTCTGAATCTAAACGGTTGTATGACATTACACCAGTTAGGTTCTGTGTCTACGACTGCTATGCTCTGTAGGTCTAGCTACGTATCGACGATATCTAGATTTACTACGATCACCTACGTCGCAGCTCTGTTTTTCAGCCGCATCCAAGAAAAACGGTTCTGACTGTTTTACTATGTTTTACGACTTAACTACTGTCATAGAACAGCAGCTATCGTTTGGATAGGTACTCATCTTATATGGAGATGGTTAATGGCAACATTTGCTCGTTCGTAGCATTTGCAAAACATGGCAGAAGAAATTCAGTATTGATTATCTCGCATCCCTTGCCAGCCTTCTGCTTCGATGCATACGCGCTACTGTTTCGCTGTTTGCGCAGCTTGCCACATAGCATACTAGAGTTCCCTACCATCTGAACAAATAGTCTGATACTATAGTCGTAGTTCATCATCATTATCCTGGCGTTAACCCCCGGTTTCGCTCTCGCGTGGCACGTAAGGGCCCGGGGTCCGCCTTCCTACTCCTCTTGGCCCTCTTCTCTCGGTCTTCGGCTTCCTTGGTGGTGAGCTTATTGGCACGCATGTTATTCTTGACGACGTCAAGCCATCGCTTCTTGGGCCGACCTCTTCTTCCCGTGCCTGGCGGAGCGGTATGGCCAGACATTTGTTCCCTACGGAATTTGCCGGTCCGCACAAGACATGACTACATGTCTACATGGACGATATTTTACCAATCGCAATATCGAGACTGTTAGGCTCCAAAAAGACGATATGTAGTTAAAGGTTAACTGGCAACTATTACTCTTGGCGATACGTAGCTAGAGTTTACGACCAACCGCTGTTACTCTTGGCAATACGTAGCGACAGGTACCGTCTGTCAAATATAACTTTTGGCCGTATGTATAGTTACCGCCTGTCTACTTACTCTTAACGAAACGTATAGGTTACGCCCGTCCAACGTTCGTTACGTATAAGAACCTCTAGCTACGGCTAGAGGTTACAACCAACGACCGTCCACTATAACACTCTTCACAATATATAGTTACTGGTAACGCTCGTTCACTTCTGTTCTTGGCGATACGTAGCAAGAGTATCCACCCATACCTCCTGCTGACATTACCATTGTTTTCCAGGCGGACAGTTCTCTTCCGGGCAGTACACCTACAAGATATACCACCTGGCGTCGAAGGTGCCAGCGTTCATCAGACTGCTGGCGCCCAAAGGCTCCCTCGAAGTGCACGAGGAGGCGTGGAACGCGTACCCTTACTGCCGGACTGTGCTCACGGTGAGTTATAAGATGTTATTGCTTATATTAGATGGCTATAAGGTGCGGTGGATGCGGATGGACTGAGTCGGACTCGAGACCCAACGGTTTACGATACGAGGATGCCGAAGGCCGGGCGAAGTGGAGAAGGAAGAATAGGAATTCGGATGTGGAATCGAGTCCCAGCCACAGTATTCCCTTTAGACTATGACATAGGATCGTTCAAGAGGTATATTAGAGGTCTCCTTAGTAGCGGGCAACGTATTGGTAGCGCCCCTGGTGTTGCTGATGGCCATAGGCGGCGGTGACCACTTTCCATCAGGTGGTTTGATGGTCTGTTTGTCTGCCGTATTATATATAAAAAAAGGAAAGCGTAGGGTCCGTCAGTCCTGTCAGAAGCCGGGATTGATGAACGCTAGGATGTGATGATAATGAAGATATTATTGCTTACTTGTGAACAGTGTATTTGTAAGGCATTCGCTCTTGTATTGTAATAGAATTTGCGTCACCAATCTTTATCACCAGTACACATTCACCTGATTACGTTATAGTGTTATGCACGCAAATATCGTACAAAGGGCTACTAAGAAAGCGTAAAATGATAAGTATGACAATTGGGTAAGAGTGGAGTGAAAATTCCTACAAATGGGCATTACGTTTTCCAAATGGCATTTTCATCTGATTGATCATTCCATTTTCACGATGTTATTAGCGATTGGGGGCTTGAGGCTGTAGGTGATCTTTGCTAAAGCAATTTAACCAATTAGTTATAATCGCATATTGAGAGCGTAGTCGGTAGCCGAGCGGTTTAGTATTCGACTCGTAAGTGAGAGGTACCGGGTTCGAATCCCGCTGCGGCCATGTACCAATGACTCTTTTCCGAGTCAGTTGTTTAGTTGAATTCTAACCGATGCTCTTACGGTGAGGGAAAACATCGTGATGAGACCTGCAAATTCAGGCAACTGAATTTGTAACCATGATCAGAGATCAACAGGGTCACGGAGGTCAAACGGCAGTCGCTCCACTGTAATTACCTTATCGCCAAAACATGGATCATGGTCAAGGCGGTTCCCAGGCCCTCGTTGTCGAGAGCACAACCGGGACATTAACGCCAAGATGATTATTATATTTATTAGTTACATACACATAAATAAAAAGGCCCTCAAATAAAACTTTTAAAATAGTTTATAACCGACTTTAGAATCGAATATTATCTTAATATTAAATATTTAATTTACAAGTCGAATACTTGTAAATTCGTAGAATGTGTAATCTCCAAGTTTCTGAACGTATCGTCGCTGAAGATAACTGATTTGATTAACCTTTGACACTTTGCACTTCCACCGCTAGCTAAAGACCGATTTATATATTCTAGTACTTCGAGCATGATAAAATGAAAATAACTGGTTATTATTATCGTACTTTATTCTCTCACCACAGCACTGGTTGGCTTTTTCATTCATCGTGGGAGTTGTCAATCAATCACTGCACCAGTAGCACGACGGGTTTTTTTGAGTGCGAGAAAGCGATATACCTCTCGCTAGCCAGCTCTTTTCTTTTTGCGCTGAAGTACGAGAATCACAATTGGTATTATCGCGCGCGACAAAGCCGGTCATGCTACGATGGCTGGCGTCGGAGTTTCGACCAAGAGACCAACGACGTGGTAAACGTGGTTGCGACTGACGGTCAATGTGTGTCAGATATAGTACAGTCCTCATCATATATTTTAGAGTATAACTCTGCCGGTGGAGCAATCGCCACTCTGTCTGCCAACCAGAATCGCCACTCTGTCTGCCAACCAGACTGTAGTACAGTGCTACAAAAATAGTAAAATAAAATTAAATGAAACCAAGATATTTCAATACAAAATATTGTTTAGTGTTGCCCAGTTATACGTGTTGGTGACAAGTTTGCACAGATAGTGGTGCCCTCATTTTTTGTTCACTCTTTTTTTGTAGCACTATAACTACCTTACCAAAAACGAGATACGCGGTATACATCTGGGAAATAAATTATGAAATGTGAGAAAACATATGAATAAATAAATACCGTACGGGCCCTAAACTGTTCAGCCAGTCACCGGGTCCCCAGCGGAAGACCTTAGTCAACCTCACTTCGAAAACATTGTATAGATATACTAGTGAACACCTACTTTACCCCTACCTACCCTTTTTTTCTTGATTATAAACCTTCCTCTTGAATCACCTCTATCTATTGTTGAAAACCGCATTAATTTCCGGTGTGTAGTTTAAAAGATCTAAGCGTACATAGAGATACAGACGGCGAGAAGCGACTTTGTTTTATGTATAGGTTTATTGTCTTTCTCTTTTATTTTTACGATCCTTGTCATAGCAACTGGTGGTTAAAGTCGTTCAGTATCCAAGCATAGCCGTGCGTGACGCACTTTTTTATAGTGTTTATACATATCGAATATTAAACCTAGACAAGGCGTGATATAGGAGTATAATTAATTTCTGAACAGAAGCTTCAGTACGGTGTGTTTATGTATCCTATCAGTGATAGATAACGCTCGCAGAAATTGAAGGTTGTGTTTTATTTTTCCCAGTAGATGCGAGTCTTGCAATAAACACCATATTAACTTCAAGCGTATTAATTGATTTACCACAATGCTATTAATTAATGATTAAGACCTACGAATAGCATGATGCAATTACACTTTTAAAATAATAATTGCTTGTATTAATGAAAAAGTAATAATCATCTTGGCGGCAACGTCTCGGTTATTGTCTTGCGTACAAAAGCTAGGGGTCCGCCTCGACCATGCATTTGGCAGATCAGGTAATTACAGTGGAGCGACTGCCATCTGACCTCCATGACCCTGCTACCAGGGGAACCTGACCAGATTCGATCATGGTTACACATGCAGTCGTGCAGGTTTCATCACGATGTTTTCTCTCACCGTAAGAGCATCGGTTAGTTTTCAACTAATGCACATAACTCAGAAAAGAGTCATTGGTACATGGCCGTAGTGGGATTCGTTCATAGACTATGGTGATTGCTTTCTATCAGGCAGGACGTAAGCTTGTTTGCCATCTTAGTTGTATAATGAAATCCCCAATACCTCGCTTACAAATCGGATACCGTAACCACTCGGCCACCGACGCTCATTTCGCTACATTTAAAAAATAATAATGACTTGTAATTAACAATAAAAATACAATGTAATTAAATGTATTATCGATATGCTTATAATATAACATTTCTCTAAGCGCAGCGACTGGTAAAGACGCTTCTATTTTGGAGTCTATATCGCGTGAGTCCTTGACGTAATGACTAGTTTCTTGTTAAAATAGATAACGCACGTGTAGTTCTTATCTAGTGCAGGAAGCGCCTTTAAATAACTGTGTTGTGTCACTCCACGTTATCAGCAAACGATGGCTTTTCATCATGAAGAGTGCAATTATAGCGATGCAGGTTACACATACATAAAGCTTACGCCTGTGTCCCATATTTGGGGTAGGCAGGGACTATTGACCGCCACTTTGCTCTGTCCTGACACAACTCCCCAGCCACGCATATATCCACAACTCTTTTGATACATCTCCTTTTATTCTTGCCACTTCGGACCCCAGCTTTTTAAGATCTGATAAGTGAATGTTTTTTCTTCGTCGTCCTCTTGAGGGCCGGTTTTCCAGATTCGCAGGTTACACTTTTGAAGCTTATATGTAGGTGTGTGTTTATAGTAGAGGTATCATTACATCAGTACATTTATCAGAGGGATTAGTTCTCCCATCGCAATATGTCGCTGCCTGCACATGTTTTCCCTGAGCGCTACAACTTGAGTATCATTAAGACAGGAGTGAATAGGTATTTAATAGGCAGGTATGCACAATCTTAGACAGCATCTGCACTTGACATCAGGTAAGGTGGCAGTCAAATAATTGACTATTTTCTAAAAAAAAATCTCAATTTTGCAAATCTTTCTTTTTGCAATACGTGTCATTATCAAAACGTCACATTACTTAATCCTATTAAAAATAACAATATAATACAAGTATAATTTGATGTAAATACCTCTATCGACCATAGTAAGCAAGTTGAACAATGCGGTCTCTATCTACCCCTATGGAAAAAAGGCTTGACGTCATATACTTATGACAGATTGGATCAGGAGCCAAGTGATGTTCAAATCAAAAGCTACTAGAACAAGCAGCTCTTACAGAGTTTAAAAATGGAACCTACTTTGTTTCAGAATCCCGGCTACATGAAGGAGAACTTTGTCATTTGCATAGAGTCCCTGCATTTACCGGACGTCGGCGACCAGTACAATGTGAGTAGCTGAGAACTTTTTTTTAATACGTCTAAAGAGGCAAACAAGTTTACGGCCTGCCTGATGGAAAGCAGTCTGTCCGTGCTAAGTGGAGAAGACCACAATAGCTGGACAAAACAAGCATCAAGCGACAATAAACCGACGTTGCTAATAAGCGTAAACGTGTCACGCGTGAATCGTTTATAGGTATGATTTCCGACAATATCTTGTATTAACGATAACAACGATCGTAAAATAACTTGATAAGGTAAAAGAGACCTATTGTAATTTGCGTTTAAGGTATTTTTTTAAATTACATGTGTTAGCCAATGGCCCGCGACAATTCGCCGCTTCATATGAGACAGTCTGATAATTTACACGCTTTTCAGGATCGCAGTGTTCTAAATATACAACTGACAAACTGTGTGTTTTCTGGCGTACGCCTAATTTGCTTATTACATTTGACTAAATTCAAGTAGCCTACATTCAGAAGCAAAAAGCGTGAGAACAAATCAAAGTGGAATGTATTGCTCATAGAATAAAGTCCATATTTGTATCACTCATATTTTGTTACGCGTCGCTCCGCTTTTCAAAAGCCGTGATACAAAAATGGACCTTATTTTATGAGCAATACATTCCAATTTTATTTGATCTCACGCTTCTTGTTTCTGAATTTAAACTTCTGAATATAGTCAAATCTAATAAGCGCATAATCCAAAATCTGACCCTAGATATTAGTCGTTTTAGATGACACCCGCCAGTTATTGATGGTGGCTATTATACTTGGATACAGTTACCATTTTACTTTTCTTGTGTCGTCTTACTAGTTTCGGGGGAAAATGGCTGTAACTGGCTGGAAATTCGGGTCCGTTTTTCATTATCCAGTCATTCAAGCCCGTACGTGCTACGAGTACAGTGCCAATATCGATAAAATACCTAGACTATTTACTTTAGGGTATGCCGGCACTATCTAATACTCATATTTACTTAGTCGGTCTACTTACACTATTTGCAGTATTTATTAAATTTTCTAGGAGGGACGGAAATGAAGTCAGCGAAAGTGGAGCTATATTTTGTGGGTGATCCATTGATAAATTCGGTATACGGGATAAATAATTAAAAAGTTTTGTACACTCGAACACATCCGATTTTAAAAATTATTTTATCTGAAGCAAGCTACTTTATCAGCGAATATCGTAATAGAGGTAGGGCATAGCGGGGTATCTCGTTCGAATTGGAGCCGCCCGACTGGAGAAGTACCTCCACTATATTATCTCAGCAGAATATAATAATATAATAATAATAATATCGCAGCTAAATAATACTCTTTTAAATAGTTTTGTGTTTCTGCCGGTGAGTAAGGTTTCCAGTGCTCCATGGGGTGGGGATTTGGGGAACCGTGGCTTTGGCAGTGGAGTGGCATTTGCCTTTTTGCTGCCAGAGCAACGTGTTATAGAGGTGAGCAACGCATTGGCGTTACTCTTGGTGTTGCTAATGTCTATAAGCAGTGGTGACCACTTTCCATCAGGTGGCCCGCTTGCCTGTTTGCCTACCGCATGGTATAAAAAAAAGACGTGGACTGCATTTTAGTTAAATAATAATCTTACATACCTACGCAAATTACAACAATGTAACACTCTTAATCATCTATGATTAAAAACCGCATTACTATCCATTACGTAGTTCAAAAGATCTAAGCGTACATACATATTGACAGACGGTGGGAAGCTACTTTGTTTTATACTATGCATAGATAATGGAAAATCAACCTTGTTGTTTAATGAAAATTAAATTCAAATGAGCTTCAATTTTAGGGTGATAAGTTATTTTCTTGCGTGACTGTTCATATTAGACATAGACCAACCTTTATTTGGCCCAAACACACATCCAAGTCTTTCAATAAAAATAATCATAAATAAAGTAGGGCCATGCGACCTACCACCTGCCTTATTAGATACCATTAAACGCTGTATGAGCCTGTGTCAGCATTAGATAACCAAGTGCCATTACCAAGGCCGTCGCCCGCCGTATCTTAAACCGATAGATAACTACATTTACATTAACGCCCTAATCAGTCACTGGAAATTGTACATTACCTTATGTAAGTTTTGACATAATTTTTTTCAATAAATGGGCGACCGGTTTGGCAACGATAAGCGGAAGATAAGCTACTTTGTTCACAGTAAAATAACCGACCGATGTCGAAAAAGCTTCGATAAATTCTTGACTATACTCAAATACTTAACTGCTGAACCGAATTTTTTGAAACAAAGCTGAGAACCGTCTCGATTTAACTGACCTTTATATAGAAGTAACCACATAAAAATCGGTCTATCCGTTTCAGACGTACGTAGTACCAGACAGACACACTGATACACAGAAAGATATACACTTCAAACTGTTAACACTCCTATGTTACCTCTGTGCCGAGACGTGGACACTTAGTACGGCTGGTTCACCAGTTCAAGATCGCTCTAGGTTAAAATTCGCAAATATGTATTGTAATCCGACAAAAATCAAAGTTATCTGACATAGCGCACAGAATTGGTAAGCTCAAGTAGGCAGTAGGTGGGCCATATCTGCCGAAGAATGGACAACTGCTGGGGTAAACGAGTTCTTCAGTGGAGACAGCGATTCGGCAAGCGTAGTGTAGAACGCATTTCGGCCAGGTGGAGTGGCGATATGCATGATGGGGAGCATTGGCGCTCATTGGAAGAGGCTTATGTCCAGCAGGGGTATAGACTCATGATGAGTGTGGAGGAGGCTCTACTCCAGCGGCGGTGGTGCGGGCTGTTGATGTGTAATGTTATGGAGACATATCGCGTCTTTGCCATTTTGCGTTTAGGGTAATTTGCGTTCTAATCGTTAAAAGACTTATATGACTATTACACGGTAGTCATACTGAGATGTAGGCAAAAATATTTAAAGTCATATTGCGGCCTGAGTTTAATCCATGTTTTATTATAAAATACAAAGTTAGGCGCTGATGTTTACCATATTTTTACTCGTTCAGTAATCTGCTGATGCACTTTGTTTATGCTACAAGGTAACAATAGGAAGTTATTTTATGTAATTACAAGTATCCTATAATAAGGTCACTAGAACGTTTTTGTGTAATTGCAGCAGTTGCTATTTCAGATAATGAGAAATAGAAACGGGAAATTAAATGACTACTATTAAGTAATGTAATACGATTACTTGTACTTGTGACATTTGTTACATTGCGTTTATTTCATACAAAAGTATCCTAAAAACGATTCTAAATGTATTTCCTATAATTTAGAATGTTTGCCATCCTTCGCCCTTTCAACAAGCTAGGCGCTACAAACTTCTTTGTAAACTCCTTTTGACGTCCTCGTTAATGTGTGAGCGGTATTGAGAATCAATGATAGCGTAGAATTTTAAAGGTTTGTTAATAAAATCTGAACACGTTTTCATAGCAATGAGATCCAATGAAAGAATGTTTGAAGTCCATTTTGAAATGCCCAAGTTATATATAAGGGTTTTAAGTAAATGTTAAGCGCAATGAAATATGTGCTTTATTACATGTTACTTAAGGTTTAGCCAGGTGTTGAATGACGTCATCAGACATGCTGAAATCACAGTGTTCTAGCACTTATATCTTCTCTGATTAAGAGATATCGTGAAAATTTCTTTACAGTCATTCATGTGGTGGCATCAGCTAATGGAAAATTCACTACACCAAAATCGTGACTGAATGAATGAATGAATGAATGAATAACGCTTTATTGCACAATCAAAAGTATACAATGGGTAACTTAAATTAACAGCAGGAGAAGCAACAGGCGGCCTTATCGCTTAAAGCGATTTCTTCCAGGCAACCTTTTTGGGTAGTTAACTGTTGACAGAAGTGCATGATAAGGAAATAGGCTGAGAGTAATCGTGACTGATTCTCATTGCGATGGCGATTTTGTCGTGGTCAATGTAGGTATATCGTAGAAGGCGCTCGATTGCAAAAAATGTTTATCTGACCCAGATTTCTTGCTTACAAGTGCTGTTGTAGTTGTTAAGTTATTCTCCGTTCGACGAAGTGAACCCTGGCACATAAAACAAAATTAGAAACAATTATTTTTTCAACTACCTTCTACTTAGCGAAGGTTAATCGATAGCTAATTGAAATTTTCGGAATGATTATAAACGCATATGGCGTCAATGTGACGTCTTAGCCAATTTATATCTAAGTATTTTTATCCAGTCCAGTAGGCAGCAGCTCTCATGATCCAACCTGGTCAGGCTTCCCTGTTGACAGGGTCATAGAGATCAGACTGTCCATTCGCTCCACTGTAATTACCTACCTGATCTGCCAAACCGTGGATCATAGTCAAGGCAGACCCCGAGCCCACGCCCGCTATATCAATTGGGATATTGACGCCAAGATAATTATTACTCATACTACTGCGTGTGCGTACTGCCCCTGAATTAATAATGACAAAATAGATATAATAACCAACCGTGTGGTGACAGGCATAGTAGAATAGCACAACCCCTTAACACGCGTGGGTGCCGAATAATGCGACTAATGTTTTCGAGATACAGATCTAGCCTGGAAAATGGGCAGCAGCGTTTTCTATTGTTATATTCAAAATTCAATTTTTTATTATTAATTAGGACATTAAATATCTCTTTTAATCGTCAAAAAGGGTAGGAAAGTAGGAAGGAAACACACAGTGACACGCTGACCGCCCAATGGCTGTAGCAAACCCATCCCACGCCATATATAACTCAACGATATATATAACACAACGATTTTCAACCCGCCTGCCTCATCTTTCATAGGAGAGGCTCTAAGTCCTGCAGTTGACTGTTATGAGCTGTGATGATGAGATATAAAAATTAAAAATGTCAATTTCACACTCGCACCTGCAACTTCACAGGTCCACGAACTACCCCAGGATAAGCTCAAACACCGCGAAGTGGTGAACATAGATATCGCGAACGACACACTGCAGTCGAATGACTACAAGCCGGAGACAGACCCCACCAAGTTCAAATCGGCGAAGACAGGCCGGGGGCCGCTGGTCGGGCCTAACTGGAAGAAGGGGGTCACGCCGGTCATGACGTGCTACAAATTGGTCACCGCCGAGTTCAAGTGGTTCGGACTACAGGTGGGATATCCTTCATACTTGCTTACTGCCTCAGCTACCCAAAGTTTATCTTTGCCGTTGACTTAACTGCGCTGCCTTAGCGACCCAGAGTGCATCTTTGCCTCCGACGTAACGGCGCTGCATCAGCGACCCAAAGTGCACCTTTGCCGTCGACATAACTCCCATCATATGAGCAATAAATGCTTTGGGAGGCGTGGTCTGATTCGACAGATCAGGAGTGAGCCGCTGTTACTCGCTGTTGTCTGTATAAGAGATGAGTTCTAAAAAATCCGCAATGTTTCTGCACCTCATATATTCTTGGTTAGGCTTACTGCGCTAGCTCAGCGAACCAAAGAGCATCTTGGCTTCCGATGCCTTCATATTTTGTTGCCTAGGGAACTAAACGGTCCACCTAATGGAAAGCTGGCACCGGCCACAGTATCTGCAATGGTGAGCTTCACCAAGCCAGTGAATGCTCTAAGAACGCTCATTTGCATTATTCTGAACTTTGTAAGAATGCTCGCTCGCCTGGTGTAGACGCAGAGCGAATGCTTTTGCTCTATGTTCGTCTGGTTTAAACCCACTTTAAGGGGAGCGAATGCTGTGCCGGCTATTGAGTTACCTGTAGACATGAATTTTGAAGAACCTCAAGTTTTATCTATCTAACTTTGTATTCCCTCCTTCGGTTGATTATTAAATTTAGAATTACTTAGACTTTTTATGACAATCTGACCCTTGCCGAACTGATGTCGAATGAATTTGTTTTTTTTCTTTTCCAGAGTAAAGTAGAAAATGTCATTCACAAATCAGAGCGACGGTTGTTCACCATATTCCACAGGTGAGTTCGTTTTGTGTTTGTTGGGCGCACGTCTTACTACTACCCAAGTCACCTGTGTGTGTCAAAGCTACCTAGGTTTCGACTCGAGCTTTACTGAAGTAATTGGATTATGGTTATCACATTCAGTCGTCTGATTTACATAACTCAGAAAAGAGTCGTTGGTACATTGCGGCAATGTTGTATGAACCCGGTACCTCTAGGTACAAGTCGGAGCCCTTAATCATTAGGCCACCGATGCTCCACTTTTTTTATAAAACTATTATAAGGTAAAGCAAACAAGCTTACGGCCTGCCTGACGATAAGCAGTTACCGCAGCCTATGGACGCTTACCAGGGGTGTCACTCATCATCATCTTGACGAAACTTCCGGGCGTCCGCCTTCCCATCCTCGTCGCCACTGTTAAATAGGGAGCTAAATAAGATCACGTCTATCTGGTACAACGTTTATTGCAGAACAAAGGTTGTTAGAATAACCAATAACTATGGCAAGTTTTGACGTGACTCAAACCAATCAACAGATTTTGGGTACCAACGCTCGAATATTTTTTTTTTTGGCAAGCGGGTCACCTGATGGAAAGTGGTCACCACTGCCTATAGACATTAGCAACACCGAGACTATCGCCAATGCGTTGCCCACCTCTATAACACGTTACTCTGGCAGCAAAAAGGCAAATATCCCTCCACTGACAAAGCCACGGTTCCCCAAATCCCCACCCCATGGAGCTCTGGAAACCTTACTCACCGGCAGAAACACAATACTATTTAAAAGAGTATTGTTTAGCTGCGGTATTCTGTAGGGTGGAGGTACTTCCCCAGTCGGGCGGCTCCAATTCGAACGGGATACCCCGCTATGCCCTACCTCTCTTAATAATCCCCCCCCATCCGTTTCCAGGCAAGTGTTCTGCTCCATGGACGACTGGTTCGGCATGACGATGGCGGACATCCGCGCCATCGAGGACCGCACCAAGGAGGAGCTGGAAAAACTCCGGCGCGAGGGCGAGGTGCGCGGGATGCGCGCCGACAACGAGTGAGCGGGACGGCTGCTCCCGCACCGCATTGGGGTAACGCACGGGCACGGGCGCGAGGGAGACGGCGACAACGCCCCCAGCTACACCCCCACCCCCTCGCCCGACCACACGCCGATATGTGCGCCAGTGATGTGTTAGTTGAATTAGTGTGTACGAAGTTTCGGCGGCGAAATTTGATTGGTTGATCGATTAAGCTGCGACCGCGTATCGGCTCGCTGATTGGCTGCGCTCGAAGACGGAACAAAAAGAAGGTAGAATCGACTTTCGAGTATGTTGTACGTTTCCTCGGCTCAATATTACAAGTGAGGCTGTCGAGTGTCTCGATGTTATCCCAATGCAAGGCCTTCCGCGTGTCGGTCGTCGGGTGCGGTTAATGAAATTCATTCATATTATATTAATTAAATCAAATTATTTTTATTAACTATCTACAAGTTGAAATATTATTTATTGAATTAATTAAAAAAATACTTGACATAGTGTTGGCACCGTAGACTATGTTGTCTCGTGTTTGTGGTGTTACATATGCTAGACTATCTCAGTACAAAATATACGTTTATGTGTATAAAAAAAAATGTGGTACTAACGTTATGAAGCAATACTTGTTACCGCGCTCGGCGGGAGTTGCTCATTTAGTTGGCGCTAGCCTCGCGGGCGTGCCTCTGCTACTTCTGCACCCATGCCGCCAACCAATCGCAGCATTGTTGAACAACAATTTGTTCAAAATTGTTGAACATTGTTACACAAATCACAATACAAACAATACAGTCGCTTACAACGATATCGCCCGTGCCGTCTGTCCAACGCTGGCACCTCCGCTGAGGCCAAGCCATCAACCAATTAGGGAATTATTGTACTTGAGACGTGTTATAGATACTATTTAAATGAATAACTATTAAGTCGATGTAGTCAGTGGTTAACGGGTAGTTTTGTCGTTATCTTAATAAATGAATAAATTGATTAAAAAAAGTTAAGGAAGGATAATCTTTTTGGACAACTTACTAGCAACGAGAATTGACGGTAGTTACGAGCTATTTAGCGGAGGGTATTTGTATAATATTTCGCTGTTCAATATAAATATTAATCCACCCTGTTTAGGTAATGTGGTTGGACTAAATTTTAGTTTCAAGAATGCTTACCCTCCTTTGTCTCTTTCGGTTCGTGAACAATGTTTCTAAAATTATATTTACCATTTAGGTATTACCAAATTAGTGTTACTTGAAACTAAACTTAGTTTAGCTCCGTTTTTGGCTGTTGTGTAATATAAAATAAATGTACACTCGGTAAGTGTTTCCGCGCAATAGTTTCTGAGACTAGTTTTGGAGCACGAATGTTACTAGAAATTATAAATAATATATGAAAATGTGTATTGGTGCAATAATGCCAACCCGATATATTGTGAAGGTAGTTTAAATTAAGGGGTGTTGCAATGTGAATATGTGGTGGACTAACTTTCTATAATAGGTTTACTGGTCGGTTCGGTTTGTTGCTTTCGCTTGCAATGAGACAATTCAAATAGACCTTCTGTATGTAAGTCATTCATTAGTCAATCTTTAAGATGATGAATCTTGGCGCTATATCCCGGTTGCGCTCCCACGCGGTTCGTGGAGGCCCGGAGTCCGCCTATGTGAGTGCGTTTGTATTTTTCGAATAATTTAAAAATCTATTTTATATTTACCTAGCGACCCGTCTCGGCTTCGCTCGGGTAAAGCAAAGACGTACAATGGAAATAAATTCGTTCATTGGGAGGGAGGGAGAAGGATAATCGATTTAATGGTTTCAGGTTATTGCAATGAAACTTTGTTAGCAAACGAACCCATGAAATCGATGATACCGAATCATAAAAGTAACAATTTCAATCATTGAAATCAGATAATGTTTGACAACAGTTATAACCTTTCTCTGATGCTCTCGCGTAATAGTAGTTTGCATCACGCTCGCGCGATTCAAGGACGCGGCACTGTGTGTGCGAGCGTGATGCAAATACTTTTAGGTGGGAGCAACAGAGATAGGTAGTGACAGGTCAATGTACGAATTTATTTCTACTGAACGTCTTTGTTTTAGTAACCTTAACCAAATATAAACCTAAACCTTTCTCATGAATCACTGTTTATTGACGAAAACCGCATGAAAATCCGGTCAGTAGTTTTTGAGTTGATCGCGACTTTGTTTTGTTTTATAGTCTGATCTAAAGTGATGTGAAAAAAAATCCTTCTATGTGAAAGTAAGAAACTGAATTGGCCAATAACAATATATTTGTCATAGGAGTTGGCATCGTTGGTGATTGTGGGTAATGGCACAGTTTTAACTTTATTATTCCTAACTCGGGTTCAATTTGCAACACCCCGGGGTATAGTGAACGCATGTATATTTATATTATTGTAAGTTTTGTTGTTTAACAAATCAGTATTTTAATATATTTGTGTGACATTCCAGATTCAATGCCGTTGGTAAACAACGTGTGAACATTGTAATAAATAGATTGTTTTGCTACTTAATTTTATCCTATTATTTATAGATAGCTCTCTGAATTAATTCCCGTTATAATGTGTTGCCATGGATGCGAGTTTGGTTTGAGGCGAGGTCCATTGATTTTATGAATGTAAATCAAATCATTTATAATGTAATAATTTCCACACGTTCTTGTGTACTGGGGCTTACCGTGAGCTCTTATAGCAGGACCTAAACAGAACTGCCCTGCTTAGAACGAGACAGCGCTATCCGTGTCACATAAGCTTGTCTCGTTCTAACCTGCTTAAGAGTTTCTGCAGTTCTGTTTAGGTCCTGCTATAAGAGCCCATGGTACGCCCCCTGTCTGGCTAATCTGGCGATGTAGACATCCACAGATGTCGCTACTGGTAGCGAGGTTTCCGATACGTTTTATCTTATGATATGTTTTATGTCGATGCATTAGTAAAATGCATTAATTCAGAGATGGATTCACATTGTGTTATTTGTTCCTTCTGTTCTAACCTGATCATCGTGACCGTTTTATTTATGTACTTTTCTGTTCCACTGTTTAGAGCCCCCGTAGGCAAATCGTGCATTTACGCTACGCCACCCCCTTACATAATACTAGAATATTAACGTCTAAGGAAGCTCTAAACAGGACTTTATGCTTCTTAATATTGCACTTTATTTTTAAGTTTTTTTACTTGTTGTAATAAGTTTTACATCAAATACAGCGTGATACATATATTTGAGAGTAGTCTTTTATTAATATTTAAGAATGTTGTTGGCAACCCGCTTTTAGCATCGCATAGGGCTTTATGTGTTTCAATGTTTTTTTACTATTATTAAAGAGTTCTTATACGTCGCAGTACTTAACGTTTCGGATGAAACCGACTGTCTCCTAGCAATACTAGTTGTGAAAATCTTCCCTCTATGGTCCAAGACAATACTTTCGTAGATTAGACTATCGGGCCATGGCTAGTTTCACACGTTTCGACATCACTGTAGTTCGTATAAACGAAACCAAATATTGAATGCGTTTATTATTAATTAGAAATACAGTTGAAGCTTATTTTGCGTAAATGTTGTTAACAGCTTGTTTGTTGCAGTTACCAAATAAATTAAGTACATTACAAGAACTTTCTTTTTATTTTTGGACATTGGTTGGTTTTTGAGAAATATAAAGTATTTATCCATAGCCATATAATATATATATATAAAATAAATGTAATATAAAAATTATTGCATGTGTCGTCCTTAGCATGTTTTGAAATGTATTCAAATGCATTGTTTCTAATTGCAATTAGACAACAGTATTCTAATGTCCGTAGCACATTACATCGTATTATTAAAATAAATAGCAGTATCTAATATATTATACAATTTACCAGTGGCGGACTAACGGGGCGCGGAAGGGGCGGCCCACCCAGGCCATTGGTAATGGGGGGCCTCCAAACCTTGAGGGGTTGTCTGGATCAAATCCTAAACAAGGCTTTAAAATGCTTTACCTGCCTACCCTGAGGTGGTTTGGACAGGGGCCTAGCTACCGCCGTGTCAATGATACGGGGCCCCAGGCCACAGGAAAAAAAAACGTAAAATGTTATCCACAACTCTTAGGCCGTAAGTACTTCTAGAGAAAAAATTATTCAGAGTATTTCAGACTAGGGTGAGGGGCCCCCTCCGCCAAAGAATTTGAAATCAAATGCAATCCGTTTACTAACATTTTTCCCAATAATATGTTACAAAAGCTACATATTTACTGAAAATAAAACACCTATTACTTTACTATTACTAAATGGTTTTTTGCCGATCGATTTGTATTTTATTTTCCTCATACGTATTGTATGTAGTATGTTTATTTATGTCAAATTTATATTTCACTTGCGATTTTAACTAAAGAAACAAACATGTGAGCTGAATAAAAAGCTTGAAAATATACATCAGCTTAGTCCGCCACTGAATATGACATTGCAGTAAAATCGCGATAACAGTTTTGTATACATTGATAAAAATGTAAACAAAATATAAAGAGAAACCTGTAATGTAATTTTATCCCTATACGTTTAGAAAGTTAAAATTGTCAATTTTAAATGTTTAGCTAAAGTTTTGAAAAGTTCTCGCATTGGAATGTAAGTAAAATAATGTAATAAAATAACATTTGTTGTAAAATGTACTATGAGTATTTTGAGGCCAACAGAAATAAAATAATTAAAAACTTGCGACTTTCGTTTACTTATCAGTTTTACTAGGAACTAAAGGCTTATGTGAGTGTCAGAATGGCGGGTCAACAAAGTCGCTAATCGCGTGCCTGTCGAGCAGGCCGCTCGCTAAAGCCGGAAATTCATGTTCAAGTCTATCGTTCAATCGGCATGACGCTGCCGATTAGATCAGGTAGAACTGAACGTGTGTGGGCGTGAATTGGCATGACAGCAGAATTCACAGCCGAATTTATGGTTGGTCATGCCGATTGGCAAGAAGGTGTGTGGTGTATAGTGAACGAACTGCAGATTGGATCAACCGCCTAACTCAAATGCTATCGTTTAGCCTTGATAGCATTCGAGTTAGGTGGTCGGGCCTTGCAATCTGGCTAGCTCGTGAAAGGCGCCGCGTGTGGAGCGAGCGAATGCTATCGTACAGTTCGGCGGTAGGGTCACATGAATAATAGGTAGTATGCTCCGACATATCCGCTAGCTGCTACTAGCAGCTGGCGATGTCGGAACTTCAATGCATTCCCGTCTGACCTAGATATTTACAGTCAACTGCAGATTCAGAGGGAACCCATCGACGTAGATCTGTCTATGTATAATAGCCAGCCTGTAAGATATACAGTTGGTGGTGATAAACAGTAGGTAAATTAGGTTTGAAATTTTTCCTAGTCGTACTGGTCGGCTGGGAGATCCGCATGTTAGGTGGCTCAAAGGGCGACGCACATAGGCGTAGGAAGGGGGGTGGGCTGTACCCACCCCAGAATAGTCTGGTGCCCACCCCAGGATGGGGTGCTCGCTGGCTGTACATTGGCGATTGACTCGTCTTCATCAGCCACCTCAGGGGCCAACCCCCTCCCCCCCTGGAAAATAAACCTAGACACGCTAATGGCGACGCAGTGAGCAATGTTGTCAATTTCTCTAATTGGCCGCAATCATAAGAATATATTGTATTGCCGAAGGGTGGCAGTTCATAGTTTGTGCGGGCTGAGTGGCCACATGTATAAGCCGAAGCCACGGAGTAATCCGAGACCCAATATCAGTCGCAGGAGCTTAGGACGGCAGCCTGCCCGTCTGCGCCCGCTGGTTCGGACGGCATTGTCAGGCTAGCAAGTACCTAACACAGCAATGGCCTAGACTCTTGTCTATAGGAAGGATAGAAGTAGCATGAAGAGGCCTCACTACCTAGCCTCCACCACCGGTAGAACCCAAGCTGAAGAATAGGCTAAGATGTGGCATCTGCAGTAATCGGTAATTTCCAATTCTTCGGCCCTTTTATTTTGTACAAATCATTTTTTAATTCTTATTTCGTTATTTTATCCAGTTTTTCTTATCGTCTTTTAATAGGTAGCCGGTTAGGATAAACAAGTAATACTTTAATAATTAATTGTTGGTCATTTATTGCAAGGAAAACAGAATAAGTAACCATCACACAAAATAAATAGAATACAAATGTAAAAATACAACAATACTGGCAGTAACCAAAACTTACATAATTATCACAGAGAAATGATTATTATGGCAAATTAAATCCATATGATATCCAGCGAAGATATCAACGTAGTTACGACTACTTTTTCAGATGGTAGGCGTTTTTGAAAGCGCGCTCGAAAATGAGTAGATTCCATTTTCCACTAGTTCTACTAGTTTCCAATAGTTGTGCGGTAGATCAATTACTACAAAACAGAATTTTATCCACTTATCGCGAAATGGTAGAGTCGTTTCCTAAACACTCGAACACTGCTGGCCATAAGCCATAAGACAAGATATTGAAGTAGGTGCTGTATGTACAGTCAAGTTCATTAATATGTGAGCATTGCCAAGGCTTCAAATATAAATGTACATGGAAGGGTACTTATATATCTGAGCAGATGTACATATGTTTGATTGATGAATCTGCTCAGATATATAAGTACCCTTACTATTAATGAACTCGACTGTACATGCATTAATAACGTAAATGCGATAGACAAGGAGATAATATAGACTCGCGAGCAAGCATATCGATTCACACAAAATTTTGGTATATATGCTCATACATTTCTGGCGTTACAAATCAGACTGTAACGCCATAAATAGGTGCCTAATCGATTTTAAGGCTTGTTCATATGGAGCGCGCTGGGGAAACTAGCGCGCACCATATTAACGTAGTTTGACTATGTTTTCAATATTTATTTTCGATGCTATTAAAGCCAATGAAATTTTGTAGACGTGATCTAGAAACCAATATCTATGCTTGTGGTTTGGCAGGTTTTCGTTAAAATATATAGTTTCTTACTAAAACCCCGTGTAACTTTGCGTAAAACGATCGCACTGAAGTAATAACAGAGGTATACACTGTCTTACTGGCTATCAAACCACGAATACTGAATTAAAATAGATTAAGTATTAATAAAGTTATAAACTGTTTTGTAACGCCAGAAATGTACGAGGGTAATTCGATTTGAGCGAGTGTAGGTGGTAACAAATATTTTGGACACAGAGGGCAGTAAAGATCCAATGAGGTTATAATGAACCCCTGGCAAATTAAAAATGTATTAGCTGACCACTTTAATTTGTAGAGAAATAAGACCATTTTGACAGGTGTCAATCTCGAATCTCATATACTTTCTGTCGCGCACAATAAAAAATGAACTTTATGTCGTGGACATTAAGTTGCCTTCTTGTTTCTCTACAACTTTAATTCACATTATCTTATGGATATGACCTATAGGCACCATATCAAACACAGTGTGATCAACCCACAACAATTACCAAAATAAAAATACTGTAAATAAATAAGCACCTGTCCAAAAGCCAAAATGCCATTAGTATTTTGGCCAACATGTCAATTTGTAAAGTGGTCCTCTTTTAAGAGTTTAGGTGATTTTTGCTGCTACTATTTAAACACTACACAAATTGTTTATAACCATAATTAAACTATATGATCAACATTTTTAACTTAACACTACACAATAACTTTCAGAGCTTAATACAAATTCTAATTTGTTGTTTTGAACTTCCACAATAATTCAGTCACATTTCACAACATAAGGGTAGGTAAGTACTAACCTATATTTTTTAAATGTCCACCCTTGTTATTAATTTATATTTTAATACCTACTTTTTAACAACATTTAAATTCTCAGTGTAATTAATAATTATCAATATGATAGAATAATTAAAATTAACTTTCAGTTCTTCAAACCTATTTCAATCAGTGGCGTGCCTAGGGGTTCAGAGTAAGGCAAGCCGAGAGATGAAGTTTGTGTAGTTTTTACGGTTATTAAAAATAAATTCATCTCCTTGCCACATTATTGATCAATCCTCACTTATCACTCTTCAGTTTTATACCAGCAATATAACTTGTGAGAGAGACAACCAACAATTCAATGAGTTTGGTACACCGATCTATGAAATTGTCTTATAAGCGATTTACTAATCTGAGAAATAGATATAATAGGAATACATATAAGGAAATAATTTGTTATTTTCTGAGAAATTATTAAAAACTTTACCTTTTCCATGCAAATCAAAACTTGTGCACATTTTAAACCATCACAAGGGACTCTACTTCGTCTATTATTGATCAATCTAATTAAATCACTTTTACTACAAAACACAACACAAACACAACAAAAAACTAATTACTTATCCGCCCAAACGGCTCAAACAAAACAATAGTGAAGTTGGTACGTATTACAGCATTCAACAAACGTATCTACTGCGCATGCGCGAACAACTTGCGTGTACAACTTCATACGCATGCAGGGCTTAAAATCTCGTACAATTTACTATATAAACAAACGTATAGTTATATCTCATTATAGGACAGTTTTCATATGTAAGAAAGAGACATATCGGCCGGAATCAAAGCCCGCTTACAAGCCAGCGCGTGCGAGCGAGATGACTGACCGAGTCTCAATTTCCTCAACTTGCGTGTGCGTTCGGATCGTGTTTCGTAACCTAGGCGCACGATGGCGCTGCTGTGCGGCGCGGCAATTTGAAAAGCATTAGGAGCGCGAACTTTAAATAGTTCGCGCTCGCATTATCTTTGATTTTTTATTGATAATTATTTTTATAAGGCAAGCCCGGCTTTTGGGCTTGTATGACAGTAACGCCACTGATTTCAATGAGCAGTTTTCCAATAGGTATCTAAAGCATTCCTAACCACTCACTAGATGGCGCCTCGACAATTTTGGTAAATGATAATTGCTTGAAATAGGTTCTTAGCAAACAGGATATAAACACTGGGTATGTTGTATTGGATAATATTGTATTTGTCAATAGTATTCAACCATTTTAGAGGTTGTAATAATAATGGAACATAGAACAGTGTGTTAATATTAATAAACATTTTATTTTTAAGTTTAGTATTAGTTGGCTGCATGAAATCACTGCCACAATCATACAGATTATAAAAAGATTACCAAAATTGTAGAAGTGTCATCTATTGATGCTTTTTGAAACCAACTATCAATACCTACTGGAAAACTCCTCATTATCAAGTTGTATAAACAATTGCAACACATCAAAATATCCATATCCATCTGGATAAGAGCAACAAAAACCCCAAAGAAATGATCTTATTTATTAGAAGTATCTGGACAAAATCCGTTACACCCAGACACTTACAGATTGTTAAGCTTGTAAATAGTGTAGCAAAAAGCCAATTTCAGCCAAGCCAGTGATTGTCTCAATCATCTACCTCCAGTTCAAGCTCAATATCTGCAAGGTCAATGCGACGGTATGTGTTGATTACCATATACCGGGAGAAAGCTACATAAAGATGGCGGAACCAGACCATCTGAGACCGGTGTTGCTTCATGGCACGCACCACACGCCGGCTCTCAGTCCACCGCAGGAAGTATCTAGAAACCAGAAAATTAGTATGCATAAAAGATGTCTTATTACATTGCATAAAAATATCTAGTGATCTTATTTACCTTTTGGAAGACAATATAAAGCTTAGAGGAAGATCAAGGAAACCTATGTACTTTCTCAATATATTCACAGAGTCTAAAGTGTAAACGGTACATCCTGAAAATATTAATAAATGATTAATAAATAATTGTTATAATCTGTCATAGATAAAGATCACCATATGTGGGGATATTTGCACTTACTTTTAGGCATAAGTTTCTCAACAAACATGTAAGCTACAGCATAAAATACAGCAGAATGATTAGGGTGACTGGACACCCCTCCTCTATCAAATGTAACTAATGTATCTATGTCTAGAGCCTCCAAATTATGTTGTATAAGAGCAGCAATGACTGGCACTGGCCATTGTGCCTTAGGGTTGTCAGGCAACCGAGTATCAGTGATTAGACATATATTTCGCTCTGGTACTCCTAGTGCCTGGCACGCACTCCATAGCTCCTGCCGCCTGAGGTGGCCTTTGCCTTCATGATTCCCTGAAAAACCATAAACACTTCAAATAAATATATTGCACATAACTAATATAAATACCAAATTAAACTTACTGACCATTCGACAAACACAATATGTGCACTTCAGCTCCTTGCTCACACAGTCTGAATATTGTGGGCCCAAAAAACATGCACTCGTCGTCTGGATGAGCCACAACAAGTAGGACGCGCTTGGCTCGCAGAGACCCGCGAGTGCGAGTCCGTAGCCGCCGTGCGTACCGCCTGTACACTACACAGCACACCACCAAGTACCCGACTACCCATAATAGAATACACAACGCAAAATTCCTAAAATACGATAACGTGTCCGATAAAACTTTTGAATAAATTTTGTAAAATAATTCCAAGCTGTACGGCAAGTCGATAAATAACATTTCTGACTAGAATTAATTAAAATATTTCAAGGTAAGCCTAGTGGTCAGTCCAATCATTGATTCGAGTGGTAATTTCTTACACAAACTAAGGTGAATATTAATGTTTGATTTATTTACTAAAAATATCTTAACGATATCGATGACATTTTTTGTGATGATTTTTTTATATTTTGAGACCTGGGAAACTAGGTGTCAATTACTGTCAATAGACCGACGAGAAGAACTATGCGGCATTTACATATCGGCAAGACTATCTCGTAGCGAGTCGATAGGACCAATCGCATTAAGGAAGACTACCTTGATGAGATTGGTCTCTGTTCTGGATAAAGATGGCGGCGTACTATCGGAGTTAGGTGGTACGACCCCTACCGAGCTGCCTAGCACGTTGCAAGGCAGAACATTTTACAAAGAAGAAAAATTCATAAAACATTCCAGTCAGATCTTATATCCTCGACATTTCTCTGTCATTGTTGTTGAGAAGTGGTTGACTGTCAATCACGCTATCTATTTGTCAAGGACTTTTTGGCGGGAATTTGTAGAGTGAGGTTTGGTCATCTTTGTGAATTATTATTTTATTGGGAAGCAGCTGAACGCACAGAAATATTGGCACATTACGTAGACAATTTACACCAAATGCAGCCGTACCTGCCCAAGCAGCCCACTATGTCGCAGTCCAGGATAGTGTTGAAGAGTTCCTGTCAGCTCCGCACCCGCTGCTTCCGGGCGAGGACTTCATTTCGCCGAAGGAGCTGGCGAAGGCCGTATTCCGACTACCCAATTGGAAGGATCGCCGCCTGCCATCGAGCCAACGCCCGATCACGCGTTTGCCACATCCCGCCAAGCTATTTGAGCGACTGCTGCTGCGACCGCATATAGAACTGCGCCCAGAGCAGTTCGGCTTTCGCATCGAGCACAGTACAACGCTCCAGCTGACGCGCGTCCTGCACCATCTTGCAGTAGAGCATGACCGAGAAAAATACACCGTCGGGGTCTTCCTCGACATTAAAAAGGCCTTTGACCGTGTGGCACCCGGGTCTCCTCAAGAAGCTGCAGAACATCCCTACCATCCCGCCAGCGATAATCAGAGAGCTCGCCTCCTTCCTTGAAGGTCGCCAATTCTTTGCGACAGTAGAGAATAAAGTGTCCTCCTGCCGCCCCATCAATGCCGGAGTTCCCCAAGGAAGCTGCCTCTCTCCAGTCCTCTACGCGGTCTATACCAATGATATCCGTACGTCGGAGGACCAGCTGGAGATCGGGGAGATAGACTTCTTATTGGCCCTCTTCGCGGATGGTAGCGCATATTTCGTGTCATCACGACACCTCTACTTAGCAGCGGAAAAAATGCAAAAAGTATTCGACGCCCTTCCGAAGTGGCTGGACAAGTGACGCACGTCCGTCAATGTGGGAAAGACGGCAGCCATTTGCACCTGCATGCAGCGGACACTGCTACCACCCCTCAAACTCAGAGTCCAGGACGTGCGGTGGGAATCCTCAGTCCGCTACCTAGGCTGCAATATCGACCTGTCGTTGCACATGGTGCCACAAGTGGACAACGCAGTACGCCAAGCAAAAGCCGCTCGCGCACTACTACGACTGATCCTACATTCCAAACTTCCACTGCGAGTGAAACTGAGGATCTACAAGACATACGTCCGGTCGCGAATGCTCTACGCCGCACCAGCTTGGTATCCGCTGTGCAACCCAGAAGAAGCATCTACAGACGTTGCAGAACGACTCGCTGCGAGCGATACGTGAGGAACGATGTAATCACGCGAGACCTCCGTATCCCGGCAGTCGACGAGTTCGTCCGTAAGTTGTCGCGTCGAATGTTCGATCACGCCGACCACGGGCGACACCTCCACCTGCAAAATATTGCTCCTCATTACCCCCGACCGCCAGAGAGACGGCCACTACATCGCGAGCTGTTGCGCTCCCCGTTCCCACAGACGGGTAGAGCCGGCCCCCTGCTTGCCGACTGAAGCCACAACACATGTAAGAGCATCCAGAGAACCGCTGAACAGCGGCTGCCCACATTGACCGGGCGGGTAGATTACTCACCCGAGAAGCAGCCGGGCACGGCCACCCACGGGCTCGCATTCCTTCCTCCCATAGACAAAAAGGAAGAAGACCCAGTCAGTTAGTACCATGGACTTACTACCCAAAGGGACTGCGCACTTCTTTGACTAAAACCGGGCAGAGCGAGAGTCACCATCGATAGTCCTTTGTCCCTTTCTAACAGTGTAAACACAATGTTATTGGCACAATCACCGTCATTCTAAATTGACAAGTGTCATGTTTGGTGTTGCCATTATTGGAGAAATATTTTTACCGTGAATTTGGTATATTATGAGGTAATCCGCAAAATTCGAAAAGTAGTTGTCAAAATACCTTTTGATCTACTGAACGTTTCTCCGACAAACGTCGAGTCGACATAATTATTAACCTACGACTTTTTGTTCCACAAAACAGATAAAAGAGTTCGGTAACGATTTATCCTACAACACTAGTTTCTAAAAAGAAGTGATAGTACTCGTTGATATCTACATTAAGGGTGACAGCTGTCAAACTTAAATGTGTTATAACTCGGAACCCATTGGTCCTAGAACACTAGTTTCTAAAGAGATATGATAATACTCGTCGGGATCTACATTTCGTATGACAGCTGTCAAATTTAGAACTGTCGTCAAAAATGTAGATCTCGATGAGTACTATCTATTTATTTATTTATTTAACTGTTTATTGTACACAATAATGATATACAGATAAATATAATAGAACAAAAGACAACAGGCGCTGCTATACTATCGTATTGCTCAAGGAACTAGTGTTCTAAGACCAATCGTTTCCGAGTTACAACAGTTCTAAGTTTGACAGCTGTCATGCGAAATGTAGATCACGACGAACACTATCATTTTTCTTTAGGAACGAGTGTTATAGCACCAATAGTTTAGGAGTTATTTCAGTTCAAAGTTTGACAACTGTCTTTCGAAATGTAGATCTCAACAAGTACTATCATTTCTCTCTAGAAACTAGTGTTTTAGGACCAATGGGTACCGATTTATAAAAGATTTAACATTGACAGCTGTCATACGAAATGATGATCTCGAGGAGTGCTATCATTTCACTCTAGGAACTAGTGTTCTAAGGCCAATAGTTTCCGAGTAGCAAGGTAAGCTTGGGCTGAACCCTGGTGAAAACATGACCTTCAGATTGCACCCGGTCCGGCTCTGCCTGGCCCTGAGGTCGGTGTCCACGCCAAATAATAAAAGTCATTCGGAATTTGCATCAACAATGGTGGCAACACTAGAAAGGGACACAGGACTATCGATGGTGACTCTCGCTCTGCCCGGTTTTAGTCAAAGCAGTGCGCAGTCCCTTTGGGTAGTAAGTCCATGGTTAGTACTATTTTATGGTATATTTCGTGTTTTATTTCACTTTAGTGTTAATGTAATGTGTGGTAAAATGTATAGTGATGGAGAACTGAACTTTAGGGGGTGATACCTCCTATCTCAGATAGTACGCCGCCATCTTGTTCTGCTCTAGGTCTACCTTGCTGCGATTGGTCCCTACTCAATTGGATCAAGATGGCGGGCGGCGTAATCGGAGAATGGCGGTACGACCCCGGGTTGTTCCAAGAAGTCGCAATAGAACTAGCAATATCATACTATCATGCTAATGTGGTATAGTAGAGTAAGGATCACTGAAGACATGGCTTTGGCCATGAAATAAATGTTTTTGAACTTGAAATACCTAATTGTTATATTTTTTAGCAGTCTCCGGAAGACTTAGCTGTATGGGCTAGATACCTTAGCCTTTCTCGGAATAAAAAGTCTATCTGTCACTCCATTTCATTCAGAAGAAAAAATTCGCTGTACTCGGAATGAATCATCACGACGGGCTTTGTGACTTGTGTTGTTTTGTGTAATTTTGTCTGTGAATTTGAAATAAGAGGAAGGATAAAGTGCTAATAAGAAAATAATCTGGTTAAAACAATGATTCAGCCAGATGATCCCGCTACTATGGGCTTACTAGCTCATCTCAATTCGGAAGAATTGAAGGAAATGTTAAACGATGATGCGAAGTTTGATACAATACTGAAGGATGTGAAACAGGTAAATTATAGTTTTACTTTATTCAATTGTAACTTTGAATAGGTAAATACCTATCCTAAATAGGACTCTTAAACTTTCATGTTTCAATATGAACACTACTAAAAACAACTACACAACTAAAAACTAGAATGTTTGTTTATGCATAGTATGTGCACAGCATTTTGTACCAGACATTACTGTCCTACACCTACAAATAAACAACAATATTACCTATTGACATTACTTCACATTACTTACAGGTTAAGGATTGGGAAACAGAAAAAGAAATGATCATTGCCAGTAACAGGTCTCTAGCTGAATTTAATTTAAACAAAGAACCTGAACTTGAGGAACTTAAGAAAGAAGTCCAGGGGAAATCTGAAGAAGGGGAGCAGATATGCAGTCGCATACAAGAGCTACTCAATGAATACAGTTAGTATCTTATATGTCTTTAGGAAATTATATGGTGGTTGATACAAATTGTCTTCATTAGTGCTTTTATATTCCAGAAACAAAGTCTGCGGGTATATCACCAGACACAACCCATGCCTTACTCCAAACTGCCTCAGCAGAATCAGAAGAACAATCTGAAATGACAGCTCAAGACTTTCTGTCTGGTAAGATTGATGCTGAAAAGTTTCTGGAAGACTTTGAACCAATTCGTAAAACAATGCATTTACGTAAGTTCAAGGCTGAGAAAATGGGTGACTTACTCAGGACTGGGAATCAGAATTCATATGGTAATGGCTTAGCTAAGCCATATGGACCTTATCCTGGTTATGGCCACCCTCAAAATGTACCTAATGTGCCATACCCCATGGGACCTTTGAATATGCCCATGCCAGGAATGTATGGAAATCATTTTTGAACCACGGAACATGGTGTTCATCATAAACATAAAATTATAATTAGCCTTTCTTAGGTAATTTATCAAAAATGTTTTGATTATTGTACAATCCAAACAATTATATCTGAATGATTTGAGATTACCTATTTAATTGGAATGTAAGTCAAAATAGAAATTTTATGTTACTGGCCTTATTTGATAGGTTTTTATTATTATATATTTAAGAGAATATTTCATTATATTATACATATATGTATGTACATGAGTTTTAGGCCACTGTAAGTAAAACATAAATAACACACATTTAGGTTCATGTCCGTGGCAGTTCAGTTCATTATTACTGCATTTGTGGCCTTTATATCTTTGTTCATGAGCATAGATAACATAGGTGGCAGTAATTTGGTAGCTATAATAAGACTCTAACTCCAAATCGCTTTAAAAAAAAAATTGTTTTGGCAACTTATGCCATGTCTTTTATCCGTCATAGAACGTCATTCATAAAAGTCATAACAAAGAATTTGACCTGACTTGAAAAATATTAATAAGGCGATTGGCACATTGGAACACAGCATTCATTCTAGAGAAATTTGGAAATGTGTAATTTTTATATTGTTTTATATACAATCAAAAATTTAAGAATTCTCCAAATTGTCTTTTCATAAAATAATATTATTTAGGCGAAAAATAATTTATGAACTGAAGAACGGAACACCTATTTGATAATCCTGGAGACCTCACTTCACAGCAGCGGTCTATTTGACGCCTTTTTATGTAGGAAGTACAGCGCTAAAAACTTATCTGACCCGCAGCCCGTGTCACAGAAAAAAAATGATGGATCCGCACGAACGCGAATGGATGCGTTTTCAGTGTGTTCGACTAGGAGTGATTTCCATAGAAACCGATGACAGCTCGAAGAACTTTATGACACGCACTAACGCAAGTCACGTACGGTGCTGCGTTCCAGTGTGCGAATCACCTAAAAATAATGGGCAATGACTGACAAGGACAGATTTTACAATCAATATTGCCATATCCACACTTTATATTTTCTACCACTGTCAGTCGATTCGGACTTGGCGTGATCCTATTATACATTATTTGTAAATGATAATTATAATTCTCCTGGTGTACAGCTATACTGCATACCAGGAGAGACATTTCAAAAATTTTATGTTCTGTATTTTAAATGGCAATCCATATGTATTTTTAATGTCCAATAAAATACACAGGTATGTATATGTCGCAGCCGGATGGTTAAATTAGCCGGTTAACTAAACGGCTAGCTTTTTGAGTAACTATTTAGTTAAAAATTTGCCAGTTCATATGATTTTAAAGTGATGTTGAAAGAACGATTTTGCCTCGAGTTTACGCAGCTCTTTCACACATTGTTCCAATGCTAACCTACCCACAATAACTTCAATGTATAATAATAGTTTGCATTAGGTTTCTATTCGGTTAGTTTAAGTTAGCATTATGACAATGAATGGAAGAGCTCCGTAAACTCGAGGCAATATTGTTCATTTCACTTAACTTTCAAAGATGCCTATTTTCAATTAAATAACTGCTTAAATAGCTAGCCGTTTAATTATCCGGCTGATTTAACCATTTGGCTGCGACATATATACTGTACTCAAATGCACCATGTTAAATTTCAAAGCTGTTGGTGAAAATCTTTAGACAGACAACTTATTTGTTTTTGATTTTGTTGTGAGAATATTGTGACCCACCCAGTACTGATACAATGTTTTAAATTAATTATTTGTTGTAAATACATTATACTGGTTTGACAAAGGATAGTTATTGAATGGTATTGAGTGTTTAATAGTAAGTTGATTTAATCGTATTGTGTATATAAATAGTGCTGGGGACTGTGAGACTAGTTGAACAACCGATTAGCATTCCGTGATGGTATATATTTTTTTTTATAAATGTAATTTTTTTGCAAAATTAAACTAAAAAAACTACAATTAAATAAATTTTAATTGCTTCAATAGTCAAAATTTATTTTGTTAAACAAAAAATGTTTGTGTATATTGAGTACCTACTTTTCCATTTCTCATTAAGACAAATTAATTATTGTTTTAAAATATTAAAATAATGAATTTATTGTGCTTTGGATTGTAAATGTTGGTTTATTTCTTGTGATCACCTGTTTCTAAAATGTCCGCTTCATGTTGGTGCTTTATTGATGTGATTGGTTAGTGGATAATTTCTATAGACCATAGGAAATATGTATGTATATTGTATGTACCTATTAAAGAAAAATATTATTATAATGAAAGTTGTGTAATCAGATGGTATGTAGAACAAATCGCACATTAAAATTTTGGGGAAAACTTGATTAACGAAATATTTAAATATGAATTTGGTTTGATACTTATCCAGAAGAGATGTGGTTCAAAGTGGCTCTTGCTCTGTTGGCTCTTGTTTTGTTGGGTAAGGTAGGTAGGTAAAGTTCTAGTTTAGGTTAATTAAAAGTTATAAAAGTGAATGAAAATAAATAATTTATTTCTAGTTTGTTCGTTTTACATATCCAACACTCGATTGTCATTGGTGTTTGTTTGTTTATTCTATATTTATTGCACAAAACTTACTATATTAATTAATATAGTACTAATTTTCTATTAGCTAAGTATGTACATTATATACAAAAAAAATTGCTATTTATTCAGAAAGCATTACCTAAGTTCATAATTTTAATGATTTTAACCCCCAATTGATTGATAATCTAGTTTTTTTATTTGAAAACCAGTTTAATCAAGGTGGTTCTTAGCTTTATTGCATTTAAAAATAAAACATGATTATGATTACTGATGAAATGTACTTTACGTAAAGTGTGTAAGTACATTTATTGATCTTCAAATCTACAATAACTTTATGGCCGACTTATGGTTTATTTGAATCTTGTGCATTTCTTTGCCTATTTCTTGCTGTTCCATCAATGTCAAATTCACTTTGACCACGTAATACAAACATCATGAAGAATATCCCAACAAACACCATAAAATATAAGATTGTCTCTTGCTCACTGGCCCGTCCCCTTTCCTCAAATTTCTTCTGTTTTGATTTGGACATTTTTCTTTCATACTTTTGCTTTTCAAATAATTCTCCATAGTGTTCTTTTGACCTAAAAATTGAAATAATGCTTGAATTAAAATGTTTAGCAGATGTATTTTGAATATGGCATTTGGCAACTTTAAAATATGGCAACTTTTATTCACATATATTCTGAATACAAGTTGACATACAGAGGCAGGAAATGAAAAATATAAAGTATGGAGCATAAGTGAAAAAATCTGCAGCATCATTTTCTGTTCTCCAACCATCTTGGGGCTAGATGGTGTTGTGTGAGTTGTCCAAGCATATTTATATTATTTTTTATTTTATCTACCACATGTAGAGATTATGTGATAACACTCCATTACTGTGGAGGTAACCCATGTCTAGCAGTGGAGTGCTAAGGGCTGTTAATTTGATGATGTACATATTATTTATTTGCTCTAATTGGCAATTTATACTATTTTAAAGGAGGTGATAGCAGCTAAATTAATTCAAGGAGTTACCAGGAATCAAAATTGTATATTGGAGTCCTCCCGTCCATTGTTGGCACAGAATGACGTGTTGCATGGGATCTGTAAAAATTTGCTGTTGGGTCTAAAGGCTCAACATCCTGATGATGCCTAGTGAATTTGTTCTCACCACCTAGTAAGCCTGTGAATATTAAAAGTTTATCTTAGACATCATGATCATCATAACATAATAGGATGAATTTTTTTAGTAAAATTATTACTGCAGAAGTGTATCTGTGACGAAAGCTATTGCCAATGAAAAGTTTGGACCCACCTTTATCATACAATTTTTTCGTAGTTACATTGCCTAATACTTCATATGCTTCAGTGATTTCTCTGAATTTCTTTATCGAGTCATCATCCTGAAATGCAAAAAACATCATTCATACACTGTTGTCTGATAAGTAAATCAGTAAAACAATATTTATTATCAAATATCCATGATCATACATCTAGGAAACATGGGAAAGAAAAGTCAATTAAAAACAATCTAATTAAAGGGATTGTAGTTGGGTTGTATGGTTAATTAAATGGGTTAGAGGATACCAAAGGGTGCAACTCAAAAAGACATTGAAAAGTCGAGAAAAGGCACCCGAAAGATGTTATGTACTCACCTTGGCTTTATCGGGATGATATACTTTTGATAACTTATAATAGGCAGACTTGATGTCACTCTGTGTTGCCTTAGGTGTGATACCTAATGCATCATAATGATTGCCACATAAAATCGATGATGTAGTTATCGTTCTTAACGTCATGGTCGACACCAGTTTGCTATAATTATACATCTGAAAACATCACGTAACATGAAAATCACAAGATCACAACACGCACGACCATCGATAGTTTTGTTTAAATGACACTCACTGTTCTAAAATATACTAAACTACCTAAATTTTTGTAACTTCTATGGATACCATAAAATAAATTATTTTCACAATGTGATTTTTCTCATCTTAATTTCATGGAATGACCTTCCTAAAATAAAGGAATATGGGAAATTAATTCAATTTTGATCGTCTTGTACATCATATGTTGATTGATAAATGTCAAAAACAGCTGTAATTATATTGTTGCCATACTAAATAATTACAAAGGGTCTTGCATCGAGAAGCGCGGGGCGAGAGTGTAAACCGGATTTTCGTAAATTATTGAATGTTTTTTTTCAAGGATGTCAAGCACCTATGCCAAGAAATTCTGTCTTATCTCTGACAGAGTAACGTCGCTAATCTGTGGTCGTCTCACTCAAGCAAGCAGCGTTGCCAGATCGTACCTTTTGGTACGATTTACGTAGTATTTGGCCGACTGTCGTACCTTTAGCGTACTTTGCTCCACATCGTACTATTTAGTACGTGTTTACAAAATGCTAAATTTAGCTGAGGGTGGTCACTTCACCTTTCCTGTCCGCAAAATACTGTAAAATAATGGAAGGAAGGGTTGATTTTGGCCACCGGCAACAAAATAACGTCATTTATTGACTTAAAATCATCTCCCCCCTCCCCCCAAGGCCGATAAAATATAGAAGATAAAATAAACCGTACTTTTTAGTCATTTTCGTTCTATTATAAGAGCCCAGACGTACTTTTTTGGAAACTACTGCTGGTAACACTGCAAGCAAGCAATTAGTCACGTCAAAAAAAGTTATTCTGTTACTCATCAAACAAACTGAATCAAAAATAACGAAGTAACTCGTGAGTAAAACACAATCACAGGTTAATAAATTGGCTTCAAATAAGTGATTGAATCGTAAGTATAGTTTTACTGATAATCATGCTTTAATTTTATCTTATATAGGAACAGATGGGCTATGTTGAAAATCCACAACCATAAATGGAATTTCTGTGTAGCTATGGCCTAGATTGCTTGAAATTTTATAAAGGTTTGCCAACACCCGACGTGAGTCACTTTCTCGTTAGGAAGGCGTTGACGGGTGTCGCTAGCATGTGTCGTTAACTTTATTTATAAACTTGTTAGTCTGCTCTGTATGAAGACACTGGTGCCTGCTATTATTTGAATTTGTTCATTGAATCATAATAGTTGTCGTGTTCATTGCCCCTGGATTTTTATGGTAGGTATTGCTTATTTATACATTATAATCTCCTTAATATAGCTTTGATATCCCAGCAGATTATAACTATATGTGATGTGAAAAAAAATTTTTACATATCCTGTAAAAAATGTTTACTTTATTATGCTGAATTGTTCTGTTTTTAGGTAAAACTTTTACTAACGTAACAGCAGGATGTCTTCTCGCAAAACTGCAGGCCGCCGTGGCACCAATAAGAAGCGCGCTCAGCGTGCCACTTCCAATGTCTTTGCAATGTTCGACCAAGCCCAAATTGCAGAATTCAAGGAGGCATTCAATATGATTGATCAAAACCGTGATGGATTTGTTGACAAAGATGACCTGCATGACATGTTGGCTTCACTAGGTATGGACAAGCTGAGCTTTTGCTTTTTTTTTTTTTATTTTTTTTTATTTTTTATTTAAATAATTTTATTTGTGTTTAATCAAATTTGAAACTTTTAATAGGCAAGAATCCTACAGAAGACTATTTGGAAGGTATGATGAATGAGGCACCAGGGCCTATTAATTTCACAATGTTCCTGACACTCTTTGGAGAGCGGCTCCAGGGCACAGATCCTGAGGATGTTATAAAAAATGCTTTTGGGTAAGATTTTGTATTATTGATGAATACAATTTGTAGTAAATGTGTTCAGAATAGTCAAAAAATTCATTATGATAGGAAATGCAATTCTTGTAATGAAGGTTCTTGAAGGTTTGTTGACCTTCAATACAAGAATTAGAGTATTTTAACACTAATTAATTTAATTACTTTAATTATTAATTGTTTTGTGCATTAAAATGGTATTATGATTTTGAAGAGCAAAATAGAGATGGAATCAATATATATTATGAATTGTCATTGAGAAATATTTCCTCTATGAGAAATTGATCAAACAAAGAGGATATTCAATACACAATTAATATAAATTATTTGTGCGTGAACAGCTCTGTTATCATAATATTTTTATACTACTCGACTTTGTGATGTAAGAGCAGACAGTTGATGATGGAAAGCAGTAACTGCTGCCATAACATCAATGATTTCAAGTAATAAAAAAGCAGAACTGTAGGTGCATTGTCACTGTGAGGATTAAGTCGATTATGATGCCTCTTGCCATGCCTGTAATGGTACTGGCTACTCAATGTTTTCAAAACAGAAATATAATAAATAAATAATAAATAAATAAATATACTCGTCGACAAATTCACACAGCATCAGCTAGCTGATACCAACCTCCTAAATGTACTCTGGCACGACCTAAGCGGTGTGTGGCCGGGCTTTTTCCTGCATCAGCGTCGATCTATCACCCATATTTACTACATATGACCATGCCCATTAAGGATCCCTTGAGCATATCTTTCCTACTTAGGGTGCTATTATCTAACACTACTAGCTGACCGTCTGCGAAATATGATTTCAAAAGACAATAAATATTCGTGGACAAATTCACACAGCGCCATCTAGCCCCAAACTAAGCAAAACTTGTACTATGGGCGCTAGATAACTGATATACTACTTAAACAATTTTTAAATACATACTTATTATACATAGAACACCCACACCCGTAACAGAAATTAAAATTCATAATTTTAATTTCTCGGCCGGGAATCGATTCAGGGACCTCTTGCGTGGCAGACATTGACCATTAAACCACTCAGGTTGTCAAAAACCAATAATGTGAATGTTGTTGGCCTCTTGAATCTCCTTTCAGAGGCTTGGGCTAGATAAAAAAAAGCATGTCTTAGCAATGTAAAATCAATAAAGAGTTAACATACATTAGATGGTTGCTTAGTGGGAGGGAGTTGTTAAGGTTGTAGGGTTGGGTACCTCCAGGGTGACTTTTGACAGATTCCTATCACCAATGACGGGAGTCCTATTATAAAGAATATGTTTGACTGAGTAATAATATTGATGTGCAGGTGTTTTGACGAGGAGAACAATGGAGTGATTAATGAGGAGCGGCTACGTGAACTGCTGACCACTATGGGCGACCGATTCACAGACGATGACGTCGATGAAATGCTTCGTGAGGCGCCCATCCGTGACGGCCTCTTTGACTATGTTGAGTTCACTCGTATCCTGAAGCATGGTGCCAAGGATAAGGATGAGCAGTGAGCGGCTTGGGTGAATTTCCATTTCATAACCAAATTACTCTTGAGTTGCCATATCATATTGAATAAACAATAAACCAGGCTATCCTTTCACCTCAAACTTCCTTTCACTTTCAAAGTGGAGTTTTCTCATATTGGATAAAAAAAATATCTTTTACCAATATGAGATCATAATTGGACAAAACAAAATTATGCATTATTTTGTTCTAGTAAACTGTCAGGTTAGATATGTGAAATGGAAATGAGTAGTGAGTCATCTTTCTTGTTAGCAATACATTTCTATAATCGCCAAACTAATATATTGTGTAGCTACGAAAAATAGAGGAATTTAAATCAGATTTATTTAGTTAATAAGGTCAATTTGATTTGTGAAATAATATCGACACTGCGGTGCTATGCTATATATAAAATGATAATTGTTGCATTTGTCATGCGTTTTTCACACAATGTTGCTTCATATTTTCTTGTAAGTTATTCACAACTATGTTTGCAAGCATCCATGCACCAGTTTGCTTTTACCCACATCGATTGGTTCACAGTATTATGAAGTCATTCCTTTTTACTAACCTGTCTATGATTTTCTTTTAAACATACAATGTTTTATTAATTATTAGGTACATAATATTGTGTTTATGACAAAATGATTGTTCCAAAATATGAATTATGTAGAATAAGATCGAATTTTAGGTATTCTCATGTACGATTAGCATTTGTATGTAATCATTGTGTTTAGTAACTATGTATAATAAAGTTTTCTAACCTAATTCCTGTTTTTTATCATTCATGTAGATATAGCAGCAGCGTTCATTACCTAGTCTTCCTCATTATAATTTTGTCCACGACAAAATTATCACATAACATATCACAATCACTGCTGACAAATTTTGTCAGCAAGTCTGTAATTGGCAGCATATACTCATATTTTATCCGTTAATGAAAGTTAAGTACGTAAGCGTTATTAAGGGTTTCAGAACAGCCAAAATAGTTCACTCTATATTCTAAATTTCCACAGTATTATGGCCTATGGCATACTGCTGTGGGGACACGCTGCCGACTGGCACAATGTATTTGTATTGCAGAAAAGGGCTATTCGCGCGATTTATCAATTGAGACCTAGAACTTCACTAAGAGATAAATTCAGGAACATTGATATAATGACAATGCCGTCACAATATATATATGAGAATTTAATGTATGTTCATAAAAATTTACACTTATTTAAGAAGAATAGTGATGTTCATAATATTAATACGAGAAATAAAGATAAGCTTGTTGCTGGTGCTTGTCGTCTAGCCAAAGTCCACAAATCATTTATGGGTCAATGTGTACGCTTTTATAATAAGGTTCCAACAGATATTCAGAATTTACCATTGAATAAATTTAAAGTCGCTATAAAAAACAAATTATGTCAAAAAAGTTATTATAGTATATCTGAATATGTAAATGACAAAAGTCCATGGGACTGAACTGCTGTTCTATACAGGTATTTACTTTTAAGATAGTATATAGGACAAATAATGTATTAGTACATAAGACATGTTTAAAAAAAAAAAAAGAATTAACGTAGGCTCTGTGGGTTTCTTGCCGTTTCTTTCCCCCACAGAGAACCACCTTGGAAGCGGCGTTAATTTTCCTTCCTCTCCCACACATGGTGTCTCCTGTCTGCGCTAGGGTAGGGGTAGGGTAGTAGTTAGAGTAGGGGTAGGGTAGGGTAGGAGTAAGATAGCGGTAAGGTAGTATAGGGTGGGGTAGGGGTAAGATAGTGGTAGGGTCGGGGTAAGATAGTGGTAGGGTAGGGGTAAGGTAGTGGTAGGGTAGGGTTAAGGCAATGGTAGGATAGGGTAGGGGTAAGGTAGCGATAGGGTAGGGATAGGATAGAGTAGGGTGGGAGCAACTACCTATCACATGCAGCATGTGTGATGCACGCTCACTTAAAAGTCTGTCTGGCGGTGGCGTGGGGGCCGGGTCGCTCTTTTCCCTCAAATATGGTTGAATTGGACGATGGCTGGGCCCTGCGTTATACTCGTGAACGGGTGCTGCCTTGGTGGACTGGCTTACTCTTGCTGTAGTTTTAGGTGGTTTTTCTTAATTATACTAGACATACCTACGAGTATATAATATAATATAGCGTTCCGGCTCTGTCTGGCATTGTCGAGCCCGGTTCGGTTGTGGTTGGCGAGGGATACGTTTATCTACAGACATAGGGCGGTCAGCGTGTCACTGTGTGTTTCCTTCCTACTTTCCTACCCCCCTCCTTTTTGACGATTGAAAGAGATATTTAATGTCCTAATCAATAAAGAAATTTTGATTTGATTTGATTTGATAAAGTTTTTATACTCATACACCACTTTGCCATAATTGCAAAAAATAAAATTGGTATACATATAAGTCGTTTATCAGTTTTCTGTCACCCATAACAGCATCTGATTTGGCGATGTCAATTCATCGCTTCTTGGGCCTCGCCCGTAAAACCAGTAGGTTAACGAAGTACCTACGTGACAACGCCATTGCTGGCAAACCTCTTCAATATTATCCGCGAAGTCTTTCACACCAGGCTCCTGCGGTTGTAGGTAGATACCTACATTTACCTATCTACCTAGGCGTTATGTTCTAGCTTTATACGCTTTGCCTGTCTCGCTATTTTATTTGCTTCACATCATTTGTGGTAGAAATCTCTATAGAGATAAGTTCGCCATTGTACTCATTTTTGTTTGATGTATCTAATTAAGTATGTATACAATAAAGAATAGAATAGATACTCTTAATGCACTCGGTCTCGACCGACGCGAATCGACGCGTAACGCCGCTCATTATCCACCGCAGCATTTTATAGTTGATGTGGAATTTGCGAATTCGACAGCTCTGGCCAGTCTCGCAGCCGTAGAGCGTACCTACATAGATACATATGTTGGGACAGACGGCGGAAAGCGACTTTGTTATATTCCTATTACTAGTAGACCCGGCGCGACTTCGTTCGCGTATACCTACTTCATCCCGACCTACCCTATTTTTCTTGCTTATAAACTTTGGTCTTGTTGAAAACCGCACTCAAATCCGTTGCGTAGTAAGAATATAAAAGATCTAAGGGTACATAGATACAGATACAGATGGCGGGAAGCGACTTTGTTTTATACTAAGCTTGACAGGGATTTCAGCACATGTGACTGCCGTGAGCTCCTGTCATTTGGTCCAGCTGTAGAGATACGAACTTGTCATCGGAGCGATGGCGAGGTATACGGACGTATAACATCATCCAACGAACAGTGAGGATGCCGAAGTTCGGCCAAAGTGGAAACCATGGCAGAAGCCGGGATTGACCGCTCGGATGATGATGATGTTCTTAATGCAGCTTTTATTAGAGCAGTTATAACATTGTGCTTTATAATGGTACTTCGCTTGATGAATGATGCTTGCTCACCAGTGCGATGTCAACAGCGTACCTACTCCATGAGCCATGGAGATGTGTCCGGAATTCCGGCTGAGGCAAGAAAGGGCTAAGAACAGAGCCCTGGTGAACACCTGAGGTAGATCCTACGATGGTTTTGACATACGGTTTAGCGTTCGTCTAGCATACTCAATAAATTAATAAAATAGGATGTATTCAATAATTGTGCGACTCATACTTCCGTAACTTTACCTGTACTTTAACTTTATAGATTGGCGAAATAATGTTTAGGCGCGTTTTTCACGGTCTGTGACCTTATGAATACTCCTGTCTCATTAATTTAAGAAACTACTCTCTCTGAAATATACTGTACTCGTATCTACCTACCTACGCAGTAAGTTGAAACTATAATTAAACTTCTATAATAAATTACGATAAATACAAAAAGCTCATCCCAATTAATGGAGATGATCATCTTGGCGTTACTGACCCGGTTGTGCTCTCGCATGCGAGGGCTCGGGGTCCTCCTTGACCAATATCCACGATTTGGCAGATCAAATAATTATAGTGGCGCGACTGCCATCTGACCTTCGTGACCCTGATAACAGGGGAACCTGACCAGATTGGATCATGGTTACATATTCAGTCACCTGAATGTGCAGGTTTCATCACTGTTTTCCCTCAACGTAAGAGCACCTGTTAGTGTTCAATATTAACAACAGTAACTTTACATACCTCAGAAAAAACTCATTGGTACATTGCAGCAGTGGGATTCGATCCCGGGACCTCTCGCTTACGAGTCGCACCCCGTCACCACTAGGCCAACGACTAGAAATAATGGAGACGATATTGGCTACTTATTTGATTTACGGTTTGTTGCTAACGTTATTTGGCGCAAAGATTTTACTCTGAAGCTATCTATAGCCGCCATTGACTTGAAATATTTCTGTGCTACACTTACTGCAGCATCAAGGGTGGCGATGGTAGCGAGCTTCAGCGTAACAGCATAACTGTCGGCGCCTGACAGGAATGTCGGAGCAAAGCTGCTCTCGGCGCGGGCTATGCGGTTCCGTGCCTTAAATTACCGCCCAAAATCTACGGTTTTAATTAGTTAACTAATTCTGTAATTCTTTACATTAGCATTATACCTACCAGTCTTTAAAGTCCACTGGTTTTTAATTTTTATTAGTCCCGTCGTTAGGACCCCTAACACTTCATTGTAAAGTTGCTTCGTCCAACAGGACTGCCACTTTCCTGTTGTTATGTCTTCACAGCGTTCACTTTTAGGTAAATAACATGGACACGAAAGCCCCTTACACCCCGTAGAAATTCATAGGAGCGTTTTACTGCTTTACAACCGGGATGTAGGAACTTCTTCCTCCTCTAAGACCGAATTACGTGCGCATTACGTGGAGAAGTGACTCTACCTCCTCAAGCAGGGCGGGTAAAAGTGTACAATCGACGGTAAATGTGACTCTACCTCCCTCCCTGTGAACAGGATATGCAATTGGCGGAGAAAGTGACTCTATCTCCTTATAGGCCACAACTGCTAGAGAAGGCGTGGTTGCAGAAGGTACAAACCGCAGGGGTCGCATTAAAGTCTGCAATTGGCGGAGAAGACGACAATCCCCGTGAGGGAGTGAGGATTTGCCAGTAAGGATTTTTGGAATAATGCAACGTTACCTCCTCAGGGATCGGGTTAATCGACGGAGAATGTACCTCTACCTGCCTACGATTACCTAGGTTTAAACAGCAACTGGTGGAGGAAGGCGGCTACCTAATCGGGCGACTGGTTAAAGTCCGTAAACGTCCGAAAAGATGACTCTACTCCTTATAAACAGGAATAATGCTGGCAACTGGCGGAGAAGACGACTTTACCTCTCCATGAACAGGGTTAAAGTCTGTAACTGGTGGAGATAGTGGCCCTACTTTTTCAAGGATCGGGTTCAAGTGTGCAACTATAATCATCGACGTATTGTTGCGATATATAAAAAGAGTTTTGTAGTTTGGAGTGTTACTTCTTAGAACAAAACTGAATTCACTTGGAGAATAAAGATATTAAAAACAATTTTCGTCTAAAAATGACAGAAAAAAATAACAAAAATGCCAAATTATATTCAGATACTGGATATCTCGTTTATTGATTAACTTTTTATATTCCTTGTTTTTGTGGTGCTTTCTACGACTTATTTTTTCTGAAAATATTATTGATGACTCTGTGCTTTCATATTCTTTCATTTTAGTATGAGTCTGGTGTTGGTGCGTAGGTCCTTCTGACGAAACATATATGTCTACAATTGAAAAGCCAACTATAATTGATTAAATGTCCAATAATTTCCGTTCTAGATGACTTCTGCCTTAGTACCTACTAGTGATGCTTAGGATTTTTATTAAACAGTCCCCATGAAGCGTCAACCGTCAGTGGCGGCAGTTCCTTAGATTTGGACGTTTCGTGTGAATGGTGGTGATGGTGACCGGAGCGTGCTGCTTCACGGAATGTAGCATCACTGCTTATTTTGTTTTTGGTACCTTTCTCAAGGAATACTTTGTATTTCTCCTCGAGTTTTTCTTTAACATTAGTTTCTTTCATTTTATCTGCCTTTACATGAGTCAGCATTTGTTCGACTTCATCATTGTCAAACATTACTCTGAGGAAGTCCCTGAATATTTCTTTTGCGGAGGTTGTAGTTTCAACAGATGATTGACGTAGGTGATGATGATGATGGTGATGAGGAGTAGTAAAAGCTGTTGCGTAGGGTTTAAATGTTACGGTTGCGGTATGGTGCGGTTCTATTGTACTGTATCTCTCGTCTCGTATAATATGCTGTAAAATGCGAAATAGAAATAAATAAATAAAATAAATAAATATTCGTGGACAAATTCACACAGCGCCATCTAGCCCCAAACTAAGCAAAGCTTGTACTATGGGTGCTAGATAACTGATATACTACTTAAATACATACTTATTATACATAGAACACCCAGACCCGTAACAGAAATTAAAATTCATCATTTCAATTTCTGCCCGGCCGGGAATCGAACCCGGGACCTCTTGCGTGGCAGACCGGCATGTTGACCATTGAACCACTCAGGTCGTCAACGTGGCCAAACTGCAAGGGTTCCTTGTTTTACTACTGAACCAAACAAATCAAATGAAACAATATCTATTAGAGGGTGTAACACAGAACCTGCGCCATGATCTTGTCAATCCATTCGCCGTAATAACTAAGCTGGGTGAAGACGGTGGGGACTCCCGGGCTGCCGCAAACGGGAGAGCCGAAGCTGACGACGCCCGCCAGGTGGCCGTCCACCACGCCAGGGCCACCGACGTCGTGCTGTTGGAACGAGAGTAAGATAGGAATGTTTTACTTCCTATTAGACAAGGATATTATTATGACGACCCTCTCGCTTGATGGAATTAAGTGGCGATGCGGCCGTTGTCGGAACATACCTGTCTAGAAACAGACTACTCACTCTGGCCTTGAAGAAGTTGAGGCTGTACTGTTCGGGGAACACATTGGCCGACAAAGCGTTCCATTACTTAGCCGTATAAACGCGTTGGAAAGGACGATCTATTTATATCTGTTTGTAAAATGCCTTTGCTTTCCGTTTAAAAAACGTTGAATTCTACGATATGCTTGCGACATATCGTCGGGTAACATTTATTGCTCGAATTCTGTAGGATCGTATTGTGTGTTCCATCTTCAGCAAAACCGTCCGCAATACTAGATGGAAGAACGACTGTTTATGCAATAAATGTCACCTGGTTACCTGTTCTGCCGGGTAAAGCTCACCTATTCCCATCTCTGCAACTCCTGTTGCTTTTTCTGTTGCAATCGATATATGCCTACTGTATTATTTTATGGTACATTATGTGTGCTAGAGTGTTTTCAGTCATTGATTCCTGTTAGTCTAGGTTCTGCAGCGGTGACCTATGGGTCATTTCTGCAGAACCTAGGAGAGACTCAGTTTTGACATTAATGCTACCCGAGGTCAAACTAATACTGCCTTGTAAAAGGTGGAGTAGATATACAGGATGTTACATAATATATGTATGACGCCGTGAACCGGATGGAGTGCTAAATGTATGAAAACGATAGGTACAAAAATTCCACGTATGACAGAAATAATTGTACCTATCGTTTTAATATGTTTAGCACTTCATCCAGTTCACGGCACCATACATATATTATGTAACACCCTGTATAGACTTCTTCCTTTACAAACGACAATAATAAGCATGAGCGAGGTCATATTATAACACACGAAGAACTTCATTAAATTTGTTTAGATACGATTGTCTTACCAATAAAATAATTAAAAAGTTTAAAAGCTTTATAATAAAATTGTGTATCAAAAGATACTTACATTTAGAAACTACCTAGAGATACGGATATTGAATCTACCTCTCAAGTTGCCAAAATATGATGACGGTGAATATCTCAATTAACAGATTACAAGTTAAACAAACATCATTTTAAAGTGTTATCAGTGGTCACAATGGAATGGATCTTTGTCGAAGAAGTCATTTCGATTTACTTCGACGAGATTTCATTCCATTCTGATTGCGCGCTCTACTTATACTTAGGCGCTGTCTTAATTAGCGACGGACGTGCGACCCCATGGTACGACGAACGTCGCCCGACCAATAGGAGACCTCAAAACCCCGTCGCACGACCGTTTCCTATTAGCACAGAGACTTATAGATTTTTATATTTTACCTACTTAGGGTAGTAGTACATTTTTAACTTAGGTAGGTACCTACTACACTCGTAGGCGACTGGGATATACGTAGTTTAAGAGATAATCGTAAAATCTTAAGATATAAATACTTACATTGCATGCGCCTCCTCCCTTAGATAAAAATCCAGCGCAGAAATTTGAAGTTGTGACGAATTCCCTGAAATATTTGAAAAATGTAGGCAAAGCAACAAATATTTACAAATTTAACAATATTTTAGTTATCAATATATTATGAACTTACTTGCCAAATCTTTCACGGCAGTCATCAAAAGGGTATAAATTAAGAACAGCATACGACAACCTATTTTTCCAAGGATTTATAATCGTTCCACCTCTCTAAAAAAGAAAAATATCTATTAGATACTTACCTATAATGTTTATCTACTTTTACTTATATAAAATTATAATGTACCTAGTAGGCAAATGGGTTTGGTATGGTTAGGTTAGGTTAGTTATACTTTTTAAGTAAAGTGCGACTACGATCAATAATTGTATCGTCGTAATAGCGTCGGTGTCCGAGCGGTTTAGTATCCGACTCGAAAGCGAGAGGTGGTGGGTTTGAATCCCGCTGCGGCCATGTATCAATGACTCTTTTCTGAATTATGTACATTAGTTGAATTCTAACTGATGATTTTACGGTGAGTGAAAACATCGTGATGAAACCTGCAAATTCAGGCAAACTGAATTTGTAACTGTGATCCAATCTGGTCAGGCTCCCGTGGTAGCAGGGTCCCGGAGGTCAGATGGTAGTCGCTCCACTATAATTACCTGATCGCCAAATCCTGGATCATAGTCAAGGCGGACCCCGGGTCCTCGTGCTCGAGAGCACAACCGGTATATTAACGCCAAGATGATGACAAAAGGAACTGTTAGCAAATAGTTACCTATGCTGCCCAATACCGCCATTGTTATTATGATTATGGTAACACTGGAATTCTTTTTATGCTACTCAGTGACAAACGAGCAGACAGCCCACCTGATGGAAAGTGGTAACTGTCACCCATAACATCTACAATTCATAGATTTAAGTTGGTTAATCGCGCTTTACCATTTGAACGGAATGTTTTCGGTTATGGTTTGGTTTTAATACGTTCAATGCCTGGCTAGACCAATTACAAAAAAAACATTTTCTTATGATCCTTATCGTAAGTATCAAGGAAATCTATAGGCGCCACGGTGTATATAACAACCCTAAACGTAAAAGAGCAATGAACATTCTTCAATAACGTACTGTATAAACTCCATATCCAATTATAGTTATCTCTTCAGTGATGGGCGCGCCATGCAACTTCGGGAGCTCAATGATCGCAATTTTCTTATGTCTTTTCCCCCTTTTCATATGTTGAAACTTAATCACTCTATGTGTCCGCAAGAGAGCTAAGTTATTCTTCAGGGTCCTGGGTTCATAATCCGGGTGGAAATATATTTCAAGGATCGGTATCAAGTCGCCTCCGCCATTGTAAAAATGGGATCCGATACGAATGGCCACCATGTTAGGATTCTCTCGATACAGTCGATTGTTCCATATCCTAGTGAAACAGAATGAATTCGATTTTAAGCTTTCGAATGATTTTAAAGGTGAAGAATTTTTTAAAATAATTTTAAGTGTAGGTGTTTTTAATGAAAATAGAGTCGACTTTTGCCCGCAACTTGTTCAGAGTGGACCCAATTTAATTTTCCACAAAGTTGGAATATTAAACGGCACACTTGTCTCTTTTGGTGGAACGCGGAAGTCCGAAAGTTTTATGTAGGAGCGTGAAAGACTACAAGTATTATTTTAAGATAATAAACATTGAATGAAGCTTCACGCCTAGTTGGCCCTAAATTAACACCCAAGGTTAGGCAGATTTACTTGCGTCACCAGTAGCGTTTAAATTGTCATTCAGCGCCCAGCATGTGCACATTCACTTGCGTCGCCATTTGTCGTTTAACTAGCGCCCAACGTGGGACACATTAGTTTCTAAAGAGAATGTATGTGCTATGTATAATAAGTATGTATTTAAAAGTATTTAAGTAGTATATCAGTTATCTAGCACCCATAGCACAAGCTTTGCTTAGTTTGGGGCTAGATGGCGCTGTGTGAAGTTGTCCACGAATATTTATTTTTTATTTTTATTTTTTATTATAAGTAGATGATATGCGAGTCTCGCCTCTTTCTGACTGTTTTGAACGTGCAGACCGGGTGCACTCTCCGAAAGCCTTCTGACCGGTCGATCAGCCTATACGTGTGTGACGGCTAGTACATTTTGTATGAAAATATGACCTTCAAGTTGCACCCGGCCCGATCCTGATCGGTAGGTCTGTGCCCGCGCTTAGTCTTTACGTAGAATAATCTACAATTACTTTTTACTTGTACCACCTACCGGACAGCGACGTTAAGCCGCTGACCTTAAGAAGTGATTCAAGCCCAAAAATATGTAGGTACGTAAGAGTGAAATGACGCATCGATCGAGGCGCGGCAAGCGTACCCTACTAAGAGAAAGCGAGCATCGATAGCGCGATGTAAAATACAACCAGCGCTATCTATTGTCCGTGTAACGAAGCTTCGTGTCTCAAGGTCATAATGTACCCTTCACTTATCCATGGGTTTTAAATCTTGATAGTCTGTATTACAGCCGTTGAGGCGACACAGTATTTTTAATCGATTTCTGTGGCGGTACCAAATCTGCGATTTAAGATCATTTATTACCAAGTTACGAAACATTCCTAAGCTGCGGGTGGATGCTAGATGCGGCTGAGGACAGGGTGCATTGGTGCTTATTGGGGGAGGCCTATGTCCAGCAGTGGACTAGTATAGGTTGTTGATGATAAATAAACAAATGGAAGCATTTATTTATTTATATGCCATATGCTATGCTTAAATGCCACGCGAAGGTTCGAAAGAATGTTTCTCGCTCGTAAGATGAGGAATGAGCTCCTAGCCACAGTGTTTTCTTTGGACTATGACATGGGATCGTTCAAAGGTATATTATAGGTCTCTTCAGAGGCGGGCAACGCATTGGTACAGGCGCGGATCCAGCTCCTTAAAAAGGTTGTGGGCACCACCACCTATATATTGCTCTGGCCCCTTCTGGGTTATTGTTGCTAATTTAAGATTATTTTGTGAGTCCAATTCGCATATAATACAACAGCACTCTGTCTGAGCCGGTGGCCAAAATGTCTGGCCGGTGGAATTAAGTGTCTCCACTCTGAAATGTCATTCTGTTTTACAGTTTTTTTTTTACTTACTATAATACGTTAGCATATGGACCTCAATTAAGGTTATGTGCCCATCGTGCCCACAACGGTAGATCCGCGCTTGCATTGGTAACTTCCCGGGTGTTGCTGATGTTCACAGTTAAAATTCATTAATTCAATTTCTGCCCGACAAGAATCTAACCCGGTACCTCTCCGTGGTACAACGGCTAACCACTGTACCATTCAGGTCATCAGGGATGACATGATGATGATAATAATCCCGTGAAGGTCCCGGTTGTGCTCTCGCCCGAGGGCCCGGGGTCCGCCTTGACCATGATCCATGATATGGCAGATCAAGTAATAGTAATTACAGTGGAGCAACTGCCATCTGATCGCCGTGACCCTGCTTCCTAACTTATAAAGCAATAAATATTGAAATGATGATGATGATGATGCATCGCATCGCCAGTTGCTCCTTAATTGGCGCCCAACGTGGGACACATTTACTTGCGTCGTCATTTGCCGTTTAAATTACGCCCAACCTGGGGCACATTAACACGCATCGCCAGTTGCCTATCAATAAGCGCCTTACTTGGGGCACATTAACTTGCGTCTCGATTTGCCGTTTAATTGGTGCCCGACTTGGGGCACATTAACACGCATCGTCAGTTGCGCTTTAATTGGCGCCCAACCTGGGGCACACTAACATGTATCGCCAGTTGCACTTTAATTGGCGCCCAACGTGGGGCACATTAACTTGCGTCTCGATTTGCCGTTTAAATGGCGCCCGACCTGGGGCACATTAACACGCATCGCCAGTTGCGCTTTAATTGGCGCCCAACCTGGGGAACATAAACTTTCGTTGTTGGTAGCAGTTGGCGTCCACCGTGGAGCCGATTAATTTCACTATTGTTCCCCTTACAGTGGATTCGGACGTAAGGAAAGAATGAATGAATGAAAGATATTTATTGATTAACAAGGACACTACAGTACAACAATCACATAATATAAAATAAACAATAATCATACAAATAAACAAAACATATATAGGGTGTAAAAAGACCGCTAGCATTAATTAAAACCTCATATTCCCATGAAACTGAACAACTTTCTCCAAGAAACATACCCGCGGAAATGACATCATAATTTCGCTACCTAAAATAAATAATTAACCGCACCGCGGTAGGTACCGCAGGCGCCCGTCCATCCTCCACAGTTCGCAACCACGTTTCGTTCACAGCCATAACGTCCACGAAGTGGCAATCCATAGCGACTACGAACTCGTCGTGCCGCGTTGCCAAAGAACCAGTATTCCAAACTTAATCTTTTGTTTGCGATTGAATTATAAGTATACAATCAAATAATAGTGATTGAAAAGAAGAGATATAATACGTGAATGTCCAGTTAGAATTATATTACTCATAGGAATACGTAACTTAAAACTAAATAGCTTAGCATTCCGATTTGTGTCAGGTAAATAAATACCGCCCGCATGTCCATTAAGTTGTATCGAGTAGAATAAATAATAATTGTCAACGTATGCCAAATGTATTGTGTGCTTGTGTATAGTGTACGGTACAATGCGACTAAATGTAGGTATGATTCTGTGTAGTGCATAAATAGTAAACAAGTGTCATTGTGATGTAATAAAATAAACATACATATTTGGCGGTACAGGGTTAAGGTAACCGCCTATGTTGGCAAGCGAAGATGGAGAAGATGGAAAAGGGTAATTTCCCACCTGGCCGGGTGTTGTGACCAGGGGACCAAGCGTTCAACAGTCAATTGTCGGAAGTTCATATGCCGCGGAGTTGGCACATTTCGCTTGCGCGATATAGGACGGGTCAGCGCCATCTATGTGCGGATGCTTGCCAACTCTGTGTTCGTGTACTCGTAATGTGGGTATCGTTGAGTTTTTCCTATTGGAGCGATAGATGTCGCTACACATAAATCCAATACATAAAAATTACGTAATTTCTGTGCCTTTGTAGTACCTCCCACATCACAGCAACGCCGAACCGGGCCTAAATTTAACCAATTATAAAACACAATACCAAACAAACAATGAAACAAAACAGAAATAATATTAATATAGTATTTTTGATAATCAAACGACGTGATCCGCTAACAGCAAACAGTACCAAAAACCCTCGCCAAATCGGCTTTATCACGAGCCTCTCGGCCACGGCGTCTTGGTTTCGACGAGAGTAGATTCTCCCGTGCCGCGTCCAGACATATTTCCAGTCCAACTTCATTACTAGTTGACGCGCCTTATTGAATACAGCTCGGTTAGCTCTCGTGAGGCATTCATTAATATACATGGGCCGTACCTCCGACAGCAGATCCACCCTTCAGTGTTCAGCCTACGTCGAACCCGCGCCGCCTTTAAAACCTGATCGCGAGTGCGACGCCTAGCCAGCCGGACGGTGAGGATACGAGGACGTCCTCGTTCCTGATCGTCAGCCTTAACCGCTCCCAAGCGCGTAGAGTCCATGACATCCCGCTCGTCTAATGCAACTCCTATCTTGGCAGGGCACGTGAGGACCAGGTGCAAAGTGTTTTCACCTGCATGGCCGTACCCTGCACGTTCTCCAACAACGTATTTAAGTAGATCGTGTCGTTCAGGGAGGTGGTGTCCATGGCCTCCGCAACGGACGTTTCCATTAGGTTTCCTATCAGACTCTCTCTTCGGTGACGTCTTATTATTCGGCAACATATTATTACCAGGGCATTCCGAGGAGCACCGCCAGGACGCGTCTACTATCACCCCCTCGGGAACATTCACGCAGTCCCTGTGGTTCGCGCACTGGCATCCCGGACACACAACCGCCTCCGCAGACGACTGAAATCTCCCGCACGCATTGCTGCTGCTGATATTGTTATCACTTGTGCACAAAGGTCACTGAACTTTATTGTACTGTTTTATGCGTATTTGAAATGTTTATGCGGACTACTATCGCTAGAATTTAATACCACTGACTTGTCATTCACTACTTTGTAATTTATTAATAAATTTAAACAAATTTCTGTAAATCTGTATTTTTAATAGCAAGATTAATACGGAGCTCAACAGTAGGCAACCTGACATCACTCCGTTTATGCCTTAAGTATAAACGTCACGATGTTTATACTTAAAGCATAAACATGTGTCACTATTTGGCCCTAAAATGGCGTCCAAGTTAGGACAGATTAATTACGTCACCAGTGGGCCTGGAGACGAACAATTTGGTGATGCAAATTAATGTGCGTCGCCATAGTTGCTCCTAATGCTGTAATAGTGCCTACAATAACTGGCTTAAAACTAAAATAGCATTATCTAGCAGAATGTAGATTTCGAAATAGGTAACCTGTGCAGGGAAGAGTACAAGTAAGGCTCACACCTAAGTTTACAAGAACAGACAAGTCGTAATAGATATTTGGAAAATTAATAACACAATTATTAAAGGCAGGTACTTGAAGCTTTCTATACTCACAATTGCAAACAGGAGGAAGCAGTAATTACGAGGTCATCTTTAATAATGGATGCACTACACTGGAACTGTCCTAATACGTGCAAGCTAGCCATGAACGGAAAGTATTTCACTTTGATATTTTTGCCCTCAAATATGCGACGTGAATTCAGCATCTCTGCACTTTTATCTGGAACTATAATAAACAAAAGTTAATTGTATTAGTGTAAAGTGTTTCAGTGTGAAATGAGAAAAACAATGAACCGGTAGTACCTACAACTTACTACTACCGTGTCATTAATGTTATGAACACACTTGTGAAAAAAAAGCAAGTATATAGGCACAATATAGGTACAACTAAAAGTCAAATATTTGTAAAAATAAATGACGGAATGATTTTTGACATTACACAGACGATACCGCCAAAAATATAACATTGAAATCTGAAATTATATTATTTTAGCAAATGTACCGAACAGTATATCAGAAAGCCCATATATATAGCCGATACATCGGTATCAAATATCAGATACGTCTTACCCCAAAATTCACTTTCTTCCAAGACTTCATTTTTTCCAACAGCAGATTTGTTTGAATAATTTTGTCCTAAAATTCTTACAACCTCTTGATTGACATTAAATCCTCTAGAGCCAAATGCCTCATTAGTATTATGAAGATTGATAAGTGTTTTTAAGAATCTATTGAGGTATTCAACCAAATTTTGAGTAACGCTGACTACAAGTGTTGAATACTCACTCTCTTCACTTTTAGCTTCGCCATCTTTATCCAATATTTCGTTTATCAGACCAATAAAATTTTTAGTTGCATTATCGATGCTGTTATTGACTTCTGATATTTCTATTATGGTTTTAAAAGTGAAGTGGTCTTGTAGCGCCAGTGAGATGAAATAATTGTGCAAGAGTGTGTACTGTTTAAACTTTTCGCCTCGTTCTTTCTTCAATTTGAGTATTAAGAATAATTTGTTCATCGTTGTTCGTATTGCCAGTTCCGTCTTAATGATATTGTCGCAATCTCGCTGAGACGTTTTCTCTAAGCCCATCGATTTATCTACAAGGCTCAAGATCATCAAATGGAATGTGATGTAGACAACGACATACATTTCTTCTCCGGAACGTTATTATTATAAAATAGCAATGTTAAAATATTGTATAAAATTAGTATCTACCTAAATGAATTATGAACAAAAAAATTGTGATAATATATAGTGCCTGCGAAAACTATTTTAAGCAATAAACTTATTTTTGTGAACGATTTCTTTAGTTTTATTTCGCTTTTATTCCTTGGTATTGTGAAATATTTATATAGATGGAATAAAATTGGATAGGTGTTTCGTAAGCTAGTTATTTTGGTCATAAAATGTAGGTAATACAATATTTCAAAACTCTATGTCGCAAGCTCTCCAAAAGAAATTATAATGCCGTAAAATTTTTATGTGTACCTACTTGTAGCAATTGTATTTGTACCATGATACTAAATAGTAAGATGTCTAATTTGGAGTTCGTTGATTTGTTTATGTATAAGTATAGATGCAATAGTAGTTTATGCAACTTGCCAGACATTCATGTTTTAAAACCTAATTATATGCAGTTGCATAGGTACACTATTTTATCTACACACATATGTATTTTCATGTTAAAGTTTCGTACATATAATTTTCACAACTTCGCTGGAAGTAGGTAAGCTGCGAGTCATTTCTGTTGCCGCGTCGAGGATATCTAGCGGTGTGAAATTAATTTCAATACGTTTACAAATATCTATTTCTTTGCATCAAACACGAACATATATTCACAAACACAAACAGCAATAATCAGAAAAAATATTCTCTTTAGGAAAATGCAAGTTCGCTGACCCTTCAATTCAAAGATAATGGCGTTTGGTATTCAGGCTATTAACCGCGCCCGACCAGAAATTAAAAATAAAAGTGTTCTATGATGATTAAAAAGTTATTTTATGATACTACTGTAATGAAAATAGTATGGTAAAAGCTGCATCATAAAAACTTTTTGAAAATTTAATAGCTTGGCGTGATAAAAGTTCATTGTTAAACGGCTGTTTTCGAGTATAAAATTGTAACATTTAGCTATGAGTGTAGATAAAATAATATCCTATTGTAGATTGTTAGATAAATGCTCTTTATAAAAAGGTCGGTAGTTATCTAAATGACATCTCATCAGTCATGCGCTTACGACATTTGACTACATTCAGTTGTCTGAATTCAGAAGCAAAAAGCGTGAAGGAAAATAAAAGAAGGTTAATTTTTGTATCACTTTAATTATGTTACGTGTCCCTCCGCTTTTCATAAACCGTGATACAAAAAATGGACATTATTTTATGAGCATTAATAATAATTCATTCCACTTTTATTTGCTATCACGCTTTTAGTTTCTGAATTTAGGCTACTGAATTGAGTCAAATGAAATAAGCGCATTAGTCAGGCACCGATCATCGGTCGGATTAAGACAGGCAGATATATTATAGATCCCATAATTCGCTTCATTGATTTACGTTGCAAAGCGTTAGTATACGGCATCGTCTAGCTTGATTACGCTTAACGCACCTATTTTGTAAGAACTTAACTGATGTTATCTTATTTTACTATGTTATCTGTTATCATCGAACTCTTCTGGCACTAATCTCGTGTGTGATTCAATTGTACCTAAATGTTACGAGTTTCAGGGGCCCTGCTTTTGAATCGCTCGCCTCGATTCGAACGGCTTTCAATTTTGATTTTCGATGTTTTGCTGCATGATGCTGCTTTTCCCTATTTTTGAGCCATAGGCGGATACTACACACACGATATTTATCGTGATACACGCAGGATCACGATATTTATCGAGTGTGTAGTCTAGAGTATCTCGAATCGTGATACGGATCACAGGATTTCCGAAAATCCAGAAATCTACGATCCGTATCAACTATTGTGCGATATATATCGAGCGTCTAGTATCTAGTCGATATATATATCACGTCATTTCTATCAAACTGACAGATAAATAACGTAATTTCAAATTTATTTCCATAGTTTGTGTTTATTTACAAGCCACTGTGGCCACTATGGACCTGGACAGTTACTATAAAAGCATAAAAAGTCAACAAGATCCTCATCCTCATAATTTTACCCATTTTTTCTCTTCACGTGTCTTTTCAATCCTAATGCTAATACTATAGCAACGCAAGCTTTATCAGTCATTTTGGTAAAAATACGTAAAAATCGTAAATATGCGCGTCAAAAATGCTTTTTTTTAGGCTAGGCATTGGCAACTTAGTCTATACAGCCATCAAAATCAATGAAATAATGCACAGGCTAATGAAAATATCGACGATTCTTATCGTGTGTCGACGATAGGTACTCTTTCGGCGTTGCCAATGTGATTGAAAAAATATTTAAAGTTTAATGCCGAAAATAAAAATTGAAAACCGTTCGAATCGAGGCGAGCGATACAAAAATAGAGCCCCAGGTCACAGATAGAGCAAAATAGATATAGTCATAGATAGATAGAGCAAAGATGTTCGCGCAGCGACGCACGACAACTAACTTTGCCAGAAATGGGTTTCTTGGCCGATTCTCTCTACACAGATGGTTTTCCAGCTTTTGCTTTAGTCCAGCTATGCTAGACAAGATGCAAATTAGTGCCACTTGCATGATATCAAAGAGTTTAGTTGTCAGAAATATAAGGATCGGGATTGGGACGTGGCCGAAATTAGTACTAACGCCGCCATATTTTAAGCATAACTTTAAGACAGATAGCTGAAGTTGATGTTTGACACTTATGCCCTCATCATCATGCTCCCCATCAGCCCTTGTAGTTCTGGCGACTTCACTCTTCGAATATTATTAATTTGACGTTATTAGTATCTTGGCTAGACCAGCAGGAAAGTTAAGTTCGGACCCGGAAGTAATTAAAAATATATGTTTTTTGCAGACTCCTATTTTTGCACAAACCTCTGATAGGAATACCTAATCAAGTATTAAAAAACAAGACTTTGGTTACAGTTCTTTTGATGGTAAGTTGCGAACAACTATTTAGATTTTCTAAAGTAAAACCTGTCACCGTACGCCTTAAGACGATATTACACTGTGCGCGTTTAGTAGCCGTCTAATCTAATGGTAGGTAAATGATGCGTCAAGTTGACCAGATCCAATAAAAACCAATTGGCCATGAAATGAAAATAGTGTATCATTAGACGCAGGTGTAATATTAATATCCTGTGTCATAATTAAATTAAGGTTTATATTTTAAGTTTAAATTTTAATTATGGCCAGAACGCAGTACACTTCCGGAGAAAAGAGATATCGCCCCTGCAAGTACCTACCACAACATCGTTTGGTATCGGCAGTTTTTACTAGTATTAGTTCTAATTATAAATACTTTAGCGTTAAAACCGTCAATTGATGTTTTAATAGATACTGCACTCCGGTACATACCTATGGTGTTCTCGAAAAATGTCTTTATCGCACTCGCACGTCTATTGTAAATGTGTGCATTGACCACAGTACCTACCGAACAGTGGCGATTCCTGGTGTGAAGTCTTGGGTTGGTGCGAGGATAATTATACAATATATCAAAAGAAAATTTCCTATAGTATAAGTAAAAAATTTTAGATTTCAGAGCCCATTCAATCGTAAATCTCGCGATTTGTCCTAAATGTTTATACTTTTTTTTTTCTATATTAATGACAGAAAGCTTATTTAATTATTTATGAGCGAAGCGCTCACATCGCACCCGCATAGTCGCCCAATTGGGCCCGCCTAAGTAATATGGTAGACTAGGCGGACGCAACGCGTACGCGATTTGTAAGCGGCGACGTACATAAACAAAATTAAAAAAAAATAAGTTATCGATAGTACCCAAAATACCTACCTGGTTAGGCGGATTCGTGAGATAAACGGATATCTATTCTAACGTAAGTATTACTCCTCCCTGTGTGCTGCTGACTGCTGACGCTGTGTTCTCAGTGGAGTACCACAAGGGTCAGTATTGAAACTAATCATTTTCGAAATATTTAGGACGTTTTACTTGTCAGTTTGCTGATGAGGCGAAAATGATTTCTAACCTAGTTATTAACTTCTATTTTAGCTATAGACCAAGAACAAGAACTGTAGAGGACACTCGTTTAAACTGTCACGCTCCTCTAGTATCTAAGAAGGTAATCTATGATATCTTTCTTGTTCATAATTCTTTATTTACAAAAAACATGGTATGAAAATTGACAATATTTGATAAGCATAGAGCATACATATTTCTCCACAATGAGGAGTTTTCCAATAGGTATCTAAAGCATTCTTAACCATTCACTAGATGGCGCCCCGAAAATTTTGGTAATTTATAATCGCCTGAAATAGGTTCTTAGCAAACAGGATATAAACACTGGGTACGTTGTATTGGATAATATTGTATTTGTCAATAGATTTCAACCATTTTAGAGGTTGTAATAATAATGGAACATAGTGCCAACTGCAATAAATATTTCTTTTTACACTTCGTTCAACCTTTAACAGTTATGTTTATATTAATAAACTTTTTATTTTTAAGTTTAGTATTAGTTGGCTTCCTAAAATCACTGCCACCATCATACAGATTATAAAAAGATTACCAAAATTGTAGGAGCGCCATCTATTGATGCTTTTTGAAACCAATTATCAATACCTACTGGAAAACTCCTCATTATAATAGGCATGCAAAAGTCACTGTCAAAAGTATTCAAATTTAACATTGTAATTTAAAAAATCTTTGATACTATACAAATTATGCTCAGGTATTCAGAAATACAATAAATAGAGGCAAAGCCAACGATTTTTAGTAGTTAGGAATTGGGTTGACACACATTATGACACCGTCTTTCAAATATTGAGTAATTCGTGGCACTTAGCTATATTCTAGTTTTTGAGGATGTCTTTTAAACCTTTACACAAACTTTAGTAAATAACCAACTATCTAGTCTCTTTACGAACATACATGTTTCATATATATAAATAGATGGAAGAGGAAGCACCCCAAGTTGTTTAAATAATGGTTTACATTATTCATATGGTGGTATACAACACGTTGCTAAACCGCTTTGTAAGTATGCTTGTATCAGTGTCCTCCCAATGAACTCGTTAAACTTAGTAGATATCTAGGTAGGTCATCATCATCATCATCATCACAGCCCATAACAGTTCATTGCAGAATTTAGGGCCTCTACACGAAAGGGGAAGTTATTGCCATAATCTCCACGCCTGGCCGGCGGGTTGGAGATTGCAGAGTTATAAATATAACAATGGAAATCACTGCGGGCCATTTTCCAGCGTACTGACACTAGATCTTTTGCCTCGAAAACATTTGTCGCCTTGAACGACATCCACGAGTGTAAGGACACCATACGGCCAAATGCCTGTATCAGTGTCCTCTCAATTAACTCGTTTAGAACTTAGTACATACTAAGGTAGATACGTAATTGAAATTTAAATAAATTCTAAACTGTCAATATGTCTAGAAGTACAGAGTCTTGTTATTCATGTGCTGACGGCCACATCCAAAAAACTATTTTTTAGGTGCGTAAGTTCTGACTAATACCTACCTACTTTAGAGATAGTGTCACTCGTAGCCCCTATGGTAAGAAAGGAAACACCGCTTTGACAAGGAAATGTATAATTATACCTTTCAACAGGTGGTTTTCTAATTTACCCACTGATAAACTACTATGTGTACCGCGACCGCGTCCGTATTTTTTACTCTGTATATTTTCTTTTTTTAATAAAATGGAAATTTCTTCTAGGTAGATACTGATTATGAAAGTACTATTTTACTGCTACCTAGAATATAGATTGATACTACGTATTAATTTCAATAAAACACTTGGTGAAGGAGTGGAACTCCCTGTCTGCGGATGTACTTAGATTTATGCTCTTTATAGGTACGTAGGTACGTCTTTGTATGAACCTCTAGACTAAAAATCTTCTAGCGGAAAGTATTAATTAAATGAGATAATCATTGTTTAAGATCCTCCCATTCACATCCTGTAATGGTGAGAAAGATCCGATACCAGTAAGCATGTGCGATTTAGATCTAGATTTACAGGCTGATGAGGACGATTTAATGTGGATCTGGATTTAACACAATGAAAAAGTGCTAAAAGTGCTTCGTGTACACAATTAAAAAGTGTTTCGTGTAGTGGGAACACACTATACATACGACAATCAATACGATCCTAAGCATATGCAAAGAAAATTAGACATGTTCCTTTAAAAGTCCGTAATTTTGTCAAAATTATCACCAGCTCATTCGGTGATGTTTTGCGTATTTGCGAATACATATCTTCTTTAAAAGTGGTTACAAAGTACGAATAAAGATTGTGGGTGTAGAAACCGCAAATTTTAATATTTCTTTTGCCCAAAATTAGCTTTAATGTAGGTAAGATTTTTATATTATTTGGGCGCGAATCAGGCAGGCTCGCATTTGTCAGATTGTTACACAATCTTTTGGTAAGTACTAATTTATTAAATCATATTTTATTCTTAGACTATCTGCATCAAATCAGTTATTCCGAGCGGTCAATCCCTGCTTCTGCCAGGGTCCGCTTTCCTACATTGATTTCTTCAAATATAAGACAGTATATGTATACAAATTTATTTTATCTTATTTAAGTTACAAACTCTCTGCATCAAATCAGTTGCCTATATGTATAAAGGCATAAAAAGTATCGTGACATTAAACTATATTCTTCCCTTGTCGTGTGGAGATCGCTTTCAGTTTCTTTAAATATCAATTATTTTGTAGAAATTATGATGTTTCTCTACATTATGGTTTTTGAGTCTACATAACAAAATATCTTGTCTGATTTTGATGAAATTTCGTAGTGCATTTTTATTAAAATACTTACAAACAAGCCTACTAATTCAGACTTAAGTAATCACGTAATCGAATATAAATGTGGTCAAGAACTGCGAGTAAGTTTTAAAGCATAAGGTAGGTAATTAAGGCAGAAGATCTGATATAAATGGCAAGTCCAAGGTGAAAATGTGTAGTATGCGTATAGGCGTGTTTCACACCGATTTTTAATAGGTATAGTCTTCATTTAAATACTTGATTTTGCAGTTGATTTTGCTCTACTACCTATTTCTGATTGGTTTGATTTAGGACGGCTTGCACCAAATTCTTAACCGTATTTAAGAATTGGTGCAAGTGCGGCTAAGTACAAAAAGTGTCAAACTCTTTTAAAGATCTAGTGATAGATATCCTTCACAAACGATTTTGCAAAAAACCAGATTTGTCTCTTACAAAAGAAAACTTGATGGTTAATTAAGTAAATATTTAATCGTCAATATATCAGTTCCTTATAAAGGTCTTTATAGCAAAAGAGGACAATATACACAACGCATAAAAATAATGTAACAAAATTGATTGCATCTAATACAGACAAATTAATTAAGTAGGTACCTACAAAAAAGAAATGTAATTAAGTTCCCTTCAGTTTAAGGGTTTATCTGGTACCTACATTCATAATTTAATCTTAGTAAATGCTGTTATCTTATTTTCAACCGTCTACAGCAAACTAACACATGAAACCCATAAAATATCATTATTACTTATTTGTTTTGTTTCTATGCTTCTCAGAGAAGTTAATCTCTAATCCTTAGTTACGTAAGTTGTTTTTCTATTATCCGTCTCATTTTCTTTTTCCTTGTACCTACAAACTTAAAACTACTATTATACTGCATACTGTCAGTCATCACATTCCCTTTACTGTAGGCTTGCTGGAAGAATTTTCTTCTTAGTAATAAATAGTAGAGGTTTCTAAGAGGTCTCCTTAGAGGCGGGCAACGCATTATTAGCGCCCTTGGTGTTGCTGATGTCTACAGGGGGCGGTGACCACTTTCCATCAGGTGGCCCGCTTACCTGTTTGTCTGCCGTATTGCATTAAAAAAAAGTACTGCCTTGCGTGTTCCGTATATTTTGCCATGTTAATGTTACAATTTTTCACCAACTTTTTTTTTTTGTCATACGGTAGGCAAACAGGCAAGCGGGCCACATGATGGAAAGTCGTCACTACTGCCTATAGACATTAGGAACACCAAGTGTATCGCCAATGCTTTGCCCACCTCTGTAGCACGTTGCTCTGGCAGCAAAACGGGCATAGCGGAGAGAGGTAGGGCATAGCGGGGTATCTCGTTCGAATAGGAGCCGCCCGACTGGGAAAGTACTTCCACTTTACAGAATATCGCAGCTAAATAATACTCTTTTAAATAGTATTGTGTTTCTGCCGGTGAGTAAGGTTTCCAGTGCTCCATGGGGTGGGGATTTGGGGAACCGTGGCTTTGGCAGTGGAGTGGCTTTTGCCTTTTTGCTGCCAGAGCAACGTGTTACAGAGGTGGGCAACGCATTGGCTCTTGGCGTTGCTAATGTCTATAGGCAGTGGTGACTACTTCCCATCAGGTGGCCCGCTTGCCAGTTTGCCTATCGTTAGTCATAAAAAAAGAAAAAAAAATAGAAGAATGTCTGCACCATATAACGTGCCCTTAACATACGCTGCAGACCAAAACGTCGGATGCACATAATTTTGTTTAATTACTTTATTATGTCAATAATTCGTTTTGTTGTGTAGTGGTTCACTACGAGCTAAGCAACGCTCACGTACACGTAATATTCTGTCCAAGAAGTACATGGTCATACTAGATACAATGTACGTGTGGATCGAGACTACTAACTTAAAGGGAAAAGTAAGTTCTACGATCGGAATATTAATTTTTGTTTTGTTTTTCAATTTGTTTTCGTCTAGTCTAAACTATTCTACTAATAGAATAAGCCAGTGGATGGGCAGTAGTATCCTACTGTGTATCTAAATACCTACTTCGATCGCCAAGCCGTTTGGCGTTATTGCATTTTTCCCACGGCTCCCAGTCCCCGGCGGTAGGTGGTATGGTAGCGGTCACTGTGACGGCGGGGCATTGGGTGCGAAAAATCTGCGGCATAGACCAAGCTATCACAAACGACGACCCTGGCTATGGCTATATACAATGTCCAGATACTGCGGACCGACGAAAAGCTATACCAGTGTAGCCAGTGGAACTGGAGGAAGTCATGAGCAGATTACGTGGGGATGTCATAGGTTATCTGAAGTCCAAAGGAAGGAAGAGGACTCGATAATCCTGAAATCTGGAAATCTGTTGTATTTCCGGGAGAGTCAACTGTACCAACTGTCCCTGGGCGGTATCGGGTTCCTCATCCACAAATCTCTCGTGAACAATGTTTTCAAAATCGAGTGTGTCGTCAAGAGTAACGTACCTTATATTAAGAATTACCAAGCGGTATTCGTTGAAGGTCATACAGGCTATGTATGAGAATATTTCCATCATATATTCCTCCAAGACACACTACACCGTTGTCATTGGGATAGTCTATGCGAAACTGGGCATACGAAGCAGAGACGAGTTGAGAGTGGTGCAATTTGGAGTTAGAAATCGGAACGCCCGTGGCTAGATGCTGGCCGGCTTCATAAAAACCTTCTTCAGGAAGCCGGAACATCGCAGATGGACGTGGGTTAATCCTGATGGTGTCACAAAAAATTATATTGACTTCATCTTATCTACGAAAAGGCATATATTCAATGGTGTCTCGGTGATCGACAGCGTAAGAATGAGGAAGTTTCCTAATATCGATATTGCCATATTTAACTTAGTGACAAAACGTAGTGATTTGACATAGTGTTAAAATATAGATCAAAACTAACAAGCCAGTGAAAAAAAATTTGAAATCCGTCTATAAGTGACTGAGTTATACAATATTTAAGTTTACACATTTTTTAGCGAAATTATTGCTGACGCGATCTAGCTGTGACGTCACCAGGCCGCCCGCTACTATGGCACTACCCATACACTGAAACATTTAGTGACTGTATCTTCGGAACCGTAATAACTAGAAGTAATATACACAAAATGTGTGTTATTATGGCCGCTTTAACAACAAATAATAATAATCGTCATTAAATCAAAATAAATCGGGGTCTCCATACATAAACGTGATTTTAAAGGCGTTTCAGATGTATTTAGTTTTTCTCTATGGCCTAAATGGTAAAACTTACAAGCATCACACTTTGGGAGAGCGGCACTGATCTAGTGGCAGCGTGCTTGCGAGACCGACAACCGTGGTTAAGCAATGCTCGCTATGTTCGGGAACAGGATGGGTGACCGTTCCGTGGTTTCGCCACTCGTTAGGTACACTACCTGGTCAACCCTGGTTAAATATCCTGGTCAACGCTGGGAACTCTGAGACTGGTTGTAACGTAGCATAAAGCGTAGGCCTAGACTTGGCTCTACGTCTAGTCTTAGGTCCCCAGCATTGACCAGGTCGGTTGACCAGGGTTGACCTTGGTTGACCAGGGTTGACCTTGGTCAACCTCGCTTGGCCAATGATATTAGGAGGCACACCTAACCAGTGGCGAGCTCGTAGCAGTTAGACTAGCCTCAAAGCTTGTAAGTTTTACCATCTAGGCCATAGAGAAAATCTAAAAACATCTGAAACGCCTTCAAAATCACGTTTATGTGTGGAGACCCCTATTTATTTTGATTTAATGACGATTATTGTTCTTTGTTGTTATAGCGGCCATAATAACACACATTCTGTGTCTAGTACTTCAAGTGTCTAGCTATTACGGTTTCGAAGATACAGTCACAAAGAGTACCAGTGTATGGGTAGCGCCATAGTGGCGGACGGGATGCCGGCCTGGTGACGTCTAGCACGAATTCACGCCCCTAATGAAATTATTCTTGCAATCGCAAGTTTAAAGTCTTATGACTTTTTTGTTTCTTTAGATATTTCAACATTTTTTTTCCCCGTTTTGTTTCATTTGACTCAAATTTTTAAATTCAATTGAAACATTTTTTTTGGAAACTTCCTCATTGGCAGTGATCACCACTTGGTCAGAGGCACATTTAATCTATATCCAAAGCTAGAAAGATAAGGATTGATGAAGTCCAAAACCCAAAGAGCTTTCAACTCGCGTTCCGAATGCCTATGAGAGTGCGTCAACATGGACGACTACAACCAAATTAGTGAAACCTACAGCTGCAGGCCGTAACCTTGTTTGCGACCTTAGTGGTATAAAAAAACCTACTTTTCTGTTCTGTGATGAAAGCCATAGAAAACAGAAAAGAAACTGTCTCCACGGTTATTATACCGAAGATATCCCGGACATAAGCCAGAATGAGATATGTATGACTCTTAAATAGCTCACAAACAACAACACGCTGGGCGATTATGGCCAGACCAGAACAGACCTGTGCTTAAGAGCCTTCAGAAGCTATTAAACTCCGAAAACGCGGCAGCATGGCACAGAAGTGTAGTCATATTGTTCTATAAGAAGGGAGGGAAAGGAGCATAATAAGACGCTTTTAAATAACTTTTGACTTAGTCAGACTCAGAGTAATCAGCCATTATGCTTGACGTTTCTGATTCGATCGAAACCTTGGCTGTGCTCCAGTCTCTACAGAATGGTGCAGTGCCAAATAGACTATCGACATATCGAAGCATTGAAGTGTTTGTATAAAAACACCACTATGTCAATACGTCCCCAGAAGCTGAACTCAAAGCCAATTCAACTGTAGCGAGGAGTATAGAGAAGGTGATGTATGTCGTCATATCACCGAAGTTGTTCACCGCTGGGTTGGAGGATGTCTTCAGGCTCATGGACTGGGACGGACGTGGCATTAATATAAACGGCGAGTACCTCACCTTAGATTTGATGACGATATCGTAGTCATGGAAACCTTGGAAGACTTGGGCAAAATGCTCGATGACCTCTGTGGTGCCTTTCAACAAGTAAGTCTTAAAACGAAAAAGACGAAAATGGTATCAAATGCCCATGTTGTGCCTACTCCAGTGATAGTTGGAAACGCTCCACTTGAAGTTGTTGACGACTATACATTCGTAATCCAGCTAGGTAGGTCAAATTTCTAGAATGACTCGTTTGGGCAGCGTTCGGGAAGCTACGCCATTTATATTTTCGTCCCAATTACCATAGTATCTCAAAACGAAGCTCTTTGACCAATGTGTCTTGTCAGTGAAGGGAACGGAGACGTGGCTGCTCACTGTGGACCTTTCAAGAAAGCTCACTGTCACCCAAAGGGTAATAGAAGTGACTATTCGCGGAGTCTCATTGCGCGATCGAATCAGAAATTTAGAAATCCGCATTTGAACTAATGTCACCAACATAGCCCGAAGGATAGCCAAGCTTAAAAAATGGCAGTGGGCAGTGCATATAGCACGCAGAACAGATGGCCGAGGGGACTGTAAAGTTCTCTAGTTGCGACTACGTAACAGAAGACGCAGCGTGGGTTGCCCCCCATAAGGTGGACCGACGACTTGATAAAAATCGCAGACTAGCTTATGATGTTAATCTTGCTAACAGACTGTACATTGGGGGTTGACCTGGCTACATCGGCTACCTCTGGGGGCCAGGCCCCAGTCCCCCCTCGAAAATAGCCCAAGATACGCCTATTTGTGTATGTGTGTCTCTCTCTATGAATTGTCTGGTCAAGATAGTTCTTAGCTTTTGTTTCATTAAAATTGGTTACGTAGTTTAGGAAATATTTGTGTATGTACACTTGATCGGGAGGGAATCAACGTTTTTCGTCGGTTAAGTTAGTGTGATAGATGGAGTAGATGGATGAAATTTTCCCAATCAATGTAAAAGAAGGAGCAATAAAATAATTAAGTTATAAAACATTTCCTCCATTAAAGTTAAATTGGGCACTTTAGTAGAAATATATTACAAAGCAATTATTTTATCTTTAAAAAATATGGGAATAAAAAATTATCCAAACGCAATCAAACCAAGAAAGACTCGTACATTGGATTTTTCCTCCGGTATCTAATCGAACCGGTACCTACAATGATGGCTTTTTGCTAAATAGAATGATTCAGGCAATCTTTGCATGTTACTGGAAATTCATGCTCTAAATTTTATATGATGATATGCTTAACGCCTATAGATATGGGCAGCTCTTGTTATCTTTAGTCGAAAAACATTACAAGAGGGATACATAAAATAATACAATGGTAAATATCTATTAGTACCACAGACTGTAAGAGGGATATTAATGTGCGAAATCCTATTACAAAGCTAGATGCTCTAACTAACCAGTTGTCGGTTTCACCACTTGAACAGTCCACTACTGGACTTCAGATTCCTGCAGGTCAGTAGAAGTTATTGTCATAACGCAGCGTGGGTAGTCTTCCAACAATTTGGACCGGCGCGGGCGACCTGTAAAGATCGCCAGGTCTGGTACATGGTACCTAGATGCGGAAGGCACAGGGCCGGCAAGTAAACTAAAATACCTTTATTGAACTTACTTCCAAGGTTGTGTGTCTTGGCTATATAAAAAAATACAAGACAATAAAAAAGGGAAAAACAGATTTTTTTTACAAAAAATACGCCAATTGTCGTTAGCCGTGCCATGAAGAAGTGCAATGGAGCGCACTTATCATAATGTCCGCGAGTGCGCCCCGCCGGGCCATAATGGACCTTTTTGTAGACTAATTGTAGACAATAGTACATACACGGCCATCCCTTTGTCGGATACCGCACCGCGGTTCCTTATGATATCATGCTATTAGCATATAGCATCCATTTAGTGGTTTGAGTGGACGTAGGTAATATCTGGGTCACTCGCTTTGACTAACCACAATTTACTGTGGCAAATGCCACAGCAACTACAAAGGCTTGTGATTCACGGGGATTTTACCTATGACTTCCTATTATCTAATAGATTGCAAGTAGTTGCCATTGGCGGACGCAGGCCGCAGGCGGACCAGGGGAATAGTCTGTCCCCTGGTGTTCCACAAGGATCTATCATCGGTCCTACCCTTTACCGCCTACCTGTATAATATAACTGGTTCTATTCATCATGTCCATTGGCGTCTGTATACCCACATAATGATATCAAGATTTATAAGAAAATGAAATGAGTTTCAAAGCGACTTAGACTAGATTTGAATTGAACAAGTGTATGTTATTGGGGTTTGCCGTGTGGTATCTGGCAGAATAGAATAGCACCAATCCCTTACACTCGTGAGTGTCGTACAAGGCGACAAATGTTTTCCAGATTAAAGATCTAGATTCTCCATAGGCTGGACAATGGGCAGCAGCTTTTTCCATTGTTATATTCATAACACTACAATCTCCAACCCGCTTGGCAATCGTGAAGATTATGGCAATAACCTCCCCTTTCGTGGGAGAGGCTCTAAGTCCTGCAGTGGACTGTTATGGGCTGTGATGATGTTCTTGGTCTTTATCTACACGAAGCCTTCTAATTACTATAATCTGAACAACACTCCAATAAAAATACATGAATTTATTCGGGACACGGGATTGGGTGTAAATTTTTGCTCATCACCACAAAATCTCAAAGTCGTCACAAAGTCTACAAAATCTTAGGGTTAATTAACTTTTACCAATTATGTCAGTTATATAAAAGCGCTATATTTTGTTTAGATATGTATGTCCTATACTAGAGTAAGTTTTTGTGATACCTATATCAATTTTAAAACTCTTAGTTAACAACAACTCTTGGAGGTCAGATGGAAGTCGCTCTTGATCTGCTAAATCCTGGACCATGGTCAAGGCGGACCCTAGGCCCTCGTGCGTGTGAGCACAACAGGACATTATCGCCAGGATGATTAAAATATATTTGAAAACTGGTTTATTTTAGTTATATTGATTAAACTCTAGTTGATAGCACGCTTTTATGACAAAAATAGAAATATCACGAAGTAGGTATGTAAGCGCAATCTCGGAATATTGAACCTACATTTACTTCATTGCATATCATTATACAATACAGTATTAATTCTCTATTACAGGGGGGCACATCGACATTATATAATGTCATAATGTTATAATGTATTATTATATATTATATCAGCTCAGCATTGGAAAGAAACCGAAATTGTCAGAGATTAACAAATGTGTTCGTTAGCTCTATCGTTTGTCTATTTGGTATCCGATATCCGAATATATCCATTGTTATTCTGTAATCGAACCTGATACCTAATGGTGGAATTGGTGCTTATAACTTACTAGAATTTACTAGAATTTTATCTGAATCATCCCCATGAGTCGCAATCGTATTGCTGGTCAGACTATGCGTGACTTTACTTATAGCGATATCTCAGATAAAGCTAAGCTGATCCTGATAACAGTAAATATTTACTCTAGAATCAAGTAGTCACAAGACACATATAAAATATATACAAAATGTATAAAAATTTGATCTTTACATAATAAAAATTAGAACAAAATCGTCGTACGATTTACCAATACATTTGATCACCAATACATCAGATATGCTTTTAAAATAGGTGTCGCGGAAAGAAATAGGCAAGAATATGTATTTTTTCAATATCAAAATGTCACATTTTCCTGGCGATAAATGGGTAGGTAGTACCTATCAGGTAGTACTCTTTGTTATTATGGACTCCATTGTTATGGGCTGAAGCCTGTGTTTTATTTGTATGAAAGAAACCATTAGCGTTCGACATTGGACCATGTACAAATAAATGAGATCACCTGTTTCATTTCAATAAAAGTTTGTACTCTCCTATACAATGTGCGTTCAGTATGATTATGATACCACCTTCTAAAAGGAACAGTCACTTACTAGGAAGGAAGTATTCATCAAAACTGGATACGGAAAATTTGTCTCACTACGATAAGATAAATTTTGTGATTAGCATCTTAGTGCTACGGTAGTAAAATAATTAAAGAAAAATTTGATGAAAAATGTTTATAAATTTTTCCCTGTGTCACAAATAATAGTAGGTATGTTTAATGAACATAATATTGAACTTTTCCATGTTTCCGTCTGTAGGTTGTATCAAGTTAAAGAAACAAAACAATGTTGTCGTCTATAGCCAGAATTTTATCGCGATTCTATCACTCTCACTTATGAATGGGCATATTGTTTTCATACTAGGAGTAGAGATGTATCCATAATAAATTATGGTTAGGGATAGTTGAATAATAATTTATCGGTTATGAAGTTCGGATATGAAGTTGATTTGGATTATCCGATAGTTTCGGTTAGCTACCTCTAATATGGTTACGCAGATTCATTCCCTGCTTGGGAGTTTAACGTTACCGCTATCGCAAGCGGGTAACAGACTTGAAAAATTTACTTGCTGTTAAGTAAGTATCTATGCATTATAAAAACTAAACTAGTCATAACCAAATAGTAAGATAATGTAAAGGCTGAATTCGAAAAGTGCCAGCCACAGCGATAGATAAAGTCACGCAGTAATACCTAATGTATCTACAAATAATGACGATCAAGCATAAAATTAAGGCAACAGATGATGACAAGATATGATATAATGTAATGTATAAAAAGGGACGTTGTAATGTGACACTCCTAGTCGAAGTGGAGCAGGTGGTGCTATAACGAGATACTAGTGGGAGGATTTTTAAAACACATTGTTGAGTGCCGCGGTAATTACTTTTGTACTGGAATCGATCTCTACTTGTTAAATAAGGGAAACTTTTTTTTTTTCGGATTACTTAATAAAATAATGTCCACCCAAACATAATATATTTACCGGCAGAAAATGTGGTACATGTATTCAATGTGCTTAATGCAAGTGCAAACAAACTAGTTTATTATAAGATGGTTTGATGTGAATAGGTTTAAATTTATACCGTGATATACACGCATCCATTTACTGCTTCTGGTGTATAATAAATTGACCTGTTTAGTTGGTTTAAATGTAATTTAAAATTATTTTGCATTATGTAGACTAACTTTTTTTATATTTTTTATTTGCCGCCATCTCACCTGGTGGAAATGTGATGATGCGGCCTAAGATGGAGTATGCCTGTCTAGGTACAGCATATTCACTCTAGCTTTGTTGTCTTTATATTGTTATGCATAGGTTTTATTATTTTTTTAAGAGAGGTAGGGCATAGCGGGGTATCTCGTTCGAATTGGAGCCGCCCGACTGGGGAAGTACCTCCACCTTACAGAATATCGCAGCTAAATAATACTCTTTTAAATAGTATTGTGTTTCTGCCGGTGAGTAAGGTTTCCAGTGCTCCATGGGGTGGGGATTTGGGGAACCGTGGCTTTGGCAGTGGAGTGGCATTTGCTTTTTGCTGCCAGAGCAACGTGTTATAGAGGTGGGCAACGCATTAGCGATACTCTTGGTGTTGCTAATGTCTATAGGCAGTGGTGACCACTTTCCATCAGGTGGCCCGCTTGCCTGTTTGCCTACCGTATGACATAAAAAAAAAAAAAAATTGTTATAATTGTTTCGTTTATTGGTTTTTATTTTAAATGTTTGTATTGTAATATCTATGGGTTCATGTTGCCTTAAATAAATGATAACATAAAAATAAATAAACTTGAAGGCTTCTAGATTACAATGATCAAGGAACACACTCGCATGCAATTGTGTGGTCTAACAATTGTTATGTGCACGAACCTTTTTAACGTTATACCTAGAAAGTAAAGATTACTTTTTTTTATCATGGTTGTAAAACATGATTCCATCAATTATACTCTATTTCTTTCATCTTTTAATTATTTTGTCTGGTCCATTTCGAATACAGTCGTAAGAAAAAAACATGCACAAATACAATTTAATCACAAACTACTTACTTAAATGAACTAAATAGGTCAATAGAAACCTGTTCGCATCGAAACAACTTCTTAAAAACTTTGTATGTTTTTACACGTAAATGCTCACTAAATATTACTGAAAAAGAAACTTAAACACAAAAAGTGATTGCTAATTAGTTTGACTAAACAATTATTACACATAATAGGCACGGGGCCGTGTAAGTTGCGATTTACGAGCGCGTTCCTCGCAGATTTGTTTTTTTTATATTTTGTTGGCTCAGTAGGTCAGTTTACGAATATTGTATTTTTTTATAATCTGAGGCTTGTATGTCTGGTAATAGTTATGTACCTACAAGAATTTGTGATAAGCAAACATAATTTAATGTTTCATAACGAAAAATTATTTAAATTTGAGTTTTAAACGCGTTTTAAGAATGACGTTTAACGTTTTTTTGGATGTTGTTTTTGGTTCAACTTCATTAATGAACAATTTGGTGAAAAGTTTTTGTGATCAGGTATTATTAGATAAATACCACTAAGTACTACCTACCCTCAACTCTACTACTGTACTCTATTACCAACAACAGCTCAACGGGACTTATAATTTGTTATTATGTATTGTGGCAATATAGTGAGGCTAGTTGAACAGGCTCGGGAGCCGATTGCGATCCCATGACGTTATGTTAGTATTACTATTGTGAAGAAAATATTTATATTGCCACTGTAATTCAAACCTAAAAGCCGACCAACTTGTATTTAGAAAATAAATTATAATATTACTTTGACATGAATCAAATTAGAACGTCGATCATTATATATTTTGCGTCCGTCGAAATTAATTATTTGAGAGACAATGAAAGTGTTGGTAAGTAATATTTGGTTTGAGATTTCTTTTTCTGAGCTAAATTATTTGTACATTGTGTAAAAATTATTGGATAGATAAGTTTTACCGAATAAGATGGAACCTTGTCGAAGTAAATCGAAATGACAGTTCTCGGACGAAGCGTTACCTTCACGGAAAAAGAAAAACTAGGTATCAACTTCCTTTTTTACTTCAAAGAGAAACTATAGTGTGATCTACATTATCTCTTTGCTTTGTTGAATTGTCGTTTCGATTTACTTCAACAAGGTCCTTCCCACACTGATTGCGGGCAAGACTAATAATTTTGTGAATACAATTTCGTGAGCATTGACCAATGTATCTGTTTGGGTGGCAATTTGGATATTTCGATAGTAGGTATGCCAGTGGGCATTTATATAAGCCTAAGATAAAATAAATAACCTACCTATAATTAATATAAATTACAGATGAACCTTAATTTTTGATTTTAAGGTAAACAATTTATTTCTTTTAACTGTCGTTATATTTTTAGGACATAACACGGACAACAACATGCTTGTGCGAACAGAGGTAAGTTTTATGAGTGTAATTGTGCTGGTTAGGTACCTATAGATTACAAATAGTCATAGGACAGGCGTAGGTATAGCTCAACGAGCAACACAAGGTGGTCCGATTCGGCCCTTATTCTAAATCCCTTAAGCCTATTCAAACCGAACCTATTTTGATTAGGTATCGAACTAAGCAAAGCCGAACTAGCCGATGTGCATTATTTGCGGCCGATACCGGACCGACTTTTATAAAAATGTTGGTTAGATAAAAAAATCTTCCATTCGAATTAAAAACCTACTCTTTTTTTGAAGTCAGTTACAAAGAGAGCGATACGATAGATAATAACAAGTATGAATGTGGCGTAAAAGGAACTAAATGTGGATACCCGCGGGGACAAGTGACTTTATTACGTGGTGCGCGCGATGGAACGCCGGAGGCGCTGTCCTAATTGGATACGGTCGCGCGACGGGCGGTTTCGATGTATATAGTCTCACGACCGTTGGCAATTAAGACAGCGCCTGAAAGATTAGAATCCGCGTGCGGGTCCCGCTCAACAATGCCGTCGATGCGAACAGCGATGCCCTACAAGGCCCTCAATAGGGACACTACAGAAGAAAAAAGACACTGGCTTCCACCTCGCGGTCATATTATCGTTGTCAATTGATGCCAGAGAACCATAGTGATTTTAAAATTAAATTAAATTTTAAACCCCGATACGCGATTCTAACTCCCACATGATTGTTGGTTGTGTTGGGTGTTAATACTTTTATGTTACGTAAAAATAAGACTAAATAGGGCACAAGCACTATAGGTATTCATACAAATGATACTTATACCTATTAAGTAGTTACAATTTTCGAGGAGAGGCAATAAAGCAAAAATAAAAACGGTTTGAAAAGAAAATTTTAAAGGTCTACCTCGTAAGGGCCCGTTTATACGTCGCCGCTTACAAATCGCGGGGCGCGTCCGCCTACTCACCGCATACCCAACAGTTACTTACAAACTGTTAAGAATACAGTTGACCAACGTTTTGAAACATTCCTGAGCAAAACATTTAGTAGTAACAGTTCCATACACAAATATTGGAGCATCTTAATGAACAACTTAACTCACTCGTATCTCATTTACTTAAAAATATGAACATATATTTTCGTTCCCGTTGCAGGAGTGCCAGTGCCCGCTCAAAGTTGTAGGCCCCACAATTGTTGATTCGCCAATATGCAGCGGGCTGGCGTTTTTCATGATACTGCTGGAAGGTTACATCCGAGGGCGGTGCAACATAGCCACGCCCTGCAGCAACGTGGAGTCGGTGGAGAAGGTGGAACCGGAGTATGACTTCATAGTGGTGGGAGCAGGCGCGGGGGGCTCCGTAGTCGCCGGCAGGCTCAGTGAACATTTTACGGTAAGTGTTCTTAGGTTGCAGATATCCTGGACTATGTCCTGGCCACTTTCCATCAGGTGGACTGACCGTCCGTGTGCGAAAGAAAGAGTGTCATTTCATTACTTTTTAATGAGGCCCTAGTTGTTATTATCTTCAGCACTTACGCGCAGCAGCACGTAAGTGCTTCAGCTCTCATCTTCCTTGTCATTGAGGTACAAAAACATTGTGTAAATGAACACAATGTTTTTGTACCTCAATGACACAATGAATGATGAAATTAAAAAACGTTGTGGAAAATATTGAGAACATGGATTACATTGATTAGTCCAAGGCCTTTGACAAATTCTCACTCAATCTTTAAGCTCAAAGTAAGTGATCCCACGATGATCTCGTATGGTGGTTATCATTAATTGTATCTTCGGGGACGATCACAAACGGTATATACTTAAAAGTATTTACCTAAACTTTTATATAAACTAACTATTGGTGTTCCACAGGGCTCATACATAGGTCTATTGTTGTTATACGTAATTTCACCATTATGTGTTTTATTAACTCTCTCAGCCATATAATCCCCAATGCTGTATGTTCAGTTCAGTTCAGATTACATATTAACGGATAATATATAAGAGTTGTTGATTAGTGGTTATTAGACAAATACAACTACAAATTATTACTCCGCTGGTATTTAACTACTCAGAAGGTCCAAAATAACTAGACTGAAGGTATATCTTCTCCCTCAGGTGTTGTTGCTAGAAGCAGGTGGTTCCGAGCCAACGGGCGCCAGAATACCATCGTTCTACAGGGCGTTCTGGAGAAACGAGAAAGTGGACTGGGGCTATCGAACAGTGCCTGCCGATTACTGCCTCGATCAGAAGGGGAAAGGCTGCTACTGGCCTAGAGGAAAAGTTGTCGGTAAGTTTTAGTTTTTTCTTATCCCTTGTTACTCTCGTACTCTGGCACCTCTGTCTTTGACAGATTCATCTAGTTACCTCTATGTTAATCGACTACAATATACTCTTTATTTCTTTGGCTGAATTCGTTCAGAGAAAATTACCTGTATCTAAACCGTAGGTCAAAATTATCAGAAAAGTACGCGGTTTTTAAGTTCGCGAACTTACTTGGCTCGACATGGGTGAGACGTACGAACTAAATGTAAGCGATTTTTAAGTTCACGAACCAGCTCTCTTTTTTATTTATGACGTAAATAATTTGAGTCAATAGCTTCGAAAATCAGTCACTTTCGCAACAGAAAACCATAAAGTTAATTAAACTAAACTAATTTTATGCACAAAACACAACTGCACGAGATAAAAAAGAAAAAAAATATCGGCTCATGGCTCGCGGTGCTGACAGACGCGCGAGCCGAAGCCGCGAGCCGCGATCTACAAGCAAAAATCAAACATGTTGGATCGCCGGCGAGCTTACTCGGCGGTTTTAAAGTACGCGTATTTGGGTTGACACACGAGCGAGCAAAGTCGTCCAGCCACAAGTACGCGTACATACTTGCCCGTCTGTCAACCACTTTATAGGGGAGGGGGGGGCAACTCTACTCTTGGTGTTGCTAATGTCTATATGTTGCTAATAGGCAGTGGTGACCACTTTCCATCAGGTGGCCTGATTGCATGTTTGCCTAACATATGAAAAAAAAGTACACACCATTCAACACTCATCAAAGGTACGACGAAAAAGGAATATTTGTATGTCACAATAATTTATTCACTAAATGCTGCTCAAAGCATTCAGAAACTTCTGATCGGATTTAGGAGTCACATTCTCCAATAATTAAAATAGAGAGTAATATTTCAAAAGTTGACGAACGTCAATAACATACGTCACGAGTATATTTTTATACTAAAGAGGCAAACAAGCTTAGGCACGCCTGATAATAAGCAGTTTAAATACTGTTTGGGATCATTGTTTAACGTAACATCTTCAGGTGGGTCTAACGTCCTGAACGGCATGATGTACCACCGCGGGCACCGCGCTGACTACGACGACTGGGTGGCGGCGGGGGCGGAGGGCTGGAGCTGGGAGGAAAACCTGCAGTACTTTGATCTCAATGAGAACAACAAGCAAGTAGGCAGCGTCGTAGACGAAGAGTACCATTCCACCAGCGGCGTGATGCCAATTGAACAGGTATTTCATAAAATATTTCTAAAGCTCACTTAAAAGTAAGTAAAGTAAAGTAAAATTTATTTGTTGCACTTTTTTTCAAGGTATAAAAAGTATGAGACAATAACAAAAAGAGATACAAAAAAATACGTTAATTGTTATTAGCCCTGCCATGGAGGAGTGCAATGTGTCACACTTTTAAGAGAGGTAGGGCATAGCGGGGTATCCCGTTCGAATTGGGGTCGATCGACTGGGGAAGTACCTCCAGACCTTACAGAATACCGCAGCTAAACAATAATCTATTAAATAGTATTGTGTTTCTGCCGGTAAGTAAGGTTTCCAGTGCCATGGGGTGGGAACTTAGGGAACCGTGGCTTTGGCAGTGGAGGGACATTTGCCTTTTTGCTGCCAGAGTAACGTGTTATAGAGGTGTGCAACGCATTGGCGATCCTCTCGGTGTTGCTAATGTCTATAGGCAGTGGTGACCACTTTTCATCAGGTGGCCCGCTTGCCTGTTTGCTTTGCCCGTATTACATAAAAAAACCACGGCTGACGCAGTGGCGCTGGTTTGCAGTGCGCCCCAACTTGTTACTTGTGACCCCAAAATCCCCAAATTCTATCAGCGGCGTGATGACAATTGAACTGATACTTTTTAAATATTTCTGACTACATACTCTCTTGTCACCTGCAACCCCAAAATCCCTGTCAAGCTCAAGGATATTTATGTTCATCTTTCATAACTAATATGTTACAGTTCCCGTATCAATCACCATTCTTATACGAGATCATTGCTGCAATTAATGAGACATCTATTCCCGTGATCGCCGACATGAACAATCCCAACACGCCTGAGGGTTTCATGATAGCTCAAGCAATGACTGAGTGAGTTATATTTTGTTTTTGTTATTAATAATAGAGTAAGAGGAGAGTAGTAGATATGTTGAGCGCGCAACGGTTTACTGAAGGATAAAAGACGTAACAGAAATGGTTTTCGTCGTTGTATTTATAATATTTTTGTTATCTATCTTTTAATCTGACTTGCCTTTATCACATTTGTAACGAAATTTGGTTGAAAATGTTGAAATAATATTCAGGCTTGGCAGGCGGGTTGGACATAGTAATGTTTAAAACTCGACAGAAAACGCTGATGTCCACTTTCTGATCTATAGACATCTAGCTGGTTTAGCTGGCTAAGACATTAGTCGCCTTACGGCTTCCATCAAAGAAGGGCTTGATGCTATATTTTACTCTGCAGAAAAAAAAAGGTCTGCCGGATACAAACAATCCTATGTTTATAAAACTAGTGAACCCGGCGACTTTGTTCGCGTGGTGTTCTACTCCTACTCTAGGCCTACCCCAGTAAAGTAGACACTGATTAACTGACAGAATGATCAACGCATAACCGGAACTGCGGTATCTATATATACGTATACCCAAAGAAGCACTAAGATATTTAGAAATTCGCGCCGGAAGGTGACCAAATAAAAGTTGGTAGCAACAATTAAATTATGGAAGTTGTTGAATAAAAGTACTTCTAAAGTTCTAATACAGATATTACATGTTACAGGAACGGCCAACGAGTGACATCAGCTAGAGCCTACCTGAAACCAAAGTCTCAAAGGCCCAATTTGAGCTTAAAGACCAACGTTCATGTAGCTAAGGTGCTTTTCGATGAGGCCAGCGATGGTTGGAAAGCAGTCGGTGTGGAGTACATCGATGAAGATGGAAACACGCAAACAGTGAAAGCAAATAAGGAGGTAGGCCCTCCAATATTTAGAAAAAGAATGTTCGATTTCTTCTATAATACTTAGTTATATTAACGTAATAAATAATAAAAAATATGCTGGGAGAAATTTACACAGGGCCATCTAGCCCTAAAGTAAGCAAAGCTTGTGTTATGGATGTTAGATATCTGACAAACTACACATACACTACACCCAGACCCGTAACAGAAATTAAAATTCATCATTTCAGTTTCTGGTCGGCCGGGAATCGAACCTAGAGACCGGAATGTTAATTAACTTAACCACTCAGGTTGTAATGACAGCATATACGAGTATCACTCATTACATTACAAACTCTTGCAGGTCATCCTAAGTGCGGGTGCACTCAACACTCCTCATATACTGATGCTATCGGGCATAGGACCAAAAGAAACTTTGAACACATTCAACATTTCCGTCCTATCCGACCTGCCCGTGGGCAAGAACCTACAGAACCATTACGGCACAACTCTGTACTTCCTTTTAAAGGAAATGAACAATACCGAGGTATTAGACTGGTCCGTGTTCATGGACTACGTTCTGACTGGCGGTGGGCCAATGTCATCGACTGCTATAACACAGGTTTGTCGTCAATACCAATTATACAGAGTTTTTGATTCTCGAAGTATTTGTTCAGATCGATTGAGACTGTCTCTTCACACAAACTACATAGTAGTTATCGGTACGTCGAAATGTTGACAGGAATATATGGGAACGCCATCATGTTGGGACCCCGGGACGAGACCACAAGACAGACTGGTGCAATTTTGGATGGAAATAGGTTGCTAGTCTGAAGCCTTTTCAAGCTGACCCTGACGATATTGTAATTATAGGAAAATCTCTGGAGGAACTCGTGTTTGTTGCCATATAAGTATGTCTGTTGATAATATCTAATCTTCTGATGTATTCGTGCAATGTGCAATGGCAGCAAATCGATAATAAGATGCTCATAGATGGGGGATCCTTTCCAGTATGATACACGTGAATACGTCTTCCAACGGTAAACAATTTCGGAGAGATCAATCTCCCTATCTCACACCATCCTTCGCTAACACATTTTACCGCGTTCTCATCTGATGGTACGCGACGACGTGCCGGTAGATGGATGCATATAGAATGCCTGTCTAGAAAGAGTCCAGATTGTACAGTTCATACGGTAGTTTCATAATAGTGAAAGAATTTTTAAAATTAGTCTACTTAGAGTTTCGAAGATTTTCTAATACAATCTTACATTACCTAATTTTCTTTGTAAGCTAGATCACTATCTAATTTGAGTGAGTTTCCAGCTCACCGGACTCCTGTACTCAAGCCTGGCGGACAGGTCGCGCCTCCAGCCCGACATCCAGGTGTTCTTCAACGGCTTCTACGCGGAATGCTCCAAGACCGGCGCCATTGACGAGGTCGTCGGCGAGGGTGACAGCTACAAAAATGGATATAATATTTCGTATGTATTTGATGATATTTTAAGGAAGGGTCAGGTCAGGAGTATAATTATTTATATAACCTATACCGACGCTCATGTATGAAAATATTGATAATTAAGGAAAGGCAAGAGAGGTTTGACAGAACCGTAGCATGTATTCTCTGCCGATAAGCTAAAATGTATGACATTATCTCTGTATGTAAGTACTTGTGTATTTTCTAATGTAATACAATTCCTAAGGCACAGTGCACTTAACATTGAGTCATCATCATCAAGTCATTGGCTACAGGACATAGACCGAGCATTCCTTCCAAACCGTTGTCGCCTAAGTGTTTACCGTTATTGTTTATAACAATGATGTAAAAACTGATTTGATTTAATTAAGAAATAAAAAAGATGCCCGTTGCCTTAATTTATGATTTAAAATCGTATTTATTGTCATAATTTGTTTTCTGAAAATCTTTAATTGATTTTATGAAAATATCTTTATATGTAAACAAATAGTCTTTAATACCTGCATATTTGGATATACTACCAAAATGTTAGGCGCTTTAATTATTTTTTACTCGCTCTTGTAGTGTCAATGCCGCCTTGCTGCAACCGCGAGGGGTGGGATACCTGACGCTGCAGTCAACGGATCCCCTCGACCCGCCCCTCTTTTACCCCGGCTACTTCGAAGTAAAGGAAGACATCCTAATGCTCCGGGACGCTACTAGATATCTGCAGGAAATCTTCGAGACTGATGTTAGTATGTCCTATGTTGATTAGGTCGACCACATTATTAATTTTAAAAAAAATAAGTACCTAGATAATTTTGATTTTTTATACAAATACAACTTTAGGAACAAACGAGTAGTTAAACCACTGTCTAACCTATCATAACTTACATCTATGATTCATACGTTTGTATAGTGTTTTAAGGAATAAAGTATAAAATTGAACTGCAGGTGATCGATCGAGTTACGATCTCGGTATCACATATACCTAAAATATCAACTCGTCACTAGTATACATAATGTTAACAGATGCAACTCATCATTAAAATCTTGAAGTCTGTATTAAATCAAAGCAATTACAAATACAATCGGAAATATCAACCATCATTAAGTTTATTTTGGAAAACTAACAGCTACTATACAGTATGTATAGGTAGAAAAATGAGGTACCTAACCGTGTAACTAGTTCGAAAGTTCTCGTGAGAACGGAATGACAGTTCGTTACACTAACCGAAATAAATAACATTGCAAATTGGTGCCATGGTGCAGTAAATATGCACCCATTTGTAGAGTGCAGCTAGCATTTCTCTTTCAACTCTTTGTCTTCTCCAGAGAATGAAAAAGTGGGGCGCAAAGCTCGACCCAAAATACACTGAGGGATGCCAGGACTCCGGACCAGAGTGGTCTGATGCGTGGATCGACTGCATGGCGCGACTGAACACCGACCCACAGAACCACCAGCTGGGCACAGCCGCCATGGGACTCGTCACCGACCCTCAGCTCAGGGTGAAAGGTGTTTCTGGTAGGTTTTTGTTACCGCACTCATTTTTTTTGGAAATGGTATGAAATTTTCGTTCGATTTTATATTAAGAAAAATATCATCTTCATCATCTTGTCGTTAAATCCCTTTTGCACTCTCGCGCAACACGCGGGGGCCCGGGGTCCACCTATATTAAGAAAAAAATATAATGCTATTAAAATCAAAGCGGATGAAATAAAATAACTTGTTAGAAAATTATACTTTTAGATAAAGTAACGGGTATTATTTAAAAGTAGATGATAGTAAATCACTATCATCACCATCATTATCGCAGCGTTCTATGCGTTTCTGGCAATTGCCAGAAACCCCTGCCAGGGTCTGCTTATCTACAATTTTTATTTTTTATACCACTAAGGTGGCAAACAAGCTTGCGGCCCGCCTGATGGTAATACTATGGGTATAACCTAGGGGTATAAGTTCTTGCTGGGGCACCCTATAGAAAGTGGCACAGTGTCACTCTCACTAACAGGGAATGCACGTTCCAGGTCTCCGAGTGATGGACGCGTCAGCGATCCCCGCGCAAGTGACCGGGAACCCGCAGGCAGCCATCATGATGCTGGCCGAGAGGGGAGCTGCTAACCTCATCAGCGATTGGAGTTAGAATTTCACATACTGACCAATGATTGTATTTAAGGTTTAATAAAAGGTGATACTACCCACAGGTGGGATACAGGCGTGAGCTTTATGTATGTATGTAAAACGTGATAATAATGATAAGTTGACGTCCTTATTTGAAACCCAGCAGCTAGCACGATCGTCGCATATGAAGAGGTCCTCAGGAAGAATGAGAACGAATGAATTGAAGTGATAATTCGATTTTACAATTAATTAAAAAAGAAATACATTTTTAAAGACACAATCACACACAATCCACAAACATAATCACAGCCTGCAATCGACATTGCAGGCACAACTATACGTATTGACTACAGTTGACTAAAATTACCTAGGTAAAAACCTATCTTTATAGGTCCTGTAGGACCTATATCCAAAGTGGACCTAGTCCCAGTATTATGCAATGTAATTCATGATTTCATGACGTTTTGTATGATATGTCACCGTAAGATTATGAAAACCACATTAGCTTATGGTTCGGTAAAATTCTAACGCTATTCGTCGCTGCATGGGCCCAGCGGACGAAGCTCCCGCCCTGCGAGACTCCTCAACGTAAACACAATACAGCAAAGTTATATGTTGTAACATTAATATGTACGAAACTTCGAAAAATAATGAGTTAAATTGTAAACGGTTTGATGAACATTTTTCGATACTTTATAGTCTCGCTAGATAGATTATGAACTATAAACGTTTTCATAATCGTACGGCAACCGATACATTTTATCGCCCTCAACTAATTGAATAAAATATCAAATAGTATCTACATGCCTACCATATTTTCTTGGGAATGTAATAATTGCTCGGTATCATCATAGCTACCTATTTATAGAATAAAACCACGTTAAGTACGAATCGCTATTAAAAAAAATCACTGTATGGCAACTTTTGCCAAGTTTTTTATCTATTATAGAACGTCATTCATAAAAGTCATAAAAACAATTTGTTTTCTGTAGGATTGTTTATTTTTGTGAGTTACGAAAAATATTATAAAATAATGGGCAGAACAATTAAAAAGGAAGTAAGGGAGATAATTTTCAGCATGATTAATCATTTAGACAAAAGATCAAGCTGATAGTGACCAAATAACTGAATGTTTACAAGAAGGATTGACAAGGACAGAGGAGAACCACGGAGAACCCAGATTGCCATATTCACACTTTATTATTTTTACAACTGTCAGTCAATACAAACTTATCGTGGTCCTATTATACTTATCTACTTACAAAATATATCAAATACTAAATAAACTATACTATAACTAATAAACTATACGTAGTACATAGAACATTTTATAATAACTGCATTTATGTAGCCCATAATAAAACTTATTCAATAAACCGTTGTTAATTTTAAGATTGCAACTTCATTAATTCGTACAATAATTTGTACGTCCTATTCAAGAGCATAAGTGCATTTCTTACCAAGTTAAGAATCACATAGGAACCTATTCCCTAGTCAAAAAGCTGTATTAAAACGTCACTGAAATTTATCTTCGACAATATACGATTCTTGTAGAGTTGAGAAAATGTTTTTCTATCTGCAATAGACATTCAGTGTTGTTAGTAATGGAGATTTGTGCCACTGTACAGTTGTTAAAATGTTATTAGGATATTGATTGCATATTGTTATAACGAAAAACAAAAGAAGAACATATTAATTATAAAAGGAAGATCATAATCACTTTTAGTTATAGTTATTTGGTTAGTTTTTTTTAAACATAAAATTGATCCTTTGATCCTTTCTTGGAGGTCAAGGATGAGTTCTTGGAGCCTAATGGTTATAACATTATCTCCTTATTTCAGCCAATTCAATTTGTGTAACGAAAATCGATGCCTTAAATATCCTGTAGTTACATAATATGATTGTAGGTGCAAAGAAAATTAGTCTTTGTGGCAAAGTACTTATGCTCTTGAATTGCACGAATGCGTGTGCATTTTAATTACCTACCTAATTGACAAAAATGTATTTTATAAAATATATTATTAATACTTAATCTCAATTTATGTGTTTTACTATGTAGTTTTATGCAATATCGCAAACTTTCCCTAAAATAGCTAGGGTGTTTTTTAGGGGCGGAGAACTTTAAAATAAAATAAAATTAAGGAAAAAGTACTTAGTATACGTGAAACTAGCTTTATTGGGAATATAATTTCAGGGATTTACGGTTGATTAATGTGGCTGCCGCGACTGGCGCTTAGATGACCTAATCTGGATATTCTATTTCCATGCACTTTTCGCTTATAACTGGTTTATCGGTGTAGAAAAGTGACTTGACATATCTCCAAAGATAATAATGTAAGAGAGTTAGATCACGAAATCTCGGTAGCAAACGTGAAATTATTCATAGATAGAATAGAATAGAATAGAATAGAATACATTTATTGCACAGAAAAACAACACCACAAAATAAAATATACAAAGTAAAGAGTAAAAAAGAAATTAACAAAAATGAAATTAATAAAAAGAATATACCATTAGAAAAACACAGTTCATTTTTAAATATTATTGCTACACAGTGATGTTGCATATGCATGGGTGTGTTGTGGTGTGGTGATGTGTGCTGTGTAGATGTTCCTTCCTTTCCCCATACAAAATTTTGTTCGGCAATGAAGCTCTGAAGAATAAACCCACGATGGCCACATGACCGAAATCATATTCTAACATAAATGCCATAAAATTATATATATTTCCTTCTTTTTCTTTGTTTTATTTCAATTTTAAGTTCTCCGCTTCTAAAACAGACCCTTTATATGCATCGAGGCTACATGTGTGTTATTAGAATATAGTCTGCAATCTAGGGGGAGCGCATGTGGTGCTGGCCTTTGAGGTACGAACAGTGTTAGACACTACAAGGCTAACGTAGTCTACACATTTTTCTTCTGTGAAATTTTTGAACCCTGAAGCCTGAGGCTTCTCTCTCGAGAGCCGATTGGTCGTGACGGTATATTTAAAATAATAATCATCTTAATGTCGCGAGGGCCCGGGTCCGCCTTGACCATGATCCAAGATTTGGTAGATCAGGTAATTACAGTGGAGCGACTGCTGGATTTAGCTACGATCTCCAACTGTCCGGTCCACCTGATGGAAAGTCGCCATCGTCCCAGGACATCTGCAACCTAAGAGGAGCTTGGTGTCGGCCTTTGAGGTACATGTAGATATGCCTTTTGAAGAACATGTAGATATGCCTTTTGTTACAGTCCTGTATGGGCGTTCGAAGGCGACAACAAAGCAAAAAATTTAAATTGCTTTATTAATGAGTTACGCAAAGCTTTCAGTAGCGGCTTATTAGAAATTTCAACGGGGTTAATAGTAACTTGTGTAAATAAAGTCCCCATTTTGATTGTGGGCTACGTCTTTTATATCATCATTATGTTATATCATCTTTTATGCATCATTATGTCCGGGGTCCGCTTTCCTGCTACTTTTGGCCCACTTCGCTCGGTCTTCGGCATCCTTAGTGGTGAGCTTATTGGCACGCATATCCGTTCTGACTACGTGTAGCCATCGCTTCTTGGGTCGGCCTCTCCTTTCCGTGCCCGGCGGGGGCGGCATGGCCAGACACTTGTTCCCCACATAGCTTGCCGGTCTGCGCAAGACGTGGCCATACCATCGAAGGTGGCACTAAAAGGTGACGCCAAGGCTACCCCGAATGTGGGAATTTCGAACGCGATCCTTTCGTGAAACTCCACACATCCACCGCAGCATCTTCATTTCCGTGACGCGCAGCTCCTGCTTGTGTCGCTCTAGTAGGAGCCAAGTCTCGCTGCCGTATAGGCGAGCAGGTCTAATGATGATCTTATGGACCTGTCCCTTCAGCTTTATCGGCATTTTAGGGTCACAAATGACAGCTGCCACCTCTCGTCATTTGGCCCAAGCTGCGGATTTTCGGGCTTTGTCGTCGCTGTCGATGTCCCCCGGTTGCGCTTAGTACAGATCCCAGGTATCTGGCCTGATCCGTGCGCTTGACTTCATCTTCACCTATGCGCACGGGTAGGGGTTCTGCACTATTGCAGGCCATGAACCCTGTCTTCGCCACATTAATCTTCAGACCGCCTCAAGTGACTCCTTCCACTTTTTTACACGTTGGACTAGTCGCCCCTTGTCCGAGTCTATCAACGCGATATCGTCAGCATGCATGAGAAACCACGGAGGCACCTCGTGGTAGTCTCGGATGCTTAATACGTCTAATATAGCGTCTAAATAGAAGTGGACTAAACACAGAGCCCTAATGTACCCCAACGGTAATAGAGAACGGGTTGGTGTCACCAACAGCAGTTCTTACTATTGAATCGGAATCGCGGTACATGTTTCGGATAATGTCAATTTAGGCTTCGGGCACCGACTTGGACCGCAGTGCCCACCAGAACATCTCCCGAGGGACTCAGTCAGAGTCCTTCTACATGTCCAGAAACAGGAAATGCAGGGGCGTGTTCTTTGATATGTATCCCTCCATGATAGTTCTCAGGGCAAATACGGGGTCCATGGTCCCACAACCCGGCCCCAACCCATATTGACACTCCGAGATTGTACACTCCCGTCGGATCCGAGAGTCCACAATGCGTTCGAAGAGCTTCATGGTGTGAGACATCACCTTTATACCGCGGTAGTTGGTGCATTCCCGCACCGAGCCCTTGCCTTTATAGACTGGAGTACTGAATACTCAGACTCCATTGATCGGGTATCTTTCCGGTGAGGAGAATGTGGTTATAAAGGTCGGTAAGAATGCTCACACCACGAGAGCCCATCGATTTCCATGCCTCGATAGGGACTTCATCGGGCCCGAGAGCTTTCTGATTCTTCATGCGGCGAAGAGCTGTCTCGACTTCCTCAGGCCTTATCGGTTGCACAAACGTCGATAAATGGAATTCCAGTGGATATTTCTACTATGGCGTCAAGTTATTACAATGTACTAATTTAATGAAAAACTGTTTACCAGTGTGGCTCGAATCTAGCATTGAACTTTTATAGGATGTTGATGAAACACATTATTAATTAAATCGTTAAATGGTTGTTACACGAATTTTGTTTGAAGTCTCTGCTAGGGCGCCAGTTTATTCCATTGTGCCATGTAGGAACCCAGCCAATTAAAGTACCGATATATGTAGATTTTATTTGTAGTTTTTGTAGACTTCGAAGAGCCTTCTAAACACTGTGGTCTTCAACGCGTCTGCCAAGTGTGGAGAATGTGGCAAAGCCATCTGCTAAAGTGACTTGAATCCAGTATTGAACTTTTATAGGCTTTTATCAAACACGCGTTTACATTATTTATTACATCGTTAAGTAGAAGAAAATAGAGGGTCGAATTATGTTAGAAATCTCTACTACTACTAAGTTGGGCGCCAATAAAATTGTCTGTAGTTTTTATTTTTATCTATTTTCGTAGAGTTTGAAGACGGATCTGAACGCTGCTGTTTTCAATCGTCTGCCTAGTATAGAATTTATAGCAAAATCGTCCACTGATATGAATGGGGCTCAACTTCAGTAATGGAGTTTGTGTGCTGTTCTCAATGACAGTATACCTACTGACACTTACTGCATGAATAACTAAAAAGCTATATAGTGATAACTAATATTGTAAAATATCTAAAAAAAAATAAACATAATAGTATAGTTATAGGTATAGTTTATTTATCCTTTTTTACAGTCCTCTTCGTGTTATTCACTCCAATCCTTGTGAACGTTAGCCGCTCCTCGCTCGGCCAGCATCATTATCGCCGCCTGCGGGTTCCCGGTTATGTACGCCGGAATCGCGGCCGCGTCCATCACTCGCAGCCCTGGAAATATATTACCCTAAGTAGGTATATGAATAAGTGCCCTAAATACTTGTAAAGCTTTTTAACATGTTCCTGTACTAAGGGAACTAACACCCGGTTTCTGAAACGCTTGTCAAATCATTGATTAGCTAACAGACTGTCACATTTAACAAACTCTTAAATCACTGTGGGTTTCTGAAAGGCCAATCAATCTAAAATTAGCTAATCGACCATTAACAAGAGATCAATTTTTTCGTCTGACTACGCCTACTAAAATCAGTCACATTCATTCACTCATATATGTTTTGTTTCTGTCTCACGCATTGATTTGTCTCTGTCCCTAGCGGCCTCTTGATAGCGGCGCGGAACATTCAACTTTTAGATGAAACTGATAGCGATTGTATAGTTTTCGTGTAAAATCGAAAATTATCAAAAAATATACAGAGCGAGAAAAGAGAACTTATAACAATATTTATGTTATAGGGTCACGGGTTCCAGTGGGTCAGTCATCCCATCATCATCATCTTTCGGCAGTTAGGTAGGTCCCGGTCCACTGCTGAATACAGGCCTCCCACGGCTTACACTCCGGTCGACTCTGTTATTTTGCATCCATCGGCTCCCTAGGACCTTAAAGAGGTCGTCCTTCTATCTCTTGGGGTAAAAAGTTCGCCACTCAACAACATCCGCCCCATCGGCTATCGGTTCTGTGAGTTTCTCCCAATAATCCCATTAGTTAAATCCTGGTTAGAGTCCAGGACACAGACCGGTTCGTGGTTCAGGTCCAGGTCCAGGTCCTGGTTCAGGTCCAGGACCTGACCCCGAACCAGGTCCTGGTCCAGCTAATGTTTATGGTCTATGTGCTGGCACTGGTCTAGATCCTGGTTTTAGTTCAAGCTCAAATTGTGTTCAAGGTCCTGGACCAGAACCTGGACCCTAGACCTGGACTTTGTCTTGGACCAAAACTAGGACCGGGACCAGGGCCAGGAGCAAGACCTAGACCAAGAAAATCGGATATAATTTCTTTTGACAATCGGTTAATTGGTCGATTTTCGCTAATTAAAATAACAAGACGATAACATACAGTTAACATGAGAAATAGCTTTCCGGAAACCCAAAATCACAGCCGTTAATTAAAGATTTGACAATCCGTTGACAAGCTGTCAACAAACTGTCAATTGGCCCTATCAGAAACCCAAACTGCATTTAATCAGAGTTTAACAAGCTGTTACGTAATTTTTGCGTTAACAAGCGTTTCAAAAACCGGGTGTAAGTGTACCAGTGCTGCAAGTAACACTGTCAGCATAGAGTCAAGATCGGATCGGTATCGCTCGCTAAAGTATCGCCGCCATGTTTACGAAATAAAAGTTAGTCCGTATTATTGTTATCTGTCATATACAGTCTATCAAGTAAGATGCCTTTACAATGATGTTGTAGAACATACCAGATACACCTTTCACTCTGAGCTGAGGGTCGATAACTAGTCCGATGGCAGCTGTCGACTGCTGGTGGTTCTGTGGGTTGGTGTTCAGTCGCGCCATGCATTCTATCCAGGGGTCAGACCATGCTGCGCCAGAATCTTCGCATCCCTTTTCATAGTGTGGGTCAAGCTTCGCTCCCAATTTTTTCATTGTCTGTTGGGAGAGGTTTGGAGACTTAAAGTATTACAACCAAAGTAATTTAATATTTGTTATACATAGACAGACAAACTGAACGACTAAACTGACTGACTGAAGACTGACAGAAAGCGACTTTTAGTATGTAAGCAAAGGATATGGGCGTCATATCCTGTTGATCTGATATATCTTGAATAAAGTAAAGCAAATCTGACTGAACGCCCTTTTGTATACTAACATTTGTCTCGAAGAGTTTCCGCACAAATCTCGTAGCGTCCCGGAGCATTATGATGTCGTCATTCTCTTTGAAGTAGCCGGGGTAGAAGAGTGGCGGGACGAGAGGGTCCGCGGACTGCAGCGTCAAATATCCCGCGCTCCGTGGTTGCAGCAAAATGGCACTGGCGCTACAAGAGCAGTTTAAGTTATGCCAACAAAAATAGTTAAAAAGTTAAAAATTCTGGTTATCGTAGGAACAGGTAACTTCACATTCATTTCTCTAGGCACAACAAGGGGGGTTTTGAGGCCCCACCACCACCTCAGGGGCCCAAGCCATCCTCACTTGCTCGTGGTCCCCCTGATGGCAGACGGACGAGGCTCTGGCGAATTGGCTTTTCCCTAACGGGTTGTGCGGGTCGGATGGGAGTCGATGCACGTAAAAAGCCAAAGCCCCACAAAGTTAATGGCAAATCGTAAAATAAAACCGGGCACAGATAGGGCGTCGCTGCAAAACGACGCGCAGGGGGATCGCCCTACTCCTGTGTCAAGTCGGTTAGGGCTACCGGGTCCAGGGCGGGCCCGGTGAAAGACGCTAGCCTACAGAAAGGTCCGCTTTGCGTCGTGGAACCTTGGCACGCTGACCGGACGGGCGTGTGAGCTGGCCGATGTGCTTGCCAGGCGAAGGGTGGCAATGGCGTTCGTGCAGGAGACTCGGTGGAGAGGCAACAGGTCCCGCAACATCGGGAACGGCTACAAGCTAATATAAACGGGCTCTCTGAGTGGGGACGAGGGGGGCGTGGGGGTAGTGCTCTCTGAAGATTTTCGATACAGTGTCTTGGATGTGAAGCGTATAAGCGACCGCTTTATGTTTGTGGGAGTGCTTGTCGAAGGGGTCGTGACCAACTTGATAAGGCGCTGTTCTGGGGGCAATTCGGGGAAGTACTGCGAAACATTCCGTTGTCACAGGGTATTGTTGTGAGTGGCAATCTGAACGGTCATGTGGGTGAGAAGTGTGAGGAGTTTGGCCGTGTTCATGGCGGTTTTGGTATTGGGAGCGGTAACGCTGAAGGGGAAGAAATTCTTCGGACGTGTGCGGCTGCCGATCTGGCCATCGTGAACACCTTTTTCAGAAGAAATCCGAGCATCTGATCACCTATAGGAGTGGAAGGGGCGCCACCCAGATCGATCACTTTCTCACTCGGAGAGACAGTATTGGCAAAGTAGCCAAATAAGGTCGGCGATCTGAGTGGTTCAATGGTCAACCACGCAAGAGGTCCCGGGTTCGATTCCCGGCCGGGCAGAAATTGATATGATGAATTTTAATTTCTGTTACGGGTCTGGGTGTTCTATGTATAATAAGTATGTATTTAAAAGTATTTAAGTAGTATATCAGTTATCTAGCACCCATAGCACAAGCTTTACTTAGTTTGGGGCTAGATGGCGCTGTGTGAATTTGTCCACGAATATTTATTTATTTAATAACCTGTAAGATCATACCCGGAGAGAGTCTCACTGCCCAACATCGGGTCCTTGTGATGGACCTGCGCGTAAAACCCCGAGGCAAATACCGGGAGCAGTGCCGACGCCAAACTCGGTGGTGGCTGCTTCAAGGAACCAAGTCTCACGAGTTCGCCGCTGCTGTCAGCGATCTTAGTAGCGACAGACGGCTAACCCGTCCAACAACTTTGGGACAGAACTCAGGCAGCTATCGCACTATCTAAGGGCTATCGTGTCTAGGGGTGGTCGCAGGCTTGACAAGGAGACCTGGTGGTGGAACGACACAGTCCAGAGGGAGACCAGGCTGAAGAAAGCCCTCTTTAAAAAGTTTCAAGCGTTTAGATCTCCTGAAGACCACGCTGCATACAGGGATGATACAGGGACAGCAAACGAGAGCCAGCCAGAGCCGGACAAGACCACTTACGTCCTTTGTACGATAAAGTTGGAATCGTCTGAGGGGCAGAAACTCATTAACAAGTCGGCACGATCGAGGGTTAAAGCGGCACAGGACATTTCCACGTGCCGCTGTGTAAATGACTCTAGCGGTAACCTGTTATGCGATGACCGCGCGGTAGAGGAGAGATGGCGCTCGTTCTTCCACGAGCTGCTTAACAAGCAGCAAAAAGAGGTGCATCCCCGGACCTAACTCGGAACCGAGGACTTGTGCCACTGATAAAGCCTGAGGAAGTCGAGACAGCTCTTCGCCGCATGAGAAATCGGAAAGCTGTCGGGCACGATAAAGTCCCTATCGAGGCATGGAAATCGATAGGCTCTCGTGGTGTGAGCATTATTACCGCATTCTCCTCACCGGGAAGATACCCGACCAATGGAGGCTGAGTATTATTACTCCAATCTATAAAGGCAAGGGCTCGGTGCGGGAGTATCTCAACCACCGCAGTATAAAGGTGATGTCTTACACCATAAAGCTCTTCGAACGCATTGTGTACTCTCGGATCCGACGGGAGAGTACAATATCTGAGTGTCAATATGGGTTTCGGCCGGGTTGTGGGACCATGGACCCCGTATTTGCCCTGAGAACTCTCATGGAGGGATATAGATCAAAGAACACGCCCCTGCATTTCCTGTTTCTGGACATGCAGAAGACCTTTGACTGTGTCCCTCGGGAGATGATCTGGTGGGCACTGCGGTTCAAATCGGTGCCTGAGACCTATATTGATATTATCCGAAACATCTACCGCGATTCCGATTCAATAGTGAGGACTGCTGTTGGTGACGCCAACCCGTTCCCTATTACCGTTGGGGTACATCAGGGCTCAGTGCTTAATCCACTTCTATTCAGCGTGATATTAGACGTACTGTCAGATAGCATCCGAGACTACCACGAGGTGCCTCCGTGGCTTCTAATGTATGCTAACGATATCGCGTTGATAGACTCGGACCAGGGGCGACTAGTCCAACGTGTAAAAAATTGGAAGGAGTCACTTGAGAACGGCGGTTTAAAGATTAATGTGGCGAAGACACAGTACATGGCCTGCAACAGTGCAGATCCCCTACCCGTGCGCATAGGCGAAGATGAAGTCAAGCGCACGGATCAAGCCAGATACCTGGGATCTCTACTAAGCGCAACCGGTGACATCGACAGCGGCGTCAAAGCCCGAATATCCGCAGCTTGGGCCAAATGGCGAGAGGTGACAGGTGTCATTTGTGACTAAAATGCCGATAAAGCTGAAGAGACAGGTCTATAAGACCATCATTAGACCTGCTCTCCTATACGGCAGCGAGACTTGGCCCCTACTAAAGCGACACAAACAGGAGCTGCGCGTCACGAAAATGAAGATGCTGCGGTGGATGTGTGGAGTTTCACGAAAGGATCGCGTTCGAAATTCCCACATTAGGGGTAGCTTTGGCATCCGTGACATCGCAGAAAAGCTGCAAGAGTGCCGCCTTCGATGGTATGGCCACGTCTTACGCAGACCGGCAAGCTATGTGAGAAACAAGTGTCTGGCCACGCCGCCCCCGCCGGGCACGGGAAGGAGAGGCCGGCCCAAGAAGCGATGGCTTGAAGTAGTCAGAACGGATATGCGTGCCAATAAGCTCACCACTAATGATGCCGAAGACCGAGCGAAGTGGGCCAAGACTAAGGAGTAAGAGCAGGAAGGCGGACTCTGGGCCCTCGCGTACCGCGCGGGGGCGCAACCGGGACATAACGCCAAGATGATGATGATAATGAATACCAGCGCAACCGATTAGTTCCGCCAGAGGTTTGTAAGGTGTGCTCACTACCTGTACCTATTCCATTACTTAGTAGGAAGATACATTATCCGCGCGCTTGATCTTTGCTCTAGACTAACTCCTACTAGAGAGATCGTAAAGTGCTATGTATTTACAGATTAACCGTTAGGACGTGACCTACGGTCCGGGCTTGTTATGCTGGCCTTTCAGGCATTCCGTCATGCGCCATATATTAAACCCTCAATGGATTAGAATAACAGTACCCACAGCGGAAGCCCGCCCGACGTCCCTCTCAACGCAGCGGACGCTCTTAGTTTTTGTAGTCAGCTGTATTTAGCTTTAGCTTATCTCTGGTCTTTTGGAACAAAGACTCACTAGGTTCCCTTAGTTTTTCAATTGTTATTCTTAGAATTCCTATTCCTATAGAATAAGCTCAATTAGCCGATTAGAATGTCGCATCACAAGATAGGCACAAAAATCTTTGACCTATTAGAAAAACCGAAGTTGCTATCATTTGTATGCCCGTCGACGCTGACGCTGATGTAGGTACATTGAATAATCCAATTAGATCTTCTGATCTAGGGAGATCTTAGCTGGTCTATCACAACACAAATGTATTGGATCGCCTGTCGTGAGTGGATTCTACTCTCTAATGTGTGAATACAAATAGACACGTACGATATTTTATGTCCATCCCGATAGGAGTTGCCTTCACCAATGGGTTCCTTGATGACCCCGGTCTTGGAGCACTCCGCGTAGCCGTGGCCAAAGAAAAACTGGAGATCGGGCTGGGTCCGCGTCCTGTTCGCAAGGCTTGAGTATATATGACCTGTAAACTGGAAACACACAAAAGTGAAGTGGAAATAGATAAAATTTGATACAAAAAAATATATTGTTGAAGATTAATTTTGTATTAGGCTACCTCTCACCTCTCGACTGTGACGGCAAAATGATATCAAGGTGGTGGCCTTAGATGCATCAGGTAGCCTACTTAGGTACTAATTTGAAACAAAGAAGACCTAAAATGTGCTCCAACAGACATACCGACACCATACAACTGTCGATTCTGCATTGCTTAAGCGACATAATTAATTTCGTTTGAAATTGGCTATCTACCGATCCGTTACACCGTAGGTACTTGAACTAGGAGTGAGAGGACGAGGTCTCTGAGAAACTTAGTGAATTGAATGGTGCATCTATTGAAGATTACGGGACGAAGGTGATGGATTTAAATTGTGAATTAGATTTAGATATGTATTGTCGAACCTGCGTTAAACCAGTCGACGACATTGGCCCACTGCCTGTCAGCACGTAATGCATCAGCCCGGCCCAGTCCAAGTGCTCGGTGTTATTTAGTTTCGTTAGAAGAAAGTGCAAAGTTATGCCGTAATGATTTTGCATATTCTTGCCTACTGGCAGATCCGCTATGACGGGTATTTTGAATTTGTTCAACGTGTCTTTTGGTCCTATCCCCGATAACATTAGTATTTGAGGAGTATTGAGCGCACCTGCACTTAAGATGACCTGCAAAGTTTACAAAAATTATAAATAATTCGTTGATGATCTCTTAATTGCTTTTGAGCTTATTATGAGCCGACCTCCTTTTTCGCTTTTACTGTTTGTTTCTTTCCGTTTTCATCTATGTACTCTACACCAACTGCTCTGTGAGTATCATTGATATTTTCGAAAAGTACTTTAGTTACTTGAGCATTAGTCTTTAAGCTCAGATTGGGTCTTTCAGAATGTTTCTTCAGATATGCTCGAGCTGTTGTCACTCGTTGGCCATTTCTAGAATAAGAAATAACTCTGGTAAGATGAATATTTTGTCCTGAGTTAATTACGCTAACAAAACTAGAAATGAAATTCTAAAGGTAGGTAAATTGTAATACAATGTTAACTAGAAATTAAAATTTGGATATCATTTGATGTGGAAAAGCACGTATTTTACAGCGCCATTCGTAGGCGTAAACTTTTTCTTCAGATATGCTCTAGCTGCTGTCACACGTTGACCGTTTCTATAGTAATAAAATAAACTCTGGTATGAAAATTAAATTAATAATGACATGCACCCAATGGGCCCTAATCCAACCCAGAAAAAAATACTGTAACATGATCTTGTAAAACCTAGCGTGTATCTCACAAAACTGGAATTGAATAAAAAAGTCGATTGACTTGAAAATCTGCACTTTTTATAACAACCCCATAAAAATTTTCTTCTTCAAACGGGAACACAACAATGTAAGCATTGTTGCTTGGCGGCAGAAATAGATGGTGCGGTGGTACTCACCCAGGCGGACTCCTCAGGCGTCACACAGTCCTACCACCTGATAAAGTAACAATTTAATAGTAAACAACGAAGTTATTTTTAGTAGATAGGGACGTTGTTTTAAGTTCCAACTTATGCCGACTTTTCGGAACTTGGCATCCATCTCTTAGATCTCAAACCTAATTGTTGTCCCTTTTTACATTCATAACAGTTAGCAGAGGACTCACTCAATCATTTTCTGGACGATCCCGAACCCCACAGGTGTGTTGGGATCGCTCAAGTCGGCGATGATGGGCATGGATGTCTCGTTGATCGCGGCGATGAGCTTATTCAGGAACGCCGGTTGATGTGAAAACTGGCAGAACAGACAGAATAGGGTTGTTACGCATGGGAAGCACATGAAGGAAAGTACTGCGATGGATGTGCGGCTTATGAGTACATCCGTGGCAGCTTTAGCGTGAGAGCCACCGCGGATAAGATTGAAGAGGCTCGCCTACGCGTGATCACGTGTTGTGTAAAAGGATACGCGGGCAATGAGCAGTTTTCCAATAGGTATCTAAAGCATTACTAACCACTCACTAGATGGCGCCCCGACAATTTTGGTAATTGATAATCACTTGAAGTAAGTTCTTAGCAAAGAGGATATAAACACTGAGTACGTTGTATTGGATTATATTGTATTTGTTAATAGTTTTCAACCATTTTAGAGGTTTTAATAATAGTGCCAACTTATATAAATATTTCTGTGTAGGTATATTTCGTTCAACTTTTAACAGTTATTTAGGTTTTAAGACTTTCGTGGTTATTCACTACACTTTCACTACATGGAAGTAGCCAAGTTACTTGAACACTGCCTCAACACCAATTATTTTTTGTACAATGGCCAATACTACCTACAGATTGATGGTGTTGCTATGGGTAGTCCTGTTGCTCCAATTGTAGCAAATATATGGATGGAATTTATAGAAAACACCTCTATTCTGACAACACCATCAGTTGTAAAGCTATGGAAAAGGTACGTAGATGACGTTTTTTGTATAATAGAAGGAAAAGAGGAACGAGTAAAAGAATATTTGGTATTTTTAAACAATATTCATCCAAAAATGAAGTTTACTTTGGAAGTTGAAGAACAACGGAAGCTTGCGTTCTTGGATGTATTGGTGATTGCTAAAGTAGATGGAAATTTGGGTCACTCTGTCCACAGAAAAATAACACATACAGACAAGTATTTACATGCGACTCCTCACCATCACCCACGTCATCTAGATTCTGTGGTGAGATCACTGACAGACAGAGCTTACGATGTATGTGATGTCAACCATCTTTCACAAGAGCTGGAGCATGTGAGGGCTGTTCTTGGACGTAACGGGTACAGCGTGACAGCCTGCAAACCTAAACGCACCACAAAAATGAGAAAGGAGGAGGCACAGCGACAGCCAGCGTTTTTGCCATACGTGAGAGGGGTAACTGATAAAATTGGTAAATTCTTAGGGAAATATTCTATAAAAACTGTTTTTACCCCCTTTAGCAAAATAAGAGAGCTGCTTCGTTCGCCTAAGGACTGCCTACCTCTTCAAACTCCTGGCGTCTATAAAGTGAACTGCAGTTGTGGCAGCTCATACATCGGTCAAACAAAACGAACAATTGTCGACCGCATGAAGGAGCATATAAGAGCTGTAAGGAACAACGACGCACAGAAGTCGGCCATAGCACAACACCTGACTCAAAGCGAAACGAATCATTGGATCGAGTAACATAACCCCCAAGTACTGTCGACGGAACGTCACTATATACCACGCCTAGTGCGAGAGGCAATAGAAATAACGAAATACAAAAATTTTAATCGTGAAGATGGGTTTAAACTGTCCAGTGCGTGGAATCCAGTGTTAAATGTAGACAATCGTAAAAGTAGTTCGATTTCAGTTTCGCGTAAAGACGTAGTGAGTTTCGTGTGTCGCGGGAATCAAGCGAGTAACAATGGTAGTGGTTCGAGAGTTCAAAGTGAGGGTAATCGTCGAATCCGAAAGAGGGTGGACCGATATGTCTGTCCTTAGGAGCGACTTCACACAGCGGCACCAGTCAACTCGTGACCATGACGCATGCAACTGCGTCGAAATATCGAGGTAAAAACAATACTAACAGTTTTAACAGTTATTGTTATTTTAATAAACATTTTATTTTTAAGTTTAGTATTAGTTGGCTGCATGAAATCACTGCCTCTATCAAACAGATTATAAAAAGATTACCAAAATTGTAGGAGCGCCATCTATTGATGCTTTTTGAAACCAACTGACAATACCTACTGGAAAACTCCTCATTGGTGCTTAATCTGCCGGTATCAAACAAGAGGTCCCGTGGGAGTGCGACTACCACTCCCACAGAAGCGATGATTTGACAGATGCAAGAGCCAACGGCCACCATCGTGATGATGCTGTCGACCGGCCGAAGTGGAGGAGGAAGAGGAATCAGGCAGAAGCGGGAATGAAGGAAATTCTGAAATATTTGTATTACTACCTGTTGAATTGGCATCACGCCGCTGATAGAATGGTACTTGGCATTTACGACGCTGCCAACTTGCTTGTTGTTCTCATTAAGGTCAAAGTACGGCAGGTTCTCCTTATAGCTCCAGCCCTCTGCCCCTGCTGCCACCCAATCGTCATAGTCGGCGCGGTGCCCGCGGTGGTACGTCATGCCGTTTATAACGTTGGACCCACCTGAAATTATTAGTCTGTTAACTACCTGCTCTTGCCTTAGAACGATGTTTTTTATTTGCAAATAATATTTTTGTAAAGAAAAAAGATAAGTGTCCCATTTCAATAAAGGAAAGTTACATATAGACTTACCGACAACTTTTCCTCTAGACCAGTTGCAACCTTTGCCGTCCTGATTGTGACAATAATTGTCGGGCACAGTATGGTATCCCCAATCCATCTTCTCGTTGCCAAAGTAATTTCTGTACAATGATGGTATTCTTGCGAGCGTTGGTTCGGGGCCCCCTGCTTCTAACAGCAAAACCTACACAGGAGTATGCCTTTAATATCATGAGCGTCTGATACGATGTGACACATGAATTTTGTGCTGTGTGTTTGAGTGTAATAAATGTGTTTTACTTTACTTTACTTTACATGATATTCACCATTCATTTACAGCGACTAGACCGTCTTTGCCCACAGATTGGATAAGTATTTCATCGTGTATTTTTTTATAACATATAAAACTAAGCTTTTACATATTTTTGACATTCTGGAATACAAAAAGCTTGTGTGATTGCGTCTAGAAACCTTGTCTTATTGTATAGATTGTAATATAAGAAATCTGCAACAGTTAATGAGCGTAGTGAACTCACAACTTTAAGCATTTTCGTTGTCTAATAGACGTGATTGTAAAATAAATACGCTTAAGTCAAATAAAATGCGAGCGCGTTGATAAAAATTTCCAGTTTATCAGTAACTGGAAAAAATCATAGGTCAAAAAAATCAAAGGTAATCAAATCATAAGAGGGGGGAGGAGTGGTGGGTAAGGTTTCTGATCACTTGCCGTATAATGGCCACTGAGCCTGCTGGCAACGATGGGCCCCGCCACGCCTGCTCCCACCACGATGAAGTCGTACTCAGGCTCCACCTGCTCCACCGGCTCCACGTTGTCGCAGGGCGTGGCTATTTTGCATCGCCCTCGGATGTAACCTTCCAGTAGTATCATGAATAGCGATACACTGCATATTTTCGATTCGGCAATGGACGGGCCTATTTCTTTGAGCGGGCATTTGCACACCTGGGATAAGATGATTATAAATTATAATTAAAATAAAATACTGTTGAACGATTACAAGCATGGCAAAAATCGTCAAATAAAAAAAAGCAGCGGAGTGTTTTGTCCAAACTGCTTTAAAAGAACGATTCATACCGCGGTCAAAATTATACATGGTGCTGAACTGATTTCGAAAATTCTGTAACTAACAGGAAGCTACACTATTCCCGAGTGTCATAGGATACTTTGGATCCTGGAAAAATAATTCCTATTATTTCATTCGGAATAGTTGAAAGTTTATAAAGATACAAACTGTAAATCACGGGGGCCCATAAGAACACTCACCTCTGTTTGAATTATCATATCGTAGACTTAGATTTAACTAGATTTGACTGGTTAATTCCTGAAATATGTTCAAATTGAAGCTGCCCGACTGGGGTCGTATCTGCACCTTACTAAATATCGCAGCCAAACAATACTGTTTTCAAAAGTATTGTGTTCCTGCCGATGAATAAGGTCTCCTGTGCGGCGGCCTGTGTGGGCGGTGTGTTGGCCAGTTCAGGGAGACCAAGTGAAGCGGTTATCCGCTGGTTGCTCGAAGGTTGAATGGGCCGAACCCAAGGATCAATTATCACTGTAAAAAAGCAAAAAATGATAAGCTATAATTTTTTTATTTAATGCGGGATTCTTGTATAATAGAAGTAATGTAATGATTCCGCGAGGACAATCAGATTTGGATTCACATCACACATCACAGCCCGTAACAGTCCACTGCAAGACTTAGGGCCTCTCCCACGAAAGGGGGGTTATTGCCATAATCTCCACGCTTGGCAGGCGGGTTGGAGATCGCAGTGTTTAAATATAACAATGTAAAATGCTGCTGCCCATTCTCCAGACTACGGAGACTCTTGATCTTTTTCCTCGAAAACATTAGTCGCCTTGTACGACACCCATGAGTGAAGGGATTGGTGCTATTCTACTCTGCCGGACACCACACGGCCATGCCGGACACCACACGGCCAATTTTAGATTTGGCATTACGACTCAAAAAACAATATTATTATATTAGGCGGGACTTGGACGCGACGTACCTTTATGATTTGTTTTCCCAACGTTTCGGTAGGGTTACACCCACCGTGGTCACGAGACGACTGCCGTGGGAGGTGACAGCTGCGGTGATGTGCTGGTAGACTCCTACCCTCACATAAAATTGTCAATTTGTTGTTGGTTCGGAACTGCACGACACACAACACTCACGATATCCACGGATGCGTCCGACGATAACTCTTGTGTCTTACGGTTATTTATTTTGCACACCACTGGATTCCACGACGCCGAAAGCTTATATCCATCCTCCCGATTGAAAGTTTTGTACTTTTTAATTTCAATTGCTTCCCGAACCATACGTGGATAATATTGCCGGTCAGTGGAGAGGACATTAGGCGCATGTAGTTCTATCCAGTGGTTAGGGCCTGAGTTGAGCAGGTGGTCTGCTATGGCAGATTTATTCGTCTGGTGGTTTTTAACTGCAGCTATATGCTCTTTGACCCTTTCGGCAATCGAACGTTTAGTTTGGCCAATGTATGAGCTTCCACAGCTACAGTCAATCTTATAGACACCTGGCGTCTGATACGGGATCACATCCTTTGGCGTACGCAGCAGGTTCGCTACCTTGAGGTGCGGGACATAAATTGTCCAAGTCCCGTCTAATATAATAATATGTGTAAAGAACGCGAGTTTAGTTTGAATCATAAAACAATGTTAATAAAAAGTTACTGATATTAATGAATTACCGAGCGAAGCGAGTAAGAAATTGTTTAAATTATTGCTCTTAAAATTTTGGGTTATCATATTAAAATAAATATCTCAAATCAATGAATGAGAGAGTATAGCGAACCCCAAAATTTTGTCATTAACGCTATAATAAGTAGAAGTGATTGTAATAAACGCAAGTTAAATGAATGCATAAAAGAGCGCGGTGCGATCGAAATATGGTTATAAGTAGGTAAGTCAATAAAATCAATGAATGAGCAAACGCAGCGAGCTTGACATTTATGTCATTTTGACTTCTGCGTAGCCCGGACAAGCACCATTAAAACCCGTAGACTCCCATGGTCGTACGACCCTTTGCCAATTAAGACAGCGCCTTAAACACGAGTCTTGTAAGGCTTGGCGGAAATCCGTCATTCAAAGTGGATGGTGGCTATTGGTGTTGCCGAAACTGTCTGAATTTCTATAAACAAAAATGTAGAGACTCTAACAGCCTGAGTCTTGAAGTATGAAATAATGAATGAAACTGTAACTTACCTATTTTTCCCTGTAAGTTAGTTGTCTCGATCCACACGGAAATATAACTTACCTTGTTAACTATCTTAACATAAATAAATATTGTGCTCTTAAATATATAAGTGCACGTGAGAGTTTATTAGCTTTACTTAAACTTGGTACAGCAAAGCGAATCGTTGACGTACTCTTGATAAGGTAATTTAACAATGTGCAACTAATCCGCAAATAATGCAATTACTTACAATAATAGAGCAAATTAAGAATTATTCACAATAAAGTAGAAATTGTTTAAGAAGTAAAATCAAGAAAGGGGTGAAAAGGTTATTACGGGGTTGGCAATGCGTGGGTGATGTCCCTGGTGTTGCAAACATCCATAGCCTGCGGTGACCATCAGGCAGCTTGTTGGCCACCTTAGTGGAACCTATAAAAAGCAGTCAATTATATCGCGACTCGCGACTGATGCTCATTTTCCGGTACTAATTCAAGTTTGAGACTCGTCAATATCCGAGCCAATCATTTCTAGACGTTGTCCAGAGTATAATTACTTAATTTTGACTTACTATGTCTATACATATTGCAGCCACTACCATTAAACGGGATTGGGGGTCATATTTTTGAATGCCGCGCTTAAGGTTATCAGCTTTGATTTTCGATATGATAAATTGAATATTTTGATGTGCATGACGGAGATATTCCTTATTTTTGAACCACTCGCTTTCGTTATTGCCAATTTAATTTTAAAAATATATAATTTTTCATTCTGAAAATCTAAATAGAAAACCGTTCAACTAGGCACGCTGTTCAAAAATAAAGCCTATGAACAGATTTGAACTTGTCGGGCTTTTGTAGACAATCCGTTAATCAAAAACTTCTTGTTTGAGACTCCACCTTGTGATACGAGAGTTTGGCTCTTCATACCCTTTTTTCTAAGCGTTTAAACTACCCCTGTATTATAGCGTTAAAAAAAAGAATTATTTAAATCTGTCCAGTTATTACGTAGTATTACACAAGAAAATTAAGGCCCTGCCACACACAGAGCTCGGCGCGAGCGTGGCGCGAGCGCGGTGTGATAGTTGCCTAGGCAACGCGCCAGCATCGCGCCGCGCTCGCGCCGCGCTCAGGCCGCGCTCAGGCCGCGCTCAGGCCGCGCTCACGCCGGCGTGAGCGCGGCGCCGCGCCTGCGCTGTGCAGTGCCACAAACTTATCAGACCTGGTAACGGCGGCGCTGTTTTTAGGATTGACATGTCAGTTCAAATACATTTCAAAAGTAAGTGTCGATATTTTTCCGCAGTTCCAGTTTTGGCCACCGCGTTTCTATGACAATCGGCACACAAAGAGTGGCTGCTCCATTATTCGGGGAATTGAATTTTTAGGATGGTAATACTCCCACATGTCGTAATAGCGGGTTAATTACTCGTTTCTTTTTACCAACAGTCCGAATCTTTCCTCCTAATTTGACTGGTGCATTACGCAGATAATTTAGAACCTGAGGACGAATTTAGGCTTACTTTTTATTCCCCTCCACTCGCTAGCTTGCAAGAGTATATATAAGGTAGGTAAAAACCTGAAGCTTGGAAAAGTAAGCCCTACCTCTGAAATAAGTCGCCTTTTAGGACACCTCTTAGTGTGGACGGCGATGCTATTTTACTCTGTTGGACACCACACTGCAAATTTTGCTCCCTAGGTAGGCCCCCTAAGGTAGGTAGGATGAGGGGGCACAGCTCTCCTACATTAGAATCAAAACATTTCAGTCGACTTACTTGTCGAGTTAGACAAACTTTTAATGATTCCGTAACATAGAGCACAAATTCTACAGTGCAAAAATTCGGTGGCTAGAGTCTAACGCTGATATAGATGTTTTGTTTAAGTACCCGCTACAGTGCACAGAAAATTGCACTCAATCTTATCCACCACAATTTTCCGTTCAGTATAAAATAGACGAACAATTGCCCAAAGCTTACTTCATGGCCATGGATCGTAGTTCTTCTTGTTCGTGTACAATTGACTTACCGCCATACAGAATTTAATTCGACTTTTTTCTAACAGATTTATCGCTAGCGGCTGAACCGGGATTTGTCGCTAGTATAGTCCCCGCGGGCTTTAGTAACCCACTCTTACGTATTTGTGTCTTTGACATTTGTCAAAACGCACTTGCCAGGTGAAATTATTAAATATTTATGGTAGAATTTTTTTGTAGTTTTTTAAATATTTTTGGTAGATTTTTTTAGTAATTTATATAATCTGGCTACCAGTAGACACTGGCAAAGACACATAACAGACTAGACACAAATCAAAAATATTCCCTGTTCGCTCACTCTACAATTATTATGAACCTCGCTATCCCGTTTTTTCGTCTATTGAAATAAGCTGTCAGAAAATAACGCGCGCGATCTTTTGAACGCTCCACATGTTGCTGGAGCTCCTGAAGACCATAGATAGGTAACATATAGGGAAAGCAAAATTGTCATAATGTCTACTCGAAGCAAATGGAACAAATGGGAGTTTTATTAGATACATGACTGTTTTAATCAATATCTAAACAATCCTAATGTCAAACTGAGTACCTACTTCAACTGTCACAATATAGATAAATTGCTGAATAAATAAGTTTAAGGGAAGTGTTGGATATAGAAATAATAATCTTGTATATGTATATCCTTATTAATTTATTAACCGTAACACTGATAACGTTGTAATGTCAATCTCTTAGCAATGTTCTGTCTCTCTGTGTCACTGTTTGACCAACCAGTGATAATGATTTACTACGATTTCCGAAATTAAAAATAGATTTCTCAAGTTTCTCTGACCGAGGGTCAGCAGGGTTTCATTACACCAGCACCGAATAGCCTTAGGTACATTGCACTGTGCCTGGATATAGATCTAGATACTGTCAAACAACAAATATCAAAAATACAAAACGAACAAAGCTACCATAATATTTATCGGTTAATTTTGTGACCTCAAATAAATGTAAACAATAAGTACTACAAAATACATTAATTTCACTTAAATTCAAATGATTTCCAAAAGATCACATTTCTTTCAATATTTTCAAAATCTATCTGAATACATGTTACGTACCGTTACAATCTTTGCTGTACATCTTCCAAATCAAACAGCAACTTACCTGCTCTAAACTCGGCCATACATGCTTGAGAAACTCAAAATATTACTGTTTTCGTGCCGCTTTTATGTTTTTGTACTTATTTCGAAAATAAACGTCCCACACAGTAAAATGCTGGAAATATCACTGTGATATCACATGAAAACTTAAACATAAAAAAAAGAATGTCTGGTCGATGTGACAGCTGAAGTATCAGTTTGTTTACAGATAGGAATATTATATTTGAGTTTTAAAGTAATGTAGTGCTGCCAGCAAAGACTTCTATATATGGACCGGTTCATTGTACAAAGGCAATGAGACCACTTCATTGGAGCTAAAACTGCAATAGAGCTCCAATGTCGTCTCAGTGACGTCTCGGACATGTCTACGAATGGTCGTAACTTTGCAATCTAAGAATGCCGAGTTGCGTAGGAAACACATGCACTAATTCCGATAAGCAGCAACCAAAAACATCATGTATTATTTGTAAAACTTATGTTTTTAGCATTTGCAATAAATATTTCAGTGTTTATTGCAAAATTTTTAAACGACCATAATTAGTTGGTATCTTCAATCAAATTCAATGCACTCCATCTGATTGTTTTTGATTTGGCCGTCTTACATGCATGCGCACGATGTGACTTTGCACTGGCGGTAAAACACCGTGGATTTAGTTCTGACCATTAAATGTGGGTAGAACAGAAAAAAATACTTATTACTGTAATATGTTTAGTACAGCATAACCCGGAACGGACTAATATTTGGAACAAGCGCCATAGTTACTTTTGTTCAGCTTGAAAATAGCTATCCAACGCCGTATTACACATAGCTATTGGAATGGTTACCACTGTCCATACAAATTCTTGTACGCGTTAACAATGTTATATCTGGCGGCTTGACAAGATTGTTGACAAACCTATTCGATCCGGTGGCCAAAACTGGAACTAAGTTTTGCCGTTTTGAAATGTACTGTCAATGCCAACAACAGCGATGCTGTCACCCGGTCAGACATTTTTGTGGCACTGTAGACGGCGCTGCTTTATTGACTACGGTAACCGTCAGAGTTATTTGTTCGTTCAACCGCATCAAGATGTATATATCTATGGGTGCTAGTGTCAGCAAGAGCAGTAGTAGGTAAATGTACTTGGAACCCACAATCATCCGCAAAACCGTCGGGTTTTCTCTCTTATGTTTATGTTTATTTATGTACCTTGGCCCAAAGCCTGAGATAGCCTAAACAATTCGCCATTACAATTTTTTCGTTGCCAATTTTAATCTCGAATACCCCAAATGACGATTAATAGCCTACATTGGCAACACTTTGTTGGCGCGACGCCGGCAGTGCCGAACTAAGTCCTTCAGAGGCCCTGGGCGGACAACCTTTATAAGGCCCCCAGTTTAAGAAGTTTGATGTAATTTTACTAGCTTTTTATTCAGTTCACATTTGTATGTTTACTTTAACTTAAATTGTTTTTATTTATTTAGTTAAAATTACTTCTTTGGCGGAAGGGGTCCTCGACCCTGATCTTAATTCTGTTTGAATAGTGATATGGCGATAGCTACGCCCCTGTCACAACTCCGAACCACCTCTTCGATATGTTCTAAGCATATTTTAAAGCCTTGTATAGGATTTGATCAAGGCAACATAGAGACGTTTGGAGGGCCCCCTGGACCAGAGGCCCGGGGCGGGCCGCCTTTCCCGCTTTGTTCGTTAGTCCACCCCTGGCGGCGCGATGCCGGCGGGGCGTGAGCTCGGCGCGAGCGCGGTGCGATAGTTGCTAGGCAACTAGAGCGCGGCGCGATAGTTGCTATGCAACTACAGCGCGGTGCGAGCGCGGCGTGATGGTTGCCTAGGTAACGCGCCAGCATCGCGCCGCGCCAGAGCCGCGCTCGCGCCAAGCTTTGTGTGTGGCAAGGCCTTTAAGGGTATATTTTTTTACTGTTCTTAATAAAGTTTCTCCTATTGATTTTTATCATAATTTAATAAAATGAAAGTGATAAAATAAAAGTCAAGAAAAATCAAAGTAACTATGATTCTCATAACTTCTAAACTATATAGTTTACGAGGTTAATTTTTGAAAAACTTTATGAGTTTACGTGAAATGAACCTTTTTTTTTTCATTTCCTTTCTTGCGATTCGGGTTGTTTTGTCTATGACAGTTTTGTCCAAAGGACATATTGTACTCGTTAATTTACTGTTTACTTATTATTTCTATGAACAATCTATAAAAATTACAATACTAGGTACATCAATACTTCGTAGAAAGACTTCATTAATTGCTTCCGGCACGCTACTGCTGTTATTCGGTATCGGAACCCTCCGCGCGCTAGTCAGACGAGTCACTTTTTATAACTTTATCGGTTTTACTTACAATATTAATCATATCGTAGGTACCATAGCAAATTTCGGGACTATAGTACTAATAATCTCTGAAACCGCGGACAGTCTAATTTGTCTAGGCGATAAGGGTTCCTTGTTGTACTAATAGTCGTTGTGGCTCCGATGTGCTCTCGCGCGAGGTACCAGGGACAGCATTGACCATAATCCAGGATTTGGAAGATCAGATAAATATAGTAGGGTAACTGCCATCTAATCTACGTGACCCCGTTAACAGGGGAACCTGATCAGATTGGACCACAGTTACACATCCAGGAAACCTCCCTCACGATGTTATCCCTCACCGTAAGAGCATTCCGCCTAATCTATGTAATTCAAAAATAGTCATTGGTACATTACGGAACTGGGGAATGAACATAATAGGTACCAGTAGCTTATGTAGTTCACTAAAACGCGTAAATACACAATCCTAAAAATGGTAAAAAGTATAGACTACACAGTCAAGCGTAGATAGCAGGGCACAGCTAGCGATATGAAAGTGAAGAATTTTTGTTATCGCTTCCGTAGATGGATCGCGTCTGCTGCGTTGAGAGGTGCCACGGCCTTTTGACCCGCATACTTTAAACCATTACTGGCCTTCAAGGCATTCCGTCGCGAGTACCACGTACTAAACCCGCAAGGGGCGGACGCCCTCAGAGATTACTATTGGCAGTTATTCCGGCATTTCTCGTCTTTGGGCCATCTCGGAAAGTTGACGAGTTACAAATAAACAACATCTTAAGCTGTACAATATCCTCTTTTAATTCCTCCTCCTGTTATTCACTCCAATCCCTGTAAACGTCAGCTGCTCCCCGTTCAGCTAGCATCATCACCGCCGCCTGCGGGTTCCCGGTCACGCTCGCTGGAATCGCGGCCGCGTCCATCACTCGCAGCCCTGGAAATACATATGAATAAGTGATCTTTATAGGGCCTATGATACGAGATACTCTTATGGTATGCATCGTGAGGTTGCCTCTTCAGGCGACTGAATGTGTAACCATATTCCAAACTGGTTAGGTTCCCCTTTTAACCAGGTCAGGGATGTCAGATGGCAGTCGCACAACCGTAATAGGTATCTGCCAAAACCTGGACCATTGTTAAGGCGAACTCCGAGCGCTTGCGCGCGTAACCACAACCGAGATATTGAAATCGAGGTTAATTTTGTATTGTAGAGCGCTTAAATCAGTTTAGTAAGTTTCTGCGAGTTGGGTAGGATCTGCAGCTTTATTTTGTCATGAACGTGCTATGAATCGCAGTTCAAGACAATGCAATGCAGTCAAGGCAAGTTAGTCCATGGCATTTTTATTTTACGTTATCTCTTTTCTTCCATACCACAAAATCAGTACAGTGCCGTCAATTTATTAGCACGCGGCTGCAGCGGGAAGAGCGCTACAGGAACGCCAGGAAATAAACGGGCCTCCTGATGCATGGTGGTCCCCTCCGCTTATGTATATCAGCAACACAAACGGCGCTACTACTAATGCGTTGCCCGCTTATGAAGAGACCTCTAATAAACCTCTCCTAATCAGGGAAAACTGTCGATTATTTATTTTATAGCTCTTCTTAATGACTTCGTCCTTGTAAAATTCGGTTTAAATTAGATGAGATATGTATCCGGACATAACTCGATGAACACTTACTCAAAACTGATCAATCGTTAACCCTACATGAGCGACTAGCTAGATTAATGTTATGAATAGTTACCAAAGGAGCTATTGAGATGGCTTAGGCACTTAGTTGCATTTTTGTTACCTGAAACCTAAATATTGAATTGTAGATGTTTATTTATTTATTTTATTTATTAAATCTTTATGCACTAAAGGTACATTGGCGGACTTAAAGCTAAAGTAGCCTTATCTACCAGTCAACCGTGACAAAACAAAATATCGAAAACAGTAGACGGTGCGGGATAAACAATACGATAAGGTGAAGGAAGGGATACTTACATCAATAAATGCTAAATTGATACAATTTTACAAAGATACAAGAAATAGTTAAACAACAAATACATACTAAAGATAGGTACATAGGATAATACATAGGAGTAAATAATAGGGGGAATAATGTAATTAAGGGGAATGCAGATAATGCTTGTGTACAGCCTTTTTAAATGAGAATTTGCTAGTCAAAAGTCTAATTTCAGAGGGATTGAGGCAGAGATGTTATGGGCGGCATGATGTTTTAAACTATCGCGGTTATTATTACACATTTTAAGGGTATGTTCCGGGTTTCCTACCGCGTACCTTTGTTGACGAGTAGCCCAATGATCCGTGTCGAAATATCGGGCTACTCGTCAACAAAGGTACGCGGTAGGAAACCCGGAACATACCCTTATGGGCGGCAGTTGCGGCTTATAATCAGGTGGGCTGTCTGCTTGTTTGTCACTGTGTAGCATAAAGAAACCTACCAGATATGCCTTTCACTCTGAGCTGAGGGTCGACGACCAGTCCAATTGCAGCTGTCGACTGCTGGTGGTTTTCTGGCTCGGTGTTCAGTCGCATCATGCATTCCATCCAGGGGTTAGACCATTCTGCGCCAGAATCTTTGCATCCCTCCACGTAATTTGGATCAAGCTTCGCACCCCACCTTTTCATTGTCTGTAAGGAGATGCTGCGTATTTAAAAAGATCATATAATTACAGACGTAAGTATGTAGCGGACGGATTTATAGCTTTTTTGTATGGTAATGCGTTGCATGCAATGGATCAGCAAATCTAGTAATCCCGATTGGCTCCGAGAGTGCTATTGCCGCCGATGCAAAAACCGAATGCAGTGAACGCATCCTATCGGCATTTTATAATACAGGCGCTTTCATGCATGGATGAGAAAACAATATGGTTATTGTTGATTTTGACACTTGATTGCATACAAGTATAGGTATATTAACCCTCACTCCTCTGAAACAACCGCGCTCAGCTGCTAGACTGTTATTTGTGGTTCAGGAACACGCAAGGCTCAACTAAAGTAATCTTGTTTAGCGTGAAATTTTCGATACTATCTCGGTAGAAATACTTAACACTCTGCTATCCCAGGAAACTTTCGCGTTAATTTTATATTTAGGTAGATACCTATAGGGTATTCTATAGATACTATTTCAAACCTCTACTAGACATCACGAAATAAAATGATTCAAACCTATACAAAGAAGAACAAAAAAGTATTACTAACATCAGTCTCGAAGAGTTTCTTCACATATCTCATAGCGTCCCGGAGCATTACAATGTCATCGGCCTCTTTGAAGTAACCGGGGTAGAAGAGGGGCGGGGCGAGGGGATCCGCGGAACGCAGTGTCAGGTATCCCACGCTCCGTGGTTGCAGCAAAGTGGTACAGGTGCTACAAATCAGTTACAAGTTCAAGTGCCGAAATTTCAGGTCGTCGTGTAACCTTCAGAAATTTCACTACCCGCCCTTGGACCCATCTTGATGACCCATTTATTTCTTTTAGCTGACAGGGCAATCGAAGAAAAGGCAAGCGAAACAGGACAAGCGAGTGGCATCACAAGAAATTCAGGTTTAATACCGTGCAAATCTTTGCATGGTATTAAACCTGAAATCGTATGGTAAAGCAAATTCATTTGAATTTTAACTTTCTTTTTGACATCTCAAATGGTTGTAAGTGATAATCTCATGGTCGAAATTACTAACTATCAGGAACAGCAACTATGCTAGAGCTTTCAGATTATAATAATAGGGGAACACACTTACAGGTAACCTGTTCCATTCTTTAGCCGTACGCATTGTAAATGTTGAAAAAAGCGCTTGGAAGCTGGAAGATCCACGACTCCGATTGGCGAATAAATCCTTCGGATTTTAGTAAAAATAGCGTATACTAAAATAGCTAATTGCTTCATGGTCCATGTAATGTACTTTCACTAAATGATATGGTGACATTAATTGGATACACGGAATACACCTCATCTGCAGATACACGGAAACCCTAGCTAGTCCGCCTTCAAAACACAGAACACCCGTTAGTTGAAAGGAATAAATTAGTGCTATATCGTAACTATGCCATCTAACCATACTCTGCCAATTGTTAAAACTTACGCTATTTTCAATCCATCCCGGTAGTTGTTGTCTTCGCCGACGGTTTCATTGATGACCCCGGTCTTGGAACACTCCGTGTAGGGGCCGCTAAAGAAAAACTGGAGATCGGGCTGGGCCCGCGATATGTTCGCCAGGCTTGAGTATATATGGCCCGTGAACTGGAGACATGCGAAAGTGTATGTAGATAGCTACTCAAAGTATTTTAAATACTATTCACAAAAAAGCGATATAGTACGAACCAACTGAATCGTGACCCACTGTTTTACCTTTTCCCAGAAAATATTAGAGTAACATCTCAATGCCTGATAGGAACATCCATATAACACTTACTGTGAAAAAGTTGTACAGTGAATCACGAGTCAGTTGATTCGATTTTACGTAGTTTGACCGAAACCCGTGTGCCAGGCCTACTCTGCCCCCCGCCACGCCGCCTTCCACCCACTCCCACAAACCTCAAAACAGCACAGCGGTCATGGTCTAGCTTAGTGTTGAGAGGACGGAGAAGTGGAAATCCGGCAAAACGGAAAAGAAAAAGTAGGAAAGCGGATCTCAGAAGTCGGGATCGGAAGCGGTCAGCTCTGACGATGATGATGACGAATGACTAAATCCATGTTCTAATTTATACTTCCATTTATTAATTAATGACATTAAAATATTTACAGTTATAATAAAAATACCTATACATTAATACCTACGTTTTAAAAGGATTGATCGATGTACAACACAAACGCAATTCTACCTATTCGCGATTCTACACAATATGGATTCCGCACCACTGACATTCAACACATTATTTATTCCACACAGTCTTCAATTATACACAAACGCGCTTCTTCCTGTTCGCGATTCTACACAATATTAATTCCACACAACTGTAGCCATTCAACTGATTCGCCATTCCACATATTCATTACATATTTTAAATCATCTCATCATATTGGCGTTAATGTGCCGGTTGTCCTGTCGCTCATGAAGGCCCGGGGTCTGCATTGACCATGATCCAGGATTGGCAGATCAAGTAATTACAGTGGAGCGACTGCCATCTAACCTGCTATCACAGGAACCTGAACAAATTGGATCACGGTTACCTACACATTCGGTCACCTCTCACCCTAAGGGCATCGGTTAGTATGTAACTAATGGATATAACTCAGAAAAGAGTCATTAGTACATGGCACCAGTGGGATTCAAACCCGGCCCCTTTCGCTTACTAGTCAGATACTATAACCACTAGGCTATCCATGCTTTTAAGGGCAGGTGGCTCATTAGTGTATTGTTAATTTTTTTTTTTTTATGTTATCCGGCAGACAAACAGGCATGCGGGCCACCTGATGGAAAGTGGTCACCGCCGCCTATGGACATCAGCAACACCAGGGGAGTCACCAATGCGTTGCCCGCCTCTGAAGAGATCTCTAATATACCTCTTGAACAATCCCATGTCATAGTCCAAAGGAAACACTGTGGCTGGGAGCTCATTCCACATCCGAATCGTACGAGCGAGAAACGTTCTTTCAAACCTTCGCGTGGTGACCAACAGAGGGTCTACGTAGTGGGGATGAGTACCCAGCCCACGGCGGGTGGTGCGATGGCGGAATTGTGCTGTTGGCACCAGATCGAAAAGTTCCTCGGAACACTCCCCATTGTACAGCCGGTAGAACACACACAGGGAGCCAAATTCCCTTCGGTTAGCCAGTGGTTCTAATTTGCTTGTTTGTATGGGATCGTCGACAATTCGAACGGCACGTCTCTGTATGGAGTCCAGAGGATTAAGCAGGTCGGCAGTTTCGCCGGCCCAAAGATGGGAACAATACTCCATATGAGGCCGCACCTGCGCCTTGTACAGCAGCAGGCGCTGCCCTGGGGTGAAATATCGCTTGGACCGGTTAAGCACTCCAAGCTTTTTCGAAGCCAGTTTGGCTTTACCTTCTAGGTGACTCCGGAATCGCACGCTATCCGATATGTCGACACCAAGGATCCCGATACTATTTGAGATGGAAACGGAAAACTGAAGGGGGGACTGGAAATTTACACTAACAGACCAAACTAGAACGCGTTGCTCATAGAAGTCTCATAATAACTCTGATCCAACTGACCTGGTCAACGCTGAGGACCCTGGATTGCGATTGGCATACGATGGGGAGTCGGGATGTATCTATGACGAACCTGCTTTATACCAGTGGACGACATTGGTCCACTGCCTGTCAGCACGTACTGCATCAGCCCGGCCCAGTCCAAGTCCTGGGTATTATTTAGTTTCGTTAGAAGGAAGTACACATTTACGCCGTAATGATTGTGCATTTTCTTGCCTACTGGCAGATCCGCTAAGACGGGTATTTTGAATTTGTTCAGAGTGTCTTTTGGTCCTATCCCCGATAACATTAGTATTTGAGGAGTGTTGAGCGCACCTGCACTTAAGATGACCTGCAATTATTTTCAAATATCATAAAATCATTCGTCGATGCTTACTAATAATGCTTTTCAATAGTTATATAGTAGTGGAGACCTTACCTCCTTTTTCGATTTCACAGTTTGCTTTTTTCCGTGTTCATCTATGTATTCCACACCAACTGCTCTGTGGGTATTATTGATATTATCGAAAAGCACTTTAGACACTTGAGCGTTAGTCTTTAAACTCAGATTAGGTCTTTCAGAATTTTTCTTCAGATAGGCTCTAGCTGTTGTCACTTTTTGACCATTCCTGTAGTAATAAAATAAATTCTAGCATGAGAACCAAATAAAAAATGATACGCATTCAATTGAGCTTTTAGCCAATTCAGTAAAAAATACTGCACAACACTGACAAGGAGAAGATAGTTTTGTACGTAAAACGGAATTTTTAAACAAGTTATAATTTAGTATAAAAGCAAACAAAATGATATTATAAGTTATTTTTAGTAGGTATGTGTTTCCAGTTGATAACATATTTTTCGGAACTGGCATCCATACATAGATATCCAACATAAGAATTGTTGGTACCTTGTGGACGTTCATAACAGTCAACAGAGAAAACGACTCACTCAATCATTTTTTGGATTATCCCGAACCCCACAGGTGTGTTGGGATCGTTTAAGTCGGCGATGATGGGCATGGATGTCTCTTTGATCGCGGTGATGAGCTCCTCCAAAAACGGCGGTTGATGTGAAAACTGGCAGAATAATAGCATTATTAGCAGGGTTGTTAAGGATATGAATGATATAAAAAGAAAAAAATATAACTGTATACATTGATGCTATTCGATGTTAGAAACTTCGCCAGCATTGCTCCCTCTAGGATCTCCAACATGCTTCAGGCCGGGCTGCAGCGTAATGGACATGCTCTTTGCCTATCGGTCCTCTGGGAGGCTTTATACAGTAGGAATCAACTGTCAACTGCAGAAGGCCTTCGACAGTGTCCAGTCTGTGCCCGCGTCGTACATTGGACTATCTAGAATGTATACGCAACACAAAGGCCGTTGTCAAATTAATCGTAGGCCAATAATCCCTTCCTGAGTACCGCAGGTATTCATCAAAGTTCTGCCATGAGCTGATATTTGTTCTGTGTTGTGCTTGATGCCCTTCCGGAAATAAATGATGATGATGATTCTGAAATATTAGAGCTATTACCTGGTCTACTGGCATCACGCCGCTGATGGAATGGTACTTGGCATTTACGACGCTGCCAACTTGCTTGTTGTTTTCGTTGAGGTAAAAATACGGCAGGTTTTCCTTATAGCTCCAGCCTTCCGCCCCCGCCGACACCCAGTCGTCATAGTCGGCGGGATGCCCCCGGTGGTACGTCATGCCACTTATAACATTGGATCCACCTGAAATTGCTGGTATGTTAATTACCTGCTCCTGCCTTAGAAGGATATATTTTATTTTAATTTAATATTTTGATTTACAGTTTGGTGACAGATTCCAGTCATGGTTACCATAGGTTTAGGTGACTAATGGTTTAGAGGGCGACCAGCCTCCGAAAGCCCCACCTTCGTAGAACAGAAAATGGGCAGCAACTTTTCCATTTCCACAAAGAAACTCACACAGGATTTAGACTTACCGACAACTTTTCCTCTAGACCAATAGCAGCCTTTGCCGTCCTGATTGTGGCAATAATTATCAGGCACAGTCCGATATCCCCAGTCCGTCTTCTCGTTGCCAACGAAATGTCTGTACAATGATGGTATCCTCGCGATTGTTGGTTCGAGATCCCCTGCTTCTAGCAGTAAAACCTATAGGGGGAGCACGCCTTTAGTAATGGACAATACTCATGATCCTCTACACGTGATTGTCACTATGTAGGATTACACAATAAACATAAGTGCAAGTGCAATCCTATTGAATATAGTAGGTATACTTATATTTTTCACACCTACAATACAAGGCGGTTAAGGGGTCGTGCCGCCCTGTATCAATAACTCTTTTCTGAGTTATGCACATTAGTTGAACACTATCCGATGCTGTTACGGTGACGGAAAACATCGTGATGAAACCTGCACATTCAGGCTACTTAATGTGTAACCAGATCCTCTCTGGTGAGGGTTACGGAGGTCAGATGGTAGATGCTCCACAATATATAACTATTCACCTTGCCAGAATGCCTTGTATACTATCTTACCGTATAATGTTCACTGAGCCTGCCGGCGACGATGGACCCCGCTACGCCTGCTCCCACCACGATGAAGTCATACTCAGGCTCCACCTTCTCCACCGGCTCCACGTTGTCGCAGGGCGTGGCTATGTTGCACCGCCCTCGGATGTAGCCTTCCAGCAGTATCATGAATAGCGATACATTGCATATTTTCGATTCGGCAATGGACGGGCCTATGACTTTGAGTGGGCATTGACACCTCTGAATAAAAAAACAAATGATTATAATTTTAATTATAATAAAAAAGACTGCTTAAGTGCTGAGTGATTATTTATTTATTTACTTGTGTTAGGCAATACTTACAGCTAATATAATTAAGAGTGGTACATTCCATTAGCTCACATTAGATCAGTGTAGTTGGGTGTTTCAGATTTTCCTATCATCAATGCGAATTTATTAAGTGGAATGTGTTCAACACGAATTCTAGTTTTAGTTCACGTTGGATAGTCTTATTAAGTATTTTTCGATGAGGAACGAAAGAGGTCATGCGGGAGACCCATGAAACGATGGATAGACATCGCCGAGTTAGACATGACAACCAACGTAAGAGACAAAGTAGGAAAGCGGACCCTGGCAGAAGCCGGAATTGACTGCTGGGATTATGATGATGATGATTCTTCCCAAGTGTCCGTGGGGTTCGAATATTGCGACCGTTTCACTCACCTCTGTTTCAATTAACATATCAGTAGACCTTGGGTTTAACTAGTTTTCACTGGATAATTACTAAAAATAGATAATAACATTAACCCGATTAACAAGATTAAAAAAAAAAATTATATAGATGGGGCGCACATACTTACATAGTAGGTACGCCCCTACAAGTACTTAAGTATTTTATGCTATAAATAACTATATAAAACTTACTTTTCCCTGTTAGACGCTGTCGGTAAATAATGCAGATCGGTTAGTTGAGATGTGCAACTAATCCGCAAATAATGCAATTAGAGGAGAGCGGGGCTGAACATTAACAAGCGTTTCACATATATAATTTTGCTTACACTACTGTGCCGTGCAATTTTTCGCGACTCGTCATTTAATGGAGTAAAAACATCGATTTGTTTTACTTTTTCCAGTATTTTGCTTATAACTCGAAAGCGGCCTAGAGCAAATAAATCTATTATTAAGGTTATTGTACTACACTTGCTTTTGCTTTTACACTGTTCAAAATTCCCACAAGCAAAACGGTCTCGGTTGTGGCGGTAGGTAAAATATCCTTGTCTTAACAAAGTGTTTGAAAAATATACATGTATTTTTGTGTGATATATAATTACCAAATTCGTTATTTTCCCTTTACTTGTGCTGTAAGACCTTTACTTCTTCTAAATTTCCTCCTTGAAAGTTAAATTATATACCCCACACTATACCCGAACAAACTCCTACAATTTCATTAAAATGAGAATAATGTCCAGGTAAGGCAATCAAATCTTTACTTGCCGACCGAGCTATTACCCAACTTTGACTTACCCAAATTGACCCTATTTCAAGAGTCATTAAGTATCATGTAAATATTACTTTCTGTTTATTTTAACCTAATTAGTAAGTACGTAAATTCGCTGTAGGTAGGTAGGTATACGAGGCCAATTATATGCGTAATCATAAACTTTATTGCTTTCTTGTGGTTGTGACGTAGGTAATGCCACCACTTTATTAAGCCGATTAATTAGGTTAGTCTAATATAATAAAGATAAAAGATTTGTATTTTTGTAATTATTTTTAGATTTTTGTTTGTAATGACTACTCAAAAACTTCTGGACCGACTTTACATATATTTTTTTTCTAGCCGTTGAGAACGGCTTGTTATAAATTATGATTAAGCTGTGTAGTGTCCGGGGAGTAGAATTGCAATGCGTTGCGCCAATCTGTTCCAATTTCGTGGGTGTCGTTAGCGGCGACTAATGTCTTAAAGGGTAACCAGTTAGGGCTTCCGTAGGCCACAAAACGGGCATACTGCGATCTCCACTCCGGGCAAGCGGGTTGGATTGGAGATTATGCCAAAACCCTCCACTAATGTGGAGGAGGGTCAAGTCCAGTAGATATCATCATAATCATAGTAGCTACATCAGCATTATAGACTGTGAGAGCGCGCCGTAGGTTATCCTAAGTCATCGAGAAGAAGAAAAAAAAAATTTGTAACAATAGTAGACGTTTAAGAGACCCACGAAACGATAGCGCATAACTTAGAACAAAAAAATTTTGTTTAGTTTTCCAAACTTCGTTGTTACGGTTACGGTAATTTCTCACCAATGAATTTGACACTTTTAAGGTGGCTAAGATTTACTAACAGATCAAAACAGACAGTTTATGTACATTAAACGGTTTTAGTTACAATTTCTATTACAAGGTAGTACGTCTTACAGTAGATATGGTAGCGGACTGCCGCACAAAGTGGAACTACCACCTACAAAATACAAAAAGTTAAAATATGTTTGACTACCAACAACTTAAAACTAATACATAGTTACTTATAACAAACACGTCGTTAACATTCGTCTTTTCGTATCAATAATACTTACATATCCTCTTGTGTGGGTTTATAGAACCCACACAAGAGGATATGTAAGTAAATGTAATGTAAATGTATGTAAAAAAAATCCCTCACACCTCTTTGCAGTTTCGCTTTTCAACCACATTAAATTCACTTTTCTCTTTTGTCTTGGCCCTAAAATCTCGGTTGTGCCCCTAGACATTAACACCACATATAACCTATATGATTTAGGATTTGGCAGATCAGGTAATTACGGTGGAGCTACTGTCATCTGACGTCCGTGCCCCATTAACAGGAGAACCTGACCAGATAAAGATAATGGGTACACATTCCGTTACCTGAACGTGCAGGTTTCATTTGATCACGATGTTTCCCGTCACCGAAAAGTTATCGGTTAGTGTTACACATAACTCAGAAAAGTCAGTACTTATAACGCTCAAAATTGCTTTTCGCGCTGTGGATAATGCTGCGACTCCATTTCTTTTAGTGAGCAATCATTGTTTTCGCTTTAACGCATGCGCATGATTGAGACAACTGACGTGATGTCTGACACTGACAATATGTCTGACTAAAATAATTATTTTTGATGGTTTTTAATGTGTAAATCGCTATATTTATGCATGATAAGATGTAGGGGAGGGGAGGGCAAGTTGGTTCATCTAACAAGAATCGTAAGAAAAACACGCATGTTACAGAGATTAACGCAACTTTTATTTTTATAATAATTAACAGTACTATAGACTATCAAAATAATTTTATAAATGCTTAAAATAGAAATCACAACCTGGGCATGAGATCATCATGTAAAATAATTGTTTTGAGCCATCTTGCCCCTCCATATAGGGCAAGATGGTTCGGGCATATAATAATCATTACTAGTCTTGACAATTGTCACAAAAGTATGTTCCAGACCCAATATACGAAGAGCACGCTTCGTGAGTCCACTCTTTGCACTCGGAGCATTGTATCCAATCCTCAGGTGGGGGATAGATATATTTTTCTTTGCAAAGTGTGCAGTAATAATCACGGCCGAGTTCAGAACCAGCGAGAGCCGATTGTTTTCTATTAGTTTCTATAAGTAGACTGGTAGATAATGCTATTTTAGCTTTAAGTCCGCCAATGTACTGTTTGTGCATGAAGTATAAATAAATAAATAAATAAATAAATTAGTGAATATGGTCATATTCGTCTTGCCCGCTTGGCATTTGATAGATAAAAAAAATATCCTAAAAATTTATTTGTTTCGGTGATGAAAGATGCTTAATTACAGCTTAATTTACATAAGATAAGGCAACAGAAGCAACCTTTATCATCAATATATATGAATGATATAACAGAAAATGTTAAAACTTATCGTGACAAAATATTTTATTTTCTTGCGTCAATTCTGTTTCTCGTCACTAAAACGCACGCTCTCCCCACGACAGCCGAGTTCGCATTGTATTGTGAAGTCGGCCCGCCCTGCGCGTCCAGCCACGCCGGTACTTTCATGTACGGAACGAGTAGTAAGATCCTACGAGAATGATTCGTGTTGCCCGCTATATTCATCTTGCCCTTCCTTCCCCTATAATGTGTTTATTTACGCAAAATATGAAATCCCATCCATTTTCGTCGTTTAAGGCCATTGTTTCGACAATTTTTGAACGCGCACTTGGGTATGCTTACGTGCCGACGGCTAATGACGGACTACGGAAAAGGACTGCTTGACTAGCGATTAAGCAGTCCTTCACCGGCCCACTTTTCAAGCATTCATGTGCTATCTACGGTTAGTAATAAATCAATGGTGTCGAGGTTCAAATAAACAACATCTTCGACTGTACAATATCCTCTTTTAATTCCTCCTCCTGTTATTCACTCCAATCCCTGTAAACGTTAGCCGCTCCCCGTTCAGCCAGCATCATCACCGCCGCTTGAGGGTTTCCGGTCACGTGTGCCGGTATCGCGGCCGCGTCCATCACTCGCAGCCCTGTAAATACAAATAAGAGCCTTTAATTTAATGCAGAGTGCGTATAGTAGATAGTTCCACCAAGGGGAGATAGCGGTGTCTTGCGTCATGGGCGGCTTATTGTATCCTGAAGGGACTAGATTTAACTTCGGTGTTAAGTCAAAACTTAACTCCTGAGCGAAGCGAGGGTGTTCTATAGAGTCGAGAGTGAAGCGACAGGTTCAAGCCGCCCAAGACTAAGACTGGGTAGGATCTTCAGTATATCTTTTGATTTTGACAAACGTCAACAAAGGCAAACGATGCATCGTAGTTCGAAAAAAGTGCTGTCAGAGCGATTAAGTAGAATTTCTATCTTCTCTCTTTAGAACCATCGACAATACCATAAAATCAAGCTGCAGGAGAGGGTGCTTATTTATTTATTCATTTTCGGAAGACTTACAGCTATAACATTGCAATTGATATTTTATACAGTTAACAGGAAGTCAATTACAAGTCTCCACCTGTAGGTAACAAAATTAAGAGCGTCCGTGGCCGAGCGGTTAGAGTATCCGACTCGTAAGCCAGAGGTCCCGGGTTCGAATCCCGCTCCGGCCATGTACCAATGACTGTTTTCTGAGTTATGTACATTAGTTGAATACTAACCGATGCTCTTTCGGTGAGGGAAAACATCGTGATAAAACCTGCACATTCAGGCGACTGGATGTGTAACCGTGATCCAATCTGGTCAGGTTCCCCTGGTAGCAGGGTCATGGAGGTCAGATGGCAGTCGCTCCACTGTAATTACCCGACCTGCCAAATCCTGGATCATGGTCAAGGCGGACCCCGGGCCCAACCGGGACATTAAAAGATGATGATGATGACCTGTAGGTAACAAAATTAAGTGTAATGCTGAAAGCCTTCATAACACTTCGTTGTATTTACTTAGTAAACTAGTTCTGTCGGTAACGCACAGACAGGAAAGCCAGGAACATTTGTAGCGACATCTATCGTACCAATAGGGAAACTCAACAATACTCACATTACGAGTACACGAACACAAGGTTGGCAAGCATCCGTACATAGATGGCGCTAACCGTCCTACATCGCGCTAGAGAAATGTGTCAATTCCGCGGCATATATACATACACCTTCCGACGATCAACTGTCGGATCCTTGGTCCCCTGGTCACAACATTCGGCCAGATGGGTAATTACCCTTTTCCATCTTCTCCGTCTTCGCTTGCCAACATTAGCGGCTACATTATAACCTTCACCGCCAAACGTTTAACCTATCATCATAAGGTTTCGACTTATGTTGATGAAGAACTTACCAGATACGCCTTTTACTTTAAGCTGAGGGTCGACGACCAGGCCGATGGCAGCTGTCGACTGCTGATGATTTTCTGGGTCAGTGTTTAGCCGCGCCATGCAGTCCATCCAGGGGTCAGACCATTCTGAGCCAGAATCTTTGCATCTCTTCGTGTAATGTGGATCAAGCTTCGCACCCCACTTTTTCATTGTCTGTGAGGAGATACTTAGTATTTAAAAAGATCTTATGCCCGTTTTCACCAACCAGTCCTAAAGTATCCCCTCACTAAGACATCCTTATCGTAAGGTATCCTCTAAACCGTTCCTTATCTTAACGGAATCGCTATTTGTACATCGTACACTGAATGAAATCCGCTTAAGACCGGGTGAATGACGTACAGAAAAGACCGAAAGCAGGTGACAGCAGATGTCAACTATCAAATCGCTATTTGTACATCGTACACTGAATGAAATCCGCTTAAGACCGGGTGAATGATGTACACGAAAGAGCCGAAAGCAGGTGACAGTGACAGCTATTCTATGACAGGCGACAGGAGGTGGTCGTACGTGCGTGAGGAACGACATCATCGCGCAAGACCTCCGTAGTCCGGCAGATGACAAGTTCGTCCGTATGTTGGCGCGTCAAATATTCGATCCTAACGATCACGGGCGCGACCACACGTCAACGGCATCGCCCCGCACCATGCCCCGCGAGCTGCTGCGTTCCCCGTCCTTGAACGGGTGAGCCGGCCTCCGCTCCCCGTTAACTATCGGCACATCACGACTGCCTCCACTGGAAAGCGGTCACCCAAAGTTTGTCCCATCCTAGATGCAGCCTGGACACGGGAACCGACTCACAGGCGCGCAGACCTCCCGACAAGTTCTTTAATCTGCAGACGAATAAGAAATTCCATGCGCTCTGTTATACATGGGGGTTAGAGCATACCAATGGGTGCAATTCAAAAGAACTTAGACCAATCGAGAAAAGGCACCCGGGTGGCCTACAATACGAGTTCCATAAAAGGTTGGCGTGGTCTTCAAGTAAATCCATCCATAATGAATTCCGAACAGGCTGGTTATGAACTGGACTAAGTTACCACAAAGTGTTGTGACAGTGTCATCAGTGAACTCGTACAAAACAAACTAGACAATTGGTTGAAGTTCAATAAACAATCTGTGTATTGAAGTGAATTTGATGTGACTTTCAACAGTGCATGAAATAGACTCATCATCGTTTGGGTTTGTTTCTAGTCAAGTCTACAAGTTTGTATCTCTTACTAATTTAAACACATGCAATAGAACTATATATTTTGAGTCAATACAATAAAAATGTAGTAGAAAATATATATTGCTGTAATAAAATGATATATGCCCCTGGTCTACAGAGGTATTATCTTGCATAAAATTAGTCACAACAAGCTCTTTAAGCAAAAGAGTACTTATTTATTATTATTTATGTTTTACATAGTGTTTGTTAATGTTTAGACATACCTACAAACAGTATACATATTATGACATTAATCGACTTTCATAGTAACCTCCGATAGCTGATATACATACCTTTTCCTTACAAATTAATTTTTTATGAAATGATTACTAGGTTGATTACTTTATATTGCTATTTATTTAATAAGAAAAAAATAAAAAAACTTTTTATAAACATGATTTATTTTATGTTTACACCACAGTAATGAGGCTCCAATGGAGCGTTGGTGGCAGAGTAGTTAAGGTATCTTAATCATAAGTGAGAGCTACCGGCTTCAAATCCCACTGCGTACCAATGACACTTTTCTGCATTATGTACATTAGTTGAATATCAACTGATGCTCTTATGGTGGTGGAAAATATAGTGATGAACACAGACAGACAGACAGTCACAGAGGTCAGATGGGAGTTGCTCATGATGAGATCATGGTCAAGGCAGGTTAATATAAACCATCCAAGAGGAGAGAGAAGAAAGAATTAGAATAATCAAGCATTGATTTATAATTATACATACCTACACACACACACTCAAGCCCATATGCCATAGGGGTAGGCAGATACTATTGAGTGCCACATGCTACAATCCTGAAACACCACTCTTGCAGCCTAGGGGCCATCTGCCGACCATTCTTTCTGTGATGTCTATCTGATTACTTAAATATAATTTACTGATAAGTTTGAGATATAACATATAGATCACTTCATAAAATCTCCCACAGTTATTATCCATGTGCAGTTTGGATCTTTGTGAATATTCAACTATTCACATTTATCCAGGGCTAAAAGTATAGATCCCTAAAAATAAATAGTGTAGCTCCCTATTAAATCAGGTTAGTATTTTTCCTCTAAAATACAGTAATAGTAAATTGAAACAAATAAAATCAACTTGTGCCACATAGTCAGGTAGAGTATTATGTAGATTTACCTAAGAATTCAAGTATTATTGGCTTAACATTCCTTCAAAGCTCTATCCCAAATTTCTTAAATTGTATTTTCCGCACTTGAGGTTCATTTAAATATCCTTGTTTCTTTGATGCCGTATTTACACACATACACATATTTTTTTTGGAACAGGTATGCCAAAAAAACAACAACTACCATATTATTGAGAATTTTATTTAGTTTGCTATTTTGTTCATTCTTGAGGATCATGATCATTTTTACTATATTTTTAGTTTTATATTTACATAACTCCTCCAACTCCTCCTAAACGGCTGGACTGATCTGGAAAATTTAAGTGTATACTTGACAACTCAAGTATACACTTACTCGAACCCGGTAGATAGCGTCGTGAGCGCTTTTTCATGAAAAACAATTTGCATAACAATTGGCAACATTGACAACATTTCAAAATTGGAATAATATAGACTTAAAAATTTGAAGTATTTAAACTGGTCTGAAAAAAATGATTAAAAATAATAATTTTGATATGGAAAGAGCAGAACACCACGCGGGATGAAGTCGCGCTGGGCCAGCTAGTTATAGTAGGTATAATAATCGCATGCTCCTTGCTAGTCCCTATCTAGAAGTTCAGTTTCAAAATGTGGCTGATTTCGTCCTCAACATTTGGTTTGGTGCATTTGCAGCCGGCCGCTGACAAACACCAGCACAACGTTCTTCGTAATGTAGCTTCGTGTAATAGCGCACAGTGATTTTCTTTTCTTTACTGGCTAGCGCCATCGACGATCTCTGCTAAGCTAAACCCCAAAATGGTCATGTCTTGTTGCCCTGCGAGATATGACTCACAGAGATTGTAATAATACGGCTGAGTTCCTACGTAATGCAGTACGTTGCAGTAGCAGACTGAATTTTTGCCGTAGTAGTTTCCTTTCGTTTCAGCACGGAAGTTTATTATTGTCAACGCAATAATCTGCAATGTTTCGGTGTGTTTACAGTATTTACTGTGTGGCTATATAGAAACTGCCAATTTCAATGTAAAAGGGTAGGGATACTGTTGAAATCGAGGAATAAAGTTACGGAAAATAAGGAAATTTGGAAAAAGGGAATAATAGGATTTAATGGTTCGATTTATCTGGATTTATCACTTATGGGAAAGGCAAAGGGACCTAGCCCATACAGCCAAGTCTTCCTTTATGAACTGTAATGCAAAAATATGTCCCAGCTTTAGAGACTCTGCTGAAAATATAATGTTCAATAACGCTTATTTCAAGGCTGCAGCTATTTCATGTTTTCAGTGGTCCTCGGCAAAAGTTTCGTCAAACATGTGGAGTATGCTAATTTGGTAGACTAGACGCTCTACATTCTCGCCTATTAGTGATGTAAAATGCGTCGATAGGTATGATATCGATTCATCGGTGTAATATCGCTAACCAGGTACTTTCTGCTGCTGGTCAAGTGTACCCCGAACCTATTACGGGAAAAAGCACTAGAAACATAAATATAAAATCAATACATCGGTCATCGGACACATCAATATTTTTTCTGCGTAGCAGAACTGTATATAAAAAACTGTCTGTGTATGCATATTGTACATTTTGTTGGTAGTCGGTAAATTTACTTCTTTGCAAATTTTGTACATTTTTGGATTGACCTAAGAGAGAAGATTGACTATAAAGAATCACACTGATGTGATTCAGCACAAGGCGAGATGACAACAAATAATCGAATGAATATCTCTACTTAGTCTATAAAATAGGCGAGACATGCCAAACATGCACGGATATACACGAATACTCTCTCTACATTCTCGTGATCCCGCGGAATGACGAACATGAATGCTATAGATATATTGCGTGGATTGTCGATTTACATACCTATAAAATATTTTTATAGGTATGTAAAAATATTTATCAGTTACTTAGTCTAATGTTTTCAATTTCTTGTTTTTGGGGATGCGACGACCCACCGACATGATGGTAATGAATTTTGTAACGTTACGTCTTTTAGGAGAATGACGAAAGCCAAGCCAAATAATTAGGAGTGAAAAGGAAACAAGAAAATTCATTCGGTGTTAAAAACACCTTATTTTAATAATAATGATTATATTTCAGTGGGTGCGACCACTGCACCTAAAGGTGCCGCTGAGGCCGGGGCGACTGGAGGCGTCGGGACGGCCGGGGCGGGGGCGGCGGCGGCGGCTTCGGCGGCTTCGGCGGCGGCGGCGGCGGTGGCGGTGGCGGCGGTAGCGGCGGCGGTGGCGGCGGCGGCGGCGGCGGCGGCGGCGGCGGCGGCGGTGGCGGCGTCGTTTGCCTGTTGATTATAGGAAATTGAAATATAATTACTATAATATGATCGAGCAGGACATTATCAGGGGTAGACTACGAGTCTCGCAAACATTTTCAGTGGGGGTTTTACGTAGAAAGTTTGAAATGTGAAATGACATTTTGGCTCCTGTACCGAGGAGTATTGTTCCATATGAATAGAAAGAAAAATAATTAAATTTATCTTCAGAATTATAAAATATATACATAGCCGCGAGGTCCTCCGCTGCCTCGGCCGCCACGATTGCGGTCGCCCCTGCCGCGGTCGCGCCTGTTACGGCCTCTGTAGCCCCGGCCCCAGTGGGACCCGGGACAAAACGGGCATTCACAATACTGTGGATATAGATTGCTTACGTTAGATATATTATATAGTCACATCATAATCAATTATTCCAGTGACATAATTACGAAAGCAAAAATGACGGAAGTTATAACTAGTGTTACGTTCGCAAAATCACGCTGTAATATGCAGCGAATGACTAGCAGTACCGTAGTGTGATAAAACGTTCGCCTGGTATCCTAACCCTACCCCTACCCTTAGCCTACAGTGCAATACAGTACCCTACTTCTACTTACAGTACCATAGCCTAGCTCTAGGTCAACATTCTGGTCCAGATTCCGGAGCTGGACCGAAATTTGACTATACATAGATACTATAATCGTATTAATAAACTGTAAATCAATAAATAAACTGCTAAGGGCGCTACTAAAACCACTTCATCCTAGTAGTATGCTTTGATTTATAATTACGTACTTACAAGTAACATTTCCAGTTTCCTGTAGATCTGTGAATATGGAAAGTGTGGTTAGTTTAACTTTTAAAGTTGTAGATAAATAAGAAAAACAATCTGGCCTACCCCATACGGTATGGGCATGAATGTGTACCCATGTATGTTTCTTTAAACCAATGAGGTGGCAAACAAGTTTACGGCTGCCTAATGGTAATAGTACACAGTCTAGGTATAAAGAAATAAGAAGCCCATTGTAGAGGTTTTGTATCATACATTTTTCTATCGCGCGCGTATAATGATGGGACCTGTCAGAATGAGCTTCTACGACTTTGAGGTCCAAGGATACAATGAAGTACCAAAATGTACAATAAGATAGGCAATAGACATGCAGAAAAATATTGATGTATCTATTTTAGACGAACACTTTTTGATGCCTACCATATTCCTCCTACTAAACTAGAACACTTTTTGATGCCTACCATATCCCTCCTACTAAACAAGAATTGCGAGAATGAGAGGTGAGAGTTGAATGGGTTCGATCAGTCTCAGGGATAATCAATATTTAAAAAACATCGATGTTGACATAGATAAATATCGAAATAATAAATAATAATAATAAATATTCGTGGACAAATTCACATAGCGCAATCTAGCCCCAAACTAAGCAAAGCTTGTACTATGGGTGCTAAAACAAATGATATACTACTTAAATACTTTTTAAATACATATTTTTTAAAATTCATCATTTCAATTTCTGCCCGGTCGGGAATCGAACTCGGGACCTCTTGCGTGCATGTTGACCATTGAACCACTCAGGTCGTCAAATGAAACATCGATGTCTAAATAAAAACATCGATGTTTATCCGCTAAACATCGATGTATGTCTATCGTCCCTATCGGCGGCATTCGGCAAGCAAATGCACGTATGCACAGATTCCACTCGCTCGGTAGGGTTTGGGTAGTAAGTCCATGGTAGAGAGTATAGTGCGCTCTATGTCCATGTGTTCTGTTGTTGTATTCTAACTGTGACAGATTCCTTCCATCCATCCATCTCCAAGGTTTCCCGTTTTGTTTCGTAATTTTCGTGTGTGCAATTTACTGAATATTATCTAGAACTTTACCCAAAACTATATGGCGAACACACAATACAGCTAGTTGCACAATTTGGCTAAATTGACAAATTGTTCCAGTTGTCTGGCCTATCTTGAATGGCCCAGCCAATCTAATATCCAGCTTGTGCCCATCCATAGGTTTAAATGTACAAAATATATGATTTATATAAAAACAAAAATAAAGCCAGCATCAAAATCTATCAATAAACAATAGCCCAAATAAATTAAATACTTAGTCAACCAATAAGGAAGTAAACAGTTTTGAGAATCATTCATCACTATTACTCCAGATGTACTCCAGACATTAAAGCATGAATAGTTTGAATAGCAACAGCAAAGACATCAGATTTCCACAAGAAGAAGAAGCTATTAAATACAAAAATAGCCTAATCCACTAAAAATATATTGATTAAGGTTTATCTGGAGCATCAGACGACAGAGGATAAAAGAGGTGGGAGACTTTCGAAATTTGGTGCTGGAGAACAATGAAAAGCATTATTATTATTATTCATGAACAGACAGGCAGTTGGAACAACTGATATGTCTGTATCTCATTATCCTCAACCCATTGACATTCTCAATTAATGATGATTTTATTTAATAATTATTAAATTTCATTTCCTTTGGAACTTAGCTCAAGAAATTGTCTTAGGAAGGCAACCACTTTAATTTTTGTCTGCATTATGGATGTTCACTTACTTCACTAATAGTTACTTCATACTGGTTCTGCACATGAATTATTGCCTTGTTGTGTGGATATTTATGATTGTTTAGAACAATAAAATAATCATGGGTTTAGCAGATCAGGTAATTACTGCAGCAGAGTGACTGATATTTACTAGCCGGGGAACCAGACCAGATTGGATCATGGTTACACATTCTATCGTCTGAGTATGCAGATTTCATTGCAATGTTTTCCCTCACCATAAGAGCATCAATGTGTTCCACTAATGCACATTTTTTTACCACTGAGGCGGCAAACAAGCTTACGGCCTGCCTGATGGTAAACAGTCACCGCAGCCTATGGATGTTTGCAATACCAGGGGCATCACCCACGTGTCGCCGACCCTGTAAAAACCTTTTTATCCTTTTCTTGAAGAACTCCATGTTGTACTCTCCAGGGAAAACCTCTCCAGGTAGTTCATTCCACAACCTTAGTGGGAAAAAGTTCCTTTGGCACACACTGCACAGCAACTGCACAGTTTGTGTGGATGAACTCCATGATGGTGGCAAGCAGTGCAATGATAGAATGTAGCTGTAGGCATCATGTCAATCAGTTCTTCAGAACAAACACCATTGTACAAGCGGTAGAACACACAAAGGGAGGCGAAATCCCTCCGCTGACTCAGCAGCTCAATACCACTTGTGTGCATAGTATCATCGACAATTCTCACAGAGCACTTTTGGATTGAGTCACAAGGACCAAGCTGATATGTCGGTGCTCCCGCGCATAGATGGTAGCAATACTCCAAATGGGGTCTGACTTAAGCCTTGTAAAGGAGAAGCTATTGCCCCGGCGTGAAGAATTGCTTTGTTCTGTTATGCACACCCAGACACTGTACCACAGTAATGTAACTACATATCTCACTTTCTATATGTCAGCAATCTTACTGAGAATGAGAAATTGAACCTTTCCATGCCTCTTGGCCAGGTTGCTGGGATAAAATAATCAAAATATGACAGGTAAAACTATGGTGGTGTGGAAACCAGTGTACTTTTTTAGTTAGTTTCTCTTCTTCATCTTTTTATGACAAGCAGTAGGGAAACAGGGCAACCTGAGGGAAAGTGGTTACAGCTGTCTATGATCAATAGTATCACCCATGCCTTCGGTACTCCATCAAAACCGACAAGAACATAATAAATACTTACTCAATAATAATTATGTTCTTGTCGTAGGTAATAATTATTGAGTTCACCTTAATGGACCATGGAGAATTCGTATTTACATAATATTTTGTCTCATACAATTAATTTTTTTTAGTTAAGGCAAACAAGCAAGCACCTACATGATTAACACCACCTCTGTAATATTAAAGTTTGGCTGGCTGCAGTTTGCTGTAAGGTGGAGAGTGCAGTTGGGCCTTACCTTACTTCTTAAAGTTCCTCAGTACCTGTATTGTCCCAGTAAGTATTATTAGTAAAGTTACAGAAATTGTTTTATAAATTTCGAGGGTGATTCTGGCGTGCAGCCTGGACTTGATAAAAAGTAGCCTGTGTCTTATTCCAGATCCTTATCTAGCTACCTACCAAGTTTCATCCAAATCCGTTCATCCGTTTTAGCTTGAGAAACAAACACACACACACACACACACACACACATATACATACAAACTCACATTTATAATATTAGTAGGCTGTAATAATGTTTGTCACATGTATATCATTACTTAATGACATTATTACTAAGGAGCGTCGGTGGCCGAATGGTTATCTGACTCATAAGCGAGAGGTACTCGGTTCAAATCCCACTGCGGTCATGTACCAATGACTTCTTTTCTGTATTAGTACATTAGTTGAATGCTAACTGATACTCTAATGGGAAAAAAAACGTCGTGATTAAACATTCAGTCCCCTGAATGTGGTACCATGATGCAATCTGGTCAGGTTCCACTGGTAGCAGAGTTATTAAATGAGTTACCAAATACTGAGTCAAAGTCAAGACGGACCCCGTGCCCTCGTGAGCAAGAGCACCACCGGGACATTAACGCCAACATTATTTTTGTTGCAGGACTAAGTACCTGAAATAAATAACATTTAATTTATGTTCACAGTGTTGAGAGCCCTTAGTGATGGAATTGGAAGCGCCAGGACAGTGTGGACAAAATTACAATCCTGAATCCCAATAGAAGAAATTCAATAATTAATATTCAATGCTCACCAGTAAGCATTGAATATTAATTAAGATATACACAACACAGATACGGAAAGCTGACCCTGGGAGCAGCCGGGATTGACCGTCCGGATGATGATGATAATGATGATGACATTCACCACACAAACAATGAAAGCATTGCATTGGACAGTGTGTATTGGCGCTCATTAGTGCGGAGCGGAGCAGAGATCTATGCCCAGCATTGGACTAGTATAGGCTGATGATTATGATGATGAGGAGGTATCTATGCCTATGCAGAAGTTACTTTGTGAGTATGTATTAAAAAAAAAAGAATTAGCTACTTTAATCTAACACCCATAACACAAGCTTTGCTTCCTAGCATATTTATTTATAACCTCCCCTTTCGTGAGAGAGGCCTTGAGTCCTGCAGTAGACTGCTATGGGTTGTGATGATTAATAGGAACATGTAATATTAGTTAGTTTGACATTGATTAAACTTGCATGTTGTAACTTATGACTATGTTTTTACAGTGTGTGGTAGAACCCATGAAATATAACGAGATGATATTAAGCATGCGTGCGAGCTGTCGGTGACGGAAGCGCCGCGCCGAGCAACGGCAGGCTAGCAGCGCTGAGACAATGCGAGACCTATCTACACTGAGTTTACCGGCCTTAAGGCCGAGGGCAAGGAAGGCCGTCGCAAAGATGTCGCTGGCTCAGGGCTCTTGTCTACGCGTAAAATCTAGCCGAATGTTATCCAAATCTGTTAAGCGGTTTCGGTGAGGAAAAGATGCCATATGGACAGCTCTATAATAGTAACTACTTTCGCATTCGTAATATTAAGGTTGCATTTTAATGTATTTAACATAATGTTTTAAAATGTGTTTCAATATTTGTTGTGATGTGTTATTTCACATATCATTTTGTTATTAATAAAAGTCATATGTAATCAGTTTGAGTGTAATTTTAATAATAGCTAATTAGATAGACTTAACTACTTACTAGAGCTAAAACAATTATGAAAAATAGCATAAAATAGCTAGGTTTTGCAATCAACATGTTAAAGAAAACCAATTGTATACCCCTATATACAAATTTATATAATGTTGTATGTAACAAATTAATATAATGTTCCCAGGTTTCATCAAAATTTTCTATCCAAATCTGTTCAGCGGTTTAGGTGTGGAATTGCCACATTTTTATTTATTCGATGGGCATTTGACCGACATCTCATCTGATGGGAAGCTATGTGATGATGATTGTGATATGAAGCGTCCCATTCCATTTATTATATTAATTGCTACTACTTTCCTTTGTTACTCTCACATTTTTAGGGTTGTAAATTACAATGCATTTCAAAATGCATGTGCATAGCCCTTCCACCCTTTTATTATTTCTAAAATGCCTCATTCTAGCTGATAGAATCCAGCACTGAAACTGTAAAAGTAGTGACACCCTCCAAGCTGGATATAGAAAACCAGACCAGGAGAGAGACATGCAGCAGGCAGATGTGCAAAGGATAAATGAAGAAAATATATATTGTGCATAGGGTTAGATATTTATTATATCATACAGAAAATTAGCACAATACCTATTACATAAAATACTATACCTTCAAAGAGTAAAATAAACGAATATATAAAAACAATTAAAATCTTAGGTATACATTTATCACTCGAATGCATGAAGCGTCGCCTCCGCAGAACGTCTTTGGTCGCCTTTTAAATCACTGGAACCCTTCCACCACCCCCTTCAGCCAGTAGTCTTCCACTATGAAGAAAGTTAAACTCTCATATGGTACTGCTTGGTGAGGAGGATGTGCTCCACTCACACCGTCCTTCGCGATCACTGGGTAATGAAGATTATGATTCTAGTCACAGACACTTAAAGCTATCTAAATCAGGAAATGGGCAGTAGCATTTACTGTACCATGGTTTTAATAGTATGATGGTGAATGTAGAAGAAACTGGGCTGAGAAAATACTATTTTTAATGTAACATAATGAATTCTAGTTTTTCACTTTGTTTGTAGTTTCTGTTTATGTATTTGTATTTGCCACCCACTTTATCAATATCAATTGATAAACTTCCACTAGATCTTTAAAGGATGTCACTGTAATCCGAGATCCTGTCCTGTTCCAGTGGCATATTGTGAGTTGTCTTTAATCCTTGACATCAGGCCTCAATAGGTATAAACGACACTGTGATCCGAGATCCTATAAGCACTAGTCCCGTTCCAATGCCATATATGGTCAGTGTTGCCCTTTGGTGGTAGTGTTTCGCACCCCGTTACAATGGGGTGATCGTTGGAGTTGGCGCCTTCTTAACGCCCCCTGAGGTCAAGCGCACCGCGTGGACCAACGTTGGGTGAAGCCCGGCAAACGACCACGCGTAGGGGCGCCTTCCAGGCGCGGTATATTGCCGAAGTGGGGGCAGCTACAGACGTCGCAGGCGCCGCGGCAAGCCTTTTCGGAATCCGGAGGTCTCTTCAGGTGGTGGACCCGCGGGACAGTTTCTCAATTAATTCCAATAAAGTTGCGTTATTTGTTTAGCAGCAGGGGAATCCCTCTTCCTCAAGGTCTCAATGCTATTCGTTTGAATTCATTTCATGTCGTACAGTAATCTGTGGGTACGTTCCACTTAACGCCCGCAACGATTGTAACACCCTCTGTATCGTTCCACCTAAGGCCCGTGGTCGTCGCGAGCGATCGCTCGACGTCATAGATGACGTCACTGTTCGCGACCACATCGCGCCCACTTCGCCCACAAAATATTGATGGGTCTGAGTGGGCTTTCACCAAAACGTAGCGGGAATTCAAAAAAACAACAATGGCGATGAAACAAATAAGTTTATACAATCCTGAAACTGACATTGCAGTAGAAGTGATATTGTCAGAGGAGGATGCTAGACGTGCCGAAAATGGTAAGCGGTCCTTTAATTTTATATATTAAATAACATTTTCAATCGAATAACTTTAGTTGGGGAAAAAATTATATTTTTCTTAACCTAACCTCAAAATAAACTTTTTGTTGTGTGCGTGAGATCTTTTTGAAGACCAAGATCCTAATATTTATTGAAAATAATGGAAGAAAACATCATATTTTCAAAATATCGATATAAATAATTATTTAAGATTTTGTTCCATTCAATTCCAATTGTTTCTTGCGATAGTTGTGTTCATGAACGTTCATGTATTTTCATCGTTTCTAATACATTTTCTAACGAACTGAGTTTTTTATTCCAGATTTACAATTTGCAACGGCACTAATGAATAGTGCACTAAAAGAAATCGTAGAATCTGTGGAATCGCAGCAGGGAGATGCTGACAATACTGATAGTGGTATGCAAGCTCTATTTTTTATTAAACAATTTGAATATGCTTATATACAAATGGTTTAAACTCATAAAAAATCTGTAAAAGTTTTTATGGCGTGCCTATAAGAGTCTAAAATTAAATGATAATTACATTTTCTTTATTTTTGATTTAGCAAATATAGAGGGTCACTCGCAATCAGCGCAGCAGGGTGATGCCGTTACCAGCGAAGAGAGTGGTACGTAAATCTATCCGTGTTATCTAGAGCATATAATCCAGATTGATAAATGCAAACAATCATTTCTTCGTCTATTCGCATTCTAGGATTATATCGTTGGACTACGGAGATGGTGCTCTTTCTCCTCGATACTTATGTAGAGAGAGAGGAGAAATTCTCCAGCGGGAAGTTTTCGCAAAAAAAAATTTTTGTTTTCTAAACTTATTTTCATTCTAGCATTAAATCATATGCTTCCTTTGTAGAAAATGGACACGATTTTCCAATCAAGAGCCTGGGCTTCGCCGGTTGCCGTGGCTTCTTCGTCAGGAGTCTCCTCGCAACGAAGTCGAGAATCAGAGAGCGAAGTGTCATCAGGGATGTTAATTAATTTCATTTCTAAGCAACTAGTTGCAACTCCAAGTTTTATACACATTGTTATTTTTCAGACTCATTCTTTAGTCGGAAAACCAAAGAAAACGTGGCCGAAGGAAGAGGAGGAAGCGCGTGCCAAACGGCATAAAGAGCGCTTGGAAACGGACGAAAAAATGCTCGCGTTACTTTCTAAATTAGTTGATTAAGTTCTGTTTTTTACGTGTTAAGAGAGATTATATGATCATTTTTGTAAAACTAGAAAGTAAGTGTAATAGTGTAAGTTTTCATACGCAGTTAAAAATTATCTATACTATTCAGATTTAATATCGATTATTTATTAAACTATTTATACGAGAAAACAGAAAACTTATTTTTTTATAGAAACTCAAAGTTCAAAATTTGGAATGTTTTTGTTGGAACTTGAAAATAAAATAAAAAATATTTTTCAAATTTTTCAATTTAATTTTTCATTATCTCGCATTCGTTTTGTCAAAAACACAACCATAAATTCATTCAACCGAGAATCCATGTAGAATTAAATTTTACTCCAATCCATGCGAAATATTTACTCACAACCCCTACAGCTGCACGTTTTCACCGTGCCGCCATATTGCGAGCACACAGCGCTCAAGATGTGCGTTCCACCTATAACATTCGCCTACAACGCCCGCGGCCTTTTTACATTAGTGGAACGGCAATTTTAGCGGTCGTGGTCGATGGCGTTGCGGGCGTTAAGTGGAACGTAGCCTGTGTGTCGTACTACATGTGATGGCACAGATGGCACCAAAACCACAGACCGAAGCTTCAGCAAACCAACCAATCGTCAACGTCATGAGAGGGTTGACAGTGATTAGTATCTGTCACTGCCTGCACTGCGAAATCGGCACTGGGTTTCTATTTGTACATCGTACACTTGGTCTTTTCGTTTTAAAACATTCGTCCAACGCGCTATTTACACCGACGAACACCGTTTCTTTACTATTGTAACGGCTATTTACACCTATTAAATGAATAAAAGAACGAATGGATATATGTATTGAATGAACGATTAAATTGAAAAGACCAAGTGTACGATGTACATATAGCGACGGCCTTATCTTAAATTCATTTTCACCAGGTGACACTTACCTAAGTGACATAAATAGTGATTTCAAAAACCGTAATTATGCCGGTAAAATTTTCTTGACCTGATTTATCACACTATTTAATTAAAATATAACAAAATAATATTAAAACACACAACAACATAACTAAAATTGATTTGACATTTCTTTGTGGTGATAATCTTTGCGCACTGTTTGCTTTATATATCTATTTTATTTGCTAAACTTACATTTACGAGTAATAATAGCAGAAAAAAGAAATCGAGGTCAAAACTAAATAGAAATGGAAAGTAGTTACTAGGTTATCTGGATATTCTAAATATTGTTATATTTTTTAAAGCAAAAACATGACGCTTTGCTTAGATAACCTAAAGCGGTTATAAAAGTCTTTTTCGTCATATTTCGTGAAAAAATCAGGTCTCTTACGGTATAAACGCCTCCGAGTAAACAAATGAGGCCTTTGTATCAATAGCGACCAAATAATAAAAAAAAACCTTCCATTTCGCACAATTAAATATGAACTTTTCTTTGAAAAACGGTCACCTAAGTTTAGAGCCCGACATTTGGCCTCCTATATTTAGGGGGTCACTTAAGACGGTAGGAAACCCTTAAACATTGGTGAAAACGAAATTTCTTTTAGTGGCCCTTAAAATACGTTAAGTGTCACCTAAAATTTAGGGATTGTTGGTGAAATCGGGCATTAGTCTTTTAGTAAGACGTAGGTAATGAGCGGGCGGATTTCTTGCTGCTTGCTCCAAAAGATCGGTAAATATTTAGTTCAAGCACTGGATCCGCAAATCTTTAGTATCTCGGTCGGTTCCGGAAACGTGACTTCCCGATTGCTTCAGAGGGTGCCCGAATGCAGTGAACGCATCCTATCAACATTTTATAAATACCGATGCTTCTATTTAATGGTTTAATCATGGACTTATTATTGTCTTATAGTTATTTTCACCTTTACCTATTCTATTCTATAGATGCTACTATTTCACGTTGTAAAGTCTAGACATCACGGAATACAATAAGGCAAACCTATGTAAGTCAATAAAATTATTACTAACATCAGTCTCGTAGAGTTTCTTCACATATCTCATAGCGTCCCGGAGCATTACAGTGTCATCGGCCTCTTTGAAGTAACCAGGATAGAAGAGCGGCGAGGCGAAGGGGTCTGCTGACCGCAGCGTCAGGAATCCCACGCTCCGTGGTTTCAGCAAAATGGCACTGGTGCTACAGAAACAGTTATTAGAAAGTCGAAAATTCTAATTATCGTGTAATCTTCAAAAATTTCACTACGGTCTCGTGGACCCTTCTCGATGACCCGTAACATATACTTCTTTTTCATACCAGGGTAACTGAAAAGGTCCTAAGAAGTCTGACAAGTGAGTCGCATCACAAGAAATGCGCCAAAATCTTTGAGCGATATGTAAAAGCCCTAAAAATTAGTCGGTGCCATAGAGCAATTGAGGGTGAATTGAGTTCTTGTTCTAAGCATTACTGTTTTGCTGCAGGCGAAAGGTACCTAGGCGTCGCAGAATTGTATTTTCCGACGATGCGTGTTTGTCACAATAAGCTGCATAGTATGACTCCGATTGGCGAAAAAATCATTCGCAATACAATATAATTTTTTCTTTGTGCGTAAACTAAAAATAACGTGTTCAGTGAGTGAGAGCGCGCCATGGTCGGCGGGTACCTACTTTCACCAAACTAATTTTAGGTTACTTTTATTGGATATTGTCCACGCTGGCTGGTCCGCCTCTAAAACAAGGCTTGTACGACATCCGTTAATGGAAGGGAATGGTGCTATATCGAACCAACTTTGCCAGCTACCATTCCCTGTGAATTGGGTGAAAACCTACGATATTTTAAATCCATCCCGGGAGGTGTTCCCTATGGCTTCGTTGATCTTGCCGCCGGTCTTGGAGCACTCCGCGTAGCCGCCGTAAAAGAAAAACTGGAGATCGGGCTGGGACCGCGATTTGTTCGCCAGGCTCGAATATATATGGCCCGTAAACTGGAACCATACGAAAGTGATGTAGATACCTACGCAGTCACAGTATGTTAGATTCTGTTCACAAAAAATATTATGTATTGAGGATGGATAGATGGACCTAGAGGTGTTCGTTATATTAGATAACGGGTATATTATAACGGTATAAAAATATACTTATAACACCTAATATTAATACATAATATTTTCTGCTACTAATATATTATAACACAAGATAACCATAATATTGTTGTGTTATTTTTTCTGTTATATTCTGTTATCTATGCGATTAATGTCGTCGAAAGTCGCAAAACTAATGTTTGTACGTGTACTATATACACACAGAAATTTTTGTTTCATTTCTGTGTATATACATATACGGTAATATAAATATATTGATTAATAATACATTTTTATATACGATTTTGTTCCCCAAGGTACTAAATCAACTATAAATAATAATACAAACTGAAAAAAGGCGACCGTTATACGGTACATAAAATTATATTAGGGTGTTTTATTATAACGTTAAAAATAACATAATATATTTAATAGCATAACGTTACGTTATGTTATATGAATATATCGGATCCGCGCTCCTCTATGGACCTAAACAAAACCAGTATAAAAGGAGCTAATATGGCTATGTGCGTCTATAGAGACTCTAGCTCTACTGGGTTTAGGTAGGTCGCATTGGCGTATCTAGGGCTATTTTCCAGGGGGGGCCTGGCCCCTGAGGTGGCCGACGAAGCCGAGTCAATTGCCAGTGTAGTCAGTGAGCACGAATCAGCAAAATTAAAGCCACCCAACGCGGATCCAGTTTTCAAGTTAGGTGTTAGTTTTCAGTTGTCACATGGCATAGTCGAGCTCTGTAATTCTTTTTGAATTTTAATATGTTAGTTCTTATAATCTGAATTGATGAATCTGATCTGAAAAATGAACGATTGTAGCGAGTTCGAAGTTGTTTGAATCTTGGCTCAAAAGAACTGGTGTGAACACATTAAATGTAACACAAACTAATGAATAAACGAGCTCACAATGTTTGGAGAGGCGTACTTAAACGATTAAAAAAATGTAGCAAAATCAAATTTTTTCTCTCAAAAAACCTGAGTGAGCGTAGCGAGCTCGGATATTGTGGTACATAGGCTCTTTAAATCCGGATTGATTACGACAGCATTAACGTACAATGAAATGAGCGAGCGTAGCGAGCTCGAAATTCTTGGAATTTTTGCTCAACCGAGCTGGAATTAACATAATAAAAGAACTAATGAAATTAACGAGCTCAACGAGCTTGGGATTCTATACGGCGGTTACATAATCATTTCATTCAGTCAATTATGAAAGGACAATATATATAATATAATAACAAAATTTAAAAGACAAAATGTTTTATTTAGTAAAGTTTATAATCCAAATGTATGTTTCATCAAATGGACGACTGACCAAAAGTTATTAGATGTTTTAAGTATCAAATCATCCGTAATCAAATTATATAATCACAAATTATTTCCTCCACAGTATTTTATTTCCCTTCCTTAGTCTAATGGTTAGAGAGTATGATTTATGATCCAGAAGTCGCCGGCTATAAATCTAGATCAGTAATTAATTATTGTTTTGCGTTTGTGTTTTGTTAGTTCCAGCAAGTTCCAGAACCAATTAACAGGCGTTATTCGCTAATTAATTGATAAAATTTCTTTTAAACTTAATGATTTTTAACGATTTGATCAATAGTATAAATAATAATAATAATAATAAATAATAAGATAAGTAATTTAAACGTTGTTATTCCAGACTTTCGACAGTAGAACTTTTGACCAAATGACTTTTTGAAAGTGATCAAAATCTTTTTAAAATTTTCTCAATAAACTTTTGATTTTTCTACTCGAAATTCAAAATTATAGGTTATCATGAGCGAGCACCCTCAGTTAGATAAAATTGTCGTATTAGTGGGATCAATAAATAAATAAGCGAGCGGAGCGAGCTCGTAAATTTTAGGTTGTAAAACCTGGGGGAGAACAACGAATATATGAGCGAGCGGAGCGAGCCAGAAATGTGTGTCATTTTGGGTCTTAAAAGCTGGGGTAATCAATGAATGAGCCACCGGAGCGAACTCGACAGTTTTGATGTTTCAGGTCTTAAACGCTGGGGTGATAAATGAAAGAATTAGTGAGCGGAGTGAGCTTGAAATTTGTGACATTTTGGGTTATAAAAGCCTGAAATGATTGTTGAATGAATGTGCGAGCGGAGCGAGCTCGCAATTTTAGACATATTTGGTCTTAACAGCAATTGGTGATCCTCACAATAGTAATTTAAGAAAATCAATTAATTGACCGCAACGAGCTAAGTCAATGATAAGACAAGTATCTGAAACTTATGAATAAAGGGAATTGAGCTCCAAATTTTTTACATTTTGAGTTGCAAAAGTTAGTGTGATTAATGAATGAATAAGCGAGTGGAGCGAGCTCGTAATTTTTGACACGCCCCCCCCCCTTCCTACGCCTATGGTAGGTCGATATGCTGTTGACTGTGCTTTAAGGAACACGATGAAACCGGAACACATCACATATTTACCTACTTCAAATCTTACTTTGATGTTAACTTTACCTCTCATGGCTAATTACTGGAATATATTTATAAAGATGGTGCCTAATCTTTCCTGCATAAAAGTGCCTAAAATACGTCATTATTTCAGTAATTTAATTAATGAATAATGTGTTCCAATGGACAAGGGAGGGGTATTGTGTCTCACACACACATCGGAAACTTCATGATAATTTGGATGAGTAAGGCCAATGGTTAACTTTGATTTAAGTTTGAGTGTGAGAACGAGATCGATGGGTACTAGGGGTGGTGAATTGATATGTATGTATGACGAACCTGCGTTATACCAGTCGACGACATTGGCGCACTGCCTGTCAGCACGTAGTGCATCAGCCCAGACCAGTCCAAGAGCTGGGGGTTGTTTAGTTTCGTTAGAAGGAAGTGCAAAGTCGTTCCGTAATTATTTTGCAAATTCTTGCCTACTGGCAGGTCAGCTACGATGGGAATTATGAATTTGTTCAAAGTGTCTTTTGGCCCTATGCCCGATAGCATTAGGATTTGAGGAGTGTTAAGTGCACCTGCACTTAAGATGACCTGCAAGATTTATAAAAGTCACAAATAATTCGTTGATGATTACTAAAACTGTTTTTCTGCAATTATGTAGTAGAAGAGAGCTTACCTCCTTTTTTGCTTTCACAGTTCGTTTCTTTCCATATTCATCTATGTACTCCACACCAACTGCTGTTTGAGTTTTATTGATATTATCGAAAAGCACTTTAGTCACATGAGCGTTAGTCTTTAAGCTCAGATTGGGTCTTTCAGAATGTTTCTTCAGATATGCTCTAGCTGTTGTCACTCGTTGGCCATTCCTAGAACAAGAAATACCTCTGGTATGATACATATTTTTGCCCTGAGTAGATTACGCTTGCGAAACTAGAAGTGAAATTCGAAAGGTAGGTAAATTATATTGAAATTTTGACAAGATATGAAAATTAGAATACCGTTTGATGTGGAAAAGCGCAAATTTTACAGCGCCAATTTTATTCATACTTTCAGATTTTTCATTACTCGGAACTTGACAGTTGTCAATCAGCAGATTATTTATATTTTAGATTTTGCAAACATGTTTATGTAATGAAAATAAAGCCAGGAACAGAGGAATATGAACATTACAGAGAACATTATTAAGTAGTTCTTTTCAATTCCAAGCTTTGTAAATTACAAATAGGCTTTTCATCCATCTAGACCTTAATCCTTACTGGCCATTACTTCATGACTACCTTACTAGTAATAGGCAACAGGGTAAGCCACTCACTCAATCATCATTTGGGCTATCCCGAACCCCACAGGCGTATTGGGATCAACCAAGTCATCGATGATCGGCATATATGTCTCGTTGATCGCGGCGATGACCTCATTCAAGAACGGCGGTTGATGTGGAAACTGGTAAAATAAATGCAATATTAGCAGAGTTATTATGGATAAGGGGATGATAAGGGCATGGAGAGGAAGTTGGTAATATTAAGCCCCACTTATTTAGGGTTCGTGATGATTCGTGGACTAACAAAAGTTTTTAATTCGATCGAGACACCAGTGTCGTTGTACGAAGTATGGTATTAAGGTTTCAGCATCAGTCAATCATCACGTCATCAGCCAGGCTGTCATCAACTCAACCAATATGTCAACTCTACCCAATTTCAAGAGATTGGATTATCAATTTGAGAAATATTAGAAAAAAAATGGAATATTTGACCGTACCTGTTCTATTGGCATAACGCCGCTGATGGAATGATACTTGGCATTTACGACGCTGCCAACTTGCTTGTTGTTCTCATTGAGGTTGAAGTACGGTAGGTTATCCTTATAGCTCCAGCCCTCCGCCCCCGCCGCCACCCAGTCGTCGTAGTCGGCGCGGTGCCCGCGGTGGTACATCATGCCGTTAATGACGTTCGACCCGCCTGAAATTGTTGGTCTCTTAACTATTTGCCTTTGAGTTGAGAGATGTAGTTGTACCTATTTTCTAGAAGTGCAAATATACCAGCAATAGATAGAGACTCAAATAGGAGGACCGGTTGATTAAGGCTAGGCTGCAGAGCCTCGAACATCGGCGTAGGGTTGCGCGTCTGTCGGTCTTCTACAGATTACATTTCGGAGAATGTGCGAAGCAGCTGCACGACCTGATTCCGCCGGCCCCTTTCCGCCATCTGGAAACGCGATCCGGGCGAGCGCTTCATCCTTATGCCGTGGATCTTCCAGCCATCCGCACGAACCGCTTTGGCTCGACCTTAATAATGCGTACGGCTAAGGAATGGAACGCTTTGCCTGCGAGTGTGTTCCCTGATCAATATAATCTGGATGCCTTTAAGGCTAGAGTGAATAGGCTGTTCCAAGACGGGCATGCTTCATCTTCGGCCGCATCGTCACTTACCAACAGGTGAGATGGCGGTCAAATGCCTGCCTTGTTTGTTATAAAAAAAAACCAAGAAGTCCTGGGTTGAGCTGACAATGAGTTAGATGAATCACTAGATAATCCCAAAAAGCAGCCCCGGCAGATTTTGTGATCGAACGAAAGAAGAGAATAGGGATGATGAGTCACAACAATATGTAAACTTACCAACAACTTTTCCTCTAGCCCATTTGCAGCCTTTACCGTATTGATCATGACAATAATTGTCAGGCACAGTCTGGTATCCCCAGCCTATCTTCTCGTTGCCAAAATAGATTCTGTAGAATGATGGTATCCTTGCGCTCGTTGGTTCCAGGCCCCCTGCTTCTAGCAGCAAAACCTATAGGGGAGCATGTCTTTCGTCAGTATAGGTACCTTGCTGAAGTTAGACGATGCGGTGAAATTCTTGCTACGAGGGGGGGTCAAAAAGTTCGCGGAACGGAGAGGAAGGGGGATGAAATAAAATACTGTACTATTTTACTTTTTCAATATATTCCCCCTTAAGCCGAATACATTTTTCAGATCTCTCTATTAACTTATTAATACCGTCGAAAAAAAATTATTTGTCTTTGTCCTCAAAATAGGCCGAAATCGCCGACTTGACTTCTTCATCATCGGAAAATTTCTTCCCACGAAGCTCTTTTTTTAATTTGGGAAATAAAAAATAATCACAGGGTGCTAAGTCTGGACTATAGGGAGGATGGTTTAACATTTCGAAGCCACAGTGATGAAGGGCAGCCATCGCAACGCGGCTCTTGTGTACCGGTGCGTTGTCATGCAAAAGCAGTACACCTTTTGTCAACTTTCCCCGCCTTTTCTCCTTGATTGCTTCTTTTAATTGTCTCAGTAGATTAGCGTAGTATTCTCTCGTTATAGAAACACCCTTATTTTTATAATCTATTAATAAAATACCCTCTGTATCCCAAAAAACAGTTGCCATGATTTTTCCAGCCGATTGTGACACCCTGTATTTCTTAGGGGGGGGCTGACCCGTTTTATGCCACTGCATAGACTCTTGCTTCGACTCAGGCTCATAATGATGAACCCAAGTTTCATCTGCAGTAACAAGTCTTGCAAAAATTCCTTCCTTGTCGGCGCTACAGAGGTCTAAAAACTACTTTGAATACTCGACGCGCAGCTGTTTCTGTGGTGGTGTGAGCATTCTTGGCACCCATCTTGCGCTGACTTTTGACATCCCAAGATTGTCGTGTAGAATATTTAAAATGGTTGTAGGTGATACTCCAACCATTTCTGCAAGTTGTTTCTTCTTCAAACGAGTATCCTCCAGTATAAGATTCTCCACTTTTTCAACGATGTTTGAGGTGGTGGCCTCAATCGGCCGTCCTGAGCGAGGGTCGTCTTCAAGAGACTCTCTGCCTTGCTTGAAAAGGCTATTCCACTTGTACACCATGGTTTTCCCAGGGCAAGAGTCCCCGTATACTGATAACATTTCCTCCAAAATTTTCTGAGGTGGTTTTCCTTGCTAAGTGAGGAACTTTATGACGGCACGAAACTCGATTTTTTCCATGTTCAAGTTTTTCTTCCGGATTCACCTGTTTGATCGACGACAGGTCAAAGGTTATTGACACAATCAGGTTCAAACTTGGCATATAACTCACAAAGAGTTGCTCATTAGATACTACCTGCGGCAGGTCCCCCACCCCCCGCTATCCCCTCCATTCCGCGAACTTTTTGACCCCCCCTCGTATTTAGGTATGCGTGATATGCCATCGTGATGAGTCATGTTAATTACACTCAACTGTAGTACTTTGGTCACTATACTCACGAGTCTATAGGCTGTAGTAGGGCGATGCAAAAAATTATTTCTAAGCGTGATAGGATTATCTCCGCAAACTATGGACCACCACGTTTCATGCTCGGCGTGTCCTAAAACTTGTACAATGGAGGACTTGTTCGAGGCCAGTTCAAACGCTGTATGCATCGCTGAATACTGGGCGAACAAAGTGTAAGTCAGACTTTAGTCTAAGAAGATAAGATAAGATGAAGAAGGGCTATAGTTATAACAAGAAACCGGAATTGACCGCTCGGATAATGATGATGACTCATGTTTATTAAAGTCAACTTTAGCTACAGTACTTCACTCAACTTCTGTATACGATCTCCGCACGTTTTTCGATTGCTGAGATTATTTAATTTCTCTCATTTAACCATGGGTTTCTTTCTGGTAACATTTCTTTTTCTTAGCGTATCAATGAGAAACACTATAATGTAGTAGTCCAAAACTAATCCACACTGACAGCTCTGTCGGTGGCTGTCATAAGATCCTCCTGAATGCAGGTGTTTGGGCACGCAGAACACTATAACAGGTGTGACATAGTTTGGACAGCACCGTAGAAACCATTGGCATCGGAGCCATCCGAAAGTCCCTGTACGCCTGACCTGAACATGTTGTCCTTGCTCCGGCCGGTCTGAGTCCGAAGTCTATTTAAAGACTTCCACACCAGCTTTTTCTAGTAACACTTGCCGTATAATGTTCACTGAGCCTGCTGGCAACGATGGGCCCCGCCACGCCTGCTCCCACCACGATGAAGTCGTACTCAGGCTCCACCTGCTCCACCGGCTCCACGTTGTCGCAGGGCGTGGCTATGATGCACCGCCCTCGGATGTAGCCTTCCAACAGTATCATGAACAGCGATACACTGCATAATTTCGATTCGGCAATGGACGGCCCTATGACTTTGAGCGGGCATTGGCACACCTGAGGACAAAATGATTAAGAAACTTCTAATTAATGGACGCGTAGTTGTCTACCAGAAGTATTCTCACATGGGAGAGACAGGCATCAGAAAGTGTTTTTCGGTAGAGTTTCATTAAAATAAAACGTTCACCACATACGACATGAGATCCGTGTCCGTTGGATTAAGTTTGGAACTGTACGCATGTGAACCGCTTCACTCACCTCTGTTTCAATTAACATGCTATCGTAGCCCTTGGGTTTAACTGGTTGTGACTGGATAATTCCTAAAAATAGATAAAACATTTAACCCGATATAGTCAGCTGCAGAATAAACGTTGTTGCATACATCAAATGTAGGCACATTTGATGTATGCTGGGGAGGTCAGTTCACTCGGCAGCTGTCCGTACCTAGAGAATGAAGATATAGTATATATAGAAGAAATAATGAAGATATCTGTACAAACAAATAAATTATGCCTAAGTTTTATTATAGTTCTTTTCAACGAAGGACGTTGTGAAAAGATATACGTAATTAGCCTTCAGTGCCCTGTAGTAATAATATTTTTTCCCCCGTACATAAGTTCGTAATTTCATATTTTCCTAAAAACACTAAAATTAAATAAAACCTACTTAAATTGTTTTAAGTAGGTTTCAATAAAACCTTTTTCAGTTTTCTATACCATGGTACAAGTTATTTATAGAAATGAAACGATGTGCGCCAGTTAGCAATTACCAAGAAATTAAAAAAAATTGGTTAGACAGACCGACTGAAAATAACTAGAATTTTTTGCCAAAGTTTGCCATATGGCCTGCAGGGTTATAAGTTGTTGGTACAATGTGTTTCAGCATTAGGTATCTACAATCTCCAAACCACCTGCCAAATAGCGAAACTATTTTATGTAGGCATACACACGGTAAAGCCCTCCCTCCACTTAGGTATATCTTTCTGTTGGGTCCAGAAGTCCAACTGTGGACTAATGGTGGCTATGGTGTTGTTAAAACTGACTGAAATTGTGTAAACATAAATGTGAGGACTAGCTAACTAAACCATTATGATCACAGCCGAAACGACAGGTCTACAAGTATTTTATGATACTTGAAAACAATATAAACTTAGTTTACTCTGTTAGTTAGTTGTCTGCTTGATCTACATGAAAATAGTAAGTACCCTGTTAACTACCTAAGTTAGGTATGTAAGTGTGTGTTTGTTACCTTGTCGAGAAGCACTATGCAGAAAAGCAAATTGTTGCTATACTTATAATAATGTAATGTAATGCAACTAATTCGCAAATAATGCAATTAGAGGAGAGCGGGGCTGAAAAAACAAGCTTTTTATTTACAACTATGATTTTTAACCCCTACGAAAAAGAAAAGGGTTTGACGTGGGATCTTCACCAATACGAATAGCCTGGTGTTGGATGGAATCAAGTGGAAGGAGTTGGTGTTGGGGTGCACCAGCCCATAGGTTCCCACCTACTCTCCCCATCAATGGAGGGGATGAACCTAGAACAGATCAAGGAACAAGGAAATTATCGTCTACGGCTTTCGCGAGAGACCAAAAATAACGACTCCCAGATGAAAAGCTTAGTAGATAGTCTCTCACCTATGTTTGAGCTTAGTTCTGGCCATTTTTCTCTTACAGGATCTCGAGAAAGCATTATACCACTTCCGTAGCGCAGCAGCATTCACGTCCTTCGCGTCTCATGCTACTGCCAGGCTCGGTAAGCTTCATGTAATAGGTTGGAGGCCTCGGCACAAGGCTTACCGTACCATGGCTGGTTTCGTCCACCGGCACTGTTGGGGATGAAGCATCTCATTCCCAACAATACCGTATTCGCGACAGCTAGAGCGCACAGCGAAAGATAGTCTGTCGCATAGCATAGCTGTCTCCATGAGTACGAAACGTAGAATTCTCGCAGTCCATCCCAGTCTGCTGACTTATAGTGCCGCACACGACGCGACCCCAAAGAACTAGGGCGTCTCGTGGAATGTACGTTGGCACCTCGAAGTGCACTATGCATAGTGGTCAGATGAACCCAAGGGTACACTGATAGACACCTGGTAGCCCTCCGGACGAGAGGTAATCAAAAGGGTGAGGTCATACGTGATGGGCCTTAAAATCACCAAGTATCATCATTTCTGCATAGGGACATTGCTGGAGCACATGATCTATCGCCCTCTAAATGTATCTTAAGTGTCGGCTCCGCGACTTCCGCAGTGAGTTTGACCTACAGACATGCATAACTTCTATTTAGGGTATTTTCAATCAACCTAGACCCCTTAATCTCGAGAATTTAGGCTTGTATGATGTTAGCCGTTATTTTCAAAGTATCTAATTTTGACCCTCGACCCAAAACAAGGAGTGTTACTGATGAAGGGGCTAGTGTTAACTCAAACGTAATTTAAAAAAAAAAGGCATACCGGTTAACCTGAATTGAGTATAATAATTTCATAACAAAGGCGTTGTGTTTAAAGAGCTATAAGTAAATAGGTTTCAACCAGCCGTGTAAAAATTACTATTTGTTTATTTAAACCCAATTAGCTAAATTCGCTATTCTTAGGTAAGTATACGATTCCAATTAATACGTAGGTATACCCACCACATGTGGTACTTATTGCTTTATTAAGCCGATTAGTTAGGTGTACCTAATTATAAATTTCAATACCTATACATTGTTACTAAGCCGTGTAGTGTGCGGCAGAATAGAATTGCTATGCGCCAACCCGTTCAAATTACGGATGTCGTAAAATGCGATCAATGTCTGGAGACTAACCAGCTAGGACTTTCGTAGACCAGAAAATGGGCAGAAGCGTTTTTTGGTGTGTAGCAAATACTCCGATCGTGGAGAATTAGGCAACACCTTCCACAGCTGGGCTGAATGACAATCCTGTTCTACCCTGATCAAGGCCTAGATACAGCGCTGATAATGTACCTGTCTACTAATAATAAAAGGTGTCGTCAAGGTATTTGTAACTTCTTAGTTAAATAGGCTTCAAATGGTACTTACATTTGTAAGGTTAGGTTAGGTTAGCCGGACACGCCTCCGTGGCATGTAATATACACCGATAACATATTACTGGTGAGCAAGCATAGGCAGGATCTTGAGACCAAGGTAAACACGTGGAAGACAGTGCTTAAAATACAGTGGTTGGAAGCTGAACGTCGCCAAAACAGAGTAAATGGCCAGCTGCAGCGCGGATCCCGACACAATCCGTATAGGTAACGAAGCTGTCCATAGAACAGATAAATTTAAATACCTCGGATCCGTGCAGCACGAGTCCGGCGACATAGGCCCCGAATCTCCGCAGCTTGGGTCAAATGGCGGGAGCTCACGGCGATCACCTGTGATCCTAAAACTCCAATCAAGCTAAAGGGGCTAATATATAAGAGTATCACTAGGCCTGTGATGCTTTACGGAGTGAAACCTGGCCAGCGCTGGCGAAGCACGTCCGTGAACTCCACGCCAACGAAATTAAAATGCTGCGGTAGATGTGTGGCATTACGCGACTTTATCGAGTGCGTAACAAGTACATCCGTAGCAGCCTTGGCGTACGTGGGAAATAGGTAAACTAAACTAGACTAAACTAAACAGGTAAGCTAAACCTGCCTGTATTAGGAAAGAGGTCCCGCAGAAGACCCAAGAAGCGATGGATTGAGGTCGCAGAGTCGAACGCGAGAGCCAACGGCTTACGACGTGAGAATGCCGATGATCGGGCAAAGTGGAGAAAGCAAAGCAGGAAAGCGGATCCTGGCAGTAGCCGGGATTGATCGATGATGATGACATTTGTAGGGTTAGGTTAAAACCTAAGCCAAGTAACTCGGGCGTCCACGTCTTGAAACTGGCCGATAAGGTGTCACAGCGATCGACTACTTGCCTTTACTCTCTGGATTCTTCCCCGCGATTCTCACAAGGTTGTCTGTCTATCTCGTGAGAGGCAATCCTATGATAATGCTTACCAGAACGTCGCCGCCACTCGAGAACCTTCTCACCCTACCGACCAACGGTTCTACGTACAGAAGACAGCATATGTATAAAATGAACTACCATCACTATGGATTCGCGTTCAAATCGGAGACAGGCCAAAGTCTACACAGGGTAGGCTATGCGCCTTCTGTACCTAATCGGCTATTGCGCACACACTGCTACTGTAAGTAACTTTGCTATAAGTTTTCGATAGGAGTCAGATGCATCTCTCTTTCAATTTAGATTTTGATCCTTGCCGCCTCGTCTCCTGTATTTATAACAAGAGTATGTTTAACGTCCAAAAAGGATTCCACTCAATTCGAGTCCTGTACCCGTTTTTGAGCCCACGTTCCATGTAACTAACCGCAGGACACCTCGCGTGTAGTATCAATATTCTGTGGAATGACGCAGTAGTGGCCGAGGTGGCGACAAGGGTTCTCTGTAGTTTGACGACCCATGTGGTTTTCTATTCTTATTTTACATTTTGTTTGGGGATGTCCAACACCTAATAATTTATCGCATTTTTGTTTGTTTCTCTCTATACTTTACATTTTTTAGGATAAAATTTTGCTTTCGTATAGAGTCCTCTAACCGATATTTACAAGAAAAAGTTTTAATCGAATCTAAATCTTTTAAACTTTTCTCAAAATCTCTAAATTATTGAATGTTGGTCTCGCCCATCACTAGTGACACGAATGGGATCAGAATGAATGAATGACTTCATTTCATTCACCAACTATTAAATTTCATTCATTCAGTTCAATCAAGTGACTCAACTCAGCCAGCAAGTAGCGGTAGGCAATTTTAAGATTTTGTTACAAATTACAATAAAATATTGGTGCGTTTGTGTTGTGGTGGACTCATTTTTATGTGTAAATAATATCTGAATTGTTACATTCTGTTAAAAATATTTCACCAAGTAATAAACCAAAGCAAAATGTCGAGTGATACAGCGAACAAAAACGTAAGTCTAACGTTAATTTATTATCATAATATAACTCACATTCGATAAGTTATTACATATTTCTACATAGTTTAACTACTTATTTAAACAAATAGGTTTACGACGTTGGGTGGGAATATCCGTTCATAGTATCTATCCATTGCTTTATGTGGTTAGCCGTGAGATAAAAGTGAGATTTTGTCTGACTGAAACTTTTTCATTGCATTTCGTACAAAGGGAATAGTGTAAAATCGTTTGACGCTAGGATACATACTGTGCTGCTGCTACGTTTACATACAAAGACCGCCCGAGAGTTTATTTATGATTACTGTTGTTTGTTATTCTATCAGCATAATGGCAGTGGAAACAGTTATTTCGCTTCGGATATGTGTCAGTGTTTACGAATGCTGGCTGGATTCCACATACGATTACTCACTTTCCCTTTGAAACTTCATTACTTTTGTAGATATGGACTGAAATAGTGCTTAGAAATTAGAGTACTTTCCAATGTATTAGTTAAAAATGAATCCACTATTATAGTAGCTATAATACCTAGACCCTTTTATCATGTTCATTTCTTTTTAGGGCCAACAGTTTTATTTGTAACATTACCTTACAGTTTTATTTGAGCTACACCTTGCTAATTGCAACACCAAGTACCAAATAGTGCAATCTCTAAGAACGTATTCTGTTAAACATACAGTTATAAAGTCCAGTGAGCTGATATCAAATGCGTTCAACAAAGCGTGTAAGTGTGGTGGTATGCATACTAAACTGTGGCCTGTAACTACTTTCTTATCTCCTCTGCTCTAATTGGTTGCACTGTTCACTTTCCTGTCATTTACTGTTCAATGTGGATGTATACTTAGTATAAATATGGTCATTATGTAGGTATCAATATTCACAATGTATTGGATTTTATTTAAAATGTTTTAACACCACACAAATGTAGTATAAAAATATATGTTTGCATTATCAAATATAACAGAAAAATTAGGTTTTAATAGACTGTTTGTTATATTCATCTTTAGGCAATGAAAAAAATTAAAATGGCTACAAAAAAAGTGGGTAATATATTTCCTCATGGTCCAAGCTATGTCCATACCATGTCTATGTCCATGGTTTGTAAAGTAACACTCTCATTCTGTTATGCTTTCCAATAGACAGTTATTGTCTCATTTATATTTATTAGAACTGTAGATTTGGATAAAGCTGAGCTGAAGCTGAAGCTGAAGCTGGGGAAGGACATAGGCTACTTTTTATCTCTTAAAAGAACAGTATTGATTGTACAGTAAATAACTAAATACCAACTTTTTATTATATATCCATAACCGTAGAATATACTTATATGATTAAGAATAAAAAGTGGGTAAGCCTATTTTTATCAACTCTGACCTGAACAGACTGTTGTTTTGGAATAGCATCCTTTTAGAAACTAATCTATTCATAATATGGTATGTAACTTTAAATATTTTAAAAATTCATTAATAACCTTTCCCTTTATCTTAGCAGAACATGAAATCCTTTTTTATTTGTACTGTACATTACACACATTGACTTTCTAAAACCTCTTTGCCCTGGTAGGAAATTGGCATTATTATAAATTAATATATTATTTTAAATTTTATAGAAGGGTTTTAAAACAGCTATTACAAAGCGATTAGGCGCACAATGCTATATTCGCCAATAGTCTTTTCTCAAAATGTCACATTCGCGAAATGACCTATTCTCAAAAACACCACATAATTAGAAAAATGTCATATTACATCTACGGACCGACAGACGAATACCCTTTTGTCTACGTATAAGATTTGACCTATCGCGATAGTGAGATTTTTCGAAATTCCAATGTGTTGTTTTGCGAATGTAGTGTATAATCCTTAAAAAGTAGGTTGCTTATGCTATAAAAATGTAGAATGTAATGCATTTTGTCATTTATGTCCAATAGTTCTCCAACTTGGAGACCCCAGGGTACGTTGGCTTCGCCAATCTGCCCAATCAAGTCCACCGCAAGTCTGTGAAGAAAGGATTTGAGTTCACACTGATGGTGGTCGGAGAGAGTGGTCTCGGCAAATCCACTTTGGTGAATTCCCTGTTCCTGACTGACTTGTATCCGGAGAGGGTGATACCTGATGCTATAGGTTTGTATTTTTATTCTTATCCAAAATGCCTTTGTTGAAGAATTATTTCTAATTTTGGGAGTTGCAAACTGGCGAAGGATAGTCTTTTAAAATTTGTTTTCTTTGGCAGATAGGTTTGGCAAATAGATTGGCAATAGGTGGTTGACCTCTCGGAACTAATTTGTAAATGGTCACAGCAATTGTTATAATGATATACTTGTATTTAAAATATTTTTCATTTAATTTTCATGAAATAGTCATTGGAGACCAAGTTAGGTAGTAATTGACTAAAAATACAAATAAATTCTATGTAAAATTTTGACAAATATGACCACATGTATATCAATTAGTCCAGACCAAGTCATCTACCGTGACTATTATAATTGCCTTTGTCTATAATTTACCTAGGATAAATAATCGTTCTCTATAAATTTTGATTCGGTTTAGCTGCGCCATGTTATCGTGTTTACAAATTAACTAAACCTATACGCCACACCACACCCCTATTTGTTTATGCGAACATGTTTACGTGTTTACGCATCGCAGTCCACTTTGCACAGCTTGTACAGTGAGGATTTTGATACAAAATATCTGCTGCTTATCATTATAAAATGGGTACTGTAAGCTTGACGTGTGTATCGGCGTGTCTGTCTGTGGCTGTGTATATATAGCTCCCGAATGGATGGGCCTATTTTAATGCTGTTTTCTTTATTTAAAAATGAGTTCAATCCCTTTTTTATCTGAGCTTTGTTTTGAGTATTTTGTACCTCGCAACCTCGCAGTATAAGGCAGCTGGGTTAGTCAGATCATGCCTCGCCCGAGGCAAACACGCGCTGCCTACAAAGTAGCCGTGCAGGTTTGTGCGAGGCAGCCTAGAGAGGCTGCGAAGTCAATCAGTCAGCGAATGAAGTCGCTCGATGTTAAAGTGTGTGTGTTTCCTCAATCACACTTTAACAGATGGAGAGATTGGATGAAACTTTGCACACATACATATGACGAGGATGGACACAATAAAAAATGAGTACTTATAGGTATAAGGGGAAGTTTGAAAGTACCGCCAGTGATGAATGTGATGTGCGCCAGTCATGTGATGGATACTTCAGTGGAGGCGGCTCTAAGAAAAGATGGATGGACTGCGGATGATATGCGGGCGAAAGGTGTAAGCACCGAGATGACAAATAATAAACAGTCGTCTAAATTCATCAGCAAAAAGCTTGAAAACAAATCAAAGTGGAATGTATTGCTCATTAAATAAGGTCCGTTTTTGTATCACGCCTTTTGAAAAGCGAAGCGAAGCTATACAAAATATAAGTAATACAAAAATGGATCTTATTCTATGGGCAATACATTCAACTTTGATTCTGCTCTTACGTTTTTTGCTTCTGAATTTAGCCAAATATACCTAATAAGCGCATTACACATTACATTACACATGCCGATAACTAGCATGAGACATGCCGACTCCACCTAGTGGGATAAGGGCAAATAGATGATAATAATGAATCTTTAACATATAAATAAATGAGAATATTTAACATTACGGTAATGGGGGAAACGTGAAAAATTAATGTTTGAAACTATCGCTTTATCAGCATTACGTTGTGGCTGATCCAGTTTGGTCTGACGTCACATAGCCCTGCCTTCCTTTGTGTAAATTTTATTATTTAGGATGTGTATTTGGACCAAATAGAGATTAGTCTATGTCATATAGACATTTTAAAAGTATTCTCTGAGTTTCTTGCCGCTTGTCTAGGTTTACGAGTGGTCCTATATTTCGGCGCAGTTGCGTACGCATCATTGGCGGCCTACTCGTAGGTATAAGTTTTATATGTGGCGGTTTGTGAATGGCTCATAGATAAGCTATTTTTCAATGCATTATGTCCACCTGACAGCTGTAAACCACCCGACTTAATAAACCAAGTAAAGTGGCAAGAAACCCGTAAGATACTCGTCCTTTTAAAATGCACGGACTAAGTCGCTGAAAACTGCCCCAGTATAACAAAACTAACTCACTATAACTTGTCCAGAGAAAACCAACCAGACGGTGAAGCTGGACGCGTCCACCGTGGAGATAGAGGAGCGAGGGGTGAAGCTGCGACTGACCGTGGTCGACACGCCGGGCTATGGGGACGCCATTGACAACACCGACTGCTTTAAGGTGAGTGGTTTTGACTCTTATGGTTCTTAGCACGGGTAAATGGTTTGGTCACGTGTTGCATAAGCCTCAGGGATACGTGGGAAATAGGTGCCTGAATCTGCCGGTATCAGAAAAGAGGCCACGTGGGCGACCCAAGAAGCGATGGATTGACATCGCTGAGTCGGATGCGAGAGCCAACGACGAGACGAGAGGATGCCGAAGACCGGGCATAGTGGAGAAGATTGAGTAGGAAAGCGGACCCTGGCAGAGGCCGGGATAAGCGCTAGGATAATGATGGTACTTACAGGCTATGGCATGTATGGGACGTAGGCTTGCATTTGCCCTCATCTTACTTGATCCTAAGCTGGGGTCCGAAGTGGCAAGAATAAAAGGAGATGTATGAAAAGAGTCGTGGATATATACGAGGCTAGGGAGTTGTGTCAGGACTGAGCGAAGTAAGGGACCACAGGTGGGACACAGGCGTAAGCTTTATATATGTATGTGTCATTTAATATAATTCTGTCGGCATAGTTTCAGGAACGGATCGGGATCGCAAAGTTTTCGTTTCGTTAGCGTGCCGCCGGCCGTGTTTATGAACGAGAAATTAAACACAGAGGGAAAAAGATAACAAAATCACAGAATCATAATGAGCATGAAGGAAAAAGGAACTAACATGCAGCCATTGTAAAAACATTGACGTCATCCTCTGCGTTCATTTTGAGTCTTCTTGTACTGTGTTCGTAAATATGGTGGCGATATGAAAAGACTTTCCAATCCCGATACGATCTCGACCCAATGGCAGTACAGAAGACGGCATATTAACTAGTATGCGACCGAAGCTTCGGCTTCAGCCACCTTTGGCCAAAAAAACCGCCAAGGCCTTTTCAGCGAAAAGCAGCGAGTTCCATTCCATAACAGCCTTAAGTTTCTTTGTTTCAGTACTAAGTACTTTTTATTTTCATTACTAGATTTAGTACTTGTCAGCTTTCTTATTCACCGCTGTTAATATTGTAAACGTATGTTAGAATAAAAAATGAGATATTGTGATGCATGAACACAATAATACTCAATAATAATATTAAACCATGGGTTGATTTCCTCGATTAATAAACTCGGGAGATCTTCATGTATTTTAATTAATCTTGACATTGTCTCTAACATGTCAAATTAATTAGGTAAGGCATGTCTTGGGGTCAATTACCACTTGTAGTCTCGTAGTGTACCTATTACAGGTGCTTAGGATCGCATCATAGAAGGTTCAACAAGGATCCTGTTGAAATCATTAGGCCGTTGGGATTCTAGCCGATGTTGTGGAGTAGTTTGAGGCCTCAGAGAGACTGAGGACTAAGCAGACATGACTCATGCTAATTACACAATTATCACCTTCAAACCGGAACATTGTGTTCCGGTTTGAAGGTGTAGTAGGCGAGTGATACTTTGTGGCGATATAGATTATATGATATTTTGTAGCACATATACCAAACCAGTTGTCACGCTTGTTTTACAGTTATTGGAAGCGATTAAGTCATATTTACTGCCGACATCAATAGGCAAATTACGTAATTCTATTGCCAACAATTATCTGATTTCAAAAATTATTGTATATTGACATTCATAAGTGTTGTAAAACCCAAAAGTACAAATTTCAATAATTGAAATCAGAGAATTGTTGGCAACAGCGGTACATAATTATTCCACTGTTGCCTCAAATTCCATCCCCACCTACTGCCACTACAGATTTCATCCACTGCCATACCGCAGGGTACTACTAACACACCTTTAGCAGATACCCATACTAACTGGCGATCCTATTTCAGTCCATCATCCAGTACATTGACGAGCAATTCGAGCGGTTTCTGCGGGACGAGAGCGGCCTCAACCGACGGAACATCATTGACAACCGAATCCATTGCTGCTTCTACTTTATATCGCCGTTCGGACATGGGTACGTTGTGCGATAAATATACTTTAAAAAATCTTGGGTTTATGGTCCCGGTCGAGCTCTTGTGCACGAGAGCCCAGGGTGCGCCTTGACCATGATGTAGGATATAACAGAACAGGGGCACTGTTTTTGATCCGCTCACGTCCACGCGAGCGCTCGCCTTCTAATGCTTATATTTTCTGTCTCTAGCTAGCTTATCACGAGTGTGAAAGAGATAGGTAGCGCATGCGAGCGCCTGCGCGGATGCAAGCGGTTTCAAAAATAGGGCCAGGTATAGTGGAGCCACTGCCATGTCACCTCCGTGACCCTGTTAACAATGGAACCGGACCAGATTAGATCATTTGACATTCAGTCGCTTTAATGTGCGGGTTTCATCATGATGTTTTTTCTTTGCCGTATGAGCATCGGTTACGTTACTCGTTTTTACGGGTTCGTCAGGCTCCCCTGGTAGCAGGGTCACGGAGGTCAGATGGCAGTCGCTCCACTGAAATCACCTGATCCGCCAAATCCCGGATCATGGTAAAGGCGGACTCCAGGCCCTCGTGCGCGATAGCACAATCGGGACATTAACGCCAAGATCATTATTTATTAAACTACTATTTCTATGCCTTTTAAACGTGTATTGTCTCCATGCCGTAGACTGAAACCGTTGGACATCGAGTTCATGAAGCAATTACATAATAAGGTGAACATCGTGCCCGTGATCGCGAAGGCCGACTGCCTAACCAAGAAGGAGGTGCAGCGGCTCAAGACCAGGGTTAGTGGAAAAGGCTAAAACTAACAGGCGCTCCGATTTGGCTGGAGCCGACCAACCGTCAGTTGCAGTCGATACTAATCCTTGTGATGTACAAAGTAAAGTCGCTTTTGGGTAAATTCGAATACGCGGGCGAGTCGACCTAGGTCGGACGTCTGACCACGTCCCCAGCCCCCAAAAGCGACTTTATTTTATACTGCGTAAGGATTAGTATCAACTGCGACTGACGGTTGGTTGGCTCCAGCCAAAACGGAACGTCGGTTACTGGTTTTAAGAGGCTTCTGAAATGGCAATAGTTTTACTGCAATGTTAATGTCGAATAGAAAACCCAGACTATGCCACAACAATAGAGTGCGGCTGTTGTAATCGTAAAAAAATCCCCGGCAATGATTGCCACATATTATAGTGAAACTGTTGCCCGTTTGGAAGTATCTATAAATAATTACAATATCTCATGAACTTATAAATATTCAGTGTTTGATATTCTACGACGTGCTGCACAGCTAGCCAGCGACATAGCTCGCGCTGCGAGATAACCTTTATTTCCTTCTCTCAATACTAAGAGGAAAGAGATAGCTGTCGCGCATTTTCTCGCTTGTCGTACGCGAGAGCACACTTGTGCTAGCCATGCTTGTTTTGTACTTAAAAATTATATCCTAAACTCAATATGCAAAGGCTAAGTTGTAGTAAGTATCAAAACTAGATAAGCGAAGTAACTGTCCATGATGACTTGAACAAGTAAGATAGTTTACATCTCCACGACATCTCCCGTGTCTCTTATCCACGAAATAAAGTCTGATTCGGTATAGACATAGTACAACTGTTAGATAGATTAACCTTATTTTGTTTTGTCTGGTTGCTTAGCTTGAATGCGCCAGCGCTATTAATGTAAAGCCATATTTATAGCACTTTAAACATAAATGTTTACATAGACTGACTCAACATGATACTATGCTGCACAGTACAAGAGCTCAGTGTTACTTCCAATTTGCAGGTGATGGAGGAGATCGAACGCGAAGGCATCAAGATATACCCGCTTCCGGACTGCGACAGCGATGAAGATGAGGATTATAAGGAACAGGTATAATGCAAATTGCAATATATATTATGACAAAAAACATGGCTTTTCGTTATCAAAGTCTCGTGGGTGATATGTATTTCTTACGTCCATAGGCTGCGGTGACTGCTTGCTATCAGGCAGGCCGTAAGCTTGTTTGCTACCTTAGTGGTATAAAAAAAGCCCACTCATCAACACTACTACTACACACTTTTTAGCGTTTAGTGTTTATATGTATATAAATAAATAATCGTGGACAAATTCACACAGCGCCATCTAGCCCCAAAGTAAGCAAAGCTTGTGTTATGGGTGTTAGATAACTGATAAACTACTAATATACTTTTTTTTTTAATACATACTTATTATACATAGAACACCCAGACCAGTAACAGAAATTAAAATTCACCCTTTCAATTTCTGCCCAGCCGGGAATTGAACCCGGGACCTCTTGCGTGGCAGACCGGCATGTTGACCACTGAACCACTCAGGTCGTCAAAGATATTTAAGATATTTTTAATTTATTTTAATTTTATGTTATTATTTTTAGTCTGAGCTAAATGCTAAATAAATACCTTTTTATTTATTTACTATCTAGACATTGTCAATTATATATCTATCTGTCTATGAGTAGTTTATTTTGTTGTAGGATATCCCACGGTGCCCTCGCAGTCTATTCGTTATGTTTCAGCCACCCCTCGTTGGCGCGTCTGATGTTCCTTTTTTTTCTATAGGCTTGCATTTGACCTCAACTCGCCTGATGGAAAGCGACGATGAGGTCGACAATATAGCATACTTGCCTAGAAGATACTATTGAAGACCCCAAGGTTAAAGTTGTCCCGTCCCCCGTCCCCCGTCCCCCAGGTGAGACAACTGAAGGCGGCCGTCCCGTTCGCGGTGTGCGGCGCGGGCCAGCAGCTGGAGGTACGCGGGCGGCGCGTCCGCGGCCGACTGTACCCCTGGGGCGTCGTCGAGGTCGAGAACCCTGAACACTGCGACTTCATCAAGCTGAGGACCATGCTCATGTGAGTGGCACATCATTTAATTATCTACTGTATGTCCGTGGTACGTTTTCCCTGATTTCTGACATTGACTTGGCCTATTTTGTTTTACGCTGTCTCCGCTTTTTGAGGGAGGTGGTCGGGAGCACTATATTTCCTACTCCAACCTATTTCTTCTTATTTCAATTTGTTGCGAGTTCCAAGACAGTATTAGCTTGTCCTCGGGCGCGCCTGAGCGTCAACACTCAGGACCTGTGTGTGGTCGCCGCTGTAGTTCCTGGCTACGCAGGAGTTGCAGCGGTGGGGCAAAGCCCGTTAGTGTAGCTGAGTACTACGCGGGAAGGCGTAGAATACTACACCACGCTGGCTGTACCAAACGGCGCGGAAAGTGGAGCTGGAGCTGGAACCCATTTTGCGCACCATTGAATACATTTATTAAGAGTATAAATCATATGTATTATCACTTAATAATCAAACGAATGAAACCATGACGAGAGAAATTTGGTATGGGCGTCGAATCACCTTAAGCTATATTTTCTTGAGCCTGGTTAGTAGTAACTAGTAGATTTATGATCTGCCATTTACGCAACTATCGAATGTCCGCGACCGCAGTATCGACCGCAGGCCGCGTCTATTTGTAGGAAAATAGAAACCATTTTCATTTAGTCTGCTGTTAAACTAAATTCTTACTGCTTTGGACTCTTTTAACAAAGTTTACTAACCCGTACATTAAGATTTACTAACAAAATATGGACATTTTATGTAAAGAAATTTATGTCATTTTGTCTGATATAAAAAAATATTATTATTATAAGTCCGTGTGTCCTTAAAAGGGGTGGGTGCCGCCACTTAAAAGAATAGCACCACCCCATCTCTTCCCGTGGGTGTCGTAAGAGGCGACTAAGGGAATAACCCGGAAGATGGGCAGCAGCATCTTTCGGGTACATTTACATCTACTTCACTGCGATCGCCAACCCGCCTGCCAAGCGTGGCGATTATGGCAACCCCCCCCTGATGACAAGCACACACAGGCCACGGCCCCCAGTACCCGGCGGCCCCGCTATTCCGGACTATGGTAGCGGTCACGGTAACGGCGGGGCAGGGGGTGCGAAGAATCACCGGATGCGACCAGGCTACCACAAAGCACGACCACTGGCCCTGGCTACATACAATGTCCAGACACTGCGGACCGACGAAAAGCTCGTGGAACTGGAGGAAGTGGTAAGCAGATTAAATTGGGATATTATAGGGTTATCTGAAGTCCGAAGAAAGGGGGAGGACTCGATAATCCTAAAGTCCGGAAATCTGCTTTACTTCCGGGAGGGCGACCAACTGTCCCTAGGTGGTGTCGGGTTCCTCGTCCACAAATCCCTCGTGAACAACATAGTCAAAATCGAGAGTGTGTCGTCTAGGGTAGCGTACCTTATACTCAGAATTACCAAGCGGTATTCGTTGAAGGTCATACAGGTCTACGCACCGACTTCGACGCACTCCGACGATGAAGTGGAGGCTATGTATGAGGATATTTCTACAGCCATGCATACCTCCAAGACACACTATACCGTTGTCATGGGGGATTTCAACGCGAAACTGGGCAAACGAGGCGGAGACGAGTTGAGAGTGGGGCAATTTGGAATTGGAAGTCGGAACGCCCGTGGCCAGATGCTGGCCGGCTTTATGGAGAAGGAGGGACTCTTTATGATGAACTCATTTTTCAGGAAGCCGGATCATCGCAGATGGACGTGGGTTAGTCCCGATGGTGTCACAAAAAATTAGATTGACTTCATCCTATCTACGAAACGGCATATATTCAATGATGTCTCGGTGATCAATAGCGTTAAAATTGGCAGTGATCACCGCTTGGTAAGAGGCACATTGAATATTAATCCCCAGCTGGAAAGATCGAGATTGATGAGGTCCACGCTCCGGCCTATACCCATCCAAATCCAAAACCCCGAGAGCTTTCAACTCGAATTACAAAATCGCTTCGAGTGCCTAGGAGAGTGCGTCGACGTGGACGACTATAATAACAGGTTCGTGGAAACTGTCTATACGGTTGGGTCAAAGTTTTATAAGGCCTGCCGTACAAACAGAACAAACAAAATCTCTGACGATACCCTCAAACTCATCGAAGAAAGACGCGGAATGACTCTGCAATCCCCTGATGATGTCTCTCAATTTAGGCGACTTAATTGACAGATCTCCAAGTCTCTGACTCGCGACATACGCCGCTTCAATACTACCAATATTGAGGCGGCGATCGAGCGGAACAAAGGCTCTAAAGTCTTTGCGAGAGATCTGTCGATTGGACAGAGCCAGTTGACGAGACTGAAAACGGATGACGGCAGAGTTGTTTCGACCAAGTCCGAGGTTTTGAGGGAAGTCGAGAGGTTCTATGGACAGTTATACACGACAACACGGGCACCTGTTACCAGTATGGCAAAAGACCCCAGAGCCAAGTTGACCCGACACTACACCGAAGATATCCCGGACATCAGCCTGTACGAGATTAGTATGGCTCTCAAACAGCTTAAGAACAACAAGGCGCCGGGTGATGATGGAATTACGGCTGAGCTTCTGAAAGCTGGTGGCAAACCTGTGCTTAAGACCCTTCAGAAGCTGTTCAATTCCGTCATCCTCGAGGGCAAAACGCCGGAAGCATGGCATAGAAGCATAGTCATATTGTTCTTCAAGAAAGGTGATAAGGCTCTCTTGAAGAACTTCAGACCAATATCGCTGCTGACCCATGTCTATAAGCTGTTTTCGAGAGTCCTTACGAATCGTCTCGCACGCAGGTTTGATGACTTCCAGCCTCCCGAACAAGCCGGATTCCGAAAAGGTTTTAGTACCATAGACCACATACATACGCTGCGGCAGGTTGTACAGAAGACCGAAGAGTATAACCGGCCATTATGCTTGGCGTTTGTGGACTATGAGAAAGCCTTCGATTCGATCGAAACTTGGGCGGTGCTCCAGTCTCTACAGCGGTGCCAAATAGACTATCGATATATCGAAGCACTGAAGTGTTTGTACGAAAACGCCACTATGTCAGTTCGTCTCCAGGACAAGACCACAGAACCTATTCAGCTGCAGCGAGGTGTTAGACAAGGTGATGTCATATCACCGAAGTTGTTCACCGCTGCACTGGAGGATATCTTTAGGCTTCTGGACTGGGACGGACTTGGCATCAATATTAACGGCGAGTACCTCACGCACCTCAGATTTGCTGACGATATCGTAGTCATGGCTGAAACCCTGGAAGACTTGGGCAAAATGCTCGATGACCTCTGTAGTGCCTCTCAACAAGTAGGTCTTAAAATGAACATGGACAAGACGAAAATTATGTCGAATGTCCATGTTGTGCCTACTCCAGTGACAGTTGGAGGCACTCCACTTGAAGTTGTTGACGACTATACATACCTAGGACAAATAGTCCGGCTAGGTAGGTCCAATTTCGAGAAAGAGGTCAATCGACGAATCCAACTCGGTTGGGCAGCGTTCGGGAAGCTACGCCACATATTTTCGTCCCAATTACCGCAGTGTCTCAAGACGAAGGTCTTTGACCAATGTGTGTTGCCAGTGATGACTTACGGATCTGAAACGTGGCCACTCACTATGGGCCTTATAAGAAAGCTCACTGTTGCCCAAAGGGCAATGGAAAGAGCTATGCTCGGAGTTTCTCTGCGCGATCGAGTCAGAAATGAGGAGATCCGCAAGCGAACCAAGGTCACCGACATAGCTCTAAGGATTGCCAGACTGAAGTGGCAGTGGGCAGGGCACATAGCTCGAAGAACAGATGGCCGATGGGGCAGTAAAGTTCTCGAGTGGCGACCACGTACCGGTAGACGCAGCGTGGGTAGGCCTCCTACAAGGTGGACCGACGACCTGGTAAGGATCGCAGGTACCAGCTGGATGCGGAAAGCACAGGACCGGTCTTTGTGGAGATCTCTGGGGGAGGCCTATGCCCAGCAGTGGGCGTCTTCTGGCTGATATGATGATGATGATGATGTGTCCTTACAGTACCCACATGCAAGACCTACAAGAGGTGACACAGGAGGTGCACTACGAGAACTACCGCTCGGAGCGGCTCGCGCGTACCGGACAGCTGCCAAAACGGCACACGTGAGTAACACACCCTTGATTCCAGGCCATTAAATGTTTTAAAAAAGTAACACACCGTGTAGTGCTACTGACGTATATGACCCGGTGTCAGCGTCGCTGTTTTTGAATTTATTTGACAACAAAATGTCATTTCAAAATGGCGAACTTAGTTCCAGTTTTGGCCACCGGGCATGATAAGTTTGTACTGCACACTATAAACCATATTAGTGATAGGCGATCGTTTAAAAAAATTTAATTATTCAATTTAGTAACCATTATTCGAATGATAATTAGATGTATTTTTAATTCGAATAAATTTTTTACGGATTTATTCATTGAAATGAGCGAATAAATGATAACAACGATTTTTATTTACATGGAGCGTACAGTCAACAGCATATCGACCTACCCTAAAGCCGAATATCAAAATTGAAAACCGTTCGAATCGAGACGAGCGATTCAAAAATACTGCCCAGGGTCTTGGATGATGCCTATGTCTTTTTTGATATACGGCCGCCTTTGAATTTGTAATTTTTTTTTACTCCAGAGTTTTTATTCTTATGTTTCCAACAGATCAACCGAGAGCGGTCTCAGCGAGGCTGACTCCGCGCAGTCCAATGGGGACGACTCGTCTGTGGAGCGCGAACGCGTTCTGCGGGAGAAGGTACCGTATCTGACAAATTATATGGATTTTAGATATGCGGAGCCCCTATTGAGTGAGTGAGAAATACTGCGAATATCACAAATGACTCGCAGTGGTATTTCAGATCAATCAAATTGAAAATCGGTCCAAATACACCGTCACATTCACTTTTTAAAATAATTCTTTCTCCTTTTTCAAATTTACACAATTTTAAATCCTTTTAAGTTTAATCAAGCCTTTTAGCAAGCAATTAGCCAAAACTGCTTTATATTCATTCAAAATTCACTGTTTCTATAATTCAATTTTGTTCTTTTAGTATGATTTTGTAAAAACTTAATGCAAGTGCATTATACACCATAATGCGTTATTGTGCACGTGTTGTGTAAAACGCGGGTATCGTGATTCGTGATCAATAATTGAATTGAAGAAGAAGTGTACCTTGGTAAAAAAAGTGCACATGGCCAATTTTCATACAATCGAGATAATTTGGATCTCCTCCTGGGAACTTTCTGGGTGCAATCTGATTATACAGGAGGTCTAGAGCTCCGAAGGTGCCTAACTGATCCGAAACAACGGGAAAGTATGCGTCGAAATTGATATAATATACCGGTTGTATGGAATCGAAATTCCGACGCAGCTTTCCCGCTTTGGCTTAAACCGCCTTTTCAATCTGTTAGGAACTCGGTCTCGGTCTCCTCCATCAATGCTCTAGATGTGCATAACCAGTAAGTTCCCAGAAGGAGATCAAAGCTTTCCAAATTGTCTTGATTATATAAAAATTGCCCACGATTTATTGCAACAGGGTTTATAAGTATTCAACGAACGAATGAATTAATGTTGAAAAACTTATTTGTTAAATGGCAGTGGGGGAGATAACCACCGTATATTATAATTATGATGATCCGAACGTTTTCGTTTGGCTAACGAAGTTCCAGTGCTACCAACTTATCTGTACAATGGACGGCAAGTGTAGCTAGTGGAATGACATTCACTACGTCTATAGGGCTCATTTTGTCCACTGAACAGATAAGTTGGTTCAATTTATGATACAGAAGGCAGCACATCAACCTACCCACCACAAGTATAAAATGAGCTAGCATCACTATAATGCGTCAATATGTCAATTCCGCAAGTCCGCGGGATCGACGGAATGAGGATTATCGAGTATTAGCGAGTTCGAAATTCCACTAGATGGCGCTACTGCCGAATAAGGTCTGCTGTCAAAATACCTCGCGCTATTGGCCAGAATCAAACGCTCTATGTTGACAGTTGTATTTCCGCCAATAGAACGGTGTTATTTTGTTGTTACAAGACTTGCTCGACAGTGGCGCCCACTGGTAAGCGCAAAAGCGGTTGCTCTCATAGCGAGATTCCAAAAAATATATATGATGAAATTGTAGATTTCTTAGTAATATGTTAGAATTTTGACCGTGTTTGACGCCCTATTACCGTAATAATTGAAAACCGGGATTTGAAGTCCGGTCAATGAACATAATTATAACGATTTGCGGCATTTGCGAGGTCCCGTGTATGCAGGATTGGATTCCCTAGTCCAGATCGTACCTTGTGGCACTCGATAGTCTCTGCCTACTGCTGCCTATGGGGTATCCGTACCTATGGGATAGGTGCGTGAGACTGTATGTATGTATGTAATCACGATGCCCTCGTGTACTTGGCACGCTAGGAAGCAGAGTTGCGGCGCATGCAGGAGATGCTGGAGCAGATGCAGCGCCAGATGAACCTGCAGGCCGCCGCAGCCTCCACCACCGCCTAGTGCATTATGGTATGGATCACACGTTTATTTATTTATTCATTCTTAATGCACGAACAGTACAATGGCGACTTGAAAGTCCCTTCCCTCTAGGAAATATACGCAACAATGTTTACGTACGATCAAGTGTTTAGGGATTAAGTGAATTGTCATTAATTAAAAATCAGCCTTTGTGTTCTCTGTGTGTAAATGTATTCAACATTTAAATAAAATATGAGCATGTTTTTCCTAATTATTATAATAGTTTATTCTACTTTTTTTTAAACTAATTTTCTGTAGTAGGCTAGAAATAATTATTTACTTGATCCCTGAATACTTGATAGGTGTGTAAAATATGATTCTTTGCACTACACTTTTTATTATGCACAATTCAACATAGGTTGCACATTACCTAAAGCATTATTTTATACGAAATCTATTGTACAGTTTTATAATCCTAGAGCTGTAAATAAATAGTAGTTTATGCAACTGTCATATAAAAGGGGGTATTAAAACATGAGTGTCTGTTTATCATACGAGGCGTAGCCGAGTATGATAATAGTTTGACACGAGTGTTTTAATACCTAATTATATGCAGTTGCATACACTACTTTATCTACACTCTAATATTTTTATGTTAAAATATCGTACCTATAATTTTCTCAACTTAGTTGAAAGTAAGCTGCGAGTCAGTTTTATTGTATCTACGCGTCAAGGATATCAAGCGGCGGGAAACACACTTAACTATATTCACATTTATCTATTTATTTGCTTAAAATAAGGAAAAACATTCACAAACACAAATTACAACAAGTACTAAAAATATTTTGTTTAGCGGGAAAATAATTACACAGAATATAAACAGGAAAATTTAAATTTAGAATTTATTAAGGACATCTAAGGTATTCAGCCTACATTTGCCCGTATACATTGTATACATTTTAGGTATTCAGCCGTGTCCCGGCGCCCGACAAGAATAAAAAAATATAAGTGTTGCATAATTATTAAAAAGTTATTTTACGTTACAGCTGTCATGAAAATAGTATGGGAAATGCTGTATCATAAAGTAATTTTTTAAAATATTATAGACTAGCGTGAAAAAAATGTATACTTAAACGACTGTTTTCGATATGTAATTGGAACATTACGATATGAGTGTAGATAAACAAAATTACTTTCTTCTACAAAGGCGAGGATATGGGCATCGATTGCACCTTTGCTTAATCCAGCGACCTAAGTCATCAGAGAGCAGATCAAAATAGAATATATTGCTCACAGAATTGGTCTGTTTTCGTTTCACTTATATATTTTACGCGCCCGCTCCGCTCTCCAAAAGGCGTGATACAAATATTGACCTTATTCTGTGAGCAATACATTCCATTTTGATCTGCTCTCTGATGACTTAGGTTGCTGGATTAAGCAATGGATTTATCAAAGCCTTATATTCGGTGTCGATTGTTCCAGCAGGCGCGATGCGGGCTTTCGCGCGGCCCGCGGTCGTGCGACGTCGTCACGACCATCCTGCGCGCCATTCCCTACTGCGCCACACACTGAGCCGTAAGCCAACTGGATGAGGCTCCTAATTGTGAATCGAAATAGGACATACAACTGGATAAAACCATAAATTGTACATCGAAATCTGCAATGAAAATTTCTTACCGCGGTGATCTGTGACAACAACCGGGTTTAGGGTAAGGACATATTAGCTCCTATACCGAAATTGAGTATCCGAATACTGTGCCAGTTTCTGGTGTACTTTGAGCGGCAAACCCAAACTAGTATCTAGATGCTGGCAGAAGTTGTACAAAAACCGGCGTATTCGACTTCGCACATTTACACTAACCTCCAGGACAGCCCCAACGGATCCAAATTCGTAGCCAAAAAAAGCTGGATTATTGGCGGGCGTAGGCAGGGTGCATTCAGCAGTATATAGTGAATACTTGAGAAACAGGTTGGCGTTAAAAACGCACAAAAGCGTAAGCGCACCGGATAAACCTATCCTCGCCGCTGCAACTCGTGTTTAGCGAAAATCTACAGCGGTGTAAGATAAAGATAACGAAACGAATGTGTGCCAATTTTATTATATGGTTTATATTCTAGAATAGTTAAAACTAAATGTATTGTAGAATGCATCTTGATTACACCAGCCGGTAAATTTTACCCGTTCGCGCCGAGTTATTGGGAGATCGTTGGCACGGTGTATTGAGCAGAATATGTTGCTATAATTACTACAAAATGACACCAATTCTCATTTCTTGTATTGACAATAAAATACAAAAGCTTCTGTAACATAAATTAGTGCGTTTACAAGGAGTATAGTTGTAAAATAAAAATATGTTTCTCACACATGGAAAGTATTTCGAATATTAGTAGGTACTCAAATGATCTGGACGAAGCATATGCTGAGTTGTACTATAGTTTAGTATCTGAATATTACCAATTACAAGTAAATCGAATATTAATATTGTTGTCGCTTTTCCCCTTGGTGGTTGCACCACTTGCTTCGTGTCCAACTGTCCAATGGACCGCAATATTTTTTTGGACTAAATATTTTAAGGTATAATTCTTTATGCTTTATAGACTGTTCTACATTAATATCGACTATTGGATAAGCCTCGCTTGCTGTCCCTTTACCACATGATATATGATTGACTTCTTATTTATCAGATTTTTAATAATTTGAACATGGGCAAACTTTTTTTTATTGCCTAATTTTATTACTGACATTGCTAACATTGACATCGAGTAAATCGCACAAAACCGAGCACAAAACTTTTGTTGAATGTAGAACAGACTATTATGTATTGTATTAAACTGTATTAGAACGTGAACTCGCAATTTTTAGTAAGATCTGATTAAAGTAGGGAACTTGTTTGAAATCGATAAATGAAAGTGTCAAAGTTATAGTGGAATAATATTTAACATCGTGAGATTAAAATGTGTTTCAATATAAGGAGACAACATAACTGAACGATAATAATTACTTGAGGGGGTCATCAGTGTCTTTTCTTTTGGACAATCAATGTTAGTTCCATTTTATGCCACATTAATTATTATTATTGCTGTTGTCGCGCTCAATGGGGAGGCAAACAGAGAACTAATGGCGCCACAAGTGACTGTGCCCAAAACCTGTTGATTGGTCAATTATGACAGATGTGTCAAGTTGTGACGTGACTCGAAACCAATCAGCAGATAGTTATTTCTTGTGTAAGTCTTGGGTTGGCGCTAAATTATGTATACATTTACTGAATAACGAATTATCAAAATTTTCTATAAATGATTTCACCGAGAAAGGTATCTCCAAAAGATTCTAATAAGATTTCGTTGGACTACCTGCTCATCTTTTCGTCGAGAGCGTAAGCCTAACAATCACAATTGTAACGAGAACCTTGCGAGAATGTTGTATGAGTTAATAAATAACTTACTAATATTGGTAGGTATGTTTGTTAAGCGTATAAACTTTATTTATAAAATAGGTGATTAGTTACTTTGTTCAATTTTTGTTTGGCGATGCCGACCTCCTCAACGTAGAGAAATCGCCACAGATTTTGAGCACAGTCGCTTGTGGCGCCATTATCTTTTATTTTGCTCCCCCTTTGTCTTCTTCTATTGAAGCACGCTTTACAACGTGACGAAAGGCAAGTCGTTTTCGCGGCCTAATCTAATATTGAACGTAAAGTACTTTAATATCATCTCGTGCCATTTCGTTCGTTTGAAGAGAAATAGTTTTAGTTTCCTTTTTATATTCAGTGTACTCGAGACTTATATTAATCTCACTATTATTATAAATATTATTGTATTGCAATACACGTTAGGTATTATTTCTTTCTCAAACGGCAATGACTGATTTAAGTTTTCCATTTTCTTTAGTATTGAGTTTTATATAGATTTTAATTTTTTTATGCATGCTTTCATGATAATGTCCTCGTATGTTATATCCAGATATCGATTTAACTATTACATGTAGTGTAATGATGTGTAACACCACTCAGTTTCAAGCCTAGTGGATCGTATTATAAGATGTAAAGGCTGACAACATGTGTATGGTAAATGGAATGACTACTATTCTTAGCAACTTAAAATATTCTTATGGTATTGTAAAATGTAAGTGTAGTACTTAAAAAATATTGATCAAATTGAAGCATTTAAATACATATTCCATTGGTGCATTTATTTTATTAGATATAGCGAATTTTTCGTAAAATTTAATGAGGAATAGATGAAATTTTATTAGAATTGGCTAGCTAGAGTCATGCTAGAGTAGACTAGATTGTAAAATCGGTGCCAAAGTTCTGTTATGTTCACCAACAAAGTTTACAATTTCCATAATTATTATTATTATCTGGTTATGAAATGGTCATCGTAGAATAATTAATTCTCTATAATAATATGTATAATCACTATTTTTATAATAAATGATTTATGGAAAGTAAAAATTGTTATTTCAATAACATTCAACTCAGCTTTAAGTTCCTTGCTTAGTAGATGGAACTACAAACATTGATAAAAGTATCTAAACACTATTCCTGAAAGGTACTAAATGTTCATTTTGAATTTTTCATCATTTAATATTTCATGCGTTTTGCATGAATGAGTGAGCGCGCCAGGTTGCGTTGAGGGCGTTATAATCTACGTGCGAAACGCCGCTGTGTATTTGAATGGTGCCGATAGGTAATGTCGGCAACTTTTATCCATTGGAAACCTATCCGCATCATCATCTCCTATACCTACAACAGTTTAAAACAGATTCTGGATCATGGTCACGGCGGATCCCGGGCCCTCGTGCGCGAGAGCACAACCGGGACATTAACGCCAAGATGATGAGTTTAATTAGTTGGCCGTGTGGTGTCCGGCAGAGTAGAATAGCACCAACCCCTTACACTCATGGGTGTCGTACAAGGCGACTAATGTTTTCGATGCAAAAGATTAAGAGTCTCCGTAGTCTGGAAAATGGGCAGCAGCATTTTCCATTGTTATATTTAAACACTGCGATCTCCATCCCGCCTGCCAAGCGTGGAGATTATGGCAATAACCTCCCCTTTCATGGGAGAGGCCCTAAGTCCTGCAGTGGACTGTTACGGGCTGTGATGATTATGATGAGTTTAAAACAGAGTGGATTTGCGTAAGGCTGCTGGCTACGACAAGCTGAGAATAGAGTGCATTGGCGGATGGTGATGATGAACGAAGCACTTAGCTCAAGTGACTTGGACCACTTATTCCGACGTCTATTGTAGGTATAGGTATGTACCTACTTGCAACTTTTTTTAAGTAGCTGTTTAGCTAATATTGTTGCTTTTGCATGCGAAAAACAAGTTTTGGTCTTAAATATTGGGAGTAAAGTTTTTAATGGCTAAATATTCTACTTATTTACCCCTCCTTTAAGTATGTAAAATCTGAATTGGATAATTATACCTATATACCCTCATTCAATCAGTTACAGAAAAGGTACCTAAACGAAAAAGTGATAATGCGCCTCACACACACACATGCCTAAATTCAGTTATTAAATTCAGAAGCAAAAAGCGTGAGAGCAAATCAAAGTTAAATGTATAGCTTATAAAATAAGTTCCACTTTTGTATCACTTATATTATGTTACGTGTCGCTCCGCTTTACAAAAGCCGTGATACAAAAATGGACCTTATCTAATGAGCAATACATTCCATTTTGATTTGGTCTTACGCTTTTTGCTACTGAATTTAGGCATGTGTAATAAGCGCATAAGACCTATTAACCATAGCTGTAATGTGTAACGTAAATGTGAAACGAGAAGCCGTTTTCAAAAATAGTTTCTCGAAAATACACATAGATAACGCGCTCTAAGGATTTAAACATTAATATAATATTTTGATTATATAGGATTATTGTTGTAGTTGTATGGCAAATCATTATTACTAGCCGCAGAACAAATTAAACCGCTTCAAAATGGTAGTAATTATTTAATGTTTGCTTAAGTGCTAACCCAAAGCCTCCTTCATAAGGAGGCTATGGCTAACCTAAAGTTTATGTATTTATTTAAACTTCATGAACAAAGGCGGACGTAAAGTTATACAGCTTTATCTTCTGGTCTGCCAGAAATAGATTACTTAATAAAATCACAGACATACCAGACTAAACACAAATCACAAATGTTCCCTGTTCGCTCACTACAATGATTATGAATCTTGCTATCCCGTTTTTTCGTCTGTTCATATCTAGGAAAGTATTCGTTGTAGAAATTTGGGAACAGAAACGATAATAAACTCATTTTTGTTTCCTTCAATATTCACTACCAATCAGAAGTTACTGTGATAGTGTCAAAAACATAGCCAATCCAATGTAAATTCGTTGGAACAAACTCCGCCCAAAGGTTAAAGGTTGGCAAACACAAATCCGCCATTCGTTATCTTGGCGCAGAAGTTTGTAGTGATAAGAAATGTTTGTAAATTTGGCTGAACAAACATTTCCATTTATTTTGGTCTTCTATTAGTAATAGAAAAGAGGGAGTATATATATATATATATATATATATATATATATATATATATATATATATATATATATATATATATATAGATATACCTTTGGGCACTTTGTGGCTCAGACGTGCCGTATAGGTAGTAATTTGTTGATCCAATTTCACTTGTTGATCCAGGTGTCTTTTGTTGATCCGATGCCAGCTGACCATAAATATGTAGCTCAGTTCGGAGCCATAAGTGTCACGATGAGTAATAATAATAATTAAGGGATTTTTATACAAATCCACCTTTTTGGCGTATGAGCAGTTGTTGATCCAATTCAAATGGGCCAATCAGGGCGCAGCATTTGCTAAGGGCTTCCTCATTGGCACGTTTGGGTGGTCTTGTCTTAGAAAAAGGAAAACTCACAAGAAATCAGTCTGGAGTAACGTGACTCCAGATCAAACCTCAATACTTGTTATTTTTTGGACGGGACTCTTTCTTTTTTTAACTATTTCTTTGGACTATTTTTTTGTCTTTTTTGTTTTTATCTATAGTTGTATTTCTTTAACATACTTACTCTTCTTATTGTTTCTTATTTTCTCACTTCTTTATTCACATATAGCGCTTTTATTTTGGTGATCATTCTCTTTATTATTGTCTTCATTGATCGCTTTCATTATCTTCAATTATATTATCGTTTATTTCTGCTTCTATTTGTTTCTCTTTATTTTTGAAAGTTTTGATTTTTTTGTCCTTAATATAATCACATTTACTGGTTTCATTTTCTTTGCTATATGTGTCACTATCAGTTTCATTATTTCTTTTCTCAATTTCGTTAACATATGAATCAGTTATTTCACTTTCAGAATCTTTTTCAATAGGATTTTCTTTGTTTATTGAATGATTTTCAATTTCTAAAAGTCTGCTGCCAACAAGTAACTTTTGAATAGCTTGTATGGGTAATCGATAGTTACTGGCATGCATAAATCAAAATTGCCGTGCTGGCCAGATACATGCGGGCAGCGGCCGGCTTAAGTTGTATGAAAATCCATATCTGTCGTATTTTGCGGCCAAATAAATTACTATGTAAACTCATATCTGTCCTGTAATTTAAAAATGGAATGACCTTTTACTTCGAAACATGGCTACCAAGGAGGTAACTAATAAAAGGTTTTATTTAAATTTCGAACTGGCTTGCAAATGGAAAGCTGTTTATTGAAAAAAAAAAACAAAGGAACCTTATGGCGTATGAAAAATTATTATTGTTTGTTATTCGTCATTAAACTTAAAAAAAAAAATTGTGTTTTTAAATTCCGCGCATTGTTTGAGAAAAGTACTATACAAGCCTTGGCCACAACTAGGCATTGATGGATTGATCAGTTGCTGGCCGCTGCAGTAATGTACTATTAATGTCATTGGTACATGCGTGGATATTAACCTGCAACCTTTGGAATGAATGCTATGCCAGCTAAATTCTGACGTCCCCAAACAAATATACTAGTTTTGTTAAAACCATTAGGTACCTACCAAAATTATAAGGGTTTATTAAGTTAAGTACCACATGCGACTAGTCCCTTAACTCGTATGGGAAAAGTGCGACTGTATGTGGATATGTTAGTAAATACGTGCATGATTTGACCGTTTACTGGTTGGTATGATGCTAATGTCATCAGCAGCAGCGCGGGCGTTGAGACTAGAGGATTCAATCCCGGGCCTTTCTTTTAATTCCGGGATTTCGGGATTATCTAAAGTCAAACCCGGGATCCCGGGACAATCCCAGGATTGAACTTATATTGGAAATAGCAATAAAAAAGTTAGTAATCAATATCAAAATCCGATAAAACTTAAATTGCCAAAAGAAAAATTATTTTCTTTTGGCAATTTAAGTTTTAAATAAAAACGATTAAACAAGATTATACATCAAACTTCGACGAACCACGCATTTTAACAATACATGAGACCTATAAAATTGCAAATTAAGTTGTGAAAAAATTTACTCAGTAAGACATTAAGGTAAGTCAACAAAAACTTAAAAACTACAGAGATCAATATTATGTAAACCAGTACCTTTTTTAAATAAAGTTGACATGACAGTAACTACTTTATATTTGTATTTACTTATCATTATTTAAGTATTTGATTTGCAAAATATTTTACGATTCTTTAAAGATTTGCTTAAGAATCGGTATAAAGATTTGTTTCCAATTTTGTTTTAGTTTGTTGCACATAATAAGTGCAGAGGCTGCAAAAGCGTCTTCAGGCTCGATGGAAATAGAAGAAACACTTCGTGCTTGAAGAAATTCTTCAATTAATTTCAGGAATAAATTTAAAAAATCAATTTCAATCCTGTCCCGAAAATCCCGGGATCAAAATGAGGCCGGAATCCCGAGATTCGTTATCCTGGGATCGAATCCTTTACTATCCCTTTGGGATGGTTGTAAATTATGGAATTTCTAGTTAAATGTTAGTGCTTCTATTTGTCAGAATTAACATTAAATACGTATTTTAGGGAGTAATTACTTTATTTTATTGTACTTGTAAAGCTTTTAAAAGCGCCAACAGCCGGAACTCGAAAAAGATATCTGAATAACCTGAAGCCTTATAGATACTAACATGCTTTTAATATAACTAGGTAGCACGCAACATTCACAATTTATGTATAAGTGACACACGAAAATGTCTATTAATCAAAACCCAAACTTTGCTTTATATTACGAAACATAAATTGACAGACTTTCGACAAAACAGGTAGGGTCCTTAATTTTTCTGCAACTTTGGTATGGATACCTAGTTCAACTAAAAATAATAAATATTTTAGAATAGTTGGAACGACGTGTAGGATTATATAGCAATGTGTTAACAGTCAAGTGGGCTTTTTCAAAATAGGGTAAGGTAATGTACCTCTTTAACTTAAGTTAATTTCCATCTTCATGCATTTTTAACGAAGTTTAAATTGCCAGCAATGTACCAACAGCAGATTTAATTGACAATTAAATGTAAGTGACAGCCCCTCAAGCCAACTTAATTGAATTGGGCAGTTAATTCACTGTATTTTATTACGATTTGTTAATACATGCAAATAATTGCTAAGGGAGCATATATTATTATCAGTTTCAAAAAATGCCAGCTTGAAAGCGATAACAAACTGTAAAGTTCCCGTCACGAGAAGCTATAAATTTAGTAAAAACCCATTCAAGGATTCACAACCTTATTTCGAACAAAAAGAAATAACAAGTTTAAAAATGACAACCAATAAACCTATTCCGCGAAAAAAATTTAAACTATGACGCTGGAACGAAACGCAAACTACCTAATTCGAAATTGCGGCCGCTAATATTTACGTTCCATGTGTCTAACGCGTTCTAGTACCTACCACAAATCATTAGAAAACAGCGCTTTAAATCGCTAAAATATAACGCGACTAAGTGAAATTATTTTTGTAATACACGTAGGTATGTTACTTTGAGTAGATTGAATTTACAACCGAGGCGGATCTTACAATGTATGGAGCATTGCGAATATAAAATATCTAGATTACCGTTACGGTATCGGTACCTATTCGGATCAAAACAAGTATTACTGGAAGTACGAGTATATAAATTGATCAACAAACTAATTGATTTTTGAAATATATTCGGAGCCAAAAAGTCTTCGTGCATTTAAAAAATGTAGCCGTTACGGATCCACTATTGCATGAAATTGTTGGAAAAATATTTATCGAGTATAGGTACTATTGACGAATACATTTGGCAACATCGCATAATAGAATGCTACGTTGCCATTTCGCCCGAGAAATACGCAACTGGATTCAAGTTATTCGATGCAAAAGGCGGAGTCAGCAATGTACGGGATCGTGGCTGGATCAACTAAGTGTGCAAAGAGGTGTTTATATATATATATATATATATATATATATTATTTATTATGAAGAAATTCAATATTGAATAATTGTAAATCAATTTATTTGAAATTAGAGCAGAGAAAAATATAAAAAAGCCAAATTTTAATAAATAGCATAGTACATTTCGGTCACCATCCACTTTCCGCCATTTTGAAAAAATATCGATTTTGCGGCTACTCATAAAACTTATGCCAATCGATAGGAAACTTTAATATTTATCGATCACTATGTTCAAAAATGTCGAAAACGGTATACCTTGCGAGATATCACAAGTCAAAGATGTACATTATCTACCGACACATGGGGAACAAATACCTCCTACTAAGTCTACTCATAGTCAAATATCTTCTAAAATACTGAACCGATTTCGACTAAATAAAGTTTGGAATAATTTCGATTAAAAGACCTTTCAAATACAGAAAACCGCATTGAAATTGGTTCATCTGTTCGGGAGCTACAGGTAGACGAATCATCATCGTCCTAGCACTTATCCCGGCCTCTGCCATTGAGTTTGAGTAGGAAAGCGGACCCTTTCCTACTCAATCTTCTCCACTTCACCCGGTCTTCGGCATCCCCTTGTCGTAAGCCGTTGGCTCAGTGATGTCAATCCATCGCTTCTAATGCCGCCCACGGGGCCTCTTTCCTGATACCCGCAGATTCAGGCACCTATTTCCCACGTATCCCTGAGGCTTACGCAACACGTGACCAAACCAGCGCAGACGAGCCTCCTCGATCTTATCTGCGATATTTCCACACCAAAGCTGCCGCGGATGCACTCGTTGCGTACTCAATCGAGTCGCGTAACTCCGCTCATCCAGCGCAGTATTTTCATTTCGTTGGCGTGGAGTTCGCGAACGTGTTCGTCAGCGCTGGATTCGTGCATCACGGATCCGAGGTATTTGAATTTATCTGTTCTATTGACAGCTTCGTTACCTATACGGATAGTGTCGGGATCCGCGCTGCAGCTGGCCATATACTCTGTTATGGCTATATTCATCTTCAAACCACCGTTTTCTAGCACATCCTTCCACGTGTTTACTCTGGTCTCAAGATCTTACCTAAGCTTGCTCACCAGTACAATGTTGTCAGCGTACTTCATAAGCCATAGAGGCATGTCCTGAATTTCCGCAGAGAGAGCATCGAGCACTATGCAAAACAAGTAAGGACTTAACACAGAATCCTGTTGGACACCTACAGTAATCGGGAAGGCTTAGTACGGCCTACGATGGTTTTGAAAACAGCTCTAGTATTGGCATACATGTCCTGTATAATAGAAATGTACGCCTTGGGCACAGACTTTGCTCTCAGAGCCCACCAGATTATCTCCCGAGGGACACTGTCGAAAGCCCTCAGGTCAAGAAATGCGTAATGCAACGGTTGATTCCTACTGCAATGAGACTTCTGGAGGACCTTGAGGGCAAAGACTGGACCCATGGTGCTGCAGCCCGGCCTGAAGCTGTATGGGCATTCCGACAAGGAGCATTCCTGGCGAAGTCTCTGGTCAACAATCCGTTCGAACAGCTTAATTGTGTGGCTCATAATTTTGATACCTCGATAGTTGCCGCACTCTTGCACACTGCCCTTTCCTTTATAGATTGGTGTGATAATATTTACGCGCCACGCGTCAGTTATAAGCCCCGCAGCTACAATCCTGTTGAATAGCTCAGTGGGCAAGAGTACGCCCCGGGTCCCCATTGTTTTCGTGGTTTCTATGGGTATTCCGTCATGTCCAATAGCTTTTCCGTTTTTCATACGTACCAGAGACCTCTCCATCTCATCAGGGGTGATCGGGCTTATCATGCCAAGGTTTGCAGAAAGTTGTGGTGGTACGCAGTTGTTGGCATCGTTATACAGTTCCTGACAGCACCACCGGTCTTTAATAGAGTTTGCACTTGTAAGCAAAACGCCATCCGTACCTTTTATGGCAACACACTTTGTCACATCCAGACTGGCTCGACTCCACGGTTTTGCCAGCTTGTAGACGAGCTTGTGCCCCTCCACAGAATCCAACGCATCGTAGAGCAGAGCCAGCTGGGCCGACCGCGCTTTTGCCACCGCCATTTTAGATCACCGCTTTGCTCCCAAGTACACTTCCTTATCCGATAGTGAGTTACTGTGCTGCCATTTCTTGAAACATGCCTTTTTGTCCCTTACCGCTTCCTACACCTCACCATTCCACCACCCCGTATCCTTGTCAATTCATCGGACGCTTTCGACGTGCCGAGTACTGTTCGTCCGAGTTTGAGGATGGATTTCTGATAGTGACACCAGAGCTCATTGAAGGTTTCACTCTTTGCGCTCTAATCGAGGCTTTCGGCTGCCTCCAAGAACTCCTGGCTCGTGCTGCTCAGAGTCCACCACTTAATAGACGGCACGCAGCGTTCTGCCGTAGGCCGTCTACTACTCACGCCGTCGACCATGATAAGGACTCGGTGCTGTGTAGTGAGGCATTCCCCCTGGATGATCTTGCACTGGGATACGTGACCGATGTCACGTCTTCGGATCAGCAGATAATCGATCTGTGATTGGTGCGGGCCACTTTTGTAGGTTATGAGGTGTTCTGGTCTTTTCTGGAAGAAGGTGTTGACTACGGTTAAGTCGGCGGCCAGTGAGGTTCGGAGAATATCTTCTCCCTCACTGTTTCGCTGGCCATAACCAAATCCATCGTGCACCCGACCGAACTCCTCGCTCCTCTGGCCCAAATGACCGTTGAGGTCCGCACCAACCACAATCTGTTCGGAGGATAGTATACGTGACAGGGTATTTTCGAAACTGATACAGAAGGCAGTCTTTTCGGTGTCGGCGCAGCCGGACTGGGGAGCATAGGCGCTAATGAGGTTGGTTGTTATACCCTCAATTTGCGCCTTGATCACCATGAGTCGATCGCTCACTCTGTTCACCTCCAGAATGCCGTTTCGGAACTCGTCGCCCACCACAATAGCGACCCCATTCCTCCCTTCTGCCGATCCGGTGTACAACAGCTTGTATCCCTGCCCGATTTCCCTAGACTTGGAGCCACGCCACCTCGTCTCTTGCAAGAATGCAACCTGAACGCGGCGCCTGTGCAACAATGACTTGTTGCCAGCTCTCGAGACCGGCCGGTCAGAGACCGACATTTAGGGTGGCGAAGCGGAGCTTCCTACTGTTAGGCGCTAACTTCTTTAACCCTGCCCGCGCGTGACAGGGTAGCCCTAGCCTTCAGCGCCGACGCCCTAGCATGGTGTTTACTTCCAACAGAGGACCTTTTCATACTACTTTTGCTGTGTTTTGGCTTTTAACATGCGGCGACTAGCATCCGCTCGTCATTGATACATGGCGGCAGTGAGGTTGTCAAAAAACACAGAAATCGATTTCTGGGATCTGGTCACATTATTAACGTCATATGCATGGCAAGTGCTAGGCGATGTAGGAACAACGCCAAGTGCTATGCGGAGTTACTAGCTGAATTAGAGTTGAGAAGCTTGCTCTTACAGTGTAAGCACTGCATTAAGCAACTTAACTTAATTATCTTATTCCATAAAATAAAGAAACTTTCCAGACCGATAACCTTGGTTAAGCAATGTTCATAGCGTCCTTTAACTGAATGGGTGACCGTTTTGTACTTTGAGACTAGTCAAACTTCAGGACCGCCACGAGCTCGCCACTCGTTAGGTGTGCCAAATGCCAACGGTATGTGGCGAAGCAAGGTTGACCATGGTCTACCTCTGGGGACCGGAGACTAATTGAACATTCTCGAGAGCCGAATGGCATATTATTATGAAAAAAGTATTTTGTGTGATGGTGAACACATAATCTTACAATACACTATATTTTAGTTTTATTTTTGTTGTAAGTTTAATGCGTGTATCCGTCTATCTGTAGCTCCCGAACAGATGAACCAATTTCATTGCGGTTTTCTGTATTTGAAAGTTCTTTTAATCGAAATTATTCCTAAGTTTATTTAATCGAAATCGGTTCAGTAGTTTAGAAGATATTTGACTATGAGTAGACTTAGTAGGAGGTATTTGTTCCCCATGTGTCGGTAGATAATGCACATCTTTGACTTGCGATATCTCGCAAGGTATACCATTTTCGACATTTTTGAACATAGTGATCGATAGATATTAAAGTTTCCTATCGATTGGCATAAGTTTTATGAGTGGCCGCAAAATCGATATTTTTTCAAAATGGCGGACAGTGGGTGGTGATTTTCTCCCTAGTAAATGTTCAATGCTCTTTGTAACACTCATGCAATCCAAAATTAGTATTAATTAATTTTGAGGTTTCTTATGAACCTCATGACTTTTTTTTCCTTTGACTTATCCATCAGATGTAGAACTTCCATGCCTATCTTAATTAAATAAAGTACTTTCAGTATAATTATATTGTTTGATTTCGTTCAACATCACTGAATTTACAGCAATATTTATCTAAATAAATTGGTGCGCCTGCACAAAAATTTGACTTCTGATCAAACAATCGAAAACTTAACCTTAAAATTTTACACTCAATTTGATCTAGATGCCTGATTTACGCCATGAACTTTACTGCGCATGACTTCTTCAACAGCTGACTCTTTGTTGGTAATACAGATAGTCTTCTATTAGTCCTTGGTGTGTATATTCACGAAAGACAGTAAAATTCTTTGTAATTTCATTTCTTCATTCTGTTGAAGACTAAACTAGTTTAAAAAGTATTGGAATGTACTTTGATTTTAGGGGTTGGTCGTTGACGGTTTTGTCGTCGACGAAACGAGACCGTTTAATTTCGTTCGTCGACTAGTCCATCGACTAGTTGAATTCGTCGACTAGTTAACGCATCAACTATTAAGTTCAACGTTACGTATAGTTAAGCGTTGCGTGCGGTTGGACTATAACTGCTAGCGCACAAGAGTTACTTTTGCATTTTACTTTTAATTCGTAATGTATGGTTAAATAAATTTTTTATCTTCCCTTCATACTTTTCCAGGCTTAGGACTTGCTGAATAGGCATCGCTATGAATTTGTATTCAGGCGAAGATCAACTGATTTTATATACATGATTGAAATATTTATACTTATGGTTTTTATATTTACACCTTTATACTTTTTTTTTTTTGTATTTTTTCTTCACTATGTGCATATGTTTTTATTATCTTAAAAGCCTTTAAACTTGTCTTTTGGTGTACAATGCCACAATTCACTTTTTCCCGCCATTCTTAATACCGACACAACAATAATTTAATTACACTATCTATTTATCTACCTAACAGTAATTAAACTATCAATCAATCAATAATTTTCTATATGGCGATTCCACTGATTCCGCTAATGTTACAGTAATTTAACTATCTATTTACATTCAACTATTTACAATTAATAAACAATACATTGAAAACATAAGTCAGAATTCAGCAATTATTCAAAATTCTTTGACCTTGGGCGAAAGTTGTCACGAACTAAACAAACATACCTCATTGAAAAAATCGAACGAAAACAAAAATTATCTATTGTCTACCAGGCGCCGAGTATTTCACGTACTACTTAAATAAACTGGTTAATACCGCGCACCGCTCATCCAATACCGAGAGTAAAACATTCTGTCCCTTTCGCGCTCGCATAATTATCCTATTGGCATCCTTAGTCTACATTAAACGCGGTTTTAATGGGCTTATCACGCTAATGCGCTTATTCATAGCCTCCTGAGGCTATGGCTTATTGCAATAACAACACAGTATTGTTACTTTTAGAGTTGACTTTGACTTACTGTCAAAGTTGTCTAAATGAAGTGAACGAAGTTTCTTATTATACGAAGACGACTAAGAGTTGACGTTGCGTTAAGCGTTGATATGGTGCACATCGACCACTCGTTTTATTAGCCGTTTACGAATTCAACTAGTCCATTGATCAACGGTAAACCGTCGAAACGTCGGTTGCACGTCGACGGTTGATTCAACTAGTTCGTTTATTCAACGACCATCTCTATTTGATTTATCATAAACAAGTTTTACTTCTTACATATGTACACTAGAACACACGTAACTTATTTCCCTCAGTGTAGTGTCATATGCAAACTGATTTCATATTTAAATACTTATATCGCATTGATTCATTTTCTGTGATCAGTTGGATTCAGGATTGCAGGATTGAAACAATTTATTGTATATAGTTTTTTATTTTGGTTATAATGATACACTTTTACTTTCTAGTTGGTATGTTAATTAGAACCTATGGAAGTTAACAATCTAATGGTGACAAGAATGCCAGAGGGTGGATTGAACTATTCTAATCTTAATTATTTCTAGTAATTATTCCGTCATCTGTTATGACAACAAATTCTCCGGGCCATTGCAAAATTTAAAATCTTATCTGCTATGTTATTTCTGATTGCATTTTTCGGATGGCAATAAAAGTTTAAAGATTTTGTAAATTTTTCCTCAATACCAGCGTCACTTAATGAGATGGTCTATCTGAAAAATAAAATATAAATTATATAAGTCGCCTGGCAGTTTTTGAGCTTGCAATTAAATCTACTGAATAATTTCAGACATCTGAGAATGAACTCTTGTGAATTCATTTCAATGGAATCAATAAAAAACCAATTTACCTTTTACATGAAGATAAACTTTATTTTCTGCAATATCTCCAGGAATAGAAGTTACTCGTATTGACCTGCCCACTTTTTGGTAATATTTTATATAGTAATTTTCGATTTGTGATGTATTCTGGAAGGATATTTTTCCTGAAAACATTTAACAATTATTAAATTATCTTAAAGAACTTGTTATTAAGGGAAAATAATTTGATAAACTTACCGTAATTTCCAATCTTGCTACCGTACATGACGTAAGACAAATCCATACACCAAACGTTGAAGAACTTTCTCCAAGCAAGCAAGCAAGTTTTGGGATTACCCAAAGAAACGTATATGCTACCGTAGGTGATACTGTCGAACTGAATTGCTATGGAGCTAGAGATTTTATCTACCAGTTACAACCACCATTGTAACTGGTAGATAAAATCTCTAGCTCCATAGCAATTCAGTTCGACAGTATCACCTACGGTAGCATATACGTTTCTTTGGGTAATCCCAAAACTTGCTTGCTTGCTTGGAGAAAGTTCTTCAACGTTTGGTGTATGGATTCTATACACCAAACATTGTGGATATGGTTATATGTGATATGGATAAGTATATTATGTGATATGGATTCTATACACCAAACTATGTGGAGTCGATGGAGATCTACCAGTTACAACCACCATTGTAACTGGTAGATAAAATCTCTAGCTCCATAGCAATTCAGTTCGACAGTATCACCTACGGTAGCATACACGTTTCTTTGGGTAATCCCAAAACTTGCTTGCTTGCTTGGAGAAAGTTCTTCGTTTGGTGTATGGATTTGTCTTGATGAACAGCAGACTATAAAAAAAACAAGACATACTATTTTATTTTTCACTAATTCTGTGAATACTTCTTCAATCAGACAGTAAAAGACAATACTCACATGAAGTTAAAGTCGCGGCAACAATAGCGAACAGTAGTAGACTTTTCCCGGCCATGATTCCAGAGTTCCTGAAGTTCAACTGTGAAGTGTTTACCGATGCAAGCCTTTATATACGATTTTTTTATCATGTTGTTCAGTAGATGGGTCAAACGTGTGGTTTCCCTTATGACGCTTGCGGTATGGTCGATAAGTAAATACACAGAAACAATAATTAGTCATTGGTATTGTTATCGTACATGTAAATTCCCGTAGGTATCTGTGGAGCGCTGTAGAATAATAGCCATTTAGTTGATTTTAATAAATGTATTGTTGGGGGAAATTTCCACTGAACTGTCATAACATTGAGGTTAATGTTATCGGTATTGTGCTGACCATCCGTCAAACGGCCACGTGATTGATTAAAACTGTCGTCATTCCAGAACTCGATCACGTGTCAGAGATCCTGAATACACACACGATACATATCGTGATACGTATCGTGATCCATATCGAGTAATATTTTGGATCGCAAGTCGACCCTACACACACGATAAGAATCGTCGATATTTTTATTAGTCTGTGCATTCTTTCATTCATTTTGATGGCTGAATAGACTAAGTTGCCAATGCCTAGCCTAAAAAAAAGCATTTTTGACGCGTCGCTGGTGTATATTTACGATTTTTACGTATTTTTACCAAAATGACTGATAAACCTAGCGTTGCTATAGTATTAGCATTAGGATTAAAAAGACGCGTGAAGAGAAAAATTATGAGGATGAGGATCTTGTTGACTTTTTATACTTTTATAGTAACTGTCTAGGTCCATAGTGGCCACAGCAGCTTGAAAATAAACACAAACAATGAAAATAAATTTGAAATTACGTTATTTATCTGTCAGTTTGACAGAAATGTCGTGATAAATATCGACTAGATACTAGACGCTCGATATATATCGCACGATAGTTGATACGGATCGTAGATTTCTGGATTTTCGGAAATCCTGTGATCCGTATCACGATTCGTGATACTCTAGGCTACACACTCGATAAATATCGTGATCCTGCGTGAATCACGATATATATCGTGTGTGTAGTATCCGCTCAAGGGAAGCTCTGGACCATGGACTTACTACCCAAAGGGACTGCGCACTGCTTTGACTAAAACCGGGCAGAGCGAGAGTCACCATCGATAGTCCTTTGTCCCTTTCTAACAGTGTAAACAATGCATGGACTTACTACCCAAAGGGACTGCGCACTGCTTTGACTAAAACCGGGCAGAGCGAGAGTCACCATCGATAGTCCTTTGTCCCTTTCTAACAGTGTAAACACAATGTTATTGGCATAATCACCGTCATTCTAAATTGACAAGTGTCATGTTTGGTGTTGCCATTATTGGAGAAATATATTTACCGTGAATTTGGTATTATTATGAGGTAATCCGTACAATCCGAAAAGTAGTTGTCAAAATACCTTTTGATCTACTGAACGTTTCTCCGACAAACGTCGAGTCGACATAATTATTAACCTACGACTTTTTGTTCTACAAAACAGATATAAGAGTTCGGTAACGATTTATCCTACAACACTAGTTTCTAAAGAGAAGTGATAGTACTCGTCGATATCTACATTTCGGGTGACAGCTGTCAAACTTAAATATGTTATAACTCGGAACCCATTGGTTCTAGAACACTAGTTTCTAAAGAGATATGATAGTACTCGTCGAGATCTACATTTCGTATGACGCTGTCAAAGTTAAATCTTTTATAACTCGGAACCCATTGGTCCTAAAACACTAGTTTCTGTAGAGAAATGATAGTACTTGTCGAGATCTACATTGCGTATGACAGCTGTCAAACTTAGAACTGTCATCCGAAATGTAGATCTCGATGAGTACTATCGTATTGCTCTAGAAACTAGTGTTCTAAGACCAATCGTTTTCGAATTACAACAGTTCTAAGTTTAACAGCTGTCATGCAAAATGTAGATCTCGACGAACACTATCATTTTTCTTTATGAACGAGTGTTATAGCACCAATAGTTTAGGAGTTATTTCAGTTCAAAGTTTGACAGCTGTCATTCGAAATGTAGATCTCGACAAGTACTATCATTTCTCTCTAGAAACTAGTGTTTTAGGACCAATGGGTTAACTTTGACAGCTGTCAAACGCAATGATGATCTCGAGGAGTGCTATCATTTCACTCTAGGAACTAGTGTTCTAGGGCCAATAGTTTCCGAGTAGCAGGGTAAGCTTGGGCTGGACCCTGGTGAAAACATGACCTTCAAATTGCACCCAGTCCGGCTCTGCCTGGCCCTGGTGTCCGCGCCAAATAATAAAAGTAATTCGGAATTTGCATCAACAATGGTGGCAACACTAGAAAGGGACACAGGACTATCGATGGTGACTCTCGCTCTGCCCGGTTTTAGTCAAAGCAGTGCGCAGTCCCTTTGGGTAGTAAGTCCATGTGAAAGAGGCTATGTATAAGCTCAAAGAAAATGACGCGCGCAATGTTTTGAACGTTCGACATGCTGGTCAAGCTAGAGCTCGTCTAGTCTTAGATGACGCGCCCCACTACTTAGTTAGTTGATTTCGATGTGTGAGTGCAAATATTAATAACGACACTTCATCTGTGTGGGAGCCAATGAACGGCGCGTGCTCCGACGTTTGAATCTTACCGGCAACTGAATGACCATTTACAACGGCATTTGTATATGTATTGCGTCCATATTTTAAACTTGCTTGTGTGCGTTAATGCGATAGTGGGGCGCGTCATTCTAAACTAGACGAGCTCTACCAGCGTCCCGACGTTATTTTTGAAACATTGGTGTAAATTTTAAAATCTTTTGATAAAATTTAAATCAAACCATTTAAAAGACGGTGTAATATAGTGCACAGTTATGTGAAAGCGCAAAGTATGAAAATACACCTGGATTATCTTTTAACGGTAAGTAAACAATCGTGGTCGTGGCTATCGGGAATCAATTTTAGAAATTGTGACATAAATATGCATTGTAATAGAGTGAATTTGCAATAATTGAAATGCTTTACCTTAAAACAACATCCCAAAGTAAAGATAGATTTAAAATTATTGGCAAATTGAGTAATATTTCGGTGATCGAAAATATTTTGATGCTAACAGGGTCGGAGTTAGTATTAATTGTATAAAATTTTAATACTCAAATCTTGTTAATAGCGGTCCTCAATTTTATATGTATAAATTAGGGTTTTATACCAAAAATGTACCTAAATGACATTTTTAATGTTCTGACATTTTATGAAACAACTTAACGGATTAATCGCGTATTTACGTTTATTTAAATTTATTTGTTTTTCTAGGTTTCCTAAAGACCAGACATGGCTATGTCTGGGTTGCTAATTGGAAGTGTTGCTTTGTAAACATTTTGAAGAACAAGATAATAAGTAGATGCAAGTCCCTTCAGTCCTGGTGTATCATCATTATATGATTTTTTACTGAAAATAAAGAATATGCTGCCTGTTTAACATATTAATGTACCTATCCATTTAATTTTTTTTATGACTTTCCTCTAGAGGACATCATATTCAATTTATTGTGAAGTCACATAGGCCAACCTGTGGATAATGAAGATACTTCTAACGATAAGTAAGTAGGTAGGTACCTACTTAGTTTAGAAGTTATAAGACAACAAATAAAAGTTTATACCGGTCAAAATCCTCAAAATCCTCCTTCATGCAAAAACAAGCACTGCCGATTCACGGTATGTAGGATGGAGAGATCAAAAAGACGGTGGTAGGTATCAGGGCGTGGGTTTGATTCACTAGACACCTTACCTTTTATTATAATGTCAATTTAAAATTATAAGGACAAGTTTTTGTTTATATTCGTTACGAGTGGTAAATTCGTAGCAAAATACAGGGTGTAAAAAGACCGTTAGCATTAATTGAAACCTCATATTCTACCCATGAAACTGAACAACTTTCCCTAAGAAACATACCCGCGGAAACTCATACTTTAGGCAGAAATCGAGATTCTTTAAAAAAAAAAAATTGTGTTTTTGTACTAAAAAATATCAAGTATCGATCACTAAATCGTTCACAATTAATTTAGACACTCAAAGATCAAATTTAAGTTGAAATAAATGCACTTTATGTAAAAGCACGCAATGGATAGCGTGCAGGCTGGCCGGCCGTACACGTGCGCCTAACTATCTACCTACTAGCTGCCGTGCGCTAACTTTCCACCAACTCGGTGCCGCGCGCTGGGTACTACCTACAGCGGACGTGCCTGCGCCAATCCGCCACCGGCCCGTGGGCCCATGCCCATGGGGCAGCAGCACTGCCATGCTACCACTCAGTAAAGTTTAACACGACAGGGGTACGCATACCTACCTTAATACATCACCTAGACGTTTGCTTACGGTCATTGACATTATACCAGCACCTACCTACCGTCGATATCAGGAGTAAAGTTCACGATCGAAAGTCCTACCTACCTAGGTACATGATTGTATGACGACCATTCACATTACATGAGAATTTAACGTAGTAGGTATCTACCGTGGCGCGCACTTGCATGATCAGGCACAGGATCAGCTGTCCACCTACCTAACTTACGTACACGTTTGCTTACGGACATTCACATCATACGAGAATCGAGCCCAGTACCTACCACCTACCTACTGTCGATATCTGCAGTAAAGTTCACGATCGATAGTCCAATACCTACTAGGAACATGAGAATTGAACGTAGTACCTGTGGTAGTACCTACCTACCACTTGTCATCAGCTGACAGGATGACCGGATACCAAACCAATATGTTTGTATTACGAACATTCCCAATTCCTATCACACGACCGATCCGTGGAGACTAAGGCAAAAAAAAATAACACTTTAAGAAGAAATAAGTTATCAACCCAGGTCATTGATCGATGACTTAATACCTACCTTAATTGTAATTGCTCGATCAGATAACAAGAGGTGTACCTACTTCACTTTCAGTTCAGAACGTAGGTACTTTCAAGTCGAAAAGCCAGCGAACGAATTGAAGTTCGCCCCGAATGGCGGCGTCGCCTTTGTGCAATTAGGCTGGGTCTACATTGTAACATTTTGATGTAGCGCATTTCCGTCAAATGGCATGGCACCAATACCGACGTGTGTACGTCACGATCATGACATTTTATTATCAGTCTGGTCGATTTTTGACACGATACGGCAGACGGCTAAATGAATGTCCGTAATTAAAATTTCCAATTTGGGTGAACAACCGTTAGTTGCAGTTGAAACTGACGTAGTATAAAATAAAGTTGACGTAGTTTCACGGCCGATCAAAGTCGGCTCGCCCGATCATCCAAAAGCGACTTAATTTATAGCGAATTAGTATCCATTGCAACTGACGGTTGATCGGCTCCAGCCAAATCGAAGCGATATTGACACTATTACGAAATACCTGACATGATACGCCCGTAAATCGGAGTCGCACATGAAGGGTTCCGTAGAAGGCAGGTACTTATGATAAATCACATTGCTTGTAGATACACCTTTAATTTGTACTTTCATCATCATATCAGCCGGAAGATGTCCACTGATGGGCAAAGGCCTCCCCTAGAGATCTTAAGCTTGGCAATCCTTCGGGGTATGTCGGTGACCTTAGTTCGCTTGTGGATCTCCTCATTCCTGATTCGATCACACAATGAGACTCCGGGCATTGACCTTTCCATTGCCCTTTGGGTGACAATAAGTTTTCTTATAAGGTCTACAGTGAGCGGACACGTCTCTGTTCCCTAGATTTAACTTTACTTTATTTTTATTATTTGTCGGTATAGGCTACAGTAATACTCAAGGAATTTGTCAAGTACCCATAACGTTTCAAAAGAGACAGCCCTAAACACGAAAAATGATACTTGCTGATCATGATGATATGATGTCAATGATGTTATACCGTGAAAATTTCGATAATTCCCGTTGTCCCCCAAATCATCCTCACACCCTAACCAATATTCGGGGGACAATGGGTATGAGCCGAAAATTTAAAGTGTTCAAGAGTGGTTCAAGAGATACAATCCTGTGATAGCCGAACGGCGAATGGACGACGGACAGACGAATGGAACGTCAAATGGAACAAAGGTCACGTTTCGCCCTTGGATACGTATTCCTAAAAATGATACAAATTTGGACGCGGTGATAAAGCCACTACCTTGTCGTGTAGTGTCGTGATGCGTCAAAATTATGTCGGTTTTATACATTTACTATGGTAAAGCGATAGAGAGAGAGAAAGAGATAGAGACACGCTACGATACGACACTTCACATAAATGTGTTATTTAACCAAAGTGAATGTATGACACCGGTATGCTTCTGCCGCGTCACGTCACGACACGATAGTGTGTGTGTACCAGCCTTAGGATGCGCGCGCGCGGGTTTTTACCGAAACTAGGATCAAAAGAAATTGCCGACACCGGCGGCGCGACTGTTCTTCCTTCTTTCTTTCTTCAGTTCGGTTGCAAACGCGATACCAATACGACATTGTTACGGCGAAAGTGATTTGTGTTCTCACAAGTTTAAAAAGTATTTTCAAGTGTGTTAGGTATTTGTGATGCCTCGTGCAAATGAAAGACATCGTTACGATGCTCAGGAATATTTTAACATGCTAATGTGTTATGGTGCCAATTTGATCCGCATCTAATTCGGCGCTCGCGAAACGTGGAGTAGGTAAGTACCTAGGTACATTGCTTTACTTGTTATCTTCGGTTTGTACGTGTGTGCATAGTGATGCTAGCTCATGTTATACTGGCGGTAAATAGGTTGTTGTGCTGCCATCTGTACCTACTTAATTTTGTAATGTAAGTAATTTAAACAAAAAGCATGTGGTACTAAAATTCTGAACAGCTGAAGACAGAAGGTTGAAATTTTGACACCGTCTGCGCCATCAAAAGTTAGGAAGATAGCAAGTACCAATCGAAAACAGTCTGCAACTTATGGTTTAGCAGTTATTTAGGTTTAAATAAGGGAATTTTGTGCCTTATTTGCTTTGGTTAACAGGTGTTAGGTACCAGGTGGTACCATTTTGACGAAAACCTCATTTGCTTTGTGCGGCCACTAACGGGGAAAAACCATCGTGCAGTAGGTTTTTCCCCGTACTAGTTAGGTAGAATACGTCAAAGCGGCCGCCACGCGGGGTCAGTGACCACTGGTCACGTGGGCCAGCGAGAGGCGTGCGCCAGAAGTTGTACATTGCGCGTCGCAATTAGTTATTTATTTTAGGTAGCGAAATTATGAAGTCATTTCCGCGGGTATGTTTCTTTGGGAAAGTTGTTCTTGTGTTATGCTAGCGGTCTTTTTACACCCTGTATAACATTGCAGATGGGCTGTCTTGTTTCGTCCCTGCATTTGCATTAGTGTGTGTGTTTTAGAGATGTGTGACATTTTGACTCTGCTTCTGTAGAGAATATTTTTTTTCTATGAATGAAATTTATAAAGTTGAGCCCCAGGAGTTTTGACATTCAAAAACTGTTAAATTAATAAATCTCAAATATATAACAATGGCGTCAGTCTTTTTTTTCCGCCCTACGCAAAGGAAATGGGCACCCTCCGGTATAGCGGTTGGGAGGGAGGAGGTGAACTCTCATGAGTACCAGCCGGCCGGCCGGACTGGTTATGCACGACTCACCAAAAAAGGGACCTAGGCGCATCTGTGCTAAACACCCCTGGGAGCACCTGTAGCTGAAAGGGCTTTTCAGGTTTCATCGGATGCGACACCCCGTAAGGACGGGGTGCGCTCAACGTCACTCCTTACGGAGCATACGCTGGAGAAATTATAGCGAGACCCCAGAAGGGGGTCCCGTTGCTGTGGATTGGGATTGAGGGCCTACGGGGGCCGCTGAAACGGCAGGGAGGGGCTCTGTCGAGTCGTCCCGAGCCTCCAGGAGGAGGTTCAGGGCGCTCGACAGTTCGTCGGGGGGGTCCGTGAGGACATGTCTCGGTCTCCGCACCATGTGGCCGGAGACCGGGCGGGGAGAGTTGGCTGCTGCCTCTGGCACGAGCGGATTGAGATGCTCCTCCGCGGCCTTGAAAAAGGCCTCGGAGAACGTTTTAAGAAACTGCTGCAGGGTAGGCAGGTCCATGTCTTTGTGTAGGTCCGTATTGCGGACGTACCTGGAGCCGTAAATTTGCAGTTTCTTAATGACGAGGGAGCTCGCATGAGCGAAGACGGGGGAGGCGTATGTCAACACCGGTCGAATGCACACCTTGTACTTTTTAATGTAATTATTCTTGTGTGAGCAATAAAGAATTTATCTATCTATCTTGTAGAGGGTTCGCTTATTCCTGAGGGACATTTCACTGAATCGACCCAACATACAGTTGAGGCGACCCAGGTAGAAACGGGCGGTGCAGCACACTCTTTCGACATGGGGCCGGTAAGTGAGCCTTTCGTCAAGCGTGACGCCTAGATATTTTACAGCGCGCTGCCAGGGAACTAGTTTCCCTTGCATGCGGAGGGGAGGGGGGTCGCTGTCACCCGGGGATTCACTTCGATGCGCCACAGTTTGAACCAAGCTTCGAGCTTGTTCACCGCCTTTTGGAGCTTTGTCATGGGTGGCCTTCGCCCTTTGGCGTAGATTGCCGTGTCGTCGGCGAAAAGGGACAGTTGTACCCCGTTGTCGAGGACGGGGATATCGTTCGTGTTAGAGCGTGCCATTTATAGGAATTTGTAGGAAGCAAGACTTGAAACCGGCTCATTGTTACAATTAATCAATATAATATATAAAAGAAAGTCATGTTAGTTACACTTTTTGTAACTCAAGAACGGCTGAACCGATTTGACTGAAAATTGGTGGGGAGGTAGCTTAGAACCAGATTTATCCTTTTTTTTTAAAACAAGCTAAGTAAGTAGTTGTAGGGTAGATGTTGAGTAGGTGTAACGTAGTTGTAGGGTAGGGTACTTTCCATACATTAGGGAGGTCATTTAAAATGGTCGCTCGGGAAAAAGATAGACTGCCCTTCTTTTAAAAAACGATTTCCACGCGAATTAAGTCGCGGGCAAAAGCTAGTTAGAGATATTTGAGTTTCATGGAGAGTTAATGTACAAAGAATGATTATTGAATGAATATTTAACGTAGGTATTCGGCGTGTGTGTTGTTTACTTGTATCTTTGTTTAAAGACAGTTTACAATATCTCGTCCGGTCAAGTCAAGTCAAAAATATCCGTCTTGTAGACTGCCCTTTATGTTAACCGAGCGGCAGGGGCTGAATGTAAATGAGGCATACCAGCTTCCGAGATATTAATTGGCCCATGTATAGGTGGCTTTACTGTATTATGTCTGTGGCTTTAAAAATGGCAACACCATATTCTAAACGTCAAAATTTTTGACATGTCCGCCATAGCGTTTTCCGATTTGATTTTTGTTTTTTGTTATCAAACAGCGAAACAGTATTTCCTGCATATTGGTGTTCTCAATTTATTGTAATTAGCAATGGCTATCGTCGAAGACGAAGTACGTAATGAATCTGAGGAAGAGAATGAAATAGAGGTCGTTGTTGAGGATCATGACAACGACCAAGAGTCTGACGATTCCGATGTGAGTAGCAGTGCAAACACATTTTTATATTTCGTAATTCTGTTTCCTATTGTGTTCATTAATTACAGTTATCAAACATTTATAATCCTTCCTGGATTACTGCTGGAAGCTCAATACCGTATGCCGCACATATAGTTCCATATGGGAGTCTTTAAGTAGTGGATACCTACTAACTGATTCTTTGTGTTCAGTGGAATTAAAAAATTATCACTGGTAGAGTTTATTACACATACTATGATACCTACCTACGCTACTCCTATTATTTCACTTACACTTACTGTGTTGTAAACAACACACCTAAAAAAACTGCATCAAAAATATTTGTCACCGATATAGACATGTCCAAAATTTCAAGCCTGCTACAAAAATATTTTATTTATAGACATACATATTTTTTATTTGGCAATTTCTACAATATAAACAAACAAATAACAAAGACCTTCATTTCGAAACAAGTATTCAGTAGTTTATTGCTACAATATTAGTGCAACAGATTCAGCTTTTTTAAAAATTTTACTTATTTCCAATTTGTTAATTTTTTAAATTTTGTACCATTACTTTGATTAAATTGTTGTTATTTTTTCTAATAGGACGAAGATGAAGACGATGTCTTGGAGAATAAAGTAGCAGAGTTGGAGCGTCGAATTGCAGAGGATCCCTACAACTATGATGATCATATTGACTTGATTCAAGCATTATGGTAAAAACATTTTATTCATTATAATTGTATTAAAATGCACAAACAGTACACAAAATTTTGATATATTTGAATTTCTGGCTGAGTTTGTGTATTTTTTAATTCATTCCTAGGTAAAGAACAATCTCTGGTATAACCTCAAAATTGATGTGTAGATAACAATATTTAGAGGTACAATTTACGAAAGTATGGATGAAAATAAAATATAAAAACAATTTTATTTGGTCAAATAAAATCAATTTAGTTTGTATTCCTCAAATAGATCTATGGGTGTTGGTGGTAAGTAATACACATTGACTACTTCAGCTTCATAAATAGCCGACAACCTCCGACACCTGTATATCATTTGCCTTGGAGCTACATCAGAATTGAATTTCATACATTTACAGGATGTTAGAATATACAATATAGAAGTGTCGATGGCTGAGTAGTTAAGGTATCCGACTCATAAGCTATAGATACTGGGTTTGAATCCCACTGCGGTCATGTATCAATCTTGTGTATGTTCAAAAATATTTTCATATCATTTAAGTGCTTTGCCAAGCCGTTCGCATTGGATATACATAGTTTTATTGCTGTGAAAGTAGCGGTAGCTTTCACATGAGTTCTGACAGCATTTGAGTAATTTTTAGAATCTGCTGGAATCTGGAACACCAAGTAGTCAAAAGACTAAAACGGAAAATATCCCAAGACATACTGAAATAGTAAAAGTAAAATTAAGTAGGATGTGACACAGGTTGCATACCGAGCATGCCTTCCGAAAATTCCGCCAAACTTACTGTTTAATGTTCCACAACAGAGACAGATTGCACTATAAATACATCAAAAAAATAAAAAGTAGTTTCAATTTTGTATGGCCTGGTTTATTTTATTACCATGGTAAATAATAATAAACCAGATCCCTTATTTCTTATTTTGTGGGTCGGATTCATTACCGGAACATTTCCTAAATCACGTGTTTTGAGATAAGTATGTAGAATGGTAGAGAATTAAATGATTTTTCCAAATCACTAATGGTACAACTCATATTTTCATTCTTATTGACAGAATACTATTTATTCCTATAAAGAAAAATAGATTTTTGCGATCTCTTCGTTTTCAGTATCACTTTATTTTGAAATGTCCCGCTCCCACTATAAATTTTAAAGTGCAACCATGATTCATTAATGGAATATTTCGAAATGTTCCCGTATGACTCTGAAATTCATGTTTTGTGTCAGTTGCGCTTTGAATGCTCAGTGTAGTGGTAAAACGCAGCCTCAGTTTTGTTTTTTTTTAAATTGAAAAAATGAGTTCCAGCGCTAAAAAATTGGTTAAATTAGCAATGACTAGGGAAATAATTATAGGAAAATATTAGAGAGTAGTGACATACAGGCAGTTCTGCAGACACCATGCGGGAACGATTCCCTCTTTTATAAAAGAAGACTAACTGCACCGTATTTGACGTTGTATCAAAAGTTGCCTATTGCGACCTCGGGAATAAATCATTAGGGGGAAAAGATTGTAATGAAGTTGGGACGTGCATTTACAAATTTCTGAACGACCACTGTGTTGGAAAAAATGATTTTTTCTACACTGACAATTGTTCTGCTCAGAATAAAAATAAATATTTACTAAGCCTTTACCACTAAGTGTTGGGTGTTGTATCAATAACACACAAATTGTTGGACACACCCAGAACGAAGGTGACACAATTGATCGGAAAAAGACACGAATATTGACAAATGGATCTGTCATTTCAAGGAACTGTCTAATGAGACCAACAACTACGTGCGACCACCACAGCTTCCTGCAAACCTTGGCATAATTAGCCCGATTACCCCTGATGAGGTGGAGAGGTCTCTGGTACGTATGAAGAACGGAAAAGCTATTGGCTATGACGGAATACCCATAGAAACGTGGAAAGCAATGGGGACCCGGGCCGTACTCTTGCGCACTGAGCTTTTCAACAGGATTGTAACTACGGGGCTTATACCTGACGCGTGGCGCGTAAATATTAACACGCCTATCTATAAAGGAAAAGGCAGTGTGCAAGAGTGCGGCAGCTATCGAGGTATTAAAATTATGAGCCACACAATGAAGCTATTCGAACGGATTATTGACCAGAGACTTTTCCAGGAATGCGCCTTGTCGGAATGTCAATACGGCTTCAGGCCGGGCTGCAGCACCATGGATCTAATCTTTGCTCTCAGGGTCCTGCAGGAGTCCCATTGCAGTAGGAATCAACCGTTGCATTACGCATTTCTCTTCATTGCATTACGGATTGACATCGCTGAGTCGAATGCGAGAGCTAACGGCTTACGGCGCGAGGATGCCGAAAACCGGGCGAAGTGGAGAAGAATTTGTAGGAAAGCGGACCCTGGCAGAGGCCGGGATAAGCGCTAGGACGATGATGATAGAGAAATGGATCTATTTTGTTGCCAACACAATGGAAATCGGTTATACAATGCGCCAAGAAGACTGGAACTCCATATGCGGTACACGAATCAGACTTCAGTGATATTCTCGATTTAAAAGACCTAGTAACGCAGTTTGGTACAAAATTTCACAGTTAATAATGACGGTGATCGTGTTATATGGAATGAGATTTAAAAAATCTTCATGCAGGCGTCTTCTCCATACCTGGTTGTTTATAACCACACCTATGATCCAAATGCAACCATAAAGTGCGTAAATGTCCGCAACAAAACAAGAGGCAGAGGTGCTGTTGAACTATGTCTACGAAATAAGTTCAATCCGCGACCAAAAATATCAAGCCAAAAGAAAAAGGACTTGTTTAGGCTTGATATGGCTTGATATGGCTTGATATGACATTTGTGTCATTCTAAGAGTATACCGAGAGTATTACTCGAGTTTAGAAGCTGGACAAAATCATATTGAACCCGATGAGCACCTTATTATTTAAAATTTAGACGGATCTTTTTTTACTTTTAAACATTAAATAAACCATCTTAATTTCGAATATTATTGTTTTTTTAATTCCATTACTAGCTTATTTAGAAATATTCCAATTGTTTATTAGGTTTTCAGAAAATTTTCAAATCATTATTGGAACATTTCACAAAAATACTGCTAACATAAAAACTGTGAAGTACGTCTTATATCTTAGTAACACACAATAAACTTGTCTATAATCTGCATATTATTCAATAAATAAAAAAACACAAAATGATCTTTAGATAGAGTAAAATAGCATATGAATATTTTCAAAAACTTTAAACCTCAATTACTCAGATAAGTATATTTTGAAATGTTCCAATACTGTTTCCGACCGACGATTTGGTAGATCCAGATATCGTATTCAATAAATTTGTATTTCTTATCTGATCTGTAGATCAATTACTAGATCGACATATTTACTTTAAATATATTTTACCACTTCCAGGGGCCTCTCCGAGCTGGAGCGTTGGCGCAGTGCATTCGAGCGGCTGCAACAATTGACTCTGTTGCGTGCCGAGCACTGGCTTCTGCGTTTGAAGACTGAGATCAAGTTTGCTCATACCGCTGAGGCACAGGAACGGCTGGGCAAGCTGTTTGAGCAGGCTACTTTGGATTGTTATTGTGAGTTCAAAGTGTTTCTTTTGTTGCTAAGCTAATAACTGATTTATCTAAATATATATTTGGATGTTAGTTTACATAATTATATGACGGAAATAAATTAAATAAAGCTAATACTAACATAACAGCTTATAACATAATAAAATCACTCCCGTTTACATAATGTTATGCTCAATATTATGTTTATATTCACTTAATTTTTTGTAATGTTCAGTCAGCCCCAAAAGTAGCCAAGTGAAGTAACAGTCATCCAAACAACTTAGATGATTTTAACCTTATTTCCATGACGTAAAGTTCGTATTGGCACAGCAAATGTCTTTCTAAATTAAATTTAGAAAAAGCTTATTTTTCTCCATTTGGTCAGTTGAAATGAGTGCAGACCCTTGTTATGACTTTCTTACTTCGTCGACTACTGAAATCCTAACGTCTTACCTAGTATTATAATTGGGAAAGTTACACTGTTATCTTTTCACGGCTAAACTATGTCACACACGCTATTCTTGAATCAACTAAGTCAAGCCAGTGACTCCTCTCTACCAATTTGCTGTGCCCAATCCAGGTCCATATTGTAACATCTATATGTAACACATAGATTGCGAAATAAAGAAATTGATATTGAAAGTACTGAACCGGTTTTGACCAAACTTGTGAGGGGCATCCGGAATCCTGCTCAATATGGATGTAGTCAATATGGCGGCGACCGTGATATAAAGTGCGGACGAAGTCGCGGACAGGTAGCTGTACAGGAAAGATTGACTTTGTGTTGCCAGTAATGACATGAAATGAAGATGTGGTGCTTGAGGGCCTCATTAGGAAGTTCAAAGTCACTCATGGAAAGAGCCTTGCTATGAGTTTCTGGCGACATTAAAGCGAAGCGTATATGGCCCCCCACTAGGTGAGACTAAGGACCTGGTGAGGTTTGTGGGAAGCCGGTGGATGCAAGAAACAGAGCTGATTGGCATGAAAGGCTCGGGGGAATGGCTATAACTAGTAACAGACGTTCCGTATTGGCTCTGGCCGACCATCATCCATCAGTTCCAGTTGATACTAATCCTTACGCAGTATAAAATAAAGTTGCTTTTGAATTAATCCAAAAGCGACTTTATTTGGTACATTGTAAGGTATTAGTATCGACTGCAACTGACAGTTGGTCGGGTTCAGCCAAAACGGAATGTCTGTTACTAACACTTTATTTTTTTTAACTATTAAGTACCGAGGCTGAATACGACATGCCATTGGTTCATTCAAATTAAGTACGCTAAGGCGTCTTTCACGGCATGGATTGATTGGTGGTTGATGTGAACGACGGCTAACCAATAAGAATGGAGAGCGTCATCCCAGTACTTTATAGTTAAGAAAATAGGGTATAGTTTAACCGTGCTACCGAGGGATGAGGTCGGAGCGTCTAGCTGTTACTACTTTGTGTCCAGCAGTGGATGGCCTGTGTCTAAAATGACGATGCCATTCTCCCTCTTCCAGCGATCCCAATCGTACGGATTAGTATCAACTGCAACTGACGGTTGGTCGGGTCCAGCCAAATCGTAGCGTCTGTTACTACTTTGTGTCCAGCATTGGACGCCTGTGTCTGAAATGACGATGGCATTCCCCCTCTCCCAGCGATCCCAATGCTAGGGATCCCAATCGTAAGGATTAGTTTCGACTGCAACTGACGGTTGGTCGGCTCCAACCAATTCGGAGTGTCTGTTACTAGTTTGTGTCTATGGGCCTAATTCTCGCGCTGTGACATTTCGAATTTGAAATGACATAGAAATTTCATTATTAATGGCATGTCTATTGCAGCTTAACAATATTTTTTCAACTATCTTCGACAAACTTATATTGTCGAAGATAAATTTCAGTGACGTTTTAATACAGTTTTTTGGCTAGATTAAATGTCGAATTTGAGATCTCACAGTGCGAGAGGTGGAAATGAGGTCCCTAAGGAAAGTATGTGGAGTGAAATAAATTGTGATCCATGAAAGGCATTAAAAATTGTGTAGTGGCAAAATAGAAAGAGGGATGTTGAGATGGTTCGGGCGTGTAGAGCGAATGGATGAAAGAAGGTTGACGAATGAGGTATATAGCGTGAATCTGGAAAACCTGATTTTTGGACGATTATTGGACGACCCAGAAAAGCATTCACTGATCAAATCAGTAATGTTCTCAAAAAAGCTGGGTTCTGAAGTAAAAAAAAAAAGTCTGAAGTGGTAAGAATAAAAGGAGATGTATGAAAAGAGTTGTGGATATATGCGAGGCTAGGGAGTTGTGTCAGGACACAGCAAAGTGGCGGTCCATAGTCTCAGCCTACCCCACCTGTGGGGAACAGGCGTGAGCTCTATGTATGTATATATGTATGTACAGTGCAAGAATTGCCCCCAGCAGCGGATGTCCTGTGGCTGACGATGACATAGTTTCCCATTCCCTCTTTTAGCGATCCCGATCCTGAGCGAGTGGCTCACGTGTCTGTTACTCGTTTGTGTCCAGCAGTGGACGTCCTGTGTCTGAAGTGACGATGCCATGTCTGGGGCTGACGATGACATAAATTTCCCTGTCAGCGATCCCGATCCTGAGCGAGTGGTGCACGTGGGCGGTGTCGCTGGGCGCGGCGGCGCGCGCGCACCTGGAGGCGGCGCTGCGGCGCGCGGGCGCCGACCCCGCCTCCGGGATGCTGTTCTGGGAGGCCAGGGTCGAGTTCGAGAGGGCGCAGCTGGAGGCTATCAGGTACCGTTGAGGCCATTTAGATTCTAGATAGATAAATTAACTGTCAATATAGCGGAGTACAATTACCCGAAAATGGGGGTTGAGGTGGAACTAATTACAACAGAAATGATTATTGCGGGAAATGGTAGGTAATACACTTTTAATCAACTTACTAAAAATATACGCCTTTACCTTTGGTGTCCGTAAGGTTTAAATTTTTTGGTCCTTCGTAAATATCTCGAAAACAGTTGCATGCTACGGGAATATGGTCAATGACTAAATTACAGCCTATAAATTCTCCACAAATTTAGACTTAACTCTTTTTCGAATTCTTAACCGTTTATGAGAAAAACAGTTTCGATTGTGGCTGTGTCGGTGTTCGATTACCCTTTTCTTAGAATAATTTAGTTATATGAAAAATATAGTTTCAAGAGGCGGAAGAAAAAAATATTTTGCGCAACGATAGGTAGGTGTAGATTTTTAGTATGTTGATCAGAAGCGCCTATCATTTACCTTAAAAATCATTACAATCCACCTCTAAAACTGTTTATGCTCCATTAATGAACGAAATAAATTCAATCTTTGACGGGAGCTCACGGCAGTAATTTGTTTGTGACCCCCTAGGGTGTATGGGGCGAGAGTAAATGGTTCATGTGGGTCTCAGCTATACGTGTGTGCGAAAGCTTTCTCTTGTTACTAATAAGTAGCTCAGTGGTTACCATGCCTATGAACTAATAAGTTGTAACGCGAGTTCAAAATTCCACTAGATGGGCGCCACTGGCGAGAAAGATCCGTTGTCAAAATACGTTTGCTGTTGGTCAGAATCGAACACTCGAAGCTGACAGTTGGATTTTAGCCAATGGCGTTATTTTGACAGTCACAAGTGGCGCCAACTTATGAGCACAAAAATGGTGGCCCTCATTTCTTTATGTTCTCATACTAGGAGTAAAGAACATGAACCTAGAATTCTGTTCTAGTTATATCTAGTAGGGGGAACCAACTTATATCCAACTCATGCACATTACTTCTAAATGGATTTGGTAACCTATATCTATCCCCTGGTTGCTATCTATCTGCTTGCCAAATCTTATCCAATTCAGTTTGGCGGTTTTGTCGTGATAACCCTGGCTGAGTCCCACTTCAGTTTTCCAGCTTTGGCGGCGACATTAGCAGTCTATTTTTTTATTTTATTTAGCTATCCAGTCATTTGACCGCCATCTCACCTGGTAGTAAGTGGCGATGGAGCCGAAGATGGAGCATGTCTGCCTAGGAACTTTATTGAGTAGCATAAAAAGACTGTAGCATAAAAAATTCCCCCTTCTTTTCCGTCCCCCCAGCGAATCCACATCCGACCCCGGCTCGTCCACCACCGCACTATCCGCGGCTCGCGAGCAAGTGATCCGAGCGTTGGAGGAAGCGGCGGCCCGGCCGCTGCGGCGCGCGGCCGCCGCCCCGCCGCCGTTGCAGCCTTTCCGGGAGTTCGCGGCGGCCAACAAGCTGAGGGATCAGCAGTATATCGATAAGGTAAGATCGCCAGTGATAGACTCAAGTCAAGCCACTTGGGAAATTACAAGCAGTCCGAGCGTTGGAAGAAGTCCCGCCGCCGTTGCAGCCGTACCGGGAGTTCGCGGCGGTCAACAAACTCAGGGATCAGCAGTATATTGATAAGGTGAGAGTTGAGAGCGTTCTCTTGATGTGGGGTAACTAGCATCGCCGCTGATAGACCGAGTCAAGCCACTTGGGAAGTTACAAGTGGTCCGAGAGTTGGAGGAAGCGCTGCGGTGCGCGGCCGCCGCCCCACCGCCGTTGCAGCCGTTCCGGGAGTTCGCGGTGGCTTATAAGCTGAGGGATCAGCAGTATATCGATAAGGTGAGACGGGATATTAATGTCAGATCACTAGCATATATCGATAAGGTAAGACCGCTCTCTTGATGTGAGGTAACTAGCATACATCGCCGCCCCCCCGCCGTTGCAGCCGTTCACTTGGGAAATTACAATGTTGATCGAAATCGACAAGTAAGCAACCTTATAATTTCCCAAGTAGCTTAACTTTTTAGACAGAGTCTAGCGAGACACTTTCGGGAGTTCGCGACGCGAATAAGATGCGCTCTTGATTTTTTTAATGCTATCAGTGACAAACGTTGTGAGATAGCTTGCATCGCCGCTGATAGAATCAAGTCAAGCGACTTGTAAAATTACAAGATTAATCGAAATCGACAAATAAGAGAAACTAATGAATAATAAATAAAAATACGTTTGTTTCAATAAAATAACGAAGTCACAACAATAAATTCTTGAGAGTTAGCCACAACTTTCAGTTTTAAAAACTAGGTAAAAGTCGCCCTGTACCCTAAACTAAGTAAACAAGATAGTATGTAAAAGATGGACGTCTTGTTGATTTCAATCAACCTTCTAATTTCACGAGTAGCTTGACTTTTTTGACAGTGTTCGCGGCGGCGAATAAGCAACGCGACTAACAGTACATCCATAAGGTGAGAGTTGAGACCGCTGTCTTGATGTGAGATAATAAGCCCGGTCGGCAGCCACTTTCGACAGACCCAATTTTGATTTTAATAAAATTTTGGGAGTTTGTTCGGGAATTGTGTGCGAGGAAACAGTCAAAAAATTTGGACGTTTAAGAATTTGGAGCAAGCCGCCAATGATGATGATGATGATGAGTATCAACAATAAGTGTTCATTATATTTTTTTTATTGCAGGTTGAAAAGCAGTATGAGGCAGCTCAAGAATTCCTCGAACAGATCTCACATTTTGAAGACAAACTACTTATTGTTGAGTAAGTTATTCATGATTTATATCATTTTAATGTAGATAATTCTAAATTGCCCGAAGAATTGCTAGGCTAAAGTGGCTGTGGGCAGGGCACATAGCTCGAAAAACTGATGGCCGATGGGGCAGTTCAGATGGGGAAGTGGCGACCACCTACCGGAAGACGCAGCGTGGGTAGGCCTCACACAAGGTGGACTGACGACCTGGTAAAGATCGCAGCTACCAGCTGGATGCGGAAGGAACAGGACCGGCCTTTGTGGAGATCTCTGAAGGAGGCCTATGCCCATCAGTGGGCGTCTTTCGGCTGATATGATGATGACGATGAATTCTAAATTAAACACTCCAATCTTCAACCCGTCTGCAAAGCGTGGCTATATCCTCAATTTATATGGAAGAGGCTCAAGTCCAAATGTAAACTTGTTGGCTGTGATCTGCATAATCTATAAACCTCCTCCCGAGCCTTCTACATCGGTCTATATCTTCGCCTATTATATATGTCGCAGCCAAATGGTTTAATCAGCCGGTTAATTAAACGGCTAGCTATTTAAGCAGTTATTTAATTGAAAATTGGCCAAATTCATGAACTTTGAAAGTAAAGTCAAATGAACGATATTGCCTCGAGTTTACGGAGCTTTTCCATTCATTGTCATAATGCTAACCTAAACTAACCGAATAGAAACCTAATGCAAACTATTATTATACTTTGAAGTTATTGTGGGTAGGTTAGCAGTGGAACAATGTGTGAAAGAGCTGCGTAAACTCGAGGCAATATCGTTCTTTCAACATCACTTTAAAATCTTATGAAACTGGCAAATTTTTAACTAAATAGTTGCTCAATAAGCTAGCCGTTTAGTTAACCGGCTAATTTAACCATCCGGCTGCGACATATACAACGCACCCTACGACATTTTCAAGGTCGTCAGTTCATTTCACTTGTCGCCAACCCTTGGTACCATTTCGCAACTATTCAATTATTTATGAATTCCACAACTCAAAATTCTATTAGGCAGTGCTACTCGAACTCAGGTCCAGTTGTCAAAATAAGTTTTTTTTTATGTCATACGGTAGGCAAACAGGCTAGCGCGCCAACTGATGGAAAGTGGTCACCACTGCCTATAGACATTAGCAACACCAAGAGTATCGCTAATGCGTTGCCCACCTCTATAACACGTGGCTCGGGCAGCAATAAGGCAAATGCCACTCCACTGCCAAAGCCTCGGTTCCCCTGTTTCAAACCGTAGAGCTGTCTGATGATTCTAGGTTAGATTAGTTCTTATCACAACATATTATAAAACAAAGTCCTACGCTGCGTCTTCCTATGTGTCCTTTCGCGATAAACTCGAAAACTACTGAACGGATTTCCATGCGGTCTTCATCAATAGACAGAGTGATTCATGAGAGAGGTTTAGGTTAGTTTGTTAAGGTGTAACTATCCGTGCAAGGTACCAGCTGGATGCGGAAGGCACAGGACCGGCTTTTGTGAAGATCTGTGGGGCCTATGCCCAGCTGTGGGCGTCTGTCGGCTGATGACTGTCCGTGCAAAGCCGAGAGGGGCCGCTAGTGTAGGTTTATACTGATGGTGATGCGATTATATATTATTATAATTAATGTTTGCCGATAAAAAATACAATAATAGCAATTTTTTCTGAAAATTTTACCTAAATAATAAGTATATTGTAAATAGTAGCTGTAATTTAAAACCTAATTTGTGCAACGCATTAGTTTTAAGCTGTAATGTTTATTTATTTATTTAACAGTTTATTGTGCACAGGAAATACATAGCGAATAACAGGCAAAGTAATAAATGGCACAACAGGCGCTACTTATTTCTAAAAGAAATCTCTTCCAGCAGGCCTTCGGAAGCGTGATGTGATCATGAGACGCTGATAGGACGTGCACAATATTACCTATCTCTAAAAAGGCATATATATATAAGTATATTCATTCTACTTACACACATAAATATCTACATATATATACATACACATACATACATACATATCGAATGTTGTACAAAAGTATGAATAAATAAATAATTTACGTAAAACTACATTTCCCTTTAGCAATGTGGACGAGCGATGCGCGCTGTACCAAGAGTACATAGACAAAGTGAAGGAGCTCGCGCGCGACGATAAGTATGGAGAGTGCGACACCGATGGGATACTCAAGGTTGGTGAAACGATTGTTGTGTTGACCTTTGATTTCTGTTGAGATTATTTCATATTCAAGGGATGTGCGTAGAACTTTATCTAGAAAGAGAGTCCTATGTTTGACGGACATACTGTGGAGGGAATAAATGATATTGTTAACACTACCTAGACAATGCGTTATGCATTAAAATCTTTAGCGTTGAAGTTTCATGAACAAAATTGTTTTTGCTTTGCGAAAATATTTTTTTGTTACTCGGGAAGTTTTGTTAATACTGATAAAGCAGTTTCTTGGCCTGGTTGTACATACAAATACATACTCCACAAAAGGGGTGATTACTGGAATATGTTTGATTGTCGTAATTTTAACTAGAATTAAAAAATGTTGACCCAGTCATCATGCCTATCTAATAAACTTAATTTTAATTTTAAGTATACATTATTCCAGAAAAGCCCCTCATTACTGTCTCTGCTTCACTTAAGTTTCTTTTCTGTATTAATTATTCTTGTACAATAAAGAGTTCTAAAATCTCCTAATGCCGATGACGATTTTGGAGATTTTTAATTGAAAGATACGATCTTTGTCTCGTTGTGGTGGCCACTCACTGTCATACGGCTTAATCCAGCAGTAGTAGGCTGTGTGGGGAGAAGTTTCGGAAGCATATGTCACTTGATTGAAAATTCCATTTGATCATGCCATTGGCTCAACCGGCATGTCGGCGAGTAACCGCCATTGCATAATTTCAAAATCCTGCCCCTCCAGGTGCTATACGACCGCGCCACAACCGAATGCCTAACCAGCGACTCGTGCCAGCCCCTGCTAACGGCAACAGCCCGGCACTCTCGTCAAGTTTTATGTCAAATGAAAGGAACTTTCCCTCTATCCAACAACACACGGTTGCCTAGGAAAAACTTAGTGTGAAGAACGGGAATATCGGACAACATTCGCTTTATTCAATTTACGAAACCCGGCTTCAAGCGGGCCGTTATCTTGTTTGGCACCTTAGATGTTTAAAGAAACCCTGCCCTCGTCTTAGGTGCTATACGACCGCGCAACAACCGAATGCCTATCCAGCGACTCGTGTCAGCCGCTCCTAACCGCGATGGCCCGTCACGCGGCCGTTGCGGGCTCCCGCGCGGGCCGCCACCGCGCCCTGGACGCTTGCACGCGTCGCTGCCCGCGCCGGCACACCTACTGGACCATGAAGATGCAACAGGCAGAGCACGACGGCTGGGAGTACGATCAGGTCGGTTGTGAACGCGAGGGCTACCTCATTTTTTTGCTAGCACGGCCTCTCACGACTTTCACGTCGAATAAGTGGTAGGTGGTTAACGTCATGGTGGTATCGCTGCGACTTTTCGCGGAGAAACTGTTACAGAAGCACGTCGTAACTTAAAGGACACAGTGCGTCGGTGGCCGAGCGGTTAGAGCATACGACTCGTAAGCCAGAGGTCCCGGGTTCGAATCCCGCTCCGGCCATATACCAATGACTGTTTTCTGAGTTATGTACATTAGTTGAACACTAACCGATGCTCTTACGGTGAGGGAAAAATATCGTGATGAAATCTGCACATTCAGGCGACTAGATGTGTAACCATGATCCAATCTGGTCAGGTTCCCCTGGTAGCAGGGTCATGGAGGTCAGATGGCAGTCGCTCCACTGTAATTACCTGTTCTGCCAAATCCTGGAGCCCTCGAGTGCGAGAGCACAACCGGGACATTAACGCCAAGATGATTATTATTTTCTTTTAACTCAAAGGACACACGATTGGACGGTGAGAGGGAATCAGTTTATTTCTATCAGTAGTTTCCCAATCAGCGGCATGATGGCGTAAAATTGTACTATGGTGTACTTCAGGATACCCTATTGTTCCTGCCATCCTAACTCCTCCAGGAAACGCAGTAACCCTTTCAGTTTTACAAACGCCTCTGGAAGGGTCTGTGGTTGTCCGAGATGTTCATGCCTGTATGATGCCACCCCCTCGCATGTCTGCAGGATATGTGCTGCTGTCTCTTCTTCCCTCAGGCAGGCTCTGCACAAGGGGCTGTCGGTGAGACCTATGGTGAAGAGGTGTTTATTAAATGGACCGTGTCCCGTTAAAGCTCCGGTTACCAGACGGAGTTGCTTTTTGGTTAGTTTTAAAAGCCTTTTAGAAAGGGATGGGTTAATTTTCGGTAGAGCCTCCTTGGCTTGCCTGCATTCCTCTAGTGATGACCAGAGTTGATTATGTTTTACCTTGATTCTATCCACCACATAAAAAAATTGTACTAACAGCGGTATGCCGCCGATACTCAATAAGGGCGTCCATTGCGTTGAGCGGGACCCGACGTGCGCATTTACAAAAACAGCGCCCGAATCTTGACTGTTATATCACATCTGTTGGAGGTATCTCACTGTATTTCTAATGATGATGATGCCTTTCCCAGGTGAAAGAGATCCTGGAGACGGCGCTCACAAAAAGCATGGAGTCCTACCGCGAAGCAGAATCCCTGTGGGTCTCGTGGCTCGAATTCGTTCGCCGCGCCTCCGCCACCCCCACCGCGGCGCCCGTAGCTGACAGACTGAGACGCAATTTCCGACTCGCTTGGTACTCGTTGGCTGAGGTAAGTGGCTTGGTATACGCTCGCTGATGCGACCGTGCATCCAAGGGATGAGGACACGACGGGAGCTTGTGTTGGAGACGGCCGTTGCCATGGGCTTGGAGGGAGGTCCTCAATTAGGGCTGTTAGCCCGATAATTCCACTAGATGGCGCCACTAGCGAGTAAGGTCCGTTGTCAAAATACATCGCGCTATTGGACAGAATCAAACGCTTGACGTTGACAGTTGGATTTCAGCCAATAGAACGGCGTTATTTTGACAGGGACAAGGCCTTAACTCGACAGTGACGCCCACTGATGAGCACAGAAACTGTTGCCCTAATTACAACCTAAGACCACATGGGGAATCGTGCCTTTGGCAGTGGAGGGGCTGAGAGAGAGAGAGCAACGAGTCCAATGGTTTTAGAAATAAGCAATGCATTGGTGATACCGCTGGTGTTACTACTGTAACTATACAGCGGAGTCACTGTGGGGCTCCTGGTTCGAGTTGGCGCGCCGCCCTCGACCGGCTCAAGCGCACCTTTTGGTTGGACTGGTATTTACATGCTATACCTGACTCTTGCCATAATTGCAGCCGAAGACCACATGGGGAACCCTTTCCATAAATTTGGAGCCACTCAACTGAAGCCCAAGACCGTCGTTTTGGCTGTGGGGGAGTTTAGAGGGAGGGAAAAGCGATATTGTAAGCTTCGGCTGTGATTGATTGCTGCTAGCTCATTTGCCGTGCTGAAGATCGACTAGTCTCAAAGTATGAAACGGTCACCGGACCCTGCGAACTTAGCCTAACCTTAGTTATTGCTCTCGCAAGCGCGCTGTCACTAGACTCCTTCAGGGGCGATGGTAGAGACCACGATTGTATATCGAACTAATTTCGTTGAATAGCTCTTCTTACCTGTTGGTATAAGGCGCCGTCTTAATTGACAATGGTCGTACGACCATGGTCGTGCGACGGGCGGTTTTGGGGTCTCCCATTGGCACGCACGACCGTTGCCAATTAGGACACCCAGCCACAGTGTTTCCTTTGGACTATGACATGGGATCGTTCAAGAGATATATTAGAGGTCTCTTCAGAAGCGGGCAACGCGTTGGTAACTCCCTGGTGTGGCTGATCACCATAGCCGTGAGTGACCACTTTCCATCAGGTGGTCCGCTTGTCTGTTTGCCGTATTACATAAAAAAATCCGGTTGTTGTCCAGTCTTGGGGCGAGGAAGCGAACGACTGCGAGGTGCCTCTGTTCTGGGCGCGGCTGGAGTACCGCCGCTTGGAGGACCCGCGACGGGGAAAAGAGCTCTTCGAGGAGATGTTCAGTATGTTGACATTTTAATAATACTAATATGTTTAGTGTGTAGAAGGATTTAGCAGGTTTTGAATGCAGTTGCATTGATTATACATTATTAAATGTACTTGTACTTTAGATACATATGCAAAACTTTAAATAGTAGAAATAAAATGATACAAATGTACTTTAGATATCTGGAAACTTTTTGTCACATTTGTATGACAAGTGCCGTATTCTTTAAACCAGCAGCGACATGGTTACGGTTGAGCATCTTCAGCTATGTTAATTGTGATTTCAATATACACCTACAGAATACGGCGACAACAAAACCATGTCCAAATACTGGGAGGCGCTGATCTCTCTCGAGTGTGGACGCTCGCCGCCGCCGCCTACCCACAAGCTGCGAGACCTCTTCCGAAGGGCTCTACGCTTCGTTGCCGACTACCCGCCGGCCGTCGCGCGACTATGGACCGACTTCGAGCGCGACTACGGCGACTTGGAGTCCACCAGGGAGTGCTACGACGCGTGCGAGGTATTTGGCTGGGTTGTTTAATTGTAACTGGTAGTAGCTGGAATTTAGTAGTCTACATTTTATAGCGTAATGGTGTATCAATGACGATTTATATAAGTTTGGAAAACATTATATGCAAGGGGAGATTTTCCGAGAGTCGATTAAAAAGAAAAAGAAATATTAATAATTGTAACAGATTCTCAAAAATTAATTAAAAGTGAGGCCGTTAAATGTATAACAATGTACACATTTTGCGCTTTTTCCCCAGAAAAAGTACTAAAACTGTATATTTTCACGAAACACCTTTTACTTTTACCCACCACTTTTACCCACCGAGTAACTTCGGTTACGGAGTTCAATACTTGAGAATCCTTTCTAAGCAACGCCATCTAATCAGACACGCCGAACTACACTTGCCTTTTTACAGTAGCTGTCTGAAAGTCCCCCATTGACTGTCATCGAAATGAAATTATTCTCAACGTTATTTTATTCATCTATTGTCATAATTTCAGCGAAAAATAAAGGAGTGGCGCGAGTCGTACCAGGCGATGAAGGACAAGATGACGGGCAAACAGAAGGGCAAGCAGCCGATGAACAAGAAGGGAAAGTCTGACAACAAGAGGAAAAAGAAGATAGAAGACAAACCAAAGAGTAAAGAGAATAAAGCGAAGAGAAAGAGCAACGAAAGCGGAGAGGGAAGCGAAGTGAAGAGAAAACGGGACGATGGAGTTGAGGGGAAACATAAAGAGGATCAGACTGCACCACTTAAACGATCTCACGAAGAAGATGAGGGGCAGAGTGAGTTCTTTGTTTGTCTGGTTTTATGGCCGATTGCACTAGACTTTAGGCGATGCTTAAGTTTATTTAAAATATAGGTAACAAGGAAACGCATTGCACCAACACCAACCTTAAGTGAAAACCAAACTCGCTGTCACTCTTACATGACACCGATTTTGTGAATTAGGAATTTTTTTAAGCGCCAACTTAAGCATCGCCTAAGTTTACTATTGTTCTAATGGGTATTCTGAAGGCGGATGTGTAAATTTTCGTGACGTCACGACTAGTAATCGGCCAATAGAGGAAAGACTACTACGCATTTCTGACTTTTAATCTAACTAGCATACCTGACCAGAGGGCCTATCGGCTATCTCAGTGGACAACTGAATTTGACATAAAAAAATCTGACACTACTCTAATTTGGTACTAATTTGGTAGACGCTATTGCCAGTTTTCAACGTAGATGACGTGGTGTAGAATTATCTAGTGTCAAATACAGTTGTCAACTGAGTTAGCCAATAGCCCCGCAGATGCGTGTAAAGGTTACTAAATGCGTTTTGTCATACTTATGAACAAAATAAGTAATTCTCAAAGATTTAAATCGGATTTAAAATTTGTTATAAAACATACAACTTATAAGATCTTTAAGATTGTTTATTTATTGTATACAAGATACAAGAAAACGAAGACACAACAGGCCAAATTATTTTATATTGTAGATCGTTTGTCTCTTTCTTGTAAAACGGAATGTAGGTGTATTTTTAAACTAACCGTAACGTAAATATTTCGTGTCGCTCTCTCTACCAAATCAGGAATATCGAAAATCTCAATTAAATGAAGTAATAAAAAACCAGTCGTCGTTCCTATCTTCAGACGTCCAAAGGCTGCGGTGACCGCTTACCATCAGGAAGGCCGTAAGCTTGTTTGCCACCTTAGTAGTATAAAACATTAAAACAAACATTCCAGGTACAGGCAGCAAGCGGCGGCGGACAGACTCTGCGGGCTCGGCGAACGCGTCGCGAGAAGATTGCACCCTCTTTGTCAGTAACCTGGATTTCAAGTGAGTCTGAGTGTGATTTGTCTGCTATTTAGTATGTGCTTGGGCAAAAACTTAGCTCGTGGCTGAAGAATAGGATGGGCTGTTGACTGTCTTCACTCGAATAGGTGCTAGAGATGGATATTAAATAACGTCACGGTGAAAAAGTGAGTAATGATCAGCAGTCTAAATCTAAAAGTATCAGTGGAACTTTTTACGAAGGAAATCATGTCATAACATAAAGGACGATAATAAGGGCCGTGGTCACGCCCAGTTTCTGAAACGCTTGTCAATGTCAATCATCAATTAAAAAAAATTGCATCTCAGTCTACAACTCACCATAGATAAGGACGGCGAATTTTAATTTATGCTTACTAGTTTCCCTATCGGCTATCCCCATCTCTAGTACTTATTCGAGTGAAGTTAGTTAATAGCTAATCCTATTCTTATTTTAGTCGCATAATATCTAGAAATTTCTTTCCTCGAAATTTTCTTTCAAATCTTCTAAATGGTCAACTTCCGACCTAGATTAACACACATCGCCATTGGTATCAATTTGATATGTTAATGAGTTAAGTCCATGGTTTTGTCGATTCTTGCCTTCGAGCCATGGGAATTTATGTCAATAATCACAAAATAGTTAAACATAACAATGGGCGTTACTATGGCTTTAGGTGCGTCTCCTTCTTAAAGTTTGTTTATAATTTCTTCACGCAAAAACTACTGAACGAGTTTTAATGAAATTTAGCAGTAATATAGCTTAAATTCAGAATAGCATATAGACAATAATTTAGTCCAAAATTAAATGTGATCCCGGATTTAGAACGTTATAACCGAATTTTAGTCTTAACGAAATGTATAAATTGTAGATGTTATGGGCCACAGTTACCACTTAATCCGGTGGGCTATCTGCTCGTTTATCACTGAGTAGCATAAAAAACACGAAGTCAGCCACAACGTTTCAGCAAGTACACATCCCCCAGGGTATCGGAAGACGTTCTCCGCACGGTACTGTCTCAGCACGGCCGCGTGACGTCACTGCGGCTGCGGCCCGGCCTCAAGGCGTTCGGCGGCGCCATCTGCTACTGCCAGTACGACAGTCCGGTGAGATTTAGGGAACCTCGCAATGTTTTTTCATCCCATTTCCAGCATTCACGGAACGTCTATCTACTATTTATTGACTGCCAGTAAGTAGTTCAATACATTAGACTTTAGATATTTATTTATTTGCCAACAGATTTAGACGTTTTGTTACATTAAATCATCATCACAGCCCCATAAAACGAGCCGTCCATTTTTATTTCTTTAATTTTGAATAGATACCACTCTCACTAGCGCTCAGTATTTGATTCATCATCATCACAGCCCGTAACAGTCCACTGCAGGATTTAGGGCCTCTCCCACGAAAGGGGAGGTAATTGCCATAATCTCCACGCTTGGCAGGCGGGTTGGAGATCGCAGTGTTTAAATATAATAATGGAAAATGCTGCTGCCCATTTTCCAGACTACGGAGACTCTTGATCTTTTGCCTCGAAAACATTAGTCGCCTTGTACGACACTCATGAGCGTAAGGGGTTGGCGCTATTCTACTCTGCCGGTCACCACACGGCCAGTTACATTAAATATTACATGAAAAAACCGCAACCAACCCAACAGCTCTTTAGTTTTTCGTTGTCATTCAACTGTGGCTGCGGCATGCCACTGTACTGTGTGTATGACGCAATGTATGTAATACTTGCCTATATACTTGTATGTGTGATGCGTTTTATATTAGGCAGTCTCCATGTAACCCTTAGTAAATAATCTTCATATTTATTTATTTTTATTTAACTGTTTATTGTACACAATAATGATATACAGAGAAATATTACAGAACAAAAGACACAACAGGCGCTGCCTATTCCTAAAAAGAAATTTCTTCCAGCAGGCCTACTATGTTATACTAAAGTACCGCAGATACGACGTGCACAATAATTGAATATGTCTTAATATTTCGGACTTTCATCAATACAATTGACCACAATGTCGCTTGTGTCGCTTGAATCGTGCGTATGGCAACACGCAGTGTCAACATGTTTCTCGTATATTGTATTTTTGCCATACGAATAAATAAATGTGCCACGCTCTTTAAATTCATGCATCTAAACTTAAAGTTATGTTGCTTGTAAGATTTTGCACCAATCCCTTCCGCTCAGCTAAAAGCGTAACCTGAAGTCAACAAAATCTTCTTTTCCCTACAGGAATCTGTTGAGGGGGCTCTGAAGCACGACCGCACGCCGCTGGACGGCCGGCCGATGTTCTTCTCGCGGTACTCCGTCTCCAAAGGGAAACAGGAAAAGGTATATCCCATTCATACTATAAATGCGAAAGTTTGTAAGGATGGATGGTTATTACTCCATCAGAACGGATTTTCATGAAATTTGTCAGTAATATAACTTATAGTTAGTAATATTTTAGTTAGGATTAGGATAGGATAGGATATACCGTCGCGGGATGCCTCTTGGCTTCCTCATCTGTTCAACAAGCCTCAGTCAATCCTAATCGTCAACCTTAGTCAACCTCACTTCGCCGAATGTTATTATATTAGGCACACAACGATTAGTGAGCTCGTCGCGGTGCTGAAGTTCGACTAGTCTCAAAATAGGAAACGGTCACCCATCCAGTTCTCGGTCGGCGTTGCTTGATTTTGGTTATCGGTTCAGCAAGCATGCACACGCTGCATCAGACTACACCACACCAGTAAAAACCTTTTCGGAACAAGCAGCTCTATAGGCTTATTACGCAACACTGTTGCCAACAATTATCTGGTTTCAATTATTGAAATTGTTCGTTTTGCGATTCCGTATCATCGATTTGTTGGGTTCAGTCGCTAAAAAACTTCCATTGCAATAAACTGAAACTGTTAAATCGATCAAGTCGCATCAATCGCAAAAGTAACAATTTCAATCATTGAAATCAGAGAATTGTTGACAGCAGCTTTACGTAATTAGCCTATAGAGCTGCTTGTTCCGAAAAGGTTTTTACGGGGTCGGCAAAGCGTGGGTGATGCCCCTGGTATTGCGAACGTCCATAGGCTGCGGTGGCAGCTTACCATCAGGCAGGCCGTAAGCTTGTTTTCCACCTTAGCGGTATAAAAAAGAACATGATGATGAAAAATATACTCGATTTCCACTTCCAGTCATTCAAATACGCGACCACCGAGGAACGGAATAAGCTGTTCGTTCGCGGGCTGCCGTACGCGCGATGCACCAAGGAACACTTGGCGGAGGTGTTCGACAAGTACGGGAAGGTGGAGGATATACGGATTGTTACCTTCAAGTAAGTAGCATACTTAAGTATAACCTACTTAGTTATTACATACTTTAGACTTCAGTGGCTATAGTGATTAATTGAATAATTTTGTAATATGTTTTTGGCGGTGCAGGATAAGATAGCCGCCAATGTTGGCATGGGAAGATGGTGAGAAGGTAGAAAAGGGTAATTACCGACCTGGCCAAGTGTTGTGACCAAGGGTCCAACAGTTGATCGTCGGAAGTTGTATATATGCCGTGAAAGTTGGCACATTTCTCTAGCGCGATGTAGGATTTTTAGCGCCATCTATATGCGTACGTACATAATATACGATAATTGTAAGTCAATTTACAATGATATTGTCAACAACAACATAAATGAACAAAACGAGCCGTCCATTTTTATTTCTTAAATTTTAAATAGATGCCACCCTCACTAGCGCTCAGTATTTGATTAACAAATTTTAAGTGTATGTTTCGGGTTTTCTACCGCGTACCTTTGTTTACGAGTAGTCCGATATTTCGACGCAGTTGCATGCATCATGGTCACGGGACAACCGGGGGAAATTATCGGGGTACTCGTAAACATAAATACACGGTAGGAAACCCGGAAATTAACTTTAAAATGTGTGAAAATAACCGCGATAGTTTAAAATATTATGTTATTTTATATTTTAATCTTGTGTACAAAAAATGGTTAAATAAATAAAGAAATACTAAAGTAGGTGTAGTGTAGGCGTTGAGGTAGGGTAGGGTAGGGGTAATGTAGGTGTAGGGTAGATATAGGGTAGGCTTTGGCACTCGCACCCTACCCGCTAACGTGTAACCAAACCTTTCCTCCCCAGGGACGGCAAACCCAAAGGCCTAGCGTACATAGAGTACGCGACCGAAGACGCGGCGTCTGCGGCGTTAGCTGCCGACGGGCTGGAACTAGACGGGAGGGCGATGCGGGTAGCTCTGTCCGCGCCGCCGCCGAGACGGGATGATCCCGCTTCGGCGCTGGGACAGGCTAAGCGGGAGCCCACGGGTGGGATGTGAGTATACAGTTTTCAGCTGGTGGTCTTGGCTGTTTGTCTGCCGTGTTACATTAAAAAAACCAGGACTCAACATCTGTTAGAGCTCGTCTAGTCTTAGATGACGCGCCCCACTACTTAGTTAGTTGATTTCGATGTGTGAGTGCAAATATTGATAACGACACTTCATCTGTGTGGGAGCCAATGAACGACGCGAGCTCCTACGTTTGAATTTCACCGCCAAGTGAATGACCAATTACAACGGCATTTGTATATGTATTGCGTTCATATTTTAAACTTGCTTGTGTGCGTTAATGCGATAGTGGGGCGCGTCATTTTAAATTAGACGAGCTCTAACAACGTATCAGGGGCCTTATTTTTGAGCTGCTCGCATCCACGCGAGTGCTCGCCTTCTAATGCCTGTCTTTGCTATCTCTAGCAACTTGCCACATATGTAAAAGAGACAGGTAGTGCACGCGACTGCTTGCATATCCATGCGATTCAAAAATAGGGCCCCTGCGCTTATTTCACGTGCCCTCGGCACTAGATCTCAGGAGAAAAATTTTTAACCATCCTTACAAACTAAACACATTGCCAGGCGGCGCACCCAGCTCAGCAGCTTCATACCGAGCGTGCTTCAGCGCGCCGCGACCTTGGGGTCCTCGGTGTCCTCCGGGGCCCCCCGCCCAGCCAGCGACCCCCCCACCGCGTCCACGTCGCGGGGCCCCCAGCCGGGCCCCAGCAACGGCTCCAACGGCCACGACAAACCTCTCTCCAACCAAGACTTCAGACAATTGCTGCTCAAGGAATAAACTGTACCGACACGTGACCGGCTCAAAATGATACCCGATACAGGTTCGCGAGTGATCCCTCAATCCAAATGTAAATATTAAGTGCACACGCACCGGGCATTACCATGGAGGTTACGGTGCGGCGACTTTAACCCGACGAGGTCGTATTCTGGGGCCGTGTTTTTGATCGAATTCGATTCGTGTGCGAATTATCTACCTATCTCTTTCGTACTGGTCGCATCTTGGCCACGAGTGTGAAAGAGATAAGTAGCTAGTTCAAAACACGGCGCCTGACTTGTCTCTACGTATTCATAGTGGAATACGACATCGTCCAGTTTTTATGTGACGGTGATTCACGAAGAGTTAGGTATTAACGTTAAGAGAGACAGCGATGACGCTGTCCATAACTAGAGAACTGTAATTTTAAACACGACTCGATAACTCTTTCTCTTCTCTCGATAGCTTACACGGACATAATATTAATAGTAAATTATGATATCAAGGTGTGTCCCTTTGTGATTATGTTTGAAATCTTACAAAATCAGTTATTTGTGTGCCACATTGTCGGGAATTTAATGGTGTAACTAGTCGCAGAAGTAGTACCTAAGGTATTAGTATTTTTTTTTTACTGATGAAACCTTTTTAAAGGCTTCACTTTTTATATGTTTACCGCTAAGGTAGAAAGAAGCGGCGTCGAAAATTATAAGCCGATTGTAAAAATGATTGTTTTTTTATATGAACAGATAAAGCGGAAAATGTCTGAGAATATTTAAATATGAACCTATTCCACCATGAACCAATCATCTAATGTTGAAGGCGTTATTGTAAACTCGTCACACAAAGACAATACTCGTCATATTCGTTATTTCCATGCAGACAGCGGAAAAGTCAAACTCAGAACTTTGCTTGATGACATTATGTATTAAGTAGTGGACCCGGCGCGACTTTTTTCGCGTTAACTTGCTTTTATGAGCAGCTCTTTTTAAAAAGCTTTACTTCTACCCTTTTTTTTGCTTTCATAAGCAGCTTTTTTTTAAACCTTTCTCTTGAATCACTATATATTGTAAAATCCGTTGCGAAGTTTAAAAGATCTAAGCGTACATAGATACAGCTGGCTGGAAGCGACTTTGTTTTATACTATGTATTAATGGTGTAAAATTGAGACTTGTAGCAAGTTTACTTTCAATTTATGGGATATACAAAACTGTGACGAATTTACTTTACTTTGCAAGTTTACAATAACCCTGTTGAAGATAATACATACCATGTTGCATATTATCTTTTTAGCTCTTCCGAATGGAATGAGTAACCTTAAACAATAAATACACCTAAACTTGGTGAAAACCGCATGAAAATCCGTTCAGTAGTTTTTGAGTTTATCGCCAACAGACAGACAGACAGACAGACAGACGCGGCGTGGGACTTCGATTTATAATATGTAGTGATATTCGTTGCTGATCCTTGCAGTTAAATGTGGCACACTAATACACCGACGCATTCTTGTTAGGATTTCGTGACACACTCGTCATAACGATCTATACTTGTAAGCTACGTTATTACTTTTATAATATCGAATATAAGATGCGTCTTTATTTTTTTTGTGTATGGAATTTATTGTTGATTTTACATAACTTTTATTTTGGATTGTTCTAACAGCAAATGTAAATAACGTTACGACCACCCTGTCCGAGGGTAGATTCGAAGTATATTTATTTTGTTTTCGTCCTGATAGTGGTATAAATAACTTTATAAATGCCTATTCCAGAGTAAGAGTTGCGATCAATAATTAAATAACATGTTTTTTCTATGTGTTTGTTTCATTTTCATCTTTATGCGCTCCTTTATCATCTCCAGTAGAATTTCTTGTACTCGTGAGTGCCGTGAAACTAAACAGACAAGCACGTAAAGATCACGCCCAAACCAGATATTAATATTAATAGAATGCAGCACCAACGGGAGCGTCGATGGACGAGTGGTTAATATATACGACTCGTAAGCGAGAGGTACTGGGTTGGAATTCCACTGCGACCATGTACCAATGACTTTTCGGAGTTATGTACATTAGTTGAATACTAACCGCTGCTCTTACGGTGAGGGAAAACACCGTCATGAAACCTGCACATTCAGGCGACTTAATGTGTAACCATGATCCAATCTGGTCAGGTTCCCCTGGTAGTAGGATCACGGACGTCATATGGCAGTCGCTCCACTGTAATTATTAGATCTGCCAAATCCTGGGTCATGTTCAAGGCGGACCCTAGGCTCGCGTGCGCGAGAGCACGTCCGGTACATTAACGCCAAGATGATATTTTTTTTAGAATGTACAACCAACTCCTAAGGGTGTCGTGCAAGGCGACTAATGATTTGGAGGCAGACCTAGCTAGAACATCCGAAAAGCAGAAAAGGGGCACAACCGTTGTTTTCAAACTGTTAAATTCAACGCTTCTACTAAGCGTGAAGATAATGGCAATATCCTCCACTAACGTGAAGGAGGCTCAGGTTCACCAGTGGACTTTTTGGGCTTCTAATGTGATGTGATCCGAACTTTGTCTGACCGGGAATCGTCCCCGGGACACTGAACAGCAAAGCAGCATGGTGACCATTGCTACTCGACTAGTTCCTTTCCTGCTAAACAGATTTTGATGAAATTTCAGTGTTGTAGGTAGACTTATACTTGTACATTAGAATATCATATTCATACTATAATAGTAACTAGGTCTGTTTGTCTGGCGAAACGGCAAAACAGTGTAGGTACCAATGTTAACTGGAAAAGGTTAGGTGATCATTATAATCTAGACGCCTTCAAGGCTAGAATGCATAGACTGTTCCTGGACAGGCACGCTCCATCATCGGCCGCATAGCCACTTACCACCGGGTGAGATGGCGGTCAAATGCTTGGTTAGTCTAATGAAAAAGGGGTCAGACACTTAAAAAGGTTAAAAAAAGACCAGGGTAACAAAACAAGTATATTTTATATAAAAAAAATACAATTTACACTATACATCCTCAATAGAGAAATATTCCTTATGTACAAGAGGGTTGCATTTAAAAATATAGTGTATTATGGCCAACCATGATCGTCTCATCTCATCAGACACTGTGGGAAATAAATCTTTGTACTTTGATAAATATGACTGAACACATTGTGTTCCAACAAAAAGAATTAAAAACTATTACCATAGCGCTAACATGGACTTTAGGAACTTAGTTCATTCAATACTTAGAAGTATGATAGCACTTTCGTAAAACAGAAAGATTGTCCGGGCAAGGATATCAATCACTCAACCCATTTGAGCTAAGTTCTCATGTTCGTATAACATTTGTATAAGGTATCACAATCTGCTTTTAACTACTTATATTAACGTATGTGCTTCTGACATGATTATAAGTGCAATAATTTATTTTTACATGTATTTTGCGTGATATTTGTTCAAAAATTAGCAAAACTGTATATAATTTGAAATTGCAACATATTGATATTTTGAGCACCCAAAAATTATAAAAGTTCAAATGTTTCTATGCCCTTGTTGGTCAATTTTAATGTAGCTTATGTAGCTATAGTCACTAAAACTAGTGTCTCAGGCAAAGATATGTTTCTAGGACATCAATCTAAACAAAATATAATTTAAAAAGTTGTATATATACCCTGCAAAAAGTGTCAGGTCGACATACACAAAAGATTGTAAGTCAATAGGGAATATGCATGCTTTAAGTCTAGGTTGTCTAGCACCCATAATACAAGCTTTGCTTACTTTAGGGCTAGATGGCGCTGTGTGAATTGTTCAACAATAATAATATTATTTATTTATTATTATGTACCTACAACTGCAATAAACCTACTCATAAGGGCCAGCGCTGACAGAGGCAGTGCTGCGAAGTGCCTCGGCAAAGCACACTGACCCAAGAGCCGCGTTTCCAGGCTACTCTGAGTTACCGCCGCGCCGCCGAGGCTCCCATTGTAATTTAATTTCGTTATAAGTTGCATTTCCATTGTTACTAAATTCGTCGCTTTACTGCCATCTACAACAGGATTGCGGCGGCTCTTTTGGACGCTTGTTGACGCTTCGCCGAAAGCCGATTTCGTTTCACTACACCAATTTTAATCATAAATGCAAAACCATTTAAGGTTGCATTTAATTTGTAACACTGAAGGGTTACTTCGCCGCCACTCGACACTCCAGCCGTCGACCCTGGCCCTTAGAACTCACAGAAAACTACATCGTACAAAATGATTGAGTATTTAGTAGCTGCCTAGCAGGAACATATTTTTTGGTAGAATTTATGCGAAACATACATATTTCCATCGCAAGATATTTGTGTCATTTTATTACCACAGCTCATGCGGTAAAATCGTGACCATTCCTTACGAACCGTTGTGTTTGCTTGGTGAACGTTGACTAGTGAAGTTCATACTCTTCTATATCGGGAGTGAGAACTACGCATATTCCCTATCGCGGCTAGGGTTTGTTCGACACAGGGCTGTCACTGAAGTAATGTCACGCTATGTGCTTCCCGTCCTTCCACTTCTTTTTCGACCGCTCGAACGCCTCTATTATGCAGGCTCTGTAAGCAGATTACTTTTATAAGTATAGGGTCTTGTAAGGTTCTAGTATAGAATGGAGGTACCTGCAGTTGTGGAATTCGGAAGATATTATCAACACAACATAGGAATAGAATCGAGTGTGCTACTGATTTCACCCTCTAGCCGTTTTATATCCTATGACTATGATGATGACATAAGTGCACTGAAATCAGCAACACTGATCGAATTTGACAACTAGTTTATTTAGACAGTTACTGTCCCATTTCGACGATATATTTTATTGATATTTAGCTTGTTTAGTCTAATGTGTATATTCGTGCAACATACGAACAACTTTCCATAAGCATGTAATTAAGAAACAAGTGTTACAGCGAATTTGAAAAAGTAGAGAATCAAGCAATGTGCTCTAACCGTATGCGTGCTCTTTGCCGTCCAGTGAATGTCCAGTAGCTTGTGCCCTGTATCCTATAGGGAGTGCCCTGTACAGTGTAGCTTGTACCCTGTGCTATGATGCGTATATCCTGTACCGTGTAGCTTGTACCCTGTGCAATGTAGCGTGTGCCCTGTACCGTGTAGCTTGTACCCTGTGCAATGTAGCGTGTGCCCTGTACCGTGTAACTTGTACCCTGTGCAATGTAGCGTGTGCCCTGTACCGTGTAGCTTGTGGCTTTTACAATGTAATTTGTGCCCTATATTATGTAGCAAATACCCTTTACAGTGTAGCTTGTACCCTGTGGCATGTAGCGTGTACCCTGTGCCGTGTAGTTTGAGCCCTGTGCCATGTAGCAAGTACCCTGTGCTGCGTAGCGTGTGCCCTGTGCCCTATCTTGTATCCATATCTCACCGGAACAGCGACTGGTGCAGTATGTAGGCGGAGACGTGTCCGGCGTCCACGTAGCGCACCTCCGCGCCCGGCCAGATCTCCTCGAGAGCGCCGACGTCCTCGCGGGGGACGTACGCGTCGTGTTTCGCGCATACCGCTGGAGGTAGTAAAGTTTTCATGTTAAGATTGCTAGATTGCGAAGATAAATGAACCCAAAATGAACGATTCGAAGGTATTACGTGCAACAGATACCACTGTCGGGTGAGGTGTCTGATAGTTTGACACTGGTACATCAGTAGGTTCCTGTTCTATGACAAGCCGAAAAATTACTGGCTGTCTCAAACTTGCACCTGTTACGATGCTGTATCCACTAGCAGGCATACGTAGAGAAGTGACGAACGCAGTACAGGAACATAAACAAGAAACAGACGAGAAACATCCCCTCTACAACTCTGTACCTGCTCCTTAAAGATTGAAGAGCCGTAAAAGATTTCTCACTATTGTCACGGCTACTGATAACGCTCAGAAAGTCAGAGCAAGTATGTGGCGAGTCGTTCATTCCATCCGAGGAGAAACCGTCACCGGGACATCCGTCCTGGTAGCGTGGTTACGGAGGTCAGATGGCAGTCGCTCCACTGTAATTATCTGCCAAATTCTGGATAGCGGTCAAGGCGGACCGCAGGCCCTCGTGCGCGAGTGCACAACCGGGACATTAACGCCAAGATGATTTTTTCTATTCAGTGTTATCGTGGTCGTGCTTAATTGTTTCATCTTGTTCTATTGAAGCGTACTTTAATACTAATTGTCGCGCTGTGACATCTCAAAATCGACATTTGAGAACCAAAAAAACTGAAAACGTCACTGAAATTGATCATCGACAATAGATGACTGTCGAAGATAGTTGACAAAATATTTTTTGGCTGCAATAGACATTTTAATGTCATTATTAATGGAGATATGTGACTAGGAAAAATGTCGAATTTGAGATGTCACAGCGTGAGAATTAGGCCCCAGATATCTCACCGATAATCAACGAAGTGTCGAACGGCACTGAGAAGTTACTCAAATGCGTACACTCATCCATGATGCCTCGCATGAACTGCAATGCCTCTCTGTCGCGCCAATGTATTTTCGTTATGTCTATCTTCTTCCCACTCTTCATGAAAGGTATATTCAGCCACAGATCGGACGTAAAGTCGACAACGTTCCACGACTTCCGTTCCGATTTACGCTTGATCAGTTTCGTGTGTGTCGGGTTCTCAACTATTTGGGCTTGTGTTTCGGGTTTTTCGGTCGGGGTATCGGGTTTTGCGGGTATAGGTTTGACGGACATTGTGGGTGGTTCGGGTTGCTTTGTGGGTGGTTCAGGTTCTGGCTTCGCGCCTGACCCGGGTTTGGTCGGCGGGTCTGGAGGAAATTGCTCCTTTTTCACTTCGGCTATGAACGAAAGTGAATGTTTAATTATTTTAACAATCTATACAGGATTTAACTGTTCACTAAAAACGAAAACATGCCGTCTACTCATAAAAAAGGATAAATACAAAAAAAAATGGAAAGTACAACCTAACATAACCTACATTTTGCTGAGCATTTAGTATTCTTAGCCCGGCTTGCAAAAATTTTTTTTTTATATTTCAATCAAAAACAGTTTGTTTGTATGAAGTTTTTGTTAAAGTATCAACTTAAATGCGTTTAAGAAATTGGTGCAAGCCGCCCTTAGTGAGTATTTATCCTTTTTCGGTAAGCAGTTTCATTTAATTTAGATATTTCGAGTAGGAGATACGACTTTACACTGATCGCTGTGACACCACTACTCGGAGCGGTGACCACGCGGTGTGCCACGTAAAAATATTAACATGAAATTATAGTTCATTTTGACGTTTGAAGTCCATTTGTTTTATAGTACCACAAACTTATCTGTAAAACTGGAACTACTGGAGCTATTTCAACAACAGCGATGCCATTATCGGGTCAGATTATAAAATTCCAGAGTAGGTTTTGGAACATCACACGTCAAAAAGACCTGATGACACGTAAAATAGTTACGCGGTATCGCCGCCTGATATTTACTACTGCCGGGGGTTTATTTCACTCTACTGTACAGTCAGCAGTACAATAAACGGATGCAGATAAATGTCGAACGAGGGGGAACAAATTCAACAAAACACGAGCAGAAAAAACTACCAAGTTACCGATAGTAGAGCTCGTCTAGTCTAAGATGACGCGCCCCACTACTTAGTTAGTTGATTTCGATGTGTGAGTGCAAATATTGATAACGACACTTCATCTGTGTGGGAGCCAATGAACGACGCGTGCTGCTACGTTTGAATCTCACCGGCAACTGAATGACCAATTACAACGGCATTTGTATATGTATTGCGTCCATATTTTACACTTGCTTGTGTGCGGTAATGCGATAGTGGGGCGCGTCATTTTAGATTAGACGAGCTCTACCACGGGAAACAAAGGTTCATTTTCAGCATCGCCGTCTAGGGGTATTTTGAAATCACAGACCGGTTTTAACCAGTAAGAGAACCACTATGATGATACTCACCAACTTTACACTTCAGCAGTAAGCTCTTAACGTTTCCTTGGTTGAGTTTGTTGATGCAATCAATGTCCTCTGACTCCAACTCGAATTTCGCGTTGGAGGTAAGCTTTTCGAACAGTAGCCTGTTGATTTTCCCTTCTTCCAACAATTGCCTGGCAATATGTCAATATTGTTTATTCAGTTTAGCCAGTACGTAGCACTTGTGAATGTCAAAAATAAAATATACATTACAATTATGGTAATGAAATAAAATAAAAATCATCTTGGCGTTAATGTCCAAGTTGCGTTCTCGCGCACGAGGGCCCGGTGTCCGCCTTGACCAGGATTTGGCAGATCAGATAATTACAGTGGAGTGACTGCCATCTGATCACCGTGACCCTGCCTGGGGAACTTGATCAGTTTGGATCATGGTTACACATTAAGTTGCCTAAATGTGCAGGTTTCATCACGATGTTGCCCTCACTGTAAGAGCGTCGGTTAGCATTCCACTAATACATAACTCAGAGAAGAGTCGTTGGTACATGGTCGCAGCCGGATTCGAAATACCTCTCGCTTACGAGTCGGATACCTAACCGCTCGGCCACCGACGCTCTTCAGTCCTATAAGTAAAAATTATTAATTCAAAGTAGATAAAATTAATAAAATATGTCATAAACTCAATGCCTATGAACTATCCAATCAAATAACTTGTTTATCACACAACCTGAGTTCACTGTTCAGATTTTCCATCTCCGCGAACGACTCCGACTTGACCACGTTCTTCTGTGCGCCCTGCATTTCCATCAACCTCTTGGTGACGTCAACAATATCTTTATGGCTCGGCTGGTCCTTCTGTTCCTTGTATGTGACGTCTAGAGGTTTCTCCTTGCGTGCCTCTCGCTTATTCACATTGACCTCCGAGTATGTCCTCGCGAATTTCTTGCCGGCTAGGAATGCCTCGTCAATGATGGTTACCATTTTGGATAGCTTGTCCTTGTATTCGCCGTCGGCCATATATTGGTCCTCGAGCAGGTCCCAGTTGATCGAGTGGGACATCACGCCCTGGAATGGGAATGCTTTGTTAAGTGTAGTCTATGGTACAGTCAGCATATCGACCTTCTCGATACCAGTATAAGATGAGCTAGCGTCTCTATAGATGCGCATAGCTATGTTAGCTCATTTTATACTGGTCCTATGAACTGGTATGTCTTCTTTACACCCGATATAGAACCATCAGTGGTTACACGGTTAGTTCCACGGTTTCACCTAGGTGACCACTAGCACAAAACTGACCATAATTAGACCGTAGGGTGGTTGGGAACTGACATTGTGATTTGAGAAGTATCTGACTGTGGTGCAACATGTTTCTATATTAAATATAAAACAATTGAGCTCGACAGCGACAAAATGCGTGTCCGTTCCGTTCCGTTCCAGGTACAACACCAGCCAGAAGTTCTTCTGCAAGGGTGTATGTAGGTCATATCAGAAAGAACCAGGTATGATGTCGCCTACGTCCGTGATTCCGTCGTCTGTACTTGTATTTTGAGCAACCGAGTTCAGCGGGTGGCACGGGTATCACCCGAAGAACTGGTTTGCTCCGGATACCGTCGCGGACGTGGGAGTTGTTGGACTTAAGCGACACCACATCGCGTCCCCGGCTGATTCGACAGCGACAAAATGCGTGTGCGTAAAAATTAACTAAAATTCAGCCAAAAAGAAAATTATACAGATCCCCATGGTCTCACTTGCGCTCCAATCGATTTGTTGTTCAGTAGAAAAAGAGAATTGTTTTGTTTTTTCCTATTGAACACTTTTTCTCGCTTCGCTCTCTGTAGTCCATAACTGACGGTCATACATACACTATCTCCATGGAGTACTGACCTGCAAGAACACAGCGGAGGCGGTTGACCACGACAGGCAAGGCACCAGCACCAGTGGTTTCGGCCAGTTCGTCGCTGCAAGTGATGCCATCTGTGAGCGTGGGAAGATTATGAAAACTTTATATTCTATTATAGTTCATGCCAAATGGAGTACATCCGTGGCAGCCTTCGCGTGAGGAATATCGCAGATAAGATCGACGAGGCTCGCCTGCGCTGGTTTGGCTCAGGGATACGTGAGAAATAGGTGCCTGAACCTGTCGGTATCAGGAAAGAAGCCCCGTGGGCGACCCAAGAAGCGTACTCGAAAGCGAAAGGTTTCGCTTACGAGTCGGATTCGAAGTTAGAATCCAGCTGCGTGTAACCGTCCTCTGTTGCGACCATGGATGATAGCTACTCACGTGTCCGCCCATAGAGAGTCCGGTGACGCCGAGCGGGCCGAGCCCGTTCCGCTCGCACCAGTGGAATAGCACCAGCGACTCCAGTATCAGGCAGCCGCCCATCACGAATATGTCAGACACGTTGTGCAGTGACGACCGGCTGCCGGGGGATTCATACAATGTCATACAAAATGTTTTAAACTATCGCGGTTATTATCACACATTGTAACGCGGTAGGAAACCGAAAACATACCCTTAAAATTTCATACAAGCGTAACGTAAGGGCAAGGAAAGGATGGAACGAATGTAAAGCCTGATCAGGAATATTGAGGTGCCGCCAGATTGCGGAAATTTTTTAGAACATTTTCTCACGCTGGCAACAGCAAGTATCAGCTTGCTGGACCTCATATTTTCGATCCTTGACAAACGTGTCACGTCACATGATTGCGATAGATGTCAAAATGACAGGCCTGTATGAATTGACAAGTGTACAGACGCGGACTCCATCCAGTAACGATGGTAGCCATAATTTCTAAACATGAAGTCGCAAACAAACTTGTCTACAATCTTTCTATTCTTTCGTTGGAGTGATTTTATTTTGCTATGCCAATTTCAGCCGTATAATTGAGAAAATAGAGTTGTATTTGAATCGCCCTACCCGTCAATTGGAACAACAGATTACGAGTAGCTAGGTACACGCTAGAGTAGGATTGTAACTGTTATACTTATATTTTTTATTGGCTGTTGTTTCAGTATCTCGAATGAACAGAAATAGAAGTAAAATACTTTTAATGGCGCACGGTTGCGTCTAACGTATTTGACGTTTACGTCACAGGATGTGACGCGCGTGTTCCATTTCCGGATCAAACTTGCGTCAGTTGAGCGAGTTGCAATTTTTTTAGACACTTATACAATCTATACAAAGTATAACAAACACATGTAATACCAAATTGTATGTTTGATCTGTTATAATTTCGATTTCCCTGATTTTGTGTTTTTTTATTTTGTTCGGTTTTTATAAACGCAGAAATAAAGAAAGAAAGAAGGTAGTGCTCACTCTTGCGGTATCTAATCAAGCCTCCCTTTGTGCCAGTTTTCAACTCTTTTGCTCCAAAGCTTTCAGTACTGCGTTGATCAGTCAGTTTCCACATCATACAAACTCTAAACGGTAGTGCGTGCTAGTGCGCCTTCTACAGCTCCATTACATTGCAAATCATCGTCATCATTCTTCACGGGACAAGACAATTAAATTAAATTTATTCGTTTACAAATATACACCCCATCATTCGTCGATCTCTCCATCCATTCACTACCCGCAATGCCATGCAAGACCTACGAGTCGCCCCGTTACTTACGCTCCATCCTCAGAACCAGTATGCATGATGCACTTACACCTGGTCAGTGGGTTTTCGGAGCCCGTAGAAGGGGTTCTCCAGGATGATGCCGCCGATGCCGGCTTCCTTCAGCAGCGGTTTCACCATCAGGTTGCGCCGCCGCCAGAAGAACTGTCAATGCAATCAGAGCCGTCTTTAGACAGATATTCCATGTCCAATGTACGTAATGTAATAGAGAAAAAGACCTCGACATTCACGTTTCATACATTTTTGGACAAAAAATCATTATTTTCCGATAGAACTAAAAGTCCTAATTTTTTTTACTATTACTTCAAATCTGTACGCCTGTGATGGTTCGGTTGTTATAGGCTATTAGAATAACGACATTTATTAGAATACTGTATGACCAGTGGTACATAGAATTTTATCTGAAAATTATAATATTGTTTTTCTCGCCGGCACTTTTTTGCGTTTTGGTCCAAAATGAATGAATGAATATTCTTTGCTTATAGTTTTTGAAAGACGCAGATCCAATGGAATATGTTTATGGATTGGGTTTATGACTCGTAAAGGACTACTATTAAGAAAGGTCCAGCTCTGAGTTCAGCGTTCTAAGACAGACGTTTGTATAATAGTATATATGCGGTGTCTAAGCTAGTGAGCACGAAGGTCGCGAAAGTAGTTTGTCAGGAGAATGATTGCCTATCTCTACAAGAAGAAAGGAGAAGAAGACAGAAAGTCGACGTTATATTATTTATGTTTTTGCTACTGGCCAGCAACCTCGACATATGTTTCTAAAAACCGAGGCAATCGGCACTTAGGATGCGTATGCGCATTTAAAGTAAGGTACACAATGCGAAACGCATGTATTAAATATGTATGAATAAAACGTACGACAAGTCGCATGTAGTGTGCGAGATGACAGGGCTTAAAGAAGGGTCGGGGGATCCAATAGTGCGTTTTGTACGAATAGCATTTGTACCGTACTATCGAAGTGCAACTGACCGTACGGATAGCTAATAGAGACACAGATCTACAGGAGATGACACAAGATCACAAAGTCAATATAATCATGCATGAAAATGGAGATATCAATACAATCTATGTTGATATTATTTGCGGCCGCTACTCACAAATCATATCATGTATATTATTAACGATTGTGATGTACTTGAACACGCAAGACCTTGAACTTGCATTGCACCCTGCACTGATATCATCGGCCATCGCGGCGATTCGTGGCCCGCGGCCAACACTCTAAAGTGTGTCATTAACACCAGCTTCTTTACTACATATTTTGACAAACACTCCACACGAGTGTTTCAGTTTGTTTGACTGACTGTATAGCTACGATGAGCTATCCTAAGCTGGCTAAGTTTTAGGCCACAACAATATGTTTGTCATTGACACGCTAAAAATATCGTAGCTGTCGAAACCTATGGACCGATTTCGTTGGGAGTTATTCGTAGTTTAATATTTTAAGTAAATGTAGAAATATTATAATTGCTGTTTTCACTAAACTAAAAAATCAGTTTTTTGCTGATTGGCTAAAAACTAGTTAAGATTGAACTCAGACGATTCCTTAGTTCAGTGAAAACGGCCAAAAGAGCCTTGTTTCATCGGGGTTTATTCAGTATGTAATGTAATTTAGTTGGAAACCTCGTAAGTTGGGGTTGATTAAGGAATTTATCCGTCATCTATCGGTGGTTTATAATGAGAGTATACTAGTGTAATGTTCATTTGAAAATCCATACAATATAAGGAAGTTTTTTTATCTGTATCCGGGCAGTCTATTGGCCGTTTTCACTAAACTTAGGAATCGCCTAAGTTCCATCTTAACTAGTTTTTAGTAGAAATTGAGACAAGAAAGAACTTTTTAGGCTGTTCCTATCTAAGTGAAAACGGGCATAAGTCACCTTTTTTTAAGGAATAATGTAAGTGGCCGAGCCAAAAAGTATAAGTACCGGAAAACATTAAACCGCCATATCTATGCGAATTAGTAGTAAAAGCTAGAGTTCCCTGCACATTTTCTGAAGTTACTTGTAAGATGATAAATCGATAAATTGGGCGAAAAATCCCTAACAAAAAAGCTTAAAAAAAATCAAACACGTACCCCCATTCTGTATGTAAATATATAGGCTTTAAATTTTTTAACAAATATCAGAGTTTGGTGATTTTTTTGGGTCAATGAACCGATTTATCAATGTCTACGCGGGAAACTCAGTACTCAGTACTCACTCTCCGTGTGAAACTCGGTCGTCTAGTACGAATCTATGTGACAGATTACGAAAAATGTGAACAGGCTTTACCGGCGAAAGAGGCTATACCGGGTCTACATTTTAGCCGTCAGATACATTTTGACTGGTATAAAAACTATCCTATGGCAAACCAAAACAATACTGTACCTGTTAGTAAAAAGTGTATCCAAATCCGTTCAGCTGTTCAGATGGACAAACAAACACATTTAGACACATTTTATATTTATAGTAGGTGCTAACAGCGAATATTAACATTGACGTTCGAGGCCTATTCTACTCATTGTTCGCTCGTTATGTAATGTGCACTCAAGATGACATTAGTATAAATCTTGGTGGTTTTTATATGTCATTTACACAGTATCTTGTAAGTTTCATTTTTCATACAATAAATGAATTATAAAAATAAAACAATATAAGGGTGCATAATTCAAATGCACTCTCCGAGAATTTGTTTAAGAAACCCCAGTTTTCTGTTGTCTTTGTTTTGGTGTTTGTATGGCTCCACGGCACCCACACTGGGAATATTAATGCCGGGGAAGTGGAGCGTTATTTGTTATTGCCTAGGGAGGCACACGGACGGACGGCCCACCTGATGGAAAGTGGCCACCGTCGTCCAGGACATCTGCAATCTAAGGGGAGCGAACGCGGGCTTTGAGGTTGTTACTGGACGGATACTCAATTACTCACATGATCACCAGTACCAGCTAGGTGCAAGCAAACAGGCTTGCAGTCCGGCTGTTGCCAGTGTATGGGCAGCAATGCCTGGAAATGGGCTCTCTGCGCAACCTTGGGCACTATACCGGGCAGGTAGCGCTCCAGGGGCGTCGTGAAGTACCCTTCCAGTAGACGGCAGTCGGCCATGTTCTGCTCCTGGGTTGCAGAAATGGCAAGGTTTGTGATGTTTGCAGGTAGTGTATTTGCAGGGACCCTATTTTTGAATCGTTCGCATCCACGCGAGCGCTTGCCTTCTAATGCCTGTCTTTGCTATATCTAGCAACTTACCACGAATGTGTAAGAGACAGGTAGCGCACGCGAGCGCTAGCGTCAAAAATAAGGCCCCAGATGTCATCAATAGCTGCGAAAGCGGCCCTGTGGGTATAGCCAAAATACCGATCGCTTTGAAGCGATTCTATTGCTTGACGATCGGAATTCGTGGGCATAGATGGGGCCTCGTCAATCTGTCACAACTCTATACAAATGACTTAATGTCATAGTCATACAAAAAGCTAGTACATTATGATGACCAAGGCCACCAAATTAGACAAAAGCAGTGGTTATGAAGGGGTATTTGACAACTTATAGCCGTCCCTTTCGGACAAGTTATATGCTCAATTAAAAAAAGAAACAAAATATAGATTGTGACTTCAGCTGTGAGTAGGCTCCTTGTATGCCTCTATATCCAATTTCTTTGGTTCACACTATTGCATCTATCTACGAACGCTGGCCGAACGTAGCTGACAAGGTTCGATCTAAAGTCGCCATAATAGCTACGAAGCGATTGACATCTTGGCTAGACCTACTGGTCTAGTGGCATTGCTTGAGAGAACGATAACCAAAGTTAAGCAACGCACGCCGTCCTTAAACTGGATGGGTGACTGTTTCGTACTTTTAGTCTAGTCGAACTTCTTAGTCAGCGCAGCCCAGTAGTCTGCTCTGTAGTAAGAAGTAGCCAACCATATTAGTAGGCATGAGGTGTATATCTTAATACTGGCGAAGCGAGGTTACCAAGGTCTGGTTGTACAGTCTCGGGAGACGTTTAGCACCCCGTGACGGTATATTAACTATAGCTGCATCAACCCGTGGCTATTTTATAGGCGCGAATTCGCCGAAAGTACTCTATGCTGGTAATACACGTCCTGCCTGTACGTACGTACGTGTCGTTGAAGAAATTATTAAGTGCTTACCTATGAAATTGGCGTTTTGTATGGCGAAAACGACGGAAACAGTAATTTTTATACAAGTAATTTTTTAAATTTCTTGAAAATAGCAAATCCGATTAGAATTAAATTTTGAATGTATAATCAGACAACATTAAGCTAACTTAATTTTATTGTGATAACTGCCCTCATAAAATTACACCTGGATATAAGAGGCAAAAATGATGACAACTGAAAAGGGGTTTTTCAAACCTTTAAACAAACTTAAGAAAATCTTTTTATTCAAGTTTAGAGACTTATCGGCTTACTCTATTTTCGAAATCGATTATTAATTTTGATACGTAATGTACAATAAAAAAATTTAACAACTTATTAAATATATATCCTACCTCCTACCTCTATAAGAGAGGTAGGGCATAGCGGGGTATCTCGTTCGAATTGGAGCCGCCCGACTGGGGAAGTACCACCTTGCAGAATATCGCAGCTAAATAATACTCTTTTAAATAGTATTGTGTTTCTGCCGGTGAGTAAGGTTTCCAGTGCTCCATGGGGTGGGGATTTGGGGAACCGTGGCTTTGGCAGTGGAGTGGCACTTGCTTTTTGCTGCCAGAGCAACGTGTTATAGAGATGGGCAACGCATTAGCGATACTCTTGGTGTTGCTAATGTCTATAGGCAGTGGTGACCACTTTCCATCAGGTGGCCCGCTTGCCTGTTTGCCTAACGTATGACATAAAAAAAAAAAACCTGAAATTGACTTTAGAATACAAAATACGCTTAGGTGTTGTGCAGCGCTCCATAAGGTGTTGGTGTCCAAACTGATAAGCAGGAAAACCAAGATTCGAATATATAAAACGGTTATTAGACCAATGTTGATGTACGGATGTGAGGCTTGGACACTGACACTAAAGGAGGAGAACAAGTTATTGGTTGCTGAACGTAAGATCTTCCGAAAAATTCTGGGGCTAACAAAGGGGGAGGACGGCATGTGGATGAGGAGGAAGAACGAGAAGGTGGAACAGCTTATTTCCTAACCCAATATTCTGGGAGAGATCAAGGTCGCTTGGCTTGGCCACGTGGAGAATGGGGGAGGATCGCGCCGTAAGGAGAGCATATGTAGGTCGAGCAGACGTCGACCGGTCGGGCGACCCAGATATCGCTGGATGGATGAAGTTCTGAAAGACCTGCACGCACTAGGAATCCTCGATTGGCAGGAGATGGCGCAAGACAGGAAGTGGTGGCGATCTCTGGTGTCGGAAGCTAAGATCCACTTTGGGTCGCTGAGTAGTTAGTAAGTAAATAACTACTTGCGAAAAGAAACTTCATAAGTTAGGACTCAATATTAGTAATATACTTGGACAAGTAATAAATGACATTGAACTTTGAACTTTGAACAAAATCCGCGCCTAATCTATCGAGTGGCGGATTATAGGTACACTTAGCCGGTAACATACTCGTAATATGGTGTGGGTGCTTTAGACTAGATAACTGATTGGTATTTGTGCTGATAATCCATGCTTTGTAACGCTATTGCTAGCATCAATATTTAATAGGCACACAACGGCATACGATACGGCAAAACAGGGTGTAATTACGAATCTCGAAATTTAAAATAGCGATGTACTACATAATATTCAAAATTTTCATAATTTTCATTAATCATTACGAAAAATTATGTATGGACCTTCGCAATTCTCACATACATACCTAGGGAAAGCTCACGTCTCTGTCCCACAGGTGGGGTAGGCAGAGAGTATGGAAATTCTCAATACATAATTTTTCGAAGTTCCGTACATCGCGATGATGAACATTCTCAACATTAGTACAACGCTATTTTTTCCCAATGGAAAGGATCAGAACTCACCAAAACACACTTGCCCTAAAAGATAAGAGCCACCAAAACTAAGACGTCTGAATAGGCTGCACTTATGGGATAACATATGATCTGTTTTATGTAGCTAATGAAGGCAACCCAACACTGGAAAGGATAGGTTAACATGGTATGCCATCATTGATAACAACGGCTTATAGTCTAAGGACTGATCGCATGTTTGCAAAATCATTTATAAAAAAAAAATTGCTATTTTGAATTTCGAGATTCATTATTCCCATCCCAGCAAAAAACCTAGATGCTCACTCACAGTGGTACCGTCAACAGCATATCGAGCTACCCAACACCAGTACAAGACGTCATCACTATGTCACCTTATTACCTCCTTTTATACTGGTTTTAAAATTGAAACTATAAGTGATTATAAGATTACAAAAGAATTTATAAAAATAGACTATCTATTTATAAATTCAAATTGATAATGATATGAGAATAGCGGGGTATACACATCAATCACTTTATCTTGACAACTATTTGCCTGTCTAATAATAATAAACGGATATTTTCAAATTTTTGTGATTTCTATTGGTACTCGAGACTACCCACAACTAAACCACAAAATAAAGAATGGCCCGCCCCAAGCAGAAGGCCCTGCAGAAGGACTGGAAACAATGTGCTATTTCCGTCACGCACACATTGACGTTACGTTTACAGGCGTTCTCAAGCAGTTTCAAGTGATGCTCGGTCGCGATTGTTACCGCGAGAATTCATATTATTGTCGACGTAAATTGAATATTATGTAATTAAATGATTATTATAAATAAAATAAAAGTACTTGTACGTAACTAAGATTGTTTTAGTCTTAGGCACAATGTGACAGTTTTTAACAGAATAAGAAACCATAATGGCCACCTTAATGGTTTCTAGTCGGAAATAGTCTAATATAAAAAAAATCACTGACCACCTTCTTTCTCCATCATCAGATCAACTGACTAATATCGTAATATTGCAATTTCATCAATTTACATGTGTATAAAATTTTCAATTCAATTGATTACCGGGATGTGGGTCAAATCCCTGGTCAGGGAAAGGTTATGCTCAGGTTCTGATGATATAATCAGGTAGCGATGAATTTTTAAAAAGTAAATAAACAGTAGATTATTATTACACCTACTGATGCTGGTACAGAAAATCACTTGAACACAATCTGAACAGCTTGGGAAGCAATTGTGATCACATTATGGCAAGGGTTTTGCAAGGGGATTAGATGAAACTACAGAATATTTAGCAGTAGTTTTATTTTATTTTAAATACTTAATAATTTTTGCAACCCTAAAAACTTAGAAAAGTAAAACTTTGTATTCTATTTACTATGAGCAAAGCTTCGGCTTCAGCCACCTTTGACAAAAAAATCACTGCTCGCGAAATCTTCGGCGTCCTAATTTTGGGCCGCAGATGGTGGTTTTATTATTTTTGACAAATAAATTGCAATTAAATTTTTATTCATCTCTAGATAAATTTCTAGAGATTATTTAAATTACCTTTTTATATTATACAGTCAATATAAGTTAATCGAAGTTCAATATGCCAAGGCAATAAAAGTTTAATATAGCTTGTAGCTAATCTTATATAAGTACTCATTGTTCATTATTTCTTTATGGTTGAAGTGACTTTCAATAAGTTGATCTTGAATGTACATTACAGTGAATTAAAATTTGGATTGTTTTTTAATTTTCTTGAATAAAATTTCTTAGAGCTTCTAAGCCTTCGGCTTCGGCCGAAGGTTGTGGCGATATCCGATTAATCAGCTTTGGCCAGAAATCGACCTTCGGTCGGATACTACTAGGTACCTACTTACTTTAGTGATAGTGACCGGATAATCCTTTTCAATGAGATTGAAGCATTGATCTCGGTTAGAGACCACTTTTCTGAACTCGAATAATCTACAACAGTCAAAATATTTTGATTACATAAACAACAATATGTGACACCCATAACCTTATAATCTTGGGAGGATACAATATCGCACATGTATTCAAATTAGTATAAGAACTTGATATCCATGTTAATTACTTATCCTACTAACCTTCGCAAGTTCTCTGGTTTGCCCCAACCTTTAGTAAAGAATTTGGTTAGGAGAATACTCCGGTATACTGCATCTAACCTGCTTGTGGACATTTTGCGTGGACGGGGCGGACGCAGGCCAGTGAGAATGTTAAATTAAAATGTAAGATTTAGAAACGCGATCTCTATTCATAACTCGTCAATCCATTTTGAATTAGAATCGAAAAATAATTGTCAACAATTTTTTGACCGCCGCGGTCAGCTGTTGAATTTTATCATAGATAATATTTTTTTCTGACGTAATCCAAAGACAAGCTTAGGTACCTACGCCCAAACAGCCATGTCTTCCATTTTATTTATAAATGGAAGAATCTGCGAAACATTTAATGAAACGCGGTCTCTAATGACTGCGTTATTGAAATTTTACTGTTGCATACTATTTAACCAACGAAATAAAGTTCATGTTTAACTACCACTTAAAATGTGCTCAAGCATTTTTCCGTCTGGACTGAATTGACCCTAGCAAACATCCGAGGACCAAGCAAACCTCGCGTGCACGTGGCCCCCCTGTTGGTAACTGCATGTCAAAATCCAAAACACCGTTAAGAATTATAGCATGTTCAGTTAAGAAACCAGGATGGATACGATGTCGCCGCAAAACGACGCGCAGAAGAACTCCCACGTCCCATTCCTGCGTTAATGGGTTAGGGCTACCGGTTTAAGGGCGGACCCGGATAAAGAAGCTACCTTGACGAAAGAACACTGTCCGCTTCACAACTTGGACGGAGTCGATGGAGAGGCAACAGTTCCCTTAACATAGGAAACGGCTGCAAGCTAATGTACACGGGCTCTCCGAGTAGGGGCATTGGCGTGGGGGTAGTGCTCGAAAGAGGTCGTGACCAATTTGGTAAGCGCCTGCTCTCCACCAGGTCGGTTGTAGCGATGCGGACAATGCGTTGTTCTGGGAGCAAATTGGGGAACTACGAAGCATTCTGTTGTCACAAAGTATTCATATGGGTGGCGCATCTAAACTACGGTTCACGGCGGTTTTGGTTATGGGAGCCACAATGCCGAAGGGAAAGAAATTCTCGGGACGTGTGTGGCTGATGATCTGATCGTCGTAAATACGTTTTTCCAAAATCACCTACAAGAGTGGGTGCCACCCACCACTCAGATCGATTACTTTCTCACGCGGAGAGACCACATCGGCAAACGCTTGTAAAACTAGCTCCTGCGCGTAAAGCGCCGAGTCAAATACGCGCAGGCGCGGATCCACGGTAAATCGACCAAGTGCGGCAAAGTGTTTAGAAAGGGGTCTCCACCTAAAATATATAATCATTGGCGTTAATGTCCCGGTTATACTCTCGTGCACGAGAACCTGGAGTCCATAATCACAGCCAATAACAGTCCACTGCAAGACTTAGGGCCTCTCCCACAAAAAGGGAGGTTATGGTCATAATATCCACGCTTGGTAGGCGGGATGGTGATCGCAGTGTTGTAAATATAACAATGGAACATGCTGCTGCCCATTTTCCAGCCTACGAAGACTCTAAGAGAGTAACACGGTCTTTCCACTGGGGCAAATTAGTCATTAGTCATTTACTAATGACTTTTCTTCAAATTAGTCATTAGTCATTTACTAATGACTCATTTCTGAGTTATGTACATTAGTTGAATACTAACCGATGCTCTTACATTGAAAAACATTGTGAAGAAACCTGCACATTCAGATTACTGATTATGTAACCATGATTCAATCTGGTCAGGTTCCCTTGGTAGCAGGGTCACGAAAGTCAGATGATGGCCGTGTGGTGTCCGGCAGAGTAGAATAGCACCAACTTCTTACACTCGTAGGTGTCGTATAAGGCGACTAATGTTTTCGAGGCAAAAGATCTACACTCTCTTTAGACTGAAAAATGTGCAGCAGCGTTTTCCTTTATTATAGGTATTAATAACATTGCGATCTCCAAGCTGCTTGCTGAGCGTGGAGATTATAGCAATAACCTCCCCTTTCGTGGGAGAGGCCCTAAGATCTACAGTGGACTAAAATGGGCTGCGATGATGATTGGGTCCCCTAGGACCTAAATTTTTCAAATATGAGCGACCGTAGCGAGCTCGAAATTTTTGGTATGCTAGCCCTTAAAACCCGAATTGATAACACGGGCCGGGTAGCGGGCATATTAAAAAATAAGCGAGCGCAGCGAGTTCAAATTTTTTTTGAATTTTGTCCTAAAAGACTCGGATTGAACATGTTAAATGTAACATGAACCAAAATAATTTTTGATATATTGACTCCTAAAATTCATATTGAAACACGGGACGGGCGGTGTGAATACTTATAAATAGAGCGAGCGTAGCGTGTTTGAAAATGTATAGTCTATTAGCCCTTAAAATCCGAATAAATTACACGGCGAGAGTAGTGTGTGCGTTTAAAATGAGCGAGCGCAGCGAGCTCGAATTTTTTCCAATTTTGACTCAAGAGAACATAATACCCGGGGTGAACATAATACCTAACTATAACATACACCAATGACTGATTGTGAATGTGCACAGAGAGCTCGGCTCAGACTTTTTTATATATTTATTTTATTATATTTGTTAACCTACAGACCTCAATTAGGGTTGTGGGCATGGCCATCGTGCCCACAATGGTATATCCGCGCTTGGTGCCGACGCCAAACCCGGTGATGACTGCTTGAAGGAACCAATTCCCAGGAGTTCGCCGGCGCTGTTGGCGACCTTAGCATTGCGACAGACGGCGACCCCGTCCAACAACTCTGGGACAGAACACATTGCCAAACGTGCCATCAAACGAGCAGTAGCCAGAGCCTGAAGAGACTGTACAATCTGTACAGGGTGTCGGTATGGGTGTCGGTCAGGTTGTGGGACCATGTCCACGTATTTGCTCTGGGAACTCTCACGTAGAGATATAATATAAACCAAAGAATAAGGCCAGACTAATATGTGTTCCTCGTGAGATGACCTTGTGGGCGTTGCGGTCCAACTAGGTATGTGCTACTTAATTAATTATATTTATCAACAAAAACTTCATGCCTAAGAAGTTTTACACTTCTAACACAGTGTAGGTAGGTTTCTAACAAAATATGTAAGAGACTCATGTACTTACTACACATTGTTTCGCGGTGACTACACCTTACGGAAATAAAAAAAATCGCAACTAAATACGGTCACTCAGCTGGTGACAGATGTGATCTCATTCATTCATTAGGTATGCAAATTTGTGCGTGGGTGGGTTGCTAATATCAAAAGTGAATCTTTGATCTAGATCTATAATTTATTTAATTATTAGAAAGGTCTACTGGAAACGCAACACTGCTAGGGGTCGCCGGAAAACGACCGTAGATATATCGCCCTACACCATGAGCATGATAGACGAGGGCTACCGTAAGTGTTAGTAAGTAGTGGGCCGATATCCTACCATGACCTACCTACCCTACCCCTAACCTACATCCACCTTCCCTATTTTTCTTACATAGAAACCTCGTCCAGACAATTACAAATATAACAAAAATAGAATTACCTAAATAGGTGCAGGCAGCCGTTTTGAAAGTATGCGCGAATATGTAACATTTTGATACCTTGGGTTACGTTATTGCATTTTTCGTACTGGCGGCAGTTTTGCAGGAGGATAGATAGGATAGATGGGGGGAGCTCCAGGGCGAGGACTCGGGCAGGGGCATAAGTTGTAGTGCTTCGGTACGGCATCTGAGTAAAGAGATCAATTGACTCATGTTGATCAAACGTGCTGATAGAGCTTTATCTCTGCTCTTCTAGCATATTTACAAAGACCCCTCTGTGTTGTTACTATAATAGGACCACGCTTAGTCCGAATCAACTGACAGTGGTAGAAAATATAAAATGTGGATATGGCAATATCTATTGGATAATCTGTTCTTGTCAGACATTGTCCATTATTATTTAGGCGATCCGCACACTGGAACGCAGCACCGTACAGTTGTGCGTGACGTGTGTTAGTGCGTGACATAAAGTTATTTGAGTGGTCATTGGCCGAACACACTGAAAACGCATCGACGCGTGTTCGTGCGTTTTTTTTATTTTTCTTTGACACATTTGACACGGGCTGCGGGTCAGATAAGTTTTTGGCGCTGTACTTTCCACATAAAAAGGCGTCAAATAGGCCGCTGCTGTGAAGCGATGTCTCCAGGATTGTCAAATTAGAATTCCGTTACTCAGGTCTCTAATTATTTTTCGCTTAAATAATATAATTTTATGAAAAGATTATAACAATTTGGAGAATTCCTAATTTTTTTATTGTCTATAAAACAATATAAAAATTACACATATTTCCAGATTTTGCCAGAATGTATGCTACGCTCAAATGTGCCAATCGCCTCAACAATATTTTTCAAATCAGTCAAATTCTTTGTTATGATTTTTATGAATGACGTTCTATGACGAATAAAAGACATGGCATTAGTTGCCATACAGAGATTTTTTTTTTTAAAGCGATTCGGACTTAGCGTGGTCCTACTATATCCTCCGAATAGAACATGGTTTGTGCTTCAAAAATCGTAGATGTTATGGGCGACAGTTACCGCTTACCATCAGGTGGGATGTCTGCTCGTTTGTCACTGCGTAAAGTAATAAAGAAAAAAATTAATTACCTACTCTACTTTACAACAAAGCTTGAAATATTAAAAGCGTGATAGGTCTGCTGTATCGAAAATCATATCTTACGTAATCGTTATCTAATGTGGGCTGAACACTGAGTCAGATACTCGCCAAAAACAAAAATAAATAAATAAAGCACGGTTTGATCTTTAATTCCGTTTGCCAAAATTTTATGTAAAACTCGACATTTTCTGATCATTTAATCGTTAATCTTCTTTACATAAAACTCTGATAATCATGATTAATTAAGTGCAAAATACATTAAGATAGGTACATTGGTAACTACAATCAATTAGTTATTCATCTAGGACATTCATCCTTTCTTTGCTCTTTGAGGTCATAAATGATCTGTTAAACTATCTACGGCCTACCTACTATTCGAAGCACACATGTGCTGCTCAAAGGGTTGTATTTTATTGCAAATAACGGTCACAATCATCAACTGTCCGCAAGTCCACTGTTGGACGCCTTTTTTACTCTGGCAGGTGAGTTGGAGATGAAAGTACAATTGAAAACAGAACATTGGTCCAGTTAGGGGTTTGCCTCGAAGATATTGTCGTCTAAATCGATAGATATAAGTTTTTACTGGCGATGGATGAGATGGACAATCTATACATTGAATAAAACAAAGTCGCTTCCTGCCGTCCGTTTCTATGTATGTTGTATGTATGCTTGTAGTGTGTACGTTTAGATCTTTAAAACTACGTAACGGATTTTAATGCGGCTTGTAACAATATATACATTCTTGAGGAAGGTTTATAAGTAAGAAAAAAAGCGTAGGTAGTTAGGGTAGGGGTAGCACGCCACGCGAACGAACGAAGTCGCGCCGGGTCCACTAGTTATTATAGCAAATAGAAGAGCGGCGGGGAGCACCGGTAACATGATTGTGATGGATAAACCATTCTTACAAACTTACGCCACTAAGTAGAGTATAATAAGTACCTAATATAAACATCTGATACGTTCAGGGCCTTTTTTTTCATTGAACACGATGGACCCTTGCTCAGGGCCCCGCTTGATATCAGCGAGAAATATATTTAGGACCTGCCGGTATCAGGGAGTAGGTCCCGAGGACGGCCTGAGGCGCTGTCCTAATTAACCACATTCATGCGACCATTGTCGTTCGACGGACGTCGCCTGGCCAATAGGAGACCTCAAAACCGCCTGTCGAACAACCATGGTCGTACAACCGTTGCCTTGCCAGTTAGGACAGCGCTATGAAGTGATGCATTGATTGCGCTGAGGCGAGAGCTAACGGCTTACGATGCGAGGATATTGAATACCGGGCTAAGTGGACAAGAAAGAGTAGAAAAGCGGACAATAGCTGATGCCAGGACTGACAACTAGGATGATGACGATGAGTCATAGGAGGCCCCATAATCCTTAAAGTGCTTAGGGCCGCCAGGAGGTTAAAGTCGTCTCTGGTCATGTTCAAAGAAATTGTCTCATAGCAGATAAAAAATTTGCTGAACTAAAATAATCGCTCTAAAACCTCTCAGAATCCGGTTTAACTGACAATGAGTAGAATAGTAGAATGACGTCACTCTCAGTGGGCTTATCGCACGCACGCAACCTTTTATGGCGGGAGAGTGCGAACGGTTTAATCTTGATGTAAATAAGTACTTAAACTAGTAACAGAAGTTATGCTTTGGCTGGAGCCGACCAACCGTCAGTTGCAATTGATACTAATCCTTACGAAGTACAAAATAAAGTCGCTTTAGGGTGCGGAGGACGTGGTCGGACGTCCGACCAAGGTCGACTCGCCCGCGCATCCGAATTAAGCCAAACGCGACTTTATTTTGTACGTGTTAGGATTAGTATCGATTGCAACTGACGGTTGGTCGGCTTCAGCCAAATTGGAGCGTCAGTTACTAGTATCTTTTAATAGTTACATAGTAGATGCAGAGAGTTAGGATAGATATTATAATATCTCATCCCAAAAACCTTTTTTCTTTTATGTCGTTACAGAAATTTTAAAAATCTACATTTAAATTTCTGCTCGATCGGGAATCGAACCCGGGACCTCTGCGTGGCCATGGTAACCAACTGGTAACCAACTGAACTTAGGTCGCAAAATTTATGGCGTACATTAAAGAAATAAAAATGTTGATTTTAGCATAAACTTAAATTAAGTTCAAATGTTTAAAATACCAATTTAATATGGGCAATCATTAAGTTAGCAACAGGATTACGAAATAAGATTAACGAAAAAAAATCGAAATTCTTTTGAAAAATTAACAAGTATTCTTTACAACTTGTTTGTTTAAATACATTCCTACAATAAAAATACACAAATAAGTGATCACAAATTAAGTTTTCTCAGAAATAACGATGAGTTAAAGTCAATTCTATACCCTGTTTACTTCGCGGAATATCCCAAAAACGTTCGTATCACTTTGGTCCTAGTACGAAAACTCTTTTAAATATGAAGCGTAGGCGCTCTGGCTTAGTATAAGGAGCGACTACAAGCTCGGAAGTTTGTTTTCCTCGTCGTACACAGACAAACGAACAGACGTAAGTGTCGCGTTGTTATTTAATTATTTAAACAAAATTAACTAGTCAAATGACAAATAAAAAGTGTGTCGTGATTGGTTAGTACCTGTGTAAAGTGTAGTGGTTTTTTTGCCGCAAGTGTTTGACAGGGAATTCTATTAAAGGTGCACAATTAAAAAATACTTAGAGTTTTAAAACACATCTTACGCAAGGTGTCTCTACGAAAATAGGAAATAAAATGTATAGTAGTGTCTAACAGTATTTCAGTATAATATACATATATATGTATAGTGTACATGTATTGTTGGCGGTGCCTGGGGGAACAACAGGTGCACAGGCAAACACATACGTCTGTATAGTCTTCTAAATGCAGCGTGACGGACCAGTGTTAGCTAGGCTTCAGCGAGCAGTCTTCTTGGCTATCTTTCCACGATTTCTCTCTCTCTCTTTACCCGACCTTCGGGCATTTGGTACCCCCCAGCTTAATGCAATCTTAGGAAGAAAAATGAGATGTGGATATCTCTGTCATAATAAATCAAAACATTTACTAAAGTGACCAAACTCATATTTATTAGTAACAATTACCTACTGCTTAATTTAATATCTATATGGTACCTACGTAATGGATTTAATTAGCTAAGGAATTAGTTATTTAGACTTAATGCTAGTAACTCTATAAACTTTAATACACTCGTTAAACAGTTTAATACCGAGAATCAACGTTTATGTTGCTATTAGACGCAGCTGTACAGTTTACTTTAACAAATACGGCTAGTAGATATGAATCATTGACTGAATAATTAACTGTGGACAAGGCTGACTGCACTGCATGAATGAGGATCACCTATCTGGTTACAAATGAACTGGACATATCGGAAAAGCCAGAGCTATTAGCTAATGACATATAAATTTGAAAAAAATGTGGTAAAACGACACTTGTGGCCCGACAAGTGGGGAAGGAAATATGATCAAATCTAATATATGAGTGGATAGATAGTTACTTAGAACGTCAATTCTTTTTAGTTTAAATCTATTAGGGCAAATAGTAGCCATGATTCCTGGATTACTTTTAGTGAACCTACATATCTTACGGAGTGTTGTGATGAAACCGTGATGGCTAACTTGTGAGTGTGATAGCTTTTTAACTAAAGTATTGGATCATAATCTTGCTCAAGAAGCAATTTAATAGGTACATAATTAAATGGATACAAATACTTAGTTATCGGTATTTTGTAATTAGTGTTTGTAGTACACGCTTAGTGCTTTACTACGTTGAATCAGTTCATCAATCTAGTTAGGTATCTAACTAGGCCCGCTCGAATTTTTCTGTCAACCCTGGCTCATATCGAACGAGTGAGACTTCCACTTATTATCTTTCTATGTGGAAAAATCAAAATGTTCGAAAAAGTCAACCGCAAGGCTGTAGTCAACGTAATAGGTGTTATACTTGAAAAAATGTCTAGATTTTTTAAAATTTTAATTGCGGGACGAGTTGACTACTAATGGCGTTCGTTGCGTCGGGCGGTACTATCTCTATGGGCGGGACCATAGTGGGTTTAGTACGTGGCATGCGCAACGGAATGCCTGAAAAACCATAAATAATTTGTCAAATTGAAGCCCATGTCAATGCATCCACAATACCCCGTAGTGGACGCTCAAATAAATAGAGCGATGCTATTACGCAGACTATTACGTTGCTCACACTAAAAACCTTGGTCATTACACTATTTAGGACTATTGTCCTCATAGCTAGAACGTTTGCTATTCTCTTCACGTTTGGCAGACAGGTAAATAGTGCAACCATTCAAGATCTACGGTACTTCAAGAAAATGTTCCTTTGCCGCTACAGCAACATTCACGGTATTTGGTGCATCTTTAGCCAAAATTAGCTGTCCCTTATGCCCAATGGACCTTTACACCAGGGGTATTTTTTATATAATAAGTAAAAATTTAATTCATGAATGCTATAAAAACCGTTTAAGAACTGCACTGTAGTGCAAAGGAATATGGTTCTTAAGGTGATCATGCACTTAGGCTATTGCATTGTACGTTAGTCGTTGTGCGGTTTAACGAATAAGGTTAGCCAGCGTAAGGCATATTATCAGATTAATCCTCACAGTGACGCACAATTTTAGAAATAAGTGCTATAGGCGTGAGTTACCACTTTTTTATTACCACAAAAGTGGCAAACAAGCTTACGGCTTGCTTGATGGTAAGCAGTCACCGCAGTCTATGGACTTTCCATCGTAGACAGAGAAAAACTCTACGAACAGGATATCACGAACACACGATATTTAGTGCACATCGACACGTTATTCAGACCTGCGTGGTTGGTGTTAATATAATTAGCTAATATTTACTAATCAAACTTTTAAAGCGCTAATATGCACGATGATTGAGTTTACTAAAAATAGAATGACACTGAGTAATTTTATTTCATTCATAATAGGCTAACATCCTGTAGGTAGGTGACTAATAGTAATTTTTTGTCCAAGTATTTTAGTTATATTTTTACATCCACGTTTCTTTGTAATTCGCACCACACCGTAAACTGTAATTTATGTCAGAATTGCAGTAATTGTAGATTCGTTTTAGAGTTTCACGTTAGCTTCACCTTCTAATCAATGAAGAATTGATCTATGCTCTCGACTAAGTAATAAAGCTTGTGTGAAACTTAATTGTGGTTCGGAAGTAACCTAGGGATCTGGGAGACTAGGTAACTACAGTGGAGCGACTGCCATCTGAAATCCGTGACCCTGTTAACAGGGGAACCTAACCAGATTGGAACATGGTTACATATTCAGTCACCTTCATTACGCAGGTTTTATCTCTGTGTTTTCCCTCACCGTAAGACCATCGGTTTTAGTACTTAACACAGAAAAGAGTGAATGGTACATGACGGGATTCGAACCCGGTACCGGTACCGAGTCGGCTCCCTTAACCACTAAGCCACCGCAGCGCTTTACGAAGACCATCTATTATATCCCCAGGAAATGGGTAGTAGCATTTTCTGCTAAATATTTTCAGCTCTGAGATCTCCAACCCACTTGCTTAGGCGTGAAGATTATGACAAAGCCCAAGGAGGAAGCTTAAGTTCAACATGGGCTGTTAATGTGCTTTCCACTTTCTACCACCTGTTAATAAAGTGCATATATTATTATTATGTTTGACAATGCTTATTTAATTTGTATTGCAGATGGGTGTGAATATCCTGTGTCTAGCACCAGTGGTGCTCCTGGCTTTTCTTCAATCAGGCGTTGATGGTGAGTAAAAGGATTGAATTTTATATATGAATAATTATAGGTCCCTACTGTAGGTATATGAAATTCATTGGAGGTTGCCATGATGCCATGTTATGTGCCATACATATTTTTACTTATACATCTTTACCCTGACTACTGTAACATGGGGTTCTTCAAGGAACGAATGAAAATTTCCATAGGCTGCGGCTGACTGCTTACCATCAGGCAGGCCGCAAGCTTGTTAGCCACCTTGATTGTATAAAATTATGAGCAGGACTTAGCTGCTGCAGGCATTAGGACACGCATAGCACAATGTAAAGTATAGTATCTTTATTGGTCTTAAGGAGTTTAGTGCGGTCATGGCAATATCGCTTTTTATGCAGTTTCAATCAATCAGTGTTCCATCTGTGCATACAGTGATGATGTAATTAGTGCATCAGCACCTAATCAAAGCGATATCGACAGACAAACATAACAATCGATTGCCAAGGTTACAATACGTTATTAATCCTAACATCACCAAATACGGCAGTAGAGTGACGTGGGCGGCTGTCTGTTAAAGCCGTAGAAGTACGAAGGTACCCTACAAGTTACATAAATAACAACAAACGAGTTAAGGCTTTTGAAGGACAATCGATTTATGTTTATTTAAATAAACTCAAGTTATTGTTACTGTTTGTTGTGGAGGGAGTAGTGAGCAAGTAGGGGAAAGCCGGGAAAAGTGGATTCGTAATGAAGTATTCGTCTCCATTAACAACATCACCATAGCAACGTTAGGCCAAATTTCCATGATCTCACTCTGGTCTCATGAGAGCATATTTACATGACGGTGATTCATAGTTGGTAGGGCTATCAGTGTATGAAAACACAACCTTTTGGCGTTGTCCTAATTGGCAACGGTCGCTCGACCATGTTCGTACGACGGGCGGTTTTGAGGTCTCCTATTGGTCAGGCGACGTCGATCGCAAGAAGTACAGCGCCCTTCGCTTCCCTCGAGCCCGCTAAAATATTAAAAAAATTGTTTCCGTTGCTATACATTTCCGTGTCGAAGATTGATTAAACTAATCCATTTGAAGTGTTGATGGCGTCGATTTGTAGCCTTTATTAATAATAAATAATCATGGACAAATTCACACAGCGCCATCTAGCCCCAAAGTAAGCAAAGCTTGTGTTATGGGTGCTAGATAACTGATAAACTACTTATATACTTTTAAATATATACTACAATTAAAATGGCAAAACAATCATAGCGTAAACTTGCAAAAATTTGCATCGATTAATGTCCGGACATGGACAGCGCCCAATTATCCACGCGGAACCAGCCCACGTAAGAAACAAGTAAAGTTACAACGCAGAAACATATGGTATGGCATAACGAAACAATTGTTTCGATATTATTAGGAGTAGATATGTTATATGTATGGAGTAGATGTGTTACGGTTGCCTTATGTTGGATGGTTCGCAAGGACGCGGAGACAGTGTGGGCGCATGAGTTGTTTACTCCACATGAAAAGGCGTTGCCAAGGCTTTTTATATGGATTCCCAGTCGTTATGCTAATGAGATCGACATCGTTATGTAATTTATGTATTTAAATCGATCTTTATTGTGTTCGCGGATCTGGAGTTAATCATCTGTGTCGGTGTCCGGATTTGGAACTTTTAACGTTTTATTGTAACATCCTAATTTATTACTTTTGCTATAGATTCGTTGAGTAATCTATTTTATTGACATTTGACGGAGCATTTTATGGTTTTATAGACATGTCGTGGTGAAGAACATCTACATAATTATCTACAACCATAAAATTACTATTAGATAGTATGTAGGTATTCTAACAGTGTACTTCTATCTATATTTACCAAAAGAAAAGCTTTCAACAGAATGTCAGAACCCACTCAACAGATGCGCATGCGGTTCATAGAAATACGTCATAGGCAAAATTCTACAAAAGTACCGATACTCTGAGTAACTTTTATTAGTCCGTTGAAGCTAGGTACTGAGTAAACTCCGAATAATCACATGATGGTACGAAATATTAACGAATGACGACATATTTTCGCAATCCAGTTACCTACCTACCTAGATAGATATAGGGATGTTAATTCATTTTATAGCACTAGAGTCTAAAACTACACTGCTAATAAGAGTATGATAGATACGACAGCTGGATCCTCTTAGGCATTTCTTAAGAACGTGGGTGCTGTAGGTGCAAAAAAACATTCTACAAAAGCATTCATATTGTCAAAGAGATGATAGACATATTTGAGACATATGATAGATAGATAAAATCACATCAACAGATCTTTAAGTACACACAACCTTCATACCCTACATATACACGCAGTAACTTCAATTTTAATGTTAATTTTAATTTTAAGAGAGGTAGGGCGTAGCGGGGTATCTCGTTCGAATTGGAGCCGCCCGACTGGGAAAGTACCTCCACCTTACAGAATATAGCAGATGAATAATACTCTTTTAAATAGTATTGTGTTTCTGCCGGTGAGTAAGGTTTCCAGTGCTCCATGGGTTGGGGATTTGGGGAATCGTGGCTTTGGCAGTGGAGTGGCATTTGCCTTTTTGCTGCCAGAGCAACGTGTTATAGAGGTGGGCAACGCATTGGCTATACACTTGGTGTTGCTAATGTCTATAGGCAGTGGTGACCACTTTCCATCAGGTGGCCCGCTTGCCTGTTTGCCTACCGTTTGACATAAAAAAAAGTCAACTGATCTTCAAGATTTCGCTTAATCATTTCAAGCCAGCTCCAGAGCCACTTAATATTTGCGGTAATATGGGAACTCCAGGGGCACCTAATGTTTGCGTTAACATGGTAACCTTTTTCACAGCGCAACGCTACTACCCTCGCAGCTACTACGGCCGCAGCTACTATGGCGGCGAGTTATATCCGCACGGACGATCGATATCCGACAACACTGTGACCTGCGGACCGCACACTTGCGGCTCGGGAGCGCACTGCATCCACGGCAGCGTGCGGCCGGTCTGCGCCTGTCTAGCTGGTCACTCCGGCGACCCTCTCTCACAGTGCATCAGGATTGAGTGTGTTGGTAAGTCAATTGTAGACTTATTTGGTCCAATGTGTTACCTCTACGTACGGCAAATTCAAAATTGTTGGTTTTCAGACAGAACCATAATTTTGGTGCATGGATAGTGATGACATTGTCAGACGACGGTGTGGCCTTCGATCAGGTGGACGGTTGTACCGTGTGCCTCCATAGGCTAAAGAAGCGCATAAAGTCCAAGGACGACTTGCCACTCGATATGCTCCCTCGATCCACTATACCTGTGAGTGAGCTAGTAGGTGTCAGAGGGTAGCTATGGGGCCCAGATGGTGAGGAGTGTTAGCTTTGTAAGCAGGAGAGTTACAGGATGAAATTTCACTGCCCCAATGCATCAGGAGTGTGTGCATTGGTGACCGTATTTTTTTTCTCTATGATGATTTGATTTTTATACTGCGGTGGTGTCGAGAGCGGCTTTTTCAGAAGCCAGGATCATGTCCTACTCAGGTCGATTGGTTTAGGACCAACCGTACTTTAAAGTTAATATAGGGCATACAGGGTTTATCTGTCGCCTGGGACCATATTATATACTTTGATAGCTGATTGAGATACGTTGCAAAGAATAACACTCTCTGAACTGATACTGATAAGTCTTATATAGAACTTTAATAGTCAAAAGATATAGATTAAACTGAGCCCCATTCGGCGGATACAGCTGCCTTGCATCTCCAATATAACCACGTCAGTTTGTTGTGATACAGATATGAAGAGCGAGGAAGTAATTTGTAAATACAGGCAAGAAAATAACAGTTACCTACGTAAATAGTTCAGACAAACACACACAAGTACACACAAACAATCGCGGTTTGCGGTATGTGGTTACGAGAAACGAGAATGAGTAATTTCATAATTTGTCTCAGGGATTGTGAGCGACGGCATCTATTTATCTACATGTTTATCATTATGCCTACCTAGAACCCAATGTACCAAACTACTGAAAGAAACTTGTGCTATATCATATACTCTGCCGGCCACCACACGACATTTGACATTGGGTTTAAGTTATCGTATCATCACTGAACAAATCTATGGGTACTTTGCTGTTTGGGATTCTTAGCTTCACTAATCCCATTTGTAAATCGCAGTTTTGTAATTGGCAGTACCACTTTTATCTGTATCTGATTGTAAACAAATGTACATTGCTGTAAGACTGTGAAATAAATAAATAAATAAAGTTCAATTAAAAAGTGATTGTATATATTTGCAGACAACAGCGAGTGCCGCAGTCACCAGAGTTGCGTCAACCAGCACTGCATCAACCCCTGTGAAGGCACATGCGGCATCAATGCCAACTGTGATGTAAGTTTGATCTCACTGGGTGTACCTACCTACTTACAGAAAATCTAAAGGATTTTTTCCGAAATGGATGGCGCTGCCTAAGCAATTATTGTCAGTGTTTTTACAATAAAGATTATTTTATTCGATTCTATTTAACTACCCAGATAACTTGCCCTTATCTTATTGGATGACTATTGAACGTAAATTAACTAAACTTTACGCTGATATTACTTAGGAGACGTCATCTTGTTACTCTGAGACTAAAGTAGAAGAGAGGTAGGGCATAGCGGTATCCCGTTCGAATTGGAGCAGCCCGACTGGGGAAGTACCTCCCACCTTACAGAATACCGCAGCTAAACAATACTCTTTTAAATAGTGTTGTGTTTTTGCCGGTGAGTAAGGTTTCCAGTGCTCCATGGGGTGGGGATTTGGGGAACCGTGGCTTTGGCAGTGGAGGGGCATTTGTCTTTTTGCTGCCAGATCAACGTGTTATAGAGGTGGGCAACGCATTGACGATACTCTTGGTGTTGCTAATGTCTATAGGCAGTGGTGACCACTTTCCAGCAGGTGGCCCGCTTGCCTATTTGCCTACTATAAGACATTAAAAAAGAAAAAAAAAGTTCCTATTAGACGAATCTTGACTACATCATAGATTGAGCGATAGTTTGTATGCTTAAAAGGCTGAATGATCTTGAGCTTAAACTGTTTAAAACTGGAATAGAATATCTCCGTAGACGTACAGAGTGGTACATAAGATTTAGGTTTAGGTTAGGGGCTCCCATTTCCCGTATTTGGACTCAAAGTAGGTCCTTTACACGTGATTGAGATCCAGCTATGATAGCCAGCCTAACTCCTTCCAGAAGTCTATTAATCTCTTAGGACGTTCACAGACCTTTCGTGGTATCCACCTTTTCCATAATATAAACGCAATGTGTTGTCTCAGGTGCGCAACCACGTTCCCGTGTGCTCGTGTCCCGCTGGATACACCGGCAACCCATTCTCGTCCTGCAGAGTTGCCGATCCAGGTACGTCAGTCGTTGTCAAAGATATTGGAATGCTAGCGACCTTCTTTCCAGTCTATTGAAGGTCGCTAACATTCCAATCTCTTTGGTCTTTGTCAATAAACAAGGGATTAGTGAAGCTCTATAAATGAATATGTTTCATCCGTAGATCTAATCATGCAACGATCTATCTTGGGTTTAATTATGAAGCGGCACGTAGAAACTGTAAACGGATGAACTTGCATAATAAGATCACGTTTTTCATAGCAATTACATAAATAGTTATTTATATTATGTATTACAATTATTCGTTTTCAGAGGAGGCTTGCCACCCGTCCCCATGCGGTCTCAACACCCACTGCCGTGTAGCCAACAACCAGGCCATCTGCACTTGCTTGCCAGGATACCGGGTAAGACGAAAATATATTTATAACAATGCTGGTGAAGAACTGGGTATCAGTTTAGAATTATATAGATTATCCAAACGAATCACCAATTCAATCAGGAATGTAAACGAAGTACTTCTGGTTCGGACGTTTTTGTATCCGGACAGGTTGTTTAATTTATTTACTAACTAATAATGATTACAAATAATTTCCCATGTAGGCCAAGCGCCTGTCGATGCTTTTAACTTCTAATGACAGAAGGCTGGTCTCTACTTAGGCCAGAGGTTTAGCCTCACTATCCAGCTTTACGATTATAATAGTCAATCGGATGTCGACCGTTTATACTCAGGGCGCACTAAGCCAAAGTAACGACATACCTTTCCAATTTGTCAGCATAGTATCTCATCCACAGGGTAGCCCATTGACCGGTTGCCGTCACGAGTGCGAGTCTGACGGCGAGTGTGGCTCCCAACAATCCTGCCGGGACTTCAAATGCACCAGCCCCTGCAGCGACTGCGGCGTCAACGCCGACTGCGAGACCGTCGCCGCTCATCGGGCCATCTGCAAGTGTCCCAGGGTAAGTTGGAGATGATGAAGATTCGACTTTACTAAAGGCTGGTCGGTAGACAAATAGGCACGTGGGCCACCTGGTGGAAAGTGGTCATAATGGCTATGGACATTAGCCACCAGGTGTGTTATTACCAACGCGTTGCCCAACTCAACCACGGACAGGGTCATTTTGCTCTGGCAGCAATTATGCAAACATACTCTTACTACTCATATTCAAAACTTCACTTCCAAACCTGACAACATGCTGGTCACTCAGAGGTCTCGGGTTTGATTCCCGGCCGGGCAGAAATTGAAATGGTGAATTTTAATTTAGTAAGTAAAAAAGAGTATATAAGTAGTTTATGAGTTATTTAACACAAGTTTTGCTTACATTGGGGCTACATGGCGCTGTGTGAATTGTCCACGCATGTTTATTTATTTATTAAATCCACCCAGGGCTACCATGGCGATCCCTACCGCATCTGCAGCCCCGAGTGCAGTTCTGACAGCGAGTGTCCCAGCTACAAACCTGCCTGCGTATACAATGCTTGCATCAGCCCTTGCACCAACGCTTGCGGTGTGAACGCCGACTGCAACCTCCGCGGACTGACACCCGTCTGCTCCTGCCCAAGGAACATGACCGGCGATCCTTTCACTTTCTGCAGGCCTTTCGAAGCGCGTAAGTTGATGGGTTGATAATTTGTTTTGAGATATCAATAACTTGGTCAGTTAAATTAATAAGGTTTGAGCTTAACCTTGAAGCATTATAGTTGCGTAATTCATTAACGCGGTAAATATAACGGTAATTTTTCTCGGGTGTGCCTCAAGGTTCTGAAGTGGGACCATTGCATTTTTATTCAAGTGATATTGAGAGTTGAGAAAAAGTATACAAATGGAAAAATTTAACTGTAAAAAAAGTGTGCCTCAGGGTTTTCAATAGGTACAATATTATTTTTACTTCCCACAGGTGATCTCTGCGAGCCGAACCCTTGCGGTGCTAACGCTAAGTGCACACCTGGCCACGACCGCACCGGAGCTGAACGACCTGTGTGCACTTGCCCTAGCGGTTACATCGGCAATGCTCTAGTTTCTTGCGAGAGGGTAAGTTTAAAGTCTTTAGTATACTGAAGGCAGCACATCCATCTACTGAAATCCAGTATCAGATGAGACAGATCTCTATGGACTATGTACCTACTATGAATCAATGTTAGCTCTTTTAATACTAGTTTTGGGTAGGGTGATGGCTTCTGTACCTCAAGGTTCATTCACCAAAAAACCTACCGATAGAGATAAATTTTGTGTATGAACTCAAGGTTTGGCGGCCAATATGTTTGTAGTGTATTCGGGGGATATTGATCTATAGGTAGGTGGGTGGGTAGGTTCTGGTTTTGAAAAAAGCAATGGTATAATCATAAATAGTTCAGAGATGCATTAACTAATTGGAGAAACCGAGCTTCGATTGGAGTGAAATTTATTAGATTTCTCAGCCCGTCAGTCAACCAGTATAACCAGTATATTAGGTAAATAGAAGTTTTAGACCCTTTTCTGAGAATCCAAAATAATTACTTAAGACCTTTGTATGTATGTATGTATGAAAGTTGGTTCACGTTTTACCGCGTATGCGTATGCGCGTTTTTTGAAATTATTTAATTTAACATTTGACATAATTATTATTTGATATTATAATATTAATTTAATTCTTGACGACTTCGTTTCATGATAATTGATTACTATTTTAGATTGTTGATTATTTTAATTAATTGTATTTTAGCCTTTAACTATTGGTAATTGTATTCATGAAACTATTTTAAATGACGATGTTTGATTATTACTACGAATAAATGAATATGAATATGAATATGCCATCAATCCACAGGGCGAGTGCGAGCTGGACTCCCAGTGCGCTGACCACCTGGCCTGCGTCGGCTACCAGTGCGTGGACCCGTGCCTCGGCAACACGCAGTGCGGCTCCGGCGCAGTGTGCATGGGCCGCCGACACATCGCTGTGTGCACCTGCCCTAATGGTAAGGTCAACTGCCTAAAGCAAAATATAAATACCCGCTAGATGGCGTTGTTTTGTGATTTAATTTTTTTCCATTGTTTTATATTATTGACATGTAGAAATCCATTTCACGCACATTTTGATATACTTACTAACGGCCATAAGATGAGTAAGGTGGCATGAAAAACGTTCCTCCTTAACAAAAGTTGGTGACTGTAGATACTTTCTCTCTCGGTTATTCCATCATTATCCCGTTGGTAAATGTGTTTAAATGAACCTATGACGACTCTTCAGGAACTGTTGCTTACTGACCACACCGTTTGCCCCCAGGCCGCAACGGAGATGCGCTGGTGAACTGCTACGAATCGCCCTCAGTCGCCGCTCGATACCGATACAAGAGGAACCACGACGGCACTGCTGAGACCGTACTCGAAGATGTCAAAGAAGCGGAGAAACTCGAAGCTCCTACCACCGCAGAAGAACAGCCCGCGAAAAGAGAAGCCACAGAGACCACAGACGAAATAGAGAAGAAAGAAGAATAGGATCCACAGATGAAATAGGAAGATACTCGTACGCGCCAATTTTGTTCAGTTATTTTCTTAGTCAAAGCGAAAAATTTTAACGATTTGAGCATTAATAGATCCAGTTTCGATTCATTTACTTAGCCAAATGTTTCATTAAATATTTTATGTCTTGTATAGGCACTGCCATCAGAGTTAAGTAAGTTGGAGGGAAAGTTATGCTTTTAAAATTAAAAATATTAACACGAGCTGATTTTAGTCTGTGTATGTACGAATACTGTCGACGATTTATGATGACGATAAATACGACTAGCAATGTGTATAACTTGGCATGATAGAAATATGTATAAAAAGTAATCATTATAGTACAAATTTAGAAATTCTCATACTGCCTAAGTTAACGATTAAGTTGTTTTTGTACTAATTTAAGAATTGATTGTATATATTTTTATAATACACAAACATTTACATAAGTACATTCAGTTATTATTTTCCTTAACGTCCAGTTTGCAGTTCACGAAGTTAAATATTAGCCCGAAAATAAGCAAAGCCCAAATGAGAGATAAATAACCAATGACATCACTTTATAGTCCATTGCTGTTTTGACAGTTGAGCTTTAGTTGCAAATATGCATAGAGAAGATAGAGAAGACGCTCTTTTTTCTCTATGCATCATCATCATCATCTTGGCGTTAATTTCCCGGTTGTGCTCTCGGGCACGACGGCCCGGGGTCCGCCTCGACCATAATCCAGGATTTGGCAGGTCAGATAATTACAGTGGAGCGATTGCCATATGACTGTGTGACTCTGCTACCAGGGGAACCTGACCAGATTGGATCATCGTTACACATTCAGTCGCTTGAATATGCAGATTTCATCACGATAGGAGAGGGCACAATGGCCAATAATGCGTGCAATGTGCGGTCAATACATTTTAATAAAGTAGGCTAAATAGAAAGGTACTGTGTTCCGTGAGGGACAAAATTTCTACTGCAAATGTTTGATGAGTATTTGCCTGAATTTGAAACAAGTCTTCTTTGACGAAAAACACGCACAGCTAAGCGCAAAGATGAGCCGTCACAAAAACTAAGGACGACCTAGTCAAAGAAAAGACGCAGCAAAATTGTGCACGGTTTTATGCGGACATGTTATTTTTTAATCCTTTTAGAGCCGGCGTGGAAGCCGCAGCAGGAGCAGTCGTATGGTCAGCACATGGTAGCATACTGGATGTCTTGCAGCTGACAATCTCAGCTGCGCCGGCAGCAGAAGCACTCATCATCTGATGATGAGTGCTTCTGCTGCTGGCGCTTGCCTACCTACCTGCAGTGCAGTAGGCAGTCGAATCAGTCATCTACCAGTGCCGGCCACCTTCTCATCACTATATATTATAAAACCAAGTCCCACGCTGCGTCTGTCTGTCTATTCGCGATAAACTTAAGAACTACTGAACGAATTTCAATGCGGTTTTTACCAATAGACACGAGTTATTCATGAGGAAGATTTAGGTGTGTAATTTGTTAAGGTTCCGTTCCGTTCGAAACCAGGGCGGGTCGCTAGACTTATTTTTAATAAATACAAATTGTATACCCTCCAACTTTTATGCCTCAACACTATAGCCTTCGTGACAAACGAGCCGACAATCAAAGTAGTTTTTACCGCCCATTTCATACCTATTATAGGCGTCCCTCACGTTAAGCGATGGCTGGACGTCGTTATGGATGACATACTTATGTGCCAATAAATCACCACCAAGGATATACCTGAGCGAAGAAGGCAGACTCTGGGCCCTCGTGCGTGAGATCTCAATCGGGACTGACGCCAAGGTGATGATGATGATCACAATTCCATTTCTCAGAATTTTAGGTTAGGGGCCTGCTAAAGTTTAGTTCCGCCAAATCTGCATAGATGGCACTACTTTGCCACTCAATGGCCTTCAGTGGCGTGATTTTAAATGAAATATGTGAAAAGTACCTTAAATAAATATGCAATTTATTAAAATTTAATGTTTTGATGATATATCTCTGTGCTAAACTATTATAAATAACTAAATATTCCTAGATTATCAAAAACAAAACGCATGTTGCCTGACATTGACAGTGTACCAGTGTACACCATGGAACGAAAACGGAACGCATATTTGACATTTTGCCTGAGTTGGTCTTGATGGGTTGATACGTCCTATCGTTCGATTACCGAATGATGAGTGAAATGCTGTATATTTTTGCGTTAATTCTTCGTTAAAACTGTAAATATTAGTTGCACACAATGTCGGACATCAACATGGAGAAGTTCGCGGTGCCGGATTTTGTCCCCGAGCGGTACGTGAGGGAACTAGCCAAGTCGTGCATCGGGGGGGAGGAGCTCGCTCAACAGAAGGACAAGATAGAAACACTGGCGGAAGAGACCGCCAATGCCCTCAAGAAGAATGTGTACGAGAACTACATGCAGTTCATCGAGACGGCATCTGAGATCTCGCAACTGGAGGCGGAGATGTACAAGCTATCGCATTTGCTGAGCGACCAGCGCACGGTGCTCACCACCATCTCGCACGCCGTCGTCCTCGGGAACGAGAACGCCTCCCGCGACTCGCTCGATGTCCAAGACGTGGAAGCGGAGAGAGCCGAGGAACAGCGGAAAAGTAAACTCAACCTCATTACAGAAAAAGTTGAAAATTGTATGAACCTCTTAGATGTTCCGGACAGAACTTTACTCCATGAAGGTGACTTACTAGAAATTGACGCCGAAGAAAACACTGCCTTACAGAGAATGCATGTATATTTATTTAACGACTGCCTTATGTTGACCTCTTGGATATCTAATAGACGTGGACCCATGAGATATAAGTTTCTGATCAGTTATCCTATTAGTACATTAGCCGTTGTAAATGTACGAGATTTGGGTACTGTTAAACAAGCTTTCAAAGTGCTAGTGTTTCCTGATACCAGAGTATTTCAATGTAATAGTATAGCAATAAAAAAAGACTGGCTTGATAAGTTTGATGTAGCTAAGAAGATGCATGTTGAGAAAGAAAACTCTAAACAAAAGAAGAAGGACAGCCAAGACAAGCCAAGACTAGAGTCAATGGAATCACCGAGCTTGTCCGTGGAAGAATTACCATCACCTCAAGTAGCTCCACTTCCGGAATGGCTGGCCGATGTCACCGAGGAGCTAGATGTGCTCATTGTAGAAAGACATTTTCAAAAGACTTATGAACTGATGGTGTCAGCACAAAAAGCTTTAAATACAGAAGAATTTAAAAATCATCCGCAGCAAAGTGAAATTTTGAAAAGAATTGAACAGAAACAAAATGCATTGATTGAAATATTATTGAAGGAACTTGATGTCACTCATAATTGGAGTCCAAGAGGTGGTCTGCAATCCTCGAGGCATCCGGTGCTAATACTCAACAAGTTTAACATGACTAGTCAGGCGTGTGAACTGTTCTTAGCCATCTGTAGCCATACAGTTAAAGTTCATGTTAAGGGAGTGCAACTAGAGGGTTCCATAAACGTTTATGTAAAACAAGTTGGTGAAATATTCTTTTGTTCACTTAGTGATGCATTGACAGAATTCACTGCTTTGTTTCCTAAAAACAAAATTAGTGCATTTATAGTGTGGGGGAGCATGCAGCTAAGGATGCTAATGAGTCAGCTAATCAAACAAATTTTTACTCCACAGTGCCCTCTAGATTTAGTATTAGAATGTGTGCAGAGTCTAAGAGACCAGTGCACTCTCTTCTGTGAGTTTGGTCTCGACCTGAGATTCCAGATGAACAGTTGCTTACGAACACCTATTATCAAAGCATTGAAAGAATACAAAGAGAAGATTGTAGATTCTATGAAAGCGAAAGTGTCGGAAGACAAATGGACTCCTGTAGCGATGCACACTAAGGCAGGAGTTAATAAATTTTTGTCACAGATGGAAAATTTGGGCCTTATATTAGCTAAGTTTGTTATAAATGAGACATGGGTGGACCTGTCAAGTAGTACGATATGGTTCGCTCAGTCTGTTGTTACTGTACAGAAAGTAGGTCTGCAACTTGTTACAAGAGATATGATGGATGTTTTGGATGAATGTATTTATGCCATCTTCAATTCTCGCCTTATGCTCTCTATAGGGAATGATTCTAGTTACTCTCAGAAGAATTTCAAGTTTATATTAGATACAGTAATGCCTCTTCTTCTGAGGAAATATAAAGAGGAAGTCGGTTATGACAATGAGAGATTAGTGGCTTTGGCAAAGAAGTTTGGAGTCAATGTGGCACCACCGAAGAATATCACGAAATATACAAGTAATGAATATTTATGAGAATAGTCATAATAATTATGTGGAACAGATAACAATGTATGTTGGTGTATAAAATTATTTTTATTATGCTGAAGCTTTAATACTGTAATATATAGATAGTAAGCATGCAAGATTTTTATAAGTTTATTTAAATAACTGATCAAATTAAAATTTATATCAAGTTGTCAATATGAAATTTTAATAAACCTGTAATGGTTGATGCAAATCTACTTTCTTCTGGTATTTCCGAATAAAATAACATATTTTTGATACAATAATATTTTATTTTATTTTAATGATTAAACACACACTATTTACATAATTTAATACAAATACAATACTGCTACCTATAAATAGGAATGTTATATATTTACAGGTTTGCTGTTTTATATTCTATGACTAACCTAAAGCAATCATGAGTGAACTTTAGGGTAATATATTGCTCAAACTATATAGGTAAGAATAGTTGGTACCTATAGGTATAAATAGTTCGTTTATGGAACAAATAATGAGATTAATATAGGTATTTGCTTTATGGAGTCACTACCATCAATACTGCAGACATATTGAATTTTGCATTTCATTAGAATAAACAAGTTAAGAATATATCAAAGAACTGTTATTTAACATGACAGCCTTTTCCTGCAAACATTGCACACTTTCAGAGCTGGGCAATATTTTTAGTGACGGTAAGAAATTACCACAGCCTATGGATGTTCATTGCCAGAGGTATCACTTCCTTGTTGCGGACATTGTAAAAACTTATTCCCCTGGTGGAAAGTGGTATCATGCCCATGACACTTACAATCCATACTAAGGCTTCTTACAACAAACCGCAGCTGTATTGCCAATTTGGGGACTAGACTGGCATGCCTTATGCCTGTACTGTAAATAAGTGGCTACTTATACACCAAACCAGAACACAACAGCGCCCGCATTATTACTTGGCGGCATGATATCTAGGCGGACTCCGCAGGTTTGACCAGCCACGAGTAAAAACCACAAACTTATTCATTCTCCATTAGCGACTCAATAAAACTGTTCCCATTTATCAACTTCGTGGTCAACACAACAAATTCTACGTTGGAGTCTTCTTGCTGGCTGATAGTCCTCAGTGCTGATATCTCTTGGTACGTGCAGCCTCCAATGAAGAAGACTAGGATGACCTTGGGCGTCTCCAAGCATGAGGAGTTCTCACTGGAGATTGAGTTGCGACGGGCCATTCGCGGTTGGAGGGTTTGCAGTTCATCCACTGTTGGCCCCGGCAGCAGGCCGAGGACGTCTTGGATACCTGCAAGGGGCAATGTACGGTATCATAATCAGCCAGTTAAAGGAGCTGTGCCGGCCAACGCAATTAGTGCGCGCTTCGAGCTCTATTATGGGTCAGTTTGAAAACCAGCGCTGTGTTTGGCTGCTGCCATTCATAGCATTTAGCTGAGGCTGGTCCAAATTGGTCCGATGACGCATCGCCCTGCTTTCTTATTATGTTAGTTTTAAGTTTTTTTAATGTGTTATTGGACCAAATAAAGATATGGATATGTCTGTCTACAATTATGGTATCGTAGAATGGGGTTACTTTGATATGCTGGGGTTCTACATTGATCACTCACTATTCTCTGATAAAGTTCTAAGAGAATATGGCTGCTTTACAGTATTGTCGCTTATCAGAGTTGTCACATGTATGACGAGCTTTGTTTGCATAGAAATAACACTTGATTAATAGAGAAAAGTGAGTGATAAATGTAGCCCCAGGATATTAAAGAAACCCCACTTTACCAGTAGCAATTTCCACAGCATTATTCTGAAAATTTTTCATAAGGACCGACAATCACTAGAGTTGTTTCTGAAACCTGCAAATCTAGATTTTCTATGATTGCAATCGAATTCTAGACTGTCAACCTTCAATAACAACTCATGGGCCCACGGAATACCAGCGCTGTGAGTCGCTTCTTGCGCTTCAGCAGATGTTAAGTGGGTATAATTTAAGCTGGCCGCCGTGGCACCGACAGTGCCATGGGAGGCTACTCATTGTTTTAAATGTTTTAATTAGTAATGGTTTCCTTTGTCAATTATGTAACTGTTGTGTTGTGGTATGCTATGTGTAATAAATGTCTCTTCTAGTAGTAATGGTCGTCTAGTGATAAATGTTCTAACTTTTATAAAACTAATTACTTTTCACTTTTAAAAATTTTGGGTTGTGTTCTGATGATGTCCTTCACTGCTGGACTTGAACCCCGTCCACACATATGCAGCCCATAACAGTTAATTTCTACACTTGAGCCTCCTCTCCACCATATTAGTGAAGCTGGGTTATAATCTTTATGATTGCCAGGTGGGTTGGAGATCGCAGTGTTGAAAAACAAAAAATACTGTCTATTCCGTAGCCCACGGAAGTACTAGTTAGTCCTCCTCTAAAAGTAAATTCAAGCTAGCGCAGTGTCAAAGAAAAATCACCCTTATCGAGAAATATTCTTCGGCGCTGTCCTAATTGGTAGCGGTAACGTATAGGACCATCTGCTCATTCGTCGCTAGGGCAATATTTAAAATTCCACATTCATATCAGATGAGTGCTTTAACGTATGTGTCATAGAAATCAAACAAAACATTACGATAGCTTATCTGTCCATTCCACTGAATGCGGCCGCGACATAATGTATTATTAATTATCAACCAGGATAAGAATTTTGTATTAACTGTTTTTGATTGATAATAAACATTTTTGCTGAAGGAATTTGAAGTTTCACAAAAATACATGGCACGTAAAATTGGTTCGGCAAGCCTTGCAAGCTCGAAACGGTTTCATTGTGAAAAGGTATCAGATATAATGAAGAGATAGATATATAGAAACACTCTTTAAAGAGCCAAGCCCCCTAACTCAACAAACTCCAAACGGACAGTTTTGACCCATTCCTGTAAAAATAAGAAGAAATTCTGAATTGATCTGAATAAATAAGCGCAAAAGTCGATGCACATTATTTACCGCTGCCATACGTATACAGGTTGACTTTAAACTAATTAATAACAAACAACTTTTACTAAGGCACCAACTCTTAAACTAATTCTGCCAAAATGTATGCAACAGCTGATTTTCTTTTGCGATTTCAAAAGTCCAATTGGCGCCGTAGTGAAATTTGACTGTTATCACGAGTACATACATACCCCTTGGTACCAAGAATTAATTTAAAGTCACCCCGTGGTGCGCCCCTCTTGGTATCAAGAATTAATTTAAAGTCACCCCATAGTGCGCCCCTCTTAGTATCAAGAATTAATTTAAAGTCACCCCATAGTGCGCCCCTCTTGGTATCAAGAATTAATTTAAAGTCACCCCGTAGTGCGCCCCTCTTGGTATCAAGAATTAATTTAAAGTCAACCCATAGTGCGCCCCCCTTGGTACCAAGAATTAATTTAAAGTCACCCCATACTACGCCCCGCTTGGTACCTAGCCCCATACTGCGCCCCCCTTGGTACCTAGAATTAATTTAAAGTCACCCCATACTGCGCCCCTCCTTGGTACCAAGAATTAATTTAAAGTCACCCACCCCATAATGCATACATAATTCAATCATAATCATCATCACAGCCCATGACAGTCCACTACAGGACTTATGGCCTCTCCCACGAAAGGGGAGGCTATTGCCATAATCTCCACGCTGGGCAGGCGAGCTGGAGATTGGACGACACCCACGAGTGTAAGGGTTCGTGCTATTCTACTCTGCCGGACACCACACAGCTAAATAAATTTAATGTCACCCCATAATACATACCCCTTGGTACCAAGAATTAATTGAAAGTAACGCCATATGGTTTCTAGTCTAATGTTTCTATTTCTCACCAGTCCAGCCTTTGTTCTTCGCTATGTGCTCCGCGAGACGCACCGTCAGCGGCGTGTACTTGCAAGAGAGGTAGCTCTTTTCAGCTGATTCCGACTCGGAGTCGTCTGACGTCAGGTGAAATGTCTGCAAATGGAGGTGGTGCATAGATAGACGAAGAAGTATCGGTCGATTAGTGGTGAGGGGTCCGACTCGTAACGATGGTACATCACCTCCTTCTGATATACCATCTCGCTCTGTTCAAAATTCTAAATAATCTTCATTTAAACAATTTGGCCGATGTCGATGCATCGCCTTCATAGCCGATTAGGCCAATGCTTGCTTTGCATTTGAGGAAAAAGACGCGGGCAGACGTTCCACCCTTATGTAGTAGATATGTCGCAGCCAAATGGTTAAATTAGCCGGTTAATTAAACGGCTAGCTATTTAAGCAGTTATTTAATTGAAAATTGGCCAAATTCATGAACTTTGAAAGTAAAGTCAAATGAACGATATTGCCTCGAGTTTACGGAGCTCTTCCATTCATTGTTCATTGTAATGCTAACCTAAACTAACCGAATAGAAACCTAATGCAAACTATTATTATACTTTGAAGTTATTGTGTGTAGGTTAGCATTGGAACAATGTGTGGAAGAGCTGCGTAAACTCGAGGCAATATCGTTCTTTCAACATCACTTTAAAATCTTATGAAACTGGCAAATTTTCAACTAAATAATTGCTCAAAAAGCTAGCCGTTTAGTTAACCGGCTAATTTAACCATCCGGCTGCGACAGATATACCAAAGATCTGCACGAACCGCTTTGGTTCGACCTTTATAGTATAGTCCATCGTCGGCCGCATCGTCGCTACCATCTGGTGAGGTGGCAATCAAATGCTTGCTTATGCGCTCATTACATTTGACTAAATTCAGAAGCAAAAAGCGTGAAAGCAAGTCAAATGGAAATGTATTTCGCATAGAACAAGGTAAATTTTTGTACCACTTATATAACTGTTACGCGTCGCTACGCTTTCCAAAAGGCGTGATACAAAAATGAACCTTATTCTGTGAGCAATACATTTCACTTTGATTAGCTCTCACACCTTTTGCTTCTGAATTTAGTCGACTGAATTTAGCCAGGCGTAATAAGCGCATTAGGTTTAATGTAAAAATAAAAATTTAACCTACCTTCCTAAGCACAGCATACTGCCTGGTACCAGTCTGTGGCTTCAATAGCCCACACTTCTCCAAGTTGCACAGTGTGAGCCAGGCCTGAAGTCCATAGGTCTGTACCACCTCGCGTTTGTAGTACTCTAGGACTTTGGGCTTCAGCCCAGATCCGGTGACGCACTGGAGGCATATCAGACGCAGCACCTGTTCGGAAGACTTTTTTATGCTATTCAGTGACAAACGAGCAGACAGACCACCTGATATTTAGGTTGCAGGTAACAAAAATTCAGAACCGCAGGTGTGCTGTCACTGTAAGGACTAAGATGAAATGCCTCATGCCTGTAATTTGTAAGTGCACTAGCTGCGGAACGCGATTTCGCTCGCGTGGACCAATAAGGGTTTATTTACCATATAAACCAGATGGTGCTAAGTCTGCTGTCAAAGTTCAAAGTACTGGCGGGATGTTGGACAGACACAACAGCCAATGACACGGCTTTATTTCGACAGCATTCTTTACGCCTTAGTAACGCCATCTGATGGATTAAAAAAAACTGAAAGCTAAAATTTTTTTATTTCTTGCAAGTCCCGTGGGAAATTTCTGGACTCCTACTCTGTGATTGGCGATGGGCAGTTCAATAATTTATATTTTGGATTTCGAATGGGAGCTAACGCGAATCAAAATTCCACCAGGTGGCGCTACTGGATCGTGGGGTTCTATTGCCAAAATACCGTCAAAAGCCAACTGTTAGATTTTAGCCAATAAAATGAACGGCGATATTTTACTATGACAAGAATTTAATCGCCAGTGGCGCTAATTGGTGTGCAAAAAGACCTCTAATACACCTCTTGATCGATCCCATATCACAGTCCAAAGGAAAAACTGTAGCCGGGAGCTCATTCCACATCCGAATCTTACGAGCGAGAAACCTTCGAACCTTCGCCTGGACACAACCAGAGGGTCTACGTAGTGGGGATGACTACCCAGCAAACGGGCGGATGGTGCGATGGGGATACCAACCTTGGTGAGGGGCGCCTTCTGAGCGATGAGGTCCTCAATGAAGAGAGACACCTTCTCATTGTCTACGCAGTTCAGAAACTCCTCCTCGCACTGCACCGTGTCGTGGAACTCGAACGAGTCTGTTGTCTGTAAAGCGTTCGAAATTAATGGGGTTTGTTTTTATTACGTTCACCAAGGAGCGTCGGTGGCCGAGTGTTTAAGGTATCTGACTAGTAAGCGAGAGGTGCCAGGTTCGAATCCCACTGTAGCCATGTACCAATGACACATTTCCGAGTTATGTACATTACTTGAATGCCAACCTATACACTTACGGTGAGGAAAAACATCGTGATGAACCCTGCACTTCAGGCGACTGAATGTGTAACCATGATCCAATCTAATCAGGTTCTCCTAATAACAGGGTCACGGAGGTCAAACGGCAGTCGCTCTATTGTCATTATCTGATCTGCCTTATCCTGGATCATGATCAAGCCGGACCCCAGGCCCTCAAGCACGAAAGCACAACCGGTATATTGAGGCCAATCGAAGAGTCAGGATTTCAAAGCCCAAAAGTTTGTTGGTACAGAAGTTTCATATGAACAACCACGCGCTTTTATTGAATAGGTTTTAAATATATATACTTATGTTAAATTTAGATATACAAATGTAACTTGCTCCATGAGTTTTGTATTATGAGTATTGTGATGTCAAAATAAATAATGTCTATGTCTATGTCGATATCGTGTCTCGAGCCAGGGATGCCACAGTCCGGATTACACGATATGTATGTGGTATGATTGATTGTTGGTTGATGTAGGTATGATTGTTGGTTCCAAGAAAATTTTTTGTTATGTTTTATACGCTGTTATGTGTATGTGTGGTATTCCAATAAATTAATAAATAAATTTCGTGCGTGGATAAAAGTGGAAAAAAGTGTCATTTACATAATGTTTTAAACTATCGCCGTTACTATCACACATTTTAAGGGTATGTTCCGGGTTTCCTATCGCGTACCTTTGTTGACGTCCGGCGTTCGCAGCTCTCCTGTCATCCCGTGACCATGATGCATGCAACTGCGTCGAAATATCGGGCTACTCGTCAACAAAGGTATGCGGTAGGAAACCCGGAACATACCCTTAAAATGTGTGTCGTGTACCTCCTTGATGTACTCGGCGATGGCGGTGTGCGTGGCTAACGCCTGTTTGCTGGCCAGCATCTGAGGCAACCGCGTGACGAATTGTTTGATCTCCTGGACCGATTTTTCATTATGCCGCTCGTCGAGCTGTGTCTTTATCACGCGCGCTTTCTTGGAGAGGGCAGCGCCGACCTGTGGGTGAGAGGGTGGTTTTTAAGACACTATTAATATAGAGACAAATCATCAAGTCGTCGCACGTTGACTTCGATATCGTCTAGTTTTATTAATGATTTAGGAACACTCTTCTCCGAGAGACATGAATGATATACATAAGTGCAATACAGGCGTCTTTAGTCGAACTTTACAACGTCAAATACATATACGGTATCTCATACGCCAAGACATGAAAACTCACTGTAGTGAAGTTACTCGCTGAAGTAAGTTTAACACATTTCTCTTACGAAATTGTATCCAGAGAAAGCGATCTACGACCCTAAATATATTGCAACAAAGGCGAATTTAGGTTATCTTTGATTAACGTAGTGAAGTTGCACTATAATAGTCGGTAAACATCTGCTACCTGGAGTCAAGTAATGTGCGCTGTCACTTCAGATTTCGAGTCGTCGGCGACCTTAACGACTTTGCAATAAAGGCGTCTTTTGCTGAACCTTGACTAAAACTAACCGTTGTGAAGTTGCAGTCCCTGAGCTCGGTGAACAGTTCCTGGAGTTGAGCATGATGCGTTTCTTCTCACGCGCTGTCACTTCAGAATTCGAGTCGTCGGCGACCTTAACGACATTGCAATAAAGGCGGCTTTTGCCTAACTTCGATCAATACTAACCGTAGTGAAGTTGGAGTCTCTGAGCTCTGTAAACAGTTCCTCGCTGGAGTTGAGTATGATGCGTTTCTTCTCGCGCGCCGTCACCTCAGGATTCGGGTCGTCGGCACTCACGAACTTGTGCCCGGGGAATGTAGCCGTTGAGTTCTTTATGCCGAACAGCTCGTCTGTAATGCAAACGTCATTTTATAAGACGAGATGGAGATTGTTTTACCCCAGTTAAACAAGCCAGCACCTGATGGAAAGCGGTAACGTCGCTCGTATAATCTATAACCCATACATTTCGGTTTAGGTTCAATTCATATCGGAATGCCGACGGTCGGTAGTCAGCAGTGATCGACCAAATGTCACGCCATATTAAGTTTAAGCTTAATATTATAGGAACGGGCGCGCGTCGTCACATGGACGGAGTGTTTCTAATGGAGATGATATACCGTCACGGGGTGAAACTAGGTCTCGAGACTATTCAACCAGTCCCAGGTTACCCAGCGGTAGACCTTAGTCAACTGTGAATGGCCTTAGAAATGTAAATGCAAAAGAGGAATATGTTGTATTGGCTCTATGTGTGAGTTTCAGAGAACCAAGAAACACAAATCGACTGACAAAACGTCGCTTGAAAAAGTTTCGACCTTTCATTAAAAATGTCGACTCCTATTCAAGCGCTTTAGCGGACGGCTAAGAAACCTACGCTTTTCCTGTTAATGTGTAGGTACCCTAAACAGTATAATCTTAGACCCTTATCGCTCTAAATTATAACGTATTTACCAAAACCAAACCATAGCCGTTCTCACATGCCATCTTTCTTTTTCAAGGCCAGAGACAACACTCACTGTTTCTAAACAAGCTTCCCCCAGTAATTACTCTAATAATTAGTAAAAAAGACACGAGCCACCCACCAATGAGTCCCTCGTAAGTGAGCTGCGTAGCCAGGGCAGCAGGTAAATCCACCGCCCGGTCTAGCAGCAACAGCTGATCGACGCACGCCGTGCCGCCCGCGCCCGCGCCGCGTTGCCAGCCCGCGTCTTCCTTGTTCAGACGGCAGAGGAGGTCCCATACCTGGGCGAGATAGAGGATAGGATAGTGCGTGCGTTTTATTAAAATTATCGATATAAAAAGGCAAAAGAAACGAGTGTGACAGCTATAACATATATATTATAGCTGTGATGGCGTAATAGGCGTCAGTTTTCTTCTGTATAGTTTTCCCATTGGCGACCTTTGATGTAAAAAGTAGTTAATGTTAAGTGTCCGACTGAAGCTTCGGCTTCGGCTTCGGCCTCCTTCAGCCAAAAAAACACCTTCGATTAAATCTACGGCTTTTTGACAAATAAATTGCAAGGGAATTTTTTTATCATCTCCTTTTAAGATCTCAACCTTTGGAGATGATTAAATTACTTTTCTATATTATATAGTCTTTGTACCTATACATAAGCCTTCAATATTAAAGTTTTAAAATCATTTATATTATTAATTGTAGCTTGTGGCTAATCTTGAAATTTCTTAGCGCTTTTAAGCCTTCGGCTTCGGCTCGACCAGACCTTCGGTCGGACAGATCCTAAACTGGCTACCTACCAAATTTCATCCAAATTTGTTCATCCGTTTATGTTAGAAATTTTATTTGCGTACACACGCAAATAAAATTTCGCATTTATAATATTAGTGGGATATTTTTTTCTATTGGAACATATTTATTGAGAGGTCAATTCTAGAGGAACTGGAAAGTAAGCTTATTAAAACATCTGTATTACCCATCTCTTACAAAGAAATATTTTGAATCTTTGAACTTAGGACGCCTGCCTGACGATAAGTATCACAAAAACCTATTAAAGCATCTCCAGGGATGTAAGTCCACAACTTAAGTACCTACCAATATGTAGGAGAAAATTCACTTGGTACAGAACATATAATCATAAAATGACAGTTTTGGTCCTTATGTGAGAATGAGTTTACGAAGGTCTTTTTTTGCTCATAGAATGATAATGCGCTCTTTTCGGTTTAATATTGAAATGAACTGAATCACAACTGCAATAAAGTGAAAATACTATCCAAATGGATCTCCAACCCACCTGCCAAGGGATTATGGCAATAACTTCCCCTTTCGTGGGAGGGGTCCTAATTGATACAGTGAACTGTTATAGGCTGTGATGGCCATCTAAAAGGTCAATATGCAACTGATTTGTATAGCATTATTTCACTGATCTTCACGGTACCTGTTTGGCAGCGACACCTTTTCCAAAGACCCTGGGCACAATCCCATACAACTGCTGTACGGTGCGCAGTGCCTGTGCCGCATTGTAGATGCACGTCGGATCGCCTTCCAGGTAGTTCTCCCTAAGAAGTTGTGCAACTTTGGTACATTAAATTGAAATGCAAGATGTAAGAAGCAATCAGTAACATATAACTTGACGACCTGAGTGGTTCAGTGGTCAACATGCCGGTTTGCCACGCAAGAGGTCCCGGGTTCGATTCCTGGCCAGGCAAAAATTGAAATGATGAATTTTAATTTCTGTTACGGTTCTGGGTGTTCTATGTATAATATGTATGTATATAAAAGTATATGTATAAGTAGTTTATCAGTCTATCTAGCACCCATAACACAAGCTTGCTTACTTTGGGGCTAGATGGCGCTGTGTGAGGTTGTCCACGATTATATTATATTATATATATATTATTATATAAGATTGTGTGAAGGGAGGACAAAAGAAAAAACTCAAAGTGACTCAATAATAGTGACTCAGAAACAGTATTGATTCTGAGATAGAATTGAAAATTGTTGCTTAATTCCAACTCAATTTATTATTTAAGTTTTCTTTCCAGCTAACCAGCCAGCTAACACTTGCCTTGATGCATCAAGAGTTTCATCTCAATAGTTACAGTCATTCTACATACTTAGAATCCTTAAGCCTTTAAGAATCGATTGGATGAACATTTAAAGAAAACCAAAATTAATTAATTGAGAATGTCAATGGGTTGAGGATAATGAGATACAGACATATCAGTTGTTCCAACTGCCTGTTTGTTCAGGAAAAATAATAATAATTTATAAAAAATAAGTATCTGTTTCGTTAGAACCCAGAGTTTCATCCTATTATTATAATTTTGCTTTTGAATATATACCTACAGTACTTTTTGTTTCTGTGCTTTAAAAAGGACATCAGAGAAAGTATTACCTAAAATCATTCTGCAACTCCAATGACATGACATCACTGTCAAATGGAAATAAATCACACTTGAACTCCTGTATGGAAAGACTGGACATCACTCCACGGTTGGTCAAGTGCTTCTCACACAGCTCACTGCGGCGCGGCACGAAGAACAGGTGGAATTCCACAGGAATGCTTTGTTTTGACCTAAAATGTATTTAAAAATAAGTCCACTTATTTGGAATATTATTATAATACTACTCAGTGACAAAGGGCAGCCCATCTCCGATGGAACGTGGTAACTGTCACCCATAACATATAATCATACTCTTCGGTATCATTTCTTCGGTATCGGTTAGCATTACAAGTGCTGGAGCATTCACTGAATCTTAGAGCTAATCATTTTATATGGTGAATCTGAAGAGATTCATCATCTTAGCCAATAATAGTCCACTCACTGCAGGGCTTCTCCCACGAAAGAGGAGGTTATTGCCATAATCTCCACGCTTGGCAGGTGGGTTGGAAATCTCAGTGTTATAAATATAACTATGGAAAACGTTGCTGCCCATTTTCCAGCCTAGGAGAGTCTAGAAATTTTGCCTCGAAAACATTAGTCGCTTCGTTTGACACATACGAGTGTAAGGGGTTGATGCTATTCTACTCTCTAAAACCTGTTTTCTGTCAAAAGAAGAGCATACTGTACCTCAAGGAAAGTATGTAGTCTGCCACCAAATCCATCAATGACAGTTTGGGCCGTGATATGAACACAATGTGTTTGACGGATATAGTAGGTAAACTGCCTGGCCTTAAGGGAAACATGTCAGTGACTTCATGCTCTGTGAGTAATGCGTATTGAGCCACAAGGCCCACAGGACCAGCCAACCACTCGTCCCAGATTGTCACCTGTAATTTTTTTATTCTGTTTGAATTTCAGTTTTCTAATGGATATGTAATTATTTGAATACAACAATACTGGTCTGATAAAATATATATTTTCAAAGGGTTTATCCTCCATATACTAGAGCTAAATTAAAAATTATAGTTACTTTCCGCCCCTCGCAAAGTTGCAGAAGGTTTAACAGTTCTTTTCTCATTGTTTCTTGAATAAGAGCCACATTTAGTCTTCCACCAGATAAGTGGCTACTCATTTTTGTGTCCTTCATGATTTAGCTAGCTAGCTATTAAAATAAAATAATATTATCAGCAGGAAAACACAAAGTACACAATCACAAATGACCAACCAAAACAAATCTATAAAAAAACATGGACTGTTTGCAATCATACAAACCCAGTATGTCATTTTGACAGTTGTGACTACGAACTATAAAACCAAGTACTTCTTTTGTAAAACGATCCATGGATGAAGACATGACTGTATAGGTATAGAGCTCTTTGCCTAATAGAGTTGTGAGGAGTTCGCAGGAGGAGGTTGATAAAACGCCATATATAGCTCACAGGAACCCACAACAGATTTTGGTGAACTTGTCGGTCCATTATGATTCTTTGAATTCAGAATCAAATCAAAAGTCTCCACATTAGTGGAGGCTTTCCCCATTATCTTCACGCTTGATAGGCGGGGTTAGATATAGTAGTATGAAAACGATAATATTGCTGCCTGCCTATTTTCTGGTCTACGGAGAGCCTAGGTCCGAGGTGGTCATAGACTTTGTCCAAACGGAGCGAATTTCCTGCTAGTCGTTTCACATGACTTAATTTAACAGGTTGGTTGGTACTGAATTCAGTTCTGCCGGATACCACTACTTCTTGAGCCTCCTCCACGTTAGTGGATGTCATTGTACAAAACCACCGCGCTTGGCAGGAGGGTTTAAATTGTACTGTTAACAAAAAAGTACTCAAAAGAAAAGGCTGCTGCCCATTTTGTGCTTCAGGGAGGTAATAATAGTCAATTGTATGTACGACAAAGGGGTAACTGCCATCTGACCTCTTGACCTACCAGGGAAGCCTGACCAGATTGGATCATGGTTACACATTCAGTCGCCTGAATGCGCAGGTTTCATCACGATGTTTTCCCTCACCATAAGAGCATCGGTTCGTGTTCAACTTAACTCAGAGAAGAGTCATTGGTCCATAGCCGCAGCGGGATCGAACCCGGTAGCTCTCGCTTACAAATCGGATACCCTAACCGCTTAAGAGAGCCTCGGTGTATAATAAAAATTCTGAATCTCAAACTTTATATAAAATAAATAAAAATTAGTAATTGTTAATATTTTTTAAATGGCCTTTTTGACATTAGATATGCGTATATTAAGAAATATTTGGTGTATGTTATACAAAAATTCACTAAGCCGTCTCCTACCAGGTGGTATGTTTTGGTATGTTTTGATAATAATTCTTGGATTTTTAGAAAACAGGTGGCAAAATGGTAATGGTGCAGTATGTTTTTAGAACAAGCTAGCCCTTTCATTTGATACCAAACACGATAGGTTTCTAAAAAAAATGTTCAAATCCCATACAAGAAATTTACGATGACGTCATCACTGCTCCCCCCATGGGAATATTTTTGAGAACAACCTTTACCTTTAACCTTTATTTAACCTAAAGTACTCGTGTACCAAATGGCTATCATGTACATTAATATTTGCTTTGTACACCGTCCACTACTACGACACATACCGTATCTGTTTTTTCTTAGTTATATCTTCCTCTTGAATCACTCTATCTATTGTTGAAAATCACATTAAAACCCGTTACGTAGTTTAAAAGGTCTAAGCGTACATAGATACATAGGGACTGGAGGCTTACCATGAACTCTTATAGCAGGACCTAAACAGAACTGCCCTGCTAAGAACGAGACAGCGCTATGCGTGTCATATAAGCTTGTCTCGTTCAAACTGAAAGCAATACTGTTTAGGTCCTGCTATAAGAGTTCATGGTAAGCCCCCTGATGGCGGGAAGCGATTAGTTTTATACATGGTTTTAATGGTTTTGTACTATGTATTGATTCTGTGGATAATACTTACCGTTGTACAGCTCTACTTTGTCGTTATCTATTGGAAAACACCAACCAATGTTTGTACGACATTCATAATATATTTTCATTGCTTTTATTGATAATATTAGTGCTAAAGACAATATAATTAAAAGGTAAATTTTAAGAGAGGCGGGTAATCCCGTTCGAATCGGAGCCGGCCGACTGGGGAAGTACTACACCAACTTACCTTACAGAATACCGCAGCCAAACATACTATTATAAATAATATTGTGTTTATCCCGGTGAGTAAGGTCTCCAGTGCTCCATGGGGTGGGGATTTGGGGAACCGTGGCTTTGGCAGTGGAGGGGCATTTGCCTTTTTGCTGCCAGGGCAACGTGTTATAGAGGTGGACAACGCATTGGCGATACCTTTGGTATCTCTAATGTCTATAGGCAGCGGTGACCAGTTTCCAGCAGGTGGCCCGCTTGCCTGTTTGCCTACCGTATAACATAAAAAAAAAATAATGCGCAAAAGACCGGATTTGGTGCATCGTTAGGCCTCCAGCCCACGACCGGCTTTTTGTGATCGATTTTTTGTAGGAGAACAATGAAACGTACTAATTTTAATAGTGAAACGCACACGTCCCACAAAAAGTCGGTCGGAAATAAAATCGGTGAATCCAGACCGATCCGATTATCGGTAATAAGTGGAACGTTCATAAATGTATGACGCAATGCACACTACTTACAGTTAGTCGGCTGCGTACACTTCAGGGAAGAGACATTGTGGACAAGGTTGTGGCATTGCTCGGTGATGGCTATCGATATCGAGAACATAATAAAAGAAGAAGAAAAGCGGCCTGCTTTTTACAACACAGGATCGGCTGAGTATCATCGAGTACATCCACCTTCCTCCTCAAATCCATGACGTGCTCCTCCCATGACACCCAACGACAAAGTGACGGATGTGTGCGTTGAGTCGCTCACAAAATCGGTCATAAGAGTCGGTGGGAAAGTTGGTCAGATTATCGGTCAATAAAATCGAACACGGTCGTGGACGGGAGGTGTAAATAAATTAAATTGGCTGAAATAAATGTCTATTAGCTGTCCCTTAAAAAATAACCGTTACCGCCACGCCTCCACTACGACACTCCTGCGCTAACGCTACGCACCGCTACGCCAACGCTACGCACAGCTACGTTACCGTTCCGCATCCACCACGACTCCGCAACGCACTTCTACGACACCGCTACGCCAACGCTACGCTGCTGCTGCGCTCCCGCTACGCTGCCGCTACACTATTGCTAACCTACTCTAATTTTTCAAAATTTTGTCTTCATATGGTCAATTTTTTTAGACGATACGATGATTCAAAATCCTATTTACTTTACGCATTTCATTTAAGGTATCCCACTCACGGGTAACCTGTTCCAGTCCTTAAAGAGGACACCGCAGCCTATGGACATTAAGATTCGCATAATCCTCAAAATGCAACTTCAAGAATGAGGTCTCGAACCCGGTATAATATTGTAATAGCTGCTATCACAGCGCCATAGTATGATGTTTTGCCACACTTTTCCAACTTATTACAATATTTTCTATTCGTAAAGCTATATGCATCGGAACACCTCACCCCCTGCACTATGAACCCCGCCCTCTTCTACCTACGCTGCAGCCAGTTTCCCGGTTTACGCACACTTACTACTACTACAGTTACTACACTTTGTAGTCTAGGTGTGTAGTCCAGCTTACGTTTATCGTTGCAACCTACTCTTTTCACGTTCACCTGCTGTGCTCGAAGTCTAGACTATCAAAGCTGTATTCAAAGCTGACAATGCCTACTTTACTTGTAAAAATGTAAATATTTTATGCGATTCAAAGATTGTTGGCATTGTGGAACGAACCCCATAAACTCGTAGGTATTGTACAAGGCGACTAATGTTTCGAGGCAAAAGATAGTCTTCGTAGGCTGGTAAATAGAATGCAGCGTTTCCCATTGTTATATTTAAGACACTGCGACCCGCCTGCCAAGTGTGGAGATTATGGCAATAATCTCTCCTTTCGTGGGAGAGGCCCTAAGTCCTGCAGCGGACTGTTATGGGCTGCGTTGTGAAGGGTTGTTCTTGGCTGTTAAGCCATTAATGACACCCGTGAAGGTCCAATACATAGGGAATCGTGTCAAAGAATAAATAAATTAACAGTCAATATGAATTGACATTTCACTACATGCTTATTGAATCCAGCTGACATTCTTCCTAGAGGTGCTGATTCTTTGGAAATCGTAAATAACTTTTTATGGAAGCTCGGACCTTGCTTATTAATAATTATGATAACAATCGCTACATGTTAGAAATCGATCGGCCATTTGAATTTGAATCTGACAAAGTTTATATAAATGACCGTTCCATTGAAGTTTTTAAGCTAGTGCTAGTCCTAGGAAAATGGTTGACTAATTATTTAGAACATTTCATTTTTATATTTGGCATGTGAATGTTTTTTTTATAAACTTGGGTCAAGTTGTTTGAAACTCAATATACCTATTGCATTAAATTTAGGCGATGACGACCAAGAAAAAGCATTGCACCCCTATGATCCAACACCAACCTTTAAATGATACCGAAATTCGCTAAGTTACTCTTAACGTTATGATTTGTGACACCTAAATCATCATACAAATGATACAGATTTGTGACACCTAAATACTTAGGAATATCTTATGGCATCAACATAAGCGTCGCAGAAGTTTAGTGCAATCGGGTAAAGGACTAAAATGCCCAGTCCATCAATGATTGTACGAAATTTTTGCATGAGGATTTTTCATAATGACCTTAGACGAATAAGATAAGTCACATTTCATCGAAGTCTCATCGGACGAAGTCGCGGACAAAAGACATTTTCTCACGCACATATTTCTACCGCGCGAAACGACCAACCCGTTCCTATACATGAGTAGCTAATATGCATTTCAGTGTACAGTCGAAAACTTTTTCAGCTGTCGTACCAGGCTATAGAGATACGTAGGGGCGTATAGTCGGGCCGGGCCGTTATCTGTTGCTGAGCCGGCGTGCGCGCGTCGGCCGATCGATTTCCCCACCAAACAAACTGAATTCAGCCATTCTCAACCGCCTGTGACAACGCGAACACGCTCCCGACGACCGCTGGAGCGAGCGACGTGTTTATTACCGCACTAGTAGTGTAAAATGTGAGTTGGATCCAGCGATAAAAATATGCGACACAATTTCTGCTGCACAAGCGATGGCCGCTCAAAATAAAGGTAAGTTTGGCTGGTGCTGCTCTGGTAACAGTTGTAAATGTTTTTAATCCTGTTCTCGTGTAGATATTAGTTTTTTCGGGGCATCCTAATGGAGGATTCGATTGCACGGTGCCGTTCTGGCGCGATAACACGCGTGGGCGCCACCGGCCATGTGATTACATGCGTTATTATTTTGTTGTTTTTATACGGCTTTAGGAAACTTCAACGTGTGACGTACTCTCTAGGGACACAACTTGACAGATCAGTGGAAAACTTTGCAAGCTAATTCGAGGAATTTCTTGGGAAGTTTAGGAGATAGGATAGTGGAAAATTACCGCCATGGGAAAGTTACGCAGCTCGTAGGCGCCTATGAAGCTATCTAAATACTAATTTAATTTAGCTAGCTAACTAAGCTATCTAAGCTAACACTGCTAAGCGATACAAGCATTTAAAATTGTATGCTGCCTGTTTAGTACCAATATTATAAACTAATCGTCGGAGCGTCGTTGGCCCAGTGGTTAAGGTATCCGACTCGTAAGCGAGAGGTACTGTGTTCGTATCATCACCATCAAGTACCATTGACTATTTTCTGAGTTATGTACATTAGTTGCATGCTAACCGATGCTCTTACGGTGAGGAATAATACAACGTGATGTACTAGCACTAGCATACTAGCACATTCAGGCGACTGAATGTGTAACCATGATTCAATCTGGTCAGGTTTCCCTGGTAGGTCACGGAGGTCAGATGGCAGTTACCCCTTTGTCATACATACAATTGACTATTATTACCACCCTGAGCCACAAAATAGGCAGCAGCCTCTTTTGAGTACTATTTTTTAACAGTACAATCTTAACCCTGTTATCAAGGTCACGGACGTCAGATGGCAGTCGCGTCACTGTAATTACCTCATCTGCCAAATCGTGGATCATGGTCAAGGCGGACCCCGGGCCCTCGTGTGCGAGAGCATGATGATGACATACCGCTGATACGGATCGTTTGGGTATAGCTGAACCGGTACATTAACACCAAGATGATTATATTTAATACATTATAAACTATTTTATGTCCGCAACTTCTCCTCACAGAGCCTATTGGCTCCAAGGTAACCTCGTCTTTTTCATCAATACCAGAAATTTTTCATAGACACATTTTACGTAAACTAAAATCGAGTCTAAAAATAAGTACATTAAACTTAAAAGCTATTTGTGCAAAACCCATTAGCGTCCCCCGGAAGGGTAACTACAGGCCTTTTCTCATCAACTTCTTCTACAAAGTGTTGCTGAGTTAGACGACCCGTTTTTCCCTAATGGTAACCCGAGCATCACAGTTTATAAGTCTCCAAGGCAATCGTCTTACAGCGACCTACAAATTTAGGTCAATCCGTGCATTGAATACAATTACTTTTGAAACTTTCGACCACGAGAGTAACGAGCATCGAAGCGGCGTTTCCAAACCGTAACGACATTTAACCTTCAAGAAACATGGATGGGATGGGATTAAGGGGATTGGAGAGATTTCACCCACACCATCTATATGCCTGGCATACAACGTACGAGCATCGTGAGCCTTTTTACTGAATGAGCTCTCGAAGTCTTTGAACTACACATGGGGTTCTTCAAAAAGCATGTCTACAGATACTTCAAAGGGCGGCACCGAATCCGCTCTTCTTAGATTGCAGATGTACTGAACGACGGTGGCCGTCGTCATGTGGACCTTCCGTCCGTGTGCCTCGCTCGGTAATATAAAAACACTTACAGCTATCTCAAAGGTCGGCAATGCATTCGCAATTCCCCGGGCTGTGCAGTTGTCTATGAGAGTGGCAGACGACACCAAGTGGCCCATCCGTAGCCACGTATCGTGAACCCCTCTTGCAAACAAATTCGGACAACACGTGTTGGGCCACGTGCAGCGTAGGCGGTTCCATAGTCGCCTGACATATATTGCAAATAGCTTCTTGAAACATTTTTTAATATCACTATACTTACTTATAGTAAATTTTACATTCATACATTCTACAACTTCAGTGCGCGTGGCAGGATCATTATTTGTATTTGATTTTAAAGTATGAGGATGAACCCCGTAACGTTGGTGAGAGTTGCGATGGTAGAAAGTAGCTGTGGATATCATGTCATTAGACAAGCGTTAGAACAGGTAAAGGGTAGCGAAATATCTGCGTTGACTTAGCGGCTCAATACCACTTGTGATCATGAATGATCATCATCATCTTCCGAGCGGTTCCTCTTGGCTTCTGCCAGGGTCCGCTTTCCGACTCATTCTTCTCCACTTCGCCCGGTCTTGGGCATCGTCGCGTCAGCCATTGGCTCTAGCATCCGATACGGCGATGTCAGTTCTTCGCTTCTTGGGCCTTCCGCGGATACTGGCGCTTTAGACACCTATTTCCCGCATATCTCTGGGGCTTACGCAACACGTGACCAAACCAGCTTGTGAGCAGGATATAATCGACAATTCTTACAGCGCGTTTTACTTTTTATACTATAAACATTTAAAAAAAGTTCCAAGTTCTCCCTATACAATTTGCATGTTACCACTTAACTGTTGTCACGTATAACTTTTTACTGTAACTACTTACTTAATGAGTTATATCTGTAACTACGTACATTAGTTGAACACTAACCAAGGTGCTGTGATAGTGAGCAAATCTGAACATATAGGTGAGCAGGTGGGAACATGACCAGATTAAATTTTTTCACGCTCCTATGGTAACAGGGTCACGAAAGTCCTATGGCAGTCGCTCTACTGTAATTATCTGATCTGCCAAATTCAGGGTCATGGTCATGGCGGACTCCGGACTCTCGCGTGCGAGATCACCTAACGCCAAGATGAATAGTAGAATGCCAGAAGAATAGTAGCACCTTCGTAGCCTAGACTATGGGCAGTAGCGTAGTCTGTTCCATTTTTTTTCCAAACCTGTAGTTTCCAACACGATCGTAATCTCCAACTCGCGTGATTAGTATGTAACAGCCTCCATTGGTCCGAGAGAGTACTAGTCCAGCAATGGTAAATTTTTTAATATCACTATACACGACGGGACATTGTTAAACAAGCCTACTCGAAAAGCTCGCACTAATAATACACTTACACGATATATTATCTTGAACACCTTTGCATAAAAATACGATAAAATGCATTCGCCATTAGAAGAAGACGTATAAACGTGTGTTAAGAGTTCGGTAGACGTGAGTAAAAGTTGCCCGTTTTAATACAATGTATCAATTAGCGTTATGAAACGTTTTGGTTCTTATTCCGTAAGGGCTTTAAACTAACAATGTTTTATCCATGATTACGATAAACAATCTGTATAGTTAGTGTCAAATAAGAAGAGACTTCGCGGGTCACGTGGTTCGACTTGAGCTGTATACGATTACCTGCGCGAAATCCCCTCCACTGCCATTTGACAAGTCTCTTCTTTCGTGTCGCGGGTTATACAATTACATTCAGTATGTACAAATTAAGATGGAGGTAGTTTCTTTTTATGCTACGCAGTGACAAACGGGCAGACAGCTCACTTGATGGTAAGCGGTAACTATCGTTCATAACATCTACGATTTATGCATTTAGGTTGCAAGCAACAGTAAAGCACTACTATTACTACTAGTACCGCAGGTGTGCTGTCACTGTGAGGACTAATATGAAATGTATCATGCCTGTAATTGTGCTGGCTACCTTGTCCTTCAAACCGCAACAGGACAAATCAAAGCATAGAAATGGATAAGGCGGTGGTACTCACCCAGGCGACTCCATAGGTTATACAGAGTCATACCACTTGATAAAAGGCACATCGACTACTTAGGGCTTCGTTAACATTTACATGGAGTTCGTTCTAGTTTTCTTGTACTCTGTCTTGCTATAAGTTCTAACCCACCTAATGAGGGTAGGTAGCTACATGTTTTTAAAGGAGCTATTTAACAAAGCCCAAACAAGACAATGTGCATTATTTACCAATGTGCTCCGTATTGTAGCATAGGCTGTACCTTAAGGTTTAAGTTTTTAGCTTCATTGATTAGTTAGTATTTGCGTACAATGTTATCTATTTCATATACAGAAATATAGGTACACGCTCAGACAAACACATCGATATTTTGAAAAAGAATTTCTTATTGAATAACAAATTCCTAAAAAGGCGGCTAAGCTGCAATTTATCATCGTTTCATTCACAAAGACAAACTTATATTTTTGCCTCGGAGTTATCCTTAGGGAATCTTCGTCAGCCATTTGCAATATTTTTCTGGGAGATGCTCGAGAAAATATTGTAAAAGTTAGAAGGCGCTATATTCAGGAAAGTTTTTGGGTGCTCTACAATACTTTATATTTTCTGTTAGAGGGTCTTTGCGACGAACGAAAGGATACCCTTTTGCGAGTAATGTTAGGTTAATGAAAATATATTTTTTCTGACCCTCGGTCCTTATTCTTGATGTTATTTCCTCTACATACTTGAGTAAGGGACAGTAACAATTACATGGAGATATTGCTAGTTTTATTGTATCCTGTCTTGCTTGTTCTGGCCAAACTTATAAGCAACATGCTTTTTATTGAAGCTGCACTACTATTTGATATAATTATATTAAGTTACTTTAATGCTATACTTATTCATTTTGATATTACCTGGCATAAGCCGCGACCCTGTTGCGACAAACCGCTGCAACCTTTGCAAAACTAAAATTTTAGAAAAAAAGCTAAAATTAATACCTATAATTCTAAGCTGTGGATATTCTTTGGCTATATGATAAGGTTTTAATTTTTTAAAGGCCCTTTAAACTTAGGCACATGTCTAGTCTAGCTTAGGTTTCAACTATCGAAGACGAATGTGTGCAACAGCGAATGTATTGAATGGCAGTTCTGTGGATTTAACATTGTGTAGAATCGCGAATAGGAAGAAACGCGTCTAGTGTAAAATTAAAGACTGAGTGGAATATCGAATGCGATCAATATTAGCAGCTGTGCGGAATGCTTACATATTGCGTAGAATCGCAAATAGGAAGACAAAAGATTGTCAACAACGTAATTTTCTTCTATTTGTTGTAAATTACGCAAAACGATCTTAAACGAGTACAAAAGTTTAGGATAAACTCGTGACCAGACTTCGCAGCAGCTAACAACAAAGTGCCTAATTAAAAAGGATCTTAAGTACCTAGATCTAGTTAAGCTCCTAATTCGCAGTTAAAGATAAATGGTAATTTGGCTTGCAATAATGGCTTTCAGTCCGCGCTTACCGCCCTCCATGGGAAATGTCATGTCACCTTGACCCGACCTCGACACGGAGTGCCACTGGCGAAAATTGAAAACGGTTCCTTTGGCAACATGTCCCTTTGCCGGGAACGAGCCTTATTGCTTCACGGGGTATAGCGGATTTATATTAAATGTAGGTTTGTATCGCAAACTAGTTTTGGTTTGTGCACATATAAAATGTAAAACATTTTTTCGAGTACTTTGACACTTTTCCTGAACTTTGACGCAATACTTTGGGCCTTGGAAAAGTACTTAGGCTACGTATAGTGTACACTGGTGAAACGAAGTTTCAGAGTACAGTTGATACAAGTGCGGGTGCAATTACACGCTGGACTAAACACTCGAGTACCGATGTAGAGTGTCATACGATTTTTAACACACTTGGGTGGAAAAATATCATCACATTAACAAAACTTTGTATTTATTTATTATTAGGCCTGCTGGAAGAGATTTCTTCTTAAAAAATAAGTAGTGCCTTTCTTTAATTTTGTAATTTCTGTATACTTTATATTGTGTGCAATAAATTGTTAAATAAAATAAATAAATAAATAAATATTATTTACTCTGTCAAGTATACGTACGTGCGTGACAAGGAAACGACCCTGCATCCACTCACACTCGGTTGCTGATGTCAGACGACGATGTCCGCTTTCCAAAAATCCATCTCATGGACCCAGCCGACCTCACCTGACCGCGGTCCCTTTGCTAACATACGGACGAGGCTCTGGCGAAGCGGCTTTTCCCTAGTGGGTTTAGCTTAACTTTAGCGGTGGTAGGCCTTACCGACGGCTTTTAGCACCACCCCCTGGCCAAAGGCATGGTGCTAAGTGACTTGTCGCGTTTTACCATGATGACCAGGCGTGCCGGTTTTGGAGAATGTTTCGGGTGCGGTTGCGTCACTGTACATAACGTTTCAGTTGCACTGTATGGATGCCGCAGTTGGAAGCCAGACTCGGAGGGTAGCGGGATCCGAGGCACAGTTTTCCGCTGGCCGACCGCAGATAGTTTGGGGCCCAAGTAGTGTGCCAGCCACACATGAAAGGCTGCCCCGCCATCTTGCAAAAAATCCCGGGATGCGCTAGCGTGCCGGTTGGCGACCGGACGAAAGAACTCGCTAGACACTCTTGGGGGGGCTCGGGCGTCTCCGCAGTCTCCGTTCTGGTTTCCCTACGCTGTGACTTTACATGCAGTAATCACTGTGTTTGTCTGTAGCGCTTCTGAACCCACTTCCATTCTTCTTACCTTCACTCACTCCCCTATAATGAAAGTTAAAAATACAGGTACGGTTAAACAGCGGAAGCACGTCCTTTCACTTCACGTGTACCTCTCAAATATTTGAGGACTGCACGCTAATCTCGTTCTGGTTCATCAACATCTTGAAACCTCTAAACCTCACCTATTGTTTCTCACGGAGACGCAGATCGGGTGTCCGGCTGACGCGGCATACTTGGCCTATCCCGGATATAGCTTAGAGCACAAGTTCAAAGCTAGGGCTGGTGTGTGCATGTATGCTCGTGATGACATCGGCTATCGGCGCCTCCGTGACCTTGAAGACTCTAGTTTTTCCGTGCTTTGGGTACGGGATTGGAAAAAAATTATTTATGCTACTGTATACCGACCACGTACCGGTGATGCGGAGACGACCAGACTAATGGGCTACCTCACAGAGATGGCTGACGTGGCTCAGCAGAAGTATCCTTCCACCCAACTGGTGTTCCTTGGGGACTTCAATGGCCACCATGGAGAATGGCTCTTCCCATACAGGGACACGGATAATGCTGGGAGGGAGATCTACAAGCTGGCCTTAACGCTAAATCTGTCGCAGCTTGTCCGTACAGCGACTAGGATACCGGACATTGAGGGCCACACTTCGTATTGCTTGGACTTTCTGCTGACTTCCGATCCGGACCGATGCTCGGTGTCGGTGACGTCTACCATCGGTTGGTCCAATCACTGTCTAGTGAAGTCGGTATCGGTTTATTCGCCACCCGACCCTAGCCCGAAAGGTACCGACGCTTATGGATATATAAGTAGGCGGACTGGGACCAGATGCGGTCTTTCTTTGCTTGTTACCCCTGGCGGCAAACATGCTTCTTCGGTTCCCTCAATCTGTGCGGATGCTGTGACGGAGGTTATTTGTTGCGAAATAGAGTACTACATTCCGTTCTCGAATGTGCCAATGTCTAGCAAAACACAGCCTTGGTTTGGACCTGAATGTGGACGTGCTCAACCGAAAAAACAAAGACATACCTAGCTTGGGCCGACGCACGGCTCCTCAAGTCCGGTGACATTCGCGAGAAGAATAGAGTACAATATTGCCGCCAAGTCCTGCAAGAGAATTATAAAAAATTCGAGATTTGATCACATCGGAAGAATCGGTAACAAATTGGCATCATACCCTGCGGGTAGTAAAGCTTTCTGGTCCCTGGCTAAATCAGTTGAGACAAATTTCTGTCGCCCATCACTGTCCCCTCTGTTCAAACCTGATGGATCACTGGCCCATTTCGCTAAGGACAAAACAAACCTCTTCGCATCTCTTTTTGCTAATTCTTCGCGTCTAGATGCCGGAAACAAAACACCACCAAAACTGCCAGTCTGTAGCTCAGTTCTATCTGATATCCCAATCCGGCAGAAGGAAGTGCGTAAGGAACTGTTTAAACTCGACGTGAACAAAGCCAGTGGTCCGGATGGCATACCAGCAATGGTTTTGAAGCACTGCGCGCCTAACTTATCATCCATCTTAACTCGGCTATATCGCCTGTCTCTACAGGTACCGAAGGCGTGGAAGATTGCACATGTCCAGCCCGTGCCAAAAAAAGGTAGTCGCGCTGACCCGGCGAATTATCGGCCTATATTAGAATTGCGTTTGTGTTGTACATCGATCAATCCTCTATAACATCTATCCTATATAACACACTTGAGCGTGTGCTGAATAACCGGCTCCTGACGTATCTCGAAGCGAATGATCTGTTGAGTGACCTTCAATACGGCTTCCGTAGTAATAGATCAACAGATAACCTTCTTGCGTATGCCATTCACATATGGAGTGAAGCCGTGGAGAACCATGGTGAAGCACTAGCTGTGTCCTTGGATATTTCCAAAGCTTTCGACCGATTGCCAATTGATGCCGGTGTGCCTCAGGGATCCGTCCTCTCTGCAACACTTTTCTTGCTCCACATTAACGATCTGCTAAAGCCCGGCTATCCTTGGGTACGCTGATGATAGCATTTTTGTAGAGAGGTACCTATCGAACGCGCGAGCCTCTGGGGCTCAGGTCCGGGCCAGCAGAGAGGCATTACTCAGGCGCATCAATGAGACCCTGAAGGCTGTGGCTGATTGGGGTGAAGCCAACCTGGTCAAGTTTAATCCTTCCACGACCCAGGCATGTCTCTTCTCAGCGAAACGTAGCCCTTTCCACCTAACACCGTCTTTCCGTGGTGAGTCGTTGTCTTTGGCCGACAAGTTGGAGCTGCTTGGTGTTACCCTATAATCAGACTTAAACTTTGGACCATATGTTGAGTCAACAGCCCAATTGGCTTCTAAAAAACCTCGCCAAGGTAAGGAAGTACTACACACCTGGACAGCTTGTCAATTTATACCAAGCACAAGTGCGGTCATGTATGGAGTACTGTAGTCACCTCTGGGATGGGTCTTTCAAGTATTAGCTGGAAACTCTTGACTCTTTCGACAGTCGTGCCTAAAGACTGATTGGTGATGATTCGCTTGTCGAGTCTCACCTTGTAGGTCTGGGACACCGTCGTAGAGTAGCCAGCTTGTCGGTCTTTTATCGAAGTCACTTCGGTGAGTGCTCCCAGGAGCTCCACAACCTTGTTCCACCGTGCCCTTTTTATTACCGAACAACGAGGAGGACAAAAGATCGTCACCCATTTATGGTAGATGCCCCACCATCTCGTACTAAGTGTTTTGCATCCACTTTTCTTATGCGCACTGCAAAGGACTGGAACTCTATGCCTGAGTCATTGTTCCCTAATAAGTGTAACCTTGGGGTCCTCAAATCAAGAGTGAATAGGTATCTTCTAGGCACGCATGCTACATCTTCGACCTCATCGTCGCTTTCCATCAGGTAAGTTGAGGTCAATAGCAAGCCTATTGATAATAAAAAAAATACCTAGGCAATAAAAAGACTAGACAATATTTTCATGAGATGGACGCATCAGATACAAAAAAATATTTTTACGTTCATTTTGACAGACTGTAAATAATATTTGGCCACATCTCTTCGACGGAGAGAAGGGAAAAGGGTCCGCTATTAAAATATCGATGATCATAAATATCTAAATATCCTTTTCTCCTTCAGTGGACCATCTTAGGTCCAAGCCATCTCAGGACCAATAACAATATCAGCAAAAATACGGCTACGTCGGTAGGTACGGGGTTAGACTGCCGCGTCAGCCATAAAGCCTAAGGATAAACAATAAACAAGCACACCTTTATAATAAACAATACATATAATACCTCATAAAGGTTTAACTACAAAGGCATTCTAAATAGCCTATAGTCTTTATCATCTAAATAACCTATACACGTGCCAAATCCTGACCCAGATGCGGCGTAGAAAATACTCGTTAGTCTCATAAAACGATTATTGTCATCGCGTCACCCATAAAAGTGTCATAATGGCCTCACAGGATCTCAACCTATTTATTAGGTCTAGTCTGATAACCCTGATAACTACGCGAAGCCTACGCAAGGACGAATAAAGCCGCTCGAGTACAGTGCTTGGGCGGTTTGATGGACGAAGCCTTTTTCAGCTTAATATTTTTTTTTGTGCAATGTTTTGTGTGAGCAGCGTCGGTGGCTGAGTGGTTAAGGTATCCGACTCGTAAGCAAGAAGTACCGGGTTCGAATCCCACTGTGGCACTGTACCAATGACTTTTTTCTGAGTTATGTACATTAGTTAAATGATAATCGATGCTCTTACATCGTGATGAAACCTGCACATTGAGGCGACTGAATGTGTAACCATGATCCAAACTGGTCTGATTCCCCTGATAGCAGGGTCACGGAGGTCAGATGGCAGTCGCTCCACTGTAATTATTTGATCTGTCAAATCCTGGATCATGGTCAAGGCAGACACCGGGCCCTCGCGCGCGAGATGACTACCGGGATGTTAACGCCACGGTGATTATTTTATTTTTGTTGTTAGTGAAAGAACAACAAACAATATTTTGATACTTTATGAAAATAATAGGTACCTACTTTCCTACTGTAGGGGTTTTGTTCTGGCAGACCATTAAAGGTTAGTGTAGGAAGGACTTAAGATTAGGCTCTTATTCTGACAGTAAAATGAGTCTATTTTAGGATTAGGTTAGGTTTAGTAGGTTGGATCATTAGGTATAGGTTTTATTGGGACTCAAGTATAAGCTCACTTTTTAATTAAGTGGACCCGGCTCGACTTCGTTCGCGTACACTCATTTTACCCCTACTTACCCTTTCCTTTTTACTTCCCCTTATAAATCTTCCTCTTGAATCACTCTATCTATTGTTGAATCCGTTGCGTAGTTTAAAATATCTAAGCGTACATAGATATGTACATAGAATGGATACATACATATATACATAGGGACAGACGGCGGGAAGCGTCTTTGTTTTATACTATGTAAACATTACTTATTTTTGGTTACTGACCATTCCCTATACTAGATTCGTTGCCTTTTCTGCCTTCCACTTTATCGCTTAAATCCCCCATAACAACGTTGAATTGAACTGAGCCTCAGCGGCGCTGCGCAAGCCATTTGAAGATGCCGCCACCTAATTTCTCATCCCAATGTTTTCTCAAGTAACGAAAATGTCATTCTGTTTACATCACAGCCAATCCTTTGCCGTTACATGTGATTGATCGCCCCCAATATTTCGAGGTTGAAGCTTAGCGAAAAAAATCCTTTGAAAAATTACGCGGGAAGCGCCTGGCGTCTGGCTGGATAATTAATCTTGGTTCTGTTCGCTCAGCACCCTCACGGCCTCGTGTTACTGATGGCTGCGATTACGCTGCGTTCCGAGCTTGGCCTGAGAGCCCGAATCGATATCTAGGCTACTGAATTTTGATGTTTAATACCTATTTTTGACAACGACCTAGGAAGCGGAACTGCGCGGCACAACAGTGTTTGGTAAATAAATTAATAAATTCAATAAATCAACTAACTAAAAATGAACTTACTAAATAATAAACTAATCGGATCTTGCTCGTAGCATCACTCAATCAATCAAGTTTATTTTGTGCTATGGTGCATTTGTAGGTGATTTTGTACTAGTAAGCCTCCTCGTATGTTAAGCCTGAGCCTTTTCATATTTGCGCAGAATGTCCAACAGTGCAGTAGCTGAAGATAGCATGAAAGAAAATGTAAACGAATGGGTCCAATTTTATTCTTCTGCTGTGATTAGTAGACATACGTATGGACCTGAACATACTGTGACAAAGAAAAAGGTAGCTGTATATTTTTCCTATACATATGTATACCTACATTGGAGCTCATTCAACGTACTGTCCTGTTTTCATGCAAGGTTAGTTGTGTTTTAACCGATAGGTACCTCAAGACGCACAAGCATAGATAACAGCTTATTAGTTATGTACAAGGTAAGACATACAAGGCCGTTGTTCAGACATAGGGATGGGTAGCAAGTTACGATATATATTGGATTTTTTTAATTTGTGCTCGGTACCTACTCACAATCCCTACGTTGAAATGTACGTACGTACGTATTTACTTAACATATGTGTGTAGGATGTGTGCTCTGGCAGACCTTAGGTCGGGCTCTAGGATAGGTAGGCTTTCAGGATTGGTTGGCGTTCCAATAGTGTGGCCTGGGCTTTAGTAAGTTAGGCAGGTTAGGTCGTTAGGTGTAGGCTTTAGTTGGGATTAGGCCAGCCAGCATTCGGATAGGTTTAGGTAGGACGTAGGTATCGGCTCCTGGGTCCCCTGGCTGGGGTGCTCGCACTCATCTGGTGTGAGTGCGCTTCAGTTTGATTTGGTCATGCTGGGGATCGGTACGTCTGTAGGTTGCCTCGGTGAGCACACATAGGACTGGCTAGGTAGAAATTCAAAAGTATTCCATATGATTTAGAAGTAAAATGTAGTAGTTAGCATTTTTCATTCAATATATATCGCTCAACATAGTAACTTGGGTGTGTAATTAATTATTTATCCCACTGTACCTGAGTAAGGTGTTTCAGTTTTTACCTAACTTGAATGACCTTAGAATTAATTTTAACTAATGTCGATAAAAATACCTAAACTGATACAAAACTCGTTCGGCTTGCGCTCCTAGAGCGATAAAAATTAAGACGATTCCAGACTTCCGATATCCTGACTAGCTTCCATGAAACCTCTTGAAACTACCTACCTATAAAAAGTAGCTACTCTGTAGCTGATGCTGTCCCAGGGCCTTAGGAAAACGATTATTCTATTTTGCTCAATACTTTAAGAGCATGAAGCCTTGTCAATTCGTCGTACTGTATTTTTTGTCGTAATTACCTAATTATTTTAATAGGCTAAAATGACATATGTCTATAGAAACCCCTGTGCTAAAATGCTGTTTGAAAAAGGTTATAGCGGGCGTACCTTCTTCATCTTGATTACTGAAAGGTAGGAATGGAAACAGAATATGTTGTAGAAGAGGAGATTGTGTGTCTTTTTATGGAATTATGAAACAGTTTATGGATAGTTCGAATAGAGATGGATCAAGTAAGTATAGGTCAGTGCACATGTTCACTTTGAACGGTTAGCAGAATTTCTCTGAATACTTGTGGTTTATTAGATTGAATCTGTAAGTATAGATAATCACCAGTAAGTAGAGTAGATAATCAATTTTGATATCAATCAACCAACATTTTTAAAATGAAACGTAACTAAGCTAAGAATATGTGTACGGCTAAGGAATGGAACATGTTGCCTGCGAGTGTGTTCCCAGATCAATATAATCTGGACGCCTTCAAGGCTAAAGTAAATAGGCTGTTCCAAGACGGGCATGCTCCGTCGTCAGCCGCATCGTCACTTACCAACAGGTGAGATGGCGGTCAAATGCGTGTCTTATTAATTGACGAAGCCATTATGTGGCTCAAGTCTTGTAAAATGGATCTGTAGATTTAATTGTACCTAATATAGTCTTTATTTTTATATTAATATGCCATACGAATAAATAAATAAATTATATAAAAAATATACCTTTACTTCAGGCTTTACTTTCAAAATAATGTTTTAGATCCCTGATTCTGTAGTAGTCTCTATTGAGACCAGTCGTGTAGTTTTTTCTTCGTGGAAAAATTATTTTTCCGTCAGTTCCTGGAATGAACTGATAATAACAGCTCGCTCTCTAGAACGCTTAGTCGACTTTGCAATTTGAACATAATGGAAAATGTCGGCTTCAATATTCGTCCCTAATGCATGTTAACATTGATATTAAGTTCCCAACGGGGGTCTGACGAAGGAGAGCTTGCGTCAAAGCCTAACTTTGTTTCTACTTGCGAATTTCCGTTACATGATAGAGAATGTGGAAATGGAAATGTAGGTATTTGAGTACCTAAGTATTTGCAGATTCTGGATAGTCCTGCATGTATTTTTTTAATAATCGCTGTTTCAGTTAGTATTTGTAATGATTTTGTATCATTGTAGTAAGTTTACAAGCTACGTACCGGAAGTCATCTACAGTAGTACGTGGCGAGCACAACAAAATATACCCTATCCTATACTTAAACCGATGTTATACCTGTTCACCATAAGTATTGCTCCGACAAATAAAAAATGTTTAAATACCTGGATTTGAAGTACAACCTGCGAGAAAATGCGTCCATGAAAGTATATGTATGACCCACATCACGCAATTCTAACAAGTTTGGATTTTATTGCGCCAAATGCATCTAAAAATCCGGTTTTTAGATGCATTCCATTCTATGCAAGAAATTCTATCTACATAGAATGTCTCAAGATACTTTTGGAAGGAACTTAAAGGAAGAAACGTGCCTCTATTAGATAATTTTCGACTCAAAGAAAGAAACGGATGTTTAAATCTTGCACTCAATTAGGTACTTAATTTAGAAACTCATTGTGTGGATAATGTGGATTAATAAACTCAATACTTAAGGTAACAAAGTGTGAAAAACGCAAAATCAAGAAATGGTACGCCACTATCACGTTTGACCTTATAAAAAAAATACTATTCCATACAGAAGAAATCAATGGTTATATAACTAAGTATCTATTTCAAAAACGATAGTTTTTCAAAATTCCTAACCATTCTATAAGCAGGGAAAAGCAATACAATCTTCATCGCAAATATGGTTTGAGACAATTCCATGGGTTGAGACGGAGTAATCTAGCTGAACTAGTACAGGGTTGGCATTAGATTACTCATATCAAAATTAATTTTCAAACAATTGATTTTCTCGGAAGTAATCTTCTTTTTACTTACTAAACCTATTAGGTACCTACGTTCACCTAAATATTCGAAATCTTATCTAAATTTTTTATACTTAAATCGTAAATGATATACCTATAAGGTTAGCTTCGGCTAACCAACTACCAAGACTCAGACGTGGCGGAGATAATGACGACGAAGGCCAACTGTGATATATAACAGCCAGATAGTGTGCTGTGCGTGGCCGTGTAGTATCCGGTAGAGTAGAAAAGATCTAGAGTCAAAATGGGCAGCAGCGTTTTCCATTGTTATATTTACAACACTGCGATCTCCAATCGCGAGATTATGGGAATAACCTACCCTTTCGTGGGATTTCCCTAATTCAGTGGGTAAATTAATTCATTGACATTTAACTAAATAAATTAATGAGCTTTGAAGGTTCGCGCCGCAGTCGTCTCCAGTTTCGCGTTGCGGTCGTGCCTCGTCAATTAGACCCCAGCAATTAATTCTTAAGCTGCTGGTTTATTTATTTAATAAATGAAAATTGCTTTAATTAATTTTCACACTTTGTCAAATAAATTAAAATACTTTTTGACAATACAGCCTCAAATTTAATATTTAATTTAGTAAGTATTATGTATGGTTACAGTAAATTAAAAAATTATTTGCACATAATGGTAACTTTTTTTAAGTCAAACTCCATTTGTACTTAAAAGGAAACCTGAAAAAGTGATTTTGAATTGTATAAGAAAATGCCTACCGGCGATTTTGAAATTGTTAGTATTTTAAAATGTTTTCTACTTTATTTACTTTCGAACAATATGTTATATGCTATAAAACCTTCTAATAGTTGCACAGGAAAATGATATTTAAGCGACTAGCTCCACTAATGCAGTGCAGTGCACTGCGCGGCGCACCACGCAGTGCCACGTCACGGTGACAACAAAGAAAACGGTGGTGTTATTCTAGTTTTTCACGTTAGGCAATGATCGCACGAGAGATTTACGAATGATTGTGAGTTAGGCAACGTTTGCACGAGAGCTTTTTCGACGCTTTTACGCGCGTTATTTTAAACGACTCGCATGATTATTGACCTTATGTCGACCTTATGTATGGAGGTCAGTTGGCAGTCGTTCCACTGTAATTGCCTGATCTGCTAAATCTTGGATCATAGTCAAAGCGGGTCCCGGGTCCTCGCGTGCGAGAGCACAAACAGGATTTGACGCCAAGATCATCATTATCATCGTCTTGGTGTTAAATTTCGGTTGCCAGGAGTCCGCCTTCCTACTTCTCTTGGTCCACTTCGCTCGGTCTTCGGTATCCTTGGTGGTGAGTTTGTTGGCACGCATGTCGTTCTTATCGACGTCTAGCCATCGCTTCGTGAGTTGAACTCTCCTTCCCGTGCCTAGCGGGCTGGCATGGTCAGACATTATTGTCCCCACGTAATTTGCCGTTTAATTTCCTTACTATCATTATCCGCATCTTGTCTCTCACGTTCCGTTTAGAGTAATCTGATCGATTATAATCGTATGGTGCAGGATGTTTTTCAACAAGCTCATAAAACATTATATTGAAGTCAACATCATCATAATGACGCCACGATGATTATTTAATTTATATTATTGTCAATGCTACATTGACATTACAATTTGTGTGCCGTTTTTGTAACCTTGATCTGGCTCGGGTTAATATTTGATTATAACATAATGGTGACATCCTGAAAACCTGCTGAAAACGGTCCGGATACATTTCCAGGTTTACCATCAACTGGTAAGTCTATTTTTACACCGGTATTCCATATAGGGTGCACCCAATAGTTACGTCGAGGTCGTCTACATTTTTGCATATTAACCATCTGCAGTACGGCCAGCATGTCTTCATTCCCGGAAGAAGACATAATTTTACTTTAAAATCTTTGAAAACGAATTTTTTTTTGGATGTTTACTTCTGACAGGTGTCCATAGATTCACCATCTGTAGACCGTGGAAAGTCATTCCATATTTTAACTAAAAAGTATAACATCAGTAATATCTAAAGAAATTGAACCATGCAACTTCCGCGAATACTATACTATAACTGATACTTTTTACCCGACTACGATGGAGCTATGGGAGGGTAATGAAGTTAACAATCTATGTATGTAAAGTTGATAAACGTGGAAGAATCGACAGAGCAAGTGGAACAATGTCGTCTCTGTCGTATGTCGTCAATGTCGTACTCTTGCGGGGGAAAGGGGTTTGTGTGTATGTATGTTTATATGAATGTTTGTATGGATGTTTATTCTAGCTCAAACACTACTTGGCCGATTTTCGTTAAAAGCGTATTGATTGTCCGATGGTTACAGGCTCTATGATAATACATTCAATTAAATTATCTTGAGGATATAAGAACATAAAAACTTCAAAATTTTTAAATTCAGAAGTTTGATTCGGTCATGTTAGGAATTTTTATTCACATTGATTGATTCTGTTGTAGGATAAACCGCACTGCTTAAATTTGTCCTCAACTGGTTGAAGACATGATTTTGGGACAATATTACGACAAAATGTTTTAAAACGTAGTAATTTTGAATTTTGAATTTCTGTCCTTTACGAATGTTTACTTAAACTGAGTGTATACCACGGTGGCTCATTCAAAACTATAACTGCAAAGTATAACATCAGTAGTAAGTATAAAGAGAGTGAATATAACTTAAATTACTCGGAAACCATTGCTCTTAGAAAACTGGATCCTAAAAAAAAATTATAGTGCCCGTCGATATCTATAAGTATTTGCTGTTCTGGAACAAGCGTTTTAAGGCAAATAGTTTCAGAGTTATTACAGTTTTAAGATTGACAGCTGTCATACGGAATGTAGATCTCGACTATCATTTCTCTTCAGGAACTAGTGTTCAAGGAGCGATAGTTTCAGAGTTATTACAGTTTTAAGTGTGACAGGTGCCATCCAAAATGTAGATTTCTACGAGTACCAGCATTTCTTTTTAGAAACTAGTGTTCTAGAACCAAACATGCCTTATTTATAATTCGGGATGAACTGAGAAGAGAATGACGACAGGATCACGAAAGCGAAACAACTTCGATAATGTTAAAGAATCAGAAAAAGGGGAGGGGCTTACGCATCAGCTGTCAAACTTTCTTTGACAAGGTCGGTTTCCTATTTCATTCACACGCGTTGTATCTGTACTAAAAAAAGTAGACAGATATATGTGTGTCAACTGTGTCACATAAAGAGGAAAGATTCGAACTGTTGGTAAAAAGAAACAGTCAGATGTGACGTTTCATGTTGACATCTACTGACATCGCACCGCACGCTGCACGATGAGGGCCAAATTGAAAAACGTAGACAAAATTCATACAGAACTGACATTTCGGGCTTCAATTGCGGGTGTTGCCCCATCATGCAGTGCGCCGCGCGGCGCGCTGCACAGTGGGACATTCCGCCATCTGTCAATGTACTTGCATACAAATTGCTCGGCGTGTAACAAGTTTTGCCACATCGTGCAGTGCACTGCGCAGCGCACTGCATGAGTGTGCGTTCAAGATAAGGTGATAATGCACTTATGAGCGCGAGTTGTAAAAAAGAAACGTCAGGCGTGTGTGGATGACATAGAAAACGCGATACAAACCCGACAACAACTAACAATAATATTCCCTGCCAAGCTTCAAAATTTCGTTTATCCATTCTCCCTAGATCCGTCCCTGCCCGCCGTGGGTCGAGCACTCGAGTAAATATGAACCGGAATGGCGGAAATAAGAGCGGGAATGGTATCTTGTCAATTAGGCGGCGTCCTTTGAAGCCCGACGGTGGGCAAATACACTATGACATGCCCCAATTTCAGGGACAATTGAGCTGGTTGGACACCTATCCAGTGAAGGTGCTCGGCGTGTAAAAGCGCTTTCATTGTAATTATTCCTTTTGTAATGTCGGATGATAGGAGTTGGGGCTGGGTTAGTGAGAGTTATGTTTATGGTTTTTTTATTTTATTATAAATATTCGCTTTGATGACTACATTTAAGGTAATATACTCGTAATGTTGGCTTATAGGTAAGTAGGTAGGTAGTTAGGAACGAGTATTCAGACATTAAAATTCATCTAATTTAAAACACGGATTGAGAATCGATACGATGCCGTACACCAGGAAATGTGACATATACATACAATCTCTCATCTATTGTATAATAAAGAAATGACCATAGAACACAGCAAATCCTTGAAAACATAACTTTATGTACTCGTATTTAACAAATTGTTAGATAATTTCATTTCAATTGGTAACCAAGAACAATCAATGTAAATCAAGAATGATCTTGGAGTTAGTATCTTGGTTGTGCTCTCGCTCATGAAGGCCACGTGGCCACGTCCACCTTGACCATGATCCAGAATTTGGCACATCAGATGATTACAGTGGAGCGTCTGCCACCTAACCTACGTGACCGTACTACCAGGGGAAGCTGACCAGATTCGATCTAGGTTATATATTTAGTCACCTGAATGTGCAGGTTTCATCACGATGTTACATAACTCTTAAGAGTCATTGGTACTTGGTCGCAGTGGGATTCGAACCCGGTACCTCTCGCTTACGAGTCGGATACCCTAACCACTCGGCCAGCGACGCTCTTACCAAGAACAATCAATGCGAATAAGATAAATTGCACCCCTTCAACGAAATAGTCCGCGTATAGCCTTTTACTAAACTAGATTGCTGTCTTCTGGACTTACCCCAGGCTATAACAGTCGTCGGGAGTACTACCCTACCCTACTTTCGTGCGTACAATGTTGACGATCTAAGTTAACGGTTTTATTGTACCCTCGACCCTGCTGAACAAACCAGACCATGCCCTACGCAATTTTGAAGTCAGATTTGGGGAAATTTTATGCAAATCGCACTCGAGGCGCTGTTAGAGTTCCCAAATAGCAATTCCGTATTCTAATCGGTTGAAAAGTCGATCAAAAAGCGGGAAATCGGTTTGCTTTACTACTTGAAAAGGCTCGGAGTTTAGAGCGGGTGCGGGCGGTTTAAATATCGAATTGAAGGTCATGTTTGTCTTCGCAATTCTTGGCAACGTGGGAAGAATTGCGTAGGACAACGATATTGTTGTGAATATATCCCCTTATTTACTTGTAAAGTATACATTTGTCTATATATTGTTTAAAAAAACAAAGGGTTAGTAAAACTTATTTTATAGCTTTGAGTTTCCCCCTTTGATCTCTGTAATATCCATTCAGAATTAGTATCAAAGGAATCTACTTAACATTACAAATGCGAAAGAACTCAGTCTGATTCGCTGGGCTGCTACACAGATTTTTATGAAATTCGGTACCTATGGAGATAGTTCTGAGGATGGGCATAGGCCATTTTTATTCCCCTTCACTCACAAGCTCGCAGGTAGTATTTTATACATAAGTGAAGTACCGACTGAATAAATAATTTCTTACTCGTAATCTTTACTTTGGAGCACGTTGGTTTTCAACTTTTCATTTCAGTCATAGTCACATCTTTATCCCAGTGTTTATCCATTTGATTATACTCGTTCTGCTTTTAAATGCCGTGGAAATTCTGGAATTAACATCGTACCTGCTATGCGCGCCTGCATCTCCCCTTCCAACGCCCACAACTTATATTACTCATACTTACCGGCTATGTTCTCCCACCAGGGGAGAGCGACCCTGACGAGATGCCGGCGGCCGCGGACCCCGTCGTCGAGCAGAAGGAGCGGCTCATAGCGGCCGTCAAGAAGGAGGTGAAGCAGCTTATGGAAGAGGTGAGTCTACACGCAGTGGGATTATGAAGGGACAGACTGAGAGTTGTGTTTGTTCGTCGAGAAGTACGGGCGCCCAAAACAGTTACAACACAGTTGCAAACGTGATATCGACACCGTCGATGTAGCCTGTTAATGTCTATTTGGAAAATTTGGAATGATCTTCCACCTCCAATTAGGTGCCTAGAAAAATTACACGGTTTCAAAAACAAGTTGAAAGTACATGTCCTGAGTGCACAACTAAATTCTTAACCAGCTTAAACATTTACCTACTACTTAACTACGGAAGGGTGTTACACTAATATCCTTATAAATAAAACTTTGCTCAATGTAGTACCCACAGGTAGCATTAATGTATATGTACATAACTAGGTTGGACATGACATTGCATTATTTTTAAATATTTTGACATACCCACAAATATATTATCTTAAGTATATTTTATTTTTTCTTAATTTGTAATATTTATCAATCATTTAATTATTGAAATTATGACATTCCCGTATAATTTATTACCATCAGACCTATAATTCAATTAGTTATGATTATTTATGTAGTTTTGACATACCTTCGTGGTGCGACTCTGTAACTCTCGGTGGTTCACAATAACGGGTGAATAACGCGGTGGATGAACATTGACGGGCAAACGACACGTTGGAGGGAGATGGAGTATATCCAGCTTTCTTTGTGTCTCACAGCGGAAAGGCATTTCACCTGACACGTACACACATTATATACATTTATTTAAGTATATATTATAATTTATTAATACATTATTATTCTTATTATATTAGTTTATTGTATTCACATTATATTTATTGACTGTAGGCAATGATAGACGCACGTACTAGGGGGTAGCAGTCCGGACCTCACTCCGCGGGACCCGCGGAAGACCAGTGCCGCGGCTCTGGCCGCGGCTCATGCTGAGCGAGGTCCCTTTATCAACTGGGAGGGCCACAGCACGGCAATGCCAACTCGACATTTTTATAATGGCAAAAATTTGTTTGTAATGTGATGTGTTGATGTATGTCTTTTTCTTTTTTTGTTTATGTTGTGTTGTGACGTTTCTAGTTATAATAAATGAGTTATTATTATTATTATTATTACATAGCGCCTTCTGCGTCATTATTGTGCAACACCGATAATTTATTTTCGCTACACGTTACGATATACGTCCGACGCCGAAAAGTGTGACTCCATAGTAGTCCAGGAGCTGCTTGCATTCGTGCAAAATAAGCTGGACGTGATGGACGAGCTGAGCCTTCAACAGATCTGCACGATCAGCTACGCCCTGGAAGACATTAAATAGGCGAAGGAGGTACTCTGGGATACGCCTGTCTGAAAATCCCCCATTGAAGACGTGCACGCAGCTCGAGTGGCACGAGCCGTTGCAGCAACGGCATATTCGCGAGGTTTGGACTCACCCTAAGAGAGTTACACTTAAATACTGTCTTTCCGCAGGCCGTGACCCGCAAGTTCGTTCACGAAGAGAGTGGCGGTGTGACGGCGCTCTGCGGCGCGGTGGAGGCCTGCCTGGGACAGGGGCTGCGGCGGCGAGCGCTCGGCCTGTTCAAGACCAGCTCCACCACCGCGCTCCTGCACAAGATTGCCAAGGTTAGAGAACGCCACAGCTGTGGTAAATAATGGATCTCGGTTAGTTTCGGCTTCTTTTTTTACCACAGAACAACCAACTACTTTCATTGATTTCTATGTATTTCACCATACACGTGAGCTAAGGCCAGTAGATAGGAATAAAACACAGGTTCCCAAAATATATGTTTTTGTATCATGTTCCAAAATGTAATTATCCAATAACTATACTAAATACCTGGTAAATTCGCAGGTACCAGCTAAATGCGTTAGACACAGGACCGGTCTTTGTGGAGATCTCTGTCTTATGTACCTAAATTACACACGAACTATACCGAAACGACGATCTACGAAGCTGAACTAGCCGATGTCCATTATTTACCGGCGATATATTTATTTACGGCTGCTAAGTCGAACCGTCGCTAAAGTTAAATGAACGTGTCTGAAGTTAGCCGTTAGCAGGATATTCGTTTTTCTATTTTCACCCTTTCCGTACTTCCATAATAACAGGTTTAAATGATTAGATAGAGTTAATATGTATTTTATAGCCTAAACATTGTGTTGAACGTTTCTCAATATTTTTAGCTATCTTCATTAAATTGTAACACCGTCTCCTCACAAACGCGATTGGAATACAAAGCTTTTGTTTAAAAAATATACACAGAACAAGTCCATAACACCCAAAATACAAGCTTTGCTTACTTTGGGGCTAGATAGCGCTGTGTGTTTGTCCAAGCATTTTAATAACCTCGCTAAACTTAAACAACTGCGGTGATTACTAACCCGAGCCATCTAGTATACACATAAAATATTCACAGTTACAATATTGATGGACACAAAATGTACGAGAGTGTATTATGGCTTTCGTGTGGCTTATGCCAGGGACGGAAAACCATTGGAAATTACAGATTTGACTGGATAATGGATATATATACAATTATTTTCTTTCGCTCTGTTTCCTTTTTTAAATATGGTTCTGCAGGGCTCATATGAGCACCTAAACCACAATGGAATCCCTTTTTTATTGTTTAGGGAGGGACACGGATGGACGGTCCTTTTTGCCTGATTTACATTGGTCAAGGATAGTAGCGAGTGGCGGGCGCCCAGAGTGTTTACACCACAGCGAGTTCAGTGCAAGCTCATAATAATCCTACAGTCTAGTTGCAAGGCAGCTTGACTCGCTACTGTCCGATCGGTTCACATCACATTAAAACTGTTAAACAATCCGAATGGCAGATCTACACTACGTATGATTCCTATTAAAGAGTGGAATTTTCACAGTTGTTTTAAGTGTACATTTGAGCAACATTTATTGAAATAATAAATTTGTTGTGTCCTCGTTTCTTCCAATAGAATATTTAAATACGCTACCATACATTCCAGTCTAAATAAATAAGTAGTGACGATGTTTTTTCAACACGAACTATGTTTGAGTTCCGAGTTTCATGTCTATGTAATTGAAAGAAACAACCACATATAAAAACCGCCTTTAAAAAAAGAGATAGGAAAAGGTAATCCGCCCCTGCAGCCAGGGCTAAACAAGGCTGTACTAGTACAACAACTTTACAACGTAGCATTTCCCCTAATTGGTCCGCCGGGCATACAAGAGCCAACTTCGGGCTTCGGTGGAGCAATTAAGCATCTCTTGTGTATTCGTTCCGTTATCGTAATTCGTCGTTTTCGATAAGTTTACTATTTATAACAATAAACCTATTAACACCTACACCATACGCCTACTGTGTCACGAACGACAATACTACAGAAGCTGCGTCGAATATTTCAATAATTTATAAAAGGTACAAATTGTAAAATTTTCCACTGTATTTTATGGCTTCATTCTTTTTATTTGTCACCATTTTAGATGTGCCCAAAGGTTCAAGCTTGTTACAAAAAGATTTTATTCAGTAACAAGTGGGTAAGTGGGTTAATAATATGCCGCCAATCGACTCCTGATTCAAACAGTCTCCGGGTCCCCAGCGGAATACATTGGTTGACCTCGTATTAGAAGGAATACCTAATAAGTGGCGAACTCGTTACAAATAATAATTACATTGGTGGTAAGAACAACAGAAAGAGATCAGGTAACTAGAGTGGAGCGACTGCCGTCTGACCTCCGTGATTCCGTTAACAGGCAGGCGAACCTGATCAGATTGGATCGTTCATGTGAATGTGCTGCTTTCATTGTGACGTATTTGTGGAGAACTCGTTACGGTACTGAAAAGTTCGACTAGACTTAAGGTATAAAACGGTCACCCATATAGTCCCTTGATCCTGAGTGCGTTGCCTAACTTTGGTGTCAATCTTACGACAAAGGTACAAGTATTTTCAAATGTGGTTCTATTATAGCCTTCAGACACTAATTTTTAAAATTGAATATATAATCTTTTATGCAAATAATACAGACCCAAAAAAATGCAATGATTGAAAAGGCGTCAACATCGTGAACATCGAAAAAAGATGACTGTGGAACCATGATGACTATCTACGAACTGACTGAATGGAATTTACATTATAAAAAGTTACATTGAACCACCGAAACAAAGACCCATTGAAAACGACTGGATTCCTTGGATTAGGTAATCAACCAACTGAAAACCACGACCAGGGTTTTAAAACACCGACCAAAATGGATTTCAATGGAAATAAAAAGCAAATGGAATTATTCTTCCGCAGATTTTCACCAGTACCCGATTAAAGCGTACAAAATTGTGGGTTTTTGCTACAATATCGTTGAGTTTTAAGCCCAATCCTTTAGGATAGGAAGGTTTGTAATCTTCAGACAGAATTTTTTTTTGCATTGATATAATAGCAGAAAAATGTTCCTGCACAAATAACGTAGATCAACGAAATACGACACCGGCGTGTGAAAGACATCCGCGGTACTTACTACTGTACTATACGAGTTGTTCGTGCCAAATGGATTGAGAATTACGTCCGTTGACGTCTCAGTTGGAATCATAGAAAATCAAACTAGTTAGAAGTGCTAAGTGGGCGGTGTAGGCGCCACAACTATGAGCAAATGGGCTAGTTTCTTCCAAAAGGCGCGAACGGGCCATCAGTTTTTTGCGTAATTCAGCGGAGTGCGCATCAAAAAATAGCTGTGACTAAATTGTTAAGAATATGCCATCTTGCGCAATAATTAATTGCAAAGCAAGAAGCGAACAGACTTCTAAAACAAAAGGAGGAATTTAAATTCACCGGTAGGTCAAAAAACCTTGTATTTATCAATATTTTAGGAAAAATATTCACCCGCGCTCATGGATAAGGCGACTAATCTAGTGCTCTGCACATAAACCGAACTTATCGATAATTTTTTTTGTTTATCGATATAATATATTTGTTGTATAGTAGAATTGACAATAAAAAAGGAGGAGATTCTTATTTCGATTGAATGTACTTTTATTGTAGGTTCGTGTGTTCCTTGAAATTTTCGTCAATCGCGGAGCGGTTTTGATGTTAGGTTTTAGTAGGGGTAAGGTAGGGGGCCCCAGCATGATATTGTAAGGGTACAGTAAGGGCACGGGTAAGGTAAAATAAGTTTATACTGCCCGATGCGACTTCGTTTGCGTGGTTCCTATTCATCGAACTCCTAGCCCACCTCTGTCCTAGCTCTGCACTATCAATAACCCTACCCTACCTCTGCCGTACCCCTACCGTATATCAGCCATGACCCTGCCATACTTCTATAGTACCTTAACACTTAAATAAAATTAATAATCGTAGACAAATTCACACAACGCCATCTAGCCTCAAACTGAGCAAAGCTTGTACTATGGGTTCTTCTTCGTCGAGTTAATTTTCGAAAACCCTAGATCTGACCTGCCCAGTAGTCGGCCACGCCAACAGCATTATCAGTCGCCAGGAACAGTTCCTCCCTAGTGCAGGTAGCAGGACAAAGTGGACAAGAGAGCGATTGCTTCATGGTTTGGGATGTGAGCTAGATAACTTATATAGTACTTATACATTACACCCCCCCCCTCCACATCCCTCAATATAATAACATTTTCAATTCATTATTATTAGTATTACTTAGAATTTTATCGAAATGTTAATATCGATAATAATTAGATTTTGTCAATCCCTAGCGTAAATGTAAATTCAGAGAGAACTTACAGCACACACTTCGACTTCGACTTTGTATCACACAAGAGACTGCTCGACAAATGTGAACGGTACGGTATAAGAGGACTAGCTTATGAATGGCTTGAGAGCTATCTAAGTGACAGAAGACAGTATGTCGAAATAGCGAAAGTATGTAATGCAGAGCGTAGATCGTACAGATCCTCAATAGAACTAAATAAGGTAGGGGTTCCTCAGGGCAGTAATTTGGGACCATTATTATTTTTAATATATATAAATGATTTGCCAAGCGTAACTAACTATGACTGCACCATATTTGCTGACGATATATCGGTGGTAATAGAGTGTAAAGATGTTAACAATTACAATGACGAAGTGAATAAGACAGTACATGACATTATAAAATGGATGGATGACAATAATCTTAAAGTAAATTTAAATAAGACAACATATATACAATTTGTAAACAGAAATGGTCATAAAAAAGCTTTAACTGTAATAGCAAATAATCAAATTATTGCGGAGTCTAGTCAAACTGCATTTCTGGGCATCTGGCTGGAGGATAGGTGTACATGGGCTACGCATATCACCAACTTGTGCAATAAAATAAACTCCTTTGCGTATGCACTCTGGCGGCTCTCAAAGGTTTGCAGCAAGAAAATTGCTTTGCAGGCATATCACGGCTACGTATGCTCTATCATGAGATATGCCATCATAATCTGGGGTAACTCATCCTACGTAAATCAAGTACTGATTTGCCAAAAACAGTGCATTAGAGCAATTTGTGATGTTGATTCTCTAACATCTTGTAGACCCCTATTTAGATCTCATAATATGTTGTCTGTCCCGAGCATGTACATTTACGAGATATGTGTATTTGTTAAAAGTAACATGCACTTATTCACTAAAGTCTCGGAAACTACTGCTTTCAACACAAGGTTTCCAGATAGATTGGTGGTACCTTCGCATTCAACAACTCTATATAGCAGAAACAGTTGTTTAATGGCAATTAAAATATATAATAGTCTTGATAGTAATATGAAATTATTGCCATTGAATAGGTTCAAATGCAAATTAAGAGAATGGTTGATACAAAGCTGTTTTTACAGTGTTGGTGAATTCTTTGAGTCATTTGAGCGCCGTCGCTGAATTGTATACTACCTGTAACTAATACAACAATTACTTTAGAACAATTTCTTCAGTACGTTGTCGTAAAGCGTACGGCATTTGATCTCAACAATAAGATTACAAAAATTGAAGATATTAAGTACTCACTTGAGTCGCAATCATTGGGGAAAACCGGATTTAGGTATATTAGCTCGTAAAACTATATCTGTTTCAGTAGACGTTTTGCGAAGAGGCAAGATGGCTGTTGGCTGTCAAACTAAATGTCAAAAATATGACATCGGAAGTAGTTGCGACGTTTGTAAATGTTGCCAGTGTAAAGCAGAAGTTTGCGTTTGGTTGCGTTGATTCTTATTTTGACATTGTAACGTGTTATGACTAACTAATATTATTAATTATTTGTAGTGACATGGTTATTTTGGAGATTTATAAATTTTGTTGTGGACATTTCAATAACAATTAGATTAATTATGTTTCTAATATTGCATGCCAGATACTGGTAAAGTGTGAGAAGCGAGTATAAAAATTGTAACATCTACCATGCACCACATTTTAGAGCAATAAATCATTCATTCATTCATTCATTCACACGCAACGTAATGTGTATATGGTTAGTGACCGATGGACTAATCACAATCACAGCTCTCCGTTTGTCTTTGCGTGTGCGTGCGTAAGCCTGTGCATATTAAGTGCTAGTAGTGGTAAAAATTGTAGAGTCGTGAACGGCGGCATCGGTTCCGGTACAAACGGTGAAGATACCTCTTCTAACTAGTTTGATTTTCTGTGGTTGAAATTTTGAATTTCGTCATAGCTTATAAGATTTTGTTGCACATGTTATCGCTAATACTAACTGTTGTAATAAAGTCTAAATAATGAAAATTAGGTTACTCTCGATTCATTTGGCACCAAGTATAGGATTTTCTACCAAGAGAGTGTCGGTGGCAGAGCGGTTAGAATATCCGACTCGTAAGTCAGAGGTTCGAATCCCGGGTTCGAATCCCGCTCCGGCCATGTACCAATGACTGTTTTCTGAGTTATGTACATTAGTTTAATACTAACCCATGCTCTTAAGGTGAGGGAAAACATCGTGATGAAACCTGCACATTCAGGCGACTGGATGTGTAACCATTATCTAATCTGGTCAGGTTCCCCTGATGGCAGGGTCATGGAGGTCAGATGGCAGTCGTTTTACGGTAATAACCTGACCTGCCAAATCCTGGATCATGGTCAAGGTGGACCCCGGGCCCTCATGCGCGAGAGTACAACCGGTACATTAACGCCAAGATGAAGATAGGATTTTCTACCAACTCTATGGGCTGTGCGGCGCCCCCACCACATAGCCCAGTCCATTTTTATTTTCAATAGGCATGCTTAGCAATTTGTTGTATGTTGTAAATAAAAAATAAACATATTCTATTACCATTTCGCTAACAAAATAAAGCTCCTGTTGACATAATCTCTATTAATTCATTAAGCACCCGAGGTGGGTTTAAAATTCAAATTAGCGATGTTAAATGTACTTCAAACCTGTGGGTCCATTATTTTTGCTTCATTAATATGCCATTAAGGCGTGATCCTCAGAAAGGACTTTCCAAATTAAGTGAAAAGCTACAGTTTGAGTCTATCGATGGGTTTGACTTTGAAGTTTTGCCTTTGTTAACTAATAGCATCAGTTTAGGATCGTTCTCGAAGATATAATTGAAAATGGTTCTGTTTGGTATTAGCGATTCATAGATAAATACTTTATTGTTCATACAAAAATATAATACAGTACAGTCAAAATCAGTAAGAGACGGTTGAGTAAAGGCTGCATTATCGCTACAAGCAATCTCTTTAAGGCAACCTTCCAATAGTACTTGTTTCACCGATAATTGTGATAGAATATAGAATTATGCTGATTTTGGAGAGAAGATAATAACAAAAATGAGGATACCGTAAGAATACTTTTAGGTGCCAACATCATCAGCGGCGTATTTAGGTGCAGACCCGTCTACGCCATCTAATACAAATGATTTCCCTCTACTATGAATGAAACTTGATAAATTATTAACACAAGCCTATTTACATTCGCCTCGTCTACCATAAATAAATAAACAAAAGCAACAAGATCAAACAAATTTTTTTGATAGCCGAGCGTAGCGCACTCTAATTTGATTTTACATTTTGGTCCTTGAAAGTTGGGCTAATAAAAATAACATAAAACTCAACTGATGGTTTGAACAGCAGATAAAAAATTTGTGAGCTTGAAATGGAGAATGTTTAGTTAGTTACTGCGTAGCGTATGAAGAGTCTCCGTAGTCTGAAAAATGGGCAGCAGCATTTTCTATTATTATATTTTAATACTGCGATCTCCAACCCGCCTGCCAAACGTGATGATTATGGCAATAACCTCCCCTTTCGTGGGAAAGGCCCTAAGTCCTGCAGTGGATTGTTACGGGCTGTGATGATGTATGAACAGTGAATGCTCTTTATTTGCGTACTAACTGTATAGCGTCCAAGTAGGCACTACGAACCTACCGCGTAGCCGCCTTGTATCCTCATAGCCACCATGTATCATTCTAAACCTGGGCAAATACACCTCCATATCCCAGGCCGAGGTGTACGCAATCTTAGAATGTGCGGACATAAACCTCAAAAAGAATTACAGGAACCATTGTATTTATATACACTCAGATTTGACGACCTGAGTGGTTCAATGGTCAACATGTCGGTCTGCCACGCAAGAGGTCCCGGGTTCGATTCCCGGCCGGGCAGAAATTGAAATAATGAATTTTAATTTCAGTTACGGGTCTGGGTGTTCTATGTATAATAAGTATGTATTTAAAAGTATTTAAGTAGTATATCAGTTATCTAGCACCCATAGCACAAGCTTTGCTTAGTTTGGGGCTTGGTGGCGCTGTGTGAATTTGTCCACGAATATTTATTTATTTATTTATTAGATAGTCAAGCAGCTCTATTGGTGCTAAACTGCGTGAATGTCCTCAATTCCTTGGGTGAGAAAAACCAAGTGATACTGCGCTGGGTCCAAGGGAATGAAGGGATCGATGGCAATGAAATTGCGGACGAACTCGCGAAGGCTGGTAGCACAACTACAACATATGGTCCTGAACCATTCTGTGGCATACCAAAAAGCCTTGTAAAACTGACCCTTCATATAAACTGCAAAGAGCAATCATATCAGTACTGGAATAATCAACTAGGCCTAACACATTCTAGGGCATTAGTCAAAGCCTATAATATGCGGCATGCTAAAGAACTGTTACTACTTAGTAGGAATAAGTTGCGCATCCTGACAAGGGCACTGACTGGTGACACTGTGGGCTGAACAAGCACATGTATAACTTGAAGATCAGCAGAACAAAGGACTGTAGATTCTGCAAGGAGGAGATTCTCCACCTGATCTGCAAATGTAAGGCCCTGATGCGCAAACGTAGCATCCATCTGGGTAAACACCAACTACTACCCGATGAGGTGGACGATATCAGTACTAAGAACCTATTACAGTTCATAGAAGCTGTAGGGATTAGCACTGAAATGTAAGAAAGAGGCGATCACGATAGATCAGGAATGGTCGCAGTGATACTAGGACTGAGAAAGCCTTGGAGAGCCCACTTTTCAAATAAAAAAAAATGTATCATCCTTGCGCGTGTATCGTAATATACGCGGTATATTACGATATCGTAATATACCCGCGTAGCTTTCATAACCACGTGGCATCCACGTAGCCACCGTGTATTGTCCGCGTAGTTACCGCGTAGCGTTTTCGTAGCCACCTTGAATCTTTTGCGTAGATACCGCGTAGTTTCCGCGCTGCCACCACGTCTCGTTCGCGTAGGGTGTATTTTTTAAATATTCAGACTAGAAATGCATTTGGCCGCCATAGCACCTGGTGGTATACCTATCTAGGACCAGCTTATTCATTCTAGCCATGAACGTGTCAGCTTTAATATAAGTCCTACATATAACTACAGTGTTTTTCATTGATAAAACCTTTATTTTAGTCATTAGGCTACAGGATAATATCAGAGTGTGAGTATGTATCCAAAATCCCAGTGAAATATATGGACAACGATGATGATGAAGTATCAAAGGCTGTTATTTGTGTAGGAGTTTACTAGAAAATATATTATCTAAGATAACGTATGATTCTAGTGGACATCATTTAATCAAACAAATGTTTTAAAGATATTAGGTATATTGTAATAAGCAATATAATGCATTATAAAATGAGGTATTTATTTAAACAACATTAGCTGAATTAAACAAGATTTTATAATACAAACAAAGTACCATAGGCAAACCACATTTATACAAAATTCTCACCAAATGTTAAGACACAATTATCGATCACATAATTCAATATTTATCCTTTAAAATGGGACAGTAGTATTACGTATGATTCAATAAATAAACAATTATATAAATAAATTAACCAATACAAAATATAAAGCAACAATAATACAATGCAAGTTTGTACTTAACTCTGTGCCGGCTCTGGAGCAAAAGTACCACCCAGTCTTTTGACTGGACCTTTATACTACCTTCTAGCCGGAAATGTCATTTTCTATTCTCATTTCCGGTCTCCTAAATTTACTGATAGATTGATTAGATGTTAATTTAATGTATTACAATACTTTGAACATTATTATAAATTTATTACATAATTAATTAAGGAAGTTTCTCATAAACAGTACTTAACTGATCAAAGACAAACAATCGTTCAGAAACACCACACTTCGTTCTGAAGTTGGTGAAATGTTTACAAAAGTATTTTGAAATATTAATTATTATTAATCACGATATTTAATACCAATTAAAACATACTAAAATACCTTATATCTAACAAACGCGTCCAGATTATAGTAACATACAAAACACAAAGTTTAACCAGATCAATTTAAAGAATGCAATGCAACCTACATGCAATAATGCTGTACAGCTGCACCCACACTGGTTTTTATATCAAATCCCTACTTTAATTCTTCAAATAAAAAATAGGTACTTCTCGTATTTTAATTTGTTATACTTTTCTTTCTAGTTTTTCATTTTGAAAGGCGATATTTGATTAAGTTCTGCGCTTTTTAAATATTAAATTCATTTTACGAATTTATGGAATGTGCTCAAAGAGATTTCATTGTTTAATATTTGAGTTTAATAATAGTACTTATTAACTAATTTACCTAAGGCTATAAAGGTATAAGACTACTTTATATGAAAATCGAATTGGATGTGTCGCTGGCTGAAGCGTATCAAACGACCTTTGAGACTCAAGTCGATTTGATAATATGTCGATAGTTTTTCGGATAATTTGATACAATATATAGAAAATAATCTACATCTTAACTAGTTTTAAAAAGAAAAATTAAATTGTATATTTTTATAAGTACTAGCCAGGCATTTGACCGCCATCTCACCTGGTGGTAGATGACGATTTGGCCGAAGATGGAGCATGCCTGTCTAGGAACACCTATTCTAGCCTTGAAGGCAGATTGCATATTTGTATGTTGGGGGTAATATCCGAAACTATTGCAGCAGCGGAGCGTTGCATTTTACCGTACGAAACAATGAGCCGTTTTCAAGGCTCGCTTCCTACAAATTCCCGTAGATGGTGCGCTCAAACGCCTGACGACCTTATCATAATCTCTTGGCTGTATTGTATATTATCTTTCATCATATCAGCCAGAAGAAGCCCACTACTGGGCATAGGCCTCACCCAGAGATCTCCACAAAGGCCGGCCTAGTGCCTTCCGCATCCAGCTGGTACCTGCGATCTTTACCAGATCGTCGGTTTACTAAGTAACTTTTGCGAGCTATGTGCTCTGCCTACTGGCGTTTAAGCTAATGGCAATTCTTCGGGCTATGTCTGTGACCTTAGTTAGCTTGCAGATCTCCTCATTCCTGAATCGACCGAACAATTTGACTTCAAGTATAGCCTTTTCCATCGAACTTTAGGTGACACTGAGTTTTCTTATAAGGCCTACAGTGCGCGGCCACGTCTCTGATTCGTAGGTCATCACTGGCAATATACACTGGTCAAAGATCGTTTTGAGACAATGCGGTAATTGGGACGAAAATATATGGCGTAGCTTCCCGAACGCTGCCCAACCAAGTTGGATGCATCGGTTGATGACCTACCTAGCTGGACTGTTTGTCCTAGGTATGTATAGTCGTCAACAACTCTAACTCTCACTGAAGTAGACACAACATGGACATTTGACATAATTTTCGTCTTGTCTATATGAATATCAAGACAAACTTAACTTAAAAGGTTATCAAGCATTTTGCTCAAGTCTTCCACATTATCTTTAGTTCGAAGCAATAGATCTATTAATTCAACGGTTTTTAAATGTCAGTGCTCATCGGGGCTCAACTTTATAAAATTAATCGATTTCTGGTTGACTGGACGCTAAAGCCGTGAAACTTTATATCCGCCTTTGCACGTCATCGTCTATGAAGTTTAAATAAATAAATAAAGTTAGAATGGTAACACTTTAGCAAATATTAAATAATAACTAGAGTTTTTAACGCGTTTAATGAATGATGACAGTCACACATATGATTTGCCATACAACTACAACAATAGTCCCATATAATAAAAATATCGTTATCATGTTTGTGCCCTTAGGTCTCTCTCATAAAAATAGCAGGTACAGTGACACAAACTTATCTGACAAGCCGACCAAAACTAGAACAAAGTGTTGCCATTTTGAAATGTCAATTTGGGGCACTTTAATGTGGCTACAGTGCGTAAGTGTTGTACGAAGTTCTTTCTAATATAAAATTGAACCAAAACTGAACTAACTAAAATATTTGTGTTTCTTTTTTTTAATTTTAGGCTTTCTAGACATTTGACCGCCATCTCACCTGGTGACGATGCGGTCGAAGATGGAGCATGCCTGTCTTGGAACAGCCTATTCACTATAGCCTTGAAGGCGTCCAGATTATAGTGTTCAGGGAAAACACCGAAATTATCTTCTTATTCCGGAAAGCCGGAGCTAGATGGAATGGACTCCGTTTGGTGGAAAACAAACAGTGTTTTGGTCGCCCCAGTCGGAGACAGCCTCGAGAGCTTCGTTCAAACGCCTTACCATGGCCTCTCGACAAGACTGAATGTCGTCCCTGTTAGCTTTAGCCTCCGTTACTGTGCTGTCGTCAGCGTACCCAAGGGTACCGGGTACTAGAAGATCGTTAATATGCAGCAAGAAAAGATTCGTGGACAGAACCGACCCCGAAGGAACTTCCGCGTTGATAGCCTGAAGATCAGACGAGTACCCATCGAAAACTACCCGGATGGATCGTCCACTCAGAAAGTCCAAAATCCAGGTGCAAAAGCCAACAATCAATGGCAATTACTGACAAAAGTTTATATACAAAATGACATATAAAATTAAAAAACAAATTATTAAATTAAAAGTTTTACTAAATTCTGAACCCTGTGTTCAGTAAAACTATTAGGCAAGTAGGCAAAGAACACTCTTAAATTAAACCAAGATCTTCCAGAAGGTAGTTTGATTAAACTCTCCATCATCCCTCATCTAGGTGTTAGCTCCACGCCGCAGCTTTAAGTACTTTGAGGTATTAGCGTCTAAGCTTATTAGCTCTCTGGATCTCGGAGCTTGGGGCATAATTTCTAGTCTAGAATCTAGAATGTACCTACTGCTCGTGACTAACCGTGATATTGACTGCACCGGAGATTACTGCATATTTTAGCGCTCGTCCAACAAACGCATATTGTAGAGTAACTACTTAGGTTAAGGTTAGGGGCTTCATTCTCCGTATAAAATTGAATATATAGTTCTTATATGTTTTGTGGTTTCTGATTGGAAAAAAGGGCGAACTTTAAGAACGAAAGCTTTAAGTCCGCCAATGAATGAATGAATGTTGTGAATGAAGTTTTAATAAACAAATATGTATATTTTATCTGGCATATATTTATATATACGAAAATAAGGACTATATACTCGTACCTATCTAGAAAGATCGGCATAAAAAAAAAATTTGAATTAAAATATATGCATGTACTTGTAGTTGTCATACTTCATTTTATCTACTAAACATCAATAAATTATGTCATTTTGTCCTTGCGAATACTACAGCCATCACAGAGATCAAGACATTATTTAACTTACGAACTGTACACTAGTTATACCTTTGTGACTACTAAAAAAACTGATTATTAGAAGAATAATGTTGGAAAGTATATCAGGGTGTCCTGTCCTCACGTTGCGTACTGACATGAGTAGGCTTTCAGCACCCGCAGTGAGAGCGAAGCTTTATCTAAGTAGTCGAGTCCATGTATTTTTTATTGTGGGTACTTTCTGCGTCAGCTATGTAAAAGATTTATGAAGTATTTTTGTTAGCAGCCATTATATATTATATCATCGTAAATGAATGTAATCCGTTATTATATACAATTGAAATTGAATGTATTGGCTTTCAGGCGGTGATAGAAAATGTGTGAAATAAAATTTAAATATTAAATTTTCCAAGGAATTTCACGCATTTCCTAAATAGGAATCGGAAATGTGTGAGAAAGTTACACATTTCCGATTCGGAATCGGAAATGTGTAACTTTCTCTGTTTTATTGGATAAATCGTCAAAATAGCGAATCTATCAACTTCGATTCCACAAAGTGTTTTTAGAGTGCCGGAGGTGCGAAGGGACAGCATAGCTGCCGTCACATTGTTCTGCTCCGCCATTTCTACCATTGACATAATAGTTCCGAACATATATACTATCGAAGATTACACATAAACCCATCAGAACCTTTGTAAGTAGGTATATAGAACGGTGAATAGAAAGGTAAATGTTCTATGAGTCAAATATTACCCCCAGAATCTTATAACTATGAAACATGCGTACCTAAACGATGTACATATTCTTGCAGCCTCAAATAATATCTACGAAATACTTAGTTTAAAACTATAATCACTTCCGTAATTAATTTATCAATTTTTCTTCGTAAGCTAACGAATGTCTATTCGTTTTACGCTTAGCTCAATAGGCATATTTGCTACGGGTACCTCAAAGCTGGCACCGCATCCGCTTCCCTTAGGTTGTTGATATAATAGCCTCTGAAAGCCATCAAAATAAAAAAGAAAAGTAATTTTAAAGTGTCTGAAAAGCGAAACTGTCAAGAAGATGTGAGACAGACGGTTTTTTAACGTCTTGAACCCACACAAGTAGTACTATCTCTAAACAAGTCAAAATTTGGGTCACAAAAAAAATTGTGCAGATTGTGCACGGGCAGACTAACGTTTTGGGGGTCTCCTAAACCTTTAGAATCGCTGCAAAGTGGATATCTTTTGTACTCGATGACGTACGATAACCTACAGCGCCTCACAGTCTATAATGTATGACGGTGATCATTTTCCATCAGGTCCCCCGTCTGGCCGTGTGCTTAAGGGCAACACAAAAAACTATAACAATACGCTTATAAATACTCATGTGTATATATAAAACTACAGCAGTGTACGCTTATTAATAGTAGTTCCCACGAGTGTTAATCGTGGGTACTACTATTTAATCCATCACCACGAAATTTAATCTTGCCCTTGGGAGCCCGACATAACTGAATTTAATGCGGTGGAGTTGCGGGAAAAAGCTACGCTTAATATACATTGGATAACAATTGAATTGGAATTACCCCATGTTCCCTGTCCATTTTACTTTGTTACAAATATAACCTATCAGATAGTGCAGAAGTTTTGCGATAGCTGGGATACGCTAACGATACGTTACGTAATTTTGTAGCGTTAGTATTACATACCACGGCTCTCAATACCATAAAGTAAACGAACATGGTTGTATAGTTAGGTAAATATTAGTATAAAGTTATTACCCTACTAGTAGCCTACCCTGTAAGTTCAGGCAGAGTAATAGCAAACCACAGAAATTCTAAACAACATTTACACTAATCTCTCATACTACTTACATTATATAGAAGAAAAGTTAAGAGGAAGTTTGTATATTGGGGATAATCTCCTTTGAAAATTCTTGCACAAAGTGACATAAGCTATTTTCATCCCGGAAAAATAATGGAGTCCCGCGGGATAGTTGAATGTTTACAGAGATGTGATAGCGCGCGTGTGAAAACGTATAAGTCCAATTTAATATGAATACTGTCTCCATCCAAGTTTGACGATAACAAGACGATGAGTCATGTCGTTAGGTAGATGTAGATTGTATCCGCGCAAACCTCGGGGTTTTAAATTATTTATTGGAGCTCGTCTAGTCTAAAATGACGCGCCCCACTACTTAGTTAGTTGATTTCGATGTGTGAGTGCAAATATTAATAACGACACTTCATCTGTGTGGGAGCGTCGACTGCTCCAATCGAACGACGCGAGCTCCTACGCTGGTGTCTCACCGGCAACTGAATGACCAATTACAACGGCATTTGTATATGTATTGCGTCCATATTTTAAACTTGCTTGTGTGCGTTAATGCGATAGTGGGGCGCGTCATTTTAGATTAGACGAGCTCTACCTAAGTATAAAAACGCTTCGATGAACTACTTAGTAAAGCGTTTTTTTTTTAAGATTTGTTTTCAATTTTAAATAAGTATAAGACACAATAATATATTTAAAATCAGTAAAACTAGCTTTATTAGAAAGATAATGAAATGCCATTTATGATTGAATATGATTTCGGCCATTTGGCCGCCGCGACTAGCGTGTACAAGGCCAATTTCACACACAATCAATATCCATTTTCACACACTTTTTGCAGCAAACGGCCGTATTTCACATGAATGTTGTGTTCCATCGTCTTTCGTTTATCGGCGTAGACATATCCCAAAGAAAACAATCTAATGGAGTTATATTTCACAACCTCGATGGCCAACGTGAAATTATTCGTTGGTGTTAATTTTTACATCCATATAAACCATGATTAAACGATGAAGCCTACTTTTAGTTAAATGATTTTGACTTTTGTTAGCACGCGGTGGCCATATGGCTGAAATATTTTTTTATTGAATAGGGTGACAGTCCACCTGATGGAAAGCGGTCACCGTCGTCCAGGACATCTGCACCTAAGGGGAGCGGTTGTGGCCTTTAAATAATATATTTTATTTGTTTTATTTCAATTTGAAAACCAAAGCTTCAAAGAGCGTTTAGTATCAAAGTACCATGTCGCTATATCGATCTGACGCCGTACCGCGACAGGAATCAAAACACGCTGACGTCAAGATTTGATAAGCTGCCGTCATTGTACACCGGCCCTAAAAGTTTTACAGCTAAACGAAGGTGCGAGGAAATTGCTTTGCGAGCTGTGACGTTAGAAAGTCGTCACACAACGCGTACAATGTCGTGGATAGTATTCTGACGTAGTTTCCACTAAAGAAAGGATAAAGCGATTCATAATTGGAAAAAGAAACCTTATGTAGTGGAACCAAGGGGTTATTGGGTGGTTGGTCAAGGTAGTCCACTGAGGACCCTGAGGATTAGACTCTAAGAGTGGTGGACAGTCCCGGAAGCCGGTTGGCACCCCGTAATCATGATGTTATCGTAAAACGTTCGTAAAATGGACAGCTACACTATAGAAGTCTATAAATAATGTATAATTCTCATTCTTATGATCACAAAGAAGAAAAAATTACAAAGTAACTAACTTTACAATCTTGCTTATGATCATGATTCAATTCCAAGACCCGTGAAAGCCGAGAAGCAAGGTTGACCACGGTCCTCGGCTAGGGATGCTGCAACTCGTTGAACAGTCTCGGAGCCGGTTGGTACTCCGTGATGGTATGTTATTATTATCATTATAATTTACTAAATCTATGGTATATTATTATTATCGTGTAGAGGGGATGAATAAAAGGAGATTAACGAAAAATATACAGGTATACAGGCAGGAGTGAACGGAATGGTTGGAAGGGGAAAACGTTGAAATCGATAATATTTTAAAGAAAGGTTCGAAAAGATTATATAATGAACGTGGAAGAAGCGAGAGAGATCTGCCTGGACAATAGCAATTGGAATAATTGTCCCCTTGTAAAAAAAACTCGTGACGTTATGTATGTATAATGTCTTTGTATGCATAAGTCTATATATGTATTATATAAAGAATCCAGTTACGTAACAACGAGTATGCCTATGCACTATGACGATTCGTGATCAGCGATGGTATTAACGACTGCCCTCTTGCGAGGATGACTCGGCGAGTTTGCTTAATGCGCGGCTTAGCATTACAAGCTTTGCCCCATGCATGTATGGCATGTGATAGTATTAGATAGGATTCTTTCAGGGTATTTTCAAATATTTTTTATGAAACTGCTTTTATAAAAAAAATCTATTGATTTGAATTATGATATGAAAGTGTAGAGGTGTTTCCTATTTAAATTTAAAAGCAAAGTAAGTCTCCTAACATTAGAAAAATAGGAAAGGACATAATAATTTACCCATGTTTTCGATATTATTAATAACTTTCGTAGGTACGATATCTTCGCCTGTGAATCGATTGATGATTTTTTTTAGCTGAAAGAGTAGACCTTAATGGTAGTCTCATAAAGAATATGTACAAAGGTGGAATACCTAAAGTGGGATGAAATCATAATTTATTCATGCTTATGACACTACATTGTAGTGGTAGGGTAGGGTTTGACGTGGGATTTTCCTTAATGTGTTAAAAACTTATCATACCTAGCTTTATTGAATGTTGAATTCGCAGAGCATAAAAACAATTTCCAGACTATGGAGAGGGCTTTGACTATTTTACCAACAAATAAACTGAAATTGTTTGTTTATAAATGTGTCTTTGACAAAGAAATTTATCGTGAAGCTGACGTTTGGCACCAATTTTACCTAGGATCAAGAATCAAATGGATATGTCAAGCACGTATACCAGTGTTGCAACCTCTACTAAAATTTAGCCCCAAAATGTTTGAAGAATCCCCTATCGTATAATAGGCTACATATGAGACAGTACGTATCAGACGTACATCATGCGAATAAATTTACTAGAGTGCGCTTCATAACTAATAAATCAATGATAAAATAAACTCTGTACTGCGTAAGGTCTTTGCAATTTTACTAGAATATCCAATTTAATTACAGTTCATTATCTTGTTTTTAATTAAAACAAAGAATAAGTACAAAGCGTTTATTCACGTACGATGAGTGTTCAAAACAGAGAGCAAAAGATATCATTTATTTTGGACCAAAAACTCGAAAGTGACAGCCAGAAAGAACTATTGTAGGTAATTTTCAGATGGAGTATACAACTCCTAACATTTTATACTACGGCATCAAATCTGTAGGTACGTAAACCAACACCTCTATGTATCACTGGGCGTACAGCACTAGATAAATTTAGGGTCCATATAAAAAAATAATACCCCACAACTAAGATTATTGATCAGTACCACAGCTGGTATCCCTAAAACACTTGAAACCCGGACAAATAAAAAGTACCATAAAATAAGCTTGACTTAACTTATTCACAATTTGGGTGAATAGCGATTGTTGGCAGCTCGTAGAAAGACAGTCCAGTATATTTTATGATGTCCTTCTGTAGATACTTGTTCGCTGTTGATGATAGGTAGGTAGCAGATGCATTCGATAAAGCGAACTTCGCCAAAGTACCTAAATCGAATGAGAGCTCTCAGGCGAATAATGAGATGAAACTTTGTCGAAGTCATGGATGTAATATAATGAACAAATTACGTCCGTGGTCGAAGTAAATAAAAACATAAAAAGATAATTTTTTGAACAACTTCCTTAGACTACTGTTAAAACTCCGTTCCTCAACATCTAAATTTCATTTAGATTCCATCAACCTCCGTGTTGGTTTACTTTGACAAAGTTCCTTCACATTCGGATTACGCGCCAACTACTCATGTCAGTAGTAACACTAGTGGTCTAGCCATCTTTGACAGCTCCGCTTGCGTGATGCGTGAATGGTAGAAAATTGACAGCTCGAAGTTCGACTATTTCTACCAACATCTACATTGATTCTGATTGTGTAGGATCATCCGCCAATCCGCCTCTTTGGTACACCGAAAGTACGTGAATTGTCAATGGACCAAGAATTTCTACCACAAACAGCTTATGTCAGATAACGTTAGCTTATGTCAAATCCCATACATTTTTTCTACTACAAACGATTGTAGATTAACGATTGTCATTAACGCAACCTCTTGGCTAAGGTCGCAGGTGTATATTGCCAATGCGTTGCCCACGTCTTTAAAAGATTGCTCTGGCAGCAAAAAGGCAAATATCGCTCCATTGCCAAAGCCACGGTTCGGTTCCCCAAATCCCTACCCCATGGAGCACTGGAGACCTTGGCTCAGTCAAAACTAAAACATTCTACTCAAAAGAAGGTAATGTAGTGCGGAACCACAACTCATTGTGTGGCGGCACGAACTAACAGGATGGATGGTCATTCCCGCCGTTTCCCGCTCACCCCCCCACCTCCCCCTCCACGCATTACAGTAATGGCCACCCTGCAGACGGAGTAGTTTTTGCATTTGTTGTGTGCGCCGTATGCGGTCTTTTTTATGTGGCGAACGTTTGCCTCAAACAGTCAGCGTTGTGAATGTAACAGATTAGCGATTTCGCAAAGGTACTTAATACCTACATAGTATAAAACAAAGTCGCTTCCCGCCGTCTGTATCGATGTCCGCTTAGATCTTTTAGACTATGCAACGGATTTTAAAGCGGTTTTCATCAATATGTAGAGTGATTCAAGAGAAAGGTTTATTGGCTAGAAAAAAGGGTAAGTAGGGGTAAAGTTGATGTAGGGTAGGTGTAGGGTAGGGTAGTGTAGGGTAGGACGCCACGTGAACCAAGTCGCGCCGGGCCCGATAGTACCTATATACAATACTAACCACTTTTCCAGTATCGCAAGGAAGAAACCATTTTACGAGTGTTTAAAGCATGCTGACGAATGCTCTCTGTTTTATTTTTCTGCTAATGTTTCTCAAAAATAAGAATTACCTTTTGACAGCTACTCGTAGAACTGGGCATGACAACCATAAATATTCGATCCATAAGAGATATAGATTTTTCGCCCTCCACTTCGCTCGGAATGCTCTAAGGGCTAAACGAGCGAAGTGCTTGGTGTAAATCTATCGTTAGGTACAGAATTATTACTGTGGCATTTGGAGGATATTGGTTTTCGCAAAGTAAAAACGCACTAAAAGTCTGACTGACTGACGGAGGTCTACCTCCACTTTATTATTTTATTTTACAAACTAAGCTTTTATGTAGCAATCATTTCTGATGCTTTACTGCAAATCGTTAAACCAAAATGACCTTAACCAACATAGCTATCAGGACTACAAGTACGAAATGTTATTCCATATTCTGATGCGGTTTTAGGACTGGGGGAAAATATTATGAAAAATTATTCGGTTCCGGAATATTTAAATAACACTCATGTTTTGAAAACAGGAATAATTGAGTCGAGCGACATAAATTTCCATTGGAATAAGCACTTTGAATTGCAATGATGAGTAATCTAAACAAGATAACGTGTTTCGTAAGCCAACTAATGGACGCGGCGCGACGTCGTTCGCGTAGACCTACTTTACCCCTATCTACCCTTTTTTCTTGTTTATAAACCTTCCTCTTAAATCACTCTATCTATTGCTGAAAACCATATTAAAATTCGTTGCGTAGTTTAAAAGATATAAGCATACATGGGGACAGACGGTGTTTATATGGGTGTGTAGGACTCAGGGTGACTATGTATAGATGTACCTATCCATTACTTTCGTATTTTTTTTGATAAGTAACACTGCAATTTTCATTACGTCTACTTCATCTTTACTTGCTTTATATACAACATTCGTGTCTTCATCTAAACTGCGCAGCGGTTTTCATAAGTCATGCTTAGGTACCTAGATAGATTCACAGTCACATTTAAGTTAGATAATATAATTTTCCGGGTCGCCAAAGGCATCTCTATTATAATATATGTATACATAGGTACAACATTAATACATTTAACATTTAGGTACCCATTATATACAGAACGTGTCCTTTAAGGGTTTGCAACCGCCGTCCGCGTTCGCGTCGTGAGCACCCTGTCAGCCGTAATTGAGTTATTGTACGTAAGCGCTCGCACGGAAACTGTATTCAATTTTGATATCCAGTCAGGCCACGCGATCAGCCGCCACTGGAAACGTTTGCTCGTAAAAGGATTTCTAGGTTGCATATTCTGTTTACCTATTTACAGTAAGCCCCGCTTGCACTAAATTCTTAAGCATGGTTAAGAGTCACACGGTCTTAAATAAGGTTTCTTTTGTATGAATTTTTTGTTTAAGTATCAGCTTCAATTTAAGAATTTGGTGCATCCCGCCCTAAATATGTTAAAGGTACAGAGTGAACGGACTTCTCACTTTGCAGAAATTTTCTGACTTTTGATATAAATAGTAGGGACGAATTTATTAAAGTAATGATTGAGCGAGCGCAGCGACCTCAGAATTTTTGGTACGTATTTTGGCTGCTAAAATTGCGATTGATCACGCGGCGCAGGCGGTGTGATAAGCACAGGCAGGGGTGAACCCCCTGACCCCCGCTGGCTACGCCCATGGATACCACTTATTTCTTCACACTACGAGAGTGACATACATAAGATACCATCTCACAAATGTTAGTGGCCTAAATCCGTATTGGTTCAGTCATCGCAATCTAGACACTTTTCCCTCTCCAATATATACACATTAGTAGCATGTCTATTTTGCCTATGGCTCCGGCTTTCTACATGGAAATGAGGGGTTCTCAAAGCTTGAATATGATGGGTAGTCACGTCCACAGGAACCGTTTTGCACCATATTTGCCGGGCTTATCTAGGAACGTGTCTCGCTCAGATAATATGTAAGTACCTTCAATTGATCTGTCAAAGTACCTACCCGCATGGCGCCTAGCTACGGTTAACGTTTATGGCGCCCATATATTAGGTGGGATTCAAATGAGCGTTATTTAGAACCCGGACCCATTTCACCTGTATAAATGTACTGCGACGTAGGTTAGCGTACGTGATATATTAGGTAAATTACCTAGCAGATTAGTCTTATAGCTGGCTTCCTCGTGGTTTATCGTATGTGAAATTCGAGACATATTTGAACTTTAAACCTCTGGGATTTATAAGTTTACTAGCTTTCGCCCGCGTTTTCGTCCGTGTGTACTTCGAAATGTATCTTAAGTGTTAATTCAGGTTATACACTATCTGTGTGCCAAAATTCGTCGAAATCCATTGAGCCGTTTTTTGCGTGATTGAGAACCAAACTAACAAAATTTCACATTTATATATTAGCAAGATTGGGTTCAAAATTGGTACCTTAAAGACGCTGATATCAGATTTCTGTGGAGACCCTATGACAAAGTACGATTATAATGCCTTAATCAGACACATCATTGATCATATCAGGCGTTGCTTCGCTTTTAAAGTTACTAACAACTAATAAATAAAATAGTCTACTTTGCTTTTATATACATAATGCAATTTGTGTAATTGTCTTTCAGATAATACCCATAATCAGACCTAGTAAAACGACACCACGGCCATTTTACAGCAAATTTTAGTACGCTACCACTCAGTGCTTAATGATTCCGACAGTCTGCTTTACTGCCGCAGATTTACAGCCTTACTCTGTTTTATTCTCATTTGACACAATTTCATCAGATAAAAGCGCCAGCAAGATATCTGACACCTCTCTTAAATTGTATCAGAGATAGGAATATTCCCTCTGAAGCAGATTTACTTCTCGAATATCTCAAGTCTATTTGATTTGCACCATAATTAATTTAGTTTCCGCCATCTTGCCTGCGCTGGTACGAGGGTATTTGATATATTTATCTTACTTGGGGTAGGTACTCGTTTAAAAATGAATTCAATTTCGGTTTAATTTAGTAGATAGATAGACGGGTACACTAAACGTGGCTATTATTCACCTTAATGGTCTTGGCGTAGGCGTACTTACAGTTCTCATTTCAAAATTATAGGCCGTCATTTCAATTTGCATGAAAAACGCTAACAATGATGAAAGAGGATTATATAAAAATGAACTAGACACATTAGCATGTAGAACTTGATACTAATTCTCTTATTAATAAGTCTTGTAAATAAGCAAAATTGCTTTTAAATAAGCAAATTGTAACTTTGAATCTGCATTGTAATTATATATCCGCTATGGGTGAACTGTTGTTCTTCTTATATTGCAAGACAGGTACATTGGTAGAGCTCGTCTAGTCTAAAATGACGCGCCCCACTACTTAGTTAGTTGATTTCGATGTGTGAGTGCAAATATTGACAACGACACTTCATCTGTGTGGGAGCCAATAAACGACACGTGCTCCTACGTTTGAATCTCACCGGCAACTGAATGACCAATTACAACCGCATTTGTATATGTATTGCGTCCATTTAAACTTGCTTGTGTGCGTTAATGCGATAGTGGGGCGCGTCATTTCAGATTAGACGAGCTCTACATACACAGTTTATGCAATAAAGATCTATTCTATTCTATTCGATCAACTTCTAGTAGTAGTTCAGTTCAGTTTCATTTATTTGTGTTTATTGCCAACAGTGAAATGATATTTTCTTTCGTATCGTTCGTGGTATAATAAATTTATTTGCCTAAATAATATCTATCTAATAATCAATTCTGTGGTAGATATTGATTAAACGAAAAACAAAATTAGCAACAACTTTTTCCGGCATTGATTTACAAATATATGATTTTTACGAACTCCGGTTGATTCTCAAATGTGTCTGGTTCGGTTCATTTTTTGCTTATCAGATTAGCGGTGGGTGGGCCACAGAATATAATTTACTTACTGGCGGTGGGAGCGTTCGCAAAGCAATTTTTGGGCGAACGTGGTGGCCTCGTAAATTGCGTTATGTTCGTCGCTCCCAAATCCCTTCGGTGGAAGCGCGCAGTGATTTACGAGACGTACTTATAAGCTGCTGTTCGTAGTATTTTGCTGAGTTCATGATTGTCGTATTTTATTTATATTTCGTTGTTTAGGTTCTGGATAATCCAGTTACCACAAATGCAAGAATCGTAGATGTTATGGGCGATGGGGTCCAAACTAGTACCAAAGTACCAAGGGTTTGGTTCTCTGTAGAACTATCTATGTATATTTTTAATTATTTTTGTTTATGATTTTCACATACGCAAATGCGAAAGCGGGATTTTATTATTTTTTATGATTTAAAATACCTATAGGCAGATGCTACACGCTCTATATTTATCACGAACTGTATCATTGATACGGATCGTGGATATCTGAATTTCTAGAAATCCTGAGATCTGCAGTATCACGATTCGTGAGAACTACATATTCGATCAATATCGTGATCCAGGATCGCAATACACGTATTAGGATAAGTACCTAGCCTGTAGGTAGGGTAGATACTTCACTAACAGTCAGGAATTGTGTAGCTTCCTCTTAGAGATAGAATTTTCGAAATCATGTTTCAGAGATTACCCCCGCCATAAAAACTTAAATACAATATCTTACTCTTTATAATATCAGTATAGATAATTACACTTGTGTGTTTTTCAAATGAAGGTCGATTTCTCGACTTGGTCTATCCAATAAACGTTATTGCTAGGAAACGCAATAGTGTCCGGAAAGCCACTGTGAGGTCAGCTCAGGCTGAAGTAGGCAGGACAGAAAGCTTTCAAGAAGCTCAGGATAAAAGCTTCTCAGAGCGTATGCTAGTAATGTATATTTTCTGCTACATTGAGCTTCATAGCTGTTTTGTTTTATTTGACTTGAGTTTGACGTCATGTCATACACATGTCAAGACTCAAGATCGTACTGAAATATTCGATTTGCATCAGGAAAATTATTCTTTTGAGGATATCTTATGACGCGTTCCGTTTTGCGGTAAGTGGTAATGTTGTGCTAATTAAATATAGTAGTTTCGCCTACTATATTTTAATTTTTTATTTATAGTAGGTAGACTCCTAATATAGTAGGATACTATATTATATAGCAGGGTTGGCAACCCTATGTGTGTCTGTCTGTGCCATCTTGTCTTTTATCAGGTGGTAGGGCTCTGTGATGCACGCATCACCACCGCTGAGTGAGTACCACCGCTTTATCTATAATATTTCTGCCGCCAAGCAACAATGCCTGCATTATTGCGTTCCGGTTTGAAGGACAAGGTAGCCAGCGTAATTACAGGCATGAGGCATTTCATTTTAGTCCTCACAGTGACAACGCACCTCTGGTTCTGCTTCGTTGTTGCCTGTAATCTAAATACATGAATCTTAAATGTTATGGGCGACAGTTACCGCTTACCATCAGGTAGGCTGTTTGCTCGTTTATCACTGCGTAGGATAAAAATAAAAATTAATGTTTTCTGTACCTACTTGATCACCAATTTCATCGAGATTATTCTTATATTTATTTCATTCAGTAGTGTGGGATATCTTTGAGTATGTGCAGACTATGTCGGGATTTTCCGGCAGCTGTTGGTTTAGATATCACTGAAAATCTGATATTTTTCGTCAATTTTCTCGTCGAGACCTCTACAATGTAAGTAGTAGCCATAATAACTAAATATTAAACTTGCAAAACCTCAGTATACAGATTGTAAAATAATACTGAAAGAGTAGATCTCATTATACGAAACAACTTTTATTAAAGCAGTACCTAAGTAATGGCGAAGTTGTGAAAATATCAGCTGTTTCATAAATTATTTCTGCATTTTCTGTCGAACAAATCGCACAGAAATAGCATAGAATCGATCAGAAAAATAATCAAAAAGTGCTAGGTATTTTCTTTGCGATTAGTAGTTATTGACTTCTCTGCTTAATGTAATGCAATAACTAGCTCATGTACCTACTAGCGTTCAGCGTGTAGGTTATATTTATGATTTAATGCAGTTCCATTAAGAGTACACTACTTAATACGTCGCCCCGCTTTCCGAAAGGCATGACACAAAAAATTTCCTTATTTTGAGAGCAAAACAGACCCCTTTGACTTGCACTCACGCATTTTGCTTCTGAATTTAACCAGGCGTAAGCGCATTAATCCATTTCAGTCCGGTTGCTTGTATGTTGATAGTTCTGCTGTCGTCATTAGACATGTCAGAGGCTCCAACGCCTATTGTAGAATCACCAAACCTCACGACAAATTAAAAAGGCCATCCAGTCTAATTGAGAACCTCCTCCTTTTTTCTTTGAAGTCGGTTAAAAAGAAAGCTCTTTGTTTATAAATAAATCTCTAATTTTTTGTAACTGCAAATTCTAAATGAAAGGTTTCAGTGATGAAACCCTTCATTTAGAAGCCTTACCAAAGACACACTTGGACTTTAATTATATTGACTAGCAGTCTCGGCAAGTCAACGGTCTTGGCTAGGGTTGCCGACTTGTTATACAAGAAATAAAGTATAAAGAGGTCGGAAAATAAAAATAAACGATATTTCAAGAAAAAGGGACATTATTCAATTAATCTTTCCTTTTAAAAATATATTTCTTGGTGCTTTCCGCCGAACTTATTCATTTTATTGGAGTATTGTTAATTTAGAAGGCTTCACAAGCTACAAAGGTATCTTATGAAGCAATACGTTTAGGCAATATGCTGAAAACAGTATTTTGTATACTTTATTTTTGTTCAAGAGTAAAAAGTATAATTTAGTAGCATTTTTTAAATATGGATGATTTCATCATCCATATTTAAAAAATTACTAACTTAAGTACTTAAGACTTATTTAAGTGAACACGTGCCAATTGAAGATAATATATGATCAAACGAACTTAACAAGTGAAGTTCGATCGATATTATATGAATCGCTTAATTCGAAGATATAAATATCACAACATGTAGTACTTTCGTTGTACTGGCAACTCCGCACATAAAGTTAAAATAAAAAAAAACATTTTTACTTCCTGGTCTTGTGGGTACTGACTGCCCTTCATTTTTTAGAGCAAGAGAATCAGTAACCACTGCAAAATTTTCTGTTATTCGGCTGTGGGTGGGAGGGAGTTTATATCTTCGAATTAAGCGATTCATATAATATCGATCGAACTTCACTTGTTAAGTTCGTTTGATCATATATTATATTTCACCGCTTAATTCTTCAGATATAAATATCACAACATGTAGATGTTCAGAGATGAAAATTTTGCATGCATGTAATTGAAATTACATTTGTTAAATAAAATCACTTTTATTTTTAAGTAGGTAACATATTAATAAGGTTTTAATCTTAATTAACTAAGGATCACATAATGATTTATAAATTATACCAATAATATTTTTAATTACTTATTATATAAGCTTTAATTAAATATAGATGGAAGGTTCACTGATAAGTGTTTGGTAATAAGACCGATCTAGCAAAATTACCTTCGTTAATTATCGGTCGCTGGTAAAATTTCGCAAAGGCCTGGGACGAATTTGACCATCCGGCTGCCTTGCGAATCGAGTCCAACGACAGGCCAGAGGCGCGCGCCGCGGACGTGGAGGCGTGCCGCGTGCTGTGCGCGCTGAACGTCGCCACGTCCACGCCGCTCGCGTGCAGCACCTGCTTAATCCACCGACTGATGGATTGAGCAGTCGCCGCTCTATGTGGCTTCTGGTAAGTCAGTATGAGATTATTTGTCTCTATAGCCCTGATATTCTTAGTGACAAACATGTAATCTTTGATTACGGTCGCGGGGCAGATGGATCTGTTTTCCGCGAAATAGGGTAAGAACAGTACAGGCTGTTCGCGTCCTACTGCCGACGTCTTTATAACGTCCGAAATGCCAATTTTAACACCTGTGGACCCTATACTGATGTTCTGTAATTTAATTAATGATAATGTTTGTACGCGATGTGCTGTACATAATGCTAAAAGAGCCACTAATTTTTTGGTAATCTTCTCGATTGGCAGCTCTCTATTGGGTATCCATTGTGCGATAAAATTGAGCACTACCTGTGGATCCCAAGTATTTTCATACTTTGGAAAGACTGGTCTTAATTTATATACACCCTTCAGTAACCGCTTTACTTGATCGTTAGAAGTTAAGTCGCTGCCTAATAATAGAGATAACGCTGAACGGTGACTATTTAAAGTACCATAAGTATCCCCTTTATGGTACCGATTAGTTAAAAACAGCATTATGGACGAATGAGTACTATTATATGGGTTGAGCCCATTAGAATTGCAAAACTGCCACCAGAGTTTATATGTCCCGCTGTACTGGAGAAGAGTATTCTTAGACAGTGAAGCTATCATAATTTCTAGTGCAGCGTCTGGTGTTCCTCGTGCTGCGAAGGCAGTCCTGAGAGCACCGCTGCACCCAGGGTAAACTTCCTCGGGAAGTGTTGCGAGGTCCTGGAATAGGACGAATTATTGAACTGTGGTGAAAAATATAAAACGTCACTCCTTATAATACTTTTAAGTAGGGGGTACCAAGGCTGGGATGGCCAGTAAGGGAATACTAAAATACCTTGGGCTTTATCATTAATGATTTTATGAATACATTTCAAAATCAGCGAACACGGCGGAAATGCATAGAAAAACCCCAGCTTCCAATCTAACGTAAACGCATCGACTGCATACGCGTCTGGATCCTGTTTCCAGGAGACGTATGTTGTACATTTGGCATTGGTGCGAGTGGCGAAAAGGTCAATCACTGGCTCCCCAAAAGAAGCTACAATGGTCTGATATTCAGATTCCGACAAGTGCCACTCTATGTCAGGATTTATTTTCCTGGACTCTTCATCAGCTTCTACATTATCCTTAGTGTTAATGTATGACGCGAAAAGCCAAACATTTCGTTCTTCGCACCACTGCCAAATAGATCTAGCTAAATCGTTCAAATGAGGGTACTGAATTCCCCCCATACGGTTAACATAACTGATTGCGGTTGTGTTATCTATGCGTAACAGTATATTGCTATTTCGAACATCACGAGCAAAACTTTTCAAGCCGAGAAAGACGGCGAGCAACTCAAGATAGTTGATATGACAATTGCGTTCGGTTTCTGTCCAGCCCCCGTTTACGCGATTTTTGTTCCAATATGCACCCCAACCAGTTTTGGACGCGTCTGTAAAGATTTCCATTATGAAACTGGGTACAGCCAAAGTGTTAGATGTAGATAATATATTGGCTGCCCACCATGTCAGATCTGGTAAGATATTGATTGAGAGTCTAAGTTTTGCGTCATATCGTTGATGTTCTCTAAGAGCGAGATATTTCTGCCGTTCTAGGTTTTTAGTATAAAGCCAGCCATATCTTACGGCTGGGCAAGCCGCAGTGAGAACGCCTATTAGATGAGCAAAGTCTCTAATAGTGCAAATTGGCAAATGAGAATATTTTTCTACTAAACGCCTTATGTTATTGCGTTTGTCTAGAGGCAGTGCTATTGACATATCTACCGAGTTGTATATGAACCCTAAAAACTTGCATTGTTGTGATGGGTACAAGCAACTTTTGTCGTAGTTAACTACGAAGCCTAAACAGTTCAATAACCGTAAAGTTTCATGAACGTTCGTTAGACAATCATCGTAAGTATCACCGATACATAATATGTCGTCTAGGTAGACAACTGATTGGAATCCACGACCCCTTAAATGACTTACTACCTCTTTCATTATCTTAGTAAAGGTTCGCGGGGCAGAAGATAGGCCATAGGGCATGGCCGTGAATTCGTAGGTATTTTGTCTACCCTCGTCATCTGCGAAATGAAATCTGAGATACTTACGATGAGAGTTAGCTATCGGCACAAGTAAATAGGACTCTTTAAGGTCTATCGTCGCCATAAAGCCATTTTTTGGTATCATTTTTGACGCAGTTCTAAAATCCTCCATTTTAAAATGGAGGTCGGAAATAAATTTATTTAACCGTTTTAGGTTAAGTATAAATCGATAACCGCCACTAGATTTTGGGGTTAAAAATATGTTTGAAATAAATTGGTCTCTTTGAGGCGTACATTTCGTAATTGCGCCTAATTGTAATAAGTTCTGAATAGCTAGTGACATTTCCCGTTTTTGTTTTACAGAAAAATAATTTCGTGGGAGATTATTTTGTATCATTTTACGGGCAAAGGGTATACGATACCCGTTGCGTATCCAATCCAAGACAACTGGATTATTGGATATACCTTGCCAATAGTCATAATAGTGTTGTAGCCTACCGGCATGTACCTGATTTTCTACTGGCGGGCTGGCGGCCGCTTGTTGGTGGCCATCGCAGCTGACGAGCGCGTTGTCGCTGGCCGCGCTGCGGGCGGCGGGCGGCGGTAAGCCGCCGGCGTCCGGTACGCGGCTGAGTGCCCCCCCCTGCTCGACGACGTCAAGCGAGGAGGGCCCGGCCAGTTTCCCTGCTGGCGATTGCGAGCCGCTGCAGACGCACTGTTTGATGTGAACGGCTTCGGTACAGGGCCCTTTTTGATTTGCAAACCCTGTTTCTCGATAGCCTTAGACGCCTTTATTTTATCAGGTAGCTTAGCTCCGAAAAGGGTCTCGTCCCTGTCTTGATCATGTATTAAGGACAGGAACGCTCTGTCCAAACCCGGTGTTATGAGCTTCGTTCTTACTTGGGTCTCAACGAAGTGAAGATCGGAAAGTATCCGGCAACTGTCGGATAAGATTTTTACGGCTTGAACCCTGTCATCACCGGTAAGCAGCAGAGATATCGCTCTGTTGACGGCGGTTATGCCCAGACCCATTTGGTCCTGCTTGGCCTGCATTTTTTTATCACGTGATCGGATGGTTTCCGAAACTGCAGCGGATATTTCGGGATTCAAAGTAGGCGCTTTAAGTAATTTACAATTACCGGGTATAGCGTAATCTTTCAAAAGTTGTTCTTTTGATTCCTTTTGTAGCCCTTTTTTAAGGATGGGAAGCCAACGTTGGGCTAATTTTTCGTGTATATCGGGGCCATACGCAGGTGTATCACCTACAGGGTCCCCTAAAGCCTGTAGTAATGCTGGGTCAAGTTCAGGCACAGATTCAGTTTCAGATTGTGTGATCGTGTCGGCCGGCAGCGCGACGGGGTCGGCGAGCGGCGGCGCGATGGGATCGGCCGGCGGCGCGACGGGGTCGGTCGGCGGCGGCGGGGCTGGGTCGCCCGATGGCGGTGGGATATCCGCGGCGGCCGAAATGGCCGATGAGTCGTCCACATCATTGGTTTCCATTATTCGTTGCGCTCCATTATCTGAGCAAAACAAAAATGAATGCATAAGTATTATGATAGGATACTTATAATTTTTTGGAGGTAGAATTGAATTCCACCTACATAAAATACCCTCGTGTTGACCCGCAGTCAACCTCCAGGTTTATTTTCATAGTATTACGTAAATCCATCGTGTTAACCCACAGTTAACCTCCAGGATAAAAAATACCATCGTGTTGACCCGCAGTCAACCTCCAGGTTTATTTTCTTAGCATCATGCTAAATCCATCGTGTTAACCCGCAGTTAACCTCCAGGATAGCTTACAGATGCTGCTGCATGTTTAATATCACTTTCACTTTAAGTAGGTTCATAAGAAACTTACCCGCATTTTCTTCGGAGTCTGACGAAGAAGAATACACAATGACGCGACTACGGCGATTATCTTTACGACTACGCCGTCGCAATTTTTTAATTTTCGCATTATAATAATTAATTTTTTCTTCCGCACTCCGTTTCGGCATAGTTCTTAGAAGTTAATAACTTTTCTAGCAGGAAGCGTGCGTTCGTTGCCGCGCACAATAAAAGAATGAAGGGCAGTCAGTACCCACAAGACCAGGAAGTAAAAATGTTTTTTTTTATTTTAACTTTATGTGCGGAGTTGCCAGTACAACGAAAGTACTACATGTTGTGATATTTATATCTGAAGAATTAAGCGGTGAAATATAATTTAGTTGCGCAGCAACAAACTCATTTGTGAAATGGTGATTATACTATATGCCTATATACTTTCTCACAAACAGCTGCTTACGTATTCGTCCGATTTCGGAGCAGCTCGTCTCGATCCGTGCGAGCTTCGTACAGTCGTACCGTATACATACACGTTAAGGTTCAACTAGTCGCGGGCTCGGACTCACTCGTGGACGCGGCCAAAAAGCACGCTGTCTCACCTAGCATTGTGTCTAAAAGAGATAGAATCAGTTATTAGCAGTTAATAGCTAGTCTACACGCATACGTCTAGTCGCACACACACAAACACCGTGCCGAAGTCTGCCGAACTGAAACGACGTTAGACGATGCACGGCTTTCAACGCCGCACCACGGTCGGAGTGGGGGGTGTTAGGTCTATTTCCGTTACGGAATTTCTTGATTCGGTCGCCGTGCTCAAAGCCCGCGATAAAAGCTATGCAATAGCTTAAAATTAATTATACTACCTGTAAGCACGACGGAAAAAGTTTAAGTCGGAAAGCGCACCCTGGCGCAAGCCGGAATAAACGCTACGATGATGATGAATTTATGTGACTGAAGTAAATCCGGGATCCAAACCAGAATTCGGAATCCGTATCTGAAATTCGAATCCTTACTCTGGAATCCGAATAAGACAACATAATATTTTTTTATCGGAGTAGGGCTTTGCTCAACGGTGGTCAAAATAACTGAAATTTTTTTTAACTATCGGAATAACGTTTTTGCATTTACAACGGTCAGTTGGTATGAACGTAGAACGTAGAAGAACGCCAATGTGCGTGATCGAGTCTAAAATTGGCAGGGTCTTTTGATCCTCGGGTTTCCTTGCCTTTAATTAAATTTATCTACACTCATAGCTTAATCTTTCCAATTATACTCGTGAACAGGCCAACAGTGCAACATACTCGTGAACAGTCGTCTATAATAGTAGGGGAGCCCACGATGCTAATGTATACCTTTTCATCGGAGGGGGGGGCGTCTATAGATTTTCAAAAATGTAAAAAAAGACTATTGCATGGACATACTCGAGCGCGTCAGATATTGATAGCATCCATGTCCTACGTATTTTTAATAATGTACGTATGTTAATCTGATCGTTTGCATGATGGGGGTGGTCATACGTAAGGGTTGAAAATGAGAAAAAAGAAAATTTTATCGAGCGTGTCAGATTTTCTAAGGGGATGTTAAGTGAACCTAAAAAAATGCTCTTATCTAATAATCTGACGATTTGGATGTGACGCAAACTCGCGGCCATTATTAGAATGTGCCAAAAAAATTCGCCATTTTGAAATACTCAAGCGTGTAAGATTTAGATATATATGGTTCATCTTCATGTCCTAGACGTGCTGTCTCATAATCTGACGATTATCTGAAGGGATTCGCCTAATCTGATAATTAAAAAAAAAAAAAATTTTTTTTCACGGTGTCGCGGACAAAGAATAAAATCTTTGGCCGCGGAGTCTATTTTTTGTTTTCTTTTTTATATGGCCCTACATACTAGCCAAGAAACCGCTGTCCGGTCGATGGTGCCGTAGTGCCTAGCATTAATTTTATATTATAATTATAATTATGACGTTCATAAGTGTTTGTGAAAACCTAAACTGAATAAACGTATTTGAGTTTGAGTTTGAACAAAATAAGCCAAAACGTTAGAAATACGTTGTAAATAATATCATGCCACGAACAAGCTGTGTGATCAGCTGTGATGATGTCATGGCAACAGAAACCAGAGTCGGGGACGGAGTTGGAGAGTAATAGATAGAGAAAAAGTGGGAGAGGAATAGAAACGCGGGGAGGGGAATATAGGCATCACGTAGCTGCACGTATTAAACTTTATCGACGATATTTTGTTACTTCGACTTATGGAAATCGTCAGATTATAAATTTTTCGTTATCCTTGAATAATTTCCTTCAAAATAAAAAAAATTCAGCCACGCTCGAGAATGTCGAGATGACGTTTTTTTTTTACAACTTTGCAGCCCTCCCCTTTCTTTACGTCACTTGCAAATTGTCAGATTAGTGGAATATACACTTTTTAGCATGTAATTAACTCACCCTACCTTAATCTGACGCGCTCGAGAATTTCTGATGATCAATTTTTTTTTACTAATCTGATCCTTTATCCTTGACGGGCGGCCATATATATGAGGCTCATATTTGGTGGAGGTACTTAACCGGGTTCAAGGTATCCCCCTGTATATTAATCTGCCGCGCTTCAGTAAATCCCGAAATCCCAGCTTGGGCTCCCCTACTATAAAGTATTTTGTAAAAAGTTTTTAATCACTACTAGTGGACCCGGCGCGACTTCGTTCGCGTAGCGTTCTAACCTGGTGTAGGGTTCCCCTACCCCTAGTTCTACCCTACCCTACACCACCCTACCCCTAGTTCTACCCTACCCTACACCTACCCTTCACCTACCCTACAACTACCTTACACCTACTCAACATCTACCCTACAACTACGAGTACTTACCCGTTTTTTCTTGTTTATAAACCTTCAGTCATCTGAATGTGCAGGTTTCATTAGGATGTTTTCCCTTACCAAATGAGATCATTTGGAAATAACCATTCAACAATCATCAACAATAATTTGTATTGTATTTTTGTTTAAAAAAAATAGGATAATAAGTATCCTATGTCCGTCTCCTGGTTCTAAGCTACCTCCCCACAAATTTTCAGTCAAATCGGTTTATCCGTTCTTGAGTTATAAAAAGTGTAACACAAATAGTGTAACTAACACGACTTTCTTTTATATATACAACACTTTTATTTTTTAATTTCTGGTCGGGCACGTTTAGTTGGTTGGTTGAATACCGCTGAGGGTTAGTGAACTGCGCTGTATCCTCCTCCCTCCCAACCGCTATACCGGAGGGTGCCCATTCCCTTTGCGTTAAACAAAATATTTTTTCTAATTGTTGTGATTTTTGTTTGTTAAATGTTTTTTTGTATGTTTGAAGCAAATTAATAGATAAATGTGAAAGTAGTTTTGTGAATTTTAAGCTGCATGATATCCTCGACACGGCAACAGAAATGAATCGCAGCTACTTCCAGCAAAGTTGAAAAAATTATAGGCACGAAATTTACCATGAAAATATGAGTGTAGATAAAGGTGTATGCATCTGCATATAATTCGGTATCAAAACACTCGTGTCAAACTATTATCACATAAAGTTGCATAAACTACTATATTTTAATACCCACTGCAATACACGAGCATTGCATTGTATACCTACAAAAGATTTTTAAAAATCAATAATTACTACACGACTTTTTCCCGAAGGAATAGGCAGAGACCACATCGTTCTACTTGCTAATTATAATTCAAGAATTAAAAGTCTGAAATAAAGAACTTACTTTATTTATTATTGTACGGTTGTGTTGCTAACCTAATACATAAATTAGTAAAGAGGGCAAAATGGATAATGTGTATGGCAACCCTCAAAGCACCCTCAACATGTAAAATTGCGGCCATTTGTATGTTTAATTCATGATTTAGGAGACATGGATTCTGTTTTTGTTTCATTTCTGTGGATAGAGATATGTGGCTAGAAAAAAGTCGAATTCGAGATTTAGGCTTTAGAATCACAGCGCGAGAATTAGGCTACAGTATAATATTGTTTTTGGGAACTGGGAACCCTACTTGGCACGTGATCAGCTGTAGCCAGTTCTAGTCAAACCATTTCAAAGAAAATAATTTTATTATTCTTGTACAAAATTTCCATCGAACTAACAATGGCGACCGTCCTTTCCCTCTATTATTCACAAGAAATATTTTCCTTTCAAAATAAAATGTTACCGACATATTTATTGAGAAAGCGTTGGCTTTTGTTATTACATTTTCTCGCAGAGCCAGATGTTCAAAGTCCAGGAAAAATAATTTATGGTAAAAAAAGGGAAACGTTTTTATTAAAGTATCGTTGGTGTTGTCGTAGGTAAGGTTTTATGACATTATTTCATAAACTAAAATAAAAGAAGATAGGTACGGTCGACCAAGAAAGTGGTCTACCAGTTTTGACAAAAGCTTCTGCGAGATTTAATGATCGCTAAGGATGACTTTTTTCACTGACATAATATTATTGCAAGTAGAAATCGACCTTGTTGTCTCGTGACGTTTAAACGAACCTCAACCGTAGGGTGGTAGACCACATTTTTAGCCGACTGTACATGAGCATAAATGCATTGCCATTTCGAAAAAAAAATTCCTTTGCCGCTACAGCAACATTCACGGCATTTGATGCATCTGTGCCAAAATCAGTTTGCTAAAAAAATGGAGAATTAGCACTCCCTTATGCCCAAAGGACTCCTTTACCCCCCGGGGTATTTTTTATATATTAAATAAAAATTTAATTCATTAATGCTATAAAAACATATTCATAGCATTAATGAACCATATTTCAAGAGAGGTAGGGACCTTACAGAATATCGCAGCTAAATAATACTCTTTTAAATAGTATTGTGTTTCTGCCGGTGAGTAAGGTTTCCAGTGCACCATGGAGTGGGGTACCGTGGCTTTGGCAGTGGAGTGGCATTTGCCTTTTTGCTGCCAGAGCAACGTGTTATAGAGGTGAGCAACGCATTGGCGATACTCTTGGTGTTGCTAATGTCTAAAGGCAGTGGTGACCATTTTCCATCAGGTGGCCCGCTTGCCTGTTTGCCTACCGTATGACATAAACAAAAAAAACCGTTTAATAACTGCACAGCAATGCAAAGGAATATGATTCTTAAGGTGGTCATGCACTTATTGCTCCTGCATTGTACATTGTTTTAGGTAAAAATTTTCCGCATACAAAAATAACTGAAACTGGTGAGTTTCGTGGCTGCCGTGTCCCAAAAGACCTCGAATGATTTAAAATACATCCGATACTTTGCAACAGCTCGCAACTCGCCTCGCCTTTAAACTTTTCAAGGATATTCAAGGATATTGGCAAAACTTCGTATCAATCCAATACCGGGTCTCAGGGACGGGAAGTTTCGTCAGAGAAAAAATTCTAACATTTAGCATTTGCAGCCCCGTAAGGTTACATTTGGTGAGTGGACCGGTGACGGCGCTGGAGTTGTGGAGTTTTTTTTGTAGCCGTGGCTATGGCTGTTTTGACTGCGTAGTCGGTCTCAGCACAGCCAAGGAAATGCGCTCAATGATGCCGCGGCGCCAGGCGTTTTAAATTTTTAATAGCTTTTTTTATTTAATGTTACCTATATAGGTATGACGTTCATACGTGTTTGTAAAAACCTAATTTGAATAAATGTATTTGAATTGAATTGAATTGGGTTAGAATATGACAGACAGGCACGGCGAGAGGCTCATTTATCCTACCCACTGTTTTCTTTTTCGCTGTTTATGTATTAGGTCCTTACTGATATTAGCGTTTTGTATACACACTGGAATTATCATGCAAGCAAAATTTTCAATTGTTTTTGAATGGCCAATACGATTACGATGAAACTTTGTAGGTATAGGTTACTCTGACCATATTAAGCTAACTGGTGCGTAGCCTTTCAATTTCATAACTACCCTTTTCATAAAGTTACGAAGTAAAATGCAAAACTGATGACAAATGAAAAGGGATATTTTCAAAACCTTATAAAGTTAAGAAATTCACTTTTAGTGATTTACTGACATCTAAACATTTTTGAAATCAAGTATTAAGTTTGATATGTTATGTACAATTAAAAAGCGAAAAAGAAACGCCAATTTCATAGCCAAGTGCCCAATATTTTTCTGGTGTAGAATTTGTTATTCTCATACAGTACTATACGTTATACGGCACCTTTTTGGGATTAATGTAAATAAGCTTTTACCCGCGATTTCGTCCGTGTAAAATTCAGTTATAACGTTCCAGTCCTGCTCCCGCGGGAACCACATTGGAATTCGGGATAAATTGCGACTATGTGCTTTTCTGGGCTACAAGTTATAATGCTGCCAAATTTAATCAAATTCCGTTAAGTAGTTTTTGCGTGAAGGAGTAACAAATGTCTTAATGTACATCAATCCTTACAAACTTTCACATTTATAAAATTCGTAGGTAGCAGGATATGACAGTCGCGTGAAGTAAGGTTTCAGTTGAACTTTCTTTTTCTTACTTTGTATGTGAAGGGCGAATGATTCTTTGGAGATATGTCATATCACTTTTCTACACCGGTAAACCATAGATGTTCGAATACAACATACCTACGGTGAATTTTTAGCGAAATACGGCCGCAATTGTTGCGAAAAGTGTATGAACATAAGATATCCAGATCAGGCCATCTACGCGCCAGTCACAGCTGCCACATTGCCGAAATTATATTCAATTATAAATGTCATAAAATTCTTTATAAATCTTTCCCATAAAGCTAGTATTATTTCAGTTTAAAGCTCTCCGCCTACAAAAATTCTCCGATTCTAAAAAAGAACACTCTTTAGCAGGTATGTTGCTATGAGCTTCGTACTTGCAGACCAGAAAATGTACAAAAGCATTTTCTGTTCAGCGAGCTTAAATTTGCCTGCCAAGCGTGGACATTGAAGCAAAACCCATATAGATCGATTGTGTTTGTTTGTTCTAACTAAATACACAAACATTTAAGTACTAAAAGTACCTACTCTATTTAGAATCTACAAGTCTTGTACATTTTCCCTTCGTCGTCTGACACGTGCCGGGCGTAAACGAAGGTTTTCAGAATGAAAAATAAAGCTCTTTAATCCAGGCTTATGAATGTTAATCCATCTTTAAAATTATTGCAGCAGCTGCGTTGTAGGCTTACGTTCCACGAAAATCGTCTTGTTGTGCCGGATTATCGTCACCCGATAGGGTGACTTTCGATAGGCAAACTTTCAAGCTTTAAATACCTACTACATAATTCGATTGATCGAAACCTTAAACTAGGTGCGAATGAAATAAAAACAGTCACTTATTCGACTTCAAAATTAGAATATAAACGTGAAAGAAACCTTACAAAGGTTTCCTTACAAAATTGAGCCTTGGCATAAACAAGACGAAAATGCCGGGCCTATGTAAGCCGAAACTTCATTAATTACGACAGTTACGCCGTTACACGCTTGAGATACAATATTCAAAATACCCGCATACCGACTTTGATATACGTCGCGCTACTTGTCAGCTTGTCAGCTGTGTACTTACAAAATCGATATGGCGTGTTCAGAACGAGCCGATACGGCGAACTTGAACCAGAGCAAACTTTGTTATTAATGACCGTGTAAAACTTAGCCTTGGGACTCGGTGAGCACTTGGCAGTCGTGATGTAGAAGTTTAAGGTTGTTTCTTAGTGGACTAGGTATTGGTGTAACATTTTACTTTACTTATATGTTTTCTCTTTTAAGACATATTGGCCTACTTACTCGCGCGTTTTATTGTGTTTGTATTCCTAATACAGAGTTTTGTATGTTATATTTTCCATTTTCCTTAATATAGTAATGACAAAAGCATTCCGGCTGCTCGGAAGATATTTCATTTGGATTTTGGTATCAAGGGATATGCCGATGTATCTCTGTGAATCTTGTTAGAGGCTTTAGGTATCAAACGTTATTAATGTTTAAGGAGATCGTTTGAATGTTTGGAATATTTTCAATAAGTAGAACGCAATAGCGAATAACATGACTTTTTCGACAATTACACTACGCGTAGACTTACTAAGACTGAATATCATGTGGTTTAAGATACCCTAAAAGCTTTCCGGCTCTTGGGAAGTTATTTAATTTGGATTCTAATATCAGGGGATATACCGATGTATATCTCTGAATCTTACTCGAGGCGGAAATTAGAGGCGAAGACGGTTTAGATATCAAACGTTATTAATGTTTATGGAGATCGTTTGAATGTTTGGCATATTTTCAATAAGTAGAACGCAATAGCGAAGAACCTGGACTTTTCCGACAATTTCGTTAATCCGTCAGAAATCCGTAATTTGAAGCATTTGCTATTCAAAACATTTTAAGCATCTATTAACATGGATCAATTCTAAGTGTTGGGTAATTGAAAACTTGGTCCATGCAATTAATAAGTCCAAAAATAGACTGTTATGGGCTGACAACTTTTTATGCTACCTACTCAACTAATGTTGACGATTAAGCAATGTCACCCAAACTGTGTCGTAGTTTGTAGATTAGTAATAGATGGCCAGAGGGGGAGGTTATTTGAGTATAGATACTTGCTATTCTGTTTCATTCTCCACGTATTATAATTAATTAGGTATCTAGGTAGGTATCCTAAACTGCATTGAATATTTGTCAAGTTCGATGAAAATCTGCGCAACTGACAACAGACCACACGCTGCGACGTCTGAAATTCTAATTATTATCTAACCACAAATCTGTACCCACCTATTAAAAGGTCGCTGACAACGATCTTCTTCATTAAATGATTGTCGGAGATAATTGAGAATATGTTTTTGAGTCCCACTCCCTCCTTGCGTTATATCTCCTCAATGCGGAGGGTCGCGACCTCGCTGGAGCACTTTTTCGTGGACACTTTGGCGTCATCTCGTCCTTCTTCTTTTTCGTCGAGTCCATTTTCAAAAACCCTAGATCTAGCTTGCCCAATAGTCGGTCACGGCAACGGCCAGGAATAGTTCCTCCCTAGTGCAGGTAGCAGGACAAAGAGGACAAGCGAGTAGATGCTCCATGGTTTGGGATGGACCTAGCCTCGACAATATGGATAGCATCACAGAACCTAGTATTCAATGTATAGCGCATTTGGTCCCAACTTACTATCTACACCCAACAAGACAATCTCCTAACACCTTCGCCCTCCACAGCACTGTCCGGAGGCGGCGCTGGTCTCCGCGCGCGTGCTTTCAGCCGAGGGCGGAGCTGGGAGGGCGACGCGCTCCGCCTCCGGCGTGGAGCGGCGGCCCTCCGCCCCGCGCCCACCGCTCAACAAGCGGGGCTCCGGGTCGCTGCTGTCGCAGTCTCCGCCGGCACCGCAGTCCAGGTAAGCTTCCGGATTTGTGTAGCTTGGCTCGAGGAAAGGTCTGCGGGTTTAAACTTTTATAATGCGTACGGCTAAGGAACGGAACTTGTTGCCTGTGAGTATGTTCCCTGGGGGTGATTCTCGTGCTTTCGACATTACAATTCGATATTTTCTCCGCCCTCCGCGCCTCGCCCGCCGCTTAGCAAGCGGGGCTCCGGGTCGCTGCTGTCGCAGTCTCCGCCGGCACCGCAGTCCAGGTAAGCTGCAGGGGTTTTGTGGAGCTGGGCACGAAAAAGAATGCGATGTTGAACCTTTATTCGAAGATTATGATAAATTATATTTTTAATAGAAAGCAAGACGAAATGTCGAATTCGTGTCACAGCGCGAGAATTTGGCTCCTAATCAATATACGCCTTCAAGGCAAGAGGGAGTGATTGAGGCTGTTTCTAGGCTGACAAGCATGTTCTATCTTCGGCCGCATCGTCACTTACAGGTAAGATGGCGGGCAAATGCCAGCCAAGTTCTAACCTACAAAAAATAGGTGTATTTAAATCGAGTGGTGTTGACGGCGGCAACGTTGTTATTTCTGTTGTCAGAGCCTCAGGAAAGGGTATCCACTTTGGACAAGAAGGTTTTAGAAAAGGAGCCTTAGAGAATCAATCGGTGATTATTCATGTGGAAAGGAGCCACTGCAACCTCGGGGGCCCTACTTTTTAATCGTTCGTATCCATGCGAGTTCGCATTCTAACAAAAGCTCGCTCACAATCACAACATCTAAGTTACATAGGTATACCAAATTTCAACATACATACATACAACAAACATTGCAAATTAATTAAAAGCTTTTACCTAATTAGACAAATTCAGTGAGCCGTCTGTTTACCTTTTATGTAACCTTGTTTGAATGACAGCTATGTAGGAACAGAATCTGGGCCAACTTAGGTAAAATACCAGCCTCCCCGTGATCGTACATTTCTTAGATTTATTACTGGAATTAAATTGCTGCTGTCGCAATCCGGCTTGTTAGTCGGCGAGGATTAGTCGACGCGGACGGTGGGAAATTTTATGAAATTATAAAATGAAATAGCAAGGGTTTCTTGTTTATGGTATTGCGTTTTTTGTTAGCACCATTTTTTTGCAACATAAAAATTATTTTGATACTACTTAGTATCTAAATAAAAAAATAGGAATCCAAAAAACTGCTATCGTACACATATATGTGTTTATTTTTATGGTTAGGTTTGCCACAAAACTCATAATTTAGGTACGAAGCCAAAGAAACTGCTATTGACTAATGCACTGTAAAAAGCTCTGTGCGTGCGGCAAAATGTCATACTTTATTGTGAAACTGCGACACTTAGTGATAATCGCTAATATTATTTCTAACTCAATCTGAAGAGATTGCTACAGGTACGAGGTACTCGTGGTGTACCTCATAGAAAACATGAAAGTAGTGTCGCGCGTGAACAGACGTCGGCGGTAAACGGCTAGTTGTGTGTGAGTAAATACGCCGAAACTAGCCGACTTAACTACCTCCGACACCTGTACTTTTACAAATAGTATGGCAACAAATGGATTGGCGATAGCGGACGTAGACTCCACCTGCTGTCATAAAGTCAAAAAGTGTAATTCCAAAATCATCGTCAGTCATCAAATCGATATCGCCGTAGGCAACTCGCTTAAACCCATTTTTATAAAAGTGGAACAATATAAAGAGGCATGGTATTTTTATTGTGATCGTCATGATCACAGCCCACAACAGTACACTGCAGGACTTAGGGCCTCTCCCACAAAAGGTGAGGTTATTACCATAATTTCCATGCTAGACAGGCGGGTTGGAGATCGCAGTGTTAGATCGCAGAGTAGATCATTTCATTTCATTTATTCGCTGTTAAATGGTACAATAGGGTTAAGGGGATCTTTTGCCTCGAAATCATTAGTCGCCTTGTACAACACCCGCGAGTGTAAGGGGTTGGTGCTATTCTATTCTGCCGGACACCACTCGAAAAATGTGATCAATCTCTCTAAATAAAGATTTTAAAAAATCTATAAGGTGTCTACTATAGAAGTTAACTCATTTTCTCGCAGTGCATCACTCACCTAGGACGAAGTCTGATAATTACTATGGGTACTTACAAAGACTATAAGTATGTCGGTCAATCATTTATCTTTAGTTAATAACGTTTATTAAAATAGGCGTCCATTTCCGAAGAGCTTACTTTATCAACATATTTACGTGACTCGATCGCGCTGAATAATCCATTAATGGGGTTTTTCTGTTCCTCGTGGCGGGAGTAATAGCTTTTATTTTTTAACGCGCTTTTGTTAGCTTAACTTTTATTTTACGTACAAAATAACTATGTAACAGGACGTATCTATTTAGAAGTTTTCGGAAACCCGAAAACGAATGTTTTACGTGTTTCCAATCAAAACCACTATAACGTGCCAGTAACACACACTTTATGCCATATTAATGCTATAGGTACTTAAATTTATTTTATGCGGGAGCCGGGATTTGCACGTACAGAATATAGGTAATCTAGTGGTTTAGATTTAGTTTTCATGTATAAATTACATTGAAAAGGTGACATAAAGCTATTCTTAATTTTCTTTCAATCGATTGCTGAGAACAGAGAAAATTGGAGATTACTGCAGCGACAGAGGGCGTACTAAAATGAACAAATTCGTGAAGAATTTACATTGAATAGGTACGAATGAGTATGAAAAACACGTTTTAGCAACGGACACGGTAGTGATATAGGTCCGGTTTTTAAAAATAGCTAAATAGGAGATTTGGACCTAGGAATCTACAAGTTTTTGCAACCACACAAGACGCGTATATCTTTTATTACTTTTTCTTATGTAGAGGATCTGTTAACGACCTCTGGTTCGTTATCAAGCGAAGCCCGACTTTAACTTGCGTCTACTGTATCCGACCACCCGAAAATGACTCGTGGATTCTCTTTGGAAGTATAGATCAGACTTTGGTAAAACCTAAACAGACCTTTGGACAGACCTAAAACAAAGAGATGAATTTTCGTGATTGAAAATTCTCGCTTTGACAAAGTAGGTGTAGACAATAACTGGGAAATTTATCGTATCCTACGAGCGATGTCACTAGGGAACCTATAAAAAGTAGTAATTTACTAGCTTTCCTTTTCGCTGCCATTTTCTTCTAAGGGAATTTGTATTCTTGTAAAAACCTTTTTTTTCCTGACTGTTTTACCCGCCTATGTAAGTATGTATGTTTGTTCCTTTGTGGAACTCTAGAAACCAAACGCGTGGGCCGGGCCCAATTTGATGGTTCTTACGTCTATAGATTTGTCTTAATCTTGAGAGTGTTACTGAAGACATGATATTGATCAAAAATCAATATGGCGACCATCAGCCGTAAGTAAATAGGTGTATAAAGTGCAATAGTTAGTTTAATTTAAACTTAAGAGCAAGCCGGGGGGGGGCCCATTTTAAATATTTCTATAAATATTAAGTATCCGTATCCGCCTACTTATATAGAAATTATATGAAACCTATTTTCAAGTTTATATTAAACTAACGTTTGCACTTACACCATTCGGATTTTTTTAACTTTTCAGTTTTTAATAGTAGTCGGATTTTTCGTTTTTATATTTTGCCATATTCTGCTTGCAAAGACGTCAACAATTTTTAGATCTAAGGTTAATGATTCCGTCTTTTTATATTTTTGTTCGAATACCTGACCCTGATTACTATAAACATCGTCTAAATAAACGATCAGACTTGATTCCAAGTCAAACGACTCCATTCCCCCATGGGTGCCACAGTTAGACAGTAGTGATTGGTATTCCACACCGTCGAACATTCAGGATATTGTATCAGCCGTCGATTACCGGCTGGCGCCGCTTTGCGGAATCGGATCATGTCGGCGTATCCATTTGCGAATGAGGGTTTTGTAAAGATAGCGCTCGAAATAAGCCACGTCTACGTAGGATTTATTATTCAACGGGATGGTCTAGATTTAGCGATGGTCCAATAATACTCGCCGCCATATTTTATTCATTTAACATTTTTTGCGGGTACTGCCAACTCGCCCCAGCTTCGCACTGTTGATCTAAACTAAAGCGTAGTAGAAAATGACGTTCCTCGAAAATGACCTATCGATTTGTTGACTAACCTAAAAATGACTTAGAACGAATATGACTTTCGTCTAAATTTACTTTTCAAGAAAGCTACCTGCCTCGCCAAAAGGACAAAATCTAAACACTGAATCTGTAAGTCTAAGCATTTGCAGGTACCGGAATGATCATTTTTGCGCTACCACTGTAATATTAGTAGCAAGATGGTGGGGTTTGCGTACAATTCCTATATTCACGTTTACTATGGGTTCTAGTATATTCATTCGGACCCACATGCAGGCAACCTTACTTTCGTTTTTCACAATAGTAGGATGCCAAATACCGAGCGAAGTGTAAACAGTAAAATCGGAAGACGAACCCCGGGCCTATGCACGCCGCGTGAAAAGACAAATGGTATTGACGCCAAGATAATGATGGCTGTTTAATAAACTTACAAGTACCTATTTAATAAATTTACAAACAATAAAATGCATATAAAATTGGCCGTGTGGTGTCCGGCAGAGTAGAATAGCACCAACCCCTTACACTCATAAGTGTCGTACAAGGCGACTAATGTTTTCGAGGCAAAAGATCAAGAGACTCCGTAGTCTGGAAAATGTTGCTGACCATTTTCCATTGTTATATTTAAACACTGCGATTTCCAACCCGCCTGCTAAGCGTAGAGATTATGGCAACAACCTCCCCTTTCGTGGGAGAGGCCCTAAGTCCTGCAGTAGACTGTTACGGGCTGTGATGATGATGATGATATAAAATGTGATAACCGCTACAGTATAAAACATTATAATACAGAAATGTGTGTCAGGATCGTAGCTTGTGGCATTCGATAGCCTTTGCCTAACCCTATGGGAAATGGGCGTGAGTGTGTATGTATGTATGTAATACATAAATGCTACTTAATATTTTGTCCATAGAATTACCTACAATGAAATCTAATTAGGCTCAACGGTATTGCTCGTAGATTAGTATTCCCATTGGTTCGCTTTAATTAGTTCGAAGACGTGACGTGTCGGGCTAGGCAGGCTTCGATAATATTCATTATCTATAGGTATACCTATCTACAACATCAAATTATTGTAGTAATAGATACTGTGTACGCGTGTAAGAAATATTGGAAGACTTTTGTATCCTACCTTAATCTAATTGCCATCAAATTCTTGCAGTAATAGATACTAGCGTAGGAAGATACGTTTAATATTTTGCGAAAATATTGGAAGAGAAATAAGTAAACATTTTGATTAAAATGCTTTGCTAATAATTATTGATAATAGGGATTATTTTTCCATGTTCTCCATATTATCTTCGCTTGGCAGGCGCGTTACAGATCGCAGCTGCTGTAACAGCAGTATTTTCCATTGCAAATAGTCAATAGTCTAGTTGCCACAGGAGCTGGTCCCATGGGCTGGTGACATAGGTTATCTTACATCATCGAGTACAAGAAAAAATCCACTTTGTAGCGATAGCAGACGATTAGGACACTAACTTTTGTGGGTCTCCTACACGTCTACTATCAGTATCCTCAGCCTTGAGTGGAAAGGGTTGGTGATAATAAAATTCTACTCTGCCGGACACCACACGGACACTTTAGGTGTTGCATCGTAACAGTAATACTTCGGTAAGAGGAGGTAAGGAGGTAAACGACCAAGGACTCAGTAAATATTAAATTCCATCCTTGTAATAAATTAGACTCGTCGAGGACATTCGTGAGATACCATCTCCCACTGTTTGTGTTTTATACGGATTCTGTTCATTTATCAAAGGGCCTCCTCGCTTATCTTCTACATTGAGGCTGAGCAAGGTATTTCTCATTTCCTCCGCGTATAATGTTCTAAATAAATTCGCTTCTATATTTGATAACAAACACACGAAAAGGAAAATATTTGTACTTAAATTTTCCAGATTGTATAATTTTTATGGTACAAAGAAATTCTTTTGGTGAAACCTCAGCGAAGGTCACCTTTAGACGATGTCGATAAAGAAATACGACACAAAGAGATAGCATCTCGCTTTGTAACGTTCATACCTATATAAGTAAATTATCAAAAATTGTATTTAAATATTAAAGGCTGAAGTATTAGGATTTGAAAATGTAGTTAACGATGCAAGAAAGCGCTATTAAGATCCAAGATGGTTAGCAAACTTGACAGTTTTACATTTGACATTTAACGTTGAAAATGTGAAAATAATCAAGAATATCGGTAGGGCTATCGATGTTAAAACTACCTTGAAAGAAGCCTTTTGACAGTTCATGAGTATGACGAGTTCTGGAAAAGACGATTTCTCCAAACAACGAATTCTCGGAAAGGCGACTTCTCGAAAAGCCGTGTACATACTCTATTAAAACGAATAAACCCATTTCATTTCCGAAGTAAATAAGTCGAACTTTAGTTCACCGACTCGATAAGAAGAATTTCATTACAAATACAAGAAACAAATCATTTTATTTGCAGTAAGTAAAAGAGAGAAATATCTGAGAAATGCTCACACATTTTCTTGATAAAGTCTTTTGATCTTGGGAAAGGCTCGAGGAAAGCGTAACTCATCAATTGCTACAAGCGACATTGGAATTGCGTCTTCATCTCTTTATTTGTATATTTGTATCGATTCCCTTCTTGCGGTCAAGGGCGATGTCAAGGTTTCAAGGACTCGTGTTTATCTACTTTGAGAGTAGGTAAGTAACTACCCATTAGAAAAGTATGGAAAGGCGAACTCAACAATAGATCGACTGTAAATAATGGACTAGCTCTAGCTACTAGACTCATTATGAATAAATCGATACATATAAACAACGACTAAATTTGGCGTGTCTGGGTGAGTTATATGTATAATAATTATGTATTTTTAAATGTATAAGTAGTTTATTAGTTGTCTGGCACCCATAACACAAACTTAGCTTAATTTAGGGATAGATGGCGCTGTGTGAATTGTCCAAGCGTATTTCTTTATTTAATGTGTATACCTCCACTATACCTATCTATTATAAGGTAAAATAGGTACATGTTGTAAGACAGATGGACGCTGCATGAGCTGCTCGCCTGAACGCGATAAATACCGATACTATAGAATCGACACCGATTTTGAAGATTATTTTACCATAGGACTCTCGAAATATTTCGAATGTTAGAGAGTTTCGAGTAACCGCGAGCGACCGCTGGTAAGAAATAAATAAAGTAAATCAATATGTGTACTGCCTTCGGAGTGAGCTTCAGAGAGGCTCCTGAGCAAAATTTTACCTCAGGCGTAACGTGTAAAATTTCAAGGTACTGTATCGGCGTTATTTTTTGTTTCAGAATAAAAGCAAAAATGTGTGTCTAATATTTTTTGGTAAAAAAAGAGTCGGCGTCGCTGACAAAAGCGTATCTATATTATAAAGAGCTCAATTTTACAAAATAATGTGTATTACGCTATACAGAACCGTGAAACAGTCAGTTTACTCAGCTCCTATTAACCTAGAAGGATTAACCTACTTGGCTTTGATCATATATTCAGGTTATGTCGATAACATGCACCGTTTAGAGTCAAGATAAGGCTGAAATTTCTAACCCCAACATAATACAAGTAGGTATGACTGTATTATTAATTTTCTTAGAAATAAACCGGAAAGGGTTGTCTTTTTTGCATGAGCGAAAAATGGAAACTTTCTATTTTTTTTAAGATCAACATTTCTTATCATCACACGGTACACGTGGAAACATAAAGAAGCTTGAGTTTACCAATTTAAATTAGTTGTGGATCAATTTTAATACCTAGCTAGGGTCTTTCAGCAGCAGTATTCACGGTGGTATCTATTCACAACGCCAAATTGGTATCCCTGGTTCTCTGGAACTTGATTCCGGTAGTCAAGAAGCACGTTTTGCCCAATATCCCTTTGATGCTTTGTCTCTTTGATGGGTAAAGTTATACCAGTGAGAGAGTTAACCTTAATTACGTCAGTATCGCTTGGAAAATTTAATGTTTTCGTCTTCTTGAGAATTGTTCTATAGAGTCTTCAGTTTTGGAATTTATAGTTTGGTACTTACAAAATAGGTTTAACGGTAATTACTTCTCCAGGACTTAAATTGGGAAGAATGTAGCTTCCAATTGGAGATAGTATTTTAGAAATCGGTTCTGTAGTGTCGGAGTTTACCGCGTCCAGACAGGCAGGCATGGCATGTTTTGTAATTTTTATTTATTTAGTCATCAAACCATTATATAATGTATGATACAAGTAAAATAAAACCTACGTTGTTCTGGAGCGCTGTGCCTACATACTGTATTCACCGTCCGAATATACTTAGATACACACGTTTAAGTTGTCCCAGATACGATATGAATTAAATTAACTAGATATTTAACGACTTTTATCTGAGTCTTCATTACCTAGTAACAATGGCTACATAAAATCGATAAGGGCTGCTCAAGCTGGGAGCTTACAAAGACTTCGAAAACTATGTGATCGAATTAGCTCACAGTTTCATTATTCCCTAACTTTGAGGGATTCTGAGTTTTGTAAGTTAAATCACCTTTTCTAGCCATTAATTTAACTTGAGTGAGGGCGTAAGGTTTGGGCGTAACCTATCTGTGAAATATCAAATAGCGCGTCTGCTTATTCCATAAAATCAGCCTATGTATTTTGAATCCATTTGCTTATTTTCTAGCGCTGATGTAAATAGTAAAAGCAGTGATTTGATTTAAAGCCATCAAGGTTAACAAAGTACCATTACCACGTAACTATTATAAAACAAAGTCCTACGCCGCGTCTGTCTACCTGTTCGCGATTAACTCAAAAACTACTGAACGGAGTTTCATGGACCATAGACAGAGTGATTCACGAGGAAGGTGTAGGGGGTTTAATACTTTACCTTGAATGACTTTAACTCGACGAATCTACCTCGACGGTTCATTTCATCGATGGGTTACCTCGAAAACTAAAACTAATAAAATATATAATGCTATTATAGGGCTCGTACATCTTCCTTCTGGGATAGATTGCGCAACTCGGGTAACAGAATTCTGCAGCTTGTAACACGGGACACAACAAGTCCCATCATTAGATACTGGACATCCGTACACCGGGACGCTAATAAGAAATAATACGTATTATTTCTTATTGAGTAGTTCTTCGTAGATGACGATATTGACGACATTTTAATTTTAATGATTTATTTTATAAAATTTAAATTTTTTCTTTATTTTTATAATTATTGTATTGTATTTTACTAATTTTTATCTTGTAGTATGTATTGTACCACATGGCTTTTTGGCTGAAATAAAGAACTTTATTATTATTATTCATTAGTTTTACTTTTCACTCACCGGTAAAAATAACCATCAACGTACTGACCTTACGAGGACCTAAGGTTATCCATCCATCGATGAAATGTACCATTCGAGGTAAAGTATTAAACCCAGGTTTAGGTGTGTAATTTGCCTGCGAAGTCGGGGCGGGTCGCTACTAAAAAGTGTTTCCAAACCGTTATGACAATGAGTCCTTCAAGAAGCCTACATCGCTTTCAAAGGCCGGCAACGCATTCGCGATTCCCAGAATGTTGCAGACGATCCGACGGTGATCACTTTTCATCTGGTGACTCGATTTACTTCCCTCTAATAAAACAACTATTGTGGGAGTCTTCGAAATTTCGACATTCATGGCTGATTGATTTTATCTCGGTTATAACAGTAGCTAATTAAAATGATTTTAATCCTTGATATATATTTTGTTATCTAAAATGTGTATTTCTAGGGTACTGAATTTTTTTTATTATATCATTTTTAATCAAGTATTTCTTTTGACATAAGTAAAATTATAAACTAAATTCGATAATAAATGACAATAATTACAAATTTTCCGGTATTGTCTATCAATGTATTTTTTGACATAGGCTATCAATAAATAAACTTCTCTCAGTGTCGACAAATACATTCGGGTAACGTATGTATTTGTCGGCCGGGTGAACCTAATTCTCGGTTCGCCAACGCATACACCGATTTCAATCCAGGACGCGTGCGTGTCTGGAATTCACGATGAGGTCCCAATTTGTGTGCGGACACTCCAATGTGAGCGCCTAAATAGACTGACAATGAAGTACCAAATACGATGAACTAATAAATAGGTACTGGTAATACCACAGAACACGATAGAAGTGTGATCTTCGCCATTAGTACCGAAACCGATGCCGCCGTTCCCGACCCCACTATTTTTACTACTACTCATGCAACTTAATATGCACAGGCTTACGCACGCACACGCAAAGTCAAACGGAGCGCCATGATTAGTCAATCGGTCACTATCACATACACACATTGCGTTGCGTGTGTGCTGTAAATCCTCTCTGAATTTACAATTACGCTAGTGATTGACAAAATCGAATTCTTGTCGATATTAATATTTCGATAAAATTCTAACTATTATTATGGTAGGTATTTATTATTTGATAATAATGAATTAAAATTGTTATTATATTGAAGGGGGTGAGGCGGGGTTCAAGGACGCGTAGAGAGGAGATAGAGAGAGTAGGGGTACGGTAGATTTACCGAAGGGGTATGGCAGGAATATGTCAGGAGTACGATAGTGTGTGACGTCCTGAGTAGTTCAGTGGTTAACATGCTAGTTTGCCATACAAGAGGTTGCGGGTTCGTTTTCCGGCCGGGCAGAAATTTAAATGATGAATTTTAATTTCTGTAACGGGTCTGGGTGTTCTATGTTTAATAAGAATGTATTTAAAAAAAAGGGTATAAGTACTATATCAATTATCTAGCACCCATAATACAAGCTTTGCTCAGTTTAGGGCTAGATATCGCTGTGTGAATTTGTCTACAATTAGGTATTTATTTTATTTTAGTGTTAAGGTAACTGCATCATACCTCTACCCCACCTGTACCCCACCCGTGCCCCTGCTGTGCCCCTACTAAAAACTAATATCAAAATCGATCCGCAATTGACGAAAAAGTACCTACAATAAAAGAACATTCAATCGAAATAAGAATCTTCTCCTTTTTTGATATCAATTCTACTATACTACAAATATATTATATCGATAAACAAAATAATTTATCGATAAGGTCGGTTCATGTGCACAGCACTAGATTGGGCGCAAGGTGTCCTTGAGCGCGGGTGAATATTTTTCGTAAAATATTGATAAATACAAGGTTCTTAGACTTAACGGTGAAATGAAATCACTCCTTTTGTTTTAGAAGTATGTTAGCTTCTTGTTCGCAATTAACTATTGCGCAAGATGATATTTTTAACATTTTAGGCACCGCTTTTTTTGATGCGCACTCCGTTGAATTCCGCAAGAGACTGACGGCGCGTTCGCGCCTTTTGAAGGAAATTAGCTCATTAGCGCATAGTTGTGGCGCGACTGCACCGCCTACTTAGCTTTTCTAACTACTTATTTTTCTTTGGGTAATACTCTCGCAGGCGCAAAAAAGACACCACACGATGGTCCTGAAAAGCCCCTTCGCTTCTTCCACATTCTTATACAATCTTTCCATACATGCTCTCAAATTAGGGTCGGTAAATGTAGAATCATAATATCACGAATATGTGGAGGATGGAGGCGTATCGCTGGCTGAGTGGTTAAGGTATCGCGACTCGTAAGCGAGATTTCCCAGGTTTGAATCCCACTGCGGCCATATACCAATGACTCTTTTCTCAGTTATGTATATTAGTTGAATGTTAACCGATGCGCTTACGGAAGTGCGAAGCCGGGGCGGGTCTCTAGTTATTAATAAGAATTAGAATATTAATTTACTTTACATTTTTTACAACATTAATGTAAGTAAGTAAAAGCAGTAAAAACTCTTTATTGCACACAAATTATTAATGTACATGCGCGCAAAGACGGCCTTATCGCTTTAAGCGATCTCTTCTAGACAACCTAATGCATACCTACTGAACTAAATTTGACAAAAAGTATGTTCGTTCCAGAGGTTGGAAATTATTTAAAAAGCACTGAATGTCTACTAAGTCAATGCTATGTAAACGACGCTCTACGAAACCGAACTAGCCGGGGACTAACGATTTAGATGAAAATTATTAAAATACCATGATTATGGAACATGGTTCCTGCAGTGTACAGCATGGAGTTATTCAAGGAAGGGGTAAAAAAGTTTTTACTGGGTCGGCAACGCCTGGGTGATGCAGCGGTGACTGCTTACCATCAGTGGTATAAAAAAATTTGGCTTGCCCTGTATATAGACCACTGGGTACATTATAAACGTATTACCACGACACAACATAATTAGTTAATAGAAATTAAATTATTGAGATATTGAGATCCTCTGAGATTTTCAGACTCTGTTCTACCTACAGTTTAAATATTCCAGATTACTTATATTTTTATTACAAAGCTAACGAGACGTCTATTAAATAAAAAATTACCAGAAAAAAGCTTTAATTATAAAGTTTTGCCAAGCGTTATTATTTCACAGTTACCTACCGTTCAAGCAATTATTTGCCACTTAACGCGTACTCAGTTTCGTTTTCCCTCCGGAGGCAACTTTGATCGTCTTTTAATTAAGGTGTTGACCAACTTGGATTTCCTTTTTCGTGTGTTCTGATCAAAGCGAAAGCGACGCGGAATGAAAGGCAATATTTGGAGAGTCAATAAAAATGGTCCCTTCCAAGCTTTCGTTTACGAGATTGTTCTTGGTTTATGACGCAATTTTACGTGTGGACTCGTAACATTATTTCCTACACGACCTCTGGCGGGAAATAAAATATTTTTTGTCTCGGTGTCGTAAAGATAAGTAGCTGGTTGCTGTAGGTCAGCGGTGTCGGCGTACGGTTTATGTCTCACCGTAAAGGGAACATCATTATTTTAACCAATTCTTGTTTTAGTACTTCATATGTTTTATGTAAATAATTTTCTTCTGGTATCTTCGATATTTTCTACTTCGTACCTGTGCACAGAAAAGAATAAAGTCTTGAGGGCGCCAGGTGCGAATCACTTGGTTACCACAACTTCAAAGAAGACAAGGCCATTAACTCAATTTAAGACACTGATTTAGTTCTTAGATTCATACGAAGCCTCATTCATTCATTGATTGAAGTCGAAGGTTCATTTTCATACAGCAGTTGAATTTTTTTTTCAAATTATTATCATGGCGAACGTCCTTAAAATAATCGTCCATCCAAATTCAGAGTTACAAAGCATATATTTTGTTTCAGATACCTCTGGATCAGGATCGCCCTCTTCGAGCGGCAGTTGGCTAAAATAATAGAGCATCTAGTCAGCAATGCCACTCGATACTACGAAAGAGACGCCCTGGTTGCAGACCCTGACTTTGGCAGTATACTCAGCTCCTTGCTCGTAGGGCCTTGTGCTCTAGAATTTTCTAAAGCCAAAGCACCAACTTGCTTTTGGACGGACCCGCCTGCTGATGAGTTGGTAAGTTTGCAGTCGTTTACTGATATTCTTACTCCAGTTAAACCAGGCGTTGATGAACGCTTCTAACGCTGCAAAATTCTAGATCAGTTTCATTGTAATCGTTATTCTGTATAATATTTAATCAGGTTCAAAGACACCGAATGTCTGCCGGCACAACAACCCCACCGTCAGTACGCAGACCAATTCTAAACTTCAGAAGGAGTTTGAATGCTTCGTCTGATGATGCAAGTTCTGGAAACACAGGTACGATCGAAAAGAAAATATGGAGAGTGTGATATATTGTTGCCGATCGAGTAGAGATCTCACTTTCTTAATCGTGCTCTCCCGTATCAGGTACGGGAACGACTGCGGGGTCAACAGCCAAGGACTACGTGGAAAGCTTGCACCAAAACTCAAGGGCAGCACTCCTTTACGGCAAAAATAACGTCAGAGTGCAACCGGTGTGTACAGCTTTACAACGTAAAGGCTTAGCTTAATAATGTGATCATAATAAGTAGTTAACAAGTACCAGTATTTTTGGCTATCTAGTCTTATGAAGTAGGCAGTATTGGATATTCATGAGTAATTATTTGGATTCTTTGTAAGAAGTAATTAAAAATTAGATGCTTCCATTGTAGAAAGACGTAGAGGAGCCCATGCCAGGGTACCTAAGCTTGCATCAGACCGCCGCTGGCCTCATCATCAAATGGACGCCCAATCAGCTTATGAATGGATACGCTGAGAGCGAAGGCATTGATAAAAGGTAAAATAACGTTTATGTTGTGTTCATAGTCTTCAGTATTATTGTGATGTTTTTCGTCTCCGCTTCTTTATTTCTTTTTTCTTGTTCATTAAAACTACAAGTTACGAAATGTAGTCAATTATTTTCCTTTGTTCTCCTGGACGGCTCGTTATCACGAACTTCCAGTAAATCAACAAACTTTGTACTTACCTCAGTTCTCTTAATTGCTTTAGCTCCTGCTTTGTAATTTGTAGTAATTGCACGTTGTTTTCAACAACAACTCCTTTGTGGACTTTAAATCGAATAACGTAATTTCTGATTGGGATTTTGGCACTGTTTCCTGCCAAATTTGCAGAACACAGTCTATAAAAGAGAGTATTTATGATAAGTGCCTATTGTCGCTTGTTTCATTCGGCAGATAACATAAAACTTTGAAAGTATTAATCGAAACTTTGACATTCATTAATTACTTACTTGTTTTGTTACTTACCTACATTCTTATTTTGTTGAATCGCTCCCCCACAATCTATTCTATCAGTTTTAGTAATATATTTTGTTACAATGAAAATAAACTATTGCTGTTATAGATATTTCGTTTATTATGCTATTTTTTGTCTACTCCAATCAATGAGTCTACAATGTTACCTTAATAATTATATTAATTATAATAATTGTAATTTATATACATTTATAGACAAGAACCAAGACATAAATGACCAAAATATAAATGACTCTTAATTAAAACGACTTTCAGTTCCCCTAATCCACCTCTATCGTAAATTAGGTATGTAGTTTAATTTTTCTCTGTTGTTTCCAGTATTTGCTCGCTTACTCTTACTCTTCTTAGACATCTTTGCCCGTAGTTGTAGTTACAAACGTACAGTGCCACCAACTTGTCTGTTCAGTAGTCAAAATTTGAACTATCGATGCCATCATTAATAACTGTCATTACACTAGCCTCACTAGCGCCGCCGTTACTGAACAGCTAAGATTGATCATACTGTACTATATGCTTTCACCGTGTAGTATGCGTAGTTACCGCTGTCACCTAGTGCATGCGACGGTGTGCCAACACGCATGTGTTCTGTGCAGCCTCGCGCCCATCTGCACTGTGTACAGGAGGCTGTGTGCCGGCCCGCTTTGTATCGACTGGTATGTCCTTGTCGTCTTTTTTATTGCTTTTCATGTTATTTAGTACTAAGTTGCAAGTAGCAAGAAGGATGATCTTACTGTTATTAATTTGTTTGAAAATCTGTAAGGTCTCATTTGGTATTAAGTTGCTGTTGTTGCAAGGAGGAAATTCTTGATGTTATTAATTTGTTTGAGAGTGGGTTCTTTTGTCTGTAATCTTGCAATAATTGCTTTCTTAGCTAAGGCTTCAATAATTTCAACGCGGGATGATTATCAAGTTCTTTTGTCATAAGTGTTTTCGAGAACCACAGTTTAAAGTTTTGAAAAATTTACCTTTCGAAAATGCTTCCGATGGTGAATTATTCTTTGTTCATAATATTGCTGGTCAGAATTTTGTTATAAAGTTACCCGTGTAATAAAGTTAGGTATTGCGAAAGTTCTGAAATCTGAATCGTACTTTTACATAGGTTCGCAATTTGTTAAGAAATTGTTGCCAAAGTTTCTGGGTCGTAATAAAGAAGTAAGATAGGGAGAAACTGACAAAATTTATTATTTCGGGCATCTTGATAAAGTAAAATTTTCATTCATTTTCGGTTTAAGAATAGAGCGAATGACGCGTAAATTTATATATGAATGTATAACCCTGGACTCATATTCCCTTCGGGGATAATCCAATACAACCTACCCTAGGTTGTAACACAGCTTGCGTTGGTTGCAGCGTGTACTGGGCGATGTCGCTGCAGGTCTGCGTGTGGGAAGTGGTGTACGTGCATGTACACCGTGCGGCCGAAAGCGACGCGCTGATCCTGGTTGGACAAGATGGCGTGCAGCGCCCTCCAATACATTTTCCTAAAGGTGAGCAAATGATAAAGAAAGAAATAAAAATAGCCGAGGAAAAAGGGGTAATTTCAGTAAGCAAACAAAGAGTTATAACTGTAAGGATGAAAACGCTTTCGTAAGAATGAAATGGAAATATTAATTCAATCCACATTTATTTTTAATTCGAATTCCGTATTTTTTCCAATGTGTTCGGTTTTAGTCAGCATTATTGTCTTGGAAGACAGTTACCCAGAGTCATTTGTAGATATTTGAGCTGAAACATGACTTTCGTCTGGGTTTCTCCTTTTCTCTTCTATTTAATTATTTAAACTATTCATTTTATGTAGAGTGTAGACATTGCAAAGAAACCCATGTAATCAGGAGATAAATTCGTATAGCTTGTAATCAGGAGATAAAGCATCCGATCCATATAGCCTTCATTTTCACATACTTTAGTTTATTTTATTAATTTTCAGGTGGCCACTTGCTGTCGTTCCTTAGTAACTTGGAGACCGGTTTGCTGCCCCATGGTCAGTTGGACCCACCACTATGGTCTCAAAGGGGCACTGGCAAGGTATCTTTTCTACGTGAATAAATCTGATATTAGCGGCTTTAAGACCTATGTCATTGAATAAGGATTATAATAAGTCGAAATTTATTTATCCAAGTAGTAGAGTTCAAAATTCCTCTTCAGAGCTCAGGGGCTCTATTTTAAAACCACGCGCTTCGAGTCGAATGGTTTTCAATTTTGATTTCCAATTTTCCAAAAAATCAATTATATTTTAAATTACATTGGCAACACCGAAAGTGAACATTAAAAAATTGGGAATATCAAGATATTGATCTTTTCAGGCTGAAATTCAAATTTGGAAACCGTTCGACTTAAATATATGTCCCAGTAGCCAGGCTGTACGTAGGATCTGCTGCGGTTTCAAGTAGATGGCAAGTTGAGTTGCGGGCTTTGTCCGATAACTTGTCCGATTCCTTGAATGTTGATTAATCTCATTCATCTATATTCCACTTCAACTTGTTCTTGCAGGTCTTTGGTCGAGGGAAAGTGCGCAGACGGCCCATGCCAAGCCTTTCGGAGTGCGGGGAAACTGAGGAGACGGAGTGGGAAGACACGGCTGGCGACTACGTATTCCGCATAGTGAATAACGCTATCACTGATAGAGAGGGTAATTAATTGTATTTTAACAATATTTTCTTTGTACTTCCTGTCTCTGCTCACTTAAAAATAGTAAGAAATACAGCGTACGTAGGTACACTGAATTGTTATTTAGACAGACTTGCAAGTTAGGTCAGAAGCATAATTTTAATCTACAGTAATAAGTAAGTAGTAGTCTCTGGTTAGTTTGTTAATGATAGTCAAATTATCTACAATTAGAATTAGCATTAGCATTTTTTGTACTTAGCATTTTTGTAGTAGTATTTGTCTTAGTACCCATCCATTCAAACTCCCCAGGCTTGACAGAGCTTACCCCCATACCTATTAGCTGACATCGTTCCCCATAATTTCCAGCGATACGCCATTCCTTGCTGGAGCGTGTGACACAGTCCCCCCCGCGCACCCCGCGCCGCCCGCTGGCGTCCACGTCAACCACGTCTTCGGATTCCTCCACCATGTCGGTGGACTGCCCACCCTCCGCTGGGTTGAACGGCCACCCGCCGCTGACGCCGCTACCGCATCAACCGGTCGAACAGGTAAAGTGATATCAAGAGGAAATTGATGCGTGGACTATTCACACTAGTATAACTCTCTCTAGAACTTACTTACATTAATTCGTCGTAAAGTGTTCATAGTCATTAATTTATGAGTTCAAATCTTGTCGGCGGAGCACTCGCCTGCTTCTTAGGACCTTCCAATCATCATCACCTTTTCGTTAATATCCCGGTTGTGCTCTAGCGCACGAGGGCTTGCGGTCCGTCTTAACCATTATCCAGGATATGACCTCCGTTACCCTGCTACCAGGGGAACCTGACCAAATTGGATCATGGTTACACATTCAGACGCCTAAATGTGCAGGTTTTATCACGATGTTTTCCCTGACCGTAAGAGCGTCGGTTAATATTCTATTTAGAAAAGAGTATCGGTTAGTTTTCAACTAATGTATATAACTCAGATAAGAGTCATTGTTACATGGCGGCAGTGGGATTCGAACCCGGTAGCTCTCGCTTGCGAGTCGGATACCTTTACCACTAGACCACCGACGCTCTCAGGACCTTACAATATCTAAACCCTTATTGGCCTTCTTCTTAACCTCCTTTTCCTAAACTCCTACTTTCCATTAGTTTGCAAATGTCCTGAACGACGGTAACAGTACTTTTCACCAGGTGGACTTAGTCCAAGTGTCTCTTTTTTTTCTTACGTTGCGTAAATCCAATTAAAACGATATTTTATTAGTAAGTATGGACTTTTATCACCTCACTTTCCAGACGGCGTCAATAGAGCTGGTATGCAGCAGTATGCGGCGGCAGATCATTTCGCGCGCTTTCTATGGCTGGCTGGCGTACTGCCGGCACTTGTCGACTGTGAGGACGCACCTCAGTGGATTAGTGCATCCCAATATTGTGCCCAGAGGTTAGTTCTTGAGGAGATTGAGCTTGTCACTTTCTCGTCAATAGTGTAATAATAAAACCTAGCCAGACTCTTGACCACCGCACCAGGATAAGTGATAAGTGATGGATGGATGGATGGATGGATGGATGGATGGATGATAAGGATAAGTGATGGATGGTGCGGACGAACGTTTTATTTGATAATACCTTTTTGTGAAATTTTTTGTAAAGACATTGTTTATATTAATTTAAACTCTATGAAATAGTTTTATCTGTAAGTCAACCGAAGAATACTTATATAAATACAGATTTCAAGATGAATCATAAATATGTTCAAATTGTACTTCGTAATTAATATTGTAAGGGTTTGGAATCCTTCTTCACGAGTTGCATCAGTGTCATGGGACGAATCTCAATGTTTTTTTATAGCACTGAGTAATATAGCGGGGGGATCCAAAACTTCTCAATGAGTTGCCTCATGTGTATTTGTTCAAACTTCAATATATTTATATATCCCTGAGATGGCAAACAAGCTTGGTGCCTGCCTATTGGTAAGCAGTTACTGAAGCTTACTCTTTAAATCCTTCATCAATATAATATCAGCCGAAAGACCACTGCTGGGCATAGGCCTCCCCGGAGATCTCCACAAAGGCAGGTCCTGTATCCATCTGGTACCTGCGATCTTTACCAGGTCGTCGGCCCGCCTTGTGGGTGGCCTTATCCACGCTGCGTCTTTCGGTACGCAGTCGCCACCCGAGAACTTTACTGCCCCATCGGTCATCCATAGTACCTTATATATCCTTTCATGTCGATCTCATCCCACCCAGAAGGCGCCGAAGCTGGTCTAACAGAAGACGCGTGGCACGCCCTGACCGACGAGGCGGGCCGAGTCACGGCGCGGGACGAAGTGCACCGACTTGTCTACTACGGCGGGGTGCAGCACCACATCCGGCGGGAGGTGTGGCCCTACCTGCTGGGGTATTACGAGTGAGTAGCCTGTACTAGTCAGCTGGTCAGTGGTAGTCGCGGAGGTCATATGGTAGTCACTAGTCTGCCGAATCCTGGATCATGGTCAAGGTGGACCCCGCGCCCTCACGCGTAAAAATCTTCTTGTTTATAGGCAGCAGTGCGTGGACCAGCAGAGTCGAATTATAAATAGGCAAACAAATCTATACATATAAATATCTATAGATATAAATCTACCTTTTTACAGGTCAACAAACTTATCTATGAACTGATATTTGTCGCCACCGTAGCACTAGAATCACCACCGTAGCACTGCCAGTCGAATCACAATCAAATGACATCTCGACCTGGCTCCTGACTGTTGTTTTGGTATTTCACAGATACGGTGGTGGTACTGCAAATCCGCAAACTTCCATAGTATTCCACTGGTTATTTCCGTAAAAGTACATAAATTCAAAACCGTTTCAATTATTGAATATGAATAGCGCAAATCATCGCCATCTTAAAACCGTGAAATTAATTTCCCTTTACGTCGCTAGCCACGATTTTAGTAACGAAATGGCACGAAAGGTGTTATTTAACTAAGCTCCTTGTCATTGTCCGAAATGGACATGCTGTTCGAATTATTACCATGTATAAGACCTACATACCTGTAAACACACAGTACAACAATAAAGAATTTCTGATTCTGATTCCTCTAACATCAACCCAAACAGGTTCGGGTCAACCACCGACGAGCGTGCCGAGCAAGACGTGGCGTATCGCCGCCAGTACGAGACCACGATGTCGGAGTGGCTGTGCGTCGAGGCGATCGTGAGGCAGCGCGACCGCGAGGCCACGGCCGCCTCGATAGCCAGGCTGAGCGAGGCGGCGGGGAAGCTCAAGCCTGTGGAGCCAGAGCCTTGCGAGGTAACTCTTTCTCTTGACTTCAAGATGGGGTTTGATCAAGTTCAAAGCAACATATGGTTGAGCGAAGAAATGATGGAAGAGTAAGACTGTGAGAGTGCCGTAGGTTATCCTACGTCATCGAGTACAAGAAAAATTCCACTTTGTAGCGGTAGAGATGTTTAGGATACCCACTAAACGTTGGTCTGCCCATGCACAACATGGCACAACAAAAAATTACTAAAAAGTGACTTTAATGTGGCTGACAAGCGAAACTGCGAAGAGGATGTGGGGCAGACCAGTCTTTTTACTTATAGAACCCACACAAGAGGATATGTAAGTACTATCGACGAGGTTGGAATCCGGCGAGTTTGGAAACCATTCTCCTTAACGTCTACTATCGCTACAAAGTGCAATTTTTCTTGTACTAGATGACGTAGGATAACCTATGGCGCCCTCACAGTCTATGATACATGTCTGGATGTTGTCAGACTTTTATATGATTTAAATTTTCAAGAGTATTTTGTTTTAAAATAAGAAAATGTTTGTGTAGTGTTGTAAAACAAGCTCAGATATAATTTTTCTTCCAATCTTCCAGGTATTCGAAGACGACTGCAGCGTCATATCGGATAACCCGCCAGTGGTGTCTCCGGAACCAAGCGAGATAGAACAGAAGAAACCAGACACTAAACCTGTCCTATCCCGAGCACCCAGCATAGACGAAGTAGACAATATTGAAATGGACTCCGAGAAAGAGAAAGGAGATTCAAAAGTTAACGGAGAGACTGAGACGGGTGATACTATGAGTGTAGATGTAGAGAGTCTAAAAGACTTAGAAGAAGACGAGGAAGAAGTTCATATAAAGAGTGTTGTAGAGAATCCGGATATGAGGAGGGAGAGTATAGCTGAAATCAAGAGGTTAGCAGAGAATATAGTTCAGAAAAGTGATGGGAGAGGGCTGTTGTGTAGTGTGGATAGTGGGAATATAAACCTTAATGGCAGCGATATGAGGTCGTCTTTAGATGAGAGCCAGCCGAGGGAGAACGTGCATGAGCATCATGAGCAACGTACCAGTGTGATAGTAACGAATCCGTCTGTTGATTTGGCTGCATCGAATTCTCCAGTCTCCGGAACGACGACAGGTAAGATTTATTTTACTGCCTAGGTTAAACGGTTCCTTATGTTCGTTAACATTTTTGTCGCTGAAACGAGACGGATACGGGCTGGATCTTTATGTTCAGAGGTGGACATTAACTTGTCCATCTTTAATTAATGAAGTGAATTTATTTTTTAATTACGTTAGATAATGTTAAAAAATGCTACATCGAATTTCGGATTCTATGTATTGTACGCACACATAAGTACAATCCGCGCGAGTATCCTGAGGGCGGTCCGTTTTCAGATTTCTGATACAACCTGAATGTAATAATCATATTTTGGCGTTTGTGCTCTCGAGCCGGCTCGGGGTCCGCCTTGACCATGATCCAGGATTTGGCGATCAGTAGCCGTATTCACAATGGCTCGGAAATCGGATTCGGATACGGAATCGACAAAGGACCCCGCAAAAGCTCTTAGGAAAATGTGGTTTCAGTGAACTTTGATGAAATTTTAATATGTTATAGAGAGTAGTGTTTCCGTGGAATCTATCGGGATTCTGAATAACAGTTTTCGAATCGATCGACACGGATTCGCCGCTTACGAATTTCGTATCGAATCGTTCGGAAACGGTTTCGAATCATTGTGAATACGGCTACAGGTAATTACAGTGGAGCGACTACCATCTGACCTCCGTGACCCTGCTACCAGAGAAACCTGACCAGATTGATTCATGGTTACAAATTCAGTTGCCTGAATTTGCAGGTTTCATCACGATGTTTTCCCTCACAGTAAAATTATCGGTTAGTAAATACGAACCCGGTACCTCTCGCTTACGAGTCGGATACTCAGCCACTCGGCCACCGACGCTAGAAAATTCGTAGCTGAATGTGTTTCTCGTATATTGTAGTTTTGCCATACGAATAAATAAAATAAGCTGTTCCCGTGTCAGCGGCGGTGAGCGGTTCCCGCAGCCCGCTGTCGGCGGTGCGCGAGGAGGGCGCGCCGGACGAGCTGGCCGCGCGCTCGCCCTGCGCCTCGCCCGCCAGCTCCAACGGCGGCGTCTACTCGGTGAGTCAATGCTCTTTTCAGCACTGCAGCTTGACCGTCTCACTCTAATTGAAGAACTCTGTAGGGATAAAAGTTAGTTCCACCAGCCCCATTCCATCTTCGGGGTCCAGGTCCAGGTCAGCGTTCCGTCCCTATATTGTCGACATTCCACCTATACTTTCACAACACATGTTATCGGGTTTGTTGCCACGGTTAGGTAGTGAAAGTGTAGTGATTAACCACGAAAGTCTTAAAACCTATATTCCACTTATACGCACTCTTCTGTTGCGAACGGCAAGGGACTGGAACTCGCTGCCTGCAAATGTTTTCCCTGAGCGCTACAACTTGGGTATCTATAAGACAAGAGTGAATAGGTATTTAATAGACAGGTATGCGCCGCAGGTATGGGCTGCATCTGCACTTAACATCAGCTGAGACGGCAGTCAAATACCTGACTAGTTTCAATTTAAAAAAAAACCCCCAATCACAGCAAGGCAGCTCAGGATGAATAAGTTAGCGGCATTCAATTCGAGTTAGGCATTCGAGCTGCAGGTATCGTCGGTCAGTCATCATCATATATTTAAGAGTCGTATATTTAACTTGTAACATCGGTCAGTATCTTCTAGAAAACAACGACAATAAGACCGTAAACAAAACAAAGTCTATGCTCATGTTACAAAAGTGGAATACATAAATTGATTAATCCTTTAACCAGAACGAGTTGGTGGAGAGCTTCGCTTTGAACCTGCACCGCATCGAGAAGGACGTGCAGCGCTGCGACAGGAACTACCCGTTCTTCACGGACGAGAACCTCGACAAGCTTAGGAATATCATGTGCACGTGAGTTCGTATAATATTAATAATACGATTAAATATAAGGAAAGGGATTCATTCGTTGAGTTAAGCATGAGGATTGCAGGAAATCTTCCAGCGTGCCAGACTGAACAGAAAACAGTTGTGTGCAGCTGAAATATATTGAAACAATTTTGTTATCCCTTCAAATATCCTTTAATTCAGTATGGCTATCCGTGACTAACAGAAACAAAACAATGACAATAAAAAAAGCATTTTAACATTAAATACTTTTAAAACGTTAAAAAAGTACCTAATGGAAAGCAAGAAGGCGTCGCATGTAGACTGATCGACTAGCGCATACGAGTGTTTCTTTTCTTTACATAATGTTTTAAACTATCGCGGTTATTATCACACATTTTAAGGGTATGTTCCGGGTTTCCTACCAATTGGCAATCGGGCTACTCGTCAAAAAAGGTACGCGGTAGGAAACCCTGAATATACCCTTAAAATTTTTGTTTTCATAGTACTCTTACCTTCCAGATACGTCTGGGAGCATCTGGAGACCGGCTACATGCAGGGCATGTGCGACCTGGTGGCGCCCTTACTAGTGACGATGCGCGACGAGGCTTTCGCACACGCGCTGTTTGCGCGGCTCATGGACCGCGCAAGGGACAACTTCCCGTCAGGACAAGCGATGGACGCGCACTTCGCTGATATGCGGTGAGGAAAAATAGGGCTGTGTGTTTTTTTTTGTCGATCGGTTGAGAAAGAGGCAAGGGGGCCTCCTGAGTGAAGGTCACCACTACGGACATTAGAGGCAAAAGGGGCATTGCCAATGCGTTGTTCACCTCTAAAACCTGAGGACACGTTGCTCTGGCAGTAAATAGTTTTCTGTCATATAGTTGTCATATAGTTTTGTAATAATCTTGTGTACAATAAATGGTTTAATAATAATATTAGATAAGTGGAGCCCTAGCCACACTGCCAAAACTACGGTTCCCCATGAAGCACTAGATACCTCATCAGGAATACAATAGATAAATGCTATTTAAAATAGTATTGTATTGTTGGTATGTTTCTTGGGGAAAGTTGTTCAGTTTCATGGGTAGAATATTGGGTTTCAATTAATGCTAGCGGTCTTTTTACACCCTGTATATACCTATACCGGGGCATTTACCGTAACTCGACGACCTTGCGCCTTTTTTACGAGAGGGTAGAAATTAAAGTTTTTCTAATGTTCCTACGAACACAATTCCTTAAGATAATTCAATATTCATCGAACGGGATATATCACTTTCTAATCTTGTCTATTCACCTATGGCACTCCAACTCTCTTATGCATTCTGATTCTACGGTCATGATATTTTGTTCACCCATAGATTATGTACTCAAGGTACAAATAAGCAGATGCGTTAATACAAGTGCGGTTTTTTCCGTGGCCCCATCACTTTGCTCCGCTGGTGTGGGACTTCAATGTAACTAAGGCGGTACCTCCAGATGAGATAAATACAGCTTAAATAGCAACGCTAATATCTAGTCTTATAATTTACATGAATACCCAGAAAAATGCACATCAGCTAGTTGCGACTTCGTGTTTACGACGACACTCTACGAAGTCGAATTAGCCGATGTGCATTATTTACGGTCAATACCTGTACCTACTACCATATAAGTTTGTAGTCTGCAGCAAATGTTCCTTCTAATCTAATACCTTTGTCTCCAGCTCCCTGATCCAGATCCTGGATTGCGAGCTGTACGAGCTGATGCACGCACACGGCGACTACACGCACTTCTACTTCTGCTACCGCTGGTTCCTGCTCGACTTCAAGAGGGAACTTCTCTACCAGGATGTGAGAGGCTTTTAGGCTTTTTTTATTGTAATGGGGGCAAACGAGCTAGCGAGCCACCTGATGGAAAGTGATCCCCACCGCCCAGAGATACCCGCTGGCCTCGGCTATGCTATAGTCTTACAAATTCTCAGGAAGTCAGATTCTAAAGTATTTCGTTTTATTTAGCCAGATTCGGACTATAGCCGATGGACCGACGTTGGAAAAGATTTCATCCACACCATCTGGATGCCTGACATCTAACTAACGTACGGGCATCGCGAGCCTTTTGCCGTTGCAGATGTCCTGAACGACGGTAGCCGCTTTCCATCAGGTCGACCGTCCGTCCGTGTGCCTCCTTAAGCAATAATAAATAAAAAACACCCGGTGTCGCGAATGTGTTGCTGGCCTTGACATCTTGAATATTTAAGTCGCGTCAATAGAGAGGTGGCTGTTATCGGTAACTGCCTACCATCAGGTAGGCCGTACGCTTGTTTGCTAATTAAGAAAGAAAGAGAGAAAGAAAAGAACAGTTGCAGACAAAGGAAACATAAATAATTAATGATCTAAGACAATGCGTAGCCAGCCTCCCATGCCACTGCCCATAATTAAGCGGTATAAATCATATACAGCACCTTATAATTTATAATACCATACCATATTATCTATACATATGCGTTTCAGTCGGGGCAGCCCCTATCGGACATTAGAGTAATAATATTGTGCTGTTTATTGCCAAAGATCGCAATAATTAGCTTGATAATAAATTATACTTAGGTATAAACATCACCATCGCACCTTGAACTCTGTACCCTGTTTGAAGAAAGTAGAGTAAGGTTTTTGAGTATACAATAATGGAAGTAGGTATCTACGATATAAAATACCAAAAATTTTCCTTGCATATTTTTAATGCCAGTTTATTGCGTTATAGACGTACCTGCAGTTAGCAGAAATAGGTACAAGTACATTTCAGTCTATGTTTATTAATCAGTTACAAATGTCTTGTTTTTTATTGTCTTGTCTTGTTGTTTTTAATTGACAAAGAAAGTTACTATGATTTACTTGGTATTATAAATTGTGTACTTACCTACATAATACTGCTGATGACTGTACGTAAATATGGCTGAAACTAACGCCATTAAAACGTGGGTCATTTTAAAGCGTAACCATTTCTACGTTTGACTTAATGAGCATAGAAGGCAGCATATCATGTCAAACTACTCACCACCAGTATAAAATGAACTGGCATCATTTTGGATGCTCGTACAATGGTCTAAATTCTAAACAGGATAGGTTTTTTTATGCGATACGGCAGACTAACAGGCATGCGGCGCATCTGATAGAAAGTAGTCACGGCCGCCTATAGGCATCAGCACCACTAGGGGCGCTACCAATGCGTTGCCCGCCTCTAAGGAGACCTCTAATACCTATAGGTTGAGGTGCTGTGTACTGTACCTTCCAGTTTCCTCTGTATTCAAGCTTCATATCCTCTTTATACTTACGACATTCTACTTGCAGGTGTTCTCCGCATGGGAGCTGATCTGGGCGGCGAGACACGTCTCTTCGGAGCACATGGTGCTGTTCATTGCGCTCGCGCTTCTCGAGACCTACCGCGACGTCATTTTGGCAAACGCAATGGACTTCACAGATATAATTAAGTTCTTCAACGGTAAGCCTCTACTAGAATAAGTAAGCCGTTTTTAGTCCGGTAGTTTTCGGTAATCCACCAAGACATCTTGACGATAATGTCCCGGTTGTGCTCTTGCGTGCAAGAGCGGACAAGGCGAACAAGGCGGACTTCCGCCTTGACTATGACCCCGGATTCGACTGCCATCTGATGTTTCCCTCATCATTAAAGTATTGGTTAGTGTTCAAATAATAACCCAGAAAAGTGTCATTGGTATATGGCGGCCCTGGGGTTCGAATCAGGTACCTCAGGGTACGAATCGGACACTTTAACCTTCTGTTAATCCTTTAAAACGAGTTCGTAAAAATACAGATCTATAGTCCGTCAAGTTTAAATTGGTGTTCCCATGGCGGCGTCTCCAACATACAAGTGATTTTGCAGATGTCGGGTTTAAACCGTCGATTTATCACATCAAAGCAAGACATTAATTTGTCACACACAAGCCATGTTCGAGAATATGACTGTAATGCCGATGAGATATTATAACTATATATAACTTAAACTTGATGGACTATAGGAGACTCCGATATATTGTAATTTAGCTGTTATAGAAATTGTTCTTTTTCTATCACAATTTTTGCGATTAAAATCGGATACAGTACGTAGGCGCTCTTAAGAGAGCCATCCGATGGCGGATCTGACCTGATTGAACATGCTTGTCTAGACTACAGACTATTCACATTAGCCTAGAATTTTAAAAAGGCAGAATTAGTTCAAACAATTTCTTTGGGTCTTTTATATATATTATTATATTCTCTAATAGTAGCGGTGCTTAAAGTTAAGTACTCTACCGTTATGTAAAGTCGACGCATTAGATAATTCATGTAATAGCGGTTATTTCATGCTCGTTGCACATGCCACATTTGCAACTCATCGGTGTCTATTATTAAAATTATTTATAAACCTGGCGTCAAACTTTATGTAGGTGTATCACTATTATGTCACGATGATCTATGGCGTATATTATTGTACCTACAGTTTCTGTTGGTACTTTTTTACTAGCGGTAACGGTATACGACTCGCAATACGAGAGGTAGCGGGTTCGAGTCCCACTGCCGCCGTGTACCAATTATTCTTCTCTAAATAGAAACCGAACCGATGCTCTTACGCAGAGGGAAACATCCTGATGAAACCTGCACATTGACTGAATGTGTAACCATGATCTAATATGGTCAGGTTCCTCTGGTAGCAGGATCACAGAGGTCCGATCGCAATCGCTTCACTGTAATTACCTAATCTGCCACATCCTGGATCATGGTCAAGGCGGACCCCGGGCCCTCGTACCCGAGAGCACAACAGGGATATTAAAGCCAAGATGAGTAGGTCCTGTTTTTAAATTATCTTAAAATAATTTTTACTTTATTACAAGCTTTTATTTACTTCCCAATGCAATGTTATAATACCATCGAGCTGATCTGATGATGGAGACGAAAGGTGGTCATTCGAACTCCTAAACTACGTGTGGTAAACCCACCGAGTTTGGGCTCGTTTGATTAGTCTTGACAAGTACTCTGACTGTTCATAGAGAAGCGCTATAAAAGCTTGCTGTGAAAAATATATTTTTTATTTGGGAACTTGTTTATATTTCAGAAATGGCTGAACGGCACGATGCGTCCGCCGTGCTCTCACTAGCTCGAGACCTCGTGCTGCAAGTACAAACCTTAATAGAGAACAAATAGATATCATTTTAGACTAACATTTATACGACAATGGACAGTATTTCATCGAATATACGACATACTAGGATGAGGTATGATGAACAAAATCATAGAAAGTTATTGAACATTTAACTAGGTATGTATAATAAAAATTCATCAACACTACAGTTTTGGAATGACCACATCCCATTGGATAGAGAAAATTTCTGGGCTAGTGAATGTGTCTGCCTAACTATATTCTTTGCGGGAAAAATTTTAAAACTCTTTCATGTAAGTAGACACACTAAACACTGCTTTTGCAAACCTCTATAACCATACCAATTAGAACACTAACACCCGGTTTCTGAAACGCTTGTCAACGCAAAAATCACGTAACAGCTTGTTAAACTCTGATTAAATGCAGTTTGGGTTTCTGAAAGGGCCAATTGACGGCTTGTTAACAGCTTGTCAACGGATTGTCAAATCTCCAATTAACGGCTGATTAATGTAATTTTGGGTTTCCGGAAAGCTTTTTCTCATGTTAACTGTATGTTATCGCCTTGTTATTTTAATTGGCGAAAATCGACCAATTAACCGATTGTCAAAAGAAATTATATCCGATTTTCTTGGTCTAGGTCTTGGTCCTGGCCCTGTTCCAGGTCCTAGTTTTGGTCCAAGGCAAAGTCCAGGTCTAGGGTCCAGGTTCTGGTCCAGGATCATGACCAAAACTGCAACCTTGATCACAATTTGAGCTTGAACCAGAACCAGGACCTAGACCAGTGCCAGCACGTAGACCATAAACATTAGCTGGACCAGGACCTGGTTTGCGGCCAGGATATGGACCTGAACCAGGACCAGGACCTGAACCACGGACATGTCAGGGTCCAGGACCTGGACCTGGACCTGGCTCTAGGGAGCCAATGGATGCAAGATAACAGAGTCGACCAGAGTGCAAGCCGTGGGAGGCCTGTATTCAGCAGTGGACCGGGACCCACCTAACTGCCTAAAGATGATGATGATGGGATTACTGATCCACTGGAAACCGTGACCCTATAACATAAATATTGTTATGATTTCTCTTTTCTCGCTCTGTATATTTTTTTTGGATAATATTCGATTTTACACGAAAACTATATAATCGCTATCAGTTTCATCTAAAAGTTGAATATCCCGCCGCTATCAAAAGGCCGCTAGGGACAGAGACAAATCAATGCGTTAGACAGAAACAAAACATATATGAGTGAATGAATGTGACTGATTTCAGCAGGGGTAGCCAGACGAAAAAATTGATCTCTTGTTAATGGTCGATTAGCTAACAATAGATTGATTGGCCTTTCAGAAACCCACAGTGATTTAACAGCTTGTTAAATGTGACAGTCTGTTAGCTAATCAATGATTTGACAAGCGTTTCAGAAACCGGGTGTAAATCACTTATTTAAAGGTTTTAAGTAATTCTTATTATTTCATCGACATAAAACACAAATTAGAACTTTACCTAGTAATGCAACTTGCAACTTTGGAGATTATACCACAGATTCCTCAGTTAAGTAGGATACCTATCCCAAAGCTTAAAAAGTTAGGGTTTTTTGAAGTTAAGCACCATTAAAATTTGGATGAAGATAAGGCCAGTCAAATGAAACAGTAGGAACTTAGGCATTTACATGTTTAGAATTGGCAATAGGCTGGTATAATATAGCTCACATCACACAGCTGATTCTCGTCTCCAAACATAAAAATGTGGAGACGGCTTGCAGCTGCTGACAAGTCGTCTACAAAGTGGGCAGACCACCTCTGCAAAGTGGTCAGCCAACTTCGTTATCACCGCTAGAATCCGCTTTTGGTATTATATAACTAAACACGCTAGGACCTTAGTCTTTAACCTGCAATATTAACAATGAGAATGATTATAATGATGACGTTACCTGAGCTGTTTAAAGAATTTTACAGAGCCTAAATAAAAGAGTACCCGGTACAGAGGCAGGTATAAAGGCAGTACCCGGTACAGTGTTTCAAACATCGTGAACTAGCGCAGTAGTCGATGTTTGGGTAGGTATCTGAGAACAGGGTCCTATTTTTGAATCGCTCGTCTCGATTCGAACGGTTCTCAATTCGAATTTTCAAAAAATGAAATATTTATTATTTTCAAAATCAAATTGACAACACCGAAAGGGTACGGTTCAAAAATAAGGAAAGTCAACATCATGCATAAAATATCGAATTTCTTAGGCATTAATAAAATGCTGCTGAAAATTGGTTAAAGTACTTACGATATAAGCAAGATAAATGTTTATTTTAATGTTTATCGCTTTATTGTTTTCGGTCAAGTTGTTTGCAACGTAGGTACTTTACCTGGGTGGTCTTTCTAGCATCTTGACGTTTGACACGTTAGACGATCTGACAGTTTGTATCGCAGAGTTATAAATGAATTATTCACGTACTTATCATATTAATATCATTCCCATATTACCTATCTCAACATATTATATTTCCCCCGTGCCTTGTCTTGGAATATACCTGCTTTTTTTTAAATGAAATCTAATATAGGTACTTACTTCCATCTGATTGATAATAATCAATCGTTAGAAGTTAGCCCTTACAAATGTCATATTTTAATTAGAGAAATGAATACAAATAAAGGTCGTGTTTCTATTATATCTAAGTTACAATAGAAGATTATCACAAGCACATGTCATCGGGTTTATTGCCACGACTAGTATTGTTTTACCTCGATATTTCGACGCAGTTGCATGCGATGAAAGTATAGTGAATAACCACGAAAGTCTTTAACCTTTATATCACGACTCATTTCAAGAAATAAATTATTCTTATTTCAGTATTGCCTACCCACATAAAAATATTTAGTAGGGTTAAGGTACTATTGTAATTAATTGTTATCTATTTTATTAAAATCAAACTTGAATTAGCGCTTCCAAGAAATTAGAAAACAAGTTTTAGTAAACCTACTAGGTACTTACTGCATTCGTTTGCATAAAGTACCTAATTGCGCCAACCTTTATTAAAAAAAAAGGTTTTGTTTAGTAATAGTAGGTAAACATTATTACTGAAAATTACTGAAATGAAGAAATTAAATGGCAAAATAATAATTACGATAGACGAAATATAAGGCGTTAAACAAAATTATTTATCCTAAGGAAATGAATAAAAGGAACATGTTAAATTAGCAAAAGCTATTTATTTACTATTATTATAGCCCCTATATTCTGATATTGTCTTTATATTAAAAAAGTTATATTTACTTATAATAGGTATAATATATTTTATATTTTTATCATGTTTGTTATTGCTTCTTAAATGTGTCTCTGCTGATGAGTCGTAAAGCTGGAATTTAATTTAGTGGAAAACCGATTGTCCGACAGAGCCTGAAGCGAAAGCGTTTGTATTTTTCCAACAGACATGTACACATGACTTGACATGTAGATCCATACATACATACATAAATTGTCCTTATTCTAGTCTAACTTTAGGCGACGCCTTCAGATATTCCAAACAAGAAAAGCATTGCACCAATAAAAAATCTTAGGTGAAAACTAAACTCGCTTATGCGCTTATTAAACATTCCTAAATTCAGAAACAAAAAGCGTGAGAGCAAATCAATGTAGAATGTATTTATCAAAAAATAAGGTCCATTTTTGTATCACTTATATGTTACGCGTCGCTCCGCTTTTCAAAAATCCGTGATACAAAAATGGACCTTATTTTATGAACAATACATTCCACTTTGATTTGCTCTCACGCTTTTTGTTTCTGAATTTAGTATCTGAATTTAGGAATGTGTAATAAGCGCATAAGACAGTCTTAACTTTATGACTTCCGTTTTGTGACGCCTAAATGCTTAGGTACAATGCAAGAGCATAGTTCATGACCATCTTAAAATTTCATCATATTCCTTTGCACTGCTGTGCAGTTGTTAAACGGTTTTATAGTATTCATGATTTTTTTATTTTTTTATTATTTAATAATATAAACCCTTTAGGTGAAGGACAAGTCCTTTGGGCATAAGGGACAGCTAATTCTCCCTTCGTTTAGCAAATTGATTTTGGTTAACAATGCATTTTGATGCATCCGTGAATATTGCTGTAGCGGCAAAGGACAATTTTCTTGAAATGGTATGCTCTTGAACTGTACATCTGGAGGCGACAACTTAAGCATCGCCTGAGTTCTGTCAGTATCCCGCCAGTTCATGGTACCTATTATAATGTGTCAGATTATCTTCATATACCTACTTACCTACATAAGTTTTGTGATTTCTAATACGCTTAATTCCCTAATGATTCCTACAAATAAGTATGTCTAAGAACCCTTCTTAAGCAGGCCTAAACCATAAAAAATATAATGTAGAGAAAAGAAGCATAGCTTTACAAATACCGTGTTTTAAACACGAAATACTGTGTCAAAATAAAATATATCATGTCAAAGTATAAAACTATAAAAGAGACGGTTAAATTTAGATTATAATCATGTATGTTTTAAATAACTAGATGTTTGTACGGCTCTGTGTATGACCATTTTAAAATCCAATTTGTTACAAATTAAGGTATAAAATAAATATATTTACTGAAATGTTTAATTGTACAGTTTATTAGATGATAGAATAGAAGATTGGCATAATCTGTATGTTATTTATATGTTAAATATAAGCCTTAGAGGTCATATTCTGAAATCGTATAACGTTAATATCGAGAAAAATATCGACAAATACTTAAACAAAAAAAATTTAATTTATATTCAATATTATTCAATATTCTGTGTCCTTTTTGAGCACAGATTTTGTGAAAGAGTAAAGTCACATCTATTACTACTGCAACTCTAATACAACTTGTGTAATACTGAAAGTTTAAAAGTTTTTGTTTACGATTAAAAATAAATCTAATCGACATAGTTAAAATTTTATATTCAATCGCATTGATGTCTTTTATATGACAGTTAAACGAGATCTAGTTGATGTCTGTTACGCTAATTATCTAAGTAAGCAAAATATTGAACTTATTTTTTGCTATAATATGTAGACAGCATCTCCGTCACAATTATATAGCAATCATTATACGAGTTTAAACTGTAATAGTAGTTTATGCAACTGTCATATAATAGGGGGTATTAAAACAATGCCGAGTATGATAATAGTTTGACACGAGTGTTTTAATACCTAATTATGCAGTTGCATACACTACTTTATCTACTCTCATATTTTTAAATGTTAAAATATCGACACTCATGTTTTAATACCCCCTTTTATATGACAGTTGCATAAACTACTATTAGAAAATTTTATAGACTGGTGTGAAAAAAGTGTACCCTTAAACAACTGTTTTAGAATATGTAATTGGAACATTACGTTATGAGTGTAGATAAAAGGTACTTATAGAGTACCTTAAATGTTGTTCCATTGTTTCTAAACAAGAAAACTGTAAAAATACCTCCCTACAAAACCTATCATAACATAAGTTAACGGTAACTAATAATGTTGTGTACCTATTTAGAAATGTACAATTTATAATGAACAATTATTTTTGTGAAAATCATCTTGCCATTAAAAGTACATATATTTCCATTTTATCACTTGTTTTGTTTCATAGCAGTATCAACAGCTACGCTAGGGAATGTCCCTTTGAATAGGTCACGAGAAATTATATCGGTGGATATTATGCAAACTACAAAGAATCATCATCATCATCATCATAAATGCAAAAGATGTATCTAGTAGTAATAAATAGTAGTCGTAAAAAACTCTTTGTACAGATCATCAGCATAACATGGAACAACGTGGTCTCTGCCTACTGACGGGTTATTTAAGCCTTACTAGTGAGTAATAGTTTGAGTAGGAGAACGCAAGCGAACCGTGAATTCAAATACATGGGACTATGTCATCTTTGGCCTTAGACATCTTTTATAGATGATTTTTAAACAGCGCCACTGTTAATGCTATGACAGTAGAGACCAATACGAGAGAGACAGATTCGGCCACATAGTGAAAAAACAACAGAATTCGCCCTGGATGGTAAGGGATCATAGGACTATGTACGGTTCTATATTTTTCTTATTTGAATACAGGACAAGGCTAAATCACAGCTGATATACGGGACACTGTAAAACACAGGACAGTTGGCCAGCCTAGGCCAAAATAATCTTACATTGCCTTGGGCTTGTAGCTCGTAACGCACAGGAAGATACTGCTCGGTTTAGGCGGTTGTATGAGATAGGGATTGTGCAAATAACTCAGTTGTGGGTAACTTTCATTGGAGTTTATTGTATGTCACACTATTCTGTAGTTCACTAGCTACTTAGCTCTATTACGTAGTTAAACTATCTAGCTATGTTATGGGTTGTGCTGTGGTACACGTGGCTAAAATAAAAATATCATCTTGGTATTAATAATAAATAAAATAAATAATAAATATTCGTGGACAAATTCACACAGCGCCATCTAGCCCCAAACTAATCAAAGCTTGTACTACGGGTGCTAGTTAACTGATATACTACTTATATACATTTTTAAATCTAGCTATTACGGTTTCGAAGATACAGTCACAAAGAATACCAGTGTATGGGTAGCGACATAGTGGCGGCCGGGCTGCGGCCTGGTGACATCACAGCTAGATCGCGGCAGCCATAATTTCGCGAAAAAATATGTAAACTTTAATATTGTATAACTCAGTAATTTACGGACAGATTTCAAAAATATTTCACTGGCTTTTTAGTTTTGGTTCATATTTTAACACTATGTCATTAAATATGGCAATATCAATATCAGAAAAATTACTCATAATGATATTCGGCATGAAAATTTCAATATTGTTTTAATCACATTGGCAACACCGATATAGTGCTGTTCAAAAATAGGGAAAATCAGCATCATGCAAGTCTTTCATGCCGAAAATAAAAATATAAACAGTTCTATTCGATTCGAGCGATTCAAACAGGACGCTTGGCCGTTTATGGTCATGTCATAATAATTTTCTATTACATATCTTTTTATGATGATGATAAATTACAAAGCAACGCGCTAAACGATGATTGATGAAATGAAAAGAAAGTTTTGTGATACTATTCCTCGGTTCAGAGTGGACGTCAATAATTAAATATGTTATCTTCTGTTGTAACGTCTACACTGCAGAACGCAACGAAAGTACTTTTTCGCATAAACCTAACAGGATATAAACATTAGGAAGTTCTATAGGAACACTTTAGATGCCATATTAGCGTAGCGCATTATTACAATTAATGGAAATACTAGCTCCTTTGACAGATCTTGTCTACTTCTGAGTTCCGACAATAATTAAACTTTCTGGGTTCACGAAAATAGTACCTATTATAATCGCAAAACTACGCCGTACGCTTACGAGTTATTAGATCATTACCTACTGAACTATGACTGATTTCCTGTATTGCTTCCGCTAATCACCACTGATAGCGGGAATTTACCGCCTGTATCGATTACCTATACATTGAGCAATATAGGCACGTCATATTAGCTCATTTTAGGAACTAGAGCAAAGTTACTAGTCAATACATGGAAGAAGCACACAAACAGGAAAGAATTAGGGAAAGTACATACTTATTATTGTAGACTAGCTTCTGCCCGCGACTGCGCCAGTGCGTAAAATACAGCCATTCAATTAATTAGTTGACCCTCGACCTTATGATAATCCATATGAGAATATAGAGTAAGGGATTAGCTTATTATTTGTATACCTTTACGGGTAGGTAGGTATCCATAGCTGTTAAGCACGTACTGTGAACTTTGTAGTAGCTTTTAAGCATGCGATTGTAGCTGTCGCTAGTTTCATAATCTACCTTTGTTTTTTATGGCCTAGGTAGGTACTTATGCCGGTACCGATGTGATGATGATGATGCCAATGATGTTATATAGACCGATGTAAAAATTATGCACAACAGATGCAAGATGTAAGAATGAAACTAGTTACATTTGTAACTTTGGCGGTGGCAGAAAAGTGAAAATTAAACAGTTTATCGGAATATTCCCCATGTACAGACGATATATAGAGAACACACAGAGAGCTAACGTCTCTCCGGGGGCCTAACGGATCCTGACTGCCTGTGGGTTGAAGAACGTTTACGGATAAAGTTTGTAATATTTGGGTACGTGTATAGTATTCAATAATATATAAAGTTAAAAGGAAAATTATCACAGCTTAGTGGACTCTTCAAGTTAACTAGTAGTAGTCGACCAACTTATGAAATGTTAGTTGCATTAGCAAACATTGCATACAAATTGCATGAAAATTAATTTGAGCTACGTAAATTTATAACTTTGTAATTTGTTTATAATACCAAAAAGCCCCCTTTTACACTCGTATTTTTATAGGCAACTACGAAACTAGCCTACAACAACCCTACACTGCACGTGGTACGACCCGTCTTGAACGGTTTTTAATATCTATTTGGTTTCAGTCTATTTGTATCGCTCACAAGAGCTGTGACGTTAATAAATAAATAATATTTTAAAATATCCTTAGGTAAATTTTTATGGTTCTTTATTAATAATTATCTTCGTCATTTAAACGTCTTACCGGGTAATCATCCTCTTCTACTTCTACCACCTCCATCTCTTGACTTGAGGGCTTCTGTTTATGTGTATCTTCCGACTTTGGCTCATTCTCTGGCTTATTTTCACATTCTGCACATTCAATTATCTCAATTTTACATTCTTCACATTCTGCCTCAGGTTCTCCTTCATTTTCCGGCTCTGGTTCATCTTCCGGCTCTGGTTCATCCTCCGGCTCTGGTTCGCCTTCTGGCTCTGGCTCATCTTCTGGCTCTGGCTCATTTTCCGGCTCTACGTCTATGTCTATGTTTATGTCTATGTCCTTTATTTCCGCTTTCAATTTCGATACTGCTTTCGTCATGGCTGCACATGCACATTTAAAATCCGGTTGTAGCTCAGTCTGAGTGACTAACTGGGCCTTCGCACTAACGAGCTTTAGTTTCAATGCAGTAATGACTATTTTCTTTACGGCCGCCATCATTTCAGGAGGTGGTGATACCTCTGTAAGGGAACATTTTTTTAATGGCATGATTTACTTTTACTATGTGGTGTGGTGGTGGTGGTGTGAGTGGGTATGAACGTTAATACTATATGTAATAGAAGAAGGACCTCAAAAATACAATTAGCAAATTGCGACTCTCGTGACGATGCAACATAGTGCAATTCAACTCGTATATATAATCTACAATTTCATCCATCTAAATATACCCTTCTCGTTTTTTCATAATGTCTGTAAGTCGTATCTCTTTCTCTTACGTAATACGTGTAGGGTTGTCAACACTGTTCAAAGGTCTCAAGCGGAAGACCTTGGCGCATGGGGTGCAAATGTATAGTTGATATAAGGGTACTGCCTAATAGTAGCGCGCTCTAAACGCCTACCAATAGCAATCATCATCATCATCATTTTGTGATTAAAACGGCGATTCCAGTTTTAATCTTACAGTCATTGCCTGTGAGATTAATAACGTGTGCCACACCTTGCTTATTGTGATAATAGAAATAGAAAGTTTGGTATAATTAGAGAAAAGGAAGCCCATGAGTGAGCGCAGAAAATCACAGTATGGTGGCGACAGAAGGCCCATTATAGGCCCACATATAGCTTCTCAATGCGCAATTTTGCGTACAGTATTACAAGCGTCACTAAACAAAGTACGTCGAAGCACCTACAAAAAGTGTGCTATACCTCAGAATAAAGAATAAATTCTTATCAACTGGGGCCAATAAAATACCTAACACCTTTGAAACACTGTTCGAACTATCCACCAGGTCCAAAGCGCCGCGGTGCAAAGTCTTGAGCTGATGAATTGCTAAATAACAAGATCAATCGCGGCGGATCTTTCGTCAATAACAGGATGAACAAACAAGCCATTCAAGAGTTGGTAGGTACCCACAGTTGTCTAGCACGTACTGGGAAATTAGTATAAACACAATTACCGACCTGTAAAGAATTTTATCAATAAACCAATGTATATGTCCATGAACTGCTTTGAATTTTGTGATCAATTATAACACTAGCTAGTACTTATATGGGCACCAATACTATAAGGTTCATTAAAATATGTAGGTACTTAACTTCAGTAGTTTTTGGGCGTAAGAATATAGCTAGCTTAAGTCTTTCAATTGTCTAGGTAGATAATACTTATGATGATGATCCCAATGATGTTATGTAGACCGATGTAAACAGAATCTCTTAAGGTGGGTATATACAAATGACAGTTCTCAGTGACTATGGAGTATCTCCGTTAAACCATGGACCACCTCGTTTCATGTTCAAAGTGTTCTAAAACTTACACAATAGAGGTCTTGTTCAAGGCAAGTCCAAACGCCAAATAATGGGTGAAGGCTTAAGGAGGAATAAAAAGCTTGCGATGCACGTACGATACTTGGATACCAGTTATCTACTTATGTGATGTGGATTAAATTTATCTCATCGGCGGAGGATGCGGTGGCGGAAAAGTGAAAATTAAACTGTTTCTCGGAATATTCCCATTGTACAGACGATATTTGAGAACACACAGAGAGCTAACGTCTCTCCGGGGGCCTAAGGTATCCAGACTGCCTGTGGGTAGATACGCAACGTCAATCGAAGCGCCACCTTGCGGATAGCTGGAAATACTGTAAAGACGTCATATTCGGCGCGCGGTCGCAACGAACACTTCCCATTCGACCATCGACGAGTCAAGACGTGTAACTAGCTGCTTGTCCGATTAAAGAAAGAATAAGTCTTTATTTATTGCCTCACATCACATAGCCGTACTCCATAAAGAAGAGTGTGAGTACAGATGGAACTACCATATTATAATTTGTACATGATACAAATTATAATATGATGCAAAGAATGCATGATACAAAGATAACCTGGCGCACCTTGGGCTTCGGCCTATCAGGAGGCCATGGGTGGTGGCGGGTCTTCCAGTGACCCACGGATTCGGTAGTCCCACATTATTATCTGCTACTAAAATTATCCTAAATTCATTCTATTCTTTCATTGTTTGCTATTTTTATTGTAATCATGCTTTATTACCTCAATACACTGTTAAACTGTTCTTCTAATTCTTATTTCAATAACACTATCCCGAAAATACCTTCTGATGGATCTCTCCCCTGCTGGAGTCTGCTCTAATCTACGACATATATATGTCGCAGCCAACTGGTTAAATCAGCCATTTAATTAGAAGGCTAGTCCGTTAATCATACGCCGGCATTTAATTAAATGACTAAAGGACGACCAGCCAATTTGTTGAATGTAACGTTTAACTACTTGGCTGAACGTTATTTAGCCATTTTGTTAAAGGGTATACAGATGGTTAGTCAGAGTGACCATAAGTTCGCAACTTAATGATAAACTTTATTAAGATAAAAAATAATGAATTATTAAAGATCACTTTTATATAATAAAACATTATTAGTCGCAAGGTATTCAATAAGTAGGTATACAATTAATTGTATTGCGAGTAGGTACCTATAACCGTATTTAACTAAGTAAAAATATTTAATAAAACTTTAAAATTATAACTTATTTACTACTTGTAAAATAAATAATAAATAAATAATCGTTGACAAATTCACACAGCGCCATCTAGCCCCAAAGTAAGCAAAGCTTGTGTTATGGGTGCTAGGTAACTGATAAACTACTTATATACTTTTTAAATACATACTTATTATACATAGAACACCCAGACCCGTAACAGTAAGAATACTTAAAGTTATCTCAATTCTTACTTAAAAACATGTACCACATTTTAAATTTAGATAAAACGACGAGCTTGCTGTGCGAGCTGTCTGACGCCAGATTTGTTTTGGTGACTACCAGCGCAGCAGTAGATAAAATTTGACTAAATTTAAATCACCTGCCTGATTTTACTTCAGCCGTCTCCGAAGGGCTGCCTTTAATAAGCCAAATAGTTAAACGTTGAGGGAAGCTAGCAAAATCAGCGATCGGCCTAGTCATTCAATTGAATGCCGACGTTTCATTAACGGACTAGCCTTCTCATTAAATGGCTGATTTAACCAGATGGCTGCGACATATATATTTTAATTTGACCTAAGTACATTTGTAACTTTGTAATTAGTTTATAGTATCAGAAAACCTTACGGTGAGGGAAAACATCGTGATGAAACCTGCACATTCAGGCGACTGGATGTGTAACCATGATCCAATCTGGTCAGGTTCCCCTGGTAGCAGGGTCATGGAGGTCAGATGGCATTCGCTCCACTGTAATTACCTGACCTGCCGAATCCTGGATCATGGTCAAGGCGGACCCCGGGCCCTCGTGCACGAGAGCACAAGTGGGACATTAATGCCAAGATGATTATTTATTTATTTTTATCAGAAAACCCTTTTTTTGCACTCGTATTTTGACAGGCAACTACGGAACCCGTAACAGCACGTGGTACGACACATCTCGGCCGGTTTTTAATAACTATTTTATTTCAATATATTTGTTTCGATCATAAGAGCTAAGTCGCTGATAAATAAATATTTTTTTAAATAACATAGGTAAACTTTCATGGTTCTTTATTAATAATCACAATTCTCTTCGTCATCAAAACGTCTATTCGCGTAATCCTCCTCGTCTAAATATGTCACCTCCATCCTTTGTCTTGTCGCCTTCCTCTGTTTACACTTCCTTTTCTTCTTTTTCTTCGGCTTACTTTCACTTTCTGGCTCGGGTTCTTCTTCACCTTCTGGCTCTGCTTCACCTTCCGACTCTGGTTCATTCTCTAGCTCATTTTCACATTCTGCACATTCTGGCTCAGGTTTTCCTTCCGACTCTGGTTCATTCTCTGGCTCATTTTCACATTCTGCACATTCAATTATCTCAATTTCACATTCTTCACATTCTGCCTCAGGTTCTCCTTCAACTTCCGGCTCTGGTTCATCTTCCGGCTCTGGTTCATCTTCCGGCTCTGGTTCGCCTTCTGGCTCTGGCTCATCTTCCGGCTCTACGTTTATGTCTATGTCTATGTTTATGTCTATGTTCTTTATTTCCGCTTTCAATTTCGATACTGCTTTCGTCATGGCTGCACATGCACATTTAAAACCCGGGTGTAGCTCAGTCTGAGTGACTAACTGGGCCTTCGCACTAACGAGCTTTAGTTTCAATGCAGTGACGATTATTTTCTTTACGGCCGCCATCATTTCAGGAGGTGGTGTTACCTCTGTAAGGGAACATTTTTTTTTAATGGCATGTTTTATTTTGCTATGTGGTATGGTTGTGGTGGAGTGAGTGTGTATAAACGTTACAGAAGGAGGACCTCAAAAATAAAATTAGCAAAATCTTGTAACGATGCAAGACAGTGCAATTCACCTCGTATGGTTTTAAATATATAATCTACAATTTTGTCCACCCAAACCCTTATCCTTACTTATACCCTTCTCACTCTGTTATTCTGTCTGTAAGTTGTATCTCTTTCTCTCACGTGATACGTGTAGGGTAGCCAAGACTGCTCAAGAGACCACTGAAGAGCGAAAGACCTTAGCACCCCGTAACGGTATTGTACAATTTATCTAAGGGTACTGCCTAATTGTAGCTTGCGCAGGCACTCTAAACGCCTACCATTTATGATTTAAGACGGGCGATCCCAGTTTAGTTAATCACAATTGATCACAAGTGCCACACTTCGCAGATAATAGAAGCAACAGATTTCGCAATGAAAGCTTTACATGTACAGCAAAGGAAGCCCATGCGCGAGCGCAGAAAATCGCTTCGAAAATCGAAAAGCTTTTCAATGCGCAATTTGGCGAACAGTATTACACGAACGAGCGACTACAGAAAGTGTGCTATATCTCGGAAGAAAGAACAAATTCTAATCAACTGGGCCCATACAATACAAAACACTTTCGAAACACTGTTCGAACTATCCAAAAGATCCAAAGCGCTGCGGTGCCCTCCCGGGAGCTGATCTAATAGTTAATGTATTACTAAATAACTATTCAATCAAGAGCAAGTATAGTTCATCGACTCGATAAGAAGAAGAAGAATAAGAATATTTATGTCTATATACATAATATATTTATATGTAGAGGCACATGATCAGAGTGTCTACCTGATGGAACATGGAGCGGATGCAGCGCCGAGACATTCCTATTGTAAAAAGGCTCGCGATGCACGTACGATATTTAGATACTAGGTATATGTAAATTTATCTCATCGGCGGAGGATGCGGTGGCGGAAAAGTGAAAATTGAACAATTTCTCGGAATATTCCCCATGTACAGACGATATATAGGCAACACACAGAGAGTCAACGTCTTTGTTTGGGGGGCCTAAGAGATCCAGACTGACTGTGAGTAGGGGATCGTCGACTATTCATGGATGGAATTCAATTGGAAAAATTCAATTGGAAGGAGGTGAAAGTAGTATTACTCTTACTCCCTTTAGGGATGGCCCTGTGCTCCGTATATGTGTATAGTTTCGCCATATCTGTCCGTATGTCTAGCCGTCCACGGCTTATCTCTAAAACAATTAGTACTAGAAAGCTGATATTTAATATTGGTTATACATATTAGTCACGCCGACAAAGCTGTAAAATAATAGTAGTGCAACTGTCATATAAAAGATGGTATTAAAACATGAGTGTCTGTTTATCACGAGTGTTTTAATACCTAATTATATGCAGTTGCATACACTACTTTATCTACACTCATATTTTCAAGTTAATATTGCGTACCTATAATTTTTTCAACTTTGCTGGAAGTAAGCTGCGAGTCAGTTCTGTTGTAGGTACAACCAGATCCTTGATGCGTAGGTACGCATCAAGGATATCAAGTGGCTGGTAATTCACTTCACTACTTTCACATTTATCTATTTATTTGCGTCAAACAAGAAAAACATTCACAAACACAAATTACATAAATTAGAAAAAAATATCAGTTTAGCGGGGAAATAATTCCATACATACAATCACTAACATAATTACCTAGTGGAAAATTTGAATTTTGAATTTGATAATGTCATATTTACATTTTGCGGAGACCGGCGCCCGACAAACATTTAAAAAATAAAGTGTTGCATAATGAGTAAAAAGTTATTTTATCTACACTCATAGCGTAATGTTCCAATTTTATATTCGAAAACAGTTGTTTAAGGATACACTTTTTTCACGCCAGTATATAAAATTTTAAAGAAATACTTTTCGATACAGCATTTCCCATACTAATTTCATTACAGCTGTAACGTAATAGTAGTTTATGCAACTGTCATATAAAAGGGGATATTAAAACATGAGCGTCTGTTCACCATACGAGGCATAGTAGTCAATAATATATATATATATTGACGTTCAAAGGAAAATTATCACAGCTTAGTGAACTCTTTAGATTATATGAAAATTATTTTGAGCTACGTACATTTGTAAATTTGTTTATATTATCAGGATTATAGGTACTATTTGCTTTTAGTCTATTTGTTTCGCTCACAAAAGCGGTGTCGTTGATAAATAAAAAATATTTTAAATAATATACTTAGGTAAACTTTCATGGTTCTTTATTAATTATTATAATCGTCACAATTCTCTTCGTCATCCAATTGTCTTACCGTGTAATCCTCCTCTTCTACACATACCAGCTCCATTCTATACTTTGTCGGCGTCTTTTTGCCTTTTTTTTCTTCTTCTGATCTGGCTCACTCTCACTTTCTGGCTCAGGTTCATCTTCACCTTCTGGCTCTGCTTCACCTTCTGGCTCTGCTTCACCTTCTGGCTCTGCTTCACCTTCCGACTCTGGTTCATTCTCTGGCTCTCCTTCACATTCCGCACATGGCTCAGGTTCTTCTTCATTTTCCGGCTCTGGTTCATCTTCCGGCTCTGGTTCACATTCTGGTTCTGGCTCATCTTCTGGCTCTGGCTCATTTTCTGGCTCTGCGTCTATATCTATATCCTTTATTTCCGCTTTCAATTGCGATACTGCTTTCGCCATGGCTGCACACCCACATTTAAAATTCGGGTGCAGGTCAGTCTGAGTGACTAACTGGGCCTTCGCATCAACGAGCTTTAGTTTCAATGCAGTCACGACTATTTTCTTTAAGGCCGCCATCATTTCAGGAGGTGGTGCTTCCTCTGTAAGGGAACATTTTTCTTAATAGCAAGTTTTACTTTTACTATGTGGTCATGTGCGTGTGTATGAACGTTAATATCTGGAACGATATCGTTCCATATAAGACATAAAAGACGTAAATATGGCTCTCAGATTTAGTTAAGAAGCTAAAAAGCTACTTTAATTAAAATTCCTGCTAGTAAAACCCTGGCTAACGCCGGGCCTTTTAAGGAGCATCAGAAACATATACGGCATACATCATTAACTAAAAATTAATCCTAATAACCTGATTTTAAAAGTAACTTACAATTAAATAGATATTACAACTACTGTACCAACCTAATGAAACGTATAAAATGTAACAATGAACCAAGAACAAAGGCCAAACAAAATCCGACATGGGATGTCATAAAAAGAGTCACTGACCTGCATGCAGTGACAATGAACACATGCCGTTGAATTGCTAAAAATTTCAAATACTCCAACAGACTTTATATATGGTTAATAAGTACTTTGTTAATGTTGGAAGGGTCCTGGCAAATAAACTATTGGCTGCTCAAAACACCACCATTGAGCAAACATTGACTTCAATGAAAGCTCGCTGCTCTGTGGCCGATTCAATGATACTTGAGGAGGTTGATGAGCCCGAACTAAACTTAGTTATTAAGAACCTGCGGAGTTATAGAGCTATTGAATGGAACGGCACACTATCTATGGTTATAAAGGAAGGTTGGAAACTGCTATACCAATTTTAAAACACTTATTTAACATTTGTATTGCTTCGAGTGTTTTTCCAGAGATTTTCAAGAAAGCCGAGGTCCATCCAATTCATAAGAGTGGCAGTGGCCCTGGCGTCAGTAAATATATTATTATTGCTGTACTTAGCACACTATCAAAGATATTTGAAAAGGTTTTAAAGAAGCATCTAAATAAATTTACCCTTATACCTTAAATCAGTAAGGTTTTAGCAGTAGAAAGTCTACTAACCATCCCTATACTACTACGCAAGTTGGAGTTCATTGGCATTAGAGGTATGGTTTTGGATATGTTCAGATATTACCTAGGCAACTATCGAGGTATTAAACTCATGAGCCACACAATGAAGCTACTCGAACGTATTATGGACCAGAGAATTCGCCAGGAATATTCCTTGTCGGAATGCCAATACGGCTTCAGGCCGGGCTGCAGCACCATGGATCCAATCTTTGACAACAGAGTCCTCCAGGAGTCTCACTGCAGTAAGAAACAACCTCTGCATTACGCATTTCTCGACCTGCAGAGGGCTTTGACAGTGTCCCTCGGGAGATAATCTGGTACGCCCTGAGATCAAAGTCTGTGCCCGAAGCGTACATTAGTATTATACAGAATATGTATGTCATTGCTGGAGCCGTCGTCAAAACCATCGTAGGCATCGTAATCCCTTCCCGATTACTGAAGGTGTTCACCAGGGTTCTATGCTGAGCCCTTACTTGTTCTGCATTGTGCTCGATGCCCTCTCAGCGGAAATTCAAGTACGCTGACGACATTGTACTGGTGAGCGAGCTTAGGCAGGATCTTGAGACAGGAGTAATCACGTGGAAGGATGTTCTAGAAAACGGTGGTCTGAATTTGAATGTCGCTAAAACGGAATATATGGCCAGATCCCGAAACCATCCTGTCCTGTCAATAGAACAGATAAAACTAAATACCTTCGGATCCGTGATGCACGAGTCCGGCGATATCGGCCCCGATTTCAAGTCCCGAATCTCTGCAGCTTGGGCCAAATGGCGGGAACTCACGGCAGTCATCTGTGACCCTAAAATCCCTGTAAAGCTCAAAGGGCTTATATACCTACAAAAGTATAATTAAACCAATGATGCTCTATGGCCGCGAGAGATGGCCAGCGCTGATGAAACACGTTCGCGAACTCCATACCATTGAAATGAAAACGCTGCAGTGGATGTGCGGAGTTACGCGACTCGATAGAATACGTAACGAGTACATCCGTGGCAGCCTTGGCGTAAGGGATACGCATATAAGATCGAGGAAGGTCGTCTGCGCTGGTTTGGTCACGTGTTGCGTAAGCCTCAGGGATTCGTGAGAAATAGGTACCTGAATCTGCCGGTATCAGGAAAGAGGTCCCGTCCCGTAGGCGACCCAAGAAGCGATGGATTGACATCGCTGAGTCGAATGCGAAAGCCAACGGCTTACGACAGAGGATGCCGAAGACCGGGCGAATTGGAGAAGATTGAGTAGGAATGCGGACCCTGGCAGAGGCCGGGATAAGCGCTAGGACGATGATGATGATGTTCAGATATTACCTTTCTGGGCGGCAACAGTGTGTAGGCAACTGTAGATAATAAAATGAGCACCTATGAAACAATTGCATACGGCGTGTAACAGAACAGTATCCTGGGGCCTATGCTGTTTCTTATTTATATTGACGACCTCTGCAAACTCACATCCCCAAACTGCAAGACAATCAATGCCTATGCGGATGATACTGTTTTTACTGTTTGAGTCACTGTGAAAAAGCTCTTGCAAAGGTTCTGCACTGGTTGTCCATTAATCTGTTAACTCTGAACGTTCACAAAACTAAATGTGTAACGTTCGCTGCCCGGATTCACTAGCAAGATTATGAACTTATCAATGTACACAGCTATCTTTCCCTGGACGCCTCTGTCCCAGCTCGACTCAAACCTTTTGTATTAAGTAACTTGGGGTACAACTAGACAGCAAACTAAATAGGCATGAACACCTAAACATCCGTAAACTCATGTTCATCTTTAAAAAACTTAGTCTCTGCTGGTCACTGTAAGGTCATACCCGGAGAGATTCTCACTGCTCAACACCGGGTCCTTGTGACGGACCTGCGCGTTAAGCCCCGAGAAATACCGGAAGCAGTGCCGACGCCAAACTCGGTGGTGGCTGCATGAAGGAACCACGTCCCACGAGTTCGCCGCTGCGATCAGCGATCTTAGTATTTCGACAGACGGTGAACCCGTCCAACAACTCTGGGACAGAACTCAGGCAGCTATTGCACGGGCAGCGCGGATGGTGCTGGGGGTGTCTAGGGGTTGTCGCAGGCTTGACAAGGAGACCTGGTGGTGGAACCACACAGCCCAGAGGAAGACCAGGATGAAAAAAGCCCTCTTTAAAAAGTGGCAAGCGTCCAGATATCCTGAAGTCCACGCTGCATACAGGGATGCCAAACGTGCCAGCAAACGCCAGAGCCAGACGATACAAATTACGTCCTTTGTACGATAAGTTGGAATCGTCTGAGGGAAAGAAACTCCAAGGATTTACAAGTGGGAACGATCGAGGGTTAAAGCAGCACAGGACATTTCCACGTGCCGCTGTGTAAATGACTCTAGTGGTAACCTGTTATGCGATGACCGCGCGGTAAAAGAGGAAAGGCGCTCGTACTTCCACGAGCTGCTTAACAAGCAGCACAAAGAGGAGCAGCCCCCGGACCTCCCTCGGAACCAAGGGCTTGTGCCACCAAAAACGCCTGAGGAAGTCGAGACAGCTCTTCGCCGCCTGAAGAATCGAAAAGCTAGCGGGCCCGATGAAGTGTGCGCACACTTCATCCTTACCGACCTTTATAAACGCATTCTCCTCACCGGGAAGATACCCGACCAATGGAGACTGAGTAGTATTACTCCAGTCTATAAAGGCAAGGGCTCGGTGCGGAAGTGCACCAACTACCGCGGTATAAAGGTGATGCCTCACACCATGAAGCTCTTCGAACGCATTGTGGACTCTTGGATCCGACGGGAGTGTACAATCTCGGAGAGTCAATATGAGTTTCGGCCGGGTTGTGGGACCATGGACCCCGTATTTGCCCTGAGAACTCTCATGGAGGGATACAGATCAAAGAACACGCCCCTGCATTGCCTGTATCTAGACACGCTGAAGGGCTGTGTCACTGTGTCGCTCGGGAGATGATCTGGTGGGCACTGCGGTCTAAGTCGGTGCCCGAGACCTATATTGACATTATCCGAAACATGTACCACGATTCCGATTCAATAGTGAGGACTGCTGTTGGTGACACCAATCCGTTCCCAACTACCGTTGGGGTACATCAGGGCTCTGTGCTTAGTCCACTTCTATTCAGCGTGATATTAGACGTACTGTCAGACAGCATCCGAGACTACCACGAGGTGCCTCCGTGGCTTCTCATATATGGTGACGATATCGCGTTAATAGACTCGGACAAGGGACGACTAGTCCAACGTATAAAAAAGTGGAAGGTGTAACTTGAGAACGGCAGTCTGAAGGTTAATGTGGCGAAGACAGAGTACATGGCCTGCAACAGTGCAGATCCCCTACTCGTGCGCATAGGCGAAGATGAAGTCAAGCGCACAGAACAGGCTAGATACCTGGGATCTATACTAAGCTCAACTGGGGACATCGACAGCGACGTCAAAGCCCGAATATCCACAGCTTGGGCCAAATGGCGGGAGGTGACAGGTGTCATTTGTGACCCAAAAATGCCAATAAAGCTGAAGGGATAGTCTATAAGACCATCATTGGGTCTGCTCTCCTATACGGCAGCGAGACTTGGCCCCTACTAGAGCGACACAAGCAGGAGCTGCGCGCCACGGAAATGAAGATGCTGCGGTGGATGTGTGGAGTTTCACGAAAGGAGCGCGTTCGAAATTCCCACATTCGCCTTGGCGTCCGTGACATCGCAAAAAAGCTGCAAGAGTGCCGCCTTCGATGGTATGTCCACGTCTTGCGCAGACCAGCAAGCTATGTGGGGAACAAGTGACTGACCATGCCGCCCCCACCGGGCACGGGAAAGAGAAGTCGGCCTAAGAAGCGATGGCTTGACGTAGTCAGAACGGATATGCGTGCCAATAAGTTCACCACTAAGGATGCCAAAGACCGAGCGAAGTGGGCCAAGAGTAGCAGTAAGGTGGACCCTGGGCCCTCGCGTACCGCACGGGGGCGCAACCGGGACATAACGTCAAGATGATGATGATGATGATGAGTCTCTGCTGGTCACGAGGTATTAAAACAGTTTACCCTGTAAACTGTACCCTGGTCCAGTGAATTCTGACATACTGTGTCACTGCCTGGAGTGGAACCGACCCAACATCTCTGCTTTCTCTCGAAAGAGCTCAAAGAGGAGTAATAAAGGTTATGATGAAAAAACACAATCTTAACTGTCAGAAAGATCTACATAATGCATATTGTGCTAAGAAGGCACGCGCTTATTTCCTTTGTAACTCTCCAAGTTATATTATAAAAAAAAATTAGTTTCTTTATATTTATTTCATGGCTCACTATTTGCCTTATAAGAAAACTCATTGTCGCCCAAAGGGTGATGGAAAGGGCTATACTCGGAGTGTCAATGCGCGTTCGAGTCAGGAATGAGGATATCCGCAAGCTAACGAAGGTCACCGACATATCTCGAAAGATTGCCAACGGGCAGGGCACATAGCTTGCAGAAAATATGGCCTATGGGGCAGGAACGTTCTCGAGTGGCGATCACGTACCGGAAGACGCAGCCTGAGTAGGCCTCCCACTAGGTGTACCGACGATCTGGTAAAGATCGCAGGTATAGCTGAATGCGTCTCTGGGGGGATGCCTATGCCCAGCAGTGGGCATCTTACCGCTGATATGATGATGATGATTTAATATGAACAAATGAACATCTAAGTTTAGTTTCGAGACGAGAAGATGGGAGCGCCTCACAGCACCCTTCCTTACTCTCCACGGCGCACACTTTGGAAACCCCTGTGCTTCCATTAATTTTTTTAGCAAACATTTTCGAGCCTCCATCTCAGGATTTAGCATTGGTAAATTAACCTCGTGTGCGTTGTTCCGAGAGTCTGTAACATTATAACTCCGCACTGAGAAACGTCCTTTGTGCTTCCTGCCCCACGCCCCGCTCTCAGCCCCGAAACGTCACTTGACGTCACCCATTCTGCCCCCCTCATACCGCAAGCGATACACCAGTTAACTTGTTGACTTATAACAATTTTCGTTGAAGCAATTGCATTTGTCAGCAGAAACGACACCGGACAACTATAGCTAGTAGACAACATCTTGTGTCGAGTCCATTTCTCTACAACAGAATAAATAAAATAAACTGCAAAAATAAACTCTGGGCGCACTTCTTGGGGCTAAACTATGTGGACACAGAAAATATACTGAAAACCTCAGCCTAGTTGTTTGGTTTCTAGTTTGTATCAGTACTCTCTCTAAATGTAAAAATACACAAACTAAAAGCGTCAACTCATTATTTTCTTTAGTAACAAAATTTTAAATTTTATTTTTCTGTATGATTAATCCACATGCGTTGATACAGGGCGCTGGCATATGTACAGTCTTTGACTATCACGGTTGCCAACGTATTCGCGTAACCCTATACAATTTATCCAAAATAAAGATTTGTATTTGTATTTTGTTTTGTATCCTACTACACGTAACAGAAGGAAGGCCTTAAAAATACAATTAAAATTCGCCAGCGACGTATTTTTCATATGCTTTCTTTCTTATATCGAGTGCTGTTCGATCGCTGTTCACCGCAATACTTAAAAGAGCGTTTCCAATACGATTCCGACATAAAGAGTAGATCCAGTTTGTAGCACGTTGACGTCAATCAAAGTGACATTGGACAGTGACAGAACCACAGTCGGGTCCATAGACCATAAACTGTATATGGTCGGGTCACACTGGCCAATGACCACTTGTCATACCTGGTACGTTCCAGTCACTGCTAGGAGTATTTTTTTTTATATATTTTTTGTCACCGCATTGTACAATACTATTTATATTGATTGTATATTGACATTCATAAGTGTTTTATACCTAAACTGAATAAAAATTATTTGATTGATTGATTGATTTGATTGATTGATCTCTGCGCTCTTCCCGAGATCGGACGTTGGTAATGCCCCATCATGTGACAAGCTTCTATGATAATTCCTTTACCGTACAGTCGGTGCGCCTGTGGAATGCGCTTCCCCGTGAGGTGAGATGTTCGGATTCGCCGAGTATATTCAAAAGAAGATTGAAGGGTCATCTCCTTTCTACCCTGAACACATGATTTTATCGTCTGTGTCTTGTATAGCGGTTTTGGATTTTAATTAGTATTGTTTTTGTTTGGTTTAATATATTTGTATTTGTTTTTTTGTTCTTTGTATAGTATATTTATTGCATTTCTTCACTGTATGGTGATTGTAACTTCTATAACGAATCTCAGATGTACATTGCCTACTAGTTTTTTGCTTTCCGACCTTCACTATATCCATGTAAATGGTTGTCTGGAAGAGATCGCTATTGGCGATAAGACCGCCCTTGTACTTGTCATAATCTTACAGAATCTGTGATAATTATACTGTTAATGTACAATAAAGTGTTAAATAAATAAATAAAATAAAGCAAATAGCGACTTTTGTGACGATGCAACGCAGTGCAATTCCTCTGGTATAGTTAGAAATATATAATCAACAATTTTACCCACCCAAATATACCTCATTCTGTCATTCCGTCTGTAAGTCGTGTCTCTTTCTCTAACGTGATACGTGCAGGGTATCCAATACTGTTCAAGCCCACCAATTGCCAAATAAGACGGGCAATCCCAGTTTTAGACTCACAGTCATTTACCTGTGAGATGAATCACATGTGCCACACTTCGCAGAAAACAGATTTCGCAATGAAAGCTATGCAGATAGAGCAAAGAAAGCCCTAGCGCGAGCGCAGAAAATCGCAGCGTGCTGGCGACAGGAGGCCCATTATAGGCCCACATCTAGCTTATCAATGCGCAATTTGGCGTACAGTATTACAATTAACAAGGCATCAATAAACAAAGAACGTCGAAATGCGAGCAACTAAAAAAGTAATAAATATATAGATATATCGGAATAAAGAACAAATTTTCATCAACTAGGGTCCATGAAATACCAAACACCTTCGAAACACTTTTCGAACTATCCTCAAGGTCCACAAGAGGTTAGGGTGCGAGGCTGGGAGCTGATCCAGTAGTTGATAAACTACAAAATAACGCGATCAAGCCCGGAGGACGTACAGCAGACCTTTCATCAATAAGAATGAGCTAAGTCATACAAAATTATAAATATTAGCGGCGTCAGGAGAAACTAGAATAAAATCAAATGCCGATTGGCAAATTATGCGCCCTATAAAATAGCGACTCGATTTGAACCCGAAAGACACACGATCGCAGTAGAGGGTGCAAAGAGGTTTATTGTTATCATCAACTGATTTCTCGCAAGTTAGCACATTAACTTTTGCTCATGCAACTCACAAGGGTCAACGGGTACAAATTTTATAATCTGCCAATCCGAGAGCGGCTGGCAGATCCATGGAGGATCATTTCACCGTATGTGGTGTGGAACGAATTGAGAAAGCAACAATCGAGCCTCTTATGAAGGACGTCATTTAACAAGTTTTCACTTTTGTCATCGGCTTGTGAGGGCCTGTGACGGCATTATATAGGATGCAATGTACATCATTAATACCAGATGAAGGCACTGCACTCAATCATTCCTTTTCAATAATAATAATTCATGAGATGCTTGATGCTGATTTTCCATATTTTTGAACCGTTATCTTTCGATGTTGCCCATGTGATTTGAAATTAGGATTTTTGCTGAAAATCAAAGTTGAAAACCGTTCCAATTGAGTCGAGTGATTAAAAATAGGACCCCAGAGCATGATCGGGAACAGGCTGCAATGAGTTTACAATCCATTACTGCGCTATATCAATTAGTTAAGCTTATGTTTATGGTATTATTATATCTGTGTCGTAACTAGCAGAGAATAAGTAATTACTAGTCATCGAGTCTTAGTCACTTGTAATAAACGAACTGAATTATTATTATTGAAAAGACAGCATCCAGATGCTGTTGGAGGCCGCCCGCAGCCGCTGCACAAGGAACCCGCAGCGCTTGCACATTGTTACATAATAACAGTCTACTCTAGCGTCCTCGAACATCCCTGACGCGCTATAGAAACGGGGCAACGCGAACAGCACACTGAATTCAATAAGTATTTGAATTAGAATTATACAGAATAACTAGGTGCCGAGGTCTTCCGCTGGGGACCCTAAAACTGGTTGGACAGTCTCGGAAACCGATTGGCACCCCGTGACGGTATATTTTTACCCGACTGCGCGACGCATAGGAGAGTGTGTTTATCAGCTATGTATGTATGTATATATGTATGTATATTTGTTCGTTTGTGGTACTCTAGAGACAAAACGCGTGGGCCGATTTTGATGGTTCTTACGTCTATCGATTTGACTTAATCTTACGAGAGTCACTGAAGACATGATATTAATGAATATTCTGAAAAATGGAGACTGTAGATCTTTTGCCTCCAAAACATTAGTCGCCTTGTACGACACCCACAAGTCACACGGCCAATTTGGTGAAAAAGAAAAAAATGAAAGTCGACAAACAATTATAAACAATATGGGATATCGTTGAATAGGTATTGAAAAATCATCATTAGGTTTCTCTTACCATTTTTCATTTAGAATGACCATATAGGATCTATAACGATTTACAGTTAGTCAGCAACCATTCCCACTTCTTCACTTCACTTACACTTTCATGGTACCGATCATTAAAATAAAAAGCGGAAAATAATAAATGTAGAACAAAAATTAAAAACCCCCCGAAAAAACCCCGCCTGCTTTCAAGTTTAAATTAAACGAACGTTTGCACTTTATACGCCTATTTACGTAACTACATCATTCGGCGGTTTCTAACTTTTTAGTTCTGTAATTGCAGTCGTGGTTTTTAGTTTTTGTACTACTATTTTTGTAATAAAATATGATTTATAATTATTGGCCACTTAGCCGATGGTGTAGTAAGTAAAGTTTAGGCCTCCTACAAAGTGGCCCGACGGCCTGGTAAAGATCGCAGCTACCAGCGGTATACGAAAGGCACAAGACTGCCCTTTTTTGACTTCTCTGGGGGAGACCTATGTCCAGTAATGGGCGTGTTTTGGCTGATATGATGATGATGATTACAACTAGGTACTGTGCGTGGGATGGCCACCCACGAAATGACTGACGTGATGACCATGTAAGGAAATCTCCTGCATGAATTAGAAACGAGTAACAGAGCGTAGGTAATAGGGAGCCTGGAGGATGGAGGGAAGCCTATACATAGCTGTAGTAGTCCTGCGGGTGATATAATGATAAAAATGGGGAAAAATCTTACTGTTCCAATCTCCGATGAGGCATATGCTAAGGCTGTCTTTGTTCTTTGTCGGCATGAAAGAGGGCGCGTTGTCGAAGCCACGACCTTCGTACACCACACCGTCACAGCCCACAGCAAAACTAAAAAAGGAGCAAAATATTTGATAGAAGCAGACACAGCGGGGTGAAAAGTCATCTTGGCCTCAATATCCCTGTAGTGCTCTTGCGTGCTAGGGCCTGGAGTCCGACTTAACCATGATACAGGGTTTGACAGATCAGGTAATTACAGTGGAACGACTACCATCTGACCTCTGTTAAAAGGGGAACCTGGCTAGATTGGATCATGGTTACACATTTAGTCGCCTGAAAGTGCAGGTTTCACCATGATGTTTTCCCTCGCCGTAAGAGCATGTACATAAGTAAAGAGGTACTAAACGTATAAAACCAAATTCTTTATTTTTAATCTCAAAATATTCGATAAACGCGACATGAACCTATTCATATAATTATAATGTTATTTTACACGCTTCCTAAAGCTATATGGCGTTAAATTTTCATTCTCAAAAATGAATCGAAACGTTAACGTTCTCAAACAAGGTATAAAAACTAAGCATTGTTTATGAAACACCTTTCCGAGGAACTTCGATTACCAAATTCAATACTTGAGAATCCTGTCTAAGCAGCGCCATCTAGTGAGGCACGGCCGAACTGCACTTTTTACTTTTTAAAGCAGCTGTCTGAAAATCCACTATTGCAACGTCAACTTCATGTCAACGCACGCCATGCTTTTTAGCGTTGGAACGTTTTCAAGGAAATTAAACCTACATCGAAATGAAGTTGATTTACTTTAACAATGTACAATCCGCGCAGATTACACGTAACACTTACTTGAAAGCAATATCACTGAATTTTTTCTGATTCATGTGCATCATCTGCAGGATCCTCATGGCCATGCAGCATTCTCCTTTGTCGTAGCAAGCCGGTGGCATGACAGATTGGTGGATTACGATGTACTTTGGGAGAGCGTGGTACTTAAATATTTTAGCAGCCGCCTTCGCCTTCCATTCTGAGCGTCCACACATCTTGAAGGAGAATTTGGAAGAAAGATCAATCGGCAGCGCTTGCGAGGTGGAAGCAAACAATGAATGGTATTATTTTATGTGTATAAGCATGCAACAGAAAAAGACGGAGGAAAATAATATTTAATAATGAGGAATATACAACGAGAACAATGAAATTAAAAACTAAATATTTTTAATCATGGTGTTTGTTCATTTTTCATATGTTCCTGCGCAGTTTTCTTTATTTATAAGTACCTTTACAGGATATCGTTAGAGAGGGGATAAAGTAGAGAACATTTTATAAATAAATTATAAACTTTTTATAAAAAATTCTATGGTGTCACTAAAGGACACGTATATAGTCTATACTAGACCAAGAATTGAAAAAGTAGTACAGAATCGTATTACTTTTTGGTAATTTTCAAGTTTTCGTTCGGTCTATTATGCCTATCGTCCAATTGGTATGACGCTGCAGGCTTGTTAAAATCTGCAGTTAGCCCATTATACACCATACACCTTCTTGCCTATCGTCCAACGGCAATCCAATCGGCAGCGACGTTTAGTTGAAGCCATAAGATTGTAAAGTTAGCTACCTTGACGCAAATTTTTTTTTCTGCTCTTTGGTTGAAGCCCTGGCGTCACCAGGTGCGGACGCCGTCTTGTGCATTCTGAGAATAAGCAGAATACTGAGATATAAGCAGAGCCCGACAATTTTTTTTTAAATGTCTTCAAAGATATACTGTTAACTTTAAATGTACTTCAACTCAACCTCGCCAAGTATAATAGCCAAAGATTGTGCCATCAATTTTAATAGGCATGCTAATCCACGCCCACACACGTTCAGTTCCACTTTATTTCGTCCAATCGGCATGAAACTGTCGATTGGTTGATAGGCATGAACGTGTATGGATCAGAGACACGGAAATCAAAACAAGATAAGTCAATTGAATTGCCCGCATGACTTTCTCGCCAAGCAGATGTCCCTATACACATCGTTTGCCCATAATTGGTTTAGTGGAGAAAGATTAAGGCAGCCGCCAATATTAGAAAGCGAAGATGTGAACGTAGAAAAAGGTAACCCATCGGCCCGGAGGTGTTGTGATCATGTGACCAAGAGTTGTTGAACCAAGTTGAACCAAGGGTTCGACAGATTATTTTTTTGCGTTCACCCATGTAGCACCCTCTGAGAATAACGAGTGAGAGAGTTGCGGAATACTTATAGTACCTATACCAATGCGGCAGACCGGTTGGTGATGTAGGACTCGCTATGCAAGACCTAAATCGCCTACCCACTAAATAGCACGGGTGGCTAATTATTAATAGCACAGGTGGCTAATTATTAGTTAGCTAGGCTATTATAGCATGGGAAGGCTTTAATGGCTTCATCGGAAGCCACACCTCATAGATATGGGGTGTGCAACAATAAATAATCGTCGAAAATAGTATTTATACCGCAAAAGATAAAAAAAAAAAAATTAAATTTGCGAAGAAATTGGTCGACACCACAGGTAACCGAAGAGCTGGCAGCTACCTCGTATAAAGAATAAGCATTGCTATTTAGAGAGGTAATGCTGCCAGCATCTTGGGTACGCTTTTACACGGCCCAAATTTATTTTAAATTAGTTAATTTCTTTTCCTTTTTATTGTACATAATTTTAAATTTAAATTTATTTATTTAGATGGAACACTCCTGTAACGCGATGTAGAAAAAATGTGTGGAAAATTGAGATTTGTATTGAAGTGGTTTGGTCAGCGCCATCTATGTGCGATGCTTGCCAACTTGTGTTCGTAGTGATGAGTATTATTGGGGCTATAGATGTTGCTACAATGGTATATCTATCTCCTGTATATAAAAAAATGCTTTATAATATATATTTACTTATTTTGATTTCTGTGGTTGCATCAAATTCCCTGTAGGTATATAACTGTAGCTGCACAGAAATATGATTCTTAAGGCGTGTCCAAACATAGTGCGGCACGTGCGCGGCAGCAACACGCGGCATGTCCAGGAAACAATTCTGCCGCGCTCTAGTTAGGACTATTGACGAATGTTTGCGCGGCAATATTGCGCGGCACTTGCGAGACACAAGTGCCGCGCAATATTGAATTCAGTCTGAACCAAAACTACAATGAAGGCGGTCAGTGTTTTAGCTCTGCTTATTATTCGAAAATTGCGAAGAAGAAATAAGAAAAAACGCATCATAACAAGAACATGCTGGATGGAACCACTTTATCAGCGGAGGATACAAAATTTGGAATCAATTAATTATGAAACACCACAGTTTTTAAGAGTGTCCTTGGTTTAAAAGTTTAAACAGTTACATAGCCCACAACTATGAGCCATATATTTCAATCTAATTGATGTTTCATTGGCCATTTTTGAGAAGCGCAAACACGTCCAGACAGGATTACGGACGAACGATAACTGCCTGTGCAAACACAGCGCGGCACGCCGCGCGCGGCCGCCGCGCACACTTGCCGCTCTATGTTTGGACACACGTTTAAGGTTACCACTTGGACTTTTGCTTTGATGGTACCAGAAAACTCGAAATTGCATGCGTGCTACTATCCCCTTAAAAATCGTGTGAACTTACTTCTACGATTAATGTCGAGATGCAGGCCATGTTCCGCATTTATTTCCGAACCGATGTTCACGGACACATCAGTTTCAGCTGCGAAAAATAAATTATTTATTAAATTATTGTACTATACATAATTTACATACAGAACATCAGAACAGTATCAGCTTATTTCTAATATCTTCCAGTCGACCAACGGAAGAGAGAGGGCAAAATCAAGAGGCAGATGGTGTGCACCTTAACTTAGTTAATTTTATTAAAAGATTTTAAAAAATTAACCGTCAATTAACAAACAAATTTTAATTCATCATCATCACAGCCCATAACAGTCCACTGCAGGACTTCGGGCCTCTCCCACGAAAGGGGAGGTCATTGCCATAATCTCCACGCTTGGCAGGCGGGTTGGAGATCGCAGTGCAATTGATGTAAATCTACCCAGAAAGATGCTGCTGCCCATCTTTCGAATTTGTACCTTAGTCGCCTCTTACGACACCCACGGGAAGAGATGGGGTGGTGCTATTCTTTGAGGTGGCGGCACCACACACCACATTTTAATTAATTCTACTTATTTGTGCAAACAAACATTTCCTAATCATAGTTCGCTAGTTTTAATAAAAAATGACAATTCACACTAATAGGACTTATTAAAATTATTTTGTTCTTTAATTGGTTTAAAAGTCGATACTTATTCAAAACTTTTATTAATGATTATCGAGGGCCGGATTTCACCCATTCGCGGCCGTGTTTGCCCCTCCCTGGTTACAGAGTAGCTCTCTGACCCAGTCACCCAAAATAATGGGAATGGGAGAACATTAATTTCAATGTAAACTTACTCTCTGCAATCACATCCAGCTCTGCATTATCTGAAACAAGGTTGAAGATTTACACTATTTTTGCATTTTATTGATAGACTGAATACGCGGTGAGTTTGGGAACAGTACTATCCGATAAGAATTACAATAGGACGGGCGAACTTCATTCGAATAATTCAAATGAGTGCTAGGGATGGATGATAAATATCTTTTAACTTTATTTATTTCATCATCACTGCCCATAACAGTCCACTGCAGGACTTAGGTCTTTCTCACGAAAGGGGAGGTCATTGCCATATCTCCACGCTTAGCAGGCGGGCTGGAGATGCTGCTGCCCATTTTCGAGCCTTTGGAGACTTTAGATCAGTTGCTTCGAAAACATTAGTCCCCTTGTACGACACCCACGAGTGTAAGGGATGTGTGCTATTCTACTCTTCCGGACACCACACGGCCAACTTTACTTTAATAATTTTTATGACTTTACAAAATCTCTTCTTATCGTAAAGGACGCACGATACTAAGGACCGTGAGGGGGCGTAAGTGTCTTTTCATCAGTAGTTTCCCTTTCGGCGGCATGTTAGGACAATAATGAATATGGCGTAAAAAGGGTTTGTACAAAAATACCGCCGATCCTAATGACGTTATTTATCACCAATCTCTAGCACGTATTCGAATGTAGTTAAACAGCCCGTCCTACTGTAATTCTAATGGGTTAGTACCTATATGTGTTTAGTATGCATGTAATTTTCTGGGGTACATTTGCAGATTTTCGACAAATTTAACCATTAACTATTAGTGGAATATTATTGCGCCAAATGCTAGGTAACGCCAAACGTGTCTAATCAACGTTTTAAAAATATACACCTGTACCTTTGGCACACAAAAAACCGACAACCTGGTAAAGATCGCAGGTACCAGCTGGATGCGGAAGGCACAGGGCTGGCCTTTGTGGAGATCTCTGGGGGAGGCCTATGCCTAGTGGGCGTCTTTCAGCTGATATGATGATGATGACCTTTGGTACTTTTGGTGTGAGGAGGCCCGAAATGTTCGCCTCAACTATTTCTACTCTACTAATACGGATCTTAATAACCAATAGAACTATTTATTTACTATTAGAACACAGAATTCCAATTATGTACATGGATAACATAATCGTCAAGAGACATCAGCCGTGACCATCCTATTAGTAGTTCTTTGCAACGACAAAGTTATACTTTCTGACCAAAATGTAGGGTTTGTAGAGTTGTTTGCTTCTTCACGAAATCTATTGCTATTTCACAGTGAAACATTATGAGCTTACGATATTCTACGTGGGATACACTGAAATATTTGCGTAACTCAACAATAAAACAATTTACATGTAAAGTAATATATTAACTGCTTTTCGAAGTATTTATTACATTTTAAATATTTTCATTAGGTCAAACCATTTTTGAAAACATGAGGACCATTGGTCTGAAGCCATATTTTTCACGCGCTGGTTGAAAGCTATCATAGCCTCATCCGGCTCCGTAAAATATTTGATTTTTGGGAAAATAAAGAAATCCCATGGTGCCAGGTCTGGACTATGTGCGGGATGGGTTACTAGCTCTGACTTTTCAGAAGCCAAAAATTACTTCGTATTCTTCGCGGTGTCCGCCGAAGCATTGTCATGGTGCAATATTTTGCGACTGGGCAAACAAATTGTGGTGTACCACTCGGCATTAACTGTCTTTTGTTCTTCAAGGTGGGGTCGTGCAAACCTACCGCTAAAGCCTACGCTTCTCGCCTGCCTCAATTTTGTAGGGTTGTTGTCGCTTTCGATCACGACAGAAAACTGTTGCAGTTTATTAGGCATCTTTACAATATATCCATGTTTCATCTCCTGTCACAATTGAATACACAGCATTTGAACGACCGTGATCGTACTTTAACAACATTTTTTTGCAACAATCAACTTGAGTCCGTTCCTGATCTGGAGCGAGTTCATTAGGAATCCAGCGGAAAGAGGCATCATTGTTTTCTAACTTTGAAATGTTGATGTAAGATTTATTTAATTTGGTTCATACCAATCCCCAAATGTCCTTGACTATGAGTAGATATAGTGGGGGTATTTGTTTTACTCGGTTCTCTAGACCGTTCAATCAATCTCCGGTCCCCAGCGGTTTACCTCTGTTAACCTCGCTTCGCCAAACGTTGGCATTTGCCACATCTAACTGTTGAGACACACTGATTGAGTGCGCCGCGCGGCATACTGCACGATGTGGCAAACTCCTCAATTCTAACTCAGCTAGCAACTCATCGTAGCACTTCGACATGCATATGGAGTTAATAATACAACCAGATTCAAAAATCTATTTCTGCGTTTTTATGCTGTCAAATAACTTTTTAGCGATTTTTCTCGCTGATCGGCATCAGTCCCGACTTCTGCAAGGGTCCGCTTTCCGACTCATTTTCTGCCATTTCGCCCGGTGTTGGGCATCCTCTAGTCGTAAACCATTGGCTCTCGCATCAGAATCGGCGATGTCATTCCATCGCTTCTTGGGCCTTCCGCGGGACCTCATTCCTGATACCGGAAGGTTTAGGCACCTATTTCCCACGTAACCCCGGGGGCTTACGTAACACGTGACCAACCAGCGAAGGCGAGCCTCTTCGATTGATCCGCGATATCTCTCACGCCAAGGCTGCCACGGATATATTCGTTACGCACTCGATTAAGTCGCGTAACGCCACACATCCACCGCAGCATCTTCATTTCGTTGGCGTGGAGTTCACGGACGTGCTTCGTCAGCGCTGGCCTGGCTTCGCAGCCGTAAACCATCACAGGCCTAATTATGCTCTTGTATATTAGCCCCTTGAGCTTGATCGGGTTGATTTTAGGCTCACAGGTGACCGCCGTGAGCTCCCGCCATTTGGCCCAAGCTGCAGAGATTCGGGACTTGACATAGGGGCTGATATCGCCGGACTCGTGCATCACGGATCTGAGGTATTTACAATATCTATGCCCGTATCATCAAATCGTAATACGAGTTCAAAAATTTCATAAGAAACGATCTCGATGATAATATAATACTCGTAATGTGTGACAAGTTAGTTGATTATAATACTACTGAAATCAAGCGAGACTCTATAGCGCGATGTAAAGTACAAGCAGCGCCATCTCTTGTCCACGTTACGATGCTGTGCACCTTTCAACAATCAGTGAACATGATACAATAGAAAAAAATCGGACCTTCACGAAAATCTTAAGACGATTGCAAAAAAACGGATTATTGATAATGTTTTTGTTTGTAATGAATAAACTAAAAACTACCGGATCGACTTTAAAACATATTTTACTAATAGAATGCTACATTATCACTGAGTAATGAAGGCTACTTTTTACCCTGGTAGCAGGGTCACGGAGGTCAGATGGCAGTGGCTCCACTGTAATTACCTGATCTGCCAAATCCTGGATCATGGTCAAGGCGCACCCTGGGCCCTCGTGTACGAGAGCACAACCAGGACATTAACACCATGAAAATAATATCCCAGGAAAATAATAGCGGGGTTCCCGCGGAAAAGTTGATTGTTTACAGGAATCCTAACTGCGGCTAGACGAGTATAAAGTAAAAATTTTAACGTACCGTCGATATCGAAGCCCACATCCAAAGCACCTCTCGGTTCTACTACCACTTTAAGGTTATTTTGGGTACTCTCATGACCATATCCCTGGTGTACAGTGGGATGTATAATTTGTATAAGTGAGATGAAGCATACCACTATAGCATACATCTCAGGGCGAATAAATGGGATAATAAATGAAATAGTCGCATTGGTTTTCTGCTAAACATTTAATTGTAAAATTTAATGCATTTACGCGTCTATGCGTTACAAATTCATCAATCACTTTTACTTATTGCTTAATAAGTAAAATGAAATAAATAAAGAATATGTTTGTACATTGGTACTTCTGGGCCCAGTTTTCGTAATGTATATAAAGACAGACTGATTTGAAGGAAATCCACATGAAATTATGTTAAGTATAGGGGTTATATTTTTTAATCGTTCGCATCAATTTGAACGATTTTCAATTTCTATTTTGACATGAAAAATTCAAATTTTTTTAAATTACATTATCAACACCGAGAGAGTACGGTTCAAAAATAGGAAAATCAGCAACAAAATATCGTGTTTGAAAACAAAATTCATCCCGAAAATAAAAAATTGAAAACCATTCGAATCGCGGCTAGCGATTCAAAAATATGGCGCCAGTACTTTTATAGTATTTATGTTAGTACAATATTTTGCGAACCCGGTTCGGACGCATTGCGTCTCTGAAACTAAAAAAGCTTGACTTTTCCGAGTATGTCTAATTTATTTATTCGTATGGCAAAAATACAATATACGAGAAACACATTCAACTACAAATTATATCTAATTCTAATCAATCAAGTATATCTAATTGATACTATATTGTGTGCTGCGTCCAATTTAACCTGGGGAAAAAGAATTCTTTTAAGTACTTCGATTGATCCGCAGGCAAACCGCAGCGCCATAACTAAACCATTTCATAATAATTGCATTCGAATTTTGATTTAATAACAATATTCGATTAGGAAAACAATTACTGTTAGTTTAGGCGATTAGTCGCCGAAGACCTTGGATGTTTGGACGGTGAAGTACCTACCTATAGTGTATAAACACCCCACGTGCCAGCACTTCGTACTAAAGCCTATCTACTTGCTCTGGCTTTTCGGGATGCACTGTTCTATTACAGATAACCTTCATTCTCAGCGTTGGACAGCTATCGGAACATTTAGTACCGATAAAGAGTGGCGCTGTTATTTCTAGCTTAGCAAATTTTTTGTCATTTCGCTGATAACCAAGGGACTTTAAAGATGTAATGTTTTCTATAATCCAATAGCTGTGCATCTAATGCGTGTCTAATGTCGATACTCAATGTCAATACAATACTCCAATGTCAACTTCGGCCAGTACATCGAAGGCAAAGCAAAGGTTATTCGAGGTAGGCGCTTCAACTACCTCGTTACAAAAGAGACTTTATTTTATACGTTGTAAGGATTAGTATCAACTGCAACCCCACCCTACGCACTTAGATGAAATTAAAACATTTTTAAGTGACCTTACTGCCGTTAGGAGGTAATCCACTTATGGATGTTTTCCCGGAATAAAATCTAATAAAGACGAAACACCAGTACAGGAAATTTCGGCTTCCTTGAACTAAACTTCCTTAGTTTTAATTGACATTTGCGACATTCATTCACTATTCTATACTTATATCTATTCACATTATAAAGTATAGGTAGTTAAATTAATAAAATAAACAAAAATAATACATTTACTATACTGTAATTATCTCGTGCGCGAAAGCACATCCGGGACATTAACGGCACGATGATTATTTAATACATTATCGATTTGTGGGGTCCCCCCAATTGAGTGTGCCCTTTCTGGATAGGAAAAACAATGTTCTAATGGATCTTAACTAAAACAACTCTACTCATAGAAATAAAAAAAAGATTGTTTTACTGTATGTTGAATTAGCCCCGATTGCACAAAATTATTAAACACGTTTAAGAATGACGATTAACGTTTTTCGTATGAAGTTTTTTGTTTAAGTTTAAGCTTAAACGTGTATAATTTTGGTGCATGCCGCCTTTAGTGTTTTAAAAATTAAAGTTGAAAAATTATCTAGAGACCTACATCGGAGGTATTGTTAGATTACTGACCCTTTGGCTCGTAAAATCGTAAAAATTAAACAAAATGTTTGTATTATAAGATTTATAATTAATAAATTATCAGAATAAATATTAAACAAAATTGCTACGTCCACACGACATTGTACTGTTCAAAGTTTTTGCTTCACACTATCAGGTAATTCGTTGACATTCTTCAAATCTTTGGCAGAGTGTGGGTAGGGAGAGTAGTGTGGCCAGGTTTCTATTTCTTGTTGTAAGGCGGGTCCTGGGCATATGGTGTCCCGGACCTGTCGGTGACCGACAAGCTTGTAGTCCGGTCTGATGAAGCCTTCTTCTACTCCGACGGCGATCAGAGCCTTGGTGGTCTCCAGCTGTTGTGCCGGTGGCAATTCCTCTGTAACAGACAAGATGTTAAGTAAAGCGGCCTCTTGGGTTTTCTGAGGTATCTGGGCCAATTTTATATGAATTTAATTCAATGATTGTTGTATTCCTAGGAGAGTCGAAGGTGAGTTATAGAGTGGAGATAGATGATCACTTTCGTTCCCTCATCCACCGCTATCGGGGTTTGTACGTACTCGAGGGCGATTTTGACATAAGTAGATCAACACAGATTTATAGTCCCTTCCCTTCTAAATTTATTAGGTATCACGCTGCACTCAAGCCAGCCATATCTTGAGACTTCGACTAGAGCTCGCTTCATTCGCGCCTGTTAATTGATTTTCCTCAATGTCACCTACCTATCTATAAGGTGGTCACTTTCCATCAGGTGGCCCGCATACCTGTTTGTCTGCCGAATAACATAAAAAAACACCTAAGGTAGAATATTAAAATTACAATCAAGCTTAAAGTATTTAAATTTAACATGATTTACTGATAATGGAACTAAATTGGAAATCCAACAAGAACATCTCCCAATAAAAAACAATATCAAAAACCATCACCTAAGCGCGGAATCTTGCTTGCACTCAAGTGTGTAGAGATTTGTCGATTGTGAGAGTTTTAGTTCTATTACCTTGCCAATCGCCGATGAGGCATATGCCGATGCTAACGGTGTTGAAGTGCAGCGCGTGCGCACCCAGCGTGCGCCAGCCGCGCCCCTCGTACGCCGCGCCGTCGCTACCCACAGCGAAACTGCAAGGAAATTTAAGTTTAGTTAAGGAAGAGGACTGGAAAGTTTAAAATACTTTCCAATACATTACATATCTATCGTCAATAAATCTCTTTCAAACGTCAAAAAGGAGCGGGCGGAGATATGTTGACCGCCCCGGGTCAGAGCACACCCACCCCACGGCGACAACGGCGACGGATGGCAAAGCCGGACTGTGACAATAATGAAGTGAGCAAAAGCAGAACTGATCATATTTAGAATTGGCCTAATTAAGAAAAGGTCAAATCTAGAACTGGTCATAATAGCAAGACACAAATAAAAAAGTGGTCCCCAAACGTCAAAAAGTCCGATAATGTCAGGCAGAGCCGGACCGTTTTCGACAATGTCAGGGTGAGTCGGACCACAACAGTCCACTTCCGAACATATGACTTAATCGCACAACAATATTGCGTAGAGAATTGAGTAGTGAGATTACGAAACCCGAGTGGACACCATGATTGATCAAAGTAGCACTACGAAGCTATATAGGTCGACGATCTATGTCAGTCAAAATGAAAAGAATCTCTGGTGAACCCATATAAGTACAGATGTCAGTGGTAAATACAATGCGCATGGTCTAGCTCGCATACGTATGAGTGAAATGCAGGTAAATACGAAGCTTGCCGATATGCATCGACTAGTATACCGCATTTGCTATGTATGTAAACTTACTTGTATCCGATATCCCACCACTTATGTTCATCCATGTGGTAGTTCTGCATGGATCTCATGGCTCTGCTGCATTGCTCCTTGTCTTGGCAGGCCGACGGTGTGTACGAGTGGTGGATCACCACGTAGGGCACGGGAGTCATGAGGTCATTCTTCTCAGTGGCCTTCCGCGCCTTCCACGCCTCCCGGGAGTATAGGGTGAAGTTCCATGTGGCCTCGGGAGAGTGTATACTGTTTTCGTGGGCTGTAAGACCAGGAGTTGGTTGTGAACATTAGTGACGTTTTATGGGACTTTATGCTGTTCTGATTGCTCTGAAGAGCTCGATATTTGATACTATTTTACTACAGACCCGGGCTGATTTATAAGAAGTGTATCGTGACACTTCCAGATAGGTTGCGCTAGAGCTGGTAAATCTTCTACATCCTAGTGGCAAATCCTAAATATGCCAGTCAGAGTTCGCACTTCCACTAGGAAAGCGCTTACTGAAAGTTGTATTCTACTAAAATCCATACTTAACAATTTATATCATTATTATTTTACATCTTGTGGAAGAAGTCCTATGTTATGCGTTTCTATTTGTAGGCCGATCGATAATTATTAAATAAATATACCACTATAGTAGTTTTATAGTGTGGAAAATATTACCTGTTGGCATTGCTAAGGTGATGTGTATTGTTTGTAGACACAATATGCAAACTGCCCAAAACATACTGCTATCTATATAGTGTTGATAAGCCGTCGAAATCGTCACAGCTCCGTATCTGCAAATAGATTATGAATAACATAAGTAGGTATCACTTATTCTGTTCAACTGATTGTGTTTAATACTAAACGTACACACAGTGGGTATCTTTTCGTTAATGTCCTGGTTGTGCTTTCGCGCGCGAGGACTTGGGGTCCTTGATCATGATCCTGGATTTGGCAGATCAGATGAGTGGAGCGACTACCATCTGATTTTCCCTCACCGTGCGAGCATCTGTTAGTATTCAACTAATATACATAACTCAGAAAAGCATATGGCGGAAAGGTATATGGCGGCAATGGGATTCGAAGCGGGTACTTCGGGATACGAGTCGGACGCCTTAACTATAGGGAAACTTACGCTTTTATCAAGGTCATAAATATCTAATTAAAGTTCGTCGCAGACCGAAATCTGTACATAAATTTAATTCTTTTGTAATTTATTAAAAACATACTATTTTTTAAATATGCAAATTATTAACGTCGTGTCCAACTGTTTTCAAATATTAAAGTTTTTAATTGAAGTTTACGCAGTTACTAATTAAAATTAACCATTATTGAATTTTTTTTAAAGAATGTTTACGCAGTCTTGCGACTGTCGACGCGCGGGCCGTATTTGTGATTGCTGAATGTAAGCAATCTTCCTATGCAAGGAAAAACTCTGACTCAACACCATACAAAAGTAACCGATAAAAATGATAAGAGAAGCAGAAAAACTGTTCGAATAGGTCACCACGAATGTCATGATACTGTTCATTTGTGACGTAATTAGAAATTACACTCGTTTATCAATTTAGGCACGAAAACAGGAAACATATCAGCTTAAGAACCCTTTTCTGGGTCATAATATGAGGAATGTGAGTGATCGAATACTATGATGGGGACTACGCAGATCAAATTTAACTATAGGCTATAAAACTATAGCGGCCATTACACGTAAGTTCAGACCGCGGGAAACGCCTTACGCCATTCCTACCCTTGTTCCGAAGTGTACGTGTAAACGCGCTAGACAGTTTGATCCGCGGTTGGAACCGACGGATGGACAGGCGGTTTTGTCCTCGGTTCGGAACGCAGTCCCGATGCGCAGTCCGAACTTTACGTGAAAAGGCTAGTTAATAGGTAATCCTCACCGATTAATGTCAGATGCAAATAGTCAACTATTATAATCAATTGTCAAGGCTTAGCGAATCACTTTCCTTGAATGAAGAGTATAAATAAGTATTCTGCTGTATTATAAGTAACTATTATGCAGTATCATGCTAGTCTTAACATAGGTGTTTCAGGATATGCGGTAGACAAAGATTTTTACCTGATATTGAAAACATAAAGGGAGGAAAGGCCGATTACCTTCAGGCAGCCGTACGTACAACAACATTTGTTTCCCAACTCAGTTGCATAAAGGCAAATAGATAACTGATATAGCTCTGTAGTTACCTACAGGCGGAGACTTGTAATTGGCTTCCTGTTAACTGTATAAAATATCAATTGCAATGTTATAGCTGTAAGTCTTCCGAAAAAAAATAAAATAATAAATAAATAAATAAATAATTCCACCAGCAGTTTGCGTTGAGAGTGCTAAAGAACTTATAATAGAGAGCGCTCGGCTTAGTTTCGATTATAATTAGAATTAAAAAATACACGAATTGATTTTTCAAGGTAAATCAGTTCGCCAACCGTTATAATTAATGAGAGTGTATCATAATTGGCTTTATCACAACAAAATTGGGAAATTTTCGATTGAAAATGAAATGGTAAGACTACCTGGATAGAATAATCGTCATCAAATATAAGTTTAACCCATTACGCCGCGGTTGTTGACTCTAAACATGTTTTTGCGCAGTTAATACGAGGTATAATAGCGTCGGTGGCCTAATGATAAAGATCCAGTTCGCAAGCGAGAGGTACCGGGTTCGAATCCCACTGACCCACATGGCGGCATGACCCAATGACTCTTTTCTGAGTTATATATATTAGTTGAACACTAACCCATGCTCTTACGGTGAAAAAAAACATCGTGATGAAACCTGTACATTCAGGCGATTAGATGTGCAACCATGATCCAATCTGGTCAGGTTCCTATGGTAGCAGGGTCACGGAGGACGCTATACTGTAATTACTTGATCTGTCAAATCCTGGATTACGGTCAAGGTGGACCCCGGGCCCTCGTGTGCGAGAGCACAACCGGGACATTAATACCAAGATGATTAATAGTACGAGGTATAATAACGAAAAGAAATTCAATCAAATTACAAGTCACTTCTTTTTCATACTCAAAAATTCAATGGAGTTCATAATTAATGCTACTGTCATGTTACAAGAGATATTTTAAGGGATTTCCTGTGTGTACGACCACCTACATAGTGGTAAGGTAAGTACCCGTGCTATCTAAATAAACACCTATACTGAGTTTCTAATTTTTTTCTAACAGTGGGCTCAAGCAGAAGTATCGTTTCTAAAGAAGCATGAAGCTTTTTAATCATATGATGCTTGTACGATAGCGTAGATTAATAGCAGTAGGCCCTTTTATTCACATGTGTCGTATCGGAACAAGCCCACTACTAATGATTATTCAGAACACTGACTGAAAGTATTTTCTAAACACATAATGGGGATGATCTATCACCATCTCAGAATGCTTATCATTTCGGTCAGAGTTCGTATGGAGTTATAAAGAGTTTGCAAAAATATTTTACATTAGTGTTGATAATTTTAATTTGCTTTCATGGAGTTTTAACTTATACTTCTTCCGTGATAGAGGGATAATGACTGGGAGGTCAACATTTTCAAACTCTAATTGGACCGGCAGTTAGATTATAAAAAAATATGACATGTTTATTTTATTTATCGAATCAATAAAAAATTACAAAGTTAAAGCGTATTATAGTTTCGGAGTGGGGGCTCGTGACGTCACTACTGAGTAAAGTTTCATCTCAAGCGTTATGTCACGTAACATTCAAAGCACTGTATCGACATTATTTTATGTTTATGTAACCAAAGGATTAATACGTGTTCAATATTATTTGATAATATTAGCTGCTTACGATGACTGGTTACCATCAGGCAGGCCGTAAGCTTGTTTGCCACCTTAGTGGTATAAAAAAAATCTACGTGACGGACTAAAAATCTTTTTTCAATCATCATCCCTACAAAACATTTAGAATATTCGTAGGCAAAAGGTACCGAAGTACTAACTATAAATAAATAAAACAGGTAGAAATACTCACGCTCGTGTCAACTGCAAACTCGTCCACACTTATTACAATTGCAAAATTCACTGTGACCTATTTACGATTTACATTAATTTATACACACATTCATGTTTACGTGTGTCGGATACATTAAAACAACGATTTTTAACGCTTCTATCTTCATTTAAAACCGTTTCTAAATGAGGAGCTTTCTTCGATATAGTGCTGGGTCGAGAGCTCTATATACAATGTTGTATATATAACGGTATAAAGGTTTTTATATACGGTCGCCACCATCAAGGTAGTTCCCCGGTGCTGGCTCGCTCTGCCGCGATAGACTTTTCGTATTCAGACTTTTTTGCAAACTGGTTGTTTGTTTGATCTAACGCGTTAGTTCCGTGTAAGATTAAAGTTAATAACCCTTTTCATGTTTGGCGACATTAATTGATGTCACCTTTGTGTGATAATAATCTATTATTCATCTGTTAGATACTCGTAAAGTCAAGGTAAAAACTTAAACCTTTAAATGTTGTGGTCCTACCATAATGACATGTCATAGAATGCGTGAATCACCAATCAAACAAATTCAAATAAAGTTATTAGCCAATTTTTGTGTTAGATACCTACTGCTTACGTAAATAAGCAGTATCTACGTACATTGAAACATTCATTTATTTTATTTTTATATGTAACACTTGTTTGTCCATAACAGTACAACAATTATAGATTCTGTAAGACTATAACCAGTACAAGGGCGATCTTATCGCCAATAGCGATCTCTTCCAGACAACCGTTTACATGGATATGGTGGAAGTTGGAATACGAAAAACTAGTAAGCAATGTACATTGCTAGATATTCATATTTTAAAATGTTAACATGTTTTATTATATCATTTGTGTTACGTGAGAATCAAAACCTCATTAGTCAGAGTTACTATAAACCATCTATTACGAGCTATAACGACCTATTGGGAATCCCTTCTTCGAAATATTAAGCCGATTCGCCAATTTGTAGCCTAAGTGAAGCGTTAATTGATACCAACGCGTTTTCTTACATTCATTCATTGAGTCTGGACAAGGCGACTTCTAGATTGTTTCCGCCTCTTCAAAAAACAGTCTCCGCAGCGAGCGCGCCAGGTCATCGGTATAAAAGAATCGTCTCTGGTGTCTGAGGCGGGCCTCCCGTTTATTATATAGATCGAAGTAGGACCGAGCACGCTACCCTATGGTAGCCAGTATCTTTTTGACGACGCCGTCACGTATTAAATACATGTAGTTCTAAAAAGTTGGGCAGACAGTCGACAAATACAAAAAACGTAGCGTAAATAAATCTACTTATATTAACAATTACAACAAAAATATAGTACAAAATCCGAAACAAAGGATTGATCGATGTACAACACAAACGCAATTTTACCTATTCGCGATTCTACACAATATGGATTCCTCACAACTGACATTCAACACATTATTTATTCCACACAGTTTTCAATTATACACAAACGCGTTTCTTCCTGTTCGCGATTCTACACAATATTAATTCCACACAAATGCTGCCATTCAACAGATTCGCTATTCCACAACACTGGGGACCTGGCATTGGCTAACTTAGACCTGGACCTAAGTTTAATGGAACCAGTCAAGGTTAGCCAAGGTCAACCCTATTTAACAAACATAGTCCAATGCTTTGTTGGTTGACTGGGGTTGACCTTGGTCATCCTTTACTAGGTCCTGGTCTTATTCTTAGCTTGGGTATACAACCATTCTCAGGGTGCCCAGCGTTGACCAGGTTCGATGACCAGCGTCGACGTCGATATTGTACTAGGTCCACTAAACTTATACCCTGTCTAGTTCTAGCTGAGGTTACAATACAACCATTCTCATGGTGCCCAGCGTTGACGAATGTGTGAACGGCAGTCCAGGGTCCACAGCGTTGACCAGGCTGGTTGGATCAGAGTTAGGATCAGAGTTATTATGAGACTTCTATGATAAACGCGTTCTAATTTGGTCTGTCAGTGTAAATCAACAATACACTAACGGGCCGCCTGCCCTTAAAAGCATGGGTGGCCTAGTGGTTATAGTATCCGACTCGTAAGCGAGAAGGACTGAGTTTGAATCCCACTGCCGCCATGTACCAATTACTTTTTTCTGATATATGTACATTAGTTAAATACTAACCGATGCTCTTAGGGTGAGGGCAAACAACATGATGAAACCTGCTCATTCAGGTGACCAAATGTGTAGGTAACCATGATTCAATTTGTTCAGGTTCCCGTGGTAGCATCTGGCGTAGGTGGTCAGATGGCAGTCGCTCCACTGTAATTACTTGATCTGCCAATCCTGGATCATGGTCAATGCAGACCCCGGGCCCTCGTGAGCGAGAGGACAACCGGCACATTTACGCCAAGATGACGAGATGATTTAAAATATGTAACGAATATGTGGAATAGCGAATCTGGTGAATCGCAGCAGTTGTGTGGAATTAATATTGTGTAGAATTGCGAACAGGAAGAAACGCGTTTGTGTATAATTGAAGACTGTGTGGAATAAATAATGTGTTGAATGTCAGTTGTGCGGAATCCATATTGTGTAGAATCGCGAATAGGTAGAATTGCGTTTGTGTTGTACATCAATCAATCCGAAACGAAACAAACAACACAGAAACCTTTTTAAATATTAAAAAAAACTAAACTACCTGTACACGTAATTAAGCTATCTATCCCCAGAAGATATTTATTTAATATACCTGTCGCAGCCGGATGGTTAAATTAGCCGGTTAACTAAACGGCTAGCTTTTTGAGCAATTATTTAGTTGAAAATTTGCCAGTTTCATAAGATTTTAAAGTGATGTTGAAAGAACGATATTGCCTCGAGTTTACGCAGCTTTTCCACACATTGTTCCAATGCTAACCTACCCACAATAACTTCAAAGTATAATAATAGTTTGCATTAGGTTTCTATTCTGTTAGTTTAGGTTAGCATTATGACAATGAATGGAAGAGCTCCGTAAACTCGAGGCAATATCGTTCATTTGACTTTACTTTCTAAGTTCATGAATTTGGCCAATTTTCAATTAAATAACTGCTTAAATAGCTAGCCGTTTAATTAACCGGCTAATTTAACCATTTGGCTGCGACATACCTAATACGTATTAAAGGCAATTTTCAGTATTGTTAATTAAATTATAACTTATAAAGAACGAAAGTATGGGTTATAGAAAAATAAAAATCACCTTTACACAACCTTTTCAAACAACTAAAACTATTCCTTTAGTTTAGTCATTCCAGAAACTCCATAGTTAAGTAGGTATTTTACATAAAATAACAAAACAAATGTTATCTTCAAGTGTTATTTCGTAGAAAAGATGATTGAATTAAATTCCCCGATCGGTCGGGGTTAATCATTCTAGCACTATTACGCAAGTACTAGCGTTTTACCGCGAGTTTGATCACGCTGACTCTTATGAAAGTCAAATCAGAGATTTTTCCTATCGGAGTTTATATTTCTTGTTTTTTTTTGTAATCAGCAACTGGTCGTACTATGGCATGGCACGCTTTACCTGCTTATGTGTTTCCCGAACAGTATAATCTGGACACCTTTAAGGACACTGTGATTATATTTCTTAGTCTCGAGTAAGCTAATTCACTTACTTGAATTGTAATTGAATCGCGATTGCAGCTCAACGGCAGTTTTAATTATAGCAGAATACAAAATACGAGTAAAACTGCCATTGAGCAGCGATTGCGATCCAATTACAATTTAATCATATTATTACAAAATTAGCGGACTCAAGGACGTCAGGTACGCTCCGCCTTCGGTGGCATCGTCGCTTCCCATCAGATGGTAGTTATATGCCTGTCAATAAAGTAGTAAAAAAAAAACAGGCGTTGCTAGAGGAGATTGGGAAATGAGCTGTTCAACTCCTCGAAGATTCTTGACAGGAGGTGGCAAGACGGATTGTAACGGAGTATGTTATCTGATTTATTTATTTATTTATTTATTTGCGGGTTTTTCATGTAAATGATATGATATTATAAATGATTAATTTATCTCTATACGGCTGCGTTTCGACTTTAATTATTTTTCCTAATTAAATTAGCGACAGCCAGGCGATAACGATCCGATAGAAACGACTCTTCAGTTATGGAAGAGGTTTGATTTATAAATCAAAAGTAACAAGCAGGACTTTTCACAAGTCGGCCTTATCATTGAAGGAACATCGTATAGATGCGTCTTTATCTGTTCATTATGGATTTTTGTGATGTCAAAATAAATCATGCCTATGTCTATGTCTTTCTCTCTCTGTAGTAAGGGATCCATATAAATGAATAAAAGTAAATAATCGTGGGCAATATGAATATAGATAAATACCACGGACTAATTCGTCAATCTGTCAAACTGCAGCGCTACCCGCATCCAACAGTTTGCTGCGACCGTCACCGGGTGGTGGGATTCGCTGAGCCTGGGAGTTCATCTGTAAGGTCCCACAGCCATCTATTTCCGCCACATCTATATTGTACTCCGGGTTGACATATTTAAGGCTCAGGCTCCACTCATGAAGTGCAGTGCACTGCGCGGCGCACCGCACGGTGCCACGTCACGGTGACAACAAAGAAAACGGTGGTGTTATTCTGGTTTTTCAAGTTAGGCAACGCTCGCACGAGAGATTAACGAAAGATTTTGAGTTATGCAACGTTTGCACGACAGCCTTTTTGGCGCTTTTACACGCGTTATTTTAAACGACTCGCATGATTATTGACGTACAGTAGGTACTAAGTATCGCTTTTCTAAAAGCCAATAACAATCGACCGTCGGACGTGCGGATTTGACGTCACAGTAAACAATGTAAAGAACTGTTTTCTCTATTGGAAACTAATAATTTTGTTCTGGCCGACACTTAGATTTCTTATCCAAAAATGTATAAAACACGAATGCTGCTTTTTTTAACTAAAAAGTATAACAAGAGACACATGTGAAGAAATTGGATCACCTCGATTGATCTTCCTCGAACTGATGTTTTTACCCGACTATGATGGAGCTAAGGGAGAGTAATGAAGTTAACAATCTATGTATGTAAAGTTGATAAACGTGGAAGAATCCACAGAGATTTGTTTGGACCATAGCAAGTGGAACAATGTCGTCTCTGTCGTATGTCGTCAATGTCGTCTCTTGCGGGAGAAAGGGGTTTGTGTGTATGTATGTTGATATGAATGTTTGTATGGATGTTTATTCTAGCTCAAAACCTACTTGGCCGGTTTTCGTTAAAAGCGTATTGATTGTCCGATGGTTACAGGCTCTATGATAATACATTCAATTAAATTATCTTGAGGATATAAGACATAAAAACTTCAAAATTTTTAAATTCAGAAGATTGATTTGGTCATGTTAGGAATTTTTATTCACATTGATTGATTCTGTTGTAGGATAAACCGCACTGCTTAAATTTGTCCTCAACTGGTTGAAGACATGATTTTGGGACAATATTACGACAAAATGTTTTAAAACGTAGTTATTTCTGTCCTTTACGAATGTTTACTTAAACTGAGTGTATACCATGGTGACTCATTCAATACTATAACTACAAAGTATAACATCAGTAGTAAGTATAAAGAGAGTGTATATAACTTAAATTACTCGGAAACCATTGCTCTTAGAAAACTAGATCCTAAAAAGAAATGATAGTGCCCGTCGATATCTATAAGTATTTGCTGTTCTGGAACAAGCGTTTTAAGGTTTTCAGATTTCAGAGTAATTTTTCAAATAGTTTCAGAGTTATTACAAATTTAAGATTGACAGCTGTCATCCGGAATGTAGATCTCGACTATCATTTCTCTTCAGGAACTAGTATTCAAGGAGCGATAGTTTCAGAGTTATTATAGTATTAAGTTTGACAGCTATCATCCGGAATGTAGATCTCGACGAGTACTATCATTTCTCTTTAGGAACTAGTATTCTAGCACCAATAGTTTCAGAGTTATTACAGTTTTAAGTTTGACAGGTGCCATCCAAAATGTAGATTTCTACGAGTACCAGCATTTCTTTTTAGAAACTAGTGTTCTAGAACCAAACATGCCTTATTTATAATTCGGGATGAACTGAGAAGAGAATGACGACAGGATCACGAAAGCGAAACAACTTCGCTAATGTTAAAGAATCAGAAAAAGGGGAGGGGCTTACGCATCTGCGGTCAAACTTTCTTTGACAAGATCGGTTTCCTATTTCATTCACACGCGTAGTATCTGTACTAAAAAAAGTAGACAGATATATGTGTGTGAACTGTGTCACATAAAGAGGAAAGATTCGAACTGTTGGTAAAAAGAAACAGTCAGATGTGACGTTTCATGTTGACATCTACTGACATCGCACCGCACGCTGCACGATGGGGCCAAATTGAAAAACGTAGACAAAATTCATACAGAACTGACATTTCGGGCTTCAATTGCGGGTGTTGCCCCATCATGCAGTGCGCCGCGCGGCGCGCTGCACAGTGGGACATTCCGCCATCTGTCAATGTACTTGCATACAAATTGCTCGGCGTGTAACAAGTTTTGCCACATCGTGCAGTGCACTGCGCAGCGCACTGCATGAGTGTGCGTTCAAGATAAGAAATTATCAGCTTATGGATTTATACTTTTCTGTTTAATACAGATTCGTGTAGAGCTCGTCTAATCTAAAATGACGCGCCCCACTATCGCATTAACGCACACAAGCAAGTTTAAAATATGGACGCAATACATATACAAATGCCATTGTAATTGGTCATTCAGTTGCTGGTGAGATTCAAACGTAGTAGCACGCGTCGTTCATTGGCTCCCACGCAGATGAAGTGTCGTTATCAATATTTGCACTCACACATCGAAATCAACTAACTAAGTAGTGGGGCGCGTCATTTAGACTAGACGAGCTCTACCTACCTATCTGTTAAGCATGGCTTAGGCCTCAACAATGGACAATGTGACAATGGACTGCGGTTCTGCATTTCTTGTTACATGAACTCTAGACGTGTATTGTGACAGTTACTACTATCCCACTTTCTGCCAGGTTGGTTGTCACTAAGATGACAAAAAAATACAGTCGATCCATCTCAGTGCAGTCGACCTCTTACACTTAGCGTCTTCCGGTCAGTGGGCGTCAGTCGAGGACTTTTCCGCCCAAGTGGCCGTCGGTTCTATGGGAAGTGTCCTTTGCTCTCATGGCTACCTATCCTTTCTTTAAAATCCTTAGCATGACTTGGTACTTATTTAGTGAGAGACCACGTATTTTGCCAAACTTAGTCATCGCCTACTTATGCCTACAGTCAATGTTGTAGACGATCACTTCAAGAAAGGAAAAGGAAACTACAAATGACAATGTTGGGTTTCGAACAGGGCGTGTTTAGATTTAATCTCCCGCCCACAAGGACAGCTCAGTCTTCAGATTCTAACCTTGAATGCAAGTTAAAGTGGAGAAGTTGAATGAAATAAAATAATCATCTTGGCGTTAATGTCCCGGTTGTGCTTTGACCATGATCAAGGATTTGGCAGATCAAATAATTACAGTGGAGCTACTGCCATCTGACCTCCGTAATCCTACTACCACAGGAAACTGACCAGATTAAATCTTGGTTACACATTCTGTTGCCTGAATGTGCAGGTTTCATCACGATGTCTTTCCTCACCGTAAGAACATCGGTTAGCATTCAACTAATGTACAAACCTAAAAAGAAAGAATCATTAGTTAATTGCCGCAGTGAGACCTCTCACTTACGAGTCGGATACCTATACCTTAACCACTCGGCAGCCGACGCTCTTAGAGAAGTTTAATGAAATGCAGTGACCAAATTTTTGTCATTTTGGTTCATAAAACTTACGGTTTTGGAATAAAAGTAGCACTTCTATGAATCGAGCTCGAAGTTTTTTGTTCACACATGTGCGATAGAGCTGACTATTTGGACTATTGCTTGCCGCTGACATCTGCACTTTCATAACCGCTCGAACTTTTTGAGAATGATAAGTTTTCCAGTAGGTATTGATAGTTGGTTATAAAAAGCATCAATAGATGTAATCTTTTTATAACAATTTTGGTAATCTTTTTATAATCTGTATGATGGTGGCAATGATTTCATGCAGCCAACTAATACTAAACTTAAAATAAAATGTTTATTAATATAAACATAACTCTTAAAGGTTGAACGAAATGTAAAAATAAATATTTATGGAAGTTGACACTATGTTCCATTATTATTACAACCTCTAAAATGGTTGAAAACTATTGACATATACAATATTACCCAATACAACGTACCCAGTGTTTATATCCTGTTTGCTAAGAACCTATTTCAAGCGATTATCAATGAGGTGTTTTCCAATAGGTATCTAAACCATTCTTAACCACTCACTAGATGGCGGCCCGACAATTTTGGTAATTGATAATCGCTTGAAAGTGGTTCTTAGCAAAGGGGATATAAACACTGGGTACGTTGAATTGGATAATATTGTATTTATTAATAGTTTTCAACCATTTTAGAGGTTGTAATAAAATGGAACACAGTGCCTATTCATAAAAATATGTCTTTGTTAATTTCGTTTAACCTTTAAAAGTTATGTTTATATTACTAAACGTTTTATTTTTAGGTTTAGTATTAGATGGCTGCATGATATCACTGGCAAAATCATACAGATTTTTTTAAAAATACCAGAATTGTAGGAGCGTCATCTATTGATGCTTTTTGAAACTAACTGACAATACCTACTGGAAAACTCCTCATTACCAAAATTGTCGGGGCGCCATCTAGTGAGTGGTTAGGAATGCTTTAGATACCTATTGGAAAACTGCTTATTGGTAAACAGAGGATTCTTGGGCGTGCCATTCGGGGACGCCGCTATCTATAATTTGATCAATATAGGCCTTGCCATATTGCCTAACCGATTCGTTGCGGTCGTCTCAACATCCTTACATGCGTATAGAATATTTCGGCGGCCAAACAGCTGTGTACACGAGTCATCTGGCGACGTTTGCTAGCACTGCGCCAGACTCTTTGATATTTGCGTTCGCAGATAAAGTGCTAAGTACGAATGCTAAATTATAAACATGGGAAGGAAAAGAAGGTACTTTAATTTTCCTTACTTTCCTTTTGTCATTGTCTTTCAGGTGTTTTAAACCGTTACCCATTACTACTTACCTTATTCTATGACAGTCGGTCGGTTTTCCCGCACGTGGGTATTTAAAGATAATGTTTCGTCATTGTTTCACATATATTTTCCTATATATGTATGTTAGTAACACAGTTACATTGTTTGGTTAGCCGTTTTCATACTTCGAGACAAATTCAAGACAAAATAAACGAGTTTTTGAGATAAATTTATACGATGAAATTATCAATCTTTAAGTAGTCAAGTAAGAATAATTACTTAGTTTCCAAAAACGAGACCAAGTAAGTACTTAACTGCGAGGTCGTACTACTGTACGCTATTACGTTTTCCTGCGGATAAAGCTACTGCTTATCCGCAGGAACACGTCGGAGAACCCCCGACCAAGTAAATATAATCAAATATTTAATAAAGTAAGCTAAAACCAGTTCGATTAAACTGGCTTACACATGTTCAAACTGTACCGAAATCGGTCTATCCGTTCTAGAGCTACGATGCCACAGACAGACACAAGATCCACTCATGCATCAAACTTCCAACACCCTCCTTTCTCGTTGGGTGTTAGGCATAATGGTAGAGGAAATAATACTCAACCAATAAGTACACATGGTCTCGTTTCTTAATTACGGTAACTGCGCACCGCTCTCGCGGGAAATCACCCGGAAAGGGCACGGATCTGCAAGTGATATGTGAAATGAAATGTGTACCTACTCGTTTTGTAATCATGTGTAAACTGGTTAAGCAAATACGTTGCGTGATAAATGATCGTACCTACCTCATTGATTGTTTTCGTGTGAATTGAAGACTGATAAGTAGAGTAGAGTTTGATTGTTTTTGGGCGTCGCCTGACCCACGAGATCTTTTTACTTTCTTAATGAAATTGTGTCATGATATGAGACAACTAATTGGCGGAATTAAACATGGCAGCCAGCGTTTTGGTATTTTTGGAGTTGCTCCTCCAATCAAGACTTAAACGATTTCTATTGCTATTAAACGGTAAAATGATAAAGGTATAGGTACCTATAGATAGGTACTTGATGAATGAAAATTCTATTGCGGCGTGAATAGACAAAGATCTGACGAGCAATTGTCGATTACACGAACACTTGTTAGCGTACCCACTCGATTCAACAATGTTCAAGTGCGGACTCATGATTACTATTATCCATTAAATTTCATAATGATGACAGTGCATCTTCACACTTATACGACGCAAAGGAAATACTAGGGTAAGTACTTCCTACTAGTATGAAAAACATATACTTACATACGTCACGCCTTTTTCCTGTAAAGGTAGACAGAGTCCAGATCGTTCCATTTGCTACGGTGCTGACAAATCTCTCTCGCTTCTTCCATATTCGTCAACCTTGTCCAACCAATACTCGAGGGATTAGGGTAGTCTTGAACTAACTAGAATTGAATGCCGCCATATTCTGCGGTAGGGATAGGGACCTTATCCTATAGGATAGCCCAGGCGCTGCCTTACTGGGATTAGTCCCTAATATGTTAAAATGACGGCGTTCAATCGAGTTAGGCGGTCGGGTTGATGACCTTTCTTTAAAATATCTCCGTTTTGATCATGATATGCACATCTCGGTTTTACCTATCCAACGTTTCTATTCACTCCTGCCACTTATAAAGCATTATAGTACTCGCATATTTGTTTGAAACCAAACAAAGAACTCTGGAGTAAGAGCAGCACTGCACACTTGGACATGAGTTTCCCTCATTAGTGGACGGTATTGCCAAAAAGACCGTGTGATATCCGGCTGATTATAATAACACCAACCCCTTGCAGTCGTGGGCGTCGTACAAGGCGACTATGTTTTCGAGACAAAACATAGTCGAGACTCGAAAACATAGTCGCCTTAATAAGCATAAGTCTCCGTAGGCTGGAAAATAGGCAGCAGCTTTTTGAATTGTTATATCTAAACACTGCGATCTCCAACCCGTCTGCCAAGCTTGGAAATTATGGCGTTGATCTCCCCTTTAGTGGGAGGGGTCTAAGTCAGTGCAAGTCAGTGCAGTCAGTGCAGTCAGGCAGTGGACTGTTATGGGCTATGAGGATGATGATGATTGCAAAATTGCTGCAGGAGAGCGCTAAGTTTGAAAAGACTCAAAAGAAAACCCTTTGGCCATAGACATTTATTTCGATGGCTGCCGGCCCTTTCTGCTTCTTCTGCCTGCTGCTTCAATCTTCCTTTTCAATGGAAGTGATTAGTGCTGTAGGTCTGCGTGTTTTTTTTTGTATTAATTAAGTCTTTAAATAGTATACGTCTGTGGTCTTAAATATACCAATGGTTTCCTATGACGTTCCTTTGAACTGTCATTAGACCATTTGCTAGTCTGATAGTTATCTACATGTTACTTTTTCTTACCAAGTGTTATCCCGATAAACATTACGATCTTTGCTTACTTCACATCATAATAGGCCCATAACAGCTTATTACTTGAATTGAGGCTTCTCCACAGTAGTGGAACATTGCTGTTCTGCATGTTTGGGCATTTGAAACCTACTCAGGTTTCATATGGCCAAACTTAGTTAGGTGCACTTGCATGAATCGTAATGTTACCGCTTACCATCAGGTGGTCTGTCTGAGTACTATACAAAAGGAGATGACATTAATCAACAACGTTAATCATCTACTACCAGTACTATCAGAATCCGTATCGATAAACGTAATATATAAAATGGACCACACTTTGTATGTCAATATCTTTGATCACCATACAGTCAAACATAGAGCCTGTTCTTTTGGCTTTTTAAGTCGGTTAAAAAGGAACTAGTCAGCGTTCCATCTTTTAAATCCCGTGGTTATCAGCGGAACTACATACGTTAGGGAAGTTTATAGTTAGCATAGAGACAACAGCGCCACTCCTAATGGGTGCTATTTGATGAAATGGATTATAACTCGATCAAATAGGGTAATCATAGAAACTGAAGAGTAGGCCCTTACGGTTATTATTATTAATGTCGTTGTCAGCACGACACTGGATATCCTGCTGCATAGGGGTTTTGTCAATAGACATATTATTGAGATAGGAGTACCTATTCATTCAGAATTCTATTGCTGGCCACTTTTTACCCTACTCTACAAAGAACAAGTTCAAATGACAATTTTGAAGAATGTATATGGGGTATTTTTATTTATTTGTTTATTTAACAGTTTATTGTGCACAGGAAATACATAGTGAATAACAGGCAAAGTAATAAATGGCACAACAGGCGCTACTAGGTATATGATAGCTAGTTTGTGGAATATAAATATATATGGACTAAAATAATGACAGAGGCGAAATTTATTCTCTACCACATTGATAAGCATTTTTATACATACATACATACATAAAGCTCACGCCTCTGTCCCACAGATGGGGTATGCAGAGACTAGGGACCGACACTTTGCTCTGTCCTGACACAACTCCCATCTCAACAGTATTTTTATACTACTTTTAATATCGATCGCTGGTTTATCCAGCATCTCAAAGGACAATTTGGGGAAGGTCTATAGGATAGCTGAGACATTTGGAAAAATGAAAAATAAACTAAAGCAATGAGGTATATATATATAATAGAGGTATAAACACATCGACAGCCGCGAGTATAAATAATTAAAGTATTACCAAAGACAAAACACTTACAAAAATCACGAATACCAAGCACAATACTTAGAGAACTTTTGTTAAGGTTGTCACAAATACCTTAAAAATAAATATCCTATTCTCTTAGTTTACGACTATCATAAAATTCAGTCGGTCTCTCATATGCTTCGTAAATGCCCTAAAAATCAATATGCCCGTCTTGATAATTATCCCATGTGGCGATTTCCTTCATCAGGGATGTTCCAGGACACTCTGTTGCCATAGCCTGGTTGTGGCCGATCAGCTTGTACTGTGGGCTTATGGCGCCGACCTTGATTCCGTCAGCTATTAGCGCCTTGGTCGTCTCCAATTGGATTTTCGGAGGCAATTCCTCTGTGAAATGTTAAGGTATTATTTTTGTGTTTGTATTAAGGAAAATTCATTACCAGAAATTACTATGGGCAGGGACAGTTTGTGCCATTCATGCAATAAAAAACTCTACTGATATATCAAGGCTTGGGGTCTAATTCTCGCGGTGTAACATTTTTTTCTATATAATATATCTCCATTAATAATGACATTGAAATGTCTATTGCAGCGAAAAAATATTTTCTCAACTATCTTTGACAGTCGGATATTTTTAAAGATCAATTTCATTCACGATTTAATACAGCTTTTTGGCTAGATAAATTTTTTAATTTGAGATGTCATTGCGCGAGAATCGCGCCCTATACTGATGTTGAAGAAGAACGTTACAGAATGTAATTTCATTAGCCAGTAGAAGAGTCCGAGAACATGACCTAATTAACTAGCTCTATTTAAATTTTAATAAACACTATTGTTTCAAGTAGGGGAAACGCATATCGAGTCATCGATCTCAAACAAGCATTCAAGTACCAACCTCTCCAGTCTCCGATGAGGCAGATGCCGACGCTGAAGTTGTTGGCGCGTCCAGCGTGGATCCCCACCACGTCCCAGCCTCGGCCTGCGTACGCGCCACCTTCGCTGCCCACGCAGAAACTGGTAACAAGATAATTTTGTTAGTACCTATGTGTTGCTAAGAAGCTGGTAACAAATTTGTTAGTATGTGTGGGGATCTTACAAAACCCCTTCCATTAGATACCCAGCTCTATAAGCCTAAAGAGAACTCTATGAGTAATTAAATAGTCCAAGGTCAAAGTCATGGTGGGGTCGACCTCGAAAAAGATGGCACGACGTATTAGAGGCGCATGCGAAAGAGTGGAGAGACCTAGCAACAAATAGGTCTAAGTGGAAAAATGGGACAGAGGCCTTTGCCCTGCAGTGAGACACCGAAAGCTTCTAAAAAAAAGTCAATCTCCCGAGAGAAGTTACGTATATATATTTAACTAGTATTTTATGGAAGTAGGACAGTCTGGCGCAAAATAAAAAACGGCTTGCCCCTAGTTACAGACCAGAAAAAAGTTACAACCAGTCTCTCTTTTGTGATAATATAAAACACGATAAAACCTTTTGTAAGCTGCCTTTCATCCATCCTCTTAACATGTCCAAGCCACCTCAAAATACCTCTTTCAATTACGAGTATTATCACCATATCATCCTCCACCTTACAACGAACTTGTTACAAATAGACTATGGAACTGGCTTATCGAGCGTCTATAGCTATGACGAGTTCTTGGTTAAAAAAATACATTAATTAATACACTATTTTTACATTTAATTAACTATTTCATTTATTTTTATTATTGCCATTAATTACCACTATTGTATCATTTTATTGTTTCCTTATTTCAATATGTTTATAAGTCTACAGGTATTATTGGAAATTGAAGTAAGAAATTGTTTAATGTAACTTGAGATAAAAGATATGAATTGTAATGCAACAATTATCAATAAGTATGAATTTGAATATATTCACTCTATTCCTCATTTTGTCACTAAAGGTGATACCACACAAAGGTAATCCGTTTAAAACGCATTTCCACTGCGTTTATTCGACTTACGTGTTTCTTCTGCCATACATTACTTTTTCTTTTTTTAGGAGCCTGCAGTGTTCCACTGCAGGGCAAAGGCCTCTGTCCCATTTTTCCACTTAGACCTATTTGTTGCTAGGTCTCTCCACTCTTTCGCACGCGCCTCTAATTCGTCGTGCCATCTTTTTTGAGTCTGACCACGACGTCTTTTATTACATTAATAATTTTCTACAAGATTCTACAAGGATATTTCGGTACTAATAATGGGTATTATCGTGTATAGTATAGTATAGTATTAAAGATATTATTATTAGTATCAAAATATCCTTCATCATCATCTAAACTAGTTTGTTACCTAAAAATAGGTGCACAGGTTTTGCTCGTATAACCTCAGTTTTTGCGCAAATGTTAATTCCTATAAATAACACAGTTCTTCCCCGTACGGTCATTACGCCGTGATCCCTCATCGTTACAATGATTTCTAATGATTATCATATGATTATTACCATCGAGATTATTATGATAAACGCGGGTATGCATATGTATTATGTTGTATAATCTTGATGGTGAAGCGAACATCACAGAAGATTCGATGTTAACTTAACCGACTGATTATACTTGCTCTTCGCGCGTGTAAACTAAAAGATTATGCGTTTTTTTTATGATTAGTGTCGGATATCTACAGGAAACCAAGATACTGCCTAATGTATTTTATTAGGATTATAAGACTGTTTTCTACTCTTTATTTTTAATTAAAAATTAAATCTGGGGTTCAAGGTGGCGAGAATAAAAGGAAATGTATGGAAAAATTGTGAAATTAGACGACAGATATAAGTCGATATTACACTACAAATTCACCATTTTTAATTACATACTCTAGTTTTAACTGGTTATACCTATAATTGTTGATATTGTAACAACTTGTTTGATATGATTGTAGTAACGGCCGAATAAAATCGATGTCTATGTCTATATTCTCTGTTTACCCGTCCTGTGGAACAAAGGCGTGAGGTATGTATGTGAATGTACTATTCATGTAGGTCACCTTCTTCAGATATCTTCATACTAATCCATCGTTATCGAGTAGCTATCTCTGTAGGAGGGATCACTGTTCTTAGAATTTATTCTAAAATAATAATGCGTGCTTGTATGTAATACTGAAAATACACTAACTAGTCAGGCATTTGACCGCCTGTCTTATCAGGTGGTAAGTGACGATGCGGCCGACGCAAGAACAAGCCCCCCTAGAAAATAGATGGAAAGTGGTCATCGCTGCCTTTAGACATTATTGGCGATACTTACATCGGTTGCCTACCTCTATAACACGTTTCTCTTGCAGTTAAAATTTCACCTTACTCACCGGCAGGCACTGTTTAGCAGGGAAATTATATACACAGGGCAAGATCTTTGGGACTATGGGGCCCTGAAGCTAAAAGCTATTTGCCAATGTAAGAGTTCGCTTAATTCGTTCCACCGGTGAGCGCAGGGCTGGCTCATTCCTAACCCAAGGAATAGGAATAGCCAACCAGCGAGGGAATGCAGCCAGCCTTATTGGCACCATTCCCACCAGTGACAGCGATTTAGGTGATATTCGTTTTGGGATAATTTAATTTCAGTTAGTTGTTTTCACCTGTGTTAAATTTTGTTTATATAACATGTCTGTTGTTGTTGTTCGAAAAAAAGATACTCACTTATATCCAATATCACCCCAGTCCAAGCTATTGTGGTAGTTCTGCATGGACCTCATAGATCGGCTGCAGTCCTCGTTGCTGTAGCATGCGCCCGGTAAAGCCGTGTGGTGCACCACGACGTACGGGACCGGCTTCTTCAGAGGCCTCAGGTCCGTGGGTGGACCACCGCCCCATTGGGCTCTCGAGTAGTACGCGTATGACGTTGAAGCTGTAAGGATTGAGTATTCACTGATAAGTTGAATAACCTACTAATCCAATCTTAACTTAGGTACTAATATTATAAATGGGAAAGTTTGTAAGGACTAAGGATGATGGAAGGATCATCATTTTGGCGTTCAGCACCTTCCTACTCATTTTGGTCCACTTCACTCAGTCTACACGGATGGACGGATACGGATACAAATCAACGGATTTTGAGGCTAGACCCTAGTCCATTACTAATTCCCACCGCTGCATTTCCTGATTAGCCAGGATCTACAGCTGCGGGCTTGAAGAGCTACTGAGTTTTGACGCGCAGGTATTTACCTAATGAAGGAGTGCCCATTTGCACCAAAACTTAGGCGATAGGTATTCAACCAAAACTCTCTAAGTCACTCTTAACTTTATGACACCGATTTTTCTATAAATATAGTTCCGGTATATTCAAAGTATCCTTCTAAAGGCATATGCCAACATTGCCTCCTTACCACAATACTAAAAAATATGCTTTGTAACGATAGGTATAATAATCGTGTACAAGGAAAATTAAGCATTCTAATTGTATCTAGGTAACGTTTTATTTCTGTTAATCTTTATCTATTTGATGTGCGTTCATGCGTGAACGATAAGCAAATTAATTTATAGCAAATTATCAAAGCATTATCTCAATAACACGGTGACATCTAAGCTATTGCTGAACACGGTCATACTCACCCTTATCTGCGAGCGGGATCTCAATCGAGGGATGAAACCTTGTCGAAGTAGATTGAATAACAGTTCATTTACTTCGAAAAGGATCCACAGCGATCAGTAAAAAAATATGATTCGAAAATACCTTTCTTTTATTAGCTACGCAGTGACAAACGAGCAGACAGCCCACCTGATGGTAAGCGGTAACTATCGCCCATAATATCTACGATTCATGTATTTAGGTTGCATGCAACGAAAGTCCAGAACCGCAGGTTCGTTGTCACTGTGAGTACTAAGATGAAATGCCTCATAACTCTATTTGAAACGCTTACCTCAGAATTACTGACTCTACCGTAACCTTATGACACTCGCGAATGGAAAGCGATTCCTGATATACTTTTTTATACTACTAAGGTGGCAAACAAGCTTACTGTCTGCCTGATGGTAAGCAGTTACAGCAGAATATGGACTTTTGCAATACCAGGAGTATCACTTACGTGTTGCCGACCATGAAAAACTGTCTACTCTACTGGGCAACATGTGGCTGTCACGAAAATGCACCTAAAACATGTGAACGCATGAAACCTGCTCATTCAGGCGACTGAATGTGTAACCATGATCCAATCTTGTCAGCTTCCCCTGGTAGTAGGGTCACGGAGGTCAGATGGCAGTCGCTCCACTGTAATTATTTGATATGCCAAATCCTGGATTATGGTCAAGGCGGACTCCGGGCCCTCGTGCGGAGGAACACAAGCCAGACATTAACGTCAAGATGATGATGATGATAATGATGATGTATTAACACATTGTGTCCAAATTATGAAAGTACTTACGTTCACTAAACGGGTAACACAATACAACATTAATTATCCCGAATATTACACAGATGAAACTAATGACTCTGAAAACCGACATATTTACCACTAATTGAATAAAAACTTCGAAGGTAAACAAAAGAGTACGATACGAGAGCTAATAAAACACTCTGCAAAGACAATATCTATCTGAAGCGATAACTTTCATTCAGTTGTTTATAAGTAAATCTGTATCGTGGAGTTATGAAAACATAGATATGGTAATGTTTTGTAAACGTATAGGTTAGATAAAAATCGACAAAACGATAAGCTATTAAACTCGATCTAATATATATATAATAGATATATGATATCTCATAGTGTTCTTATTATTTATCATTGTAATATCGAGAACTATCGTTGGCCGTGTGGTGTCCGGCAGAGCGGAATAGCACCAACCCCTTACACTCGTGAGTGTCGTTCGTAGGCGACTAATGTTTTCGAGGCAAACGATCTAGTCTCCGTAGGCTAAAAAATGAGCAGCAGCGTTTTCCATTGTTATATTTATTACACTGCGATCTCCAATCCGCCGACCAAGCATGGAGGCTATGGCAATAACCCCCCCTTTCGTGAGAGAGGCCCTTAGTCCTGCAGTGGACTGTTATGGGCCGTGATGATGATTTATGTGTCTATTGTGCAGACCGACCGACATCCGCTCGGCCAACCCACTATTATGCTCTCCTTACGGCGCGATCCTCCCCAAACCTCTCCACGTGGCCAAGCCAACGCAGTGTTGCAGACTTTATTCTTCAAAAATATCGCTGGATGGGCAGAAGATGGCGCAGGATAGGAAGAGGGGGGCTCTCTGGCGATGATGATAAATATCGTGAACACAACATAGGTATTGGTGGCCTATTTCACCGAAAATATTAGCTCATAATATCAGTTCAAATATGATCACGCAGGTCAAAAGGCAGTACCTCTACTATAATTACCTGATCTGCCAAATCCTGGGTCATGGTCAAGCCGAGCACTAGCGGCTTTCCTTTCCTATGAAATACGCCTTTGGAGTAGAACAGATTTAGGTCTGACATATTTCTTTCATAAAGCCACATTAATTAAAGTTTATTTGTTCTTAGCTAGAATAGCAGCAGATGTTATTCATATTTCTATTAATAAAATAATAGGTTATACGTACTTGTTCTAAAATTACCTTAATATGTACGAATTAAATCACTTTTTGTACACTAGTTCCACTTTATTATACAAATTTTATTCAATTGCAGCCGGTTTCGAAATACTCATCTTCAGGCAAAGTGTTAAATAATTAATATGTACGCTTATAGATTTTTGTGATGTCAAAATAAATCATGTCTATGTCTATATCAATACGAAATCTTGCTGGTATAAATAACCACATCTGTTTTTATCACCTACATGACCAAGTATGTCTTGTGAATCCCCTAACTATGGGTTATCGGATGTTCGAGTACCAAAGATATGAGTTCAAATAACAAATACACTATCGCGGCTTTAGGTCGAATGAGTCTATTTGGTATTTTTTTAATGATACCAAAATGACGTACACTAGCCAGGTGTTATCTCTAGCTAACGATGCGTGTCTATCATTTTCTCTATTATGACGCTAAATAACAAAAACAAAAGTACCTACGCAGTAAGTCCCCCTGCAAGCTATTTCTTGAGATTTAAATGAGTCACTACACTAATGTCAAAGTCACTCCGCTCGTGCTTTCCGGGAAAGTACATGCCTATTTGTTTACACTCGTTTACGACATCTCTCCAGAAAGTGCCAATAAAGCATATTGAAACCAGGTAATGCTAACTATTGCTAATAATTTCGAGCCATATATCCTTATACATATGTGTGATGTGTTCGATATTCTAGTAAACCTAATTATAATGAAAAATTTACTATTTTTATACTTCATTATTATGCGTAATCAATTCTTATCATATTTTGTTATCAACCAACAGCAATCAGCACTTTGTATCTGCATATCTATTTACTAGTTTTAATCGAGCTATACATTGCAAAACTGGTCTCGTAGGATGCAGAGATGCCAGGAGGCTTAAGGAGCGTTAACCCCTTTGGCGACAGGTTAAAAAATAACAAGAAACATATCCAATTGCTAACCGGATTGTAAACAGGACCTAGCCCATATAATAATCATAGTCAAATAGGTATACTAAAGGCTAGCCTACGGAGCCCTTGGAGATATCTGAAGCTGGAAGAATCATACTATAAGTATCTATACATAGTATTAATAGTATAATTTATTGTTGAGTACCGCATTAAAATCCGTTGCGAAGTTCAAAAGATCTACGCGTACTTAGATACACAGAGACAGAGGGCAGGAAACGACTTTGTTTTATACTAGGTATAGAGATTTAAAAATACAATGCTGCAGGTTTATTATCCACGACAGCTGTCACGGTGTCCATCATATAATGTTATGAGACAATGCGGTGGGGCAGCGATTTTTAACACCATGTTCTAGGTCGCCGCCCCATAATGTTTACACTAGCTTTGGCTCGCGACTTCATCCGCGTCGCTTTTATATTCTTGTAGTTTTTTTTTATTACAATTTGAAAATCGCTCTTACGGTTTTCCTTTTAAAAATCATAATGGTTTTTTGATCTACAAAAAAATTAATTTTAATGTATAGGTATGACATGAAAGCAAATTTAAATTTAATAAAAAAACTGCATTTTAAGAATGAGTTATTGGTGCGTAAGGGACAGTTAATAGGCGTTCTTTTAGCCAATTCCATTTGTTTAACAATGCACCTAATATCCTGTATGTGGCAGTATATATAAAAAATTTGGTCGTTCAGTTAAGAACGCGACTGTACAAGAATTGATTGGTTCAATATATTAAACGATATTGTAGAAATATATATTAGAGCTCTTAGTCATGGCAATTATTACAGCAATTATTAATCAAGATCGATGTACATACATGGTGCCGTCATCATACAATACAATGAGTACCTTCACACTCCATTGGGTCGAATATTAGGAGTGGTCCAAAATCTCGAGGTTGAAGCTTACTTGGACGGATTTAGGACAGTTTGTTTTATACGTATAGACCTAATTTTATTTACCTTAGGTTATTATCATCGATGGGTTTTTCACTTTGTGAAAATGCTGCATAGACCTATCTCCGTTATTCTCTTTAGCCCGGAATAATTAAAGACTCACTTCTCATTTCGTCATTCTCCTTTCTTGCTATCTATATAAGCTGTTTTGTTGATATAAAGGTGTTCCAAAAATCATATCGTTAGTAACCCAATCAACATCATAATCTTAACGTCTATCCCGGCTTTTCCCCGGCTTACTTTCCTACTTTTCTTCCTCCACTTCGACTGGTCTTCAGCATCCTCATGTCGTAAGCCATTGGTTCTCGCATTCGACTCGCGATTTCAATGGATCTCTTCTTGGGTCTTCCCCGAGATCTCTTTCCCGATACAATCGTCCGTAATAAAAGTCAATAAAAATACTTGATAATATTTACCTTAACAAAATAATCAAGGTAACTTTGTTTGACTGTTGGTGAGGGAAACCTGACAGACCAAACTCTTGTGTTCTCAGGAAAGAGAACACCAAGCTTAGCGGAAACCTCGAAACAGAATACGTCATAAGAAACAGAGGGGCTTCCTCGGTGGGACTTTGACAATTTGAACAACTTTATGCATGCTCGTAATATCAAAACACAACACTAATAAAATAATTGTGATAAAGTTGCTTAAATTATTAAAGTGGGACATCATTCCAGATTCAGTAACCGTGTCCGTAGCTTTGCGGTCCTAGTAATATCATCATCAGCCTATTTGAGTCCTCTGCTGGATATACCTACCTCTCCTTCAAGATACATTGGTTTGAACCATCCAGTCTCCACCTCCATCTAAAGGTATATATTTACCTGTGGTCGGAGGGCATCGTTAGGTTTTTCTGATAAATAAAAAAGTATTGTTATTGTTCTTATTCGACAGGAAAACGTAACAAATGTGTTTTCCGTAAAGTGTACTCTAAGTTATCCGAAACCCCGAATCAAGTAGTGGGTACTTACGTAAAAGACAGCGGGGCATAACCCTTATTACGTCCGCGGTCTACGTAAGCGCGGGCGCAGTACAGGAAGTCAGGCGCCATGTTGTAAATTACATGGGCTCATCGCTTACAGCCCATTGATCAATCTGTCCACAAATTTGGGTGTGTTTAAGACAGATGAGTAGGTAGGATGCTGGCTCTATAGCCTATTCTATATCGTGATCCCGAATCTATAGGATACAGGCCAAAAAAAGGACGCTTGTCTACACAACTTACGCTTAACCGATCTGTTCAATCCTTGTGATTTAAGATATTCGCAACAGTGTTACATACCTAGGCAAGTTTTCACAAATCTTAAGTCTTAATACACAGTGTAAATATACCTATATCCGATCTGCGAAGTATAGTAGGTTAGTTTACATGAATTTCTCTAATATTTTATAACAACTAGCCATGTATTTGCGGCCGAAGATGGAACATGCCTATCTAGGAACAGCCTATTTACTCTAACCTTGAAGGCATCCAGGTAAAAATTATCAAGGTGCGCACTCGCAGGCAACGCGTTACATTCCAGCAGCATGTTTTAAAACTGTTGAACCAAAGCGGTTTCCAAGAAATAAGGGTTAAATGTTAGCCGTTTCTCGATCGCGTTTTTCAAAAGAGGCCGTCGGAATGAAATTGTGAATCTGCTTCGCACACTCTCCGAAATGCAAGGGAACCTGTTAGCTCTGCAGCTTAACATAAATCAATTACGGGTCACAAATTATCCTCTCTGCATGTTTTTCAACCGAATCAAAAGCGGTCAGAATAAAAAGCGTAGAGATGGCGGTAGATATATTGAATTATCAGTTAACTTATAGAGTGGTACAACACAAGGTTGTAATGTAAGTTACTAAAAAAGTTACCAAATACGGCTAACTGAAAACATGGTTAATTGCTGTAAGATCGATATTATCTTCGAAAAAATGTGCATTCCATTACCTATCGACCAGCACGGCTAGCACAAGTGTGCTTACGCGCGCGATAAGCGAGAAAAGGCACGACATTGATACTGCTATCTCTTTCATCTCAGTATTAAGAGAAAAATACAAACGCTCCCTCGTGGTGCGAGTTATGTGGCGGGCACACTTATGCTGGCCTTGTTGAACAGCAGTTCAGATCGTCCACAAATGTCGGAAAGGCCAGGCTCAGAAAGCAACTAGTTATTCTGCTTAGTAAACTTTATGGGAAAACCATCATGCGTACCATGTCCTTATTTTTCCTCCAAACTGTCAATCAATGAGGAGTTTTCCAGTAGGTATTGATAGTTGGTTTTAAAAAGCATCAATAGATGGCGCTCCTACAATTTTGGTAATCTTTTTTTAATCTGTATGATGGTGGCAGTGATTTCATGCAGCCAACTAATACTAAACTTAAAAATAAAATGTTTATTAATATAAACATAACTGTTAAAGGTTGAACGAAATTTAAAAAGAAATATTTATAGAAGTTGGCACTATGTTCCATTATTATTACAACCTCTAAAATGATTGAAAACTATTGACAAATACAATATTATCCAATACAAAGTACCCAGTGTTTATATCCTGTTTGCTAAGAACCTATTTCAAGCGATTATAATTATGATAATTATCGATGATAATTAACAATTACCAAAATTGTCGGGACGCCATCTAGTGAGTAGTTAGGAATGCTTTAGATACCTATTGGAAAACTGCTCATTGGAATTTATGACAGCAACGAGATTAGTTACCAATGTGGGTTCGACCAAAAAAGAAAGAAAAAAATAATGGACGATAAGCATAGCATAACACACCATAAGGGATAACCACCCAATTCAAAATGATCTGAACAGATTCGGCACACAACATTTTTAATTTTCGACAAATCTTTTCGAATGAGGAAAAGACAACAATTATGTTTCGTGCATTGTTGTCGACTAAAGCAATTTTTCGCTACAGTCAGTTGGCCTACGGTTAAAGGAATGTAGAATGATAAATATTAATGTTAATCCCAGCATTGAGCAGATAGATACAAGGTTCTATTACGGATCTTTCGTGACCTTGAGCCGTCATTTTAGTCAATAACAGGTCATTGCTGAAGGTTGGCTGATAAGCTATAGGTGACTTACATGTCACGCATTGACTTGATTATAGTGATTAGGTTCAAATAAAAGAAAGAAGTAGTAAAAAATGTAATGGTTTTGATTTGAATTTTTTTTATTTGACTTTTTTTTTTTTTTTTTTTTTCATACGGTAGGCAAACAGGCAAGCGGGCCACCTGATGGAAAGTGGTCACCACTGCCTATAGACATTAGCAACACCAAGAGTATCGCTAATGCGTTGCCCACCTCTATAACACGTTGCTCTGGCAGCAAAAAGCAAATGCCACGCCACTGCCAAAGCCACGGTTCCCCAAATCCCCACCCCATGGAGCACTGGAAACCTTACTCACCGGCAGAAACACAATACTATTTAAAAGAGTATTATTTAGCTGCGATATTCTGTAAGGTGGAGGTACTTCCCCAGTCGGGCGGCTCCAATTCGAACGAGATACCCTACCTCTCTTACACCCGGTTTCTGAAACGCTTGTCAACGCAAAAATTACGTAACAGCTTGTTAAACACTGATTAAATGCAGTTTGGGTTTCTGAAAGGGCCAATTGACGGCTTGTTAACAGCTTGTTGACGGATTGTCAAATCTCCAATTAACGGCTGATTATTGTAATTTTGGGTTTCCGGAAAGCTTTTTCTCATGTTAACTGTATGTTATCGCCGTGTTATTTTAATTGGCGAAAATCGACCAATTAACCGATTGTCAAAAGAAATTATATCCGATTTTCTTGGTCTAGGTCTTGGTCCTGGCCCTGGTCCAGGTCCTAGTTTTGGTCCAAAGCAAAATCCAGGTCTAGGGTCCAGGTTCTGGTCCAGGATAATGACCAAAACTGCAACCTTGATCACAATTTGAGCTTGAACCAGAACCAGGACCTAGACCAGTGCCAGCACGTAGACCATAAACATTAGCTGGACCAGGACCTGGTTCGGGGTCAGGACATGGACCTGAACCAGGACTAGGACCTGAACCACGGACATGTCAGGGTCCAGGACCTGGACCTGAACCAGTACCTGGTTCGGGGCCAGTACCTAGACCTGAACCAGGACCTGGTCCGAAGCCAGGAACTGGACCTGAACCACGAACTGGTCTGGGTCCAGGACCTGGAGCTGAACCAGTACCTGGTCCTGGGCCAGTACCTGGACCTGAAACAGGACCTGGTCTGAAGCCAGGACCTGGACCTGAACCAGGACCTGATCCGGGGCCAGGACCTGGACCTGAACCACGAACCGGCCCGTGTCCAGTACTTGAACCAGGATTTAACTAATGGGATTATTGGGAGAAACTCACAGAATCGATAGCCGATGGGGCGGATGTTGTTGAGTGGCTTTCTCTGGATGGCCTCCCAAGAGATGGACGGACGACCTCTTTAAGGTCCTAGGGAGCCGATGGATGCAAGATAACAGAGTCGACTAGAGTGTAAGCCGTGGGAGGCCTGTATTCAACAGTGGACCGGGACCGACCTAACTGCCTAAAGATGATGATGATGGGATTACTGATCCACTGGAACCCGTAACCATTTAACATAAATATTGTTATATTTTCTCTTTTCTCGCTATGTATATTTTTTTTATAATATTCGATTTTTATTTACACGAAAACTATACAATCGCTATCAGTTTCATCTAAAAGTTGAAAATCCCGCTGCTATCAAAAGGCCGCTAGGGACAGAGACAAATTAATGCGTTAGACAGAAACAAAACATGTATGAGTGAATGAATGTGACTGATTTTGGCAGAGGTAGCCAGACGAAAAAATTGATCTCTTGTTAATGGTCGATTAGCTAACAATAGATTGATTGGCCTTTCAGAAACCCACGGTGATTTAACAGCTTGTTAAATGTGACAGTCTGTTAGCTAATCAGTGATTTGACAAGCGTTTCAGAAACCGGGTGTTAGACTTTAACCCATAATTAAAAGACAATCTGATGTTGTCCTTATTTGGACTTCTCCATTCGTATACTTACAGAATTTAAGTCTAGAAACCCTAGAAAGTCATAAATAAGCAGGGTATCTAGGTGATTACCTAGGTCGTGTGCTAATCCGATTTTTTACGGGTCAGTAGGTAAGTAAATTACGATTGTCACTGTATCCGTATTTACCTGGTGGGTATTAACTGTTATCAATTAACGTCCTATTTAAAAATCTTCATACACTGATTTCCTTTGTACTTGAAAATGAACGAGAGGAGTACTCTAAATAAAATGGTCTTAGACTACATATTAGGCTTAGGCTACATATTAGCTACCCGGGGCGACTTGGTTCGCATAGTTTCAATCTTGCTACTACGTCAGCTGGAACTTCCTTAAACTAGTAACACGTTCCGGTTTAGCTAAAACCGACCAACCGTCAGTTGCAGTTGACACTAACCCTTACGAAGTATAAAATAAAGTCGCTTTTGGGTGCGGGAGACGTGGTCGGAAGCCCGACCATGGTCGGCTCGCCCGCGCATCTGAATTAATCCAAAGGTAACTTTATTTCTTACTACGTAAGGATAAGTATCGACTGCAACTGACAGTTGGTCGGCTCCAGCCAAATCGGAGCGTCTGTTACTAGTATTACCCCTACCTAATGATTTATAAATTATCAATAATGTATATTATTATTCTATTAAACGTACGCATCACGACCTTAGTAGGATTTTACAATATTTTAAGGTATGAAAGGATTGATTAAAGTATAAGAAGCGAGAGAAGTAAAAATGGAACAATGATCAAGTTATCCAATATGTTGAACTGGTTGAAGAGATAGTTGAATATCATGGAGTAGAGGGGTTTCTTTGCCTATCCCTACAGGAAAAAGGCAATATAAGGACATGTATATTTTAAATTACTTTGTGACAAACGAGTTAGGGAGTTAGAGAGTTAGGGAGTCCACCTGAGGCAAGGAGGTAACTGTCGCCCTAATATATGTATATATTATATATAAGTACATCTACTTAGTTTTAAAGTAAAAAAAATACAGAGCTACAGATGTGTTGCCACTGTGAAGACTACTAGGTGTTATAACTATAATAAAATCCTTTAAACCGGAACACAGAAATGCAAGCATTGCCGCTTGACATTTCTTACACGTAGGAACGCCTATTTGGTACGCCCACAGTAATACGACGCGTATGTTAAGAGGTATATATATTTACCTACGTACACAAAATACCTCTCAAGCTCCGAGATATTCGTCTCAGAATGTAACATAAATAAAACAGTTCGAGAAATAATGCGATATAAACTGCTTTATAAAGTGTTACCTGGATAAGCTCGCTTACCTTTCCCTTTGCTTTTCATTAGAGTTTTTACGTTTGAGATTAAATTGAGATTAATTAACGTAATGCTGCCAGAATCTTGGGTACGCTTCCACAAGGCCCAAATTTTAATATTTTTTTAAGTTCGGTTGTTATTCTTTTCTTTTTATTGTACTGATTTAGCTTTTATGTTAGATGTTATATAAATAAATGAATACACTACGTAATCCTATTTTAATAATTATTTGTTCATTCACATTTTCATTTGCCTTAAATTAACATTGAAGCAGAAGTACATAACGATGATGTTATCCCAGTAATACAAAGCTATTAATTGTTTTATGGAAAGCGTCGCGTAGTGGCGCGCGGCGGACGCGCTGGGATAGCATCCAAAATAGAACCACTGACGCTGGATGTTCCATTTTATTTTAACGCCACCGCCTGCCTCGAGATGTGCGTTTGCTTAGCGGGGTCCGGCAAAATTTATTGATACAAGAGTGACAATGGTTTAGAATACACAGCACTTCTTTAAAGTGGCAAGCTAACACGAGGCCTTTCCACGATTCTTATACTCGTGGGCTCTGTGTTGACCTATTTGCCGTTCCTTGATAATTTTTCATTAAATCATTCGAAGATTCTCTATCAGGATCGGATTTCCTGCTCTTTCTCCTCTTCCTACACTTCGCCCGTCTTCAGGATCCTCACATCGTAGGCCCTTGGTTTAGTATCCTATTCAGCGATGTCAATACATCGTTTCTTCGGGCTCCTGCGAAACATATTTCCTAATACCGGCAAGTTTAGACATATATTTCCCACGTATCCCTTTGGCTCACGGAACACGTGACCAAACTCTATACACACTTGGTTAAGGTTGGTGTTCGCGGAGGCGCGCACGGATGGCTTTCACGCCCTCATGCGCAAGAAAGCAGCATCTCTACTGCAGCGCTTGCGTGGCAGTCGGAACACCATCCTAAAGATGATAGCCAATAGGCTCGACTGCCCTATCCAAAGGCATTGGATAGAGTTAGCTATAGGCCTCAAATAGTGTTACCTACAAAGTAATCTTACTAATGTTACTAACATAACATATAAGTACAATTATTACTAATATAATACTAAAAAGTTATGGATCTATGGTCTAAAATAAATATATTTTAATTTAATTTAATTTAAGTCACGTAATGCCGGACATCCATCACAAATCTCGCAGCCATAGTGCGTCATGACATCGGAGCCGATATGTCCGAACTCGTGAATCGTCTAAGGTACCTATTTGAAATTATCTATGTTTTCTATTAACAGCTTCGTTCCCTGTTCAGCTCCAAACCACCGTTTTCTAGCATAACCTCCCACGTCTTTACGCTGGTCTGAAGATCCCATGTAATATGGTGTAGTGTGATTCATTTGCTTATGCCAAGGATTTACAAATTATAGTATAATATTACAAAAATTTAAAATTAAGAAATAGTAGTTAAAAGTAATTAAGTAGAGTATACCTAGAGTAGTAGTGAACCAAGATTCGAGCCTTGGGGTACGCCTGATGTTGCACCAACTAAGTTTGTTTACCACCTTAGTGGTATAAAAAACGAGGGTCTAACTTATAACAGGTTTTGAGTCGTTAAAACCCTAATTTAGTAGAGTAATTCTAAAAAATGGCTTTCGCTTATCATTGAATACGTGTATAAAGTACTAGGCTGGTTCAAAAGTTTTTAGCCAACGGCTTGTTATACACCCTACTGTTTTATTTTTTGAATCGTTTAAAAGCTTTTATTACAAAGTCTTTGGCCAAAAATCATTAGCCAGCAACTTTTAGTTATTTTTTATCGATTATTACAAATAACATGTCTCAACAAAATAACAAGAATCAACCCCTACGACGGTGGTAACGCGGGAAGCATTTTGTTGTAAGATGTATTATGATTATAAATATGGGTTAACGTCCCTTGGCTCTTCGGTGAATTGTCTCTTGCCTATCCGTTTGTCGTTTGTTGATTTTTTGACTTTAAACGAGGTCAGAGCGACCTGAAACATGAATTTAGACCAAAGCAGCCGCCAAAGTCAGTCACTCCAGAAAACGTTATCAGGGTATAGTCGCTGATCAAAGAATGTCACAATATTACTAGCTGTGAGATGCAGTATAAAATATAGTTTCATTAAGCGCCATTTCAACCCATGTAGTTTCTATCATTATTACGGACCATAGAAATTATGTATCATGAATTGGCACAAGTAACTTTCTGCTCTTCTCTGAGAAAGGAGGCTATTATTCAAGATACAACCTTCCTAACCTTAAAAAGTTCATGTAAAGTAGTGGAAACTACCTGGGATCTAATCCTCATTTCATCCAGAATCTCATGATTGTAATGTTGTAACATTTCTCTAATTACGACTTCACCCTGATGACGTTTTCTGAAGTGACGGCAGTTGGCGATTGCCTTAGTCTAGGTTCATGTTTAAGGTCGCCCTGACCATGTTTAAACTTATAAAATCAATAAATGACAATATCATGTGATAGAGGCAATTTACTAAATGCGCTGATTAAATTTTCAAGTGATTTTTATACGTTAACCCTAATAATATAATCTTAGTACGTCTTCCACGAAATGCTTCCTATATTACCAAAATAGTATGGAATTGTATGAACAGACATATTTTTTTAAATATTCGATAAAAAAATAAGTAATGGTCGCCGGCTATTGATTTTTGACCAAGGAGTTTGTAATAAAATTTGCCTCTAAACGATACAAAAATTAAAACAATAGCATGTATAACAAGCCGATAGCTAAAAACTTTTGGACCAGCCAACGTATGTTGATAAGGCTCTGATCTGAACCGAATAAGTGACTTTAGACCAAGCCTATGAGATGGACATTTACTAAAATTTTACAGCTTAAAGATAAATGACAAAAACTGCAGCCCACAACGCATATACTCAAGGAAACGCCAGAGTTCCCTCAAAATTTTGCTTTCTGGAGGCTATTACTTTACAGCATAATATAATATCATCCGATACGGCCCGAGAAACCACGAGATCCGTGAACGACGACGCCGTGCCGGACGCCGCTGCGTACACACACCTATTTATAAGTTCCATAGGATTGTTCGCCGTCCAAATTCTTGACTAGTCGCGGGGCACGCGCGCTCCACGCCGCGTCTTCCCTTGGAAATATCGATACTACATTGATATTTATATTAGTCGATACCCGAGTGGTTTCCGTCAAGCTCAGTGACGAGAGATGTCCTGTTAACTCCGATTGTGTTTTGAACGGTGTGATCTATTGAAGTGCGTATGTTCTGTGTTTACACTAACATGTTTTACACTTTACATGAACTGTATTTTTAGTTTTGTTACTCTATCTACTTACTTAGTTGCTATACGTTTTTGAGGGTATAATTAATCTTTAAATATTAATTTTGTATACGTAAACATGTAATGAAGATAACAGAAAAAATTGCTTTCAAATACCTACTTAACGTAAATACAAAGGTAATAAAATTTACATTGGTTTGATCACTGAGTTCAAAATTTATATATTTGTTTGATTTATCAAAAAATACTGAACCGATGTTGAAGACAATGTTTCTAAGATTGGAGTTTAACTTGGTGCAAACATTATATTTATTAAGTATAACAATGAAACAGAGTACATAAAATATAAAGTGCTTTGCAGTATCTACTTCATTTAGACTAATTTATGAAATGAAAATTCTGTAATATTAACTACGCTGGAGAAATCTTTTAGGTCAGCACATAACTTTCATGCTTTCATGACATTACTAGTATACTATCTTAGTCACCCCGCACTACTGTAGCCAACTACTGTAATACACATTTTATTTTCTATCTCTTGAAACTAAAATAGACCTTATCTCAGTGACATATGGTGTTTTAGAATAGCATCAGATGCAAATGTAAAGCAATAATTTATATGAAATGAAGTGAAACTACAGGCTACAGGATGCATCCATGATATAATTTAAAAGTTTATTTCTATTTAAAGTACTTAGATACCTCTTTTTTATTATATAGCATTCTTGCACGTCTTTCCGGGTGTAATTTGTAACTCAATCTAAACTTGCCAATTTCCCGATAGCCTAATACTTCTTTTTTACAAGTTTTAACAGTTTTTACCACAACCCGACAGAAGGAGGGTTATTGAATCATGTCAACGTTTTTTTATTCAAATAATTAAAAAATTTAGGTCATTAAATACTTACAGTCATTTAACGTGCGTAATGTGTAATGACCGTGCGTAATGACCAAATGATTCAGGACCTAAATCGTATATCTTTCCTTTCTGACTAATATAATAACATAACCTTGTATGACTGTCCTTCATCTTTTCTGATTTATTACTGATAAACATATGATTTCAGTAGATACCTACATTTTCGCCTAATTTAGACTAAGTATCATTCATGGTGCGAAACGTAAAAAACCAGAAAATTTAAAAAGTAATTATTAAAAATACTGAAAGAAATATCACAAACAAAGAAATTAAGTTAAATGGTCCCGTTATCTAATTATTAAGAGATATGTATGTACATAAGAAGGTTTTTTGCTTTAATGCTTAGGTAGTTCAGTTAAACAAAAACATACATAGGCATTGCCAGCAGAGGCCTCCGCTGCAACCGATAAAGATAATCCTAGAGTCCGCAGTAAGCTAGATTCGAATAAGTTCGAAAGAAATAAAAAGAATCCTGCGTGTGCCATCTCAGACTCCACCTCTATGCCCAATTTCGATTCAGGTCTAGATTTGATAGCAGTATCAAAGCAATATCAATAAATCGAAAAACTGATATCAAAACAAATGTAACTGTATAACGTATCTACGTTGACCCTCTGTTGGTGTCCACGCGAAGGTTCGAAAAACGTTTCAAACCATCGCGCTCGCACGGTGGGGATGTAGAATAAGTTCTCAGCCACAGTGTTTCCTTTGGACTATGACATGGGATCTTTCAAGAGGTATATTAGAGGTCTGTTTAGAGGCGGACAGTGAATTTGTAGCGCCCCTAATGTTGCCGATGTACATAGGCGGCGATGACCAGTTTCCATCAGGTGGCCAGTTTGTTGCTTGCTGTTTGTCTGCCGTATAACATAAAAAACCAGCTAAAACTTAGTTTCGGATCGTAAAATCAAGATCTTTGTGTACGGTTCATGCGTTGATACATTGACCTTTGAATGCTGGGGTCCCGCAGGGCTTCATGTTACTATCAACGCTGCAACGCTAATCATAGTTGTGCATAAAATAAATAGACAACGCGGTGGATATATCCCAGCCATGCAAGCATTTCTCAGGTATCTAAACGTCGACGAATGGTGGAACAAACTTGTGTTTGAAATCAAAATTATTTACTGTAGACCAAATTTCGAATTGGGACCTCTGTTACCCCCAAAAAGATACAAATTTGCACATTCAGAATATTTTTGTATATCATACGTTTATTGTATGGGCAATGGACATCAGGTACTACCCTGGGGTAGCTTCTAAAAGCCAAGCCTAATTCTCGGCGTCGACATTTTTAACGACGTCCAAATTCATTGTCAACTTGAGAATAATGTGAAGATAATCTCTGGATGTCCTGATCAAGGCCTGGTGGTATTTCATCCCAGCACATCACATACATCATCATACTACAAAGCCAAGTTAGCCCCACATGAAGCATTGTTCCCATCTCTGAGCTGGGGCATTTCAGTATCAGCTTCTTCCAATTCACCGTGGTAAACGTCGGGCGATCCGAATGGTCGACGACAAGAGTCTCACCTTTACAGTCTAGCTTTTTTTTACGTGTCTTTGCGGAGAGAGATTGCCTCTTTGGGCTCTTTCGACCAGCTAAATTATTGGGAGTGTTCTGAGAAATTTCACCACCGTACTATCCGCCACTAATTAAAATCCCATCTTCCTGCCTGATACGACCACGCATTGGAACGAGCTTACTACAACAGTGTTTCCAAACCCTTACCACATTGAAATGTTCAAGAAACGAGTACGTACTTAATCGAGTAAGGCCAGCAATGCACTCACGACAACCCGGTGTTGTGGGTGTCTACGGACGACTGTGATCACTTTCCATCGTTTATAAATATTTCAGCATTACTCTACCTCTACTCATAAGGATAAAATAACAGTAGTGACTTTGTACGAGATATAAAAAATCAAATAGGTTGGTTGATAAGTACCTTGCCGAAGTCGCGGGCAGCGAAATCGGTTGAAAATGATTTTGAAAAGTTGCATGGAAAGTTGTAAAATGCGGGAAGTCGATATTTAAGATAGGTTTTTGATGGCTGTTCATTTGATATAATTTTTATGTTATGCTGGCATTGACATTAAACGTTATGAACCACGTCTTCCAGCCAAGCTTACGAGTGAATATGTTTTTGTAACATATTTGGATGATTATAATAGAGAATCAGAGGATAATTCCTACCATTGTGCCAGTTTATAATGTTAGAAGCCATTGCAAATGAAATTATCTGCCCGAATCACCTCACGATTCAGGAGATAGGTACTCAATTAACATTAATAGTAGCAAAAGCAACAGTTATTTATTTATTTATTTATCTTGGAATGACCTAAATTTTTAGTGAATTTCCATCAATGACATAATAAGAACGGCCACTTTTGGTAAAAAAGACTAATTAAGAGAAAAGAAGCGAATGCTAGTTATAAAGTATTTTAGGATATTACATCTACCTTAAATTTAAAATTGGAGTGGGCTGTGGGATATCCAAGCTTTGCATCCATCCATATATATTCGGCGATTTTTCGTAATCGATACTGTAGCTTCAGTCATTTTTTTATAAGCGAGCTAGGGGCCAATAACTGCGTCATTCATTGGATGATATAATAACTAAGAGAACAAGAGCGTGCTTCCTGTCTTAATGATAGTTAAAAAAAAATTTCGAAACTGATTCAGTAGTTTCCTACATCCGAAGAAACTAAACATTACCATAGTAATTAGCAGTAATTAGTAGTTAGTATAGAATAGAGCACATCGAAAATAATTGGGCGCGATACAATGGATATACCTTTAACCTGTAGTTATGGTAGCTAATTTACCAATATTTTTCATATGGACTCAAGGTAGAGCCCCACAGCTTGACAAAGCCATAAATTATTGTTCTAACTCATTATTTTGTTGTACCTTCTTGCAAATCAAAAGAATGTTGTTCTTGTACAGGCAGCTCAGTTTAACGGCATTCTCAAGAACAATACGAATACCACCAAGTACGTAAGGCGCCTACGTATTTTGTTCCAGTTTTACGTAAATAAGTCCGGCTCGTCCTCCAAACACATCTGATTCGCTTGTTACCGAATGTTCTATCCCATTGAAATCATTTTCACACGTATTTAATGCTAGCAAGATCAACACTTGCTAGGTGACGGTCGAACTAAAAATACCGGCCTGGATGAATTGTGAATGGGGCGCGGCTGACTTGTGTTTTGGCGAATATCTATCGCCATCGCCACTATTTACGCACGAAAAGTATGATTTTGTTTCATTTCGATTTGTTTATTTGATTTTCTCACCCTATTTATAAGTTATGATGGTGTTTGGAGCTGTACAAATAAGCGATGACGGTATTTAATAATTGTGGACTTTGTTCAGGGTATGGGTATAGTACTTTTGTAAAGCTGTTTCAATCAATGACGGAGCACAATTTCCATTTAAACGTAGGTAGGTCCAGGATTGTGGGGCGCTTACGTAGATAGGTAGACTGTGAATGTATGTAATGTAGCACGGAACGGTCAGCTCCAACTGTGCATTTTGCTAAGGTGCATTTCCGAACGTCTCTTTTGTCATTTTTCCTGTCATATAACAAGTCGATGGTACCTACATATTGCACGTCAGCTATCATTGCATCTATAAAGTCCCGGTAAAGGTTATCAGCGGAACTAGAAAAAATTTGCTAAGTATATAACGAAGCTAGAAACAACTGCGCTTCTCTTCATTGGTACTAAATGGTCACTGATTCGGGTATTGCAGATCCACTTTGGGTTGCTGAGCCACCGTAGTAGAGGTTGTGCAAATGACAAAGGTAGTCAGATAAGACGATAATAAATTTTGATGTAAACTTAAATGTGAAAATGAAAAAGTATTTATTGAATTAGGATTACGTTAATTAATCTCTTTTCAAAAGTCAAAAATCTAACGGAAAACAAAGGGAAGTTAAGCGAGCTCATCCAGGTAGGGGCAGTGTTGGCACTGAAGGTCTAAACAACGACGTTTTTGATATCATCTATCACAGATGTCCGTGTACATTAAATAAATATCGTCTAAGCGTTATGCCCTCGCACACAAGGGCGCGGGGTCTGCTTTGACAATGACCCTGGATTTGGCAACTGAGAGCAACTGCCATCTGACATCCGTGGCTCTGTTAACAGGGGAATGGATACACAATCAGTCGCCTAAATGTTTTCCCTCACTGTAAGAGCATCGGTTAGTAATGTAGTAGCTTAACTAAAGTACTTACATTAGCGGTTTTTAACCGTGTTTAGTCCGAAACTCTTCTAAATTCGACTATCTTGCGGCTTTCTGATACTTTTATAAGAATGTAGCTTCCTATTAGTAAAAGAATTATCAAAATGGGTTAGTTTAGTTTCAAAGAGGATTTCGAAGAGGAAAAGATAAAAAATAATAATATAAACAAAACAGAACTTTTTCTTCAGCTTTATAAGATTAATGACACCCACACAACATTTGACCACTAACTACTATTAACTCTCCCTTCATCTTAACCTCACGAACACAAACACAACCACTGCCTACACGAGATCATAAATACGCACCCAATCAACATCCGACTCTGGTTGGCCACAGAACACCATGCCCATCGGAAACGTGAGCCGGGACACGTCGGGAAGGAGAGACAGCTATCGCCCTCCCTGGGTGAAAGACAAGGATACAGGTGCCCCACCGTCATGGATGTCCAAGCGACTCAAGCCAGTTGAAGCAAAGGCAGCAGAGGAGGAGAAAGAGAAAGAAGCTCCAGCGGCACCGATCACAAAGACTTTAAAGCGTAAGTCTTACTTTAATTTTACTATAATAAAAGTTTGTAGCTAATACGTTTTATAGTAACGTGTTTGCGAGACCGATTACTAAAGTTAAGTAATGCACGCAGTGTCCGTGTGATACTGGATGGGTGACCGTTTCGTATTTTCGAACTTTCAGCAGCGCAACTAGCTCTCCACTCATTAGGCGCTATCCTAATTGGCGACCATGCTAGTGCAACGGGCGATTTTAAGGTCGGGCGGCGTCCCTTGTACGACGATGATCGCACGACCATTGCCAATTATGACAGTGCCTTAAGTGTAAGGAAGCGTAGAGGTGTGTCTCCTAATACCGGTGGCGAAGCGAGGTTGACCAAGATCTTAAGCTAGGGACTCTGAAGCTGGTAAATTAGTCTTGGAAATCTATTGATATCCCTTGAGCTTTGTAATATTAAATAGAAGTGCTTTTTGCTCACTATCATTCATCAATAGTACATAATGATCCATAAGATCCTAACATAATCGTGCAGTTTTGGAGAAGTCACACCTTTTGAAGTTCTAAACTTGAGAAAGTTTGCAACCTAACCCAACCGGTTGGAAATAATTAATAAATAATCGTGGACAAATCCACACAGCGCCATCTGGCCCCAAAGTAAGCAAAGCTTGTGTTATGGGTGCTAGATAACTGATAAACTACTTATATACTTTTAAATACATACTTATTATACATAGAACACCCAGACCCGTAACAGAAATAAAAATTCATCATTTCAATTTCTGCCCGGCCGGGAATCAAACCCGGGACCTCTTGCGTGGCAGACCGGCATGTTGACCACTGAACCACTTAGGTCGTCAAATATCTACAGATGTTGGCGATAATACACTTTCGCTAATCCGACTTCGTAGAGTATCGCACGGTGTAAGTACCTACGAAACTAGCCGACGTGACTCTGTGCGACTCATAGTAACCTGCTTAAGTAAACTTTAAGAAGAATACACCAAAGGGATCAAGCAGTATCTCCCGTCAGCATATTGGGTCTTGAGCGTAGAGGTTGTTAAAAGTTATTTAGAGTCCTGAGCGAAACGAGTGGTTCAACCCGCCTAAGACAGCTTCATCCCAGAGGTGAATTTTCTACTTTTCACACCATCTGTGAAACAAGAAATAAAGTAATTATATAGTGTCTGATTTAGCAAACTCCGGAATTGTGAGTGTATAAGTATCACAACACAACTTTTACGTGTCAATGTAAAAATATAATTTGGAACTGCAATAATCCCGTTTGTCTCATCACACGATGAGCTATCCAGTTCAACCTAAATGCATCTTAGACAAAATCATGAATTGTAGATGTTATTGTCTTTCATCACATCGTTAAAGAGAGTATAGTAGAGAGTACTTTATTTCTCTTTCTTGAAACAGGAAGGTTTAGGAACCTTTTTCCCAAGTATCCCTAGTGCTTACACAGCACGTGACCAAACTAGAGCAAGCGAGCCTCCTCAATCTTATTCACGCCAAGGCTGGCACCAGTGGCGTAGCGTGCCCTTCGGGGGCCTCGTATCAATAGTTGTGTAGGGGCCCCCTGGCAGATACCCTCAACTACGGGGGGGTACTAATGAGTAACTTAAATCCAAGTCTTAGCTTAAGTCAATAAATGGACTAGCATAGCCAGCTCTACATTTGTGTGACAATAGACTCTTAACAGTCAGGTTCGCGAGGCTAGGTAGGGCTAGGAATTTTTGATATTGATTGCCTTTGGCTTGGCTATATTAATACCTTACGCGATTATAACTTATATCATTGAATAAGCGAGCGCAGCGAGCTCGAAATTTTTGTAATTTATCCATTAAAACCTTGCGCGATTTTAATAAAAAATACAGTAAAATCAGCAATATGACGATAGCGCCGGGATATCTCGAAATTTTAGATGAGATTGTATAATAAAATCAACTTCGCGAACAGTTAATGAGCGAGCGTAAAAACTCGAAATTTCTTGATATTTTGGCTATTAAAACGTTCCATTATTAACTTGAAAACAGACAAATTCAAAGATTGATTGCGTGTGAGCCAAGACCATTATGTGTTGGCCCACACGGCCAAGATTATTATGAACCATGTTCATGTGACCCGTTTAGGAAAGAACGGAGTAAGGAGTTTCTTAAGCCTTTGGTGCTACCGATAGTGCTGAAAATATGAAAATCAAAATTGTTGTCATTTTTGCCATCTGATAGGCGCACATTTTACACAAAGTTCAATGAAGTAATAAATGAGTGCGCGTGAAGGGCACTACGTTGTCTTGTTTTTTTTTTCAATAAAAATAATAAATATCTCTTTAACGAAAGGTCAATGAAAACGGATTGTATCACTTGATTTCAATTGCCTTTTTTGCGGAGGGGGCCCCCAACCCTGGTCTGAAATTCTCTATAAAATTATTATTTTTTTCGGGAAATAGGGAAAGTTTAACTGAAATAATGGAAAACGAATTTTTGTTTACACACGTTCGGGGGCCTCTATGGCCCGGGGGCCCCGTATAATTGATACGGCAGATACGGCGGTAGCTACGCCCCTGGCTGGCACTAATGTAGTCTCTCGCTTGTTACATCTACTCGGCCGAGTCGACTCTACCGCAGAATTTTCATTTCGTTGGCGTGGATTCGCGGACATGCATCATCAGCTTCGGTCGGCCTAGGCTCGCAGACACTTAGGCGCTGTCCTAATTTGCAACGGTCGTACGAACATTGTCGTCCGAGCGGCGGTTATGAGGTCTCCTATTAGTCGAGCCAGTCGTATGACCATTGTCGCATGACCGTTGCCAATTAGGCCACCGCCTAATATAATAAATAAATTACTTTCATTATGTGCTTATATAATATTGTAGCATCTCTCTAAAGCGTTCCAAACATGACCTTGGCAAGAAAGTATGTAATCCGATATAAAATGCAGTAAAAATGTTTCATAGTCGGAGATGCGTAGGCGACGAACATCACATGTTTTCACACTATACGGCAACTATTTAATCTATATATTTTCCGAATTTTCTTTTACGTCAGTCATTAAATTCGGTCATTGGTTATCGTAGAAAACAGAATAATCGGTTACGTATACCTTTTCTTATGTGAATTTTTATGCAGGGTCTCTATGTTATAATTTATACAAGTTTTTTAGTCATACCTGCAGGCAAATGATAGCAAGACATTAGCAACCGCGTGTGACCGCCTAACTCGAATTACGATATCTTTCATAATCTCTCGCGAATGGCACCGTGAAAGGAGTGAGCGAGATAAAGTCATCCCACCTAGTGGGATGCCTACCCATACTGCGTCCTTTGGTACGTTGTCGCCACTCGAGAAGTTTCCTGCCTCATCGGTGCATAATGCGTTGCATATCTCTAAAATCTCGGGACACATTGCTCTGGCTGTAATTATATGGAATTGCTAATCGCCTCCGCCGCGAGGCTTTCCCATTGAGCACTAGTAGTTGGAACTAGTACCTGTAGTACCTAAGTAATCTGATTCTGTTATTTCTTAAATAAAATTGCTAGTTCAAAGATAGTATTAGCCGAGGACAACCTCGGGTAAATTAATAATAATTCATCAGGTGGTAGGACTCTGGCAAGCCTGAGGAGTCCGCCTGGGTGAGTACCACTGCCTTATCTATTTCTGCCGCCAAGCAACAATGCTTGCATCGTTGTGTTCCGGTTTGAAGGATAAGGTAGCCAACGAAATTACAGGCATGAGGTATTTCATCGTAGTCCTCACAGTGACAACGCACATTTACCATCAGGTGGGTTATCTGCTCGTTTGTCACTGATAAGTATAAAAAAAAATATTTTATTCAAGAAAAACTTAAGCCTAAAATTACATGTTATGGTTACTTTTGTACGGATGACAAATACGAGTACGTATATAGTCGATATTAATGATGGTTACAATAAATCTTATAGGGCTAAGGGGCCGTTCATAAAATACGTTCGCACACAAGGGGGCTCTTGCTGAGTGTGACAAAGTGTGACAAGGGGGGACGGAGGGTGTATAGCAACGTGACGTTCGCTGTTCATTAAAATATTTTCAATAAGTTTTTTTTTTTGACAATTTTTATTTTAAAATTTTCATCATAATAGAAAGTCATTTATTTTATATTTAGTAAATATATAGACTTTCAAACGTATACAGTTTTATAATAATAAATTGTAACTTGATATATATTATTTTTTGTTTAGTTCTCGATATGAGCGCTGGCCATGGACTTATTCGTTATAAAAGATATTTATTACTTTATTTAAATTTTATTATAAAAACTAAATAAATATTAAAATTCTCAAAATTAATTAAAATTTACAATATTCAGGGGGGGGCTTAGTTTTTGTGACGAAATATTTCGAGAGGGGTCACAGAAAGTGTGACACAGCGTGAAAATGGGGGGGAGGGGGTAAAAAAAAAGCTGATTTTAGCGTGACGTATTTTATGAACGGCCCCTAAGCAACATATCATTAGGTACGTACTATGCTAATTATCGTTAAACAGATACCTAAACTAAGTGCGAAATATAGGTTAGTGCCTTTTGATACCTATTATTGAATAATGAAAATTATTTCCTTGTGAAAAAACTATAATATCTCTCTAATCTCTAATCGATCTCTAATCTGGGTATACCTGAGTGTCAAAATTTTGTTTCTCTGTGGTCGCTGGCTACACAGAAGTTGCAGCGGTGGGTATGAGTAGTGGGGCAAAGCCCTTAAAAGTAATCTGAATATACTATATTCAGATTAAATAAAAAAGTCATCTTCGAGTTAATGTCCCGGTTGTGCTGTCGCGCACGAGGGCCCAGGGTCCGTCTTAATCGTGATCCAGAATTTGGCGGAACAGATGATTACAGTGGAGCGACTGCCATCTGACCTCCGTGACCCTGCTACCAGGGGAATCTGACCAGACCAGATTGGAGGAATGTGCAGGTTTTGTCATGATGTTTTTCCTCGCCTTAAGAGCATTGGTTAGCATTCAACATAACTCAGAAAAGCGTCATTGGTACATGGTCCCATTGGGATTCAAACCTGGTTCCCGGTACCACCACCGGCACTCCAAGCTTGTTTGATATTCAGATAACTTTGTATTTATTTGTGCATCGGTAATGCGGTCAGGATATACTAGGTTCTTTTACCCGTAATCCGTTCCGCTTTCGCATCTCAAATCAAAAATAACTACTATTTACGGTTCTAATTATACATATGTCTATTTTTTCGTATCCAATCCCACACAGTTTTGCACTTACAGAGTTTGTGTCTAAGAAAACGTCACATCCGGAACCGTAGGCGAATTTCGTAGGCGCCAACGCAAAACAGCGCGTAAATAAATATACGTTTGAGACCAAAAAATTTACCATGTCTGGGCGACAGCATGACATAAGCATATTTTTAAAGGGTGACATGAATCGATTACCTAAATACTTGAATTTTTAGATAAAAGGCCGAAAAAGTATGAGTCGACAAAAAAATTTAAGTACAAGTTTTCTTTCATATCTAGTCATCTCTGAAAAGTAGCCCTGGCCACAAATGCCTATCAATAATAAAATGGGGTGACCTTAGGAATCAGTATAAGTATAGATATCGCACAGTCAGCAGCAGAGTGAATGGACCACCGTAGCATACAATAAAAGTATGGTAGGGGGGTCAGTTCTCTCTGCAGCTGACTGTACCGACATCCCGCGACGTGACGTTTGAGCCACAATTTCCGCTATAACTTTCTCTATTTTGCCGAATCCACTGTGGCTCAGGTAGCTATATTTCATGCTGCATAATACCTAACTGTTGATATATGAACGTGCTGACGTCAGCACCTGGCCGAAACTTTGGCAGGAGACACGTTCTCCGAATAATTGACTCCTCGAACGTTACCCACTTTGTTAGTCTGGAGGGAGCCGTGTTACAGGCCGTTCCCGTTTGCCTTGCCAGTGTGTTCCGGAAAAAAATAATAATCGTAAAACAAAAGTGGGATAAGAGGCGTTTTGTTTTGTTTCTTCACTATACCGTATAAGCATAGCTGCCAGGATTTGTGATTTGTGATTACAGTGAAAAGGTGACAAATAAAGAGAACTGTTTACATTATTTTCGAGGATTATACCCCACCCAATTAGCAGGTATACCACACCACATATTTGTTGTGTTTATATTTGTATATTATAAGGATATTTTAAGTCCTATCGTTAATTTACTTACGAGTATATGATGACCTTGAGCTATATTCAATGCACAATTGCATGCAATGGCTTCATTAGTACTTTTAAACCGTACCGTAATAAACCAAACTCTAGAAGATCTATCAAAATCACGAATACAGTTACTCCTTGAGTATTTAAAATTCGAACAAAATCAGACGCAATTTAAATAAAATAAAATCAAACACAAAGCGCAAAATATCGGTGTAAACGCATCGGGAAAAAATTTAGCGTTCTCATGACGTGGCGAGTAAACTGTAGGCTATACGAGATATTTCGGGCGGGCGACGCCGACGGTCGAAGTATTTTTAGAGAGGACAGACTTTTTACAAAATAAACCGAGTTGTTGAGGTTACGAAGCATGATTTATAAGTGATCTTAGCCGCCTCAGATTAGATATGTACGATGCTGCCTCATGGAAATACTGTAGAATGAGAAAAGTAATGAGCGTCAAGACGACATGGCCACTTCATTACTCTTGTACGCCATTTTAAATTATGTGGGTAGTTATAGAATGTTGTATAATAATTGTTGGCAGTGTTACATTGCGATTGAGTCGTATTTTCAGAATATTATTCGAAGTTATGCCTTAATGTAAGTACCTATATTTATTTTGTAAACATACCAGCCATGACATGTTAATTCGGTACGATCACTTCTCCACCGAAACAATATCATTAGATATTTGTCGATTTATTGCGATTGCGTCTCTACCTAGCTCTTTTCAGAACTAAACTTGAAGTTAATTTTTAGAAGCTTATAACTGAATAATATTTACAAATGATACTCTGCGTTGACACTGTAAAAGACGTGGCGTACCTAATGGAATGAAATTTATTGTCCCCCGGATGCGTCTCCTAATGTCACACTAACAGTAATTAAAATCAACGCGCCGTGTCCGCATGGCCATATAATGTGTAATTTTGACAAGGAGCCGCACTGAAATAGCGAAGGCCGCCATTTTGGCAGCGGCCATGTTTATTTACGCGCGCGAATGCCACCGAGTGCAGCCCGCGCTGCGCCCGTGCAGCCGACACGTGTTAAGTTCAACTCTACGCAGGTACTCTAGATACCTTTATGCAAATGTTTCCTGGAAAAATTTAGGAGTAAATCTAAAAATCCTTATATGGATTCCTTTATGTGCCTATCTATGTAACAGAATGACAATGCTACGCAAGAGAATTGCTTATTGATAAAATATATTAACTTTTTCTCACTCTCGATAAAGATAGAAGTTGGAGATCGGTTGCTGTAGTTCTTGGGTGTAGATCCAGGGTAGGTATTTCAGGGCCCAAAGAGGCCCAAAATGCATGTAAACTGAACAAAATCGGTTGAATTTGTAAGAATAATTAAGTAAATTACTTTTCATTTCCCTCTTTATTATCACAAACCCGATCTTTAATTCTTGGTAAGTCTATATCAATGACCCATTAAATACCTAGGTATTTTAAACATACTTTATACATGCTCATAAATAAAATGTTCACTAATAAAAATGAATCACCTAGCAAACCATACCTACAAGTTACATAATTGTACAAATTAATTAAGATGCAGTATAAGACGGTGTTAGTATCTACATTTACATTAACAAGCTTAATTTTTATTTCACAGCTACATTGAGGAAGCAAGCTACAATAAGAGATAAGTCAGAAAATGGTGTATCAGAAGTTTTAGAAGAAAAGCTAGTTAAACCTTCAGCCACCAAATTAAGTGAGAAAACCTCTAGAGTGAACCCTGAAGAAAAAGCCAAATTTACAAAGTCAGCTCTTAAATCGATAGATAAAATACCAAAGCTAGAAGATAAGCTCTCAATAGATAAAGGTGATGAAAAATCTAATGATAAAGTACCAGAGAAACCTACTCTAAAGAGTGTTAGAACGATTGATGATAAAGCCAAAGAAAAATCAGTGACAATAGTTGATAAAAGAGGATCGGAGAAAAATGGTCCTATTAAAGTTAATAGTTCAGTAAATGACAAGCCTGTAAATAAAACCAATAGCGTAGTAAACGATAAACCTTTGAATAAAACTCCTAATAATATAAACAATAAAACACCAAGTAAATTTACTACCACTCAGAATGAAAAAGTTAACGACAAACCAACTATAAATTCCTCAAATAAGGAAAAGAAATCTCTGGAGAAAGAAATTAAAGAAAATAAACCAGAACCTAAATCAATACTTAAACCGGTAGAAAAACCATTAAAATCTAACGAGAAAGATAAACCGAATCTTAAACCAGTTGAAAAAGATAAACCTATTTTAAAACCTGTAGAAAAACCAAATTTAAAATCTGTAGATAAACCCAAAGAAGACAAACAAGAAAAAGTTGTTAAGGTAGACAAAGTAGAAGATAAAAAAGCCAAAGTAGAAAAGGAAAGTAAAGCGGAAGAAAAAGTACAAATGGCGACTAAACCACCGACACCTCTTGAAAAGACACCTTCGAAGGTTTGTAAATTAATCATAACATCCTATCATTCCGTTCACTCCTGTCACATACGAGTATATCGTTTTCGTTAGTCTCCTTTCATTCATCCTCTCTACATGGCCAAACCAACTAAGCATTCCTTTCTCTACCCTAACCACTACATCTTCTTTCACTCCAGCATGTTCCCTTATTACACTATTCCGTTATTTATATATGTCAATGATACTCTTTTCATACTTCTTATCGCTCACATTTCTACTTCATTTTCTGCTATCGTTCTTCTTGTTCACCCAATTTTCGCTTCCTTAAATTAATTATGGAACGAGCGCTCCCTTTTTGACACCTAACTGTTCATAAATGTGTGCGTTGCTCCATTCGCCATATTTCCCGCTTTCGCTCCCATTTTGACTTCACTTTCATAGTCACATCTTCATCTTTTTTTAAAACCATTAAAATATAATCATCTTGACGTCAACATCCCGGTTGTGCTGTCGCGTGCGAGTGTCCACAGTCGACCTAGGCTATAACCCTGGATTTGACAGATCAGGTGATTACAATGGAGTGACTGCCATCTGACCTCCGTGACCTTCTTACAAGGGAAACCTGACCAAATTGGATTATGATGGTTTTTCGTCAACCATTACTTTCGTCTTAGTAACATTCACTCACATACCTTTGCAAAGATCCATTGAAATAAACATCTCCTGCTACTCCTTAACCAAAGAATAATTGTTTTAAATGTTCTATTCACAGCTACCACCTCGTAAGCCGTCCCTACACAAGCAACCATCTAAAGATGGAGATGGTCCGGTGAAAAAATGGCGTGACCCGCTTCATGAGCGCGTAAAAGAGAACATAGACAAGACACTGGCAAATGAAATACCAAAGGGACACACTCTTACCAAGAATGAAAGTTTACGAAGTAAGTATCCTTCATATTTCAAATAGCCTATATTGTCCACAGCTAGACTAGCGACTATTCCATATTGGGGGAGAATGTTACAAAAAATCCTTAGGGTATTGCTATTCTTGGAAATTGGGTTTTAAATATTAAACTTAATTTAAACGCGATACACCGGAGGCCCGCCCGATGACTTGATCGGCCTAAGTGACGAAGCCTTTATGTGGCTCAAGTCTTGTAAAATGGATCTGTAGATTTAATTGTACCTAATATAGTCTTTATTTTAAATATTAATATGCCATACGAATAAATAAAAAATATTAAACTGAAGACATTGCTACCAACTTTTTAGATTACGCTGTGGCATATCGAACAAAAGCACTCTTATAAACTTAGATAGAATCTTCTCTAAAGGTATTATAATCAGACTAATAAATACTAGCTAGATACTTAGTTGAAAAATTAATATCGGTACACAAACAATGCTTAGTCACATAATTGTCACCATAATTAAATATCACAGACGAAACTAGAATAAGATGTGAATCAAATGATCAGAATAGCGCTCTAGTTTATTTGTCGCGCTGTGACATAAACATTGACACAGTGCCTGTTCCTGGTACAGTATAATTAGCACTTGAGGCTTGTACTTGATTGATCGCGCAGGCGCAATCGATGCATCGACTTTTGGCAGATGAATACCGATGGGACGATTTACTCAGATGATGTGATTCTTTCAGTACATTGTATTAGCAGCACACACCAATGTTCAATTGTTTGTTTGTATGTTTAAAACAATATTGTAAAATATTAAGTGGGAAAAATCGAAAATCGTTTCTCTATCTGACAGAGCTTCTTGTTTAATTTTCGTAAAATGATCATATACATTCCCTAACGTATATTTAACCTAGTTTAAAATTGAAGAGCAGATCTTTACCTTTTGATCTCTTGTGTGCAGACGATTTGTGGTCTAAGTGCGATCCAAAATAGTATCGGATAGTTCCGCGTGTGTCGCGTCGCATGCGCATCAGGTGCGAACGAAGGATTTCTTCAGTTCAACTAATAGGGAATATAATCTATGCTGGATAGTGCGTTCCTCATAAAGTTATATGTGTGAATTACGTAGTATTTTGTGACAAGTGTGACTTGCAAGTTTTTGAAGAACTCTCAGATATTTAATAGATAATATTTATAGTGTTTGTGAGGATCTTATAACAAAATAAAACATGGAAAGCTCAGAAGATTTGCAAGGACAATTGTTTAAAGGTGGGTTTGTAGTTAGAAGTTAGAGATTAATGTTTAATCTAATCGTTGTGACCGAAGCCCTAATCCCAAATATTTTAAAAATTGTATGTTTCTTTAACAACCACCCAAGAAAGAGAATAGAGATTTGAACTTTACGATTTTATTGGAGAAGGATTTTTAGTCTCCAATACTATGTAAAATTAAGAACAGAATCCTAATCGTAATAGTAGACAATGTCATTTCACGAAATAAAATAAAATTTGCCTTTCATTTCGTTAACATTACATTTATTTATTTAAAAAAATACCTTTAATTATCAGGTTTATTGAAGCCAACTCCGCCCCCGATGCCGCCACCCTTGCCTCCCAAGATGCCACCGCCGCCTGACTTCAAGAAGGCGCCCGTAGACCCAACGAAGTTGAAGAAGCTGGAGTCGCTGCGAAGCAGACCCAGGAGGCGACCGGATTGGACTGACATGATGAAGGAGGTAGAGGAGGGAAAAAAGCTTAAACATGTCGTATGTAATGATAGGTAAGTGAAACCGATTTTTCATGCGACTTTAACAAGTCGTTAATTAGAAATTGTTGTATTCGTTTGCTAGAAAGGGGGCCCTTACTATAAGCTGCGGAATTATATTCGACCAAGGATTATAATGTTAGATATTATCGAGAGTTACTATATATAATTCCGTTTCGGTCTAAAATAAGAAAGGGTTGCTTTTGATATAGGTTGCTACTATAATTTCTAATTTATGCGCGGATTATCTTAAGCGACGACGACGCGTGTCGGCGCACGTTCATTAGAAATTTCTACAATTTGGAGTTGACAACATAACGCAATCTGCCGCGCCGACGCTTGATATAATCCGCTTCTTAAAGATCTCGAATTATTGCAGAATTTGAACTGTTTCTAAAATAGAACCAGAAATATCATAAATGCTGTTGTCTGGTTCAAGATCGATTAACGTACTATGGACCGCGCTATACTATAATTGCGATAAGCTGAAGGCAGAGGCAGTCTGTGAAGGAAGCTCATGTCCAGTCCAGCAGTGTATGCTATAACTGATGATTCTAAATACCCAACTCACTTACTCCTTTCTCTTTTTCTCATTGCCCTGCGCTATGTCTAATCGCATTTCCTTTCTGGCAGTAGCAAAACCTCTAAATCATGCCCGGGACGTAGTTTGGTCCAACTACGTAATTATGATGAAGAATTATAGCAAAAATAATAAATACCTATTTCATGCTTTACGAGCGTCTGCCAACTAGTCAAGTGGAATCCGGTGTTCCATACAGAGTCACGGGTATAGTTCAATGCCACGATATCATCACATTACCGAATCGCAAGCGTGCGATTTACGAACTGGCTCGGTCTCAACAGATTTTGTCCACTGCGCCAGTATCACGCCGGATTTCAGCTTTCCAGCTCAGTATACAGCAACTAATTCAATAAAAACAACGTGTGAGCTAGTGCCAATTTTGATACATTAATGTGGACCAAACGCGCGTTAACGGTGTTTATTTTGTTAGTTTTATGATTTTCTAAAAATAAAATAGTAAAGTCTCTATAACTTTGACAAGCCCACTGTTTCGGCAGTTGTTTGTGACAAAATGGTGTCGGAAATGAATGTTCCCGATCCACCTCTTCCACCACCCCCTCCACCACCCCCACCAACTAATTACGGTGACAGGTAAAATTATCAACAAACTGTCATGGAGCAAACAACCTTCAAAATATTGATTGAGTTTGAAGTTTATATTAATAACTTTTCAGATCCAGTCCCGTCATCACAAGGTCGTCTATAGTGTTGAACAAAGGACAGTTCATATTTGAGTCTGAAAAGCCAAACTCCCACAATAATTTGCTTAAAGAGATCAATAAGGGAGTCAGGCTAAAGAAGGTTAAAACCAATGACAGGAGTAAACCAAACTTGGAAGGTCTGAGGAAGTTTAGGAGGCAGATGACAATCGAGGAACAGGTGCAAAAGTCAATGTCACAGGCGAATTTGGCAGCGTCACCCTCCGGAACGGGCTTGGCTGCTGGTCCTGAGGTAATTTGAATGCATATCTATAATTTGATAGAAAACCTACCAATCATTAGGTACATTTAGATCTTGTGTAATAAAATGCAACACATTTTTAAGGTGGGACCCGCGCCAACAGAGGAAGAGGAAATTGATGAAATGGATGACATAGACAAAGTCCGTGACGATCTTCAGTCCACAAAGCAGCTCTTGGCTATTGAACTTAGGTAAGTAACTATTACATGAACAATCATACAACAACAAATTGTATCTATTTTGGTATTTTGTACTAATGTGACAGACAAGTTAACGGCCTGCTCAGACAAACACTTGAACTAACCTGACCTGCTGCTGCGGACAAGACCTGCCTGACAAGTCTGCGATTTGTTTTTCAGGAATAAGGAAGCCCAAGAAAGAGAAAACAAACGACTTCAGACAAAAATACAAAACTTGGAAGCAGAGTTAGCCAGAGAACGTGCAATCATTAAACAAGAACAACATAAGACTGTAATAGCAGTCACAGATGCATACGATGAAAGGCTAGTTAACAGTCTGAAAACGGAAGTAGAAAGAACAAAAGATACTGCAGACTCTTTAGAAAAGAAATATTTAGAAGCAGCAGAAGAGAGGGACATGGCTATAACAGAGGTGGAAGAGTTGAAAAGGCTTAACGCTGAATTAAGTAAGAGTTTACAACAGGCCTTACAGGTTCGCTTAGTTCTATTTTATTTAAATAAAAATTAATAACTTTTTAACCAGTATCGTTCATATTTAGTCAGCTTTATTAGATGTACTAATACAAGTGCTTTGACTAACTTTTCAGAAAAACTCAGAAGAAATGAGTTATTCGGAGGAACCGCTCTCTTTTTATCAAAAACGCCAGCTTGAATTTGAAAAACAGTGTAGGTTTCTTAATATTGATGTTAACTCCGATGAAGCCCATAATTTGCGGAAGAGCGCTGCTAAAAATAACATTGCTTACGCTTATACTAATAATTATGACGACCAGGTAATGACGCTATCAATTAGTTGCATTCACAGTCGCTGATTTATATTTGTACTTCACTAATTAAAGGTGTATCCTTGGCTTTGGATGAGCAAATATATTTAAATTGACTTCAATGCGAAATTGCAGGGAATTTTACCAATGAATGCTGGTTCGAGGCGGTCCAGTCACGCTATCAAGCAGCTCTCAATAACGAAAGACGACAGCTTCGAGGAAGAGGAAGATTCTGAACCGGAAGAGGTAATGTATTAATTATTAATTTAAATATTATACTTACAACAATTTAGTTTACTTTGTTTAACTTCATTCTTGCAAAAAAAAGTCCCAAGTTATATTTTATCGGACAGAGTTCACATTTATCTAGTTTTTTGTCGCATATAGGCCTGAATTCACAATTTAAATTTGCAGGAAGAGACCGAAGAAAAGAAGCAGAAAAGATTGGAGAAGGAAATTCGCAATACGAGAAACAAGATTCTGCACTATAAGCAGAAGCAAGAATACATGAAGAGAGAACGCATGGGCTTCAAGATGGCTTTGAAGAATCAGCAGGCCGCGCTCAAGTCAGTAGCCATATTAAGTCTGTTATTTTTCATGAAAAAGACCATTGATTGTAGACACGAAATCTTCACTATGATTAACTCTATTCTAAGACGAACATAATCTTGTTTTGCATTTTAGTCTTGAACGAATCACTGATAAAATAATAAAGTCTTCTATTCTCGACCATAACTTTCCTTTAGTTGGTACCTAAAATTTCTACTAATATACTTCACTGGTGAAATCACATGGATGAGTACCATGTCCAATCTCCTTATAACCATTGCGTTTGCATTTGCATTGCATTGCTTCTAACCCCGGCACTATTTTAGATCAATTCTAACAAATAATTTATGCCACATTATAATAATCACTTATTAAAATATCATTCCAATGTTAATTATCACGTAAGTATAATAATTATTGCTCTTAAACCATAATCCTAATGTAACCAAATATATGTCAATTATTAATAGGTATTACGTAGCAATTTCTTTTCTCTATGCTCCAGGGAAGAGAAGAAAAAATACAAGGAATTGAAACGTGAAGTGGACAAAATGGCGGCAATGATGAAAGAGGTTGGCTCTGATGACGAAGATGAAGACGAAGAGGAAGAGGAATCTGACGAATCCAAGAAGAGCGAAAGTGAAGAGGAAACTGAAACAGAAACAGAACAAGACACTGAAAGCGAAACCGAAAGTGAAAGCGAGCCAGAGGTAAGTGTTAACGGTAAAGTGAAAATAATTCAATATTTAGAATTATAATATATTGATAAGAGTAGAATTGCGCCAACCCCATTGATTAATGTCTTAGACGCCAATGACCTTCGTAGACCAGAAACAGTACGTGATAAAACTCTCCTATAGACCTATTCTGTGCTATAAGCTACTTTACTGACAAATTTCATCAATAGTATGTGTGAAGGATAACACATACAAATTTTCGAATTATAAGTATGTTTGTTGTTCCTTCACGTTTTAATGAGCAGTTTTCCAATAGGTATCTAAAGCATTCCTAACTACTCACTAGATGGCGCCCCGACAATTTTGGTAATGAGCAGTTTTCCAATAGGTATCTAAAGCATTCCTAACCACTCACTAGATGGCGCCCCGACAATTTTGGTAATTGATAATCGCTTGAAATAGGTTCTTAGCAAACAGGATGTAAACACTGGGTACGTTTTATTGGATAATATTGTATTTGTCAATAGTTTTCAACCATTTTAGAGGTTGTAATAATAATGGAACATAGTGCCAACTTCTATAAATATTTATTTTTACATTTCGTTCAACCTTTAACAGTTATGTTTATATTAATAAACATTTAATTTTTAAGTTTAGTATTAGTTGGTTGCATGAAATCACTGCCACCATCATACAGAGTATAAAAAGATTACCAAAATTGTAGGAGCGCCATCTGTTGATGCTTTTTGAAACCAACTATCAATACCTACTGGAAAACTCCTCATTGATAATCGCTTGAAATAGGTTCTTAGCAAACAGGATATAAACACTGGGTACGTTGTTTTGAATAATATTGTATTTGTCAATCGTTTTCAACCATTTTAGAGGTTGTAATAATAATGGAACATAGTGCCTACTTCTGTAAATATTTCTTTTTACACTTCGTTCAACCTTTAACAGTTATGTTTATATTAATAAACATTTAATTTTTAAGTTTAGTATTAGTTGGCTGCATGAAATCACTGCCACCATCATACAGATTATACAAAGATTACCAAAATTGTAGGAGCGCCATTATTGATGCTTTTTGTAACCAACTATCAATACCTACTGGAAAACTCCTCATTGAAGACTGCAATTTAAATTAAAAAAGCTTCCGGGAAAAATTTCTCTGTTAGAGGCCTACTACTACTAAATTAATAATGATAACTACACATATGGGACTGACACTTAAGAATTCAATTTTTCATCAAATACACCGATTCGTAACGATTCTTCTTTATTGCTCTTTAGAGCCCCCTCCCCTCCTGGAGGTTCCTTAAGGAGGAACAAACAACTAAATTGACGAAAGGCGATGTTTTATAATCTAACTATTCTATATTTACAGGACGCACCGCTGCCCAAGAAGAAGGAAAACCTTGCCAAACGCATGAAGAGACATGAAACCAGAGTAAACGCATTGAAGAAAGGCAATGCCCTTCTAATGGCCAACGTCGACCGACTCAAAGACGATGTTTTGAAGCAAAGAGACGAGTCTGCGGCTCTCAAGAAAGAGCTGGATTCCTTGATTGATGACTTGGAATAACTATTTCGACCTCAATCATCGCAAGCAACAAATTTAAATACACAATTTTTAGTAATTATAATAAGTATTAACTTTTTGTAAGTGGTTTCATATTGTAAACGAAGATTTCCGTCATTTGTGGTAGGAGGGTGCCATAAAGGTTTTTATTAAGGATATTAAAAGATTTTTTGAACTTCAACATTGTGGTTTTTACATGTAATCATATACTTACTAAACTTTTTTTGATAAAAGGCGCCTATATCTGTAAACATTTGAAAATTGCAAAATAGAAAACAAATTGTGATTTGTTTTTATTGAGAAAACTGTAGCTAGGCTTTTATTTAATACATTGTTTTACATTTCTTTTTTAAAGTAAGTTACTACCCATTAAGTATTATTCTGCATGTAAAATCGTATGCATAAAATAATCTTCCAACTTATGAGGCTTTCAAGAGGGCTAAATTATTTTATAATAACCGCAAAAATAATTGCTTACCTACCTGTGTTATTTATTATAGGCTTACTTGGATGCCATACCGTACCAAAGCGTACTATCGGAAGTATTCAGAAGTAAACTAATTTTATAAATCATGTGATTTGTACATAAACATTACTTTAGTTTATACATAATACTTTAATTTTTAATACTAAACTTCATAGTCTTTGTACTGGAAATAAGCACAATAAACTTTTTACTCAAATTTATTTTCCATTTACTCCTCCTTATAATCATTCGTATAATAATAAAGACCTATCAATTACGTTCTTTAACTATAAGCATATAGGGAATGCAATCCCGCAAAATAATTTCAATACAGGTATTTGCGGGAGATCTAGCAGGTTGGATTTAGACCTCAGAAATAAATTGTAATGAAGACCTTATAGACCTCGTTTTCATGGTTTTCATTTAAATCCAATTTAAACAAAAAATTAGGTACATTTTAAATAGTTAATTAATACGTTTAGACGTACAGATTAAGACATAATAGACATAATAGAAATAGAATAAGATAAGAAGAATATCTTACACCCGGTTTCTGAAACGCTTGTCAAATAATTGATTAGCTAACAGACTGTCACATTTAACAAGCTGTTAAATCACTGTGGGTTTCTGAAAGGCCAATCAATCTATTGTTAGCTAATCGACCATTAACAAGAGATCAATTTTTTCGTCTGGCTACCCCTGCTAAAATCAGTCACATTCATTCACTCATATATGTTTTGTTTCTGTCTAACGCATTGATTTGTCTCTGTCCCTAGCGGCCTTTTGATAGTGGCGGGATATTCAACTTTTAGATGAAACTGATAGCGATTGTATAGTTTTCGTGTAAAATCGAATATTATCAAAAAAAATATATACAGAGCGAGAAAAGAGAAATTATAACAATATTTATGTTATAAGGTCACATAAATATTGGGGTTCCAGTGAATCAGTAATCCCATCATCATCATCTTTAGGCAGTTAGGTGAGTCCCGGTCCACTGCTGAATACAGTCCTCCCACGGCTTCGGACCAGGTCCTGGTTCAGGTCTAGGTACTGGCCCCGGACCAGGTACTGGTTCAGGTCCAGGTCCTGGAACCGGACCACTTCGTGGTTCAGGTCCAGGTCCTGGCTTCGGACCAGGTCCTGGCCCCGCACCAGGTCCTGGTTCAGGTTCAGGCCCTGGCCCCGGACCAGCTCCTAGTTCAGGTCCAGGCCCTGGACCCTGACATATCCGTGGTTCAGGTCCTGGTCCTGGTTCAGGTCCATGTCCAGGCCCCGAACCAGGTCCTGGTCCAGCTAATATTTATGGTCTATGTGCTGGCACTGGTCTAGGTCCTGGTTCTGGTTCAAGCTCAAATTGTGATCAAGGTTGTAGTTTTGGTCATGATCCTGGTCCAGAACCTGGACCCTAGACCTGAACTTTGCCTTGGACCAAAACTAGGACCTGGACCAGGGCCAGGACCAAGACCTAGACCAAGAAAATTGGATATAATTTCTTTTGACAATCGGTTAATTGGTCGATTTTCGCTAATTAAAATAACAAGGCATACAGTTAACATGAGAAAAAGCTTTCCGGAAACCCAAAATTACATTAATCAGCCGTTAATTGGAGATTTGACAATCCGTTGACAAGCTGTTAACAAGCCGTCAATTGGCCCTTTCAGAAACCCAAACTGCATTTAATCAGAGTTTAACAAGCTGTTACGTGATTTTTGCGTTGACAAGCGTTTCAGAAACCGGGTGTTAAAGTTCTAAATAATGTATATTCAAATAATAAAACACTGCCTTGCGTGCGGTGCAAGAAGGGTGCGGGAGGGGAATAGGGGTGATGACTGAAAAACTTATTTTGTCAGTCAGGTAGATTATCAAAAAATTTAGGACACTTAGGGTATTTTTTTTACTCAAACAAAAATAACAAAAATGCTGTGCGTTGAATTGTTGCGTTACGTAACACCTGAGATGCAATTTTATTCAGTAGTAACGTCACGATCCCGCTCTGAAACTTTGATACGCTTTATCTTTGTAAGTTTGTTTTATTTGATAAATAAAAAATACGTGTCTCATATTTTTTATTATCTAACTGACAGATAAACTAGAATTTTAAAATGGTGACCCAGTCATCATCCCTATTCTTTCTCCCGCGCCCTCGCATCGTTTAGCCAAGGCCCAGCCAGCCAGTCCACTCAACAACGCTTTTCTGTGATCCCGCCAGTCCAGCAGCATCCCGCAAAATTTTCGACCGAAATTAGTCCCGCAAAATGTATGCGGGATCCTGGTATTTCGGGATCCCGGTATCCCGGTATTGCATTCCCTACCTATAACCAATAAGGTGGTGGTAGCTAACTTACCTACCAATATCTTTTGTGATTAGCAAAGCGGAATAATTTATTCGTGTGACAGAGTAGTAAGTACACAGAATACATTATATTGGAAGAATATCTACACATTGTTATACATATATTCGGTGGAGACTCCGCTCACTTCTGATTCCTAGCTTTACGTCTTTACGTCTGTGTAACAGGGAAACTGAACAATACTCACTTTACAAGTACACGAACACAGGGTTGGTAAGCATCCGCACATAGATGGCGCTAACCGTCCTACATGGCGCTAAAGAAATGTGCCAACTTCCACGGCATATATACAACTTCCGACGATCAACTGTCGTGCTCTTGGTCCCCTAGTCACAACACCCGGTCTGGTGGGTAATTACCTTTTTTCACCTCCTCCATATTCGCTTGCCAACATTAGCGTCCTACCTTACCTTATCCTACCCTATCCTTCAACGCCAAACGTCGTCTGAAAGTCTGTCTATTATACATTTGTATGAATTGTTAACCTTGTCTGCGGAGTGCCGCAGGCATCATAGCTGGGGCCTTGCTTTTTTATACCACATATTTTCTCTATGATACCACTAAGGTGGCACCCAAGCTTACGGCCTACCTCATGGTAATCAGTGTTCGCAGCCTACTATTCAATGGTATTCTATACTATTCTTGCAACCACGTAGCATACAGCTTTTAATCACCTCGCCTTCTGTGTTTCGCGGATGATTTGAAATTCACCTCATGTAACACCCCGTAAAAGTTCAGCGAGACTTGAGCGTCCTCCACAGTAAATAATTTTTTATGTAGATTTTATCTTGCTCTGCTACAAAATACTTACGTATTTTTCACACATTTCACAGGCACGAAATTTAACAATAATCTTATTTATTAACGGCGCTAGTGTTGCAGATGTATATTAAAAATCTTAGCCAGTAAGTATTGACAAAAAATAAAGGATCAATGTTGAGTGTCAATAGTAGGAAGCGTTAGTACCTACTGTCATCATCCTCATCCCGGCTTCTGCCAGGGTCCGCTTTCTTACTATTTCTTATCCACTTGCCCGGACTTGAGCATCTTAGCAACTCGCACTTGGTCGGTTTTTTATAGCTTTCCTCTTCGTTTATGATACCAATATTGATATTTCAGTTGCCCAATAAGACATACCTACCTAAACTACGTCTCCACGCAAAATTAATCAATCGACTAAGAAAATAACGTTAGTATTAGCTGTGGTATTAGGAATTGTATTGTTAACTTTTTTGTACTATATGCAAACATGTAAGCTGATGGAATGTAGTCACAACCGCCAAGGACACCAGAGATGCCATTAGTTGATACCCATGATACAGTTCTAACCCTTCAGATTCAGGTGGTCCACTATATCACAATGTCCACTACATGAAAATGTCAACATTACCAAAATGTCCATTCACAGATACGTCCACTGTATAGAAATGTCTACTTTACAAAAAGTTCACTCTATTAAAATGCCCACTCGATCGAAATGTCCATCCTGCCGTATTCTTGCCGCAAACAAAAACTCTAATCCATGGAAACAACCACCCATAACACCCAAAATAAAAACGTACCCCAAAAGACTAAAAATTTACTTTTATAAATCATTGAAAGACCTCCTAGGCTGTAACATCCATAGCTTCGAATGATACTGCCAATAATACAAGATTGACTTTTGTACATAAGAGTTCAACGCAAAGGACTCCCCCGTTGATATCTTTTATATGAATGTAATATTCAAATTTGTTTATTTACCTATAATATACAGTGTCATTAAAATTATGACCACAAATGTACAAAAAAGTTCAACGCGAGAGAATCAACCGCTGACATCTTTTATATGGACGTAATTAAAATTATAGGTACCTACCATGTAAATCTGTAAGTACCAGTTTTCTATTGCTTTAATTTTTTTAGCGCGGGTTTTAAAGGGTTATAAGTACTTACTTTTTAGGTTTCCGTACCCGAAGAGTGAACCCTCTTTCACAAAGAAATTAAATACTAAGCCTCCGCTGTTTGTCTATCTGTCTGTCACGGGGCAATACCTTTAGAACCGTAATAGGTACAACTTGATCTTGTTGCAAGAAAGCAGCACATGTCGAATTGATCTCATTGCAATCATTGAGTTGAATCAACAGATTGAATGCACGTTGAATAGTGAATATCTACGGCTGTTGATGAATGCGCTGTTTGTCGTACCATCCAAGAGTATGGAATCCCATTCAACTAAAGTAAGTAATTCCCGGTTTTTGGTAGATAAAACTTGCACTTGCAGACTGCTGCTATCAGTATCAAAATACGGAGATACAATACGCTTGTTTAGTATACGAGTAAAAGAAATGAAATTGTGGACAGACAGGATTGATTCGTAAGTAGAGTGCAAAATAAGCTCTCTAGCACAGACATAACAGACTAAACACAAATCACAAATGTTCCCTGTTCGCTCACTCTACAATGATTATGAATCTTGCATTCCCGTTTTAACACCCATAGGAACGAGCCTGTCAGATAGTGAAGAGCGTAATGTTTTGAACATTCACCACATTGCTCTAGCTAACAACGACCAGTTTCTTTTGAATCATCGGTGTACATTTTATAATTTCCTAATCAAATTTAAATAAAGCCATTTAAAAGACGGTGTAATGTAGTGCACAGTTATGTGGAAGCGCAAAGTATGGAAATACACCTGGATTATCCTTTCACCGGTAAATAAACTATCGTGGACGTGGCTATCGGGAATCACTTTTAGAAATTGTGCCAAATTATGCATAGTTATAGTGTGATTTTGCAATAATTGAAATCTTTATCCTAAACAACATGTAGGCCAGTCAAATCTTACAAAAAAATGGCCCTAAAACGCAAAGCGCGATGTAACGCTGCATTTTTGGTATGTTATTTGGACCCCTTAAGAGAGTGTAAAACCATATTTTGCAAGCAAAAAAAAATTGTGCTTCCTGCGTAATACGTAAAAAACTGCGATATTTTCGGACTTTTTTCACTTTCTGGTCTAAAAATAAAAAACTATGCATTTTTCGACCAATAAAGCTAAATGGCTTTTAAAGTTCATTATATTTGCCACTATTTAAGCTCAAACGCAGTTCTACAAAATGTACAATGACCAAGTTATGACTCTTCAAAGTTGATCAATTTTTCCGGAAAATTTACAATTTTAAGTTTTGCTCCCGTCCCAAGCAAATTATTGATAAAATCGCTAGTCCTATGATAAAAGTAACTATAAGATAGTTGTAGTACATTTAATTTACTTTCATTGAAGTAGAAAACGAACTAAGTGAGACTAATAGTTTACTTACAATCTTGAAAATGGTTTTTTGAAGAATTCTGTGAATACTTATTTGTGTGAATGGTACCAAAGTACTTATGCTATGCTTGTTAGAAATTACGTTTTAATAATAATAAAATACCATCACAAGGTGCCAATTAGCTTCCGAGACCGTTCTATCAGTCTCAGGGTCCAGTGGAAGATATTTGTCAACCTCGCTAATGAATTGCTTGCTTTGATTCGAGCGATTTTCAATCTTAATTTTCCTTATGAAAAATGTCATATTTTTCCCTATTTTTGCCCATACTTCGGCCCCCTCTTTCGGTGTTGCCAATGTGATTTTAAAAATATTGAATTTTTCACGTCGATATTCAACATTGTAAATCGTTCGAATAGAAGCGAGCGATTCAATAACTGAGCCCAGGGCCGTTTGTATGTTAGTTTGAATTTGCTTAGTTTTACAATGGGTTACTGACATTCTACCGAGTTCTATTGAAATCGTAATAATGTATTTTTTTGACATTACTTGGCTTTAATGTTGTATCTACATTCATACGACGACGACATTAGGGCCTTCAAGGAACAATCATCTATAAACGAATTCTCGACACCACTGGCAGGCTAGGTAGAACAGTCCTTAGTAAGTACGCGCCAAGTATGGCGCCTAAAACTAAAAAGAATATGGTTTCATTCGTCCTATTGCGGTAGGGACTACCTACCGACGCCGGTTTTCCACCCCCCAGCCCAGCAAATTACTTCCAGCATATCCAGCTAGACTTTGGATCTAAAAGTGACTGCGAAGCCGCCGTCCACGCTATAAGAACATTCCTCCAAAATAGGGTTGAAGTCGTACTGAAGGGTGACGTAGAAATGGATTCAACTCCGTCGATAGAGGCGCTTTGCTTGGTCAAATACGATCTAAGCTGCCGGCCGCTTATAAGTTGATGAGGCAATGCTACAAAAAGCCGAGCAATCTTATATACAAAGGCTACCTCTTGCAATCAGTAGTCGGCTGCCAGCAATAGGCGACTCTCGAGAAGCTAAATTCTAAATTTAACGTGTGGTAGTACGACCTACTTAGAACACGGGATCCTACGAGGGGATGCGAACACGGATTTACAGGATTTACAGCTCCTCATGCGCGATTGAGGGTGATTGGTATGCTGTCCGAGGGCTGGTACCATTTCTGCAGCTTTTGACGCTATTGCTATTACAATGTCGTCGACAAGGCGTGGCTTCCTTCCTTCTAGGTAGTTTTGATTAATCCCTCTCGGACTTCATTAAAGAAAAAATTCCAATTCTATGGTTGTGTTTTGCGGTGTTGTCAACAATACAGTGAAACATATTCTTATATTTTAATTCTTAACATAAATCTCGATAATTCATCTTGGAAACAGATGGATATGGAGGTCTAGGCGTTAGGAAAGTTTTAGATGTGTCCATGTCAGCTTTTCTGTCCTCGGTTCACAGTATCCAGTGTAGAAGTTATTATCTAAACTAGGAACTATTATTACGGCGTATTCTATCGAGGCCAAATAAATGCCTTTGGCACGAGGTCGAGCTCTCGAAAAATTCACAACCCAGCCCAGCGGCTATGGGGCGAGCCTCGCTGCAGATTGGTGCGAAACAATATTTTAAGCGCACCAACCAACTCTGCAGAGCGTGCCTGTTTGCTGGCTGCTGGCGAGTGTAAATCGGGTCTCTAACTTCAGACAATGTCTTCTAAAAATATTGGGACACTTCTCGACCGCGTTACGCACTATATCATACGCCGGGCCTTCACCTCCGCTGGAGCACACGCTAAGCTTGAGCCAGGTGGTTTGGCCCGTGATGACGGTAAGAGGCCCGAAGGGATCACACTCCCGCCCTAGGAGCTGGGACGACATTTGGTCAGGGACACCACGTGTAGCGATACCCTTGCACAGTTCCATCGTCCAGTAACGGCCCGATGCCGTCTCAACTGAAAGTGTCAAACGGCGCAAGTGTTGGTGGAAACCACATATTTACGCCGTTTGGTGTGGAAACCCTTGAATTCTAGTGTCCATGCGCACACTCCCTATTTCGCTTCGTCGATATTACTAAAGACCCATAGGGCTGACTTCCACTTCTTACGGGGGACAATACGGCCAGCCTTCTGAGCAGCATTCCTAATAGTTCTAATACCGTAGACCTTGGACAAAATTAGTGATTGTTTTATTAAGTTTTGATATTTGTATTATGTCAGATTAGTATTATGTCAGATTAGTATTCATAATATGTATAATTGTTATTCCTACCTTAATAAATACTTTACTTTTCAAAAATACATTTTTACGTTCTCCTCGTTTCTTTAAGATTGTGAATGAACCATTAGTCTCACATAGTTCGTTCTGTACATCATTTAAAGCAAATTAAATGTACTACAACTCCCTTTTAATTTTTTTTATAATAGAGCTAGCAATTTTACCAATAATTCGCTCCGGACAGGAGCAAAACCTGAAATTGAAGTTTTTCGGGAAAAATAGACCATCTTTAAAGAGTCATAACTTGGTTGCTATACGCTTTAGAGAGCTGTGTTTGGGCTTAAATCCTTGCAAATTTAATCAATTTTAAAAGCTATTAAGCTTTGTTGGTCGATAAATGCATAGTTTTTGAGTTTTAGACCTGAAAGTGAAAAAAGTCCGAAAATATCGCAGTTTTTGCCCACAAGTCAGATTTGTTTGTGTTCGTTACGGAATAGAAATTCGTAGTAAAATAACTTATTTGCAGATGGGCTGCCTTGTTTCGTCCCGGCGTTTGCCTTATGCGCTTATTACACATTCCTAAATTCAGTGACTGAATTCAGAAACAAAAAGCGTGAGAGCAAATCAAAGTGGAATGTATTGCTCATAGAATAAGGTCCATTTTTGTATCTCGGATTTTTGATAAGCGGAGCGACGCGTGATTAATGTAAGCGTATTAATATATTATAGGTGTGTGTTATAGAATGGTTATAGAGATGTGTGTCATTTGAAACTCAGTATGTACTCTCTGCTTCTGTAGATAATTTTTTTTCTCTGTGCTCTCGAGTAACCTCTCTTACGCTATTCCACAGTTATTACATCTGGCCACCCTGATTTGAAATGTCGAATCTGACTGTGATAGATCGCCTTTGAAGTAGGGACGCCAAGGTAAAAATATTATCGACATTATTTAACTGTTTCGACAATTATGGAATTAAAATACCGTTTTAAAGTCAAAACCAATATAAATTCTGATACCTTTACACGATTTACAAGATTTATGTAGAAACTGTGAGCTCCATAAATAAAAAAATTAACTTCTAAAACAGTGGAACAATGTCCTAGAAATAATACCTACCTTTACCTTCCACAATAATTACATGATATTTATAGCGTTACATACAAAATACAAATACTGTATAAAGTAGTGTTTTTTTCCTTTTGTAGTAGTTGTTTTTGAAAGAAGCTAAGAAAACAAGTTCGTACGTACATCCGCTTTGGACCGTTAGAATTATATAGAAATTGATACTACATTATGTCGATAGCAATAAATAAATATTAAAAATAATTTTAAATAATAATAATTAACATAACCTAATTATTGTAATAATTATAGCGTTTAAAAAATATTGACGATATGCAGGTATCGATTCTTTTCTGAACAAAACATCGATATTTCGATGTATCTTTCATTTTAGGCCCAACCCTAGTTGTTTTCAAATCAACTCACTCAACGGCTTTACGTTAGCTTTGGAAGTTAATTTATTGTCGAATTTCCAAAAAAATAATTCTAATTGGATTACGAAATACATTGTATTGTATCTTTTCGCTTTGTTTTACCTGTAAGTCTTAAACAAAATGCCACCAACAGACGCCAAAGTGCTCCAAACAGTTTCAGCGGCAAAACCGAACCCGCGAAACAATGTAAACATGTTCAAAATATTCCAAAATGTGCAATTCAATGTTGTTCAGCACAAGAAATACGTGAAAGAAATGATGAAACTTTACAAGAAGGTTAGTAAAAATCACAGTGAACTCCAAAGTGCTCTTGATTCGACTGGTTAAGCCGGTTGGTGGATTTTACTGTAGTTGTAAAGTCTAGGATCCGCTCAAGTCAATGGTGGATTACAGTATTATACTCCAGAGTGTTAATGGATCCACTGGTGGACTCTGGGCAGTGGCAATCTACTGCCAGACTCCACCAGAGGAAAACGATTGGAGTGTACGAAGGGGATGTTGAGGCGAAAAGACTAAGTTTTTTAAATTGCCCCATTTCGTATCCTCTTGCATGCTTGTTGCTGAATGTATTTTATAACTATCTTTGTGTTTTAAATTAAAGATATTATAAATAAGGTATACAATATACAAGCAGCCAAAATTAAACTACACTAGTATTAAATTAGATATATACACCCTAATTGTTTAACTAAAATACATCACATATAATTTTGTACCTTTGTTTCCTTAAATAAGTTCCTATTGACAGCGATCACTCTAATGTTTCCATAGCTAGATCAAGAGACCTTCAGAGAAAGCTTCAAAAATGCACTACTGTATCTTTTTACCTTTGGAGATACAAGTGCTAATGTAGATAGAGTGGTACAGTACGTGGCCAGTTTTTGCACTGCTTTGGATGATGAAGAAGAATTCCTGCTGTTCATATTCGATATCATCTTTGAGGTAAGTGATAAGATAATAAATCAAATTTATTTGTTTCATTAATTAGAAATACATGTAATTTTTTTAATACCACTATTGTGGCAAACAAGTTTGCAGCCTGGCTGATGGTAAGCAGTTACCGCATTTTACGGATGTTTGCAATACCAGGATATCACTCCTGTGTTGCCGACAGTATAAAACCTTTTCACCCTTTTAGAAAAAATGTCTCCAAGCAGCTTATTTCACTCCACAACCTCAGTGTGTGAGGGAAAAGTTTCTTCGGTTGAAACAGTTTGCGTAATAAAAATGTTCAGAATTAAGTTTTAACTCATTACTTTTAGTCTTTAGATGACACTTACTACATTTATTGGTATTATTTGGATGATATTCCTTATTTAATTTTGATTTTTAATTTGCAGTGCCAATGTGTTTCCGGGCAATCAGTAAGGTACCGTGCTAGTCAGCTCCTGGCCGCAGTGTTGTCAGCTCTTGGGGCAGATGCCTGCCTGGATGATAACTTGTGTGACAAACTGCTGGCTTCACAGGTAATTAATCACTTTTTAAATTTTGATGTTACCTAAGTGCAAGGTCCATAGAACTGTGTCTTAATCTCACTCTGAAAATAGTAGAAAATTTAGGAGTGACAGAAGCAGTAAACACATTCAGTATTTGTTGCCATTATTCTACAAAGTGGCTGGTCCACATATGCGTACATGACTATGTAATTTTTACCAATTTAAAATTTGGAAAAAATTATTATGTATCTTTAGCAAAATAAAAAAAAATTATATTAAGCAAAATATTCTGAAGTAATTTTGTTTTACTGATATATTTTTATTTCAAGGCCACCAAAGCCATGTGTAATCTCTACTGTACATATTGCAGGTTTTTGAGAGTACTTGGAGCAATTCGAAAGCTCAGCTATTGCGTTTTTCCATTACTATACACTTTCGTAGGTATTTGATAAGCATTTATACATAGTATAAAACAACAAACAACTGTCCCTACACGCTCAGATTTTGAAACTACGCAACAGATTTTAATGCGAATTTCAACAATAGATAGAGTGAATCAAGTGAAAAGTTTATAAGCAAGAAAATACGGTTAGGAGGGGGTTAAGTAGGTATAGGGATGTGTGTTTTTATGTAGTGTTTTTATGCAGTACTAGTGAACCCCTCACCCTACTGCATAAAAACACTGTCCCCACCCCCAACAGCTGGATAGGCTACAGGACACCCGCGGCGCGGTACGGTGCCGCGCGGCCCTAGCCCTACAGCGGTTGCAGGACCCGCCTGATGACGAAGTCACGCGCGCCTACCGCTTCCACATGTGCTGCGACCCCAGCTCTTCGGTCAGACGGTGAGTTCACGCATTCTCCACAGACAGCGGGTCTAGTCAAGATGCAAAGCGCAGTTGCAACTCTGCTGCTACTGACGACCGGGACTTCGTTCGGCTACGTTCGGCAAGAGCTCGTACGTCGGCGCAGTACTATTACGAACGAAGAACTTTGGACGCCGGCCGACCGTAGCCGACGGATTCTGAACGTCAGTCGCAGTGGAATCGCTATGTAGCAATTTGTTTTTGGCTAGACCCTCAGCCATGCTCCATCTTCGGCCGCATCGTCACTTGAGTAGCTCAACAGTTAATATCTTTTTGCCATGCAAAAGATCCAGCAATCAATGCAACATTTGAAATAAAGAATTTTTAATTTCTTCGAATCTGGGTGTTACATGTATTATAAGTATTTATATAAAAGTATATTAGTAGTTCGTCAGTGGTCTTGTCTAGCACCCATCACAAGCTTTGCTTACTTTGGAACTTTATTTATACAATATAACCACAACACCTTACAACAAACGCACCCTACAATCTTTACAAGTCTTCCGTCCTAAACCTAGTCCTTGAAGCAATGGGAACGACTAGTAACCTACCATACACCACCAGCTAATAAAACTCCCATATCCCCAGGGCGGTGTTGATGTCGATAGCCAAGACACGGCTGAACGTCCCTTTCGTGCTAGAACGCCTCTGTGACGTTGACGAGGCGGTGCGTCGCGCCGCGTTCCTTTACATCGCTGCGATGCCTGTCACACAGCTCAAGGTCACGCAGAGGATACTCACACTTAAGGTATAGACGACTAGCTTTCTCGGGGATCCCGCGGGGATATATTGTGAGAGTGTAGGGGAATAAAAGCATAAGGACATCCTCATGTGCACTGTCTCCGTACCAAATTATATCATAATCGGTTTGGTTAAAGCCGTTATTTATATTATTTACAACGTTATGTACTACTACTATGATACTAGCTTTTGCCCTCGACTTCGTACGCGTAAAATTCCGTGACAAAAAAGTTCCGGGATAAGTTATAGCAAGTGCTGCGCTCAATTTCATCGAAATCCGGTAAATAGTTTTTGCGTGAAGGAGTTACATATCGCGGCGCGTAAGTTGAACTATGACCTTGAAATTATGTTGTAAAATACTATTATCTAATTATAAAAATATATATATATATTTTTAATACGGTGTTTCGTTTAAGATTTTTGAATTTCCCGGTCAACCGCGGAGCATTCCGTCGAAGTCTTATGTCCACAATTATATCTGCGCGGACGACCGCCATTTAGGCTCAACTTACGCGCCGCGATTTGTACAAAAAAGAATAAAAAAATTGTGGCAAAACTGGACCCTTAACCCACGCATGAACCACGAACCATAGTTATAAATTTTTGAGATTTGTATAGCTTAAAGCCCAATTATTATTGATACTAAAACCAGGTAGGCCTAACGGAGCGATCGCCGCGCGTTCGCCGCGTGGTCGAAGAGATCCTCATCCCCGGCTGGCTGGCCACCTTCAAGGGTAACATCGTGGATCTGCTGAAAGCTATAAGGCTGGATGACGCCCAGAACGCTAAGGATTCGCAATATGTAGCTGGAAAGCTGATGGATTCGCTGTTCAAGTTAGTTCGTATTCTGTTAATCTTGTTTAGCTCATTTAACCGTTTTTTTATAAGAACTAGCCAGGAGTTTGGCCGTTTTCTCACCTGGTGGTAAGTGACGAACATGCCTCTCTTGCCTTGAGGGCGTCTATATTATAATGATCAGGGAACACTCGTAAGCAACGTGTTCCATTCCTTAGCCGTTCGCATTATAAAGATTGGACCAAAGCGACTCGTGCAGATAGTTGGAAGATCCACGACATAGAGATGAAACGTTCGCCCGGATCGCGTCTCCCGAGTATTCATTGCGGGTCACAAATCATCCTCTTTGTTTTCGAGAGATGTTTTTGCTTGTTCTTTTGAAATGTTTTCGAAAATGACCTAAGTGACAGATCTACGCATATTCAAATATTTCCTATTCCACATAATTTCCAGACGCCTCCCAGTATCGGAGCTGCTGGAATGGCTGCCAACTGACAAGACACTGCGCGTGATACCAGCTGAGAAGCTAAACAAGGAGACGGCATTGTACTGGCGACACCTGGCCCAGCACTTGCAGGCCATCGACGACGACGAAACCCTGGAGACAGTGTTGCCAGACCTGGTAGTCCTCACCGGGTACATTAGGGCGTGAGTTTTTTATTTTGTTAACTATTTATCGAATAGTAAACGTCTCGCGCAAACCTGCAAATTGCGTAGAGAACAAATTTGTGGCCATGCCACCTTCGCCAGGTACGGGGAAGAGAGGCCAGCCAGTTAAGAATGATACGCGTGCCAACAAACTCACCACCAAGTTTGCTGAAGGCCGACCGAAGTGGGTTAGAAGAAGTAGGAAGGGGAACCCCGGGGCCCTCGCTCGCGTGAGCTCAACCGGGAATTACACAAAGATGATTATGATGGAATAGTGAATAGTCTTGCACTGCCTCGTAGGTTCCCGCGGTAAAGGTGTGGTTCGGCAGCCATGTGGAACGTTGTTACACCATACGAGTCGTAAATATGACATGACCTGGTATCCGCTTCACATGAGACCTCTTCCGAACCGGTCTTTCACCGCCGGAACCTACAGAGTTAAGCGTTTCACCTGTTATAGAAATAGCTTTCATCGTATTTTCGCCTCATTGCTCTAGTAAATCCTGTTTAGATGTAAATAGTGCATTTACATTGTAAGTATATTCCAATTATCATTAATAAATTGGTTAACAGCGCAACGAGCTCGCCACTCGTTAGGTGTGCCACCTAATACCTTGCCAAGATGTCAATCGCTTCATTGCGATTGACGATAGGAATTTGGCGGTAACGTTTGGACAGCTTCGCAGGGTCCGCAGCACTGTAATGCTCTAAAAGTTCTGACCGAACGTAGCCAACAAGTTCCGAATAGCTACGAATTGATGGTCATCATGACTAGACCCGCTGTTTATGCTAGTCACTCACCAAATGCTGCAACCGAATCTACGCTAAATGGGCGGTTTTATAATTTGTAACGTGACAATATAATCGTGGACGTGCACGATATAAGGGAGAGGTGGCATGAAAGGGACACCTATTGAAAGGGATACGTCAAATACCATATCGAATCGCTTTGTTTAAATAGGTTTTAAATAGATACAAGTTGAATTTAGCAATGCAACTTGTTTAATGTGTTTATGAGTATTGCGATGTCAAAATAAATATCAATGTCTACGTCAAAAACACTACAACAAAATTATCCCTTAATATCGTCACGTTACAAATTATAAAAGCGTCCATTACTTATAAAAACAAAACCGCTATTCACCATCCCCATCTCCACCCCAGCATCATAGAATCCCCGTGTCCCGACCAAGCTACCGACCCAGTGGGGTTTGGCACTCGGCAAGCCGTGGTGAGGGAACTATCGCGGCTGGTCCGCGTGTACGACGCGGCCGACCCAGCCGGCAGAGAGGCTTTGAGGAGTATGGTCACTGATGCGTTGACTGGTGAGTAAGGACATACACACTTACGCCCGTATCTGGTAGAGGCAGGCAGAGACGAGAGAGAGCTACGACCCTGACGCATCTCTTTTTTTCATTCCACATTTGCATATTTGCTCTTCCACATTCATACGTCTTCGTATCTAGTAGTATGTTATAATAACAATCTTTGTCATCAATAGGCGCTCCACAGCATCACTGCAAAAGGCCTCAGGAGATAGCTCATGATACAGGAGTGGTTATCGTTTTGAGCCACCTGCTTGATTGGAGATCGCAGTACATTTATTCATCTCACGCTTACTATCAGACAGCTTGTTTGCCACCTTAGTGGTATATAAAAAAATCTTAAGCTACTGTAATTACTTGTCCCAACTGATTCCAAAGTTGGAAATACTCAATAGAAAATGCTGCTGCCCATTTACTGGTTTACGGAGGCAATCGATGGCCTGCTTATGTATCATTAAACTCTGTTATTATAGCCCCCGTCAAGTCAGCCAATGGATAAGGAAGTAATGTAAAATGTGGTCTGGTAAGAAATCGCGGGCAAAAGCTATTTCCACTCTAACGAAATCGCGGTAAAAACCTAAACAAATAAATATGTTTGGACACACAGCGCCATCTAGCTCTACAGTAAGCAAAGCTTGTATTATGGGTGTTAGATAACTGAAAGCTTAATAGAAACGAACACACATCCTTATCTACCTCTACCATTCTCTCCCGCACACAGGCGACTACGGCCCCCTGGACCAGGAAGTGATCCGCGCCCTGGTCGAGGCTCTAGAGATGGTGATACCCGAAGTGTATCAGCGTGTTGAAGTGGTCTCTGGCGTGCTGTCGGCTTTGCGAGACCCGCCGGAGCCCGAGCCTGTAGAGGCTTTGCCCCCGCCGCCGCCTGTCGACGATATCAAGGTCAAGATGGAGGTAAGTGTAGTAGGGGTACACTAGGTGGCGCTACTGAGATGGCAAGCAAGCACACGCCTGTAATTGTTAGTTGTGAGCAGACAATTACCAGCGTGAGATGACCTCTTTGTGTGCGGTGTGTCGGTGTATTTGGTGGTTCAAGTTTTGCTGGTAATTGTCTGATTTTGCCGTGGTTGCGGGGCGTGCTCTCGATGTTACAAAAGTCGCCGGAGCCCGAGCCCGTAGAGGCTTCGCCCCCACCGCCCCCCGTAGACGATATCAAGCTCAAAATGGAGGTTGGTATAATAGAATAATAATATGGACATTTATTGCCACAACACACCACGACACAAAAAAAAATATACATAGTTAACAATAACAATACAAAAAACAAGGAGAAATAAAATATATATTGTCCTACGTAGATAAATGTGTGAGACCAATGTGTGTTGCCAGTGATGACTTACGGAACTGAATGCAGTGGCAGTGGGCAGGGCACATAGCTCGAAGAACAAATGCCGTTGCGGCAGTAAAGTTCTCGAGTGGCGACCACGTACCGGAAGACGCAGGCCTCCTACAAGCTGGACCGACGACCTGGTAAGGATCGCAGGTACCAGCTGGATGCGGAAAGCACAGGACCGGCCTTTGTGGAGATCTCTGGGGGAGGCCTATGCCCAGCAGTGGGCGTCTTCTGGCTGATATGATGACGTAGATAAATAATGTCGCGGCGGCCAGTGCCAAAGGGTCCCACTCAGCTTGTGAACCGCGAGGCGTCTCACAGCGCAGGTTTTCTGTGGGCCCTGGTGCGACATGGGGGAATAGGGCTACACTAGATAGAGCTACTACGATGGCGAACAAGCGTACGGCCTGTGTTCGAACTCAGACCATTACCAGCTTAAAGTGACCTTTCTGTGACTTGAACCACCAAATACACCAACACACCTGATAAGCGTAGGGCCGGCGACGCCGCCAACGCCTCTGACTTTGATAACCACATAAAACACACACCACGCCAACTTCTGCGGGTCTAGCCAAGATGCCAAGGGCAATTGCCGATCGTAACTTGTCAGCTACATTCAGTCAGCTTCGTAGCGTTCGTAACCAATCAACTTCCGATCGACAGTCGCGATATAATCCTTATGGAGCGTTTGGCATATAAGAAAGACCCGCTGACCTGACTCTGTGCTATGGATTTATAAACTTTGAAGCGATCTTGCTCTCCAATACCACGGAAGTTTGTTGATATCGATGGCAGAAGTCACATTTATTTATTTACCGTAAGGCACTAGGTATATAGAATAATAGATGCCTATAGAATAATATATTGGTACTGTGTATCTATGTACGCTTAGATCTTTTAAACTACGCAACGGATTTAATGCTGTTTTCAACAATATATAGAATGATTCCAGAGAAAGGTTTATAAGCAAGAAAAAAGGGTAGCTAGGAGTAAAGTAGTGAACGAAGTCGCGCCGGGTCCACTAGTAGATTATACACGGTATATTTACTTTGTTGCAGAGGGCAAGGCTACGCGTGTCATTGAATGTGGCAATCGAAGCGCAAGAGGAGGCAGTCAGGGACCAAAATTACTCTCTAGCCGCCGAATGTAAGGCCAAGGTAAGGATATGGAAATATACTACACGTACAGTGCAAGAAGTGGTGTCCCTTATGCCAAAAGAACTCGTCCTTCACCCCCAAGGAATTTTTTATACAGGTGTTACATAATATATGTATGAAGCCGTAAACTGGATGGAGTGCTAAACGTATTAAAACGATAGGTACAATTATTTCTGTCATACGAGGAATAGTTGTAACTATTATTCACAGTAGTGCTAAGGAATATGATTTTTTAGGTGGTCACGCACTTATGCTATTGCATTGTACATAAATTTCTTTTATATGTGTGTTTATATAAGAAACAACAACAAAACATTTTCATCGATTAGGTGGAGGAAATACAGAAGAAAATTGACGACATAAGCACGCCTGCACCGCCGCCGCCGCCGCCGCAACCCATACAGGTGAAGTATAACTTCTGTACCATAAAGAAAACAATTGAACCTTACAAAATTAACCTTTTGATTGCCAGTTACTAAACTAAGGCGCTGTCCTTTTAGCGACTACATTTCGCTACCGATTTCGGTAGCGTCTAGCGTCGTGGGACAACATTTGTCTTAAACCCAGGGGTCGATTCTCTCGCTGTGATATCTAAAATTCAACATTTGCTCTAGCCAAAAAACTGTACTGAAACGTCACTGAAATTGATCTTCGACAATATACGACTGTCGACTATCTTCATAGTTGAGAAAATTGCTTTTGCATTTTTCAATGTCATTATTAATGGAGATTTGTGGCTAGAAAAATGTCAAATTGGACTAGCGCAAGACATAGGGCCCTGGCGTTCAAAGGGCTAATACTCTCTGGGCTAATACGCTAATACTCATGAACAAAAGTAACTACTCTCTTCCATAAACATTATTAATACTTAAGGTGAGCTAGCGTCTCTATGGACGCGCATAGTAATGTTAGCTGCTTTTATACTGGTTTTGGGTAGGTTGTTGAGCTGCCTTCTGTTAGAATCAAACACATACAAGCCATTGATATTTTCTAAAACGAAACTCCTTACAATGTATGTACTAAAAATATTGGCAAAAATTAACACACTAACGGCAGAACTAATAATTAATTATTTAGACTTTCGTCTGAATGCCTTCCCTTATAAAAACACAGCTCCTGGCTGAAGGGTTCCCCGTGCCAGCGTCATCTACGGCGCTAAGCCCGAACTATCATGGTATTTTTCATAGTGTTGCTAACACTTCTGTACAATTTATTCTAATACATACAAATAAATAAATAAATCCATCTTTCTATAGCTGCTCGACTTACACGTTACCTATCCTAACCCACGCAGACAATAAGAGAAAAGGTGTCAGACTCGGATACGCTGAACAAATGCCTCACGATTCTGAACAGCGCATTGGACTCGCCCCAAGTCAAGACGATCACGCCGATGCTGCAAATGATCTTCAACGAATTGGAGGTATGGTTGAAATTTTATTTTGTTCATTTGAAATAATATAAGAACTTTTCTTACAATATGTCATGAGTGATCGTGACTCTACATTACAAGCCAAAAATTTATTTTATTTTAATATGTCTATTTCTTGAATATTTTATTATGTCCAAGCAAAGAAACAATCTTTTTTTGATAAAGTGTGGAGATCTGATAAATCAGACTGCAAATACCGTTTTCCGATTGGCTAAAGTCACCACCACCATCATCCTAGCGGTCAATCCCGGCCAGGGTCCGCTTTCCTGCTTTGTTAATAGCTAATGTCATCGCCATCTTGTTTTTATTTGATACGATAATTTTTTTTCCGTTACCCGTTAGGTGGAGATCTTCCAAAACCCGGACGTATTACAGAACGCCCTTCAAACCGTCGCGTTGTACGGAATGCTGGACAAGGACTTCGCGAGGGAGAATAAAGCGTTTTTCTTCACAAATGTAAGTCAGATCCAGTTGTAATTGATCCAGATCCAGTGGGGGAGGAGAGGTGGCATCACGAGACTTTTCTTATTTTACCGATTATTTGACTTATCCCTTTCATGCCACCTCTCCCCTTTATCGTGGATGTCCACGATAATATCGTCACGATACAAATTATAAGGCGCCCATTTCTTATCGACACTATTCCTTCCCTTAGGATTTTTAAATTCGTGTAGCGTGTGAATTCCTGCTGGGTGTAAGCGCTCTTCGGACCTATTACCTGTGCTGTAGAAGCCATTTTCGTGTAACTTCGTGTTCAATTCGACAGTACTAGCTACAGAATAGACTACTATTGCTTTCCCATGTTCAACAGTTCATTAACCCCGCCTCCAATGAGCGTTTCGGCGATTTCAAATACAGCAAATACTGCCGCGCAATAGGACAGAAACAACTGCTGTAAAATGACGCATATATTTCAGCCAATGACTGGGCTTTATTTTGACATCAGACCTCACATTACAGTAACGCCATCTCGTAGATTTTGGAATCGCGAACACCTTCATTCGAACGGTTTATCCGCTATGCCCTACCTCTCTAAGCTGCAAGCAACTCTCGACCCTATCTCTAATACAATACAAATGCCTACTTTCCCTATTATGTGACCAGCTGATCGATACCTCGAACGAGGAGGTGGTGCCGACAGTGCTGCAGTGCCTAGTGGACCTAATGTGCGTACACGGCGCACGGGTCTTCGAGGACGGACCCGCGCCCCCCTCGCGCCGCGGGACCAGGGACCCGCAAGGACCCGAGGAGAGTAGTGAGTATATGACTCGTTTTATTATTAGGTCACCACATTCACACGTCTTCTCATGCATTTACACGGGTTGAGGGTATCCTCAACCTTGAATAGGAGGAGGAGTATTTCTGAATATCTCATTATTGTTGATCTGCTCTCAAATCGCAGGTTCAATCAGCGAGTCAATGACTTCGATGTCGCAGGACCACGGCACGGCCATAGAGATTCTACTCAAGATAATGGATAACACGGTGAGATTTATCGAATATTGACTTTTGTTACACGAATCTTTCTGTAGCCAATGATAAGAACAGGATTCCATGCTAAATCACTTGCGTTCATGAAAATATATGCAATCGTTTAGCTGTGATAAAAATACATATTACCTCTTTTACCTATAACGTTATGTACAGTCTGGCAAGAAAGTTGTGAAAAGGAACTACTGCTCTTGCAACAATGAATTTCTATCAAACTGAATACTTCTACTGTCAAGTTGTGGCCCTCAAAATGTTCGCTACTTTCTTGTCAGACTTTAATAAAGATATTTTTATGCTGAGCCTCATCATTTCAAGTCTTATTATCTTTTAGACTCGCAAAAACCCTAATTTTTATTTTTGTTTTCATTTTTATTGTGTGATGTTACAGTCCGCGACGTATCGACTGATCATCGTCGAAGGTCTGTGTCGACTGCTGCACTTGGGACATCTGGAATCGTCCTCTATACTCAGCCGGTTGCTATTGCTCTGGTTCAATCCTGCTACAGGTAACGACATAAATTAAAGTAAGGTCGATGTACTAGATCACGTTCGACATCTGTCATCAAAGTTCATTTAGTTCAAAATATTAGGCGCAAGGAAATGATGACAGCAGTCAAATGTGTTTATTAAATTTATAAGTCTATTAAATTGACCCTCATTTACGTAATCATTGTTTCACAGATTATGAATAAAAGCATAAAAAATGTTTACACTTCCAAGGGGGGCTGACGTATTAATTTTTACTAGCCCGTTGGTACCACCGCACCGGCGAGTAAGCTCTTGTCACTATCAAAATACCTCTGTTCTATTGACTAAAATTTAACTGTCAACTTTGAGCTTTTATTGATACTGATCAATCTCTCACAGTCGAGTAGCTCCATGATTTGCTTTAGCCCTCTTTGGTAGTTTTCTTTCGTTATTTATTTAACTGTTTCACAGCATCTATTAAATTGTAAATAAAATGTTGTCTTGATTTTAGTCGACGAAGACATGCTTCGGCAGACGATCGGCGTATTCTTCCAAACGTTTCCAACGTGCGTGGACACAGCTCAAGAGCAAATACAGGTATGGTTATTTCACTATTTAGGACGCTTACCGTCGGGTGGGCTGTCTGCTCGTTTTTCACGTCATAAAATCATCCTCGAACTATCTATAACTATTGTGATGGGTGACAAGGGCACAAGATTTTGACGGACTGATGTTAAGACAATGATATTCATCATCTCGGCCGCAGGACGCCCTCTGCTGGCAATAGACTAGTATCAGACGTTCCGTTTTGGCGTCTATTATTACTTATAGGCCTCCCCCACACATTCCAAACCGATGGACTCCATGTGAGATGACACTATAAAATAAATACATAAATAAAATAAGCCTTTATTACTGTTTAAAGACACTAACACAGGCTAATTGTCCCCAGCTAGCGACGTTGCCAACCCTCCGAGCGCTGGCCAACGCGCCCGCCAGCTCGCCGTTGGCTGAAATCGATCAAGAAGCCGTCGTGAGGTTCCTGGTCTCCCTCACCAGGGTCAACCACGAGGTGAGTGGGAATGTGGGCTGTGGAGAGAGTACTTCTTATATGTTATACCAGTATCTGGTATCGCCAATGCGTGACCCACCACTAAAACCCATGCGTTGACTCAAATTAAATCAAATTATTTATTTTCCACGCACAATTTAATTATTCTTCAGATATAAAATGTTCCTTATAAATTACTTGAACACTAGGTACCTATTATACAAATTATAAAAAAAAAAATTGGCGTGTACCAAAGGTATCAATTTCAGTATAAGCTGAGCAGACTCTAAGGACTTTTCAGCACTGATTTTCAGCTGGCCTCTTTCTTCATTTAGTTTTACTCTTCTCACTGTCACTAAGCCATAAGTAAAAAATTATTTATTAAAAACATAATTCACAACCTTTTTTTTTTAAATAGGCTCGTTGCTCTGTCAGAAATAAGGAAAATGTCATTCCACTGCCAAAGACACGGTTCCCCAAATATACAGTCCATGGAGCACTAAACACTTTTCTCACCGGCAGGACTACAAAATTTTTATTGGATATTTTTTCCTAGTCCGGGCGAAGTGGAGAAGAAAGAGTCGGAAGCCCGGGATTAACCGCTCGGAAGATTATGATGATTGAAGAAATTTCATTGTGGGATAAGCCCGCCTTTGCTTTGTAAAATTATACCTTTGTAATTTTTGTACTTATTTATTATGCAATAATGAGTTTAGCTACCTGGAAATCCTTACGTTCCAGCTCTCAGACAGCCAGGGCGCGATGGCGATGCTACTCAGCCACCACCTGTCCCGCTCACCTGCCTCGGCCGAGGCAGCGCTGGCGTGCCGCATGCTGGCTCTATTGTCCCCGCCGAGGGACGCGCGCCTCGCCAGCGAACTGGCAGTGCTGCTGAGGGGAGCTTGTGCTGTGAGTCTTTGACATTTACATGCTGTCTTAGCTACCGTGTATACAGCTCTTTAAACAGGTAGACAAGTATGGAAGATGGCGTTGCTGCTTAGAGGGGCTGGTAGACGGGCCCTGGGGCACAACGCCAAGATGAATCTAGCATCTTAGACAATCCACGTCCTGCTCTCAGACAGTCAGGGCTCGATGGCGATGCTCCTCAGCCACCATCTTTCCCGCATGCTTTCCTTGCCTTCCCCGCCAAGGGACGCGAGCCTTCCCCGCCAAGGGACGCGAGCCTCGCCAGCAAAATGGCAGTGCTGCTGAGGGGGGCTTGTCCTGTGAGCCTTCTTACCAGTTATTTGCTCGCTTAGCTACCGTATTTCTAGCTCTTGAGAAAGGCGATGCTGCTTGGAACTTGTATGGTGAGTCCTCTTATCACCTGATCAACACAGTCTCAGGGCTGTGAATCTTCTTACGACGTATGGTCTCTTACCTACGGTATTTACTAGCTTTACGATGCTGCTTAGAACTTGGATGGTGAGACCTCTCATCACTTATTCAACCCAGAGTCTTAGGTAATCTACATCCTGCCACCTGTCTCCGCAGATTGAGGAGCAGATGACTCGTGTGTGTGTCTTAGTTACCGTGTATCCAGCTCTTTAGATGGGTAAGGAGCGACAGCGATGCTGTTTAGAGGGGCTTGTATGGTGAGTCCTATCATCACCTGGTCAACCCAGTCTTAGTTAATTCTCATTCAGCTCTGCGACAACCAAGGCGTGATTGCTAGGGACTAGTCCCCTAAACCCTGCTCTTAGATAGCGCAGGCGTGATCGCGATACTGCTCAATCACTATCTATCGCGGCAAACCCATCTCCAACCTATGACCCACCGACTTTATACGGATCGCTTGCGACCGAATCACGGGAGATGCGGGTTGTACTTGCTAGCAGGGATGTCAGCCCTTTAATAGAGAGTGTAATAGAGGACTTCATTTGTAGGCAGGTAAAAAGTGTACGTAAAAGAGGAATATAATACAACGGTATACTATGACACATACTCGGTACTAAGGATGTGAAGTACTCTTCAGGCGTCCAAACTAAAATATTTATATTTGCAGGACCTACCAGATAAGCAATCCGCCCGCAACCTGACTCGGTACCTCGGCGCTTTGGAGGCGGCGGAAAGGAACAGCCTTGCAGCCGGAAAAATGTCCAACACCGGTAAGCCGCATACCGCACTGTAATTACCTAATCTGCCAAACCCTGGATCATGGTCAAGGCGGATCCCGGGCCCTCGTGCGCGAGAGCATAACCGGGACATTGACGCCAAGATGATGATGATCGGTAAGCTGCATCTTAGCTTGTTACGTCATACAAAACGTCACGCCTTTTAAACCCCCCACGAAATAAGTGGGGTGAGGAGTATCTGTGGCTTTGTGTTTGTATCTGTGACGTCGTAGCTACCCAATGGATGGACCGATTCGGGTGCGGTTTTCTCTGAAAGCCAATAGAAATGAAAGTTATATTTATTTTAAACTCGGACAATACTAATTACTTTCTGTACGAAATGTCAATCATAAGCACTAACCTACATTCAATTGACCTACTAACATCTATACCTAAGACACAAGTAAATTGCTTACCTAGTTTAGGCGTCTAGTTAATGATAAATGTAGCTTGTATCTACTTAATTTACTTAGCTTGAATAACTTTGTTTGTTTATTTATTTTGTTTATGTTTATTTTGTCAGGTTTAACCGATGGGACACTGCAGCCAGAAGAGACAATATCACACATTGGCCGAGCAACGACATCTTTGCGTAAGTAATAATTATACTCATGTAAACACTCTCTTCGGTCTTTCATGTGAAAACAACAGACTGTTTTGCTCGTAAACGTAATTAGAAAACTGTCTATAAGCAAAAGTTGTAGAGAATTTTATTAACATTACCTTAGTGTAAGAACATTTTTTTCTATAGGCCGCCGTTTTGGTATATTAAGCGAAATGCTGAAAAAGTTTTTCGAGCACCATTGGAGTAACACAGGCTTTTCTGTTGTGCTAACTTGGGTGTAAACTACTCTATAACCTTACAAAATAAAAATAAAAAACATTTTTGTATAGATTTATACTGGCCTATCCTTTATTTCGCTAGGTTTGACATTCAACGTTCGCCGGATGCGATCCACTACTGGACTTTTCAGCAAACTCTTTGCAAGTATGGCGCGATAGATAATTCCAATTATATTTTGTTTTTGTAATATATCATTTTTGTATTGTTTTATTTCATTACTTTACATTACATTTTACAGAAGTCTAACTTTTTCATGTTGTTAGTTTACATTAGTTAAATTAAATCCAGACTTTCAATGTTACCAGGAAGTTTAGTTTCGCTTTTTTTCATCGATAAAGATTAATATTGTTATAATACTATATATTTTTTTAATATACAATATTAGAACAATAATTTTTAATAGTCTACCATTATTAATTATAGACGTTTCATCGCGTGCGAGAATATTTTTAGTTACTTTGTATACTTATAGCTGTTCTTTCAAATTGTACCTAAAAATAGTTTTTGGTACACCAGCTCGGGTATTCTATTTTACCACCCCAAAATAGGCAAACCTAACACCTATCTAACCATTTCAAATCATTTTATCGCTAAATCGAAACCTAAGCGCAATAGGAACGTCCTGAATAAGACATTTTTCCAGGTCCTCCGAGCCGAATATTGTCGTATCACCGTTATTTATAGTATGTGATCCGTTCTACGTTCATTTAATTCAGTTATTAATTTATTTATTTTTCATATTAAATTTTTCCTACAGCACAGCCACTGGCGCGAAGCACGCACGTGGTCATCAACGAAACTGTGGAGGAGGAAGTGGAGATAGACGAGATATCCCCCGAACCTGTATCGAGCATACAAGAAGGTTTGTTTGCGCCGATTTCAAACGGTATTGGAAGTGCCTGTTATATTAAGCCCGAGATACATACATAAAGCTCACGTCTGTATGCCACAGGTGTCCCGAGATACACATGCCAGTAAAATGGGATAGTACCATGCTATTTACTGGCAAGTGCCGGCAACTCGTACTCTGTGCATACATTTGCCAGTAAAACTTGCGTGCAATTTACGTACTTGCATGCTTGTATTTGCATGAATATACACGTGCCAGATCTAAAAGATCTAGTCCCCGTAGGCTGGAAATTGGGCAGCAGCGTTTTCCATTGTTATATTTATAACACTGTGATCTCCAACCCGCCTGCCAAGCGTGGAGATTATGGCAATAACCTCCCCTTCCGTGAGAGAGGCCCTTAGTCCTGCAGTGGAGTGTTATGGGCTGTGATGATGTTGATGATGACTCATGCCAGTTCACGAGACAGTAATGATATAAAACAGCCTTGCCCACACTCTAAGAGCAAGCACCCCGCGTACCTAGCCTATAAAACGTAAATACCACTATAAATGAAAATATCGATCGACTCGATGCTACTGGCATGCCAGCAGTCGCAGCCTTGAATACACATGTCTGTAGCTGACGGTTTTGGATACCCCACTATAATTCGGCCAACCGATTCGGTGAAATCGATTACGGTCAATCGAACCAATGTATACAAGTCAATACAATAACATTCATAAGTTTCATTCATATATATCCACCATTTTCGGTCACATTTTTCCATGGTAGATAAGGTTACTATAGCTTTAAGTCCGCCCATGTACCTTAAGTGCAAAAAGTTTTAATTAATTTTCCGTTTTCGATTATTGACAATGCATTTTTGTCCCAGAATTTGATTAATCATTATATTTGACCCAATCTAGTAGGTTAATGGTAGGTGGATGACCAATCATCTATATTTGTGCCAGTTTAATTTAGATGAGAACTAAAAATAACTCGCCTAAGTGTATTATTTTGTGACAGCGTTCCACTATAAACTATACCAACACTCTTAACTGTACTTTCATGTCAGCAGAACCAACAGAGAAACCACAGTCGCCCCGCAACTCTTCATCGTCCGACTCCACAGAAGTGGACTCTCAAGACGTACCAACGGACTCTAGTAGCGACGTATCGCCTGTGAAGCGAGCTAAAATCACAAAAGGTAAAGATGTTGTTTTTGGCCGTTTTGTGTCCGGCAGAGTAGAATAGCACCAACCCCTTACACTGGTGGGTTTTCGAGGCAAAATATCTAGAGCTTTCGTATGCTGGCAAATGGGCAGCAACGTTTTCCATTGTTATACTTATAACATTACGATCTCTAACCCACCTACCAAGCGTGGAGATTATGTGTGTCTGCTATGGGCTGTGTTGATTATTTGTTCACAAACCCTTCCAGAATAGTTTATTAGTCTGAAAGGCCTATTGCACTTTCTGGAGAAATTGGTATATACACCAACGTAAAATTGGCGCAAGGTCGTCAACGTGCTGAAAACTGCCTGCCGTATGAAATTTTATCTATTTATTTGGATGATCATCGATTCTTCGTCTTCCCGTTTCTTTTGCCGAGACTTGATCCCGTAGTGTTTTCCCGAAGCCTGATCCACCAAATATTAATGGGCACTGACGTATTTTCGCTCACCAGTTGGAGCCACCGACGATTAAGTCCATGCCTCTGTCAAAGTAACGCCATTCTATTGGTTCTATTGGTATTAAATACTACTGTCAACTTTGAGCGTTTGATTCTGACCAATAGGACCAATATTTCAAAAAAAGGACATCACGCTCCAGGAGCGTCACCTAGAGGAATTTAGATTCGCGTCAGCCCCCATTGCCAAATTAATTTTAACTAAAAACTAAATCCGCTGTAAAAACGTAATAAAGAATCATCATCACAGCCCGTAACAGTCCACTGCAGGACTTAGGGCCTCTCCCACGAAAGGGGAGGTTATTGCCATAATCTCCACACTTGGCAGGCGGGTTGGAGATCGCAGTGTTTATATAATACAATGGAAAATGCTGCTGCCCATTTTCCAGACTACGGAGACTCTTGATCTTTTGCCTCGAAAACATTAGTCGCCTTGTACGACACCCATGAGTGTAAGGGGTTGGTGCTATTCTACTCTGCCGGACAATACACGGCCAATAAAGAATAATTAATTAATTATTATTAACATTTAATTAAGCTTTTTTTTGAATGATCAGTTTTCCAGTAGGTACTGTCAATTGGTTTCAGCAAGCATCAATGGATGACGCTCTCATAATTTTGGTAATTAATCTGTATGGTTGTGGCATTGATGTCATGCAGCCAACTATAACTAAACTTAAAAATTAAAATTTTCTTCATATAAACATAACTTTTCAAGGTTGAATTGTTATTTATTGATTTTGATGAAGGTTTTATTATTACATAATAATTGTATGACTATGTAAAATATTTACTAAATAAATGAATGTGAATATGAATAATATGAATATTGATTGATAGCTGTTCTATTCTAGCAAAGAAAAAGAAATCCCCCGCAAAGAAACAGGACAAACAGGACAATAAAAAGTCGGAGACAAAAGAGAAAAAAGGCAAAGAGAAGCAAAAGAAAGATGATACGGAAAAGGGTGTCAAGAGAAGCAGATCCCAGCGTTCGTTGGTCGACGTTGATAGAGGTATGTCAGTGTATTAAATGTCCACTTTATAACGATATCAGTCACTTAATAAGGGGGCAGAAGGCGATAGTTATATTGGACGTTACACCAGCTGTCACTCTGTGGAACGCCTAATTTTCACCTTATTCAAATGGTGGATCTCTTAAGTCATTTGTATTTTTATGCTACTCAGTGATTCTTATGTCACTCGTAGAGCCCAGCTGATAGTAAGCGATTACTGTCGCCCATAACGTCTACGATACGATTCTACATTTTTGTTACCTCCGTGGTAACAAAAATGCACAGTTTCGCTACCGCAAACGCAACGGTAGCGAAGCGATGCAGGTGAGAGGATGCTGTAACATCAATTTAACAACGTTGGATTAGAATGAGCCGTCTTCAAGGCTCGCTTCCCTCAAATAATAGTAGGTGGCGCGCACTAACGACTGACGACATTAAAGTAATTTATTGGCTGTATGGTATTGATATTTATCTTTATTTCGAAGCAATTCATTTTAGATTTTTGAATGGCAGTGCTCCTTGGTACTCAACTTTATAAAATTTTATTAATTGATTTCTGGTTGACCGGAAGAACTGTGTCTGTGTAACCTTAATGTCTGTCTTTGTCCTCTGACCTGCCTCTGACCTCATCAACCATTATGTTTAAATAAATAAATAAACTTAAGGGTTCTTAGGCACTTTAGCAAATAATAATTAATAACTAGTGTTTTAACGCAGTTTATTTTGTTCTGAGGCAATGAATGATGACAGTCACATATGATTTGCCGTATAACTAAAGTAATCATCCCATATAGTCAAAATATTATAATAACGTTTGAGTCCTTACAGCGCGCCTTCTACGTGAATTTTTGAGAAGCAGTTCTTTAAAACAGCTCATTGACGTGCTCGATAGAATCTTGACACCACAAACCCAATTTGCTAAATACTAGACCTTAAGCGATACCCATGAAGGATAATTTTGCATTGTGCATTCACCAACAGCCAAAGCCAACGCCGAAGCGAAAGCGGAAGCAGCGAAGCTCAAGGCAGCGAACGCCGAAGCTGAGAAGCCACCCCAAGATTTGGATGTTTCCAACGTCACTGTACGAAGGTCCATGCGGCCTGCGGCTGCCGAGGGCAAGGGCAAAGGGAAAGGAGAAAAGAAGGGAGGCAAGAAGGGGAAAGCAGGTAAGCTTACAATCTTAAAGTATTTGGTCTGGTAGTAACTTCTCATTTAAACTCGTCCAGCAGTGAACTTGCCTGTATATGTAATTGCCATTTATTTACCAGAAATATGTATAGCGACATCTACCAATGACTTTTACTGAGTTATGTACAATTAGTTGAACACTAACCGATGCTCTTTTACGGTAAGCGAAAACATAATAATGAAACCTGCACATTCTGGTACAGAGCGTAACCGTAATCCCATCTGGTCAGGTTCCCCTGTTAACAGTGTCACGGAGGGCAGATGGCAGTCTCTCCACCTCTGATCTGCCAAATCCTGGGTCATGGTCAAGTCGGACTCCGGGCCCGCGCTTGCGAGAGCACTGACGAAATATTGACGCTATGTCTTTCTTTGAGCCTACCGCAAAGTGTTTAATAGCACCTTCCGTACTATCGAGGATGGGAGATAGAGAACACTCATGTGAACCGCGGCCGGCTGGTTATGCTGGACTCGCAAGAGTCCACCAATAGTCAGGAAGGCTTTAGGTTTCATCAAATGGGTCACCCCAGGGATGGGGTGCGCACGTGAGGCCAAGATGATATTTTTTTATTTATGTATAGCAGCGCCGGCGGCGCGCGAGTCCACTGGGGTCCGCAGCAGCGCGGGCGACGGTCACTCCTTCTTCAGCGACAGTGATGAGGAACTGCACACCATAGTCTACGACAACGAGAATGTAAGTTTATATTTACAATACACCTCGCGTCATTCTTTATGGCAGCTCGGAAGTTAGCAGCGACCGCTTTAAGTACATTCCAAAACCAATAATGACATGATAATAATATGCGTAGTGCTATGCAAAAATTGCAAAATAATATTTTATTGGTGTGTTAAGTTATTAACTACCAAAAAGCACCATAATCCATCAAACAATTTCACTCGCAGCTAACTTCTGAGCCGCCATAAAGATTGACGCGAGGTTTAACGGTCGCCCGTAATATCTGCGATTTGTAGGTAACAAGAATGTAGAACCGCAAGTGCGTCAATGTGAGGACTGAGATGTAATGCCTCATACCTCTAATTGCGCTGGCTACCTTATTCTTCGAATCAGAACACAACAATGCAACATTGTCGAATGGCGTCAAAAATAGATTAAGCTTGATAGAGTGATAGATTTGATGTGATGCAGTGATAATGTTAATATTTGATATACAACCTCGGTATGTATTTCCACTTTTAAGTGCTAAAATATTATTATTATATTATCATATTGGCTACTATATCCTGGTATTGCCCATATGGTGGCAACTGAAATATCATCTTTCCTACAGCAACAATCACTGCTGAACGACTCGTCCGAACTAGGCGAAAGTAAGGCTGCGGGCAAAACCAACGTCACCATACCAGAGACGCCGGATGCCAGTGAGGAGTGAGTAGTCACCCATATCTATCTCTATAATATAGAGGCTTGTATATAATATTTTCTATATAATTTGCGAATAGTGTGTTTGTGAGCGGCATCTATACATAGTATAAAACAAAGTGGCTTCTCGCCGTCTGTTCCTTTGTACGTGCGCTTAGATCTTTTACACAACGAAACGGGTTTTAATGCAGTTTTCATTACCGTTTAGAAAATTTTATTCTAAAAGGTTTTTATGTAAAATACATTCACATTAGAACTCGTCTAAGCTGAAATGACCCGCCCCACTATCGCATTAACGCACACAAGCAAATTTAAAATATGGACGCAATTCATATACAAATGCCGTTGTAATTGATCATTCAGTTGCCGGTGAGACTCAAACGTAGGAGCACGCGTCGTTGGATTGGAGCAGTCGACGCTCCCACCCAGATGAAGTGTCGTTATTAATATTTGCACTCACACATCGAAATCAACTAATTAAGTAGTGGAGCGCGTCATTTCAGCTTAGACAAGCTCTACAGTGGAGTAACCCCGAGAAAACCTGTGCGAAGCCGGGGTGGGTCGCTAGTTGTTTATATTTAGAAGAAATGTAGGGTGACTAAACAACACCCATATTGTCGAAAGATATTTCGTGTGTTCTTACAGTCTTAGTATTCTTAGACCAGCGCGCCGAGGATTTATTAAATATTTTCCATGTTGTTTGGCTAATGAGCTTGGAGAACTGAAACAAACATACTGTGACAAGTGTTCCGGCCACAGAGCATTGAAAATACGGTTGTAACCATCTATAACTGAAAATAAAAAGTGTTAAGATATGCCTTAAGGCGTTTGCTCACTATCTCGAGTTCGATTCATGTTCCATACGTGAAAAACAAGGACGAGAAATTCACGTCCTAGCATTTGTACGCACTTATCCGAATTCAATTCGCATTCGAGATTCAGCTACCCTTGAACTACGTAGTAACTCTACATAGAACATCTCCGTTCTATGAGCTTTTTTTATCATTCGTCCTTCGTATCGCATCTCGCGTCTCCCGTCTCCATCTACATTTCCATCCTCATTCTCATCCTCATTTTCATCCTCTCCACATCCTCATCTTCATCATCATCCTACCTCATACTCATCTTGGGGAAACCCATTGATTATTTATCATATGTATAATAATTATGTCAAGCCGAATACGAACCGAGTGCAGTGCGCAAGCGTACCCTGTACGTACAATTTGTATAGTGGCCAATTCGACTCGGTTTTGATCCATAAAAAACGGCTCGAAGTGAGAATTCACGTGTCGAATTCGAACCGAGTACGAGAGTTGGCCATCCGAGTACCAAGTACTAGGATGGCCAAACTGAATCAGAAATGGATACTATTCGAATCCGAGTATGTGCGTAAACGCCCTTATGGTTTGCTGGTAAAATAAGGTCACTGTCAAAATCCAGTTGACTGCGAGCACTGATTGACTGCACATGGTGATACAGTTTTTCCATGGACCTTTTGCATAAAAGCTTTTTAACTTGAACTTGACGCTTAGGGGCTGTCTTAATTGACAAAAATCGTGCGACGGGCGGTTTTGAGGTTTCCCATTGGTCGGGCGACGTCCGTCGTACGACCGTTGCCAATTAGGACAAAGCCTAAAATCATGTGTATTGTTATTTGTTACAGATCCGAGTCCGACACTGAACCCCAGCCAGTGAAAGAGAAAAGCAAAAGACATGGAAAGAAGAAATAGTATTTTAAGCTGTATAGTAAACTACTTGTTATTAATATCTAATCTATCTCTAGTTAGTAAATAAATTTTCCAATATCCAAATACGTATCTTTATCCCTTTGTCCCTGAATTGGTTAAAACCCGCTAACACAATTTTGCTATTAATGAGACGCTCGAACTATTCGCAATACCAGGGGTACCGTCACGTGCTACCGACCCCGTAAACATGTTCACCTCTTTCTTGAAGAACTCGCATGTTGTACTCTCCAGGGAAAACCTGTCAAGGGAGCTCATTCCACAACCTTAGTGTTATGTTAGTAGGTTTTAACCCCTCTCGAAAAAGAGGGGTGTTATAAATTTTACGTGTGGATCTCTGTATCTGTGGAGGTGCGGCAGTGTAACGAGATGGTTCTTAGTAGTTCAGTAAAGTTTTACTGAAAATAAGTATACTTTATCGAGGTATTTCCGACATTTTTTGTCGCTTAGCTGAAATTTTCAAATAAATTACAGATTTCTACGTAGAGCTCGTCTAATCTAAAATGACGCGCCCCACTATCGCATTAACGCACACAAGCAAGTTTAAAATATGGACGCAATACATATACAAATGCCGTTGTAATTGGTCATTCAGTTGCCGGTGAGATTCAAACGTCGGAGCACGCGTCGTTCATTGGCTCCCACACAGATCGTTGTCGTTATTAATATTTGCACTCACACATCGAAATCAACTAACTAAGTAGTGGGGCGCGTCATCTTAGACTAGACGAGCTCTACCTATATTGTAATAATATACTGCACTCTCGCAAAGCCAGAGGGTATTTAAAAAATTAAACGGTTTAGCTTGTTATAGTTTGCATTTAATTCGGTACAATTATTAATAGGTAACAAAATATGTTTGATAATTATCTCAATATTATAACTAATTGGAGGATTTTGCCCTGCAGTGGAACAACGATAATAATATTAATTTGTATTTGAATATATTTTCATACAAATACCAAGATGTGTTTAGTTTAAAGTATTATAATCAAAACTAAACACATCTTTCGACAATTTAATAATTAACTTATAACAACGCAAAATAGCAATTGTTTTCAATATACCATATTCCTGACTACAAGTGCCTTTTGATCGGTACAATCTAATCAACTGTACAACAACCTTTTCACAGTAAGTGTCAATGATTTTCCTTGTTAGGGAATGATTTCCTTTCTTTTTTGTGAAAAGGTTCCACAGTGGATCACGGTTCAGCTGGTTCGATAGTACATATTTGCAGATAATTCATGGTGTGTGAAGTTGGTTTCTACCAACTTCTAGAAAGAATATTTAGAGAAAATTTTTGCAATATTACAACAAAAATCGGTACATGAAACACAGACAATTATTGGGTTCCCACTGACATTATTCGTGGGTATCCAGCGTAAGTAGACCCTCCTCAGCATAATGTTGTGGCCGCTTGACGCGAACCACAACGCTGGTTTTCAGTGGGCCCAGTAATCTCCTACCGACTGAGTAGCGAACTCTAACCTATTCCTATCTTGTATACTGGTATTCACTTTATTCCCTTAAAAAATTATAAATAAATTTATCTAATTTATTAAGTTCCTGCGGTATGAAAGCAGTACGGGAGAGGATCAAATCGGACGTAACAGAGTAGGTACTTTCGCGTGCTAATTTCTGGCGGCTCGTACTGCTGTCAAACTGCAAGAAGAGAGAGAACTGCTATGTCAGTCCCAACTGACGCTTAGCGCTTAAGTCAATCCTAACTGACTTAAACGCTAGGCTTGTTTTTAAGCAACAAAAATATATTTCTAAAATAATGAAACTTCATAATACACTCAGAAAGTCAGAATCATTTAATACCTATTCTAGACAGCTAACGTAACCTAAACCCTAACCTACAGCTTTATCTGTAACTGTACTGTTGATTTTGTTGTGTAGTCTTCGTTGGTCCGTTGGCATATTCTTGAGGTTTAGCCCACTGCCCATTATCTTGCCCAGTTTTCGTGGGCCAGTTAGAGTGATACTCCTGAGGTTGTTTGTCCCACTGCTGTTGCTGGTTCTGCGTGGTCTTCGTGGGAAAAATGGAGTACTCTTCTGGCTTTTTATCCCATTGCTGCTGGCCTAGATTATCTTGTGACTTGGCGGGCCAGTTGGATCGGTATTCTTGAGGCTGTTGGTTTGAGGCTTGAGGCCCCTGGTTCAGTTGAGACTGCTTGGGCCAATTGGAGTGGTAGTCTTGAGGTTGCTTGTTCCACTGCTGGGGGCCACGGCCCCACTGGTAACCACCAGGCTTCCAGGTGTGCCAGTGGCTGGGACGAGTGTTCTGGTTGTCGGTCAGCTTGTCGTCTTTGGCTTCGTTGCTCTCGTAGCTTCCGTAGTACCTGTATTGAAATGTGAATTGAGTTTGCGAAAGGTGTAACATGCTAGTGATGATTTAGTTTTGTGATTTAAAGCATCTTAACCAGAAGTCTTGTATTTTGAAGTGTAGATACTTTTTTGCCTGGTATAGGTAGAGATAATAATCAGGAATCAGTTTACAAAAGAAAATAGTCATTAGAATCCTCTTTATGAGGTTTTATCTAATTCTTTACAACATGAAAGTATTAACCGATAACGTGTGTCTTTGCAATGTGTGCTGTGCTGTTTTTACTTTATTCAGGAATGTGTACGCACAGTGTAGTAACGCGGACATTCACCGAATAATTAGCATGTGGGTGCAGTATTTCGTATGGAGGTGCAGGAATATACTGTTGAAGATTTATTTATATTTGAAAGTTTCGATCCCGAAAATAATACGGATAGCTGCTGAGTGAATAAACCCCTCTATCATACATTTAATGTAAGCTTGGGAATCATTTCACTCTGCAGGTGATTGTGCGTGTGACGTCGCATTCGCTAAGCCGCACCGATACCGCACTTGTTCATATTAGCTTTTTATTGTGTATTTGTGCAAGTGTGCGAATATATTAGGTACTGTTCCGTTGTGATTAGGCATATTTTACCCCCGAGATAATTCAGCGGGTGTGACTTTGCGCAGTACAATCTTTTCGATGCAGAATAGTGGTGGTAAGTGTCTGTAAAATTAAGTACATATTTATATAGGTTTTATACAATTATACTTATATACAAAATAAAGGTAGGGATGTTTGCCAATGTTCGTCCAATGTAAGTATCTCACGAAATATTTGTTTTAGTTATTATTAATTGGTACCAAATCTTAGAAGTCATTTTAATTTCTAATTTCGATTCGAGACTTCGAGTGATACCAGTTGAGAGTAAATAAAGCTTCTAACATATTGCAATCGAACTTAACTTGGTAAATTCGATTGTTTAACAAAGAAAGGTCTTCGATCTAATTTGTTTTGGGGAGTGTCGCATTCAGAGATATAGATTTGCCTACTGTATGGATGGAGGCAAACGCCGAAGTGTACCAGCATTCATAGCATTGCCTAGCAGTAATATAGAGGTAAACACCAAGTATACCTGCAGGTTTAATTTTTAGACGGCAACACTCCTACCACAAATTAGTCTTCGCTTGCATTGATGACAGTGGAGGAAGATAACTTTGTTTTACACATTCACATGACTAACGTGTAACTCTTCTATTCCAAGTAATATTGTAAGCTGTTTGTTTTCCTTAATAAATTCAATAAAAATAAAATAAAGGCTTTCAAGGTTACTTGTCCTGATCCTCCTGGCTAGCATAGTTGCCGCTGGCGTTGTCCTCGGACCCGAACCGGTTGCCGAGTCCCTGCCCCTGAGTCTTGGACCGCTGGTGGCGGATCGTGATGAACTCAGCAGCTCGCTCTCCAATCATTATGCTCGCGGCGGCTGTGTTGCCTGTGGAAATAAGTTATAATAATAATATAATCTTTATTTCAGGCAACATGTCAACTAAACTAAGTATACATTAACCCCAATATTGTTAGTCGTCAAGTTAAAAACTAAGGTTCAGTAGAACTTATATTATAGCTTCCTGAGCTTCCCGTTTTTCTGGTCTCAGTAATATCCAGGCGGAATTGGTATCACAGGAATCCGTGGTGGCAGAGCAAAGCTGGTTCGGTGTTCCTAAATATGTGGGTATGGAGCGTCGGTGGCCTAGTGATCAAGGTGTCCGACTCGTAAGCGAAAGGTACCGGGTCCGAATCCCACTGCCGTCATGTACCAACGACTTTTATGAGTTATATATGTCGCAGCCATCTGGTTAAATCAGCCACTTAATGAGTAGGCTAGCCTGTTAATTAAACGCCGGCACTCAATTGAATGCCTAGGCCAATAGTTGACAGAACAATCAACGCTTAACGTTTAACTAGTTGGCTTATTGTAAGCCAGCCCTTTAAAGACGGCTGACGTAAAAGTAGGCAGGTGATTTAAATTTAGTTCAAATTTTATCCACTGCAGCACTGGTAGTCATTAAAACAAATATGGCGTCAGACAGCTCGCAGAGCAAGCAATGTTTTTGTATTTTTATCGTTTTAACTAAATTTAAAGTGTGGTACCTAGATGTATTTAAGTAAGAATAAGGATTACTTAATTTGTTCATTTTCTTTTCATACTTACAATTAGAAACAAATGTCTAAGAAAGTTTCGTGCCATTTTATATTTAATATTATAAAATAAGAAAGTGCATTATTCCTATACTACATTGTTGCAAATAGTTAATAAGTTATAAGTTTAAAATTATTATTGTGGTAAATACTATAAATTTTATAGGTACTTGCAATGCAATTTCTAATTGAATTTGTTGCCTCTAATATTTTCGTTTCTAAATAAAAATTATATTTATTTATTCGTATTTTATTATATTATTCGTATTATATAATTTACGAATGGTCACTCAAACCAAACATATATATTCTATCAACAAAATGGCTAAATAACGTTCAGCCAAGTAGCTGCACGTTACATTCAACTACTTGGCTAGTTGTGCTCTAGCCATTCAATTGAGTGCCGGCGTTTAATTAACGGGCTAGCCTTCTAATTAAATGGCTAATTTAACCAGATGGCTGCGACATATACATTAGTTGAATGCTGCTCTGAACTGATGCTCTTCCGGTGAGGAAAAACATGATGAACGTGATAATGCACATTCAGGCGACTGATCTGGTCAGGTTCCCCTGGTAGCAGGGTCACGGAGGTCAGATGACCGTCGCTCCACTGTAATTACTTGATCTGCCAAATCCTGGATGGTCAAGACGGATCCCGGGCCCGCGTACGCAAAGGCACAAACGGGACATTAACACAAATATAGTTTTATTTTATGGTCAGTTATCGATAGTCAGTTTAGGTGGGCCCATTCAATTATCTCAATCTTCTTCTTCGAAACTTCATCAGTTTTGTATGTGACCATGTAACACCTCAGTATTCCCAGTAAACAATCCTTGTAGGTAACCTATCTCGTAACCTATTTAGTTATACCTACCTAAATCTTAAAGTATATATGCACCTACTTATTGTAATTATAACTTACCAGTCACAACAGTGGGCATTACAGATGCGTCAGCTACTCGAAGGCCTGAAACAAAGATGCTTATAAAATTCGGACTATAGATATTGTAATAGTCTGAGTGAAATGTATTTTACATACATAAGTTTGTGACGCGCCCTACACACGAAATGTATTGTCCCAGTACGAAAAAAATGTTGTTCATTGTCTTGACACTTGGCAAACCTCTCCGAATTTGAAAGTTTGCAACATTAAGTAAACCGTCGAGTACCTGAGTCTAGTTAAGGTTAGGTTAGTCTGGTGTATTATGAAATCGTTACTTTCCTCCTCGTAATGTGTGCGCACCCCATCCCCATGGTGTTTCGCATCCGATGAAGCGTTAAAGGCTTTCCAGGCTACAGGCGTCCCCAGACGGAGTTTAGCAAGTAGGCGCTTAGGTCTTCCATAGCCTGTCTTGCATAACCAGCCTGCCGGCCGCGCTGGTTACCCATGAGAGTTATCCGCCTCCCTCATCCGTTAGCCCGGAGGGTGCCCTTCATCCGTTGCGGCGGGCGCAAAAACAAATAAATGAAACCCCTCGTAATCGTCCTTCAAGGAACGAGCCTATACCATGTGTTGCAGATGTTATTAGAGCGCCGGTAATACTTTCGATAGTTAGACCCGCTAATTCGTTTGCTTGTTCGGAAGACGCAGCGTGTAGGCTTCCCATTAGGTGGACAAACGACGTGGTAAAGATCGAAGGAGCAAGCTGGATGCGGGAGGCACAGGATCGGCCTTTGTGGAGATATCTAGTGGTGGCCTATGCCCGTCTGTGGGTGTCTTGCGGCTGATATGATCAGGATGATTCGTTTGCCTCTATCTGTTATAAAAATATCTACAAAAAGCTACACTTACCCGTTATACCATAGACCTTCAGCTCTGAGTCTACCACCGCCATGGGGTCGCTCTCTGTGCCGATCTTCGCCGTCCCCACCTGATGGTTCTCAGGGGCCGTATGCCGTCGTGCCAGGCATTTGAGGAACTCGTCGGAGGGCTCCCAGCCGCCCTCTCCGCACTCCGCCCCGTGACCCTCCGTGGGGGTCATGCCGTATTTCTCGCGCATTATCTATGGGAGACGGGGGCAGATTAGGGGATGAGTTGTGTCAGTATTCTGTGTTTGTGCGATAATATCAAACTATAGAATAAACAAGTTATAACTGTATTATCAGAAAATATATTACAATTATGAAATATGTTTAAGGTAACAATTGATTTTTATATTTTGTATCCCTGAATCCCAAATTAGGAAAAGTCCTGTATGTATCTTGGGAATCAGTGAAACGTCCCTGGCTAAGGTAAAATATTAAAAGATGACTAAAACTAAATAAGTGCATCTATTTACGATTACTTAATTAAGTGTATAAGTATGTGTGTGTCAAGTATGAACATATGCAAGTTCATTGTTAGTGAAATGTGTGCAAGGCGCATGTTCCACACAGTTCTTTATGCACCTATAACGTTCGAAAACTTGATTCCACTAACACGTGACACTCGCAGTGGTATTAGCCAGCTTGTGCGATCCTGACGGCGTCGATCAGCACGTGCAGGTCCCGCGGGTCGTAGAAGTAGTTGGGCCTTAATTATCAGCTTAAGAGCGATTAAGTCGCAATTAATCTGGATTTGGTTCAACAAATCTCAAATCCATCGAACTTCACACCATTAGTATTGCCAAGTAGTCACTCACAGTGGTATTAGCGAGCTTGTATGCGATCCTGACGGCATCAATGAGGACGTGAAGGTCGCGGGGGTCGTAGAAGTAGTTCGGCTGCAGCAGCGGCGGCTGCAGCGGGTCCACGGAGCGCAGCGTTATGAAGCCGCGGCTCTTGGGCTGCAGGTTCACTGCTGATATGCTGTTAAGGGAAATTTATTTATATATTTAACACTTTATTCCACATAATAAAATACATAGAGAAACATGATACATATAAACGACACAACAACCACTACTTATTTCTAAAAGATTTTTTTCCAGCAGGCCTACAGAAGAGAGATGTGAGAGTAAAGCAGAAATAAATTAAAATAAATAAGAGTAAATATTAGGTCGTCTCGGCGTGACTTGTATGTATTGCTTTATTTTATACCACAAAGGTGACAACAAATGTTGTTACAACCCGCCTGATGGCAAACAGTTACCGTAGCGTAGTCTGAATAATTGCAATACTATACCAGGAAAAGGATCCACCGAAGACCAAGTTCCATACGAACTAATGAAGATCCATGATAATAAACATACAGATGTCGGCGCGCTGTATGTAATTATAATGCACAACAGCTCAGTACTTTGTTTTCGTAGATCATCGTCTCTATCGCACGTATGTTTGTAAATGAAGCCGAAATTAGCAGATGTTCATTCTACCACCGACTAGTGTAGCTATATCAGAGAAGGTATCTAGGTAGTACACTTCAACACAGCTGGAGAATAATAATTATGTTGTATTGTCACTTATTACTCACCCAACATGACGTTTATCCTCAATATCGTTGTCATATCGGACGTCGGAAGTGCCGCACATAGCATAGTAGCCGTTGAAAAAGAACTGTATGTCGGGGTACTTGCTGCCGGGGGCCAGCCGCGATGTCGCCATGCCGGTCAGCTGGGGGTGGGATACAAGATGTATGGGTCCATTGGTTAAGTAACTCAGACTCGACCTGAGTGGCTCTGTGGTCAACATGCCACGCAAGAGGTCCCGGGTTCGATTCCCTGCCGGGCAGAAATTGAAATGATAATTTTTTTTTTTACGGGTCTGGGTGTTCTATGTATAATAAGTATGTATTTATGTAGTATATCAGTAATCTAGCACCCATAGCACAACTTTGCTTAGTTTGGGGCTAGATAGCGCTGTTCACAATTTTTTTAATGACAACAGTTATACCACTACCACCACGATAGAAGTAGAATAGAAAATAATTTCGTTATTTCAAAATTTCTTTGTAATTATGGTAGTAAAATTGTGATCACTGTCTGTCATCAGTGATGTCTCATCCATCACCTAACACTGACCTCTCGCGGTGCCAAAGAGGACAGGAAAAACTACCGTTAACGCCTCTCTTCACCACCTCATGAATTTAGTTCACAGAAAACAAATCATCACATCTCAGTATCATTGTCTTAGTAGCCACGGTTCCTACCTGCGACATCCCCGTTGAAGACAGAGGACCCTCTCTGTTCACCATGTACTCCATGGCAGCTGCCCAATTCATCTGCGGCACATCGGCTTCCTTCGTCAGCGTGAAGTCTAGACTCACTCCCACATGGTTCTGCAGGTTCTGACCCACACCAGGCAGGTCTTTCATTGTAGGTATGTTGAAGCTGTCCAAGGTCTCTTTAGGTCCGATACCAGACAGCATCAGGATTTGCGGCGTGTTTATCGTGCCCGCTGATATTATTGTCTGCGAAAAGGAAATTTGTTTTAGTGAACGAAAACAATTTCACTGCATTAACCAATTACTTGGAAATGGAAAAATATAGTCGAATTAGAAGGTATTAAGTATATCCCTAACTGGTTACCAAGTCCGGCCTGTGATTCCAAGGGCTTCGCTGACTCAATTTCCAAGACAAACTTTGAAAGAAAGAATTTGAATTTCCGTTGTGTCTCTGTGCGTCTCACAATTACATAAATTGACTTTTTTTTCACACGGTCAGACGGTGACACCTGATGGAAAGCGGCCACTGTTATTTGCAACCTAAGGGGAGCGGATGCAGTGCCGGCTATTGAGAACCACAAGTTATAGTGCAAAGGAAAGACTTTGAAAGGGAGCTCATTCTACGTCTAGGGTACCAACAGGTTGTACGTAGTTTTCTTTCTCTACCCTACAAGGCAAGCTTTTTCCACTTTGGAACGACACTTTATACAATCACACCTCCCTCCCACCGTAGAATAGGCCAACACTTAATTAACTTCACGCAACTTCATTGTATTAATCCTCGTTCAACCCACCTCCTTATTGACCCCGACTTGTTTAGTCTCCCCATCCTTGATGTACTCCACAGCGGTGACTTTCTTCAAGAGGGGGTCTACGATGACCCTGGAGACGTGAGTGTTCAGCAACACGTGGAGGTTCTGCCGCTGCGACGCCGGCCGGAGGAAAGCGCGTGCTGCGCTGAATCGGGATCCGTTGCTAAAGAAAGAACGGAATGTCGCATAAAAGCTGTATGGAATGGACTGATATCAGTTTAATTTAGCTTTGTCCGAGACTGGATGAAGTTGCTGAATTACTAGTGAATAGCGTCTGGACCTTGGTTAAAATAATGTAATTTGTAAAGCTAAGGCTCTTTTATTCTGGCGATGGCGACCAATAACAGGCAAGCTCATTTTCCTTCCCATTCTACTAGAACTAGTGTTCTAGGACCAATAGTTTCAGAGTTACAACCGTTTTAAGTTTAACAGCTGTCACTCAAAATGTAGATGTCGATGAGTACCATAATTTCTCTTTAGGATCTAGTGTTCTAGGACCAATAGTTTCAGAGTTATAACCATTTTAAGTTTGACAGCTGTCACCCAAAACGTAGATCTCGACGAGTACCATAATTTCTCTTTAGGAACTAGTGTTCTAGGACCAATCGCTTCTGAGTTAAACGAGAGAGGAGAGATGGGAATAGGGTGTAAAAAATTTCTACTATAAAAAAAGGCTTTTGTGAAACTTGTCGAACAAATCGTGTGGAAAGCTCGCGTTAAAAACCCGACGCAATCGACTATATGCGGCGTTATCACAGCGATGGCGTATTTTGAGCTCCGGTTTGATCGGTCGACGCAAGTTGCGTCGGCGACGCATATTGCGTAAGAGTTGGTAAGGTTTCTCATGGAAAGTTGAGAGCTCTTTAGCTCCAACTCTCACAAAACTCACAGGTTCATAGTCTGCGCAATAGTGAAGCCAAGGACATTGTCACCGTTGAGGTCAGTGGTCGGCGGGAAGCCCATCTCGATGGCGGCGGAGACCACGTCGTGTGCGAACTTCGGGGCGTGAGAGAACTGAAACAGGATTTTGTAATTTTATTCAGGAGTCAGGAGTCACACATGTAGTCAAACATATAGATATTAGAAGTCGAAAAGACAATGGCGAGTGCACGCAAAATATATATCAAATCCAAAAACGCAATTAATTAGTCTCTATCTATCACACTTACTGACCCATTTAAAATACTATTAATTTTCCAATCTTCACAAACAAAAAATCAAAGTCAGTGACATTATTGTAGGGTTTTCCCATAATTATCATGCGGGCAGACGTGTTAGAGGTCGCAGTGTTTAAAACGCTCCATAGAAAACGTATACCTCTACAAGAATAATCAAATTGCATTACAGCCCATAACAGTCCACTGCAGGACTTAGGACCTCTCCCACGAAAGGGGAGGTTTTTGCCATAATCTCCACGCCTGGCAGGCGGGTTGGAGATCGCAGTGTTTTTTAATAACAAAATAAACTGCAATAATTTATGAGTAAGATAAATATAGGTTTGAAAGAAAAGGAGTGAGTGCCGTGATGACGAATTATTGGAGACTGGCAGAACCAAATCTAAAATTTTTCAATGTGGAAGTTTACAAACTGGCCCCAAATGATTTAAAATCTTCATGTAATTAATTTGTTGATCTATTTTTGCTAGTCATTTTGATTTATATGGAGTAGGTTAATAAAATATAAGGACTTCGAACGATTAGGACTAACGACTAGACTTACGATAATACATCATCATCATCATCATATTATATTAAAACTCTTGTCGGTGGGGCAATTAAGCAATTCCGATAAAAATTGATGAAAAAAATGAGAACAATTACAGTAGGAGTAACGATATTAGGACAATCAATATTTAAGATTATATTTCGTCGCTTCATTCTTCAGATATAAGATAATTCACAACGTAGTCCCTTTAGCCTACAAGGTAGCTTCGCACGTTTATTTAAAGTAAAATCTATTTGTTTTCAATCGATCATTTTTTTTCGATCCTACGTATCGATACAGCCAGCCGCCATCTTTACGTCATTCCTTTTTCGTGCGAGGTAGCGAGCACATCGTGCACACGTGGTGCACAACAAATTGTTAAAATTTAATTTCAAAAGTAGAAACGCAGCGCCGAAAACAATATTCGGTATTTTAAAAGAAAAAGCAAAAATCTACGATGTCACAAAGTGGCGATATTCTCGGATTCCACTTCAGATTCCGATAAAAATTCATGTAAGTACCTACAATATTTTCGCCGAATGTAGTTACTTTTATAATTTATGCATTGAGTGTATTAATACAAAACCGGGGGGTTGGCCGTGAGTCAACACGACGGTGATTTAGCTTTAATGTATATACAATAAAAAATGAAGAATATATTTAAAATTTCATCTGGAGGTTGGTCGAGAATCAACACGACGATATCAAATAACTACGCATACACCGCCTGGGGGTTGATCGTGAATCATCACGAAGGCAATATGCAATAATCTAGTTTCTCAACCTGGTCATGATCGAGGTTTTTAGATACCGATTAAAACTAAGTAAGTTTCTATTTTACGCGATTTTCGCTTAATGTGATATGTGTAATTTATGCATCGAGTGTTTCAATGTAAAACCTGGGGGTTGGCCGTGAGTCAACACGATGGTAAAAACCTGGACGTTGGTCGAGAATCAACGCGACGGTAAAATTATACACCTGGATGTTGGTCGAGAACCATCACGACGGTATCGACACAGAGCCTGGAGGTTGGTCGAGAACCATCACGAAGGCAATGTGCATATTCACCTGGATGTTGGTCGAGAACCAACACGACGGTATCGACACAGAGCCTGGAGGTTGGTCGTGAACCATCACGAAGGCAATGTGCATATTCACCTGGATGTTGGTCGAGAACCAACACGACGGTATCGACACAGAACCTGGAGGTTGGTCGTGAACCATCACGAAGGCAATGTGCAATAATCCCAAGTGTCTCAACCTGCTGATGATCAAGAATCATTTTGAGGTCTATGACATCTACCTACCCGCCACCGTCGATCGAGAATCGGCAGTGCGGATTTATTTTGTGGAGATACCCACATTCTTCACATATCCGTGGTTTTATCTTCGGAATGGTTTTTAGTTGATCGGGGATCAATACCAACACCTTAATATATTATGAACACTCGATGAACGATGAGAATAATACTTTAAACAGTGGGGCATTAAGTACCTACTAGTAAAGTAGGGGGTGTAATCGACCACTCGTTCCTAAACTCGTTTGTTCTAAAACGGACATAATATGAATTTGTCTGCGGTTTTAGACATCGACACACCTCCGAATGCAATTACTGAGAGGTATTACTTGCTACTGAGGCGTCAACAGACCTGCCCCAGGTCGCCGTCGCCGCTAGAGTAGCGAAAGAGCCTTCGTCGGTGCCGTCCGATGCGCCCGCGCACAGTTGGGTCTAACTCAGCTGGTGCGGGCCCTCGAAGCCAATATCCACATCGAACCCGAGCACGGGAACAAAATACGTAACAATATGAGTCTATTGTGACTCCCTTACAAGGAAAAGATCCTTAAGAGTTATTTAGTGCCGGAAAACATAAAGTTACCCCAGGCTCAAAAATAAAATTTCGTAATAATAAAGTTTAGGCTCGATAACCGAGAGCGCCCGCGGCCGCGAAAGCGGCGACGGCGCGGCGGCGACTCGGCGCCTTCGTTGCGGTCATCCGCGCCGCAACACGTACTCCAACGAGGAGAACCATATTCATCGCCGTCAAATATATGAGTGACGCCCGCCTCATACTCTTGCGATCTTTATTTTATGGACTCGAAATCGAGAATAAAACTGATAATAATAACGCCTAACGATAAGGCGTTCTTGAATGTCGTCCGTAACACTCACCGAAACGAAACGCTATTCGGAAGTACTGTGTGCGAATTGGCTCCATCGACATACCCATTGCTCGCCCACGCAAACCCGGGAAAATGGGCGGCTCCCCCCGCGCCGGCTGTCACCGGGCCGCAGCGAGCGTCGGCCAAGCAGCCCCCGCGCCGCGGAAGCCGCCGGCCGCCGCAGCCGCGCCTACATAGTCACCTAAGTGACTCAGGTGCGCCACGTTGGTCGCGGACAATTATTTTATAATTAATTGTTGGCATTGATTCAGGACGGCTTAGAAGTTCCATTCTATAAGTCCGTGGCACAATATCTATGTTGCCCCTGGTATAGACAAGTATTCTGTCTCCTGACCAATACCAGACTTTTTGCTCCTGACAAAAAGAAGTCCCCTAGTCCATTAAAATGTTAGTAGATTTGGGTGCGATTTCAGAGTGTTCAGCCGAACACCTTGCATTGGGCAGGCCGCAGCCCCACATACCTAATCAATTTTTATCTAAAATATTCCTGTCACCTAAACCGAATGGGAAAAAAGATTCACCATAAATCTAAAATCACAAATAAATTTATACCGACCACGTATATCGGACCACAGAACCATTTCAAAATAAATTTCAAGAAACACATTTTTAAATATGATAAATTTAAAATTGTGAACCATAAAAGCTTTAATTCGATGGCAGAATTTACAAATTTTCAGCCTTACCGTATTAGTATCTCGGTTGCCCCGCGAGGGTTTACTAAAGTGACGACTAAGGTCTTCACCTTCTTAAGGTCTCAAGGCTCAAAATCCGTGCTATACTTAGACGATATCATTTGCATTGGCAATGACTTCGAGGAATGTCTAAGCAATGTTAACGAGGCCCAGATTACTTCAATGTCTCGGATTCATAGTCAACTTTAACAAAAGCAACTTGCAACCTAAAAATATGTGTAAAATTCTAGTGTTTATATGTTTTAATTTTGAGAATTTCACTTAATTTTTTTTTAACTGGAGAAAAGCGACATTATAGCACAATCAGTGTATATATTTTCGTCTCTTTCCCGTTGCACAATATAAGTTCGCTCAACTTATTGCGCTGTCAGTAGCAGCTTGTCCAGCGCTACAATACAGCTGATTGCACACAATTTTTTTTATCTACTGTTAAAATGTATTTAAAAATATAATAGCTACTTAAACTTTTGCATAAATATCCCCCCGTTCTACGTTCTTTGAGGATTTTAATTGATGGGCGCAAAACTTGGCCCTTTATTGTCCCTCAGGTCTTCATTATGTAAACGAGAACTTCACTTATGGCTCTCGTACTGACTGGGGAACCGTCTATGGCGACGATTGGGTCAACGGGTGTTGGAAACAATGTGAACTCAAGTATCCCATTAACCGGATTTACTAAACCTAAAAATGTTATATACGATAATAATTGTGTTGACCAATAGGTACGTGTAGATAACACCACAGCTCTCAGCTATGTAAATTGTCAAGGAAGTATTGAATACCTTCATGCAAAGAATCTAGCGCGGCATATTTCGTTAAGTGATATTAAGGTTGACGAGGACTCAAGAGAGTAAAGGACATAGAGTGGAAACTCTCTGACTCGGCTTACCGATAGATAGTCCACACTGTTAGACAGACTATGATTGAGGTATCGGTAGATTACCGATTTCATGTCTCGCGTCAATACCGACTGTGAGCGCTATTTATCCTGCAAACAGGACTCGGAGGCTATCGCAGCAGATGCGATTAATCTCATGCATTCTCACTTGCCGCACTTCTCTCGATTTGCAATTTTGATTGCAGAATAATACTGATCCATATGAAGATTCTAACGAATTTGTGATAACATTTTAAGTAATTGTTTTAATACGAATGCTTCGTATGACACTTTGAACAATCATCGTTCAGCTCCGTATCCCATTTTGGTCCCAGTTAGGATGTTCGAATTAAACGATCACTAAAAGGAACTATCAAATTCAATCCAAGCTTGCCTAGGTATACTGCCACTTGGAATCCACGAGAGTGTATTGGATAACATTTCAAATTCGGTCCCGTCCGAATAAATAAAACAATAAAAAGTTAACCAGAACATTAGGAATATTACTGGCCTTGTGTACCACACACACACAGGGTACAAAAGCTATCACTTTTAAGGATGATAATATTAATACCACCTCAAATAGCATTAAAATCATAATTAGTTCCAACATTAGGGTCAGGTCGCTAGTATCCAGGGCTCTTTCGTACCTAATTTATGCATAACCCCTTCCATCACACTCGAGGAGTATCTGATTAGAATCGAGCAACTCAGTACTGGCACATACTAAGTATCTCTTTCTGTCGTGCAAACCACCATAAACAAATCACGGCCCAAACCATTAGCCAATGGATTGGCAGGGTGATGACAGATAGCAGTGTGTCATGGGTCCATGTGCTGTGGCTCGGTGTGCCCGGGGTCCGGTGTCCGGCGCTGGGGCAGCGGCGTCTCCGCGGCGGGGCCCGCAATGCGCTGGCCGCAAGGACCAGCACATCGCGTTTTCGCCAGATATTATATCAGGCCGATCGCTGATGTCGGCCGATTTGTTAAACCCGTTTGCTTTCTTAATAATGAATTAACCACAGTGTCCATTATGTAATATGTTTAATTTACGGTTGATACCGTATAATTAATACATTGTTTAAAATGTATGAATAATTAATATTTTGTTTAAAATTTGCAAAACTTCCCTCTCCAAACATCTACGTTGTGAATTATCTTATATCTGAAGAATGAAGCGACGAAATATAATATATGATCAAACGAACTTCGCGAAGTTCGATCGATATTATATGAGTCGCTTCATTCGAAGATATAACACCCGCCCGCCCATATTCCCAGGCGTGGGGAAGTTTCGCATAGTATCTCTAAAAAGAATGACGTAAAGATGGCGGCTGGCTGTATCGATACGTAGGATCGAAAAAAAATGATCGATTGAAAACAAATCGATTTTACTTTAAATAAACGTGCGAAGCTACCTTGTAGGCTAAAGGGACTACGTTGTGAATTATCTTATATCTTCGAATGAAGCGACTCATATAATATCGATCGAACTTCGCGAAGTTCGTTTGATCATATACTATAATTCTTAAAACAAACAGCAAACAATGCTATTTAGGACAAACAATTGAGACCTCTAAAAAAGCAACCATCTACCAACCTGTTGAACCGGCAAAGGCCCGCCAGTATTATGGTACTGGGACGACACCAGCGTCCCAATCTGTTTGTTGTCCTCGCTCTTCAGAAAGTAAGGGAACACGTCCTTCCACGCCCAGCCCTTCGCGCCTCCGCTGGCCCAGGAGTCGTAGTCTTCCTTGTGCCCGCGCATGTACATCATGCCATTGATGACTGTGCATCCGCCTGGAAATAATTTAGAGAAATAAATGTACATTCTGTCAAGAAAGTCGTGATAAGGAACTACTGCTGTTGCAACACCTGCTGTGTTGCAACTGTAAATTATATTTGTACTATGAAAAATAAAGACTTGGCTTAAAGGACTAGTCACCAACCTTAAACCTAACCTAACCGACAGAAAAGTGAAGAATCGTGATATAGAGGTGGGCAACGCATTGGCGATACTCTTGGTGTTGCTAATATCTATAGGCAGTGGTAACCACTTTTCAGCAGGTGGCCCGCTTGACTGTATGACATGAAAAAAAAGGGGGGATAACCCTCGACCAAGTTTACTTACAACTCAAACATTTTCTAAACTATAGACAAAATTTTAAAGAAATAAAGCTAAGATCTTGATGAAACTGGCTTTTAAATATAGAAAACGACATCCAAATCGTTCCATTACAGACATATACACAAAGCCACTAAGCCAAAGATACACACGTCAAACTTATACCACTCTTCTTTTTTTTGCCGGGCGTTAAAAATGATAGTATTTTTGTAACTTGTGCCAAACTGAGTACATCAGCATGAGACAACCATAATACTAAATGTTGCATCAAAAGTAACTAGCAGAATTTAGTATAGTTTTACAGAAGAAAGGCAACTGACGCCCCCTTATGTTCATTATTATCCAGCGTAGAAATACTATTTTTGCGGATATCAGGACGAAAAACCTCACGTATAACATAATTAATAATCAAAGCGTGGAGTTCTTAGTTTGGTTTAGAATGGGGAAACAACGTAAGGAAGTCCCTCCCGAAGTCATTCCTTTGCACTATTACGTGGAGGTCTTCAAAAGGCTTGTCTACGGGCACCGCAAAGGCCGGCACCGCATTCGCTGCTCTATGTTTGCAGATGTCCTGGACGACAGTGACCGGTTTCCATCAAGTGGACCTTCAGTCTATGTCCCTTTCATTTGGATGAAAGAGGACACAAACTTTGGTGTCAGTCTTGTTTCCAGAGTTTTCGGTCGCGTCATCTCCAATCCGCAATCTCCAAGCTCTTTGGTAGAGCTCTACTAATGTAGGGGACGCACAAGTTCAGCTATGGATCCTTAAGTTAACAAAATAAAGTCGCTTTATGCATCTGTTTATTTCTGCTAACTCCACTTAAACCACACAACTGATTTTGATGCGGGTTTTACAATCATTTAGAGGACTATATTATGTCTAATTAATGCCGATTAACCCCGAAACCACTGTGAGAAGCCAGGGCTGATAGCTAACAACATATGAAACCCTATAACCTTACCCAACATCTTACTCCTCGGCCAATAGCACACCCCCTCGTCCTCGAGGCAGGCTCGCTCCTGCTTCTCCGTGTGGTAGTTCCAGTCGGTGTCGTTCCGTCCCCAGTAAGCCGTCACGAACGCCGGCACCGCCGACGGGGTGGGCTCGTCGCCGCCTGCCTCGATCAGCAACACCTGGGGCGGGAGACAAGTATCTTATTAGCAAAAAGAACCGCATTTTTATAAGCTTTTAATTGACTTGCAATGTAACTATGTAGGTATGTCTGTCGAGGCAAATCTTGCAAGCCTAATTTGATTCACTTCCCGGTGTTCAATTGAGCAGATATTTGACATACATGTGTAACTTGGATGACAATGCATTAATATGGTACGAAAGGTGAGAGTCGGATGGTGGTCGTAGATACCTACTAATGAACACAATAAGATAATACTGTCGTGTTTGGGCTCTTTGGAATGATCTTAATGAGTACTATACCCCTAGGTAATATTCAGTCTGATGATGATGACGAAAAATGGCTTCAGAAACTACTGAACGCAATAAAAAACCCCATTGTGTTTGGCCTCTTTGGAATGGTCTTGATGAATACTGTATCGCTCATTAAAAAATTGTTATGAATATTTTTTTTCAATTGAGAACTTATTTATCTCATTATTTATTTATTTATTTGTTTTCTTTGATCTGTCTGCTTGTTTGTCTCTGAATAACACAAATATACATAATACACGCACTAATATATTCATTAGGTACATTAGATTAGTTACCTACCTTTGATGAGTTAATAATGGGTTCTCCCTACAAAAACTTTAGACATATTAACAAATTATACTTTTTGTTCCAATATTTTTTAAGTGTTTATGTTCTTGGGCTGGGTAAATTATTATTCTCTTTAAACAAGGATTTGAGGCCATTGACTGATTTAAAAAAAAAATCTCTTTAGTCTGAAGTTTAGCCTTTAAATTCCCTCTGTAAACCATCAATAATGGTCAGTAGCATTTTTTGTTGAGAATCGGTATCCAACTCTGCGATATCCAACCCGCCTGTTAAGCTTGGAGATCATGGCAATTTCTGCCGAGTCTAGCAGTCCACCATTATGAGATAATGCGAATGCCAACGGCCTACGACGCGAGGATACCGAAGACCGGATGAAGTGGGGAAGCATGGGAAAGAAAGCGGACCGTGGCAGAGGCCGGGATAAGTGCTAGGATGATGATGAATAAAGATTTTGATAAAGAATTTGCGAGTTGGAATAGCAAATAACATACGTACTATAGATTCTTTCTTCCTCCTGCAACTAAAATCTTACTTGTGCAGTCTCTAATTTTACCCATTATTGACTATGCTGACGTATGTTGCTCTGACATTAACCAAGATCTCCTCCTAAAGCTGGAACGTCTTCAGAACAACTGCATCAGATTCATTTTCGGCCTGCGCAAGTACGATCACATTTCCGAATTTCGTGCCAAGCTTAAGTGGCTGCCCATCCGCCAACGCCGTAATTTAAGAATGCTATCTCTACTTCATTCCATCTTATTTGATCCAGCCACCCCCAACTACCTTAAAACTAAATTCAAGTTTCTCTCTGACACCCACGACCGTGACCTTCGCTCCTCGAGTAACTTATTATTAAATCTTCCTCTTCACCGTACTTGTTTTATTTCTAATTCTTTTGTACTGAGGGCTGTAAGGCTCTGGAATGAACTCCCTCCCGATCTTAGATTGCTCTCCAGCAAATACTCATTTAAGAAAGCTGTTCGTGAGTATTACCTCAATAATGTTTGACTGAGCTTCTGGTTTTGTCTCTCCTTTACTTGTGCAGTATATGTATGGTTATCTATTCTTGCTATATTACCCACTCACTCTCGTTTATTTCTAGCTTTATTATATTTATATTACTTATTTTCAGTTATCTATCTATTTATCTGTACTGTTATCTCTGGTTCGGCTATAATTGCATTAACGGTTCCCCTCCTCCATCTTGTTTAGTAGCTTCTCTTGCACCGCCTTACTTTTTCTTTACCCTTTATCTCCTGGTTGACTGGTAGATAAGGCTATTTTAGCTTTAAGTCCGCCTTTGTACTATTTTGTGCATGAAGATTTAATAAATAAATAAATAATAAAGATACCTAATCCAAAACCCTCATCATTTTCCCCGTATAAGCAACGCTATAAAAAATTAACATCGTCATGCCCATTGCCAGTGTAAGCCCAACATTAACTTTGCCCGAATGTCAGTAATAAATGCGGAGGTACACATTACGAACAACAACTCAATAAAATTTCGAGAAATACAACTTTACGAATCTTCTCGGTTTGCGGTTTTATGGTTGTGTAAATTAGCGAATCCAACAAAAACGAATCACTTTATATACTTAAAGCGTGTCTAATTGTACGGATTTAAAAAATAAAGCGCCTCACCTAACTGTACTTGACGATGAAGTAAATGTTACTGAACTTTGTATAACATTTTATAGCTCTGTTTTCTGACATGCCACCGTCAAAGCTAGGCAAACACCAATCTATACAACTATACATAGTATAAAACAAAGTCACTTCCCGCCGTCTGTCCCAATGTACCTATGTATGTATGTGTGTATGTATGTACGCTTAGATTTTATAGACTACGCAACGGATTTTAATGCGTTTTCAACAATAGATAGAGTGATTTAAGAGGAAGGCTTATAAGCAAGAAAAAAAGGTGGTAGGTGTTGAGTAGGTGAAGGATAGGTGTAGGGTAAATGTAGGGTAGGGGTAGGACGCTATGTGAACAAAGTCGCGCCGGGTCCACTAGTAAATGGTAATAAAAATTTAAAACTTTTTAATGGCTTTGTAAGCTAATTAAGTTCATCTGCCACCTATTACCGTAAAAAAATTAAATGGATACAAAACCCACAGACCATATAGCGCCGAGACGTAATTTATAACTTTTATCTAAGACCCGTGAATAAGTTACAGTTACAAAATAAGGTAAGTACCGGTACTCAAAATAGGTAGATAGTCGTACATTCTTTTTAAACTACACACAAGTAAAAGGATTTTCTCTAAATCCAAACCATTTATTGTAAAATAAGTAATACATTTCAATTATAAAGCAAAAGGATTTGAACTGTACTGTATGTGACATTATTCTCTACCCGCCCTGAAAGAGACGAAAGAAGATCTTAAACGTTTTAAAGTCCCCGTTGTACTTCCAAAGTGTACCACCATGTTTTAAATACATGAAACGTTATCGTGTTGGTGTAAATTATATGGTAAACGAATATAATTAATAGTAATAATATTAGTCTTTCATATAAAAGACATCAACGCGTCCTGTTTTTTTTCACAAATCTGAGGCTTTGGTACACGGCTACATGGCTAGCACAAGTGTGCCCACGACACAGTTCGCACCGCGATAGAAGGTTTTTTTCCTTCTCTCAACACTAAGATGAAAGAGATAGCAGTATTTACGTCGCGCCTTTTCTCGCTTATCGCGCGCGAAAGCACACCAGTGCTAAACGTGCAGCATTGCACAGAATAAATGACGCTTATATACTTACGTCCCAATGTTTTTAGGTATGGACTTATCTCAATATTTCTATATGGGATATACATATATACTATATAAGAGTTCTCATTCTTCCTCGTCACAATGCAAGCTCCATGGTTTATCAAGACAATGAATCGAGTCATTAGTCGAGTGGACAATCGTCGGAAGCACGCACCGTTTGATACGGACCGCGGTGGACATATGGATGAAGCGACGGAAGGGCCTTCAATGTTCCTTAGTGAAACCTATTCTAGAAGCTAAACTTGTCGTCGCTTTTCTAGTGCTATTCATCCGTAAAATATTAAGACAGAGATTGCTATGCGTATACAGCCTATGGAGCATAAACGGGAGGTGGTGGGTTCGAATCCCGCTGCGGCCATGTGCCAGTGACTCGTTTCTGAGTTATGTACATTAGTTGAGCTCAAACCGATTCTCTAACGGTGAGGGAAAACATCGTGATGAAACCTGCACATTCAGGAGGCGGCATGGGGAACGGGTTACGGAGCTCAGATGGCAGTCGCTCCACTGTATTTACCTAATCTGCCAAATCCTGTATCATGGTCAAGGCGGACCTCGGGCCCTCGTACGCGAGATCACAATAGGACATTAACACCAAGATGATGAACTATGCTTTCCAATACAAACGATCATGCTCACCCAATAAGCGGTCAAAGCATCTACGCTAAGTAGGGTTACTGGTAGGGTTGGGTAGATTTAAGCTTTACATATTTCACCTGACAAAAACGCCACGAATGCAGAACCGCTGGAGTGTTGAGTGTGAGAATGTGGACAATATACGTCATGCCGATGCGCTGGTTACCTTATCGTTCAAAACGGAGTACAACAAAACGTGGTAAGATTGTGAATATATCGTGTGTCCACCACCAGGGGGACAATGAAAAGATTGCTTTGGAGCCATGAGGTAGGTAGGTAGAGGCCCGTAACCTTTAAAAATTATAATTATTAAATTTTTTTTTCATATGCAGGCACACTATCAAACGATCCACCTGATGGAAAGCGGCCACCATCGTCCGTGTCATCAGGAACCCCTTTTTACCTTATTTATTTATTTTATTTTATTTAACAGTATATTGTGCACATGAAATACATAGCGAATAACAGGCAAAGTAATAAATGGCACAATAGGCGCTGCTTATTTCTAAAAGAAATCTCTTCCAGCAGGCTTTCGGAAGTGTGACGTCGGTAGAAAAAAAAATCTCACCTTCCACTGAGGGTTCTCAGAGAGTCGTCCAGCGACCACAGAGCCGGAGGTACCACCACCGATCACCACGAAATCGTAACTCTCGTCCAGGGCGTCCACACTCTTAACCCTATTGCAGGGATCAGCCAGGTCGCAGCGCCCGAAGATGAACTGCTCCAGTATGGTCATGAAGAGGAGTATGCTGCCTCCAGGACAGGCTCCGACCATGGACGGCCCGATCTCTTGAATTGGGCATCCGCATGGCTGTAATACGATAGTAAGGTTAGTATCTTGTAGAAGTAATTTGTTGACTTTTTAACCCTTAAACATATCAGAGACACCTGTGACCGGTGGTTTTTAAGGTATTTGATTTAAATTAATGCCTGTCTCTTTATGTCATAGCCCGGTAGAGAGTGGGAGAAAGGAAGATGGGCTATTATTACTTTATGGTTATAAACTCTACATTAGTATCAAGTTGAATGGCTAAAAGCCGCGGCAAATAATAAAAGAATGCTCATACCAATTGCAACACCTATTTCATCAAGAAATTTTTAACAACAATATTTTCACCAATTAATTTAGTTATAAAGGCAGCCTGCCAAACTTAAACACCAACTATTTACTAAGACGAGAGAATATTAACATTTACACCATCGTTGTCAACGAGCTAAACTCCAAATCTAAATCTAAAACTAAATGGCTGATGACAAAATGATTTTTTTTGTGCTAGGTACCAAACCTGAAAGAAATCTGTAATTTACTTGAAAATTTCCAGCCGTTTCGGATTCCATGTGGAACGTAGGTACCCACATACACAGTGCATACATACATTTTAATTAAATAGATTTACAATACCCCCACCACCCACTTTCCATCAGGAGGCCCGCTTGCCTGTTTGTCTGCCATAAAACATAAAAAATTATATATTTATGCCCTATCATCTGAACTTGCAAATCGTATCCTTCTGGTGGATTCCTAACTGGACATGTTATGTAAGCACTGGACAGAACTTTCACTATTCATGACATACCATGTTGTTTATTTATTTACGTTCTCATTGTGATGCAAGGGTTAATAGTTCTAATGCTTCGATGCTTAGTTAGATTTTAGCAACCGAGAATACAAAGTAGGTATCGATTTGTAAGGTTTATACAGCATAAACAATCGATTGCATGTCAAATGACTCATTACATCAAGACCTAAGTCCTAGGAGCAGAAAAAATAATTTCCTAACCACCCGGAAGATCACACATAATTACATGAGATGCCTACATGTCTTGCAGTCAGACATTCCTTGTTCGCTTATAATTGATCTAGTTCTAATCACTATATAAAACATAATGGATTGGAACGCGTAAAAAAAATAATTCTTGCGATGACAGAATGTAATGTAACAGATCAATGACTATTGTGATGTGTTTCTTTATTCTACAGTGACAACGAACTAACAGCCCACCTGATGGTAAGTGGTATCTGTCGCCCATAACATCTACGATTCAAACATTTAGGTTGGCAATAAAAGAAAATGCAAAGACGAATGCCTCATGCCTGAATTTCTATGGCAACCTTATCAATCAAACTGGAATATACTTGTCGGCAGAAATAAGTAAGGCGGTGGTATTCGCCCAGACGGGCTCCTCAGGCTGGGCCTCTGTCCAGGTGGGGCTCTTCCCACCACCTAATAAAATGATTTGGATAGGTATGGTGTAAGTAATAACTTAAAATACAAGTATGTACTTATTTAAAGTAAATACTTACATCAGGTGACATTAAAGTCATGGTGAAACGATTCTGCTACAATTCTGTAATGAAAAAAAAATCACGTCAACAAGTGCTGCTAAGTTAGATATGTAGGATAGACTTTGAAATGAAATGAAATGAAATGAAAATGAAATGAAATGAAAATATTTATTATTATGAATTAGCTTAAAGCAAGTAGTGGACGGTGAACGCAACAAATATTGATAGAAAACCGCAAATCAATGTACAGGATAGCCGTTTGGCACACGAGGACTTTAGATTAAAACAATTTTGAGCAATAGTTCTTAAAAATATTCCCATCGGGGGAGCAGTAGTGACGTCATCATCAGGTTTATTTTCACGTAGCCCGACCACTAAACTGTATATACGTTAACTCCAAAAACCCTTATCAACAACCAAAACCAACCCCAGGTGAATTTGAAGCGTAGTCACGTGTAGTAATGCAGATGGTCTTAGTTACCTACATAAGACCATATTTTTTGTTCCCTTTTTATTATTTTTAACTTTGGTGGTTTTTTGTCGTGTCTTGGTGTCTTATGGCAATACGACTTATAAAAATAAGAACATGTGTTCTCATTCTTCATTATTAGGAAACGAACCGAAGCCGGTGGTCCGTATTGCTACGGTTTGCCGGTGGCCCGTATTGCTACTGTGAGTTTCCTAACAAGTACTAAAGGATTTGGCCGTGTGGTGTCCGGCAGAGTAGAATAGCACCAACCCCTTACACTCATGGGTGTCGTACAAGGCGACTAATGTTTTCGAGGCAAAAGATCAACAGTCTCCGTAGTCTGGAAAATGGGCAGCAGCATTTTCCATTGTTATATTTAAACACTGCGATCTCCAACCCGCCTGCCAAGCGTGGAGATTATGGCAATAACCTCCCCTTACGTGGGAGAGGCCCTAAGTCCTGCAGTGGACTGTTACGGGCTGTGATGATGACTAAAGGATTACGGATTGATTACGCTTCAAATTCACTTGGAGTTGGTTTTTGGTAGTTCATAATGGTTTTTCGAGTTAACGACTATACAATAGACAATACCAAAAACAGAGCATGTTATTGCTAAGTACTATCTACAGATATCGACTTATTTGAATAAATCTATCTTTTCTGTGGATCAAATCATCATCATCTAATAAAAATAAGTCATCTTGGTGTTAATGTCCCGGTTGTACTCTCGCATTTGAGGGTCCGCCTTAACCATGATCCAGGATTTGACAGATCAGGCAATTACAGTGGAGCGACTGCCTGTTAACCTAACCTAATCAGATTGAGTCATTTTTAGTAAAATACTAAAGTAAAATATGTTTATTGCACTTACTTCCAAGACACAAAGGTACAAAACATACAAAGCAATAACAAAAAACACTACGCCAATTGTCGTTTGCCGTGCCATGGAGAAGTGCAATTGGCCGCACTCAGCTTAATGCCACGGCTGACGCAGTGGCGCCCGTTTTCAATACGCCCCAAACACATTTAGTCACCTGAATGTGCAGGTTTCGTCCTCCTACTGATGATATTCCTCACCGTAAGAACAAAGGTTAGCATTCAAGTAATGTACATATCTCTGAAAAGAGTCATTGGTACATGGCCGCAGTGTGATTCGAACCCGGTACCTCTTGCTTGCAAGTCGGAAACCTTTACCACTAGACCATCGGTGGTCAATATATATACATCAAATTAGTCCATTTATTTAGATATCTGTGAATAATACGTACGCTATTTTCTGTTGAAACATAAACAAACAAAGTAATTTCTCTATATGTACGACATTAGTTTAGGTTATAAACCTGCTGCACAGGAGACGTTCATATTATTTTTAGCCGCCTACTGTGTTTATTTTCTTTATTTTTGTCAAATAACCAGTTTATTAAGTATTGAATCTGTAATGAGAAGAACGTGATTTTTTTCGCTCCGATTCTGCAATACGAGTCTTTGTTGTTTTTCGAAAACATACAATTTGTTTTAGAACAAATAATAAAGACATGGCTCTCATGATTTACAATATCATTAGACACGATTGATTACAATGGCCCATGACAGTCTGCTGACGGATTTGAGCCTCCTCTACATCAGTGGACGAGCTTAGGAGCGCCGGTGGCCTAGTGGTTAACGGGTCGAACTCGTAAGCGACAGGTCCCGGGTTCGAATCCCACTGCTGCCATGTACGAATGAATCTGTTCTGAGTTATGTTCTAGTACATTAAGTGATGCTTTTACGGTGAAGGGAAACATCGTGATGAAACCTGGACATTATGGTGATTACGGACCTACGAGTCGGGCCCCTTAACCAAAGACGCTCGAAGTTATAACAAATTTTATGGTATCGTAGTAGACTAGGGTATCAAAATGAACATTAGATATGGTGTAGGTAGAGTCTAATGCGTTAACGTTTAGCTTTGACAATGACATAACAATTTTCGATTCATTGACGATTTGCTCTGTTCTCTCTTCATGTGGCCAATTTCGTTCAACGGACATTGGTTTATTTATTCGTATGGCAAAAATACATTATACGAGAAACACATTCAATTCATTGGTGTCTGGACCTAATGACTATGTTCTGAAATTCCGAATTCGTTTACCACGTGATTAATTTGCAAAGACATAACGTTCTTTAGAACTTGTCGCTGATTTAATGGTCCGATTCTCTCGAATGTGGTGCGAATGAATTTGTACCATATTTTATAATCCACAAAAAGTCATCCAAAAAATACCAAAAATTTAAAATGTACTCGCCAAAGACTGAATAGTAATTAGTTTGAGAGTAGAATGCTTCATTATGAACATTTTTGTTACCTAGAGTTTTTTTTAAATATAGAATTCGATTGCAATACCTATTAGAAAAGATAGATTATCACGTTTTAAGAATAACTATAGAGAGTGTCGTATCAGAAGCGTCAGTAGCCGAGTGGTTAAGGTATCCGACTCGTAAGCGAGAGGGTTTGAATCCCACTGCGGCCATGAACCAATGACCCTTGTTATGAAACCTGCACCTTCAGGCGATGTTTGTGTCACCATAATCCAATCTGGTCAGGTTCCCTGGTAGCAGGGTCATGGAAGTCAGATGGCAGTCGCTCCACTGTAATTATCTGATCTGCCAAATCCTGGATCATGGTCAAGGCGGATCCCGGGCTAGGGAGCACAACCGGCGCAACATTAACACTAACACCCGGTTTCTGAAACGCTTGTCAAATCATTGATTAGCTAACAGACTGTCACATTTAACAAGCTGTTAAATCACCGTGGGTTTCTGAAAGGCCAATCAATCTATTGTTAGCTAATCGACCATTAACAAGAGATTAATTTTTTCGTCTGGCTACCCCTGCTAAAATCAGTCACATTCATTCGCTCATATATGTTTTGTTTCTGTCTAACGCATTGATTTGTCTCTGTCCCTAGCGGCCTTTTGATAGTGGCGGGATATTCAACTTTTAGATGAAACTGATAGCGATTGTATAGTTTTCGTGTAAAATCGAATATTATAAAAAAAAATATATACAGAGCGAGAAAAGAGAAATTATAACAATATTTATGTTATAGGGTCACGGGTTCCAGTGAATCAGTAATCCCATAATCATCATCTTTATTCAGTTAGGTGAGTCCCGGTCCACTGCTGAATACAGTCCTCCCACGGCTTCGGACCAGGTCCTGGTTCAGGTCTAGGTACTGGCCCCAGACCAGGTACTGGTTCAGGTCCAGGTCCTGGAACCGGACCACTTCGTGGTTCAGGTCCAGGTCCTGGCTTCGGACCAGGTCCTGGCCCCGCACCAGGTCCAGGTCAGGTTTTGGCCCTGGCCCCGGACCAGCTCCTAGTTCAGGTCCAGGCCCTGGACCCTGACATATCCGTGGTTCAGGTCCTGGTCCTGGTTCAGGTCCATGTCCAGGCCCCGAACCAGGTCCTGGTCCAGCTAATATTTATGGTCTATGTGCTGGCACTGGTCTAGGTCCTGGTTCTGGTTCAAGCTCAAATTGTGATCAAGGTTGCAGTTTTGGTCATGATCCTGGACCAGAACCTGGACCCTAGACCTGAACTTTGCCTTGGACCAAAACTAGGACCTGGACCAGGGCCAGGACCAAGACCTAGACCAAGAAAATCGGATATAATTTGTTTTGACAATCGGTTAATTGGTCGATTTTCGCTAATTAAAATAACAAGGCGATAACATACAGTTAACATGAGAAAAAGCTTTCCGGAAACCCAAAATTACATTAATCAGCCGTTAACTGGAGATTTGACAATCCGTTGACAAGCTGTTAACAAGCCGTCAATTGGCCCTTTCAGAAACCCAAACTGCATTTAATCAGAGTTTAACAAGCTGTTACGTGATTTTTGCGTTGACAAGCGTTTCAGAAACCGGGTGTAAGACGATTATTTTATTGTAAGTGTTGTATCATACAGCTGACCTAATAAAAGTATGAAATTTGGGTCCCTACATGTTGTACAAGTATATATTATTGGTCTACATCGATTGACCGACCTGTTTAAACTGTTTGTTTTGGTCCTTGAGCGACACTGTAGGACCTTCCTGTTCCAACGGACATTAGCTAAAACCAACTTTTCACCCTAGCGTTAAACCCCGGCGCAGCGGCTAGCGATAAATCTACCGCCCGGGCCCGCTCTACAAGCGGTTTCCTATCAGAGTCAATAGTTAAAATTTCAAGGCTTTGTTACATGCCATCTGACCTGCTCAACCCGTTAGGAGGAAACCGATTCGCCAGAGCCTTGACCGTTTGTCAGCATTAGGACCGCATGCAGATGAGCTTGGCCTGGGCTCAGAGTAAGGTATGGTAGGTAGGGCCCAGTTAAAACTATATGTATTACAACTTTGAAAATCACCACGCCAGCAATAGCAGGCACACAAATTCACACATGTGGTGAATGGCAAAAACCAATACAACTTCCAAAAACTATAGCACTACTTTCATGTGTTCTGTGGTAGGGTCTCATAATCCCCCAATACGGGATACCCTTGATAAGGTAGGTATAAAAACCGTGTCATTTACTTGACTCTATAAAAACCTTAAATAGATAAGAGTTTTTACCGATGTCTTTGAGTAGAAATGTGCTGAGTCAGAACTCTCCAGGAACATTGCTCTCTATTTAATACGTGTTTGAATTTAAATTTTTTTTTAACTACGCAGTGACAAACCAGCAGACAGCCCGCCTGATGGTAAGCAGTAATTGTCGCCCATAACATCTACAATTCATGCATTTAGCAAAAATGTAGAACTGAAGGTGAGTTGTTACTGTGAGGACCAAATTGAAATGCCTCATGTCTGTAATTGCGCTAGCTGGAACACAACAATGCAAGCATTGTTGCTTGGCGCCAGAAATACATGAGGCGATAGTACTGATCACCTACAGATCATCACAATACCACAAAATAGAAAACTTACAGAAGGTCCACTCCCGTCGTCTTCGAAAATAATTACCTAAACTTGCCGACTCACTAGGGTTGCTACTGTATTAGTTCTGAATTTTGAAAAAGTATTTAAAACATCGAATAGAATTTTAAAGATCGTAACAATAACATGTCATATTATGGTATTAGTCAGTTGATCTGATGATGGAGAAGGAAAAGTGGTCAGTAATTTTGTTATATTAGACTAGACAGGTATTTCCGACTAGAAACCATTAAGGTGGCCACCTTATTACGGTTTCCTTTTCAGTTAAAAACTGTCACCGGTGGCTGAAACTATTCAACTAGTCCTAGGGTCTCTAGCGGAAGACCTTGGTCAACCTCGCTTCACAATCGACATTAGAACTCGTAGCGGTGCTAAAGTTTGACTAGCCTCAAAGTCTGAAATGATCACCTATCAGTTCTTGGACTCTGCGTGCGTTGCTTGTATGATATTAAGTAATCTTAGTTACGTACAATTACTTTTATTTAATCAATAATAATATCAATTAATTAAATAATATTCAATTTAAGTCGACACTACAACGAATTCTCGCGTTAACAATCGCAACGGAGCACTGCGTGAAACTGCGTGAGAATGCCAGAGGGCCTAGTGTGAGTTCCGCTTCGATTTTACTTAACTATCGCGTTTGCGTTTACGTGAAAATTAGTATGAAAAAATATATAGCGCCGCCTAGTGGTACGTAAATGAAGTTTTTTTCTTCATACTAATTTCGACGTAAACGCAAACGCGATAGTTAAGTAAAATCGAAGCGGAACTCACACTAGGCCCTCTGTTAACGTAACGTCAATGTGTGCGTGACGGAAATGGCGCACTGTTTCCAGTGGACCTTCTGCTTGGGGCGGGCCGTTCTTTATTTTGTGACAATACTAATGAAATCAAACATGACCACAGTATTGATTTGTATGTTTCTTCTTGATTATTTAATTATCCACTTTTATAAACTTTGAAATTACTGAAATTCCATGCATCCATCCATTAGTCTGAATTTGTTCAATGTATAAAAAGCCATTAGCTTGAATAGCAACGGAAATACATACCGCAATTTGGACATGGATACAGATTAATGTAGCGTGGATAGTGGATACTACCTACTTGTTATAGGAAGTGTTCATCTAAATCGGTTTCATCGAACAATGTGAATTCACATTACAGAACCATCCGGCCCTAAATAAATAATTATGTTTACAGCTAGTTATTCGGATACAATTCGTACGTCCGGAAATATAAAAACATAACAGTTACCTTAACAAAATCAGACGACTCACTTGTAAAAAGGGTTAATATTTAGGTAATTAACATTTTTTAAACCTTCTTGCTTGTTTCGATCAACGATCGCTCGATCGATCGGGGAACGCTCGATAAACGTTTACCACTTGTCAAACAATTATCGAATGGCAAAAGAATTTCCGTCAACTTTAAAGTGCCGTCAACTCAAATCTAAAAACAACTATTAAAACAAAAAATATATATAAAACGTACCGAAAAATAACGAATTCACAACAGTCACTCAAACTAAATATCACAGCATCAGCACTCACAACTATATTCTAAATTTCAAATTTAAAAAAGTTATTCTAAATTCAAACCGGTACGCGCAAATGGCGTCGCGCGTTCGATGCGCGCGCGACGGATGTCAGGATGAGACGTGGATGCCGCGAGGCGACCTCTTTGCTTATATGGCGGGTATACAGTATTGTGACGAGATGCCACCGATTTCCACCACTAATCCCTTATCAAACGCGGTGTCATCCTTATGCGAGATGATCAATTTGCGGTTCGCTATCTCCTAAAGCTTTGACATTATACTTGACGTTCTGGGAAGTTTAGTTTGTGGGTTGTACTTGGATGTTTTTTTAGACACTAACTATATTTGCAATAAAATCTAGAGCTCTAGAGATTTCACTAACTAAACTAGGTCATCATTGTCATCTTGGCGTTATGTCCCGGTTGTATCCCCGCGACAAACTAAGCTTTAGGGACTTCAAAACAAATAAACTGCTAATTTAAAAAGTCCTAGGCTGGATTAACCCAAGATACCGATAATCATAATCGTCAGTCGGTATTATGTAGTATGTAGCTTAGTTTTAGTGAAAGATTTTCGGATACGGTTCAGTAATTTTGAGAAATCTCATATAAGGGAGAACATTTTTCTGCATATTCTAAAGTTTTTGAAGAAGTGTTGACATTAACCCTATAAATCTTGACAAATCCTTCACGTTCATATCTTATATACAATATTTTACCTGAATTGCTAAGGTTGTGAATATATCGTAATGCGGACCCATAAACTAAATTAAATCTCTGATACCTAACTTCGAATAGGACATAGAAGGTATTTTGTAAGATGAACGATTTCTTCTATCGTAAGCTGACCTACACAATTCAAGTTTCAACTGTTCATAATTATCTTAACCACCAATCTTTTTTTCCTATTCTTAATTGCCCTGGTAAAACATAAAAAAACACACGAGATGAGTCTATTAACAAACGGCAACATTATGTTTATCATTAAAAATCGTCACTAGTGACCCGCCTCGGCTTTGCGCGGGGTTCTTGGGTATTCTCTATTACAATATGCATGTGTTATACGAGTACATATATAATCCGGAAGAAATTCTTAAGCTGATCGTGAAAACCGCATGATAATCCGTTGCGTGGCTTAGCGGATATACAGACAAACGTGGATAGCGACTTTATTGTACACTAGCACGGGATTTAGGTTTGTTTAAAATTCTCGGTTGTCCATTACATTATATATAAAACAGTTTCCTACCGCCTATGTTTATCTGTCTGTCGGTCTGAACGCGATAAACTACGAAACTACTACCCGATTTCGCAAATTCGTTTCTATTATTTCATATTCTTCTCGAGGGCCATTGGAAAGGAACAGGATCGATTTTAGCAATGTGCTTGAATACAAAAGGGGTGATACCGCAGGGGAGCCCTGGCGAATAGGAATTCAGACCATGGCGATGAAAAAGTTAAATTCAGTCATTTTTATGCCAATCCAATACCTACTGGGAGGCTTCTCGTCATTGCTTCACTACTCATCGCTTTCCGATGATCGCACCTTATGTCTAGGCTCTAGGTTATCGTCAGCCAGTCCCCTAGTAAACTAAAAGGATAATATAAACTAATAGGAACACAATAAATGATTATATTATGATAAAACAATGACGTTAGATTACAAAAACTGTAAAAAACCAGCTCAAATGGTTGACTGACTGAATCACCAAACACACAGCCTAGTGTCTTGTTTTGAGCATTTACTGTAAAAAATAAACAAGAAAAAATTGGTAGGATACCTACCACGTTTTTTACGCTAGTCCTATTTAGGAGTTACACAGCGCTTCGTTTTATGTCAATCGCATCTACATTTTTATAAGTACTTTATAGAGTATAATATTTTATAGAGCTCGGTGTCCTTTATGGTTAAGGGGTCTGGCTCGTAAGCGAGACGTATCGGGCTCGAAACCCAGCGCTGCGATGTACCAATGACTTATTTTTGCATGATGTAGGTTACAGTTAATAGTAGTTTATGCAACTGGCATATAATAGGGGGTATTAATTTGACACGAGTGTTTTAATACCTTTTTATATGCAGTTGCATACACTACTTTATCTACACTCATATTTTTTCGTACCTATAATTTTCTTAACTTTACTGGAAGTATGCTGCGAGTTAGATCTATTGTATCTACGCGACGAGGATATTTAGCGGTGGGAAATTCACGTCACTACTTTCACATTAATCTATTTATTTGCTTCAAACAAGGAAACACATTCACAAACAAATAATTATACAGAAATATAAACAGGTACTTATTTCTGTGTAAATTTTGAATTTGTTGAAGGCATCTAGGTATTCAGCCTACATTTCACCGTGTCCCGGCGCCCGACTAAAAATTTAAGTGTTGCATAATGATTAAAAAGTTATTTTTCGATACTATGAAAATAGTATGGGAAAAGCTGTATCGAAAGGTAATTTTTTTTAAATTTTTATTTAAATGCCTGTTTTCGAATATGTAATTGGAACATTACGCTATGAGTGTAGATAAAATATGTATTCACATGCAATGTTACAATTAGAATTTACAGCTAAGATAACTCGTAGATTAAATCTAGTAGTAATTATGACGAATTATAAAGTTATGACATTGATTACGTTGCATCATCACTATACATGCGAATCTTTGAGGATGTTTGTTATTATTTACTCCATCTCGCAAAAACTACAGAACAGACTTTGATTCAATTTTGCAGTATTGTTGTTGCAGTATAACCTAAATATCACGGAATTATGTACCTATGTAAAACAATTGTACCTACGGAACCCAATCTTGTTCAGTAAAAAATAATTAATTGCCTTAAGCTGATACAATATGAATACTAAAAACACCGATTCCAATAAAACGGGTTTGCTTCGCGAGAACTGGTATAGCGACCTTTCACCTTGAACTAGACCTTGGGGCCGCGGGGAAGCCTCGAGGTTACATCCTATTGTTATCTGTTAAAACACTCAGTGCTCAATAGTTTCCATTTTTTTGCAGCTTCTATCGTGTTTTATCGTATGATGATTCGGTTTACCATCTGACTGAACTAAGAATTTGGTCAGGTTCCCCTGGTAACAGGGTCTCGCAGATAAGATGGCAGTCGCTCTACTGTAATTATCTGATCTACCATATCCTGGATCATGGTCAAGGCGGACTCCGGGTCCTCGTGCGCGTATTTTAATTCGGTTTTCCATATGGTTAGATAAGGCATTATGACAGATAACAAATTCAATAGTTATCTTGGCGTTAATGTCCCGGTTGTGCTGCCGCGCGCGGGGGCCCAGAGTCCGCCTCATAAGAGCGTGGTAAGTAGTGAATCGTAAGAGCATCGGTTAGTGTTCAAACTTACCTCAGAAAAGACCTTTTGACCATCGATGCTCTCATGCGAAAATACGCCGTAGGTAATTTTTATAGTTTACCAGACTATTGTACATTGGTTTAACGAGTAGCGAAGAGGAGCGTGATTGGTATTTCGCGTATTAGTAAAATTTACCACTTACCTAATATTAGGATAAAGAAAGTTTCAAAATTTGGCAAAGACTTATATAGATATAATTAATATAAATCAATGAAATTGACCTTAGACAGTCGAAAAGTAAAGAATAATTGAAGTAAAAACAGTTAAAAAAAATACGCATTCAAAAGTTGCACTTTGAGATTGAAAAGAAAATCCCGATTCCAAACTAAGAGAAACCAACAACAGCAATACGTGACTTAGTTTACGATACCGATCTTATTTTGGGCACGCAATAGTGATCGTGTCAGAGAAGAATCGTGTGTGACGCACGCGCAGTGACTCTCGCATATTGATCAACCGGTGGTTGGTTGTTCGGGGGTTTTACCGGTACTAAGGCAAGAATTACGAAAGGCGAACTTTGCTTCATAAGCCTACTTACAAATTTTTAATTCTAGGATCATGATCATTATAATTTTTTTTTTTGTTTTATTCCGTTTATTACTTGAGAATGTGGCGCGGTGACGTGATAGTGAACATTGTTTTAGAGAAAACCAAAAAATCACATACCAATCTAAACGTTTGCGAAAAAATAAATAAACCTAATTCGAATTTGACGTTGATGACTTCCGCCTCTTAGGGGCTGTACTAATTGGCAGCGGTCGTACAACGCACGACCGTTGCCAATTAGGACAGCGCCTTACAATAGGTATTAATACACAATAGCTGTCGAGAACCCCTGTTTAGCGAATTCAACTATTTTGCATAGTTGCCATTTTTAGAAACCCAATCCTGAATATTATTATAAAAGCCAAATCCTTCACTCATCATCATCATCTTGGCGTTAATGTCCCGGTCGTGCTCTCGAGAACGAGGGCCCGGGGTCCGCGTTCACCATGATCCAGGATTTGGCGATCAGGTAATTACAGTGGAGCGACTGCCATCTGACCTCCGTGACCCTGCTACCAAGGGAACCTGACTAGATTTACCTATTAAATCACGGTTACAAATTTAGTTGCCCGAATATGCAGTCCTTCCTTCAAAGCCAAAAGCCAAGTCCTTCTCTAATTCCGTATAAACATATCCCTATTGATAGTTCGCTACCCAAAGGTTGCCTTTAGCAACTTTAGCGATAAGGCCGCCTGTTGTTTTCTCTATTGCTATCGATATGTACCGACTATATCCAGTATTTATGCATTAAAGGGTTCATTAGGTAGGCTGTAAGCTTGTTTGCCACCTGTTTTCGAATCAGTGGGCCTTTGCCCATAATTCTATATCGGGCACTAAGCCAAGACGTCAGCCCGTTTGAAACGTTTTGCAGTGTTTGACATAATTTTCGTAAATATCGTATTCGTTCATCGATGAAAGTTGTTGATTTCGTGCAAAACATAAATATACGGCACCTACTGACCCGCTTGTAAGGATCCTTTTCTCTTGTAGTTTATGGTGCTTGTTACGTTTATGTTGATTTTTTCCTGCTTGATTGGTTTTATTTGTGCGAAATTGAGTGAATTTAGAAATGGATTTATAACGTAGTCTTATCGTAACCTAAATCGTTAAGCAGTACACACATAAGCATGCATTGAACACAATCATATTAAATTCCCCAAAGAGAGGTAGAGCATAGCGGGGTATCCCGTTCGAATTGGAGCCGCACAACTGGGGAAGTACCTCCACCTTACAGAATACCGCAGCTAAACAATACTCTTTTAAATAGTATTGTGTTTCTGCCGGTGAGTAAGGTTTCCAGTTTTCCATGGGGTGGGAATTTGGGCAACCATGGCTTTGGCAGTAAAACGTAAAACTATTTTGCAAGTGTAATATTATTTTTGACTTGTTATTTTGTTTGATTCATTCATACATACCACTGTTTAATTTATTATACCTACCACGTGGTCCCTATCTAATAGGCACGTTTAATAATTTCAAAAACATAACTCGTCATTTTCTTGTCTTTATCCCATTACTACACCACTCACTCCTTAGCATTAGCATTAGCATTGGATTGCTATTTTCTCACTTTCTTTTTCGAAGATCTTGGGGACGCAGACAATATAAATGATTAATGAGGATTTTAATTATATTAAAATAACAATACTAGTTGGTTGAACGCGACTTCTTTCGCATGTTTTTTATTTTATTTTAATACCACTAAGGTGGCAAACAAGCTTACGGCCTGCCTGATGGTAAGCAGTCACCACAGCCTATGGACGTTTGCAATACCAGGGGCATCACCCACGCGTTGCCGACCCCGTAAAACCTTTTAATGTCCTACCGCTACCCTACCCCTGCCCTACCCTACCCTACTCTACTTCTGCTCTACCTCCACTTACCCTTTTTTATTTTATACAAATCTGGGGCTCTATTTTTGAACCGCTAAGCTCGCCTCGAGTCGAACTGTTTTTAATTTTGGTTTTCGGCATGAAATATTAAATATTTACATGCGAATGCCCTATTTTTAATAAAAAAAGATTCAATATTTTTTCAATTACTTTGGCAAGACCGAAAGCGAACGGTTCAAAAATAGGGAAAATCAGCGTCATGCACCAAAATATTGAATTTTTCATACCGAAAATAACACTCGAAGCGAGTGGTTCCAAAATAGAGCCGCTGAGCGTAGCGAAGGACTCGAAAGCGACTCTACTATATACTGCCTATATCCTTCTCCATCTTCCTTTCTTCCTATCTTCCTTTACTGCGTTGATTCCCGAGCGAAGCAAGTAATGTAGAGTCCTAAGTAATGAGAGGGGTTCATAGTGTTCTGTCGCATGTTGTTTGAGTGCTCGCAACGTCGCAGTATCGCATAATGTTCACCTAGAACTTTCTTTCGAAGGGTCGTTTACCTAATCCCCTACTACGGGTACGAATAGCAAGTAAAACTTAACACTTTTATATTAATTAAATTACACTATATATTTCGCGATTGTATAAAGAGTAGGTAGAACTCTACCTAATTATAGTTATTATATAATTGTATTTGTAGTAAATGGGAAAGCTAGACGTTACCTACACGTCGTGGCCTATGCTTACATTTAATTATATATCGGTTTAAACAATCTTTGATAACTAAGGCTTCGGAGTTGTGTCAGCACAGAGCAAATTGGCGGTCCATAGTCTCTGCCTACCCCACCTGTGGGACACAGGCGTCAGCTTTATATGTATGTATGTATGATATGTTTCAAAACTGTAGTAATGCCATAGTACGCGCCATGACTCTCATTCAAATTTACATCTCGGACTTTCTTATGTAAAACATTGTCTCCAACTATACAAGGAAGTTCATTACCTAGAGCCATTTAAATAGTGTTGCTAGGTAGTTATTAGAAACAATACTAATTTATTTTCCTACCTATGTCATTTTTACAGAGGACTTCATATTTGTATTTAAATTTGTATTTGTATTGGTAAATAAAAAAATGTTCTTATTTTTATTTCGTAATACATTACGGAAGTTTGTATTTTGGACGGAGCTTCATAGAGCATAGCTTAAAATAACTTTATTTCGACTAATGGGTAGTCTTTATAAGTTGTACCGAATAAAAACCGCATTACCTTCACGCATAAGAATCAGCAAATGCAAAATGATGTACGCCATGTTAATTGTGTCATTTTTTTAGAGTAATTTCCGCCACTGAACGTGTTTTAGTTCAATGTTTAAAATTATTCACTTATATTCTTCCTAGTAGGTAGGTGATTTAGTTTTTTTCATTTACATGGCCTATAGAGCCACTTTATTGTTATAGGATTGCCATAGACTTATGAACACATTTGTTATATTGCCGATTGGTTCCTAGTGAATAGTAATAATATTGGTGTCAATATTCCCCGCGCGAGTTCCCTTGACCATGATCTTAGATTTGTCTGATTAGGTAATAAGTGACTGCCATCTGACCTCATGATCAGATTGGATTGTGGTTACAGATTCAGTCGCCTGAATGTGCAGATTTCCTCACGTGTTTTTGTTCACCGTTATCCACTCCCTCTCCTTCGTTTCTTTTACTAGCTAATGTACATAACTCAGAAATTGTGATTGGTACATGGCGGCACTGAGGATCGCACTCGGTACGCTTACGAGTCGCATTAGGCTACCGATGCAACATGACGGTGTATTACAATACAATACAATACAAAACTCTTTATTGCACACCAGAGAACACAAGTACAGATACAAAAAAATATGGTGGTTATGTATTATTATTAAGTACTAGCGTTTGCCCGCGCGTCCGCGTGTAATCGTTTTTGGGGCAGTTTGTCTTTTTCCCGAACGACCATTTGAAATAACCTCCCTAATGTATGAAAGCTAGTACTACGGAGAGGTCAAGCTGTATTTCTGTCAACCAAGTTAGATGAAACATGGCCTAGATTTGAAGTTGGACTCCAAAGCTACCAAACTGTGAAAACCCCATCAAAATCCGTTCGGCGCTATTTCCATATTTCTTATGGTTTAAATGGTCTATTTCCTTCTAGTTCGATGGTCTAGGTTGTAGGACCTCAGGTGTTCCACTTTCCAAAATCAATTATTAATGTTTTATGTTGATTACCCGTCCAGTAGTTCCGAAGATTAGCGTGTACAAACAAACAAACACAAATTTTAAAAATTCTTATCCGGCTACTATGTCTTCGTAGGTCTAAATATTTTTTTGTAAATATAGGTATTCAATGTACAGACATCGCTTGGCAATGAGATTTCGCTATGTCTGACCGGAAAAGTCGACATACAAACATTTGGTGGCATTACTAATTCCGATTCCGGTGGTATTGTGCTGAACGACAGACAGAATCACGACCAAGTTCATATATTGCTCACTCACGCTTCTGCATTTGAGTCTACAAATGTGTCTACTCATAATCAAATGTGGTTCACACGATTCAGGAAGCTTTAAATGACAATTTACGTGTAAAAATTGTTACAACCAGTAACCTATTAATTTTAGTTTCAGGCCCTCACCTGAGGTTTGACGGCCTGAGTGGTTCAGTTGGTCAGTCAACATACCGGTCTGCCACGCAGAGGTCCCGAGTTCGATTTTCGGCCGAGCAGAAATTGAAATGATGTATTTTAATTTCTATTACAGGTCTGGGTGTAGTATGTTTAATAAGTATGTATTTAAAGTATAAACATATATAAGTAATTTATCAGTTATCTAATACCCATAATACAAGTATTGGTGTTACTTTGGGGCTAGACGGCGCTGTGTGAATGTGTCCAAGCATATTTTTTTATTTATTATTTGTATTATTTAAATGGTTCTGAGCAATCTTTGCTCTTTTGTGTGTAGGGTACTTAGCTGCGGACCAAAACAATAATAGAGAAAAGACGCACACATTCATGCCACTTACAGTACAGTACACCCACAGTTACAGTATTCCTAGAAGGAAAGTCATAGAAATAGAATACTTACCTCAACCCATTTTACTATTTGTGTAATCGAACTATATTAGCTTGGCTTAAGTTTTGGCCGTTTCCTAATAATTTGTTTAATCTGCTGTAATCAACTCACATAACTCTTTTATTTGTTAAGACACGGTTTATTGAAATTAATTTTTTCTTTGTACGGCTGTCTTTGTGACGTCATATCACGCCCCTTTACAAATTAAGCATGCGACAACGTAATTTTTCCTACTCAGAAAATATCACTGAATACGACTTATCGGTAATATACATAGTCCCACGAAAATCGTAAGTTGTAGAGTTTTTGCAAATTCACTGGTTACTAACTTATTATTAACGTTTCGCCAGCGCGAAGACGAAAGACATGAATCAGGATTACTTGTAAAACGGCCATAACCGTGAATCACAGTTCAACGTAAAAGATTACGATAGGTAAGTACCTACCTACTTACAGCTGTAGCGTACCCAATACATATGTACTCCTAAGTAATATGAATGTACGGTAACTACCTACCTCGTTTTTGGTTAATCTTTTCTACTACACCTTTACTAGGTGAATCTTTTCATTGTTATTTTTAACTAGTACTAGCTACACCTGTGGTAACATAGGAACTTCTTTTACATTCAGCACAAATAATTATACCCGGTGTACCTATAGGTAAAGTTTCATCAAAACCCTTACAGACGTTTCAGCGGGAATGACTTACAAAGTTATAAATCCGGTTAATATTTCTGTATTCGTTAGGAATGACCTAATATTACTAATCATTTGTAAAAACTATCAACATGTTCTCTATACGTAGGCATTACACCGGCTTTGGAATTACCAAAACGTGACTGAGATTTTTCATATATCATCGTCGAGGAAAATCTCATAGTTTTTATGAGTTCACAATTAAATTAAATAGTAGTAGGTATAAGGAATCTACTTCTATATTGATACGTTAGATACGTACGCTGATGTTATCCTTATTCAATTTTAGTGATTATATATTTGGCGAGGCAGGTTATTTTCGTTTTGAGACAATGTCGAAGGACCTCACGTCATAATTTGGTTTTCATCTTTCGTCATATTTAAGGTTATTATGGTTACCATATGGTATGGGGTCGAAATCGGAACTCACAATTTTTTTTATGCCACTCTGTGACAAGCGAGCAGGCAGCCCAATTTTTAGGTACTTTAGTAGCTACTTATCTCAGTAATTTGTTGTGTTAATAAATAATATTTTTGTAAGTTTGTAGGTAATTATATAATTTCTTAGTTAAGATTAGAGTTTTTACTATGTTACAAAAATACTTTACCACCAGGCCAGATGGCAGTCAAATATCTACAGCAGCCTAGTAATTACAATGTACAAAGGAAACATTTTATATTATCATAGAATTGACGTATCTAAGGTCTATTTGACTTTGGGTGTTAGTAATAGGAGAAAGGACACGGTGATATAAACATTGACTAACTACACGCTGTGGAACGACCTTCTCGAATCTTCAAGAAATGAGCCCACATCTATCTCAAAAACCAGCAATGCACTTACGGGGTGTCGCAGGTGTCTGGTGTGGAGAATTGACTAGATACAATATAAATTAGAAACCAAGACATAATTAAAGAGCTTCAAGTTTTGACAAGTTTTTTAGAGTTTCCGATTTGATATTTATTGAACTCACTGATTGGCCTTTGTTCATTTGCCTCCGTATAGTATGAAAAATAGAAAACCCATAATCCCCATCTAGTCATTGCTCTACTTACAAAGTAAAATTTCACATCAAATTGCCATGACATAGACTTGTCATACGGGCGGTATTAGTCAACAACATGACCTGAATAAAACATAACATTTGACAGCTATGAAATAAAATGTAGTACTGCAGCCATGATTGCAGCCTACTCGATTATGACTTGTAAGGTTATTTTCGATAAGGGCTGGGAAAACAACCGCAGCGATGACTGACGGGTGATTGGATATGCCTTGCAGTTATGAGGGTATTATAATGACTAGGTGAAACAAAAATTATTCCGATATAGTGCAATTCTCCAGGGTCCAAATAAAAGATATAGATAACCATGCCAAAACATAGCAATCAGTGCATTTGACCGAGTGTTCAGAGAAATTACGCGAACAAGATCGAAGAGGTTCACCTATGCGGTTTGGTCACGTGAAGAAGTGATCGAATTCTCAAAAGAAAAAAAACTCAAGAAGAAAGGTCAAGAAAGCCCAAGACGTGGGTATCTAAACTTGCCGGTATCAGGAAAGTGGTCCCGTGGGAGACTCAAGAAGCAATTGATTGCCATCGCTGAGACGCACGTGAGAGGTGAGGATGCCAATTGGGGAAAATTGGAGATGAAAGAGTAAGAAAGCGGACCCAGGCATAACCCGGGATTTACTCTTGATGATGAATACTTTTTGATTCAGATTTCACAATCAGGCAGCGCGATTTCTCCAGTTTTATATGTATTTTGGTTAAAAATCCAATCTGAGCTTACCTACTTGGGTATACTTATATAACTTTAGCCCTATTTCACCCCACCACAGCAGGTAAGCACACTTGGTGAACTTGGGAGAGAGGCGTTCTGCGGCTACACATTGGTGGACTCCGAAGGGCTGGTCAGTACATCAGACACGCTGGAATGGCTGGTTTGACCAAGTCGAGGCGTAACACTATAGTATGTAGAGGTTAGGTTCCTCTGTTAACAGAGTCATGAAGGCAGGATGGCGGTCGCTCCACTGTAACCTAATCTGCCAAATCCTAAATCATGGTTACAGCGGACCCGGGGCCCTTGCGGGCGAGAGCACAAGCGGGACATTCGCCGAGATGATTACTTTATATTTAATGTGTTGGAAGCCATTAAGTTCAATATATTGTTTTCAAAATTTAAGATACCACAAAAGATTAAGATATAACCCATGTCTTATTAAAATAAAAGTGATTGACGTCATTGTACTCATTAGGACAACATATGACTATGCTTCCTGTTTCCATAATGCACGTCACCTATTGTATGCGGACGACACAAAAATTTTTATGCCCATAAAATGCCCAGCCGATTACCTGAAATTGCAAAAAGATCTCGACAGAGTATCGGCATATTGTGCACGGAATAGCCTAGATCTCAATGTAAAGAAGTGCACAACCATTACTTTTACAAGGAAGAGAAACCCAGTATGTGCGACGTACAGGCTCAACGACGCAACAATCGTACGCACTGATCAAGTTAGGGACCTGGGAGTCATCTTAGATTCTAAACTGACATTCTGTGCTCACTACGAATCTATTGTTGCGAAAGCGATCAAGATGCTAGGATTCGTTTTCAGGACGGTAAAGCCCCTGAGGTCTATTTCAGCTTTTAAAACCTTATATTATGCTTATGTTCGTAGTGTTTTAGAATACGCGTCGCCTTCATGGTCCCCGGTCTACGCTGTCCACCGCGCTAGACTAGAATCGGTACAAAAACATTTTATAAAAAAACTCAACTATTTTTCTGGCACGGTACCTTCTGGTTATGCGACTGGTCTGATCACCCACAAGATAATGTCATTGGAGGACAGACGCTTTGTAGCCGACATGAAGCTTTTGTATGACATCATACACAGCGGAGTAGATACTCCGCAGTTATTATCCCGAGTGTTACTATGCGCGGGTTCGCCGCGCGCGCGCCGCGGTGGTCGCTGGCCTCGGCTACTTGACCACCGCCGCGCGCGCAGCGGCTACGCCCTAGGCTCTCCGCTCAACAGAGCTATAGACGAGTATGAAAAGTGTCTCACCGACAGTGCTGACGTTTTCCACCTCAACCGAGCACAATTTATAAAAAAGGTTATCCAGTACCTCCAATCGCGTGAAGGATAACACTATCATACATACATAAACAAACACAAACACAAACACACACACACACACACACACACACATACACCCACTTACACACAAAGAAATCTTTCTCTTATCTCATACTTTTATTGAAGGAAAGAGAAGTTTGTTTTATATTATTATTATTATTAATTTTGTCTTTTTGTATTTTATATGGCGTTGTGGCTATATTAATTACCAAAATTATAAATTGCAGTTTTGTAATTGGCATTTCAACATAATAATGTAACCGTTTTAAAAATAATGCATATGCTGTAAAACTGTGAAATAAATGAATAAATAAATGAATAAATAAATAAATAAATACTTTTGATACCAGTTATGTCGTAGCTCTTCCTGCTATCCGCACAAAACGCTTTGGTTCGACCTCTATAAACACCTCCAAATGAATAGGCTGTTCCGAGACAAACATACTCCATTTTCGGCCGATCCTCACTTACTACCAGGCGAAATGGCGGTCAAATGTCTATCTAGTTGTTTCAGGTCTGTGTTGAACACACAAGTAAAAAGGGCCTAGCTGGTCTGCCTGTAAGACATGTTTACGTGTATTTAATTGGACTACTAGTGGGACACCCATGAATAGAAGGGATTACTGCTATACTAATCAGGCGGGCGGTCACATGCTCAAAAATATTTTTTTAATGCTAGACTAGATGCTTCTTTTTCTTTTTCTAGACAAGGGTTGCCTTGAAGATATCGCTTGTAGCGATAAGGCCGCCTTTGCCTACAACGTTTGAATAGACTTGTCCAATTTTCTTTTTGAAATTTTGTGTGCAATAAAGAGTTTATCTATCTATGAAGAATACAACGCCTAACAGTAATATCAGAGCAAATTTACAGCTATAAGAATTGCTGTAAAGGCTCAAATCATTTGCCTAAAGTAACATTATGGCAAAGTTACAGCTAAGAGAGTTGTCTCTATCAAGAAAGAAGTTCATCCTCCAGGATTAACTAATATATAGATAATAATTTGCAATATACATCCTCGTATAGTGACACACCTAATATTTGGCTTGCAATGTAAAGTTTTACAGACATCTGCATTTTCGTTTACTTTACAGCCTGCACTAGTGCAGCAATGTATGTAGGTACCTACCACGTAGTTTCCCGCAGTGTCCACATGCGCGTGGTATAGCTGTTTGCAGCTGTTTCTTATCATAACTAAGAGTAACATTTACCATATTATCGGATCGTTCAAGAGGTATATCAGAGGTCTCTTTAGAGGCGGTCAACGCATTGGTAGCGCCCCTGGTGTTGATGATGGTCATAGGCGGTAATGACCACTTTTCATCAGGTGGTCCGCTTGCCTGTTTGTCTGCCGAATAACATAATAAAAAGTGTGAAGAATATTGCACCAATCCCCTCAACTGCAGCACAGTACCTTAGTAGGTACTATAGGTAGATACTTAAACGGCGCACCTTTCTTTCTTTGTTTTTCTTTATACAAGAGAATCAAAAAGTCATAGGCAGAATAACACAGCTACTAAAGGATGTAACAAATATAGATGTACAGTTTCCTAAATTAATACAATAACAGCAAACCAAATGATCTACTACATAAAAATATCTTACAATAAGGGTATCTACGAATTATATGGATATGAATTCCTTATCAAAGTTTATAAACTTAGGTAAATAATTCGAAAATATAAGTCAGGAAAATATTATCTAATTTAAACGTTTTATTGATGTAATTTAATGTAAACGTCGACCATGAGTGTCTAATAGCCAGCCCCTACAGCCACCTGCTTAAAAGGTTGTCACCCGGAAACAAACTTCCGTGACCTACCTTTAAAGCGCTTTGGGTACGGGGCAAAGATAATCTTTTTAAGTGGGGGTATGCAAAGGAAAATTCTTGTGACCGTGGCGTATCTCCCCAAACCATGGACCACCTCGTCTCATGCTCGGCATGTCTTAAGACTTGCACAATGGAAGACTTGTTCGAGGCCAGTCCAAATTCTATATTCGTCGCCGAATACTGGGTGAAGAAAGTGAAGAAGAGTTAAACCCATCGACTCGATAAGAAGAAGTTACCTAATCGACTTTGGGTGTAAAAGGTGTGCGAATATCCCTCGTTCCGTGGTGTCGGAAAGCCGAATAAGACTTGTGTCAGAGATTGAACACTACTTGGAGCAAGTTGCTCACTGGGGCAGACTGAACCTGGTGAAATTCAACCCCTCAAAGACACAGGTCTATGCATTTTCCGCCAAAATAGATGCTTTTGTCATGGTGCCGCAGTTCTAAGGAACACCCCTCTCCATCTCAAAAAATATCGGGATCCTTGGTGTCGACATATCAGACGACGTGCGGTTCCGGAGTCACCTGGATTGTGAGGCTAAACTAGCCTCGAAATAACTTGAGTGCTCAACCGGTCTCTGCTATACACAGGTGCGGCCACATATGGACTATTGTTTTGATCTTTAAGCCGGGGAAACCGCCGACCTGCTTAATCATTTGGACTCCATACAGACGTACGAATTGTCAACGATCCCATACTGACAAGCAAGTTAGAACCACTGGCTGATCGAAGGGCCTTTGGCTCCCTGCGTGTGTTCTACCGGCTGAACAATGGGGCGTGTTCTAAGGAATTATTTAATCAGGTGCCCACAGCACAATTCCGCCATCGCACCACCCGCCGTGAGCTGGGTACTCATCCCCATTACGTGGACCCTCTAGTGTTGTCCACGCGAAGATTCGAAAGCATGTTTCTCGCTCGTACGATTCGGATGTGGAATTAGCTTCCAGCCACAGTGTTTCCTTTGGACTATGACATGGGATCGTTCAAGAGGTTTATTAGAAGTTTCCTTAGAGGCGGGAAACGCATTGGTAGCACCCTTGGTGTTGCTGATGTCCATAGGCGGCGGTGACCACTTTCCATCAAGTAGCCCGCATGCCTGTTTGTCTGCAGGATAACATAAAAAAAAAGGTCGGAGGAGGCCTGACTAAAGTCGGATCGAGCTCTAAGTTAGGCCCTCTGTGGACAGGAGAATGGTCAGTAGCGTTTTCTATTGTGTGTTAGGTTAGGTTAGTCAGGTTAGCATTTTGATCCCAACAGCATTCCCAAGGAAGGCTGACGCTGGGCAGGCTGTCGGTCATAAAGCATGTTTCATTTTTAAGTACCTAGGATTCGCGCTGCTCGAGTCTGAAGATAAGTATCCGTTACGATATCAAATCCTATGATTGCAGCGTTGGCCTGACAATTAAAAGTTCACGGTTGTCACCTGTGACCCTAGAATTCCTATCGATATTAGGGAGCTTATGTACAAGAGCATTATTAGGCAAGGCCATGCTCTATGGCTGCGAGACTTGATCGGCGCTGACCTAGCACGTCTGCGAACTCCACGCCAACGAAATAATAATGCTGCGGTGGATGTGATATGACCGAGTCCGTAACGTGTACGTTGGATTGACATAGTTGAGTAGGATGCGTAGGATCTTACAACGCGAGGATTTTGAAGAGCGGGCGAAGTATTGTAATATTTGTGAAAATATGGCGGACCTGCAATAAAATATCTGTCAGTGTTATTAATTGGCAATTAATAAATAATTATTACCGGTTAATGCTTACAAACTTAGGCGGCTGAATTTTATAATTTCAACATAAAGCGAGTAGACCTCTTCATGGGTTGCGTTCGTTTGATTTCAGATGCAGAGTAGTCGGTTGCACCGTTCCCTCCCCGCTCCCCGTATTAGCCGTAATATACAGACGATTGTGCCGTAGGGGAAAGCAGAGACCACACCGTTCCTCTTGCTACGCTGACAGTATAAAAGACGCAGACGCAGTATAAAAGGAGCTAACATTACTATGTGCGTCCATAGAGATGCTAGATCATCTTATACTGGAAAATGTTAGATTTATCTGCTGCCTTCTGTAAGTACCTCCCCTTTCTACCATTCCGTTTACTCTTGCCATTTTTAACCAGATTTTAACCAAAGGCTTAAAGGACTAGTATCCAGAACATAACAGTCTACTGCAGAACTTAGGGCCTCTCCCAAGAAAGGGGAGGTTATTGCCCTAATCTCCACTCCTTGGCGAGTTGGAGATCGCAGTTTCATAAATGTAAAAATGGAAAATGCTGCTGCCCATTTTCCAGCCTATCGAGACTCGAAAACATTAATCGACTTAACCACGAGTGTAAAGGGTTGGTGCTATTCTACTCTGCCGGACACCACACGGCCAGAAAGCATTTTGGCGGTCAATCCACTCATTCTTAAATCACAATACTTTCTTTCAAACCTATCAGGCATGTTTCCATGAAAATGTTGAGCAGCCACGACGATGCAACACATCCCTATCTAACACTTTTTTAGATGCTAATCCATTCAGTGTACGACCCGTTGATCCTGACACAAGCGCAACTCATAATGAGTGTTCAGTGCTCGTTCTGCCTGATGCTCATGCACAGACAATTCCATAAAGTGGTTTAAAAGACATTTTAAGGGTATGTTCCGGGTTTCCTACCGCGTACCTTTGTACGAGTAGCCCGATATTGTACTCCTCAACAAAGGTACGCGGTAGGAAACCCGGAACATACCCTTAAAATGTGTGATAATAACCACGATAGTTTAAAATAATTATAATAAATTATTATTAGTTGGTTTAAAATATTTTTTATATTGATTACAAGAGTGTTTCCATCTTTAGAAACTTATCATGCCACCAGGACTACGACGAGGGCTCTAAGTCTGCTAATTGTCAGTTGACTCTTAATTTTATCTGAACAGGAAGTTTGATACGTTTCTGCATTGTGCTTCTAATTTAAGACCATTGGTTTTTCATTGAACTGCCTATGGACTATTTGCTAATTTGACTGTAGTCCACTTGTGAACTAAAGCGGCAGTTGCTTGGTAGATTTTAGAAGTCAGATAAAAGTATTTGCTGAATACCCGGTCTCAATCGTAATGGAGTCATATTTGAGTCTCAGCAGTTTGAGAGTTGAATAAAATTAGCAGACTTGGGCCCCAGGGGGGTGGGTCTAAAATGATCAATCTAAGGGAGAAATAAGTAGTAACTATATCATTGTATTTGGAATAATTTTCATGTTAAACTGCAAAATGAAAAACACGAGGGAAGTTAGTAGATTTAAATGACCTGCCATGAGAATATCCGTCTTCATAAATTGAGAATCTAAAATTTGTATTTGTGAGAAAGGCAGCAGTACCGCCGCGTATCCCAGTATCTTTAGGCTAATCCATCAATCTTCTTCTTGAATATTTTTGACGTTTTGTTGAAAGCTTTGGCACATTTGTATGTAAAGTCGCTACTACGCAGTCATATCTCATTCAAGAAGACCGTTACCTGCGCCGGTACTTTAAATATAGCCTGAGCAACAATACTAGTTTTCTCAAGAGTGTCAACTACTATTGCTGATACTTGCTGTTGCTGGAGTAAGAAATGAGTTCTTAGTTAAATTCCGCAATAGGGCGGCACCTCATAGGTTAATTTTATCGGCAAAATTTGATGCAAGAATAAAACGACAAAAGTAAAAAATTATGAAATTTTTTTATTAATACATTTTCATGTTCGCTCTACAAGAGTAGCAGTTGCAGTCATTCAACATAATATATACAGGGGGTACTCATTTTTTTTTCGTTTTCTTGTAAAAAGGTTTTTGTATAAAAAGTTGTGTCGAGGCGTCGGCGGTGTTGGGGCGTCAGTGCCAGCCGTGGCCTTGGGCGCCCCAGGGCTCTTCGGGTGCGGCGGCGGCGGCGTGAGCTGCATGAGCGTACTGCGCCAGGTGAGACGCGCGCGCATGCTGCACCTCGGGCGTGTCCACTACGTATTGGCCGTCATGGGTGAGTTGGATGTGGGCCTGGAAGGGAAAGAGCAGTTAGTAAGATTGGTAGGCTGAAGTGAGGTCCGATATTTCGTTCGAAGAGATTTTTTGTGCTCAGCATGTCTGTGGCTACATTATCCGCAGAAAGGGTGAGTTAACATGTAAATCAAACATTATTTCTTTACGGCAATCCACTGGTATCCCTCCAAACGCAGATAGGGCCACAAAACAACATAAAAAGTATCTGATTTAAGCATTTACCATTAAAGGATTTACCTAGCGCCACCGCCTAGTTGACTTAACGAATATAAAACACCAGCATTTTTTCATAGAACCTTAATAGAAGATGTTTCCATTTCCAATCAGATGGGCTGTTTATTCGTCAAAAGCTATTCGGGTGGACATCTCACCTGGGGTCCAGCCCACTTGTATCCGCCGGCATACTGTCCGCCGTGGGCGAGGGGCGCGGCGTAGGCGGCGGGCGCGGAGTACGCTCCATAAGCGGCGGCTCCACCGTATCCTCCACCGTACCCTCCGTACGCGGCGGGCGCGCCGTGCGAGGCGTGCGCGTGCGCAGCGAGATGGGCGGCCTTCAGGTGCGCTACCTCGGCGGTGTCAACCACGCGGCCGTCGTGCGCCAGAGGCGCGGGGCCGTACTTGATCAGACCTGGTGAGGAAGAACGGTTAGTGTCTGTGTGAAATAGACAATTTCGTAGTAACGGATTTAGTTTCACTTGGTTGTGTGGAGAAGTATTAGTGTAGTTTTTATAGGTATTGTAGGGTATATATTTCATCACACCTGGGATCATTGCCTGCGGTGACTGCTTACCATAAGGCTGGCTGTAAGCTTGTTTGTGGTATAAAAAAAAACCTGGGCATGATGAGGTATAGTAGTGCTTGCTTATGCGAGTCGCGATTAGACTTGCAATAGTCGACCGTCATCTTAGGTCATAATGTGAACGGGTAAATACCTAATACGTATTTATAACAGTTAAATAAAAAACACGTCCGTACCAGCTGCAGGCGCGCCATAATGTCCGCCGCCGCCGTAGGATCCCGCGCCGTAGGATCCCGCACCGTACGCGGGTCCGGCTGGTGCCCACGCTCCATGCACGCTGGAGGCCTGCGCGTGAGCAGCCAAATGGGCTGCCTTCGCATGCGCTACCTCGGGCGTGTCCAGTAAGAACTTGCCGTCAGAGCTGAGGGCGACGTGAGCCGGGGGGCCGGCGTAGTACGACGCGTGCGCGAGGCACAGACCGGCGAGGAAAATGATCTGTGGAACGAAGATTATTGTGAGTTGGTGTCGACTTAGTGCACGGAATTAGTAAACTGAAGTAGTAGTCTTGGGGGTATCCGACAATACCTGACGTTGTTGGTCAAATGACACTGTGTGGTTTCTTCCTACTTTCCTATTACTTTTCCATTTGACAATTGAGAGATTATTTAATGTTCTAGTCAATATATTTTGAATGGAGACCGCGACTCAGCAAGCGTAATATAGGGCACCCTGCGGTTGGGGATTGGAGAGATTTGGCTGCAGGTGGATGCTGGATGCGGCAACCAAAGACTGGGTTATTGGCGCTCATTGGCAGAGGCCATGTCCAGCAGTAGACTGATGATAGGCTGATGATGATGACCATGATGACAAGTGGCCGTTGTAGCCATATGGCATTGTGAGATAATGGCAGTTCAACTAATAGGTGTCGATCGTAACCAGCTATGACCTACATAGAACAGAAAATGAGTAGCAGTCTTTTCAGTTGTGTATTTTAAACACTGCGATCTCCAACGGGCCTACTAAACGAATAGATTGAGGCAAAACCCCCACTGAGTTTAAGGAGGCTCAAGTCCAACAGTGGACTATTGGTGGTGGATGGATGGATGAGTGGTCAGGTGGTTTGCTATCAAATGTCAAGATAGTGACAAGTCTTTATGTAGGATGCTCAAATATATGTTGACGCAGTTTCAGTGCCATTACTAGGATATGTAGAGGGGCCCAGTTGTCCTCATGGTGACTGTCCATGGGTGTTGATGATGATGATGATGGCAGGTGGACGTAACTCAAATCCGTTGACTGGCATTTTCAGCACTGAGATCTGTCAAGCGTAGATTATGGCAAAACTATCTACTAATGTGGAAGAGGGTAAAGTCCAATAATGGACTACCAAGTAAATAATCATAACGAAACAAATGAAAGGTAAATAATAGACTTGTTAAAAATTTGTATGCAGCAACGGAAATAATAATGCAGCATTACCATAAGATTAGTTAAAAAAAATACACCGTAACGGAAATATGTGGAAAGATTACAAACAATAACTCAACCGTAAATGTGAATCCGTTTTACAAATTGTAAAACTATTGTAAATCACTTATGGTGTTAAGATCGCAATCTTTGTTTAAACGGAACCACTGTTTTAAGAAGGAATCAGGGCAGAAACTAATTTTACGCGTTCGTTATCCGTGCCATCTAAAAGTGATATTTCAATTACCAACGCATGCTCACTCAAAGCCTACAAATTTCAAAACGTTTAAACGCATATTAGAGTAGTTCTCAAAATGGTTTAGTAATCAACTCGTACATATCACGGTCTTTGGCAAAGTTGAAATTAAAGTAACTAAATATCGAAATCACGTTTGAGAACTACGTTTACCAAGTAAACTTGTCATTTAGACCCGGAAGAAATAGCTGGAGACATCAACAAATTACGTTAAGGTACGTGTTTATATTAACAGCGCGTATTGCCTGTAATTTTGTTATTGGACAACAATTTTGTTTTCCATTTCAGTAATAAGTTTGTTGCGACTTTTCCACGCATCATTACACTCACATTGTGCTCTGAGATGGTGCGTTACGTCACCCAAACAACCGGCAATTTCGATCATCTTTCATCAGATGCCGCGACAGGTGGCCACGGAAATATATCACAAGAATAAACTGAGTCTCGCTCTGTAATGGTTCGAAATCGATGGCCTTATAACACAGTATAACGATACCCCAGCAAAATATGAAAAGTATATCTATGATTTTGGACTAAAGATTAGGTAGGTCATTTCTTATCACATCTTTGGTAGAGAAGAATTGCATTTTTTTGTGTGCTTTTTCATTCCTTTTCGTAATTATTATAGTGTCAAAAGCAAGTTAGTTTCTAAATCTAGTGCTACAAAACTTATCTGACCCGGTAGCTTCAACTGGAATAAATGTGTCGCCAATTTTAAACGTAATTTTGTTGTCTACAACAGCGACGCCGTCACTGGATTAGATACAGTGCTAAATCAATTTCTTTCTTTGTAACAATGTAAAATTAATTACTGTCTATTTTAAAACAAAATATCAAACCTACTATCAACTGGTTACTGGAACACCAGTCGTTTCTTCCTATTGTTTTAAGATTGTTTGCAGGAATTAAACTAGCTATTGGCATAGTTTTTGTATTATGCACCAACTACTGTCTGCGACTTGGCATTTGGCATACTTCGATAGGGAATGTCACTCTTCGGTCTACAAACTATACCAACTTATGCTACAACTACATCTACCAATTGAAAAGAAAGAAACTGACTGACATACACCTTTTACTAATTAGCACCTGCTCGTAATTAGCATAACGGCAAACAAGAATGTACCTAAGTATCAGTAAACCTATTAATTAAGAGCCGATGTTATCTGCAACAGCAACCACTCTCGGTGGTAAAACCATAAGCAGTTCTTATGGGAATTAAGAGCAACAGATCATATCTAAAGCGTACGTTTTTAGCCTTATTCTTTACATTGTAGTACAATAATCTTATCTGGTATCGGACACAACACTTTTTGTTGCAAATTTGTGTTGGATTTTCACACGGTACCGTATTTTGATACTCTCATTATGACAGTTAAAATGATGGTGTAACTTTGCTCTTAAGCTACCGACTGACCTTCCGTGCTGAGACAATTGAACTTTGCATAAAACGTAAAAATACATTGCGGTGAAGCAATCCATCTGAACCGAGTGCTAAAATTGTGTTTCTAAAGTGATTGCGCGATATTCAGAAAACCGTGTACCCGCCTATTTAATCATACAAAGAAGCATTATATAAAATTACATTGTATACTATTATAAATCGTATTAAAACCAGGGGCTCTATTTTTTACTGGCTCGCCTCAATACGAAAGGTTTTTAATTTTGAATTTCGGCATTAAAAATTCAATATTTTTAATCACACTGACAACACCGAAAGGGTACGGTTTAAAAGTAAAGAAAATCTGCATCATGCATCAAACTAACGAATTTTTCATGTTGAAAATCAAAATTGAAAATGTAAAAATAACCAGTAGCTAGGTGAGAGACAAAAGCTAAGCCTGGTGTTATAAATAAGTTAAACTGTAACATTTTGCAAGACATTTCGCTAACAAGGACTAACTAGTTGCACCAGTGGCGAGGGCGGGGCATACCCGCACGCACCAGCTTACAAGATTCAAGATAAAGTAACACCAGGAAACCTAAAACTGGGTCTTGAAGTGAGTTACTAAATGCAGGTGTATTAGGGAGACTCGTAACTTAATCAGTATCACAGTAAAGACAGTTTCTCAAAACCTGTCACTGATTATCTTGTTGTTTAAATATAGAATCATATTATTATTCATCCCTACTTATAAAAAAAAATTCTTCGTATCGTCCAGTAAGACGAATGTGCACCAAAGAATGAATTTAATATTTCACTCTTTTAAACAATCCTAGGCGATCTCGCAATAGAACTAGGTCCCCACTTTAGTGCTAACTTTGTTGTCACACCTGTAGCTATAAATTGCGAAATAGTTACATGCATTTCCTTGTATAACGCAGTTATAATCTTATCTATAACTACATTATGAACAGACAAAGCTGTTTGTATTCAAATTTCTGTGTAGGTACGAGTACCTACTACCTACAACTACCGATTACTACCTACTAATATTTTACGTAGGACTACAGAATCATGGCATCCCGTCTAAATTCAATTCTAAGTTTGTGTACTTGAAAAACCAAAACGTAAAAGGAAGACATTGAAATTCTTTAATCATCTCCTCGAGTTTCCGCGTATTGTATTAGCGGTGAATGTTAGATGCGTACAGATAAATGAAGGCCAATAAATTACAATTTCGGTAAAGATTTGAACGATTGTAATTCTACGGTTTGTGTACAATGGCGCGAATCCGTATCCGTTCCTACTGAATCCGTATTGTTTGTAATTCTTTATCTTTTCTTATATTCTCTCTTTATATTCTTTATCTTCTTTATCTAGTGTAAAGAGTTCGAACCTAAAATAAGAAAGTCATATGACTTTTAATTTTGGAAAGAAGTCATAAATCTACAATGTATGGTTAAGTTTGAGACAATCCTAAGCTTATGACAAATATCCGTAATTCCTCTTAGTCGAAACGTGTTCAACGGGCGAGTCTATCAGCGCAACTTGCTACAATAACTCAGTGTCACTATCTCAGCATATTCAACCAAGGGCTCACTGCGGCACAATTTACAATATCGGATATCCTGTTCCTAACATTGTGTTTGTTAATCAATTATATATTCGCGTTAATTATTTATTATTCACGCGGATTATTGAAAGGCTACTTATATTGCTGACCAATAGATCTTGTATTACAAATTATATGAAATATTTTACAGCAGGTTTTCGGTTACTTTGATTGCTGGCCTGATTATGACTTATTAGTTTGCCTTGCTACTTTAGATCGGTTTCTTGCGTAAAACAATACAATCTGATAACAGCTACTACTATTACTATAATAAATATAATACAGTTCCTATAAAATAATGTCGTAATTGTAAAATGTCGTCAATCCTTTTCATTGCACAGGTACAGGTTTAAAATTAGGTAGATTTTTAATAATGGACGCTAGACCATTCTTGCCCTAGACGCTATTCGTCATATATTAATGATAAAAACGTAAGCTTTTTCATAAATAACCTACTGTATGTAAAAACTCTATTAAATTTTATATCGACAATGAAGTAGCCCCTACAGCTGAATCACGACAAAATAGGCACTTATAGATAAGTGTCTAATTGTACAGCGAACATTGACATAAAAGTAGCATGAATCGTAATTTTTTTCTGTATTCTAATTTATTTTTTAGCTTTAGAACTTTAAAAAACTGATATATAGATAAAACTTTAATGAGACTCGAGATAGTAAATAAATTAAGTTATTTTTTATATCGCTCTAGGTAGAATTCCACATGTTTTCCTGCTTTATCGTTTATAATTGACTACGCGTTAAATTCACAAGTACCTAATAATTAGGTACCTAAAAATAAATTAAGTAGTTAGGTCCTTCTTAATTGCAAACTATTTAAGACAGGCTTTCGGAATGTGCTTATTTCAAGTCAGGTGTGTTAGCGCTGCAATTTTTTAATTAGGTCACAAATTAAGCTACGGACTAGTTGCCTTGCTTATTGCTCGGCTCGGCCATTTGCTAGCTCCAGGGAACAGGTTAAGCACTTTCGATTTCCTAAATCGCGTCCACAACAGCCACTTGTCTGCGGCCACAGCCACAATAACGACCAATGATCGCTCTGTAAATAACTCGGACCGTTTTATAAACAATCGCGTTGGGAAACCGTGATGAATGGACACCGCCCTTTACTAGAAAGCCTCAACGTATCGGTGCAGTTTAGCAATTAGCATTTGTAGCGAACTTCCTTTGTTTGGACAAGGCTGTTCATGGTTTCCTATCGCGGCTCAAAATGTGGACAAATTAAAAAAAAGTTTATTGTTTTTCGGCCTGACGGGCGTCAGGCCGAAAAACAATAAACAGTAAAACAGTTCAAAAAAAGAATAGATTCGAATATCGAATGTGCTATAATCACAAATATTACTGTTAATGGATTAGATGTTGCACTAAATTGCACCATGAAACCTAAGCCGGTGTTTAAAATAAATTGGTGCAATTGCATTTTCATATTTGGGGTGGTAATTTCAAATATGCTTTGTCTGGGTTGCCTATGCCGTAATTTGTGGGCGTGCACCTCATATCGGTTGGGTCTGCATTCTGTTGCAAGCGGCATTTTGCAATAGATTGGAATTATCATTCGGGGAACTGGTGCACAACCGGCTATTGCGATTTACCTACGGGTACGGGTTACCCAAGAGGAAGCAGTGGGCGGGAAGACGACAGCCACTGGCACGGCACCTCTTCGGGACCACGCGCCGTTGAGCGCTGCTTTCACTGCATATGTCTTCATTTGGAATTAAATCATATACATGTATCCGACGTCCTTGTACGCAACTTTATTTCTTGATACTTTAGTTATCGATCTACTTTCTATAGAGATATAGGTTATAAGTATAGAGGTATATAGATTGTGTTGAATTGCGTAATTATAGAAAATTAACTGTGGATTTCGATATGGGATCCCTCAAGAGGTAATTAGAGGTCTCGTTGAAGGTGGGCAACGCGTTGGTCGCGTTGGTTGTCCACCGATTGACATAGAAAACAATTTTTTAAACTTTTTCTTATTTTGTTATGATTACAACAACATAATATTTAGTTCCGAATACCAACCCTTGACCTCCATTTTTATACGTAGTACCGACGTACCTACTGTTAGACCTATTTTCATAACAATAACAGTTATTCTCAAAAAATGAACTTTAGTAACCACAACGCCATTATGGTCAGAGCAAGGTCATATTTGCGTCGTGCGAAATAGAAATTTTACGTCACGCTTCATCGGCGCTAATATTTATGGGTTCGGGTCATGCTGCTGTCATTATTATTCGTTTTCACATAGAACACGACATTGGCTTGCCCAACACGAGTGAAATTCATTAGTTGCCACAAGCAAAGATACGATATTTCGTCAATGTAAGTCATTGTCAAAATTATCCGGATTATAACCATAGTTTTCCATGCACATGTTGCGATATGTGAATTACCAGGGGCTCTATTTTTGAATCGCTCGCTTCGATCCCAACGGTTTTAAATTTTGATTTTCGGCATGAAAAATACAATATTATTTAAATCATATGGGTAATACCGAAAGGGAAACAGGGAAAATCAACACCATGCAGCAAAAAGAGGCGAGCGATTCAAAAGTAGGGCCCAGTAAAATTTTGAAACATATGACCTAGTAGGTACGTAAGCGTAACGTTCACGACTTCCCAATTCCCTTCGTAACATTTTCTTTGGCTACAATAAGGTAAAGTAATAATAGGAACTAAGCAAATAGTATTTTTCTGCATCATTACGATACATCTTTCATAACAAGAGTATTGAGCCGGTGGGAAGTGAAGCGGCTATGATCTAATCAATTAAGTTTCATTCTAACAATCTGTTTGCATAATCCAGTAACGATTTTACCTAGTGCATTTTTTTGTAATTGCCAAGTGGCTAATTATATTTAAATTAAATCATTAAACTAATTAAACAGGACTCACAAACAAAATATTCCTACTTGACATTCCTTGCTTATTTTTTTAATTAGATTTATTTTAAACTATTAGGCCAGGCGCCACTTCGTTCGCGTGGTGTCCTTCTCCTAATTATCGTTATATTTCATCCGATTTACACAAAACGTTAACATATTAAACACCTTTACCTTAATCATGAATCACTCTATCTATTGGTAAAAACCGCATGAAAATCAGTTCAGTAGTTTTTAGTTTATCGCGAACAGATACACAGACAGACACGACATGGGACTTTGTTTTATAATATCAAGTAAGTACTCTAATCTCAAAATCTATGGGCTAGTAGACTGCCTAAGCATTCTGTTTTAACCATTTTGCTACGTTAAATGTATTTTCTTTCCAACCAATATGATGCTGTGATCTACAACTATAAATGACAGTACCTAGGTTAGTTGATATTAAATCTATAATATCAAAATTAAATCCGCCTAACACAACAACGACTTGAATGACCTTAGCCCGACGGTTATACATACCAAACACCTAATGTGTGAGGATAAATATTCAAATTAGTTTCTTAAAAAATTAGTAAGTATCAAGACACCGTAGGCGAGATCCGGATGCAGTACATTGTTACGGTTGAACCTTGACATGCTCCCGCCTAAGTTTTAGTGTTAGCATTATTTATTAAGCGCATAAACAAATTGCTACGGTTTGGGCGGCGCGCGCACTGCATCTATTTGAATTTATTAGTTCCTGGTATTTGCATTTTGAAAGCACTCGTTATGTTAATCGACAGTCGGGGATTTATCTATGCGGTATTTATAATGAAATAATACACACGTACTGATTGACTAAACGATAAGTTTCAGGAAATTGGTTTAGTATTTTCGTGAGCGAAATTTCATATAGTTTTTTTACATGAAATATGTAAGAAAATTAGTAAAATTGTTTTAATTGCACGCAATAAAATTTGAAATACACAAGGATTCAGAAACGACTCAATTGCGCTCAAAGGCGGCCTTATCGCTTTTAGCGATACCTTCCAGACAGCCTTTGAGGGGAGATAAGTATCATTCTAGCCAAGTAGTGAATATGCCAGAAGTTGTGAATTATGGTCGAAAGGATATTGTTATTGGATAAATCCAGAAGGATATTTTAGCCCTTAGAGACTTCAAAAAAAATCAAAAAATTCACTCACCATAGACTGCATGATTGTGTTAATAATACTAGATGTGGAGATCTCAAACGAACTAGCGTAGGCGCTGCTGGTGGTCCAGTACTCGCCTAGAAACTTTCGCCTAAGTGTGAGCCGTGCGGTCGCAAGCACTGTCCGTGTCGGAATGCCTTCTGAGCTGGTGCGTCGCCCTTATATATGGCGCACCCCGTGGTCGATGGTAATTGGCCACAATTAAGTGTAGAGGCAAGTGCAACGCTGGTATTTTTAATTGGGAGATGCACTGACCGCTTCCGGCGGGGGCTCCTGAATTTGGCGGGGTTGCGACTGTAGGACTGTCAATAGCTAGTTAGTATAAGGTGTAATAGTTGGTCTGTATAGGGACATGGTGGCGGGTTATGTCGTGTTGCTTTGTTAGGTGAAGGTAAATGTATTTGTACAGATGCAAACCCGAAGGCTCGCGGCAGGATTTCCTATTGAAGAAGTTGTGGTGTATGGTGGCTTGGATTTTGTATAGTTTTTGTTGTTATTGTAGTATGTATCACATGCTAAATTATGTTGCGGCGGAAGATAGTATCGTCTAGAGACGGACTATCACTCTGACCTTGAAGGAGTCCAGATATTGAGTGGCTGATTCGATTAGTAAACACATTTTTTGGAAGGTGGATCGCGCGAGTGATAGCGAAACTATAAGATTTGCTTATTATTGTAGAGCTATTGTTTGTTTTTTAAGGTTATGTGGAACGTTTTCTGAATAGGCTAGGGACAAATTTTTTTCAATCCGGTTAGCTATTGCCCGAACAGAGATGTGACTTATTTTAAATACTCTTTGTATTTGAAATACAATACAAGTTACAAAATACGAATTTTCATCATATTATATCTGAAATACTTTTCAAATGTTATATCTTGTACTTTGTTTTGGTATCTTAGTATTTTAAACATACTTTAACAGATTGTTAATCAAGACAGTCTTATCTAATTTAATAATTGATATACGTTTCAGAAACCGAGTGTAAGTTACCTACAATATTTTGCTAAGGTATGTCGGGAATTTCGGGATAGCTGCACAACGCAAACTAAGTAAGGGCCCAGGACATAACAATGGTGAACATCTACGGTAATTGGGATGGGGAATACCCATCTTTACTATGTTTTCGACAACGATCTCAGTTTTGCTGCCGAAATGCGATATGTAGAGATTGATTCGTAGATACTGCAATGATATTCATATTGGCATCAATATCACGGTTGTGCTCGCGCGCGTGAGAGCCCGGGCATGTAAGTAACCTTTTTAAATTTAAGGTGAATGTTTGTTTATTTAAAAGCTCGTTCCTTGAAGACTCCAACGTCGGCACGGGAATACCGCTCCAGGAATACTTATCATTCATTTCATCGATCTGAATGGTAAACCATTCAGATCGAACCATTAACTAAAGTTAGTCAACATGCCGGTCGGTTTGCCATGCAAACGTCCTGGGTTCGATTCCAGGCCTGGCAGAAATTGAAATATGGGGAATGAGTGGCGGATCTATCTTATCCTGCAAGTTCGTGTACTAAGAATTTTTCTGACGAGAAAACTCGTCAGCAGTACACAAATATAATATTTTGAGTTTCATAGATGTGGCATTAAAAGGGTTAATGCACAACGTTATTCCAGACCATGATCTTCGCCATAGTAAAAAGACGTGAACTTTGTACGTTGTCCTGACCGACCCGTTACAGGTGTTCTTTGTAGCAATCGGTTGTGCTCGCGCGCTTGAGGGTCCGGGGTCCGCTTTGACCATGATCCAGGAATTAGCAGATCAGGTAATTCAAGTAGAGACACTGCCATATGATCTACGTGACTTTATTAACACAGGAAAGTGACCAGAACGGATCGTGGTTATATATTCAGTCGCCTGAATGTGCAGGTTTCATCACGATGTTGATAAACTTATGTACACAACTCAGAAAAAGGTCATTGATACAAGGTGGCACTGGGGATCGAACCTCTAGCAGTCAAACCATTTTCATTACTAGTAGTCCACCGTGTTATTAGAAAATTGGCATCAGCAAGCGTTTACTGTCGTATTATGTAATTGTTTAACAATGCTATCTCCAACCAGGCTGCCTGCGTAGAGATAGTACACCCACTTATATGATAGCGAAGGTCTGCTAGACCGCTTACAAACTGAATTCTGATCCCAGTTTGAATTCCGGCACCGATTTTGTTTATTTTTTATGAAATTTTTTTCGATTTCCGAGTTGGTGCCATAGTAAAAGTTGTTTGTGTCATGAGCACATGCACAGGGTACCCCTTGTTGTCACGAATTTGAAGTCACCCTGCATATATAAATTTTTACAGAGATCCGAAATGCGCGACGGTGAAAACCGCGGAAAATGGCTAGTCTGCAGATAAATCTGGCCCTCCATACTATGTGTATACATTTTTCCGATTGTCCTCAATTTTGGCTGTTAAACTTTACCCTACTTACACCTATATAAATGTTAATGAAGCACTAGTAGTTTAACATTATTATAGTTTGGTATTTAGCTGCTCCGGTATGGGCAAAGAATACTTAAATTAAGTTTACTGGGCATACAATTTCATTATTTACTGTCGCGAACCGGGTTAACATATACATTTATTACAAGGTACTAGTGTTTGGAGTGGACAACATAATATTTATGCTAACAATATCGGATAAGTGATGCATATTGGACCGATAAGGATTCATTTCATTGTTAAAACGTGCATGTCTGCACTACTTACTTTAATGCTGGGACCTTGTAGTATGAAGCCGGTACATATAGTAATCGATTTTATTGGGTTGCTTATACTTCTGTGGGACAAGTGTACCTATTCATTTTGTAACATTATACGATGTGGGAAACTCTAAAAATTTTAAAATTGCTTTGAGTTTGTGTAGGTATCCTAGCTTGATTTAAAAGCTTTTTCCTGGTATCGGCCATAAATAATACACATGCTAGTTTCGGCTTCGTATTTACTTACACTTAGCCGTGTGGTGACCGGTAGAGTAGAATAGCACCAACCCCATACACTCGTGGGTGTCATACAAGGCGACTAACGTTTAGAGGCAAAATATCTAGTCTCCATAAACTGGAAAATGGGCAGCAGCGTTTTTCATTGTTATGTTTGCAACACTGCGATCTCCAACCCGCCTGCCAAGCGTGGAGATTATGGCAATAACCTCCCCTTTTGCGGGAGAGGCCCAAAGTCCTGTAGTGGACTGTTATCGGCTGTGATGATGATGATGATGATTTACTTACACGCGTGCGACAGAGACGACGCTCTACGAAGACGAACTAGCCGATGTGCATTATTTACGGCCTATAGATAATACGTTACATAAGAACTAATTCTAATGGTCATTTTCACTAAACTTAGGAGTCGATTATAGAAATCCGTCTTAACTAGTTTTAGCCAATCAGCAACGTCCAAATTGAGAAAGAAAGAACTTAGCCGATTAATAAGTATAGTGAAAATGCCAATAAGAGATGTAGGTCCAAGTTGTTACTTTTCACTGTTAAACTACGTTGCCTATTTCGATGAACGTTTATATTAAGATAGCTTGCATCTTTTGTTAATAAAAATTAAACCAATGCAGTGCCCAGCGCGCATAAAAATAGTATGCGGCAACCGATATTAATCATTTTACTTGTTTCCGATTAATTACAATGTTAGGATATCCTAACATAGAAGAGAAGGAAGAGATCACTTAAAACGATAAGACGGCCACCACAGACACGGCCACACGGGTCATGCACGATGTCTTTATAAAAAATTCTTTTACACATAACTTTTCTAAATAAACTTTATGTAGCGCGTTGATGTCTATTATATGAATATTCTGTATGGGAGTACTTGAATCTTTTTACCCCAAGTTTGATAACTGGTATTCTACTAGGAAAAATAATTCCTTCTAGTTAACTCGGTTATCAAACGGGATAATTTTTTTCCTCGTAGAAAATTTGGTTTTCTACGACGAAGACACTTTTCTTCTTACCAGCTTTTAATTAACTTGTAATGTTTGTCTGTATGTATGTCTTTCAAGCCTAATTTGACCCACATCCCGGGGGTCTAAAAATTTAAATCATGATTTGAGTGCTTACGAGAGAGAAGATAGAAGATACACTTTCTAAGTTTGTTAGGACGTAGGTGGTAAACATCGGAATCTGCTCAATAGATATCCGAATTTATTTCTTCATAGAAACTACATTCTTCCCGAGTAACATATGGTATATTTGATCTTTTAAAAAATAATAGGACTCCCGGGATAGTCACTGACTTATTTTTGAACTGCACGCGGGGAGGAAGCCGCGGAGCCGCTAGGATATATGCCTCAATAAAAAAAATGTGCACGAACTAACGGATAGCTCGAATCAAAGGTTGCAAATGGTACTTGATGACGTAGGTAGTATGTGAATGAAATAGGAGTAAGAACGAAAAAGAAAGTAAAGACAGGTCCACATGTCTTTAGGTCCATTGCTTAAGAATAGTTATTCTGTGTCCATGCGTACGTAGTTCTACCTGACATCAGTCATATGACCGCGAGAACTACATATAGTCAAAACTTTAAGTAACCATTTGTACTAAACACGGAAGGAAACAACCGCTCTATCGATCGATATTTATCTTTACATTGATATGTATTATGTTATACTAATGCTAATGCTATCCAAATCTGTTGAGCCGTTTCCGATCTAATGAAGGACAAAAAACACGAAAAAATGAATGGGTTCGAAGTTAAGAGATAATGGATGGATATTCTGTAAGTAATTGCATAGAAAATGAAATTGATTTACAACGAAGCTGAATGGTTTAGTCCTCGTCGGAATGACACTCAGGCCATGGAAGCTGGGACAGCCATTGGGATCTGGGTCTGGGATGCCACGTGCTTCGATACCTTCGCGCCATCTCCACCTTCTAGTTACCGCGTGTGAAACTGAAGCCCGTGCCGCCTCAGCTAAAAACGCCAAGCAGCGCAAGTACGTAGGTCTTACTAACGACTGCATATTTACGCCATTTGGCTTACAAACACTTGGGCGCATACTCTTTATACCGGGAGCTACCTATCGGGGGCTGGTGCAAATGAGCAACTCATCACTATCATTATTGTGGGATTCGGATTAGCAGTTTTGGAGATTACCTTCTGCATCCATACTTGCATACTTTAACTATTCAATCGATGTACTTAATATTAAAATTGTCTTATATCATTTAAGTATGATGTTGGTGATATTATTGTGTTGTATAATTCAAAATCGGGTTGGCATATAGTATTTACCTAACATATCAATTTCAATTTGGCGAAATCAAAACCGAAAGTCAGTGGGTCATCTTGTACGATCTAGAATTCCAGAGTGAGTCTTAAAAATATATAGAAATAAGCGGTATCTCTCCAAATTCTTCAAGTTCGATGAACGCTCCATTAAGCCTAGTTAATGCGCAAGTTGCACCACCACGACTTGTACTGTTCGTAACTGTAATTACATGTTCGTTAATTAATAATTAGTCTGTGTCGTAAAAAAAAGAAATTCGGTTTAAAAGTTATCGATCACTTAAAACAAACCTAAAATAACTATATACATGAATAATAAGGTCGTTCACTTGAGTGGGCCCGAGGTTCGCCTTAATGATCATGATCCTGGATTCGGCAGACCAGGTAATGACAGTCGAGTGACTGCTATATGACCTCCGTGACCTCCGTACATAACTAAAAAATAAATAATTATTTTATGGCAGCACAGGGGATCGAACTTGTTATATACGAGTCCCTTTCGCTTACGACTCGGATCCACTAACCATTAACTACCGACGCTCTGAATTGGTGTACAAAACATCTATCTGGAGAAAATGAAGGGGTTGGTGGGTGCTGTCCACCCCACCAGACTCTATTCGGCTTATCACTTATGGTAATTTTAACCACACAACATAAACGTATTCGGTGATATAAAAAATATCAATTATAATAATTTTCAAAAGAAAATTACAACATGATATTTAAACGATAATCTTGGCGTCAATATCCCGCTTGTTCTCTCAAGCCCGTAGGTCCGGGGTCTGCCCTAACAACTATCAAGAATTTAGCAGATCAGGTAATGACATACGTGGTCCTATCAACGAGGAACCTGAGCAGATCAGTTCCTGCATACACTTTCAGTTTGTATGCATGAAAAATGTTCCCTCGCTGTAAGACTTTTAAGTACCAGTTACTTTGATTTACGGGAAGGCATTGATCCCTTACGTTTCCTATTAATCAAGTATTATTTTCATGCAAACAAAACATGTGACAACACTGACAAGAGGATAAACCGAAAATCAGCAATCTTTCCTTTACAACTTAACCGATAAAAGTAAGTGATCAATGTCTCCCCGCAAATAAAAGTAACCCAAATCAATGGTACATAACTCAAAAAGGTAATTGGTACATGGAGGCACTATAGGGATCGAATTCGACACCTCTCGCTTACGAGGCTGACCCGCGAGCCATTACGCCATCAACGCTCTTATTACATTGATACTAAACTGTTAAATGAATGTACCGATTACCAATTATAACCTATTTCTATGTATTCAGGTATGTAGAGCATTATGTAAATCTCGCCCGGAACAAGCGCCTTTGGTATTTATCACCGTTCAACACAAATAATTTCTCACTGACAATTATTTCGATTTATCACCCGCGGCCGCCGTCAAAATCACACGCCGAAGGTAAAGCCTACTTAATTGTCACCAAGCCAAGTAATTAGTTGTGAATTTGGGATGTGAAAAAGTTAAAGTTACAATCTGATAACCAACAGACCGGTGTGGAAGGGGTAAGTTTCCACACAGCCACAGTGTTTCCTTTGAACTATAACATAGGATCGCTCAAAAGGTACATTTTAAGTCTCCTTAAAGGTGGGCAACGCATTCGTAGCGCCTGATGTCCATAGGCGACGGTAACCACTTGCCTGTTTGTCTGCCGGTTTACATAAAAAAATTGCCATAAAGTATCCAATGCTATTATAGTCATGAGATGGGATATTTCATCTTAGTTGTGACAACGCATGTGCCTTTAGCTGCTTTAGAGACCTAAGTTTTGTGACACAGTAACCGCTTAACACCAGATGGGCTGACTGCACGTTTATCAATGAGTAGAATAAGAAAATCCATATACCCATCCGACAATAGTGATCGAAAGCAACTTATAATGTGCTCCGCATGTGCTGTACTACTATAATAAAATACTGTCTTGAAAAGAAGACTAGAATCCTTACTACCATGTATTTACATGCATAGAGACGCCTGTTCCCATTTGTCAACAGGGGAAAATGTTTTTGAGATTTACACCATTCCCGATTACAAATTCCCTCCTGTATTTCTGTATATAGATACAGTAATGTATAGACATTGGACCTCTGTATACACAGAGATCCAATGTGTTTTTATAGGGGATATACATCCCCTATATAGTTGGTATTTATCTCGCGCTTGAAATACATACATTTGAAATAAATACATTTGACGACCTGAGTGGTTCAATGGTAAACATCGGTCTGCCACGCAAGAGGTCTCGGGTTCGATTCCCGGCCGGGCAGAAATTGAAATGATAAATTTTAATTTCTGTTACGGGTCTGGGTGTTCTATGTATAATAAGTATGTATTTAAAAAGTATTTAAGTAGTATATCAGTTATCTAGCACCCATAGTACAAGCTTTGCTTAGTTTGGGACTAGATGGCGCTGTGTGAATTAGTCCACGAATATTTATTATTTATTTATTTATTATACATACATATATAAAGCTCTCGCCTGTGTCCCTCAGGTAGGCAGAGACTATGGACCGCCACTTTGCTCTATCCTGACACAACTCCCTAGCCTCGCAAATATCGACAACTCTTTTCATAATTAAAATACGTAAAACAAATATATCTCAAGAGTCAAGAGACAATTCATACGAAACTCCGCCCCTCACTCCTTGATATTGCACTACGTCACTGCAAACTAATAAAACCGTAATGGTTGTTACTCAATCCTATGAGAACATTTAACTATGACACGGTGTCCATTACCTATTTAACTACTCATTATTATTGCAGTGTGGTAAAGAATGTTGCATTTGTTTGGCTTATTATGTAGAGCAACTATGGCCATATAAATATATCAAATGCTATACGAAGGTGATTCACAAATGCGTTTTATCTTTGTTAAGTGGATTTTGAAAGACACGCGATAGAAAATTGACAGTTGGCTTTTAACTTTGTTATAGGGTACCATGATCCAATCTGATCGGGTTGAGATCGGAGATACGGAGGTCAGATAAAAAATTCTGGATCATGGTCAAGGCAGAATCCGGGCCCTCGTGCGCGAGAGCACAACCGGGATATTAACGCCAAGACGTCTTATACTGTCGAATAAGACAATAAGTACGTAATTGTAATTTTCTAATCAGTTCAGCTTCTAATTTGAATAAATTAATATACTCTTATAGGTAGTTTAGTACTTCAAATCACATTCAAAGCTATTTGTCCACAATAGACATAAATTTGGTTAACGCCTCGTTGAGGTCGGAGGAGAGAGAACAAGGTGGCAAATGTTCCTTTGTATTTAGATCACCCCTTGACCTTGACCATACTCTGTCTGGAAAGCAATGACATTCATGGGTATATCTCACCATTATATTAGTATTGTCAACAACCGAAATAGTCCATTGCTGGACAATTTTTATGCAGTGGACTGTGTACTAAAAATGCACTTTTCAGGTGCATTTTTAGTACACAGAGTTTTTATGTCTCCTAAACAATTAATACATGGATTCGCTTTTGATGATGCACACGTCGTTGTTCATCGTCGCGTGAAGTGAAGTTATCTACTAACATATACATATCGTCACTACTTCTTCCCGTAAGGGTAGATAGACATCACGTTATAAATTTGACGCTACAGCCACGTCCTGGCTTCAATGTGTAACTGTTAGTTACACATTGAACTCCCGAAACATGTGTATATAAACAAAAAAATTTACAGATTACCTGCTCATTACATTTCTAGATCAAAACGCAACGCTATATACAAATATATGACAAACCTTGGAATTTTAATTTATTTGTATATTTAATTCTTACTTTCGTTCTTTGTAAATGTTTTGTCTGTAACAAAATATATACTTTAATTTGTAATGTAATAAATGCATTACCATGCAATGTGGCCACTAGGCAGCTCTTGAGCACGTATCCAGTATTCCGGGGCACATTTTTTATCCGTCACCATACCTAATCTGTCAGTAATAGAATAGTTTATGAAAACTATAATTACTTACTAAAAATAGATAAATCTCTTTACGTACTGCGCAGTAGCGGTGTGGACAGTTTATAATTTATGGGCCACCGTTTTGTCATTGTATTTCACATAACACATTTATCTCAATTTATTAGGTGAAGGAATTCGTCCGGTTAACAGTTAACGTTGTTGCTTTGTTCTGCTCTGTACGAGTACCTTTATCGACAAGGTACGTGGTATTCACACATAGGCCTGCCTGTTCAGATGTAGGTAATAAAATCGAGAAATTATTTATTTAATTATTATTTCACTTTATTTTATTCGGAAAACTTACAGAAATAATAAACATATGGAAACTTAATGCACTGTTACGTTCAACGGTGGACATAAAGCTATATTTATCTATCAGACAACCGGAAAGGTGATGGTATTACAAATTCAGGGCAATGCAAAATCATAGAAACACACATAAACATAAAGTAAACTAAGCATGTTTGCGGAATTTAACAAATTTTCACAAACTAAAATTGTTTATTTGATTGATTGGGTGAATTATTGAGTAGTAAATAAAAAATAACGCCTTTTTACAATAAGTATGACGATTGATATTGAATATTTAAGTCATATTTATAAACAAAATATGAAAATGCCTGTAAACCTATGATAAAAACTGAAAACTAAATTAAGGTCGGTTAAGAACGTAAAATTTCTCAATGATTCGGAGGATCTTAAAGATTATTGTCTTCGTGTATTTTAAGTGGCGATACTAAACCGCGATTTCACGGTTCTATAGATATCGCCCGCTCTATTAAGAAATGCAATAAAAAAAATCAGTCATCGTCCTGAAGTGTTTTACTAAATCCAAATTCCCGTGACCATGAGGCATGCAACTGCATCGAAATATCGAGCTACTCGTCAACAAAGGTACGCGGTAGGAAATAAAATGCATCTACCCTACACCTATTCTACACCTACCCTGCATCTACCCTACATCTACCATACACCTACCCTACTTTAACCTTGAGAAAACCTACCCTTTTTGCTTGCTTATGAACCTTCCACTTGATCCTTGATATTATTGTTAAAAAACCGCATTAAAATTGGTTGTATAGTTTAAAGATCTAAGAATACATACACACACACACATAGGGACAGACTTTGTTTTTAAATTTAATAAAAAAATATCGATTAAATGCAATTTTACAATTTGTGTAAAAATTATTACCATTTCCTTATGAAGTACTAAATTTGTACTTCTTCCTGCCGCATACGACCATTGCATGGGATGATCTTCCTGTTACGGTATTCCCGGCCCGCAACGACAATGAGGCCTTCAAGAAACGACCCCAAACCTTTCCCAAAATGAGTAGTTAAGTATCTACCGTATTGATTTTATCGCCAAATCTCGCATAGCAGCATTCAAATAAAGCAATTAATGCAATTAAGCAGTTTGACACGTTAATGTATACCAACTAGATTGAATAATGGCGGACTGGTATTTTTGATGTAGCTACTTCTACAATACCACAAACTGACATGGTGACAGCGTCGCTGTTATTGGCATTGACATGGCACTTCGGAATGTCAACCTTTAGTTCCAGTTTTAGCCACCGGGTCTAAGTTCGTGGCACTCTACGCCTTGTAATGCGCACTGACACGCCACCGCCGTTTGCATACAAAAGAAGTCAAGGCCGGATATTATAACACTTGTGTGTGAATTTCTTACTTCTCTTTTGTGTAAAGCTCTAATAGTCACCTATCACCCAGCATAAAACGCAAACCACGCGAAACTGGTAATCTTGTCAGTGTAATTGCCAGAAATGGTTTATTTTTATACACAACGAGGCTTGCTTAGATGAAATTTCATTATACTTTGTAACATTAATTCGAACCTACGTGGGACAGTGCGAAATTGTTTCCGATTTTTTCGAAACAAAGATAATTATGTGTTAATAGTTAATAATAATAATTACAAGAAATTATAATTATACCCGCCCGGCTTCTGGGTTTTCTTGGCTTTTCTTGACTATAATATGCATGTGGTATACGTATAAACCTTCTCTGAGAGAGTGGGCTATTGTTCGTGATACAACCTCCTAAATTATGAAGGTTAAGTAAAGTAATGGAAATGTCATCCTCATTTCATCCTGAATCTCATACCCAACAGCGACATCACCCTGATGACGTTAACTGGAGTGAATGCAGTTGGCGGTTGCCTTAATCTTGGTTCATGTTTGTGGTCGCCCTGACCACGCTTAAACTTTAAAAATGTGATGGGTATAATTCACTAAAGGCGCTGATTAAATTTTCAAGTGATTCTTTGTACGTTAACCCATGTCTTTAATATCTAATAATACATCTTGCCATGAAATGCTTCCCCATGTTACCTAATAAATAGTAGGGATTTGTATGGGAGAGACATATTTATAATAATTGATAAAAAAATAACTAAAGGATTTTTGGCCAAGGAGTTTGTAATAAAATTTGCCTTAAACGATACAAAATTTAAAACAATAGGGTATATAACAAGTAGTTGGCTAAAAACTTTCGGACCAACCCACGTATATAGGTTCTTCTCCCTTTTGTTGTGACAAATCAAATAAACCAACAAAAACTGTGCAACTGAATTTATAGTTGCAAACAAAAGGAGAGTGTTTCAAAAGTCAGGTTCAGGCGGATCAGGGGCAGTTCGCTAGTGTTCTAATAAGACAATGCTATACATGTAAAAGATACTGCCAATGAACTCGTGACCCAGATAGTGATTTCGCGTTGATATTGCGGTTTCAAACTTGAGCTATATAACCGCACGCAGTTCGGATCTCTGTTCGGAGTTCTGATCTATACCGTGCGATCCTTTAATTTTTTCCCGATGAAAAGCAGCCTATGTTATTTGGGAATTAAGTAGCTTTACATTAATGTAAGAATTTTCTAAATCAGTTCAGTACTTTCGGAGATTACGCCCAAAATAAAAACATAAAAGCTTGTCCAACACAAATTGTATCGGTAACAATTTCGTTAAAGAATGCCGATCACAAGGCCAGTAAAGACATTTGTTCTACGTGTTCATCAAATTAGTAATGCACGCTGTAATTGGGATTGAGAAATGAACGCTAGCGTAAAAAAATAATAAAATGGTAATAAATTACGTATTGCAACACGCAGCGGAAGTACTAATCGACATCAAAACAGAACAGAACATGAATGGCCAACATTCATCATCATCATCATCATCCAAGCGGTCATCCCGGCTTCTGCCAGGGACCGCTTTCCTACTTTGTTTTCTCCACTTTGCCCGATCATCACATTTGTTGGTTACAACCACATTGGTTTTTAGTATTTTATAAATATTTTGAGTTGATTTTCGGTATGTGAATACTAGTGGGTAAAATTGTATTTCTAGTTAAGTATGTAAGTGTAATGTTGTTGTAAATTTTTATGCACCGCCTGCAATTTTATTACCAGTTTTCGGGGTAGACTGGTAGATAAAGCTACAAAGCTTTAAGTCCACCTTTGTACTATTTTGTGCATAAAGTATTAAATAAATCATCGGCATCCTCACTTCGTTGGCTCAACACTATAACATGTCTAAAACCTATCTATCTAACATCCCTCAACAACAAGGTCATAGTCCTCCGCGTTATGCATCAGTTATAACGAGGTTCTACTATAATAATAATGTTATTCAAGAATTCGACATCCTTACCTATATGTTCTTGAAGCACTATAATCAGATAAACTAGGTACAACAGTTTTACCTATTGGCTAATAACATTTACCATTTTTGACCGACGCGAGCGCCGCCGGGCATCTTTAACTTAGCAATAAGGCCTATTAGGCGTGATTTATATTCCACTCCTTCATACCGCCGCATTCTTACCGTATGTTGGGTTAGAATAGGTAGTGAAGATTACGTGACCCTGGCGGTTTGTTTGTTACAGACTAGTGAACCGCCCCGGCTTCACACGGGTGGTAGGTCATCCTGGCGTTAATATATCGGTTGTACTCTCGCGCATGAGGGCCCGGGGTCCGCTTGAGCGACTGTCATCTGACCTCCGTGACCGTCTTGACAGGGGAACTTGACCAGATTGGATCATAGTTACACGTTCAGGCCTGTGTAGGTTTAATAACGATGTTTTCCCTCACCGTAAGAACACCGGTTAGTGATCAACTAATGTACATAGTGATGTATATGACTCTGAAAGGAGTCATTGGTACATGAAAGTAGTGGGATTCGAACCTGGAACCTCTTACCACTACGCCACCGATACTCCAACGTACGCACGAGTATAAGTAACCGAAAAAATTATAGGGGAAGGTGGCCTAAAACAGGTGGTCGGCCTAAAACGGGTGAGCGCTCGTACACTGCCATGTCAATAACTAGTGCCGACGGGTGCATGTTTCGAGAGTAGCGAATGATGACGAGTTTCGATCCGTTTTGTGTGGGCACCGGAGCCGCTTAATGGCGGACGTATGTTTAACGAAAGTTTTATAGTGCTTTTCTTAAAAAATATTAAGATATGTGTTCCTTGATTAGTGGAAAACCTTTATAATTAGCACGTTGTTAATATTGCGCTTATATTTTATCGCTATCTATATTTAAATTAAGACAAAGAGTTATATCGGATTACCTTTCATATTGAAGTATTTTATTACATAACAAAAATATATGCTATTGAGCAAAACGGGTATGGTTAAGTATGAAAAATTTAATACAAAATGGATTATTCAATTTATATTGTAAAAATACCTCAAAGGAGTATGGGTATTTTGATCTACAACTCCTGTACCTATTAATATTACATCAACAGAAAGGTTAATTTTGTTAGTTAGTTGAGGTTTTTAAGTTTGCATTTTAACAGTAAACAAAATGTTAAATGCTTACAGTCGATGTCAATGATAAACTAAAGTCGGTAGGTAGAGTATTTTTTTCTAGTTGTAAGATTTTAAGTTTGATTTACCTATCGTTAAAATTATGACGTCTACCCGTTTTGCCCTTATCAGATACCCGTTTTAGACGCATATGCGGGCAAAAGGGGTTTTTCCAGATGTTTCTTATTTTTTCTATTTATAAAATATTTAATAGAAAATGCTTTAAAATTGTGTATTATTTTCAAGTTTAATAAACATCCTATCTTATAAACTAAATCAAGCTAAGATATTGACCACATTTCTAGATTTTTTATCCTCGCGCGAAACTTACCCGTTCTAGGCCACCTTCCCTTACACCTAAACCTTACTCACGAATCACTCTGTCTATTGCTGTCTATTGGTATGTGTAAACCGCATGAAAATCCGTTAGTAGTTTTTCAATTTATCGCTAACAGACAGACAGATAGACGCGGCGTGGGACTTTATAGTATAAAGACAGACTTCGCTTCCCGACACCTGGGTAACGTACACCGGAAAACATACAAATTTGTTTTATCAACTTTACAATCTTTAACACCAACCCTAAGTGAAAACTAAATTCGCTTAGTCTTAGTACTCTTAACGTTATGACATTGATTTTTTGACTTCTACATGCTTAGGAGTATCTAAGAAATCAAGTAAAGCATCGCTTATGATTATAGCGGGCATATGATTGGTAAATTTTACTCGCTATCTTAGCTGTTCGTTTATTTTGACGGACGCACTAGAACGCTCGCGTGGGCTACAGGTGTAGCCCAGGGTGTAATATTGTCGTCTCTTTCTCTCATGCGTCGTACCCACGCGCCGCCGCCATATGTATTCCTCGAATATGAACCCCCGCACCCCTCAGTAGCGTGCCGACAGTATCAGCTAACAGACGTTTGAGTAAAACAGTGTCAAAGTTGCTGGGCTACACCTGTACCCCGCGCGACCATTGAAGGTAAGTTTTTGATATTTTTTTTAATTTTCAGTATGGTGTTTATTTCTATTCTATCATTACTCTTTAACATCAATTAGTTAAAAAATATATATTATACTCTTTTTTTGTTTTGTAAAAACAAACATACAGCAGTGTGACATATTTTTAGGTGAAATAATGGCTGCAAACGCGTACGAGGAGCAAATCCAACGTTGGTTGCAAGAACATCAAGAAATTGATGACAATTTAACAGAAAGTGAGGATGAGGAGGTGCAACGTAGCTATGTAGCTGATGATGAGCCACACAACTCAGAAAGTGAGCAAGAACCAGACAGCGATGACGATGTATACGCAAACGGTGTATAAAATGTACTAAGCAAATTTGTACTGATCATCAAATGTTATTGTGCCCCGAATGTATCGAGGAAAACTAACTTAAACTCTTTTATTTGTTTGAAACATATGTATACATTACCATGAAAACCAAAATTGTAAAGTTCCTAAAGATAAAATTAGTTTTAAGTTTGGTTGATCTCAGTCTGTGCCAATTAAGTTAATTTTTAAGAACATTTTAATATTTGTTAAAATCTTAAAAAAAAATGTTTATAACTGCTTTGTTTTCTAAATTACTTTAATAATAAAGATATTTTTTCATTATATTTCGAGTCTTTTCTTGGTTTTATCTTTAAATAAGTCTATAAATTTAAAATGCAAATGGGCTACACAGGTAGCCCACGCGACCGTTTAAGGAGTAAAACATAGCGCGACCACTCTAGTGATAATGCCGATTCATAGATTTATAGAAATACGTATACGTACATTTAACTATATGTGCCGATCGCCACTCATGTACCTATTATCAATTAGAACCCTGTGCGAATACCTCATAGTAAAGTTTCTTACTGCGGGTAAACTTATATCTTATTGCTTATATCTATTCCTGGATTTCTAGATACCACAAGAGTTGTTTACGTGCAACGCAACCCCCAATTCGACAAATTAGCTCTGGAACTAGGGGTACTTTAACTCTTTCTTTATTACCTACAGTAAAAAACAAATGTCTATGAGCATGATAAATAAAACGAGTTCGAAATGGCAGGATAAAATATGTATAATCTGTCCAGACTGACTTGTCTTATTTGGTTAAGGAAATTATGTATTTATAAGGATAATGTGCAGCAGTATTTGCTGAAATTCACATTCTATGTGTTTCTTGTATAATTCTAGACATCTATACACAATATACGGAGCGTGATTCATACGGCAAGCCGTGATTTTGTGTATTGTTTGTTCACCAAATAAGACAAGTCAGTTTAAACAGATCATTAAATAAAACTGCGATTAATGTTATTAATGTCATATATGTTTAATTTAAAAAGGTACTGTATAAACCCACGTCGAGCCCTTGTTCCGATAATGAAGACAATGTAACGAACATGATAATTACAAATTAGAATACTTGCAACATAGCATTATTAACAGTGTGTGACGAGCTCTAATTGCTGTATTTAATTAATTTATATCTCGATGAAGATCGCTCTTTTTTGGTAAATAATACCTAAAATAATTGTTTAAACTGCCTTCCTCAAATTTTTAATTGTTGAGCTACCTAGTTATTCGACAGTTTTGAAACGTTTACAAATACCTTTTCATAGATAGATAGATACACTATTTATTGCATAAAAAAAAAATTAACACAACTTTGGACAAAGGCGGCCTTATCGCTACAAGCAATCTCTTCCAGACAACTATTGTCATACTACTTTACGAAATGTACGTGCGCATGGTTTTCAGATCTGGAATCAAAATTTCAAAAATGTCTCGTTTGAAATTTGAATTCCTGAATCTGAAAAGAGTGCAGAGAAGAGCTACGGGTATGGTGACATCTCTTCGTGGCAAATCATACGAAGAACGCTCGAAAGCACTGGGATTGACGACACTGGAGGAGCATAGACAGCGAGGAGACCTTATAGAAACCTACAAGATCTAATATGGCCATTAAGATGCTCGGCTTGACCTACATACATAGTATGAAGCCTAATACTAACCGTTCCATAAAAGGACACTCTTTGCAACTGCTGCGATCGCCAAGTGCCTCCAACCCCAGACACAACTTTCAGCCTAATCGTATTATAAACGCGTGGAACAAGTTACCAGAATATGTGATAAGTTTGATAAGGGCACATAGCTCGAAGAACATAACTTTACTGGCCGATGGGGCAGTAAAGTTATCGAGTGGCGACCACGTACCGGAAGACGCCGTGTGGGTAGACCTCCCACAAGGTGTACCGACGACCTGGTAAAGATCGCAGGTACCAGCTGGATGCGGAAGGCACAGGATCGGCGTTTGTGGAGATCTCTGGGGAGGCCTATGCCCAGCAGTGGGCGTCTTCTGGCTGATGTGATGATGATGATGTGATAAGTGTACCTTCTGTCAATGCCTTTAAACCAACTGGACCATAAAACTGACACAAGTGCTAGTGGTATGCAAGAATCAACTTCAAGCTGCTAATTCATAAAAAAAAATAACAATATATATCCATTTAAGTCTACTTAAGTAATAAGTACTATACCTAGATTTGATAAAATCATTGCATGCAACATTACCAATTACAAAGTGCATAGGTACTACCCGTGCGTTGCTAACACATTTGGCAACATGACAATATGTCCGTCAGCAATAACTTTCTCTGATCTCCCATTTCAAAATCGCCTTTAACGCCTTGTATTAAAGTCCTCGCTGACTGCAAATATTATCAATGTCCGTGACGGCGTATGCATACTCTTTAATTACTCGGTCTATTTATTACACAGTTATTAATCAGTTTTGCGTTTCACAAAATATTAATCGCATCATCACTTGGGCACACATTGCATTAAAAATTTGAAACTTCGCTGCGTGGACCTCTTTTTAAATACCTAATTATGATAACATTTATTTAGGTACAAACAAAATATTTACAGAACCATAACAAATAAACTAAAACTATCAATAAATCAAAAATATTAAAAATTAAAAAACTCATCCACGTCACTGCCCCCGGAATGGTGCCCAGAAATCTGGCTACGTTGCCTCGTTGGATAGCAAAACCTCCATTTTGTTTCCCGTAAATTCATACAATGTCCCCACCTCGTTGCACCCTATCCCGTAGGAACTTCCAATTGAAACAACCGTACAGATGTTATGTACCAGCGGTAAATAATGCACCTATGCTGCTTCGTAGATCGTTGTCTGATCTCTGTCGAAAGCCAAAACGAAGCCATTGTGCACCTTATTTACGACTATTATTTACCACCTTGTACTGTACCTACGAGGATGCCACTCGTGGCTGCAATAGACTCTTCTCATGGTACAACCATTTTTGAAATCGGTTGAGCAGGTTCATTCCGTTTTATCGATAGCCCGCTAAGCGTAGAGGGGTGTCTCCACAAATGCACAGGAGGCTCGAGTCTAGCCGTAAAGCGTTCCGGACTGTTGATGGTGCATGATGGAAAAAATCTTTCTTTTTTATGAAAATGTATGGCATGCATAATAAAATTTTAGTTTTGAGATATTTATTATAACTTAAATTATTATATTAAACGGAACTTACACGTGACGTACCTTTCCGATTTGTTTTCCTGACTATCGGTAGGGTTACACCCACCGTGGTCACGAGAAGACTTCTTCAGTATTAGGAAGAGGTGTATGTAAAGAACGCAAGTATAGTTTGAAACAAATGACCGTAATATATAACGTTGTGATGTCCATCAGATCAGAAGCACCTACCCTCAACCACGCGTGGAATAAAATCACTAATCACTGAAAGACCACTCGGACTTCCGCAGGGACCTTTTCTATTTTGATATTCATTTTTTATGCTCGTCGGTGACTAACGAGCAGATAGCCCACGTAAGTAGTAACTATCGTCCATTACAATATACACATTCTTTTATGCTATACCTTTGCTTTGCTGTAATTTGTTTTGTAAGTCGTCGTGATACGTCTACATGATATTGTTATAAGGAAATATTAACAAACAAAAATCTCAGTACGTATTAACTATATGATCTATAAATGACATTATTTCTACAGTCAGTATTTATTCACATTAAAACAAAGGCCAGCTCGGCTAGTGCAAAATTACTAGTTACTGAAAATACTATTATTAAAATTTTCTGTATAAAACCACAGAACGTACTTGAAATTATTGCTAATTATGAACGGGAGTTGCGTAAATCTTTCAATACAATATGAAAATAAACCACAATCGGAAAGTATAATTTGAATACAATTATACTATGCGATTAAGTATTACTGAACACTAAATTTTAGTTCATTTATACTTTAATGTAAATAAATAAATAAATATGCTTGGATAATACCCACAGCGCCATCTAGCCCCGATGTAAGCAAAGCTTGTGTTATGGGTGCTAGATAACTGATAAACAGCTTATATACTTTTAAATACATACTTATTATACACATGACACCCAGATCCGTAACAGCAATTAAAATTCATCATTACAATTTTTGCTCCCCCAGAAATCGAACCCGGGATCTCTGTGTGGCAGACCGCCATGTTAACCAACTGAACCACCAATGTGTTATCTTTAGATTTCTTAAAAATATTTTAAGAAATCTAAAGATAACATTCAGTAGTTTATTCGATTAAATAATTAAGAAGAGAATTGTTTTTCCTCACTTGACACTAATTAGTTGCTAATTCTGCAACTAAATATGTTATAAATATTACGGCTGTCTTACCGAAGCTGATGTTAAAGGCACACACTGACAGGGGTTGATGAGATATGATTATTTTTCAAAAATGAAATCTCTATCTTTCGTATCGGTTTTATTCGATTCTATAATCGTAAATCTGCCGCTAGAGCATTTGTCTGTGCTGAGGGATATGCTTATAATGTATGTATAACAAGCGTATATAACGTGACATACCAATTTGTTTGTTATTACCGTACGATCAGATATTGGTGGGTGGCTAAACTAGTTGTTTGGAATGTATCGAGTTAGAGTTGACAGGAGTTATCAAACCCTGGTGACGGTGAGGTATTTTAATTTAGACATAACATAATATGTAGAGATGTGCCGGCTAGTCGCCAACTAGTCAGGAAATCCGACTATTCGGCCACATTACCGGCAGAAACCGCCGACTCATCAGCTCTTTTCTTTACTTATATTTGTAACTAGTGAATCCGGCGCGACTTCATCCGCGTACACCTACTTCACCTTCCTCTTGAATAAATAAACGTTGTTGAAAACCGCATGAAATGAAATGAAATTTAATTGAATATGGAGTTTGGATTACGTGATTTTGCAGTTCCTACCAGATCGTTGAAAATTGAGAGTGTTCCTAGGAGGCTGCCGGCGTTACCCCTGTTACTGGCCTAAAACAATGATCGGCCTTTAGCCGACTAGTCGGCCAGTCGGTTAGTCGGCCAAAGCCATAGTTGCGGCCCATCTCTAATAATATGTTTAGGACCTAGAATGTACGAACCTAAATGTTGGGCGTACGTATAACAAAATTAATTAAATATACTTATATAAAAGCATAACATAGACCATATAAATGGTCCAACAGTGTTACCTATTTCCCAATAGTATAATACATACTTATTTTATTCGTATACTGAAATAATAGGTCATTATACCATGTAAGACAAATTTAATTCACCGCAAAACGGTACAATAACTTCGTAGATATTACGTTTCATTATAAAACGACATTCGATTACTAAACACTGGTCCAAATTATATCTAGCCAGTCGCGGTTTGTATAGAAATTTATATTAAATTGTGAATTTTGGTAGGCCAGGTGAGCTGTAGGCGAGGCTAGGCCGCCCGTCTGCGGGTGGTCTTTTGTAACGTTATCTAATTTGTTATTTCAGACCTATTTGTTGTATGACACTATTCTATTTATTACGGAGATATCAAAGAACAGGTTGCCAATTAATTGAATACTGCACTCTTGTGTAAGAACATTATACATACATACCCAACAATTAATATTTGTGTTTTAGGCACTCTACACAAATCTAACACTTATTATTTCTTTTTGGTTTTCGAATATAGGAATTGTAGAAGCATGATCCTCTTTGGTCAGGTTCCCCTGTTAACAGAGTCGCGGTGGTGATATGGCAGTCACACTATTGTAATTATCGATCTGCGAAATCCTAGAACATTGTCAAGGCGAACCCCCGGCTCTCGTGCGCTAAAACACAACAGCGACATTAAAGTTCAGTGCGTCAAAATCACCCGCCGCGTAAATAATCCATCCCTCTAGTTTTCATTTAATCGATCGATCTTAATGCACTTTTTGTGCCCTACCTCTCAAATTGACATTTAAAGCGCGGAATGCGCCTCCCGTCGGGCTGCCCAAACAATGGACTCCACTATTCGAGTACACATCGGGTAAAAATATCGATACCATTGATAAACTGGCCGCATTGTGGCTGCGGCCTTGCTAAGCCGCCCTTTCACCCGAGCTCTGGAAACGTCGGCGCGAGAATTTTGACAGCTGATCGATGGCCGTTTAGCGAGCAGTTTTTGATCTGCTCTAATTACAATGGTTTGTGGTTCCAGAAGGAATGTTTACTTTAGCAGTCGGCACTTTGATACCTACTTAACTGTCGTTTCCGCCGAGTTCGGGGATTTGGGTGGACGACTATTTACGGGTTTGGTGCCTAATGGCGGGAGCTGACAGCTGTCACCTGTCACTGTGAACCGAAAATCTCTATTAAGCACAACCAAGTGGTCTTATTTACTGTCTTGTAGTTAACGGTCGAGTCCCATAAATGCTTTCATTTCGTTTAAATCCTTTCGTTTAACTTTGCTTTGCCACACGCTTTGCTTACTTCGGAGACTAGACGGCGATGTGTGTCATATTTTTATTAGTTGTAAGTTATAGAATTAGTACCTATTTGTTGTTTCTGTTACTATTACAATTTATCTAAGTTTCTATGTACCTATGTCTAGTGGATTAAATTAATTTGAGTTTTTATTTGAAAATATTTATTTATTTATTTACACCAACATTGATAACTGTGTCCCTTTTTTTCTAAAATTCGTTCCTTAGATTGCGTCCGAAGCTCGAATGCGCGGTCGCGCGCGAGCGGTACATGGCATTTCTACGTATATGCGATCGATGTAGTAGAAATATTATAGACGTATTTATTTTTATTGTTTTTATTTTAGTTTATTTATAGAAACAAACAGTTACACAATCTATTTTAACTACAATAGATACATTGGTCATAATTTACTTATTGTGTAACCAACACCGTTTCCCACAGATATGATTTAGCCACATTTAGCGGCTTTTATTTTTATTTAATTAGAAACAAGTCTTTTCTTGCTTGGATCGATGGAAAACTCACTCAACTAAACATACAACCTACTGTAGGAACAATAAATCTTTGAAATATGTTCCAATATTTTACTTGTCAGAAGTCTTGGTTTAATTTAAAATTTTAACTAGTAGCCCTTACCCTTTATGTGAGCCAGATAGATATAAGCAGAAACGGCATATTGAATAAATCCCGTTTCTACGCAATACTTCTGGGTGGGTTTATTTATATAACGTGATAGCTTGTCTCTTAATTTCCCTGTGGATAATTTAGATCGGTATATCATGGTCGAACGAAATATATTTGCATAGTTGCATTGCGCTTTGGCAATTTCATTTAGCGGAGGCTGGCGGAGGCATTTCTATGATTTTTAATTGGAAGTAATCGATTTGACTTTTCGAAGTTAAAACTCTCCTTGCCGTGACTCGAAATACATTAAAAATACTAATGTGTGTGTAAACAGTATTTCAATACAAATCTTAAATCCCTTTAAATAACTTTGGAACGATATGTTTCAACGTAAATCTGACAAACCACAGACATAGATCTTGGTTTCTAAATCGCGTTTAAATAATTTCGTTGGCTTTGATTGGTTATATCAAGTTGCGATCAAATTATTCTATTATACACAGCAAGGCGCTGTCCTGATTGGCAACGGTCGTGCGACGGGCGGTTTTGAGCTATTTTATTGGTCGGATGACGTCCGTCGTACGACCGTTGCCAATTAGGACACCGCCTAACACTCGTATTTTTAGATGATCTGCCTTCATGACATGAATCGCCTTTTCCGACATCCGTAGATGGACGCAGTTGGAGCTACCATATAGTAAGTAATATACTACGTACACATGTTACAGTCTGGCTAAAAGCGACTTAACAGCGAGGTTTGGCAGAAATTATATAAATAAAAAACAAAATATATTCTTGGATAATTCACACAGCGCCATCCAGCCCCGAAGTAAGCAAAGCTTGTGTTATGGGTGCCAGAAAACTGATACACTACTTGTACATTTTTAAATCCATACTTATTATACATATACGACCTGAGTGGTTCAGTGGTCAACATGCCGTCTGCCACGCAAGAGGTCCCGGGTTCGATTCCCGGCCGGGCAGAAATTGAAATGATGAATTTTAATTTCTGTTACGGGTCTGGTTGTTCTATGTATAATAAGTATGTATTTAAAAGTATATAAGTAGTTTATCAGTTATCTAGCACCCATAACACAAGCTTTGCTTACTTTGGGGCTAGATGGCGCTGTGTGTGAATTTGTCCACGATTATTTATTTATTTATTTATTATTTATATAACACCCAGACCCGTAACAAAAATTAAAATTCATCATTCATCAACTCGGGACCTTTTCGTGGCAGACGGCATGTTTACCAACTGAACCACTCAGGTCGTCAATTCATTATTGCAAGAGCAGTAGTTCCTTTTTAAGACGTTCTTGCTAGACAGTACATTCAACCCTGCCGAACCCACACAGCAACAATTCACTTCAGTGAACATAAACTAACGTAAACATTTAAAAAAATCATCTCGGCATTAATTTCCCGGTTGTGTTCTCGCACGGGAGAGCCCGGGGTCCGTCTTGACCATGATCCAGGATTTGGCAGATCAGGTAATTACAGTGGAGCGACTGCCATCTGAACTGCGTGACCCGGTTAACCGAGGAACCTGACCAGATTGGATCATGGTTACATATTCAGTCGCCTGAATGTGCAGGTTTCATTACGATGTTTTCCTTCACCGTGTGAGCATTAATAAATGCACATAACTCCGAAAAGAGTCATTGGTACATGCCCCTGATCCCCCGCTTACGAGTGGGATACTCTACCCTCAGCCGTTGACACTCCTGCTCGGATGATAATGACGATGATGAATAACTTCCAAAATTTTAGCAAAGGATCAAATCATCAATTTAGTTTTCTTCAGCCATTATAATATTTAGTCTTTTTGCAAAACTTACTAACAAAACTCTACAAATGAGTTTAAAAAATCAAATATGTAGCAATTAATAGAGCAACTTTTCCTACGTAACCGGTCGAAAGTTGAAACCTATATTTATAGATAGCTGAAGCAATCGGGACGTGTGGGCCTAAGTGTCATAGCAAGTCTTATTTGTCCTTCTCTATCTCTATGCGTTCCAATGTTGCTGTCCCCCTCACATTCCATAGAAATATATTGAATATGGCGACAGTGGGATTCGAACCCAGGACCTCTCGCTTACGAGTCGGACCAGTTAACCACTAGGCTACCAACGCTCCAAACACACAACATTAAAATCATTGGTATCACCCAATTAACCTAGAAGGAGTAAAGTTTAATGTAATCTAAATCTAAGCAAATAACACGTTGACTGACAAATCAGTTGATCAATAATAATGCAAAGTGATAATAAATAATAATTACAAGCTGTGAATGATGGTGGGGTTAATTTAGGTAAACGTTGTACGCACTAATTGAAGCAAACTAGACCGAATTGCAATGGCTCGGCTAACTGCTCCTAGCTATATATATGCTAATGTTGTAAAGTCGTTTGCATGTAGTAGCAGGTATCTACCCAGTATTCCATCGATAGGCACTACTCTAGTTGTTTTTTTAAGTGACATGGGCGAAGAACAACTTTGAGCCCTGGTTAGCTGTAATCTTGAACGCACACTCATGCAGTGCGCTGCGCAGTGCACTGCACGATGTGGCAAAACTTGTTACACGCCGAGCAATTTGTAGGCAAGTACATTGACAGATGGCGAAATGTCCCACTGTGCAGCGCGCCGCGCGGCGCACTGCATGATGGGGCAAAACCCGCAATCCAAGCCCGAAATGTCAGTTCTGTATGAATTTTGTCTACGTTTTTCAATTTGGCCCCATCGTGCAGCGTGCGGTGCGATGTCAGTAGATGTCAACATGAAACGTCACATCTGACTGTTTCTTTTTACCAACAGTTCGAATCTTTCCTCTTTATGTGACACAGTTCACACACATATATCTGTCTACTTTTTTTAGTACAGATACAACGCGTGTGAATGAAATAGGAAACGGACCTTGTCAAAGAAAGTTTGACCGCTGATGCGTAAGCCCCTCCCCTTATTCTGATTCTTTAACATTATCGAAGTTGTTTCGCTTTCGTGATCCTGTCGTCATTTTCTTCTCAGTTCATCCCGAATTATAAATAAGGCATGTTTGGTTCTAGAACACTAGTTTCTAAAAGAAATGCTGGTACTCGTAGAAATCTACATTTTGGATGGCACCTGTCAAACTTACAACTGTAAGAACTCTGAAACTATTGGTGCTAGAATACTAGTTCCTAGAGAGAAATGATAGTACTCGTCGAGATCTACATTCCGGATGATAGCTGTCAAACTTAATACTGTAATAACTCTTAAACTATCGCTTCTAGAACACTAGTTTCTGAAGAGAAATGATAGTGCTCGTCGAGATCTACATTTCGGTAGACAGCTGTCAAACTTAATACTGTAATAACTTTGAAACTATCGCTCCTAGAACACTAGTTCCTGAAGAGAAATGATAGTCGAGATCTTCATTTCGGTTGACAGCTGTCTATCTTAAACCTGTAATAACTCTGAAACTATTGGCCTTAAAACGCTTGTTCCAGAACAGCAAATACTTATAGATATCGACGGGCACTATCATTTCTTTTTAGGATCTAGTTTTCTAAGAGTAATGGTTTCCGAGTTATTTAAGTTTTATACACTCTCTTTATACTTACTAGTGATGTTATACTTTGTAGTTATAATTTTGAATGAGCCACCATGGTATACACTCAGTTTAAGTAAATATTCGTAAAGGACAGAAATAACTACGTTTTAAAACATTTTGTCGTAATATTGTCCCAAAATCATGTCTTCAACCAGTTGAGGACAAATTTAAGCAGAGCGGTATATCCCACAACAGAATCAACCAATGTGAATAAAAATTCCCAACATGACCGAATCAATCTTCTGAATTGAAAAATTTTGAAGTTTTTAGGTTCTTATATTCTCAAGATAATATGTACCTATATTGAATGTATTATCATAGAGCCTGTAACCATCGGACAATCAATACGCTTGTAACAAAAATCGGTCAAGTAGTTTTTGAGCTAGAATTAACATCCATACAAACATTCATATCCACATACATACAAACCCCTTTCGCAAGAGTAGGTAGAGACGACATTGTTCCACTTGCTATGGTCCTGACAAATCTCTGTCGATTCTTCCACGTTTATTAACTTTACATACATAGACTGTTGTAGTCGGGTAAAAAGTAACAGTCATAGTATAGTATTCGCGTAAGATCAATCGAGGTGGTCCAATTTCTTGACATATTTCTTTTGTTATACTTTTTAGTTAAAAAAAAGCAACATTTGCGTTTCATACATTTTTGGATCAAAAATTTAAGTGTCGGCCAGAACAAAATTATTAGTTTCCAATAGAGAAAACAGTTCTTAACATTGTTTACTGTGACGTCATATCCGCACGTCCGACGGTCGATTGTTATTGGCTTTTAGAAAAGCGATACTTAGTACCTACTGTACGCCCGGTGGTACATAGTGGTGGTGGTGGGCGTACTGGTTTGGCACTATAGTAAGAAATAATAGAACCTGTCTCTGAAAATTGCATAATATTTTTCTGGCCGGCACTTTCAGCGTTTTAATCTAAAATGAATGACATCCATTTCGTCCGTTTCTCTTGGTTGCATTTGAGACAGTTTCTTGGTTGCAAAGTGACTGGAGAAAAAAAATCTCCAGTCACTTTTTACGCCTGTGTGTGATCAGACAGTCGGAGACATATGGTCAATAATCATGCGTGTCGTTTAAAATAACGCGCGTAAAAGCGTCGAAAAAGCTCTCGTGCAAACGTTGCCTAACTCACAATCATTCGATAATCTCTCGTGCGAATGTTGCCTAATTTGAAAAACCAGAATAACACCACCGTTTTCTTTGTTGTCACCGTGACGTGGCACTGCGCGGTGCGCCGCGCAGTGCACTGCACTGCATGAGTGGAGCTAGTCGCTTAGCGACTAGCTAAACCATAATATAATTATTTCATATCAAAATAAATTTAACGCCTTATATTAAATTCATACGAGTACACATAAAACATCTCCGTACAGCAAACATTTAAAAAATATGTCCATAAAAAAATAAAGGTAAAAAATATGCTTCGACAAATTCACACAGCGTCATCTAGCTCCAAAGTAAGTAAAGCTTGTGTCATGGGTGTTAGATAACTGATAAGCTATTCTTTTTTTTTAAATACATACTTCTTATACATACTTTACCCAGACCCGTAACAGAAATTAAAACTCATCATTTCGGGAATCGAACCCGCGACATCTGCGTAGCAGACCGGCGGTTAACCAACTGGACCATGTAGGTCGTATATATTATAGTTATCGAGATAAAATACCATTATCGAACTATTTGTACACCTTCAACCAACGGTTATGCTTATAACAAGTTAATAGCCCTCTTGGACAGTGCTTCAGGTGATAAAATCATTTTATTGTCGACTACTTTAACCATTAGCATAGCTGGTTATATGGTTTTATGAGCAATTTGGGACAAGAACCGATACAGGTATTTTCTCTATTTTTGGACTCTGTATAGAAATTAATAAAAAAAAATTATCAATCAATTAATTTTCCGGTTTTCAGTTGTGCTCTCGCAAGCAAGAGCCTGGGGTCCACCTAGATCCAGGATATGGCAGATCAGGTAATTACAGTGGAGCGACTGCCATCCGGGGAACTATTTTAGAAACCACTCGCATCCACTGCTACCTATCTCTTTCACACACGTGGTAAGTTGCTAGAGATAGAAAAGACAAGCATTAGAAGGCGAGAGCTCGCATGGTTGTGAGCTGTTTAAAAAATAGGGTCCTTGACCTCCGTAGCCCGTTCAACGGGGGAACCTAACCGATAGGGTCATGGTTACTTAGTCAGGACTCTATGTAGAAATTAAGTTAAGTAAAGGTAATAATAACCGACATAATATGTTGGAAAACCCTAGCAGGCAAGCTTTATGCCCAAACATTTCCTTAACTACTCAACAGATTTGGCTGAAATAAAAGCTAAATACTGCCTCGATTATACTGGTAATCTGCTACTCTTGTATTTAAACTGCAGCGATATAATCGGGTATAATACGTGCAATCCATCTCGCAATCATACTAGGTACTTAGATACCTGTTTTTAAGTTTCATAATATTTAGGCTGATAATTTTAGGCACCAATAATAATTACCCTAATAGTCACCCTCTTAGGAAAACCGGTGTCAGTACCGCGTTTCATTAATTGATTTCGAAGGTACCAATCTTTGTGTTTTACCCTAGTTTGTAGCCGCAAATACACTACCCAGAGTATAAATTAGAGTTATCAGCAGAGACACACGTAGACAAGTATGTTAATAAGTGAACTGGAAATATGCCTGATTAAACGCTAACTGTCTAGGTAGGTCAACATTTGGCATGTGGGCCGATAAGTTCGTGAATTTAATAAATTACTCAACCTCAGTTTAATCAACTACCTAAATTATAAATCCTTGTCCATAGTACCCTTTCATAACAAGAAATAATTGTAAGATAGCAGTCGCTCCACTGTAATATTTTGATCTGCTAAATCCTGGATGATGATCCATGGTAAAGGCGGACCACGGGCCCTCGTACGCGGGAGCACAACCGGGACATTAACGCCAATATGATTATTTTTATGTACCTATTTGTGTTGTTGACGAACGAACAAAGACGTTATAACCAATAACAATAACATTCATAAATTCAGATTGCAGGCAACAAAAATACAGAACCGCAGGTTGTCACCGTGAGATGAAGTGCATCATGCCTGTAATTGCGGTCACTACCTTATCCTTCAAACCGGAACACAACAATGCAAGCATTGTTGTTTGGCGGCAGAAATAGATAAAGCGGTGGTACTCACCCAGGCGGACTACTCAGGCTTGACAGAGTTACCACCTGATAAAATAATTGTTTAAATAGGTAATAATTTTGATTCAAATACGGCGTGATCCAGTTTAAAGGATAAGGTAGCCAGCACAATTACCTACAGGCACGTTACAAGCCGTGTGGTGTCCGGCAGAGTATAATAGCACCAACCCCTTACATTCGTGGGTGTCGTACAAGGCGACTAATGTTTACGAGGCAAAAGATCAAGAGTCTCCGTAGTCTGGAAAATGGGCAGCAGCATTTTCCATTGTTATATTTAAACACTGAGATCTCCAACCCGCCTGCCAAGTGTGGAGATTATGGCAATAACCTCCCCTTTCGTGGGAGAGGCCCTAAGTCCTGCAGTGGACTGTTACGGGCTGTAATGATGACGCTACAAGGCTTACGGCGTGTTCCGGATTGAAGTCTGTGGTAGGCGTCCGCGGCGTACGGTGGGCAGTATCGTTGAATACGTTATTGTCGATTAGACGAACGTTTCAGTTTCAACGCCTTCTCAAGTCCATTATAGGCCGCATTTACTAAAATTTCAAAAACACCATGCAACCATGTCGAAGCCCGACAGTGTCACCAAACAAGGCATATCGATGGTAGCTATGATACGTTAATTGATTGTGGCTATTACCTCTGAGTAATTACAATATCGGGACACGCACCTTTGTAACTCAATTACAATGATTGATTAATATCCGTTAGAACTGATTGGTAGCCAAAACCTGTGGTTACATACTTGCACATATTTTAACTTGAACTGGTCTTGACGGTATGTCACTTTATGCATGCCTTCGACTGCATATTATTATGTTCCATTAAATTTCGAAGGACTGACTGAAGGAAGGCAGTTTCACGGAGGTCTGCCATCTGCAGTCGCTCCACTGTAATTACCTAAACTGCTAAATCCTGGATCATGGTCAAGACGGATGGCCCCGGGCCCACGTGCGCGAGAGCTCAAACCGGGACATTAACGCCAAAAATATTTTTTTTAACTTTCAAAGGACTACTATTGCTTTGTTTTATGTAAGTAAGCCGTTAAGTTTAATTCTCTTTCGGTTGTTCTGGATGCATGCTATGTAGACCATATGTACAATAATGGAGCGCGTTGAACTCTTTTGTACTAAAAGTGTTGCTTTCAATGGTATAAAGCAAAGTTGCTAATTTCGTCTGCATTTTTCTATACTTACTTTCCGCAGCGGTATACCCAATCCAGTACGACATTGAGGCCGTCAAGAAATGATTACATACCTTTTTCGGAGGTCAAAAACGCATGTTGGAGTCGCGGGGGGTATTGGCGGCGGTGATCACTTAATAGGACCCGCTTGCTTATTTGGCTACCACAGTTATAAAAAAAAAGCTTGCGTCTGTGGGATGCATTTCGTATTTATACCTACATTGAAATGGATAAATTCCTTAAAGTATAAATATAAAGTATAATTTAAAATAATACGGAAGTATGAGAAAATTAGAGGAGAGCGTCGGTGGCCTAGGTAACGGTATCCGAGTCGCAATATGAAAGGTACCGAGATCGAATCCCACTGCCGCCATGTACCAATGACTCTGATCTGAGTTATGTACATTAGTTGAATACTAACTGATGCTCTTACGGTGAGGGAAAACATCGTGATGGAACTTGCACATTCTGGCGACTAAATGTGTAACCAGGATCTAATATGGTCAGGTTCCCCGGACTGCCACCTGCTACCAATGATGTAGACGGAAATATGAGGAAATAATCTGCCCATTCACAGAAAGACTCTATTTGCATACGGCATACCAAATGTTTTACAAATATCATATAGATATTTAAATATATAAATAGATGAAGTAATGTTTAAATTAACTTTGGAATAATTATGAAGCTAAGTAAGTCAAGTCGCTGACAAGTAATAACATTAATTATTAATTGATTACCTTACCATAAAAATTGTGGAACGTAATATAGGCACGACCAAATATGCTTGCATCAAGCACCTACTATTTTTTCACCTTGTTGAAGACTGATATAAAATACACTAGCGACTCTCCCTGGCTTCGCATGGGTAGTAACCTTAACAAATTATACACCAGAACCTTACCCCATGAATACCTGTCTATTGGTGAAAACCGCATGATAATCCATTCAGTAGTTTTTGAGTTTATCGCGAATAGACAGATAGACTCGGCGTGGGACTGTGTGTTATGACATATAGTGATGCACATATACTACTATAGTACTACCATACACACATACATAATGTCACACCTCATTCCCGTAGGCCACATTGTTCCACTTGTGGGGCCTAACTAGGGTTGCCAACCCTACTATATAATATAGTATCCTATTATATTAGGAGTCTAATCATCACAGCCCGTAAGAGTCCACTGCAGGGCTTAGGGCCTCTCCACGAAAGGGGAGGTTATTGCCATAATCTCCACGCTTGGCAGGCGGGTTTGAGATAGCAGTGTTTAAATAATATATAATAATCAAAAATGCTGCTGCCCATTTTCCAGACTACGGAGACTCTTGAACTTTTGCCTCGAAAACATTAGTCACCTTGTACGACACCCATGAGTGTAAAGGCGTGTCCAAACATAGCGCGGCACGAGCGCGGCAGCAACACGCGGCATGTCCAGGAAACAATTCTGCCGCGCTCTAGTTAGGACTATTGACGAATGTTTGCGCGCGGCTGTTGTCCAAACAAAGCGCGGCACGCCGCGTGCGGCTGCCGCGCACACATGCCGCTCTATGTTTGGACACACCTTAAGGGGTTGGTGCTATTCTACTCTGCGACACCACACGGCCAATTTACCATTAGGAGTCTACCTACTATAAATTAAAAATTAAAATATAGTAGGCGAAACTACTATATTTAATTAACACAACATTACCACTTACCGCAAAACGGAACGCGTCTATAAGATACTCAAATGAAAAATTTTCCTGATACAAATCGAATATTTCAGTACGATCTTGAGCCTTGACATTTGTATGACGTGACGTCAAACTCAAGTCAAATAAAACAAAACAGCTATGAAGCTCAATGTAGCAGAAAATATAAATTTAAGAAATAATAAAGGTACGAACATTTTATTTAAAAAACCTACTATATATTTTTTGATTAATTCCCTACCTACTATATTTTTATGGCTTCTAAACCCGAAAATACTATATTTGGTCTAAAAAAAGTTGGCAACCCTAGGCCTAACAACCGTTCTTCTACATGATTTTTCCTACATGCTCCTCGATTCAGTATAATCTTAACGAAATTTATTTGCAATAATTGGTTTTTATAATAAACTTGGGTAGTTTTATATGGTATAGTCTAGTGTTGTAGTAGTATTAGTTTCATCTTAGTCCTCACAGTGACAACGCACCTGCGGTTCTGCATTGTTGTTGATTGTAACCTAAATGCATTAATCACAGTTACCGCTTACCATCAGGTGGGCTGTCTGCTCGGAATAAAAAAAACAAAAAGGTATTAGTCCTCGTAAAATTTTATTATTTTGGAGACAATCAGTTCTCATATGAAAAATATTTTTTCATAACAAGCTTCTTTCGCGCGGTCTTGCACTCGTAGCCCAAACACGATGGGTATCTTGTTGCGTTTAGTAGTTCCTAAGGCCGCCGTCCGTTTTCATCATCAGATCTTGAATATCACCTAGGGGTCTAGTATTCATTAAGACCATTCCAAAGAGCGAAGGTGTTATCTTATAGGTTTTAAGACTTTCGTGATTATAGTAGTCTGATGTTAGACAAAACTGTAATAGTGAGTATTTCAGTTATCTAACAAGAGCTTTGCTTACTTTGGAACTAGATGGCGCTGTGTGAATTTGTCAAGCATATTTATTTATTTATTTTATATTAGGTAATATTTGCGTTTGTAATATTATCGAGAAGTTACGGTTTTGTTTCAGTGACAAAAACAATTCTAATATAATCAATGAAGGCGAGTACGTAAAGTTTTTAAATAGAGACTATGAAGGCATAATTATTGTAATCATCAACACATACAGTTACTATAAATTACTTTAATGGTATATGTGCCTATTAGTCGCAATTAATAACACGATAATTTTATTATACCTATAATATTATTGTTACGCCTAATGCACTCCACACATCTGAACGTAAATCGGAAATGGCCGCAAGGCGAGCTATTAAGTTAGATTTAAGATTCGAACACAATCAATTAAGTTAAATGTCGACTTGTTTTTGTAGATATATCATGATAATGATTTAATTGTGAAGGTAGGTGGTTATTCTCGTTTTTTAATTGACAATTAGTCCTATGAAGTGCATCGTGATGGAATACGTGACATTATTTTTTTGTACTATGACAGTGATTGTGACACAGGAGTTGACAGTTGAGTGGGGCGATTATCAAAATCTGTAACAATCCACCCTTTTTGGATATTTTGGGTAAATAATTATCCGCGTTTCTTACTTACATACCTTCGTTTATTACTAATTAGTGGACCCGGCATGACTTCGTTCGCGTATACCTACTTTACCCTACCCTAGCCTTTTTTATCTTGCTTATAAACCTTGCTCATTAATCACTCTATCTATTGTTGAAAACCGCATGAAAATCCGTTGCGAAGTTTGAAAGAACATACATCGATGCATAGGGACAGACGGCGGGAAAGTAATTTGTTTTATACTATCTATAGATGTGTAGTGGTCAATAAGGTTCTTTCTTTCTTTGAAATAAATTGGATTGTGTTCTCATCGACTGGAATAACCCTGCGATAACTCTTGCTACGAGTTTAAGCTACCAAAATAACACCGCTTACTTAATTTTTTACTATGCTTTATCACCTTTAAGTAGATCAATTAGGCGAGCATAATTAAATTACAATAAACGCTTTTAGTCATCTTATCCTTCTACGTAAATATCAAGGATTAATCTCGTACCATGTAGATGTTACGATAAAACTATTACGTCCGCCTACTGGTCTGTCTATTTATTTATTTTTAAATGTTATTTAAAGTTTTATTGCACAATAATACAATTGGCGGACTTAAAGCCATTAAGGCTTTATCTTCCAGTCAACCAGTAGACAATGCAGAAAGTGAGTAAGTAGGTGCTTTATAAAACGTGATGATAGATTGTAATTTACCTTAATACAATACTACATCAAGATAGAATAAACATATATTATATTATAATAAATACTATACATACATACATATATTAAAAATAATAGTAGTTTATGCAACTGTCATATAAAAGGGGGTATTAAAACATGAGTGTCTGTTTATCATACGAGGCGTAGCCGAGTATGATAATATTTTGACACGAGTGTTTTAATACCTAATTATATGCAGTTGCATACACTACTTTATCTACACTCATATTTTTATGTTAAAATATCGTACCTATAATTTTCTCAACTTAGCTGGAAGTAAGCTGCGTTTCAGTTCTGTTGTATCTACGCGTCAAGGATATCAAGCGGCTGGAAATTCACTTAACTATTTTTACATTTATCTATTTATTTGCTTAAAATAAGGAAAAACATTCACAAACAAAAGTTACAACAATTACAAAAAATATTCTGTTTAGCGGGAAAATAATTACACAGAATATAAACAGGAAAATTTAAATTTTGAATTCGAATTTGTTAAAGACATCTAAGTATTCGGCCTACATTACGCCGTGTCCCGGCGCCCGACAAAAAATTAAAAAATAAAAGTGTTGCATAATGATTAAAAAGTTATTTTACGATACAGCTGTAATGAAAATAGTATGGGAAATGCTGTATCGAAAAGTAATTTTTTAAAATTTTATAGTCTGGCGTGAAAAAAGTGTACCCTTAAACGACTGTTTTCGAATATGTAATTGGAACATTATGCTATGAGTGTAGATAAAGATACTTTATACTATTTATATTGACTTTTTGACCTATTTATCCGCTAACTCCTCCTAAACTAGGCAACGGATTACGATGCGGTTTTCACTATTGTTTAGATAATTTCTTCGGGAAGGTTTATATGTATATTACATGCATATTATAATAAATAAATCTCGAGAAAACCTGGGCGAAACCGAGGCGGGTCAATAATTTTAAATGAATATGTAAATAGGGATTTCCTACGAAATAAATTGTAGGTACTGCTAGTAAACAATAGATTCCTTCAAGGAACTTTGTAGACAAGAAATTTAGGAGCAATCCGGTGCATTTCGTTTGTAAGGATTTTTAATAATTAATGACAAACCAGGATTACGGCAAAACACATAACCCTTTATGGAAGCTCATCACTCATAAGTTACGAGCTAGTTACAAGAGCCCTCGATGACGTACTAAATGACTATTTAATTATCACCATTCTTCACCAAATTGTCGGTTTCATATATATATACATATCGTACACACCATACATACCGAATAGCCTTTTTACCGTAGGAGTAGACAGAGACCACGTTGATTTCATATTCGCACACAATTCAATTACTTACATTACATATTAATTGACCGGAAAATGGCAATGCCATATGCGAAATCCATTTAACAGAACAAAAACTTAATTAGCGGATTAGTCTTTCATAAAGCGTATAAAACAGACTACTAATCTCCCTAACTAAGAATTGTAGCCTCGAGATGTTATCTGACTCGCAAACTGACTCTTGCTAAATGCGAAATGTACGTATTCGCTAGATTTTACAATGAATGCACCAGATAGGAAGCCACTTATGGAAGATCCAACCACCGTAGCAGAGATCTATTTATCTGTAATTTATTTTAAATAGGTAGGTAATTGTATGTTAGACATGGACATTAAGCAGCAACAGATTAATCAAAGCACACATTTTATACACGTTTTTCGTAAAGTACGTTTCATTGAAAAAGACAAAACAATTGATCGCGAAAACGATAATACTGAATGTGGCGTAAGAAGGAATTAAATATGCCGCCAAGCCAATAGGGAAACTGCTGAAGCAAAGATAATTAAAATACTGAAGATAACCTAACCTAACGCTACGAAATAGTCCGGACCTAGATAACCCCGGAATAGATAACCCCGGACCTAGTTTACATACTTATACTAATTAATCTTCTAAACTACTGAACCAATTTTAATAAAACACAAAAAACCTGATTAAACTGGCTTTCAATTATAGAAAAGCGCATCCAATTCGATCCATTCGTTCGGGCGCTACGGTGCGACAGACACACCTCCACCGACAGATACACAAGGCCAGATACGCACGTCAAACTTTTTATATTCCTATTTTTTCATCGGGGTTTCAAAACTATTGATCACGACAACGACAATACTGAATGTGACGTAAAAAAGAACTCGTATGCCGCCAAACTAATAGGGAAACTATTGAAGAAAAGATTTGCTGCTAAATTTTACATATGGTGCGGTTCCCGTGAAACTTTTGTCTGCGTATCACTTTGGTATCATTTTGGTTACGGAATGAGCTCCCGGGATGCTTAGGTTTTCCCAAGGGATACTAGGAAGAATACATGGAATTCTTCACGAAGTATGTAAAACGGTTATTCATCGTCATCATCATCATCTCAATCCATAACAGTCCACTGCAAGGCCTCTCCCACGAAACAGGAGGTTATTGCCATAATCTCTACGCTTGACAGGCGAATTGGAGATTGCAGTTTTATTAATTAATATAACAATAGTAAATGCTGCTGCCCATTTTGCAGCCTACGGAGACTAGATATTATGTCTCTAAAGTATCTTTAAAGTATTAATCGCCTTATACAACACACACAAGTGTAAGGGTTGGTGCTATTTTACTCTGCCGCACGGCCAACGATTATTGCGGGGTCAGTAATACCCTTTGGTAACTGCTTACAATCATTCGGGCCGGCAATGCTTATTTGGACATTCAAATCCGGGACATATCAAAGTTTATCCAACAAGTGTTGGATTAATAGCAGTTTAGAATATTAAATTTTTTCCCGGCCGGGAATTGAATCCATGACCTCTGGCAGACCACTGAACCACTCAGGTCGTCGTATGCAATTAAATGTTTATTATACTTTCTACTATTAAATGATTTTACTTTCTATATTTCATTACCGTTCCAAAATAGATAGGCTATGCCTCCGCCTAAATACTGTGCAAAAAATAGACAATGAGATGAAAACGAGACTTGTATTTAAATAGATCTGACAGCGCAATGCGGAAGTTATTGTGTTTGTAGAGTGCGCAGTATTCTTTCTGTATAGCAAACCGTTTGTAGATCCGTATCTAGAATGAATGCATCATATCCTCGAGCCTGTCGGCAACGAAGTTTTTTATAGGAATATTTGTATTCATTTAAATTCACGTTTTAATGGTAATGAGAACGTCTCGCCGGTCGTTTTATTTATCATCATCATAATTACAGCTCATAACAGTCCACTGCACGACTTATAGCCTCTTCTTATGAAAGGGGAGGTTTATGCCATAATTTCTTCGCTTAACAGGCGGGTTGGAGATCGCAGTGTTACAAATATAACAACGCAAAACGCTGCTACCCATTTTCCAGCCTACGGAGATTCTTTTGCCTCGAGGTCTTCTGCCTCGAAAACATTAGTCGCCTTGTAATGACACCCGCAAGTGCAAGGGGTTCGTGTTATGATACCACACGGCTAAAGGGGCCATGGCCGCGCTCCAGGGTCACGGGGTCGTTTTATTAGGAACGTTTTACAACGTTCCTAGTTCCGAGGTAGGTAGATTTACTTCGAAAGTCAGGCAGCCCACCCCTGATGGAAAGTCATTCATCTCTAATTAGTATTTAAAGCAAGGTTTCTTGTTTCTTCTTCCGTTTCTCCGCTTACTTCTTCTAAACCACGCAACCGATTTTTATGTGGAGAATTTCTTCTTGGGGTGCGTACAAATCTCCCGAATACGCCGCGAATGCGCAGTGGCAGCAACGGCTCGCGCGCCGCGTGCTAGCCGTTGCTACAACAGCGCGAACACCACATTGCATTTCACCGTGCGAAAGAATAAGCCGTTTTCAAGGCTCGCTTCCTACAAATTCCCATAGATAGAGCGCTCTAACGGCTTACGGCATTATCATAATCTCTTGGCTGTATAGTATTGATATGTATCTTTAATTCGATGCAATTTATTTTAGATCTATTACTTTAACGGTTTTTGAATGTCAGTGCTCCTTGGGGGTCAACTTTATAAATTTCATTAATCGATTTCTGGTTGACTGACAGATAACGCTTGTAACTTTATGTACGCTTTGTACCTCAAAGTCCTTGAAATTTAAATAAATAGGTAAACTTTAGGTTTGAATGGTAGCACTTTAACAAATATAATATAATAACAAGCGTTTTAACGCGGCTTGACAGTGGCAAAAATTACAGTAATACATGATTTGCAATACAACTGCAACAATAGCCCCATATAGTCAAAATATTATAATAATGTTGAATTCCTTAGAACGCGCCATCTATTTTAATTTTTGAGAAGCTATTCTTGAAAACTGCTCATTAAAGACGCGCGAGCCGTTACAGCAATGGTGCATTCGTTCCGCGTTCGTGAGATTTGGACGCACTCTTAGTTACATGCATATTATTTCTAGAGAAAAGCTAAGAACACCATGAGAGTCTATAACAGTACATAACATTTATGTACATTATCACGAGAGCATAATCATTGCATCTCTTTTTTATTGACTAGGGCATCAAGTGGAAACCAGATATTGCCTACCAGGATGGAATTTATATGGAATCATATTGTTTTTTAAATTACTTAGAACGTTTCCTAAACCAGCCATCTCATTTCCAAAATTGGAGGTAAACCTTTCGCAATTCTCTGCATTCCTCTGTTGATAGACTTCACGTACCCCCGTTTCCATCGTGTTTAGTCTACCAGGAGGTCGGCAGCCAGGGGCCTTTTTTCATTATTTCGGCCGTTTTCCCGAATTGATCCTGAGCACTCGTTTCCGCAAGGCGAGTCAATCGTATCACCAGTTTTGATCACGAGTTTGTCATGTCAACGCTATGTATGTATAAAGGATTTGGTTCACTGATTTGTGTGTGTGAGTCATAAAGGTAGAAGTGTGAGTACGTCACTCGCGATCGGGCTCCGAAGGCCAAAATCGTCTATACATGATACGAAAAATGCTGTCCGCGATAGATTCGGGAACACGGTGATTTAGCAAAATAAGCTTGGCTGACATGGAAGTCTATGAACAGACTTAGACCCTAGTCTGGAGCTGTAGCTCGGATATGGTTTGCCTGTGTGGTGTAAAACCCGGACAATGCCACACTTGTTGATTTGTCCAACGTGCCCTACCACCTTCGCGCGCGATTTGTACGCGGCCACGAAAAACGCTGTATCTGTGGCGGAGTACTGGTCCTCGCAAATTTGACCCGCCACTAGTCGACATGCCAAGAAGAAACAAAATAAGCCCCCAGTTCTTGGGCGCCACTCAGTAACACTTCGTCTCCAGCGTTCATCCTGTCGTTTCATCCTATTGCCGGGCTGTCTCGCAGTGGCTCACTGTCCGATATCGACGACATCGATAGTTTACGAAGTAGTTAAATCTACTCGTGGTATAGCTAATGAAGTACTTTTCAACATCACAATTTTCGCGCCCGTAAAAACGTCCAAAATGAACACTGTCGATTGCTCGTCGCAATTAGTAACTGCATAGTTTTGTACAGGGCGGGCTTTGGTAACGGATATCTCGGAAATTAAAAGTTTGGCTTTTAAAATATTGCTTTTCTTTGAAAGAAATGAATTAACTGATAATGTGTTAGAGCTAAAAATTAAGTAGAGAGAGTGAAAGATAACTTTACTCGCGATTAAAATATGAAAATACTATTGTGCCACAAACTTATCTGTCCTGGTGAAGTATTGTTCAATTCAGCCTACATCTATCAGCAGCATCTAATGACCAATATCGATTATGATGACCAAAACTTGAACTAAGTGTCGTCATTTTGAAATGTCTTTTGTAGTCAAGTGTAGCCAAGTTGACTCTGTTGCCGGGTCAGATAAGTTTGTGGCACAGTAAATGACAATCTTTTCTTTTTCTGTTTTCTTTCTTACTTCATCTTCATTCATCTCGCTAGCTCGCGAATAGCACCGCGAAGCTTTCTGAAAATTTAGGTAGCCCGGGGGCCCGACAAAATTGTTTGATATAACCTTTTTTATCGCATGTGTTTCTTAGATTAAACTAGATTCTACTCTACTCTCTAAGACCCTCACGCATTTTAAAGGTATGTTCCGGGTTTTCTACCGCGTACCTTTGTTTACGAGTAGCCCGATATTTCGACGCAACAACAATATTACATTCCCTCTCCACGCATAATGATTACAATTTATTCATAAACTCTGCCAATTTCGATTGTCATTTGACAGACTGCCAACAAGATCGCCTCCGTCAACTCCCAACAAAACAATGACATGGACGCCATACTTAGGTGCAGACTTATCTCGCGTGCACTCTAGTAAAGCGGCCTTTTATACATATAAATAATAGTAATAATAAATAAATATACTTTGACAAATTCACAAAGCTCCATCTAGCTCAAAGTGGGCAAAGCTTGTGTTATGGGTGTTAGATAACTGATAAACTTCATTTTTTTAATACATACTACACCCAGACCCGTACTAGAAATTAAAATTCATCATTTCAATTTCTGCTCGACCGGGAATCGAACCCGGGACGTCTGCGTGGCAGAGATGTTCTCCAACTGAACCACTCAGGTCGTCGTACAGTCATACAACTAATTAGCTGACCCCTTACTCCATATTGTCATATGGATTATCATAAGGACGGGGGTCAACTTATTTAGATAGATAGATACACTATCTATAGCAAAAAAAAATTAAAAAAAAATTGGAGAGTTCTACAAGCGATCTCTTCCAGGCAACCCTTGCCTAGAAAGAGAAAAAGATAAACATGAGTCAGACAAGCAACAAAAATTGCATTAATCATCTAGGTAAAATACTTTAGGTACTAATGGCAGGTACTAAACAACACTGACTAGTGGCAGGTCTAAACTAAGGGCCGGATGGCTGGGACCTAGGTGCTTGCGCCCCTCGCCCCGCCGCCCCGGCGCCGACGCATCACGCAGGACTACACACAATATGTTTATTTTATAAAATATCTATGTAACAAGCTGTAGGTATAGTATATATGTAATTTACAGGTATATATGGTACTTAGATTTATGTAGTGTATTTGTTTTGTATTTAAATTTTTAGTCCACAACGTTCTAGACCTCACTCCGTGGGACTCACGGAAGATCAGCGCCTCGGCTCCGGCCGTGGCTCATGCTGAGTGAGGTCCTTTTGTTGACAAGGTGTGCCACAGCACAGCAATTCCGAATCGATATATTAATTTTGTAATTTGGTACATATGTTTTGTATTTGTATGATTATTGTTTATTTTATATTATGTGATTGTTGTAATGTGGTGTCCTTGTTAATCAATAAATATCTTACATTCATTCATTCATTTCATTCATTAATAGATAAAAATTATACACGTACATACTAATATACGAACTGTATAATAATATAGATATACTTATATATAATACTAGCGGACCCGACAGACGTTGTCCTGTCTACACGTCTTTAATTTGAAAATTTCAAACTTTTTTTACAAAATTGTGAATCTAAACCATTCCCAGATCCCCTTGAACACACACAAAAAATTTCATCAAAATCGGTCCAGTCGTTTGAGAGAAGTTCAGTGACATACACACTCACAGAAGAATTATATATATAAAGATATATACATAATATACGTACATCATAATATGATAAAATGGTCGGCAGAGGGCAATGTCAACTAATTTGTTGAATGACTATACATGATAGTGACGTGTATAGCAAACTAGCGGCTGCCCTGCGCAAGAGTGGCACGCACGCCACGCGACGCGCGCCGCCGCGCACGCGCTTGCGCCAGTAATTGGTTGGATTAAACACCGTGTATTTATTGTTGCAAGTTGCAACCAATGGGCAACAGTTTCCTCTTCATTAGCTAACGAATGCTTCCCAATTCTGACCAGATTTTGAGGTGTTGTAAAGTTGTATGGCTTTTTTTATAAAAGGCGGACGCAAACATTTTCATTTACATTGACACGAAAATGTCGTGAAGCGATACAAATTTAAGTAAGTGCCTTATTTATTCTCACAGGTAGTGTGAAAAGTAGAGTTTTCACCTCTGGAATTAAGCTAACTTAGTCTTTGGCAGCTTAAACCCCTCGCATTCCTCAGGATTCTAACATAACTCCCTCGCTTATTTCTCGCTTTTCTTCTGCTACTACTTCTACTTCTTTGTACCTTGTTTTCTTTTTAATATGCCGCCCATGATACAATACACTGCTTTATTCCCTTAGTGTATAATCTAGTATTAACTGTTTCTCTAATCACACTCTTCTTTCTAAAGTATGGCCACGTGACGTGGAGTAGTAAATCAAGACTTCTTCACTGTTCAATAGATTAGCAGCTAGTTCCAGATGTTGACTTGTCGGTGGACTACTAGTAATTCTTATCCCCATGAAATGTATCTAGTAGGACCTACAATAGGTTACTTTTTATCGACTTTCCGAACGAAATTCCAGCTTGAATTAAGAATGATAACATCTTTCTAATTACATAGGTTAGTTATTTTAATCGCAACGCAATCAATGTTACCTATGTGGCTCACAGACCTACTCCCCACAAACAATACATTCAATCATAAATACAAAACGATCGCTGTATTGCGAATGACAACACATTTATATTAACTACCTGTTCTGTTACAAACTGTTGCTAACTCTCAGTTTGTAGGCTGGTGTGTATGGGTTAAAGATATTGGCTCTCTCCTACCGACCAACGTGGTGGGCGACACTGTAGTAATTCACAGAATATCCACACATATGCCCAAATGCACTAAACTTAGGCGACGCTTAAATTGTCACCTTAAAATGTTCCTAAGCGTCACAAAATCGGCGTCTTAAATTTAAGAGTGACTTAGCGAAATTAGATTGTCACTTAAGGTTAGTGATTAGTGCCATAGTTTTCTTGTTTGGAATATCTGAAATCAACTTAGGCGTCATTAAGAATGAATGAACATAAACAAAATACAGTCGGTATAAATCTGTATCAACACAGAAAATAACAGGTACAAAATAACAGGAGATAATATCGCTTAAAGCGATTTCTGTCAGGCAACCTTTGGGTAGCGAAATAATAAAGATTCAGCAAGCACGTTCAGGGAAATGACATGTAAGATAGAGGCTCTTCTTTTCCTTGGTCAGTGGGATGACTTGTATTAAAGCTTTAATAACCACGAAACATCGGTCAACCTTATGGGAGGCCTATGATCTGGTTATGGTCCCAAGAAACCGTTGAAGTCATTGACGAAGGAAATTTATGTGGAAGATGTAGATGTCAATTTTATTCCGCAATGGACGTATTCTTGTTGCAAATGGCGTAAGAAAATCAAGTGATGGAGGCAGTTGCAGTCGGCACTTAGTTATTGGTTCCGAAAAGAGATATTTATTTGGACTAGTAAAATTATTTATCCTGTTACGGGTATGTTTAATAAATATGGATTAAAAAAGTATATAAGTAGTTTATCAGTTATCTAACACCCATAACTCAAGCTTTGCTTACTTTGGGGCTAGATGGCGCTGTGTTAATTTGTCCACGCATATTTATTTAAAAAATTGGTTTTAGATATTTATTTTATTTCTCTAAATACTTACAGCGCTATGTGAAAATGTTAGGACCTAACAAAACCTTATCCTACTCCGTGCGCGGGCTATAATGATACGCCTCATGACTGTAATCAAATAACGAACACTATGCCTTACTCTTGAAAATGAAAATCAAAATAAAAAAAGGTCGCAAGTCGCGCCGGTGTGTGGCTCCCAGCGGCCAGTCCTAAAACACAATTCCCTGACCACACCCACTTGTCTGTACGTACAATCGAGAGCACAAGTACTACGGAGGTAAGAGTAGATACTCATACTTAGGTAAGTACCTAGCTATTTCGAAATTGCACGCAGATCGTCAACCCAGATAAGTACGCATTACGTAGGTTTGGATTTAACTAAGATAACGGATCAAAACTGATTCCGTGAAGTATTTAGATTAATTTAGTAGAGTTCTGTAATTGTTCGTTGGTCAAGACTATCGATTATTGTTTGACACTATTGCTATTTAGAAATAATTTCAACTTGCTTAGGTGGTACCCAAGTAGGTAATTGTTACGCGAATTGCGACATCAAGATACTTATCGACTCGATCTAACATCTATAACCTATTATACCTACTGTTATCTATAAAATTCGATGTGTGTAGGTTTCCTATGGATATGTTGGCCGTGGGGTGTACACTCGTGGGAGGCGTACAAGGCGACTAATGTTTTCGAAGCAAAAGATCTAGCTAGAGTCTCCGAAGGCTGGAAAATGGTCAGCAGTGTTTTTCATTGTTATATTTATAACACTGCGAACTTGATCCCGCCTGCCAAGCGTGGAGATTAGGGTAATACCCTCCGCTTTCATGGGAGAGGCCTTAAGTCCTGCAGTGGACTATTGTGGGCTATGATGATGATATTTCCTATGAACTCTGACACGTCTGGACCTATTTAGATAGCAATTTCAAGCAATCAAGAGGACGACCTGAGTGGTTCAGTGGTCAACATGCCGGCATGCCATGCAAGAGGTCCCGGGTTCGATTCCCGGCCGGGCAGAATTTGAAATGATGAATTTTAATTTCTGTTACGGGTCTGGGTGTTCTATGTATAATAAGTATATATTTAAAAGTATATAAGTAGTTTATCAGTTATCTAGCACCCATAACACAAGCTTTGCTTACTTTGGGGCTAGATGGCGCTGTGTGAATTTGTCCACGATTATTTATTTATTATTTATTTATTTAATCATCAAATTAGCTCAGTGATCCTAATGGTGCCAGGGGGGTCGCTAATATACCTATTAATAGATCATAAATCATCCGCCATTGTCTGCCATCCAAGCTTACCTACTATGCCTTGTCTAAAATAGGATGATAATTTTGACAGCTCACTAATTGTTGGTCTTTGGCGCACGCCTATGAAGTTCTGTGTTTTTTTTTCGGTAAAATGTATTACGGAAAATGCCGTACTTCATAGACAGGCCCCGCCCCTTTAGTGAAGGCCCACGAATAACGAATAACAACAGACAATCGAAAATCGATATTGATATAATATAATCGAATATTTAAAATTAACATTTAGGTAACCTTATTATTTTTTTAAACTAAACTCTTATTCGTTGTTTGGATTTCACCATAAGAGACCTTTCACAACAACGATTTCGAGTCTCGCGTATTCTACGTAATAGGATGACGGACCGAATAGAAATACGCACGTGTCATTATCGTCGTTTTAGAAGGGTTTTTAATGTCGTATTAATAAATTATAAATTCAGAAAATAAATAGTTTATTTTGTGTAATACGTATAGCATAACCATGCAACTATCGATTCCAAGTTCTATGAGAATGATAATCGATAATCGAATAGATTTATTAACGATTTTACACAACCACATCCCTACTGTGATCTGTCAAAATTATCATCCTATATTTGACAAAGTATAGTGGCCTATCATATGAGTTGTAGCGAAGTAATTCATCATCATCATCATCCGAACGGTCAATCCCGGCTTCTGCCAGAGTCCGCTTTCCACACTCCTTCTCCACTTCGGACATCCTCGCGTCGTCCATGCCAATCCATGGCTGCATCTGGCTCGGCGATATTTTTAGCGAATGTAATTGTTTGAAAATTGAAATAAAAAAAAACATCTTGGCGTTAATGTCTCGGTTGTGATTTGACCGTGATCCAGGATTTGGTAGATCTTACTGTGGAGCGACTGCCATCTGACCTCCGTGACCCTGCTACCAGGGGAATCTGACCGGATTGGATCATGGTTACACATTCAGGCCCTGAATGTGCAGGTTTCATCACGATGTTTTCCCTCACTGTAAGAGCATCGGTTAGTATTCCACTAATGTACATAAATCAGTAAAGAGTTATTGGTACATGGCCACAGCAGGATTCGAACCCGGCATCCCTCGCTTACTAGTCGGATACCGTAACCGCGCGTACACCGACGCTCCGTATATATATTTGCATTTTATTTACTTATACTAACGTAACAGAATGTTAGGTATTACTATTTCATGGTGTTCTGTGAGTAGGACGAACGTCACCATAAAAAAAAATCGAAGTACCTATCCAAATAGATTCTAATCTATCCTATTAGAATCCATTTGTAGTGTCAGCACGACGTTATACCCAACATTACGTACCTAATTGGGATAATTTATGTAAGTAGATATAGATAATAAGGAAGCACTCTAGAATTGAAGGGCGCACTGAAAACCAGGGCCATGGCATGAGTGTGAGTAGTGTGATCCCCTTCACACGTCTTGAATCACAAAGATGAATCTGCGAGTAAAACTTAAAGTACTTATTTAACATTTTAATACACACAGTAAAATACATAGAGATACAACAGGCACTACTTATTTCTAAAAGGAATTTCTTCCAGCAGGCCTACAAAAGAGAGATGTGATAAGTAAAGCAGAACTAATAGAATAGAATACATACTAAAATACTTAAACATAATTATTATAAATATTTTAATACTCAAAGGTAAACGACATTGAAGGCGTTCGCAGCGCGTACCGATGGTGTGCAAGCTTGACTGATAAAAGCTTACGGCCCGACTGATGATAAGCAGTTACCTTAACCAGAGAAGGGACAACTCAATCTATGCATAGTGTACAATCATCAAACTCGCTTCCCGCCTCGTATCTATGTACGCTTACATCTTTGAAACTACGCAACGGATTTTACGCGGTAAAACAACAACAGTTAGAGTGATTCAAAACGGTAGGGTAGGGGTAGGGTAAGGTATGATAAAGGTAGGACGCCACGCGAACAAAGTCGCGCCATGTCCACTAGTATTATTATTATATGGCTGCCCTCTACATCTTCAGTAAATTGAAATACTGAGATAAATTGAATATTGAGTAAGTAAATTGAAGAAACTAATTTAAATATTTCCTAAGTTAGTAAGTAGGTACTCATTTATCATTATGACAATATTATTTTACTTTTTTTAATACTGCGGCTAAAACTAAAACTGAGATTTGTCTTACGAATAAAGAGCATTCGCTGCCGACTGATCCGTTATTACCTATACAGAAGGCATTGTTCTATAATAGCTGGCTATCCGGCGTAACCGCTACGTTAAGTAACGCAGCTTTCATTGCCTACCATTGTCAATGAGATACATTTCTACTAGACTGTCTAAAGTGTCGAGTGACTTGGGAAATTAGAAGATCGATTGTAATTAACAAGTAAGCAACCTGATTTTGAATAACGAACACGTCCATCTTTTGCTACTATCTTGTTGTATGCAGTCGGATGTCTTCATTGTTCAATCGATTAATATTATAATTTCCCAAGTCGCTTTACTTTTTGGACAGAGCCCACTAATATTCATACTAATCTAGTACTAATATTTTATAAAGGAAAAGTTTGTACCTAAGTTAAGGCACATAGTATATATTCTCACCTATTTTCAGCAATTCTATGAAACCACTGAATCTATTAAAAAATAAATAATAAATATGCTTGGACAAATTCACACAGCTTCATCTAGTCCCAAAGTAAGCAAAACTTGTGTTATGCGTGTTAGATAACTGATAAACTACTTCAATAATAACTTTTTTTAAATATATACTTATTATACATACTACACCCAGACCCGTAACAGAAATTAAAATTCCGGCGTTCGCCGGGTTTGGACGCACCCAGTGTCGGCACAAACAAACCACTCATCACCACAAACTGGTGACCAGCGACAAACTATTTTCATGCATGTTTTAAATACATTTTGTAAATACATGTACCAGGACAGCAACTTCCACAAACATTGTTCAGTAAGCTGGCTAACTACCCCAATGCCTACTTACTTCAAGATTTAGTCTGTAAGTTGAAGGATCGGAGGCTCTATGGGCGGTTCGGAACTACTACATCGTCATCATTATCATCATCATCTTGACGCTATGTCCCGGTTGCGCCACTGCGCGGCATGATATTGCCCAGGGTCCGCCTTCCTACTACTCTTGGCCCACATCGCTCGGTCTTCGGCATTCTCAATGGTGAGTAATCGTTTCTTGGGCTGAATCCGAATCTCGAAACTACTACACCAGGGACACAATTATTGAACCGCTCGTATCCACGCGAGTGCTCGCCTTCTAACGCCCATAATGTCTTATCACGAGTGTAAAAGAGATAGGTAGGGCACGGCCGGTCGCCAGTGGCCGGCTAGCATTATAAAGGATAATTAACTCACCCTCCATCTTGCCGGATCCGAGCCGAGTCTCGGCCGTAGCACGGTCAAATGATATCAAATGTATTGTGTATGGACATATCCGGGATTTAATGCCAAACTGATGATGATGATGATTTTATATGGACGCGCTTACCGAGGGGTAACCGAATGGTTATTGCTCGGCCGCCACCCGGTTGCAGCTCGGTATAGCATGCGCGTGTCCATGCAAAATGTATGGAATTTATAACCGAGGTACGGCCGAGATTCGGATCGAACTCGACTCGGACCCGGCCCGGTGTAGTGTGAGTCATCCTTTAAATTCTTTGCATTATCTAATTTGCCCGATAACTGTCATATAGATTTACTTCGACAAGGTTCCACTCAAACCTGATTGCTTTGCTGAACGCGGATTACAAAGCTTGACCGGAGACAGAGGTGACCTGCCGGTCTAGCCATCTTTGACAAGCTCCGCTTGCGTGATGCGTGTATGGTAGAAAATTGACAGGTCGAAGTTATGTGATTGTGTAGGATCATCCGCCAATCCGCCTCCTTTGTACACCGAAAGTACGTGAATTGTCTATGGACCAAGAATTTCTACCACAAACAGCTTATGTCAGATAACGTTAGCTTATGTCAGATCCCATACATTTTTTCAACCACAAACGATTGTAGATTATCGAAACCTCTTGGCTAAGGCCGCTGTTAATGGTGGCGCTAGTTCTGCGTTTTATGTAGAAACACCGGAAGGATGTAGTATTCTGTAACAGAATTCGAATGTCGCCAACAATGGGACCTGGATAAGAAGGAACGTGATGGAAAAAGAAAATAATATGTCCCGATTGTGAAAGTAGAATAATATCGTTTCGGAAAAAGACCTAGCGCCCTCCTTCATGGAATTATGATTCTTGTCAAATAAGTCAACATTTGACGCAGTAGGCATTGTCACCAAACTTTAACAGTATGATCCGACTAATTTTAAATAGTGCACAATTACGAAGACAGCTTATTACAGTTATAGCGTCGAGTTAAGTTCTGATATAATATGAAATGAGGGAACGTAGTTTGATCTGTCTAGGTCCTAGACTATAAGCGATGAACTCTTAAATATTATTTGGTGAAAGAAATTATTGCAGCCAGTTATATTCAAATCTCGGGTTTTGCTGTAGCAGTTAATGAAACTCGAACCACAAACGTTTAATAGCTATTTTATATAGGTACTTCTATATCTATCTACACATCGTATAAAACAAAGTCGCTTCCCGCCGTCTATACCTATGTATCTATGTACGCTTAGATCTTTTAAACTACAGTAGATAGTTTTCAACAGTAGATAGAGTGCTTCAAGTGGATGGTTCATAAACAAGAAAAAAGGGTAATAAGGGATAAAGTAGGTATACGCGAACGAAGTCGCGCCCGCCGGGTCCACTAGTAAAAATATATAAATTTCTACTAGACGTTTTGCTGTTGAGGCTCACCACCAGGAAATAGCGGCCCTGCTTTTAATACTTTGTCCTAGCTTATTCCATACAATTAATTCAACTTTAATTCGACTGCAGCCAGGCTCATAAACTCGGTGAGCCCATAAGTATTTCCGTCCAGTTTGATTGAATTACAACACTATTTAAATCAATTATAAATAATTTACTTTAAAATTTTGATCGCAACGTACATTTAGTCGGCCAATAGTTATGAATTGCGAGCTATTGCAACTGTGGGCGGATCCTAATCATATGCAATCATTTTCATATCAATCCATTCTTGATAGTAAGAATTATGTGTTTACTTGTACTAGTTTGTACAGGATTTGCTTACATCGGACACTTTTTAGTGAAACCGACAGAAGCGCTTATAGAAATATATTGGACGCGTAACAAATTATAAGGATAACTTTTGACGACAGTACATAAATAATATATTGATGTGTTATTTTATCTACTTACATAATGTTCTATCTAACGAAGTCCGTCTTTCTATGGTGGTAAGTTAGTATTGACATGTACAGCGAAAATAGAGAAACACTTTTTTACTAGACTGCGACAGAAGGAGGACTATGGTTTTCAAGCGTATGTATGTATGTATGTCTTATATTTGACACGGGCTACAGCCCGGACGGACCAACGGATCTTGTCTTGGTCACGCGAATGACACAGGGTACATTAAAATTTTATAAATAAAAAATGGCGGGACTTAGGTGCCATATTGTGAAAAGTTTAGAATATTTTTTTTCTCTATAACCAATCGAGTGGGGTATCAAAATAAAGGTCTTGAAAAAGTTATTTCAAAAATATATGATACGTATAGATTACCTATCTACACTCAAAATGTTTTTTTGCTTTTCACCCTTTTAACAGCAGTCGGGGTTTTTAGTGGTTGTACTACTTACTTGTTTTTTTGAGACTTGAAATTTGACGCATTATTCCTGGTTGTACCCACTGGGAGCGTGCCCACTGGGCACGACGAATCATTCATTTCAAATAAATGCTTACTTTGGGGCTAGATGGCGCTGTGTGAATTTGTCCAAGCATATTCAAGCATAGAGTTTTGTACATAAAGCTCTCCTATTCAAGTGTCGAGATCCGAAAATGGAGCTATCGCTAGGCGCACACCCCAGTCAGACTGTTGCGTAGTATTGGTGCGTGTTACCCCACGGTAAATTACAAAATGCCCACCGCCGGGCGAGGCTGGCTCGGCTCTGCTCTCGAGTCTCGATGCAAGATAGGTACAGGCGCACGCGCACAGGGCGTGGTTCATTCACCGCATACTCAGACAGTTGGGAGCTTAGGACTACGTTGCAATAAATTTGTTGATTATACTAACATTCAGTCTGCGCAGTGTTTGCGAATTTTGACACCCCCGTGTGTAACAGAAGGCTGAGTGTAAGTTTTACTTCGATTTTACTTTACTATCGCGTTTGAAAATATGTGTACCGCCACCTAGTGTCTTGCCGTGTGGTATCCGGCAGAGTAGAATAGCACCAACCATTCGTGGGTGTCATACAAGGCGACTATAGTTTTCCGAGGCAAACGGTCTAGAGTCTCCGTAGGCTGGAAAATGGGCAGCAGCGTTTTCTCTTGTTTGTCGTATTTAGAAGACTGCGATCTCCAACCCGCCAGCCAAGCGTGGAGATTATGGCAATAACCTCCCCTTTCATGGGAGAGGCCCTAAGTTCCGCAATGCACTGCTATGGGCTGTGATGATGATGATGACATGTATTATACACATAAACTGCATGAAAATCCGTTCAGTACTTTTTGAGTTTATCGCAAACAGAAAGACAGACGCGGCGTTGAACTTTGTTTTCGTGTCGCTTCGATGGACGTTGCGTTCCCAAGTCATTAGTCATACCGACATATATATTATTTACTAGCTTTTACCTTCGACTTCCTCTGCGTACAAGTCGTTTTTAGAACAGTTTATCTTTTTTCAAGAGGCCATTTTGAACGACCTCCCTAATGTAGAAAAGGTTGTACTACGGAGAGGTCAAGCTGTATCACTGTTTCTACCCAACCGAATTAGATGAAACATGGCCTAGATTTTAAGATTAGTCCCAGTTCTTTTTAAATAATGTTCGAAAAATTTGGAGCTTTGCTCGCTCATTGTTTTTAATAACCGCCGCGTAATCTTAAGAATCAATATGTAGGTACCAAAAAGTCTGAGCCGAGCTCGCTGCGACAATCAGGCACTAGTTTATGTTACATTTAGGTATCATGTTCACCCCGGGTCTCTTGAGCCAAAATTGAAATCTCATTTTTTAAATATACCCACTACTACGCGCCGTGTAATCAATTCGGATTTTATTTGCCAATACTGAGCAACATACGTTGGCTGGTCCAAAAGTGTTTAGCCAACTAGTAAATCACTAGCCGGAGACATTAAGTAATTTTTTTATCGATGTGAACATTTGTCATGTTCAGGTCAAAATTCGAATAATTTCGGGCTCGCTGCGCTCGCTCATTTTTTTTTAATATACACGCTACGCGCGCCGTGTTATCAATTCGGATTTAAAGGTCAGTATACCTAAAGAGAAAAAAAATTATCTAGAGAAACAGAGAGTAGGTACATCATCACATCCCGTAACAGTCCACTGCAGGACTTAGGGCCTCTCCCACGAAAAAGGAGGTTATTGCCATAATCTCCACGCTTGGCAGGCGGGTTAGAGATCGCAGTGTTTAAATAATACAATGGAAAATGCTGCTGCCCATTTTCCAGACTACGGAGACTCTTGATCTTTTGCCTCGAAAACATTAGTCGCCTTGTACGACATCCATGAGTGTAAGGGGTTGGTGCTATTCTACTCTGCCGGACACCACACGGTAGGTACATACCGAGTTTCAATTCGAGACAAAATGTGACACATCTCTATAACACACACACTAAGGCAAATGTAAGGACGAAACTAGGCAGCCCATCTGCAGATAAGCTATTTTTTACTACGAATTTCTATTCCGTAACGAACACAAACAAATCTGACTTGTGGGCAATATTTATATTGTCATTATAATAAAAGTGCAATGAAGGTGCCGACCTAATCGTTATCACCGTTGTCGTCAGCCTATACACATCTAAACTACTAGGGAAAAGATCTGTCCTCTCATTGAGAGATGACGGGCAATAGTTTACCACTCAGGCCCAATGCGGATTGGAAGACTTCACAATTCGAATTAATCTCTAACATGCAAGTTTTTTCACGATATTTTCCTATAAATAAATTATTTGTATATAATACAAAAACCATATTCAAAGGTAAGGTGTCTGGGGATCAAACCCACGCCTTGATACCTACCACCGTCTTTTCGATCTCTCTATCCTACATACCGTGAATACCGTGCCCTCTAGAGAACATCGTCATGAACAAAAAAATAATAATGAAAAGGGTTTGTACATAAATATATCAAACAGGCAGCATATTCTTTATTTTCAATAAAAAATCTGGTAGGTACGGCACCAGGACAGAAGGGACTTGCATACTTATTATCTTGTTCTTCAAAATGTTTACAACACAGCACTTCCAATTCGCAACCCAGACATCACCATGTATGGTCTTTAGGAAACCGAGAAGAATAAATAAATGAAAATAAACGTTAATTCGCGATTAATCCATTAAAGTTTTTTTAAATGTCGAAGCATTTAAAATATCATTTAGGTACATTTTAGGTACGGAACCCTAATAAATATAAAATTGTGGACCGCTATGTACAATATTTGAGTATTAAAATTCTATACAACAAATACTGAATCCGACCCTGTTTAATCTAAATACATATTACCATAATTATTTAGACACCGAAATATAACTCAATGTACCAATAATTTTAAATCAGTCTTTAATGGCATTTTCTTTTAAGATTTAGATTCAATTATTGCAAATTCACACTATTACTATGCATATTTTTATCACAATTTCTAAAATTGAATCCCGATAGCCACAACCACGATTGTTGACTTACCGGTGAAAGGATAATCCAGGTGTATTTCCATACTTTGCGCTTTCACATAACTGTGCACTACATTACACTGTCTTTTAAATTGTAAGATAAAATTTGATTACTAAATTATAAAATTTACACCGATGCCTCAAAAGAAACGTCTGGTCATTATTAGCTAGATATTTCGTATATCTTGGCGTATCTTTCGTACATAGTTCGTATTACAGTATTTTTGTTTGTTATTTTTATCAGCTAAGTATATCACCGTTTTTCAGCCTCCTCGCAACCCTTGCGTTCTTCGTCGCAAGCTCATGCAACATTTTCATTTAGTTGGCGTTGTGTTCACGGAAGTGCTACGTCAGCGTGGTAGCCATAGTGGCCTAATCACAGGCCTAATATAATGATTTTGTATTAAGCTCAAGGGAGCTTGATCCGGATTTTAGTGTCACAGGAGAATTGATGAAAGCTTCAGAAATACGGGACTTTACATCGGAGCCGATGTCACCGGACTCGTGGAACATAGATCCGATGAACTTCATTTTATCTGTTCTATTGATAGCTTCGTTCCGTGTATACGGCTTGCAAATATACGAAAATTTAAGTATTCGAATATTTTTGCTGGTGATCTGGAATTAGGTTTTTAATGTACCTAAGTTTGTGCAATTTAGCGCATTTCAGTGAGAATTGTGCCAAGTGAAATGTCCATAGCCATTTATTTTAAAAGTAGATAGTTACCTCAATATTGGATACCCAGGCGTACCCAATACTAGGTATCCGATATTGGGGTTCATCTCCGGTTATATGATGTTTTCATTTGTTTCGCAAAAACGTTTGACAAATGTTCATTTTACAAAAACTTGTTAAAAAAAAGTATCTCTTGTCTAAAAACCTCTCAGTCCACAACCCTGTCATTTAAAAAAACATACATTTGACGAAATATAACTACATTTGCTAAATTTAGGGCCGAGGGTAGCAAAATAGGGTACCCAAATTTCGAAGAAAGTTTATATTATGACAATCGTATTAATTTTTAAATTAACTACTATCAAACTACAAATAATTTCAAGACAAATGCAAACAAATAAATATAAATAATAAATGAAATAAAATTAATAATTTATTTACTTATAAGAAAAAATAGTAAGTAAAATATTATGTCGCTCCAACAGTTTGTGTATAAATAATAATTTGTCAAACGTTATTTTATTCAGTAATATTTATTTGTGAATGATAAAGCTTGCGTAGAGTTTTATATCATCCATGTATAACATAAATGAAATTTTAAAATTGCTGTCCCAGTCTATCGTACCTTTATCTGTAGGGAGTATTATTAAGGATTCTATAGAGAGAAGATTTAAGACTAGGCAAAACCACAGCGGGCTGAGGGAATCACAATTTTTATCGGTGATATACTGAGTGTTGTAGTATTGGTTTTTAAATTGAGCTTCGTCGTTGTTGTAAATTTTGAAATTTTTTGGCACATGTAACAGCCAGTAGTGGGGTACGCTATCAAAAGCTTTATGATAGTCAATGAATGAATATTGTAAGTTTCTGCATTTCTGTTTGACTTGATTGTGTATTTCTGAATCGATTATCAGCTGTTCCTTGCAGCCCATTGACCCTTTACTGCAGCCTTTCTGTTCCTCTTGAATGATTTTGTTAATTGAGATGTGTGTGTTAGTTTTATGGGATATGACGGATGTCAGTAGTTTGTACATAGTAGGGAGATAAGTGAGGGGTCTGTATTTAGCTAGATTTGTCGTGTCGTTATCTTTTGGTATTAAATAGGTGACGCCTTTATTGGAATGGGGATATATCTTGTGGGTATGAGGTGGTTCAGTGCGTTTGCACAGTCAGGTATTTTATCCAATAATTTTGAATTTTGTCAGGTCCAGGTGCTTGGTAGTTTAGAGTTATTTTTATTGCTTGTGTGATATCATCTTTATCTATTGTCATTTCAGGCATAGGATTGATATTTTCCATTTCATGTTCTTCAGTAATTTTCAACGTCGGCTACATTGGGATGTTGTGTTACAGTAATGTTTTCAGCATTGAGTTTTTGATAGAATATTTTCTAGTTGGTGTTAAATAGTATATGCAGTCGCTTAGCTTGAGCTTGTTGTATCTAATCTGTCTACGATTTCTTGTCTACTGTTGTTATTAGGGTTTAGTTGTTGTTGTTTTTTCTATGTCCAATTTCCGTTTAATTATTGTGTGAGTTGTCCTATTTCTTTTCTTAGTGCTTTGATCTTGTTTTCTATACGTCTTTCCCAGTAAGGTTTCTTTTGTTTATCTATTGTGTTGTTGGTCGTATTTACTACTGTAGTTTTAGCTTCTTTGGTGTGTAATGTTGTTAGAGTCATTGCTGCACAGTAAATAAGTGCGTGGATGTCTTCTAATGTAATCGATTATTTGCTTTGCAGGTATTTATCAACTATATCATTAACGGCGTTGACAGGTTTTATTATCTTACGGGTTGTGTGTAGTTTCGAAATAGTTGGTGTCTAGGTTGGGTCTGTACCGGAATACTTTATGAGTATTTCTGTAAAAACAGTCTCTATTTGTTCATTTATACTATTGTCTCCGTAGCTGATTCTATCTCAGTGTTCTGGGTATGTTCTATGGTGTGATAATTCGGGGTGTTTCTATATCAATGGGTGTCTGTTGTGTATTGATTATTGCTTGTATTGGGGATTGTGAAACTATCATATCATATGATATCACATCATAGTTTTTTCAATGTCGCACTGTGTGTGCGTGGGCGTGTTTGATATGTGTGTATCTACTAAAGTATTGATACTTTGATTAATAGGATAATCTATAAGATTTGTTGACAGTGATTGTTTAATGGGTTCTCGCTCGGGTGCTGGTATTCTGTCATTTCTATGAATGCCTCTAATTTAATCTGATAATCGTTGTTCTGAAAGATGGCTTAATTCCGGGAATTTTTCTATAAACTTTTGGCGCAGCAATGGTCGCCAGGCAGTAAGGTCAGTTTCACATATTGTGACTATATACTAGCAACGGAGAAGCCCTATGTTTATTTCATTTGTCCATTTCATCCGTTGTCTGCTTTTTCCAGCAATAGTGGTTGCAGGAAGCATTACCTGCAAAACACTTCATGCTAGTGTGTCTCTGATCGGTAATTATATGATGTTGATGTGTTATGATCTATGCAATTTAATGAGTTGGTTCGCGATAGCAACGTAGGGTTTGTGGTATCAACTATAAACACATGAGAATCTGCGGAAGCTTCATGTGCAACATCGCATGACACTGGTGAAATAGTAGTGGATCAAGATAAAGATCCATAATTATGTTGATATGAATGAGGTGATGAGCTGGGTGATTGAAATATGCTTTGGGTAGATGATATTGGTGAGGTTGCAGTTGTGATTCGGGTAGGTGATGATGATGATGATGTTGCCGCAACAGTTGTAGACTGGGAAGCGTTTTTATTTTTAATTCTTGTTGACCTTCACAGTTTAGTCCGACAGGATCTGCACAGGGATGGGTTGTGTGAAGGCACCCGATCCCCCCGAAGATACCTGTCGGGTCCACTTCATTGGGGATGCCTCCCCAGGATTTTTCGCGCAGTTGGCGGGACAGTCTCTCGGGCTAGAGGTTAAAAGTGATCCCCTACTAACTGGCCGGCAGCCAGCGACGAGCCGTTTCATCGGGTCACTGGCCCTCGCGCTAACCTGTCACGCCCACCCCCTAACATGCCTGACACAAAACTGGGACCTACAGACTATCAACATTAAAACACTCGGACGAGGAGGGGAATGGCTCACGAAGTACTCTGACGGAACACAGCCCATGGACTGCTTAGCGCCACCAAGCAATTTCGGCTGCAGTCTTCGCAGCACCCGGGGTCACGTGTAGGGTCTCTAGGGTGTATATAGCCTACGGACATGGTGTAGCAAGACCCCCAAAATCTACTTTTATCATCTTCGCCCCAGATGTTCTGAATTTTTGAATAATCACATCTACTAAACCGCGTAATCAATCCGGGTTTTAAAAGCCAATATACCAAAAACGCAAAGCACCTCGATGTGATACTGGTTCATTGGTTTGAGCTACGTTTATCACGTTCCTCTTTTGAGCCAAAATTCGAATAATTACGCTACGCTCGCTCATTTTATAACTTAGGTTTATTAATTACGGAAATATAGGATTGAATAGATAAAATGCCAAATTTCCGAGCTCTCACACCGAGATTTTGGTTAATTTTAATTTAATTAGTGATTCTTTCTCAAAAGGCCGCGTAGGCCTCTGTCGGTATGACATACCTATAGGGTTTTTTGCGCTGCCCACAAATTCCTGACTAGGTCCTTGGCTGTGGACTATATGAACCCAAAGACTCTTGACTTTGTGTCAGGGTTCAAAAAATAATTAGACTGTAAAAGGGCTTTTACCGCGCACGAGCAAGATGTTGAATGATCTTCGGAAATCTTTCCTACCAAGGAACCTACTACAACTTGGTGTTCTTCATATGGTATGTCTGCTTGCAAGGGAGACCCGGGCATGACAGGGACTGAGATCTTTAGTGCAACACAAGTATGCTTCTACCACCGAACATTTGCACGCGGAAAAACGTGTACAAATTGTTATTGGCTTAGCTTTGCCTTTGCTTAGGTTTTTGGGGACTGCAATGGACGGGAATGACAAAGGCGGACGAAGGCACAGGCATGGGATAGCTAGGTTAATAAAGACACGGATCTTATATTTTTTCTACTCGATTTTTAATTTAAGCAAAACCACCTTTATAAAGTTTTTAGTAACTCTAACCAAGTAAGAGTAGGTACTTAGGTAAGTATTAAGTACCTACATATAAAATATTTGACGGTAAGTATTTTGTTATTATTATCCCTTATATGTATATTTCGTACCTCTAATACAAGTATTTAGTTCGTTATTACATAAGCAGTGACCACGACAGACAGTGTCATAAAGAATCACTGAATCCAACATGAGTGTTGGATTCACATAATAAATTCTGATTGATTGATTGAAGTATTATTTATTGCACCAAAACAATATTACACTACATTATTTTAATTATCTAAGCTAATATACAATGATGTAACATAATAAATAATATCTACAATAAAAAGAAAAAGAAATTAACTTAAGATATGTAAAAAGTTTGGGCCGTGTGGAAGCGTACCCAAGATGCTGGCAGCATTACCTCTCTGAATAGCAATGCTTATTCTTTGTGTGAGGTAGCTGCCAGCTCTTCGGTCACCTGTGGTGTCGACCAATTTCTTCGTAATTTCGTATACCACTACATTTACATGTAGTGGTATATACAAAGGCGGACTTATCCCTTAGGGGGAATTCTTCCAATCAACATTTAAACCTCGAAAGAGAAAGTTGTTACGTAGAGGAAAATTTATAAAAATACTATAAACCATATGTTATTAGTCACATTAACTCGACAATAACCTAAACGTATCACTAACAGATAATTTTGCATACATTATTACTGCTGACTCTAAGCAAATAATGTCTATAAAGCAAATTACAAAAATAATAATAGTGTAACAACACACAAGTTAACAATATAATAAAAAATACAATGTTTACAATAAATGTTAACAATATAATAAAAAGACAGACAAAACAAATTAAAATAATGAAAGACAAATGCCAATAATATCGTAACCACAGAAATCAAAACAAGATAAGTCACTAGAAGTACGACTATTGTCCCCAAGCAGATGGCCTCTTTTGCCCATAGTATCTGACACCTGACCGTTACTGCGCAGTAGTACAGTTATGCGCTGTAGTGGCCGAGGTGCCGACAGGCGTTTTCGATAGAGTGAGGCCCCACATGGCATTTCTATTTACTTATCTTATCTTCATTTATCTGTTATCGTGACATAATATAACAAGATGGCGGCGCTCCATTGAGCGCCTTTAATATTGGATAAGACAGGCATTTGTGCCCGTCTTTGAACAGCCTAGCCTTGAAGGCGTCCAGCAGCCATATTCATAAAGGCTCGGAAATCGGAATCGTATACGAAGTCAACAAATTTGTCGATCAACTCGGAAAACATTATTCACAAGCTTCGGTCCGAAATCCGAAACACAAATTTGACACTTTAAATCGGAATACGCTGTCGAATATTCGGAAAATTACACGATTGCTAGTTCGCTCTCGGAAAGTAATTTTGTCAATAAACAAAATTGTCTTTGTAAACGCACTTTTTTTCGTCACAACCGTTACGGATACCGTTTTCCGAGTCGATCGACAAAGTCGATTCAGTATCCGATTCCGATTTCCAAGCCATTGTGAATACGGCTACTGTAGAAGACCGACAGACACGCAACCCTACGTCGATGCTCGAGGCTCTGCAGCCCAGCTTCAATCAGTTGCGTCACAAATTATCTTCTTTGCACGATTTTCCACCAAATCCAATGCCAGTTGATATTTCGCTGATCCATCCAAGAGGTAGCAGCATCAGTACCCCATACAGGATCGGACTTGTGCTTGATATAACCTAAGCAAATGCTTTAAAGTAAAGTACCGCCTAACCTGACGACCTGAGTGGTTCAGGTGGTTAACATGCCGGTCGCCACGCAGAGGTCCCGGGTTCGGTTCCCGGCCAAGATGAAATTGAAATGATGAATTATAATTTCTGTTACGGGTCTGGGTGTGTACAATAAGTTAGGATTTTAAATAAAGTATGTAAGTAGTTTATCAGTTATCTAACACCCATAACACAAGCTTTGCTTACTGTGGGCTGGATGGCGCTGTGTGAATTTGTACAAGCACATTTATTTATTATTTTATTTATTTATCTTTAAGAGGATACCAAGTTTTTTATTTGCATTCTTTGCTTTGGATTGGATGAACTGGGCGAAGTTGATATTTGTAGATAGCTCAACACCAAGAAGCTGTAGATTGTCGGTATTTTCCACAGGAATATTCCGAAAAGTAGGATTGATGGAATGCACTCTGGCACTGGAGTTGCGTTGAACGCCACCAGATTGGCTTCACCCCAAGCAGAGACTGCCTTGAAAGCTTCATCCAAACGATCAACCATGGCCTTTCGACAAGACTGAATATCGTCCCTGTTGGTTTTGGCCTCTGACATCTGAGTCTATCCGTTACTATGCTTTCGTCGTGCAAAGGTACCTGGTACAAGCAGATCGTCAATAATATTTATCGAATCTCTTAAACTTGTAGTAACAATGCATTTTAACTTCCTCCGAAGGGTGGGCAAACATGATGTCACTAATTTCCTTAAATAATGACTCTACGTCTTTATTATCTGGAGTACGAGAAGGAAGCTCTTTAATCACAGTAAGATATCCTTCGATAAATTCAGTATCTTTCAACATTTGCTTATATACTTTAGCCTTACTCAACATATTATCGAAATCCGTAATTACCTCTTGTAAACATTTTCCGAATAGCAGGTAAATGCAAGAAAAATAAGATTTCACATCCTCTTTCAAGCGTTGAAGGCATGAGTCACCAAATTGTTCAGCAACTCTTAGCACAATGGCATTCCAGCTGTCATTTGGTTGCCTTTTCGATTCCAGAATATTTACCAAGTCAATGGTGAGCTTCCATTTAGTCAACATCACATAATTTTCTGCCACCGGTAAATGCATAATTTGACTGTTTATGTCCTTGAATAATTTTACAGGAACTCTCAATTGATTAGTAAACACGTAGCCCAGATCACAACGGAAAGTATCTAACAGGAGTATAACATTTTTTCTCACATAACAATTTTTAGATTGCTTATTGTTCCATTGCTCCAAACTACGTTGAATCAATGGCATCAATATATCTTTGTACATTTCAGCTTGAACATTCTCATCTTTTGCATTCAAGAGATACGCCGTCATTACATATAATATATCGTTATTGGTTTCAGATTTCAAGAAAGATTTTTCTATGTATTCATTCAACAAATCTTCTACAAACTTTGTTGGCAATGAGGTAATTAGTTCCCTTGCATGCATAGCTAGTTCATTCAAACAATATCTTAAATGCCCATCATCAGTTTCAGGCGTATTTTCAATAAGACGTTTCAAAAATTCGTAACTTTTGACATAGTATTTGTCTCTCACTTTACTGGAAACCTTTGTCACTTTATCTAACTTTAGAAAGTCATATATTCGTTTGTCTTCTTCGTAAGATAAATTGTTCATGAATACTTCCAATAACTTCCAAGTTTCCTCAGCTTTAGAAGGCTCTTGACTTAAAATGCTGTATGTAAATTTAAAAACCTCTGCGCGGATTGAAGCATTTTTTGTCACTCTCCATATATCGGGGAAAACCTTTAATAACTCATCAGCACTCAATTTATTAAATGCTATGCGAATCCCATGTTTTTGTACCGATACTGGAGCATCAAGTAATTTCGAAACATAGTCGCGAGTATTGTTTTTATTCGCGTTATAGAATATTGCGAGGAGTGATGGTAAGGCATATTGTAAATAGTCACCTCGGGCATACGGCAGGATAGCGTACGGTGGTGGCTGTGGCCTACCTAAGTACATATTTTTTGCAATTAATCTCTGTAGACTAAGATCAACTTGATTAATTTTGTTCCAGTCAATTTGTGGTTCTTGAGGAGAATATTTTTGAATAATTTCTAGTAGTGGATGATGTGGTAATAGAGCACATACTCCACGTACTGTAGCTTTATGCCCATCAATTTGGGCAAGCCTTTGCGTATATGTTTCAGTCCATTGATTAGCCAATGACTCAGGCCAGTATACTCTCACCTTCCCAAGAAACCTATGCAGTGAAACATTATCATTCTGGCTTAATATTTCTAATTGGTATTTGTAGCGAACCAATAATTCAATATCGTGTTTTAAAACATTAACACACACCATTTCAGTTGGAGACATTATCAAAGATTCTTCGAATAAATATTTCTTCCAAGACTTATTTCTATTGTAGAGTGAGTTCAACGATGTACCCCATGAGTTTTGTTGTTTTATTTTGGTTAATTCTTTTACTTTATCGAGTGTTTGTGGATAATCCTGAATATCCTTAGACCAGTCACAGAGCAATTTCAAGACCATATCTTGATGTTTTACGGCTTCTTCAAACTCGGACTGTGTTTTTATTTCAATAGCATTAACCTTTGTTACAATTTGACCGTACAAATAATTAAATATCTTTGCTCTTTCCTCGTTATTCAATTTCTTTTGATATGATGTCAAAGAATCAAATGCAAATTCTTTCTCAACTGCTTTCGGCACCTCGCTGTTGTGAAGCACTGAGTAAACTATAACGAATTTGTACAATGTCTGATTTTCGCTATTGTCCTTGTCATCGAATAATGGTTTTAAAATATCGTTAACCAGCTTCCATGTCAAATCATCAAATTTGTGAAAATCTGTCTTACTAAGCAGATTGATAATGAAATGGCGTTTAATATGAGGCTCATCATTTTTGTAATTCACTCCATAGTATCTCAATAAGGTCTGAATATTCGTTGCCTGATTGCGAATACACTCGATTAACACATCTAAGAGTTGAATCTTGTCTACAAAAGAATCTCCGTGAAGTAATTTTTTAATCTTGTCGAAAGCCACATCAAATGTAGCAAATTCGTATAATTTGTATAAAGAAATGCTATTTCTAATGTTAAGATAAAATTTTCTCATTCCATATTTAGGCGACGTCTTTTCTTCGTCTGCTTCACTATGAATTTTCTCAATGAAAATTTCATTTACAAATGGAAAACGTTCTTGTTCAGGAAGTATATTTATAAATTGCTTCAATTTATCAAAATTGTATAGTTGATATAAATCGTCAGATTTCTTTGCATGACTAAACAATAATTCTTTCACATCTTCTTTTGTCAAATATTTTAGAAATGTTTTGAAATGTATGAAATCGATATATTGTTTCAAATTCGCTTTAATTCTATCTGGACAGGTTTTCATTAAAAACGCAGTGATTCTTTTTCCAATTTTCATATCATAACAGTATATCTGTCCAGAATTATTTTCCACCATATCCAAAAATGTACCTGTATCCTTCTTTAATATGAAAATAGTTGTAGTAAGATACTCACCGCGCGTATAAGTATTACATTCTCCAACAATCCTTTTAATAGCGTCGTTTGATTTTTCACATATACGTTTGAGTAAACGTTTCTTTATTTTGTCGTTAGGAACATTTGATTGAATGAATGCTGCTGAACATAGAGGGAGCCATTTAGCTGCATTGTCTTTATTTTGTTCGTATTTGTAAAATTCTTCAGCGCGAGCTTCATCTTTAATTTGAAGTCTTATCTGTTTCAGGAATTTAATCCTAGCTTTAACAGTCATGTAGGGGAAGAGGTGTTCGTGAAGGTACTGGGGGTTAATTATATGTGCGTATTGTGGTTCAGATATTAGCCACACGCTGCGCTTTACGGCGCGGGACACTAGAAGTAGATCCTCACTCTTCAGCACTTCTAGTATATACTGTGTGTCTCGGTTCTTGCAAGCCACGTCTATCTTCAAAAACTTCGCCAAATCATCTTTACCAGAATTCAAGTCATTATCGCACTCAATAGATTCCTTTTTATCAATAATTCTTTTAATCGCTTCATTATAATGCTTATGGCACTCGCCCAGATTCTTGCCCTCAAGTTGAAAGGTCCTCATGGTGCTAGCCTGAAAGAATGAAAAGAACAATTCGTTAATTACTTAATGAAAGAGTGATAATCATCTCCTGTAATATTAATTGAAGGTACCTACGGGTATTACGTAAGGATTACGTTATGTATTACGGAAGGAGTCTGCTGTTCTTAGCGGACTGTGGGATATTTATATTAATTATTGCCTGTGGTGTCTACCCACACCAATAATGGTGGTGGTGGAAACCACAGTCAATAATTAATCGTAGGCAAGTACGAAAGTACGTAGTATATTTAGTAAGTAGCATATTTAACGCAAACACATAATTACGAGTGTTAAGAATGGGTGAAGAAGGTGCAGGTGACGCAGTGTAACGGGCTTCCTTCTATTGATATATTCCTTGGCCAGTTGGTCAAGCGTAACCAGCGCATTTCCTCTAACTTGGTTGAAGAGTCCACGAACTCTACAAGCACTTCACGCACGCACTTCTCGTTCCATTCTATCATATGCCTTCAAAGTTGCTTACCCCGAAAAACAAAAATTTCACTTGCCCAAACATATCTACTTCCACTGCTCGACTATGCAGACTCCTGCTACTTGGATGCCACTGAGGAACTCTTATATAAATTGGAGCGCTTACAAAACCTCTCACATTTCAAACTATCGTTCTCAACTCAAGTAGCTCCCAATTCGCTTGAGCAGGAGTGCTCATATCCTATCCACCCTCTATAACGTCCTTCATAATCCTTCTGCTCCCTCATACCTCCGTGACCAATTCCACTTTTCTCGTCCACAAGACAAACCTTGTCGTTGTAGTGTTAGATCGTCGCTGGACATCCCCATTCACAATTCCGACTTCTACTCCTATTCTTTCACTGTTCATGCCGCAAGACTGCGGAAATCTCTCCCGCACGAAGTGCGCGATTGTCAATCTATAGCAATCTTTAAAAGCGTGTAAAGAAACATTATCTTTCCTTATGCGCCTGAATGTTTTACAATACCTGTATATATTTTATTATGTATATATGTATGTGTTCGTATGTGTATTTAAATATATACTATTGTATGTATTTAGTATCTCATTTATAATTTATGTAGTTTATTAAATATATATTTTTTTAAACTATTGCGAGCGTCTCATCCCCTATAATCTAAGGTTTCTCTTTTATAGGCCTGCTGGAAGAGATTTCTTCTTAGAAATAAGTAGTGCCTGTTGTGTCGTCTTTAATTTTGTAATTTCTATATACTATATATTGTGTGCAATAAATTGTTAAATAAGCTTCACGAAACAGTTCGGTATTTTCGTGAAACCTTTACGAGTTCGTCTGGGATGCGTCGATCGGCGGCGGAAGACCGAATAAGGATTGAGGTGGTATACTACAATTTTTGGTAACGACATAGATTTCTCAAAGACAAATCAAATTTAAGGTTACCACGTATCTCCCCACGTTCCCAAGACACATTTTACATTGACCACTGTACCACGAACTACTAAGAATAGTTTTTACAGACGAGCCGCACGTTTTTATAATGACACGCTGAGTGATGTCGACATCGTTGTTAACAACTTGCCTCAGTATAACAAAAAATTAAAGCACAAACTGTTATATGCTAGCACTGTAGAATATATCAAATCAAATCATTCATTTGTTATACATATAACAAAACATATAACTTGTTATACTTCTACCTATTGTAGAAAATTATATTATTTAGGTACTTAGTATTGTTGTCAGTCGTAGCAGCTTATTATACCATTTGTGAATTACATATAGGAAACTATAGGTCTATTTATTATTATTATTGTTATTAGTCATTTCTGTCCCACTGCAGGGCAAAGCACAGCCCAAATTTCATCTGGAAGAAAGTTCCACGTTCTTGCTCCGTAGACAGTGAACGAATAAGAGAAGAAATCAGTGTGGTGGGGGGAAATATCTAACATTGACTTGATGGAGGGGTGACAGGACTTGTCTTGCGACCAGGAATAGTGGGGACGTTCACGGAGGTAAGAGGGAGCGGAGGGGTTATGAAGGACATTGTACAGGGTGATAAGGATGTAAGCATTCCTACGGTGCTGAATTGGGAACTACTTGAGTTGTGACCAGAAACTGGAGATGTGGTCGTATTTACGGAGCCCAATGAACCGAATATACAGATATGGAGCTTTTCCAATGTATTTAAGAGATCCTCTGTAGCCTCTAAATAGCAGGAATCTGCATCGTCAAGGATGGAAAGGGAAGGGTTCAGACAAGAGACATTTTCGCTGTAATCATTTAAGCGAACAGAACGAATAATAAAGCTTTCTGCTAACCTCATTGACGTGAGAAACCCAGGACAGATTTGTCAAATGTAACTCAAAGGTTTTTCGCAGACTTACTGAGCGGAATAGGGATTCCGTCATAGGTAATCTGCGGGATGTCGTTATCGCCGCAGAGACGTCTAGACATATAAGGACTGCCAATCAGTAGGGCTTGGAACTTCTTTAGATTGACTAGCAGACCATAATACCAGGTCTAAATTCGTTGAAGGTCATCATAAATATCCATAAGCCTGGAATGCCGATAGATATAGGACAAAGACTCCTATATTTCATTAGGTGACTAATGAAATTGAAGATGAGTTACTTAATTTAAAAACTTTGAAGATTTTTCGTGCCAAACAACATGTTCATTCCCTATTATTTATGTTACATTCTTATAATATGATCAACTCCGACTTTTAAGCATCCGAAGCTAAAATTCCGCGTTTCAGTGTGTTCGCTCATATGTTCAATATTTTAAACACGGTCAACCTCAACTTCCAAGGGCCAAAATCAAAATTTTCGAGCTCGTTTATTCGTAGCCTTATGTTAATCATATTATCTACTTTAAATAAGACTGTAAGAAAGCGTCAAGCAAAAGGTGGTTCATAGCAAGTTGTAAATAGCATTGAACATTTTTGTAATCACCAACTTTCCGCCATTTTGAAAAAGTAACGATTTTGCGGCCACTCATAAAACCTATGCCAATCGATAGGAAACTTTAATATCTATCGATCACTTTGTGTAAAAAAATGTCGAAAGCGTTATATCTTGCAAGATATCGCGAGTCAAACATGTGCATTAACCACCGACACATACCCTACTAAGTCTACTCATACTTTAATATCTACTAAACTACTGAACCGATTTCGATTAATTAAATATAGAAGTCGACGCTCTCGACGATTTAGAATGACAGGTGAAGTGACATGTGAGTGAATTTTATGATTAGTAGAACGAACATAATTTTCAAGCTTTTCAATTTTAATTTGATATCGTTTTATAAATAAATTTAATATTGCAGAATACAAAATATCTTAAAATAACAAAATACGAAAAGAATCTGAAAATATTCTATTTTAAAGTGCCTACATTTTTCTAGCATTTTATTCAATTTAAAATTACGAGGTTTCAAAATCAAAATGTGAAATGGATCGTTACTGTAGACTCCCCAATGGCATTCATTTCGTTTATTCTGACTGATACGAATTTTGTGACGTCATTCCAGAGGTTGAGATCGAAATGGCCGCGTTCAATTGGAGATAGGCGGTACCGCTGCAGGCAATAATCCGTCGTAAATTCTCCTCTATTAAGGATACCGCATTTACAGTGTCCTGTGGGTCAAACGAGGTGTAAACTTGGGTGTCATCGGCGTAGAGGTGATATCTACAATTCAAAATTTCTTCGACAAGGTCTGTCATCAGTTTAACAGCACAGCGCCCAATATTAAACCCTGTGGTACGCCCCTGTTGACTAATCATGAGTCAGAAAAGCTACTGCACCCATGTTCATTCGTTAACTTTACCATTTGAGTCCGATCACTGCGATAACTGGTGAACCAATTTATTGTGTTAGCGCCGAATCCGTAATACTTCATTTTCGTTAGCAATAAGGGAATATTGATTGCGTCAAATGACCTGGAAAAGTCTAACAAAACCAATATGGAACCCTTGCCCTCATCCTGTGCTTAGCAATCAGTTAGCAAGAACTGTGTATGTACCTACTACCGCGTTTCCGAAATCCAGACTGGTAGAGGGGAAGTATATTAGACCTTTCCAGATAGTCTACCAGTTGCAAGTAAATTGCTTTCTCCAAGACTTTTGAGAGACAGGGGTGTATGCTGATCGGTCACAGATCTTTGAAACTTAAGGGTCATCCTTTTAAGGATGGGCGTAACCCCATCCCTACAAAGGGTGTGTAAATAGTTATCATATTTACAAAAAAAAATTATTGACATTATCTACTATCGACATTTTAATTAATAATGAAATTGAACGGGTAATATTGAAATTTTATACTGATTATTTATTTATATTCGTGAATGTATAATGTATATGAAATTTTTTAAATTCAAAATTTTAATAAGCCACTCCAAATTTGTATGCCGATGACAGGTCACAGAGGACCCATCTACTAAAACTGTAACAACTGAATAACCTGTGAACCACAAATAAATAAATTGAATTAAATTGAAAATTTGTGAAACTCAGATCCATCGTCATTTTGGCAAAATAGGTATTGTGTACTGGGGTTGTAAAGGCAACCTTATCTACCACAAAACGACGGCCGACCCGTTCAGATATCTACCCGTCCGCGCTGAAATTTGCTATTTATGTACTGCTTACTATACCACATAGTCATAGGTGGATGGTCTGAATGTAATAATTATGTAGTTCGGTATACTAGCTATATTACTACTACCAATAGCAAATTTGGAACGAACGGGTACCCGTTGCAAATGTAAACTTAGATACTTATCAGGATCGGTCTATACATATTTTATACTTTATAAAACAAAGTAACTTTCCGCCATCTGTCCCTCTGTGTCTATGTTTACGCAACGGATTTTAATGTGGTTTTAGACTAAAGGTTTATAAGTAAAAGTAGGTGTAGGATAGGTGTAGGGTAGGTGTAGAGTAGGTGTAGGGTAGGTGTAGAGTAGGTGTAAGGTTGTTGCAGGGAAGTGTAGGGGTAGAATTCCACGCAAATGAAGTCGCGCCGGGTCCACTAGTAGTATCTACAACAAAGTCGCTTCCCGCCGTCTGTCCCTGTATTTATGTACGCTTAGATATTTTAAAACTATCGGTACACAACTTATTTTAATGCGATTTTCAACAATAGATAGTGATTCAAGGTACCTACGGGTAAAGTAGGAGTAGGGTAGGGTAAGGGTAGGACGCCACGCGAACGAAGTCGCGTCGAATCCACTATTTATACAATAAAAGTCATATAAACGGTGAGTTTGTAAATAATTATATTTTGTGTGCGTAAAAGCTGGGATTTAAGAAGCCTACCAATACATTTTCTTGCATAATCGCTACATAGGTTTAGATAAAGATGCCCACGTATAAAAACGATACATACCCGTCAACAATTAGATAGGTAGGCACCTGTTAGTTATGAAGAATATATTTTTATTTAAAATTCACATAATAGAGCAAAAGCGTTGAAGTACCTATGTAGTAGTTAACAGCGACAATCATGTTAGGTTAGACTTATACTTAAGTCTAAATAAGAAATATTCTTATATACTACATTAAAGGGGATGAACAAAATTCTACTATCTTACATTTTGTTCACGTGTAAGATAGGAGAATTGAGATCTTCCCCGTCGATATGCAAAAAAGAGAAAAATATCTAAGCTTGTGATAGTATTGATCTTACTGTAAATTAGATGCCTAGTTACATAATTATATATTAGATAGACACGAAATTTCATTAAACTTTTATGTTGTTTATTCTTTGAATTTCATAAAATAATGAAACTGAACTTCGGTCGATGTGTTTAAAAGGATTTGTTTACGAATTTCCTTACACTTTTCCTTTTCTTCGTCATTCGAATAATATTCAGGTAAATATCTAGTAATAAGTATGTAGCTTTCATTCGAGCTAGATAATGATAGGACTTTTGAAAAGAAGTCAAAGTTAGTTAACGTGTACCAATCAAAGTCGCTTATAACATATTGTAAAGCTTCTTCGAACAATATAAAAATACTTGAACAATATTTAGCGACGTCTTCTCTTAGGTATTCAACACAGACCTTGGCGAAGTCAAAATTGGCAGCTTTGTAGATATCTTGCCAAATCACGGAATTACGACAGTTTGGATTGTAATTAGAGTCGCTTTTCCATTTATTTCTAACAGCTGATATCATTTCATTCTGATTTTTCAGAACATTAACGTAAGCAGTTAACAGTTTGCAATAAAGGATTGTTACATAATTCTTTTCAAATGATACTTTCGACTGGATAGTATTATAAATATCTGACAATAACTTAATTGGAAACGTCATTCCCTTCGCAAAAACGTACATCTGTATGTCTCTGCCAAGTTGCCTTAATAGATCAATAAAATTGTTTCTGAAATAATAATAATCATTCTCTTCTACATCCCACGATGCTAAACATAATTCCATGTACCTCAAAAATACTTTGCTGAATCTTTGTGTTTGAGTCTTTTCATCGCAACATAACAAATACGAAGGGATAACATGGTAATAGTTACACCTAGTATTGGCAAATTCTTTCTCAATTAACTCCAATAGCACAGAAGTTATGAATTCGTCGTCTAATATATCCATTATTTCTTGAGCAGCATTTATTACATTATCTACAAGTGATTCACAATTAGCCTTTGCCGGCAAAGACTTCAAGTATTTATAGCTCGCCATGAAGAATCGTCCTCTAACAGCCATTGGCACGTCGTTGACTTTCGCAAGAATATCGTATATAGTTTTGTCTTCATCTTGTGACAAATTGTCGATAAAGGTTTTTAGTAAAGTCCAGATTTCCTCCACCATAGCAGTCTGTTTCTCTTTACACATAAGATCAAACGTCTGTTTGAATAGAACTGCTCGAATGGTAGGGTTCTTAGTTCTGTTCCACGTATTGGTAAATATTTCTTTTCCTTCTTCTGAACTAAGTTTGCTAAAAGCAAGTCGAACGCCATGTTTTTGAATAGATACCGGTGCGTTTAATAACTTATCGACGATGTCACGGCTATTGGCTTTGCTCAAGTTGTAGAGCACAGCTTGGAGAGAAGGCAGAGCATACTGCAAATAGTCCCCTTGGGCGAATAGTAAAACTACGTCAGGGGGTAGCAGAGGTCGCGTTAAATACATATTTTTCGCCAACTGCCTACGAATACTAAGCTCGACATCATTGTTTTCAGACCAATCTATCTTTCTATCAGTGGGTGCATATTTTTCAATCAGTTCAATCATTTCTTTTCGACTTAATAGAGCGCACAGACCCTGCACCAAAGATTTGTGGCTGGTCGAATCGGTCAACCGGCTGCGGTATAATGCTGCCCACTGGGCCGCTAACGATTCTGGCCAATAAATGCGAAACTTACTGAGCAACCTCTGCAAGGACAGGCGGTCGTTTCTAGCGAGTGCCTCTACCGCCTCCTTGCAATTCTCTAATAATTTGGCGTCATGTTTCAAAGCATTAATACACGCAGACTCCCTCTGTGTCAAAAGGATAGAATCTTCAAACATTATTTTTCGCCATGCTTTATTTATATTGAACAGACTAGACAAGTCAATTTCCCAGGAATTTTCTCGTTTAACTTGAATTATGTTCTTAATTTCTGTTTTAACCCAAGGGTAGTCCTTGAGGTCCTTGTTCCAATCTCGTAATAACTTCATATTCGCTTCCAGTAGTTGAATAGCTTCTTCAAATTCGGTGACAGTTCTGATGCTTTTAATTTTAAACTTTTGAACTGAATAATTATAAAGGTATCCAAAAACAGCATCCTTTTCCTTCTCGCTCAATTTTTTTTGTTCGTCTTTCATTGTGCAAAATGTGAATTTCTTTTCAAGTATCTCAGGAATTTCTTCATTATGTAAGATTTTGTATAATACAATTGCGTAGACACATTTAGACACGTTGTTATCTGATTCTATATACACATCTAAACTGCAGAATAGAGTGTTCAATAAATTCCACGTTTTGATATCAAACCGATGTGTGTTCGCTTTGGAAATTATGGTGTTCACAAAATGTATTTTGAACTTAAAAGGTTCATTTATATGTTTTTCTGTATAGTACTGCAGTAAAGCGTTGCAGTGTTGCATATTAGATCCTGCGCAAGAAGCTAGCACCCCAAGGATGGCGACTCTCTCTGTAGGGTTTGACTCGTTGCGTATTAGTTTTTTAAGATCAGGGAATGCCGTTTCGAAAGGTGCGTATCGGTACCACAGGTAAATATTGGCAGAGCTGGTAGGACTTGATTTCATAGCAACCGAACAACGGCTTAAAGAAACTGGGGAGTACAATTCAGGCGTTTCGTAATGCGATTTCTCGATAAATACTTTTTTTAAAAATTCAAATCTACCTTCTTTTGGGATGTACCTTACAAAATGCTTTAAATTTTCGTATCGAAACCAATGTTTATTCAACTTATTTTCACTCTGTTTTATGAGGAATGACTTTATGTCTGTTGTTCTAGACAAATATTTAGCAAACGTTCCCAACTGGATAACTTTGTAGTATTTATCGAACTTTTCTATAATTCTGTTAGGGCACTTCTTCATTAAAACCCGAGTTTGTCTAGCGTTGAATCTGGGCTTCTCATGAGTGTGGAGAGGTTCTACTATGTCCAAATACTTTTCAGTATATTTATTTAATAGAAACATTGTATTCTTCAATGTATCTCCTTTCCAGAACCCCTCTTTCTTCAGATATATTTCGAGGATCGAAAAAGACCTCTCACAAAGACGCTTTAATAAATGATTATCTAAGCGCAACACATTTTTAACCTCTTCTTCGATTAACGGGACTGAACAACGTGGGAGCCATTTCAAATGCATTTCATCTTTGTTGTGGCTCTTGTAAAAGTTGTAAAAGGTGTCTACGCGCGATTCGTCAGTTAGATTAAGTTTTATATGTAGGAGCAATTTACAAATGGCAGTTGCTGTCATGTGTGGGAAGAGATGCTCGTGCAGGTACTGGGGGTTAATGAGGTGTGCATACTGTGGGTCGGTCACCAGCCACGCGCTACGTCTCAGCGCGCGGGCCACAAGCAGCAGGTCGTCAGACTTCAGAACTTCTAGCACGTACTCCACATTCTTCCTTTTGCAAGCGATGTCGATTTTGTAGAAGTTCTCCAACTCTCCATCGTTGCTGTTGATCGGTTTCAAAGCAGCCTCTCCTTCCGTCAGTGCTTTTTTCACAATCCCGTTGAAGTCTCGATGCCTCAACCCGAGGTTATCGCCAGTTAGCACGATCTGCACCATTTTCAGCACTGCAATAATATAACATACAAAAATGTTTATAACATGCACAATTTTTATTATAATCAAACAACAGCTACCAAGTATGCACCTACTCAACAACTTTTAAGAAAGGCGATCGCTAGTTCATACGTTCAGAACGAATGGAATGGGCGAAGTAGCCGCTGCGATGATGGAAATCATGATAAGTTAATGGGAAATAGGCTCAGGTGGAATGAACGAATGAATGCTCTAAATATGTTTTAGTCCTGTTACTCATTATTTAGTTCGTATTAGTGTTTGTTAGAGATAAATGAGGCCAGCTGAAGCTAGGATACGCAAAACGCACACAATTTGTTAGCAGATGGTGTACTTTGTTTTTGGCCGCCAGGTCATACATGCACACATACATATATCATTAAGTTAAGTTTGTGTGAGACGTGTGGATTGGAGCCATGAATCAAATATGACAGACAGCCGTATTAGTAAGTAAAGTAAGGGCTACGAGACTGCTGATAGGTGATGGCGCGCTTGTCGAATTTTGTTCTTAGATTCCTTCGAGAGGCCTTCACACTACAATGGACCTTGAGTGGAAATTAATAAGGTATACGATGGCAAAATAGCAACATTTCCAGTCGTTCTGAACTAATGGAAATGATCGAGGTGTACGATGGCAAAATAGCAAATCCATTTAAGAAATATAGGTACTTAGTTTATGAATAATAATTACGCAACTCAAACATGACTATCAACCTAATCTATGATTTATCTATACGAATTTAATATGAAAGCGAAATATCAATTAATCACTCACTGAGTCACGAAATGAAGTTCGTTCATTAAAATAGATAGATAGATATTTAATAATTATAACATTTTTGACACATTCACACAGCGCCGTCTAGCGCACAAATCAGACGAAGTTGTTGAAACATTTTAATGTTAACTCATTTTCTTTTATAAATCAATGAAGAACATTTTCAAAAAAAAACACGAATCCCAAATATAATAAAGCTATAGTTAGATAAACCTTGTGATCAAATTATTTTATATTATTTAGAATATAAGTGGTGAGTGGGACCCAGCTAGATATCATTTTAAACACAGGTCGTTAAAACATGCTAAAATAATAGAATCGAAAAATAAATTTTAAAGTAAGTAGGTGTACTTTTAAGTTTATTATGTTACGTTTATCATCAATAACAGCCCGTATCATCGTTTGCCAGACTTGTGTCTTCTCCACGTAATTGGAGATTTTGCTATACTTTCCACGCACCGCAGAAAAGTTAGATGGGATTAAGACGCTAAATGATACAAAGCAAGTACAAATGACATTTACGAATCAACAAAATATTTTATAAATCTGATGCTTAGGCGGTATTGCTAATAAATAATCTGATGATTAGGTATCTTTGTCATTGTAGCTGCGATATTTCATCGATGTATAGTCGTCGAAAATAGGTAGATATAATTAGATATACGAGTAGCCTACGAAAAAACTATTTATCGACCAAACATAGTAGGCGTAGGCATACACGTCGCGCGTCGTGCTGACAACCCCATCGCCTCTTTTGCTATATCCCAATACATAAAATAATTGTACATTATGTGTAGGTACTCAATCAGTATATACTTAAAACATGTACCCTTTTAGTTTAAGAGTAAAATTATTTGAATCAAAAGTTGCTATAGAGCATCTCTACAGCTACCCCATTATTTTTAATGGAATTTTACGTGGATTATTACTGTCTTAGTAATTATTTTATGTGTTTAGATATACCAAACCGACGGTGGGATTGTCAGTGAGCACGACGGAATATACGGCGTTGATTTGATCGACAGCGTCAAGAGGAGTTTTATCATTTTTGGATCTTGCTATGTCCTATAATAATCTTCTTGGCGTTAATGTCCTTGTTATACTCGCGCACACGACGGCCAGGGGTCCGCCTTGACCATTATCCAGGATCTGGCAGATCCTCTGGCTTATGAGTCGTATACTCTAACCGCTCGGCCACCGACGCTCCCAGTCGTCTATCTAGTACGTAGTAATCCTACAAATGGTCATAATAGCGTTGAAGTCTCAGTGTGATACAGTGTTGGAAAATCAGTGGAGCGTCTGCCATTTGACCTCCATGACCCTGTTAACAGGGGAACCAGACCAGATTGTATCATGGTTACACAATGGGTCCCATGAGTGTGCAGATTTCATCACGATGTTTTCCATCACCGTTAGAGCATCGATTAATGTTCAACTAACGTGCATAACTCAGAAAACAGTCGTTGGAACTAAGGGGCACTGGGGTTCGAACCCGGAACCTCGGGGCACGAGTCGGACCCCTTAATCATTAGGCAACCGACGATTCCTAATACAACTAATATTATAATTATGTATAAATACGCAAAACCTTACAGTTGTCAACGTGGATGAAAGAAATATATTTTGGTGATGGCCTCCGTGTTCAGCCGTTTCGGCCCGGTCTGGTTTTGGACCGCGAGCCGAAACGACATTAATTAAAGTTATTGTTTTTCTCAGGCGTTTATGCCCGCAATTAAAAAATAATAATCTTGGCGTTAATATCCCGGTTATCATCTCACGCACGAGGGTCCACGGTCCGCCTTGACCATGATCCAGGATTTGGCAAATCATGTAATTACAGTGGAGCGACTGCCATCTGACCTCCATAACCCTAATAACAGGGGAACCTGACCAGATTGAGTCATAGTTACACATTCAGTCGCCTGAATGTGCAGGTTTCATCACGATGTTTTCCCTCGCCGTAAGAGCATCGATTAGTATTCAACTAATGTACATAACTCAGAAAAGAGTCATTGGTATCGGTCGAATACTGTAACCAGCAGTTAAGGTTTAAAACATATTTATTCTCGTAAAAGATATATCGTGGATGAAAGGAATATATTTTGGTGATGGCCTTAGTGTTCAGCCGGCTACAATACTCAGATGGCTACATTTTAAAGGACATTTTTACCTGCAGGCCCGAACGCCTGTCCTTTCGGCCCGCGGACCAAAACCAGACCGGGCCGAAACAAAAAATTTGGAGCACTTGTAGTCAATACATGATAATAGTAACTAGGTACAGCTTATAACTATATCTTACATACCTACAGGTCTACCGGCCTATTTATTAATCTACGTTAGCCCACATTTGGTGTAGGAGGTACCTACCGCGAAGATTTACCTTCCTATAGGAATTGTACATACCTACCTACTTTACCCAATTAATATTTTTAATATAGGTAGGTAATTACATATGTGACTTACGTAACAACTTAATGTATTTTATCTGCCTACTTAGTTTATTGTCGTAGATAAAGCTGTCAAATGAATCAATTAAGTTTCCTTTTTTCCAGTTTAAGATGTAGGTACTGAAGTAGATGCAATACCTGCTTATACCTACCTACTTAACCAAATCAAGTCTAAAAACTTGAAAGCGCAATGCGTACAAAAAGCACAACGCCCTCAACTCATGGTGAGACAGGTTGACGTCATCTCCAAAGTTGTTTGTTATCGAACTAATCATACAATTTATACAATCAACATAAGTAATACGTGTAGGAATTGATTTTAACACTCACCTCTATGCTTGCACGGTGCTGTCTAATAATTTAGATTATCTTCATGAAGAATATTCGCTTCAAAAATACAAGCAGAGCTAAGCCGGCAGCACTACAGACGACCGACACCCGGAAAATCTATTACGATCATACGATGGATGACACATAAATGAATGAAGTAAGAGCAACGAAATCCCCCGGATTCCGCCACATGAATGGCTGAACGAATGAAAACTAAAAAGAATGAATGACAATTCATAGCGAAGCAGAAAATCATGATAATTGTGGTGTTCTGTACAAATATTTAAAAACTTGTTTTTTGTTTTATTTAGGTTATTAAATTATTAAGTAGATACTAGCTTTTGCCCGCGACTTCGGCCGCGTAGAAATCTATAATACGATTTCTACGCGGCCGAAGTCGCGGGCAAAAGCTAGTATCTACTTAATAATTTAATAACCTAAATAAAACAAAAAACAAGTTTTTAAATATTTGTACAGAACACCACAATTATCATGATTTTCTGCTTCGCTATGAATTGTCATTCATAGTTTATCTTTTTCCCGACAGACTCCCAAATTAATCAAACAAGTACTACCGAGGTCAAGCTGTATCTCTGGTTCTACCCAACCGAATTAGATGAAACATGGCCTAGATTTTATTCAAGTTGTATCCCAAACTACAAAACTGTGAAAATCCCATTAAAATCCATTCGGAGCCATTTTCATATTTCTTATAGTTTAGCGGGTCTATTGTGGTTCTACATCAGGTGTTCCAGTTTCCGAAATCACTTATACCCTATATTTTGTTTAATAGCTACACAACAATAAAAAGTCTCATTCAAAACCGTCCAGTAGTTTCGGAGATTAACATGTACAAACAGACATAGAGACAAACAAAAATCTTATTCTATCACTACTCTTTCTTCATTGCCCAAAATAATTTTTTTGGAAATATATTCAATGTACAGACACACTTTTTACTGTTTTATTATATGTACCTATAGATTATATAGGTATATCTATTAAGACTCTTGTTAGATAGGCGCAAACAAATAGCTATCTAATGTCAAACTAGCTAGCTAGTGGTAACAAAGAATATTCATGAGCTAACTTTACGCCCGCGGCTTTACGCGTGGACTACCGACACGATATCGCACAATATCGGGATAAAAAGTTGACTATATCTTATTCCAGACCCTAATTTACATTAAAATCCGTTCATCCGTCTAGGCGTGAAGAGGTAACAAACATTTTTAATATAAATGGGATTCTTTCAATCCGCACGTCACTCCATAACGGTCGGTTGACTAATTTTCTCACTATATATCAATGCTCACGTCGCACCTCGCTACGGAGCATCATTTTAACTAAAATTAATAAATAAATAAATAATAAATATATAAATAAATAATAAATAAAAGGTTTATTTTCTCTTTACATAGGCTCTTAAAATATACAAAAATAACTCTTACATAACAATTTTCATAATAAGTATAACCTGCGTGAGAGACTGGTGTCTGCACTAGGTTATAAATACCTGTTTTACTGATCACCAGGCCCCCAGCCCATTGGAATGTGACCAAGCAGAAGTAATTATTTGTATCAAGATTCAACAATAGAAAATCTAAATAATAAATGAATACTAGTTAGAAACTAGTACGTATAAAAATTATCATAAACCAATTACATAAATAATCAAATTAAAAGGAATTAAATTAAACAATATTAATATAATTAAATTAAATTAGAATTAGATAATTCAAATCCAATCGAGCAAAAAATGTATTAAATTAAATTGATTAAAGTTTTGTGGGTGTATGTGTGTGTACGTGTGCGTGCGTGTGCGTGCGTGTGCGTGCGTGTGTGTGTGTGTGTGTGTGTGTGTGTAACCGTACGTATGTGTATTTAGACATCCAGTAGAGCCTCAGTTGTATCGTAATTCAGCTCCAACAGCCATCTGCGAACGCAGGTTTTAGCTTCAAATTTAGCAAGCGAGTATATAGATAATGCTTTGTTAATATTATTGTAAAGGTGTGGTCCTCGAAACTGATAAAACCGATGTGAAAAAGCTGATTTACATGCAGGTGTATGACAAACTGTGTGCTTCCGTCTCTTATCCTGGTTTAGGGTAGGGTCATAACCAATCTCCGAATGTTTCCGGAGCACCGTGTATTGAATGTATAGTTGGCGGACTGTTAGAACTTTACATCGCTTGTAAAGCTCTGAGGTGGGAAATAAGTACGGGAGTGAGTAGCTAGTTTTTAAAATAGCTCTCTGGGTACGCTCTAGTTTTAACAAGGTTGTTTTAGGTATACCACCCCATGATGTGATACAGTACGTAAGCACTGACTGACACAATGCATAATAAACTGTTTTAATAATCGACTCGTCTGCTACATGTCTTAAGCTTTTAAATATATATACGAGTTTGCGTATTCGAGCTGTTAACAGGTCAATATGATCCTTAAAACTGAGAGTGCTATCAATCATAATACCCAAATATTTAATCACTGGGGTATTTTGAATTAGCGGGCAGCGGCATGAAGGATCATTAAAATCCGGACAACAGTGGGCAACAATTTTGTTATGGCTACCAGGTTTCGAGCTTTTATGATGGGTTAAGGTGAATGGTATATATTTTGTTTTATCTATATTCAAAGATAGCCTATTACTACGTATCCAGCTCAGTACAGAATTAAAGCCAGCTTGAGCATATTTAAACACCTCATCCCATGTATCAGCTTCAAAAACTAGAGCGGTGTCGTCAGCGTATGATATGACTTTGCCGTGGGAAAGCTGTAGACTGCACAACTCGTTTACAAACATCAGGAAGAAAGTAGGGCCTAGGATACTTCCTTGAGGCACGCCGTAATCTGATAAGGGAAGGTCTTCGCTAGTGTGATTTCCTATTTTGACACGTTGACTTCTGTCATTTAGGTAGTCAGCAAGTAGCTTGTGCTGTACATCTCGGATACCCATGTCATAAATTTTCTTAAGTAGAAGTGGGACGGACACCGTGTCAAAGGCTTTGGCGAAATCAATAAATATCGCCACAACCTTCTTTCCCCTATCTAGACCAGACACTGCAAATTTGGTAAGGTCATGAACCGCGCCATCAGTAGACCTCCCACGACGAAAGCCGAACTGAGAAGCTGATAGCAGATTATTATTTTCTAAGTAGTTGACTAATGTTTCTATGGTAGGTAGCTATAGTCATCATCGTCATCGTTCTAGCGCTTATCCCGGCCTCTGCAAAGATCCGCTTTCCTAATCATTCTCCTCCACTTCGCCCGGTCTTCGTCATCCTCGTGTCGTCGGCCGTTAGCTCTCGCATCAGACTCAGCGATGTCAATTCATCGCTTCTTGGGTCGCCCACGGGGCCTCTTTCCTGATACCAGCGAGTTCAGGCACCTATTTCCCACGTATCCCTGAGGCTTACGCACCACGTGACCAAACCAGCGTAGGCAAGCCTCCTCGATCTTATCTGCGATATCCCTAACGCCAAAGCTGCCACGTAGGAAGAGAAATTGTCGCCCCACACACACGGAATTCTAAAAGTAACCAAGGTCACTCCATTTACATAGATATACCTAAACTTGTTTATTGTATTGGCTTGATGGTTGGTTTTGGTACTTTTGGTGTGATTGTGTTGTGAGTCAGATCAATTTACTTCTCAATGAATACACACATTTTGCAATCAATATGCAATCGATAGAAATTCACGATCATTATTTTAGGTGTAAGCAAATCCCTTAGGTGTAAGCAAAATATTTCCACCTGCTATAGTGCTGACATACTTCTGCCGCTTTTTCCACATTCATCAACTTTTAGTTCAGGTTGCGGGTACATAGGTACTACTCTTAACCCGATTGTTAAATGTCGAATCTACATTACTTCTAGGTCCCCTTCCACTTCCAACTGTCACATTAAGTCTTGCTATACACCGAATTCCGTTGCTTTGTAAGTTAGCGTCAATATCCTCTAGATTAAATTTCTTAGCACTCTACCGAATCCAAAGCAGCCATTTGATATTTAGCTGTTCCATCTCAAAGCTGGATGCAGTACCTACCTACCTACTTATACAAGACCGAACTTGTGCTAATTGTGCTACCGCCGACCGTACGTAGGATGCCGATTTTTTTGCTGCAGTTTTTGCTTTGGTTTAAAGTACAAGCCTGCGATTTGACATTCACATTTTTGTAATAAAATCGCAATTATTAGACCCAATCTCTTGCAGCCCTCTGTGAATAGCCATAAGGCACCTCATTTAATCAAAAGCTAGTGAAAAAGATAAGATTACAATAAATATCATTTTGAATTTACCCCCTTAAAAAAACCGTTAATGAGGTTTTCTACAATGGACAGTGATTCAAGAGGAAGCAGCGTTGCCAGATCGTACCTTGTTACGATTTACGTACTATTTTAAACTATTTAGCCGACTGTCGTACCTTATGCGTACTTTGCGTACTATGTAGTAACCTACGTTTTTACAAAATGCTAAATTTAGCTGAGGCTTACTTGAGGATTTGAGCTGCTCACTTTGCATTTTCTGTCCGTAAAATAATGGAAGGAAGGGTTGAAAGTAAATAAGGTCTGGTCTTATCAAAATCAATCCCCCCCCCCCATGCCGAAAAAAATAGAAGAAAAGGTAAAGGTTTTTGGCATTTTCGTACTATTTTATGAGCCCGGACGTACTTTTTTGAGAGGAAGGTTTATACCGTAGGACAACACGCGAACGAAGTCGTGGCGGGCCAGATAGTATCTAATAAATAATACCTAATACCTACCTGTACATTATTTCTCTTCATCAAATTCAAGAGTAACTTCATTTTATTCCAAGTAATTAAAACATTACCTACTTAACTGCTAACATCGTTTAAAAAACAGTACTTACCAATTCTTTATAATAGGTAGAGTAGGTACCTAACTTGGTAAAATAGAAGTTACTTTAAGTACATAAAGCTGCGGTGGAGGTGCGGCGTTACATGACTGGACCGAGTACACATCCATGGCAGCATTGGCGTGAGACATTGCTGATAACACTGAGAAGGTTCCCTGCACTGGATCGGTCAAGCACGACTTACGTGCTGCGGAAGCCTCAGGGATACGTGGGAAACAGGTGTCTAAACCTGCCGGTATCAGGCAGGAAGGAGATGATATATATAGTATCTTAGCTAAGTAGTTGGGTAGTAAAATTAAAAAAAAAAACGTCTAGGCGGGCGGCAAATGCGTTACGAATACATACGAGGCACCACAAAATAAAAAGACGAAATGGAAAAAAAGGAAGAAAATGTACTAGGTGATAATGTATCTGCCGACGTTGGTGAATTATCAATCGATTACGCAATGGAATCATTAGAGGACGAACTATATTTAGAATTAGAATTGATAAAAAGAAAACAAGACCAAATAGTATATCATGTAAATGTAATCAATTCTGTGATTGATTGCTTTAATGTTATGCAAGGTGAATTAATTTTACAATCAGCAATCTGTTAGAAAAAAGTATTCTGCTTACTGTAGTTTACTGGTGGAGTAAAAAGAATATAATTAAATAATTAATCCACAGAAACTGCAGCTAGATTAGAAGCAGGGTTAGTATCTAAAATGGACTGCAATACATGGGAAAATGTATCTGAATTTATTGGCTTGTCAACCACAACAATGCTTGATGAATGTCTGAAGATCCTCGACCTCAACTCGAACAGCAGCAAAACTAAAGTAGATTAAATTGTTTATCTTGCAATATTTGTTAGATGCTGAGCTGTAAAATAAAACTCATTTTAGGCATTCCCATTTTATTGCCAAACTTGCCTTACAATTTATTTAAACCTAAAGATAAACCTAATTATGTCAAGCTTAAAATATTAAGAAGTTACAAAAAACTGAGGCATTGCAAAATTTGGCTAATGACAGGACTTATCATTTATAATTTTATGTAAAACTATATTGAAATAAGTCTACCTAACGTAGTTTCAAAGTAAGTGGATGGAAACTAACTATAATAATACTAAAAAATATTTAAACTAGAATTTTACTAACTAGAGTTTTTATGATTGACAACAAATTTAAAATGAAAAACATGTTTATGTTTAAAATCTTCAGATGTGTAATTTCTGTTAATTAGGTTTGAAGTCTTTTTACATTAACGTTTCATAGGGTAAGTTTCAGTGGGTGCCAATATTTACTTGAGGCATACATTCTTTTTATCTCATACACTTCACCTTAAACACATTTCTTTTTAAAAAAGATTACAACTACAATATTTTACAACTCTATGTATACCTGGTTTCAAATAATTTGTTGCAAAAAGCAAAGTAATTTGCCTGGAATGAAATACATTTTGACATAATGTCCTCAACTGACAAATTACCTTTTCCTATACCCTTCACATACAAAGATTATTTATTTAAAGAAAACAAAATGCAATATTCGATCTGTAGCAATTTATGATGATATTCTTAATCTTAAATAAAAAACTATAAATGGCAAATAAACCTGAAACAAAAATGAACAAGTTTAGTGTCACATTAAATAATTTATTTGCACATTGAAACTATTCTACATACTGTCATTAACCATTAACATTGTTGTTAAGTGTTTACATTAGGTATTTATTTATTGCACACAATAAAGAAATACAGAGATATAAGGCCAACTAAATAGGTAATTGCCACCTTCATTTAGTTCATAAACTGGGCATTTTCATACATAATTTAGAAAGAATGTCCTGAATCTTTACACAAATCTGTACTTTTCAATAAAAAATATAACTACAGTATGTCATTCATCACAAATATTATTGTGTTTATTACCATGGTTAGTATAATTGTTACCACAATATTTCGAGGCAGTTGCATGCTACTCGTGACCATGACGCATGGAACTGCATCGAAATATCGAGATAAAAATTAAAGTGTAGTGAATAACCATGAAAGTCTTAAAACCTATACAGAATGTCTGCCATAAACACATAACTGACACTCAAAAGACTTGTGAAGATACATACAATGTACTTAATCGTCATTATTGGCTTCGTCGGGGGTTGGTGTGTGCCATGTGAGCCTCTCCTCATAGAACTGTATCACAACCTGCGGGCATCGTGCATTGGCTTGTTTGGCCGGGACCAAGTCAGCTTCATCGGTACCCTGCCATTTCATGAGGAACATCAGCTGGCCACTGCTATCAGTTGCACCTGAAATAAAAATTCCACACAGTTTGTATAAATTCACAATAACAAGAGACTACTCTAGTTGACCTTGGTAATAAAATTTTTAACTACTTGCCTAATAAAACAAGTTTCTAATTATTCATCAAGAAGTTAGAAATATCCCTAAATAAATAAGTACATACCAATAATCTTCTCAGGTTCAAGACCACGATCAAATCCAGAAATCTTTTTGTCATCCGTTTTAGTCTTTTTGGCTCCCTTCAAATCTGGTGTCGCTGCTGTGGACTTCCGTTTCTTTAAATCTTTATTTTCTACTTTGTTGTTGCCTTTGCCCTCTGTAATAATTAAATTAGGTTTTAAAAAAATATATATAATAATAAAACAACAAATGATGGTCATAAAAGTTCCAACATACCAGCTTCTTTCTTTTTTCTAGCTTCTTCAAATGTTTGTATAAGATCTGGACAGTCTAGGTTCTCCTCTGGCTCCCAAGTATTGTCTTCATCACTATAACCCTTCCACTTTAGATAATATTCAACCTGTAATAAAAAAATAAATACTAAACAACATTTTGGGTAAACTGTTGGTTTGAGGATACCAAAGGATGCAATTAAAAAAAACTTAGAAAAATCAAGAACTGGCACCCTGAAGCGTCAAGTTTCTTGATCAAATTAAATTATCATCTACATATCCTTACCTTTCCATTTCTCATACGACGGTCGAGCACCTTTTCCACAGAGAACTCCTCTTCTCCTTCAGGTTCTTTTTTGTCAGCCATTTATCTGAAAAGAATAACAGTGACAGTAACAAAAATTACTCTAATAGGAAAACCAACCCTCACTACTAGTAAAATACAAGTTTTAACAATGAGGTATATATTGGTAGTGAAGAAGATTGAAAGATATTTGTTAAATAATTACTTTATGGTCACTAATTGACTAGACTGCAAGAAGTTAATAAACATGTAGCTGTCAAATCTAAAATTCTATTACAAAATAGGTGCATAATTAATTCTATTCATCACATATCATTGCAATAAGACTATGACCTAACCTAACCCTAACAACTAAATCAAATCAAATTTCATTCAGACATTGGTGAAGTTTCATGGCATGGGTAAATACAATAATAACATCATAATTTTAGAAAGTAAACAACAGCACGCTATCATTGTCAAGCAAGCGTACACAGAAGTACCGATACGAAGCTTGGTCCCGCCATTTTGATTAGAGGAAATACATCAAGCCAAACCACAACTACAAAAGTATTCTATATATACAATAATATGCTAGTAAGATCTTTTTATAAAATTACAAAATTCAGAAGGAAACTGAGATAACACACACACCTTGATTTTATAATTCAAAACGAAACACAAAAATAACCGGCACAAGACAATACATCAACTAGAGCACCACAAGCAAACTAGAAAAATGAATGAATGATCAATGAATGAATGGTTTTCATAAAGAAAAAATTACATAGTCTGTTATGTCTGTGGCTATGTGTGCTCAATAAGGTAGCCTACAGACGCTCCGATCCCCAATATGACCAAGTCTAACCGAAGCGCACTCACACAAAAGGAGTTAAATATTGTGCCCACACTGCGAAGACTAGCACTCCGCGTGGCACTTGGCCTAGCACTTCGTCTTGCTTAAAGCTGCCATTACACGCGCACTAATCTATAAGACCACGCTTATTCCGAATCGCTTATTAAAAAAAAACTATGTATTTCAAGTATATATTACAATAACTTATGCCAAGCTTTTTATTCGTCATAAAATATCACTCATAAAAGTCATAACAAACAATTTGATTTCTGTAGGATTGTTTATTTTCGTGAGTTATGAAAAACATTAAATAATAGGTAAATCAATTAAAAAGGAAGTGCGGGAGATAATTTTCAGCATTATTAATAATTTAGACAAAAGTTCAAGCTGATAGTGATCAAATAACTGATTGTTTACAAGAAGGACTGACAAGGACAGATTATCCCCAGATTGTTGCCACATCCACACTTGATAATTTTTACTTCTGTCAGTCAATAAGGACTTATCGTAGTCCTACATCACTACATGGCTCTATGTTGTGCGGTGTAATCGCATGTAGGTTTGTAGGAATCTAAATTAGGAGTAAAGAAAAAGAAATATATACAGCCTACACGCCAGTGTTGCCCGTTTAGCATATTTTGCGAAGCCCAAGATCTCCAGTATGAACTTAGTAAAAAAGACCGTTGCATCATATGTATTTTGTAAATAAATTAATGTGACATATTAAAAGTCTCTTTATAAAATAATTTCTCTTTATGATACTTTTTGAGCTCCCTTGTATTACTTTTGAATATCAGCCACTGGCAACACTGCCCGTAACGGCAACCCTGGCTGGATGATTCTTACGTAGGGACAGTGTAATCGAAACGCTCTAATGTAGGGGTGTAGTCATATAGCCATGGAAGGTGCTAGACTGTGGCGTTACTGTCATACAAACCCAAAACCCGGGTTTGCCTTATAAAAATAATTATCGATCAAAAATGAAAGGTAATGCGAGCGCGAACTATTTAAAGTTCGCGCTCCTAATACTTTTCAAACTACGTGCACACCGCCGCGCCGAAAAGCAGCGCCATCGTGCGCCTAGGTTACGAAACATGATCCGAACGCACACGCAAGTTGAGACTGAGTTGAATTGAGACGCGGCCAGTCATCTCGCTCGCACGCGCTGGCTTGTAAGCGGGCTTCGATTCCGGCCGATATGTCTCTTTCTTACATATGAAAACTGTCCTATAATGAGATATAACTATACGTTTGTTTATATAGTCAATTGTACGAGACTTTAAGCCCTGCATGCGTATGAAGTTGTACACGGATGCAACTCCGCGAATGCGCAGTAGGTACGTTTGTTGAATGCTGGAATTCGTACCAACTTCACTGTTGTTTTGAGCAAATAAGTAATTAGTTTTTTGTGGTGTTTTTGTTGTGTTTTGTAGTAAAAGTGATTTAATTGGATTGATCAACAATAGAGGAAGTAAAGCCCCTTGTGATGATTTAAAATGTGCACAAGTTTTGATTTGCATGGAAAAGGTAAAGTTTTTAAACATCGCTCAGAAAATAACAAATTATTTCCTCGCCAAAACCTACGCCCGATTTACGTACCTATTTCTCAGATTATTAAATCGCTTATAAGACAATTTCATAGATCGGTGTACCAAACTCTTAATTTATTCTCTCTCACAAGTTATATTGCTGGAATAAAACTGAAGAGTGATACGTGAGGATTGATCAGTAATGTGGCAAAAAGATGGATTTATTTTTAATAACCGCGGAGTGTTTGTTCGACTTCCGTCGAGTATAGTCGCTGCGCAGACGCTCTTGCGCTAGTTTCGTGCTCGCGTAAAGCGCTGACGCTGCAGCCTACTCCGCGTCGTCTACTCGGCTACGGCCGCGATGACCCAGTTATTGTGCGTGAATCACAAACGTTCGGTGTAATGTTGTGTAATTCAAATCATTATTAAGGCGAAGTTACATCAATTTAGTGATCAATTATGGCTGGCAAAAGTCCAATGGAACTTAAAACAGAAAATGAATTTCTGTTATACAACCATTACTCCGAAGAAAAAAGTAATCGTGAGAAATTCGAAAGTTTGGTACGCGACCTTAGCAAGCAAGTAGAAACTCTGCAACTAGAATTAAAGAAGACTCAGGAGCAAAACATTCTACTCCAGGAACAGATATCCTTAACCACTGTAAGTACTGATACTGGCAAACACCAAAAGCAGTATGAGACAGATGAAGAGGAATTGGCCAAAGAAACTGAGTGGGTACGGAAAATTAGTCGTAAGAAAAGGAAACTGAACACAACACACTCCCCTCCACCACAAGAAGGATCCAATTCCGACGGAACCACTAAAGAAGAGAAAGTGAAAAAAGTTCCACTTCCTCCGCCCATAGTTGTCGAAAATATCATGAATTACCAGAAATTCTATGATCTCCTTTCGGCAAGTATAAACAAAGACACGTTTATCATAAAAATGTTGAATGGCGACACCGCAAAGATAAATGCAAATAATGAAAACTCGTACAGAGCAATTACCGAACTGTTGCTTGCGAACAAGTGCCTGTGGCACTCCTACGAGAATAAACAGGACCGACCGATAAGGGTAATGGCCAAAAACCTCCATTCGTCGTGTACTCCAGAAAGAATCGTGGAAGACCTTAATAACAAGGGATATAAAATTAACGAAGCGGTCAACAAACTCAGCTGGAGAAATAAGCAACCGCTTAACATGTTTATGCTTTCGTTCCAAAAAGATGAAGACATAAATAATATTTATAACATAAGGTCTATACTGGGCTGCAAAGTTGATATTCAACCACTAAAAACATCCAAGCTCATACCGCAATGTAAACGGTGTCAAGCCTATGGTCATACCCAAAAATACTGTTCAAAAGAACCAAGGTGTGTTAAGTGTACAGGAAAGCATTTAACTAAAGACTGTAATAAACCAGCAGATGACAAGCCAAAGTGCGTTCATTGTGGCGAACCTCACCCGGCAAGTTACAGAGGGTGTATTGTAGCTAAAGAACTACAGTTTTTAAAAAACAAAACTCTAAAGAAAAATGTAACAACTACATCCGGTCCAGCATTCAATACCAATAAAAGCAAGAAGACAATGGACCAAAATCATATGGGCAAGCAGGTCACCAAAAGCCTGTCATTTGCACAAGTTACAAAGGGAGCCCAACCGTCTCAACAGTCTAGCTCCAATCCATCATCTGCTAGCTCCAATACAGATTCAAAGATTAATAGAATTTTAGATCTTTTAACCTCATTTGATAAAAGGTTAAAGAAACTTGAAAACAGCACTAAAATTGCTACATCCAAACAAGGGAAATGACTATGGGACTCAAAATTATGGCATGGAATGCGAATGGGCTCGCAAAACATCTAAATGAGTTACAAGTGGTTCTAAGCACAAACAATATTGATTTTAATAGTTTATAAAAATCAAAGACTATAAAGTCTATCATGCTTTACACCCTGATAACACTGCAAGGGGAGGAAGCACTGTCATAATAAAAGAAAATATTTACCATTACGAAGAGCATAAATGTGAGGAACAGGCTATACAAACAGTGGCTGTTTGTGTAAGAACTAAACGTTACCCTGTTACCATTTCCGCCATATACTGTCCACCAAAGTATTCCCTAAAACGCGAACAGTATAAAAACCTTCTATACAATCTAGGTAACAGATTCATACTTGGAGGTGATTTTAATGCTAAACACATCCACTGGGGATCAAGATTAACTACAACTAAAGGGAAAGAGCTTCTTTATGCTACTAGATATATGAATTGTGGCGTAATATCAACCGCAAAACCAACGTATTGGCTCACTGATCGTAATAAAGTCCCAGACCTCATTGATTTTTTTATATGTAAAAATATACCAACTAGTTTTCTTCACATTGAGGAAGGATATGAAATGAGCTCAGATCACTCGCCAATAATTTTGACTCTTAGTGAGAGCATAATACTAAAAGAGAGCAATGTTACCCTGTCAAACAAGAAAACCGACTGGGAAAGCTTTAAACATGATCTAGACTCTATTACTGAACTTAATGTTTCTTTAAAAAGTCCACAAGAGCTAGATACAGATCTAAGTAAATTCATTACAAATATACAGCAATGTGCCTGGAAAAATACACCAACAGTGAAGAAGAGATCAAAAGGTAACTGCTATCCAGCCGAAATTCTAAACCTCCTTAAAGAAAAGAGAAAGCAAAGACGCAAATGGCAACAAAGTAGATATCCCGTGGACAAAACGCGGCTAAACTACTTAACAAAAAAACTAAGGGAAGAAATTCAGAACTTTCGTGATGAATCTACGAATATCTACCTAAGAAAGTTAACAAGTGATCGCACAACTGATTACTCCTTGTGGAAAACTATAAAGCACATAAAGACGCCTACCTTACACATACCTCCCATTAAAGAAACTAATGGGGGGTGGGCCATAAATAATAAACAAAAAGCTATTAGATTTGCTAATCACCTGGAACAAATATTCCAACCTAACATGCATAACTCTGAGAACACAGAACTGGAGGAAGCATCTTGTAATGATAGATTAGAAATAAAACTCGTTACCCCTAAAGAGGTTCAGAATGAGATAAAACGCTTAAAGAAAAATAAAGCTCCTGGCTTTGATCTAATTACGGGCGAAATTCTCCAAAATCTTCCACGTAAAGCCATCGTAAAACTTACCACCCTTATCAATGCTTCGTTTAGACTAAAATACGTGCCTGATATGTGGAAAGTTGCAGAAATCATTATGATACCGAAACCTGGAAAACCACCTCAGGAAATAACATCCTATAGACCAATTTCTCTATTGCCAGTTATGTCAAAGTTGTTCGAAAAGCTCCTATTAAGACGACTGAGCCCCATAATAGAAGAAAGAAAGCTTATCCCTGATTATCAGTTTGGATTTAGGGAGAAGCATTCAACAATCGATCAAGTGCACAGAATAACTAGTTTAATAGAAAAAACATTAGAAGAAAATAAAGTCTGTTCTACTGTTTTCCTAGACGTGGCACAAGCATTTGATAAGGTTTGGCATGAAGGTCTTATGCACAAAATAAGACATAAACTTCCGAAGCAGTTTGCAGATATTCTGGAATCTTATCTTACGCAGAGAATGTTTCGAGTTAGACAGGATGAGGAATATTCAGAACTTAAGTACATAAAAGCTGGAGTACCACAAGGAAGCGTCCTAGGTCCGATGTTGTATTTATTATACACTTGTGATATCCCAGAACTAAAAAATAACATCATTGCAACCTTTGCGGATGATACGGCTATCATGGCTACAGGGTCCACTCAAGAAGAAGCAGTAACGAAACTGCAAACAGCTATCAACACTATATTTGATTGGACAGTGAAGTGGCGAATCAAACTGAATGAGTCAAAATCGATTCATGTCGATTTTACTAACAAAAGACCGTCTTATCATCCGGTATTTATAAACAATCAAGCAATACCGCACAAAAACACAGCTAAATATTTAGGCATGACCTTAGACGCAAAGCTTCGCTGGAAAGCTCATGTCAAAAAGAAACGCGACGAATTAGAACTTCGCTATAAAAAGATGTACTGGCTACTTGGAAAGCATTCTTCTTTATCAGTACACAACAAACTACTTTTGTACAAACAAGTCCTAATGCCAGTATGGACTTATGGTATTCAGCTATGGGGCTGTACCAAACAAAGCAACACACAGATGATACAACGCTTTCAAAACAAAGTACTGAGGGACATTGTAAATGCGCCCTGGTACATTAGAAACAATGATCTTCACCGGGACCTCAATGTGGATCTTGTTGCAACTATAATTAAAAAACACGCCGAAGCCCATGAAAGAAGGCTTCATCATCATGTGAATGTCGAGGCTATCCAGCTCCTTGACAACACGAACATAGTGCGAAGACTAAAAAGGACAAAACCTTTTGAGTTAGTGTAGTGATTATTAGTGATAAGTAGTGCGATGAGTACTTACTGCAAAGAACACAATAACAATGTGTCTTCCCCTTAATAGAGACAATAAGAAAAGGTGTTAATGGACACATTCTTATATTATTCTAACATAGCAAATTATGTTAAATTTAAATTACTTATTAGTCTTTAGGCTAGATTGTAATTGCAATGCTCTACCTACTTGTCAAATAGGTAGAACATCTTAATAAAAAAAAAAAAAAAAAAATTTTTAATAACCGTAAAAACTACAAAAACTTCATTTGTCGGCTTGCCTTACTCTGAAACCATAGGCACGCCACTGGTGCTAGATAAGGGAGCGTATTATCGCAGCCTAAGGCGGAATGCCAGGCCTATTAGAGTGTTGCCAATTGGTGCTTTATTAATAAAACTAGGTAGGTATACTTTTAAGCAAAATTACAAGGGACGATTTACTAGGAATTTAATTCGCCAGGAATGTTCCTTGTCGGAATGCCAATACGGCTTCAAGCTGGGCTGCAGCACCATGCAATGTCTCAGTGCAGTGCAGTGTGCATGCATGAGTCTCATTGCAGTAAGAATCAACCTCTGTATTACGCATTTCTCGACCTGCAGAGGGCTTTCGACAGTGTCCCTCGGGAGATAATCTGGTGGGCTCTGAGATCAAAGTCTGTGACCGAAGCGTACATTAGTTTTATACAGGATATGTGTGCCATACTGGAGCCGTCGTCAAAACCATCGTAGGCCATACTAATCTCTTCCCGATTACGGTAGGGGTTCACTAGAGTTCAAAACTGAGCCTTTATTTGTTTTGCATTGACGACATTGTACTGGTGAGCAAGCTTAGGCAGGATCATAAGACCAGAGTAAACACATAGAAAAATGTGATAGAAAACGTTGGTTTGAAGTTGAATGTCGCCAATACGGAGTATATGAAAAGAAAAGAGCTGTGCGAGCACTAGGGGGTCTTGCTGCACCACGTCCGTAGGCTATAACCCTAGAGACCCTACGCGAGACCCCCGGGTGGTGCGAAGAGTGCAGCCGAAATTGCTTGGTGGTAGGGCCTCGGCCCGCATGGCTAGCGACCACCCACGGAGATGAGTCTGCATGGCGCTAAGCAGCCCATGGGCTGTGTTCCGCCAGAGTACTCCGTGAGCCATTTCCCCTCGTCCGAGTGCTGTAATGTTGGTACTCTGTAGGTCCCAGTTTTGTGTCAGACATGATAGGGGGGTGGGCGTGACAGGTTGGCGCGGGGGCCAGGGAGACCCAATGAAACGGCTCGTCGCTGGCCGCCCGCCAGTTAGTAGGGGACCCGAACCCGGGCATCACTTTCAACCTCCGGCCCGGGAGGCTGTCCCGCCAACTGCGCGAAAAATCCTGGGGATTCCTGTCGTGCCCTTCCGTCCCCAGTGCCAGCTTTTCACACAACCCATCCCTCTGCAGCGTCCTGTAGCAAAACATATTTGCCCTGCTGGATACCAATGTTACAGCACTCCTTTTTTTACCCCTCTAAAAATACCATGGCAAAAAGTAAAACAAAGAGTAAGGTTTTTTCAGCGGCACCCCTTTCCACACTTCGAGTGGACTTTTGCAACATCAGGGGCCTCCACTCCAACCTGAACGCCGTACATCACCACCTTGAGACGGCGAAGCCTGCCTTACTCTTTCTGACTGAAACACAGATATCACCTCCGGCCGACACTTCGTACCTCCACTATCCTGGGTACAAGTTAGAACACAGGTTTCTTCCTCGCGCTGGTGTGTGCTTATTTGTCAGAAGTGATATCTGCTGTCGACGTCTTGCCATTGAACAGAGTGACGAATCTGTTTTGTGGGTATGCGTGGAACAGGGAGGTTCATCCCGTGTCTACGCATGCCTATACAACAACCGTCACGGCGTAGGTGAAACAAATCGGTTTTTCGAGCACATTCAATGCGCTATCGACAAGGTTCTTGAGCGGTGTCCTTCGGCTGAGTTGGTAGTTTTAGGAGACTTTAATGGTCACCACACTGAGTGGCTAAGGTCAAGCCGCCCTACCAACCCCGCCGGGAGATCCGCCCACGAATTTGCTTTGGCTAATGGTCTCACGCAGCTGGTATTAGAACCCACCTACATACCGGATGTTGTGGGCCGTAATCCTTCTTTGTTAGACCTTCTGTTGACCTCCCACCCAGACGGTTATCGGGTGTCCGTCGATGCTCCTCTTGGGACACCACTGCCTGGTCCGTTCTGAGGTGCCTCTTGCTACACCCAAACGGACTCGCCCCAGTGGGTCACGCAAGGTATGGCACTATGGTTCAGCAGACTGGGATGGATTGCGAGAATTCTTCGCGTCGTACCCGTGGATGCAGCTTTGCTTTTCCTCAAATGACACCAACACCTGTGCTGCCGCTGTAGCTGATGTCATACTGCAGGGAATGGAATGTTTTATTCCATCTTCTGTAGTCCGTCTCGGCGGCAAAAGTCAGCCCTGGTACGACAGGCCTAGTGCTGAGGCAACTCGCCTCAAGCAGGATGCTTTTCGTGCCTGGACAGTGGCTCGGGCCCAAAAGGACACCCACATTTTGAGGAAAAAGTACAATGTTGTATCGAGGTCTACAAAGAGGGTAATGGCCAGAGCAAAATTTAATTTCATCGGCGGAATTGGAGAGAAACTGATCAGCTACCCCTCTGGGAGCCGTGCTTTTTGGTCTCTCTCCAAAGCTGTCGTGGAGAACTTTTGTCGGAACACTTTTCCACCTTTGCGCAAGCCGGATGACGGTGCCGTCTTCATGGAAGCTAGCCCATGTGCATCCGATACCCAAGAAGGGTGACAATTCAGACCCATCAAATTACAGGCCTATAGCGGTAACCTCCTTGCTCTCTAAGGTGATGGAGCGGGTCATCAATATCCAGCTCCTTGGATACCTCGAAGATCACCAGCTGATCAGTGACCGTCAATATGGCTTCCGTCATGGTCGCTCAGCTGGTGACCTTCTTGTGTACCTAACACACCGGAGGGCTGAGGCTGTCGAGAGCAAGGGGGAGGCTCTGGCTGTCAGTCTTGATATAGCCAAGGCATTTGATCGGGTCTGGCACAGGGCACTGCTAACAAAACTCCCGAAGTAAGGTATCCCCGAGGGGCTCTGCAATTGGGTATCCAGCTTTCTGTCTGGACGGAGCATCCAAGTCGTTGTCGACGGATGCTGCTCCGATACCAAGACCATTCATTCTGGAGTACACCAAGGTTCAGTGCTATCTCCCACGCTGTTTCTTCTGCATATCAATGATATGCTGAATATTCCCAGTATTCATTGCTATGCAGATGACAGTACTGGAGATGCTTGTTATACTGGCCGTGCGAATATCCCTCGTTCCGTGGTGTCGGAAAGCCGAATAAGACTTGTGTCAGAGATTAAATACTCCTTGGAGCAAGTTGCTCACTGGGGCAGACTGAACCTAGTGGAATTCAACCCTTCAAAGACACAGGTCTGCGCATTTTCCGCCAAAAAGGATCCCTTTGTCATAGTGCCGCAGTTCCAAGGGACACCCCTTTCCATCTCAAATAGTATCGGGATCCTTGGTGTCGACATATCGGATAACGTGCGATTCCGGAGTCACCTAGAAGGTAAGGCCAAACTGGCTTCAAAAAAGCTTGGCGTGCTTAACCGGTCCAGGCGATACTTCACCCCAGGGCAGCGCCTGCTGCTGTTCAAGGCACAGGTGCGGCCTCATATGGAGTATTGTTCCCATCTTTGGGCCGGCGAAACTGCTGACCTGCTTTATCCTTTGGACTCCGTACAGAGACGCGCCGTACGAATTGTCGACGATCCCATACAAACAAGCAAGTTAGAACCACTGGCTAACCGAAGGGACTTTGGCTCCCTGTGTGTGTTCTATCGGCTGTACAATGGGGAGTGTTCCGAGGAACTTTTCGATCTGGTGCCCACAGCACAATTCCGCCATCGCACCACCCGCCCTGGGCTGGGTACTCATCCCCACTACGTAGACCCTCTGTTGGTCACCACGCGAAGGTTCGAAAGAACGTTTTTCGCTCGTACGATTCGGATGTGGAATGAGCTCCCATCCACAGTGTTTCCTTTGGACTATGACATGGGATCGTTCAAGAGGTATATTAGAGGTCTCTTTAGAGGCGGGCAACGCATTAGTGACTCCCCTGGTGTTGCTGATGTCCATAGGCGGCGGTGACCACTTTCCATCAGGTGGCCCGCTTGCCTGTTTGTCTGCTAAGTAACATAAAAAAAAAAAAAAAACCTAGCGGGTGGAGTTCCTCAGGATGAACCTGCCCGGGAGCTATTCGTTTCGCTCGGCATCATGACAATGCCCGGCCTGCTGATATTTCAGGTTGCTACGTATGTCTGGGCTAATATTACCAGTACTCAAGGAGGAGCGATCATAAGGGTCATACGCTTCGACATGGCAATAGATTTCTCCCGATTTCGCACAGCCTGACTAAAACGTCAAGACTGATCGGCGTCATGGGCCCCAGTGTCTATAATAGACTACCACAAGACGTCGTTGACGCTCCGAGCACCGCATCATTCAAAGACAGATTACGTCGATGGCTCGTCAAGAGTGCTTTTTATAGTTATAATGAATTTTTTAATCTCAATATCTCAAATATACTTGTGTCTACACTCTAGTAACTATAATAATAATTGAAATATTATTTTATATTGTTGACATTTCACTATTTAATTATTTTATTATTATTATGTAATAATAATAATAAATAATCGTGGACAAATTTACACAGCGCCATCTAGCCCCAAAGTAAGCTAAGCTTGTGTTATGGGTGCTAGATAACTGATAAACTACTTATATACATTTAAATACATACTTATTATACATAGAACACCCAGACCCGTAACAGAAATTTAAAATTCATCATTTCAATTTCTGCCCGGCCGGGAATCGAACCCGGGACCTCTTGCGTGGCAGACCGGCTGTTGAACACTGAACCACTCATCGTCGTCAAATGTCAATATGACATTGCAAATGTATTTAATATGTAAAAAATTAACTTGTAACGAATGTTATTAATAAATTATGATTATGATTATAATTATGGCCAGCTGCAGCGCAGATCCCAAAATCCCATCCTTGTAGGTAACGAAGCTGTCAATAGAACAGATAAATACAAATAATAATATAATCAGACCGGTGATGCTCTTTGGCTGCGAGACTCGGCCAGCGCTGACGAAACACGTTCGCGAACTCCACGCCAACGAAATGAAAATGCTGCAGTGGATGTGCGGAGTTACGCGACTCGATCAAGTACGTAACGAGTAGATCCGTGGCAGCCTTGGCGTTAGGGATATCGCAGATAAGATCGAGGAGGTTCGTCTCCGCTGGTTTGGTCACATGTTGCGTAAGCCTCAAGGATACGTGGGAAATAGGCATTGGCGTATCTATGGCTATTTTTTTAGAATTTTAGCTCAATCGAGCTGGAATGAACATAATAAAAGAAGGAATAAATGAGCGAGCTCGGCGAGCTTGGGAGTTATGGTATCTTGGCTCATAAAATCCAGATGGTGGACGCGGCGGTTACTTAAACAAAACTTCGTTCAGCGATTTTTGAAAGGACAACAAATGAAACATTAAAATATAAAAGTCATAATGTTTTATGTTGTTGGTCAATAGGACTTTTGATCACATGACAATGAATTTGATCATTCCTTTTAAAATGTGCTCATTAAAGTTTTTATTTTCCAATATGTAACCGACGCGGTGCAGGTAGTGTAATTGTTTTAAAAAATGGGGACTCGAAATGTTTCGAATTTCGTCTCAAAGAGCTGAGGCGAACATAAGATAAGTAACAAAATAATGAAGGAGTGAGCTCTGAGTTTGTCTTAAAATCGCGGCGCAGGCGGTGTGTACCCACGAAATCCGATCCTGACTACACCGCGCGTCTACACTACACTCGTATAAGCCATATAAATATTGTATTCTTTGTTATTGACCACCATGTATGATCCAAAACTTGGTCCTGATCCGGTCATTTCTGCGCCTGTACAGGATCTGTGCCCTGTGCCTGGGCGCCGCTGGAACCGCTCTAGTTACGCTACTGGCGACGAGCCTCAATCAGAGCAAATACTGTTGGAGGCAGCATTCGACTTTGTGCCGTTCGTTGCAAGAATCTGTAGACGGGCCCGCGGTACTTGAATCAGCATAAAAAAATGTCCATCGGGGAAACATTTGACTATTTATTATTAACATGTGAACTAAAAAAATTCTCTTAGGTTGGATACTCTACTTTTGGAAAAATAACTCAATCTAGGTAGCTTCCATTGTAATTTTATTTAATTATAATTAAATGTGGTTGTCATTTGAAAGGCCTAAGTTTCCTGCTTTCAGTATTCGACTTTTTGTTTAAAAAAATGCAATACAAGCTGAAAAGAGCAAAAGCCAGGCAACCAACCTAGAGTTGAGGTTTTCCAATATATACCTTCCCATAACAAAGTTTTCAACCCCCCAGCATGTTGTGTTTAGTTGCACATAGCTCATCCACACTAATAAGTAGGTAGGTATTAAATTTTTTTGTCCCTTGCCATCATCGTCCTAGCGCTTATCCCCGCCTCTGCTACGGTCCACTAACTACCCATTCTTCGCCCGGTCTTCGACATCCTCGCATCATAAGCCGTTGGCTCTCGCATCCTACTCAACGATGTCAATTCATCGCTTCTTGGATCGCCCACGGGGCCTCTTTCCTGATACCGGTAAATTGTGCCCTGTAATTTTGCTTAAAAGTATACCTACCTACAATTAGTATAAGTTAAATGACAATGGCACTTAAGTTCACAAAAGTAATTGCTTACATTTAAGAATAGGCCATTCGGGTATAGTATTTGGGGGACTACGAGAATAAAGGATAAATTTTCTTAATATACAACACAAGTTATTATAAATCACCAAGTGGCAACACTCTTGCTTAAGGCGGAGTGCTAGGCCAAGTGCTACGCGGAGTGCTTGACGACGCAGTGTAGACCGGGCATGAAAGACCCGACGAAACGAGTTTAGTGAAATAATCAAAGGATTTGGTCTGACATTGAATAACTAATATTATTTTTAATGGCAACATTATTATGACATTTCGTGAATTACCTATCGGAAGAGAGAGGGCGCTGCGATACTTTTTCAGAAAGTTGTCTTGTGTTCTTGTGAATGAGAAAGTTGTAAATAATTTTCATTGTATTTTTGACGAAGCGCTTCTAATCAGTGAACAATCAGTAATAATAATTAAAAATAATTGAAAGTGAATCGATAAAGTGATGGAAGTCCTCAGTTTGTGTACTATATGAAACAAAAAACTATCATTACGCACGATACCCCAACGCCATTTTGAGGCGAAATTTTGTATCGTAAGTGCCAAGTATTTTGCAATATTTTTGGTTTTTGCCCTAGCAATCCGTGTACTGGTGCTAAATATCTGCAATAGTGAGTTTATACAGGATTCCCGTTACCGTTTTAGTGATATTGTGTGACAGCACTTTGGGTGGAGGTCGGAACTGATGCACTACGGTGGGTTGTGGCAGTATCCTACGGAGTCTTTGCGCTCGCACTAATCTAATTACCGTAGTTCTTTTTGGATTACAGTATTGGGGGAAAGGACTTTGTATAGGATTCGAGTGCGTGATGTTGCATGTAATACTACGGGTGTGTGTTTTGGCGTGTCTATTATCAGTTTCGTTTCCGACTGTCGCAGATAGCAGCCGCGGAGGATGGCCCGGGGCAACGGGAGTGCTCTAATTAACTGACGGACATAGCCGGCTCACAGCTGGCAAGAGCAGTATGTATTTATACCGACTAATCACACTTCACAACCATTTCACATTGTTATAGTGTAACATGGTACATATGGTCAGCCTAATGAAATTTGGCTTCACAAGCTGACTCCATACCATACAGATTTTAGTAACCAGATAGGAAATAATAAGAATAATTATACCACCACAATATTTTTTATTTCTTCTGTTTATGCCATTCCATTGATTTCAAAATCTTGAAAAGTCATGTCTAAACTGGTAATTTTCTTTCTTTCTTTCATAAGGACATATGATTCATTCTTTACAATAACTTGTAGGTGTTTTTTAGGCACTATAAAAATAATTCTTTCAAGAATATGAACCTACATTGAGTGAATTGACTACTGACATATTATTATCTAAATTAATTAATAAAGAAATGTGATTAGATAATATAAATAAAAACATTTTGCAGTTTTGGGTATAAACCTTGATTTAAGACTATAGGTTTTAAAACTCATGTGTAGAACTATGGTGGTGGTGACAATTTGACCAGAGGTATCTTCAAGTTAAATAACTCCAAGCATTAAATAGAAAAGCATGAAATATTGGTATCAAATAAATATCTTAACCATGGGGACAAACCAATGTGTGATAATGCATGTCAAATAAGAAATATAAAAGAAAGCATTAAATGGTTTTATTGATAAACTGGTTTAAGTATGTTTCAAGTTCATTAAATAAATAAGTGTGATGTTGTTTTGTTGAATTTTTTTATCATAGTCATCATAGGTTATAGCATGCACTTTGAAAGTTCGCTACTACACAAGTACACAAGTCAAGATATACTCAAGACGTTTGCGCAGATCAATAAATGTCTTTATATCACATATTCATTCCACTTGCATGATCAACTTATAATTGCAATTGACATGTGCTATGAATCAAGGTTGTATTACAATTTATCCAGCAAGCAATGGAATGGCTTGCTGGATAAATTGTAATTGTTTTATCATATTTATATACAGAATTATAGATTGAACAGCTGCAACAGTTGGAGGTGTCCCATTTTTTACAGTATACAAATTTGTGAGAACATCTTAGATGAGTAGTAAGCTAAATAAAAATTAGGAATAACATCCCTGTGCAACAATATTGTTAATATTATAGATTATCATAACACTATGCTGAAGGTGAAGGCTAACATAATACACCATTAATCATTAGAAATCATGTTGTATTTATTACATTAGTTGACATTGAAGATTTCTTGACCCCTTGTCTTACAGTGTGCATGCCTAAGTAGTGGTACAGAGGTTTTGGTTTGATTGGACTTTATTAAAAAAAAAAACAAGCCAATTCTATCATAACCATAAAAACTTCACTCTGTCAAAACTGGACCTCTTGTACTTGTAACAATCATAATATAACTTTCATTGTCATGATGGAAGTAATTTTAAATTCTCATTTCACTAAACACTCACCACCAACAATTGTAATACTTATTTACTGCATTCCTAATTCCAATAGTATTGTTATGTTTCAGACCAAAATGCCTCGTCCGGGCAGTCTTAAAGACCCGGACATAGCAGAACTGTTTAGCAAACATGACCCAGAGAAGATCTTTGAAGATCTCCGAGAGATTGGCCATGGTTCCTTTGGAGCTGTCTACTATGCCCGCTGCAATCTCTCCAAGGAGATTGTGGCCATCAAGAAGATGTCCTACTTGGGAAAGCAGAGTGAAGAGAAATGGCAGGATATCTTGAAGGAAATAAAGTGAGTAATCATTATTGAGATGTGGGGGCCAGGTAGCCCTTTTCACTCAAATATGGTTGAATTGGACAATGGCTGGGCCCTGTGTATACCCGTGAATGGGTGCTGCCTTGGTGGACTGGGTTAGTCTGGCTGTAGTTTTAGGTGGTTTTCTTAAGTATAATAAACACAAATATTATGTTGAGCACATTCCGACTCTACTTGGCATTGTCGGGCACTGACCTGGATCTGTCTGGTATTGTCGGGCACGGTCCGCCCGTTGTCGGCGAGTGGTTGTGCTCCGATCCTAGGCAGCCAATATATCACTGTGTGTTTCCTTCGTACTTTCCTACCTCTCTGACAATTAAAAGAGATATATAATGACCTACTCAATAAAGAAATTTAAAATTTTATGCTATAGAGATATTTGAACCATACTTGCCTGTTGCTCTAGGTATTACTGTCTTGCAGATTTTCATTCAGTTCAACGTAAATAGAAACACAATGTAGGTAGAAATTGCCCTGCGGCTCTTAATGCTCAAGTATTGGACTTTAAATACATATTAGCTATAGCAAATTTTACTCAAAGGAGGCACTTATTTTATTCCACAGATTATTTAGTTTGTATAAAAAATAAGTCTTGCCTCAATTTACATGTTCTTGTTACTTTTTTTTGGTCTTACAAAGATTTGTACCTTATAATTGGCCATATTTATTTCGTCTACCTCTGGGACCCTGACACTGGTTCAACCGTTAGGGCAATTATTTTAGAAAGATCTAATCGTGGTTTATGTTGTCCCTAACAGATTCTTGAAGCAATTGGAACACCCCAACACCATAGAGTACAAGGGGTGCTACAAGCGCGAGCACACGGCATGGCTCGTTATGGAGTACTGCGTCGGTTCCGCTTCGGACATTATAGAGGTATGTAAATGAGTATTTAGATAAGTTTTCCAAATGATGTTCCATAGAAGAGCGAAACACGTGTCGAGGTTCACTGGTGATAGTGATGAGTTCTGTGAGCGTGGTGAGACATTAAAGTCCCGCACTGCGAATGGCTCACCACATTGGGATCAAATCAAACGCTTGATACCATCAATAGAATTCTCCATTTCGCAGCGTCTACAGCATCCACACGTCGTAAGCCGTTTCGTCGGCGATGGAATGCTATCTTCGCTAACTCGAATGCTACTCTGTTTATGATTTGTTATCTCGCTCGCTCGCGAATGGAGTGAGGAGATGAAGTCATAAACCTATCGTAAAGAATTAGACGGCTGTTGCCCCCGCGGGACTTCTTTCCTGCTACCGGCAGGTACGCGATGTAGTGAGACTGGACATAGCGAGACTCGACGTGGCGCCGACATTTCGTTTAGGCAACTATTTCCAACGTACGGCTGAGGTTTACGCAGCACGTGACTAAGTCAGCGCAGGTGAGACTTCTCGATCTTATCCGCGATTTCTCAGATGCTCACGTTCGTTACTGTCATACATCCACCGCAACGTTTTCATTCAATTGGCGTGGAGTTCGCGGACATGCTTCGTCAGCGCCGGCCACGTCTAGCAACCATTGAATATCCCGGGCCCGATAATGCTCTTAGAGGAATAAATTATATTTTGTGAAATATTGTAGTATTCATTTGACATTAAATTATAGTGTCAGACTTAAAAATGTAATATCAAGGACTCCCATGTTCCGTGACAGTTATAGCTGGGGCTTATAAGGCGAAGTACTTTGTATGGTAAAATATGAGAGTAAGAGGCCAAATGCTTATGCAATTTTGGCTCATATACTAATTTTATCATCCGCCAGCGAAGGCGCAGCTATCACCTAGTCAGCACGTAGCATTAACGCCAATCGGGTCCTCGCTTGGGGTTGCAGTACCGGTACTGTGGGGAGACTGGATTCTCGGTACTGTGCAAACTCGGTACCTGGAATACCAGGAAGTTCGGTACTTTTCCGTACTGAGCATTTTAATCAAGAATTATTTCCACTCGTGTAAATCATACTTATTGTGCTCTACATATTCATCTGACCATTTTATAATCCATATAGTAATACGGACTGATATGACTGTACCTTACGTAACATATGTCTACTATGTAGGTATATAATTTTATGTACTTTGCTCACAGGTCTATAGCCTATTTTTGTTCGACGTTCCTTTTAACTCATTTCCTCCTCTTTTCAACTTCATTTCCTCCTGTTTTCAACTTCATTACCTTATTGTTCTTTGGTTAACGAACACAGTAAATTTAGTTTTATTGCATCATTCTTTTATTATTTTATTCGCCGGCAAAATAACGGCCTTTTACATCAATACACGTTAGATAATGCTTATAACAAAAGTACCGAAAGTACCGCGAAACCTGGAAAATTTCTGGAATGGAATCGCAGCATGGGTACGATCTTCAGACATGAAGGACCCACCTGAGAGAGAGATTAACGATCTGCTTGTACACAGTACCTTTGGGTGCGCAGACGAGACAGCACAGTGACGGATAGATATCTGTCAGAGGCAAAAGCCAACAGGTACGACATTCAGTCTCGACAGGCCATGGTTGGTCGAAGGTCTCAAAGCAGTCTCCGATTGGGACGAAGCCAATCTAGTAGCGTTTAGCTACCAAAATACAGGCATGTCCATTCCGTCTAACTCCGACTTTCCGGAATGTACCTGTGGAAAAGCAAATCAAAGGAGCCCAAAACTCGATAAAGTATTGTTTTCCGTCTGCAGTATCAGAGAAGGTCGCTGATACCATAATCGCATTGTCGTCTAACTTACCCAATGTGTGGGATTATGGTTCAACATTTTAATTCAATAAAATATTGGAAAGTGGGTCCAATACTGTGAACGTTCTAATGGAGTAAGGTGCTGGAACATAATTTGCACTCTAACATAACTGAATTTTGACTTAATGTTCCGCGTTACATTGTAAATGGTTTGGTGAGTTTTGTTTTCAGTTCACAATTTTTTTATTTATAATCTCGCTAGATAGATTACAAGCTCACGGTTGCACAATCTTGTCATAATTCCATTATTACACTATCTTTAATTTCCAACAACAAATGCTTCATATATTGGAAAGTGTGACTTATTTGTGCAAGTAATATTAAAAATCTGTTTGTGTCACTTCACAGATAATACCAAATATGTATGCATATGTTAAGACAACGACCTATTAGAACTGTACTGGTCCTGACGTCACGTAAAAATAACGCTCATGACAGTAGTTGATTATCATACCACTAATTTTTTAGCTTACCTAAAATAAACCATTATCTCAATGTAATACTAAAAAAAGACAATTTATAACAATATTTCCATATTAGGTAAAAACAATACTAACCGTGGTAACAAACCCGATAATGTGTAGTGAAAGTGTAGTGAATAACCACGAAAGTCTTAAAACCTATATTATAACAATATTATTAGAGAAGAATGTCAAAAAACTTTGTCAACTAAATTGAAGTAATAAAATAATAATATTAACCTTTTTAAAACCGGCACTGCGGTCACGGGTCACGAAACGTGACCCGTGACAGTCTAACTAGATAGAATTAGATGCTTTTCAACTGTGATGGCACCAGAAAAGTTCACCTTCTACGTATTCCATTGTATTATGACAACATCACTATATATAAAACAAAGTCTCACGCCCGCGCCGCGCCGGGTCTGTCTGTCTGTTTTTCTTGCGGTTTTCACAGACAGAGTGACTGACCCGTGCGAAGCCGGGGTAGGTCCCTAATCAGAGAATAAAAATAATGTTGTAGTAGAATTTAAATGCATAACAAACTTATCAATCAAAACTGGATCACAAAATTTTGTTATCTGAAGCATTGTCGATAGTAAATGTTGTGTTTAACTTAACATTTGAAAAGACAGATAAATATTTGCATCTCCAAAATAAATATTCGTGCTACATCTTACTTCACTTACGAATTGTGTTTATTATTGATTTAAGTCAATATTTGTAAATAGATATGCTTATTATTGGCCGTGTGGTGTCCGGCGGAGTAGAATAGCACCAACCACTTACACTAATGGGTGTCGTACAAGGCGACTAATGTTTTCGAGGCAAAAGATCAAGTCTCCGTAGTCTGGAAAATGGGCAGCAGCATTTTCCATTGTTATATTTAAACACTGCGATCTCCAACCCGGCTGCCAAGTGTGGACCGATTACCTAGTAAAGATCGCAGGTACCAGCTGGAGATCGCAAGGCACAGGACCGGTCTTTGTGGAGATCTCTGGGGGAGGCCTATGCCCAGCAGCGGGCGTCTTTCGGCTAATATGATGATGATGATGATATTAATTTCGCCGACGAGACGACGTTATCACATACATTATCATAGTAATGTTGTAATGCAAATATACGATTAGTCTGTGCAAAATATCATACAGATATTAGTAATATTGACGGACGAACGGCCCAGTTAAAATTATTTTAATGGGAATAAATATTTTATTTGATTGGATAGAGATCAACGAATGATCGGCCATATTAAAATAATTTTTTTGAAATAGTTATTTTATTTGTTTGGATTGAGATAAGTTTTCTAGTTTCTAATGGACAAAGTCATAAATTTAAAATTTCTTTCGCGATTATGATGTTAGAAATGGGGTAAAAAGCTCAACAATAGCCAGCGTTGGCGCTCCTGTGTTAGGCGTCGTAGGTTCTCATCGAGGCACTCTCGCTTTGCTCATTCACCGCGCGTAAATGCAAATTACTATGCGTTATATTTGTGATCTCTTATTGTTTCTTTCAATTGTGTTTTTTTTTACCACGAAGGTGGCAAACAAGCTTACCAGCACTTACTATGGTAAGCAGTCACCGGAGCCTATGGACTTTTGCCCGGTATAGCCTTGCACTCTGTAAAACCTTTTCACCTTTCTTGAAGTACTCTCCAGGCAGCTCATTTGTATACTACCCCACATTAATCCACGGTATATATTTTCTTATATACTAACCGTACCCCGCGGTTATCACCCAGGCGCAGTTCGGATCTCTGTAAAAATACAACTACTCCGTGCGATCCTGTCATTTTTCCGCGTTGAAATAGGCTATGGCACTTTGGAATAATGTAGTTTTCTATTAGTGACCGATTTTTCAAAATCGGTTCATTGTAGTTTCGAAGATTACCCCCCAACATGCAAACTCACAAACTTAGGAAAATCTTTATAATATTAGGTTCTGCCATACTAGCCGTTCTCAGCGGCTTTCACCCGCGAGCATTTCGGATCTCTGTAAACAACATTCGACTTTTCCACGGGACCCTATTATTTGTTCGAGTTAAAAAATATCCTATGTCGTTCGGGATAACGTAATTTCCTACTAGTGAAAGAACGTTTAATATCGTTCCTGTAATTTTAACCGCCGACGAAAGAAGGGGTTATGAGCTTGACGTGTGTATCTATGTGTCTGTCTATGGCACCCTGCCCGATGGACAGCTTTGGATGCGGTTTTCTTCGTTTAAAAGCCAAATTAATCAAAATCGTAAGAAGTTTTGTTTCATTAAAATTGGTTTAGAAGTTCAGAAAATATTTGAGTGTAAACCAAATACTTGGTAAATACTGGGAAAAATAAAACAGTTACTTACTAGTTTATAAAATACTTATAATATAATAGATAGTAAGAAAAAAAGGCTAGGCAGGGCAAAAGTAGGTGTACGCGAACGAACGCGCGCCGGGTCCACTAGTCTTATATCAAATTGTTAAAAGCCAAATACAAACGGTCGAATAAAATACGGGTATCGAAAAAGGAGCTTATTTAGTTGAATTCATAAAATTCAAAGTGACGTAATATCAAAAGTCCTGCGTAATCGAACGATAACATGGTTCTGGTTAGTTAATTAGACCAGGAAAATTAATAATATTATTCATCAGCTAGTTGCTATGTAGGAATATTAAAATAGATTTCGGTTCTACAAGTTTTTGTTAGTGTCAAAGTGTTCAAATATTATAAACTAAAATAGACTTAATCTGGAGGTTAAATGATAATAGTAACAGGATCATTCAGGCTCGGCGTCTTCCGCAACACGACGTGCAGTGCTTCACACAGTGGCCCCGATGGGAACTTTTGACCTAAAATGTTTCTTCTAAAAATATCTTGCATATTCATGGATACAAACCCTGAAAATATTTACTTGTGTCGTATGATCTACCTACGAGCCAAGCCGTCTTAGCAGCTACATTGTTGATTGCTATTTGTATTTTACTTTTCCATCTGAAGGGGTACTCCACGAATTCCACAGCCAATTTCAAAATTCCATTACAAATCTTAGGTGCACAAGCGTCCCCTGCGCGAGGAGGAGATAGCGGCCATATGCGAAGGCGTGGTCTGCGGGCTCTCTTACCTGCACAGCCTGGGCCGCATCCACCGAGACATCAAGGCCGGGAACATTCTGCTCACTGAGAACGGAACCGTGAAGCTGGCGGACTTCGGCAGCGCCAGCATCAAGTGCCCAGCCAACAGCTTCGTGGGCACGCCGTATTGGATGGCGCCAGAGGTCATACTCGCCATGGACGAGGGCCAGTACGATGGCAAGGTCAGTAGTTTCAAGCCCGAGAGTCGCTCGTCTCTTCGTTCTAAGTTAAGGATAACTCACGCACGTTACACCGTGCCGGGTCCGAGCCGAGTGTCGGCTGTAATTTGGACGGAGCACGGTCAAATAATATCCCATATCTTTTGTATGGACATGCTCATGCTATACCGAGGGGCGACCGAACCGAACTCGGTTGCCCATCGGAACGCAGACAATGGTATCATGAAATGTTGACCAAAACATGCTAATTCTTAAGACTAATTAGTCCTAATTAATATTGTATCAAGTAATATTGACAAAGAATTCCTATCAGAGGCTCGACGTTGCGGAAATCTGCAATACCAAATATATTTAGGTTTACCTTTACCGCACTTTAACTCTAATTTGGTCCGTCAGTTCTCTCCAGAAGTCTATTACTCTCTGTGGACGTTCGCAGGCTTCTCCGACGGATCCTGTACCCAGAGACCTTAGGCTTTGTACCCATTAGTCCAACACACTCTAGGACCACATCGGCTTCATTGTTTTAGCTATCCCAAGCACATGCGGTTGTCTGTAGCTCCGTCACTGTACTACTACTGTATACTATTTACAAGAACCGTGAACCGTAGTGTGATACCAAGTATGTTGCAGGTGGACGTCTGGTCCCTGGGCATCACGTGCATCGAGCTTGCCGAGCGCAAGCCACCATACTTCAATATGAATGCAATGTCCGCACTCTACCACATCGCACAGAATGACTCGCCTACACTTCAAGTGAGTATTACTTACTTTTTCATATTTTCATATTGATTTAAAAGCGATGTATGACCTATCACGAGATGTTATAGTATTTACGACGGTGCCCCTGGAACCGGTGTTAAGAACATCAACAATCAATCTGCTAATTCAATAAGTAAATTGTAGCCGTTTCGTGGATATCTCTTTTAGGAGTCTTAATTCCTTTAGTTTAAAAAAGGCTTATGTGACACTAGTGTAGTCCTATTACTAACATAACTTTCAGATTCGGTATACAAAGATTACGCTCTAAAAGTAATTAACTATAATTTTAGAAGTTAAATGTGTTTTGTTTAGTCTATATGGATTCGCATGGCCATATTGGTGAGGTACAGTCGGCCAAAAATGTGGTCTACCGCGTTTTGCACGTCACATAAAACAGGAAGGTTGATTTCCCCCCTTGGCCTTCGTACGACAAAAACCAATTGTAACAGGTGTTGTATAGAATTACAGGCTGTAATAATCCGGTTGCTTAATTTTCGTACGTTATCGTTGAGTCTACTTATAAGAGGATTCATAATTTTTTCGTTGATCCCACTAATGTCATTCGTTGAGTGTGATGTGAAGAGGACACGAATTAGATATATTTTTTTATGTTAAACGGCAGACAAACAGGTCACCGCCGCCTGTAGACATCAGCAACACCAGGGGAGTTACCATAGCGTTGCCCGCCTCTGAAGCGACCTCTAATATACCTCTTGAACGATCCCATGTCATAGTCCAAAAGAAACACTGTGTCTGGGAGCTCATTCCATTAATTTTTGTTATTGACCTTACGAAGGCGATATAAACATTTCCAAGAAATCGTGTTGAGAGGCTGAGGTTAATTGTTTTAGGAACTGGAAGCAACATTGTTTATTTTTCAATTGTAACAATAAGTGATTCATTTCTAAAACAATAATTCAGAGATGTTAGGTACAATACAATAGGTCAGATAAGCAATGTTGATACTGTAATCAACGAATTGGATATGTAACTCGGTGATCCAATGATCAGTACTATAATTCGGTGATTTACCAGTACTTTGGGTCTCAATAAAACTGATACTTTATATTCTAATCAGCGTGTGATAGATTCACTATTGCACACAAAATAACAAAAAAATAAAATTTAACAGGTCTTTTCCAACATTGTGGCCAATTGCGGCCTTATCGCTACAAGCGATCTCTTCCAGGCAACCCTTGTCTAGAAAGAGAAAAAGATAAACATGAGTGAGACAAGCAACAAAAATAGCATTAATCATCTAGGTAAATACTATGAGGAACGTCGGTGGCCGAGCGGTTGAGTATCCAATTTGTAAACGAGAGGAATCCCGCTGCAATCATGTACCAATGACTCTTTTCTGTGTTATGTATGTTTTAGTTGAATTCTAACCGATAGTCTTACAGTGAGAGAAAACATCGTGATGAAACCTGCAAATTCAGGCAACTGAATCCTGAATTTGTTACCATGATCCAATCTGGTCAGATTCCCCTGATAGCAGGGTCACGGAGGTCAGATGGTAGTCGCTCCACTGTAATTACCTCATAGCCAAATCATGGTTAATGGTTAAGGCGGACCCCGGGCCCTCGTGCTCGGGAGCACAATCAGAACATTAACGCCTAAATTTCTTTTTAATATAGGTAAATACTATACTATAAACTAAAAATGAGCTGACTTCCACATATTTTAATTCACCAAAATAACGTCCTCTGTTCACAAGTGGTGATAGCTCATGTTAAGAAGTTATTTTTAAACACTTTCAATGATTTATATGCGCTAAAATATTAACCATTTTCAGTATCAGTATATCAGTAAATTATTAGATAATACCAAAGGTTACAGTAAGCTGATGGGTTGTTTGCGTAACCTTGCTCCTGAGCGACTTGAGAGGAGAGTGACATTGGGTTATTGCTCCTCGGGGAAATACGTTAGTGGCCCAAAACAATTTCGCCTTGCGAGGCGGACGCCTTCCTTATTTTGTCTACATAAATTGGATTATAAATTGTGGACGTTATTTTCGCCTCAGGCTTGTGTAAATACTCAAGTACAGCTCTAGGCTGCTGTGTTTCTTATTAACAATGGGCTTCTAAGGTTGAATAATTAATCATTTGATTAGCTCTGTAGACATTCTTTTTTGGTTAAAACCAAGAGTGTTTACTTACAAAATACAAGTTGATTGCATAATTGCTATCTTTCTTCACAAACTCCGCCTGTCCCTGCATTCTGTTTCGATGGTCGTGTGGCTTCAATGTGGTATGTGCCTATCTATCTCTACGGGAAAAGGGCGTGATGGTATGTACAGGTATCGGCCATAATATCCTATCGTATTTACTCACACGCGTGAGAGTGAGACGACGCTCTGCGAAGCTGAACTAGCCGTTGTGCATTATTTACGGCCGATACCTGTATATATGTGGCGTCAGTATGTTGTTTAATTGATACAAATTATTCTCAACCTCGGAGGTTAAGCATAATGACAAAATCTCAATATTATATGTATTGGCTATGTTCAACAGTAGACAAAGTCAGCAAAGCTTTTTAATTTTATGTACGCTTTGTTCATAATTAGTTCTTTGTTTTTTTTTTTTCTGGACCTAATTATCATATCGTGGTGTCTACGTCTCGTGTCTCTTTCTATAGGGCAAAGCACACCACTCCCTCACAGTCACCCGGTGACCCGTAAGCTCATTTATCTTCCGCTAGAATAAAAAGAAATGCCACTTATCGTTCCAGGCACCCGAATGGACGGACACATTCCGCTATTTCGTGGAAGCGTGTCTCCAGAAGAATCCTCAAGACCGGCCGTCCTCCACCAAGCTGTTGTCCCATCCGTTGGTGACGAGGCCGAGGTCGCCCAATGTGCTGGTGGATCTCATACAGCGCACCAAGGCGGCTGTCAGAGACCTGGACAACCTAAACTACAGGAAGATGAAGAAGATACTCATGGTGGATGGGGATAATGAGAGCGCTATCGGTGAGTTTTTGAGAGGTTTTGTTTGTGTTGGTTGTGTGGGTGAAGGAACGTCGGTGGCCGAGTGGTTCAGGTATCCGACTCGTAAGCGAGAGGTAACGGGTTCGAATCCCACTGCGGCCATGTACCAATGTCTCTTTTCTGAGTTATGTACAATAGTTGAGTGCTAACCGATGCTCTTGCGATGAGGGAAAACTTTGTGATGAAAAAAAACTGCACATTCAGGCGACTGAATGTGGAACCGTGATCCAATCTGGCCAGGTTCCCTTGGTAGCAGGGTCACGGAGGTCAGATGGCAGTCGCTCCACTGTAATTATCTGATTAGCCGATTTGTAAATCATGGTCAAGGCGGATCCCAGGCTCTCGTGCGCGAGAGCACAACCGGGACATTAACGCCAAGATAACTTTTTTTTTTGTTTGCGTGAGTGAATCTTACATTTTATAAAGACTGGTTTGCTGTTGAAAATAGTGTTGACTATCAGTCAATGTAATGAGCCGCCATCGTCGACGTTGACTTTCAGTAATGGTGTTAAATGTTTTGTCGGCCGGGCGACAGGTCATTGACACTTGGAAGTTAAGAAGGAATCTTAGAAGGATGCGGATTGTTATTTTGTTTGCGTTATCTTCTAATCTATACATAGTATAAAACAAAGTCGCTTTCCGCCGTCTGTCCCTAAGTATCTATGTACGCTTAGATCTTTTAAACTACACAACTGATTTTAATGCGGTTATCAACAATAGATAACAGTGATTCAAGAGGAAGGTTTATAAGAGAGAAAAAAGGGTATGTAGGGGTTAAGTAACAAAGTCCAGGTTAGTAACAGCCTGTTTTACCAATTACTGATAAGTTCCCGATATCATAATTGACAGATATCTGTGATTCCGTATCTTTCGTATTTATTTATTATTTGAAAAATCAACAGCTGTTGTAAATTTAAGTATCAGAAAACCAATTACAGATTTTCACAGATAAATATATTATCGGTTACATAATCGATTTTAACCGAACTTTTTTCTCCAATATAACTATTACAAATAAAAATATAATCAATTACAGCAGTTAGTACTCAGTACTCAGTCATCACAGACATATGTCAAAGATATATTTGGAACATATCAGTAGATGGTAATACAGGCTGTTACTAACCGTTTACGGACGCAAGTTGGGCGCTGCAAATACTCTGGCTAAGTAGGGCTTTATCGACCAGTCACAGCAGCCACTGTGGAGCTCCATCCCAAACCATGGAGCATCTGCTCTCTTGTCCTCTTTGTCCTGCTACCTGCACTAGGGAGGAACTGTTCCTGGCGACTGATAATTGATGATTAAACGAACTTACCTTTACGTTAAGTTTCACTTCTACTGATCGCCATCTCCGCACAAATAACGTACATTGTGCTGGCTCGCGCCTGGAAATAGCGTTTTAAATCTACCGGCCAGGCCGTTATCCAAAATATAATGCGTAGACGGCCGATCAGTAGAAGTGAAACTACATGGTGTATTACTAGTATCTTCGAACGAGGCTCTTCGAGTCATGCCGTTGCCGTGGTCGACTACTGGGAAAGCCAGATCTAGAGTCGCAAATTGACTCGACGAAGAAGAAAAAGTAACGTTTACCGTTTTACGTTCGCAGGTGACAACGAGGAGACCGCAGAGGAACGTTCGGGCGGCGACAGCTCCAAGTCCAATTCGGCGACTTCGGAGCATAGCGCGGCCGGTGCTTCCAGCCAGAGTTCTTCTTCGGGTAGCCTCCGGCGGCGCCCTAGGCCGGTGAGTGGATTGGATTAGATTCTTTTAGATATATAATGTAAGGATTGAAAAAGGAAACTATATAGCCCATAGAATTGATGCGCAATGCGGCGAAAGGATCCTCCATAGATTTGACGAAACATACATGCGCCGACAAGTCCTATAGAAGGAATGAGTGAACTTGAAAGGTGACAGGAATAGGTGGCACAAACCAAGTGGAGAAAATCACCAGTGGACTATAAAAAATGTGCCCTTTTTGTTCTGGTTTTGGTATCGCCCAAAAAGGTTGTCAGAACAATCATGCCAGCAATAGCCAGAGCTCCTCGGGCAGCCTCCGGCAGCGCCCTAGACAGTTTAGTGAATTCGATTAGATTCCTTTATTGCCCGAAATGCAAATACCATTTGTTAGCAGCAGTAAAAACAGACAAAAAGCAAAGTGGGGCAAAATATGGTCAAGGAACGGTCGGATGGTGACTGCCTCACAACTAGGCGCGGAAAAGGAACTAACATAACCAATAGGGAAACAATACTTAAGAAAAGACAATGACGCCCCCTGACCGTCATTAATATGGTTGTCTTTTTCTACTGAAAATCATTCATTTAAACTTAAACTCTAGACATATGTTGGCTTTGAGAATATATAATATTTTCTCTTTTTAGCAGATGAACGCGAACCATCACGGGCAACCGCAACCAGTGCAGTCATATTCGCATCTCAACCACCAGCATTCGCCCCACTCCACCAGGTATGTAGCGACTTTTATTTAATGGTAACTTAGTTACATTCAGGACCTGTTACACTTGCTGGTGTCAAAGTTTCAGATCTGGAGTCTATCCACAAGTTATTTAAGAAGACTATAATATTTAAATCTGGCTGGTTCAGTGTCTCATAGCTTGACAGTTATTTCAAGAATTTGCCTGCCAGTACAGTATATTTTGACGACCTGAGTGGTTCAGTGGTCAACATGCCAGTCAGCCACGCAAGAGGTCCCGGGTTCGATTCCCGGCTGGCAGAAATTTAAATGATGAATTTTTATTTCTGTTACGGGTCTGGGTGTTCTATGTGTAATAAGTATGTATTTAAAAAAAAAGTACGTATATAAGTAGTATATCAGTTAGCTAGCACCCATAGTACAAGCTTTGCTTTGTTTTGGGGCTAGATGGCGCTGTGTGAATTTGTCCATGATTATTATTATTATTTATCAGAAGATCATAAAATAAAAATCTGTCACATCTGTCAGATAACTTCTGGATCGGCAATCTGGAACTTTATCAGCAGGTGGTGATACAGGCCCTTAGTTTTTAATTAGATTTAAGTAAATGCTTATTTTTTTGTAGCTTGCTCGGTAGAAAAATTTGCATGCTAACTTTGTATATATGGTAGATGTATAAGTTCTGCGAGAGGCAGTGAGAGCTAAATGAAAAAGCTATGGACTCAAACTTTGTTTCACCCCCAGAATTTCCATTCATTTGCCAAATGGACTTTCATGTTCCCACAAGTAAAAAATTTTTTTCAGTAAACGCGATATTAACGATAGATTATTATTGTATACAAAAAAAAAAAGATTTAACTAACGTACCTAGAGTACGTTAGATAAATCATTTTCTTGTAACTGAAGCATGCTTCCTGGTCACTCTTCCCTCAGCAGTTTGTACAAAGTAGACCCTCAGCAGACCGCACTCTCACCGCTTCCCGTACCCACCTAGCGCACGCACACACAACTATCCGTAGTAGTAGCAAGCTTGGCACGTGGCACGTTTCAGACGCAAGTGGCTTTACTCATGTTGCTGTTTCGTACGCAGAGAGGGCGAGAGCCCCCTGCCAGCCCACGAGGACTACGTGAATCGGGACGCGTTGCGCGACTACGCGAACCGCGACTCGCTATGCGACGACTACGGGGACGACTACGCGAACAGAGAAGCGATAAGGGAAGCGCAGAGAGAGAGGGAGCGAGAGAGGCAAGCGAGCGAGTATAGGGAGTACGTGAACGCGCCCGGAGCGTGGCACGACGCGGGTGACGATAATAGGAACACCCAGCGGCGACTGCAGGACAGGAATCGTGAGTTTTGTGTTCCTTATATTTAATACGATTTATGTATTTATCACACGTTATTTTATTTGTTTAGATGGATAGCGATTTTTTGCCCTTTACAGTTTTTGACAGAAAAATAAATTGTGTGTCATCATCGCAGGCCATAACAGTCCACTGCAGGAATTAGGGGTCCGACGAAAGGGAAGGTTATTGCCGTAATCTCCACGCTTGGCGGGTTGGAGATCGTAGAGTTATAAATATAACAATGGGAAATGCTGCTGCCCATTTTCCAGCCTACGGAGACTCTTGATCTTTTGCTACGAAAACATTAGTCGCCTTATACACTCACGAGTGTAATGCCAGACACCATACGGGCTAGGTAGAGACATGCTATATATTTTGATCTAACTTACACTATAATTACGAACACGATTGCCAAATGCGGAGATCACGTCAAAATCTATAACATAGAGAAGACTCAAGTCCAGCAGTGGTCTAGCTATTCTGTTTTGGCCTTGCTATTGGCGTCAATAAAAAGCTTAGTGACTTTACACAGAAATGACGTTATCCGATGCACGTTAGGCGACGGCGTCGCGGCGTCTGACAGCTATTTTGTGAAACTTTTGTAAATATATGGCGGTGGCCGCACTACAGAGCGATTTGTGGCGGTACAAAATTCATCATTATCTAGTCGCAGTCGCATAAGCAGTGCGGTCACAGGCCAGCAGAACCAAGACCATAGATATAATGTAAGAATCGAAAAAGGAAACTACATATTACGTAGAACTGATGGGGTAGAATTGATGGGAAATGCGGCGAAAGGATTCACATGTGGATTTCAAGTAACATGCATGCGCCGACGAGCTATATGGAAGGAATGGGCGAACTTGCAAGATTATGGTTATCATCATCGTATCAGCCGAAAGACGTCTACTGCCGGGCATAGGCCTCCCCCAGAGATCTCCACAAAGCCGGTCCTGTGCTTTTATCAGGTCGTCGGTCAACCTTATGTGAGGCCTACCTAATTTCCGGTACGTGGTCGCAACTTTACTGCCCCATGGTTATAGATGGCACAAACTCAGTGGAGCAAATCACCATAGTGGACCACCATATGATAACTATTGCCATTTTTGTTATTTTAGTTAACCCGCTATCAAAATTTGGCAGAACAATCTTGCATTATTCATTAACTGAGTCACGCATTACATTCGACAGGCATCAGCAACAACGTGGAAGCACTGTCGTTGGTGTCGGAGCTTGGCGCCAACAATTTCGCCACCATCCGGACCACCAGTATTGTCACCAAGCAGCAGAAAGAGCATAACCAGGTTAGCCATGGCATAAATTTCTTTTTTATGTTATACGGCAGAACAGCCGGCCGCCTAATGGAAAGTGGTCACCACCGCCTATTAACATCAGCAACACCATGGTATTTTTTTCTTTTTATACCACTTAGGTGGCAAACAAGCTTGCGGCCTGCCTGATGGTAAGCAGTCACAGCAGCCTATGGACGTTTGCAATACCAGGGGCATCACTCACGCGATGCTGACCCCGAAAGTTACCAGTGCGTTGGCCGCCTCTGTAGCGATCTCTATATACCTCTTGAACGATCCCATGTCATAGTCCAAAGGGAACACTAATTCATTTACAAGAACGCCACGTGAGGGATATTAAGCGGCAGGAAATTTATTTGCTTCAAAGAGGAAAAAAATTACAACAATTACACAAAATATTCTGTTTAGCGGAAAAATTATTCCTTACTACACAATCACAAAAATAAAGAGGATCGTTTGATATTTGAATTTTAATTTTGAATTTGATAATGACATTTAGGTATTCTGCCATGATTCAGCCTTCTTCATCGCGCCTGGGCACCCGACAAAAAAATTTAAAAAAAAGTGTTTTTTAAAATTTCATATACTGGCGTGAAAAAAGTGTATCCTTAAACGACTGTTTTCGAATATCTAATTGGAACATGACGCTATGAGTGTAGATAAAGTAAACAACGGCCCCGTTTTCCCCCCAGGAAATGCACGAACAGATGTCTGGCTACAAGCGTATGCGGCGCGAACACCAAGCGGAGTTAGTGAAATTGGAGGAACGTTGCAAGGCAGATGTGGACGCGCACAAGGCACAGCTGGACCGAGAGTACGATGCACTGCTGCAACAGCTGTCCAGGGACCTGGAGAGGCTGCAGGTGACTGTACAATTTTATGCATATGGCTGCGGTGTGCCTAATGTTATAACATTAAATTCGCCTGTTACATTACCAGACATAAATGTGTTTCTGATTTAACTAAATGCTGTTACACCTGGAATTAGTGAACGTGACCGCTACACTAGTATACACACGGCTACAGAGATGTGTCCCGCTCTCCGAGAGCTTGCTATGAATTACTATAGTTGAGCTTGGAAAGCTTAAATAGGCTTTGGACGGCAGGAGTGTAGTCTCGAGTTGAGGGCAAGTAATTGACGAAAATTATACAAAGCCATTTGCCATTTCCCTGACAGAAAGCAATAATTGTAGCATGCATGTTTGCAACACATGGGGAATCTCGCCTGTTGTCGATCCCGTACCACGATTAGTATTGTTTTTAACTCGATATTTCGACGCAGTTTCATGCGTCAGGGTTACGAGTAGACTGGTGCCGCTGCGTGAAGTCGCTTCTAAGGGCAGACATCGGTCCACCCTCTTTGAGATTAGACGATAATATGTGTAGTGTCCGGAAGACGCAGCGTGGGTAGGCCTCCCACGGGTGGACCGACGACTTGGTAAAGTTCGCAGGTACCAGATGCGGAAGGCACAGGGCCGGCCTTTGTGGAGATCTATGGGGGAGGCCTATGCCCAGCAGTGAGCGTCTTTCGGCTGATATGATAATGCTGATAAAATATTTGTATAATATACTAAATAAGTCCTCTTGGCGCTTACACTAATAATATCATTGTTTAGTTGTTAAGTTTGAGTGGTGGTAGATTTCGATTTATTTTTTAATTGAGCGCGATCGATTCTATTGTGAACGTAAGTTTGCCTGTTATTGGATTTACATTTAATTGTTTAACATATTTCATGTAATATTTAAATGTGACAAAACGTGTAAATCTGATGGCAAATAAAATAAATAAACAGCGACGCTGCAGATATGTTTGTGACAAATAAATATGAAACGATAATGTGACCTTTTTAGACCTTGTTAGCAAATAAAATAAAGAAATGATGTGTAGTGGTAACCGTACCTGCTGTCCGCAGACGAAGCACGCCCAGGAGTTGGAGCGTAAGCAGAAGCAGAACGCCGCCACCGAGAAGAAGCTGATAAAGGACATCACGACGCGTCAGGAGCAGGACAGAAAGGTGTTCGACACGAATCGCAAACGCGAGTACAAGGCGAACAAGGAGCGCTGGAAAAAGGAGCTCAGTATGGATGACGCCACGCCCAAGCGGCAGCGGGATGCCACGTTGCAGTGAGTCGGATGTTTTATTTGTATTTGTTATTTACTATTGGACCCGCGACTTCGGTCGCGGGGCGCCATACACTTAAATGACCTTCCCTTTTTTCTTGCTTATAAACCTTGCCTTTGAATCTATTGTTGAAAACCACATTAAAATCCGTTTCGTAGTTTAGAAGATCTAAGCGTACATAGATACAGATGGCGAGCTTAGTTTTATTCTATGTACCTATGTATTGCTCTCGTCAAGTGTACCGCAGTACCCTTACGACTGCTGAACAAAACGACTAGTCTTTTACAAACAAACGTTACTGACACTGCGTTTTGTATAGTGAGATAGCGTTCTAGTCTTGGGAGAGGGTTATGTTGACCAGAGTACATTACCATTCCAATAGTATGATTGCATTTTTACTGACGATTGGCGGTGTTCACGCCTGCCTTCTTATTATAAAGACGCTAAATTCATGAGCTAGGTGTACCTCTTCAACGATCCCATGACATAGTCCAAAGGAAACACTGTGGCTGGTAGCTCATTCCACATCCGAATGGTACGAGCGAGAAACGTTCTTTCGAACCTTCGCGTGGTAACCAACAGAAGGTAGTTCGATAACGGAATTATGCTGTGGGCACCAAATCGAAAAGTTCCTCAGAACACAGGGAGCCAAATTACCTTAGATAAGCCAATGGTTAACCAAAGCGGTAACTTGCTTGTTTGTATGGGATCGTCGACAATTCGTACGGCATGTCTCTGTACGGATTAAGCAGGTTGGTTGTCTGCTTATTTGTCACTGAAGTAAGGTTGTTCTGTCCGCTGCAGGAGGATTAAGTCGGTCGGTTGTTTGTTTATTTGTCACCGAACTAAGATTGTTCCGTCCTCTCCAGGTTCCAGAAGGACAACCTGAAGCAGGCGGAGGCGGCGGAGGAGGCGCGGCTGGTGCGCGCGCAGCGGGAGCACCGCGAGCTCGAGCTGCGGCGCTTCCAGCGGCGGCGGATGCTCGCGCTGCACCACAAGGAGCAGGAGCTGCTCCGGGAGGTCGGTACACCACTGTAGGGACGGCCGGGGCCGCAGCGGGAGCACCGCGAGCTCGAGCTGCGGCGCTTCCAGCGGCGGCGGATGCTCGCGCTGCACCACAAGGAGCAGGAGCTGCTCCGGGAGGTCGGTACACCACTGTAGGGACGGCCGGGGCCGCAGCGCGAGCACCGCGAGCTCGAGCTGCGGCGCTTCCAGCGGCGGCGGATGCTCGCGCTGCACCACAAGGAGCAGGAGCTGCTCCGGGAGGTCGGTACACCACTGTAGGGACGGCCGGGGCCGCAGCGGGAGCACCGCGAGCTCGAGCTGCGGCGCTTCCAGCGGCGGCGGATGCTCGCGCTGCACCACAAGGAGCAGGAGCTGCTCCGGGAGGTCGGTACACCACTGTAGGGACGGCCGGGGCCGCAGCGGGAGCACCGCGAGCTCGAGCTGCGGCGCTTCCAGCGGCGGCGGATGCTCGCGCTGCACCACAAGGAGCAGGAGCTGCTCCGGGAGGTCGGTACACCACTGTAGGGACGGCCGGGGCCGCAGCGGGAGCACCGCGAGCTCGAGCTGCGGCGCTTCCAGCGGCGGCGGATGCTCGCGCTGCACCACAAGGAGCAGGAGCTGCTCCGGGAGGTCGGTACACCACTGTAGGGACGGCCGGGGCCGCAGCGGGAGCACCGCGAGCTCGAGCTGCGGCGCTTCCAGCGGCGGCGGATGCTCGCGCTGCACCACAAGGAGCAGGAGCTGCTCCGGGAGGTCGGTACACCACTGTAGGGACGGCCGGGGCCGCAGCGCGAGCACCGCGAGCTCGAGCTGCGGCGCTTCCAGCGGCGGCGGATGCTCGCGCTGCACCACAAGGAGCAGGAGCTGCTCCGGGAGGTCGGTACACCACTGTAGGGACGGCCGGGGCCGCAGCGGGAGCACCGCGAGCTCGAGCTGCGGCGCTTCCAGCGGCGGCGGATGCTCGCGCTGCACCACAAGGAGCAGGAGCTGCTCCGGGAGGTCGGTACACCACTGTAGGGACGGCCGGGGCCGCAGCGGGAGCACCGCGAGCTCGAGCTGCGGCGCTTCCAGCGGCGGCGGATGCTCGCGCTGCACCACAAGGAGCAGGAGCTGCTCCGGGAGGTCGGTACACCACTGTAGGGACGGCCGGGGCCGCAGCGGGAGCACCGCGAGCTCGAGCTGCGGCGCTTCCAGCGGCGGCGGATGCTCGCGCTGCACCACAAGGAGCAGGAGCTGCTCCGGGAGGTCGGTACACCACTCATCATGGTGCTAATGTCCCGGTTGTGCTCTCGTGCACGAGGGCCCGGGGTTCGCCATGATCATAATCCAGCTTTTGGCAAATCAGATAATTACAGTGGAACGACTGCCGTCTGACGTCGGTGACCCTGCCTACCAGTGGAATCTGACCAGCAGTGCTATTGGCTAACTCAGTTAGCAACTGAATTTGACACTAGGTAATTCTATACTACGGCATCTACGTTGGCCACTGGCTATAGCGTCTACCAAATTAAGAGTAGTGTAAGATTTTTATGTCACATTCATTTTGTCCACTGAGAGCCAATAACCTCACTGGTGGATTTTTGATGATCGAAAAACTTTTCTTGCTCATGCAGGCAGCGCGACTATGGATGTATCTCCTTACAAAATACACCAAACAATACTATTTGGGACGATAGTGAAGTGACGCCTATACGAGATGTGATAATAGCATGGTTTATTGTTTACTTATATAGTATGATGTGTAAATAAGTTTGCCTGTTATTAGATTTACATTTAGGAGGCGGATCTTTCATGTATTATTTCATTGAACAAAAAGTGTAAATCTGTTGGCAAATAAAATAAATAAATGCGCTGGCAAAATAAAAAAATAAATCTAAATCGATAACAGCCAATTCTGCCGGTCTTTGTTTTTTATTACTTTACTAGCCAGGCATTTGACCGCCACCTCACCTGGTGGTAAGTCAAGTCTAGTCTAGTCAGTCTAGTCAAGTCTAGTCAAGATACGTTGCACAATCAGCAGAATGAGAGGAAAAGGTATGAAATTTGACGTACATAATTGTCATTTAGGATCGCCGGAGCGATCGGATATTGCGAACCCAGCTCTACAGTCCGCTACAAAGCCACAAACATGTCGGCTGGATCCGCCAACTATAAACATCTAAACGACTCAACCACACGTCCAACCCCCCCAATTCTGAACCCCTCCCCCCCGCAGGAGCTGAACAAACGCCAGCAGCAGCTGGAGCAAGCGCACTCGATGCTGCTGCGCCACCACGAGAAGACGCAGGACCTGGAATACCGCCAACAGAAGGGCGTGCATTCGCTTAGGTAAGATAGTGTCACTTAGAAGTGTGTACTTTTAGAGGCGGAGAACTTTAAGGAGGGCGGAGGGCTTAGCTAAAAAGTCATAGACAAAAAGCCCAGAATCGCCAGCAATGAAATGAATAATAATGGGTTCGCTATAGTTAACTCGTTATGTTTTTAAAAATCAGCCTCTTATACCATGTAATATAGAAGTTATTATACTGTATGAGAATCGTACCTACCAAACTCAAAGTAAAAAAGGGTATGTAGCGGCAAAGTAGTAGGCTACTTTACCCCTATCTACGCTTTTTTTTTCTTTCGTATAATCACCCCTGCATTATAACCAACAAAACAAAAGTAGAATTATTCAAGTAGGTATAGCCGTTTTTGAGTTATAGCGTGATTCATCATCACAGCCCATAACAGTCCACTACAGGACTTTGGGCCTCTCCCGCAAAAGGGGAGGTTATTGCCATAATCTCCACGCTTGGCAGGCGGGTTGGAGATCGCAGTGTTGCAAACATAACAATGAAAAACGCTGCTGCCCATTTTCCAGTTTATGGAGACTAGATATTTTGCCTCTAAACGTTAGTCGCCTTGTACGACACCCACGAGTGTAAGGGGTTGGTGCTATTCTACTCTACCGGTCACCACACGGCTATAGCGTGATTAACGAAGAGCAATTGATTGATTTGTATGGAGATTGTATCATTTATAAACAAAATATCTAGTATACCACATCGATTTTGCAGTAAATTATTATATATGTTTGATGTACATATTATGAATATAATAACGGCATATATAAAATTTCTGGCGACTCTGGGTTTTTTTAGCCAAGACCTTTAAATACATGTAAACTCTTTATTGCAACAAAATAGTAGATAACAAGTATTTAGTATCAGTGAAACTAGTTTATTTGGAAAGATAATTTTATGGAATTTATGTTTGAATATGTATTCGGTCATGTGGCCGTTGTGTGTTTATATAGTTTATGTTGTTATGAAGCACACAAGTGAGCTTAATGGCTGAGCAAAGTTTTGTATGGGGAAAGAAGTGAACATCAACGAATAATTTCACGTTGGCTACCGACTCCATTACATTATTTTCTTTGGAGATAAGTCACTTTTCTGAACCGATAAAGCAGACGCGATCAACCATAACATTCGGTGAATCATTAGCGAAATTATTATCGGCCGCAATTGTCGCGAAAGGCGTATGAAAATAATATATCCAGATTGGACCACCTACGCGCCACTCACCGGCCATATCGCCGAGATTATATTCAAACACAAATACCATAAAATTATAATTCCAACAAATCTATATTAGTTTCACTGATACTACATACGTTTTTCTTTGTTTTATTACAAATAAGATTTCCCCCCAAAAAAAAAATTTTTCATTTTATTTATTTTATTCAGGTAGTAAACAGTCATGTTACATTGCATGAGTTTCCAATCATATAGCTAATAGACCTACAACTACCCTAAATATCAATTATTATAGCACAGAATAAACTTTATTATTATACAGTAACAATTTTACTTAAAAGCACCTACTTAGTATACATTATTAGGATTTATAAAGTGCTACAAACCATACGTGCGTACGTGCGCTCTTTCGCTGTGCAGTTAGTTGTTCCACACATGGCCATAACCTGTGCTCTCCGGCCGTGGGTCCCCAGGGAGGAGCAGCTGGCCAAGCAGCACGCGACGGAGCTGGCCAACCAGCGCGAGTACATGCAGCGCGCCGAGCACGAGCTGCGCAAGAAGCACGCGCTGCAGCTCAAGCAGCAGCCCAAGAGCCTCAAGGTACGCACTCACTACGCACCGTAGCCTACGCACAATACACATGCACGGGAATGTTATATGGGATGTACAGCTTAAGCAGCAGCCCAAGAGCCTCAAGGTATGCAGTGCGCATCGTAGCCTACGCCCATACATATACACGTGCCCGGGATTGTTATATGGGAATCGGTAAACGGTCAGTAACCAACCTTACCGACTGAAAAACGTTGTATAACTGGATATTTGATCGACACTTCAATTTTACCTACACTACTGAACCGCTTTAAATGAAACATGATCTTGAGAAAACTGACTTTCAAACAAATGAAATAGCATCGAAATCGGTTCATCCATTCTGGAGCTACGACGCCTCAAACAGACACACAAAGTTACAGATACGAAAAGACATAAGGTACAATACGTCAAGTTTATAAAAGTTTGACGTATTGTACCATCTTTTTTTTTCGGGCATTTAAAACACTGCACGTGTGGGCAGAACATTCAATACGCTAACAGCAAAGTGAGACAAAATCAATTATGCCCGGACCGTATATTCGTTTGATTGGTTATTTATCAGCCTATAACCGTCCACTGTTGAACGTAGGCTTCCCCCAAAGAGCGCCATTCTTCCCGGTTTTGGGCGCTCCCCGTGCATTCACTGCCTGCCACCGTGATCCGTTAGCGGTATAAATATAAAAAGGCTGTATACATATACAACTAAATCTAATAATCTGTGATTGGCTATAATTCTGTAGATTCGATCTCAGCAAACGAATAACGGCTCAGTATTTTTACTACTACTATTAGATTGGATCCAAGCAAAAGCACTTATTGATTATGTTGAACCTTTTTCTACATTCTCGCTCGTCGATTAAGGGTATTATTTACCAGACCTTTCTTTAAAATATCCTCAATTTGATCATAGAACATAGATCTCTAGATGTTCCCCTTCTAATTCTATCCAAGCCTATATATAGGCTGTTCCAAGACGGGCATGCTCCATCCATATTCATATTTCATATTTCTTGATTAGTATTGTTCATACATTGTCCAAAATTCAGTATCTAGGTATACATTATGTCCTAACTAACAATGCATATATATTGAGTATTTACATCAATAATTAAATAGTATCACACTCAGGGTTCCGTGGGCGACCCAGAATTTCCGGTGCCGCCGAAACGATTAAGTGAAAAGTGTTAGAATTTAGTTTTGAAAATTATTATATTATCTATTAGTCTATTGTTAATTTTATAAGTGGTATTGTTGTATAGGTTATATTATTTTGTTTGGCTATAATGTATTGGTTATTGTTTTTATAATTTTGTATGTTATATGTATTATATCTATGGGCCTCTGTAGCCTGATACAAATAAATAAATAAAAATAGAATTAATAATAGAATCATCTTCGGCCACATCGTCACTTACCAACAGGTGATATGGCGGTCAAATGCCTGTCTTGTCAATTATAAAAAATAATTCGCTCCTCATTCACACGTCAATGGTCAGGTCAACAAATAATAATAATACCCAAATTCTTCCACAGCAAAAGGAGATGCAGATACGCAAACAGTTCCGGGAGACGTGCAAGACCCAGACGCGTCAGTACAAGGCGCTCAAGGCTCACATACTGCAGATGACGCCCAAAGAACAGCAGAAGGAGGTGATAAAGACGCTCAAGGACGAGAAGAGACGCAAACTGGTGTTGCTCGGCGAACAGTACGACCAGAGCATTAGTGAGATGCTACAGAAGCAGACAGTGCGTCTTGATGAGAGCCAAATGGTGAGTGGATACGTTGATTTTTTCTCGGACACGAAGTCCGAGAAAGTTGAATGAGTTAAGAAGTAAACGCGTCCATAAAAGCCACCGGCAAGTAAGCGGTTTTTTTTATGACATACGGTAGGCAAACAGGCAAGCGGGCCACCTGGTGGGAAGTGGTCACCACTGCCTATAGACATTAGCAACACCAAGAGTATCACCAATGCGTTGCCCACGTCTATAACACGTTGATCTGGTTAGGACTGATGCGGTCCATATGACCATAATCATCATCATCTCAGGCGCAGAAGTTTTTATTTTGTATGTTATACGGCAGACAAACAGGCAAGCGGGCAACCTGATGGAAAGTGGTCACCGCCGCCTATGGACATCAGTTGCTGAACATCCCCCACCACACGTCTCCCACACTCTTGCATCTATTGGCTTCGTACACCTGCAATTTGTTAAATTTATATTTATTCTATTCTGACTCTGTCGGCCACCTCAAGGTACGACATTCATCATGTGAATAACTCGCCGTTCTCAGCGGTTTTCACACCCTCATAATTGGCATCTCTGTAAACATTCAAGTTTCGCGCGGGACCCTATTATTTCCGGCTTGTCATTCGGGAATAACATAGCTTCCTATTAGTGAAAGAATTTTTAAAATCGTTATCAACTAAATACAAATCCTTTCTCTTTATAATATTATAGTATAGTACAGTAGACTGACATTGTCGCGCTGGATATGACTTTGCGTCTCGCTCACTTCACCCCAAATAGAAAGCACCAGCTAAAGTTTTCTTGCTCTGTGTCCACTATAAATCCCATTACACTACTACCGACTCCTCACCGGATACCCTCACCGCTTCCCCAGATGGAGTGCCAGCAGTTGAAGATGCAACTGGAACACGAGTTGGACATGCTGTCCGCGTACCAGAGCAAGAGCAAGATGCAAGCTGAGGCGCAACGGAACCGCGAACGGCGCGAATTGGAGGAAAGGGTCGCCGTGCGGAGGGCGTTGCTCGAACAGAAGGTAAGCTAGGGAGAACTTCCTACATACCTACGTAATGTCACATTCCTCACGATGGGAGAAGAGATCACGAACCAAGACCACATAGGGACTTTAAACTTAGAATTTTAATTATTGACAGCACGTGAAGTATAATTTGGCATCCAGTAGGCAGCGAGGTCGCCACCTAGTCCCAAAACTTTTTGTGATAATATTCGTGTTTTTGACACGCGCCAACTTACATTTCGACGTGTTTCACTGTTTGCATATTTTATACTCAAATAAATAATCAAAGTTTATGACAAGTCCATCAAATTTTAATGCTTCCAAATTTCCCTTTATTTATTGCATGCGACTCCTGCAGGATAAAATGCTGTCGCCAACAGTTCTCTGATTTCAATTATTGAAATTGTTACTTTTGCGATTTCGTATCATCGGTTTCATGGGTTCAGTTGCTAACAAAGTTCCAGTGCAATAAACTGAAACTATTAAATCTATCATACGTAATCGCAAAATAAACAATTTCAATCATTAACATCAGATAATTGTTGGTTTCCAAGGCAAAAGATGTCGTCTCCGTAAGCTGTAAAATGGGCAGCAGCGTTTTCCGTTGTTTGATTTATAACACTGCGATCTCCAGCCCGCCTGCCAAGCGTGAAGATTATGGCAATGACCTCCCCTCTCGTGGGACAGGCCCCATGTCCTGCAGTGTAATGTTATGGGCTTTAATGACGTTGGCAACAGAGTTACGTAATTAGCCTACTGTTCTTATGACATTTGACACCCCCGCACCACTTTGCTACCGCAACAACCCACTGAGACACTGACTACCCTTGTATTTTAATATGAAATGAAAGAGCATAACAATTTTTGTTGCCCTGCTTCCGAAACTAGGAATAACCTGTGTCTTGGGAATCGGTGAAAGCACCCATGGCAGCTCATAATATTTATAAATAGTGGTAATCAATGATGTTACTATTGTTTTCAGATGGAGTCTGAAGGCGCACAGTTCGTGTCGGAACGCGCTGAGCGCACGCGGCGGCTGCACGACCGCCATGAGGCCGAGCTCGCCAGGTTCGACAGCGAGAGCGCACGGCTCGGCTTCAGGTGAGCACATGAACGTTTTAAACACCACCCTAGTTCAAAAGCAAGTAAAGCTCTCGAGTGGCTACCACGTACCGGAAGACGCGTGGGTAGGCCTCCCACGACGGAATACTGTTACGAGCAGGCCATCGTTTTACCAACGGCTGACTGAGTCGACGAAAGCTTTTCGATCAGACCAATACACCAGATAGCGCTACTTGACGTAAGGTTTGCTGTCGCAATACTGTCGCGCTGTAGTTGACACGATCTATCAATAACAGCTTTTTTTTAGAGCTGTCCTCACGTCTCAGTAGTGCCATCATCAAACTCTCATTATTGCCTTGCGCCACGGCACGGGCGTGAATCGGACGACGATTATCGTTGTCGCGCTCAATGAGAATTTTAACAATTTCAGATGGCAATAGTGAGACCTAAGAGTCTATTGTCAAAATATACTGCCACGCTATTGGATAGATATAACAGCTGTGAAATGACGGATCTATTTCAGACCCATTCCAGCCAATTAAAATTAAAAAATTAAATAATGACAGCATTATTTTGTCATCAAACCTCACGTTGCAGTAGCGCATTGTTGTGGATTTTGGAATCGATAACAACCCTCTTTGTTTTCGTCTTTTTCCATTGAAATGTGCTTTAGGTTTATTGTAAATAATAATAATAATTTAACGTTTATTTGAGGCAATAAATTTACAAGTTTTATTTTACGTATACAAAGCCCATATATTGTTAGTAATACTATTAAAACTAAGCGTACAAAGCCAACTTCAAAGCCCCCACGCCTTTTTATACGCCTCAGCATTCGAACATAGGATGGAGAAACTATTGAACTTTTGAAAGCCTCTGTAACTCCCATCTTTTACAAATCTATCTTTGAATGCTGAAACTAGCTAACCCAACCCTTTGCCTCCCCAGCGCGATGGCGATCGCCGAAGGCAGCCGGGAGGGCTACGGCGACGAGGAACAATCGCTATCCGGCTCGATGCTGTCACTCGCGCACAGCAATTCCTCTGCCAGTTTCCCCGCGGGCTCGCTGTAATGCCGCACACTCCACTCACACAGTCACCTCACCATATGACCATATGTTGGTAGCTGGGTTTACAACGCCCCGGTTGGCGAGTGGGTCGATAGGCCATATATTGGTATAGTAAATCGATAGTGACTCTCGGTACAGTTGAGCTTGGACCACCTCATTTTATGCTCAGTGTTTCCTGAAACTGGCATAATAGAGGACCAGACCTAACTATGGATGCGTCGCCGAATACTGGGCGGAAAAAAGTGTAAAGAGTGTAGTCCATCGACTCGATAAGAAGTGCGAATATCAAGAGAAGTGCTTAGTTATTGCTTTTTATTCACCATGCAAAACTGAACGGGTCGTTATCGATATTACGGGGGAGGTTACAAATATATTTAATTTAAAAAAATGTAAATATTTAGTTTGTTCGAAATCTTAAATCTTTAACGAAAGTTCTTCACTTCGTCTTATGCCAGGATCCGCTTTCTTTTATTTATTTTTTGCGGAGTTTTGGCTTTTTACGTGGGGCGACTGCCGTCTGACCCGCACAACTTGTAAGGAAGAGCCGGTTGGCCAGAACCTCGCCTGTCTATTGGCAAAGGACCCACGAGCAGGTGAGGTAGGCTTGGGCACATTAGATGGTGACAGAACACCCCTATGCAAGGATATACTGTGATATTTTTTCTAAAACCATTCTAAACATAACAGGTTTCAACTACACCGTGTCATCTAACTAAAATGTCCCAGTGCCGGACAGACCTCAACTAAGGTTCAATCGTTCTCGCTTATGGAGGTTGTAGACCCAGCGGCCGGCCCATACACTACCACTGTAAAGATCCGTTGTCGTAGCCAGACGCGTCCGTAGGTACGTTGAACGGTCATTCCGTATGCATAGGATTGTTTGGGTCGTCATGGGAAATGGTTGCGTCGTAGTCAATAAATCTTTTAGGTTTATAAGCCTATAATTGGGCCATATAAATGTTGTACTCTGAGCGAATTGTTGCTTATTACGAGACTGAGTTTCCTTCGCGATAACTAATCGATATTCTGAGCGAATAATGGACGTCATAATAGTTATTCTTCCTTTTGGTCGAGCTTGCCTGCGACCAATTTATTTCTATGGTTTGTACGAAAATAATTTGTTCCGAGTACAATGTTCCTAAAGATATAATTAGGCATGTAGTGTTATAGTACCAGGTGGTATTGAAAATTAATATTCTAATAACAAAAAATAATTTTATTAAACTATAGTGCTGTTACAAATGACTGCTAAATTAAGGCTCAATATGTATGCTTGATTCTGTTTAGGAAGCTAGTTTGTGGTATGCGTACATGAAACTTTTGTGTTGAATCCATTAATGATTGTAGCTGTAATGTAAAAGCTGAAAGTTGTGAGATTGTGACATGTGTTCGTTACTAACAGCTCCTTGTTTACTTCGATTGAATATACCCAAATATGTATTTTCAAACAAGACTGTAATTGTATCGACAGCATAGTTGATAGAAGCTCTTCAATGTAGCCAGTATTTGGAATGTACAACGGGGGAATTATGCGTACTAGGCTTAATTGGTACAATCTACGTACAATAATATCCGAAGAAGCAAACTCGATCTTTGTGCCAGTGTCATTCAAGTCCAAATACAAGGAAAGACACGACCAAATTGTTCGTGCCAAATCATAACCTGTCCAAAATATGTTTGGTAACTCTGTGAGAGTTGTTTCTTGAGATATTATTATTACTAGGTTACATTACAACACTTGCAAATCACCTACCTCAATGTTTATGTGTGTCTGCGCTGGGTCGGGCGCGTCTGGACGGCATCGGCGACCTTATCCCATTGTTGCTGAGACTGGCCCTCCCTTGGCTTGGAGCGTACTCGCCGGGTTCACAAGGTAATTGCATTCATTTTATTGTGTAATGGATAGTAGAATTTGCTATGTAGCAATAGAACCATCTGGGTTTTAGAATCTAGAGTAAGCAGTAGTTGAATTGGCTACGTTATAAAATGAATGGAATTACACAAGTTTTTATAATTGGCACGGAAAATTTACTTCATTACACAGGGGCGGGGAAGATGTTCTTCCTTGTTTATATTGTTTATTATTAATTAAAATATATTTTTTGGATGTTTTTACGTCTTCCAATGGCGGCAGTATTTGTAGTGGACGAAGGATACGGGAGGGCATTTCCTATTCTACACTATTAAGTTTATTGCACTACATTATTATATTGATAAATTATTGAATTATCTCTTAATGTAGTGCGGCTATGTGTCCCTCGTGCGGTGCTCGTGCGCTGGATAACGGTCCTCGGGATTGCGACTGCTGTAACTCCTTACTGGTGCAATGTTTGTGGTAAAACAGTTCTTTCGTAAATATTACCTGAGATATTCCTTTTATATTTATTTGTTCGTTTGTATGTTGTGTTACTAAATAATGCATCAACTCCAGTACACGTGGCGCTCACTCGGGACATATTGCTGCATAAATATTTAAAATGTAACGTGTTTGCATGAAGGGATGTCGCGAGACTTGTGTGTCGATATACGGCGTTGTTAGTTAAACGCAGCGTGTGAGGATTAAACGCTTCTATTAGGGATTAACCGCGGCCCTGCTCCGCTGCGCTCGGCTCACTACCTAACCAGTTACGTAATACCTTGCTATGCACCCTAACAAATATCCCCTCTAATTAGTCTCGATCTCTTAGGCTAAGAACATTTTGTAGTCGTCTAATTAGTAATAAAATTTTGAAAAAGGTAAAAAAAATACGATTAGGCCGTCCATCTAAAATTGAAATACGCGAACGAACACTCCGAGACCAACGGAGCAGCGTCCAGTAGAGCGCATTATTGCAAGTAAATCGTTCTCTCGACTCTACTCTTGTATCATAATGTAGTCTACAATAAGTTTCCGTAGCTATTTTAGCCGTCTTTCGTCTTGGCGTTTTACCGGAAATAATTCAAGTTGCGAGGTAAATTGCATTACTAACAGGTCAAATGATATTTTAAGGTAAACTTTGTAGTGTAACCAAGGAATGTTGATCCTCAAAGTGTACGCTTAGGAACCCGCCAGGCATCAGTCGCCGAGGAGCCGACCCGCGACCGCGCCGCCGCCGCACGCAGCACGGCCTGACAACGTTAGATAGTCAAAATTGTAATATTCATATCATTAGTTTTTACTTTAGGAACAATTTTTGCATATAAATTTATTATAAGTTACTTTCGTAGGAGCGGACTGATCGTATTCGTTTATTGGCCTAGATTTGAGTTTGTTTATCGAAATGTTTGAATTTAAATTAAACAAGAGGAAATCGAACTTTTTTGTACCAATGCAACAATTTTGTGTTACGTTTAGAACACATTTTTAGATTTATAATTTATAAATTAGTAACATGCTTTACTAAATGGTAACAAAATGCAGGTGCTGTGTATGGATATTGTATAACCAACTGCCAATTATGTTTTGTAAATATTATAAAGTATATATTTCGTAGCGAGCACACATTGCCTTAGGGCGGCGCGGCGCGCGGGCTCGGCGCTTGTACATAAAACAATAATATATAATGAAATATACATAGTTTGTTACTTTTGTAAGGTGCGCGTGCGTTGTCTGTGTACATTGGGAGTGCGAAGCGACGCGGTACCCGCGCGGGACCGGCTATGTGCTATTTTCTTTATTCTAGTGTCCTAATACACTACTGTATTGTCTACTAAGCTTACCAGTCATGTATGTATAGACGATTACATATTATTTAACGCCGATTTTAGTCATAAATATCCAAATTTAGTTAATGATATTTTTAAAAAGGTTACTTTTATTTTTATTATTATTATTTTCTTCCTATATCACATCGCTTGTACACATCACAAGTTGTGATCGTATTATATTGATACTGTTGTTTTAGATAAACGAATTCTAAACGCAGGAATAGAAGTAATTTATTGTAAAATGTTGGAAAAGAAATTGTAGCTGTTTTATAAATATAATAACTAGATGCTGGGCATGCGTCGTCGCTCAATACCGGTGGTTTTAATATTTAGTAGCAGTCAGTAGCGCGATGGGGCGACGGCGGGGCGACGCCGCGGCCTGGCCGGCGTAGCCTCCACACTCCTCTCCCACATGACCAAACGTTGACAATAATCTCTAGACAGCCTAACTCAACTCGCCATCTTGTCTATGTACATAATTTATTGGCCAGTCCTACATAGCAGAGCGAAAAAGGGGTAAATGTGAACAGTGAAACTAGCTTTCCTATCTACCGTTCCTACCGGTTAAATTAAAATTAGTATGTAAAAATTGCGGCTCGATGGATTTCTGCCACGCCATGTAAAAATTTAATGTTCTATTAAAATACTTCTTTTTCGTATAATCTGTTTTTAGTTTGCTGCATAGTTCTGAAATACAATGCAAAATGCAGATTTTACTCGTCATAACTGTTACCAAATTGTATTTTTCTATTAAAAATGCAAGATGGCCAAAAAATGTGAAACCCAAAAACATTTAACCTAAAATGGACGTAAGTTTGTATATACAAAGCATACAAGCGTGGAACCGTTAAACTGACAAGTTGCAATGGAAATTGGAACGTATGGTAATGAAACGTTATTGAAAATGGTTCTTGACACAATTTGGGCGTAGCACGCCCGTACCCAATTGGAAAAGGAAATTGTTTTACATACAAAAAAATACAATCTGCCTTAGGATCCCCAATACGGGTGTTAAAAAAAAATTCATGCAAGGATGAACGGGATTAAAATGAAGAGTTTCAAACGAATTTTGTTTTTGTACCATAATAAGTTTGCATGGAACTCTGTCCCTTTTTAGTTCAAATGTCTTTGGGTCACTCGGAACGAAAGCACTATGGAATTGAACTGTATGCTGTAACTTCGCTTGCGAGCCAAATATATTGTATGGACTGTGTGTTAAGATAAATAAGATGCGTAGGTTTCGCTCGCTGTTCTTAGATCTCTGCCCAAGTGCCAGCAGTTTTTATTTGACCCATTGTAACATGTTTTAATTAATTAATCTTAGTTGTTGTACTAAAACAAAATACATTCGTTACATAATTTTAAGAACAATACAAAGATGTTTGTTTTATTGGTTTGTGAACGGTCTTATATCGCGACTCGGCTAGGGCAAGAGAATAGTGCGTAGGCGGCAGTTTGATATTCCAGTTTCCCACCACTTAGCTGTTCTAGAGTTAGATGTTTTCACCCTTCGGAATTCACGTCACCTCCGACAAATTATTACAAGTACCAAACTCGTAGTTAGCAATCACGTATTATTATTATGTACATTGTAACTAAATGATTTTTATACTTATTTTACCCATTGTATAGTCGTTTATCACCAATAGGTAGTTAGCAATATTTTGACCGAGTGACAAGGCGGGCGCGGCCGGGCGCCGCCGCCGCCGCCGCCGCCGCGCCGCGCGCTCTTGTTGATTTCTTTTTATTTTTTGTTATATATTTAAATAACACAATCGACTTGTAGTTTTAATAATTATTATCATTAATTATTATTATATTGTAATATAATCTTATTAATGAAAAAATCAAACTGAAAATAAAATAGAAAGGAAATAAATCATGTGTATTTTTTACTATGGTTATAAAAAATAATCATTTTGGCTTAATTCATCTTTCATGACCCGGTTTAGCTGTCACACACTGTCCGCCTTGACCATGATCCAGGATTTGGCAGGTCCAGACCTGTGTGAATTACAGTGAAGTGACTGCCGTCTGACCACCGTGGCCCTACTACCAGGGGAACCTGACCAGAGTGGATCGTGGTTACACATTCAGTCACTTGAATTTGCAGGTCACGATGTTTACCATCGCAGTAAGAGCATCGGTAAGTATTCAACTAATGTGAACTCAACTCAGAAAAGGGCCATTGTTACATGGCCGCAGTGTTTTCGATTCGAACCCGGTACCTCTCGCGTACGAGTCTGATACCTTAACCACTAAGCGACCTACGCTCCGCGGTATTATGGTCATACCAGAGATTGGTATACCATTGTGGAAATAGAAGGACAAGACCGATTTAACTGTTAAAAAAATCTACTTTATTTCATAAATGTAGAGAAAAAGAAATAAAAAATATAACATACCAATTAAAAGTTCGTCACTTTCTATTGATTGATCTTACAATTATTTTTACATTGATATTTAATATTTCATTCTATAATAATAAGTGCTATACAAAAAATGTAAACCATCATTAACAAAAAGCTCTTAGCTACATATAAAAATAACTTTAGTGAAAATATATTTACGATTGGAGTTTTGTGCTGTTCATGTTTTAGAAAAATTGTAATGCCGGTCCTGTCTTTTACGTTTTTACAAAGGCCTAGCGCATACATACAATTCTTGCATCGACTAAACTGTTTAGTCGAGTTTTATACATTCCATACAACAAACCATTTTAGCCGACGGATATCCGTATACAATGGATGCAGTAGAACGTAATTTTTTTCTCCCAAACAAATCGGCCAGACTTCGCTCGGCAACCCTCGAGTCAAGGTGCTACAAACAATATTAATTTATTAACGAGGAAGTTCTAGTTGGTCAGCTTTGTAGACATTTTAAAAGAGATAATAAAAGGAAATACTGTGTGTGTTCAGTGGTACTATTTTATGGAGTATTTCATACGTTTTTAATGCAATCATATAATTACTGGGTTCGTTAAAATAATGTCCTCGTACAAGATGGAGATACGCCCATATCAGTAGAAGACTGACAGTCGCTTAGTCGATCCAGTTTTTTCATTTGTTTGTCGAGCAAAGGAGAGTATGTATGATCTGTTTAAACTGACTTGTCTTATTTAGTGAACAAACAATGCCCAAAATTACGACTTGCCGTATCAATCACGCTACGTACATTGTGTATAGATGTCTTAAATTATACAAGAAACACATAGAATGTGAATTTAAACGAATACTGCTGTACATTATCCGTTTAAATACATAATTTCCTTCATCAAATAAGACAAGTCAGTCGGGACAGATTTTACACGTTTTCATTATGAATATATGAAAACGTTTCATATATTATGAATATATGAAAAAGTATAAATTTATGAAACAACAAAATAGTTGCTCAATTGAAAACAGTATGTATGCGGTAGCCCGAAGCTGAATAAATATATATTGTGCTCTTATTAACTACACTTCACTTTAACAACTAATATGAATATTTAACTTTGTCAAGGACCAGCCATGAAAACTTCGAAAACTCATAATGATAACTCGTAATATTATTCCTAAGTTCTTTGTTTCATTTAGCCACCACACTTCTATCATAGTAAATGCTTTACAGGGCAATGACTAGCTTCCTATAGGTTTTCAATTACAAATACGGGCACTTACAGATGTTACTTTTTAAGCCAAACAAAATATATTTTCTTCTTTCTTAAAAAATTAATAGCCGTTCCAGCTCAAGATTTTGTTATAATCCCACTAATTATCACGAAAACCACACACAAAACCTGATAGGACGACCACGCGTTATTCCCTAGGATTACTTCTAAAGCCTGACCAAGAATATAACAGAAAGTGCCGCCATACTGCGGATTTTTTTAGAACTCATTTCTTACACTGGCCACAGCAGGTAACAGCAGCAGTAGCTCCCCCTTGTCAGACGTCAATATATCCCTGGTCAGGCTTTACCAGTGGAACTGTCAACTGCAAAGGTGGTTTTATATTCGAACAGACCCACTATAAGCTACTACATACGAGTACAACTCTCAGCGTCGCACGATTACAGTCCGTAAACAAAGACCAACCACAAAATCTCACTCCCTAAACACAAAATTCCTCTTGGAAACTGCCTTCGAAACTAGGTTACAGACTAAAGTACTTTTAGTTTCTTTATTGATTCTTGTATCCTAATTTCGAAGATTCATTGAATTCAATCGTTCAGGTGACAGTTATACAACCTGCTGCGTGAGCAATGAGAGTTCTCTCTATTCCAAAATCCACCAAATTGAGGTCGGATGTCAAAATAAAGCCCTGTTACTTACAGTTCCTCCTGTGCAATAGCATGGCAGTATTTTGACAAACAACGAACCTTAGTTCTTAGCGCCATCTGGTGGATTTTGAAATCGCGAAAACCCTTAACAACCTGCTTGCGGACTGAATCATTCCAAGGACTGATGGCCAACCCGTGCGACGCTGGGTCAAGTGTGGTGGTCACTGCCAGTCTACTGGGTGGGCGAGAACTCCGTGGGCTCCAGTATGCGGCAATGCATCTCTCGGATTAGGGGCACGGTGTACGCGACGCACTCGTCCCAGCCGGGGTTACGCCAGGTGCTTTCGCGAGTCTCGCGTCGCGCCTGCAGGTCTTTGTAGCCTGGAATGTTGGGATCGTGATATTAGAAGCCTTGTTTATTATTGATATAGAGAAAAAAATGCAAGGTAAGTTTTTGTGTGTTATGATGGGATACTTAGTGGGGAATACGTAGGTGCCTAAACTAGCTGGTATCAGGAAAGTGGTCCCATGGGAGACCCAAGAAGCGATAGATTAACATTGTGGAGCCATGCGTAAGCCAACGCAACGGCTTACGACGCGAGGATGCCGAAGTGGAGAAGAATGGGCAGGAAAGCGGGCCCTGGCAGAAGCGTGATTGAAGGCTCCGATAATGATGATGATGTAGTGAAAGGTAAGCACACACTTGAATAATCACTAAAATAATACAACACTAAAATAATCTTTTCAATTTCTAGAAATTGAACTAGAATTGGGTTATTGAAAATGAAAATGTAGACTGGTAGATTAAGCTACAAAGCTTTAAGTCCACCTTTGTACTATTTTGTGCATAAAGTATTAAATAAAAAATATGAAAAAGTATTTATTGAATTAGGATTACGCTAATTAATCTCTTTTCAAACGTCAAAAATCTAACGGAAAGTTAAGCGAGCTCATCTAGGCAAAACATATTCCCAGGCAAAACATAGTATCTGGGAAACATATAGCACGTTTCAGTAGAACTACAGCCGCAGCAATGTTTTGCGTACCTACTAATAATCATGACACCTGTCGTGCCCTAGTCGCTAAGTGCCGCTTAGAATACATGTCAACAGCATCAATAGTATAGTATAGTACTCACACCAGATGTGATGTACGTTGTATAGGCGGCCAATTTGCGAGAAGTAACCGGCAAAAGCCTCGTTCTGCGCGCGTCGGTACGTCAACCCGCGCGCCCAGTTGTTTCCCCACTCTATCATCGTGCCCGGCTTGAGGCTGGGGACAAATACAAATAAGTTTATTGAAAAAATCAAGTTAATACACATTTCCAGTACATCAACTGGTGTTACAAATCAATGGAAAGGTTATTATGGCCTCCACACTAGGGCAGGCCTGTATCGTGAGGTTAGATTGTATATAAGGATTAATTTATGCTTAGGTAAAACTATACTGTGGGTGGCAACATAACAATTTCATAGAGGGTTAAATTCAAGTAATTTAGTTTCAAAAATGAAGAAATAGAAATAAGTAGATTATGGTGTGTGAAATACAGCAATAAACAAGCTTACGGCCTGCCTGATGGTAAGCAGTCACCGCATTCTATCACCTTGATGATGATGACTAAAAAATTATGCATTCAACAATGTGAAGTGTTTCAGTGTAAAAAACAAAACAATTGATCGCGACAACCGGCGATAGTAATGACCGTGACGGCGGCGTCGGTTGTTTTTCTTCTAAGTTTCCCTATTGGCGGCATGTTAGTTCCTTTTTACGACACTTTTAGTGTTATTGTGGTCGCGCTCAATTGTTTTGTCTTTCTATTGTTTGCTTGTTACTTAAACTATTATTAAAAAGGATCTCTGACCAGACCCTCACATACTAGAAATAATACAATGGACTAAAATACCAACTTCAGCTCATTCGTAATTTGTATTTGACGGAGTGGATCCGCAATTTCGAAGTACGAGCTGATTAGTAGCTACTAGTAGAGGCATAGACAAATCTTAATTTGGCCTAAAGGCACAGCCAAGTTCCAAGTCTTGGAATATGGGTCAAACATCAGTATTCGAAACAGTAGCGCCATCTGCGTTAGATGATCAAATCTGTATACCTACAATGACCTACATGTTATGCTTTTATAAGATAATGTAAAGTAAAAGAAAACTCATATGCAGGTAAAACATTTCATTCCTAGAACAAGTATGCAATGTTAAGCTCCTTGAATCTACAATAAACTTATTCCGACAGAGTAAATATATTCAAACCCTAGCCCTAGACTGATAGTTCAGTTCAGATTGCTAGGGTGACGGTTCTTTGTTATTCATACATTAGATCCACAGAATGCTTAATCTAAACAGTTTATCTTGACAGCGCTCTATAATTACCTGTAAGACCGGATTTCATAGATGTTCTTCCCAGGTCTGGGCTCTGCACCAGGCCAGAAGCTGAACGCCAGCAAGTACTGCAAGTGCCGTGAGCGCACTAATGTCCCACGCTCCTTCTCCAAGTTTCGGTAGTCCTGATTCGTAAGATTGCTTATTAAAATGAAATCAATGATTTCATTTAGTGTAGACTAATTCTTTTAAGAATTTTACCTAACAATAATTAGCCATTGTATGTACCATCTGTTGTTAACATACTTATATATAGGTCACATCTTCTTCCAGTAGGGGTAGGCAGACACCACATTGTTCCACTTGCTACGAGCCTAACAATTCTCTCTCACTTCTTGGACATTCATCAATCTTTTCATACGGGTTGTTCAGTATGATAGTATTTCTAAGGGAATTTATTAAAAATAAGGTATTGAGTCTTTGCCTAATTCTATTCTAACTTAGTAAACACTAACATAGAAAATTATTTTCTTACCGGATTTTCTCTAAACATTATTTTAGCCTTATCAATCTTCTCAAAACCTCCAACATATTTCCAGAGGTGAAGAGCCTGGTCCATATCTCCAACAGACACGGTCCATGATCCCACCAGCTCACAGCCAAGTTCAGATTTTTGTGAGTGGACAAACTGTGTAGATTTTTTACTACAAAGACAAAATTTCATATGTAAGTAACTGATTAAATCTTACACCAAATAATTAATGTTTTAAGAAGTATTGGTTAGAGGATACCAAAGGGTGCAACTCAGAAGTTTTAGTGAAGAAGGATTTAATGATTTAAGAAGGTGCAGTGACATTTTCATATGTTAAGCTTTCAATTTTTGTAATCAACTTGGTAATTATCTGTTATTTCTTATGGGTTTGTTTTTGCCATAGGTACTTGAGGTCAAGGTTCTATTGATAAAGCAGCTGTTGTAAACATAATCATGTGTTATCGTATCGCCGTCACGAATCTAACTCTGTATTTTCTATTTACAGAATATTACATAATAGACCATGCTAAACATATACCAGTGAAAGTAGAGGGCATATACATTTATGTAAGATACATCAGCACACGTACTAATTTTCCAAATATTTGTCCACCGAATCAGGCCTTATGTTGTGTGTGTGAAGAGCGTAAATGACCTCCTTGTCACTGAGCATCCGACTGTGAGACTCTTTAGTAGGCTCGATCTTCCGTACCAGCAGTTTGGATAACCACCCATCGTCCACATTCAGCCGCTGACTCGTAGTAGATATCAACCTACAAAATACAAAAATAACTCACTAGACAAATGTTCCAAAATTAAACTACACGCACAAACAAATTTCTGGTAACGGAAAAGTACCTTGAATTTTTCGGAATCGTTGAGCCCAAACATAGAACTCTGTTCAAAGAATTCATGTTCGCTATTGGGAAAACAAATGCCGCTAATGACGATTATTACACAAGCTAAGACCACTGATACTGGTTATCAATAAATTACCTAAATTGACAAAAACACTTGAAGGTTATCTGTAAATTTAGTTCCCAGTAACGACATCTAGTATTGATGACCTTAACTAAAAACAAAACGGAATGTAAACAATTAGCACGAAAAGTTAATTATTCAAGCTATATCACCGAGTATTTGGTAATATGCTAAAACGACATCCATAATTAGGTTTTTTACTATTATTATTTCTCATTCCAATTAAAAGAATTACGTAATAATCAGAAAACCAAAACAATTATGATAAAGTAAGCTGCGTCAATTGAAGTACAATTTAATTGCGGTCTGTTTTACGCATTTTTGAATGGAAGTATTTTTTTATAACTTAACCTGTTAGAGAAAACCTATAGGAAACTGCACTGCAGTTCCACGAACGAGAAGATCAAATTAGATACGAATCAAAAAGAGGTCTCGCATTCTTGAGGATTCCAAAAATCGTTTCAATTCTTTTCAACATGTTACGTGAAATGAGACGTTTGGCTGTCAAACAAGTGACATTTGGTGACATCCCACACCGTGTGACATTTGGTCACCATCGCAACAGCTGATAGCGTAACGTCTGTAATTCTTCAATAGAATCTAAACACTATTGCCGTGCATTACAGTTTAATTATTGTTACGTAGAATGAGAAGATATTTCTATTGATGCCAAGTTTAGGTGCGCTTACATTTCTGCGAGAAGTCCTCGATTTATTTATTAGAACAGTTCAGACATAAAATTGGATGTGCTTTCCTTTAATTGCAACATTACTGTTTCATTCAACGTATTACAAATCGCTAAATCAACGCCGTCACTACAAATACAAAAAGGATTTGTCACTTATCCAATTATTTGCCGATATTTCTTTTTGTTGTTGAAAAACAACGAAGGTTGTTACGAGGATTAGATCGGCGGAACCCCGTCATGGGTGAGTAACTGTAGTGGAAAGAAACTGCAAGTGTAGTATACGTTTGTTGTTGGTGGGCGGTGTAGTGGTCGGTGAAACTTGTTTGATGATTTGATTGTGTGATAATGTCGGTCGCAGCGTCAAGCGAGGTGACGAAGCTGCAACAGCACCTCGCGCTGCTGAAGGAGGAGTATGGGAAGCTACAGAGCCACTGCGCGGAGGTGGAGCGCAAGTACACGCTTGCCGCGGCCTCAGCTGGGGACCTGAGCGAGACGAGCTTCGTCGCGCGACTGCTGGTTACCGTGGCGACTCTTTACGGCCGAGATACTTACTCCGACATTACAGTGAAGCTGCAAAGCAAATCAATGCCGGGACACAAGTTTGTGCTCAGTGCCCGTTCCGATGACTGGAACGAAGAAGCGTTGAAGGGTCTTGAGGAGTTGGGTAAGTAATACTTTGTTTCTAGTATTTTAAAGAAATTTAAATAGTAAGATTAGATTTTAGTATTTGAAATAATATTTAAAGAAGCGGATCCTAAGATAGTTAGAGACTATTCCCGGCTGAAAGCTGCTGTAAGATTTCACTGTCACAATGCTATACACATTTGTGTGAAAGAAACATTTATTTAAATTAGCACAAAACAAATTTCTATTCTAATAAGAAATGTTGCCGCTAATCTGTATTGAACTTGAATTTCAGTGTATTTCAGTAGGTAGTATTACTGTTACTAAAAAAGTTCATTACATTAAGTTACAAACATTTTACTGAAATCACATAAACTGCCAATAAACCTTGATTAGAATCAGTGTATGCAAAAGTTAGCTCTAAGGTTTGTAGTAGAGAAACTGACCCTGTTCATGTAAGCAGTAATTATCATAAATTAGCATGTGTAGATACAACACAACACAAACCAATTAAGATTTTTGATCAAACAAACAATACACTTTATTTATGTTTTTATGAGGAAAAACATTACCTTTATAGAGTGATGTTCTTCATATCTGCCTATAAAATAGCCTAATAATATTTCCTAATAAAATATAAATACATTGTTTCTTTTAATATCTTATAGACAACATTCCATTCTGTAAATCTGTTCTAATTTAATAATTTAAACTCTTTTGGAACTAAGTAGTGTATCTGTGTGCTAATTGATTATATATAAAATTAAATGTTATCAATGTTTGCACAATCACTGAGACAATAAAGTGGAATCATCATCAGACACAGCTGGACTTCGACCTCACCAACTAGGGTGCATTTAAATAACCACATTCTTGCTTTATCACTTCCATTCTATACCTATAAAGGTTTATCCTCATTGAAATATTTGTTACACAGCATTTGGGATTCCTGGTATGTAACAGTGGGTTGGCGCAAGGATAAGATAAAATTGTTTTCCTAAAAAAGGTTACTGAGTAACAAATGAATTATCAATTTTTTTGCCAAACAATCTCATAGAGAAAGGTTTCTGCAAAAGATTTTACTAACAATTTTTTGTACCTACTCTTTTTTTCATTATAATTGTCGAAAACGTAAGCCAACTTATCCAACACAATCATATTTAAAGAGAACCTTTCAAGAAATAATATTTGTTATGCTCCTTACAAAGCGCCAATTAGCCTCGTAAAACGAGCGCGGTGTCGGGGGGCGTGGCGCGGACGCTTCAAATGGAATTTGGTGGCGCCGCCCGCACCCACGACCGCAACACCAGTCGCAAATAGAATGTACCTACCTACGAGTCACTAATTAACTTACCATTAAATAGTATGTTTGTTTGTTTAGCGAGTAAACTTGAGTTAATTTAGATAAAGTAATTCACTATTGGTTTGGCGGCGCCAACCTCGCCAACTTAGAGAAATTGCCAATCATAGACAAGTAAAGTTTTACTCGCGTCCCTGAATTTGAGCACAATGTTAAGCAACAAACATATTGATGAGTAAGTTGCGAACACATTAGTATTGATTACGTGCTCAATGTTTGCTCGATAAGTGTTGTGAAAAAGACTTTAGCATACTACGAAGTAATCCGACAGAGAACCAAACTTACTGTCATAGCGCACAGAATTAGTACGCTAAAGTGGCAATGGGCTGACCATATCTATCGACGAACCGACAACCGCTGGGGTAAACGAGTTCTTGATTGGAGACCGCGACTCGGTAAGCGTGGTGTAGGACGCCCTCTGGCCAAGTGGAGTGACGATTTGCGAAAGGCTGCGGGTGGATGCTGGATGCGGCAAGCCGAGGACATTGGAGGGTGCATTAGCGCTCATTGGGGGAGGCCCATGTCCAGCATTGGATTAGTATAGGCTAATGATGATGATACATACTTACTTCACTTGCTCAGTGACCCGCGAAGTGGATGTTAGCCTCTTTCAAAAAGATTAGTTATTTGTCCCTATCCTGCGCGATTAATTCCCAAGAAGTATGTGGAGTTAGCGCATGCCTGTCTGGTCTAGGGTAACATGAAAATACAAAATCAAATACATAACCTCAATATTAATGGCACTTAACAACTCTCCATTGCAGACTGGACCAACCTCCCCGATGAAGTTGGGGCTGCCTTACTCAAATGGCTGTACACTGACGTTGTGGACCTATCTCGTGGCGATGCGTTCGCGCTGCAACTCATGAAGTCAGCGGCAGGGTTCAAGCTGTATGGACTCGTTGGGAAGTGCGAACAGGCGCTTATTGCTTCTGTTGGTGTTCGGTGAGTGTGTACATCCTCTATCGTATCAGGTCGTATCGTATCATCCTCCGGGTAGCAGGTCAGGCTTATTCGCGGGAGAACTTTATATCTCGCTTGCTTAAACGCAAATCGAAAGAGATAGCTACAGTTACCTCGCTGTCTCGTGCGCAACAAAGCCTACAGTGCAGATTTAATAAGTGTTCTTCACCATGTAGCTGGCAGAACCGATAACCGATTGGGCGGAGAGTTTCTCGATGTTGAGAGCGTTCACGACAGTCCCACCTACCCCATAAGATAAGATACCAGTATGAGATAGGTACTAGGTGTTACCCATGACTTTGTTAAGTACTGTAACTAATTGGGGAAAAATATTCCGGTCCCGAAAATATCCCGGATCACTACATATTATAAAACAAAGTCCCAGTCGCGTTGGTCTATCTGTTCGCGATAAACTCTAAAACTACTAACCCGACTTTCATGCGGTTTTCACCAATAGACAAGAGTGATTCATGCGGGAAGTCAAACCTCCGAAATCATTTCCGCCTGCACCACGTGATCCATCCGTATTTAAACAGCCAATATACCAAAAAAATTGTGAGCTTGTTGCATTCGCTCATTCTAGCCAAACTTCAAAAAATTTGGAGCTCGCCACGCTCGATCGTTTTAAAAATATTCATATCACCTGCCGCGTAATCAATTCGGATTTTAAGAGCCAATATGTATACCAAAAAATCTGAGCCGAGTTCGCTGCGCACATTTTCAATCACAGAACACGATAGAAATGGCATCTTCCGAAACCGATGCCGCCGTTCCCGACCCCACTATTTTTATCACTACTCATGCAACTTAATATGCACCACAGGCTTACGCACGCACACACAAAGTCAAACAGAGCGCTGTGATTAGTCCAGCAGTCACTACTACATACCAGTGTTGGGCATGAACAATTGATATTTTAATCATCATATTAATTGATTGAAAAATTAATTGCAATTAATTTAATCACAATTGATTTAATTGCAATTAATCTGTTAATTGCGTATTGCAATTAATTTATTTAAATAAACTCACGTTAATTGCAAGAGACAATTAAAATAATTCAATTAATATTTTTAATTGTTACAAGAGACAATTAAAACTAACAATTAACAATCACAGATTTATATTGTTATGCGGCCCGATCGGGCCGCTCGAGGGCTGAGAGGTAAGAGTAGGACGCGAGAGAGACAAAATAATATGTAAACGCATTATTATGTTGAAAGCTATTTGCGGAAAGAATTTTCTATTCTTAAGTACTAGTATATATACACCCGGTTTCTGAAACGCTTGTCAACGCAAAAATTACGTAACAGCTTGTTAAACACTGATTAAATGCAGTTTGGGTTTCTGAAAGGGCCAATTGACGGCTTGTTAACAGCTTGTTGACGGATTGTCAAATCTCCAATTAACGGCTGATTATTGTAATTTTGGGTTTCCGGAAAGCTTTTTCTCATGTTAACTGTATGTTATCGCCGTGTTATTTTAATTGGCGAAAATCGACCAATTAACCGATTGTCAAAAGAAATTATATCCGATTTTCTTGGTCTAGGTCTTGGTTCTGGCCCTGGTCCAGGTCCTAGTTTTGGTCCAAGGCAAAATTCAGGTCTAGGGTCCAGGTTCTGGTCCAGGATAATGACCAAAACTGCAACCTTGATCACAATTTGAGCTTGAACCAGAACCAGGACCTAGACCAGTGCCAGCACGTAGACCATAAACATTAGCTGTACCAGGAACTGGTTCGGGTTCAGGACATGGACCTGAACCAGGACCAGGACCTGAACCACGGACATGTCAGGGTCCAGGACCTGGACCTGAACTAGAGCTGGTCCGGGGCCAGGGCCTGAACCTGATCCAGGACCTGGTGCGGCGTCAGGACCTGATCCGAAGCCAGGACCTAGACCTGAACCAGTACCTGGTTCGGGGCCAGTACCTAGACCTGAACCAGGACCTGGTCCGAAGCCAGGACCTGGACCTGAACCACGAACTGGTCTGGGTCCAGGACCTGGAGCTGAACCAGTACCTGGTCCTGGGCCAGTACCTGGACCTGAACCAGGACCTGGTCTGAAGCCAGGACCTGGACCTGAACCAGGACCTGATCCGGGGCCAGGACCTGGACCTGAACCACGAACCGGCCCGTGTCCAGGACTTGAACCAGGATTTAACTAATGGGATTATTGGGAGAAACTCACAGAATCGATAGCCGATGGGGCGGATGTTGTTGAGTAGCTTTCTCTGGATGGCCTCCCAAGAGATGGACGGACGACCTCTTTAAGGTCCTAGGGAGCCGATGGATGCAATATAACAGAGTCGACCAGAGTGTAAGCCGTGGGAGGCCTGTATTCAACAGTGGACCGGGACCCACCTAACTGCCTAAAGATGATGATGATGGGATTACTGATCCACTGGAACCCGTGACCCTTTAACATAAATATTGTTATATTTTCTCTTTTCTCGCTCTGTATATATTTTTTTTTATAATATTCACAGTCTGTTAGCTAATCAGTGATTTGACAAGCGTTTCAGAAACCGGGTGATAGTCTGTGTGGCTATCATGAAGAACGATTTAGCATGGCCATTAAGGTCAAGCTTGTGAAAGCCCTACCCTGTGCCACTCCTTAATCTTATAATATTACTATTTACATTATTTAAATTTAATTAAAGTTTAATTACAAGAACAGTTAACAATTGATTAATTGTTAATTGCAACGTCACAATTAAATTTCGCAATTAACAATTAATCAATTGTTAATTGCAACGTCACAATTAACAATTAATCAATTGTTAATTGCAACGTCACAGTTAACAATTAATCAATTGTTAATTGATATTTCACAATTAACAATTAATCAATTGTTATTTTTAATTGTAACTTGCAATTAAATTTTGCCCAACACTGCTACATACACACATTGCGTTGCGTGTGTGCTGTAAATCCTCTCTGAATTTACATTTACGCTAGGGATTGACGAAATCGAATTATTATCGATATTGATATTTCGATAAAATTGTAACTATTATTATGGTATTTATAATTTAATATATATTTAATAATAATGAATTGAAAATATTATTATATTAAGGGGGGTGAGGCGGGGTTGAAGGACGCGTAGAGAGGAGATAGAGAGAGTAGGGGTAAGGTAGGGGTATGGCAGGAGTACGGCAGAGTTATGTCAAGAGTACGATATTGTGTGACGTCCTGAGTGGTTCAGTGGTTAACATGCTAGTTTGCCATACAAGAGGTTGCGGGTTCGTTTCCCGGCCGGGCAGAAATTGAAATGATGAATTTTAATTTCAGTAACGGGTCTGGGTGTTCTATGTTTAATAAGAATGTATTTAAAAAAAGTGTATAAGTACTATATCAATTTTGCTTACTTTGCTCAGTTTAGGGCTAGATGGCGCTGTGTGAATTTGACTACGATTAGGTATTTATTTTATTTTAGTGTTAAGGTAACTGCATCCCACCTCTACCCCACCCGTGCCCCTACCGTACCCTTACAATACCTTGCTGTGCCCCTACTAAAAACTAATATCAAAATCGATCCGCAATAGACAAAAATTTCAAGGAACAGACGTACCTACAATAAAAGAACATTCAATCGAAATAAGAATCTTCTCCTTTTTTGATGTCAGTTCTACTATTACTACAAATATATTATATCGATAAACAAAATAATTTATCGATAAGGTCGGTTCATGTGCACAGCACTAGATTGGGCGCAAGGTGTCCTTGAGCGCGGGTGAATATTTTTCCTAAAATATTGATAAATATAAGGTTTTTAGACTTAATGGTGAACTCCTGTTGTTGTAGAAGTCTGTTAGCATCTTGCTTTGCAATTAACGATTGCGCAAGATGGCATAATTTTAACACTTTTGGCACTGCTTTTTTTGATGCGCTCTCCGTTGAATTCCGCAAGTGATTGACGGCGCGTTCGTGCCTTTTAGAAGAAAGTAGCCCATTTGCTCATAGTTTTGGCTCGCCTACTTAGCTTTTCTAACTACTTATTTTTCTATGTTCACAATCAATCAATTTATTGGTTTATTTTACATTTTGGTAACTATGTAGGTAGATAGGTTCGGATTATATGGATTTTAAGAGTCAATATAAAATTCCCGGCGAAGCTCGCTGCGCTCATTTAGTCATTGGTTTATGTTATATTTAAAATGTTCACTTCGGGTCTTTTAGACCAAAATTAGAAAAATTTTGAGCTCGCTATGGAAACAATCAAAAACTTAAAAAAGAAAACAAATATGGGATTAAAAATAAAAACAACATCATCTTAACAGAAAGTTAATTATAATCTTACTACTAGAAAGTTAATTGTTATCTTAGAAAGATAATTGCAATCTTTAATAAACATTGTTTTTGTTTCAGAACATGTGTAAAGTTCTACTCGGCTGCTGACGAAATTGGCGCGACTGCGTTAAAAGAGCATTGTTCGGGGCTCATTTCAGCGCACTGGGATGATCTTACAGGTTAGCTTACTTTACTAGAAATGTTATCAGAAAAATAATAGCCTACATACCTAAATATACATGGCCATCGGGAAAAGTTAGACAAGTTGACACTTTGTTTTTAGTTTTTTTTAAATACTCAGTGACAAACGAGAAGAGACTCAAACTTTGTTTATGTTGTTCAGAAGACAAACAGGCAAGTGGACCACCTGATGGAAAGTGGTCACTGCCGCCGCCTATGGATACCAGCAACATCAGGGGCGCAACCAATGCGTTGGTCGCCTCTAATAAGACCTCCAATATCCCTCTTGAACGATCCCATGTCATAGTACAAAAGAAAAACTGATAAAATGGGAACTAATGGAAAGTGGTAACCATCCATAAGTAACATCTACGGTTCATGTATTTAGGTTTAATGTAATAAAAGTCCAGAACCGCAGGTGCGTTGTTACTGTGAGGACTAATATGAAACGCTTCGTGCCTGTAATTGTGCTGGCTACTTAGCCAGTGTGTTTCGGTTTTGGTTTGAGAGATAAAGTTATCTCACACAACAATGCCCATTGTTTTTGGTGGCAGAATTAGATGCTTGATGATTAAATAATAAATAAATAAAAATTAATATTCGTGGATAAATTCACACAGCGCCATCTAGCCCCAAACTAAGCAAAGCTTGTACTATGGGTGCTAGATAACTGATATACTACTTAAATACTTTTTTTTTAAATACATACTTATTATACATAGAACACCCAGACCCGTAACAGAAATTAAAATTCATCATTTCAATTTCTGCCTAGCCGAGAATCGAACCCGGGACCTCTTGCATGGCAGACTGGCATGTTGACCATTGAACCACTCAGGTCGATTGATGATGATTTGATTTCAACACCGGCTTTGCTTACTTTGTGGCTAGATGGCGCTGTGTGAATTGTCCAACTATTTTATTATTTATCGTTTCATTATCTCTGTCTCTCTCTGTCGTATGCGAGGCATCTACAATACCTGGGACTAACTCGTCGAATTGTCAAATTTAATTCATTAGATAGTTGGTTAACTAAAAAGCTTTTGAACGCCCCAGCCAGTTAACCCCTGACAAACAATTATCAAAGCAGGTTTCATCACGATATTTTCCTGCACAGTAAGAGCATTGGTTAGTGTTCAACTAAACAACTGTACATAACTCTGAAAAAGTTATTGGTAAATGGTGGCACGGGGATCGAACTCCGTACCTCGCGTACGAGTCGGACCCGCTGGCCACTAAGCCACTGACGCTGTCCCAGTAACTGACTGCCAGCTAGCCCCTGGCCCGGTTAATAAAATGTGTGATATGCTAAAGGAATCGTCCATAGGCTGCGGTGACTGCTTACCATCAGGCAGGCCGTAAGCTTGCCTAAGTAGTATAAAAAGAACTCGACAGTTAAATATACTCTCTCCTCTTTCCGGCTACAGGCGACGACTTCGCGCACATGTCTTCCGCACTGCTGTACCGCATGCTGAAGGGGAAGTCCCCGCAGCCGCTGCACGGGGCCGTGCGGCTTCTACGCGAGGACGTCGTGTTCCTCTGTCTGGTCGAGAACCACGCTAATGTGAGTACACGACACTTTCTATGCGATCGAACTGCTGGGGTAGTGACTCTACGGCGACTGGCGATCGGAATCCGTCGGCTACGTTTGGCCAATCTACGAGCTCCGGTAGAACATACCCGACGGGATCGCTAGGCAACGATTGAGTACAAGACACTTTCCCTGCGATCGAACTGCTGGGTTAGCCAAGATGCAAATCGGTCCGTAGCGACGTCAGTGTGACTGACGATCGGAACCCGTCAGCTACTTCGGCTGGCTTCGCAGCGTTTGCAGAATGAATGAATGAATGAACATATACTTACTTAATCGCTTAAAGCGATTTCTTCCAGGCAACCTTTGGGTAGCGAACTATCAATAGGACATGTTTATAAATACAGAAACTGAGAGCAAGCCCGTTCGGCGAAATTACATGTTGGTATTTAAAAGTACCAATAAAACTATTATGCTACTACATACAAAAATACTATATTTACATACAATATTACCAAGTAATTTAGGGAATTGTAAAGTATATACAAAATAAATAAGAAAGAATACTAAAAACAACTGCGACGTCCTACGAGCGCCGGCCGACCATACCCAACGCGATCGCGACGAAACGGTTGGCATCTTGGCTAGATCCCCTGGCTGCTTTCTCGAAGTTTGCAGTAGTAGGTACCATATTGATAAGTTACGCCGATGCACCTGTGCAGAAATCATAATTTCAAATGGCGCGAAAATATCTCATCCGCTATTGGTTGTTGCGTGCGCGCCATTATCGCGGAGTTGGCTGCGTCGCATCGTCTTTAAAATCTTAACGTAAAGCCATAAGGTCTGTATTACATTGGTATTCGTAATCGGTTTCAGTCGGCAGGCCGGTTAGGTTGCCATTTTCTGCACAAACTAATATTGCCGATGCGGTTTATAAATGTGGTAGACCTGTATCTACAGATGACTCGAAGACCGGCACCGCTTCGGTTCCCCGTAGGTTGTAGGCGTCCACAACGGCGACCGTCTGTGGTCCGTGTGCGCCTCCTTAGGCAAAGAAGTGCGAGCCATGTGAACGTGTGTTCACGTTTCTTACTTACTTGGTCATCTCCAACAGCGATGTCGCGTTCGCCACGAAACTAGACATTGTATTTAGAATTCCTTGCAGTGGGGTAGGAATACAACGGACTAAGCTTGCCAATTTTATATCGATAAGATTGAAAATTTTCTTCATGTGATGCTGGAAAATAGTTTTAGTAAATGATGGCTTTCCCGCAACCCACATTGCTATCGTTTGATAGCTATCATCATAAGCCAAATTAGAGGCGCTTTAGGCCTTTTTTTGCGTATTGTGTTTGTATTTTTAACAATCAATAGGCTGCAGTGACTGCTTACCATCAGGCAGGCCGTAAGCTTGTTTGTAACCTTGGTGGTATAAAAAAAAAACAGATGTAATTTTAGGACAGACGCAGTTATAAAAAATCATAATTAGTAGTCAGCTTAATGTTATTTGACTATACCTACAAAGTTTCACTGCAATTGGATGACAGTTTCTATGTTGCCCTCTGTATCTATGTTGGTACGCTTAGATCTTTTAGACTAAATGGATTTCAATGCGGTTTTCAACAATAGATGATTGAAGAGTAAGAAAAAAAGGGTATGTAGGGGTAAAGTAGGTGTAAGCGTACAAAGTCGCGCCACTTCCACTAGTAAGTAATATTATAAAATAAAACGCCAACTTTTTATTTGAGAAGCAACATAATTATATTTAAATTATATATTTAATTAATAATAATATTTAATTTAATTAAAATTCTAAAATTACTTAAATTAAATTGTTATTTGGATACCGTCGCGTGGATTCAACGAAATATTCATCATAACTCATAGAGAGTTCTCAACAATATTTAGGTGAGTCCGTCCACCCTAACAAAGGTACATGTCACAGCTAGGCATTATCAGTATAATATCTACTTTATATTATGTAACTTAGATCATTATAATCATAATATTATCGAAGATATAAAAAATCTTAACAATAAACGGCAATAGATAAAATAAAATATAGAATCTAACTCTTTACATTAAGTACTTACAAGTATGTATGATAAGTTGAAATATTCGTTCATATCTAAACATCACGTGAATATTATATCTCTTTTTATTTCGATAAGATCGAAAGAGTATCTCCAATAGATAATAGAGTTTTCTATGGAATGACCAAAACTTAAACAAGTATTGTTCCTTATAAACTTTATATAAGTTCAAAATACAATAAGCGTAAATTATGCGTAGGTCCTACAACATTTTTCAAATGTTACTTAATTATCAATATAACTTTATTAGTTACAAATTATTCTAACCACGTGACTAGTTCGCGTTCGACTATCACATAAAATTTAATTACAGTCATACAAACTAAAGCACCAGTACAGAAGCTCAATTATCTTTGGGTACAATAAGTATTAAATCATTACCTAATTAAAGTTATTGCCGAGCTTTTGTGGACTTGTAGATAGAGCCGTCATCTGTGAGGACCTAAAGCTTTATTTTTTAATCGCTCGATTCGAACGTTTTTCAATTTTGATTTTCGACATGATACATTGAATATTTTTTAAAACACATTGGTAACACCGAATGGCAACGGTTCAAAAATAGTGAAAATCTAAATTAAAAACCGTTCGAATCGAAGCGAGCGATTTAAAAATAGGGCCCCTGCCCCGCTAGCGTAATAGACATTTTCGAGATATAAGTTTGTGTCGCAAATGGAAAGACCTAGCTAGAGTTTTGTCGCTCTCCTGACAAATGCGCGACAAATCCCGTCATCTGCGCTGACAAACCCTTGTTTGCGACTAAAGATAATTCATTAAACGTAGAGTTCTGCGACACAGCCTTTTTAGACTCAGGCCAGGAGACCAAGAGACTCAGGCTTTATCCTTTTGAGAAAATTGGCCTTGTAACCAAAATATCGTTAAGGTCGAGACCGTTAACACTCATAATATTATTGCAAGGGAAAATCGACCTTGTTGCTTTACGACATGCAACTGAACGTCAACCTTAGGGGGATAAAGCAATTTTCTGGACAAATTTACAATAGTGAAAGTCTTCGGGCTGTAAACGACAATAATGACGATACGAACTTAACCTATCGTTTCTTTTTTCTTTCTACAAAACGAAAGATACGGCATCACATATATCTGTCAATTATGATATCGGGAACTTATCAGTAGGTGGTGAAACAGGCCCTAAAAGTATAATACCACCGTAGTGATGTCAGGCGCTGGACTACCATTACAGGATAAGGGCCATAGCTTTTCCATATGCGGTTCAGCGTCAAGAAATTTATAATAACAGAAAATCTGTTTGTGTGTCATTTTTGCACAACTGGCGCGAACGTGAAAATCGGCTTTGTGCCTACTACATCCATGGGCTCGCTGCCACCTTTAAAATGTCGTCCGTCCATCGACGTCGATCGATCGATTGATCGATCGGTCGTCGTCGTCGACAGCCATTGGAGGATTTATACTAAGGGTTAATGGTATAAGGACGTTTATTTTTCATAAGTTACAGGCCATAGTTACAGTTAAATTTCTAAAATTTCTACTTAAATTAAATTGTTATTTGGATACCGTCGCGTGGATTCAACGAAATATTCATCATAACTCATAGAGAGTTCTCAACAATATTTAGGTGAGTCCGTCCACCCTAACAAAGGTACATGTCACAGCTAGGCATTATCAGTATAATATCTACTTTATATTATGTAACTTAGATCATTATAATCATAATATTATCGAAGATATAAAAAGTCTTAGCAATAAACGGCAATAGATAAAATAAAATATAGAATCTAACTCTTTACATTAAGTACTTACAAGTATGTATGATAAGTTGAAATATTCGTTCATATCAAAACATCACGTGAATATTATATCTTTTTTTATTTCGGTAAGATCGAAAGAGTATCTCCAATAGATAATAGAGTTTTCTAATAAGACTAAAAAAATGATTTCGCTTTAATTTTTTACGTTAAAAGTATTTAATTCTCTACATAATAAATGTTTTATTTTGAACTCGAGGTTTCATAAATACCATATGATCGGCGTAACTAGGATGATCAGGATAATAATAAGGAATTGAAGTAGAAGGGCAATCCTAAGGGTGCCACTCGCTGCATTGTTGGGTGGCTCTGTCTGCGGCAGTGGCAGCGGCGGGCGGTCGGTGCGTTGCCTCTTTAGCCAGCTCCTGTGTTGCTCCAGCCTGTACAGCTCACCTAGTACATCATAAAACACTGACATAGATACTATCATTAGGTACACGGAAACTGCACGCAGCACCAGGCTAGCCTAATTTTGTACTGGTTTCAAATGATATAAAAATAGTAGTGTATTTTTAGCTATCTGAATAAGCTGCTCTCGTCATTTTTTGGCGGCAGATTGCTAATGTTAACAAAATCATAACTTAAAATTATAAGTTAGTTACAAAACATGTCGCAACCTAAAATAAACATACTAATTACAAAAACAAATATACAAATAACGAGATAGTTTAGTGACCGTAAAATAAATCACAGTGACAGATATAAATAGACTTACATTTCATATTATATCAGATAAGTATAGATAGAGTAGTAATAATAACTAAATAGCGTCTTATATACAATAAACTTATGCTGCATATGAAGCGATCTAAATAAGTCCGTAGGTAGGTACGTAAAAATATAACACAGCTACACGAGAAAGTAGCAAACAGCGAACAGCAGTATAAGGGGTAGTGTACTCCTAAATCTGGTCGCGTCGTTGCATAGGTCGCCCCGGCAGTAACACTCTGTGGTGCGCGTGCGCCGGCCACTCTCCGCCGAGTCGTCGGTGCATCCTTCCTCGTAGATCTCGTGGATGTTCCGTTGGTAGGACCACTTGTCGTTCTCTTTGATTGGCTCGTCCACGCGCGACTGGAGCGCGCAGCCGCGGGTCACGCTCTTTGAGCCCTCTGTGAACGACATACATACAAGTTAGACACACCAGAAAGTTAGATATACCTCACCTCAAACTTTATGGCGGCTCGTAAGTTTGCTTGTCGAATTGTTTGCTGGATTATTCAAATTGTGTGGGTCTTTTTGGTGGTTAACAATTTCACACAAACAAATAGTACATAAATTTTGAATGTGTATAATGCGAAATTATGCATATTTATCATGCAATAATATGGAATAATAATAAAGTAATATATAGTGCTTTTAGCTAACTTCCGAAACATCAGATTAATGCGCGGTGTACAGTAGGCGATAAATAATGCACGTGGTCTATTTTCAGCTTTGTATTTACCTCCGACGTCTGTATCTACGTAATTACTGTAAAAATATGGGCCTATAAAGGTCAAGGATAAAATTATTATGAAGACGTATTCGTAATACATGTTATAATGTTGTAACCTAGCGGGATGAGGGCATAGGAAGTCCACACAATAAATAACCACTAAAGTATTAAAACCTAGAGAAATACGACGATAGAAATATTGACGTTAATAGATAGTATGACGCCTTCTACGTGTTATATTATTGCAGTAATTAAGTTACTAGGCTTCGTGGCTTTTTCTGGATAGTACTTATTCAAAGATAGTGACACCCTATCCAAAGTAGGGACCCTAACCTACTTATTTAAAGTTGGGCCGTTTGATTGTGCAAATTACAGACAATAATTTCTACAGTACTGCTCATACAACATGCATCATGCAGGCTATGAATAAGTAGTATCAGAACGGCCACACATACTTAGTACATATTAAGTAGACTCGAAGGAGTATCAATTATACCCATTAATTCACAGTCGTATGCAACAGTGCACTCTGTAAACGCAACTATTGAAATCCTCGTTCAAACACTAACGACTGCATCACGACTGTTTTAAGAGGTAGTGAGTACCTACTAAGCTATTAGTAATTTTATTACAATTTGATATTACTAAAGGTATAGCTACGTTGTCATGGATAGTCATCATGTATTCGAATTACATAGAAATCATGAATCAAACCCGATGATAAACGAATTAGTGTCGGAAACGGAATTCTGATGCTAATTAAATTGATCATCTATGAATTTTTTGTTACATATAGAATGAATCATGGATGAAAATTGTTTAAGAATACTTTATTAGGATTCGCAGAAAGAACTTTTAACAGCATGTGTTTCTCGGTTATCCTATAGAATGAGCTATAGAGTTAATTATATAGCATAAATCTCTTCCACTCGTGGGAGACTAATGATTTACATTGTAAACCTCTTGTAAACTTTACTAGAATGCCGTCTTATACCTCCTTGGAGTAGAAAATGTATAGGTATGGGGGCACATTCTGTTGCTGGTGTTCAACAATACTATCTGGAATCTGCCTACGATTGTATCGTGGAAATAAATGAAAAATCTTCCAATCTTAGAAAGGACCCATGACCAATAGTGGACGGTCCAGATAAACCATGGATGATAAATAAAATAAAATAAAAATAAATATGCTTTGACAATTTCACACAGCACCATCTAGCCCCAAAGTAAGCAAAGTTTGTGTTATGGGATAACTGATAAACAACTTATATACAATTTTTTTTTAAATACATCCTATTATACATACTACACCCAGATCCGTAACAGATATTAAAATTCATCATTTCAATTTCTGCTGGGCCGAACCCGGGACCTCTGCGTGGCGACCGGCACGTTAAACTCAACCACTCAGGTCGTCAAATATTTTTTTTTTTATTTTATTTATTTATAGGAGTACCAACAGCTGTACATTACAATGTATAAAGTTCTAGTGTAAAACAGTAAGCCAATTATAGGTCCTCGCCAGTAAAGACATCATATGTAAAAAGCTACACAAGCACACAAACACGCAGTAGCGCGTACAATAGGCACTTAGGTAAATTATCAAATAGATTCAATATCATATAAACATATTATCCTTATAAAGAAGCGGCGAATCTTCATCGTACAAATGGACAGTGAAGTGACTGATATTTTGCTTGGCTACACATGGTCTGGTCATGGTGCGGTTCTTGGGTAACATACGCTCTTCGATTACTATATTGGAAGGCGCCCCGGTCACGGGGTCGTTGCCTCGACCTTTATGCAGCTGTTCACAAATTAAATTGCTTAATACGTATGTCGAATTTTTGTTCCTAATAATATCTTCTACGTTGATATCTTTTGCTACTCGTTTACGTCCTGGTGTAATTTCAACTTAGATGGTTGTCTTTAAAATGTTTTACTTATTGTGTATGCAAGTTTTGCTTGGCTACTACTCCATCTGATTACTTACTTATACCATAATGATATGTCAATTTCCTTTATGCAAAAAACTAAAATATAGTATTTCTAATTTTTAGTTATTAGTAGCCAGGATATATCTATGGCTACTGTGGTTTTCGATAATAAAAGTTATGCGGTGATAGCCCCATCGACAAGGGTTGGATGAACTCATAAATTAATAACAACGATGATAGCCATAAGTTTTACGACTAACCATTAGTATTATTTATTAACACCGTATATTTTCTACCATTGCTACAATTTTCCTAATGGTGATAATTCCGATAAATGTTGTGACAAATTATTGAGTACTACCTACTAGAGACAAGGTACTTTATTGTAGAGTATTGATTGATACTGCAAGTAAAGACAAACGTTAATGGCTTAACTAAAAATCCACTAGTTAAAGACTACGTCGATAGAATAATTACATGTATTGGTATGTATTCCACGTACGATTTATGCGTAAAGCCATATAGTAGGCGAGCTGCTGGTTGACCAAAGTAGGTAGTCGACAATAAAGTGTTTATTGCTAAAGTGTTAGCACTATTGCCAAGGCTATTTTTTTAAAGGATCAAAAGTGCTTACTAAAGTTTATTACGGAGTAATGCAGCTTTCTACAATTTTTCTCCATATGTACCTAAGGTGACTCCTATAACGATTCATAGGTACGTATACGACTATACGTACATAGGTACGTATTCCTTTACATTGTTGTTTTTGTTTTATTCTACGATATTTTTGTGTGACAGACAAACAGACAAGTCGACCACCTGAAGGATAGTGATCACCGCTGCCTGTGGACATTAGCAAAACTAGGGCCGACATCAGGGCCTCTAATGAGACCTTTAAATACCTCCTTAAGATCGTATGTCGCAGCACAGAATATTAATTGGTCATATACAGTCCAAAGGAAACGCTGTAGCTGCGACGTCGTTTCACATTCGAATAGTAAGAGCAAGAAACGTTGTTTCGAACCGTTCGCGTGAACACCAACAAAGAGTCTACGTTAGACACTTTGATTTTTCAAGATGATTTGTACCTACTTTTAATGATACAAATAACGGGCATGATCCGCTTGTTGACTGTACAACATTTATATCCATTAGTACTAAACATAAACTACACTTAAGAGTACCAACCACTTACGCGTGGTTTCCGGCGCATCTCTAAACTTAAATACGTATAACGGATAAAGATTTGATTAACTTCATTAACTTCGTACGGTAATTCGATAATGGTCTGAAGATATCAGCTATTATGTTAAATCTAGACAATTTAAGAAAACTTGCACATAAAGTAGAGTTGTTGTACAGCTGTTATAACATATTGCTTTGTTGACTACAAAGTATTATATTATTGAAGAATATATATTTTATATATAAAATACATCTTGTATAGTATTTGTTTGTAACAAAATTAATTATACCTACAAATATTACGATTAGGAGCATTCGTCAATCGCCTTTTATTTTTGCACTAAAACGTGATAATTATTTTTAGCCCAGCACACTAATCATACTTGTTGTTGTTGTATAGGATTAATTAATCGATATTATTCTTCTTGTTAGCACATGTTGTACTTTATAAATCCATCGCCTGAGAATATTTTGTAAATAAACATTCGAGTAGAACCCAGACTCAATATATAAATATTTAAAACTGTAACCCATGGCTTCATAACAGCAGGCAGGGTCAAGCAACTCTGCTATAGATTTCGGTAACTGCTTACCATCAAGGCAGTATGGCTGCGTACGATTGTTTGCGACATTAATGTATTAAAAATTAATGTAGCAAACAATTAATCTCATTGTGGGATAAGCGCGCCTTTGCAATGTTCATTTATTTTCTTTTGTTATTGTTCTTTATGTAGTTATACGCAATAAAGAGTTAACATTCCATTACATTACAAATATTGGCTCCCATTGTTAATATATTTTTCTACATATTTATTTACCTTCCATGTTAGTCATGGCCGTCTCCTTATAGTAGCACATGCTAGAGTAGGGGCAGTCCATGACGAATCTCTTGCTGCCGTCAAACTCCAGGCACTGAGGCTTCCCCATAAAAGACTCCTCCGGCTCGCAGAAGTAACACCTCATGCAGAGCGATGCTGTAAACGTGAGAACGGGGAATAGTCATAATTCGAAATTCCTTGATTAGAAATAGGACTAGACCTTAGGTTATTCGAGAATTCATAAGCAACCGAACTTGGTTCGAGTCGAGACGAACTCTAAAGATTTCGATGAATAATTTTGAGGATAACACTTATCATGAATTTCATTTAATTCGTTTAATAGGTTCGATAATAAACGAAATTTAAATAAAATTAATTTGACAGGAGAAAGGAGTGGCGATCGTTCCACCGACAAGAGTTACGCTCTTAAATATAAATTACAATCGTATTTATATTTAAGAGCATAAATATAAAAAGGTTACTTAGGTAGTTAGGTACTACGAATCCTTACGAATTCGCGCTACACTGGTGAATATTTATTTATTTTATTTATAAAACTTTATTGCGCATTAAATACAATTGGCGGACTTAAAGCCATTAAGGCTTTATCTTCCAGTCAACCAGTAGACCATGCAGAAAGTGAGTGGGTAGGTGCTTAAAACAACACAAATGACTTCATTATAATAATCAAATAAACTGGTGGAAACTAAATACACAAGAGGTTGTAACTAGCTTGAAATATAGCCGTCTCTAAAATTCGAGCTCGGCAATTGCTCAGTCGCTTTAAACTATTAAAGAACAATAAATTCTTAAATCTTCCAGTTAACTAGCTAGTTGCACTGTCTGGTCTCAAAATTCCTAATCTATTGTTGAAATATATGTCCATGTGGTAGCAAGAGATTGTCTTATACACCTGCTCATTCTTAAACCTAAACTCTTTAGTGTTTGTTTGATGTAAAATGGTTGAAAATAATTCAATTTTGCATTCCATGCTAAATCTTCGTGAGGGTTGCTGGTCTCTAGATTCCTAATTCCTGTTGAAACATATTTATCTATGTTATATCTCTGTATTTCTTTATTGTGTGCAATAAATAGTTAAATAAATAAATATTTCCATGTGGCAAGAGCATGCTTAGACCTCAATAAACTCTTTAGTTTTTTGTAAGTCATTTGTTTGATATAAAAAAAAGGTTGAAAATAATTCAATTTTGCATTCGATGCTAATTCTTCGTGTGGGTTGACCTGATTAATGTCGAGTTCGGCTTTGCGGTGCCACATGTTAGCTATTAGCGAATAACTGCACTCCCTAAAAGGCATCTCAGTGTTGTAACTCGACGTACGAGTATCTATGTCGCATTTGTTTCAAGGGAACTCTGCTTCACTAAGTCCGAGCATGCGAATGCCAGAGCAATAATGTACACCACGTACACGACGGTCTAATTTTATACAAAATGAAGAAACTGTTAAATATGCTAGCTTTAATCTTATAATTCTCTCTCATGATCAATTCACAAAAAAATTGCCTTTATCCATTGCCTCATAGCTGCGTGATGGCTTGTGAATACGTTTGAATAACGAAGCGATCTCACCGTAACTGACAACACAAAACAAATTGATTTGCAAATATCAATTTATGCTCAAACCGTGGTGGCAAAAGACTCAATTTGTTTTTACTCGTATTTTATATGACCTACTAGTGAATGATCTGGCGCTACTTCGTTCGTGTACCTACACCTACTTTACCCCTACCTACCCTTTTTTTCTTGCTTGTAAATCTTCCTCTTGAATCACTCTGTGTATTGTTGAAAACCGAATTAAAATCCGTTGCATAGTTTACAAGATCTAAGCCGACGTAGAGTTGTAGATACATACATAGGGAGAGACGGCGGGAACCGACTTTGTTTTATACTGTGTATAAATTGCCTTCAAAATTGATCACCTTTCAAGGAAGGAAAGTTATTTAGTGACTATATGGTGACTGGCTAATATCAGCATTATGCATTGCATTTCTTGGTATCTACCTACTATGTTATTATTTGAGGAAAACTAATTAACTGCGTGGTTTACCTACTCGAGTGAGTAATATGTAATTTACGCGTAGTAGTTCTCCTTTAGTGTAAGTAAGGAATTCCAATGAAGTCACTCAATAAGCTACTTATTGTTTACATTGGTAGCGTTCCAACCGCTCTGCTTGTATCTAATCGACACATTAAAGTTTATGATAATCAACGCCCTTTCCGACCTGCGTATCACAAAATGTTCAAAACTGTTCAATTTTAGATGACGTTTCCAGGAAATGGATTGTTTTATGTAACGAAATCAAATAAATATTATCTTCGTATTATGCCCGTGTGGTGATTGGCAGAGTCGAATGTAGCGCCAATCCGTGTCGTAAAAGACGACTAATAGACATATACCCGATTGCACTAAACGTAGGCGATGATGCTTAAGTTGATGGATACTCCTTAGCATTTAGGCGTCACAAAATCGGTGTCATAAAGTTAGAATGACTTAGTAAGTTTAATTTTCACATAAGGTTGGTATTGGTGCAATGCTTTTTCTTGTTAGGTATATTTTATATCAACTTAATCAAGTAGATTTATTATCTTCGTAAACCAGTCTTTTCTTTTGAGCTAGACTGCATTCTTCATTCCGCCTGCCAAGCGTGGCATTGTCCTCCAATAATGTGGAGGAGACTCATGTCCAGCAGTGGACTGTTATGGGCTGTTGATTTGATTCCATTATTTAATGACCGTCTTATCTGCCCTCAACTACCCATTTCATCTCCATAGAACATGGACTCATGATCTTATTTGGTTAATGTAGTTGCTTCCTACGGGGCTATTGTCTAACTCAGTGGGCAACTGAATTTGACATATGATAATTCTTCACTACGTCATCTACGTTGGCGAATACCAAATTAGACCAGAGGGCCTATCGGCTATCTCAGTGGACAACTGAATTTGACATAAAAAAATCTGACACTACTCTAATTTGGTAGACGCTATTGCAGTTTTCAACGTAGATGACGTGGTGTAGAATTATCTAGTGTCAAATACAGTTGTCAACTGAGTTAGCCAATAGCCCCGCAGGATACGATTATCAACTGTCAAATTCAGTTGTTTTCTTGCTTATAAATTTTCTTTTTGAATTAAACTATTATTGAAAACTGCATTAACATCCGTTGCGTTGTTAAAGATTTAAGCGAACATGGATACTGGCGGCGGGAAGCGACTTTGTTATACTATGTATAGATAGATAGCACACACATCAAGCTTAATCTGCAATGCGAAAATATTGTTTTATGGGGGCGGACTTTTGAAATAAGGCTTTTTATTCCCTAGGCGTCCCCTCCACAGTGAGAAATTTATCTCAGGCTCCATTTAATTAGTTGAAAAATAACATAATTTAAAGGAGTGTCCTCTTTTTAACTATTGATATTTCCGATTACTTTTTTTATGTTTCTGTTTTACGGTTGGAAAACTGGCAAGCGGTTTCTTGTATTTTAAAAATACAAAACAGGAAGCAAATACTACATGGTACGTAGGCGTAGGCCACCTGTATAATAAACATCGTAATATAAATAAAAGCTATTGTAGAGTCTATTTTAAATCGAATAGTGTCGTAACCCATCTGGTTAGTAAAATAATATTGCAATTGTAACATAAACACTGGAATTTCAGCATATACGTGTCAAGGTGTATCTACTGATTATGTCTCGTATATTATGTCTCGTCGATTCTGTGGAACTATACATGGATAATTTTAATTAAGAACGAAATTAAACGCCCACGATCTTCAGAAACACAATCCAATGCCACATGTGTCCCAATCAATACTCCATTTGCATACGAGATATATAAAATTCTGCGGCCACAGGCACATCAATGGGCTCGGTGAATGTTGATACCACTTGATAACCGTATGTTTACCAAATACGTATTTTGAGTCATTGGTTCTGTGACATTTCGTGACGATCGATCGTATCGGTTATTTGTAATTTTTATTACAAAGTTTAAAAGTCGATGAGTCGTGACAATATACCTACCTCTAATAAAGGATATTATTGACACTTGTTAGTCAGACGTAGTAAGTTAGTTGAAAATATGAATACTAAGTATGTATAATGAGTGCACATGCAAACAATGTAGCATTGCTACCAAAGCTAACTGGATAATCAATCGTTTAATATTACATGCACGTTAATAAACGGAAAAGATATTGGGAATATCGGCGCACGCGCGCAAGGGCCTGGGGTCCGCTTGACCATGGTCAGTCAATGTAATTACAATGGAGTGACTGCCGGGGAACCTGACAAGGTTTGTATTGGATCATGGTTACACATGCAGTCGCCTGTATTTCATTTCGATGTTTTCCTTTACTATAAGAGCATCGGTTAGAATTCAACTATTGTACATAATTCAGAAAAGGGTCATTGGTACATGGCGGCACTGGAGTTCGAATCTAGTACCTCGGGGTACGAGTCGGACTCCTTAACTATTACGCTACCGACGCTGGCTATAATGTATCTCCATTCGGCATTACCTTCTCGTTGTTCTTGTTTAATTTCCTGTAGATATCTAGGTAATTTTGCAGCAAACCGAACTGCTATAACTTCATTACATGTTAATAAAATATATTTCCAAAGTAGTTATTTATTTAGTAAATCAGGTCAAAACACACCGTTGTTTTCACTAAAAAGCGGGACATTGTTTTGCCAACAAATACTCACACTTCCACAACACGGCGAACGCCAGGAATAACAGCGAAAAATCCATGATCGATGACTGAAACCTGCTTCGCAATCCGCCGAATTTCGCAACAGCTAATGGCTAAAGTGAGCTAAGTTTTGTTTTTTATCACATTTGCTTGGTCGGAATGGTGTGTATCGCGGCCACGTGTTAAGCGCGCCAGTGGCGGACTGGAAGTGGCTCCTCGGTCCAGGCATGATTCATTGGGAGGAAGGCCCTCCGGCTGAACGGGACATAGCCGAAAGCCGCGTATCCGAGTGCAGAGTGCGTAATGGCGCCTGCCGAGTCACGCGATCGCAACCGGCGCCGTCTCGGCCGCTACTGAACGCGCCGGCCATACCTAAATATCTACACGACGCTCCTGGCACTTAATTCAACTCTTATTTTCGTTACGGCTCTAGGTCGCGACCGCCACGTTTGTTCAGGTATCTGCAACAGGTACTGACGATTGATACGAGCGAACGAACACCTCGTTCACCACCAAGTTCATCGGCTGTTTGCAAAGATTTTTCCATCTCTACCGCGGCCGCGGTCTGCACTTTAGTTATTTTTGTAACGATTTCGCTTATACTCGTAATGGGCACGCGCACCTACATATGAAATGTGGTGCGCTGCGCCTGCTTAGCGTTGAGGATTTCTTTATTTTTCTTCGTGCTTCTACCAGATAGGTAGAAATATTTCTTCGGAATGTTTCTGCCTGATATGAGAGGTCAACGAACTATTTTGGACTTATCCGATTTTAAAGAATATTTAACAGATGGGTGTGTTGTGACGCTAACGATAGACTTATTGTTTATTGTGATATAACATTTAGCCCCCATTCCAATCATATTATAGAACTAAATATAAAGTACGTTTTACATTTCGATTTTATTTATAAAACTCTTATCTAAATGGAACAGAGTTGTACAGTGTCATAATACCTACATGCATAACCACAATGCACAATATTTCATTATGTTATTTTATTTTGTACCGAAGACAAAACAACCTACTCCTACTGGTACTTTAGTGAAGATTGCAACTACTCATTACTACACATTATTACGCATTGGTAACTCCCCTGGTGTTGCTGATGTCCATAGGCGGCGGTGACCACTTTCCATCAGGTGGCACGCTTGCTTGTTTGTCTGCCGTATAACATGAAAAAAAACAAGGATCGTAAACACTGTAGCTAGATATCCTTTTTTTGGCTGTGGTCGTAATTCGTCGTTGCCCTACCATGCGCCGTTTCGCGTTGGGACGCACGCGCTGGTTGTGAAACATTAGCCGATAGGAGTCGCACATCCTTTGCGACCGGCGATAATGGCGTGTCGATCGGGCGAATTTATATGCGTCACTCTTCGCCAGGCGTGCCATGTGCTGGCGTAACAAGACGCGGAAATCTCACGCCAGTAGAGTGGCGATAAAAAATCTCATCCTGGAGTTAATAACCCGGTTGTGCTTTTGCGCACGAGGGCCCGGGGTCCGCCTTGACCATGATCCAGGATTTGGAAGATCTTTGAATTACAGTGGAGCGACTGCGATCTGACCTCCTTGACCCTACATATTTGATATTTCATATTTATTCATTGGTAATATTCATTACATGTCAATTGTTAAAGTTATAAAAATGTCACAAATTACATTAATTGTAATACATAAATTTATAATAATCAAATGTCACAAACAAACATTTTTTACCTATCACAAGTCATCTTGCACAATAAGTACTGTAAAAATTAAACAATCAAATAAAATTCAAATGTCCATTTCCAAATAAGAACCACAACCATTTACAACCAGGGGAACCTGACCAGATTGATCATGGTTACATAGTCAGTCGCCTGAATATGCAGGTTTCATGACGATGTTTTCCCTCGCCGTAAGAGCATCGGTTAGCATTAAACTAATGTACATAACTCAGAAAAAATAAAATAATAAATAAATAAATATTCGTGGACAAATTCACACAGCGCCATCTAGCCCCAAACTAAGCAAAGCTGTCATTGGTACATGGCTGCAGTGGTATTCGAACCCGGTACCTTTGGCTTACGAGTCGGACACCTTAACCACTCGCCAACCGACGCTCCGACGGGTAGTGTTTGGCGATATGGAACAGGAATTAGATCGGGAAGCGTAGCGCTGGATGGCCCCCAGGAGATGGATTGACGGCTACGTAAAGGTGACGGCTACGTAACGATGGATGCAAGCAGCACGATGAAGTTGTGGGTGGAAGGGTCAGGAGAAGGCCTATGTCCAGTTGTGGACGTCTGACGTATTGCGACTGAGATTATGATGATATTCAGGGCGTTTGCCTGCTACTTCTCCCTTTCCAAGGCCATTTTTATTGTCTATTTGGATTTTGCTGTAAACTTATAGTTCTAGAAGTTCTCAGCTATAGTACGGTATGATTAAACAATAGCACTTGTTTGCACATACTTGCAGTAATCATACAGTAATAAAGAATGAGAGCAGACCAGATGAGACACTGCACACACTAATTTAGTTTGTTTGACTAACATTCAGCATCTATCTTGCCCCGTCTGAATTCCTATCGCAACCGGCCTACTTTCCTCGCTAAACGTGTGTTTAACTTATATATGGTGTGAAAGTAAAGAGGGCACGGGAGGCTAGGCCACCGCTATCGATCCAGAGGCGTGGGACTATTTGCCGTTCCGTTGACGCCCGTCTGCCTGTCTGCAAGTAATGTAATTAATTAGCGATTAATCAGCCCGCCGAATCGATGTTTTTTGCAGGCTAAATTAGCGATTTTGGCGCCAGATCTGGCGCTTTTTGACTCGATTGCGCGATGCAAAGGCGTGGAATGTTTTTATATGTATGCACTCGTATGTTCCTTTGTGTCACTTTTGAGACCGAACGTGTAGGCCGATTGTTCATATCGTCAATCGATTTGTCTTTCTTGCGAGTTTCACTGAAGACATGATATTGATCATTATCCAATATGGCAACTATCAGCTGCCATTTTATGAAAAATACAAGAATTAAAGTCAATTTATACACTTATTTACTTGCACCATTCTGCTTGTTTCTAACTTTTCAGATTTTTAATAGCAGTCGGGGTTTTTAGTTCTTGTACTACTATTTTTTATATACTTTGTACGCATTATCGAATCGGTTTTCAATACATTTAGCGTTCCTTTCTTGTACATGCCCTTTTACGAACGTTTTCATACAAAATTCAGAAATCAAGCGCTTTGTCGCTTAGAAGAATTGGCAGTACCTACTCGTTTCGCGTCCTCTATTTCAGTAATGTCCAACAGCCGTGAACTTTGATAATGCTGTTGGTTTGACGCCCACTTTGTTAATTGTTGCTATGAATGAATGTACAATTTGATCTGATTTATACAAATTATTAATATTAACATAAAAGTTACTGGAATTTTCTCTAAGGTGGTAAGTACATTTACGATCATTTTTATTTTTTACCTTCTACTTACCACGCTGGCTAGTGTATCCTATCGTCCGACACAATGATACGCCATTTATCACTCCCTATCCATCCTGCACGATTTGTTTTCAATAACTTATCTGGAGATTGCGCAAGTCTTTCTGAACTTCATCCATCCATCGATACCTGGGCCCTTGGGGTGTCCCTCCGGGAGCATGCCAGTTATTAGGCTTGAGAATTTATATTAAGGCTCAGAGGTTTCAAACTTAGATCCTCTTGTTTTTAACACCTTTTTTATTTCTCTTTTAGTTCAATGAGTTTAGTGTCGCCTAAGATAGTGTCAGACTTACTTAGGTACTTAGTATTATTAAAACCGGAATACGCAAGCAGCCTTATAATGGTGTCATTCAGTACGGTCATGTACAACAATGTAAGGTTATCGGATGCTGTTGATGATGATTGTGAAACAAAACTGAATTAAAACAATCGTTTTCAGTATAATATTTATTTATAGAGACTATTGGCCCCAACATAAAAAAACAAGCAGACATTTAACACAAGAGTAATTATAAGTAATTAAATTAAGCTCACAAGGACACAGATTTATAAAATAAAATATCACAATACGCTCAAAATTTGCATTCGCAAACACTTTATCAGCACTTCATATAATACTTGGGAAATGTGACTGATCGAGGTAGACAGAGTGACGAACCTCACAACCTCGCTGTCCATAGGTACAGTTTGAATTTGGCATTATTCAAATTTAAATTTACAATCTTCTTATTCAATACAATCTCTACCGCACGCAAGCTGTTGAAAGCTTGATACAGCCTACAAGGGCCCTATTTTTGCAACCAAGGGAGCGCTCGCCTACTTCTCTTTTCATCTCTAGCAACTTACCATTAGTGTGAAAGAGACAGGTAACGCACGCGAGTGCTCTCATGGATGCGAACGGTTTCAAAAATCGGGCGCCAGGCCTCCCACGAGCATTTCACACCGCCATAATAAAAATTCAATATAGATTCTTACATATACACCACAAATCATATGGGGAGAGAAACTGCAATTTTCGAGATCAAACCTTCGACGCATTCGCTTTGCCTAATTTGTTCTTCGAACAGTACAATTTAGATTCTTTGAAGGAAGAGTGAATAGGTTGTTTCTGGATAATTACGTACAAATCGCAGCAGTGCGACATGAATATAGAACCCAAATAAAAAGCTCGCGTGGTTATGTGAGCTAAAAATCGGCCAAATAACGGCCTTTACGAGCAAGTGTGTTGAAAAATATTTTATTTGTGATTGTAACCCTCAAAAATATCATGTCTTTCGCCGCCTTTTAGGTGCGAAAGATAAAACTAGAACAAGATATCCCACCTAAAAGCAATAATAACTAGGTACCTAACAGGTACATTTGCACACATATAAAAAGACTTAACGATCATCATCCCCTCTTCTAAAAATGGCAATTGTACTAAAATATATCAAGCTCTATTATTTAACAATGTCTAAACTAGCAATGTAACGCCTGAATAAGTTTTAACAGCAAACAATTTTAAACGCCTATTTTTACTTTGTTAAACAGGAGTTCTAAAAAGGAATGTTTTTCAAATATTGCAAAACATATACAGACAATAAAATTGTGGTTTATGTACTATAAATATACTTTTTGTCATATAACTAAGTATACAATAGTTATTTAAAAGTGACTGGATTACAGATAGGTACGTCTACATAATAAATTATAAACACATCTAAATAAATAATTATTAAACTTCTTAGTGAACAATATAAATCTTTGAAGATTTTGGAACAAAATAGGTATATATAGAGATAAGTTTGGATCAATTTTACATTATATACTAATGCTGATATGGTACATAGGTAGTATACATATACATATTTTATACTGCGTAGGTATATTTACATATTATCTATACAATCTCGCTGACATAAAATCTGACTATAAGTAATTTTAAAATGTAATAGGTCTAGACGGTGTTAACACGAACATTATTGGAAGCACTTAAAGCACAGTAGGTGCCTACATCATGAGAGTCGAACTATTTTTTTCTAGTAAATAGTTATCTGTTACACTCAGTATAAATATTAACTTTGTCATTTATTTACACAACCTTGTAATAGAAAAGTTACTACTTCTACGTCCTTAAATTAACCAGAACACACTACAAAATGTGCACAGCAGTTTTATCACTTGAGTCCTCACTTCTTATCGTTAACTCACACACTACCGGTAGTAAGAATGGTAGTAACACTGGTAACTAAGGCACAGCCTAGTTTCCTCTTTAAGGTTGACCAAGGTCTTCCGCTGAGGACCCTGGGACTGGTTAAACAGTCTTGGGAGTCAATTGGCACCCTGTGACGGTATTCCTTTCATTACCTAAGGCTGTTGATGTACTTCATGAGATTGAAGACCACTATGACGCCCATGATGTCCGTGTAGCCCTCGTGGTTGGTACTCGGAGCCGCGTTGCAAAGGTCACCGCGGCAGTAGCACTCTCTGGAAACGACAAATTGTATTATTGGTTGCTACGCCATACTGTAAATCGATCGATGTCGATATGTTCTATAGCTATAGTTCCTCTTCCTCGGTATTTATTAGGGCACCATTTAAATGGAAAATTATTGTCATCGTGGGGCACCACAGCATAGCGTCCGGAGGTGGCTATTCCAGTTTATAGGTGTGGTTTCCGGCAGTGTGATTTATAGCACTAACCGCTTCCATTGACGAAAAACAGAAAATGCGCAGCAGCGTTTTCTGTTTTCTGTTGAATATTTTCAATACTACGATTCTTACGGTGAGCGAAAACATCGTGATGAAACCTGCACATTAGCCGGCTCTGAGTGCTTACTCGGACTTGACTGGTTACTCGGAGCAATTATCATCATCATCATATCAGCCAGAAGACGCCCACTGCTGGGCATAGGCCTCCCCCAGAGATCTCCACAAAGACCGGCCCTGTGCTTTCCGCATCCAGCTGGTGCCTGCGATCCTTACCAGGTCGTCGGTCCACCTTGTAGGAGGCCTACCTACGCTGCGTCTACCGGTACGTGGTCGCCACTCGAGAACTTTACTGCCCCATCGGCCACCTGTTCTTCGAGCTATGTGCCCTGCCCACTGCCACTTCAGTCTGGCAATCCTTACAGCTATGTCGGTGACCTTGGCTAGGATTTATAGGTATGTAGGTAAAAATATTATTCTAATATTTTTACCTACATAAGAATTAATTGTAGATGTTTTTATTGTGGAAAGGTTTAGGAGCAGTCGTCATCATCATAATTTCGGCTGATAGAATTCTACTAATATTGGGCAAAGACCTCCACGGGCATTAAGCTGGCACCTGCCACCTTTACCAGTTCGTCCTCTTTATAATATTATTATATAAACAGATGTTGGGTATTCGTCCTCAATTCGGTTTCGCCATTCCGAGGGAATCAACCGGTTTGTTGTATGTTATTTGTTTTATGTTATTATGTCATTTCGAAACCAGTCCTTCGAATTAGGCGTGTGTAAATCGGTATGCATACCTAAATATTTTGCCATATTTTCGTGCAATACAGGCAACTATCTTAAACAATAAGTAAATAACTAGTTGAAGGCGGACCTGTCGCGTTTATTACACGCAAGCCAATAAGATGATACTTCTCTGCTAATTTGTATTTTAGAAGCGCAATCGACTGGGTGACGTGTTACGAGCACCATCACTTTGGCGTCAAACATATTTTTGGGTAATTCTTTAACTTAGAGACTTAACTTCCGTTCGCGCTGATATTTTGTGGCAGAGTATGATCACGGTGATGAAAACAAGTGTTAAAACAAGACTTGTTAATTACAACTGCGGCCCGCTAATTATTTTCTTAGATATATATCATCACGGAGCCTCCATTGAAAGACCTTGCTCAACCTCGCTTTGCCACCGGTATAAGGAGACCTGGTGTGGCAGTTATCCAGCTAAATATCTCCTAATACATGATATACACTTTGCAAATATAGACTCATTAGATAAACTTAAAGTAAATATTTGAAAAATGCTTGTTAATATTTGCGGCGAGTGGGCAACGAGAACCCGCGACCTTCAGCTCCGCTGGCAGGGTCACTGAGCTATCGTGCCAGACGTAGTTAAATTGCAACTAATAGATGCATTTGCTTTGTAAAATGAATATAATTACCTGTATTTATAACAGTGTTAACATGAAAAGATTTTTGTTTGATATTGCTTGTTAAGTTTTCAAATTATTTAGTTAAGTGTTCATCAAAATAGATACCTAATTAACCTTCTATTGCTCGATAGGATGAGCTTCCTGAAGAAGGAAGGATTGTGTCGAAATCTCCATCTGTCATTTGGCACGTAGTGTTCACATTGCCGATTCGTGACAGAATTTGGCAACAAAGCTAGTCTGACCTTCCTAGTATGGAAGTTGTGTTTTTGCTTGATATTAAGAAGACTATGTTTATAGAGTTTGTAAATAAAAGTACGTTTCAATCATGAAGGTAAAAATGGAGTCCACACTAGGAACAACCGCTTGAGTCAAATACCTACATAACTCTATCTTACTCTCTGTGGTCGGACTTCTCTTTTTAGTGTATTGCCATGTATTGCCGTGTTTGTAAATTAAAATGAAGGATACCCTATTTAGAAAGAGAGGGCCTGCCCACAGAGAGCGAAATGGAAACACATAGATATGCTTCAAGTAGGTATTCGAAGTGTGGTCTCCATACCTTTTATCTATAACTTCATGGTTTCAATAGAAAAAAATTAACAGTAGAGCACGACAACGCTCTGAATAAATACTGAATGTGGCGTAAAATGTAGCTAACATGCTAACAATAGGGAAACTAACCGATGTCGAATGGATTGGGTGACCATTTCGTAATTTGAGGCTAGTTGAACCTCAGCGCCATAACGAGCTCGCCACTCGTTAAGTGTGCCTCCTAATACCGTTGGCAAAACGAAGTCAAGGTCTTCCGCGACGACCCTGAGACTGGTTGAACATCCTCCTGAGCCGATTGACACCCTGTGACGGTGAAATTTATTTGGTGTGTTTCGTACTCCAAAAAGGCAGGCCAGGAGTACCCTCAATCAGCCTAAACGTATGAATGGGGAAGAGACAAAAGAGGTGTGTCAGGATTGCAGCTTTTTCGGTACTCGATCTAGTCTCTGCCTACAGCTCGGGTTAAGGGCGTGAGTGTACATGTATGTTTTATACCTGAGAGGCGTGGTCCGCTCTCCCCGGCTGTCGACGTTCCGGCAGCCCTCCTGGTAGGGCTCATGCACCTCCATCTTGGGCGACCAATTCACGCCATCGTAGTCGTGGTATCGGTACTGCTGCTGCGCGCAGTCGCGCAGTGTCCCTTCTATGCGCACTGGAATGAGATTTGGAAAGGGTTTTTAATTTGAGCTTGAAAATGTTTATTTTCCCTTTTGTCGCGTGCCGCGTACGACGAAACCGCGGTTACTTAACATTCGTATTAGACAAGCATTTGGCCGCTTAGTTGTTAGCAACATGGATGAGACGATGGAAGATGTTCCAAAATGAATTTCAATAGAAGTGTTTAACTTGACCATCTTATTTCTCATTCTCGTGTAATAATTATGGGGACGTAGTTAAAATTTCGATTGATAAAAAAGCGAACCAAGACGTGTCGGGCCACGAGCAGTGTATGTCACCGTAGGATTGCGAAAACCGCCAGTTTACAATCTAACGTATTCAGAGTACGTCAGATTACAAACTGTCGAAAAATTAGGAACTGTTACCGTTGGGCCGAGTAGACGCTTCGCGGGGTTCGTCATCAAGTTGTCACAACACAAACCTAACCTAACCTAATTTAAACCTATTGTTTATGTGTTTCTTCAAAAAATAATGCGTTTAATTCTAAATGATTTGGTGAATTTTGTTGTAGTTTCGACAGTTTACAATGTAACGTAATTGACTACGTTAACTTACAAACTGGCGATTTTCTCAATCTTACAGTGACATATAGATTGGAAATCCGTTTTTCATCTGGAGATAGTTTCTTCGCGATTAAAGCGGCCATCACGGCTGCGCCGTCAAAGTCGACGCACGGCTTGGTCGTGCTCTAGTTGTGGCCGGGATACAAACAACTACAGACAAAAGTAACCCCCGATGACAGTTACTTAGTACTATCTGGGGGTTACCAAGAAAATTCGCCACCCACCTCCGTTTTGTAACTGGAGATAGAAGGTCTTCTTCACGCAGAAGGTGGAGTGCGGGCAGTCGACCGCGAAGGCGGCTGACCCGTCGAAGTTGACGCACAGCTTGGTAGTACTGTAGTTGTGGCCGGGCGGCGGGTTCACGTGGCACTGGTAGCATTGGACGGAGCTCACGCCTGCAATGCGACAGGGTTCTAATTAGCTGAGACACGGTAAAGAACTTGTTGTTTCTAGGATTCTATTTTAACAAGGTGTTTAGCAGGGTAGAAAATTATAGCACTAACCCCTGCTACTGACGAGTGTCGACTACAATGTGTCGTACAAGGCGACTACAGGGCCACCTTCTTATCTCTTTAGGCTACATTAGAACTATAGACGCCATTTAGTAAATGCCATTACACTATAGCCTTATGCTCCAGATACCTTATGAACAGGTAAGTTGAATTGATTGCACTGTAATAGCGTTGATCATCACCTACAATCAAAAGAACAGGACTTTGGCCTTTTCTTTACCTAGTGCATTTTCAACACCCTACTAACAAATAATTGTTTTAGTATTCATATATATGCAGTTAGAACTGAGGTCCTTGTACTACATTCGACACAATTCTTAACAGCCAGTCGTGAATTGTAAACGTCTAATACACCTAATGTGTCTAATGCTCAGTAAACAAACCGTGTGATTACTGTGTAACTCGTTGGCTAATACGTGTAGGTATAAATTGGTAGTTTAGGAAAAAGGCCCAAAATCGATGGCCGAGTCGGATTTGAGAGCCAATGGCTTACGACGCGACGATGCCTATGGCGGAATGGAGGAGAATGAGGCTGAAAGCGGTCCCTGGCTTGAGCCAGGACTGACCGCTCGGAAGATTATGATGATTAATTGGCATGTCTGAACTGAAGAAATAACTTGGTCATTATATTCCGTCTGCTTAATAAACTACTAGTTATATGAACTGTAATCAATGTCAAATTGTTTGTCAATCTCTTGACACCACTCATAATTATCCGCCAGCCCTTATCCCACTAGGTGGTGTCGGCGGCACAATATGTATCTTTCTTTCATTTAACCTTATTACTCCTTTTAGCTAATAATCGACAATATAGCAAGTAAATATAGCTCTAGCGCAGAGCATTGGACGGAAAACGGTTTTTGTTGACCCAGGTTTGGGGCACATAATATACCTAATTTGATCGGAAAATCGTCCACAATGTTACGTGCATGTACAATGTGTAGTGCAAAAGTGGGTCAGCCTGGCATTATACGGGGATCACCGTGCAGGATGCATCTGTACCCACGCGCCGTGGCGCCAACGCTGTAAATAAGCGCTTTAAATCAAGATACATATCTAAACTAGGAGAAATATTTATCGTATGTTTTATACCACTAAGACGGTACACAAGCTTACGGTAAGCAGTTATCGCAGACTTCTGCAATACGCCGTAATACTCCCGTGCTGGCGATCCAAAGATTTTGACATATAGTTTAACATTTAGATAGTCTGTGTGGCGGCTTAAAAGTGTTTTATCCTGTTTGGGTCACATATCTGCAGTTTATGGATCAGTATCTATATATTGTTTCGTGTAGGTATATATTGCACTCTAGGTATATGTTGACCTACAGTGTAGAGGTGGGTCAGACACGGATCACCGCGGAGGATGCGTCCGTGCCCACGCGAGCTCGCGTTGTGCACGCATCGCCCCGGTGAATGGGCGCTCTTGAGCTACGACCTTGCCCTCCTTGACTGCCAACTGCATAAGACTAGATACTAATACAATTCAATGGCAACACGCCTTTTTATTTTATTCGGAGGCATCGGAGCATGTTTACTACCGGAGTTTCAAGAGTTCATGAATCATGCCTCTGAACGTAATTTTGTGATGATTTTTTAAAATCGTTTGTCCATTGTTATTTTTAGCTACCACGTATATGCGTTGCATGTTTGTTGTTTGTGTGTCCCACAGAATGTTGCCAATTCTCCCGATTGCTATATTAAAAATTCGTAGGTAACAAGAATGCAAAACATTCATGCAGATATTCGAAGAATCACTAATACCCATTTTCTGATCTAAGATTATAATACCCCTGTAGTAGTGAAGTGGAAGTAATACTGTGTAATTTTTAACTAACACATAATTTGTATGTAATTTATTTTAAGCATCTATTTACTGTCTAAGGGCCGCTTGCACCAAATTCTGAAACGCATTTAAGCTGATACTTAAACAAACAACTTCCTACAAAAAAACGTTAAACGTCATTCTTAAAAGTGTTAAAGAATGCCTGCCTAAATGCCTTAACAATAAACATTATATTGACCTTGCTGCATAACTTTGCATTCATAATTACGTTGATGTATGTGAGCGTAACAATAATACTATGATTACTCACATTTTAAGTAGAAGGACTTGTTGAATGTATGAATGAAATTGATTACGCAATCACAACATCGGCTAGATAAATAAGGTGCATTTTGTCAGTTTTTTTAAAAGCAGGCAGGTTTTAGACCTTATCCGCTTGACGTTTGCGTACTTGCCATAATTATTAGTTGCAAGGCACGTGCAGTTGATCGCTTGGATACACGGTATGAAGTTCCGTGACTAATCCAGTTCCTTACTTCCTGTACTCGGAGTGCCGACTAGACTTGAGGGTGCTAGTAAAAGTACGGAACACTAGCCTGTCATAATGAATCAATTAATCCACTGTCTATAAAGTTAATTGCTTACTAGGTAGTCGTAAAGAAACGATGTGTGTATGAATATTTGTTTATGTAGGTTTGGTTCTATTTCATCGCCGTAATGGGTCTTCGCGATTCCAAGATCCACGAGATGGCGTTACTGTGACGTAAGGACTATTTTCAAAATGAAGCCCTGTCATTGGTTGAAACCGGTTTTTCATTTACAGCAGTTGATATTTTCCAATATCACGACAGTATTTTGACAACAGACCTTACGTCTCACTAGCGACATAGTGAAAACCCTCATTGTTAAATAGGTAGTTTCGCATTGATCTAATTTTTTACAGTAGAGCAACTGCTATAATTATTACCTCCGCGACCCTGCTACCAGGGTAATAAATAATAAAATGTGTACATTACAATCATATCATCTTAGTCCTCACAGTAACAACCCATCTACGGTTTTGGATTTTTGTTATGAGCATGACTCGCAGTTGCTATGTATGGGCGAAAGTTGCCTCTTTCCATCAGGTTTGCTGTCTGCTCGTCTGTCACGTCACGGAGCATAAAAGCATTGTCATAAACCTTTGCATAAAAGAAACACCCACCTGAAATGAGCAGGGACATCACGACTCCCGCGAGGGCCGCGACCAAGCACAGCTCCATGACACTTAGAGTACTGGTCACTGCGATGCTGCTGGTTCTTTGGTTCTACCGATGCAGTTAGTCTGATTTTGCGTTGAACTGGAAAAAGAAATTTCATGGTCAAAGTCATTGTCTGCGTATAGTCGCTCCACTGTCATGGTTATTATTTTGTCATTTTTATTATTTCACTAGATATTATTTATTGTGACATTTAAATGTTTTATTATGATATTCATAAATATTTTTTTAATTAGTTGATTTATTTAGTTGTCATTTTAATCCTATGGGTACTTTTGTACAGAATATTATTATGTTTAATATATTTCAATTAATTATATTGTATCGCTTATTATTTATGTAACAGTTTATTGTGCACAATAACAGGTATACAATATTGACATAAGGAAAAAACAACGCAGCAGGTACAGCTTATTTTATTAGAAATATCTTACAGCAGATTTACGACGAACCCTACATTTTTTGTCTGTATTTACTGCTAGATATAAATGTGCTTGTATTCATTAATGTAAATGAATCTAATCTAATCTAATCATGTTGGCGGAATTCACGAACGTCTGTACAAAAACGAACTAAAAGATATACGCAGTCCAAACGCCCTATTCAGTGCTCAACCAAGCTACCATAATCACAAAATTAACATAACAAAGTGTTCAACTGGCAATGCCACGCAAATACATACTTGGTACTTTTTTAAACATTGTATATTATTTGAATGAATGAAAAGATGTATGAATGTGGTAGAGGCGAGAGGGGTGTGTCAGAATCGTAGCTTGTGACAATCGATAATCTGCCTACTACGATCATGTTTTCTATGTGCCTACCCCAATGGGATACGGGCGTGAGAGTGTATGTTTGTATCTTATTTGATTTAACGAGTAGGTGGCTACGACGATGTTATTATTTTCAAACGAGCAAATAATACATCTACGATTCATGTAATTAAGTTGCAGGCAACAAAAATGCACAACCGCAGATGCGTTGTCACTGTGAGGACTAAGAAGGAATGCCTTATTATGGCTGTAATTACGCTTTCTACCTTATCCTTAAAACCAGAACACAACAATGCAAGCATTGTTGCTTGGCGGCAGAAATAGATAAGGCGTACAGAAGAAGATGATACAGGCGTTAGTATTAGAAATAACTTTTTTCTAATCTGTGGTATTTCTACCATATGTAAGGGTAGCGAAGCTATTGAAGCTGCATTAAAGTTGTTCGTACGAGATTTACGCATACCTATGGCCCTATTCGATTCTCGTGCATAAGTCGGTCACGTAGTGCTATCTCGAACTAAATGTGATTATGACGTAGCCTGCGCACATAACGCGTCAGCGCTGCACTAATTAGTTCATACATTGTTGTCATTTATATAGGTACGACTTAGGCGCATTGCGCATACCGTTTGTCGAGCACAGAGTTTTTTCCTTAGCCTGATGGACTGAACAACCGATCTGGAACACGGAAAAAGAGTAGGTGTAGGGAGAGAATAGTAATTTGGCCGAATACTGAATATTCAACCGGGCTCCCCGACTTCGGTAATCTCTTCAAAATATATTTCCCGGGCAGGATTGCCACGGTGGCCATTTTCCATCAGGTGGACTAAAAAAAATTGTGAAATTCTGTATCCTCCCAGAGCAAGAGAGAGAGAAATTTAGGACCTATGTTGGGGTTTCGGACCGGACCGCGCCCGACAATACCATGTAGAGCCGGACCGAATCCGAAAATGCCATACGTACCGTGGCTAACGCATCCGGTGCTCTTATTGTAGTTGTTACAAACTTGCATCTCTCGTTTACCATCAATAGGAAGTGGAAAACTTGAGATGTATTAATTATTGTACGCACATTATTAGATGTTGATCATTGCTATTTTTAGATAAGTATCGTTGCGGGGGTTTATCGCAGCTTATTCCTTTGAACCGAGCATCGAATGTTTATTTAGGTCAACGACTCTTGCTTAAATTATAAGAAAGGTTATCTTGTCGTGTCTATCGTCTTTTTAATAAATCATTGTTTTTATAAAATCAACGAGTGTAATACTTATACAAACCTACCAATAACTTATTGTAATACATTAAACATCTTCTGTTACGGAATTTTAGTGTCTAAAATGTAAAGTAACAGCTCTCAGCTCTCTCGTAGATTTCGGTCCAGTGAAAATGTATTTACTATTGAACAAAACAACTGATTTATTCCTTACAATTTCCATTGCGCAGTACATTAAAAAATTGTTTACAATAATGTACATGACAGTACCTACAAACTAAAGATTCTATATTTATACAACTCAATAGAAAGTAAGAAGATTCAACATCGTCTTACCTTTTTAAATTCGTCATCATCCCTGTCCTTATCCCACTAGGTGTTGTCGGCCAACAATTATTATTGTTTTATTATTTTTTATTTATAATGTCACTTTCTTGATCTCTTTCACTTTACTGGGTTATACGCATTGATCGAATATCAGTATCGATAAACTCGGTGGAGGTCGACCTCATATCGAACCGTTTCTTTATAAATCGTGATATTTTCAAGGTTCCAATGCTCTTGAGTAAGCGATGGCGTGGCGTGCAAACTTTTACTATCCGCACGTGGGTATTGGGTCAGAAATTGTCTGCTTCTTTGAGCTATATTTTAATCCCAGACGCAAAAAGAAAGGTGTTATACTTATAACTTTGGCGTGAATATATGTGTATCTGTCTCACGAACGGGTGGGCCAATTTAGATGCGATTTTATTTATTTGAAAGCCAGTTTAATCGAGTTGGGTCTCAGCTTTGTTTCATTAAAATCCGTTGGGTAGTTTAGGAAACATTTGACTTTGACATTTGATGTGCAATTCTGTCGGTTAGGTTATAGAGTAAAACGTTAGATTACTGCTTCAGTTTTTCTCCTTATCGTAACATGAATATTATACATGCATTAAGAGCCTATGATCGACCATTGTTTGTTTGATTTAAGCTTCGTCCAAGGCTGAAGGGATATGCCATAATGTCTACGCTCGGAAGGTAGGTTTGACATTGGTTCATTGACGTGGAAAAATTAAACTAAAGTAACCCCCTTGGCCTTGGCCCCCAGGGCCAAAAGTCTGTCTTATTTATTCGTAATTATCGTATCCATATAAATATTTTCTATAGAATTCTATGTTTTGTTACTATTGTCTTTTCTTAAAAACAAGGCCACGTAAAATACTAATAAGTACTCGTGCGTTATTTCCGCGTTCATTCATATAATCATCATCAATCGTTCAGCCTAATGCTTTGTAATGTTGAACGTAACGTAATTACTAGTCACTAAAAGATGTAAGAAAGGTAATTAAAACGATGCAATGGAGTCGTAACAGAAGTGTAAAAAAGAACAGCAAAGTGTATCAAAAAGAGCATGCGTCGTACAAAACTGTAAGAACCGATACCTTGGCAGCAATATGTCTCGCAAATTCGATGCGTCGCATGACTCACAGATGACATACTTCTAGTTAAATATGATAAACAACATTGAGACCACTGTCTCTACTAATCTGATATGTTTTACGCAGTATTTGGTATTCAATTGTGTTGTTTATATGAGTAAGAACAACAGCGACGGTTCTGCTAAGTAGGCAGTTTGTATACAAACCTTACAACGAACCTTACGTGCTGCCCATTTTCTGGTCTACAAATGTTCTAGCTAGAGCGGTTGCCTATAAAACATTAGTCTCTTTACATGGCACTCTACACTGGAAAGGAGTCCTATTCACATCTGCCACAAACCATACACATGCTAATTACTTGGCTATAACATTTATATTATTTATATGTGTTTCTACTTTTAAATGTTGTGTAGATACAGCACTGTCTCACGGCCATTGCAAAACTGGTTCGAGTCAAAATACAATTTGTAGTCGACAGCGAACTTGCGAAAGCATGGTAAGACTCTGAAATGGTCTCGACTTGACACGTTATCATTTGGAGTAGCCTGTTCAACCTAGTCCATGCTGAAACATACTATACAACATACAACCTATAGCTCATACACAGCGGCATACAAATATACAGGGGACATTAGTCACCCCGTCATATTTGATAGAATTGTGACACTTAAACAAATATGTATACCTATTTATTTACTTCACATAGGATAGTGATTCATGTTGAAATAAACGTAAAACATTCCATAGATATTAAAAAATTATTGTGGTTATTTATTATTTGGATTTATATGACGTTGTATTTAAACGAACGTTCACTTTTTATGATTTATAACTGAAACTTGACATGTTAATATATAGCTATTTTGTAAGTAACTACATTGATAATTGAAGTTACATGATTCAATATAAATTTGTTTTTACTCTTAACATGTACGTAGCAACTAAAGTTATAGTCAAGCTAATAATCATCATCATCATCCGAGCAGTCAATCCCGGCTCCTGCCAGGGTGCGCTTGCCTACTTTTTCTTTTCCACTTTTCCCGATCTTCGGCGTCTTCACGTCGTAAGCCGAGCTAATAATGTTGATGATGAAAACATACCTATTATAAAATACACATACGACAAAATTGATCAATAACGAATACATCCCAGTTTTAACATACGAGTCGAGTCTTTTCAATAACTTAAATACGAGGGCTAGCCTCTTTACCTTACCGTCTAGCTCAGTATAAGTGATATACGTAGGTACTACAATACAATAATTATACTCGCATGTTATCCACACCTGGACTATTATATGTATTAATACGAGCATGAACGCAAGGCCTTGACCGATTGGAGCGCGATATTTACCGGTCTTAAGGCTGCGGGTACAATTCACAACCGGCTGACTCTGGCGTGCCGTCAACGGCAATTACCAGCCGGCAAGGTCATTGGGGCCGGCATGGCATACTCCTGTTACCAACGCATCTCGATAGCATAGGATTCGATAACAATGATAATGAACTGGATGGGTCAGATAGGTTGTTCGCAATACACTTCTGTTCATAGTATAAGACACAGTCGCTTTCCGCCGTTTTTCTCTATAATAGGACCACGGTATGTCCGAATCAACTGACAGCAGTACAAATTATAAAGTGTGAATATGGCAATAATCTGGGGATAATCTGCCCTTGTCAGTCGTTGTCAGTCCTTCTTGTAAACATTCAGTTATTTGGTCACGATTAGCTTGAACTTTTGTCTAAATTATTAATCATGGTGAAAATTATCTTTTAGATAGTTTTGCCCATTATTCAATAATATTTGTCTTAACTTAGGAAAATAAACAGTCCTACAGAAATCAATTTGTTTGTTATGACTTTTATGAATGACGTTCTATGACGGATAATCAACTTGGCATAAGTTGTTATACAGAGATTTTTTTTAATTTGCGATTCGGACTTAGCGTAGTCTTATTATATGTTTTAAACTACGCTTTGACTACTTTTTACTACGGATTTTAACGCGGTTTTCAATAACAACAAATAACATAGAGTGATTCAAGAGGAAGGTTTATAAGCAAGAAAACAAGGGTAGATAGAGGTAAAGTAGGTGTACGCGAACGGAGTCGCGTCGGGTCCACTAGTCTACCTTGTAGGATTCGCCTCAGTCGCGTCCAAAAATAAATATGTATGCCATATTTAATAGATATGTTGTGGTAAACGACGAAAAAAAGAGAATAATTAAATCTTCATCATTTTAAGTTTAAGTATCAATATCTCGTATTGGAGTTCACATCCATTCAAGCCGTTTCGAAGAGTAAATGTGGTTTATAATGACTGCGGTCAAAAGTTGTATATGCAAGTGGTTGAAGTGTGATTGTGGTTCAGAACAAATTAATTCATCCTCGTTAAGAGATCGCCCTCATAACTGCTTGTCTACGCTACACTGAATTTGAATATCTAGATTCAAGATCTCGAAATTCTAGATCTAAGAATGTAGAGTTTAGAATAATACGTCTACATTGGTGAGTTTATGATAAAGCGAATTTGTTACAGCCATGATCTCGGAAATACCTATTTAGTTAGGACTAGTCACTTACATAGGCTTCTCAAATGTTAAGACATAGGCGACGATATTGACTCAACAACTCTATGAAGTCAAACGAACATTCAAGTCTGATTTAACCAAAGTAAAAAGTTATAATGCATTAAATAAAACTCCTTTTAATATGCTTTTTTGTTCCATGAAGCTATCTTTACCAATATATCAAATATCGCCGTTTACGTAAGTGACTAGTTATTTTTGTTCATGAGTGTATTGAAACTTGCAGCTCTAAACAGTAAATAAATAGCAATTAGTAACGCATTATGCTTACTCATTGAAATATGCATTCAAACATAATGCACGGTCTAGTGTTCTACACATGTATTTTAAAAGTGATTTCATCAGAACTGGAGGCGGATAAGGAGTTCGATTCATAATAGCTCTTTTTTGTTGTCTCAGTAAAGATGACTCAACTGGCTGCCTTTATAAATGTGGACGTGTTCCGAATGTAGGGTGGACCACACATTTGCTGTGAAATACACTTTACAATTCGCACCTTATTCGTATTTAAAAAATACCAACATCTGTTACCAACTGTACTTATGCCGTCTATAGTTATTTCAGCTGCGCGCTCACTGTATCCAAAAGGCTGACTCTTTTGTGCGTGCAAAATGTAATTTGACGTAAGTTTATGTCATTCTTATGATACCTAACTATGAATGCGAGTGAGAGGCGGTTAGATAAATTGTACATGTCGCTGGGCACAGGTTAAAAGGCAGTAAGGCAGAGTTGGTGTCGCAAGGATTTGCACAACTTGTCTTGTCCATTAGGCAGGCGTCGGGTTCGCACGGATTACTAAAGCTCGTGCGTATTACCTGGGCTCAATGCACTAACTATGTATGTTCAGTGTTCACACTATGTCAATGTTCAATTCGTTTCACAAAGGTTGTTGTTTTTAAACTATCATCATCCTCGTTATAAGTACATACTTTGTGATGAGTGTTGAGTTGACATTGACCTTATACATTGTAATGTCGACCGTCATTCAAGCGTCTTATACTTTTGTAAACGGAATATAAAAAATCTTAAGTAACAACGCATGATGTCAGGATTCGTATGGATTCGTTAATAATGTTATAGGTACGTTGTTTTGTAACTATTTTCAAGCATAACAGTTACTATGGCGTCATTTCCGAGATGCGCTGTAGAAAACATGTCAACAGTGTTTTTTTTTCTGTTTACCTACCGCTAATGGATATGTAGAATACGTCATTGAGTAGCTATTTTTTTTCTAAGCAAAAGTTACTATGGCGCCTAGATCCAAATGTTAGTCCATTCCGAGTTATGCTATATTACATAAGTCATTCTAGCAGTGGATTATAATTTGCATTTTCCTACCCTACCCCAACACCTACCACTTGTTCTACCCACCTCCAGGGTGTAATATGTGCCATTTTTGTACAACTTATAAAATAACTATCCAACGACGTATTACACATACTTTTATCGCACATGTTGTTGGGTTTATTGTTACAACGATTAGTATTGTTAGTGTAGCGAATAACCCAGAAAATCTTAAAAACTGTATTACACGCTACACGCTATTGAAAAAATAATGCATAAATTATTGGCTAAGTTAGATTCTCCTTACATCTGCCGTCTAATAACTTCCAAGCCATGTCACAGAATATTGATATTAAGTTAATAATCCAAGATTCACTATGGGTCGCTGAGCCAGAGCAGTAAGTAAGTTAATAAGCAATAACAAAAGCTATTACATGAAATCATAAATTAATTAGAAAATAAAACGTTTCCTCAATACCAATCTACGTAGATTAATAAATCACGGTCGGTGTCCTATTGCTAGACGTTGATTTTTCACAACAGCCCAATATTTTTTTGCCCAACGCACAGCGCGAGTTTCGCCATCGGGCCTCTGTTTCTTAGCGATTAATTTTCTATAAGCCACAGTTTTAAGATTATTACATTAGGCACTAGTTAAAAAAAAATGATATTTAAATGCGCGTTGTGTTGTTTTAGAATATAACTCAATGGCAATCTCTTTATATTTTTATGATGTGTTGGCGTCGCTTTATTTATTATAGTATTTGGCAAAATCGCTACAGTTTAACAGAAGCCACAACATAAAAAGAAGAACTGAAACTATTTGACTCTGATAAGACAACTAGGATAATGTATACACAATATTCGATACATACAGCAGTGTAATATTCAACGAGTTACTTTAGTTGGAGTTATGTAGAGTAGTATAGTAACATCGTGTCGTCGAATAAATATATTTTATTTCTTTCTATAGTAAAAAATATTTTTCCACAAAAAGAAGACTTATAATCAATATTCTTAACACGTTTATGAATAACGTTTAACGGTTTTTGCATGACGTTTCACTTAAATGCGTTTAAGAATTTGGTGCAGGCCGCCCTTGGTTTACAAAACAAAAAAGACCTTTCGATACATCAACCTTAACTAAAGATCAAAACTTAAAAACCTATTTTCATGAAATCCTATTACTTAATGGATATCAACAACGAAGACAATATAGGCATACCTTATATTATGATAACAATAACGAGCAATTAACTACCTATTCAATATAGTAAGTAGGTACTAGCCATTACTTGTGACCACTGCCGTTTAGTCCTACCTATAACCTAACCGACAAAACCTTTAATATACTTTAACATTTCCTAAACTACTAGAACTAATTTGAACGGATCGAGGCTACGAACCGTTTCAATGAAACTGGTTTTCAAATAAAGAAAACCACATCGAAATCGGTCCACCCCTTCGAGAGCTACAATGCTACAGACGGACACACCCATACACAGATACACAGATCAAAAGTATAACACCCCTATTTTTTGCATCAGGGATTAAAACTGGCTTTTAGTTTTATTAGTCATAGATCCTCTTGCGGAATTGACGTTGATCGTTTTAAGAAGGATATACCAACAAGCACGATCTGTATTTATAATAGATACGCTTTTTAGCTGGGATATGGTTAATGTTTTGGTATAAAAATAAAAAACAATGTTGCGTTGGGTATGAACATAAACATATAATGTTTATACCTAACGCAACAAATCATCCTCAATTTGTGTTAGCACGTCAGGCACCCACCATAATCTTAAGTACACAATGAACGTGTTAAATAGAGAATAATTGCGTCTATATTATAGACGTAAAGCTAGTTTTAACCGCCGTGATCGCCGGCATAGGTAGAACTGCAAACAATTCAATATCACCAAAGGCCTTTCGCAGTTTATAGAAGAATCTTCGATTACCATGTGTGCTTTTTTGTTAAATGTTTAAAGTTTCCATGACAACTGTCTCTCGTATAGTCATTCGAAAAACATTTGTTCCATTTGGCTCGTTTCTGGCCATCGGAGGTCCTACCTGGGCCTCAAGTCCGCAAATTTACTAATGATGCGATTGAATTGTAATTGGCTCGCAATCGTAGGGCAATGGCAGTTTGACACGTTTTTGGCATTCTGCTACTGTTGTAATAGCAACTGCTACCTCCGATGGACAGAAACGGGCCGCAGCGTTTTTGATTTCGTGTCTGCGAACTCGAAGTTTGGAGACCCGCCTGCCAAGCGTAGAGATTTATTTAATTTTTCTTCACAATTTATTGTACACAAGATGTGGAAGGCTCAAGACCAGCTTGGATACTTACGAGCGTTTGATTTGAAGTTTTCAAATCGAGTCGGATAGTAATTCGAATACATCATTTCATGATTTGATTGAATTTTGATTGCTCGGAAGTTACGATGCCTGTGTGCAATAATTACCTACCAAATCTTGTTGCTTGTTTAGTTTAAAAACTTTGTCTTTATTTGACATAGAGTTTCTACATGCTCTATCTCGAGTTATATAAATTCCGTATCATTTCATATAATAGAGTCCTTAATTCTAACAAAGAAAATTTCACTTTGCTTTGTTTTCATTTTTCCTTCCGACGGGAAACTTTAAATAGAATAGGAAATAGTGTAACTTCCTAATATCAAATTTAATTATGATTTTTGTACTCCTACAGACAGAGATTTCCGCGTTCACACAAACATTATTTCAAATGTTGTAATATTAAAACGAAATTGTACATTAAAACACTATAAACGCCATAATCCCATAAAGTTGTAAACTTTAGTCATAGATTACTACACCATGAGTCAACCTCGTTCTAAGGTTACTACATCATCAATAAAATTAACTGAATGATGAGATGACGAAACGCGGTGCAGTGTTTTGGCATATTAACATTGGGCTCAATGGTAAACTTAATTAATATTAGTATAACATTTAAGTTATTATGTTAGGTAAATGTGTGAAGGTTAAACACCTCGTAGCTTGTTGTAGCACAGGTACAAAAACATCGCTTTGACTCTCTGGGGAATCGTTCTATTTATAAAACACTAGTGGACCCGGCGCGACTTCGTTCGCGTGGCGTCCTACCCCTACATTACCCTACCCCTATTCCTACCCTACCCTACAGGTACTCTACACCCTACACCTAGTTTACTTATCCCTTTTTCTTGTTATAAACCTTCCTCTTGAATCGCTATCTATTGATGAAAACCGCATTCAATTCCGTTGCGTTGTTTAAAAGATCGAAGTGTAGATACATAGGAACAGGCGGGTGTAAGCGACTTTGTTTTATACTATGTATAGATACTTATGTGTTAATACGGTTTCCTTTTCCTCTAATACATTTGTTATAGTCTTCGTCACCGGTTAAGTAAATTCTATTTGATCAAACATACAGACGTGCACACTCACGCCCGTATCCCATTCTGGTAGGGATTTCCCATTTGATAATTTTTTTATTATTTATTTATACTAACATTTGGTTTGTTTTTATCAGCATACAATGATGTTTGAAGTCAGTGTCTATTTAGATCACTTTGGTTCTATCAGTTTGTTTAGCTCCATTTTATCTTGAAGGTTGTTTATCCACGATTTATCTCTACTTATCGCTTTGCAATTCTATGCAATAGAAAAATTTAAAGACAAAAAATATATAGATTATTTGGTAAGTTGCAATGGTAACACAAGTATTTGTTTCAAAAATTCTGAAAAAGCCTACGCCCAGGACATCACCCTATCCTCACCGGTCCTGATTTCTACACGAAGTCGCAACGCACATAGTTGGGAAGAATATCCGAATCTTACGATCCACACTACAATTTACCGAAACAAAACATAACTATCCAACCTTTCTATCTATCTGTAAGACTGTTGTGTACTGGGAACGTGTAACAACATCATATGTACTTAACCAGGTTATTCAATAAACTTATTGGTATTTGTAAAACTCTATCAGTACCTCAAAACCCGAGTTTCTCGCATCACCGCATCACATCGACTTCACATACGTAACTTCACTATGATTTGACTATTATCACAACACAACCACCGTATCAAAGCACGTGTATCGGACGTATCGTAATTTGTTTCGCGGTTTGTCTCAAGGCGCTGCGCGTGCGCCGCCTTGCTGTGGTTAAAGCGCACTGGGCGCGAACTCGCTCGTTGGGTGATATCACACCGGCCCGGGCCAATGCCAAGTCAGCCGTAGTTCAAGAAATAGAATAGCAACTCACAAACGTACAAAACAATCCTCTTCAAGAAAATTATTCTTTGGAGCAATAGCAACGTACAGGGTAGTAGGTGCAGTAAAGGAAACTGAATGTTTAGCTATTTGCCGTAAGTCTGAAATTGGCTGTGTTACTGTTTTCCGACATGGGATTTATCATTATGCGATGTTGCGATTTATCATTGTGCGATACCACTGTATTAATTTTAAGAACTGTATTACCAACTACTGTATTCTTGCAAATAAACTATTTGATTTGATTTGATTTGATTTCTCATAATAATATGAAGAAATTAATAAGATGATTAAACTGCTGAAAATTCGATATTACAATAATACAAGATTATTATTGTTATGGGCTGCTGATAATAATTAAATTTATTGATTTAAATCTAACTTGAAACTTTACGTTTTTAAACACAAAAAATCACTCCCTATAGGCTGCAGAGTTGTTCCAACTTATCTCCAATGAGTGATAAGTCCACGATGAGTATACTTATTTATACATATACGTATATTATTAACTGTAAACACACCGGCACATAAGATTGTAGGAAAATATACGGCACTACGTTACCTGTCTGACCACTTGGCGAGTAATGCACGTTTGTATGTGCATTACACGTGCTGTAGGGCTTAGCTAAAAATTTGCGCTGTGGTCTCAATGCCTACAGCTTATGCTGAGCTGAGCTCTAGTTTGGCATGACACCACAATATTTAACCTTATTTAAGTTAATTAATAAATACTTTTTTCTTTTTTATATTGTAGACATTGCCATATAAACATTATGTCTATGTCTAAATGGCGATTAGTAAACGAACTCTTAAATGTTTACTTATTTTTGTGTGTTTACTTGGGTTAGCGCTAACCATAAATAAATAAACAGCTGATAGTTATTATACCTCAGAGCGTTTTCCAATCATAGTATTTGTTACTTGGAAAGCCACTGGTGCGGGCAGGCCGGCCGAGTTGCGTCAAACCAGCGTTTGACACTGACGGAACAGCCGGTCGGTAGAATGCAAAGTTGCGTTCCAACCAGACAGCTTTAACACAGCCCTGTAATATAATCATAGTGTCACAACCTCTAATATCAAAGGTACCTATGGCAATTGGCGATATTTAGGCGTTCATCGATTAAACTCGTTGGAGCGTATAATTGACTGCTTCCTTGACCCGTTGATAGAGCTGGCAATATTGTTTGTTGGCGCCTTTGGCGTAGGAGGCCTGCCATCACAGCTATATGATTGTTGATAATGAGTGGACCTTTTTAATTTTAGATAGGTATGATCCATAAATAAACTAACCAACCAATCATTGTACCTACAACCAGTTGAACCAAACGGTAGTGGAAACTGAATCCTGACCCATATTTATACCTTAAACAACTTTGTAATTCTTACACTTTCATAACTTTCATTAATATACATAGTGTCTTGCTTGCGTATTTTATTGCTACAAAGTTGTTCAAATTGTTAAAGTGGGTCATTATTCAGTTTCCGCAACCGTACCAAGGGCAACGGATCACTTGAATATTTTGGAGTTTTTGTTTTACGTGGGTTTTTGAGTGATCCAAGGTGCGAAGGTTGTGTTTCAACACTATAGATAGAGAACAATAAACAGGACGTACACATGCACATTCAATGGCGACTGTACAATGTACTGTGTATGAAGTCACAGATACAATACAAAACACCGGCAAATATGATTGTTACAAGAATGTTGAATTGAATGTGGCAAGTGATGAATTGAATATAAGTACAGAATATAAATAAAGAAACAAGCAATAACGTTGCGGTTCGAATGCAAGACTCTTTGATATTTTAGTGTAAGTGACGATGCGGACGATGGTCTAGCATGCTACGATAAACGGTCCGTTTACAGTAGTCAATTCACGGAGAAATTCCCCTACAGTGCAGCTACTGATTCAGTAAAATCACCTACTTATGACCCTGATAGCAACTATTAAATATAGTTATCGAATAGCGTACGTAAAAGTTAATATTATGCATGTATTACAGGCACGTAGCGTGCGATTTGCTTCATACGTGCGCGTGCGCACTCGCGGTTACTCGAATCAGCATCATCCGGTCGATATCCGACCCTTCAATCACATAATTGGGATACATACGTGATGGCGTTGGCAGAGGAATTTGTATCTGCGTGCCTACTACGGTTGTCATATTCGCATTGTAATATCTTGGGAAAAAACGGAGTGTTTATTTGTGTGTTGCTCTGCTTTTTGATATACATCAGCATCGTTCTAGCGGTCAATCCCGGCTTCTGCCAGGGTCCGCTTTTTTACTTTTTTACTCCACTTCAATCGGTCTTCAGCATCCTCACGTCGGTCGTAGGTCATTGGCTCTCGCATCCGAAATCGGCAATGTCAATCCAATTTTTATAGGTATCTACTATTTAACTTCTACTAAATCATACACCACCTCAACGCCTTAAATGGCCTTATTATTATGAATGAAAATAAAATCACGTGACTAAAGGGTGATGCGTATGATTGACAAAGGTTCATTGTGTGTTCTTTCTCGCTATCTCTGAAAATTCTGTCCCGCCACCGTACCTGAAATACCAGTAGTTGCAAAATTATTTACACTACATCATGTGTCCTTGTATTAAATCCGATTAATATTGTTCAACATTTATTTTGGTAACGGATATTTCTTTTACATCAGCTGTTTGTTACTCAACAGTCAAACAAAGATACTTGTTCTATTGACAATATGGCCAGTGTGGCCAAGCAACTGCCTACTCGGTTGTGAAAGTAGGCACAATGCCGGCCAATTGTCCCCGGTTCATCGGATTAAGGTGTATGATGTAATTAGTGTATGAGTGCACGGTGCCGTTTAATGTTGAAAGGAACTTTATTACCTTTGTTTTAGAAACTGTTGTGCAAGGTGGCCGCTTACCATCATGCCGCAAGATCCAATGGCATGGTCAAATATGCTTTATCAATCCAAACTGACTGTATGTAGGGACTTAGGGAGAAATGTTTGAAGGATATTGCACTTGACGAAAAAGCTCTCCCCACATACGATCAGTTTGACTTCATAAAGCCAATTTGATCATGCCATCGGAACATGCGACATGATCGCGTGTGGCCACCTACATACCTAATAACAATGTTAGTGCTGAAAATAATTAGTCTTACTTCTTTTTCTCGCAGGTATTTATTTATTTATTAAATCTTCATGCACAAAATAGTACAAAGGCGACCGGTATGACCTCGAATGAAAGCTTAAACGTAACACATACTAATAGTACGGGACATAATAGTAAACATTTTTGGACGTTTATTAAATCAAAAATGAGTCAGAATGGTGTTCCTGATACCATGTATCTTGATGATATCAAAGGAAATGACGGCCAATCCATAGCTGATATGTTCAATAAGTTTTTCCATTCAGTTTTTGAGCCGGGGGATGCTGATGTCATGGGTAGTCAATCAGGTAGGGTAAATTTAATTAGTGATGTACTTATCTCACCTGGCATAGTAAAAATATATTTGTCAAAACTTGATTCTACCAAAGGTAGTGGCCCTGATGGCTTGCACCCCATATTTCTGAAGAATTGTCATGCTGAATTGGCGTATCCCATTAGTTATCTTTTCAAAAAGTCTCTGAATTCGGGTATAATGCCCAAAATGTGGAAGCGTTCCTTTGTGGTACCGATATTTAAAAATGGGGATAAACACAACATTAAAAACTATAGGGGCATATCTAAGTTATCAGTTATACCTAAACTATTCGAAAAAATAGTCTACGACTCGCTCTTTCCAGCGATTAGATCTCTCTTGTCTGAACAACAACATGGTTTTATTAATAAACGTTCAACTGAATCAAATTTGTGTACGTTTTTGGATTTTACTCTTGAGGCCATGAGTAATGGTTTCCAGGTAGACGCCGTGTATACCGATTATTCCAAAGCTTTTGATAAAATAAATCACAGCCTATTACTAAAGAAACTTGAACATATCGGTATACACGGTGACCTCCTAAGATGGATGGTTTCTTATCTTAGTCACAGAACTCAGGCAGTCACAATCAGGGGTTTTATATCTAGTTTTGTGCCGATTACATCTGGAGTGCCCCAGGGCTCACACCTCGGGCCACTGTTATTTAATATATTTATTAATGACGTTGTTGATTGCTTCAATCATTCCCAAGTCTTACTTTTTGCCGATGATACAAAAATATATGCAAAGATTAAAACGGAAGAGGACTCTCGTAATCTTCAGTTGGATTTGGATAGCTTAAGTGAATACTGCCAGAAGAATAAATTACAACTTAATGCAAACAAATGTGCCATAATTACTTTTTCAAGAAAAAAGCATATAATCAAATATAAATATAGTATTCGGAACATTCCACTTCCAAGAGTGACTGAGGTGAGAGATTTGGGTGTTCAGCTAGATTGTAAATTGACTTTTTCGTCTCATATGGATAAAATCTCTGCTAAAGCATATAGAATGCTAGGTTTTATATTTAGACAGGGTAAAGAATTCAGTCATCCCAAAACATTAATAACACTATATAATTCTTATGTAAGATCACACTTGGAATATGCATCTATTGCATGGAATCCATCATATATTAAATATATTCAGCAATTGCAAAAGGTCCAGGATAAATTTATTAAGCGCCTCAAATACAAATTCAGGAACTTTGATAAGGAAATTTTTATAACATTAAAGACACGCGGATTCACATTATTTGATAAGCAAGATTAAATTTAAATGCCCAAGAGTAAACACACGATCAACATCAACCTTTGATAAACCTTTTTGTTCAACCAATTACGATAGAAATAGATTTGTGGTAAGGGTGTGCAGGACCTATGATGAGCACTATGAACACATTGAAATCTTTCACAACAAATACGCAAGATATGTATCACTTGTAAAGGAGAAAAATTAGTTACTTTTATTTATTTTTGTTTAGGATTATTAAGTGCTTAATAGGAAAACTAATCTTAATGCAATAAATGTACAACTAATATAGTGGAAACTTTGTTGGCTTTTGCAATAACATATTGTTAAATACTTTATTTGTACTATGCAAGCTGTTTGTTTCCCAAATAAATAAAAAAAAAAAAAAAAAAACACACCGTTTCGGATCTTTGCTTTTGTAATGAGCAGTCGTTGTTTCATGCTTATTCCTTTATGTGCATCTGAAAATAGCATGAAATACCTATGACCTTATAAGGAGTGTTTCAGCAAAATAGTGACGAGTTCAGTGACTCTACTCGAGTGACAATGCGGTTTTAGATTGTATAATTGAATTACTCATAATTGTTCTAAATTATTATTCATGTGTATTATTTTGTTATGTATCCGTTGCAGTCAACAAAAGAATCGGTTTTATAACAATTCCTCGCACTTAGTCACTCATAAAAATAGGTAATGTACTCATGAGTCCGTTCATAATTATAGTGTTGACGATCGATAGTTCAGTATCGAATGAATATCAATACTTGTGGCATAACAAATGGGAGTCACAATCGCGATCGTCATCCGCGTTCAATCTTAAACTCTGCTAACATTCGTGTTATCCGCTGGTTTCTGTACCATTCCGGGACCTATAGTATTTTTGTCATATATCCAAGTGTGAATAACATGTTAACTTTAACTCTTAAATTTATGCAAGAAGCGGCTATTTGTTACATGTCTGGCCGTTTTCTTCTGTGGCGGCGGATTCTACAATTTAGCTGCTACATACCCATAGAATTGTAACAGGAAATACTATGCATTACCACAGAATATATATTCTAAGCATTACACATAGTAGTCGTAGTTGTTTGTTTAATGTGGTTCTAACTCCAACACAAATTTATCCTCATCTCTTGGTTGTTTGCAAAAACGATATTACTTACTATCAGGGTCAAATGCATTTCGATGCAAATTACAAAAACAAAGAAGATCAATATATGGATATTTTAAAAGTATCGCACTTGTGCATAAACATAATATGCACTGCAGCTATTAGATGCGCCTAAGTGACGACCTGAGTGGTACAGTTGGTTAACATCCGGTCTGCCACGCAGAGGACCCAGGTTATATTTCCGGCCGGGCAGATATTGAAATGATACATTTTTATTTATGTTATTATATGTATAATTGCCGAGTTGGAATATAAGGTGACGTGTAAATAACAGACGAGATCCAAGTTAACATTGATTTTATATCAATTTCATATCATACCAGTGCCAGTGGGTAGGTGATTTCGAATTCCTTAATATTAATTTTATAAATACCAACAAACATAAGTATGTGTTTAAAAAATATATAAGTAGTTAATCAGTTTCCAGGCACCCATAAAACAAGCTTTGGTTACTTTGGGGTATAACTCCCGTGTTGCCGCCCCTATAAAAAATTTAACCCCTTTCTTGAAGAACTCTATGTTATACTTGCCAGAAATTTAAAAAGACAATATTCAAATAAATAGGAGATCGTGATCAAGTAGGTAGGTTGTGAAAAAAACATCGATGTGCAACACAATGATACAGCAAATCTGGTCGTGCTGCTCCTTTCCAAACTAACCAGGGTCAAGGTGGCTTTATATTACCGCTTGTTAGCATTATGCTAACTAGAAACCATTGACATCATCTAGTATCTGTATTGTTGGTGTTGAGCTCACGTCGTGTTATTGTTATTTGCATGGTGTCCATCTAGAAGATCTTGTCAATCTTGCAATAGTTGGTCTTAGAGCTAGAAGAAATGACTGATCTCCTAATATAATATGCTTTACTGACAACACAAGAAACGTAGTGATGTAAATCACGTTACATTGGACTAGGGTTGCCAACTTTTTTTAGACCATATATAGTATTTTCGGGTTTAGAAGCCATAAAAATATAGTAGGTAGGGAATCAAAAAATATATAGTAGGTTTTTTAAATAAAATGTACGTACCTATATTATTTCTTAAATGTATATTTTCTGCTACATTGAGCTTCAAAGCTGTTTTGTTTTATTTGACTTGAGTTTGACGTCACATCATACAAATCTCAAGACTCAAGATCGTTCTGAAATATTCGATTTGAATCTGGAAAATATTTCTTTTGAGGATCTTATGGACGCGTACCGTTTTGCGGTAAGTGGTAATGTTGTGCTAATTAAATATAGTAGTACTCGCCTACTATATTTTTATTTCTAATTTATAGTAGGTAGACTCCTAATATAGTAGGATACTATATTATATAGTAGGGTTGGCAACCCTACATTGGACCGTCTTTCGATATTTCATTCTGCGTTGCTGTTTTATCTCACAGAAGGTTTCGAAATTGTATCTACATTATGGATTTATGTTGACTAACTGGCGTAATACAATGAATTGCAAAGTCCTTAAAAACTGCCTTTAAAACTGCTAACAAATTGTTATTATTTTAATTATTTAGTTTTATATCTAACTAAATATCTCGATGAAGTTTGGGTATAATCGCTTTTCAGTACCTACTTAATATAGAGTAAGAACTATAGTAGACCATCCAAATAAAGGGTATCAATAAATCATTGTACATTGCCAAATTGTAGCAAAGGTGATGTAACCGTGAAAGTGGGCTATTGTAATTCATGAGGATGCGCGGGCGCGCGGCTCGCATGCCGACTCCCTGACAGGCAACACTGTACCGGCGTCAACATATGGAGCTCACAAATTGGAACGCTGGGAACTTCCTCTATGATTGATTGATTACGAGCATGCCATGCCGAACGCAGCGATTTACGCAATGTTTTTGCCGGTAGAGCACTGTGAAGCCTGAGAAGTCAAAATTGTTAGGTGCTTATATTCCTGCAGCCAAACAAGTATATGGGATGTATTTCGGTTGAAAAAATTAGGTTAGGTACCAAGTGTAATTGCTGCCATGAATGTGTATCTATCTATACATAGTATAAAAAGCAAAGTCGCTTCCCACCGTCTGTGTCTATGTACGCTTAGATCTTTTCAACTACGGTAGAGAAGGTAGGTGGGGGTAAAGTAGGTTTACACGAACGAAGTCGCATCGGGTCCACTAGTTTTACATATAACGCATCTACAGTTTGCGTTTTACGTACATAATTTAATTCGTTTTATGGTTTTAACGCATGTTTTGTCATGAGCTAACGCAACAAAAGTTTGGGTCAGTAGATGTATAAATTGTAGATGTTATTGACGATTGTTGCGTACAGCTTTCCGTCAGATGGACTGAGTATTGTGACTGTGGTTTGTGTAAAGAGAGTAAGGTAGACCACTACGCAGTGACCTATAGAAGACGGCCTCGAGACGAGAGATAATCGTAGCAATATATCATGATATTTAAGAGAAACAAACTCGAATTTCTTGCTAGGTAGGTACTGTGAGTAATGACTAGCTGCAGCATGGATCTTGACACCTTATAAATGGATCGAAGCTCTCAATAATACTTAGTAAGCTCTCAATCGTACTTAGAAACACTGATAAAATCAAGAACATAGGGCCCGTGCTGCACGAGTCCGGAGACATCCGGTTCCGACGTGAAGTCCCGTATCCCTGCTGTTTGGGCCAAATGGTGGGGACTCGTGGCAGTCACCTGTGTCCCCAGTCCCTGTGAAACTTAAGCATCATAAGCCTGTGATGCTCTATGGCTGTCGTTGACGAAGCATCGATGAAAATGCTGACCGATTCCGTAGCAAGTACATCCGTGGCATCCTAAACGTCAGAGATATCGCGGAGAAGATTGAAAATGCTCTCCTTCGCTGGTTTGGTTACGTACTGCGTGTACACCTAGGGATATGTGGGCAGGAAATACATTTTCTGAGTCGGATGAAAGAGCCAACGGCAAGTATGAAGACCGGGTGACGTGTAGGAGGAAAGGTATGAAAGCAAATTCTGGAAGAAGTCGGGATTGACTGGTAGAATAATTATGACGACTGTGTGACTAATGACCGTCCTATTCATGGATATTTTAGCTGTTTTACTCGTAAATAAATCGTGCTTCGTGTTTTATGAATCACTTATGGGTTCTAACTCTTTTGCCTTTGAATGAGTCATAATTATACATACTAATAAGTTATTATTAGATATTGTACGTCACTCGTGCAGCCCGGGAGCATCTGTGCAATGTATGTAATGTGTGTAACGTGCACACGGCGTAAGTAATTGTGCATCGGAAACGCGTGCGCTTCCGTTACGTGATCGCTTTTACATTCAGCATCGTTACATTACTTAATTTGTGGACGGAGGTAAAAATATGGCGTGATTTATTTATGCGTTCGCTTTTTGCGTGTGTTTTTGAATGTTTATGAGTTAGGTACGGTAATTGATATTGCTCAGTGGAGTGTGGATTTTGAAAGGATATTAATTACTACCAATTAAAAAGAAACCAATTAATAAAAAATCATCATGACGTAATACCCCGGTTGTGCCCTCGCGCACGAGGGCCCAAGGTCCGCCTTGACCATAATCCAGGACTTTGCAGATCAGATAATTTCAGTGGAGCGACTGCCATTTGAGCTCTGTGACTCTGCTGCCAGAGGAACCTGACCAGATTTGGATCACGGTTACACATTTAGTCGCCTGAATGTTTAGATTTCATCACGATGTTTTCCCTCACCGAAAGAGGATCTGTTAGCATTATTAATAAGGGACCAATTACCTAGCTTTACTTCTTCTTCTTCTAAACTTACTTCTTCCCATCGACAGCCGTACTTGCTTTTTCCATCTATTAGTTAGATGGCGGATTTTATTGGACTTATTAGTTGTATTGAAATGTTTCCTTTCGATAAAACTTGGATGTAATGAAATGGTAAAAATACCTTCTAAAAGTGTGTAAAGGCCTTCAAAGTTTTTAACATAAATTGTGAGAAGATGTGGAAAAGGTGACCGAGGTGTGACAGGTCGTAGCTTGTGGTACTCGATAGTCTCTACCTACCTCTATGTATGGGATACGGGCTTAAATGTGTATGTATGTATGTAATGTATGTATTTAGTAAGTACATAAAAGCTAAAAGCTTTTTTCAAGCTGCTTTCGAGCTCTTTTGTTTTACTTTTTATTTTTCCAAATATTATCTACGTTAAACAATTCAAAACAAATCTACTTCGATAACAAAAACAGGCCACACTGCCATATAATGCCAAATAAATTCGGTCTTTGACTTTTTAAGATGTGCTTTATGGAAAACGCAACTAGCGAGTTAAGGTCACCTTTGTACAATGTTACTGACCTTTAATAAAATATTTGTCGTTTAATTAGTACAGTCGCCTGTGTCAGCTTTAATATAAGTTCTTATAACTACAATGTTTTTCATTAGTAAAACCTTTATTTTAGTCATTAGGCTACAGGATAATAACAGAGTGTGAGTATGTATCCAAAATCCCAGTGAAATATATGGACAACGATGATGATGAAGTATCCAAGGCTGATATTTGTGTAGGAGTTTACTAGAAAATATATTATCTAGGATAACGTATGATTCTAGTGGACATCATTTAATCAAACAAATGTTTTAAAGATATTAGGTATATTGTAATAAGCAATATAATCCATTATAAAATGAGGTATTTATTTAAACAACATTAGCTGAATTAAACAAGATTTTATAATACAAACAAAGTACCATAGGCAAACCACATTTATACAAAATTCTCACCAAATGTTAAGACACAATTATCGATCACATAATTCAATATTTATCCTTTAAAATGGGACAGTAGTATTACGTATGATTCAATAAATAAACAATTATATAAATAATTTAACCAATACAAAATATAAAGCAACAATAATACAATGCAAGTTTGTACTTAACTCTGTGCCGGCTCTGGAGCAAAAGTACCACCCAGTCTTTTGACTGGACCTTTATACTACCTTAGCCGGAAATGTCATTTTCTATTCTCATTTCCGGTCTCCTAAATTTACTGATAGATTGATCGTTAATGTTAATTTAATGTATTACAATACTTTGAACATTATTATAAATTTATTACATAATTAATTAAGGAAGTTTCTCATAAACAGTACTTAACTGATCAAAGACAAACAATCGTTCAGAAACACCACACTTCGTTCTGAAGTTGGTGAAATGTTTACAAAAGTATTTTGAAATATTAATTATTATTAATCACGATATTTAATACCAATTAAAACATACTAAAATACCTTATATCTAACACGGCCATACTGACAAGTACTTCGTCCCTGAAGTACCTATTTATATCAAACTTAGGACAAATTTCCATTTGTGAATCAAATAATAATGTAACATTTTGTGTCATTTACTTATTTAAAACGACTTAAATTATTATACCACAAATAGGTAAGTTGACTACCAAATTCATTCAGAATTTCAGAATATAATAACTTCTTGCAATGCCACAAATAATTCAATCACAAACCAGCAAAGTATAAAAATCATATCAGTAATCAGCTTTTATAACCATTAAAATATATTGCAGTTATTTTTATTGTGCACATTTGTAAATAACCAAATACTGGTCTGTACTTTCAAAGTCATTTGTCCCGTCATGCCAATTTCCTCACCAGTGCACCGGCACCACCGGTCTCACCGGAGAACCAGATTAGCATCGTCTATGGGACTAGCAAAACTTTTTTTATCAATGTAACCTTCAATGCTGAATTATTAAATATTATTCTCGAGATATCAGAATTATAGCCAAGTTCAAATATAGTCGTGAAGAATCGCATTACAATATTATTATTTGGTTTGAGTAGTGACCTGTAATGATGGCCCCATCACCGCCGCCCGTGATACAATGGCCAAACATCAGGATTACTACCTAGCACAGCTAAGTTTCGGTAGACGCATAGAGATGTTGGCAGCGTCACTGCTGCCCGGTGAAGGTCGTCTTGCCAACATCAAGCTAACTACCTAGACAGCAAAGTTCAGTATAAGCCTCCAGGTGTTGGCTGCAATCACCGCTGCCCGTGAAGCCAAAGCCACACCAAGCTAAATACCTAGCAGCAATATTCAGTAGTAGCCTTCCAGGTATGGTCCCATCACTGCTGCCCGAGAAATGGACTTAACCAAGCTCACTACTTAGCAGCAACGTTCAGTATAAGCATCCAGGTGCTGGCTGCAATCACCGCTGCCCGTGAAGCCAAAGCCACACCAAGCTTACTACCTAGCAGCCATATTGTAACACGGTTTCCCACAGCTGGATTCAAACAATCTACATAATCATGTCATAATTGTTCAAGTTATCATTTCACTTTTACTTCTATTTATTGAATTATTTACTTAATACATGTGACTGAATAACTGGTGGCATTTCAAAACTTGTACATCATTAGCATGATTTTCTATAAAATATTATACACAAAATTTCTTCGAATAATTACGAATTGTGAAATAATTCAAACTAGCATAGCATCTTCAATATCGTTCTTATAGACCCACATCGCAATTTATACCTATAATATTTATCTATTACCAAAATATCAATTCAAATAATATTGGTTAATGAAATGGAATACATCACAGGTACAGAGACGATTTTTATAGTACCTTATTAGTAATTACTTCAATTTCTACTTGGACGGGAATCGAATCCACTGTGCTACTGAAATAGCATATTATTAACGATACGGTCAGCAGACAAGAAAATAGAAAATGTGAATCATGTTATTGTAGGTACATACGTTTTCAATTTGCTCGGCCAATTCTGACGTTTTATTTCGAGACTACTAGCGGTAGATAATCCGAATATAGTATATGGAAACAAAGGTAGGCAAACATTATTTTTAAATACGAATCGTGTCTATGTAGGTACTGTAATAAATAGCTTGAATTGAATATTTATTGTATGGTAAAAGTTTGTTGAAATAAAAATGAAGTAAACAAAATAAACATTTTGCGTTAAGCCAGGTATCCACCGATCAAAAACTTGTGTTGTCAACACGTGTTGATAACAAAATGTCCTTTAGGCGGAGAAGCGCCTTTATGCAACGTCTAATTTTTCGTCAAGAAATTTAATGGATTATTTATGATTTTTCTCAATTTCCTATCATGAACATTATGATTTAAGTAGCTAGTTGATTTAGGACCAAAAATTGCTAAACATAATAAAGTATTATAACGGTACAACCTTGGATTATACCTATCTACTTTGGAGCAGAAGCTTCGAAAAATTGTCTCATAAACATCAACCCAAACATAGTTCAATGTTGGAAGGTGGAATCTACAACATTTCCATCCAGTCAATGATTTTAATATTTTCCAATGTGGGCAACCGGTATGTTACGTTTACATCTTATGTTAAAGGCGGTTAATATCGGTTATTTCTTTTTATACAAGACTAATTTTTGGATTGACTGAGTAGAAATGCGAAGACTACCTACAATAATGGAAAATAAAGATGTGTTTTCATTTTCGATAAACTAGGTCAAATTATTACAAGTAGGTACTAAAGCTGCCTATCATATAAATATACCCATCAAAATTTACGGGAATATAAAGTTTCCGATGTTCTTTAACTTAATATTTATAAAACTTAGCAAGTTTTCATCGGTCAACCGCACAAAATTTTAATTTTTTTTGTCTACCAACAAGAAAATATTTTGAAACATTTTACTTTCGTTAACGTAGTTTTTGGCATGGAAAAGAAGGTTAAACAATTATGATGTGGTCTTTCTTTGCTAATTGAGGATGCTATTCTCATATAAATGTTTTGCATTTCTAAAAATATTATAATAAAAGCGGCGTTTTATATCTCGATGTAGTGACGCTCGACGTGCAAGAAACAATTCGTGATTCCATAGTGTCCAGGATTTGTGCCATAGTAGATGCAGAAGTCACCGACATAGTTTCCACGAGTTTCAAAACTAAAGTGGCAGTGGGCAGGCCACAAAATTTCATAGGACCGATGGCCGATGAGGCACAAAGGTCTTCGAATGGGGAGCACGTACCGGAGATTATAGTGTAAAACAGCCCCAGGAGATAGACTGAGCTGGTGGATGTAAGGGCACCAAGCCGATCTTTGCGGAAGGCCAGGGGGTGGAGTATGTCCAGCTGTGGATGTCCTGGCGTCCGAAATGTTCAGATACAGAACCGATCGGGGTGTTACCTGTCATGGCAGCTTTGGTGATGCTGTTCCGGGTGACGATTTCAACCAGGATCTGCGAAGCTCTTGACAGCGATGGTCCGCGAAGACAGCACAGCACATTTCCTTTGGTTTTTCGGTCTCTCGATCCTTCAGACGTCGATTGGTCGTTCCATACACCGTCGTCGTGGATTTGCAAGATGCCTCGTGGAATGGTCTCGTCCATTACGCAGAATCTGAAAAATAGTGATTTTTATATCGATATCAAGAGTTAACGAATCCCACTTCTGATGTCAGCTTTAATATAAGTTCTACTTATAACTACAATGTTTTTCATTAGTAAAACCTTTATTTTAGTCATTAGGCTACAGGATAATAACAGAGTGTGAGTATGTATCCAAAATCCCAGTGAAATATATGGACAACGATGATGATGAAGTATCCAAGGCTGATATTTGTGTAGGAGTTTACTAGAAAATATATTATCTAGGATAACGTATGATTCTAGTGGACATCATTTAATCAAACAAATGTTTTAAAGATATTAGGTATATTGTAATAAGCAATATAATCCATTATAAAATGAGGTATTTATTTAAACAACATTAGCTGAATTAAACAAGATTTTATAATACAAACAAAGTACCATAGGCAAACCACATTTATACAAAATTCTCACCAAATGTTAAGACACAATTATCGATCACATAATTCAATATTTATCCTTTAAAATGGGACAGTAGTATTACGTATGATTCAATAAATAAACAATTATATAAATAATTTAACCAATACAAAATATAAAGCAACAATAATACAATGCAAGTTTGTACTTAACTCTGTGCCGGCTCTGGAGCAAAAGTACCACCCAGTCTTTTGACTGGACCTTTATACTACCTTAGCCGGAAATGTCATTTTCTATTCTCATTTCCGGTCTCCTAAATTTACTGATAGATTGATCGTTAATGTTAATTTAATGTATTACAATACTTTGAACATTATTATAAATTTATTACATAATTAATTAAGGAAGTTTCTCATAAACAGTACTTAACTGATCAAAGACAAACAATCGTTCAGAAACACCACACTTCGTTCTGAAGTTGGTGAAATGTTTACAAAAGTATTTTGAAATATTAATTATTATTAATCACGATATTTAATACCAATTAAAACATACTAAAATACCTTATATCTAACACCTGCAGAGAAACAGACGTTTGTACCTATATTTGACAGTTATTTTTACTTTGAAATGTATCTAATGTTGGGGAATAATTTGTTTGCTACAGAAAATTGGGTTGGCGTTTTATTTTGTCTGTGGGCCGTTTTAAAATACGATGTGGCTCTTCTAATAAAATGATGATATAATTTTATAACGTTTGTCATTTAAAAAAATATTAATTTTGAGATACGCACGCGGCCCCCATGCAGTAGAGCAACAATGCGAATTTAAAAATGTGGTGCATAAACTATCTCTATACCGAATTTCATGGAAATCGGTGCAGTGGTTTAGCTGTGAAAGCGTAAGAGACATTGTCGACGATATCATGCTCATAAGTGGTATTGAGCCGCTAAGTTCTACCGTTTGTACAACGGTGTTTGTTCTGTAGAACTGTTTGACATGATGCCCACAGCCACGTTCTATCATTGCACCGCCATCGACAGGGAGTTCATCCTCACATATTTGAACCAAATTGGTCGCGAATTGGTCCAAAGGAACTTTCTCCCACACACACACTAAGGTTGTGGAATGAATTCCCTGAAGAGGTTTTTACTGGAGTCTATAGGCTACGATAACTGCTTACCATTGTAACTACATCTATCGCTCCAATAGGTAATCTTAACAATACTCACATTACGAATACACGAACACAAGGTTGACAAGCATCCACACATAGATGGCGGCCGCACATAGACGGCGCTGACCGTGCACCAACTTCCGCGGCATAAATACTTCTTCCGACGATCAACTGTTACGATAAATGCAAAAGGGACCTCGGACCCCTGGACTTTAGACTCACTCGCCCTTCTCCTTTGCAGCTGACAGACATAGTGAACGCGATGTCCACTCGCGGCGAGTTGCCGCTAGAGCTAGCGTTGCGCGGCCGCAGCGCCTCCATCGCCACCACACTGCTGCAGCACTGCGCCGATGCCGACGCGAGAGGGCCGCGCGGCAGGACGCTGCTGCATCGCGCCGTGGACGCAAGGGACGCTTTCTCGGCGAAGTTTCTGGTGGAGAATGGGGCTGACCCTAATCTGGCTACCAAGTTAGTGCATTTTTTAGTGTAGGCTAAAGATACATTGATGCTATGCTGAAGGGGTGGGATGGAGCATGTTGGATCCAAAACTTGTTTTTGGGTCGTTGCCTCATCACATCATAAAAAAATCATACTATCTGACCCTGTACAGGGGCGTCGTCACAAATTAGGATGGGGAACCTTAGGCCACTACTAATTTTGGATAGCTGTGTCTTCATTATCATCCAGTTTCTAGATAATGGGGGCAACCTTCACCAAGGACAATTACCTGCCATTTTGCAATTATGCTTCATGAACCTTAAGTACATAAATCGTTAGTGTCAGATGAGCTGTCTGCTCATTTGTCACTGAGTTGTATGGAAAATACATAGAAAGGGCGCCTTCCACGCGAATTGAGACGTATCAAAGCAGTTTTGTTTTTTAATGACGAGGTTCGGTTCCCTTCATTGCGCAAACGATCGAAATGAAAATCTATAATTTACTAATCTATCTATACAAATTTTTCTCAACTTTAAAAATTTCCAAATGCTATTAAAATTTTCTATGCAGACCCTTTCAACTAACATCAAACCTTTTTCCCAGGGAAGAAGGCGACACGGCGCTGCACCAGATCGCTTCCCTGACGACGAGCTCGTGCGACGAGGAAACCTTGGAGCAAATGGCGGAGATCGCAGAGGTTATGGTCGCCAAGGGAGTCGACATCAACCGGCAGAATAGGAAGGGATTGTAAGTTGGCAATACTAATCGCAAGGATTCTGTTCAAAGTGTAAGTGAAAGCTGTACTTGAGTTTGTGTGGACGGCCTTCGCTCGCCATGTTTTTTTTCATATCATACTTTTATTTCTGTTTTGTCAGAAACATGAGAGCATTCGCTATGGTTTCGTCACATCGGCCAAGACGCGCGGTATTTCATGTCAATAACTTTACATGTCATTTCCCTGCAGCACACCTCTGCACCAGGCAGTAATAGCCAGGAACCAGAGGATATTCGACCTGCTACTGAAGCAGCCTAATTTGGACACAAACCTACGTACACAAACTGACGAGCATCCACCGCTGTACTACGCACTAGTTGATGACAGACGAGCATCGATATCCTCCAGTGAAACTCTTGTAATGAACGGGTCTAACCCATTCGATACCCCTGTGACGAATAAGAACGCATTTACCGAAGACCCAGTGGAAGGGAAGACTGAAAGCGTGGTGGAAAGAGGTTTCGCAGCGAAATTGTTGGAAAAGGGATGCCAGCCCAATCCGCTGTATTCAGTGACGGGAGATAGTCTCCTACACATTTTGGCGCAGGGGTGGTTCGAGGTTAGTGCTACAGTTTTACCGTTTTTATTGAGGTTTTGTTTTCATTTGTTCCGGAATCCCATCCCATCCCATCCACTCATTCACTGCCAATGCTATGGTCGGTTCCCTGTTATCCACGCTTACCATGGAGCATGGAGCTGAAGACCTTACACACCTCAATGCAATAGTATTATTTATTTATTTATTGAGGAAAACAAACAGTCTTACACAAGTATTACACATAAACAAAACATATCAACAGACTTACAGTTCCATAATTCACATACAATTTTTTACTTTTATCTTCGAGCTTACAGAAGTATACAGCGCAAGTAATATTTGATAAAATAAACCACCTAAACTAAATTTCTCTTACCGTTCTTTCATTCGTTTGAGTGTTTAGTAGTTGTATTATGGTTTATATCAAAAATTTATCAAATAAACCGCGAAATAGCTTTCTACAGTTTAATTATACAAAATAAAGTAGTTAAGTCGAAAAAAAAATCGCAATACGCCGCTAGATGGCGCTGTTTTGTGATTTAATTCTTTTTCTTTTTCATGTATAAATTAGCGGTTAATTTGACACATTCACTAACGGCCAGTTGCACAAACGTACATTAAACACGTCAAACCCATGTACCTAACAGGTTACATAAAATTTGTATGAGAAACGTACCCTCACAAGGACCCCGCTCCCCAGGACTCGGCAGTATTCCTGGTGGGCCACCTCAACGACGAAGTGAACCACGCGAACGAGGCAGGGCTGACCGCGCTGCACGCCGCCTGCGCCGCCGGCCTGCCGCGGCTCGCTTCGGCTCTGCTCGAGCGCCGCGCCAGGCCCAACCTGCAGACCGCTTACGGGGATCAGGAGGACGCTGTGTACAGGTTAGGCAATGTTTAGGTTCGGCCGAGTAGCACCAACCCCTTACACTCGTGGGTAAACCACGCGAACGAGGCGGGGCTGACCGCGCTACACGCCTCGTGCGCCGCGCCAGGCCCAACCTGCAGACGCTGTGTACATGTCAGTCTACAGGTCAGAGGGAATTTAGAGTTTTTTTTTTTTTTTTCAATTTATTTGGGTAAACAAACAGTGGTACATTTAGTCTTAAAATTAAAAAGTTGCACTGAGGGCAACCGCAGACCGCGTATGGGGATCAGGAAGATGCCGTGTATAGGTCAGACGGGATTTAAAGTCGGCCGTGTGGTGTCCGGCAGAGTAGAATAGCGCCAACCCCTTACACTCGTGGGTGAACCACGCGAACGAGGCGGGGCTGACGGTGCTGCTCAAGCGCCGTGCCAGGCTCAACCTGCAGACCGCTTATGGGGATCAGGAAGATGCCGTATTCAGGTCAGACGGGACTTAGAGTTGCAATGAGGGCAACCGACATCGCCGAGTCGGATGCGAGAGCCAATGGCTTACGACGCGAGGATGCTCAAAACCGGGCGGAATGGAGGGGATTGAGTCGGAAAGCGGATCCTGTCACAAGCCGGGACTGACCGCTCGGATGGTGATGAATGAGGGCAAACGTTTTTGTACTCACCAGTGGGCACCAAGGTCTTGTCACTGTCAAAATAACAACGTTCTATGAAATCTCACCTTCTATTGGCTCCACAATTTGGAGCTCGCTCAAATCCAACTGTGAATAATTATGGAAACCGATAGCTTGGTATAGATCTTGAATAGTATGACAGATAGATCACATAGTGTAGAATTATCTAATATGAAATTCAGTTGCCAACTTAGTTAGACAATAGCCCCGCAGATCATCCCGCCTATTTAGCCTATTTAGATAGGGTAATATTGTGCACGTCCTATCGGCGTCTCGTGATTACATCACACTTCCGAAGGCCTGCTGGAAGAGATTTGAAATAATTATCGCCTCATCATCATCTTGGCGTTATGTCCCGGTTGCGCCCCCGCGCTGCACGCGAGGGCCCAGGGTCCGCTTTCCTGCTATTCTTGGCCCACCTCGCTCGGTATTCAGCATCCTTAGTGGTGAGCTTATTGGCATGCATATAATTCTTGACCACGTCAAGCCATCACTTCTTAGGCCGGCCTCTCCTTCCCGTGCCCGGCGGGGGCGGCATGGCCAGACACTTGTTCCCCACATAACTTGCCAGGCTGCGTAAGACGTGGCCATACCATCGAAGGCGGCATTCTTGCAGCTTATCCGCGATGTCACGGACGCCAAGGCTACCCCGGATGTGGGTGTTTCGAAAGTGATACTTCCGTGAAACTCGGCACACCCATCGCAGCATCTTCATTTCCGTGACGCGCAGCTCCTGCTTGTGTCGCTCTAATAGGGGCCAACTCTCGCTACCGTAAAGGAGAGCAGGTCTAATTATGGTCTTATAGAGCTATCCCTTCAGCTTTATCGCCATTTTAGGGTCACAAATAACACCTGTCACCTCGCGTCATTTGGCCCAACCAGCGGATATTCGGGTCTTGACGTTGCCATCGGTATCCCCTGGTTGAGCTAAGTACAGATCCCATCTATCTGGCCTGATCCGGGCACTTGACTTCCTCTTCACAGAAATAAGTATCGCCTGTAGTGTCATTTATTACTTTGTTTGTTTATCACTATGTATTTCCAGTGCACAATAAACAGTAACATAGAATAAATTATGAATCATCGACCTTGCGGGATACCCAAGCTGTGTTTTCCGTCCGGTCAGATTAAAAATAGCCGGGTAATTACACATTATTTGATGGATCGGTTTTCCCTCGTACGATTTGGATGTGGAATCAGTTCCCAGCCACAGTGTTTCCTTTTGATTATAACATGGGATCGTTCGAGAGGTATATTAGAGGTTAGAGGCGGGCAACGCATTGGTAGCACCCCTGGTGTTGCTGATGTCCATAGGCGGCGGTGACCACTTTCCGTCAGGTGGCCCGCATGCCTGTTTGCCTGCCGTATTCTTCTTCTTTCTCCGGCCATTTCCAATTTTTATTTGGGGTCTTCTCTCCCAATCGCCTTTCGCCAGGATACTCTATCCTGGGTCATTCAAGGATCCAAGTCTAGCTCTTTTAGATCTTTATTTATGACATTTGCCTGACGTATAAAATAGTAGTTTATGCAACTGTCATATAAAAGGGGTTATTAAAACATGAGTGTCTGTTATAATAGTAAATAGTTTGACACGAGTGTTTTAATACCTAATTATATGCAGTTGCATACACTACTTTATCTACACTCATATTTTTATGTTAAAATATCGTACCTATAATTTTCTTAACTTAGCTGGAAGTAGCTGCGAGTCAGTTCTGTTGTAGGTATCTACGCGTCAAGGATATCAAGCGGCGGGAAATTCACTTAACTATTTTAACATTTATCTTAAAATTACTTATATGCTTAAAATAAGGAAAAACATTCACAAACACAAATTACAACAATTACAAAAAATATTCTGTTTAGCGGGAAAATAATTACACAGAATATAAACAGGAAAATTTAAATTTTGTATTTGAATTTGTTAAAGACATCTAAGTATTCAGCCTACATTACTCCGTGTCCCGGCGCCCGACAAAGAATTAAAAAATAAAAGTGTTGCATAATTATTAAAAAGTTATTTTACGATACAGCTGTAATGAAAATAGTATGGAAAATGCTGTATCGAAAAGTAATTTTTTAAAATATTATATATAGTCTGGCGTGAAAAAAGTGTACCCTTAAACGACTGTTTTCGAATATGTAATTGGAACATTATGCTATGAGTGTAGATAAAAATTATTAACCATGATCCCTCGCCCACCAGACAAACGCCGCTCCACCTCGCAGTTCTGCACAACCACGAAGGCGCAGTGTCGGCCATATTGGAGCACAGGCGTGCTGTGACGAGAGGCACCGCGCCCGCCACCGACGAGTCCGGCGTCAGCCTGCTGCCAGACCTCAACTTGAAGAATTCGGAGGGAGACACGCCGGCCAGTTTGGCCTTGGCTGAGGGTGAGATGACTGCGATTACATTAGGTCGTTTACCCGTTTTCAGTTTCGTAGTAGGTTAACAATGTTGCTAACAATTCTCTGATTTCAATGATTGACATTGTTACTTTCACTTTGTTTTGTCACACAATTGTTACTTCGATTTAATAGTTTCAGTTTATTGCAATGGAACTTTGTTAGCAGCTAAACCCATGAAATCGATATTTTGAAATCAGAAAATTGTTGGCAACAGCGTTACGTAATTAGTCTACAGATGTGTGGGCAATGTAAAGCTACTTCATGACGAAATTTCACTAGGCGGCGCAACTAAGACGCGAAGTCGGCTGTCTGTTGACCGAAATGAAGCTGTTTATTAAGTAGAAAACAACTGTCAACTTAATGTTTCTTTCCGGTTCTTCTGTCTTTCAGTTATTAGCGACATATATTGTAATTTTGTTCAAACTGTAGTATTCATTGCGGCGAGAAACCAACGCCACTCCAACAAAACACGTCGGCATAGTGACGTTTAATATGCTATACTATTTAGAAAACTAAAACTTTAAATATTAGAAATAAATATCACTGAACCCACATTATAAAGTGTCACCCCTCTTATCCCCAGGCCACAAGAACCTGATCGCGCCACTAGTGGAGGCTGGCGCGGACCCCAACGTCCGCAGCGGGAAGGGACTCACTCTCCTGCACCAGGCCATCGTGGAGGAGGACTCGCGGACCGCCATCTACCTGCTCGACCATGGCGCCGATATGGACGCTCTGTGAGTACTCGCAGAGGCTGATGGATGATATATGTTTTGTTCGAATGCTAGTTGCACCAGCGAGTGGCGAGATATAACTTTTGTCTCGCAGACTTCAACGCGAATCGAAAAAGATATTAACTAGAGTTCCGAGAATCCGTTCTCAAGCCCATCATGCAATGGGCCTTTATGACTTTGATTTATATTGCGAAAGATGGAGCAAGAATGAGGGTTACTGCGATATATGAATTGTAATCCATTTAACGCAAAGACTTTCCGACAGAAACCCTACCATCTCGGTGTTGCCTCTAATGGATACCGGTGGGGCGATATCTCATCGTTATTTTTTTATCACCCCCTTCAGCACGGAGCTGGGCGAGACCCCGCTGCAGCTGTCGATCCACTGCCGGCTGGGGCTGGCCGTGGAGGCGCTGAGCGTGCGCGGCGTGGACATGGCGCGGCTGGACGCGCACGGCGTGCCGCCGCTCTGGGCCGCGCTCGACTCGGGGCAGGAGGAGGTCGCCAGCGTGAGTGCGAGCCGGGCTCCGTAGCATGGGGGAGTAGCATCCACTGCCGGCGTGGACATGGCGCGGCTGGACGCGCACGGCGTGCCGCCGCTCTGGGCCGCGCTCGACTCGGGGCAGGAGGAGGTCGCCAGCGTGAGTGCGAGCCGGGCTCCGTAGCATGGGGGAGTAGCATCCACTGCCGGCGTGGACATGGCGCGGCTGGACGCGCACGGCGTGCCGCCGCTCTGGGCCGCGCTCGACTCGGGGCAGGAGGAGGTCGCCAGCGTGAGTGCGAGCCGGGCTCCGTAGCATGGGGGAGTAGCATCCACTGCCGGCGTGGACATGGCGCGGCTGGACGCGCACGGCGTGCCGCCGCTCTGGGCCGCGCTCGACTCGGGGCAGGAGGAGGTCGCCAGCGTGAGTGCGAGCCGGGCTCCGTAGCATGGGGGAGTAGCATCCACTGCCGGCGTGGACATGGCGCGGCTGGACGCGCACGGCGTGCCGCCGCTCTGGGCCGCGCTCGACTCGGGGCAGGAGGAGGTCGCCAGCGTGAGTGCGAGCCGGGCTCCGTAGCATGGGGGAGTAGCATCCACTGCCGGCGTGGACATGGCGCGGCTGGACGCGCACGGCGTGCCGCCGCTCTGGGCCGCGCTCGACTCGGGGCAGGAGGAGGTCGCCAGCGTGAGTGCGAGCCGGGCTCCGTAGCATGGGGGAGTAGCATCCACTGCCGGCGTGGACATGGCGCGGCTGGACGCGCACGGCGTGCCGCCGCTCTGGGCCGCGCTCGACTCGGGGCAGGAGGAGGTCGCCAGCGTGAGTGCGAGCCGGGCTCCGTAGCATGGGGGAGTAGCATCCACTGCCGGCGTGGACATGGCGCGGCTGGACGCGCACGGCGTGCCGCCGCTCTGGGCCGCGCTCGACTCGGGGCAGGAGGAGGTCGCCAGCGTGAGTGCGAGCCGGGCTCCGTAGCATGGGGGAGTAGCATCCACTGCCGGCGTGGACATGGCGCGGCTGGACGCGCACGGCGTGCCGCCGCTCTGGGCCGCGCTCGACTCGGGGCAGGAGGAGGTCGCCAGCGTGAGTGCGAGCCGGGCTCCGTAGCATGGGGGAGTAGCATCCACTGCCGGCGTGGACATGGCGCGGCTGGACGCGCACGGCGTGCCGCCGCTCTGGGCCGCGCTCGACTCGGGGCAGGAGGAGGTCGCCAGCGTGAGTGCGAGCCGGGCTCCGTAGCATGGGGGAGTAGCATCCACTGCCGGCGTGGACATGGCGCGGCTGGACGCGCACGGCGTGCCGCCGCTCTGGGCCGCGCTCGACTCGGGGCAGGAGGAGGTCGCCAGCGTGAGTGCGAGCCGGGCTCCGTAGCATGGGGGAGTAGCATCCACTGCCGGCGTGGACATGGCGCGGCTGGACGCGCACGGCGTGCCGCCGCTCTGGGCCGCGCTCGACTCGGGGCAGGAGGAGGTCGCCAGCGTGAGTGCGAGCCGGGCTCCGTAGCATGGGGGAGTAGCATCCACTGCCGGCGTGGACATGGCGCGGCTGGACGCGCACGGCGTGCCGCCGCTCTGGGCCGCGCTCGACTCGGGGCAGGAGGAGGTCGCCAGCGTGAGTGCGAGCCGGGCTCCGTAGCATGGGGGAGTAGCATCCACTGCCGGCGTGGACATACCTACATGTATTTAATTTTAGTGGGACAGGCAGGGGACAATTACATAAGTGATCTACTCCAGTACGGTGTATATAGGGATTGGATTAACACCAGCATCATTCAGCATGCCATGAGATCTTCAGACCTCGGGAATACTTAAAACATCTCGTGTTTTTTTTTATACCACTAAGGTGGCAAACAAGCTTGCGGCCTGCCTGATGGATGATCGTGTTGCTGGATGGTGAGTAAGTACTTCAATGAATTCTATTCACTATCGATATTTTGTTTCAGATCTTAGTGAGGAACGGAGCGGACGCCGATTGCTGGGGGCCGGGTCCCGATGGCTGCATGCAAACTTTATTGCACAAGTTAGTACCTAAACAATATGCAAATGGATTAGATGTGAAGTCTAACCTAACTTTTTGACAAATGCAAGAGATATTTATAATTTAATTAAAGAAATTTGAGTTTAAGTCTGATGCTAAACACAGTAAACTCTAGTATAGAGCACGTCACGTTATTCATCCCCTGTCCGGTTTTTTTTTACCACTAAGGTGCCAAACAAGCTTACGGCCTGCCTGATGGTAAGCAGTCACCACAGCCTATAGACGTTTGCAATACCAGGGGCATCACCCACACGTTGCCGACCCCGTAAAAACCTTTAGTCAGTATTGTCTTTATTGAGACAACACACGGAAAGAAATAACTGTCGCTTATAACGTCTGAAACGATAGCTATATTTAAGTTTCATTAGCTTTGTTGTCAATGGGAAGACTTAGGCAATTCATACACAGGATTACTTATAAGCGATATTGTTTGGCTGTGATATAACTTACGCGTGATTCGAGTCGTCGCCATACAATTTCGCTGGAGTACGCTTTCGGCGCAATGAGTCAAACAACGCTTTTGACAAGTATCAGTCAGTAAGGGTTGCGTGGTAATTAGCTCGACATACACTCACCCACCCTCCCCCCCCCCCCACCAGAGCGATAGACGAGAACAAAGAGCAGCTGGCCACGTTCCTGATCCGCGCGGGCTGCGACGTGGAGTCCCCGCGGCGCGCGGGCGCGGCGGGCGCGGGCGCCGACGTGGCGGCCGAGAGACAGGCGCCGCTGCATCTGTGCTGCACCTGGGGACTCACCGAGGTTATACAGGTACTGTGATGAAGGGAAGAAACGTCCTTTACGTGGGGAAAGCAACGTCCTTTAGGTGGGGAAAGCAACGTCCTTTAGGTGGGGAAAGCAACGTCCTTTAGGTGGGGAAAGCAACGTCCTTTAGGTGGGGAAAGCAACGTCCTTTAGGTGGGGAAAGTGACGTCCTTTAGGTGGGGAAAGTGACGTAGGAAAGAAACGTCTTTTAGGTTGGGTAAAACGATTTACGGTTAGGTTAGGTTAGAACAAGGAGCAGCTGGCCACGTTCCAGATACGCGCGATTTCTGCCGTGTCTGCACGTGGGGGCTTACGGAGGTTATACAGGTACTTTGATGTAGGAAAGAAACGTCCTTTAGACGGGGTAAAGCGATTAACCTACTCGCCGTTCAAGGATGCAAGGTTGTGTGGGACTCGCACGTAGGACAGAAACACCCGTAATACCTATCTCTTACAAATAAATATTTTGAATCTTTGAATCTTTGAATCTTTGAACCCTTTAGGTGGGGTAATGCGATTTACGGATACGTACTCGCCGTTCGAGTATGGCGAGGTTGTGACTCGTCTATCATTATAGACTGTGAGGGCGCCATAGGTTTTCTTTTTTTATATCAGACAGGACAGGCATTTGACCGCCATCTCACCTGGTGGTGAGTAACGATGCGGCCGAAGATGGAGCATGCCTGTCTAGGAACAGTCTCCAGTCTTGAGGACGTCCATATTCTGTTTCTAAGTCTGATTGTGTTTCTGCCGGTGAGTAAGATACTCCATGGGGTAGAGATTTGGGGAACCGTGTCTTTGGAGGGGCATTTGCCTTTTTGCTGCCAGCGACGTGTTATAGAGGTGGGCAACGCATTGGTGATACCCCTGGTGTTGTCTATAGGTAGCGGTGACCACTTTCTAGCAGGTGGTCCGCTTGCCTGTTTGCTTACCGTATAACATAAAAAATAAATAAAAAAATAACCCTTTCCGCTGCTAGCCCAAATATCTGAGTCAGACGCGGTGCTACCAAACGCGGCCAGGGACTCTATTCTATAATCGCTTGCATCAATTCGACCGGTTTTCAATTATGGTTTTCGGCTTGATAAACTTCGTAATTTTCCAATTACATTGGGAACACCGAAACGGTACGATTTAAAAAAGGGAAAATCGATATTCGAATTTTTCTTGACGAAGAACTTAAAACCGCTCCAATCGAGGCGAGCTATTAAAAAATAGGGCCCTGTATGAGTCTGTAGCGCCGTCGAAATAAACTATAGCCGTCCATGTTGGCGCTATGCGAGCGGGTCGCCGATTGAGTCCGTTGGAGTTTGTATGGACCGGCCAAATGAGTCCGAGTCGATTATGACTCACTTGTTAGGGCGGCCGTAGCGAATGAGTTCAAAATGTGTACTGTACACTATTCTATTCTCTATTAAAAATGACACTTTTAGTTATGTATCTTTATTTGTGAATGGCACTTAGTATACCTACGCTACGTCAGTAACCTCGCTGACCTGAAATATTTATTGTTTATACTTTTTCAGACCCTCTTAGAGCACGGCGCGAACATAAACGCCAAAGATGCGGAAGGAAAGACACCTCTCCACATCGCGATAGAGAATCAGCACGCCGGCATCATCTCTCTCCTTCTAACGCAGCCAGGGATAGACCTGTCGGCAAGGGACAACAAGGGTATCACGCCTTTCGCCGCAGCGCTCACCGCCAGGAACAATAAGGCAGCTCAGGCTATATTAGAGAAGAATCCGTCCGCTGCTGAACAGGTAACGTAGTCAGTGAAGTGTTCACAACACTTCCCGTGTATCCAAAATGTCATTAAGGTTCAGCCCTGAATATTATTTGCATTGACAAATCAACCTTGTTGCTTTATAAATGTCAACCTTAGAGTGATAAACCATTTTCTTGGCCGACCATACATCACGTTTCATACGTCGATTTTCTATTGCTTATGTCAAATCCATATATTTTCCTTTTTAAATTGATCGTGAAAGTATAATGCATACTATATCGTAATGTTTTACGGTCATTATCACATATTATTGTTATTTGCAAAGCGCGATAATTGTTAGCAACAGAGTTACGTAATCAGCTTGAGGGTTTCGTACTTTTGTTTATGAGTAGCCCTATATTACAAACACGGCCCAGGGATATGTTTTTAAAATGTATTTGATTGTTCTTATTAAACTTAATTTCATCACGAACTAGGTAGACAAGAAGGGTCGCAACTTCCTGCACGTGGCGATCCAGAAGTGCGACATGGAGAGCGTGATGTTCCTGCTTTCGGTTGAGGTAATTATTCAAGTGAACAATATAATATCGAATTTAGCGGATATATTTTCAAAACCCCTTCAAAATTTTTTTATTTAAACTTTAAGAGCGCATTGAGGTACAAAGCGGACTAAAACTAGTAACAGACGTTCCGTTTTGGCTGGAGTCGACCAACCGTCAGTATAATCGCTTTTGGGTGCGGAGGACGTGGTTGGACGTATTAATTACTCCAATTACGCGGCTGAATTAATCCAAAAGCGACTTTATTTAGTACTACGTAAGGATTAGTTTTAAAGTTACGTAGCTTTATTTTATTTTATAATTTTTGGAAGACCAATTCTTCGAAATATTATAGTGATAATATAAACATTAAAGTTATTTTATTTTCCAGTCCACCAGAAATCGACTAATAAATAAACTTCAAATACCAAAACCTAAAGCTAAAACTTCAATATTCCAAACCAAGCCAATCCCTCCATATTGAACACTTTAACCCTGAACCAACCCCACAGGTGGACGTGAACTCCCGCGTGCAAGACGCGACGCTAGCGCCGCCGCTGCACCTGGCGGCCGCCGCCGGGAACGAGGTGCTGTTGCGCAGCTTGCTGTTGGCCGGCGCACGGCCCAACGACCGGGACGCGCATAAGTGAGTAGCTTCTAGTCTTCTACCCAGAAATGCACATAGTAAGTAGATTATAGGAAAGAGGTATATTCACAAGTGAGTGGCTTCTACCATACAGCAACAGTGTTTCGTTTAGATTATGGGATACTGAAAGAGGTATATTTACAAGTGAGTGGCTTCTACCCACAAATTCATACAGCAACAGTGTTTCGTTTAGATTATGGGATACTGAAAGAGGTATATTTACAAGTGAGTGGCTTCTACCCATCATCACAGCCCATAAATAGTCCACTGCAGGACTAAGGGCCTCTCCCACGAAAGGGGAGGTTATTGCCGTAATCTCCACGCTTGGCAGGCGGGTTGGAGATCGTAGTATGTTTTTGTTTGCTTGTTTAACTGCACTTATGCCCTACGCAAAATATGGACAAGGCTAAGATGATCAGGGGCAATCTGAAAAACAGTGCTGCAGGGCTTCAGCCCTCAGCGTATACTGAGATTGTGCCCTTCCACACTTATGTATATATTTTGATTACTGATAAGTTTATAGAATTAAGTACATTTTTGTTGATTTTTGAAATTATGTGTTTGTGTGGAATAAAATAATTTGATTTGATTTGATTTGATTTGATTAGTATTATAAACATAACAATGGAAAACGCTGCTGCCCATTTACCAGCCTACGGAGACTTAGATTTATTCCTCTAAACATTAGTCGCCTTGTACGACACCCACGAGTGTAAGGGGTTGGTGCTATTCTACTCTGCCGGACACCACTTCTACCCACTAAGTCATAGAGCAACAGTTTTTTCTTTAGATTATGGGATATTGAAAGATTATGTTAGATTTTTGTAACTACACGCTTGTTTTCCTGGCGGATTCCTCTGTTTTGAACTCTTGATATAGTCTTGTCACCAATATTATTTTGATCTAAGTGAGAGTGAAGTATCTTAATAGCGAGCGGGGTGATAAAATTGAATTGCATAATATTGCTAGTTTCGGTTCCGAATTACTTATAAGCTTGCGGCAGTGGACGCTTCACGAAGTCGATACGCTTTATGTAATGATTTATGTCAATAGACAAAGAGGCGAGCGAGTTATCTGATGGAACAAATGCGTTATCTACCTCTAACCCAGGCAGACGTTTCTATATGTGGTACTACAGATGGGGCCTATAGCTCATTTGCGATATTTTCTTATCGCAAATGAGCTATAGGCCCCATCTGTAGTACCACACACACGAGTTGTTTGCTCCTCAATTGCGGAGGCAGGAGGCAGGCCAGGCTATATCCTGGCCGGTCTGGATGTGGCGCTGGAGTGCGCTTTGGCGGTTTCAATTTGCTTGATTTGGTGGCTTTGCCGTCTTGGTCTTTGCCTTTGTCAGACCATATCTATAAGACCATGTTCCTATGCACGCAGACGCACGGCTTTGCACGTAGCGGCGGGTGCCGGCCATGCGTGCATCGTGTCCGCGCTATTAGGCGGTGGCGCCGCCCCGGACGCTTTGGACGCGGCCGGAGACAACGCATTGCACGTGGCCGCGCGTGAGGGCCACGCTGCGGCCGCCAGGGCGCTGCTGGCTGACAGCGAGATCGACGCCGTGGCCAGCAACCTCAAGGGTATGTCGTAGGAAAGGTGTAGGAGTATGTCATAGATATAGCTCAGTCCAAGTCTCATACGAGGCGGTAAAGACAACGCGCTGCACGTGGCCGCGCACCAGAGCCACTCCGCCATAAGAAGGTGTTGCTGGCTGTCAGCGAAATCGACGCCGTGGCCAGCAACCTCAAGGGTATATGTCATACGAAATGTCTCTCATACGAGGCGCCGGCAACAACGCGCTGCACATGGATTCCGCGAAGGCGTTGCCGGCTGATAGCGAGATCGATGCTGTGGCCAGCAATCTCAAAGGTATATGTCATACGAAAGGTCTCCCTCTCTTCGAAACTCTCATACGAGACGGTAGAGACAACGCGCTGCACTTGGATGCTGCGAGGGCGCTGCTGGCTGACAGCGAGATCGACGCCGTGGCCAGCAACCTCAAAAGGTATGTCAGAGGTGTCGGGGTGTCATGCGAAAGGTCTCCCTCTCTTCGAAACTCTCATACGAGGCGCCGGCGACAACGCCGCTGCACATGGATTCCGCGAAGGCGTTGCCGGCTGATAGCGAGATTGATGCCGTGGCCAGCAATCTCAAAGGTATATGTCATACGAAAGGTCTCCCTCTCTTCAAAACTATCATACGAGATGGTAGAGACAACGCGCTGCACGTGGATGCAGCGAGGGCGCTGCTGGCTGACAGCGAGATCGATGCTGTGGCTAACAACCTCAAGGGTATGTCAAGGCTGTAGCGACTCCCGTACAAGTCCCATACGAGACGGTAGAGACCACGCATTGCACGTGCCGATCGATGCCGTGTTTGTCGTTCAACGTACACGTCACGTCACGTCACGTCACGTCACGTCACGGCCTAGAAACAAAAGAGAGTATTGAAATTTTAAAAATCTAACAGATGGCGCTGGTGTGGCGGTCACAATACTTCCTCACCCTCTGCCAGATACAACCGCTGTAAATTGACAAGATCTATTCTAACCAATGGCAGGGCTTTATTTTGACGGTCTGCTGTCAAAGCAGCCCCACATCTGGTGAATTTTTAAAATAGTAAAATGTATTCAGTCACTCATATAAAATGTACTGACCCAGCCTATTTAACTTTGCCCTGTCGTTCCCAGGACGCAACCCTCTCCACGAGCTGTGCTGGTGCAAGAAGGACAACGCAGCGACCATCTGCGAGATTTTTCTGGAGTTCATGCCGGATTATCCTATCAATAACATAGACTTACAGGTAAGTTTTGGTTTTGTCTTATCCTACTGAAATTGAAACACACACTTTATAGATGTCCTTTTTGACCTAAAATTCTGATAAGGGTTTTACGGTGGCAACGCGTGGGTGATGACCCTGGTATTGCAAACGTCCATAGGCTGCGGTAACTGCTTACCATCAGGCGGGCCGTGAGCTTGTAAAAAAATTAATTTATTCTTGCGTTGAGTAATGAACAATTTATTTATCTATTTATCACCCCGCCCCCCTTTAGGGCAACACCCCTCTGCTGCTGGCGTACATGAACGGCCAGGGCGCGATGTGCCGAGTGCTCGTGCGCGCCGGCGCCGCGCTCGCCATCGAGAACAAGGACGGCATCTCCATATTCAACTACCAGGTACGGTGCGACACACTAGTAAACTGACTACTAGTCACATCCTTATAAACGAAATGTGAGTCACTAAAAGGTGACTTTATGTAGCGGACTGGCTGTGTAGCTATTCAAAGCTGCCAAGATGTAAGGCAGACCGATTTTATTTTTTTACTTTTATGAGATTTGTCTATCCTCAGATAAAACATATCAGCGTGATTGTGTTATTGTGCGACTAAAATAAAATCGTATCATTACTTCATATATAATTGAAGGATTATAGTTTGTTTTAATTTGTTTTTTTTTTGTCAAGTGGTCACCGCTGGCTACCAACATCACTGTTGACATTAGCAACACCAAGAGTATCGCCAATGCGTTGCTCGCCTCTATAACTAGTTGCTCTAGCAGCAAAAAGGCAAATGCCCCTCCACTGCCAAAGCTACAGTTCCCCAAATCCCCACCCCATAATACATTCTCGGAGAGATTAATTTTATCTGAGGCCGTGGCCGTGTGGTGTCCTCCGGCAGAGTAGAATAGCACCAACCCCTTACACTCATTAGTGTCGTACAAGGCGACTAATATTTTTGAGGCAAAAGATCAAGACTCTCCCTAGTCTGGAAAATGGGCAGCAGCATTTTCCTTTGCTATATTTAAACACTGCGACCTCCAACCCGCCTGCCAAGCGTGGAGATTATGACAAGAACCTCCCCTTGCGTGGGAGAGGCCCTAAGTCCTGCAGTGGTCTGTTTTGGGCTGTGGTGATGATGATAAAAAAATCGGTTGTCTGTAAAGTCGGTTTACTGACGATAGTTGAAAATACTGATGGAATGGATGCATTTTTCAAAAGAAAATTTCAATTTGTAGGAGAGAGACAGATGTCGAACGCTGCCGAACGCGGAGGCCGATTGTGCCTCTTTGTCGCTCGTTCCGCGCTCTCGCTTGCACTTCAAGCCTTAAATGGAACGCCTCAGAGCGAGGTAACGCCGCATGAGTCATGTTTCTTCGTGCGTGCAGCCGGCTCCATCGAATTATAAGACGTGGTCACGTCAAAAGCGTGTGTCGTGTTCCAGGTGGCGACGAAGCAGCTGCTGCACCGCCTGCTGGACGCGCTGCCGGCCGAGGCGCCGTGGGCCGTCACCGACCTCTGCCAGGAGTGCGGCACCAAGTTCACGCTCACCATGCGGAAGCACCACTGGTATGTCCTACCACATTTTAACACATCCACAGCTATCACGTATAAAGGACCGAATTTGAGTCCAAGTACGAAAAATGGGAGCCCCAAACCTAAAACTAAAACATCCACTGGTAACTCAAATACGAGGGGCTACAGCAGTGCTCAGTATCGTAGCGCGCGTATTAAAGGATCGGCCAGGTGCGTCGTGCGCACACGCGGAGCTCCGATGTCGGACGCAATTGTTGCGTCGGCCGCTGGTATGTTAAAGGGTTTTTTTTAGTGGGCTTTGCCCCACCACTTATTCCCACCGCTGCAACTCCTATGTAGCCAGGATCTACAGGAGCGACCACACACAGGTCCTGAGTTTTGACACTCAGGCGCGCCCGAGGACAAGCTAATACTGTCTTGGTACCGGCAACAAAATTAATTAAGAAATATAGTGTTCCCGACCTCCTCCCTCAAAAAGCGGAGACAGCGTAAAACCAAATACGCCAAGTTAATGCGAGAAATCAGGGGAAACGCACCACGGACATCACTATTTAATTAAATTATGTCTAATATTCTAATATGTTCCGGGGTTGCCTACCACATACCTTTTTCACGAGTAGCCCGATATTTCGACGCAGTTGCATGCATCACGTTCACTGGACCACTAGAGAGATGCGAGCGCCGGACGGTACACAGGTACGCGGTAGGAAACCCGGAACATACCCTTAAAATGTGTGATAATAACCGCGATAGTTTAAAACATTACGGTATGTTCTGTTATAGTTATAATTGGGAAGTATAGAAATAGCTAACTATCGGTTGTTAACATTGCATGCAGGACGTCGTGATTATAGCTTTAACCGTGATAGCGGTGTCTCATTCGTTTCACCTTAACACTCTGATTAACAGCGGCGAATGGGAGCCACTAGCGACCCGCCCTGGCAAAGCACGGATGATCTTGAGCTTACTCTATTATAATATGCGTATACGAAGAAATTCCCTAAGTTATGGTGAAACCCGCATCAAAATCCGTTGCGGGGTTTAGACGTCTGTATCAATGCACGGCGATGTTGGACGTCGGCCAAGATGGAGATAGAACAAAAGCTTGAGTCAAATACCTATAAAATATTCTAGTGTCACAAACTTCTGACGCGGTGATTAAAGCTAGGTGTCGCCATATTGAAATGTCATGTCTATTCCAACAACAGCGATGCTGTCACCGGGTCAGATAAGTTTGTTGCATTATAACATCATCATCATATTATCTTACAGAATCTGTGATAATTATACTGTTAATGTACAATAAAGTGTTCAATAAATAATAAATAAATATAAGTCCTGGTTCCGTGTGGTTGTCCTGACCACAATGAGCGAGAGAACTAAACTTCAAGTACTTATTACGCGCGCGCGAGTTCATGTCCATCGGGCACGACCGTTTAAATAATTCGAGTAGCATTAGTATTCAATTATTGAAGGTTGGATACATCGCCATCTCACTCGCTCAAACTTAATCGACCGTATATAATCCGTTCGGATTAAACGGTCGGGCCCGATGGACATGAGCTCGCGCGTGCGCAGTAGGTATTAGGAGTATCCTTTAGTCTACAATTTGACGCGCATGCCCGTGACCAGAGTCTAAAGTTGACCCAATGCCCAATTTGTGTCCCCAGCCGTCACTGCGGGCGGATGCTCTGCAACAAGTGTTCAAGCCACGAGGTGCCGATCATCAAATTCAATCCGAGCAAAACGCAGCGAGTATGCGAAATATGCTTCAACGTGTTACAAGTCGGCGCGAGTTAGTGCAGTACAGACTACAGACTAACAGTAGACCTAGACTAAGCTGCAACAAGACGACGGTTTATTAAAAGCATTGAACGTACCAAGCCAAGCAACAATTCTTGCATTGTTGTGTTCCGGTTTGAAGGGTAAGATAGCCAGCGCAATTACAGGCAAGAGGCTCATCTTGGTCCTCACAGTGACAACGCACCTGCGGTTCTGTATTTTTGTTACATGAAATCTGTGCATGAATCGTGGAATCGATGTTACGGGCGACAGTTACCGGGTTCCACCAAGTAGGCTGTCAGCGCGTTTGTCACTGAGTAGCATGAATAAGCTACACATGTTGTCTGGGAGATGTAAAACGCCTTATGCAGAATTTATCCCCGATCTTATGTCCCACTTTTTAATACTAGTAATTGTAAGTGTCAAGAAAGAATGGGGTCTTGCTCTTGTCCCATTCGCGCGTGATGAAGATCAGGATCCGATTTTGTTTCACCCGTAAAGTTTTGTATAATATACACTGTTATTTAAAGGCTACAGTTATTTACAGACTGACAGCATCCAATGGGGGATTTTTAGACTTTAAAAAGTAAAAAGTGTAGTTCGGCGTGCCTCACTAGATGGCGCGGCTTAGACACGATTCTCAAGTATTGAATTCGGTTACCGAAGTTACTCGGAAAGGTGTGTGAAGAAAGCGCAAAATGTGTACATTTTTATACATCTGACTATCTCATTTTGATTTATTTTTGAGAATCGTGACCAATCAACGCCATCTATTACAATTATTTAAACTATTTTTTCTTTTTAATCGGCTCACGGAAAATCTCCCATCGTGATGAATACCCCTACTTGACCTTGCAATTTTGACTGGATGTAACTGGTTTATTCCACTTTGTTCGCCCAGGTGGAAGAGACAAGGTGAAATGAGTGGAACTAACCAATCATAAAGGTATCAAGAATATGTATTATTTTCGCTTTAGAGCTGTGCATTGCAATATTCATTCCATTTAGGTAAATGAGCTAAATTTAATAGACATGATGATTCCTCGTAATTTAGGATATTGCCCCTAGGGATATGTAACTGTCATGATAATCGTCCATTAATAGTAACATGGCTTCAAAAATGTGCCTCATTATTTGAGACAGTAAAAAAATATTATTTTTTAATAAATATGAAATTGTTATGCCAAAGTCTGATCATGCTTTTATAATTTTCACGCAAATTGTTTAGCTTTAAGTACCTACCTAATGTAAGTTTCATATGCAATTATGAAGTTAAGATTTTCTATTGTTAAAATTACAATGTTACATTTTATAGTAATCTGATTTTATTGCGTGATAGTTGTCTGCTTTATTTTCCATTTGCGCAACAAATGCTCCTAGAATAAAGTCAATTTTTATTATATTTAGATCTAATTTTATATACAGACAAATATTTGTTATAATACTGGAACAAATTCGGAAATATTTGGTATTTATCTGTATTCATTCCTAAATATTGTCAATAGTGCCATCTAAGTGATTTTCTTTTGGATATGTATTATTTTTTATTAATACTTAAAACATATTTTCAAATGTTATATTTTTGTTTATTTTTTAATAAAGTATTCATACTCTTATAAGAATTTTTTACGTATAATACCGTCATGAAACAGGCAAGCGAGCCGCGGGTCATCGCCGCCTATGGCTATCAGCAACACCAGCCTAATGCTAGCCAGTTGCCCACATATAATGAGACCTGAATATACCTACCTCTTGTAGGATCCCATGTCATAGCCCAAAGGAAACCCTGTGACTGGGAGATCTTCCACATTCAAATAATACGAGCGAGAAACGTTTTTTCGAACCGTCGCGTAGATCAACAAAGGGTCTACGCAGTGTGGATGAGTACCCTGTCGGCGGCGGGTGGTGCGATGGCAGTTTGTTCTGTGAGCACCAAATCACAACGTCAGCTATCTAGGCTCGTCAAACGACACAAGCGACTGAGAGGCGACCGAACGAACTCGAACTCCAATTGAACCTCGCCATCTTGATCCAATTTAAGGGTATGTTCCGGGTTTCCTACCGCGTCCCATTGTTGACGAGTAGCCCGATATTTCGACGCATGGGTGTGCTCGGCACTCGGGTGCTTTTTAAAAAAGACAACTGGCACTTTTGTTCATAAAATCATATAGGAATGAGCCTATTGAGCTCGCAAATTTTGTTATAGCTTTTATAAAAGGGTGAACTTGTCAGTTTTAGTACTGCATGGCAACCAGACCGTTTTGACCCACCAATCACTGAAAAATTTTGGCAAGCAAAGTATAAACTCTCAATTTTTACTTGACTCTCTAAATCTTAATTACATTCCATGGCCAACTTGAGTATCCCTGACATTCCCTGATGAGCTTATACCCTAGAAGAACACGTAGGCTGTAATTTATCGCGAATATAAGTGTGATTCCCCTGAGGGTCTGGAATGTGGAAGACACAGGGAAAATCTAATAAAACATAATTTAGTTTACATAATTATTTATTTACAAATAAACAACAAGATAATAGATTATTCACTGTTGTGTTAATTACATTAGAATGTAATTATAATAATTTACTAACAAACTAAGGAAACGATCTCTTGCACCAGTGAATCTTTCGCCTGCAAATTGTGAAAAGAACTTCAACTAAGGAGAATGTAAATCTAGATTGCTTGATCACTTTAGCCGTTTGAAGATATCTTTGGAAACACATTTATCCACAACCTGAACGTAGTCAATAAATTCCTCTTCACAAGTTTCTGCAGTGTTTGAACGTGAGTTGACACGGTCTTGGCATTGCTGGAACTTTGCCCAAAGACCCTGTGCTTCCTGCTTCTGTGAGCATTGTTCCTGTAAATTATATTTCAGAAATAACAAAACGAAACAGTACTTACAATAGGAAAAATTAAGGCTTAGTAAATCCAAATGCAACAACTAATGTCAATATCTAAAAACTCAATACGGCAACACAACATTACTAAAATAAAATTACGAAAAACCTTGACACCTTGATTCAAATGATGTAAAAAGAAAATAATCTGAAAGAATGCTACTTTGTATCAATAACTTATTATAATAATATTAGAGATCCACTAATTAGTTAGGCTCTTTAATATCTACCCCTTCTATTGTATACTGAAAGTACAACTTTTACCCAATCCAATTATTGCCTTTTAACCGATTGATTAGGTAAGTAAGCCTGCAGAACAGGTCAAAGAAAATAAAAAGTAATGGGCAGTGAAACTAAACTGAAAAGGTACTCATCACAAGGCTTACTTCAAGTATCAATCCCAGGGTTTATTCGTTGAAGACCAGAAATGAAATTTAATGCTTTACATAGGACATTACAGTGTACCCTATAACCCTACTAACCACATAATGTTATATAGGTATCATACTGTGAGACAGATCTACAACTCCCTTACATTCTCGATCGATTGCAAATAAAATAAAATAACATTTTACCGGCTAACCATAGGTACATGTCGTAAAGATTCACCGCCGATGTATCACATAATCAACACCTGAGACATGAAGAGGTTATGTATTTGTTATCAGTTATGTATTACAAAACAATTTCGCTCCTAACATATTTCATTTAATAGATAAAACGTAAAAGTCGTACTTTAAGCACTTCTTGAGGGTCTACGAGGTCTTCCTCCTCCTCCTCGACCTCTGGTTCTTCAGCCTTCACCACAGGGATCATTTCGTTGGACATTTTCGCAGACGTAATGCACCTGCAATCACACCTACAATGTTAAACCACTTTTATAAGACGTACTATAGCCATGCGTTTACTAAAAACTTGAAAATTCTCTAGGAAACACAATAAAAATCACCTAAATCGATGACGCAACGATCTCAAATTCACGTAAAAATGTAATGTGTGTTGCCAGACAAAAATAAACTATCAAATGTGTAATCGTACAAGTTGTGTAAAACTGACTTTGAATTTCCATACACAACATAAGACTCTCCCAGACGGGCGTGATAATATATCGTGCGCGTTATAGCGATATTTATTCGGAGGTAGGTATATTTTGTATTATGCTGCATATACATCGGACGAACCAACGCCAACGAATGAGTTTCGGAGGTTTTCGTTGGTCCTACCTTGACGGTTTGGCAAATGATATATGTATACACCAGCCGAACAAACGCCAACGAATGGGTCTCTAGGACATTCGTTTTCCTATTTGGACATTGTTATTAATTAGTAATACAAAAAGTAAATAATAATTACCCTTTGACGATTGAAAGAGATATTTAGTGTCCTACTCAATAAAGAAATTTTGACTTTTGATTTGACACACCACTGCGAAATTAACGTAGAAATAGCAGGAGTGGTACCGCCTATCTCCGATTGTACTCAATGAGGAGTTTTCCAGTAGGTATTGATAGTTGGTTTCAAAAAGCATCAATAGATGGCGCTCCTTTAATTTTGGTAATCTTTTTTTAATCTGTATAATGGTGGCAGTGATTTCATGCAACCAACTAATACTAAACTTAAAAATAAAATGTTTATTAATATAAACATAACTGTCAAAGGTTGAACGAAACGTAAAAAGAAATATTTATAGAAGTTAGCACTATGTTGCATTATTATTACAACCTCTAAAATGGTTGAAAACTATTGACAAATACAATATTATCCAATACAACGTACCCAGTGTTTATATCCTGTTCGCTAAGAACCTATTTCAAGCGATTATCAATTACCAAAATTGTCGGGGCGCCATCTAGTGAGTGGTTAGGAATGCTTTAGATACCTATTGGAAAACTCCTCATTGCATCAAGATGGCGGCTTAATATCCGAGATCGGCGGTACGGCTGCAGTACGACGCTTACGTTCCTGCGGCTGCGTCCTCCAATCAGATAACGTTTACAACATTTAAAGTAGCTGACACTCGTACGTACTTAAAGTACGCGGTTTTTAAGTTCGCGAGTTTACTCGCAAGCTTACTCGGCTCGACGTTGGTGATAGACGTACGGACTTAAACTACGCGGTTTTTAAGTTCACGAACTTACTCAGCACGTTTTTCTATGAATTCCGTAAATCAGTCACTTTTGAAACAGAAAAGCATAAAGTTATTAAAACTTAAACAAAGGATACGGTCTATCGGTTCATACAAGGTGTTCACTAAGATCCAGCCGGTACAAAGTGAATGAAAAACGGAAGTATGTAAAATACGGAACTCGTATCAGTTGAAAAAAGAAATCTAAGTCTAGCCAATTCTTCACAATTATTTTTTGATAACTAAATATTTTTAGCAAAACTGCAACACTCATGCAACACTGGAACAAGCCGTAGAGTAAACGATGAAAGAAGAAACTCCTTTTACGCCCGGAGTAAGAAGTTTTTTTCGTCATAGCGAAGAGAAATCAATGAGGAAAGAAAAAAACTCCTTTCAAGAGGAGAGGGCATTATGTTCAATAATGCGTGTAATGCGTTTGCTTTGAGAAAACACTAGTAATGCGGTGTGCTGCGTGACATACCTTTTGATGTTACATAAAATAGCCGACGGATGTGCCCGAAATGAACTAGCACAAGAACTAGATTTCCTTAGGATCATGGTAGGAGGACAGCACCTCGGTCGACCTCGCTTCGCCAACGGTATTAGGTGAGACACATAACGAGTTTCCAACTCGTTGCAGTGCTAACGTTTGACTACCCTCAAATGCGAAATGGTCACCTATCCAGCTCCCTTGCATTACTAGCATTGCTTAACCTTGGTTTTTAAAAAACTTATCTGACACAATGGCCAAAACTGGAATTAAGTCTCGTAATTTTGAAATGTCATGCCAATGCCAACAACAGCGACTCTGTCACATGGTCTGACAAGTTTATGGCTCTGTAAGAAAACTCCTTTTAAGGGACACAATGGCAAAAATGCGTACAATGCGTGACACACACCTTTTGATACATAAAATGGCCGACGGATGTGGCCAAAAAGAAACTAGAATTCCCCAGCATCATAATACATATTATTATGGCTAATTAACTCGCTTACAGCCTATCATCGCCATAGAAATCACAAACACAGGCAGGTCTTCCTAACGGAGTATGGAGTTTCATTCGTCATTAGTGGCAGTGTATGACAAAGACATTGACATGCCTGTCATTGTCAACGTCCAAACCTAGGATTTTTTTACCTGCCTGTCTATGCAATGCCACAAACTTAATCTGACCCAGTGACAGCGTCGCTGTTAATAGCATTGACATGACATTTCAAAATGGCGACACTTGGTTCCAGTTTTGGCCACCGGGTCGGATAAGTTTGTGCATCCATAGCTTTTTTCGGATGTGTTCATAATTTCATGCCAAGTATGCGTTCGTTTCATAGCAAATTAGTAATATTTTAAACATTAATAAAAAAAAATTGGCTAGCTAAAGAATTTAAATAATTACGAGAGGACATAACGTTTTATAAGCTTTATCCATTACAACTCTCATTATGCCGGCTGGTGGTCAGGAAAAATTTAGACTGTCTCCTTTATGCATAAAACAAAACTGCACGAGATACATCACAAAAAAAAATGGCGGCACACGGCCCGCGGCGCTGACAGACGAGCGAGCCGAAGCCGCGAGCCACGAGCTACTAGCAAAAATCAAACATGTTGGATTGCCGGCTAATTTACTCGGTGGTTTTAAAGTACGCGTACTTAGGCTGACACACGAGCGAGCAAGGTTGTCAAGCCACATGTACGCGTCCTTACTCGCACGTCTATCAGCCACTTAATGATTGATACATTTGGCGTGGTTAGTACACTTTGTTACTATATCAATCAATCAAATACTTTTATTGTGACACACAGGTTGGTATACATATAAATAATATACAGGTGTTAAATGAATACAGAGAGCTCTGTGGTCTGCCCACGGACGTACAATAATTCAGTTTTAGTTCCTTAAAATAAAATTAAATATATCTACGCACATGTCAAATTGTTATTAAATAATAATGTCAAATTTATTTTATTACTAAGCATATATTTTATTTACATTACTAAGCATAAGTCATTAAATTCCATTTTTTATTTCCAATATTTGCAGTTATTTCCTAAGTTAATTTGTACAGTCGCTTAAAAATTCGCTAATAGAGTAAAATGCTTTGTCAACTAAATATTCAAGTAATATTTTTTTAAATACTACCCAGTCATTACAGCCTCTGATGTGTGCCGGTAGTTTGTTATAGATTTTCGGCACCATTATTATAACACTTTTATCACATAGAGTTGTCTTATGGGCTGGTGCAATTAATTGATCACATCGTCGAGCTCGCGTGCTAAAAGTAAATCTGTTGATGTACCGCCTTACGAACATTGCACATTCATAGATATAGAGCGAGGTTAGCGTTAAGATCTTAAGATTTTTAAAGTAAGGTCGACAACTCTCGGTTTGTCTTATCCCAACTATCGAACGTATGCATTTCTTCTAAAGAATGAATACTCGCCCATGATTGGTGGCATTCCCCCAAAAAATTATACCGTATCTGAGTCGCGCAGCTACACATCCATGGTAGGCAGTGATTACAGCATCTTGATTTGCTACCTTCGATAAATTTCTTAGTGCATACGAGAATTGGCTTACCTTTATATATATTTATGGCTATAGTAGGTACCTATAGGCTTATAGGGTAATAAAGACGCAACTGTGTGGAACGGACGTGGAACGCATTATCACAAAAACGCACGCGTTACACCGCGCATGTTTGGGAGAACCTTTACGTTTTCTTATTCGGCTAGATCCCGGGCCGGCCTGACCATCGTGGTATCTCCGATCACCCTCTGAAATGACGTCACAACATGCATGCAGATAAGCTTTACTCTAGGCCCTATCATTAAGCGCACCCCACATGTGAACAGTTCCGCGGGAACACGAGAATGTAGAGGGAGTATTCGTGTAGTCCCGTGCATGTTTGGCATGTCTCGCCTATTCCGTTCTCGATTCGATCGATTTTATATTTATATTCCTAGCGCATTTTCCGTAACAGGTTCGGGCAACACTTGTCCATGATCCAGGATATTAGTAGATCAAGTAATTACAGTAGAGCAACTGCCATCACCTCTGTGACCCTGTTTACAGCAGATTAGCGATATTAAACCGATGAATCGATATAATATCGCGCGTTTTGACACCCACCACATCCCTAATAGGCGAGAATGTAGAGGGTCGAACATGTAGAGCGCACTTTAGGGCCTATCCTGTAAAATGGACTGAAATGTTCGATTTTGAATGACATGAAGTTGGTTATACCCTAACTTTATAGCGGATACTACACACACGATATATATCGTGATTCACGCAGGATCACGATATTTATCGAGTGTGTAGTATCACGAATCGTGATACGGATCACAGGATTTCCGAAAATCCAGAAATCTACGATCCGTATCAACTATCGTGCGATATATATCGAGCGTCTAGTATCTAGTCGATATTTATCACGACATTTCTGTCAAACTGACAGATAAATAACGTAATTTCAAATTTATTTTCATTGTTTGTGTTTATTTTAAAGCTGCTGTGGCCACTATGGACTTGGACAGTTACTATAAAAGTATAAAAAGTCAACAAGATCCTCATCCTCATAATTTTTCTCATTTTTTTCTCTTTACGCGTCTTTTTAATCCTTATGCTAATACTATAGCAACGCTAGATTTATCAGTCATTGTGGTAAAAATACGAAAAAATCGGAAATATACACCAGCGACGCGTCAAAAATGCTTTTTTTTAGGCTAGGCATTGGCAACTTAGTCTATTCAGCCATCAAAATGAATGAAAGAATGCATAGACTAATGAAAATATCGACGATTCTTATCGTGTGTGTAGGGTCGACTTGCGATCCAAAATATTACTCGATATGGATCACGATATGTATCACGATAAATATCGTGTGTGTAGTATCCGCCTATGGGAGTGAATTTTATGTTCCGTTCTACTAATTATTAAGCTTTTTAGTTTTTATTTGATCTCGTTTTATAAATAAATTTAACATTGCAAAATACTTAGAATGCACTCAAAATCACAACATTCAAAAGCAATCTGAAAATATTCTGAATTTTTTTATGTTAAGTACAGTGGCGTAGCGTGCCCTTCGGGGGCCCCGTATCAATCATTGTGTATGGGCCTCCCTAGGGGGGGGGGGGGGGGTTCTAACGAGTAACTTAAATCCTAGTCTCAGCTTAAGTCAATAAATGGACAATAGTCTCTAACAGTCAGTTTCGCGAGGCTAAATAGAGCTAGGAATTTTTTAATTTGGCCTTTGGCTTGGCTATATTAATATCTTGTGCGATTATAACATATAACATTGAATGAGCGAGCGCAGCGAGCTCGAAATTTTTGTAATTTATCCATTAAAGCCTAGCGCGATTTAAATAAAAAATTCCGTAAAATCAGCAATATGACGATAGCGCCGGGCTACCCCGAAATTTTTGACGAGAATTTAATAATAAAATCAACTTCGCGAACATTAATGAGCGAGCGTAAGAACTCCAAATTTCTAGATATTTTGGCTATCAAAACGTTCCATTATTAACTTAAAAAACAGACAAATTTAAAGATTGATTGCGTGTGAGCCAAGACGATTATGCGTGTGGGCGTGTGGGCCAAGGTATATTATAAACCAGGTCCATATGACCCGTTTAAGAAAGAACGGAGTAAGGAGGTAAGCCTTTGGTGCTACCGATGGTTCTGAAAGAATGAAATTTTCAATATGAGATCAAAATTGTTACCATTTTTGCCATCTGATAGGCGCACATTTTACCCAAAATTCAATGAAGTAATAAATGAGTGCGCGTGGAGGGCACTACGTTGTCTTGTCTTTTTTTTTCAATAAAAATGATAAATATCTCTTTAACGAAAAGTGAATGAAAACGGATTGTATCACTTTATTTCAATTGTCTTTTTTGCGGAGGGGCCTCCGACCCTGGTCTGAAATTGTATAAAATAATTATTTTTATCGGGAAATAGGGAAAGTTTAACTGAAATTATGGATAACGAGTTTTTGCTTACACACGTTTGGGGGCCCTATGGCCCGGGGGCCCCGTATAATTGATACGGCAGATACGGCGGTAGCTACGCCCCTGGTTAAGTACGATGTTTTAAAATAAAATTGCGTTACCGATCGTTACTACACTCTCCAACTATCCAATCATTTCGTTCATTCTGATCGATACAGAGTTCGGCGGTACGACGTCATTCCACGGGATGGGATAAAGATGGTGGCGTTCAAGATAGGCGGTATCACCCCTGAGGCAGCCAACGTGTCACTGTGTATCTCTTGGTTACTTCTATGTCTACTTGCCTACCTATCCTATCCTATTTCTCCTCTACTTTACTTTTTGACGATTGAAAGAGATATTTAATATCCTTATCAATAAGTAAATTTTCAGTTCGAGTGAGTTTGAGTTATAGTTTTGATATTTGTAGGCACAAATTGTGTAATTATCACAATTATGACAGTTTCTGAACACCATACAAAATTATTGACAATGGCAATACTACGATGACATTACTTGGTAATGCCAACATTGAAATAATACACGCCCATGTATATTTCAATTTATTTACTAATTTTACTATGAGAAATGTACAAATAAATTGTATACTTTCTCATAAACATTGTGCGAGAGATCAAACGAGAGTCTCATTATTAGTGTTATTTGAATTAAAAAATATATTATATAGATTTCATCGCAAATACCGTAAATAATAAGAAATGTTATAATTACTGAAATCTAGTGAGTAATAAACTCAAGTGAGTATTGTACATAATGTGTCTTCTTTACAGTTCCTTTGGCCGTCACCATGGAGAGTGCTTGCTGTAGAAATTTATTTTCTTATTCGATTTATTCGTACTAATTTAGTCAAAATAGATTAATAGATATGTTTGCCGCAATAAGAAGGTGTTGTTTTAGATCAGCTTTGTCTGATATCCCATTGAATAACACCTAACATTATAAAACAACAATTTACATATTGTTGTAACATTATTGTTGTTTTTAGGTATTCAGGTCAGTTTTTTAATGAAAGTACTGTCTAATACTAACAGATAATTTCTGTTCCAGGTCTACATATCATTGGTTTGTTTTGAGTATAAAGCGTTAGAGAGCAATGACGAAATATTATGAAAGTTGAGGTTAGGTTTTGTAAAACATTATTGTTTTTCTTTTCAGAATGAATGGAGGGATGGAGCATAAAAGTTCTGGTCACAATGCCGTGCAACATAAAGCACCAAAAAACTATAAATTGCTTATGGATCCGTTCCTGGTAAAAGGTGCTACCAAACTATACAGATATGACGGTCAAGTGCCAGGAGACAACACATATCCTCCTGTACAATGCAGAGATCCTAGATCGCAACTCTCAAGGATATGGAATAAGTTAGAGCCTGCAGATTTACCTGTACCGAAGTAAGATTCTATAGTAATCTATCATTTTCAACATCCTATGCTTGCTGTATTTTAAACATGTTTAATTCTATTAGGGACTTTTGTTTTTGTCTACATCAGACAAATATATTCCCTGCAAATGGATAGGAAAGCATTTTTAGGATAAACTTAAACATTCCCTAATGCCTAAAATATTTTCATTGTGATAAATGCCAAACCTTGATATTAGTATTTTTGTTGAAGTTTTGTTGCATTTTGATGTTAATCTTTAAAATGTTACTATAAATTATTATATTCTCACTAGAAACACCGCGTATGCAAAACAAATAGAAAAAAATGAGAGATTTTGGTTATAATTTGCCAATGTTTTTAGCAGATCTTGTAGACAATGCTGCCAACATAAGATTGTTTTGTTTGACACTAGTGGTGGTGGGATGTTTGAACTACAGAAATTCTATGATTAACTCCATAGTGTTTGAGGGAAACATTAAAATTAAAAATCATTAATTTAAATGATATAAATTAACATTTGGTTCTATTGGTTAGTAAAAATAATAAAACATAATCATCATTACCTACGCTTTTTGAGTAAGGTTTATTTCATTTATAAACAACATTATTTTTTAGCTGCTATTGGCCTTGTAATTGCTGCTGCTGAACTAGTGCTTTGGTCTTGTCTTGTCATTAAATAAAAAGGAAGAGGATACATCATAATAAATTTTATCTACATTCATAGCTTAATGTTCTAATGAAATACTCAGTCATTTATAACCTTTTTAACGTCATTCTATAAAATTTATAAAAATGTATTTAATAATACAGCATTTTACTAATATTTTCGATACAGCTGTATAATAAAATAATTTTTTTAATAATTATTCAACAATTTATTTTATAATTTTGCTCAGGTGTAAAATAATTGGCTATACCAAACTATGTCATTATGTGTGGAGAGTGAGTGAACTGCCTTGTAGAAAGTATTTTCCACTAAACAGAATATTTTTTCTGATAGTTGTTGTTTGTGTTTGTGAATGTTTTTTCTTGTTTAAAGCAAATAAATAGATAAATGAGAAAGTAGTTAAGTGAATTTCACGCCGCTTGATATCCTCGACGCGGCAACAGAAATGACTTCCAGGTTACATGAGAATATGAGTGTAGTTAAAATAGTGTATGCAACTGCAAATTCTATGAGTACATAAGTGTTTAAGTGGCTACCAGGGTATAAAATATAATAGTGCTAAAGCTCAAACACAAATACAAGTCTAAGATACTTGGCAACTAAAGAGAAAGCCCAATCTCTCCGACAAATATTGCAATACCTAGGGCACTACATGGGGACTTTTTTTGCAAGAGTTATAAAATTTCCATTATTTCACAACTAATCTCAAATAATTAATTTTATTTACTTCGAAAACTTTTGACGTTGAGAGACTTAATCAGTCTGTTGAACCTCTGTACAAAATAATGAAGCATGTGTGTTGCACATGGTAGATATTTTTCTTATTACTGTAATTTAAGACCTTAGCGAATGTATATTGATAACTGTCGAAAGCGACGCTTGATAGCAAACAGTGCTAAAGTCTACCATTATCGACAACAGGAAATGCCAACGTCGGGATATCACGACAAGAACGAACTTTCGTAGTTTTTATTATTGGGATAGTAGTTTGTTTTGATGTAGCGCTGATTGATGGCAAGTTTGTAGAACAGAGGTTTGGCGGTTAAATGTTTAAAATAGACGTCTTGGAATATAGTCTACTTACTACCTTAATGATGTCTTCTCTTCCTTGTTATGTCATGGGCCTCGTAACAACTTACTTTGAAAGAATTCATAGAAATGTAGAGTCATGAGCAGCTATGTATCATCATCATCCGAACGGTCAATCCCGGCTTCTGCCAGGGTCCGCTTTCGGAATTTTTCCTCTCGACTGAGCCTGATCTACAACAACCTCAAGTCGTAAGCCGATGGCTCTCGCATCCGACTCGGCGATGTCAATCCATCACCTCTTGGGTTACCCGCGGGCCCATTTTCCTGATACTTCAATGCAAAAGTGTCGGGGCCTGATTTTAATTATCATTAATAAGGGGTTTCTTACGTGTCCAGGTTCATATAATTCATAAAATTACATAGTAAGTTTACCTTCTTTCTTTCCAGGTTTAAAATAGACAAAAATTATATAGGTATACCACCTCAAATAGAAATTACAATAGGAAATCTCAATGATAATATAGATAGAGCATTCTTAGCAGAAATGATGAACAAAGTTGGTCCTCATGAAGAATTGACAATATTTTACCATCCTGTAACGAACAGACATTTGGGATTTGCTAGGATTGTCTTTCAAGATGTAAAATACTCAAAGTTATGTGTAGAGAAATATAATGGAAAATCAGTCATGGGCCAGGTGAGTAAAATTTATAATTAATTTTAATGTAATAATATTGATGTATTATCATCATATCAGCCGAAAGACGCCCACTGCTGGGCATAGGCCTCCCCCAAAGATTGTCATTCGAGAATTTTACTGCCCCATCAGCCACTTTAGCCTATATAATGTATATTTCATTATAATAAGAGAGGTAGAGCTAAGTGCGATATCCCAACTGGGGAAGTAATTCCACCTTACAGAATACCGGCTGCCAAACATCATCATCTTGACGTTAAATCGCTGTGCTCTCGCGCGGCACGCACCCAGGGTCCGCCTGCTAAACAATACTATTTTAAAATACTGGTACTGTATTTGATAGTCTCTGCTTAACCTTATTTATTGGTGACTGGCGTGAGTGTGTATGTATTCCAGCTGGTGTGTAACATCTCCAGTGCTCCATGGGGAATCGTGGCCTAGGCAATGGAGCGGCCTAGCATTTGTCTATTTGCTTCCAGTGTAATGTGTCCTGGGGTTTTTTTTAATGAGGCGGCGAATCGACGACGTGTTTGTAAAAACCAACCTAAGTAAAAGTATGGCGGTGGTGCTTTCCGAAGGTACAAAGTAACCATTGCATCGCAGTCGCCTAAGCAGTGCGGACTTGGCCCTAAGGCCTTCTCCTCAGACCTCTAGAGGTGTGGTATTGAAGCGGGCGATCAGGGGTGGAACCTGATGTTATAGCACATTTGCGCGCGACCTCAAGAGGTCGCGAAGAACGTCACTTTCGCAGTATATCATTCTTGAGTATTCGACTCAACTTGCAATAGTGCATAATTAATAAAAAAAGATACTCAAGACAAAATCCTTTCACTTAATAGGTGCTGGAGGTAATGCATGATGCGTTTGGCAAGCGGTGTCAGGAGATGTTCGATGACAAAACGTTGGACAAGAGGCTCCCGCTGCCGCCGCCGGTCGCGGTAGTCCCCAAGGTGGTCCCTCCGCCCGTCGCCGAAGAGGTCCGGCCTCCCAAGGTGGAGACACCCGCTCCTAAACGAGTGGAGGAGACCAAAGTCGTAGAGAAGGTATGATGAAATTGTTTTGTTGCTTACCAGGTTCTGACAACACTGGTGTGGTAATTTCTGTGGACCGCCATTTTTATAAAAAAAGAGAACGTATTCAATTGTCATTCAAAAATGCTGCCGACAAGGACAATTTTTATTATTACGATAGAGTCAAACAAGCATACAGTTTACCTGATGGATGATGGATGGAACAGTGAGTGTCGCCCATAAAATTGTAGCGTCGCTTACAGCACCCTTAATAATGTAGGGCCCTAACTCGTTGATTGAGCCATTTTTGTATCACTCCTGGAAAGCGGAGCGAGGCGTAAGAAATATAAGTGATACAAAAACGGTGAATTAGTGGTTAAGGCTCGTAAGCGAGAAGTACCGGGTTCGTGTCCCAGTGCCACCATGTACCACTGAGAGTTAAACTCAGTGGTACATGGTGGCACTGTTGCTCCTACGGTGAGGGAAAACGTGATGAAACCTGCACATTCAGACGACTAAATATCCAATCTGCAGTGGTACCGCCTATCTCCGATTGTACAGACAGTTCTGGCTCTGGCTTGCTGTGATTGGTCCACACTCAATTGCATCAAGATGGCGACGTACTATCGGAGATCGGCGGTACAGCGGCTGGTCAGGTTCCCCTCTTAAGTCAGTCCATTCCAACAGGCACCGTCGGAATACCCGTCCCGCTACAAGGACGCGGAGCCCCCGGAGGCGGCGCGCTGGTCCGACGAGGAGCGCGAGCACCGCCACCGGCATCGCCACCGCGACCGGGACAAGGACCGCGACCGGGAGCGCGACAGGGACCGGGACAGGTGAGCAGGGGGAATGGGTGGTGCGGGGGCAAGGGATAGGGCTAATGAGGGCTTTTAAAAATAAATAAATAAAATTAAAAGGTATTGAGCATTTACCAGATATTAAATAAGACTTTTAACAAAAGGACATAAAATAATTAAAAAATATTAAAATAAAACTGACTTAAAACTAACTAAACAAAAAAAAATCAAGAAAAATAAATATATAAATATAAAACACTGAACGCTGAAAAGGCCAAAGCTCAGGTCCGTAGATACGCGGAGGTGATTACGGACCTGCTATTCTGCCTTGGCCTTTGCAATGCTAACGTCCACCAGATGGCGCTACTGAGACGTGAGGTGAAGTATTATGTCAAAATGAAGCTCTGTCATTGGCTGGAATGGATTCGTCATAGCAGTAGCTTCTATCGTATTGAACAGAAGCTACTGCTATGACGCAAGAGCTATTGCACGGCAGTATTTTAACGACGGACCTTATTTCTTAGTAGCGCCATCTAATGGATTTTGGCATCGCGAAAACTTACATTGCTAGGATAATCCACTAAGCCAGTCCAAGATTGGCATCGTATATTGGAGATGGTCCAATACATTGGATATAATTTTATGACATTCGGATTGTCCTTTCTAGGTGCTCATTCTATTGGCTTTTTTAGATAATTGTGGACTGGTTGAAAAGGTCCTTAAAGTCCAATAGCCGGGATAGGCCAGAAAGCTAGTCCAATTATGTGATAATTGGATTGGCATACTGAAATGTTCTGGCCACTAGCCTCGTCTATAAGGGTGTTATGGGTGTGGCGAATAAAAAAATTAATGTTCTTACCCTCCTGGTGTTCAAAATGTCTGCTGACATTTTACTAGATTTTCCTTCTGATATGGAGGGATAGATTATTATTATCAGTAACATTAGGTGCAAGTCGATGAGATGTGATGAGAGTCAAAAACGATGACGCGACATCACCTTTCACGGGCTATATAATACATAAATGAATGAGGATACTAAACAAAATAATAAATAAAAAAAGAATGGACTTGCATATTTGTTACCGACTTCTGAGCTTCAAATCCTTGTCAAAAATGTTGACATAATAAAAAAGTGCGTTTCGATAGAAACAAAGAACAAAGCAATTCACCGCGACAACGATAATGATGACCGTGAGTCTTTCTTTATTGAAACATACCTTTACGTCAAACAACTTTCGCTGTAGGTACTCTGTGGTGGAGTAAAGAGGTGTCAGTATGTATTATGACGTAAATAAACCTCCGTTAAAACTCCGCAAAAGTTTTGCGCAGGCGTAGGCGGAGGTATGATTTCTTTCGGAGGCGGATGCGAAGTTCCGTTACAACCCTCGTTTCTACACCTTTGGGATGCGGGTGTGAAACATGATACCATTTCATTCGTTTCTTCCTTTTTTAAATCAATCAGCACGGCTGGCACAAGTGTGCTCGCACCGCGAAAGAGTCATTGTTGTCTTCACTCAATACTAAGATGAAAGAGATAGCAGTATCTATGTCACACCTTTTTGCGCTTGTCGCGCGTGAGAGCACACTTGTGCTAGCCGTGCTGAAGGTGCTCTATATCGTTTTGTGCACTAGAATTTATTGTTATCCCTCACTTGTGTTGTGACACTCATTTTTCACTCCGCAATTTATTGTATGTGTATTTTACAGACAGACTGACAGATAGGGCGAAGGTTATAACTATAGGAGTTCCGTTAAGGGTCATTTGGTTGTGGCCCGAAGTAAATGTTCATGTAAAACGATGTTACTTTTGCTATTGATAATGGCATATTCAATGCATATTTTTTATGTTCCAAGCGGTCGTTGCAAGAGGAAATGTAAACGGAGGGAAAGGTATACTTTCTATTAAACGTTTTTTTCCAATGCATGAATAACATTGATTATGAAATAGTGCTTGCGAAATTCTGATTATGTAATTAGGTAATGCTTTATTTAAAATTGTATCAGTATATTTTATTGTTAGTATATTGTGAAAAGATATTTCTACTTTTTTTTTATAAGATTTAAGAAAGATGTGTGGAGATTGCTAATTGCTGTTTTCACTAAACTTAGGAATCGGCTTAGTTCTTTCTCATCTCAGACGTTGCTGATTGGGTGAAAACTAGTTAAGACGGAACTTAGGCGATTTCTAAGTATTGTGAAAACGGCCATAAATGTTAATAAACAGTTATCTATGTATTTGAAATTATATTGACTTCTATGTTGTGCTTATGAGATCCTGACCATGTAGTTCGGTATCGCGCTATATCCCTTTTACAGTTTGTATTATCTGTGTATATGTTTTAAGTATATGTCTGTGGCATTAGCTTCTTAGTGGTTGGACCGATAAAGGATTTCGATAAGCTATTTTTTTATTTTAAAGTCAGTTTAATCGAGGTTGTTCTTATATTTGTTTCATTAAAATCGGTTTAGCTTTTTAGGAAATATTAGAGTATAAGTAGATTTTGTCGGCACTTTTTCGACATATGTCGATTAGGTTATTTTCATGCTGTGGCCCACCTGGGTAAATCAGTTTCCTATATATAACCCCGCCAAATTGTATACGACTGCAACTAGCTTCACATTCATTCCTTCCCACTGTATTCAAAAGTTGCACCTACACAATCCAAAGTGATAGAAACAATGATCTATACTATGTACGGGAGTTAAAAGTGTCGAAACCGCGTCTATATCGCCGTGTACACCACCGATTGAAGATGGTATTATATCAGAAGAATCTTTGGTATAATTTCAAGAACTCTTGGGATATTATATTCTCTTTAAGCGAGGCACTATGCGTCTCTTTACTGCAGGTGGCAAAAGGACTGGGCATCGTGTTCATCACTAGCGGCTCTTGTAATGAGGACGATGCCCAGGATGTTCGCCGGGATCGTCCAACGCTGCGAATATCATTATATTTTTGAAAACTGACGTCGGTTTTCCGGAGCCCAGTTGAGATTAACCAATTAGGTGTGCGGAAAATTCCATTGTTCAATTTTGATCTGCGAAAGTCCAGTTGAATATTGACCAACGGAATTTCCCGCACACCAATTGGTTAATCTCAATTCCGACGTAAACCGACGAAAACTGAGTTTGCATAGTGCAGTAAAACTGACTACTTATTGAATATTTTGATACAATATTCCATAAGTAGTCAGTCTTGTCGCAAATTATAATATTTTTTTAACAGTAATTTAATTATTGACTAATTGAACCAAAAATGTAATTCTTTTTGTGGAGTGTATTTTGTAGCGGGTTGACATCGCTTAGTCGGATGCTAGTATCAACAGCTTAAGACGCGTGGATGCTGAACCTTGATAATGACGCCGTCTCACTCCCACTCAGGTACAGGGAGCGGTACGCGCGCGCCGCGAGCGAGACGGCAGAGCCGGCGTACGCTGCCGCGAGCCACGCGCCCGACGTGTCGTATACGCCCGCCGGGCCGTTGGCGTACGAATCCTACTATCAGCCACCGGGGTGAGGCCTAGCTATGATTATTTCTAAATTACGCTTAATATATAAAAACACGTCTCTGGGATACGTAGAAAACAGGTACTTAAATCTACCGGTATCAGGAAAGAGATGTCCCGGGAAGCTGTGGATCGATATCGCTGAGTCGGATGCGAGAGCCAACAGCTTGCAACGCGACGATGTGAGGATACCGAAGTGCGAAGTGGAGGAGAAAAAGTAGGAAAGCTACTAGTAAGCATGGCGTAAGTAGATTAAAAAAAAAAAGCATGATTGTGGTACACCCACCAATCAGCAATCAGAAAAGGGCTGTGAACATTATTATTAACAGTCTTGCATACCACCATGACAAATACGCAGACGTATGGGAAGACGACTGTCAAACTCCGTGCTATTTACAAGAGCCCTAAAATTGCAGATCAGTCTAGCAACTTTATTTTGAAAGCAGACCTTTATGCTTTGTTTGATTCTTAGAACGGGAAACCCGTATTTTTATTTTTACTAAATTGTCATTGGTTTTCTCATCTACTTACAGGTATCGCCCATAAATAATGCACATCGGCTAGGCTCGGCTTCGTATTTACTCAGACGCGTGCGACAGAGACGACGCACTACGAAGCCGAACTAGCCGATATGCATTATTTACGGCCAATATCTGTATTGTAAATACCATATTAGAGCCAGCAAAAAGCTTAGAAAGTAATGTAATAAAACGCGTTGTCGACGCAGGTACGGCTACAGCTACGGTACGAGCGCCGGCGGCGTGTGGTGGCCCGACTGGCGGCACGCGCCACCCTCGCATCACCATCACCACCACCACGTTAGTACCACTGTAGGCAGAACCACCATAGCGTGACGGCGAATGGTCCCTGTTGAACGACCGTATATACCACGCCAAGGAATCTACTGTAGTTCGTAAAGTATAGGTTAATATTGACAGCTGTCATTGACGATAATGTCGGATAATAAAGGAAGATCGCTACCGTCAGTGTTCCGTGGGGAGGAAATTTGGGATACCGTGGCTTTGGCAGTTGATTTTGCTGCCGGAGCAACTTATAGAAGTGGACAACGCTTTGGCGATACCACGATCTTCTCACACACGAAATTATTGTTTTGGAAAATGGTAAAAATTAAATTATAAAAATAACTTTAAATACAAATTCATCATTATAATCAAGTCATCATCATCAAAATATTCTCATCTTTCCTATTACCCTATGAACTGTCGGCGCTTTGTTTCATATGCATTTCATTGATTTAAAACCTGTGTGAAACATCGTGACTACTTACTAACAGCTGCTACTCTTACCATCATTGTGTTTGTTTTATCTCATGATCATTTATTATACAATTTGGTATGAGAATATAATGAAAAGCGTTCTTGCATAAGGGAGCGGTAAGGACAGGGGTGCGGTGACGATAATTCCGCTAGGTGCTACTTCTCAAAATACATCGGGGTATTGGTCAGAATCACATGCTCAAAGTTGACAGTTGCATTGTAGCCAATAAAACTGCGTTATTTTGACAGTTACACGACATTATGCGCTTATTACATTTGACTAAATTCAGAACCAAAAAGCGTGAAAGTAAATCAAAGTTGCTTATAGAATAAGGTCCATTTTTGTATCATCACCACAGCCCATATTAGTCCACTGCAGAACTTAGGGCCTCTCCCAGATATTTATTATTAGGTTATTGAGATACCCCTTCTCCTTCGTCCTTATTCTATGAGCCAACTCCATTTTGATTTGCCCTCACGGTTTTTGCTTCTGAATTTACGTCAAATGGAATAAGCGTATTACTCGCCAGTGACGCCAACTAGCGGGCAAAAATACGTCAACCACCATTGTCGTGCTGCGAACCTTCAATCGTTAGCGCGCGAAACTGAGTTTACGTCAAATTCCACACCCGCCCGGGCTGCTCCCATACCGCAGACGCTTTTAATGTTTATAAATGGTTTATCATTTATCCTACCGCAGACACTATTAATGTATATAAATGGTTGATCATTTATCCTACCAAATTGTATTTTTTCATCGTCTATATATGTCTATCATACCGCACAAGGTTTGCGGTCCCATCAAAATTCCAAGGGAAAATATGAGAACATGTCCATAGATTTTCACCATTATAATTTCTAGATATCGCATTATGTCAGTGCGAAGGAAATAGATTCCTACCTATAAAAACAGGACAGTCGGTATACTTTACCATCAACCAGAAATATCGTTCAGTCCCCGATAATCTTGAAGACCCCGTTGGCTTGTTTATATTATTCGGTTTGACTGTATTGGACCGCAATACGTATTCGGTCCCTGACTAGTGTATCTAAGGACTTTGAAATTTCTCTGGATGGCGTTTCTGAGAGGAGATTTTTACTAAAATACTTCATGCTATTAGTCAGAAACGGTTATACATTGCTCAAAATTTACAGTTAGATTTTACTCAATGAAACAGCTTTTAGCTATTATACTAGCTTTGACCCGCGACTTCGTCGGCGTGGATATCGTTTTTATGACGTTTAGCTTTGGCCCGCGTTATCATTTTAAATGACCTCCGCATTGTATGAATGATTGTACTTTGCGGAGGTCAACCGGTGTCTCTGGTTCTCCCAACCAACCCGAATTAGATGAAACGTGGCTTAGATTGTACCCTGGACTTCGAGCTACCAAAACTGAATCCGTTCAGTAGTTTTTGCGTGATGCGCGAACAGTTAATTGCGAAATCAATCGCTGCCACTTTGATTCGAATTGAGCTTTACATTTAAATAATGTTGAAGCAATATTTGGCCACCGAAATAATGTAAACGCACCAATTCGGGTATACCAGAGAGGTCAAGGCATTCATTCTCCAACAGCCATCGTCCTACCGAGCTCTCGGTCATACCGATAGCGTCAGACCTAATCTCGGGAGATGGTTGTCGGTGACTCTTTCGGGCGCACGTACTTCTCAAGTCCCTACAACTCTAGCCCAGTCCTTTTCCGACCGTAATATAAGCACGCCATCCAAGCCGATACTCTAAACTGGCAGCGGACAGCGGAGTGGCCGCCCGCCACGCCCGCGGCGCGCGCCTCGCCCGACCAGCGTGACCGTGACCGTGACCGCGACCGTGACCGCGATCGTGACCGCGAGCGAGAGCGCGATCGCGAAAAACGGGAAAAGGAAAAAGAGAAGGTCTACCATAGTTTACGTAGCGTAACGGAGGATATGTTTACTGCAATATCGCGTAAGCGCTCGTGTCGATGTAACGAAATAAAATATTAAATAAAAAAAAATTATTAAAAAAAAAAAGGATCTCTAGCGGCGCGAGCTATGTCGCAGGCACAGTTGCGCTAGCCGTGCTGGACTGTAGTATATTACATCTGAAGAATTCCTCCTTTTCCTCCAGACGAAAGAGGTGCACAATAGTGCACATTAAATAATTATACGGAAAAGTAAGGCAGCAATATGGGTTCACGTAATTGCATTACGAAATGTCATTGATATTGCTGGCAACATTGGCTGAAAATAACACGAGCAAGCATCGGCCATATTACATTGCAGTAAAAATGTAACCCGTTTATAAAGGCAGTGACATCTCGTTACCAGCTCGTAGTTAATTTTTCACTTGGTCTCTGATATGAGACACAATGTCCTTAGTTGGTATCTTGACGAGCTGGCTTTTGTATAGTGGGCACCAAATCGAGGCAGCTTTCTTCGCAGTAGTTGTAAAGGCTATAACAATTTAGTTGGCTGACTGTTTGGATGGCTTTCAAGCAATGGAGCTAAGTAATTTTAGTGTAGGTGTATGTAGAACAAATACATTGTTTAGCGGTCCGTCCGTTGTTATTTCTTGTTATTGTAGTATATTTTGTTTATATAATAGTCTATGTACTTATGATGTTTATTATCCAGTGATATTATGATCACTTATTTAGCAATAGCTATTTGGTAAACGAGTAGTTTAATCTATATGTAGATAGATGTATTATTTAAATAGAAAAAGACAAAATAATAGAGTGTAATTAAGTAAGAGGGGTGTCAGTATCACTTTATTTATTCACTAGTTTCTCTATATTATTCCCTAGAATACTCTACTTTCGTCTTTTTCATTTAAATACATTACAATATGACAATCAACTGTTATAGATATTCACAAGTAAAGCATGTGAATGGTATACAGATACTAACTACTAGCACAACAGTTCATGCTTCTGCATGCTTATTCTACATTATTTCATACATTAACGAATCACACGATTTCATATTTGCATGTAATTTTTTCTAACAACACCTGGTTTTTATCTCTCTTGTAGTACTTTATTTTTGAACAACATTTACATTAAAAAACCAATTTATGTAAAAGACTGGCAAGATGCGAGTATTTGCCAGAGCTTTTCATGTTAAAACCATTATAGAACTTTAGCTGATTTAGTTTTTTCGCTTTTACACGAACTTAAAATTACAAAACAATATTATCTGCATCTATGTAGTTTGCTATGTATGTCAACACTGATGGTAGTCGGAGACAGTCAACGATATAGTGACGTCACTGGCACAATGTACAGTACTCGGCACGAGACGTATCCATCCAGTTTCAGTAACTTTAGAGCGGTGTCTTAATCACTAGCATATTCAGTCATGAGCAAAAATAACTATAAAAAGTAGTCACTTATTTAGACCTACTTTTCTACGACTCAAGGTAATTTTTATTACCAGTTTTTGGGGAAGATAAATCTCAAAAGCTTTAAGTACACCTTAGTACTGTTTGTGTTAAATAAATAAATAAAATAACTATAAAGTGTGTATTTCACCAAAGTAAAAATATCTAAAATAATACAGTTTTTAATATACTTTATGTTCCGTGACGCTATCTTTACCAGTTTATGAAATATCGTCCTTCATGTACGTGACTCGTTATTCTTGCTCACGAATGTATTTCCAGCCGTGTACTGTATATGTATACTATAGTGCGAGCGCAATCACTATATCGTCGGTGCCCCCTCACTGCCACCCTTACTATATTAATAACTGAATAGCAATCCTCCATACATAGCAGCAGGAGGCCCCGCCGCCCGAGGTCAAAGCGCCCGAGCCGGTGGAGCCGAGGCCGCCCGAGGAGAAGGCGGAACTACCCGAAGTGGAGCCGAAGCCACCGCCCCCCGCTGAGGAACCTAAAAATGTCGATTTGGACACTAGGTAGGTAGCTCAATTACGATGTCCGACTGGTTGTATATTGACTGTATTTAATTTTTTTAAATACAGTCAATATGTAACATGTATAAAAAAACAAAAATGTAAATGTGTATGTATGTGTCCGCTGTCACATATGTTGAAAGTATACAGAGAGAAAACGCCGTACAAAAGCGCTTTGATGGGTCACTACTAGCGCGCTTCAGCGCTCGCTCAGGCAGCTGCGTCGTGAATCGGGTTTCTCCCCGGACGCGGTGCAGTCGCCTGAGTCAAGTCACTTTTGTTTTTGGTGACTATAAATTGGCTGAAAAGCGAAACTGCCAAGAGATGTGTGGCAGACAATTTTAGAACCCAAACAAGAGGAGCTATCTCTAAGTACTATCGAAGTCAAAGTCAGGGTAACTAAAAATAATATTTCGTTTGTGCTAGATTGTGGAGACTCACGTTTTGTAGGTCTCCTAAACGTCTACTATCTACGAAGTGGAATTTTTCTTGTACTCGATGACGTTGGATAATCTACGGCGCCCTCACATTCTAAAACCGGATCCTGCGCGGACGCACCGCAGTCGCCTGAGCTCGCCAGCGCTTGTGGTATTATACAGGTATCGGCAGTAAATAATGCACATCGCTTAGCTCGGCTCCGTAGAGCGTCGTCTCTGTCACTCGCGTAGCCGGTGCCTGTACTTATACAAAGCGCAATTGTATGGCATTATCTCTCTGTATAGGTACTTAGTTCGAAGTATCGCCCCCAGGATAGCGATGCTGCTGACTGTAATTATCAAAGCATGCTAATGTGGCGTTATCCCTCTAAACTGGTATTTACTTCGTGGCATCCCTTCCAGGATAGCGATGCTGCTGAAGGGCGCGAGCGGCGGCGGCGGGATGGCGCCGCCCTTCCTCTCGCTGGGCTCCTCGGAGGAGGACGACGACGACCGACTGCCGCCGAAGATACCCGACCTCGACACGCACCATCCGCCCTCCGACGACGAAGGTAGGAATACCCTCGCTATCTAGCGACGTGGGCTATGTAGGTGACCTTGGTTCAATCTACCAAGGACATCTACATAGCCCTAAGGATTGCCAGGCTAGTGGCAGTGGGCAGGGCACATAGCTGTAGGAACAGATGGCCAATGGGGCAGTAAAGTTCTCGAGTGGCGACCACGTACCGGAAGACGCAGCGTCGGGAGACCTCCCACAAAGTGGACCGACGACCTGGTAAAGATCACAGGTGCCAGCCGGATGCGCCCAGCAGTGGGCGTCTTTTGGCTGATATTATGATGAGATAGATTTACAACTAGTGACAGACGCTCCGATTTGGCTGTAGCCAACCAACTGTCAATTGCAGTCGATACTAATCCTTACAATGTACAAAATAAAGTCGCTTTCCGAATAATTCGGATGCGCTGGCCGACCTTGGTCAACCACATCCTCCGCACCCAAAAGCTACTTTATTTTATACAACTTAAGGATTAGTATCGACTTCAACTGACGATTGATCGGCTCAATACAAAACGGGACGTCTCTAAGTAGTTTAATACTGGAACGTCGCCTGCGGTGAGGTCGGCGAGGAAGGGGGAGGGGGACATTTCGGTGCTGATCGCGGGGCAGGGGAGTTCAAGTGTTTTCCCGAGATACTTCATCAAGTGACGTTTTGCGGAACAAACAAAATGCACCCTGCCCTGCGAAACCTAACCGTTTCACCTACTGCCTTTATTGCCTAGGGAGGTACACGGACGGACGGTCCACCTGATAGAAAGTGGCCACCATGTTGTAGTGCAGAGGAAAGACTTCGGGAGAGGGAGCTCATTACACATCTTACACGTACGTGTAAAAAGGCTCGTAATGTCCGTACGTTATTTGGTTGCCAGACATTTAGATGGTGCGGTGTAGATCTATATGTGTGGTCGATCAAATCAAAGTGGCAAATAAACCCCCTTTGTATTTTCTATTACTCGAATAACATTCAGCGATGTCGGCCTCACGCGAAGTAGATTTTCAGTAGGTGGCACTATTGGAGCGTGCGGTCTTGTTGTCAAAACTTGTTCGCCAGTGGCGCCATCTAGCTTAATCCCGAACTCACACAACCCTTAATTGCTAATGATCACGTCCCCATCGCAGGCTCCCTGAGCGAGGACCAGGAGAGCATCGTGTCGTTCAGCGCCAAGGACCCGGAGACGGAGCCGCTGTCCACGACGCCCTCGCCGTTCCTGTCCAGGGAGTTCTATCTCGACTGCCTCAGTGCCACTGTGGAGAGGGTATGCGGGTTTTTTATATATTAAAATCGTGATTCGTAGTCATTGGTTCGTCAGAGGTCTTATGGTCCTGCGAGACCGAATTGAATTTGAATGAATATTTGTTTTTATTTTCGTTTTCTTATTAATTTTTTTCTTTTCTTTAAACCTAGTTTTATTTAAATGTACTAAATTGTGGAGAACTTGTAATTTCTTAACTGATCATCAGACTTAATCACGGGTGATGCGCACATTTACTTGCCGGTGGCTCTTTGGGCGTGCGCACTTCATGACACCCACAGATCCAGTTTTTCCATATGCTCTCTCCTTTAGCTGAAGTCACAATTCAGACTCCTTTTCCGTCCGCCAGCTGCCATACTCCTTCTCTCCTATCTCCTGCGGGGACGGCCAACGTGCCATTGTAATACACAGTGACACATCCTTCCTACTTTCCTACCCTCTTTTTTCACGATTGAAAGAGATTTATTGTCCTAATCAATAAACAAATTTTGGGTTTGAGTTTGGGGAGGCCTATTCAGCTGTGGATTACTATATTCTGATGATGATGTCTGGTCATCACGACCGCTCGTCCCCCCCAGAAGGCGCAAGAGGAGAACCATCGCCGACTGCAGCCAATCGACAAGATCGGGTCCGACATCTCTTCGTCCGAAGACGAGCTTCTAACAGGCGAGGAGCCGCGGCGGTCGCCGGCCGCGCCGCCGGCCGACACGCGGCCCGACAACCACGACGACGACCAGGTGGGTGCTACTGGGTACTGGCAGATATGACGACGATCGTGTAATACTCGTACATCGTCGGAAAATGATAAGCGAGCCATGGCGCGACCATAGGCGTAGGAAAGGGGGGGCCGAGTGGGCCGTGCCCACCCCAGAATGGTCTGGTGCCGCCCACCCCAGGATGTACCGTAAAAACTGTACATAAAAACTTCACACAAACCAAGTAAACAATGTAAAAATGATGACGACGACCAGCGGGGTATTGGCGATCTCAGTGGGAAAATGAATTTAACATTTGACAATCCTACACTAATTCCTACTTATTTGGTATTCGCTGTGACTAGTGGCTAATGTAGTAAAAGTGACCGTACTAACAACCACGACGACGATAAAGTGACCGTACTAACAACCACGACGACGATAAAGTGGCCGTACTAACAACCACGACGATGATAAAGTGACCGTACTAACAACCACGACGACGATAAAGTGACCGTACTAACAACCACGACGATGATAAAGTGGCCGTACTAACAACCACGACGACGATAAAGTGACCGTACTAACAACCACGACGACGATAAAGTGGCTGTACTAACAACCACGACGACGATAAAGTGGCTGTACTAACAACCACGACGATGATAAAGTGGCTGTACTAACAACCACGACGACGATAAAGTGGCTGTACTAACAACCACGACGACGATAAAGTGGCTGTACTAACAACCACGACGACGATAAAGTGGCTGTACTAACAACCACGACGACGATAAAGTGGCTGTACTAACAACCACGACGACGATAAAGTGGCTGTACTAACAACCACGACGACGATAAAGTGACCGTATTAACAACCACGACGATAAAATGACTACTAACAACCACGACGATAAAGTGACTACTAACAACCACGACGATAAAGTGACTACTAACAACCACGACGATAAAGTGACTACTAACAACCACTACAATGATAAGGCAATTCGGATTCGGATTAAGGCAAATAAGGATATCGGCTCCGAGATCTCTTTGAAAGAGGACAAGGTGTTCACGAGTCACGTCTAAGCGACTGTACTGACAACCACAACCACACGTGTTGGACTGTTATTATACTGCCACTGTTTTACAGATGTCGTTGTCGTCGCTGTCTCCCACGGATACGAAGATCGAGGAGCAGGTGCCTGCGGAGTACTTCTACCAGCCGCCGCAACACGCCTACTACCAGTCTGTTTGGCCGCCGGCTGGTGAGCATACTAATAACGTTAAATTGTAAGGGCCTGTCAAGCCGACACTATCGATCATCATCATCATCACAGCCCATAACAGTCCACTGCAGCACTTAGGGCTTCTCCCATAAGAGAGGAGGTTATTGCCAAATTCTCCACGCTTGGCAGGCTGTTGGAGATTGCAGTGTTGTAAATATAGAAATGGAAAATGCTGCTGCCCATTTTTCAACCTACGGAGAATCTAGATTTTTTGCCTCGACAACATTAGTCGCCTTGTACGACACCCACAAGTGTAAGGGGTTGGTACTATTCTACTCTGCCGGAAACCACACGGCCAATTTTTGTTTTAATTATGTGCCTATCCATGCCCTCGTTTGTCGCATTTGTATTTCGCCTTGGTTATTACTAACTGCGGAAGATATTTGACTAGCCTTTTGGAGATCCCTGGGGAAGGATTTTGCTCGGCAGTGGACGTCTTTCGGCTGATATGATGAGTTTGGTAATCCATTTCATCTGCGGATTTAACAATTTATAAGTTACATAGAATGTTAAAAGGCGTGCTGAAGTGACAAGCCAGTATCTATGCTTAAATTTTTGGCTTAATGGACGCGACGCGTCTTGTCTTGTTCATACATAATTTAAACTATATTTGCCGTGCCACGTCAAGGTCAGATCAAAGGTTAAACCATTCACTTCACCGTCAGGCCCGGCAGGCGTGGCAGGTGTGGGCGGCGTTCCGGGCGTGGCGACCGTGGGCGGCGTGGGCGTGGGCGTGGTGGCGGCGTACCCCGCGCCGTACGCGGGCGCGGAGCTGGCGCTAGCGTACGGGGGCGGGTTCGCACCGCCACCGCTGCTACCACACCACTATCATACGTACCAACCACCGCAGGATACGCATCAGGTAACGTACAGTACATTCAGTATTCGCGACTTCGTTAGCGTACACCTACTTCTTTTTCCTTCTATTCTTTTTCTTTATTAAATTTCCACTAAAATATATTACATTGTAAACCCCTTGTTTTACAGTGTACCCCTACCTACTTTTTTTTCTTACTAATAAAAACTTCCTCTTGAATCACTCGATCTATTGTCGAAAATCACATTAAAATCCGTTGCGTAGTTTAAAAGATCTAAGCGTACATAGATACATACATAGGGACAGACGCCGGGAAGCGACTTTATTTTATACTATGTAAATATACATACATTCCGACTGTATTCTACAAGGACAGGCTGAGTCTATTTTGTACCACAAGCTAAGATCCTGACACACCTCTCATCATCATCATGCCCGCGGTTAATCCTGACTTTTGCCAGAGGCTGCTTTCCTACTTATTCTTCTCCACTTCGCCCGGTCTTCGGCATCCTCGCGTCGTAAGCCATTATCTCTCGCATCCGACTTAGTGACGTCGATCCATCGCTTCTTTGACCGCACTCGGGATCTGATAACGGCATATCCCTATTTCTATTTCCCACAATCACGTATATATTTCTGCCGCCAAGAAAGAATATTTGTGACGTTGTTCCGGTTTAAAATAGTGTAATTACAGCCAAGAGGTATGCTAGCTTAGTACTTACAGTATCAATCACTATTAATACCTAAAATTAGACACTATAATACAGTTACTTTACCCCACCAAATATTACAGGAACTAGACAACCCCTACTACCCAACAATCAACACCGTGATAGAGCGGGTGACAGCTGAACTGAAAATGATACTGAAGAAGGATTTCAACAAGAAAATGATCGAGAGCACAGCCTTCAAGACTTTCGAGCAGTGGTGGGACGAGCAGAGCCGAAAGAATCGAATGCCCAAGCCTAAGGAGGAAGTGGGACAACCGTTGCAGGTACTAGAAACTTCTTTACGGACTTTTGTATACTTTTTTAAACACTTAACGTATAAAACAAACTCACAATTTCAAAGTTGATAGTTGGTTGTCAAATAATTCCTTTCTCCAAGCAATTTTCACTGTAAGTTTTCCGAATAAAAATAAATAAATAAATCTTCATATTGTACTCATGGCTCAGTAGTGTAATTACGGTCGACTATTAAAAATGTTGTATGAATAAGTTATTACTCGTTATTATGCCGAATACAATCTAATCTAATGTGATTAATTGTCTATCACTGATCTCCAGTCCCAGTATCAACAATCCGTTGCCGTATGGAGATTTGAATTTTGATCTACCTGCCGTCGTATTATGTAATTTGACAGTGATATACATTGGAAACTGTTTTCTGAAACTGAATGAGGTCACAGAGGTCAAATGGCAGTCGCTCCACTGTAATTATCTGATCTGCCAAATCCAGAATCATGGTCAAAGCGGACCCCGGACCTCGTGCGCGAGAGCTCAACCGGGACATTAACGGCAAGATGATTATTTTTATCATACATCGGAAACTGTTTACCCATATATTCATATCTGTAGAACATAAATCCATTGGTACAACAGTTTCCTATGTGTAACACAGCCAAACAACGTACCACGCAAGACAGGTGGCATAACTTCCAAATCTCCCGCCCGACTGTGATAGAATCTTCCTTAACCCCCCATCTCAACACCCCAGGACATATCAAACAAGAAGGAGGAGGGCGTGGCGGTGGACTCTATAAAGTCCCTGATGGAGTCCCGCGACATTGCCCTAGAGCTGGGGGGAACGGGGGGGCTCGGGGGGCTGGGGGGCTACGGCGCTGGTATCGGGCTGGGGCTGCGTGCCGCCATTCCGAAGATGCCCTCGTTTAGACGGAAGAGGAAGATACCCTCGCCGGTTCTTATGGATGATGATTCGTCGAAGAGGCTCAGTGATCAGGTATGTGGTTGTCGTATTTATGTATCGTGATATTGTTGGTTAAATTTACACGGCGCCATCTAGTCTCAAACTTAAACTAAGCAATCCACTGTGCCATGGTTGCTAAATGATACGATGAATAAATTTTTGGATCAAGAATCTAAAATTGCCGGTCAAAAAAAATTATTTTTCGATTAAGCAAACAACTCCTTTAAAGTGTAGTAGTTAGTAGGTACGCCGTAGTTAAAAATGTAAGGAAATAAAATCTTAAAATTACAATATTTTTTTCTGGCTGGCACTTTCAGTGTTTTGGTCCAAAGTGAATATCCTTTGAATTCATAATTTCACTTTACTGCCCAGCCGGGACTTGGATCCCTCTGCATAGCAGCCCATTGCGCTATCAGATCATCAATGGGGAGTTCTTACATTTAAGATTTCAGTTCTGGTTAAAATTTGTTGAGCATTGTGGTCTCAAGAAGGCCCTTTTGCAACTCATTGCCCTGATATGTAAACATTTATATAGTTTTAGTATCATAATTAAATGAAAAGTCTTCATGTTACCGCAAATTTACTCTTGCATGTACATTAACATTTATGTTCTTTATGCTTAATGTTCTTTGAAATAAACCGCTATAAGCGATAAGGCTGTCTCTTGCTGTTACTTTATACAGTTACTATATTTGCAATAAATAATTTTTATTAATTCAATATCACCGGAAACTGCTAGATATACGATTTGGGATTTGAAATATAGTTAACGGACTGAGACATTCAAAACATGAACAGAATGTGGTATTAACCGTCGCCACCCCCCCAGGAGGAGATGGTCCAGAACTCTGACGAGGAGAAGGACGTCCCGGGCGGCGCGAGCCCGCGCGCGCGCGTCGCCGGCTCCTACCTCTCGCGGGGCCGCCGCGCCTCCACCACGGACTCCAGGTGGGTTGCGGACCACACACACATTTTTTTTTTACATGTAATACAGCAGACAAATGGATGTGAAAAGGAAACCTGATGGAAAGTGGTCACCGTCGCCTATGGACATCAGCAACACCAGGGGCGCTACTAATGGGTTAACCGTCACTGAGGAGACCTTTAATATACCTCTAGAGGGGTCCCATGTCATAGTCCAATGGAAACACTGTGGCTGTAGAAACTCTTACCAGACCCCAAACATTCAGGTGTCATACGGACCACACACATGCAGAACTCATACCAGGCCCCATACATCCAGGGGTCAGACGGATTACACACTTAACAAAACTCGTACTAGACCAACCCCATACATCCATACTCCACTATATCCACACCAACACCGAAAGTCATACTGGCTCGTACCTCCCGCGTGGCAGGCGGCGGGCCTCCACCAATAACTCTAGGTGGGATACGGACCACGGAGCCATACGGATCACACACATGCAAAACTCGTACTAGACCCCATAAATTCAGACTTCACCATATTCACACCAACTCCAAATACACTCAAGACTGACTCGTACCTCCCGCGTGGCAGGCGGCGGGCCTCTACCGAGGACTTCATGTGAGAACTCGTAAATCCAGACGTCACATAAACAATTATCCAAACTGAATACGCGACACGTCTGAACCAAACATGCTTTAGACTGAACACACCGAGACCGGACCGTCCGAACAAGCCCACTCTGACTAGACTGACCATGTCCAAAATCCAAACTTAACATATTCAGACCGAACACATCCAGCCCTGCGAACACACGCTACGGGACTAGTCAAGTTGCCAATCTGTAATTTTAGATCGGAACTTGTCGGCTGCGTTCAGCCAGCGCTCGTAGCTCGCAGTACCGCGAACGCTGCGAAGCTGGCCGAACGTGGCCGACGAATTCCGACCTACCTCACAAACATGACTAAAAACCAAACTATTGATCGCCACTTAGATCGTCATCATCATCGGGGTCATCGTCGGAGTCGGAGTCGGACTCCGAGCCGTCCCGCTCGCCGCCCCGCGCCGGCGCCGCGCCGCGGCTCTACTCGGACTCGGACGACGGCTCCGAGCTGGACGCGGCCGCGCTCAAGGTGGTCTCCAACAAGGAGCGGCTGCGGCGCGTCTACTCCTCCTCCGACGACAGCGAGGAGGAGCAGAGCCGGAGGGGTGAGTACGGGTGGGGTGGGGGTGGGGGCTCTACTCGGACTCGGACGACGGCTCCGAGCTGGACGCGGCCGCGCTCAAGGTGGTCTCCAACAAGGAGCGGCTGCGGCGCGTCTACTCCTCCTCCGACGACAGCGAGGAGGAGCAGAGCCGGAGGGGTGAGTACGGGTGGGGTGGGGGTGGGGGCTCTACTCGGACTCGGACGACGGCTCCGAGCTGGACGCGGCCGCGCTCAAGGTGGTCTCCAACAAGGAGCGGCTGCGGCGCGTCTACTCCTCCTCCGACGACAGCGAGGAGGAGCAGAGCAGGAGGGGTGAGTACGGGTGGGGACTAATGACGACGTTAATTGTCGAAAGAACTGTTATACAGAGTCTGATGACGTCTCGGGATGGCAATTGCTGTCATGAGTCGTATGTAATAAAACAAAATCCGTTCTTTTCCCATAATAAAATTAATATCAACTACCTCCCGATATAGTCATCTTTTTCTTGCAGCCTGTCACTACATTTGAGAAAGTGATGATTTCAACACATCCGTTGGTATCATCATCGCCAATCTTGACTGTCTTCAAATTCTATATCCATACCCATAAGACTCAATATCCTCTACAGAGAAGACGCCGATCCCCGAGGTGGAGGCGTCGGAGGACCGGCTGGGCTCGCCGATCCTCTCGCCGGAGGAGGAGCCCCGGGACCTGCTGCTGGACCGGGTCTATTCCGACTCGGAGGAGGAGAGGGAGTACCAGGTAGGGATACTATTTAATTTTTACAGGTCGCAGAAAAGTGAAACGTAGCGCTGACTAGAACCTAATGTGATTGGTCATCTATGAGATACAGAGAATTTTATTCTACGCAGTGATAAAAGAGCGGACAGTCCACCTGAATATTTCATTGCCTTACATGTATGTAAGGCCGTGAATGCAAACTTATATTACTTTGCCTTTCCTAGAGAACCGCGAAGAGAAGTGAATTCACGGCCCTATCGGTGCAAACGATCTTCAACTCGCCTACCTAAATAAACGCGACTTTTTCTTGAACTTGTCGATGCCATGTCAAATGTTAAAACCGTTACTTTACTTACTGAAAATAGGATACCAAAAGCTTATATTCTATGAAAGCACAGACTAATGCAATTCCAAACCCGCAGGAGAGGAGAAGACGAAACACCGAGTATATGGAACAGATCGAAAGAGAGTTCCTGGAGGAACAGAGAAAAACATTGGAAATGGACTCACAGCCACAGCCAGACAAACCGCCTGATGAAAGGTATGTGTGTCGCGGAAATACACCATTTGTTTACTATGTGTGTATAAGCGGGTAGTTGCATAGTATAAGTGTAGGGTAGAAATATTTTAGAAACCGTGTTGGTACCTGCCACTAGAGATAATTTGACTTCTGAGTCTACCGTCAGATTGCGAGGGTGATTAAGTATTTTCACTGACCGCTTGAGGAGAAGAGTGGAAAGCTTCGAGGACTGTTTCGAAGCTCATGTGAGTTATCTTATAATCTACTAGCTTTTGCCCGCGACTTCGTCTGCGTGGAAATCGTTTATAGGGCAGTTTATCTTTTTAACGTCGCACCATTTTAGATGACCTCCGTAATTTGAAAGCTAGTTAAGTTCAAGCTGTATCTATGATTCTACCCAACAAATTTAATTAGATTTTAAGTTGGATCATTTATATTAGAAAATATTTAGGCACTTACGGCAAATACGACATTGTGACATTTTTATAACTTTAACAATTGACATGTAATTAATATTACCAATGCAAATGCTGCACATCGGCTAGATCGGTTTCGTAGAGCGTCATCTCTGTCGCACGCTTCGTATTTATTTATGTATTTAACCATTTATTGTACACAAGATTGTTACAAAAGGATATGACATAATATACCAGACACAACATTTGTGAGTTTGTGACAGTTGTGTATTTGTGAGTAAATACGAAGCCGAAACCAGCTGATGTGCATTATTTACCGCGTTGTACTCTGTACGCTTCAAAATATTCTAAGTATGCTAATTCCGCAGCAAACCGGAAAGCAAACCCGAAGAACCGAAGACCAGCAGTCCAATCACGAACCATCTCAAATCGCCGGAGAAGAGCAAACCTGACACTGAAGTGGAGGAGGGAGAGATCACATCGGAGGAAGAATCGCTCAACGTGCGACGGAAGAAGGAGAAACGGCAGAAGAAGGAGAAGAGAACGAGAGAAGTGTCCGTCAGCGAGCACAGCAACACTGACGCTGTTAGCGTCAATGGTGTGAAAGATGTGAGTGACGATTTACAGCATTTTCTGTCTTGAGTGAGTCTTTTCGGAGAGTTTTAAGTTTGTCTTCCTTCTATTGAATACTAGATTTTGTCCCCGATTTCGTCCACGTGAAAATAGTTTTTAGGGCAGTTAATCTTTTTTACCAGCGACCATTTTAAATGAGCTGTATCGCTGGTTTTACCCAACCCAATTGAATTAAACATTTCCTAGATTTTAAATTGGACCCTAAACTACCAAATTGTGAAAACCCCATCAAAATTCATTCTTCGCCATTTCCATATGTCTTATACTTTAGCTGGTTTTATGGCTCTATGGTCCAGTTTCCAAAATCCATTATACCCTGTATTATTATTGCCGAAGATTAGCGTGTACAAACAGACAAAACAACAATTTTAAAAATTATTTTTTTTACCACCCTTAATAATTTTTTTAAATATATTCAATGTATAGACAAACTTTTTTGTAGTTTGTACAACCTAGTTCTCTTTAACTGTAAAACTCAGTTTAATAAAATTCAGTTCTTCAAGATCTAAACCTGCTAGCATTATCTTTACGTTATCGGACCTTAGCCGCTTATGTACGCGTGGCGGGCTCCTCTGGACCCGACCCTATTATTCACTACCTACATATATCTAACTTACGCACCCACCCCCACCCCCAGACAACGAGCAGCACATTATCAGCGTCGTCGTCGCCGACGTCGCAGGCGTCGCAGGCATCGCAGGCGTCGCAAGTAGCTCTCGACCACAGCTACTGCCGGCCGCCCGCCGCCGCCACGCCGCCCGCCGGCGACGAGAGACGGCCGTCAAATCATCTGCAGCATGATCATGGTATGGGGACTACTTGTTTGTTATGGACCTCATCCCGCCGACCCCTTTCCGCCATCGGAAGACGCGATCCGTGGCCGGTGGCCGTGTGGTGTCCGGCAGAGTAGAATAGCACCAACACCTTACACTCGTGGGTGTCATACAAGGCGACAATGTTTCCGAGGCAAAAAATCTACAGTCTCCGTAGGATGGAAAATGGGCAGCAGCGTTTTCCATTGTCATATTTACAACACTGCGATCATCAACCCGCCTGCCAAGCGTGAAGATTATGGCAATGGCAATCCCTTTCTTGGGAGAGGCCTTAAATCCTGCAGTGGGCTATTGTTGTGGACTGTGATGATGAAGACGCGATCCGGACGAACGCTTCATCCTTATGTCGTGGATCTTCCAGCCATCCGCACGAGCCGCTTTGATTCGACCTTTGAGTACGGCTAAAAAGTGGAACACGATGCCCGCGGTGAGTCCCTGATCACTATAATCTGGACGCCTCCAAGGCTACAGTGAATAGGCTGTTTCTAGACAAGCATGCATCTTCGGCCGCGCCGTCGCTCTTTATCAGCTGGGAAGGCGGTCAAATGCTTGCCTTTATTATAGACCTTGCTAATGAATAATGCGTACCCCGAACAATACAATCTGGACTAAATTCAAGACCGGAATGAATAGGCTGTTTCTAGACATGCATCTTCGGCCGCATCGTCGCTTTCCATCAGCTGAGAAGACGGTCAAATGCTTGTCACTTTAGGCAAAAAAATGTGAATTCACACAAGGTATCTTGGAACTAAGCACCAACAAGCAATTTTCGTTTTGAAAGCCGTCAGTCAGAGACCAAATACACACTCGCAGCGATAACCACTTGTGACCATGACCCAATGACACACACTCGAGAGACGTGTATTTCACGGTCCTGTGTTACAATTTATGTTACCGTACACCCCCGTACCGCAGTAACCTACTGCCTTACTCTCCTACCCTACTACTTCTAACCCACGGTCTGCAATTCTGAATTCACGATCCCTTCACGCAATCGATCTGTGACCCCATTACCTGTACAGTAGTGGTGATTTTTGCAACTTTACACCGTCATCCTGCAGCCTTACAGATAAATTAGATATATTCAGTCACAAGCTGAGTACCTCATTATAATTCTTTGTATTCACCATGCCCACAGGTTACACGTGGATGGCGGAACCGGAGAGAGTATCACCCAAGGAGGAGCCGAAGACGAAAGAGCCGACGGAGAAGACGAAGAGGCCCTACAAACGCAAATATGAGACGAAGAAGCTCGCTGAAATACAGAATAAGTACGTACAATACAAGTTTTTTTTTAGTCCTAGACACTAATATATGATGATAATCCGCAATATGAATTTTACTAAGATCTACGTAGATTGGAAAGAAGCAGGCACCTAACATAGCTATTACAAGCTTATATTCTGACTAGCAAAAGCCTACGAATTCGTTGGCGTCGACCACTTTTTATTTTAATACCCTCATGAAAGAATTAAAAAAAAAATTACTACCTTGCAAAATTTCAAGTTGTGAATTTCAATTTCGTGATATTCGACTTTTCTACTTTCGATTACGACTTTTAGATGTAGACTATAACAGTGCCAACTCTGTAAATACCAATTCCACCCCACAGACTATACGAGCCCCGGGAAGAGGACTCGGGCGTCCACTCGAGCGCGTCATACAACCCGCGGGACATAATGGCCGAAATGCAAGTCATGTACGAGTTCTTGACGCGAGGCATCGACCGGGAGGACATTGGATATCTCAGACGGGCGTACGAGGCCCTCCTAGCAGAAGACCCCCAGGGATACTGGCTCAATGATACTCATTGGGTGGAGCATCCACCCACAGATATATGCTACAGTCCCCCCAAGAAGAAGTCCAAGCGGCACAACAATATCTACGAGGATTTGCAGGTGAGATGTTTTGTAAGTCGGCTGTGGCTGTTTCTATGGCTTTTAGGGGTTGATGGTTAACTATGTAAGTGTTCGAATTGTCAGGGAGAGAACGCCAACATGGCTGCTATTATTGTGGTAGGGGTTATTTGTGAGATTTGACCGTGTGGTGTCCGTAAAACTAGAATATGGCATCAACCCCTTGAGCGCGGTTGAGTTTCAGAGGAGAGTCCAAATATTTTGTCATACGATGAGAGTTTTCACTGTTCCAAAATCTACCAACGCTAGTGAGACGTAAGGTCTGATGTTAAAATAAAGCCCTCAATAATTCATTGGCTGGAATAGATCCGTCAAAAGCAGTTATTTCTGTCCAAAGCAATAATGTGACAACGAACCTTACTTCTAAATAGCGCCATCTGGTATATTTAGAAATCACGGAAACCGTTTATGTACACGATCGCACGATCGTTTTCTGAACTGTGTTCTGAGAGTGTTACTTCGTTAAGATGGACGAGTAACGTCAAAAACTACGTGCAATTTTGCGAAACAAATGCACTGTACTTAATTTGACTGCTTATGCCGCCCGGGTGTCTTGAACGGGCATACCTGCGCAAGAGATGTACAGCCACAAAAAATTGAAAATGATTCGCAACTAACGTCATCTCAACATTTTCTGTTGTCTGGAAGAGATCGCTATTGGCGATGAGACCGCCCTTGTACTGGTTACCTTACAGAATCTGTAATAATTATACTGTAAATGTATAAATAATAAATAAATGTATCTTATCCCCCAGGGCCACTCAAGCGGCTCAGCCCGCACCGAGGGCTACTACAAGATGGACGCGCGTCTGAAGGCCAAATACAAGTACCACCACGGCCGCGCGGTGGCCACGCCCATGGCCGCCGCCGCCGCCGAGGACAAGGCCTCCAAGGCGTCCAAGATATCGCGGGAGGCGCGCTCCAACCAGCGGCGGCTGCTTACGGCTTTCGGTGAGTGCATGCTTGATTTAAAAAAAAAAAAAATGAATTTATTGTCACGAATTATATCACATTTTAAGGGTGGGTATGTTCCGGGTTTCCTAACGCTTACCTTTGTTGAGGAGTAGCCCGATATTTCGACACTGTTGCATGCATCAGGGTCACGGGACGACTTATACTGTGCAATAATAACCGCGATAGCTTAAAACCTAAACTAGGAATAAATGCTGTATTTAAGAGACAGTGTTCGTTAGTGTCGGCATTAAATGCCATTTAGCCAATAACTGAGTAGACCCGTATATATCATATTTTTTTATTTTACTTGCCAACAGATTTACTCTATTGTTACATTGAAAAATTACATGAGAGATCTTTAACACTTAAATGTTAATCCAATAACAGGCAAACTTACGTTCACAGTAGAATCGATTGCGCTAAATAATCACACCTAAAGGAGAAGTAACAATTATGGGCTTTCGAAAAAGAGTCTTGATCGCGATGTGTAGTATACCTATCCGGGTCGAGGTCTAAACCCACTTTGACTTGATATTTTTGGAGGTCACTTATTTGATCAGTATAAATATTCTGGCAGGGCGCCCTCTACCGAGTACTAAACCTCCCACATACTTCTCTGGACATAACTGCATAAATCGCAGATAATATAGCCGACAGTTTGAAGTATCTTCTACGATATAACTGTCTTATAAGCCCCATACAACGACTCTCAAACGTCTCAATCGACATCCTTAACACCCTAATGCTAGTCATTCGTTACTATTACATTTTATCCAAAATATTTTATACAATGCCAACCATTCGCTCCTCTAGGCACGGACACGGACTCGGACTTGCTGAAATTCAACCAGCTCAAGTTCAGGAAGAAGCAACTCAAGTTCGCCAAGTCCGGCATCCACGACTGGGGACTGTTCGCGCAGGTGAGAATCATTTATATTGCGTATACCGTAAACGCTGATTTTATGTTGAATTTTAATTTGCCACGTACTGTTGGAAACATACACACCTAGCTGGTGAATCGAATATGAAAGATAATGAAAGGACTCAATGAAAAAAGAATATTTTTGAATACTAATCAGTAACCATCTCAGTATAATGGAAAGTATGGAGATTTGTTTGCATCCAACGGTACTGTTTTCTGATTGTGGAAACTCCAGCATCCTTTAGGGCTATGTTCCAATGTTTTATATACAGTTCGGGTGTTCTGTACTGCGGTCGTTATGAACTGAGTCGTCTTATCTAATGATTGTATTGTATTATATCTTTGTAGCCATAGGCTATGGCAGGGGTACCCAAACTTTTTCAAACTGTGACTTCCTTTGCAATACCCCATTTAAAGTATTAGGAGCACCGGCATAGCTTGGCTCTTGTGACTCGATCCAAAAACGCGCTGTGATAATTGTCGATGACAGTTGTGGTATTGAGCCGCTGGCTACCTTAGTGGTATAAAAAAGCAATCTGTAATTTTTTGCGATGACATTCGAAAAGAAGATCCTTGCGTGTGACTTTAACAGTTATTAATTCCCATGAACAGATAATATTAGCCTTCTTTTCTAAGCCAAACATCTGAAATGAAATTTTTAAATCGCTTCTCTCAAATTTTTTTTTCTAAATGGATTTGGGACATTTTGCTCGACGCCTGAGAGCGTCGAGAGGCACAGGAAGGGTACCCCTAGGCTATGGCTTCATTAAACTCAATCTAGATAGAAAGTACTGCGCCTCATAAATCTGGCATGTGCCCGCGATTCAATGACATAGCTAATAACGGCCGAAGTATACCTTGAGTTGTATGTAGATAAATATACCTTATTTTATATTCACCGAATATTTAATTATACACTTAGACATTTAGATTTTGTGTAAATATAGCCTTAATTTTTACACCCGATCTGTTGACAAGGATTCTAACCAGCACGCCTCTCACAACAGAACTGACCGCTACCGGGCTATGACAAAATGCTATTTTGTGGCAGTGTGTGTTCCTGTAATAGCGAGATCGCACGCGACCAGCGGTAACCCTTCACGATGTTGTAGATTTCCAACCATAGACGATTGCAAAATTTAGCATAGAGTCTCATTGATCTCATTTGTACTCTGTCCGCCATCATTGCACCCCCCTTCGCTGATTGCTGCTTTATCACATTGCACTGTAGCACGGCAGATGGGGTTACAATTTAGTCGTATTATAGGCCAGCGTGGTAACGGAGGTATCGACTGTATTTCGACCATTATTGTAATGATATATTTTCCCACTGTTATCACGCTGGTATAAACTCATAGTGGGCGTCTTAAAAAGGCATTCAAGATCTCCTTTTTAATTTAATTCCGTACCAGTTTCATGCCTCTTTTTACAAAACATAGTACGAGTATAAGCGGGCACATCGCTAGAAAACGAACAAATGCTTGCCTTTAAATGTGTCAATGCTAAAATGAAAAGAGTATGAGCTGCCACCATTGGAACGCCATCTTAGGGTTTCGATATTCATAATTATGATTGAATGTAATGCGTAATTATGTGTATCCAAACGCGGGGTAAACTGCACGATATTGCGTCACCACGACAGGCGCATATTCAAACATACGCCAAATATCAGTCAATAAGATTCAAGAGGGGCAGTTTTTGTTTGTTCTATATTATAGGTTTCTAATAATATAAAATACTTTCTTATGTACGCATAAATTATATGGCTAAAAATGTTACTACGCTAAATACGCATAAATTATATGATAGTCATCAGTGAAAATAAGATCTTGATAATTTACAACCATGCGCCAACTTACGCGCTGTAAGAATGATATTTTATGGCATGGAGCGGGTAGGGCATAGTAATAGTGATGGAGCAGGATTATTTATTCTGCGTAATTTTAAATTGTAATAGTAAATACCAGAACAGATTTCGGCCTCTTTGAATTACTACGCTCTTATGCTGGAATGGACTGCAATGATACTGTCAAGGCAAACCCGCACTGAGCGGAACTGTGCTGTAACGAAGCAGCATCCGTGTCAAAATTGTGTTTATGTATGTGTAATGTATGTATGTGACAAACCATACCACGCGACACCGATACTTCACATTAATTATAGTTAGAGACGTAGCGGGTTATTAACACTAATCAAATAATACCGCCGCCTCACCCAGTTCCACTTAGTGCGGGTAAACCTTAATAAAACACTTTAGTCCATTTCTACCGTCGAAAAAACGTACACACAATTCGCCCGAATTCACCCGAACTCACCCGACCAGGAGCCGATCGCCGCCGACGAGATGGTGATCGAGTACGTGGGCCAGATGATAAGGCCGATAGTGGCGGACGTGCGCGAAGCTCACTACGAAGCCACGGGCATCGGCAGTTCGTATCTGTTCAGGATCGATTTGGACACCATCATCGACGCGACCAAGTGCGGGAACCTCGCGAGGTTCATCAACCACAGTTGCAATGTGAGTATTACAGACCTAAGGAGTAGGGATGGATGATCACTGATCAGCCTGTCCTTACCCTAGGAATTGATGAATGTGCAGTCATGAAGAGAGAGAATCGGTAACACGCTACTGTAGGCCTTGAGATACTTACGAAAACATTTTTATCTTAAATTTTTATCCTCAATAGGCGTTGAAATACACAACAGAAATGCTGCTGCCTATTTCTTGGCTGCTGCTTGTTTTCATTATTCAGACTTACATCAAAATAATTCTGGTACAGTACCGGTATTGTGAAGAACATGTCAAACTATGTCTGCATTGATACTAGCAAGCTTGTAGGCGTCCCTAAAGAATAACGGTGGCGGTACTGTACCAGAACTGTGACTGAAATGTCTTAATATATTCTTAACCTACACCTACAATACCGCCTCTTACCCGCAGCCCAACTGCTACGCGAAGATAATAACGATCGAGTCCCAGAAGAAGATTGTGATTTACTCGAAGCAGCCGATCGGAGTAGACGAGGAGATCACGTACGACTACAAGTTCCCGCTGGAGGATGAGAAGATTCCGTGCCTCTGCGGCGCGGCGCAGTGTAGAGGATTCCTCAACTAGCTTTTTAGCGCTTTCAACTACCCTCATAAGGGTTGTCAGACAAAGCCACCAGATGGCGCTACTGCGGCGTAAGGTCTGCTGTCACAATACTGTCGCGCTATTGGACGGAAACAACTATTGTAATATGACGGTTTAATTCAAGCCAATGGCAAGGGTTTATTTAGACATCAGAATTCACGTCTCAGTAGCGCCGTCTGGTGAGTTTTGGAAATATGAAAGCCTGTTATCCCCATTGAGGGCGAGAGCGATGGAATTGCAAAGCATACGGCCGATATTTTCATAGCAAAATAAATTTCTCTTGTGAGTTGCTTTATTTCGCCATGCCCATTTCAGCCGTATGCGGAGCTCGTTGGATTGTATTTCGATAGGTCTTGTCGTCAATGGGGACAACGGGAATACAGCGTACCCAGTACTATGTTAGGCAAGCAGCTGTCAGTCCACACAAAACTGACAAATTTTGACACTAAATGCGTGTTCAATGTTTTATTGTAATGGTGTCGTTTTATGTGAGTTTTGCTAATGCAGGCCTCGAAATCTTGCAACCGATATCGCGATCTTCTGGATAAAAAAATAAAATTATAGTTATTTTGTTTGCATTTGATTTGTTTTAGAATTTCTATGATATCGAAATAACAGTAACTCCAAAACTTATTCACGAACCGCTTGTCCAAAATTGCACTAGGCTCCACAAGCGAGTAAGATCTGTTGTGAGTAAACTACGTCGTGCTATTGGTCAAAATCAGACGCTCAATGTTGACAGTTGGCTTTTAGCCAATAAGACGGACGTTATTTTGACAGTCACAAGACCTTACCCGCCAGTGGCGCGTCAACACCCATTATTTATCTGGCATCAGTTGCATCAAATGAAATCGCAATGTTAGTTGTCAAAATGTTCCAGCTAGTGTTCATATACAGTATTCGTCAGCTCTCAACTCAACGTGTGCTGTCCCACTGTGATGTAGTGGTGGATTGTATAAACTGAAATGTTTTGTGTGCATGTTTATCAGCTGATCACCGAAACTGAAGTAATATTCAGTATTGGCGTTTCTATCATAAAATAGTGAATACGGTATTAGACTAGCTTTTCAAATGAATTATGAAACAAAGCTTAAAATCCTGATTTATTCACATAAAATGAGACAGTGTTAAAATTGAAAATAAATTGTGTCTTGACAGTTCATAAAGTGACCTAACTTGCCTTGATTTGACTTGGGAAGTTGGGAGTCAAATACCGTATTGTTAATATTTGATGAAAATAAAATCGTTTAATTTATTTATTATGCAATAGTGGCCCAACTCATTTAATGAAATAATTGAGCCAGTTTAATGAAGTATTGTCCCAGCATATAATGTCAGTTGTTGAAATGGGTTGAAGGGTCCATATTTGTTCGTATACTTTACACATATTTTTCTTTCACTCACTGTACTTTTCTCATAATCGTCACTTCGCCGAATATTGTTAAACCGACACCCTTATACTACATATAAAATTACTTGGCATAAATTTTACAAGCAATGTATGAATCCTATATTCTTCAGAATCTACTTATGCATTTGAAACTTTCTGTGAGCAAGTCGAATCTGCTCGACGTCGACGCTCCTTCCTCCTTTGCCACAACACTTAGCTAACCTATTTAAAATTCTGAGTACACCACATATCTAAATAACAATTTTATGATCTACTAGTTTTCTTTCCGAATACTTTCCGGGTAAAGTGGAAACTGGTTTACTTTCGACGGAGGCGGTGCTCCTCTACGCTTTGTCACAACACTAACCTAACAATTTAAATTCTGTATACTGTACCAAATATCTGAATAATCATTTTATGGGTAGCAAACATCCGTAAACCAATATTATTATTGGCATAATAGTCAGTACAGATAGAGATATGTAATGGACGACGAAGTGAGTGTTTCGGTTAGTAAAAAAAATATTAAATTTAAAAAGTTATATGAACAAATTGTCACCCGTTGAAGTGCAACCTATTCAATATTTGGGTAATTTATTAGCACATTGACCTCAAGCAATAATTTATAGTAAAATCGTGGCGCCGGAACAGCCTCAAACGAATATGGATTTGTATGTCTTGTAGAGTGAATAATAATCCTATAGGTGTGTGCTTGTGACGTGTGTCGTTTATTCCCTATTGAATGCGGAGACACGATAAAAATAGTTGTAATTATATAAACGTCGAAAGATTCGTGAGCGTCAGAATGGCTGGTTGTCTGTGCCGTAGGTGTATGAAAGTTGATTAGATAATTGCTACATAATTGCTTATATTTGCTACATATAATAAATAATTGCTACATATGATGTTTATTTAGAAATCAGATCTTTTTTTTGTCCAGCCATTCTGACGTTTAGATGGCTGGTAGCCACCTAGTTTATAGTCAAGCATGCAGAGTTCCCCAAAATGTATTGCGTCAATAATTGCTACATATTTGCTTCATTCAACTTCATTAGATATAACTTCAAAAGAACGTTAAACAAAAGATGTAGAATTTATTTGAATTATCCCAAGGAAAAGTGCCTGTCAAAATAATGAAAGCAAATAGTTATGTAGCGCAATCCGTTTAATGAGCAGTTTTCCAATAGGTATCTAAAGCATTCCTAACCGCTCACTAGATGGCGCCCCGACAATTTGGTAATTGATAATCGCTTGAAATATGTTCTTAGCACACAGGATACAAACACTGGGTACGTTGTATTGGAAAATATTGTATTTGTCAATAGTTTTCAACCATTTTAGAGGTTGTAAAAATAATGGAACATAATGTCAACTTCTATAAATATTTATGTTTACACTTCGTTCAACCTTTAACAGTTATGATTATATTAATAAACATTTTATTTTTAAGTTTAGTATTAGTTGGCTGCATGAAATCACTGCCACCATCATACAGATTATAAAAAGATTACCAAAATTGTAGGAGCGCCATCTATTGATACTATTTGAAACCAACTAATAATACCTACTGGAAAACTTCTCATTGTTTAGGCTCTGGTAACCGTACGTAAGGAATACGATTCTTGCGTCAAAATATACCTACTCATAACATTACATGTCATTTAACAATTTAAAACACCTGCCTTCTATGATTGCGCTACATAACTATTTGCTTTCATTATTTTGTCAGGCACTTTTCCTTGGGAGAATTCAAATAAATGCTACATCTTTTGTTTAACGTTCTTTTGAAGTTATATCTAATGAAGTTGAATGAAGCAAATATGTAGCAATTATTGACGCAATACATTTTGGGGAACTCTGCATGCTTGACTATAAACTAGGTGGCTACCCAGCCATCTAAACGTCAGAATGGCTGGACAAAAAAAAGATCTGATTTCTAAATAAACATCATATGTAGCAATTATTTATTATATGTAGCAAATATAAGCAATTATGTAGCAATTATCTAATCAACTTTCATACACCCACGGCACAGACAACCAGCCATTCTGACGCTCACAAAGATTCTTGTATTATAAATAGTACTTGACTGAGTCTATGATAATATTAAATGAAATAGGCATAGGATATTTGTAAGTAACTGGCAATGTAATTATTTGTGTGTTTTGTACATTATTTTGTGAATAAAGATCTCTGCTATTACGTCAGATAAGTGCAGTACACTTTTCAAGTACATCTCTTTATGAAGTTTTCTAAAGCTGGAATTAATTGAGTGTTGTTTATTTCTTCTCTGGATTTCTTTTTTAAGAAAATCGAAAACCTCATTGTCATGTATTGTATTCGAGCTGATTGTGGGGTACCCGAATGCACTTCATATATTATATAATGTAAAATGTGTAAGATTGTAAATAAAAATTCCAACATTTTAAATACTTGCTTTATTTTTGTGATTTTGGTAAACCGTCATCATACTACATTTCACTCTAGCATTCGCTCTGCGTGTCCTAAAACTTGTAGAGTCTAGTCTAAAATGACGCGCCCCACTACTTAGTTAGTTGATTTCGATGTGTGAGTGCAAATATTAATAACGACACTTCATCTGTGTGGGAGCGTCGACTGCTCCAATCGAACGACGCGAGCTCCTACGATGGTACTGAATGACCAATTACATCGGCATTTGTATATGTATTGCGTCCATATTTTACACTTGCTTGTGTGCGTTAATGATGGGATTTGTTTGGCGAAATTGTAAACAATTTAAATCATTATCCGCTCTGAAGATTGCCTACTGCTCCTTGGTCCGCAGTAATCTTGAATACGGTTCTTGTGTGTGGAACCCCCAGTATAAATGCAACTCAGAGAGACTGGAGAAGGTACAAAGACGATTTTTGTTTTACTTGACGTTACATCAAAGAAAACTACACTCGTTGACTTCCTACTCAAACCGACTAACCTTCTTTAAGATGACAACATTGGAGGAGCGCCGATGGGTTGCTGACGAAGTCTTTGTTTTTAAAATCATTAACAACCTTATAGATTCACCTTACTTGTTGGCGGAGTTAAATTTAAATGTTCCTAAAATTAATTGCCGTATAGTTAACACCAACACGTTCGCCAAGAAATACTATAGAACGAACTTAGGCCGTCACAGTATAATTTCCCGTATTTGTCATCAGCATAATGAACTTTGCAAGGTGGAGGAGGTGGATTTGTTTAGTGGTGGAAATGTTAATAGATTTAAGGCCCTTTTATACAGACACATTTTTAGTAAATATAGTACCTAAGTAATCTTTGCATGGTATCTTAAAATGTTATAAAACATGTACTTACAACTAATGTTAAAATAAATGTTATTGTTCTGCGGAACCAGCAATAATGCAACTATTTTTTGTAAATGATGTGTTTACCTGTAATTGGATAGGCACTAACAAAAAGATTGCAATACCATAGATTTAAATGTTAGATGTAGTGTACATCTGTTGGTAAACCAATAAAATAAAATAAAATAAAATAATGCGATAGTGGGGCGCGTCATTTTAGATTAGACGAGCTCTATAATGGTGGACTTGTTCGAGGCCAGTTCAAATGCTGTATGCGTCTCCGAATACTGGGCGAATAAAGTGTAAGTCAGAGTTTAGTCCATCGACTCGATAAGAAGATGTTTTAAATGCAGGTCGCATTTAAAACATCTGCGATCCGAGCCTGTTTGAGTCAATAAATATAATAATCTTGGCGTTAATGTCTCGGTTGTGCTCTCGTGCACGAGAGCCCGAGATCCGCCTTGACCATGATCCAGGATTTGGCAAATTAGATAATAATAGTGGAGGTAATTACCAGGGGGACCTGACAAGATTGGATCATGGTTACACATTCAGTCGCCTGAATGTGCAGGTTTCATCACGATGTTTTCCCTCACCGTAAGAGCCTAGGTTAGGTTTCAACCAATGTAAATTTAAGGTATTCATATTCATTTATTCATAGTAATAATCACACATCGCCATTTAAAATAGTTTCATGAAAAGAATTACTAATAGCTAATAGAATTACTAATAGGCCCGTAAGGCCCTTGACCGCGGTGGGATTCGAACCGGATACCTCTCGCTTACGAGTGGATAACTTAACCACTCGGCCACCAGCGCTCCTACGGTCATCCGGGGTCAATTATAAGATACGGCTGGTCAATATAAGACATGTTCCGGTGACTCATGACCATGATAATGTAGCAATGTCTCTAGTACTTAAGAACTTAGCCCTCCCTCGAGGAAAGCTCGGGTCTAACTTTGCCATTCTGTATTTATATAGGAGGGACACGTCTTCGTCTTATTGTTATTTCGAACGCCAAGAAATAACACTTAATTATAACACTAGCCGTTCTCAGCGGCCTTAACTTTCCCGGGATAAATGTAGTCGACGTTACTCAGTGATAATGTAGCATTCTATTAATGAAAGATCTTTAAAATCGGTCCACTGAGTTTATTCATTACGAACAAAAATACAAATATTTTCTCTTTATATTAATAGTATAGATAAAAAGTTAAGATATCCAAAATACCTAATTAAGTTAGCTCGCTGCACTCACATAAATTTATTTATGTTTACTGTTATTGAGTACAAACAATGTAAGTTTGTAAGTCGTGCGTGCTTGCGAGACCGATAACCAATGCTCGCAATGTCCGGGAACAAGATGGGTGACCGTGTCGTATTTGGAGGCTAATCGAACTTCAACACCGCAACGAACTCGGCACTCATTATAAGTGGCCAAGGTCTTCCGCTGGGGACCCAGAGACTGGTTGAACAGTTTCGGATCCCGTGATACCTAAGTAAGTTCACGGTTTACCTAAGTTAAGTAACATTGGAATGGACCACATTATGATGATTAGGTATCATTTTTTAAGTTTCCGTTCGTTTCGAGATTACTTATGTGGTTGCCTATAACTTTCGTATTAAAGTCAATGAAACTCGTGTTCTATAATAAATAGAACAAATGCGTATTTTGCCACAGAGCGCGTATTGGGTCATGAAACTCAGGATTGCGTTCTGAAAAGAATGACTTGTCTTGCATCGTTCTTCACGCCACGAAGTCCCAGCGCAGCTTCAGAAGACCACCGGAGTTTGCCGCCGCTGTTGTCGCCACCGTACGCGCCGAGCGTCCTACGCCGCTTTCGAAGACCATCGTACGTGCTCGGCTTATTTCGTATACTGCGCATGCGCGCGGAGCTATCTCGCGGTGGGCTTTTCGATTAGTAACAAGTATAGGGAGTACGTATTTGTAAATATAGTTAAGCATATTTTCTATAAATATATTCATTCTACACTTGTCGACGGAGTTTAACTCAGATGAGTTAAACTACTCAAGATTTCCAGATTCGTGTACTTAATTCCATGTTATTGTCTTTTTAATGGAGTCAACCATCCATTTGCCTCTGGCCACGTGGTCCCGCTGCTTGTCAACGATATAATGCTGTATCAGTCCAAGTCCTCGGGCTCGATCTAACAGATTTGATGAAATTTTTTACATTATTTGAGTGTCTCGCTATCACAATTGGACCCAGCGCTGCGCTGCAATCCGGTTTTAAAAGACTGGACAGATTTTGATAAAAAAATTCTAGATGTTTAAATGGATCCCTGGATGCTTTAGTTAAATAGCTAAGATGAATAAATGTACCTACAACTGGACACGGTAGGTATCGCTGCAATCATGTTCTGCTGGATTGACTTTGATGAAATACATTCTTATGTGCATCGGTATGGCGGGTCTTCGTCTTCCTAATCGCGATGTTATAATGAGGACTGTGCTGGTGGCCGAGAGGTTAAGGTATCCAACTCGTATGCGAGAACACAACCGGGACATTAACTCCAAGATGATGAATAAGACTGACTAAGGACTGTGCTAGGAATGCGCTGAACGTGCCCCAAATTTAAAGCTACCTATGCTCATTTTTACCAACAGAAGCTGTATCGGCTTCGTTGTGTTGTAATTCTCATTGTGTTTCAATATGCAAAATGCTGATTTCATTGATTGAACAATACTAAAGTAAAAAACCCAATAATTTTTTAATGTAAAAATATATTATTTAACGTAACACGTAAACAAACATCACTTACATTATATTCATACACTGGGTACACTCTATCTAAATGCTAAAGTTACATATCAAATCACAGTAAAATTATCGCAAACAATAATAAATTAGGAATTTCCAATTGTGGCAAGCAATGTCAGAATGAATAAAACGTAAACTAGGATGAGCATTTAATCATTTTAAATTGATTTACATGGGTTAAACTGATGCTACTAAAAAAAGACTAGAAGAAACATATTAAAATATTAGCAAAATAAAATTGTTTTACTTTATTACATCTTTACATCATTAGAAATTGTTGATGTTATGACTATAGTTTGAGAAATCAACATTTCAGTCTGTCTGGATTGACTTAAAATAAATTAAGAATATACTTAAATTGACAGAATGAATGGTGCACAGTCTTAAAATTATAATACTCATGCATATAATAAAAATTAAGTACAAACTTAAGTTACGAAAAATATAAACAAAATTCAATAAACTTCCTAAAAAAACTAAAGAATAATCTTACGTTACGACCAACATTTATACAAACATTATTATGAGCCCAGACACTTTATATTTACCTGCTATATTATTTACCGTGTTCCGGTGTGTGCGACAATAATTCCGATCCCTCATCGACTATTGTCTTGTCATTATACAAAACCGCAATGTAAATAGTTTTACCTATTACAAATTATTACAATGTGCAAAGAGGGAAGTGTATTTGCTGTATACATGCTACTTCTTACTGAAACCTAACCTGCCTCGCGAACATCTCCGCGCACACATCCACGGTTTTCTTGGTGGAGTCGGTCCCGGTCGGCTCGGACTCCTGCGAATCGGATTCACTGTCGTAGTCGGATATCAGCGCCGGCGACTTCCTGCCCTTCGAGTTCCGTTTGAGGCCGACCTCGGCGGTGAGGATCTCCTTGATGAGGTCCTCCGGCGAGACCTCCTTGCGGTTCTTGAGCCGCAGCTGGCGCGCGCGCTTGCGGATATCGGCCAGGAAGCCCGTGTGCGGCTCCACGCTCTCCCGCGAGTCGTCGGCCGCCGCGGCCGGCTCGGCCCCCGCCCCCGCCCCCGGCCCCGCCGACGCCTCGCGCTCGCGCTCCGGCGACGCCGCCAGGTCGCTGGCCGACCGGCCCAGGTCCGACGACGAGCCCTTGTTGTCCGACAGCGTCGACAGCGACTCCACGCTCGCGCCGATGCTGCGGAACGCCGCCCCGCCCTCCACCAGCACCACTCCGTGACCGTCGTCGTCCTGCGTGCCGACGATGACGCCCGTCGGCGCCGCGCCCAGCAGCACCGGCTGCCGCATCTTCAGGTTGTACACCTCCGGCATGAAGCACTCGGAGGCGGTGGAGGCCACCGAGGCGGTGTCGCACGTGCACGGCGGCGCGCGGTACGAGTCCTCCGTGATGTGGATCACGGTCACGCGGTCGTCGCCCACCAGGTACAGGAACGGGCTGACGAACTCCCACGCGTTCACCGCCTGGCTCCACTTGGGCTCCTCGTCGCGCGTGCGGCGGCCGTTCTCGTCGAGGAACACGCCGCACTCCGCGTAGCAGAGCAGCAGCTCCAGCGGGGACGCCGAGACGGCCAGCAGCGCGCGCGGCGGGGAGCGCCCGGCCCGCAGCGCCGCCACGGTGGGGTCGTCGGCCGCGAACGCCTCGAGCGCGCCGCCCGGCAGCGGCACCTTGAGCGGCTTCTCGCCAGCCACGAACAGCGCGCGCGCCGTCAGCAGCAGCGCCTGCGGCGGCGCGCCCACCGTCAGCGAGCGCGCCGCGCGGAACTCGGCCGCGGCCGCGTCGTATCGCAGACAGAGCACGCGGCGGCCGCACGCCACGGCCACGACGGGGGCGTCGGGCGCGGCGGCGTCGGGGGCGGGCAGCGCGGCGGCGGCGAGCGCGGGCGGCGCGCCGTCGGGCAGCGCGACGGCGGCGAGCGCGAGCGCGGGCTGCAGCACGGGCGCGCGCCGCAGCGCCGACGCCAATGCGGCTATGGGCGTGTGCAGCAGCGCGCCGCCGCAGCCGACGAGCGCGCGGCCGGCCGCCAGCGCCAGCGGCAGCGCGGCCGCGCCCGCGCCCAGCGGGGCCCCGTCCAGCCGCTCCAGGTGCACCGGCCCGCGGAGGCCCACCAGGCCGTCCGAGCACCCTGCATCAATACCCTCAGTCAGTACCGGCCAACTCCTTACTCACATCCAACAATGAAACCACGTGGCGCTCGTTACCGATGGCGTAGCAGTCGGCGGCGAGGTAGAGCGCGGCTTTGGGCGTCCGTCGCGGCGGCAGCGTGGCGAGCGCGGCGGCGCGGTATCCGGGCGCGGCGGGCGCGGGCGCGAGCTGCGCCACGAGCCGCGCGCGCTGCTCGATGCTACTACACACTACGGTCGCCGAGCTACCCAGCGGGGAGGATTCCAGCTTTACCTGTATACGAATATAATTTTTTAGAGTCGAGAGAGACTGTAGGCAGAGACTATCGAGTGCCCCAAACTGATACTTTTGACGAAGCTCAAATCTGATTTCTAACGCCAGGAACCGCTACATCTTCGACCTCGTCGTCGCTTTCCACCCAGTGAGTTAAGGTCAATGCAAAGCTATTGCCAATAAAAAATTGAGCGTATATGGAAAAATATGGGATGGGTCGTTAATTGGGCCGGTGAGTGTATTTCAAAAGGTATACACGCATTATTTGACTGTATGCTCTCTTTTTTTATCTATAGTGCTATCTCCTACCGAAGCTAGGCGATAATTATAGCAACTCGCACTTCGTCTTCTATCCACTGCTCTTCTGAAAACCACCCGATCTGAAAACGGTGCGACAGCACCGGCTCTGGGGAGCCCCCGGCCGGCCGAGGCTACTCACGGTGAAGGCGCGCGCGCTCTCGTTCTGCGGCACGCGGTCGGCGGCGGCGGCGTGCGGGCTGAGCAGCCGCGCGCGCAGCTCGCCCGAGGCGCGCGACAGCACCAGCGCGCCGCCCGACGTGCGCGCGGGGACGCGCTCGCGGCTGCCGTCGCTCCTGTGGTCATAGCCTCTACTTCATATTATAGCACGCGACAGCACCGACGTGCGAGCGGGGACGCGCTCGCGGCTACCGTCGCTCCTGTGGTCATAGGCTCTACTTCATATTATAGCACGCGACAGCACCGACGTGCGAGCGGGGACGCGCTCGCGGCTACCGTCGCTCCTGTGGTCATAGGCTCTACTTCATATTATAGCACGCGACAGCACCGACGTGCGAGCGGGGACGCGCTCGCGGCTACCGTCGCTCCTGTGGTCATAGGCTCTACTTCATATTATAGCACGCGACAGCACCGACGTGCGAGCGGGGACGCGCTCGCGGCTACCGTCGCTCCTGTGGTCATAGCCTCTACTTCATATTATAGCACGCGACAGCACCGACGTGCGAGCGGGGACGCGCTCGCGGCTACCGTCGCTCCTGTGGTCATAGGCTCTACTTCATATTATAGCACGCGACAGCACCGACGTGCGAGCGGGGACGCGCTCGCGGCTACCGTCGCTCCTGTGGTCATAGGCTCTACTTCATATTATAGCACGCGACAGCACCGACGTGCGAGCGGGGACGCGCTCGCGGCTACCGTCGCTCCTGTGGTCATAGCCTCTACTTCATATTATAGCACGCGACAGCACCGACGTGCGAGCGGGGACGCGCTCGCGGCTACCGTCGCTCCTGTGGTCATAGCCTCTACTTCATATTATAGCACGCGACAGCACCGACGTGCGGGCGGAGACGCGCTCGCGGCTACCGTCGCTCCCTGGGTGCGATCAATCGGAGACAATGTTTCATTTGCATTTATAATGCAGAAGTTACTCTGCTTGTCTGGCTAAACCACAGCACCGATTTGGATGAAATTCTGCATGGACACACCTGGGGCCTTATTTTTAAATCGCTCGCCGCGATTCGAGCGGTTTTCAATTTTGATTTTCGGCATAATAAATTCGATATTTTTATGAATGATGCTGATTGTCCCCATTTTTGAACCGCACCATTTCCGTTGCCAATGTGATTAAACGAATATTGAATTTTTCATGCCGAAAATCATAATTGAAAACCTTTTGAATCGATGCGAGCGATTTAAAATAGAGCCTCTGAGGCTAAACATCTTTATTCCCCTACACTCGCAAGCTGATATTTTATACTGTGTTTTTATCTGGAATAGTATGGGGAGATATGAATTTTTTTTATACTTACCACTAAGGTAGCAGACAAGCTTATGGCCTGCCTGATGGTAAGCAGTCATCCCAGTCTGGACGTTGAATAGGTATATGCACGCGACACATAGGGGACGGCAACAACAACGTGACTACGTCCGACCGACGTACGCGTGCAGCGTCGCTCAAGCATTGAATGGGACCCATATGGGAGCTATAACGTAGCAACACAAAATCATACAACTCACCATACTATTTGCAATTTGTCATCGTCAGAAGCGTCTCCGTTTTCCAAGCTCTTTTTCCTAAAACAATACACAAATGTTGTGTTGTTATTAACAGATTACTTTTAGAATACGAAAAGATAATAACAATTTATAAATATAAAAATATAAATATTTATTTTACAACTTACCCATTAAGGGATGGCTTCTTTGGTGTAGGTGGACAACTGGAAAAAGAGAAACGCTATAGAAAACTTACTCGCTTTCAGACAGTTATAATTTCAGTTATAGAGGAAGATAGATACCTGTCACTGTGGATACTGCCACCAGCCAATTTAGCACGCAATCTGTCAACTTCTTCTCTTAGTTCTCTGTAAAAATGTTTTATAATTTATATCTGTAAACTGTATACAGCTGGCGCCGCAAAAGCGTAATTTCGTGAGTCGGGAGTCACGTAATTTCGGTCGCGCAATTTACTTTCATCGGATTTTTGGTTGGACCACCACACGAAGGTAATGTAGTTAGTCTTCTGCCTGCAATTACGTTGGGCCGCCACGCGGTCATATTGTGCAGATATACATATAACGTCGTCTCTGATGCATGCGTTAAGTCTGATTTCCACGGTGCGTGATTCAGCGGACGCACCGTGGACAGAGTGTCGTCTATGGTAGCGCAGACGTCCGTCGCGGTGCCAGCGCGGTACGTAGCCGTCCTTGGTCGTCTGTCGTTCGTAAAATCCGCAGAATCACGCACCGTGGAAAGCAATCGGAGCGCGGTGCGTAGCCGTCCGTGGTCGTCCGCCGTGCGTGATAAAATCCGTAAAATCACACACCGTGAAAATAAGGCTTTTGAGAGTAAATACGAAAACGAAACTAGCCGATGTGCATTATTTGCATTTCTTCCATAGTATAAAAAGGTAGCTCTCCGCGTCTGTATGTATATCCTCTAACTACTACCGAGAGAGACGGCCGTCCAATCATCTGCAGCATGATCATGGTATAGGGACTACTTGTTTGTTATGGACCTCATCCCGCCGACCCCTTTCCGCCATCGGAAGACGCGATCCGTGGCCGTTGGCCGTGTGGTGTCCGGCAGAGTAGAATAGCACCAGCCCCTTACAATCGTGGGTATCGTATAAGGCGACTAATGTTTTCGAGGCCAAAGATCAAGAGCCTCCATAGTCAGGAAAATGGGCAGCGGCTTTTTCCATTGTTATATTTAAACACTCCCCTTTCGTGGGAGAGGCCTTAAGAGGCAGTGTACTGTTACGGGCTGTGTTGATGATGATATATGTATTAACTATAACATATTAAAGTATGAAACGCAAAATATATATCTTAGTGAGCATCTATCGCCGGCTAATCGCAAACTCCATGCTGAGGCTCGAATATATAAAAAAAATAACAACTTTAAGTATGTTTGGATTAGAAATGGCCGAATATTTATGAGGAAGGCCGACAAGACTCCTGCCATCTGGGTGAAGAGCGTGGATTCATTATTGTCCATTGACAAAGTTAAGAATTCTAATTCTGTAGATGATTAATTTCTGTGTTTATTGTGCATGATTTTTTAATGTTATTTTATTGTATTATAATGTCTTATCGTATATATTATCAGAATACTCGAAGCATTCGAGGTAAATTGTTAGATCTTTATTTGGCTAGCCTTAATTGTAACTTTGATATTGTTGTATTTACCGAGACATGGTTAAATGACAGTATAATGGACTCAGAAATCCTTAATAATAATTATAGAATATATAGGAGAGATCGTGACAGTTCTTGCAGTTCTAAGCAGGATGGTGGAGGGGTCCTAATCGCTGTTTCTACTAAGTTGAGCTCAGCACGTCTTTTCAATATGGAAAGTAAACTCAATGAGGAGATATGGGTGTCTGTATCTTTTAACGGTAAATGTACCTATATTTGTGCAGTTTACCTTCCTCCACCTATGTCCCTTAGTCGGTTGGATAATTATTTGACTTGTCTGAGTAACAAACTGTGTACAATAAACGATGTTATTCTGTTAGGTGATCTCTCCAGTTTAAATTGGACAGGAACTGGTCAATTGCTTTGCGATGGTCCTCATGTAGGTGTTTCTCAGAGAGTATCTGATTTCTCGGCTCTCCATGGCTTACAGCAGCACAACAATGTAGCCAACAAGGATGGTCGAATACTGGACCTCGTGTTCAGTAACATCCCCAATATTGGAACTGAAATTGCGGACGTTGCCTTGTCTAGAGTTGATGAATTTCACCCGCCGTTGGTTGTGTCAATGAACGTACTTAAGAAGAGTTATCTACCTAAGTCAAACGTGAAAGCATTGAATTTCCATAAAGCGGATTATGACAAAATCAATGAGGAAATCGCTGCTCTGGACTGGGACATGCTGGTTTCATGTGTCACTATTGATGAAATGGTTGATAAATTTTACGAACTTATAAATGCCATTATAATCAAACATGTCCCTGTATCCCCTTGTTCCGGCAGGTATCCTGTTTGGTATGACACCAATTTGATAAAACTTATCAAGGAAAAAGAAAAGTGTCGACGCCGTTTCAAAAAGCAAGGCAATAAAATGGACGAATTTGAATTTAAAGAAGCCAGAGTTAGGTGCCATAGACAGATAAAAGTCAGCTACAATAAATATATCGCATCGATCGAATCATCTCTGGAGAACGGCAATGTCAAAGCTTTTTGGTCCTATATTCGTAATAAACGGACTAACAGTGGCACGATTCCTGCGCAAATGTATCTCAATGATATGCCTTTAAAAACCAAACAGGATATTTGTAATGCTTTTGCTGAGAACTTTTCATCTGTATATGTAGACAACAGTCCACCACTTAATACCAAACTAGATATGTCTTTTTCTTACAATTCTGTGACATGAAATTGCCTATGGTCGTTTGATACCAGTCCAAATGCAGTATTGACGGCCATTAAGAAAATCAATGGTAGGCAGGGCGCTGGTCCTGATGGTATTCCGGCTTGTTTTGTGGTCAACTGTGCGGAATCTCTCTGCTATCCACTCTCTCTTATTTATGGATTTTCTCTCCGTTCGGGTGTTTTCCATTCCAAATGGAAGATTGCTAATATTGTACCTGTATCCAAGGGTGGAAATATAAATGATATAAAAAATTACAGACCAATTTCGCTTTTGTCTATTCCTGGAAAGATTTTCGAATCACTATTCTGTCCCTCACTCGTGCATCACCTAAAGAATTTGCTTGTTTCGGAACAGCATGGTTTTAAATGGCCAAAAATGTCCACCCAATCTAACTTGGCTTGTTATAGCTCTGACATTGCTTGCGCTGTCGATGCTGGATATCAAGTCGATGCCATCTACACAGACATCAGTAAAGCCTTTGATCGTGTCGACCATTCGCTGTTGCTGGAAAAGCTTTATCTTTTTGGATGCAGTGGCACGTTGATAAGGTGGCTTGCATCATATTTATTTGACAGACTTCAGAAAGTCGTGGTTTGCGGCCAAGAATCATTAAAATTTGGGGCACCTTCTGGCGTTCCTCAGGGCTCCCATGTTGGTCCTGTTTTGTTCTTGATTTTTATTAACGATTTGGCCTCAAACATCCAGCATTCCAAATTTTATTTTTTTGCGTATGATTTAAAAATATTTCGCACTATTCAATCGCCAATGGACTCTGAACTCTTGCAGCAAGACCTTGATGTGATTTCTAAGTGGTCACTTGATAATAAGCTGCCGCTCAACATAGGGAAATGTAAGCATATTAAGTTTACCAAAAAGAAATCGCCCATGCTAACTTCATACTCAATAAGTGGTCACACTCTAGAGGAAGTTAATCAGATAAGAGATCTTGGTATTACACTTGACTCTAAACTTTCCTTCAATCCACATATTGATACCATCATCAGTAAATCATTTCGTATGTTGGGATTTGTCTGGAGAAACTGCAAGTGCTTCAAGAGCATTTCTGCGCTTAAATACCTGTATAGTGCATTGGTGCGTAGTAATCTAGAATACTGTTCTTCCATCTGGAATCCACAGTATGAATGTCATGTTTCTAGAATAGAGAGAATCCAGAAACGCTTTTTGTTCTTCCTTACTGTGCACCAAGGGCAATTATCTAGGCTTACCTCATACAGGGATCGACTGTCGCATCATAATATGATTTCTCTCAGGGATCGTCGATGGGTGGCGGATCAAATGTTTCTATTTAAAATTGTTAGGGGGCTGATTGACTGTTCGTCCTTGTTAAGTGGATTATCTTTCTCGGTGTCTAGACGTAATGCCAGAATAACTAATTTCAGACCTTTTACATTTAGAAACAGCAGAACGAATGTCGGTAGAAACGAGATAATTACTAGGTTATCCAATGAACATAACAAGTTATTTAATACGGATAAGTCTGTTGATGTATTTAACTTTTCTCTTTCTAAATACAAAACATGTTTATATAATTATATAAATTCAGTTATTTTTTGTAACAAAATTGCTTAAGTATCTATTAATTTGTGTAATATATTTTATTGTAATAGGTTAGTACTTACGTTATAAGCGCGATTTATATAGTGCACGTAAGGTTTGCCTGTTATTGGCTTTACATTTATGTTAATTGTTATTGCTACTATAGTTTAAGAGCATTGTAAAAAAAAATGTAAATCTGTTGGCAAATTAAATAAATAAATAAACTAGATTTATTCAATTAACTTATTTGTATTTGTATTGTATATACAAAGGAAAGCTCTGGTACAGTATTATTTGGAGATGGTTGTGTCGAGTGTGATGGATCCGTTAATGATATGCATTTACGAAGCATTGGAATATTAGAATAATAATCTAGGTTAAAATAATAACCAATTCTATCCAACTAATATTACAAATGCGAAAGGAACTGTCTTTCTGCTACGTATTTTATGCCTGAATCGCTCAACAGATTTGTATACAATTTGGTAAGGACATGGCAACCTCGAAGGATAACCTTTTATCACAAAAAATAAAATATGTCCACGAAATCACAGCCACAGCTAGTGATGTGATAGGTTGTGTGAGTGAACATTCAGATCAATTTTTAAATTACTACCACATACCTATGTGTCTATCAAACTTCGTAAACCTTTAACTATCAATCAGGTCGGAGGGGAGCCGAAATAAGGATAAAGTATATTGTTCATAATATTTATATATTATTTATTATATTTACTATTAAAGTCTGTTTCAAGAGCCGGCGGAAAACGGACAATGATACGAATTATTTTTATTATTTATTTAGAACATCCAACAACACTTACATTAACAAAAGTTATAGCATCCTATAGCTAAAATACCGTAACTATCTACGATACATATTGCTCTATATTTCGCTCTCTCTACTAGACTAATGCCTTATTGCACTAAACTTATGGCGACGCCTAAGTCAATTTAAAACTTTCCAAACAAGATAAGCATTGAACCAACAAAAACCATAAGTAAAAACTAAACGCTAAGTGACTTTTTGATCTTTATGACACCTATTTTGTGGCTCCTAAATGCTTAGGAATATCTTAAGCCGCCAACCTAAGATTGCCTACTCTCAACTCGGCATATTTCCTAGTCGACCAAGAAGCATATTAGTTCTACAGAGAGCATTCCATATTGAGAGTGTTACTCGTAAACGATTGTAAATTTGAAAAAGTAAATAAATATTGTATAGCATGTCATAGGCTTTAATTTAGTAAAAGAGTATAATATTTCCGCACGACGCGCCCTGTTCAAGGCTAAAAGCAAAAAACCAGACTAATATAAAGGAAAAAACGACAAGTCTACTTCAATTACTGCCAATGTACTGGCCCTATTTTATTGAAACAAAGGTTAACTATCTCGAGTTTTTTTATTTGAGAGTTACTTTAAACTCTCAAATGAAAAACGCTTCGAAACTGGTCCATCGATTCAAAACTATGATAAACAGAATGATGCTGCTTAGGTATCTACAATTTACATTTTATAAGTATTTCACGGATTTCTTACCGCAGTAGTCTACATTCATCATCATAATCATCACAGCTGTGGGACTTTCGCTGGTGAACTTCGACCTCATGCCTTCGACATCGATCGGCTCTGCGCCTCTAGTATCCATCGGCTCCTTACGACCTTTATGAGGTCCTACATCCATCTCGAGAGAGGCATTCCTATGCTGCGATATTCTGTACGTAGTCGTCACTCAAGAAGCTTCCGCCACATACGAGTTACGTGGCCTGTCCATTGACACTACAGTTATGTTTTGCGACTGTAAAACCTGTCGGTGACCTTAGTTCTGCTACAGATATCTTCATTTCTGATCCTATGAAGTAGAGAAACTCCGAGCATAGTTATCTCAACCACATGCTGAGTGATCCTGAGCCTTCTTACCCACGTCACGGTATCACGTCTCTGATCCGTAAACACTTATCAAAGACTTTCGTCTTGTGACGCGGCGATATTATGGACGAGAAGATCTTTCGCAATTTACCAAAAGCTGCCCAACCGAGCTGGGTTCGTCGATTGACCTACATCTCAAAACGATATTAAAAATTGAACAGGAGATATTTGAAAAGGTAAAAGGTAGACAATCTTAATTTAAATGGAGTATTAGTCGGCGAAAAAGTCTGTTATTCCACCAGCTCTTGAAACAGAACTTATTTTAATAAACTCACAATTATTAATTTTAAAACTAAATCTTATGATGGAAGTCAAGGCTGTTCCGTTTTCAAAAATAATTCGGGATGTTGGGGTACTTGATATATTACTTTATTTAGGGCATTCATAATTTCCATACGGAATTGAAAATTTTGTCTGTCTGTCATTGCCGACATTTCTGGTAATAAAGATAATAAAAAGTGACGGTTTGGATCATTCTGATTGTCATCCAATTTTTTCAGCAAAGATTCTTGGAAAGGTGTCATTTCGTCTGTATTTTCCGCTCGCGATGGCATTGTTTTCTTTGACGTTGATGGTTGAGATACAGACGTTGCTAGCGTCTTCATCGACGCCGACGGTACTGATGATTGCTTTGCTGTTGGCTCTTGTAAATGTTGGATTGGATCAAATGGTACATGAATTTCTACAAACTGAGCATTGTCACTTAAATTACTATCATTATTCACACTTTTAGTTGAAGTTACTTTGGATGAACTGGTTCTTCGGTGTCTCTTTCTATTTAAAAATTTAAGCAAATAAAAATAAGGAGCATGTCTTTTTCTTGTTGCGCTTCCATTTCCTTCTTCATTTTCTCTTTTCTTTTCACGAATATAATAGTCCCTTATAGATTTCCATTTATTTTGCAAAACTTTCACTGAAAAGTAAGTAAGAAAATATCTACATTTATAAATAAACTTACTTCCCAATCTATTATAAAAATTTTGCTTTATTATCCAATAACAGGGCCTATACCAGCATTCTAAAGCCCTAAGAGAAAAAGTATATGCCAAAATTAGGACAGGTTAAGTTAGCTGGTAGGATGGTGGAGTCTGTCAATGCAGCAGACTGATTAAAAAAAAGCCAAAACCATATAAGTCCTGTAATCCTGTTCGCTGTTCATGGATTATTCCAGCCGAATTTTCCAGTACAAATCTATGTTCACTTTAATTGACCATAACTTTTTTCCCACAGCTATTCGAGAGTTGTCGCCATAGTAAAAGTTATAGAAAATAAAAAATCCTTTCCAATGAGTTAAAGAAATGATGATGATCAATAAGTATTTACATTTTCAAACTTTTTGGGTGCCTCTGTTTAATGAACAGGGCAATTTAATATATTAATAATAATAAATAAGCATTGTTTACATAGGTACCTTTGTCTTTTCTTGATTCATTGGTAAAATTGTCCCATTCTTGATAAACAATCTCAGCTATTTCATCCCATGATTTCTGTTTCAGAAACTTGTCTGTATATGATTTTTCTGATAAATTCCATAAACATGGGCGTTTTTCAATCTCAATAATAAATGTTACCGTGTCGATCATTTCGATCATCTTCGTGTCACTTCCGTGTATCCAGTAGACATTAAGAATATGCACCTTTCATCTAGTCTAGACTTGGGTAGGTAGGCTAGGTAACTCGTGAGCTATACGTGAAAGTGATTATGTGAGCAATATTCATTCAATATTTGTTTGTAGCTATTTTTCGTATCAAATGATGTAAATAAACAACAAACAAACAACCAACCATCACTGACCGGACCACGGACCATATTATGGCAAATGACAAAATACTCGCATGCCAGGATTTGTGTATGGAACCGTTGACTCGTTATTAGCACAAACACACGTCATTTTGCGCTTTGTGAATCAAAGCGGTATTTTAATTATGTATGTACGTACATCAAACGTGTCTAGAGATCATACTGAGAATCAAGTATTTTTTATTAAATATTTAAAAATATAATAATGTGTAATATTTTTAATTAAGTTTCTAAAAATCTAAATAGTAAGTTTGACGTGTTTATCCGTCGATCTGTGTCTGTCTGTGGCATCGTAGCTCCCGAACGGATGGGCCGATTTGGATGGTAAGAACTATCTAGATTAAACTGGCTTTGTTTTAGAGATGAAACGGATAGTTGCCACCCCATGAGCCGGATAGCCGGATATCCGGCGGCCGGATATTTGGCAGGACATAGTCTCTGAACAAGTCTGTGCAAGCTATGAGCGTGGGTTATGTTCACTACTCAAAACTTTCAAACTTCATTCAATACAAATAATTTGAACTTTATTCTGAATAATTCTTTCGACCTTGGGCGGTACCCTCGATTTGAAATACCCCAGAAAATAGACCAGAGTGTAGTGAAAGATTATCTTAAGATCGCATAAGAAGACAAAGAAATCGCATGCTACCTCTCAATTTATTTATTTATCGTATGGCTTTTAAATTCCCACTGCTAATTTAAATTTTCAATTTACATTTCGTCAATGTAGGAGTAATTCGTATTTTAACCCAATTTATCTTTATCTACTTAACAAAAAATATTTTTTTGCTAACCTACCTACTAAATGATCAACGGGTAGGAAACTAATCAACAGTGCTTTGATAAAGGAATATTTTTAATTTTTGTGGTTACTTTTTTCCTATGAATAAAATCACTATTATATGCTTTTTTAAATTTTTTGCTATCCGGTATCCGGCCGGATATTAACGCACTATCCGGTACCCGACCGGATAGTAAATTATCACCGGATAGGCCGGATACCGGATAGTAACCGGATATCCGTTTCATCTCTACTTTGTTTCATTAAAATCGGTTTAGTAGTTATGAATATATTTGAGTACCTCTAAGTAAACTCGGTCGAGTGTTGTCCGATTTTTTGTCGGTTAGGTTATTAGTAATTGGCACAAACAAGCTTTACGCTTTTAAGCTATGAAAAACGTGGTTGCTTCCTGTGCACTTTTTATAAGTGTATTTTGTGTATAAGCTGTACAGTGAAAGAACCCACATCTGTGTCTATGTCGATCTCCTACGATTAAGAAAAATCTGAGTTGCCAAATAGTTAGGCCTGCGGATGTTAATACCGTAGAATTTGGGCTAGTATAAAAAACGAAACCGAATACGGCGAAATTGCAAGACCGAAATTCTGCCGTTCAGACTTACAAAAATACGCTCCTGTGGCGTCAGCCTAAAAATTAACAATAGGTTTAGTGCTTAACTCGAGTTTGAATATGCGTGGTGACATCACATTAATAATCGTCACTTCATCACGTGTCAAACATATGTCACCCATAACATTTAATATGTCTATCATGGCAGAGTCGGATACTGTTAAAATACCTGATCCAAAAACGGCAGGGAGTTTACCATGAGCTCTTAAAGACAAGCTAAGTGACACGTATACCGCTGTCTCGTTCTAAGCAGGGCAGTTCTGTTTAGGTCCTGCTCTAAGAGCTCATGGTAAGCTCTCTGGTCAGGAGTAGCCTCAATCGGCGTAAATGTATGAGATATTAAGATAAGGTAAATGTATGGTGTATTAACGTGGAAGAGACAAAAAGATGTGTGCCAGGATCGTAGGGGATACGGGCGTGTGTGTGTCTATGTGTGTATGTTACCTGTTGGTCCGTCGCGAGGGCGGCGAGGCGGCGGCGCGGCGGCCCGAGCGCCCGAACAGCTTGTTGCTCAGGGAACACTTCTTGCGGCCCGCTTCCTCCACTTTGGCCTGGAATACACCTGGCACTTGTACATCGTAATATACAAAAACCAACCCAATGCCGCAATTACACCAATGCCGTGTAATTGAGAGCTGGGGCCTTACTGCCTAATCCGAAAATGTCGCCATCTTTGTCCTATAGGGATAGGGACCAATCGTAGTAAGGCAGCTGTGCTGCATTGCTACGATTTGGACACGTTAGACAACCATGTATGCTACACAAAAGAGTAGACTAAAACGAGGGCGCCACTATCTATATGAACTTGTCAAAATCACGTATAACTTGGAAACACTGAACAATATTTTGTATTGAAATATTTTAGTAGTTTAAATGTTTAATTTTATTTCTTCTCTTATTAGCACTGTATGTGAATTACTGGATCATCCAGTGAATAACAAGTAAGTATTGCGTTGGCCCCAGGGATACGTAGGAATTAAGTGCCTAGACCTGCCTGCCTGGATTGACATAGCCGAGTTGGACGCGAGGGCCAACAGATAATGACGTGAGGATGCCGAAGACCGGGTAAAGTGGAGACGAAAAAGTAGGAAAGCGGACCCTGGTAGAAGCCGGGATTGACCGCTCGGATGATGATAATGATGTGGATTACCTGAAGGAAATACCTCTCGAAATATCGGGCTACTCGCCAACAAAGGTACGCCGTGTGAAACGCGGCACATTTATTTATTTATTTCTTCAGGAAACAAGCACTTTTTTCTTTTACAAATATTACATACAATTTCAATGCGCAAACAGACCTACAGTTCAAATAACCATGCCCTTAAAATGTGTGATATATTTATGTGCGTTTATTATAAACTTTTTGTAAATTAAGCAAGTATAATATCATATCATTAATTAATCAATTAATTAATTTGATTTGATTGCAACTTTAAATTCATAGTTTTATTTGTATACATTCTGAATCACGTAAAAGAAAATGTAAGACAGCGTTAAGGAGGAGCGAACTATCCCAACACAGACAATTCATACTTGTCCACTGGGAGTGTTCAACCTGATGTACCCGCTACAAATGTTGATTTAAGAAATAAAAATTATTATTATTATTATTCTCCTTATTTATTTTCATTCTTAGGTCTAAATTTATTACTATATATGTATATGAAAAATAAATATTATACAAAACCTAAACCTAGAGTACCACCAGCACCGGGGCGAGGCCCAAGCTACCGGCGGTTAGGGCTGCAGAGACAGGAACCTCCTGACAATACGCGCCGTCTCCAAGAGAACCGCTTTCTGAATCTGGCCCTTACCCAACCATCTAGCGAGAGACTCTTAAGATGTTGGTCGAGGCTCTTCGCTATGAAACCGTTCACTGATACGACTATCGGAACAATGATCGTCGAATCAACATCCCACATGTCGGTCACCTCTATTATGACTATTATGATATGAATAACGTTACCTGCAGGAAGTCGATGAGCTTGGCCTGCTGCCGCAGCGTGGCCTCGGCCTTGGTCTCGCGGGTGCGCCACCACGCCGCCGCCGCCGCCGACGCCTCGCGGACCGCGCTGGCCTCCTCCTGGGGGCAGGACGATCAGTAAGGCAGGTGGTTTCGATGGTCATTCATTTTTTTTTAATTTTTCATTATTATGTCTACTAAACTAGATGTTACACAAGATAGAAGACTTAATTAACAAAGCTTCTGTTGAATGAATGTTAATTACCTACATGTGACATCGAATTATGTTCTAATGGAATAGTTAGCCCTAGCCACAGGCTCTGGCCTATTTGGGTTGCTATGTTCATATACCATTTTGCTTATACTTCATATGCTTGGACATGCCATAACGCCATTAATACCATTACGCATTGACGGAGAGTCGTCTCTATTGTATACATAGAAAGGTCGAAGATCAGCTGCGGATAAGTTCTGTGGGCACAGGACGGATATTCCCGCCATCGAAGCACGGCACGTAAGTCACCTGGGTTCCCTGAAAACGACTTCAATGGTTTTTGGGTGTAAATAAATGTTTTCTATTCTATTCTGTTCTATAGAAGTTATAGTAGCACACGCGCTGCGCCACAACGCACACTTCCTTCGAGTAACATCTTAGTCATCTGCGCCTCCTGCAGGCTGGCTGATTGAGGGTAAATCGCTTTTAAAGTGTAGATTGCAGAGTCGAAGATGTCTTGTTACTTGTGTTTCCTGCAGGCTTGCTGCAGCGTGGCGGCATGGTAGTAGACAGTAGTAGTGGACGCAATCCATCAGCTCGCGCACGCAAAAGTCGCCTCTATTTTGTAGGTAGTACAGTTTAATAGAGTCACATGTTCTCACCTGTACCTCCTGCATACTAGCTTGCAGCTGCAACGTGGCGGCGTGGTAGTATAGCGCGCGCGTATGCAGCGTTACGCAATCCTCCTCCACCTAAGGCCAGCCCGCGACGGAAAAGACGCCTCTATTGTATAGGTAGTACAGTTTAGTGTCACATCTGCTCACCTGTGCCTCCTGCAGGCTAGCTTGCAACTGCAGCGTAGCGGCGTGGTAGTGATGCGCTCGAGTGCGCAACGCTGCGCATTCTTCGGCCAAATCGCGCACCCGCTGCGCAGCGCCCGCCACGCGAGCTTCGGCCGCACCCACCGCGCCTTCTAAGGCGAGTGCGCGCGCCTCTAGCTCCGAGACGCGGGCTTCGCGGCTCTCTAGACGCTCCTGGGAAGGACAGGGTCGAGTTATAGTTAAAAGTTACTAATATCAGATATCAGACAGTCGACACTCTGGGGGCTTACCATGAGCTCTTATAGCAGAACTTAAACAGAACTGCCCTGCTTAGAACGAGACAGCGCTACGTGTCGCATAAGCTTGTCTCGTTCTAAGCAGAGCAGTTCTGTTGAATTCCAGTTCATACATTGTGTTAAAAATTATAATATTTTACCATAAACCACCGGTTATTTCGTCGATGGCCTAATTGTTAAGTAGCTTGACTCGTACGCGAAAGTTTCTTTTTTAATACAACGCAGTGATAAACGTGCAGACAGGCCCACCTGATGGTAAGCGGTAACTGTCGCCCATAACATCTATGATTTATGCATTGAGATTGTAAGCAACAAAAATGTAGAAGCGCCGGTGTGTTGTCACTGTGAGGATCAATGCCTCATGCCTGTGTGCAGTTACAGGGTCACTTTTCTGAGGTCATATTATCACAATCATTATTTGAACACTAACCGATGCTCTAACGGTGAGAAAAGACTTAGGCCATGATGAGTCTTAGGTCATCGTAGGTTAGGGGTGACTGCTTACCATCAGGCAGGCCGTAAGTTTGTTTGCCACCTGTGTGGTAAAAAATAAATATCGTCAGGTGGTGTGCTCCTACAATCCTTAAAATACCCGCGGCTCCGTCTCCGCCTATTAAATTAATGGCTATAGGATCTCCACTGAGTAATACGTCACTTATCCGGCTTTCGTGAGACACCAATGGTCCCGTCTCCGCCTATAAACCAATAGTTAACCTGAGCAGCTGCATCTGGCAGGCGGCGTGGTGCGCCTGGTCGCGCGCGGCCTGCTCCTGGCGCGAGGCGGCGCCGGCGGCCGCGCTGCCGTCCGGCCTTACCCTGAGCAGCTGCATCTGGCAGGCGGCGTGGTGCGCCTGGTCGCGCGCGGCCTGCTCCTGGCGCGAGGCGGCGCCGGCGGCCGCGCTGCCGTCCGGCCTTACCCTGAGCAGCTGCATCTGGCAGGCGGCGTGGTGCGCCTGGTCGCGCGCGGCCTGCTCCTGGCGCGAGGCGGCGCCGGCGGCCGCGCTGCCGTCCGGCCTTACCCTGAGCAGCTGCATCTGGCAGGCGGCGTGGTGCGCCTGGTCGCGCGCGGCCTGCTCCTGGCGCGAGGCGGCGCCGGCGGCCGCGCTGCCGTCCGGCCTTACCCTGAGCAGCTGCATCTGGCAGGCGGCGTGGTGCGCCTGGTCGCGCGCGGCCTGCTCCTGGCGCGAGGCGGCGCCGGCGGCCGCGCTGCCGTCCAGGGCCTCGCGCTCGGCGGCCGCGAGCCGCGCGCGCACCGCCGACAGCTCGCCGCGCATGCGACTCGCCTCCGCCTGTGGGAGGAGATCAGAGTCAAGTTAACGTGGTAAACAATAGCTGGACCTTTATAATGAACGCTTTGCCTGCTGGTTTATTCCCCGAACAATACAACCCGGGCGTCTTTAAGTTCAGAGTAAATACGCGGTTTCTAGACAGCCATGCTCCACCTTCGGCCGCATCGTCGCTTCCCATCCAATGCTATATAAAAAAAATAAGAATGGCGTAATCACACACATCATAATCATACGAGCGGTAAATCCCGGCTTCTGCCAGGGTCCGCTTTCCTCCTCTTTTTCCTCTACTTCGCTCGGCCGTTGGCACTCGCATCCGACTCGGTGATGTCAACCCATCGCTTCCTGAGCCTCCCGCGGGACCTCTTTCCTGATACCGGCAGGTTTACGCACCTATTTCTCACGTATCCTTGGAGCTTGCGCAGCACTTGACCCAAAGCAAAGTGACTGAGACTTGGGCGTCTTCTACATCACATCGTTGGAAGGTTTTGCCATAATTTAGAAGCACCATTATTCATAGATTGGTAGAGCTGGTCTAGTCTAAGATGACGCGCCCCACTACTTAGTTAGTTGATTTCGATGTGTGAGTGCAAATATTGATAACGACACTTCATCTGTGTGGGAGCCAATGAACGACGCGTGCTTCTACGTTTGAATTTCACCGCCAACTGAATGACCAATTACAACGGCATTTGTATATGTATTGCGTCCATATTTTAAACTTGCTTGTGTGCGTTAATGCGATAGTGGGGCGCGTCATTTTAAATTAGACGAGCTCTATCTTAGTTAATAAAGAGAGTCTCAGATACAATTCACAACCTGCCAAAAATTTAAGTGAAAAATCCTAATTTCACTTACGTCCAAATCCTTACTCTTGATTTCATGCAGATCGGCCAATTTCTCTAAATCAGTGAGCTGCTCCTCCAGGAGACTGCATGCTTCTTGAAGTGCCTTGTTATTCTGCAAAGAAAGGCAAATATGTAGACACAATCATAGTTAGTCATAATACGGTTATGTTCTTCAGTTTTTGGAGTAAAGAGCAATGGTTATGTACCCCGCTTGGCTTTAGAACAAGTCAGACGGTTAGGTGGATCAAAGTTATTTTTCTTTTTTTTCTATCACCCTGCAAAACATTTGAAATACCACCTTTCTTACTTTCACATTTTTTTAGCAAAGTTTTAGGGTCAATTAAGTTCAGGCAGAAATATGCTCGAGCACTTTTTAAATGGTAATTAAATATCAACTTTATTTCGTTACAATAGAGGTGCAAATACTACACAACAGTAAAAACTGATCCAGCGTACACATTTTCGAACACCTACCTATTTCTTTCACACTTGTGGTAAATTGCTAGAGGTAGAATAGGTGCTCGTATATAGCATATACGACAGACTATTCGAGCATGCGTGAGACTGATCAAGTATCTGCAAGCGATTTATGCTAAGTGGCGGATGGCTGATTATGAACATGCCCGAACATGCGCGACAATTTTTCCGCCTGAACTGAATTGACTCATATTGTTCGCACAGGAAGATATTCCAAAAACTTATTTTCAGGTTTGCAGGAAGTATAAACATCGATATGGGAGTAGGAACACGTCATTCCACAAAGAGAGGACACTACTTACAATGCCGCCAGCCTGATAACAAAAAATAACACTAGCGAACACAGTTTCACTAGATAATAAAACCAAGCTGCATACTTTTCTTCATGCCTAAACAACGTCACGCATTTTTGCCGTAGAGCCAGAGATCACATCGTAATTTTATACTTTTGGGCCAATATGTGTCGTAGCCCGTCGTCGAGTGCAAAGACACTAGTAATAACTAATCTGTGTGTTGTCCAACTGTTAAAATACAGCCGCCGCTGCTTATCTTGGTTTAAATGGAATTTGCAGTCGTGAGAACGAATGGGCTTTGAGCGTTAATAACTGGGAGGATTACCAGGCTAAAGTGGCAGTGGGCAGGCCACATAGCTCTAAGAACAGATGGCCGATGAAGCTGTAAAGTTCTCGAGTGGCAACCACGTACTGGAAGACACAGCGCGGGTAGGCCTCCCACAGGGTGGACGACCTGGCAAAGATCGCAGCCGGATTTCGGAAGACACAAGACCGGTCTTTGTGGAGATTTCTGGGGGAGCCTAGCAGTGGGCGTCTTTCGGATGATATGATGATAATGATGATGATGATGAACCGGGAGGGCTTTCCCGACCCCCGTCTATCCGTCGAACATGCGTGTATCCACCTGCGAATGCTTGAGCACAACGGTGTTGAGTGCGGAGTCGGTGGCGCGCGCGCGGCCTTGCAACAGATCCACAGCTAATGCAAGACGAAGACGCCGCGCCCACGCCTGCCCGCGCTTTGGCCCGCATAGGTACGAGGGCTTCGGCCGCAAAGGGGGCTTCGGTCCGCCGTCCTCCATCGCGCTTAGTCTACCACCACCAAATACCCGGAAAGGGTTCAAGACTACACCATTTGCCCGACGCCCGACTAACAATTCGAGCCGCGACACTACTCGAACTGTGAAACGGGCGCGCTCTCTAATCGATCGACCAATTCTAGTAACCGTTACCCTAACTCGCGACCACGCCGACCACGGAGCCGAGGGAACTGATCTCAGTGGGCGCGTCCGCGAAAACGTAACGAAGTATGTCGTGTTTATGTTTACAGAGGCTTCGATCACCGATCGATAACAAACACCGGCACGTGTATCTAACAACAATAGACTGGAATTGCCTACAGTAAACAACTTACGCAATGCTCTCATTATGTGAAAGGAATGGCGGACCCTTTCTTGTTTAGTTGAATTGCCATTGTCCTATTTATCAGATTGTGTTTATAGCTATCAACCGGCTATTACTAATATTGAAAACTCTTGACTGATTTGAAGTGTTGGATCAATTTCGAAAACTATTCCCGAGTGCCTACTTTTCATTTCCCGGAATACGCTATTCCAGGTTGCTGCAAATCGCGGAAGAGTTTTTATTTTGCGGAAGGTGCACTGAAATTTTGGGATAATGTAAGTCGTTCTTGTTCCTCCCCCGCCATCGTTTATTAACTTTTGGAATACTAACAGCTCAAGTAACAATATTTAGTATCCCCAATACTACATTTATATCCATTCGCGATAAGAAAATTGTAACTAATCTTTTGCCGCCGGCTTAGCCCGGCCCCTCGACCAATCAGGTCGTAGCAAATTAGAAGGCTAAGTTCATAGTGACCAGTCATCATCATCGTCCTAGCGCTTATCCCGGCCTCTGCCAGGGTGCGGTTTCCTACCCATTGTTCTTCACTTCGCCCGGTTTCGCGGTCTCGCGTCGTAAGCCGTTAGCTTTCGCATCCGACTCAGCGATGTCAATCCATCGCTTCTTGGGTCGCACACAGCGCATCTTTCCTGATACCGCCAGGTTCAGGCACCTATTTCCCACGTATCCCTGAGACTTACGCAACACGTGACCAAACCAGCGCAGTCGAGCCTCCTCGATCTTATCTGCGTCATCCCTCACGCCAAGGCTGCCACGGATGTATTCATTTCGTACACCGCAGTATTTTCATTCCGTTGGCGTGGAGTTTGCGAACGTGTTTTGTCAGCGCTGGCCATGTCTCGCAGCCATAGAGCATCACAGGTCTAATTATACTCTTGTATAAAAGCCCTTTGAGCTTGACAGGGATTTTAAGGTCACAGATGACTGCCGTGAGTTCCCGCCATTTGGCCCAAGCTGCAGGGATTCGAGATTTGACATCGGGGTCGATATCACCGGACTCGTGCATCACGGATCCGAGGTATTTGGATTTATGTGTTCTATTGACATCTTCATTACCTATACGGATGGTTTCAAGATCCGCGCTGCATCTGGCCATTTATTATGTTTTGCCGACATTCAGGTTCAAACCACCGTTTTCTCTAGCACATCCTTCCAATTATTTACCCTGGTTTCAAGGTCTTGCCTAAGCTTGCTTACCAGTACAATGTCGTCAGCGTACTTCATAAGCCAAGGAGGCATGTCCTGTATTTCCGCTGAGAGGGCATCGAGCACAATGCAAAACAAGTAAGGGCACATAACGATGGTTTTGACGACAGTTCCAGTATTGGCATACATATCCTGTATAATACAAATATACGCCTCGGGCATTAAACATGATCTTTTTGGAAATATAAATCATTAGAATTTTTACTCCACTGTGAAAACACCTTTACCTTGGAGTCGTCACTATTTACTTACAGTAAGTGGACTATTGTAAGCCACGCACGGAATTTCCCTAAAGGATAGAATTACCAGCGCGATCACCCGATCAAACAAACAGAACCAACCAAACGAACAGATAATCAACAGCATCCGAAGTAATCCGCTGAATCGGCAACCGTTAACATTTCGTTTATTTTTAGATTGGGACTCCCTTAGGCCAGGTGGAATGGCGTATTCCTGTTGTCCCATGACCGCCAGTGAAAGGCTGCTCTGTAGATCGCTATTTATTTCCATTTGAGAGAGCAATAATAGAGGCGAACAGCCTTCGTACTACTTCATTACACATCGCAGTACTTACATACGGTCTTATTAAAAAAAATACTGTATAGTAGGTTGGTGGCCGAGCGGTTAGAGTAGAGCGTCGGTGGCCGAGCGGTTAGAGTATGCAACTCGTAAGCCAGAGAGGTTTGAATCCCGCTCAGGCCATGTACCAATGACTGTTTTCTGAGTTATGTACATTAGTTCAATACTAACCGATGCTCTTACGGTGAGGGAAAACATCGTGATGAAACCTGCACATTCAGGCGACTGGATGTGTAACCATGATCCAATCTGGTCAGGTTCCCCTGGTAGCAGGGTCATGGAAGTCAGATGGCAGTCGCTCCACTGTAATTACCTGACCTGCCTAATCCTGGATCATGGTCAAGGCGGACCCCGGGCCCTCGTGCGCGAGAGCATAACCGGGACATTAACGCCAAGATGATGACTGTATAGTAGGTTATGCCAAGTCTAAAAAAAGTTTAATGTGCTGAAATTTGCTATGAAAATCGCAGTTGCAAGGATAAATATAGAAGTCATGGTTGTATGGATGTATCCCTTTTGCCTATCCTCTTCAGGATAAAAGTCTAGAATGGAGTCACGAGCCAATCACAATCAATTACTAAGCGAATAAAATCAGCTGTTCGTGTGATTTTATCTATACAAATATCATTTATTTAAGGAAAAGTGTGTAAATTAAAGAGTTCGTACCTGTTCCAGTTCATGGTTCTTGGCGCTGGTCTGCGCGAGCTGGTCCCTCAAAGCGGCGCGCTCGCGGCTCGAGAGCTCTTCTTGTTCTTCGGCGTGCAGTCTACGACGTTCGCTGTATTGCAGCTCGCACTTCAGCTTGCGAATGTCGTTGCGGGACCTGCATTGCATTTGCGAGTTTATCTTTATTGCAATAAAGTAGCTTTTTTATTTTTATTATATAGGAACAGGCTAATTACGTAACTCTGCTGCCAACAATTCTCTAATTTCAATTATTGAAATTGTTACTTTTCCGATTACGTATGTTTGATTCGATAGTTTCAGTTTATTGCAATGGAACTTTGTTAGCAACTGAACCCATGAAATACAGAATCATAAAAGTAAAAAATTTTGTCAGAAATCAAAGAATTGTTGGCAACAGCGTCACGAAATTAACCTACTGGCAGTACAGAGGCATTTGAACGCGATCTCACCAGGTGGAAAGTGACGATGTGGCCAAAGATTGTTGCCTGTCTAGAATCAGCTTATTCAGTCTAGACGTGAAGATGTCCGGATTATAATTTTTTGGGAACACATTCGCAAGGTGTTCAGTGTTTTTTTCCATTCCTTAGCCGTACGTGTTATAAAGATTGAACCGAATAGATTTTTATAATTAAATAGGCAGGCATTTGACCGCAATCTGTCCAGGTGGAGAGTGCCACGACGTGGCCGAAATAGAGCGATCCTGCCTAGCAATAGCCTATTGTTCAATATCGAATAAACTATTATTCTATTCTATTCACTATGGTCTTGTAGGTGTCGAGATCATCCAGTTCAGGGACCACATTTGAAAAATATAACTTATCAAGTAAACATGCCGTGTGGTGTCCGGTAGAGTAGAATAACACCAACCCCTTACACTCGTGGGTGTCGTACGAGGCGACTAATGTTTTCGAGGCAAAAGATCTAGAGTCTCTGCAGGCTGGAAAATGGGCAGCAGCGTTTTCCACTGTTATATTTATAACACTGCAATCTCCAATTCGCCTGCCAAGCGTGGAGATTATGGCAATAACCTCACCTTTCATGGGAGAGTCCCTTAGTCCTGCAGTGGGCTGTTATGGGCTGTGATAATAATTATGATGATGATGTAAACTTGTTTATTTCCCTTATGTATTTCTATAGGAGAGTTTGTGCTTGACTTTCCCTGTAGACTTAGGCACGAAATTGAACGTCAGGGCTAAACGCTATTGTATTTTCTTGTTCATTTTAGTTGCACAAAAAAGTATTAGTTAGCCGGTGAACACTTAGTACACATATTACATTACCTAAAATCTTTCTCTAACTTAACCGAGTTACCTCATACTCAAAAATGGCGAAGCGCAATGCATTTCCGTAGCAGGTAGAAAAAAATATATTTTACTTCCTAGTTACTCCCTAAGGTCCCCAATTTAGAATATGAATGTTGCGTTCCGCGACACAGACGACGGCCGACAATATTGTAAGAATAAAGTTTCGTAAATAACCAACACTACATCTCGACTAACGCGTTATGTGCTTACGGGTTGCTCGAAAAGCAATAATTGAAACATTAAACGTAATAATTTCAAAATATGAATTCATTGATGAGCGAGAGTCAAATGTTGACACCAGGAAAGTGTTAGAGACGACGCCACAATATAGTCTAATGAATACAAATATTTATGACTTCTTAGTTCATAGCACCTATTCAAAACAGAACCCTCGCATTAACAACATTTTGTTCCCTTGTGGGTTGTGACTTATTCATATTATTTCCTAAACCAAACACTGACACTAACCTGTCGACCTCAGCCTGCGCGGTTTCGTGCACCTTCTGCAATTTCTCCATTTGCTCTTTCAGTCTCACAGCGTCCTTGCTCGCTTGCTCCCAGCGCGGTCTCAATTCTGCTATCTCTGTCTCTAGTAAGGCCGCTTTCTGTTCGGCGGTCTTACGCGCTTCGGACACCGTCGCTAGCCTCTCTTCCAGTCGCTTCACTTCGCGTGCCGAGGACTTCGCGTCTACTGATAGTTCGTTGTATTCGCGCTCCTGGGGTAAGGAAGTTTATATATTTTATTTTATCACGCCCATTGTCAGGCTGAAAAGATTGTGTGTCCAAAGTGTGCGAGTTTTTTTTTTGTTCCTGGCCACCGACGCCATAGGCCGGATCACACGATATCGTGTGGTTGACAATGAAACTGTTAATGATGATCGTCTAGGTGATGTTCATGGATGATCGAATGCCGCTGAAGATATGTAATTTTTTCACCAAGTAATATCACTCGATCATAGTAGACTAATGTAAATATAGTACACAGGGTCTGTTGACGTTGCCATCCATATCGACTGAGTATATGGTACTGGACTCGCTGTAGTGTAAACAGCTACTGTCTGTACGCTCTCCGCACGCCGTGGCCACTGTATTTGTAATCGCCATAAAAAAACCTTGGCATAATGTCCCGGTTGTGCTCTCGCGCACGAGGGCCCGGGGTCCGCCTTGACCATGATCCAAGATTTGGCAGATCAAGTAATTACAGTGGAGCGACTGCCATCTCTTCGTAACCCTGCTACCAGGCGAAACTGACCAGATTGGATCATGGTTACACATTCAGTCGCCTGAACTTGTATTCACCACTGTCCTCGACCAATGTAAATCAGGCATAAGATCCCCCGGTTCCAGACGCCACACAATGTCTTTAGCTATTTTATTTTCTTGCTAAACCTACAATCGCAAGTTTTCTTACTAACCTTGCGCCAGCGAGCCAAATTGGCTGTTCTAGCTTCTTGCCGGAGAGCAACGATTTCTTCAGTGCGTGTCTGCAACAAATGTTCGAAAAATTGGTACCGATATTTCAGACTGCGGCGTAAGGTTATTTACACAGAGTTTAGTTACACCCATTAAAATAATATTTTTAAGTTTCAATGTTTTTTTGTGTCACCGCTCCTGAAACCACCTGAGCAGCATACCCAGGCTAAACAGGGGTTAGAGCGAAACGTATTAGTTGTAATTTGCATTCTATCATCGCACCGCTCGCCATCGACAGGGAGTTCATCCTCACACCTTGGAGCCAAATTGGTCGCGATCTGTGCGGTTCCAAAGGAACTTTCTCCCACGCACACTAAGGTTGTGGAATGAACTACCTGGAGAGGTTTTCCCTGGAGAGTACAACATGGAGTTCTTCGAGAAAGGGTTTAAAAGATCGGGGTCGGCAACGCGTGGGTGATACCCCTGGTATTGCAAACGTTCATAGGCTGCGGTGACTGCTTACCATCAAGCAGGCCGCAAGCTTGTTTGCCACCTTAGTGGTATAAGAAAAAAATTTCATATCTACAGTTTTTAACAGTCCACTGCTGGACTTAAGCCTCCTCCACATTAGTAGAGGCGCCGTCGGCCACGCTCTCCGTGTCGCTGGGGGGCGCCGCGCCGTCGCTCCGTCGCTATCTCTCTCTCACCTGCAACTGCTGCTCGGCCTTCTCCAGCTGCTCCTTGAGCAGAGCCACCTGCGCCACGGCGGCGGCCGAGGCGCCGTCGGCCACGCTCTCCGTGTCGCTGGGGGGCGCCGCGTCGTCGCACGCCCGAGCTTCGCACGCCACGCACGCTCGACTCTCGACGGCGCGCACTTCGCGCTCGAGTTGCCGCACTAGCTGCTCTAGGGTTTGCACCTGGATGGGAGGAATGAAACAAAAAAAAGAGGTGTTTAAATGTCCGCTTTTCTATTTGTCAATAGTGTATAATATAAAAAACACGTTACGGTACGTATAATTAAACATCCCAAACCCCAACCTTATCCCGATGCGCTTCAACAGCCGCCAGTCTTTTAAGTAACCCACTTCCACCCAGGGTCCTATCGACCTCTCGGTTATACGGCGTCAGACCTAATCACGGCTAACGCACGCTTACTTGCCGGTGGCTCGTTGGTCGTGCGCACTTCTTGACACCCATAAATCCAGTTGTTCCATATGCATGCTGCTTGTATATAACCAGCCATAGCCTACCTTATCCCGATGCCGTTGCTCGTCCAAGGCGGCGTGTGCGGCGCGTGCGTCGGCCGCTGCCAGCCTTTCTTGTAACCGCGCCTCGGTTCGTGCGGCCTGCTCTTCTAAAGCCGCCTCGCGGGCACTGCTAGCGGAGGTCAGCGATTGCTGCTTCTGGTGACGGGAGAGAGTACAATAGAAACTGGAGTGTACTGGAGAGATTTAGTGCAGAGTCCCCACTGCCTATCACGAAAAGCATCGCTTATGACTTCTGTACAAAGTACAGCATGTATTCTGCGCATGCAGCAATAACACAACATAACAACATTTTATTATAATTAACATAGCGCTATTTTTGTATCAGTACTTACACGGACGCCTAACCGCGTGGTACTCCTTATTAAGCAATAAACCAAGTCGTCGGATATTAGCGTTATCATTTATAATCAAAGCATCCAAGAAGTGTGTGGTAGCAAGAAACCCATACATCTTCTTTATGGTCCTTCGAGCATCAAGACAATCAACACCTACGTGATAACACGCCACTTCTCAAGTGAGTAGGCGAATATCATCGCATCAATCTCTTACTATCACTGAGAGAAGGTCATCAACATAAATCAAGTAATCAAGTTTATATCAAGTAGCAAGTAATCAAGTTTATATCAAGTATCAAGTAATCAAGTTTATATCAAGTATCAAGTAGTATATCCAGTGAATAATAATATCAAGTTAACATAAAATGAGTCTGACAAACATGGAAGACCTCATCCAAACACAACAAGATATTACGGCAGAGATGGAGAAGCTTTTATCAAATTTCAAGAAGGACGGTTCTAGCCGTAGAACAACAACACACATCAATCAACGCGTAAGAATCCTTGATCAATACTGGGAGGAGTTCAAGTCCAACCATGAAGCATTAAAACAATTTGAAGCAAGTGATCATCCGTACTTCACGAAAAAATGTTATCAAAACGCAATGGAATTTTACCAAAAAACCCGTGAGTACATCATAAGCAATAAAATAACAGAAGAGTCGAAAATAGCAAGCACGCCTCGCGCGGAAGCCCCCGCTAGCCTAGCTCGCGCGGAAGTCCCCGTGGTGGCAGATCAAACTAAGCCGGTGGAAACGAAACAACAATATTTTGCCTCCACATCAAGAGGTAATTCCAGAAAGAAGATGTATGGGTTTCTTGCTACCACACACTTCTTGGATGCTTTGATTATAAATGATAACGCTAATATCCGACGACTTGGTTTATTGCTTAATAAGGAGTACCACGCGGCTAGGCGTCCGTGTAAGTACTGATACAAACTTTGTACAACTTCCAAATCGCTCGCTCGCGAAAAGGCGCCGCGAATAAACCGGATCCTTAAAGCATGAAGCAACCAGAGGGTTTAATAACTTAACCGACAGAAAATGTGATGCTGAACCGATTTTAATGAAACTCAGAACCATCTCGATTAAACAAATAAAGTAAACTGAATCCAAATTGGTCCAATCGTTCGGGAGGTGGTTTAAAAAGTCTACATTGAGGTTACTGTTTCATGGTGTCATGTTTGTGTACAATAAAGAATAAAGAAAAAATCAGAGTACCACAAACTTAGTTGATTTAGTGGCCAAAACTGGAACTAAGTCACGCCATAATGATTGAATTGTCATATCAATGCCAACAACAGCGACGCTGCAGATAAGTTTGTAACAAATTAATATGAATCACAATATATGTGTACTCTGTTGGTATATTAACTAAATAAATAAATATGGCATACTAACGTAGCCTTTTCACGCCCGAATACTCTAATGTCTCTCAATTTTAAGGGCTCGTTAGATATCACCCAGGCCCCTAGGGCCCTTTAAAATGAGTGACATCATGATCTTTAAGGAGCCCTTGCAAGTTAAGAATCATTCCAGTATTCGGGCGTTAGACCCCCAGCACTAAAGCCATACCTGCAATTCTGCGGCAAGATCCTCGTTCCTCTTCACCTCGGCAGCCACTCTTGCCGCCAGCTCCTGCGCCCGCGCCGCGCTAGCCTCCGCCGCGCGGCTGCGCTCGCCCAGACGCTCCTGGGGACGAAAGCAAAGTTGGAAATGTGGACGGACAATGGACATTACCCTGTAGCGACATGTATTGCTCCAATAGGTAAACTCAATAATACCCACATTACGATTACACGAACACAAGATTGGCAGGCATCCGCAGTAAACCGCACATAGATGGTGCTGACTGTCCTACATCGCGCTACACAAGATCTAAGAATCGTCCCCTCGAAAGTATCCGGAGGTATCCGTTCCGTAGCCACAGCAACTCGACAATGCTGATTGTAGCGCATCAGCTGCGTCAGATGCGTTGGCGATGAAAAATTCCGTTAGCGCGATGTAGATTTGACAATTACCGTGAAACTGATGGTTATTAATATCAACTCGCAGTTAGTGCGAGCTCCTCATCATATACTGGGCATAGGCCTCCACAGATCTCCACAAAGACTGGTCCTGTGCCTTCCGCATCCAGCTGGTACCTGCGATCTTTACCAGATCGTCGGTCCACCTAGTGGGCGACCCACACTGGGTCTTCCGGTACGTGGTCGCCACATGTACATTAACGGTTACGAATTTACGATTGTCTATGGAGTTCTTCAAGAAAGGGATGAAAAGGTTTTCACGGGGTCGCCAACGCGTGCGTGATGGTATTGTAAACGTCCATAGGCTGCGGTGACTGCTTACCATCAGGCAGATCGTAAGCTTGTTTGCCACCTGGCGAAGATTCGAGAGAATGTTTCTCGCTCGTACAATTCGGGTGTGGAATGAGCTCCCAGCCACAGTATTTCCTTTGGACTATGACATAGGATCCTTCAAGAGGTATATTAGAGGTCTCCTTAGAGGCGGGCAATGCATTGGTTGCACCCCTGGTGTTGCTAATGTCGGTGACCGCTTTCCATCAGGTGGCCCGCATGCCTGTTTGTCTGCCGTATTACATAAGAAAAAAGTTACCTCAGCCCTGGCGAGCTCCTTCCTGGCGGCGTCCAAGTCGGCCTGTAGACTGGCGTTCTCGCCTTCCACGGTGGCCAGTTTCCTCTGCAACTGTTCCTTGGCCCGGAGTTCGGTGGCCGCTTTGGCCTCGGCCAGGGCTGCCCTGGCTGCCGCTTCTCGCCCTTCGGCCTCCCCTCCGGTGAGTGTTTGCCGGCGGAAGGCGCGCTCCTTTGCTATGGAGTCCTATGTGGAGGTATGGGAGTTTTTAAGTACCAATACAGGGGTTAGATTCTTGCGCTGTAACATCTCAAATTCGACATTTTATCTAGCCAAAAAACTGTATTATAACGTCACTGAAATTGATCTTCGTCAATATACGACGGTCGAAGATAGTTGAGAAAGTTTTTTTTGGCTACAACAGACATTTCAATGTCATTATTAATAGAGATATGTGACTAAAATGTCGAATTCGAGATGTCCCAGCGCGAGAATTATTCCCCAGGTGTAGGTCTTCCGCTGGGGAACCTGAGACTGATTAAACAGTCCCGGAAGCCGACTGGCACTCCGTGTCCCCTATACAGGCCCCTATTCTGATGATGCGACGTCTCGGTTACAACATTATCTCTATTCACAAATCTGTATTAAATCAATCTTCGACATCAAACAATTGTCCAATACCTTTAATAATAATAATAAAATTCTTTATTTCAGACTCATGATCCATATGTGTACAATAGTACTTAGTTATAAAAACATAATATAATAAAATGAAATAATAATAATACAGTTACATTATAACAATAACAATGTCAACTTGCTATCTACACTTAGGTTGCTATCGACAGCCAACGTTTAAACATACAGGTGGTATGCAGTCTGTCTGCCAGTTCTTTTATAATTGAGTTTCTACACGTGCCAACCCTGGACAGGAATGAAGCAATACGCCTCCTCTGAATTGCATTGAATGTGTCCAATCTCGCTTCCGCGAACATTCCAGACGCACTGCAATGATATTTTAATCCCATCAAGTGCCTGTAAATGTTATTATATTGGACACGAATGCTGTTCAGAGAGGCCACCGTATACTCCGTCCATAGTTGACACGTATAAAAACTCTGACAATAACTTCGAAATAATTTAATTTTTACTAGCTTTAAAAAATTTCCTGGCAATCATATTGCCTATCACCGAAAGCGACCTACGTTGGCGCTCGATATCGGCATCGTCCTTTAAGTCTGACGTAAGAATATGGCCAAGGTACCTAAACTTGTTTACCACATTAACAGGCCGACCACAGACAGTGACTGATGGAATGTCCTGGGGTCCCTTTCCCGACCTGAATACTAGAAGTTCTGTTTTTTTAGCATTATACATTAGGTTATGAGCCTCAGCATACCCTTCACATATTTTCAGCAACCTTCTAATGCCCTTAATAGAGGGGCTGAGCAGTACCATATTATCAGCATAGCTAAGGTTGTTCACGTAACGATTGCCCAACCTTAAGCCTACGGGGGTCCTGCTCAGCTCCACTATCAAGTCATTGACGTACAAATTAAACAGGTCGGGAGAGGTAAGTCCACCCTGCCTAACACCACATGTCAGTCTAAACTCATCGGACGCAGCACCACCCCACCTTACAGTGTTGGTCTGATTACGATACCAATATCGCATCAGTCCAACCACCCCACTCGGAATGTTTTCCCTTTCCATTTTCTCCCACAGCAGATCATGGTCTAAGGTGTCGAAGGCGTGACTAAGGTCCAGAAAACATGCGTATACGCTTGTTTTCTGGGTTACATAGTGTTTGACGACCTGCTTCAGGGAAAATATCGCCATGTCTGTAGAGACTTCTCTACGGAAGCCAAACTGTCCATCGTCGATTTTTAGTGTCGGAGTCAGCTTCTGATGGATAAGTCGTTCAAGCACCTTGGCCACAATCGTCGCCAGAGAAATAGGCCTATAATTGGACATACACGAGACGTCACCCGTCTTATTCTTCGGTATTGGCACCACTAGCGTGCGAATTAAGCTGGTTGGTAAGTAGCAATGCCGCGCGCAAAGATTGAAAAGGTTCGCCATCACTACGCATATACTCTCGCCTGCATATACCAAGTGCTCAATACTGAGACCATCGTGGCCCGGAGACTTTCCACGCCTCATACTTTTTAAAACCGACTCCACATCCTCTGTCGTGACATGGAAACCCTCCGCGCCACGCCGCACGTCTCCAGTATGTCTGATGGCATTTGAACCTACTTCGAAGTACTGCCTAAACTTATTCGCTATCCCTCTCAAGTCAGTCTCGCCCTCCACACTAACTGGCATGCTACTTCTAGGATTAAGCTGTTTGACCTGTTTCCAGAAACTTACAAAGTTCTTATTTTCGATTTGACGGGACAGTATCTCTAACTTAATTTTTTCCTGATTATTATGTACGTACCTCACAGCAGCCTTAAAATCCTTACGCGCCGCTGACATTTCATCATAATAAAAACCCGACTTAGGTTTACCGAATGTTACCCATTGGCGAAATTTTTGTCTAGCCATTATATGATAATTTCTAACATTATAATTCCAACCAGTAATTTTACTTTGTTTTGAATCCTTACTGCGAAACGTGGACTCTGCCGCCGATTGCAACGTATAAACTATATCACAGTAAAAAGTGTCGATTAAATTAATATGTTTAAAGTCAGTACAATATTCATTATTACATAAAACATTTAAATAGTTACCATTAAAATTTAACATTGATTTAAATTTGTCATTACATAACCTAGAATAATTATCTACTTGCTTATTATCTCTAGCACCCCATACGTATTTCAATGTACTTGTCAGACATTGTGTCATAACCTTAGGCTTAATACAGTCAAATGCAACACACACTGCGAGCGGAAAGTGGTCCGACAGATACGCATCTCGCAACACATGCATATCTCTCACAATGGACTCGGCCGCCGCGGAGACTACACAGTGATCGAGCCACCTGCACGCGCCATTCGCTTCACTTACATAGGTATATGTATTTACATCGAGCAACTTTAGGTCTATGCACGATAGCGAAGCCTCCGCACAATATTCCAGCAGCTCTTTTCCAAACAAGGTACTAGGGTGGGAATTGAAGTCTCCCATAACAAAGACTGACTCAGTTTCACAAGTTTCAATTATCGCACTGATACTGGACAAACAATGAATAAATTCTGGCAAATTATCTTGGCAATCAGTAGGCATGTAAATACTAAACACCAGCACACTACGATCTCCGCGGCACAATTTAACAGCTGCCAAACGTTTGTTATAGCATGGGACTATTTCAGCGCATGGGAATACTGCCTTATCCCATATCAACGCGACTCCACCATACGGTCTTCCCCTTAACATTCCTTGTTCCACGTCTATCGCTGAAACTCCATGAGCAGCGAAACGATCATGAACAGTGTTTAGCAGTCCTAGGTCATGAGGAAAAAGCCATGTTTCCTGCAAGGCGATTAGATGGTAGTCCCTGCAGAACGTCCTAATTTGATCAATTGATCGCTTGAACGATCGGCAGTTATATGATAAAAAATTTACTGCCGTATTATCCATCACCAGTTAGTTAATTTTGCGATTTTGAAGTATCTTTCGGGAATCTTTTGTATGTTCGCTCTCTAAATTTTCTAAATACTATATCCGTAGGCCAAAGCTGGTTACTTTTGTCGCTGAGAAATATATCAATATCTTTCATTAACACAATCACCTTATAGGCATTGAAATCGTTCTCTACGGTATTGATTTTAAAAACCTTTACACTGAGCGTAGTCTTATATTTTATGTAGTTTTCAATGTCTTGTGGTGTAGTATCTTTATGTACCCTTGATATATATAGGGCAGCTGTCCTCTCAATTGCCTTAAAGTTAAACTGAGGCTCCGCTTCTCCGCGTCGATTAGCAATTTTACGCCGCTTATGTTGCACCGTAGTCCAGTCACTATCCGTATGTTTATTCTCACTTGCCTTCCTATTGCTATTTCGTACTGCATCAGCCATTGTCCGCGTTTGCTCATTCACTGTTACGTCAGCTGTATCCTTACTACGCTCTTCATTCATGCGTACGCCCCGCGGGGACCGTGTAGGTATCAGCGTTGCCGCCGTAGGCTCCTCCGTGCCGTCGCTGGCGCACTCCGCGCTCCGCCCGCACTCCGCACCCGCACCCGGTTGTACTACGCTCCCTTCCGCCGTCTCAATAGATATCTGTGTGACGCACTCAACTAGCGCGGTATCACTAGCCACTTTATTCCTTTTTACCCGCCTTCCATTATTCTCATCATTACGATGAGAGTTAGGAGTTGGTAATGAGGGTACGTCTTGACGTGGGGAGTAGTTGTTCATTCCTTTAATCAAACCTTTTATACTGGCGATTTCCGTCTTAATGTTTTCCATTTCAAACAACTGAGTATTTGTTGGAGCAGAACTTGTTTGCAATGTAGCCACCTCTTTTTTCAATAGAGTAATTTCTTTCAAGAAAGTCGTCACATCTATGTTGTCAAACGTTACCGGGGGTAATTTATTTAAGTCTTTGGCTGCAAACACTGGGAGAGAGTCCGGATCCGTGTCCTTTATAATTTTGATGATTTCCTGAATACATTTCTGCTCGCCTCCCTCCTTCCTTCTGACTAGTCGTTTGTTAGGAGCAAGTAATGCGTAAATAATCTGTCTAGCAGTTTCGAGCTCTTCAATGGAGTACGCACTTGTGCAAATTTGGAGGATTGCCGTTTCAGAAAGTGTGTCCACTTTGTTGTTAACGAAAGCCAACACTTCATTCAAAACAACATTACAACTCGTACACTTGTAGACACCATTCATATCACTTTTGTCGCGAGACGAAATATTTTTTGCACTAGACGGTGGCGATCGTATCATCGTAATGCGTGCGTCGCGTACGACGAGCGCGGCTGAAAGTTAGTTTTTTGGCTGCAAATTTTTATTAGACATTTGCGAGTGAAGATATTGTCGAATTCGAGATGTCGCAATGCGTGAATAGGCCCTCAGTATAAGTCGGTTTTTGTGGTAAGGAAGCAGTATGTCAATACAGTTGCGTCAATTTATTGTCATATTTTATCCCCTTGCGCTACGCTTGGCTACCGTGAGCAGGTACATAAAGAGCGAATAACTATGATAATATGGTTGCTATTGACTACGTAATTTGGCAACAATATTCTTTTCTACATAATTATAATGTACTTATGACTAAGCTTTCAATTATGACATCCTCAATAATTCCTACAACAAAGCAATAATTACAGATAATATGACATATGATATGATGTGATACAATATATAAAAATTTAGCATGGGTAACAACTATGTCATCTACACTAGTTCAAACGTTAACGCTTTTTCTACTAAGACCAATAACCATGCAATCTACAACTCACGACAGCCCGCACGTTGATCTCAGTGAGCCGGCGGTGGCGCAGGTCTTGGGCGTGCTCTAGTATGTCCTAGCAATGGTGTAGAATACATCAGTGGCCTTAAAAGGGGAAAATAATCACCAATTCGAGCTTCTTTTTAGCCTGCTTCAAATCCTTTTTGACGCATAAAATGGCTAAAGATGAGATTTGGCTGTGTGAATCAGTTTTTAGGGTAAATTATATCTACTAGATGTTTTGCAAAGATACATTATTGTAATGACGAAAGACTTTTCGATTCTGGAGATACGTCTATACGTGTATTCATCTTCTAATGGTAGGTAACACATTGGCGATACCTCTGGTGTTGCTAACATCTATAGGCAGGGTGACCATATTAGGTGGTCCATTTGCTTGTTTGTATGTGTAAAAATTTTGAACGATTCATATGGGGAAGACATCATAGGCATGATTATTCAAAGTGATAAAGATATAGATCTAAAAATACGGCTTCAGATCCGACCGTTTGTCCCGTGGTTTCGTTTGTCCCGAAACAACACTAGAAAAAATACAAACGAGAGGCTGCTGATCCTCGTGAAAAGTAGATGAATACTTAATGAAAACATTTAAATTTTGAATATGATTGACAATAGAGCAAAGGTAGTTAAAATATACATCCAAAGTTTGTATCCCAAAATATATTAAAAATTACATAATTAATACAATTTAATAGTTTTACTAAGATCTGTGGGCCCAGTGTAAGTTTTTTTCCAGTTTTCCAGTTTACGTGGAAATTAGTATGAAAAAATTTAGTAAGTGGTACGTAAATGAAGTCTTCATACTAATTTCCACGTAAACGCAAACGTGATAGTAGAGTAAAATCGAAGCTAAACTTACACTCAGCCCTCTGAACACAAATAACTGTAAAAAGAACCACCTCTGCCATAAACCTAACATCACCAAACCCACAAAACCACGTACCTTATAATGCCTTTGCTGCGCCCTAGCCGTTTCCGCCGCTTGGTTCGCCCTCGCTATCTCGTCCTGAGCCTCCCTCAGTCTGGTCTCCACCCTGGCCTTGTCTGCCCGAAGCCGGTCGGTCTCGGCCGCGGCCGCCGAGGCCGCTGCCAGGCCGCGGGCGGCCACTTCCCCGGCCATCTCTTGGAGTCGCTTTTCTAGTGACGAGCGCTCTTGCTTCTCGGATTCGAGCTGGCGTTCTAGACGTCTTGGGGAGAGAAGGGAGCGTTTTAGTTGATGTATGTGATCATGCAGACAATTATCATCACAGTCCATAACGGTTCACTGCAGGGCTTGGGCCTCTCCCACGAAAGGGGAAGTTATTGCCATAATTTCCACGCCTGGCAGGCAGATTGAAGTATAACAATGGAAAACGCTGCTACCCATTTTCCAGCATATAGACTCTAGATCGTTTGGTTCGAAAACATTAGTCGCCTTGTACGACACCCACGAGTGTAAGGGGTGGGTGGCTATTCTACTCTGCCGAACACCACACGGCCACGCAGACGCAGCGTGGCCTAACCGCAAAGATACATCGGAACGAGACTATTGGCTTTTTTACTTACGAATCTATGACACGGCGAGAGACTATTGTGTAGTGCTACCCATTAGTAAATACCGCGGCCGCGAGCCGCGACTGTAGGAAAGCCACCTCGCCGCTGCGGCTCGCCGCTAGCTTCTCGAATGGTCTTACCCCCAGCTCATTGGTCCGGCCCCCTGCCCCTCTCCATGGGTCACTATATACCCACTAATAGGCGACTATAGGTCACTAACTTGTTCTCAGCTGTGATCTTAGCCACGTCGTCCCTGGCCGCAGCGAGCGCTCGTTCATTGTCGCTGAGAGCCTCGCGCGAGGCCGCCTCGCGAGCCGCCGCCGCCTCGGCCGCCGCGAGCCGCGACTGTAGGGAAGCCACCTCGCGGCCTCGGCTGGCTGCTAGCTTCTCGAATGATCTGTGAGTGAGACGAGTCCATATACAAGATCGGATAGAAACCACTTCGCGGCCACAGCTCGCCACTACCTTCACGAAAGGTCTGTATGTAATTTACAATTGACCAATGGAAACATCGAATGTGGGTAGCAAACAGCCAGTTTCCCGTATGTTAATCTATTGTTCATTTATCAATTAAAATTTGCCATCCTTATCTTTGGTGAGTTGTAGGACAGAGACGGAGAGTTTTAATCGATGACAAGCGTTTCAGAAACTGGGCGTAAGTTACCGATCAACCCGCTAATCTGTGAACTGACATTTGTCGCACTCGATCCTAGAAAAATAGTATAGACACTGATAATGGAATGCTATTTAAACATGGCGGATATAGTTCCTAATTTCGCCATTTCACAGATAAGTTGGTGGTACTATAGTCAATGTTAAACTGTGATAAAGTTTGTTGAGCACAAATAGTTTCGGCCACCGTCACTGGCGCACTACTACGAAATGGCTGATAATGGATTTGAATTCAATTCAACTGCATCTGCATTTGGGGGGGGACCTGATGACCTGAAATACAGGTTTTTTGCCTAGCTTAGGCATCAGTCTCCTACACTTATTATATCCAAGAAATTAGCATAATGTGAAATCTGCGACATACTTTTATTTATTTATTTGCCAACAGATTTACACTTTTTGGTACATTAAATATTACATGAAAAATAGTAAACACTTAAATGTAAATCCAATAACAGGCAAACTTACGTTCACAGTAGAATCAATCGCTCTTATTTAAAAAATCAATCTATATCTACCACCACTAAAATTCAACAACTAAATAATGATTGTTAGTGTAAATGGCAAGAAGACGTATTTAGTATATTATACAAATATATTTTATATTGTAATAAAGAACAGTGTAGTACAATTTTCGAAGTTACATAGTTTGTTATGTTCCCTGCACAGTCTATAAACTATTTCATACCTACATTCGTTCCGATACTTTTAAGTGCGAGCGGTCTAAAATTAAGTAATCTGGCATTGCGTCTAGGAACTGAGAAAGATACCATGTTCAACAAGTATGGGCAGTCGATTAACCCCCTTACAATTTTAAAAAGAAATATTTACGCCGATTCCTAAAGCGAAACATTAAGTTCCATACAAATTATCTATTTATACAACCTAAATGACAAATAATCGAGCAGACAGCCCACTTAAAAATAGTAGAAAGCATGCTGATACAACACTGTAAGTCTGCGGAGACTGCCTGGATAGGTGTCGCACTAATTTCACCCATTGCAGCCTCCACGCTACTATGCTTGTATGGTTCTGTTTCGGTTTGAAGGACGTAACTACAAGTATTATTAGATGCACAACATTAACACATAATAACAAAAAGAAGAAAGAAAATGCAATGAAATAACATACTTGAATGTAGCCAAGTCAATGGCGGTGCAGTCATGGGAAGCGTTGAATCCAGCACTAGTGTCTTCGTTTTCGTCTGGGGCGACGTATGAGTAACCTAAACCAAGAAATGGAGATTTGTTAAATACAGTTTAGAAATAAAGTTTAAATTTAGTATAAGTGGTACGCCAGAATGAGGTGTTGTCCTTTAGAGGGCACCCAATTCTAAGATCCGTTGCTTGCTAATTTAGTCCTTGGGCAATACAACCTGGACCCCTCTTCAAGGTCTTGAGACAGGCATGCTCCATTCTCGCGCGAGCACGACACCCCCGGACGGCCGAGGACCCCCCACCCGCCACCCCTTACCTAGGAACGGCAGCTGCCCGGCGAAGGGCGGGCGCGGCGGCCCCCCACCCGCCACCCCTTACCTAGGAACGGCAGCTGTCCGGCGAAGGGCGGGCGCGGCGGCCCCCCACCCGCCACCCCTTACCTAGGAACGGCAGCTGTCCGGCGAAGGGCGGGCGCGGCGGCCCCCCACCCGCCACCCCTTACCTAGGAACGGCAGCTGTCCGGCGAAGGGCGGGCGCGGCGGCCCCCCACCCGCCACCCCTTACCTAGGAACGGCAGCTGTCCGGCGAAGGGCGGGCGCGGCGGCCCCCCCCCCGCCACCCCTTACCTAGGAACGGCAGCTGTCCGGCGAAGGGCGGGCGCGGCGGCCCCCCACCCGCCACCCCTTACCTAGGAACGGCAGCTGTCCGGCGAAGGGCGGGCGCGGCGGCCCCCCACCCGCCACCCCTTACCTAGGAACGGCAGCTGTCCGGCGAAGGGCGGGCGCGGCGGCCCCCCACCCGCCACCCCTTACCTAGGAACGGCAGCTGTCCGGCGAAGGGCGGGCGCGCGCGGAAGGGCGCGGCGTCGGGCGGCGGCGGCCCCCCACCGCCACCCCTTACCTAGGAACGGCAGCTGTCCGGCGAAGGGCGGGCGCGCGCGGAAGGGCGCGGCGTCGGGCGGCGGCGGCCCCCCACCGCCACCCCTTACCTAGGAACGGCAGCTGTCCGGCGAAGGGCGGGCGCGCGCGGAAGGGCGCGGCGTCGGGCGGCGGCGGCCCCCCACCGCCACCCCTTACCTAGGAACGGCAGCTGTCCGGCGAAGGGCGGGCGCGCGCGGAAGGGCGCGGCGTCGGGCGGCGGCGGCCCCCCACCGCCACCCCTTACCTAGGAACGGCAGCTGTCCGGCGAAGGGCGGGCGCGCGCGGAAGGGCGCGGCGTCGGGCGGCGGCGGCCCCCCACCGCCACCCCTTACCTAGGAACGGCAGCTGTCCGGCGAAGGGCGGGCGCGCGCGGAAGGGCGCGGCGTCGGGCGGCGGCGGCCCCCCACCGCCACCCCTTACCTAGGAACGGCAGCTGTCCGGCGAAGGGCGGGCGCGCGCGGAAGGGCGCGGCGTCGGGCGGCGGCGGCCCCCCACCGCCACCCCTTACCTAGGAACGGCAGCTGTCCGGCGAAGGGCGGGCGCGCGCGGAAGGGCGCGGCGTCGGGCGGCGGCGGCCCCCCACCGCCACCCCTTACCTAGGAACGGCAGCTGTCCGGCGAAGGGCGGGCGCGCGCGGAAGGGCGCGGCGTCGGGCGGCGGCGGCGCGCGCGGCGGCGGGGCGAAGTGCGACGCGTCCTCCGCCCCGCGCGTGCACGGCACCCACGGCGGCGGCTGAGGAACACCCGTCACTGCATTAGTATCATCATAGCATCTGACCTCGGTGTGCGTGTATAGCAGCCTGGCTATACCTAATCTCGTCCCGAAGGCGAGAAAATATCGTTCTCTCCTGGGGAAGCTATTCCTACCTGATCCCGTATGGAGTGCGGATGCAAGTGTTGCAGTGCGGGGTGCTGTAGTGTGTCGAGGTAGTTGTAGCGGCGGCCCGGCTGCACGCGCAGTAGCCCGCCGACCAAAGTCCGCCAGGAGGTACTCGGCCCGCCCGGGGGGAAAGGTGGCCCGGATTCCGGGTCACGCTCGTATCTGATGGAGAGAGGAACGGTTTAAGCCTTTTATTAAGGTTTAAGAAAGAAAGAGAGAAAATACATTTATTGACACAAACAACAACACCACAAGATTGAAAAAGACAAAAAGAAGGATTTTTGACAATCCACTGATAGCATGTCCAGAAGTTATCTGATATATATCCGTCGGCTTTATTGTAACTGGAGTACGGTCGATGATTCCTTGCAGTGATAAGGCCCTCATTGGCGAATCGGACGGTTATTAAATCCATTCGAATCAATAAATAGGAACATGAATTCGTGTCATCCTTTGTTTGTATGTTCTACATAAGTATTCGGTTACAGCAACTTCTGCCGTAGTCTTCAACGAGTTAACAATGCACCAGGTTACGGTCTTCGGTCAAAATAACCAAAAGCGTTGATGTACACAGAAGTCAGCAAACATTCATATTTTACCTATTTATCAGCTATTTCAACAAAACGAAGAGGTCAGGATCCCCTGGTAGCAGGGTTATGGAGGTCAGATGGCAGTCGCTCCACTGTAATTACCTGACCTGCCAAATCTTGGATCATGGTCAAGGCGGACCCCGGGCCCTCGTGCGCGAGAGCACAACCGGGACATTAACGCCAAGATGATGATCAGCTATTTCAACGTGATAAGGGGCAACTTGGTTTAGTGATAAATACTACGACTCTATACAATAATACCATACCAAATAAGGAAAAAAATGCAACCTAAACTCACTTCTGTATATTGGCAAGTATCTCGGCGATGGAATCCTCATCGCCGTTGGAGAACGGCCGCTTGAGGGTGACCAGCTCGAACGCCACCACGCCCAGCGACCAATAGTCGCACGCCGACTGGAATATCAACATTATGTGACCAACGAGTCGATTTAGCCTACCTATTATAGGAAACTAGCAGTCCCCTGCGGTTTTCACCCGCGCGCAGTTCCAATCTATGTGAACATTAAGCTTTCCTGCAGGACCTTATTCTTGTTCCGGGATGAAAAGTATGTCACTCGGGAGTAATGTAGTTTCCTATTCGTGAAAGAATTTTCAATTTCGCTTCAGTAGTTTTGGAGATTACCCCCAACATAACTCAACTCACAAACTTTTCCTGTTTATAATACAAGTACTACTGGAAATGGGCTTCAGCTAAACAGAATTCGAAGGAAAGCATTTAAACAGAATGCCAGCTGTTAATTAACTAAATGATTGCAGTAGATTGCGCAATCGGGGGCTCTTTGTCTTGTAGCTGTGAACTGCGTCCAAACTGCAATTTTACAGCATGCAAGCAGTTCAAATGTAGTCAGTCTGTTTAGTACTTGAACGTCGACCATTTGTACTATGTACAGATGTTAAACAGTGATTTTGTTTCAACTATTACAAGTAGCCTACTTAGAGCGCCTGCAAAACTAAGGAAACCCTGTGTAAGCAACACTGACTGTGTTGAATTTCCAATTATACTGTAGTATTGATTTCGACACGATAAATTAGGTCATGTGCCCTTAATAGACCTAGTCATTAAAATACTATAACAAAAATATTACCAATTAACAGAGATAGATCACAATAAAAATATTGTTTATGTAAAGTCTCACCACTAACCATATCCAATTAGTACAAGTAAGTAGTATGTGGTTAACATAAAAGCGCGGGAGCCGTTAAAGTAACTACGTAATTTGTAAGTGAATTAGACTTATTGAATAACTTATCATACAAGAATTACCACTCCATATCACTACATCAATCATTTGCATGCCAAAACCATTAACCTCGTACCATTTTTAATCAATCATCAAAATCATGCCTGTTCCGCTATATTTTACCATAACAGCACACACTCATTACAAATTGCAATTGAACACTTCCGTTTCCTTATAAACTCATAATTTCTACAAAAGTGCAAACTGGATTTACACATTGAAATACAGAATTTAATATTTTTTCTATATTTTACGTATTATTACACCTAATTTGCAATTGAGTACTTCCTTTTCCTTATAAACTCATTTCTACAAAACTACAAAACTGGATTTACACATTCATACACAGAATTTAATAATTTTTGTATATCTTTATATATATAATTCTTCTGTGAGTGTGTATGTCACTGAACTTCTCTCAAACGACTGGACCGATTTTGATGAAATTTTTTGTGTGTGTTCAAGGGGATCTGGGAATGGTTTAGATTCACAATTTTGATTAGATTCAATTAGATTCAAAATGGTCCAGAATGTTTTAGCTTATTAAAAAAAGTTTGAAATTTTCAAATTAAAGACGTGTAGACAGGACAACGTCTGTCGGGTCCGCTAGTTTTATTATATATTACACTTCCTACAGAGCCTGGCTTACACAACTATTGCCAGCGGAAATGTTTTGGTCCAACCTGCAACGGTTTTTAGGACGCAAGCCATATTACTTTATTTCGGAGTCCTATTTATTTCATTCTAAGACAGCCAAGTCGAAACCGCGCGCACATACATTTAGTGTTATATATAGATTCCCTATTCAGTAAGTATCATCATAATTGCGCTGTTGTTTTGTCTTCTATATCTACCTATTCATGTCTAAAACAAAGTCGCTTACCGCCGTCTGTCACGTATGTACGATTAGCTCTTTTAAAAACTACGCAACGCATTTTAAAGCGGTTTTTAAGCAAGAAAAAAGGGTAGGTAGGGGTAAAGTAGGTGTAGAGTAGGGTAGGTTAGGAGTAGAGGTAGGGTAATATAGGTAGTGTAGCGGTAAGACGCCACGCGAACGAAATCGCGCGGGGTCCACTAGCTTTCTATAACATACTTTAGTTATGGTTATAAGCGATTTCGACTTGGCTGCCATAGAATAAAATAAATGATTCCCCAAAAGATCATATGGTATTATATGGTTTTCACGAGATTTGGAACACTGTATAAAATTTAGCGACGTTCTTTATAATTGTAAATTAGAATAAATAATTGTGCAAATTATTAATATTTACTGATCTTCTATTTATTCTGAATCACGTTATAGAAATGTAAGACCGCGTTAAGGAAGAGCCTATCCCGACACAGACAAATAATACTTGTCTACTGGGAGTGTTCAACCTATGTACTCACTACAAATGTTGATTTAAGAAATAAATTATTCATTATTATTATTTATTATTCCTAAAGTAATTTTTTGGATCTAATTTAGAAGAAACTCTACATTGTAAAAACTTAATGTTTTAAACTTCATAAAAATTGAGGATAAATAATATGTGCAAATCCAGATATATGAGATGGTTTGTGATCAAAAACTTGCGACCATCTCAACTTAGAATAACATACCCGCATTTAGCAACGCAGCACCGTCAAAATATACGCACGTAGCTCATCTTACGCGCTTATTACATTTGTCTTAATTTAGTCGTCTAAATTCTGTAGCAAAAAGCATGGGAGCAAATCAAAAGGCGTGATACAAAAATGGACAATACTTTGACTTGCACTCATGCCGTTTGTGTCTAAATTGAGAGGACTGAATTTAGTCAAATGTAATAATCGAATTACAGAGGTTAAAGTGAGTGCCTCTTGATATTCAGTATGCTTAATTACAGCAGCACTAATATCTGTAGTACGCGGTAGCTTTCCGTGCTACGCATTATCAACGAAATGCGATTCAAAAGCAGGGTCTGTCTGTCTATTCCCGATACCAAAACCCGTTTACAGTGGCTTTCCACATGGTGCTTTAGAGGTCAAACCCTCGCTCAATCTGTCTATTCCCGTTACCAAAACCCCTCCCAGTGCCTTCCCAGGTGCTTTAGAGGTCAAACCGGCTGCGTGGCCAAACGCGGGCGGTGCAAAGCGTGTCGTGCGAACCCACAATGGCCGTGGCGGTGGGCGAGAGGCCTCGCGCCTGGCAGTACTGGAGACACACAGAGTGGCGCGCCGCGCACGCCGCCGCTGCCAGCAACTCGGGTGCCACGTAGTCGGGCGTCCCCACCGCGGTGCCGGCGCAACTGCCGCCCTCCGACAGCCGGGACACGGACCCGAAGTCGCCCAGTTTCACGTGGCCGCATCTGTGGCAAACGATAGATGTGTAAATGTCGAATCTAGTGGGATTGTTAATGTCTGTGGAATAGACTGGCAGCTGTGAAAACCGAGAAATTTGTATCCTATAATTTTTTTATATGACATAATTTAGAATACTGTGCTTCCTAAAGCGCGGAACGCATGGTCGAGGCATTAACAGCAATGTTTCAATAGTTTCATAAAGAAAAAATGAGACCTTGCTCTAAACTGCTGCAAACATCTTATAAACAAGGCAAATGGGGAGAGCCAACGATGAACTATTGAACAGGCTGACGACGACGAAAGACAATACAGAGTACTAACAAACCGAAAGTATATATTTGCAACGCTCACCTATCCAGCAACACATTGTGCGGCTTCACATCCCGATGGACGAACCCCATCGCGTGCAAGGTCTTCAGCGCGTGAGCCACCTCCGCCACGTAGAAGGCGGCGTCGCGCTCCGCCAACGGGTGGTTGCGGCGCGCCAACAGCCCGGCCAGGTCCCCACCGCAGCAGAGCTCCATGACCAGGTATAGCGTGCTGCTGTCCTGGAGTGGCAGGCAATTTCCTCGTCAATATTGTGGAAAAGTTGTTGATTATGTAATCTCCCATCAAACGTCAAGAAAACTATGAGAAAGCAAAGGGATAATTGAAGAAGCTAATCCAGGTAGACATGTAAATTGGATAGGGCGCATGGAATGCACCATTATCATCATGAATAATCATCTTGCCTTATTGGATGGGTACTATTATTACAGGGCTTTTATTACACTGGTTGAGTCAGCAACCTTAAAATTAAAAGCAAGCCTGAAGTTATGTGAGCCACATGAGTTGAAGGCATACAGGAAACAATTATATGAATCATAACAAGAGAGTGGTTGGCTTTCATACTGGCCATTTTTATTTTTGATGCATAACTGTTCCTGACCTTTGTTCAATACTTCTGGTTTTAGATAAACACTTTTTACCAAATAATCAACAACCTATAATATTATTGTTAATTGCTCACCAGCAATTCGAAATTGTGTTGTATGTCAATACAAAATACCTATACAATTTAAAAATGAGAAATATAAAAATGTTCACAAAGCAAGTGACTTTTAAACATGAATCCTTTACTTCAGTCCATAAGTATACCACAAACCTGGAAAGCATACTGCAGGTGTGGTATCCAGGGGCTGCGGGCAAGTGCAAGGACATCTCTTTCATCCTCCGGGGCGCCTGCTTCGCGACGTCGTACCTGCTCTTTCTTTATCGTCTTCAAAGCATACACATCACTTGTGTGTTTTTCACGTACCATCTGAGATAAAACATAGCAATAAGTTTTTTAGGCAGGTCAGTCTTACTAATACTGTACCGATAGTACAGCTGGCTTATGTAGTTTATGGAACTTCTGTATTCTTGCAACAGACTATACATACATGAACTTCTCCAAAATGTCCCCTTCCAATGGTTTGCAGAATGTCAAAGTCAGAAAGGCAGACACGAGCACGTCGCAACTCAGCCAGAGTGCTTCTATCTGTAAGTATTAAATTTTTTAAATTTCAACAGTTTTCTTATCATCCACCTGCCCTATGTGGGGGCAGTATATATTATTTTAACATTTACTGGTTGAAAATGTTGTCCATGTGTTAAGAATTTTACCTACCCTTTGAGACAAGCATATTTCAATAGATTTTACTTATCTAACATAAAAAAAAACAATTGCTGTTCATTAGTGTAGCTAAAAGTCAAGAATGGCTTTACCTAATTGAATATTATTTTTGTTTTGTTTGCTATAATGCAGGGGTGGTTTGTATGCATAACAAGGGTAGCTGGGGTAGGGTAGATGTAGGGTAGGTGAATGGTGGGAGTAGGGATAGAGTAAGGTAGGTTAGGGTAGTGGTAGGGTAAAGGTATGATAGATAGGGTAGGGGTAGAGTAGGGATAAGGTTTGTGGTGATCTATGGCCATTGGTTACTATGGAAATAACAAGAAGAAACTAGGCAGATGTAATATGTATAATTTTAAAGTTAATTAAAGCCTTATATTTACAGGCTCTCTCTCATTTCAATTTAATTAACTTTAAGCCCTTTTAAAATGTTTATTTTTCTAAAACCGGACAAACTCGAGATTGATCCCACGTCTGGACAAGACCAGACGTCTCAATGGATGCATTGGCTCAGAATTTTCCAAAACTTCCTCGAAGAGTCTGCGCAAGTTGATGAAAAAGGAGTTCAAACGATGACTGACTCTTTTAAATTGAAACTCCTGACCAACTATATATCGCCAAATATTTAAGAGTGCATATCGGATTGTTCCACATACGCGTCTGCTGTAGAGATTCTTAACGGGATGTTCGTAAAACCAAAAAGCATCATATTTGCCAAGCATAAGTTGGCTACGCGAACGCAAGAATCAGGAGAAACGATTGATTTATGTACAAACCCTCAAACGTTTAGCGAAAGACTGTGACTTTAGGGATGTATCCTCCGCACAGAATGAGAAGGACTCAATTAGAGGAGCGTTCATTGCTGGTCTCCGTTCTTCAGTAATACGACAACGTCTGCTAGAAAATTTGACAATATCATTAGATGACGCGCATAAGTTCGCACGCACTCTGGAAACAGCTCAAATTCAGGCTGAAAACTACTTACAAACTGGTATATCAGCTCAAAGTGAGCCTCAAACCCCCAGCCTCTAATTGCAGCTTCTAGCTCTAGTAACAGCAGTTCCTGCTACTTTTGCGGCAATGCTCGTCACCCGAGAAGATTATGTATTGTAAGATAAAAACTCAGAATATGGCTGTAGTTACTGACTCTCATAATGTGCAGACCACTTTAGATACGCCTTGTGTTTTACTGGCCGCTACCGGTCTTCACAGACGTACCGTCTCAGTCAGTTCCTTTGCGAGCCATGATTGATACTGGGAGTACGGCTAGTTTTATTAATGAAAATGTAGTACATAAAAACAACTTAACTACTCAACCATGGAAGCAAAAAATCTCGATGGCTACATCCTCATTAACTTCTGAAATAAAATCTGCATGCATGACTACTATAGAGATAAAAAAATTGAATTTGGTACGAGTACTACTGAGAGTCATGAAGGATCTATGTACAGATGTAATATTAAGACATGATGTCCTCGAGAGATACTCATCACTAGAAATAAAGTTTAATGGCTCGAAACCTCCATTGCGGCAATGCGCTTTAAACGAAGCTAACATTGAATTGCGATAAGATCGCGGGAGTATTCATAGATGATTTGAAATTTATTGAATCTCAAATAAAAGACCTTCTGGCTAATGGAATTATAGAAGAAAGCTCATCGCCATGGCAAGCTCAGTGATTATTCACAAACGATCAACAGATTTACTAATTTGGATGCTTATCCTTTACCTAATATGGAGTCACTGGTGGCAAAGATCTCACGATATAGATACATTTAAAGTCAGCGTATCATCAAATACCCATTCTAGACGAGAATAAACCGTTCACTGCCTTCGTTCGAAGCGTGTGGAAATTTATATAAATTTAAGAGAATTCCATTTCCATGTAATTGTAACTGTTATTGTGTCGTGGTGTGCTATGTGTAATAAATGTATTTTCTTTCTTTCTTTCTTTCTTTCCATTTGGGGTAACAAACGGAGTGGCATGCTTCCAGAGAACTATTGATTCCATCATTCGCAAATCAAATCTCGAAGGTGTATATCCGTATCTAGATGATATAACGGTGTGTGGTGAAGATGAGAAGGATCATGAAGATAAACTTATGAGGTTTTTAACGGTGGCAGAAAGTTATAACTTAACCATTAATAGAGATAAAAGTAAATTTTCTCTTAAAGAAATAAATATTCTCGGTTATAATATTTGTAACGGCGTAGTAAAGCCTGATCCCGAACGCCTACGGGCCTTTCTTAATATGCTGTTCCTAATGATTCAGCATCTCTCAGACGGGCTATCGGGCTATTCGCTCACTATTCAAAATGGATACCGCATTTTTCACATAGGCTACATCCTTTATCATCTGTAGATCGATTTCCTTCGAATGATCGACAAATATCTACTTACGAAGAGTTAAAGAAAATAATTTCCGTATCATCACTCGCTGCTGAGTGCCTCTGATGTGTCTATCGGAGCATCATTGACTCAGAATGGTCGACCAATAGCTTTCTTTTCGCGAAACTTGAATGATAGTGAAAAGAAATATCCGACTATAGAAAAAGAGTCTTGTGCCATTATAGTAAGTTTAAAGAAATGGCGTCACTATTTACTAGGTCGACACTTTTATCTTATGACTGACCAGAAGTCCGTTGCATATATGTTACGTGGTCATGTAAGCAAAATTAAAAATGAGAAATTTCAGAGATGGAGACTTGAACTCTCAAATTATAATTTTGATGTTAAATGTCGTCCAGGGACTGAGAATGTAGTTGCAGGGCATCTGCAACTCCATTCTAGGCAAGTCTGTGCCGTGACCGTTGCTGAAAGTCTGACTTCTTTGCACCAATCACTATGCCATCCTGGAGTAACGCGGCTGACACATTGGGTGAGAACCAAAAACCTACCCTATTCCGTTGAAGACATTAGAGGAGTAGTTAGAGCGTGCCCAATCTGTGCAGAGGTTAAACCTAGATATTTGCGACATACTGGAACTCTTATAAAGGCAACAGTTCCGTTTGAAAGACTGGCACTAGATTTAAAGGGCCCTCTCCCATCGAAAGGGACAATTAAATATTTGTTAACCATTATTGATGAATATACATTATTATTATTAATATACACTAGCAGCTCCAAGCTGATGCGTGTATATCACAATATTTAGTTCTTGTAATGTCTATCCAGTCTATTTTTAAAACAGTTTACCTTGAAGCACTGATCACTGATTCCGGCAATTCATTCCATGCACTGACAACATTATTTGGCAAAAAGTTGTGTCTGGGGTTACTGGTTTCCTGTGATCTTGACAATTTCAGTGATGACACACATGATCACATGATTTCCATTCGCATATGCCTGCCCAGATACAAGCTCAAGGATTGTCATTGATAAGCTCACTGAAGTATTTGGGATGCCGTCCTATATACACACAGATCGTGGTGCCTCATTTTTGTCAAAAGAAGTCAATGACTTTCTAAAAGAGAAAGGATGGATAGGATAGGACAATCCGGCTGGAAATGGACAGATAGAGCGACTTAATGGTACATTATGGCAAACAATCAGACTCGCTCTAAAAACACGTAAGCTTTCTATTGAGTCCTGTAGGCCTAGCACAAGTTACTCTCGCGCGCGATAAGCGAGAAAAAGCGCGACATAGGTATTACTATCTCTTTCATCTTAGTATTGAGAGAAAGAGACAAACGCTCTCTCGCGGCGCGAACTTTATCGCGGACATACTTGTGCTAGGGCCACTGGGAGACTGTTCTAGTTCAGGCTCTTCATTGCATCCGTTCACTGTTATGTACTGCCACAAATGTGTCACCGCATAAGCGTATGTTTAAACATTCTCGAAGATCGTCTCATGGACAATCAATGCCCTCATGGCTACAAGCGGTCAATAAAGCTCTAATGAAGAAAATGGTAAAGGCTACTAAGTATGAGGATTTGGTGGAAGAAGTTGATATTATGCGCCCCAATCCTCAATATTCTTATGAACGCCTTGGAGAAGGAAGGGAAAGATTTGTGTCAAATAGGCATTTAGCTCCAAGAGGAGATCAGCCGGATCTGGTGGATGAACCATCCACTATTAGGGACCGGGTTTCTGTAAATGAAGATCTTGACTCTAGCTCCACAGATCAACCTGACACAGGGTTGACACCTTTAAGAAGGTCCACTCGCCTTAAGAATCCTCCAAGTTATCTGGAGGATTACGTTTCCTAAAGTGGGGAAAAATGTGGTGATCTATGGTCATTGGTTACTATGGAAATAACAACAAGAAACTAGACAGTTGTAATATGTATAATTTTAAAGTTAATTAACCCTTTCCCCGCCAAGAGTTTTCGTCAAAAACTTTCACCACACGCCACGACAATAAAATATAAACTGTCTGAAAACTGTATGCATGTGTCGTCAGGTACTATAACGATAAAAAAAATAGAGTTAAATTGGTAAGATTTATTTGTCTGATATAATCGACATTGGCGGCGAGGGCACGAAACTTAAACGTCTGATATATCAGACTTTGGCGCTGAAAAGGTACATTTACAGGCTCTCTCTCATTTCAAGGTTGTTAAAGGGCGTAAGACACCTAACGCAGTCCCTTTTCTTTTTAAAAATTGGATTACATTCAGTTTAAAAAAATCTAATTATCTATGCAAGTAAAGCCTCTTGCATAAAGCAACATGGCACAAATATAACATTTAATAACAAAATAATAATTAAAGTTACATACTACTACTAGTAAGTTACTACTTAGTTATACTTGTATATTTATCATCATCATCATCTCAGCTTTTACACAGGTTAATGCCATAGTCTGTTTTCCTACTTTTCTTCCTTCATTTCGTCCGGTCTCCAGCATCTTCACATCATAGGCCATTGGCTCTCAAATCAGACTCAGTGATGTCAATCCATATCTTTCATGAGTATTTGCATAATAAATTTTAAAAATCTCTAATGATTTAATGTAACCCGAACAACACTTATGAACATTTAATGCAATGTGTTTTGTACTAAATGTACATACTCCAATCAACAGTAGTTAACTTTTTTATCACTGCTATAAAATGTGAGCAGATGTTTAAAGTTCAATGACAGGAACCACATTCCATTGATGCTTGATATTCTAAGGATGTGAAGGAGCAAGGAATACATCCAACTTCAGTAATAATTAAAAAATAATTACGTTATAAGTCTGCAATGTTGATTAAAGTTGAACGATTTCAGTGATGATTAGTATCTACAAAATCACGGCGCGAAAATAAAAAATACTATGGAAACAAATACAATACCTGCAGTTATTAGTAGGATCAGAAGATAATCCTACTTCTTAACGGATATTTATGAAAAGAACAAGGTATAATAAAGGATTGAAATGGAAACTGAATGAAGAATTGTCGACTGAGTCAGGTATTTGGGGTAGGTACCTACCGTACGAGGGAGTACTTAATCTGAACTTACATTTATCCACGAATGCTTTTACGAGTTCGTCGCACTTTTTAACAGGATCATCATTGCACTCATCATATAAAACTGTTAGGGCATCTAGCAAGGCCTCGCGGTCTATTGTCTTCTTCAATTTGCTAGTCGCAGCGTTTACTTTACCCAATATCTGTCTGTTTAGACGGGTAATGCGTGCAGCGATTGCTTCTTTTGATGGCTCCATACTTGAACACAATATTGCTTCCTAGTTTTAGTCACGAATATCCATTCTTTGTTTATATTATTTAGAAATTATTCGTCAAAAATCAACACAGCCTGCAGCTTGTGTTGTTGCCGTTATTTTGAAAATCGAAATTCGAAGTTTCAAACTGACAATAGGTATGCAAGTATTGCCAGAATAAAAAAACATTTATTGCAAAGCGTAGACAATTTTTATTTGGTATCGCTACTCCACAAAAGATGTCGCTTAAAGTACATGATGGATTCCATGGTGATCCAATAGATGGCGCTATTGTGTTGGTCATGGAAAAAGAAAAATAGTGAGATAGTGAACATAGAAAAATATAGTAAGTATGATGGAGTGGCGTGATGGTGGCACAATTCACTGTGGTATGGTCACAGCATGGTACATGGTACTCCTGGCGGAGGATATGGTGACGGCCACGTGAGGGCCTGCTGCTCCCAGATGGTATGGTATTATTAACGTTAACCCTTCTCACCTATAGAAAGTGTGGACTAAGTGCTTATCGCAAAGTAAACAATTTATATGATTTTTTGTTGCAGATAAGTTTACCTTTATTATCTAATATATAAAATTATCGTGTCACAGTTTTCGTTGCCATACTCCTCCGAAACGGCTTGACCGATTTTGATGAAATTTTTTGTGCTTATGGGTTTTGTGGTATCTATGAGAATCGGCCAACATCTATTTTTCATCCCCCTAAATGTTAGGGGTAGTCCACCCCTAATTTTTTATTTTATTTTTTAGACGTAGGTGTAGGGTAGGTGTAGGGTAGGTGTAGGGTAGGTGTAGGGTGTAGGTGTAATTTTTTTTTTTTTATTATTTATATGGCAAAACAACGTTTGCCGGGTCAGCTAGTTAAAGATAAAAGAAAAATAAGCTAACTGTGGGCCTTATAAGAAAGTTCACTGTTACCCAAAGGGCAATGAAAAGAGCTATGCTCGGAGTTTCTTTGCGCGATCGAGTCAGAAATGAGGAGATCCGCAAGCGAACCAAGGTCACCGACGTAGCTCTAAGGATTGCCAGACTGAAGTGGCAGTGGGCAGGGCACATAGCTCGAAGAACAGATGGCCGATGGGGCAGTAAAGTTCTCGAGTGGCGACCACGTACTAAAAGACGCAGCGAGGGTAGGCCTTCTACAAGGTGGACCGAGCCCCTGGTAAGGATCGCAGGTACCAGCTGGATCCGGAAGACACAGGACCGGCCACCGTGGAGATCTCTGAGGGAGGCCTATACCTAGCAGTGGGCGTCTTCTGGCTGGTATGATGATTAAAGATAAAATTTGTTTTGGTTAAACCAAGAAGTAAGTACCTAAGCCAACGTCGTCGTCATCATCGTCGTCCTAGTCCTTATCCCGGCATCTGCTAGGGTCCGCTTCATAGTTTTTTTTCCTGATACGTGTACCCATTTTTCACACGCAACACGTGACCAAACCAGCTCAGGCGATCCTTCTCTAACACCCGGTTTCTGAAACGCTTGTCAAATCATTGATTAGCTAACAGACTGTCACATTTAACAAGCTGTTAAATCACTGTGGGTTTCTGAAAGGCCAATCAATCTATTGTTAGCTAATCGACCATTAACAAGAGATTAATTTTTTCGTCTGGCTACCCCTGCTAAAATCAGTCACATTCATTCACTCATGTATGTTTTGTTTCTGTCTAACGCATTGATTTGTCTCTGTCCCTAGCGGCCTTTTGATAGCGGCGGGATATTCAACTTTTAGATTAAACTGATAGCGATTGTATAGTTTTCGTGTAAAATCGAATATTATCAAAAATTATATACAGAGCGAGAAAAGAGAAATTATAACAATATTTATGTTACAGGGTCACGGGTTCCAGTGGATCAGTAATCCCATCATTATCATCTTTAGGCAGTTAGGTGGGTCCCGGTCCACTGCTGAATACAGGCCTCCCACGGCCTACACTCTGGTCGACTCTGTTATCTTGCATCCATCGGCTCCCTAGGACCTTAAAGAGGTCGTCCGTCCATCTCTTGGGAGGCCATCCAGAGAAAGCCACTCAACAACATCCGCCCCATCGGCTATCGATTCTGTGAGTTTCTCCCAATGATCCCATTAGTTAAATCCTGGTTCAAGTCCTGGACATGTCCGTGGTTCAGGTCCTGGTCCTGGTTCAGGTCCATGTCCTTGCCCCGAACGAGGTCCTGGTCCAGCTAATGTTTATGGTATATGTGCTGGCACTGGTCTAGGTCCTGGTTCTGGTTCAAGCTCAAATTGTGATCAAGGTTGCAGTTTTGGTCATGATCCTGGACCAGAACCTGGACCCTAGACCTGGACTTTGTCTTGGACCAAAACTAGGACCTGGCCCAGGGCCAGGACCAAGACCTAGACCAAGAAAATCGGATATAATTTCTTTTGACAATCGGTTAATTGGTCGATTTTCGCCAATTAAAATAACAAGGCGATAACATACAGTTAACATGAGAAAAAGCTTTCCGGAAACCCAAAATTACATTAATCAGCCGTTAATTGGAGATTTGACAATCCGTTGACAAGCTGTTAACAAGCCGTCAATTAACCCTTTCAGAAACCCAAACTGCATTTAATTAGTGTTTAACAAGCTGTTACGTAATTTTTGCGTTGACAAGCGTTTCAGAAACCGGGTGTAAAAGTTGTAGAAAATGAAAAATCCTATCCAATGACATGTCGCTGAACGTTATTGGTCATATAGGCCGATTTGTTTAGTACAAAATGAAGTTTGCCTTAATTAACCAAAACATTTTTCTCACAGCGATTCGAGAATAGTCGCTTTAGTAAAAGTTGTAGAGAATTAAAAATCCTTTCCAATGACATATCGCTCAACGTTATTAACGACCTCTTTTTCATAGAATGTGTCCGCCGCTACGTGTTGGCCGCTATAACAACGAATTTTCCACTACAAAACTAAATTTACTTTAATTGACCATAACTTTTTCTCACAGCGATTTGAGAGATAACTCTAGTATTAAAAGTTGTAGAAAAAGAAAAATCCTATCCAATGACATTATGCTTAACATTATTGGTTATACATATAGGCTGGGGTCCATACATTTCAGCCGGTCCTCCTTTCAACTATGTATTTCAAAGTAAGTTTCAAAGATACACCCATTCGCCCAAATGTCTTTTCCCACAAGTGTCTTTCGCGAAAAGATATCAGATCCATTTGACCGTGTTCAAAGTCGGTCGGCCCGCGTTATTGTCAACGACGAGTCTACACCTAGGTTTGACAATCTGGCTTTGCGAAAACACTTTGCTTTATTGTGCATACTATTATCTATCTATTCAAGTGCAGAAATAAGCCTACTCCTACCTCAAAACACGGAATGATATAATCTCATAGGCCGGCAACGGCGGTATATAACTCATTCGCCTCTTTTCGCGTGATGTAATGACGACCGACTTATGACCCGATGGCGAATCTGATTCTTCCTACAAATTCGCGGCACCGTGTGCAGGTGCCAATCAAAGAGGATATAATCCGGTCGGTCGGATATAAGTATAGCCTCCTTTGTAAGATGAAGGAGGCTATGATATAAGGATCGGTATAATTAGACCACGCTATGTCCAAACCGCTTTTAAAAAAAATCTCAGAATGGCAACTTATGCCATGTCTTTTATCCGTCATAGAACGTCATTCATAAAAGTCATAACAAAGAATTTGACTGAATTGAAAAATGTTATTAAGGCGATTTTCACATTGGAACGCAGCACCTTACGGTGCTGCGGAAAACGCATCCACGCGCGTGGCTGCGGATCCGCATCACCATACGTTTCCATAGATGACTCCAGAATTGCATTTCCATAAATCACTCTAGTGTTACTAGATTGGGCCATTTATTCATCATTCTGGCGAAATTTAAAAAGATGTGTAATTTTTATATTGTTTATACACAATAAAAAATGTAGGTATTCTCCAAATTGTTATAATCTTTTCATAAAATTATATTATTTAGGCGAAAAATAATTTTAGAGCTGAGTAACGGAACACCTATCTGACAATCCTGGAGACTATTTACTTTATCTGTTATAATAATTTATCTCTATTATAATATTTTTTAACGCCCGACAAAAAAGAGGGGTGTGGAGTATGTATGTATGTATGTAAACTCTTTATTGCATTAAATACCTTACCTTAAAGAACTATATAACAAAGTGATATAAAATACATTGCAAAGGCGGGCTTATCCCACAATGGGATTTCTTACAGCTAACCTTAGATAAGCTGAAAGGAGCTTTAACGAGCGGTGGAGGCAACAATGAGTACCTATACAATTAACGTACTAAGTAAATTGACTTAACCTAAATACATATATTTAAATAACTATGCCTACACTATACAATAATAAATACTATAAATATATATTTATTATACATATAACAAATAATGCTCTATTCATAGCCGAGGAGGTGTTTTTTCACAAGTTCCTTGAAGGAACATAACGTGCGAGCATTCTGAACGTCTTCCGGTAGTGCGTTCCACAGACGCGCAGCTAATACTCGGAACGACTTTCCGTAACCAGCTGAGATGTAAGCAGGAATTTCAAGCTGAAGTTCCTTGCGGGGGCGTAGTCGGGGATTAGCGGGCGGACAGAAATTAAACATTTCGCGTTTGACGGTTTGGAGTTTGACGTGTGTGTCTGTGGTTTTGTGTATCGCACTGATGGACCGATTTGGATGCGATTTTCTCTATTTGAAAGCCTGTTTAATCAAGATGGTTAAAGAACCAACTTAGCTTTTTTCATTAAAATCGGTTTAGTCGTTTAGAAAATATTTGAGTATATGTAGCTTTAATCGGGAGTTATCCGGATTTTTGTCAGTTAGGTTCGTGGCTCATCATCTGGCTATCATTGTGGCTATCATCGTGGCTCGCTTGCTCGTTAATCTGATAACCTCTCTCTAATAAAAAAAACTTTGAGAAGCACACTACATCACTACACTGTCACTGGTAAACCCCGACACGTCTTTTGCTCGAGAAGTAACAAACGCCGAAAACTGCGGACGTGGAGATCGTAGGTACCACAATTATATTGGTTCTGTAGGAAGTGGTAGCAAAGAGGCGGTCAAGGTTAAAGCAACTTGGCACGTTCACGTTACATTTGTAGGTATCAATATTAATAGGGAGCGTCGGTGGCCGAGTGGTTACGGTATCCGACGCGTAAGCGAGAGATACCATGTTCGAATCCCACTTCGGCCATGTACCAATGACTGTTTTCTGAGTTTGTTGATCACTAACCAATGCTGTTACAATGAGGGACAACATCGTGATGAAATTTGCACATTCAGGCGACTGAATGTGTAATCATGACCCAATCTTTCAAGAGGGGTAGGGCATAGCGGGGTATCCCGTTCGAATTGGAGCCGCCCGACTGGGGAAGTACCTGCACCTTACAGAATACCGCAGCTAAACAATACTCTTTTAAATAGTATTGTGTTTCTGCCGGCGAGTAAGGTCTCCATTGCTCCATGGGGTGGAGGGGCATTTGCCTTTTTGCTGCCAGAGCAACCTGTTATAGAGGTGAACAACGCATTGGCGATACACTTGGTGTCGCTAATGTCTATAGGCAGTGGTGACCACATTCTATAAGGTGGCCTGCTTGCCTGTTTACCTACCGTATGATCGTATGATATAAAAAAATCTTGTTTGGTTCCCCTGTTAACAGGGTCACTGAGGCCAGACGGCAGTTGGTCCACTGTAATTACCTGATCTGTCAATTTCTGGACCATGGTCACGGGCAGTCGTACGCGAGAACATAATAAGGACATAAACGCCAAGATGATTATTTGTATAAGTAGGATACAATATCGTATTCGCTCTATTTTTTCCAATATCTTATTCTCTATCTCCAGTTTAATTTGTATGTTATTTGAGTGCTTCACTGTCCACTTCAGAACCGTGTCCATGACCGCGAAAAATTACCAACTGTTTCCGAAGGATGATCTTTTTCTCCAGCCAAGCAGCACTCTTGCTTTTTACAGTTACGGAGCCCGCGTCATTGCTGTCTTCCAGTTTGAAAGATAAGTTAGCCAAAAGCATTTGCGGATTGGTTTAATGTGTTGAAACGAATTATATTTGAATTTGTAGTAGGGCCAAGGCAACGATCTATCATCAGAAAATGGATATAGGTAGGTACCATATCCCGATATGATATATGATGACTTGCAGCCCAATGGTTAAGGTGTCCGACTCGTAAGGGAGAGGTACGGGGTTCGAATCCCAGTACTGCCATGTACCAATTTTTCTGAGTTATGTACGTTAACTGAATACTAACCATTACGGTGAGGGAAAACATCGTGATGAAACATTCATGCGACTGGATGTGTAACCGTGATCCAATACGCTCAGGTTCCCCAGCTAACAGGAGGTCAGATATTAGCAGTCGCTCCACTGTAATTACCAAATTACGTGGAGTGAAATCTGTCATATTCTGGATCATGGCCAAGGCGGACCATAGGCCCATTCGGGACGATTGATGATTATGATATGATATTTTTTCCCTATATGGTTTAAGATGGTCGCCCAAGTATCGCTTTAGATGTTATTAAACAGTTGTCACGACGCAGGAGTTGACCTCTCCTCACTTTCATATTATTTATACGTTGCCGCAATATTTTTTGTAGGACGTTTTTTTATATTAAATAAGACAGGCATTTGACCGCAATCTCACCTGTTGGTAAGTGATGATGCGGCCGAAGATGGAGCATGCCCGTCTAGGAACAGCCTATTTACTCTAGCCTTGAAGGCATCCAGATTATATTGATCAAGAAACACACGCGCAGGTAACGCGTTCCACTCCTTAGCCGTACGCATTATAAAAGTTGAGCCAAAGCGTCTCGTGCGGATAGCTGGAAGATCCACATACGATCTACATAAGGATGAAGCGCTTGCCCGGATCGAGTCTCCCGATGGCTAAAATATTATCCCCATTTTTAGGGTAACTTAATTCATTTTCTGCTGTTTCCGTCGCCGAATACTGGGCGAATAAAGTATAAGTGAGAGTTTAGTCCATCGACTCGATAAGAAGAAGAAGAAGGGTAACTTAATAAATCAAGGAACCCTCATAGTCTCGTGATGTCCGTCTGTGCGACCATCTATCCTAGGTTTTATTTCAAAAGTATTGGTACTGGAAATCTGAAATTTAGTACAGTTACACATTTTAATCGCGCCGACACAGTTGTATAATAAATCTTATTTATATTTATAAAAAGAAACGACATTAATATATCTGTAATAATATCATATTTAGTGACATTAGACTTTGACAACATTTTTAAAAGGTTAATTTATAAGAATTAGTGCTATATTCGACGAAAACAAACGTGAATCATCATAATCATCCGTGCGGTCAATCCCGTTTTCACAAACACCAAAAACAAAACAAACAATCAATTTAGGTAGGTACTGTTAGTATATGTGTTCTGGAAGGTTTTTAGGATGGGTTCTTATGTGAACGGGGCTCTAGTGGGTTTATGTTAGGCAGGTTGGGCCGTTGGGTGTAAGCTTTATTTGGGCTGTGGGGCCAGCATTCTGATAGGTTTAGGTGATACCTAGGTATTGGCTCCAGGGGGTTTACCATGAGCTCTTATAGCAGGACCTAAACAGAGACAAACTTATGTGACACGTATAGCGTTGTCTCGTTCTAATACAGGGCAGTTTTGATTAGGTACTGCTCATAAGAGCTCATGGTACGCCCCCTGAGTCCATTTACCGGGGTGTACGCACTCGTTTGGTGTGATTGCATTTTGGCCAGGTAGATTTGGTCATGCTGGGGGTCAGAATCTCTATTGGCTGCCATATTGAACACATATACATATATATAGCACTAGATATAAATTCCAAATGTAGGTATTCTGTTTTACATTGTAGTTTGTTTTGATCGAGATCCGTCGCAATTCTTTAATAGCTATAGGTTATAATGCTCGTTAAAAACATCGTAATTTAATAAAATATTAATCATCTTGGCGTTAATGTCCCGGTTGTGCTCTCGCGCACGAGGGCCTGGGGTCCGCCGTGACCATGATCCAGGATTTGGCAGGTCAGGTAATTACAAAGGAGCGATTGCCATCTGACCTCCATGACCCTGCTACCAGGGGAACCTGACCAGATTAGATCATGGTTACACATCCAGTCGCCTGAATGTGCAGGTTTCATCACGATGTTTTCCTTACCGTAAGAGCATCGGTTAGTATTCAACTAATGTACATAACTCAGAAAACAGTCATTGGTACATGGCTGGAGCGGGATTCGAACCCGGGACCTCTGGCTTACGAGTCAGGTACTCTAACCGTTCGGCCACCGACGCTCTCTTAATGTGTATTACTTTATTGTCTGTCATGTTTGCGTTGTTTGAGCTTTCCTACGCCATTGGAACGGTGCTGGTTCACGGAAGAGCCGATGTGCATCCTATAGGTACCTATGAAGGGTGATAATCAGACCCATCATATTACAGGCCTATAAGAGCGATAACCTACTTGCTCTCTCATGTGATGGAGCGAGTTTTCAATACTCAGCCTTGGATTACCTCAGCCGTCGAAACGTCTAAATAGTCAACGCGACTGACTATTCGAACGTGTAACTTTTTATTAGGTAGGGTAGGTTTAGGTTTAGGGTAGGTAGGTAGAAAATATTATGTATACACACTTACAAAATTCATAACAAAAGTTATCAAATCAGATCTCGTCCAGCCACCCATTTAAGATTATAACAGAAAAATTATATGTAGTAAATATGTTATTCCGCTTAATATTTTGACAAACGGAGTCTATCGCGAAAGCTACGTGTTTTGTTTTGATCAGTTTAGGTATGATTTGACTGCACATTCTGGAAATGCTAATTTAATAAAAACAGGAAATTTATTTATTTATAACAGTCCACTTAGGGCCTCTCCCACGAGAGGGGAGGTCATTGCCATAATCTCCACGCTTGGCAGGCGGTTTGGAGATCGCAGTGTTGTAAATATAAAAATGGAAAACGCTGCTGTCCATTTTGCAGCCTACGGAGACTCTAGAAATGCATCGAAGACATTAGTCGCCTTGTACGACGCCCACTAGTGTAAGGGGTTAGTGCTATTCTACTCTATCGGACACCACACGGCTTAGAAAAATTAACTAAGAAAAATTAAAACTCCACTATTTATAGAAACGTCATAAAAACTCGCAAAAAACGAGACGAGACGTCAATCGGATTTCTATTTTAATTTAGGTTTGAATATGCTTTTTTACCTACTCACATATCGAAATAGAATTAAATCTATTAATAATACAATACCATTTTCCAATATACCGTGCGTTAGCGTGTGGAATTTTTCACTACCAATCAGAGGATACAATTATATACGTCAACGGATTAGTCGGTTAGGGCGATTTCACACTTACAAACCAGACAGACATCCTTGAAGACTGCTAATTTGCTAGAATGACAAAACTCAGTGTCATGGGTCGCCACTGAAGATTCTGGGTACAAAATATGATTTTTGACTTTTATGCGTTTAATATTGTAGTGTAAATCCACCAATACAAGCTGTTGTTTGCCTCCCAATAAAATTGCTCTCTAAAAAGCATTGATTGTTGACGTAATCAACTGATGTTGATTGCCGCGTAGCAGTGAGTTAAAATAAGCGGTATTTATATATTTTTTTCATCCCTATAAATGAAGTCTTTTGGTTTACCTACACCATTTATAAAACGTCGGTAGTTGCTCCCTGTCTGCTGAGCTGCTGGCACCACACACGGTACAGATGACAAATGACGATGATGATGATGACATATTGTCTCACGGCACCTATATGGTGTCAGCAGCAGACAAAAATACATATTCTCACTCCCATACCTAACTAATAAATAAGCGCTAACTGCCTATACGTATGGCTTAGAACTTATTGAAGATACCAATTCTTTCTTACCAACTTCAGTTAATATTGTCGTTAGCGTGACGCAATGGAGAAACAATAGGTACTTAGGCTGTCCCAATAAACTTAATAGTGCTTAGCTATATTGAAAAGCGGTAGATGGGACCGCTATTGCCGCGCCGCCGTCGCCAGCCGCTCAGCCGCACGTAGTGTGCACAGCCCCTTACAAACATTTGCAGTTTCTATCACTTTATATAAAAGGGCGCGCGCAGCACGTTCGCAGTTTAGTCCTAAACGAACAAGCAAAGCAATAAAACGTCACCAAGACAAAGACTGATCTTCCATTGTTTAGTTTTGTGTTCGGACACCATATTTTAGTTCTGTGTCCCCTATAATTTCCTAGTATTCCTAAAATTTGTAAGCAATGGCGCTGTTGAATGGGCCGTCTTTGAAACAGGCGGAGGTGATCAGATTGGAGCTGGGAGAGGGTCCAGGGGATGTGGAGAGAGGAATCAGGGACCTGCAAAGCATGTGCGCTGCGTCCACGCATCTCCCGCGCCAGGAACTATTAGGTAAGTTGCCAGGAATTATTAGGTAACAGGACCAATTGTAATAATAAAACGTAGACTGTAATTAATTTTTGACAAAAATGAGAGGCCAATGTTGATCGAAATTGGAGCAGGGTGATGGAACTATTTGAACCTCCTTCTCTTAATGCCTTTTGAAAATAATTCGGCGCACTAGGTACCTAAAAATCTAATTGCCTCTAATTAAATGTAGTTCGTGAAAACTTTATCTAATTAGAGGTACCTATCTATTTATTTTTAATACCTAGTTATTTAAGTTATAACAGCAAGTACCTACATACATACAAACCTACATACAACGTCACGCCTTTTTACCGTAGGGATCAGGGCAGAGACCACATCGTACAGCAAGTAGATACATACCTATGCCTATACCTGTACTATATATCTATCTACTTATATACCTAATGCATATGATATGATAGAGAAAATGACTGTAGTTATATTAATGTAGTTTGTGTAATTGGTCGACTTTACTTCGATAACGTAAGTAGGTAGGTTCTTAATACAGAGTAAGTCGATCAGACAGACCATGACCTGGAATAGGACTAAGTAACCGATCTGTGTGCGAATTTTCTTAGAAATCAATGCTGGTACCTTTTGTGTGAATGTTTGGTAGTACCATTGGAATAGACCCAATATCATGCGACTGTCCTTCTGGTCCACGTTTGCAAGAATGTTGAACCAAGTTATTGTCATAACGGTATCGTAACCTTTATAAAACTGGTATTTAACGGTAGCAGCAATAAATAATAAAAATAATTTTCCGAGTTAACTCTACCTATGTCAAAATCCGAATAATTTAAACATGAGTAAGTTCTAGAAGGTAACAAGGTTGTTGAATATAATTAAGCCATCGGATCGTATGCATTCCGATAGTTTTCTCGATATCTATAACAAGGTTTGGACTAGTCATTCGTTACGACATATTTAAACGTAGCTACGCCTTCGTCTTTGGAAGAAAACCGTGGTAACTTTCGCAATTGGCTATTCTAAATTAAATATTCAATGTCGGTCGATGTCTGTTAATTTAACAAGTACAGAAAGAACTTGAACAGATTTAGAAATAGGTCTATACTGGCCCATTCATTGATATTTATATATCAATGCAATCTAAGGTTAACACCAATTATTTAAAAAAAACTTTGAATGTTGATTAGGTACCTACCTAATTGTATTATAACAGTACCATAAAAAGTTCCTTATTGATATCGGAACTTCTTGCCTGGTACGCTTATGTAACCGCTCTGGTTTCGTACGGGGCGAATTCGTATCCTTAACCTGTAACCTTAACAAAACCTAACATTCCTGATTACTCTGCCTATTGGTGAAAACCGCATGAAAATCTGTTCAGTAGTTCTCAAGTTTATCGCGAATAGACAGACAGATGCGGTGTGGGATTTTGTTTTATAATGTAGATAGTGATCTAGTTTGTAGTTTGTTAGTTAGTAAGTTTCGTCTGGACTCCGGAACAGCTGGGCCGATGCTGTGATGTCCCCAATCTAGAGATTTTCGTAGCGGGTGATCAGGGCGGGTCGCTAGTGTCAAAAGCTAGTTTAGTGGCTAGAGATTTATGTGAAAAAGCTAGAAAGAAAAAAGTAACAATATATTTTACATTTTATTTCAAAATCGTAAAACATTATCTCTATTGACGGCAAATGCAGCGAAAATGGTAGGTATGAATGTCGTTTTGCACTCGCTGTTACGTGATTTTCGGTCGGTATGTCATGTTCGTGTGTGTTGTGTTGACCGCTGACTGTGGTGAATTAAGTTCCAGTTAAGTGTCTCATTCAAATCTTGATTACAATTATTAACATTAAAAAAAAGTCGTACTCTACAAACCAAAAACCTTAATTCTAACTAAACTAAAGATAAAAGACTTGACCCTGGTCCCCCGAATTTGGAAAAGTCCCCAGAAGGCTGGCCGCGTTGCCCCGCTGAATGGCGAAGCTTACACGCTGACCCAAGAAGAGGCCAGCCTTCTAGTGATTTGTAATTTGGATCAAGCGCTTAGATAACTCCCGAAATAAGGAATGTGCGCCTGGTCCCCAATCTTGATTACTTACTAATTCAAACTACCTAAAAAAATTTTCTTGAAAGAAGACCCGCGAGCCGTCCAGCACCCATTTGTGAATTCAAGTCATTGGCATCATCATTATTCGCGAGATTAATCCCGGCTTCTGCCAGAGCCCGTTTTCTTGCTCTTTCCTGCTTTCTCCACTTTGCCCCATCTTCGGCATCCTCACGTCCATCGTAAGCACCAAATCAATATCTATACTAATATTATAGAGAGAAAAGATTTGATTGTTTTGCTTGCAATGGATACACTTAAAAACAACTAAACCGATTTAAAAAATAAAATTCTTTTATCTGAGTATTGAAAGAATACATTATCGTCGTCGGTGGAGCGTCGGTAGCCGGGCGGTTGAGTATCCAACTCGTAAGCGAGAAGTACCGGGTTCGAATCTCGCTGCGGCCATGTACCAATGACTCTTTTCTGAGTTACGTACATTATATTAGTTGAATACTAACCGATTCTCTTACGGTGAGGGAAAACATCGTGATAAAACCTGCAAATTCAAGCAACTGAAATTGTAACCATGATCCAATCTGGTCAGGTTCCCCTGGTAGCAGGGTCATGGAGGTCAGAACGTAGTCGCTCCACTGTAATTACCTGATCGCCAAATCCTGGATCATGGTCAAGGTGGACCCCGAGCCCTCGTTCTCGAGAGCACAACCAGGACATTAACGCCAAGATGATTATTATATTGAAAGAATACATAGGCTATAGTTGTTCCCGAAATTCAATGTGGGAACGGGAATGGGTTCGGAACGTAGACCCGGACGAAGAAGCAGGCAAAAAAGCTAGAATATATTATTACCTTTATAAACAAAAAGATAAATTACATTTACATATTTATGGTCATATTTTTTACACGACTGCGTCAGAAGGAGTACTGTAAGAGGATGTTCTTACTACGCAAGTATAAAAATAATATGTTAATTAAATCACAAGATAAAATTATTATGTGTAACACACTGCTCGGAGTTCATAATATGATACCACAGGGCACACGCACGAGTAAGTGGTTTACCTTCGTATAAAATTTAGATCACGGAAACACAATTCGGTGGAAGTCAGCAGCTTCGAAAACCTGTAGTGCTATTTATATCCGCGAATTATTTGACACAATTCAACGAGCCGTTATAAATTCTAATCGAGGCGTCAGAACATTAATTTTAGCTGGCTTTCCTTTAAATAAGTATGGCATGTCAATAACCTTCGTATAGTCTAAGCCGCGAGCCATATTTTTTAGAAGATTTTGTGATTGATACCGTCATGATCATGATAAAAAACTAATGTAGAATGTTTAAACTTATTAGGTCAATGCCTTATTGGGTGATTTGTCAGGACCGTAGTGGAATGTGGCTTCTGCCTGCCCCTACGGGAACAAGGCGTGACGATATTAGCCTACATTATATACGATGTACATGGCAATCAATACCTTTTTACACTAATAATAATAATAATGTGCTTAAACAAATACACACAGAGCCATCTAGGCCACAAAGTAAGCAAAGCTTGTGTTATAGGTGTTACTTCTTACTACTTACATAGGTACTTTTTTTAATTACTTACTTAGTATACTTACTACACCCAGACCTGTAACAGAAATTAAAATTCATCATTTCAATTTCTGCTCGGCCGGGAATCGCACCCGGGACCTCTGCGTGGCGGCCGGCATGTTGACCAAGTTAACCACTCAGTGTACACCATGGACTTATCAATGGTGAACACTGAACACTAGAACGGGCCTCTACTCTCTACTATCGCAGTCTGACATATTGCCCCGAATGAGTTTGGCTTAATTTGATAAGCCAATTAAGAATCATTTGTTTAATTCGCCCATCAATTACAAAATCCTTGGCCTTGTATAACTGGCGCAGGAAGACAAATATAAAATCAATGGACCACTCCTCAAGTAAATGACTTCCGTTTCGCAATTCTCTTTATATGGCTCTAATACGCACGCACACTCACCTGCAAATGTCTATAACTACTTATGGCAATAACATGCTTACAGATGCGAGTGGGATTAATGATCTCTTCAGCAGTAAACAAATGTAGAGAGCTATTAATAGCTCTGCACTTAAAAATAGGTGCGCTTATAAACAGCAACTTCCGTCTTCAATGACGTGTTTAGACCAAAAATTCATTAACGCCATTTGTAGTCGTTTGGTATTTAAAAAATAGGAAACTTATTAGATATGCGAAATTTTAGTAGCTTCGTGAGTAATTAAATTAAAACTAAAACGTAACGAAGTGGCACGAATATTATGTATTCGTTATAAGTATTCGTTAGGGTTTCCCTGAAAAGTACAGCATGGAGTTCTTCAAAAAAGGGAAAAAAGGTTTTTACGGAATCGGCAACGCGTGGGTGATGCCCCTGGTATTGCAAACGTCCACAGGCTGCGGTGACTGTTTACCATCTGGCAGGCCGTAAGCTTGTTTGCCACCTACTTTTATATCACTAGATATAAAAAAAAAAATTTACTTTTTATTTGTATTTTGTAGTACATATCATATTATTTTAAGAAATAGGTACCTACTTGTAATAGAGGCCATGAATTAATATCCCTATTACCTCCCGGTCCAACTAGGAAGGTGATCGCGTTGATGTCTTTTGTACCCAAGTACTCCATCAATGATCATACTCAGAACATTTTTATTACCCTAAATGCCACGTAGCCCAAAAGGAGGGGGTTTAAGTAATGTTTGTGTATTAACGTAACCCACAGCCGACTTCACAGTCGGACCGATTTTTAGATAATTTCTACGAAGGAAGGCATAGGCATAGGAACTCGCCGCGCTGACCAGTCGATTGCAAATATTTAGTCGCGAAATCTAATTTATATTTAGTATTTACTAGAGAACGAGATGTTACTTAACTGCAAACCTATCTCGTACTGCAGATCATTGCCATTTGTCACGGTTGCAATCTATTCGTTACTTGACATGTTTTTAATATGAAATTAACTATATTTAAAGGTAGTATATAGTATAATAAGTATTATAGACAAGTAGTATAGACAATTAAGCTATAAGACAGTTAATAGAGTTGTTCTTGAAACCTGAAAATAGCTTTTTCGTACTTTTTCATGATGTTCATTAAATCGTACAAAATACGTACTTGTGAAGTATTTTAATAGTTCTTTATCTTTAGCCAAGATGAGGCAAACATGTAGGTAAAGCAGGGAGCAATAATGGATATGTAAAAATGGATGAGTGATGATCCATTGCTAAGTTTCTGCGTAAAAGAAAAAGGAATGGAATGATCTTAATTGCAAGGTGATTCAGGCAGATTACACCCCGAGGCACAGAATATAAATAAATGTAATAATATATAATCGTAGCATAACCCAAGGCTATAATCAGTATCAAGGAAGCTATAACTTTTTCTTTGTCTTTGTGAAGTGTTATATTTACACAACTGTGGTACTAGGTGAGGTGGTGTAGGTACTGAGTATAACATTACTTACAATGACAACAATGCCTAATAATTTTGTAATGCTCTACGTTCATATTAGAAGTACAGGTTCTGAGGGTAATGACTAGGTTAACACGAGATATAAAGCTATTTTGGTAAACTAAAACTATTAGTATTAGTTTTTGCGGGTCTGCAAGGTCTTCTTTAGAAGAGGTGCTTTTAGCAATTTACGTAGGTACAATGATACCTAGACTGCCTAAAGCTTTGGGCCACTTTTCAGCTTATTTCAAAGGGTGTGTTGGATATATATTTCCTCAATAATCAAGGTTAACGTTTCTAGAGTCCCGTAATCTGCTACTTAATTTTTCAAAATAACCCCACAGAAAAATGTCGTATCTAACTACCTACATGCGAAATTCCCAATGCTAAATACCCAAATCATGAGAGCGTGAGCTGACAATCCAATCACCTCTCAATCAATAAATTTGGCCATAAAAGCAGAGCTGTATACAGTAGCCATATAGTATATCCGTTTACATTCCACTTTGTTCATATTTCGGAATAAGAAATTATAGGTATGAGGCATCTCATGTTAGTCCTCACAGTGACAACGGCACCTGGGATTCTGTATTATTGTTACCTGCAAAAATGTATGAATTGTAGATGTTATGGGCGACAGTTACTACTTCCCATTTGGTTGGCATCTGCTCGTTTGTCACTGAATAGTATAAAAAAATTAAGAAATTATTGCTCTTAAGTAGTAAGGCTTAGATAACCCGTTTTCAAGCGAATACTTATGCAGCGCGTCCGTCAGTGTCGTAATTTACCGTTGCCTGTTTGTCATTCAGGCAAGATAATGTTTCGCAAATGCCCGCAAACCAGTCCACTGTTAATTGATATTTCGTCGGTGTTCCCTTCATCCTTGTTCCGATGGACCATAGAGAACAAGTGTTGCGTTACACATCTGTATAAGTACCTATATAGAGTTGAGATAGTTTAGACATCAATCTTTATCATCTTCTCCACGCAAACCGACTATTAAGGTAGGTACTCGGTTACCTACTTCACTTCTTTCCACAGTCCTTTAAAATACACAAAGTAATTAACTTATTACTATTACGAAAAGTCTTCAATGCGGGCTAGGTACATGCGCAAAAAGGCACAGCCATATAGGTATTTTTATGAAGGAGAGGGTAACTCCGCGAGTCAGATTAAGCGGGGAACCTAACCTAACCAGATTGGATCATGGTTACATAGTTGCCTGAATGAATGTGCAGGTTTCCCCACGATGTTTTACAAGATCATTTTTTTTTTTTTTTATGTTATCCGGCAGACAAACAGGCATGCGGGCCACCTGATGGAAAGTGGTCACCGCCGCCTATGGACATCAGCAACACCAGGGGAGTCACCAATGCGTTGCCCGCCTCTGAAGAGATCTCTAATATACCTCTTGAACGATCCCATGTCATAGTCCAAAGGAAACACTGTGGCTGGGAGCTCATTCCACATCCGAATCGTACGAGCGAGAAACGTTCTTTCAAACCTTCGCGTGGTGACCAACAGAGAGTCTACGTAGTGGGGATGAGTACCCAGCCCACGGCGGGTGGTGCGATGGCGGAATTGTGCTGTTGGCACCAGATCGAAAAGTTCCTCGGAACACTCCCCATTGTACAGCCGGTAGAACACACACAGGGAGCCAAAGTCCCTTCGGTATGCTAGTGGTTCCAACTTGCGTGTTAGTATCTAAAAGTCTTTACCATATCATCTAAATCATATTTTAGTCTTTGTGGTCCTATTGTTTCCAAGGCGAATGGTACAAAATACAAATACTTAACTCTCTCCCAGATCCGCGTCTTCTTTAAATAAATAGCTATTGTAATAATTATTAATTTGGTTTGGGAAAATTTTAAACAGAAACTGTATTGACGTCATTATAACGTTAAAATAACACGATGATATAATTATAGGTGTTTAAATCGTCAGACTTATCTAAAAATATCTCACGTTATTTCGAACCTGCTTGAAAAAATATAATTTTGGTTTGAGAAGATTCAATGCAAAAACTTTATTGACTACATTATGACGTAAAAAGTTACGATAATATACATATTTAGATGATTTGTCTAAAAATATCTCATGTTATCCCACGCCTGCTTGAAAATTGCCATTTATTAAATAGATTATGACGCGCAACATATACTTTATCAAAATAACGGCGTGACGGCATGAAAAATCGCTTCTCAAAGCAAACCTGTTCCTATTTTCAACTTGAGTCATTGACATTCAGTTTCCTAAATGGGTAAATTATTTCCTATTCGAAATACGACACGTGTTATTATAGCGCTTCCTAATTAGATGCCAAAGATGGAATCTAATTAGGTCATTATAAGAGTAAGTAGCACCTCAGCACTAATATTCTATCGAATAGTTGAGTTATTACTGGTACTTACTTAACTTTACAGTTTTGGCGCCGGCTAATCTGGATTGCCTACAAACGAAACCACACGAAACCAACCTCATAGAACTGGGTATAAGCCGCGCGCTATCAGAATGGGAAGGGACCTTGTCACAGTAAATCGAATGACAACTCTCGGACGAACTTCGACAAGATACCAAATCTTGTCGAAGTGATTTGCTAAGTCGCTAAACGAAAGCTATATTTCGTTTTTTTTTATGTTATACGGCACAAACAGGCAAGCTGGCCACCTATATGGAAAGTGGTCACCGCCGCCTATGGACATCAGCAACACCAGGGAAGTCACCAATGCGTTGCCCGCCTCTGAAGAGACCTCTAATTTACCTCTTGAAATGATTTACTTTGATTGACCAACTATTTCTAAAAACCTTGATCTTTGAAATCTAAATAAGACAATTTCGAAGCATCCGTGTCGATTACGAACCGAAATAAGCACTTCCTCACCATTGTTTGTTTACAAAAGCTACTTGCTGTAGATCGCAGATATGGTGTTTTAGCGCGTTATTATTGCTACCGACTCACGTTAATTTGCATTTGTCTACGCAAACCCTGAGTGCCTTGGCCTCGCCAATGCCTTACTGTCCACTTTGTCGCGCTCTGACAGCCATGTGCGATCCAAAGTGTTGGTACCGGTGAATCATTTGTTTACACGCCCTTTATTTTTTCTTTTCTTAAATGAGACTAGCCAGGCATTTGACCGCCATCCCACCTGGTGGTAATTGACGGTGCGGCCGATAATGGATCATGCCTGTTTTGGAACAGCTTATTTACTCTAGCCTTGAAGGAGCCTATTCACTTTAGCCTTGAAGGCGTTAAAATTTAGGCAATTTAATTTCAAGCCAGTAATTTCGTCTGCGGCTTGTACAGCAAACTATGCATTTCCGTGATTCTTATTGTTATGGTGTCAATATCCCGGTTGTGTTGTTGTCCGCGAGGGCCCGGGGTCCGCCTTGGCCATGATTGATTCAGGATTTGGCAGATCTAGTACAGTAGAGCGACTGCCATCTGACTACTATGACTCTGTAAGGGAACCTGTAGCCGTATTCACAATGATTCGAAACCGTTTACGAACGATTCGACACGAAATTCGTGAGATGTCGATCGATTCCAAAACTGTTATTCAGAATCCCATCAAAATTAACTGAAACCACATTTTCCTAAGATCTTTTGCGGGGTCCTTTGTCGATTCCGTATCCGAATCCGATTTCCGAGCCATTGTGAATACGGCTACTGATCAAATTGGATCACGCTTACAGTCGCTGTTCAAGTTTCCTCGTGATGTTTTGCCTCACCGTGAGTATCTTAACTTATACCATAGCTAGAACCTAACTCAAAAAGTTATTTATAAGAAGGTACATGCCGGCACTGGGAATCGAAGTCGGCACCTTTAGCTTACGAGGCCAACTCGCTAGACATTCCGCCGCGACTCTCTATTTCTATAATTTCTGTGCACAGGAAATATTTTATTTAGGTAGCCGACAGATGTCTAATTTTTAAACCCATACAAAAAATACACGTTCAGTTTTCCAGAATTAGAAATTATTCCTTAAAAATTTCTAATTCATCTTCTCTATGAACCTAAACTAAAAAACCTACCGATGTAGCTTTTTTAAGTGTAGGCACAGTTTAAATAAATCAATTTAAAATTTAAATCAACAATATTCTATTTTATACTTATTTTCTAGGTAGCTAGCTACATAATATAGGTAGTAGGTACTTACTTACTATTGCTAAGACGGTATGCGTCTGCGTCCGCAACAGGTGTTCAGTAGTTGAATAAAAAAGTCTTTAGTAAATAGAGATTATGAGATCTCCGTTTGATGCGATTTAAGGCTAGGCTAGGGTATAGATGTTGTTGCATTTGGTACAGAAAAATAAAATTACGAGACCATTCAGGGTCTATCTACTCGTGTGTTTTTATTTATACATCGTATTCAAGATCTTTCTGACACTGAGTGACGCAAAACAACAAAGTTCAATGTTCAACAAAGTAAAATGGACTATAGAGACACGTTAAACTCTTAAAAAAATTATACACATTGACAACAAATAGGTACACAACTTGTTTATAATATTGTACCTTTGTAATATTATGTAGGTAACTAGTTTGACAGGTTTAACTTTGCGTGCTTGCGTATGCTGACTTAATAATAATAACATAGAACACAAAGAAATACGTCAGCTCTGTGGTCTCAACCTATATTTAAGATATAATAATAGAATCAACATCGTCACAGCTGCTGCTAACAGGGTCTGCTTTCATACTCTTTCTTCTACACTTCGCCAGGTCTTCAGGTCAGCCGTGGCTCTAACATCGGACTTACAAAGGGGGTGAAGGAAGAAAGGGAGGCGTTGGTAACCATTTTTGGATGCAGGGGGGTCGAATTATAAAGAAAACATGGTTTCCAAAGTAGAAACGATTTGCAAAAAGTACTTCGTTTTCTATTTCTGGTCTAGTCTAGTCTACTATTTCCCACGTATCGCTGGTGCTTACGCAATTCGAACTAAACTAACGCCGGCGAGCCTCCTCATCTTATCAGCGAGAAAACAAGATGCCTAAGGGTACATAAGTAAGTAATATAGAGCCGGCTCATTCGTTATTTCCTCGGCCCACGTACAAGGAACGCAGCCAGCCTTTTGGACACTACCCAGTGGCAGCAGACTTGGCGGTATATCTATATAGTTTTAGATTGTTAGAGTAAAGTGGCTTTAAAATTAACTGTAAACTATAAAGATAAGTATCGTTAACTACTTCCAGTTTAAACTGAACCTTTGTCTTTTATGGTTCTACATAATACCTTAATTCCAATGTCCTTTATAAATTACACCCTAGGGTATAACATATATGTTTCTCAGGCTAATCATAGTTATACAATAACAAAAAGCTTTATTCAAATCCGTCCATTAGTTCCAGAGATTAACGTGTACAAACAGTACACTATTTCTTCATCGACTAAATTACTTTTTTGTAAATATATTTAATGTATAGACATACTTTATTACTGCTTATTATATGTATATATAAATTTGGAAGTTTATGTTTATAATAAGCATAAATCACAGCTAGAAATCACAACAAATTAAAGTAACAAAACTGCGATGTCAAGGAAGAGTGGAAACTCCCAGTTGCAACACATCATTGCAATTATAATTACTTGTCGATTACGCAGTCGGTGCTACTATGGACGAGTATTACCCGTTCTTCGCTTATGTTTCAGCAAAAAACTTGCGTAAACAATGCCCTGGCATTGAATTGAATTGCTGATGGTACAAGTTCATTGTAACAACACCAACAACAGTAATAGTAGGGTGTGTGTTTGCTTATTATTAACTTTATGGCGTTGGTCACGTTGACAGTGAAACAAATGTCACTTAGCCGGTTAATGCATTGCTAGCTTTTTGCATTAAATTGCCAGTGAGCCTGGACAATACCAAACAAAACAACAAACTATTTGCTTAGCCTTTGTATGGATAATTATCAGCGAGGTGAGAAAAATCGGGAATTAAACTTCATAAAGTTTACCTATGAGTTTTACATAGTAGAGTAATACGATGTGCCAATACTAAGTACCTGTGTGTGTCTTAAACCTGCCTGTCTATTCTAAAATCACATTGGCTACTTCGAAAGAGTAAGATTCAAAAATAGAATAACATTCAGCATAATGCATAATAAAAAAGTTGTACATAAACAAAAACTCCGACGGCCATTAAAAAGTTGGAAACGGCCTGACCCGCCGTTATTTTGATTAAGTTTATGTTGCGCGTCATAAACTATTTTATAAATAGCATTTTTCAAACAGGTTCGATATAACATGAGATATTTTAAGACAAGTCCTCAAAATATGTATATCATCGTAACATTAACGTCATAATGACGTCAATATAGTTTCTGTATTAAATCTTCCCAAACCAAAATATTAATTTTTCATGCAGGTTCGAGATAACATGAGATATTTTTATATAAGTCATCAAAACACCTATAATTATATCATCGTAACTTTTAGCGTCATAATGACTTCAATATATGTAGTTTCTTCCCAAACGAATTTAATAATTACAATAATACCTGCTTATTAAAAGAATACGCGATTTAGTAGGTATTTTTACTAAACCTGCCTAATTTATTATAACTGAATGTTCCTATTTCCATCGCAGTCAAGCCCAGGAGCGCTATTTTTTAATCGCTCGCCTCGATATTTCGGATTTAAAATTTTGAATTTCGACATGAAAAATTTAATATTTTTTCAATCACATTGGCCACCTTGATAGAGTACTATTCAAAAATAGGATAAATCAACATAAAATATCGAATCTTTCATATCGAAAATCCACATTGAAATCCGTTCGCATGGGCGATGCGAATGATTCATAAATATAACCCCAGTACCTACTGGAATCAAACATCTAAAAAAGACGATGACAGTGGCTGGCTCTATTCATATCCTAAGTACTTACTTATTCAGTTTTAACAAATACTTACTGGAATGATGGTTTGAAATATCTTCATTGTGTAGAGCCAAGGGTATTTCACACGACCTTACCATCTATCTGTGCCTACGTAGACACCATAAATGCTCTTTACACTTCCCTGCATAGTAGATTCCTCTCATTCTCTCAAGAACAATGGATAGGTAGTGTAGGTAGACGTCCCATGATGCAATTAAGTATTGAAAGTGTGCAAGTGCGTGGCATATGGAAACGAGATATGTAAAACAGAATCGTTATGCATGCCCTTAAAATCACACACGCGGACAGACGTTCACGCAAAATTTCACGCACCTTACATCTTCTTACAAGCATATCATTTTAGCTCCATATGTATAGTATATGTATATGTTTATGGATGCCGTGATGGGAAGATAAATAATATTTTTATTATTATTATTAAATCTTTGTAGAATACATTTCAGTGTATCATCTAAAACAAGTAAAAGGTAAATAATAATAAATAATTTCCCTGAACTAGGATACCCTGTGTTTCAGGTGAGAAATAATAAAACTTAATTTAACAATAGGTAGAACAATTATGTATACATCTGAAAATAATCACAAACCAAGCATTACTTTTAATAAGTACATAGATATTTTAAATATAAATTATCTTAGAAACTAATATCAATGTTATTATTTGGTAAGAATACTAATATTCGCGTCAGCAGAACTAAACATTTGTTGACACAATACCAAAAAATTGTTTACATCGTCTTCAACTTTATTACCACTTTATTTGTCAAATGTTTGCTTAGACATAGGTACTTTATGTTGGGTATCTTACGATTAGTAGTATAACGGTGTGGTCTGTTATTGTTGCATTACCAACAAGTGATGATTAAATAATTTCTAAATGGACTCTGGTAGGCAATAGATTCAGGAATTATAGCGAGTTAGGAATAAATGTTTCTGTTCTGTAGAAATCTTATAATTGTAGAGCCCGAGGTTCGCTTCTCAGCCTGGCAAGATTTGAAATGACGAATGGTATCCTAAGTCCCTGGGAATAGTGGATCCCAAAATTTTGTATTGCGTATAAAGTTTTAACCTCAATTGTACAGCAAGGTTGACCAAGATCTTCCACTAGGGACCCTGAGTCTAATTGAAAAGTGTCCTCCATAATAGTATCTATCACCTATATTATTTGCAGATATATGTGTGCGCTGTTGTCTGACCCCCGATACCATTGTCTCCAGACGACAACCTGCTGCAGCTCTTCGTCCGGGGTTGCCGCATGGACATGGAGCGGGCGAGGGCGAAGTTTGAAGCCTTCTGCCTGTCTCGCTCCCGCCACCAAGACCTATACGAGCACCGATCCTTAAACGAGCCGCCCCTCAATGACGTCTGCAAGTTTATGTAAGTTTTGAGATGAGATGTGGAACGACCGAAGTCTTTCATTTTCACTACAACTTGAGGTACTACAAAACGCAGCCCATAAAATTTTTTCTTCTTTTTTAATATGCAAAAAGATGTAACTACAACTTGTAGAATCGGACACTATTATACCAATTCGGACTATTATCTGTGAGCAATCAGAATGGAATGGAATCGAACCTTGTCGAAGTAATCAACCTCTACATTTCCAATTATTTCGACGAGGTTCCATCCCATTATGATTATGCGCGGATTATCTAGTCACGAGGTGCCAATCGGCTCGATAAAATAATCTAAATAAACATTTGTAAATAACTATACATACAATAAATAAATAAATAAATAATCGTGGACAAATTCACACAGCGCCATCTAGCCCAAAAGTAAGCAAAGCTTCTGTTATGGGTGCTAGATAACTGATAAACTACTTATATACTTTTAAATACATACTTATTATACATAGAACACCCAGACCCGTAACAGAAATTAAAATTCATCATTTCAATTTCTGCCCGGCCGGGAATCGAACCCGGGACCTCTTGCGTGGCAGACCGGCATGTTGTCCCCTGAACCACTCAGGTTGTCGAGAGATTGGAACATCAAAATGTTTTCGCAGCATACCTACAGCAATTTACTTATTACTTAAAATGGACGGGTGACTGACTAGTAGAAACATCCAATGGTACATCCGATATACCTACTTACATTAACGATTGACCCTTGCGCTTGCCTATAACTTGCACAACTTCAAACCTTTAAAAAATCTGTACATAGTGTAGTGACGAATCTAAGTAACAATCTTAACGAGTGATTAATACGCGGGTTGCAAGTGACATAGAAATACCAACAATTAAAATGCCTATTCCGACAGCAGCACCAAGGATTTCTTTTGTTTAGAATTTACCTACAAATTACATAATTAAACGCAATAAAGGAAATCTAAACTTTATATCATCATAATACACCCCTTGCACTGTGTATGCGGTTGTTTCTATATCGCAACCACAAAAGGTGACAACCTAGCTACTGTAGCGTGTGTGCTCATGCAGGCCTTAGGTAAGGACGGGTTCTAGGACAGGTAGGTGTCGGAGGCCGTATGTTTGGACGGGCTCTAAGTTAGGTAGGCGTTCGGGTTGGCCTGCTGCTCCTGTAGGGTAACCGGGGTTAGCCAGTGCTATGTGTGCCCATAGACGCAAGCTAATAGCTTGCGTCCTACTTGCTCTGACCTATCTAAACCTACACGCCTATATCCTACTTGCTCTAACCTACTTAACCGACTAGAGCCCCGGTTACCCTACAGGAGCAGCAGGCCAACCCGAACGCCTACCTAACTTAGAGCCCGTCCAAACATACGGCCTCCGACACCTACCTGTCCTAGAACCCGTCCTTACCTAAGGCCTGCATGAGCACACACGCTACACTACTAAAGATGCATTTTTCGGGCGCATGCAAGCTTTCCGAAACCAAATTTAACTTATATCTATTGATTTTCGACATATTGATCGATAATAAGTCTAATTTGATAGAGTTAGCCGTATGTACGTACGCTACCTATGTTGTCATAATAGGACACCCGAGACTCATTACCAACTCTGTCTCCAGCGACATAGTGCCCATGCCAAACCTGACGGACGAGGGGTACCGAGTGACGGTGTTCCGGATCCGACCTGGGTATCCGGAGAGCGCGGGGGACATCGCGGCGGCGGTGCGTGCAGTACTGCTGGTATCAGACTGCCGGATGCGGGACGAGCAGCTTATTGCCGGAGATGTCTTCATTTGGGAGGTTAGTCTGCGTGCTGTACCTACGCTAGCATAAACTGGCTATAAGCTAGGAGATGTCGACTGTAAAGAAGGAATACCGTAAAGGTAAACTCAAAACAAAAAACAGGTCAGACAAGACAGAGCACCTAATTGTAGACCAAGAAGGATTTTTTATCTTACAATGACTTCTAAAAATACATATTCTGTGTTGTGGGCGGCCCCTTCATTGGAGTTTTGACCTCGCAAGGTTGCTGCCGCAAAGAAAAAAACGTTGACTTTGGCGAATATAAAGATCAGGTGGACCATAACTTGATTACCGCGCGGAGCATCCGGAGTACGCGATACTAATTTAAAGTTTATATTTTTAGGTACCCAGCTGCCACTTGTAAAATCACCATGTAACCCCGCAGATATCAGCCCTACGCATGTCGATAGCGGCCCGCGTGGCGCCTGCGTTCGGCGCGGTGCGGCGCGCGATCCAGCTTGCGCACGCGGCGTACCCGCAGCGGCTCAAGCGGGTGCACATCGTTGGCGCCCAACCCTTCTTTGCGTCCACGCTGCAGCTCATACGGAGCTGCGTCAATGAGAAAGTTAGGAAGCGGGTATGTTACTAGCTATAGATGTAGAGTAAGCGCTCGGTGCCTATACGCTTACAGTGAACAGGGATTAGGACAGGGTGAAATACGATGTCACCTCAGTCTTGTCTACAAAATGAGGTCACAGACAGACGCTTGTGCAGCTGGCTCTCATAGGTACCACGGTCATGTCTATCATCAAAATCCCGTATCAATACGCTGTGGCCTCAGGCGACGTTAGAAAATTATATCTCTCCATGCTGGACTGAGCTAACTATCCCAACGACCCAACTATCTATAAACCGCAATAAGATGAGGGAAATTAAAGTACTAAAGCAAAACCATTAATTGGTGAAAACCTACATCATATCAATTCAATTTTTATTGTAGAATCCATATACAGACCTAGGTACCATTCTTATTTCACTAGTTACTTACAACTTACGAGAGTAGATATCGCGTTTCTTCAGTTATCTTAGTGAATTGAATTCGAACTAATCCATATCAAAATTTACTTAAATCAGTTGTTAATTAAATGACTCAATTAGCTCATTGCATAATAACCGCCATCCAATTCAGTGACTCATGCAGTACCACATTCAGAAGTATTTCAATGTTTTTCATATGGTCACGTACATACGCACACTTTTTGTAGTAATTAATTACAAAGTGGTAAGCGACCGACAGCCAGCCCATGTCTTCCTAATTTATGTATTATTTTTAAATATTTATTGAGCATAACTATGGGTACATACATTATTCAAAACAATTTTTTGTGGCACTATTTAGACACGGCCCATTATCTATATTCTTATTAAAATAACTACTTACATACTACAACGGATAGTGTTAAGTACCTACGTCGATCATAGTCCAGTTAAAAATTATAAAAATAACTCCCATATATTTTGTTACAGTTCTGTGTAAATTGATCATAACGTGCAGTTAAAAATTATAAAAGGAACTTTTACATATTTGTTACAGTTCTGGGTACATTCAAAAGCCGAGGAGTTGCTGGACCACATCCCGGTCCGCGTGCTGCCCGAGGAGTGGGGCGGCTCCGAGGATTCCATCGACATCGTCGCCAAATTGTGGAGGCGACGCGTCGACGACAGCAGGGACTACCTACGAAGGCTCAATGAGCTCGGCAATTCTGACAAAGCTCCACTGAAAAACAACGATATTTACGGTGTAGTCGGCGCATTCAGAAAACTCGACATCGACTAACCCCTAACACCATACAATGCAACAACCAACCAGAATCAAGATCGCGTGACAATGACAAACTGTGATTTGCTAATTTGCTTTGCCGCGCTTTTGGGATAGGGATGTGTCCTTGGGACACCAAAGAAAAGTGATTGTGAGTAATGTGTAAACAAATTCTTTGTGGGTGAATGAGTGAATTAAGTAAGTGAAAACGTATAATATTGTGATTTGTATTTTATACTAAGCAAGTATTATTAGGTACGTTCTAAAGTATAATTTACTTACTTATCTACAGGTATAATCTGTAGTTTAATAAAGTTTTGATACATATTTATAGTTAAGACGTTAAGTATTCAATGCTAATTAGATTTTTAAGTAGGTATGTAAGTATTACTTGTTAGTAGTTAATTAAACCATTTATACAGTCATGATTTATTTCGTTTCCTCCTTTACCTAAAGTCCACCACGCAAGGAAGAAAACAAACATTAAATTATCATTTTATATAATTAACTTCCCGAGCAATAGAAAAACTGGGGATTTTGACCTCGGTCACGTTGTTTGTTAGGAAATAATCTTGTTATCTTACACCGTAAAAAGTTATTTTTAAAGATTCCGTAGCATACAACAACGAATTAAGGGCCATACTCGCTAAATATACCTACGCTGCAGAATCTAGTACAAATAGGTGCTTACTTACCTATGTAAATAAATACCGTCACGGGTAGGCTGGCTTATCCTGTATTTTACAGACCGTCCGTATTTCAGTTATCATTTTGGCCTAAGAAAAATACGGGACCGTATGTTTGAAACTGGATGGATGACCGTTTCGTACTTTGAGGCTAGTCGAACTTCACCGCAACGAGCTCGGCACTCGTTAGGTGTGCCTCCCGTTGGCGAAGCGAGATTGACCAAGATCTTCCGTTAGTGACCCTGAGAGTGGTTGAACAGTTGGGGTTGGTGACGGTATTTTTTGATGTGCTGTAGAATTAGCACACAGCTCTAAACTGCTGACCGGAAACTTGTGGTGGGGCCCCCAAATTCGCTATAGGCAAGTATGCTATAGAATTCCATTTCCTATTTTCAGTAGCTACGTGATTATAAGCACATGGAGATGCAGCTCCCGCAATAATGAATTTAATTACCGTATCTAAAATGTTAAGCGCTTAATTGATTTAAAATGGGAGACGTTAACATCAATATTAAATTACTTAAATCAAATCAATAGTAGGTAGATACTTTTGTTCTGGCTCAAGCGTAATAATTATCAAGCGACAAAGGTCTGGCAAAAAAAGTCGTGAAAAAGAACAGCAGTAGCTCTTGCACATAAAAGAAAAACTTCGCTTTATGTAGAGGATCAAAGCTCTTGCAATATTAAAGTTCTGTCAAACTGGGTACTTCTGTCAAGTGTCCCTCAAAATTTTCACGACTTTTCATACCATGAAGATAACGAGAAAGAGAAGTGATGTATGGTAATTATATAGGTAATATGGGACAATGCCTACTCCCACTCAAAGTGCACCTCACTAACATCTTAGGCCTGCACTCAAATCTCAATGTAGTCCACCACCACCTCGAGACTGAAAAGCGGCAGCTGCTGTTCTTCACTGAGACGCAGATCAGAAGTCCGGCTGACTATACTCTCGAGCACAGGTTCGTACCTCGTGCTGGAGTCTGTGTGTACGCTCGCGACGACATCTGCATTCGGCGTCTCAGATGCTTTGAAGGGTCTGGTTTGTCCATTTGTGGCTCCTAGTGGATACCGGTCAAATGCAAATCCTGTTTGCCTGCGTTTATCGATCCCACAGCGGCGATCAGGAGACTATTCGTTTATGTGACCATCTCATTGAAGCGGCGGATGAAGCGAGGGAACGTTACCCCACGGCGCAGCTGGTCATCCTGGGGGATTTAAATGCCCACCACCAAGAGTGGCTTTTCCCATACCAGGTGACCAATCATGCTGGGAGAGAGGCGCGTATACTAGCTCTGTCGCTAGATCTCACCCAGCTGGTAAACTGCGCCACGAGGGTACCGGATGTCGACTCCCATTTCGCCAATTGCTTAGACCTTCTGCTGACGACTGATCCGGACAGGCACTCAGTTTCGGTTTCCGCACCACTGGTTACATCCGACCACTGTCTGGTGAAATTTGTATCCGTCAATTCCCCACCCGAGCAAAGCCCATGCAACCCCCGACGGGTGTGGCGATACAAATCAGCAGATTGAAATGAGATGCGTCACTTTTTTCCATCCTATCCATCCGTCGAGTTGTGCTAAAGCCGTTACCGCGGTTATACGGCAGGAAATGGAATACTTTATTCCGTATTCTGACGTAACGATGAACGGCAAGTCTCGTCCATGGTTTAGTGCTGACTGCAGTCGCGCTGAAGCGTCGAAGCAGGCGGCATACTATGCCTGGCTGAGGCTCGAGCGCATATGTCTCCGGATACTCGCAAACTGAAGAAAGCCTTTAAAGTCTTGCAAAAAGACTGGACCAAAGGTTTAGTAGGTCTTTGGCAAAAGCGGTTAAATCCAATTTTAGTCAATCTTTGTTACAGTGGTGACTGTTGAATCCGGACGGAATATTGGCGTATGCTGCAGAGGAGAAAGCTTTACTTGCTTCTCATTTCGCGGCGAATTCACGTTTGGATACTGCAGGTAAACCTCCACCTATCTCACTCCGCGCTAACTGCACTGTGGCAGAGGTGCGTATACTCGTACATCAGAAAGAGATTTTAAAAATCCTGCGGAGTCTGGACGTGAACAATGCTAGTGGACCTGATGGTATACCAGCAATAGTCCTGCATAGTTGTGCCCCTGAGTTGTCTCCTATTCTCACGCGCCTGTATCGCCTCTCACTAGAGACTGGAATTGTACCTAAGACATGGAAGCTTGCCAATGTGCAGCCCGTGCCCAAGAAGGGCAGCCGCGCAGACCCTGCCAACTACCGCCCTATTTCGGTCACCTCCATACTCTATAAGATTATGGAGCGTGCACTGAACAAGAAACTCCTATCGCATCTTGAAGGTAACGATCTCCTCAGCGATCACCAGTACGGATTCCGCTGTGGTCGGTCGACTGGGGACCTTCTGATATATGCCACTCATATTTGGAGTGAGCCCATTGAGAAGCATGGCAAGGCCGTTGCTGTGTCTCTAGATATCTACAAGACCTTTGACAGGGTTTGCAACGCAGCCCTTTTAAGCAAGCTTCCGTCATACGGTATTCCTGCTGGCTTTTGCACCTGTATATCGGATTTTCTGAGTGAAGAGAAAATTCTAGACGGTTACACATCTGATCTTAAGGCTATCGATGCGGGAGTTACTCAGGGTCGGTTCTGTCCGCGACCCTTTTCCTGCTGCATATTAACAGTCTGCTTGGACCCGCATCTTTGGGTACGCAGACGATAGCACAGTAACGGATAGATATCTGTCAGGTGCAAAAGCCAACAGGGGCGATATTCAGTCTTGTCGAGAGGCCATGATTGGTCGCTTGAGACTCGAGACTCTCAAGGCAGTGTCCGATTGGGGCGAATCCAATCTAGTGTCTTTCAACGCCACCAAAACATGCTTTTGTTTTCCGCTAACGGAGTCCATTCCATCTAGCTCCGACTTTCCGGAAAGTATCTGTGGAAATTACCGAAAACCGATATTACATTAGCAATATCTATCGCTCTAATAGTAGGAAACTCAACGATACTCACATTACGAGTACACGAACTCAAGGTTGGCAAAACATCCGCACATAGATGGCGCTGTCCGTCCTACATTGCGCTAGAGAAATGTGCCAACTTCGCGGCACATATTCAACTTCCAACGATCGACTGTCGGACCCTTGGTCCCCTGGTCACAACACCCGGCCAGGTAGGTAATTACCCTTTTCCACCTTCTCCAACTTCGCTTGCCAACATTGGCGACTACCTTATCCCTTCGCCGCTAAACTGTCAACTAATCTCAACTTTGGACAGTACATCGAATCAAAAGCCAAGACTGCTGCCAAAAAATTTGAAATCCTCTCGAAGATCAAGCGGTACTTCACTTCAAGGCAGTTGCTTCAGTTATATCAAGCACAAGTCCGATCTTGCATGGAGTACTGCTACCACCTCTGGGATGTATCAGCCAAATACCAACTGGCTGCTTTGGAGACGGTGGAAAAACGTGCAAAGAAATTAATTTGTAATCCGCAGTTGATTGAAGCTAAGCTGCAGAGCCTCGAGCATCGGCGTAGGTTGCACTTCGGAGAGTGTGCGAAGCAGTTGCACGACCTCATTCCGCCGGCCCCTTTTCGCCATCGGGAGACGCGCTCCGGGCGAGCACTTCATCCTTATGTCGTGGATCGGCCAACTATCCGCACGAGCCGCTTTGGCTTTGATAATGCGTACGGCTAAGGAGTGGAATGTGTTGCCTGCGAGTGTGTTGCCTGATCAATATAATCTGGATGCCTTCAAGGCTAGAGTAAATAAGCTGTTTCTAGACAGGCATGCTCCATCATCGGTCGCATCGTCATTTACCACCAGGTGAGGTGGCGATCAAATGCCTGGCTAGTCAAATAATAAAAAAATAAAAAAAGAGTTCTGCTGAACTGAAGAAACATAGAATTCCTCTGAATGAATGGTTCATTAATTCAGTACAGATCATAACAGTCCAGTGCAGAACCTAGGACGAGAGAGGGGTCAGAGGAGAGAGGTTATTGCCATAACTTCCACGCCTGGCGGGCGGGTTAGAGATCGCAGTTTTTGTTAATATAAAAATGGAAAACGCTGCTGCCCATTTTCCAGCCTAGATCATTTGCGTCGAAAACATTAGTCGCCTTATGCGACACCTATGCGTGTAAGGGGTTGGTGCTATTCTACTCTGCACACGGCCAATGAATGCTATTGGATGGTTGAATGGGTATATTTTATAAAAAAATAACGGGAAAACGAAAAAGTGGTCCACGCAGACGAAGTCACTGGCAAAAGCTAGTCTCATATAAGTGAAGAAGCTCGCTTGCACTGATTTACCCACGTGGGAAATAGGCATCTACGTGTCTGTTAAGGTAGGTTAAGACCCAGCTGTATGGAACGTCGGTAGCCCAATGGTTAAGGGATCCGACTCGTAAACGAGTCCCAGTCCGCCTTATGACTTTTGTTGAGTTACACACAAGGCAGCATATCAACCTACCCACCGCCAGTATAAAATGAGCTAGCGTCACTAGGAGCCAGTCCAAAGTCTAAACAGGGTAGGTTGAGGTGCTGCCTTATGTCCATTAGTTGAACAATAACCGAGTGTCAATCCAACAATGGGAGAGCGATGCTGAGTCCGACAATGTGGACAATGGTTGACAATGGCCACCAATTCTGATTTTGTTCGAACACGATACCCTATAATAATCGATTCATAAAGTCGTGGCTTGCTATACCTGCAGAATCTGTCAACTCAAATGACGTGTCAGTGGGTACGTTCACAAACTGGCTGCCTGCTATTTCACACCGCAAAAGTAGGTACTTTGTTTTAACTTTCGTTAAAGTATTTAATGAGACGCGTGACCATAAAGCATATTAGAATGTCCTCGCTTTCTTATATTTGTATTACCCACATAATTACTATTTATTAACTTATTTTTTAGATTAAAATGCACTCACGCATCTTCTGAACTTAACCTTTCTCCTGTCACTGTCATTAAGAGAGCTGTGCTGTCTGTCATTACGTGGCTCAGCTGAATAAAAACAAGCATAAGTTCACATAAAACTGCCGAAAATCCTTTATGTATTAGTGAACATCCATTCAAATTATAAACTCTATAATGCAGTGCTTACAGAGATATATGTGCTTTATTGCAGTTTTATTAATATCTTTAATTAGCACCGCCAACACATACACTATTACGGTAGATGCACACGCCGAAGAATGTTTCTTTGAAACGGTTGAAGTTGATACAAAAATTGGTACTTATATTTTAACTCTATTACCTAGTTAAGTAATACGTATTGTATCCCAAATCACAGAAAAAATAAATGTTTTTCTAACATAACCTCTACTACTGTATTTAAAGTCTAATAAAATTGCTATTGGTGTGGTAAATTTTGTATACGTACTTAAACCAGTACTTATTAACTATGTAGTGGACCATTATTTATTAATATCTACAAAAAAGCACAATATACTTTGTAATAATATTTTGTCATCTCCAGCATTGACATTTGAGATAGCAGAGGGTGGTTTCCTGGACATAGATGTCTACATTAAAGGACCAGATGATGCTGTCATATATAATGGAGAGAAGGAGTCTTCAGGAATGTACACATTTGCTGCTCCCAAATCGGGTCGATACACTTACTGCTTCAGTAATAAAATGTCAACAATGACACCAAAGGTTGGTATTAGCAATTTTCTTTGTATAAAAGTAATTGATATGTTTTACGATTTTTTTTTATATAATATACCTGTTTGCCTGGTGCTACTTCGTTTGTGTGTTGCCCTGCCTCTACCCTACTGTACCCATCCCCTACCTACCCAATTTTCTTGTCATTTTCTTGTCACCCTTGTCCTCACAAACAACAAAAAAGATTAAGTTAACACTTTTGCTGCGTCCGACTCAACAATTGAGTGGATATCAGCACAATGCGACTCATCTGGCCATTCCATTTAATATGAATGCTATGATACGTAGCACTGCTGTAGCCTCTCTGGTATTTGAGTTAGCAGGGGAAATAGGTGTAACGGTTGTGAAATTATACATGATTTTTATACCTTGGGTTATATTATTGCAATTTTCCTAGAGATCTCTCATTGTGTAAGATAAAATAATATGCCGATAATGTGTCTTTCTATAGGTGAAATAATTTTTTTTATTGGTTTACTAGGTTTTGAGTTTCTCCGTTACAAACAAACCAACAAACAATCTAATATTTTCTCTTTATGGTAAAATTTTCAGGTGGTAATGTTCAATTTGGAAGTTGGTGATGCTCCCAAGAAAGATGAAAACAAGGATGATCCTGTGGACCACAATAAGCTGGAAGATATGATCAGAGAGCTTGGATCCACATTAAAAACTGTCAAGCATGAGCAAGAGTATATGCAGGTAAATAAAAAGGTTCTTTGTTCTTTATTGTACACAAAAATAATAAATACAATTTAATAGAAGGTAACTTAAGTAACAAAGGCGAGCTTACTCAGGTACAAAGGCAAGTTTATCAGTGGGTTTTTATGGACAGTTGATAATAATTTTGAATCTGCAACTTATGGAAAGGGTGACTAATAACATTTATGTGATTCCGCAGGTCCGTGACCGTATCCACCGCTCCATCAACGAAAGCACGAACTCTCGAGTTGTGATGTGGTCTATCTTTGAGGCTTCAGTGTTACTAGTGATGACCGTTGGACAAGTTTACTACTTGAAGAGATTCTTCGAGGTCCAACGCGTGGTATAATAGCACATGTATGATACACAGACATCAAGTTCTAGACTGAAACTGACACATCGGCCCAAGGTACAGTCAGAGGGCCATTAGCAGTTTGTGTTTACACTGTTGAATCATTGTTTTTGTTTTGATTTTTTTCTATAGACATTTTCTAAAATACAATGAAATTTATTGGCCGAATGTCATAGCTCTCAGAAATAATATCAACTTAACTTATTTATTACTATGGGTAGTTTTCTGTTGTGAAGTCTAGTATTTTAGTCTGTGATAAGTCTCCTATAATTTTTTCAATTGTATTTCTAGATAAGCATATGCCTAACAATTAGATACTTTTTTAACTACATATGTATTTACATTTAGTTAAAAAATATTTCATATAAATTATACTGTTACCAATGCTTATATAGAAATACGTGATATTGGTTGCTTGCTTCCATTAATTTCATAATACCCATAAACTTTCACAATATTAGGCTGGTTTCATTGTTAGGCGTTTCGGTGGCGCCGTCGAATAGCGCGCGCTTGACAGCGGAGCACTGTTGTGATACAAGTTTAGTATTGCGCGATCGATGTCTTGGGACAGTCGTGTCTTCAATATGAACGTTAATGCGATTAGAGTACTGGTTATTTACTTTTTATGGAAAAAAGGCAACAGCGACTTCGAAGAATGGTAGTTAAGTTGATCCTTATAACGCTACAAGGTTGCTGAGAGGCGAATTCGTAACATCTTTCTCCGGGTTACGAGAAAATAGTTATAAATTTTATAACTTCATTTTTTGTTTCTCCTTACTCTTGTATAGTCCCGTATCTATGTAGTTATTCATTTTGTGCATCACTATACGTAGCGGCGCGTCTGAACAGCGTCGCTCTGAAACGCTCATTGACCGTAGAAGCGCCCAAGCGGCGCGTGCTTCGGCAGCGCCGTCGAAACGCGTGGCTTTGAAACCAGCCTTAGTATCATGTCTCATTTATATTATAAACACCTTGTACAAATCGGGGAAACCACTATTTTATATACAATAGTTAGTTACAGCTTGGCAATTACATTGTAAATAACATTGTTTACAATAAAGTTTGAATAATAATCATCATCATTATCCCGGCCCTTTATTATCATTAGGCCCGGGGTCCACCTTGACCATGATCCAGGATTTGGCAGATCAGGTAATTGCAAAGGAATGACTGCCATCTAAATTTAAATTATAATCTGAAGCTCAAATATGTGGTTTGTTAAACAGTTTTTATTTCATAATGTGGGAAGTGTAAATGAATTGTCATAGTATATTCACCAATGTGCATATGTGGGTTAGTGATATTCAAGTGGTGAGTATCAAGTCCTCTGATCTGAGTTTGCATAAAGTCAACAGTTTGTAAGTTACGCGAGTTTACATGAGGAAAATAAATTAATAATTTGTTTGTACAAGTAATCATTTTATTTGGTCTCAAAAATCCCTTCTTAAATGTATAGAAATCCATTTCAACAATGCCATTCTGACATCAAAATGGTGAGTATGTAGATTTTATATAAATAAAATTAAAACCACAAAATAGGCGTCCTGCCACTTTATGTAAGTACTTTCAAACAATTTTGTTTGTCATACGGTTGGCCGTGTGGTGTCCGGCAGAGTAGAATAGCACCAACCCGTACGGTGTCGTACAAGGAGACTAATGTTTTCGTGGCAAATGATCGGGCAGCAGCGTTTTACATTGTTATATTTACAATACTGCGATCTCCAACCCGCCTGCTAAGCGAGTATATTATGGCAATAACCTTCTTTCTCGTGGGAGAGGCCCTAAGTCCTGCAGTGGACTGTTATGAGCTGAGTGTGTACGTGTGATGCAAACAGGCAAGTGGGCCACCTGATGGAAAGCAGTGCCACTGCCTATAAACATTAGCAATATCAGAGGAGGACGTTACCACCTGTATATCACGTTGATCTGGCTGCAAAAAGGCGATATAATATACCACTATCAAAGCCACAGTTACCCAAATCTCCACCCCATGGAACATTAGAAACTTACTCACCTGTAGGAACACAATACTTACTATATTTTAAAATAGCATTGTTTGGCTGCGGTATTCTGTTGAAGGTACTTTCCTAGTAGTGCGGCGGAGCAGTCGGGGCGCTTACGGCTTAGGTACACAAGGCAACACGTCAACCTACTTAAGACCAGTATAAAAGGAGCTAATATAGTCCGCTAATATGTCTCCGTTTCGGTGGGCGTAAAAAACGGTTTATATATTTTATTATTATTCATTTATTTCAGGCAACTATACTATGTTATGTTTCCGAGAGAAGCTCGCTCCCCTTATAGTGGTTTTGGGTAGATTGATGTGCTGCCTTCTGTACTATTTATCTCTGTATATTTTTTATGTTATTTGGCCATACGAGCTACCTGATGAAAAGTGGTCACCGCTGCCTTAAGGCCCTCAGCAACACACTGTCAATGGCGTCACCGGGGGCCCCATTGTCGATGTCGCATACGCGGAGTCACGACGCTGATTTTGCCTATCTTCGAACCGGTCGCCTTCGCAGCTTCGGCGTTGCTAATAATTTTAAATATTGAATTTTTCCAATATGCGCAGGAAAATTGCAACCATATGCCTCGCGGCGAGTGGTTGAGACATTCGGTACGTGACGCATGGTTTCAGGAATAGGGACTTTGCGATGTCGAATGAAAAGAGACTGGGCGAAGTGCATAGTAGCTTGGACTAATAGATGTACAGGCAACCAACATGTGCCCAGGGCAGAGACCTATGCATGCCGATGCTGCATGTTCATGAGACTGCATTTTTTTGCAGTTGGATTTGAGCCTTCTCTTCATCTAAATCGATTATTTGGCCCCAATAGGCCCCAGCAGCAAAAAATGTTCTTAGAATCGTTAGAGTGAGTATTCAAGTCCTCTGATCTGAGTATCATCTTTATGATACTCCAAGTCATAGTTTATAAATTACGAGCTTTAATGAGCAAAAATAAATAATAATTCATTTGTGTATAAATATGTAATTTTATTCGGTCACAAAAATTCCTGTTAAATGTATAAAAATCTCTTCAATATTTTACTCCTTGATAATACATTTTTTTAGAGTAGGGCAACAAAACCTTGTCATGCCAAGTATATATATATATATAAAAGATAAAAATATCAATCTAGCTAGGTAATGTTTGATAAAATCTATACAAACACTAGATAACAATGAAAATAATTGCTATTTAAGACACTTAAAATTATCCCAATGTTAGAAAGCGCAAATTAAATTATATACAATACTAACAACCGTCAAAAGCAACGCACCATGAGGAAATCAAAATAAACGCTGAGCAAAACATAGCTAATAATAGCTTAACAAATCTATATCAAACACGATAATCAGATTAAATTGCAATTTCACAACATATGAACATTCTTAATTTTATTAAGAATAATACATCTTGCAGAAGGCCTATCGTTATAGTTGCAATACATTACAACATAGATAAAACACTACATACAAAGTGGTAGGACTAAGTCAAGCCCGAGGAGTTCACGGGTGGGTACTATTTTTTTATATTTTTTTTATTTTATTTTCTTCGGAAAACAAACAGTTCTTAATAGCTAAATATTATTATTTATTGTTCCCTTCATGTCGAGTCAGGATATGGTAGTCATTACAATTTTATAGGCAAGACTCTTGCCGCAAGAAGATAATGCATAAATTGTAGATGTCATGGGCAAGTTACTGCTTTCCAGCAAACGGGCTGTCTGCTTGTTTGTGAATGAGTAATAGAAAGAATATATATTTTATAATTAGAATTTCAGTATAGCATTACAGAGAAAAGAAAATATGTACATTAAAGGATATTTATTTACTTATAGAAAACACTTTTATCAACAATACTTTTCCATTTTTTTGTAAACAATATTTATTTATTTAATATACCAAAGTTACAATTTAGTTAAGTCAATATTCAAGTCTTGCTTAAATGGCTGGCAGTGTATGGATTCGATTTTACAAAAAGGTAAGCGTAAGTAATAAAAATCTACAAAGATACGCAAAATGATATAAACCTACAGTGTTTTGAGAACAAAGAAAATTAGGGTACTTAATGACAAATAAAAATTGAACACTAAATGCAGATCAGTTTATCACAACCTGTAACTTTAGAATCTTTCGATTCGAAAAGGAAAAAGTTCGATTAGTTATCTCGACTGAAATTACATACTGTTGAGATTATTTATTAGATCATAGTTTCACAAATATCATAAAATATGCCTATATTTCTCGGTCTCTGCCAACCTCTACGGGGTAAAGGCATGACGTTATATATGTGGTAAAATAATGTATTTTTATCCACATCAAAAATCGTAGTCCTACTGACAGAGATTTATGGAGTTCGCTTTGTATTGTGGCTGCAATCATCTATGCAAGCACGGTTAGACCGGTCAGACACGGTTAGTTTGGCGACGACTACTCATTGGGTCGATGCCGATGGGATCGTCATGATGTCCGTGGCAGGGGCGTAGCTACCGCTGTATCAGCCGTATCAATTATATAGGACCCCCAAACGTGTATAATGCGCTTATTACACATTCCTAAATTCAGTGACTGAATTCAGAAACAAACAGCGTGTGAGCAAATCAAAGTGGAATGTATTGCTCATAGAATAAGGTCCATTTTTGTATCTCGGATTTTTGAAAATCGTCGCTCGCGTGACTTAATATAAGTGATACAAAAATGGACCTTATTCTATGAGCAATACATTCCACTTTGGTTTGCTCTCACGCTTTTTGATTTTGAATTCAGTCACTGAATTTAGGATTGTGTAATAAGCGCATAAGCAAACATTCGTGACAATCCACAAAAACAAAATTAGTACAGAATTTCTGACCAGTTTTGGGAACCTGCTCCGCCAAAGAAGCATGAGAGGTCGCTATGCTCAACAATCTAAGACGTTTATCTTCATTAGCGCCCCGTGTAGCTGGGGGTATCAAGTAGGGAGGAACCCTAGCCACTCACACGTCCACGGGAAGCGTAGTACCCGAAAAAAAAATTCTCTGCCGTCCAAAGGAACTACAGTCAGTTACCTGTTGACAGTTTGACAGCTGTCATTTGTTTTATAAAATGTCAATAGATGGTTCTGTATTAAATTATTAATCCATGATAGTATATCACTATATGGCTCTATAAGAAATTTTTAACTATGGTAATATTTGGGTTTCTCGAAAAACGCCGGTGGCGTTACTATTTAGCGCACGGACGTGTGAGACTAGGTACATTTGCGACGCTTGAGTGGCTAGAGGAGTATTGATACGGGGTCCCTGTAAGGCAAGCTACGCCACTGGTCCGTGGGTTAGGCGGGTGGCATGGGGCGGTCTAAGCGGCCAATAAGCAGCGCGGTGACTACAGCGCCGGCGGGCAGACGTCGCATACCGTCGGTGGCAGCGGGGAGTTCTACCAGTACCGTAGCGCCGCACGCGCTGAGAAGACGGCTGCTGCACTGTAGGGAGATTGCACGGTGGATCATTCAGAGTACGACCATCGTTAGAACGATAACTTGGCTGTTTACGAATGAAAAGTCTGATATTTTTATCTTTTATACAAGTGTGTCTGTCTCTCTCCGCTCTCCCTCTCTGTCTCACTCACTTTATCACTCCCTCTCTCTGTGTCTCTCTCTCTCTCTCTATCACTCTCCCTCTCTTTTTTTATCACTCTCTGTCTATCTTTTTCTCTCGTATTAACTTAGGCTTGTATAATTATTCTGTTCAGGGAAGTTGAGAAGGCGAAAATGGCCATTATGGCTTAGAAAATTTAGCGTAAGTAAGCTTCTGAACCATCTGAAGAAGATCCCTCGAAGCCATTGTGAACGCTGAGTAAAATACCGAGTATCTATAATAATTAAATTACGAATGATGATGGCCGATGGAGAAAGAAAACATACTGTGCCGACCTCAAATGAATGGGATAAGGGCAGGCAAACGATGACGATGATGGCCGACCATCAAAAAACCTTAAAAATAACCCATACCTGGCTCCCAATAAGCGTGACAACGGGCATATCGTCAGCTGGCGCATGCAGCGTGGCTCTCGCGTACTCGGGTCTCGGGTCGAGTGGCGCGGCGTGTGCTAGCCGCGCTCGCAGCGCTCGCCACGAACCGCCCGTGCGAGCGCACGCCCGGAGCGCTCGCACCACGAATAGGAGACAGCATACGTATGCGGATACCGGGTTACCTAGTGGTGGAAAGTGGTTTTGAGAACGAGCCGATAATCTGATTGTGAGCGCGCTGTAGGTTATCCTACGTCACCGAGTACAGGAAAAAGTCCACTTTGTAGTGATTGTAGACGTTTAGGAGACTTACAAAACGTTGGTCTGCCCGTGCACAACCTGAGACAATATTTTTTTGTGTCCCAAACTTCAATCGGGCTTTTATAAGTAAAAAAACCGGGCTGCCTTACATCGTCCGCTTTTCAGCGACATTATAATCATAAAAGTTGCCTAACCTAACCTACCATGTCCTACGATGCCCTCACAGTCTACAAGTAGCAATGAGCTGATTGGAAGTCACGCCCTAAAGCTACTACCCTTAAACACATTAGCAAGACCACGCGGGAGTAATCCCTGCCAGTGGCGCACGATTTGCCTTACTTATATGTAAGCTGTTCTTTTTCTTCATACAAGTTTTGTAAGAATCCACACATTATTATGATTAAAATTTTGGAAATATATGTCACAGTCTCATAGACGAGATCCTAGCTAGGTTGGAGGTCACACTAATTCAGATTTTCTATGGAACGTCTAAATATTTTCACGAAATCAATCTCCACAATGACTAAAGGCGTTAGGCATACGTAAAACTCTAAAGATATACTGACCTGGCAGTGCGAATATATACTTGGTCTTGCCGCCGACCTCGCAGGTGGCGAAGGTGCTGGGCTTGCCGGGCTTCATGCGCACGCGCCCGTAGTGGATTGTCGCGCCGAAATCCTGGTATAGGAATAAACGAATATAAATCTGTTTTCTAAAAACATATATCCACGTATGCACATGTATATGTCATCATATTTATCAATCAAAAGACATAATTCACGTTTCATACATTTTTGGAACAAAATCCCAAAAGAGCAGGCCAGAAAAAAAACAAGGAGTAGTAGTAATTTTTTTACTATGATAATTTTTTTTATAATGATAAGCTTGGCCAGGGCTTGAGAAAAAAAACGTCGGCGCGGGCCAGCGCGGCTCACCTTGACGAGCACGGGCTTGAGCAGGTCCCGGTCGCCCATGGAGACGCCGCCGCTGCAGACCAGCACGTCGGCGCGGGCCAGCGCGGCTCCCGCGCCCGCGCCCACCCTGCCCTCACCTTGACGAGCACGGGCTTGAGCAGGTCCCGGTCGCCCATGGAGACGCCGCCGCTGCAGACCAGCACGTCGGCGCGGGCCAGCGCGGCTCCCGCGCCCGCGCCCACCCTGCCCTCACCTTGACGAGCACGGGCTTGAGCAGGTCCCGGTCGCCCATGGAGACGCCGCCGCTGCAGACCAGCACGTCGGCGCGGGCCAGCGCGGCTCCCGCGCCCGCGCCCACCCTGCCCTCACCTTGACGAGCACGGGCTTGAGCAGGTCCCGGTCGCCCATGGAGACGCCGCCGCTGCAGACCAGCACGTCGGCGCGGGCCAGCGCGGCTCCCGCGCCCGCGCCCACCCTGCCCTCACCTTGACGAGCACGGGCTTGAGCAGGTCCCGGTCGCCCATGGAGACGCCGCCGCTGCAGACCAGCACGTCGGCGCGGGCCAGCGCGGCTCCCGCGCCCGCGCCCACCCTGCCCTCACCTTGACGAGCACGGGCTTGAGCAGGTCCCGGTCGCCCATGGAGACGCCGCCGCTGCAGACCAGCACGTCGGCGCGGGCCAGCGCGGCTCCCGCGCCCGCGCCCACCCTGCCCTCACCTTGACGAGCACGGGCTTGAGCAGGTCCCGGTCGCCCATGGAGACGCCGCCGCTGCAGACCAGCACGTCGGCGCGGGCCAGCGCGGCTCCCAGCGCCGCCACCAGCGCGCCCGGCTCGTCGCGCGCGATGCCGCAGTCTATGCTCTCGTAGCCGTACTCTCTAGATGTAGAATGGTTTGTTGTGTTAGTCGGGAGATTTGAATGTTGAGCCAGCTAAGTCCTAAGTGTATAGGCAGTATCCTAAATTGGAAAAATATCCGCGGGCAAAACAGTTTGCAATGTATAAAAGGTTCGAAATGGTCAACAATAATATTAGGTATCATATTTGTATTTGTTACTTAGTTTTTCTTATAGGTCACTTATTTATTTATTTTCCAACAAATTTACACATTAATTACATTTAAATGTTATATGAAAGATCTTTTACACTAATCTAGCCAAACCATTCCCTCGTAATTATTACCTGAGCAGCACCCTTAGCATGGTCCGGTTGGAGTCGCGGATGTGCGCGGGCCGCAGCCGCGCCTCCGACGGCTCCTGCAACTCGTTGCCGGTCGACAGCAGCGCGATCTGGGATGGACAAAGGTTATTTATTGCCTAGAGAAGCACTCCTCATTAAGGGGAGAAGTGACATCGAAGGGACAAGAATATAGAGATAACTTGTAGGGACAGAATGTTTAAACTATGGCGGTTATTATCACACATTTTAAGGGTATGTTCCGGGTCGTCCCGTGACCATGGTGCATGCATCTGCGTCGAAATATCGGGCTACTCGTCAACAAAGGTACGCGATAGGAAGCCCGGAACATACCCTTAAAATGCGCGAGAAAGTGCGCGATTTGGAAAATGTCTCCGGCAAGTACAGCGCGCATCTCCCGTGATTCGCTCCGTATACCGAGTGGTGGGCAGAAGCATGAGTTGGTGGAGGGTTTACCTAGGGAAGAACACGGTCAGACGGGCCACCTGATGGGAAGTGGCCTCCGTCGTCCAGGACATCAGCAATCTAAGGGGAGCGGATGCGGTGCCGACTTTAGACGCATCTGGTTTGAGGTGTATGATATTTGTGTTTATAGAAAATCTTCGCCGTCCAACCGTGTCTCGAGACTAGATATTTTTAAATCTAATAGGTAGACTGGACACTTTTTATCCCTAAGTAGGAAGATGGGCGGCCCTCTACGTGTAATACCAAAATACGTGTTAATAAATATACATATACATTACAGCTTTTTCAGTAGGCAGAGATCACATTGTTCTACTTGCTACGGTCCTGACAAACCTCTCTTGCTTCTTCCGCATCCATCAATCTTTTCATTCATTAACGTCGTGAAGAAAAAGAAATTCCGATTGCAGAGATTATGTTATTTTCTAAAAAGATAGATACGGCTCTTACCTTAGGGTAACCCCGAACAGTAACGTTCTGAAACCCGGCGCCTGCCAGAAGACCAATCTGGCCTGCGTCCAGTATGTCACCTGATAAAAACATTTTCGTTACAACAAAGATTTGAGTGAGAAAGACTTTTTACCCGACTGCGACATTGCGGGTTATGTTCTTCGAGCGTGTATATGTATTTACTTCTTTACGCCCTAACGGCTCTATGGATTTTACAAGATGTTGGGAGATTCGTCTTAGTCGCGCGAGTGACACTAGATACAAGTTCAAAATGGCGGATTTTATGTGCCATATTGTGAATTTTCTTCAAGTACAAGTTGGTATCACGGTTTAAGGATGGAGTTCGATACATGTGAGAGCATGCGCAAAAAGGATCTTTGTGGAGTTTTTAGCGAAGTCTTTGTCCCGCAATGGACTATTTCATTTGTTTATAACGGATAACTTATCGGCTGCACTTAGTATAAGCACTAATAGCTACAGCCATGGAAGCTGAGGTACGTCAAAGCACAACAAAACACTGTAAGGAAAACAAAATCCACTTGCCTTTTTCAGCGAGCGCAGTGCCCATCGGTATGTCGAACCCTATTGGGCGCACGTCCTGGTTTGGCTGCGGCGCCTTCAGGATCTCCACCTCTAGCTCGGTCTGCCCGTCGTCGGTCGCCGAGACCAGCTTCGTGTCTTCCACCTGCGACAGTGGATATGGCCATGAGCGGTGGTCGGTTTCAGTACGATGACCTGAGTGCTTCAGTAAACATGACTGCCAACTCATCCAATGCTCTGACGTTGGCTACCCAGCTTTATGACAGAGCTAATACCAGACGCCTGCAATTGAGTAAATCAGACACGGCAATCACACAAATCCGTTGATGATGAGTAACAAAAGATTGATTCCATCTTCATCCAGCTACAGTGCCACCAACTTATCATCGCCAGTGGTGAAGTTCAAACTGTCATTTTATAACTGTATAAAAATTTTTTGTATGTGATAGGGCAGACAAACAGGCATGCGGACCCTGATGGACCGCCGCCTATGGACATGAGCAATACCAACATCATCAATAACGCCTTAGTTCCAATTTTGTCTAATGAACAGATACCTTGGTCAACCATGCTTCACCAAAGGTATAAGGAGGCACACGAGATCTTCATTCGAGATTCACTGGGGTTTCAAGACTGCTTGAACAGTCTCGGGAGCCTATTGGCACCCCGTGAACGTATTTTATATCCGCCTATCTCCGATAGCCGCCATTTTGATGCAATTGAGTTTAAACCAATCGCAGCAGGACAGCTCAGGCTCTGGCTTGCTGCGTTTGGTCCCAACTCAATGTGATCTTCTGCTGGGGCTTACGAGACTGCTTGAACAGTCACGGGAACCAATTGGCACCCCGTGACAGCTCTGGCTCCGGCTTGCTACGACTGGTTCCAATTCAATTGCATTGCGGCCGCGGCGTACTATCGGCGATCGGCGATACGGCTGCCAGTATTCTGTACCTGCACGACGCAATCGGCGCCACTCGGCAACGCGGCGCCGGTGTTGATGCGCGCGCACTCCCCATTGCAGAGCGGCTGCGTGGGCGCGTCGCCGGCCGCCAAAGCGCCACGCACGCGACGCACGCCCCCGCCGTCGGAGCTCAGGCACGCGTAGCCTGTAGCGGTGCATTGTCGGCTCCATTATTCGGGTTATCAATGATGGCAAGGACGTCGGTGGCCGGGCGAGAGGAGAGTGAGTGTTCAGAGTTCATCATCATTGGCCTTTAACATCTATTATAGTAGATTATTTGAACAACGTCACTATTTGAGAGATATAAAGTAGCATATTTGCCATATATTCTCGAAAAATTAGGAGCGTCGGTAGCCGGGCAGTTGAGTATCCAGTTCGTGAGCGAGAGGTACCGGGTTCGAATTCCGCTGCGGCCATGTACCAATGACTCTTTTCTGAGTTATGTACATTAATTGAATTCTAACCAATGATCTTACGGTGAGGGAAAACCACATGACGAAGCCTGCAAATTCAGGCAGCTGAATTTGTAACCATGATCCAATTTAGTCAGGTTCCCCTGGTAGTAGGGTCACGGAGATCAGATGGCAGTTGCTCCACTGTAATTACCTGATCTACCAAATCTTGGATCATGATCAAGGCGGACCCTGGGCCCCAGTGCTCGATAGCACAACCGGGACATTCACGCCAAGATGATTATTTTTTTTATTGATGGCAAGGGCGATCGAAATACAAGTTAAGGCGGTCTCTTGCTACCACTTCATTCGGAACCAATATAATTATGTAACCATTTAATGCTCATTTGGATATATTTACTAACGACCAACTGCACAAACATACATTAAAAACCCTTGAAAGAATGGATAAATGAAGTTACATAAAATTTGTATGAAAAAGAGAGCATATTTTTCTATTTGCTACAGTCTAGTTAAACCTCCTTCACTCCATCCACATTCATCATTTTGTTTAATATATGCTGGCCTTGTGTAGCGATATAAGGACTACTAATATTACAGTCTAAGCATTGTATGTTAATTAGTTATGTAGAAGAGATAATAATGTGTAAATAATATTGTACTTATATAGATAAGTGAAGATTGATGCTTGACGTCAAGACTTTTTACAATATTGCTCAAAGAGTAGAGACGTGTTGTGCCGACTCCATCTAGTGATTTACGTTTTAAATTATGAAGAAAGCTAATAATAACACATTGTGGGATGTGGGCACTCATGTGTGTCATAACGGCAGCAAAGCATTTGTTACGCAACATGCACATTGAATTGATGTCACCAATTTTGTTTAAAAGAATTCTAGTGGAACAAATTGCATTCCATGATAATTGTGTGACACACTTAGGCTTCAATAATAATACTCAATCAAATCAAGTTTTAAAAACATACACAGCAGACATATAAAATTGAATATACTGTGCATGAAAAGCTCTGGAATCACATTTCATTTACACAGAATTCAATGAAAGGTGACCTTCATCTGATATGTATGTACATACAATAATTTAGCGTAAACACATATCAAACAAAGACTACTACCTCATTCTTCACATTAATAATGAACATTAAAAATTACAAGAAAATATTCTAGATAAACTAGTTAATTAAAACATAAATAATTACCATCTTTTACTGATGCTGGAAATGGCGGCAAGGGTTCTTTGGCGCACAATGCTTGGGCTACAACCCTGCCTAAACCATCTTCTATGGGCACAATCTCCATAACTTCTGGCCATTGCTTCATTACTTCGTCAATAATGTTATATGCTTGAGACATTTCTACCATAGGATAGGGAGATTCTCTTGGCCTTAAAGCAACTTTGGTTATGTCTACATTACTATAGTTATGGTGGCAAGTATGACCAAACTGCAAGGAGTCATGGATTGTCCTCACTTCAGCCATGTCGTCTTTTATAAGAGATATTGCATGAGATAAAACAGGCTTGACTACTTCGATACATTCTAGTACTGCTTTTTTGCTGCCAGGGAAATTTATTATAAGTGTTGAATCTCTAATACCAGCCACAGCCCGTGACAACATGGCCATCGGCGTTTTCTTGAGACTGTCAAGTGTTACAGCTACAGAAATTGCAGGCACTTCTCTATGAATGACAGCCTTCGTTGCTTCTGGAGTGACATCCCTTGGACTACAACCAGTGCCACCGGTTGTTAAAATCAGATCAACATTTGCTTCATCACAGAAATATTTGAGTTCTCTCTCAATGATTTCCCGTTCATCTGGTATTATGATGGTATGAAGATTTGCTTGGGGGAAAATTTCTTTAACGAATTTCGCTAAAGCTGGTCCTGAAGTATCTTGAGAGTTGTCTTTAAAGCAAGTATCACTTACAGTGACTACTGCCGCTGCCTTCACCATCTTGGGTTGCTAATAATATAAAGAGAAAGGTATAAATATCTATTAGAAAGTGGAAACAAAACAATATAATAATAACACAAACCTTTTTGAATTTGCACTCCATAATAAGATATATGTTTTAAAGTTTTTCACCTTTTGATGCAACAAAATTGTAAATAGTAATAGAGGAAGGTATGTAGTAATTATTTAAATTAATACTTACACTAAAATTCTTATTTCACCCCCAATTTATTTTTTAAAACATAAATTATTTCTTCTACTCAGCACTATAGAACTGCTAATTCAGTCAGTCCGTAACAAATCTGACCCTCCTGTTTAGAGCAAACATATTAATCAAAGCGATAAAAATAAAATATAAACAATAAACAGATATATCTACCTACTTCACTACTTAGTAATACCTATATAACGACTTCGTAGATATGGGAGAACAACGTGAATGAAAATAATCGAGCGAAGATTTAGATTACGGACTTGATTGATACATTACATCACAGTTTGATGCGTTCGCGTATACATAACACATTATAAACTAGATACCTAAGGAATTTTTAAACTGTATACTTAGCAATACGGTCGCAAATACCTCTTAGGGTACCGTAGTGTTTCCACTATCTATCCTGTATAATTTTTATTTTATTTTTAGTTTTATATCGTGAAACACACTACTAAAACGATTTTATATCCTGCCTGTTGTATGTACCGTACCATTCATGCGATAAGCATAATGGTAAAGGTTTAATACACATTCCAAATGACATACGCGTTTATAAACCGTTTATATTTTGTCGCAAACTTATGCGGAACCCAAAATTAACAGTAATATTTTCTGCCGGCTGGTAGGTATAATGGTCGTACCAATACCGTCATACCGTGCACAACACAAACAAATTGGTCAATGGTCATGATAAGTCACTGTCATTTTTGACAGCTATGAAGAGATGCCAACATAACAAAACAACACTTCAAGCATAGATTACAAAACGAGGGTTTTCACATTCGCCTACGCGCTCGTGATTGATCTTTCATGCCGCTAGCACAGGGTCCACAATTTCGTTTAGTTTAAAAGCACACTATCTATTATATTATAGCACAGAATATCTATAGTAACGTACCGTCGCCAAAGAAAATTGGACCCTAAGTGCTAAGATGCAAGAATGGCTATTGTGGGTGTAATATGTATGAATACCCAAAAAAATCTCTCCAAAAATAATGTTGTTTTGTATCTATTTATTAATTTATTGAACTGTTTATTGTACACAATACAATTTAATTATAGGAATCAGCTTAAAAGATTCAGAATATAACGATTTAAAACCAATATTTTGATTTTTTTACTTGTCATATTATTACTGACAGACAGACAGGAAGGTAGGCAGAAAAGACACAAGCTGGCAAATCACAATCCTAATTTTTTTTTTATATTTTTAAAAGCTAGAAATGAAATTTTAATTAAAGGTAAGAGATTTATTTAATACAATCATAATTTCATTACATTAGAATACACAAATAACATTATCAAAAAACATTAATAACATATCGGCATGAGATTACAACATAATTTATGTACTATTTTCCGTATTGTTATCATCAGTCAAAGGGTTTTAAAACGTAATCCAATGACACCACTAAGTTGTGAGGTCTTCTATTAACACTAAAGGTCAAGGTAAACGGACAACGAAGTGGCAGCGTAGCTGTTAAACCCGGTATCAGTTCGTATTGCTCGCGGATGGCAAAGGAACTAAACTTGACAGATAGCCGACAAGAATAACTCACAACTTAAACAATGACAGGAACGCCACAACCTAAAAGCAGACCCTACAAACTACTTCATCACAATTCTCGACCTGACGGCCTTACAGTGCCACAAACTTATCTGACCCGGTGAAGGCGGCGCGGTTATTGGAATTACATATAATTTCCATACGAATTTCCGCTATTTCTCTACAGTCCAGCAGGAGATCGACGAGGTTATCACGAAACATCACCTCTGTACTTGTTAACTAAACTGGCAATGATATCATTCGTAAGAGGTTGTGGTTCACACGCGGCGATGAGTGCCTGCAAAGGCTCGTAGCGGCTCAAGGCTCGTTGGTGACCAACCACTAACAACTTGTGCTTGGCTCGCGTCACGCTCACTGCTAGGCGACGCTGGTCGTTCAGGATCTCGCCTTCCTATGGAGTGGGAGTATTCATTTATTATTTAGTAAGTATACAGGGCATAATATATGTATGAAGCTGTGAAGTGGATGGAATGGTAAACGTATTAAAACGATAGGTACAAGTATTCCACGTACGACAGAAATAATTCATACATATGTTATGTAACAGCCTGTATATTTTTTGATTATTTTTATATTTGACGTTTATTTTACATTATGACCTTATTAGTTCTTTTACCAATATATGGACAAAATCTGAAATAAATTATTTTTTATTAAATTTAATTTAACCGCTTCACAACATGCAACATGCAAAGATATTTGATTTGTGGTACATATAGTAGCGGTAAATAATACATATCGTCTATTTCTTGTTCGCAAATTCACTATTCACCTCTAAAGTAAAGTAAAGTAAATATTTATTGTTAAAGAACTGGTAAACAAATACATATATGCCATAGCAGTTTACCTATTTCGGGTGTACAATATTCAAAAAACGAAACGACGAAATAAACGTATTAATAACCGAATTTACTTTAGTATTATCGTATCTATTTAAATAACTATTACAAAAAACTTCAAAAACAAAACTTCTTAATATTTAATATAAATGCTATCGACATTGTAATATTCCTTAAGATCGTAACAAGACTTTATTAATAGCCACCTTTTTAAATTTATTTTAAATTTGTTAAGATCAAGCTTTTTTAATTCATAGGGCAAATGATTATAGATCTTAATACCTGTGATATAAGTACTTTTTGAAAATGTAGTTTTGTTAATTTGGGGTATCTGAAGATTGTGCTCGTATTTGCTTCGTATATATTCTTTTACTGATGAATTTTTAACATAATGGTGTTCATTAGACTTTATAAAAACGCAAATTTCTAAGATATATAAGCTTTATAAGCTATAGTGAGTATATTCTTTTCTATAAAAGTATTGCGGAGAGAATCTGTACTTACCATTTTGAAGATACTTCTTAAACACTTCTTTTGCATTAAAAATAAAGATTTAACATTTTAAGCAACTCATGGATGCTCTAGAATGCATCACTGTACAAGAAACTTCTTACTAATACCACAGATAATATATTATATACTAACCTTTACCCTCCCATTGTCCTGACCGTCTCGTTTGGCACACGAGTACACAATGACCGGCTTGTCCCGCCCCTGAAACTGGTCTACGGTGCTGGCGTCCGCGCCACGCTTCGTCAGGCCTCGTCTCAGTAACGCCACCTGATCCCGGAAGGGGGATATCACCCCTATATCTGTTGGGGGTACGCCGCCCTGTGAAAGATAGATGTATCGTGAACTCATGAAGCTTATGCAATGAAGGTTTTCAAGATTACAAAATTCACGAGATAGCGCTATAGTGACGCGAGGTCTCATGTCAAAATGAAGCCCTGTCATTGGCTAGAATAGATCTGTCATTTTACAGCAATTGGTTCTGTCCAATAGCACGACAGTGTTTTGACAACAGACCGTCTTAGTAGCGCCATCTGAAATGGCGAAAACCCCGGAAACTGTTTTACTCATGGATTTCTATCTGTAGAGAACATAAGTCCATGGTTAAAATAACTGTTGGGTAACACTGCTAAATAACCTTACTATGTTGTAAGAGTGAGTGTTCAGAGTTCATCATCATTGGCCTTTAACATCTATTATAGATTATTTGAACAACGTCACTATTTGAGAGATATAAAGTAGCATATTTGCCATCTATTCTCGAGCGATTAGGAGCGTCGGTAGCCGGGCGGTTGAGTATCCAACTCGTAAGCGAGAGGTACCGGGTTCGAATCCCGCTGCGGCCATGTACCAATGACTCTTTTCTGAGTTATGTACATTAGTTGAATTCTCACCGATGCTCTTACGGTGTGGGAAAACATCGCGATGAAACCTGCAAATTCAGGCAACTGAATTTGTAGCCATGATCCAATCTGGTCAGGATCCCCTGGTAGCAGGGCCACGGAGGTCAGATGGTAGTCGCTCTATTGTAATTACCTGATTGCCACTGGATCATGATCAAGGCCGACCCCGGGCCCTCGTTCTCGAGAGCACAACAGGGACATTAACGTCAAGATGATTATTTTTTATTTGCCATCTATTCTAACTTCTATACTGTTGTAAAAATCTGTTCAGCAATACAGATAAATTATTACAAATCCTGTCGAACATTATCTATCTAATATCTTTACATATTTATTTCTTTAATCTTAATTTTACAGCAATTACATTTGGTTACAATAAAATACAGGTAGTACTGTCAATTACAAAACTACAATTTTCAAATGGGATCAGTGACTAAGAATAACATATTTCTAAGTACCTATACCAAAACAAGAGTTGGTCAGTGATTATACAGATAAAATAACCCCCATCAGGTGGCCCGCTTGCCTGTTTGCCTGCCGTATGTAATAAAAAAGAAAAATACATACCTCTATCAACGCGTCAATCAAGGCCAGTACCACGCAAGCCTCATCCAAGTTGGAGCAGTTCTTCCTGTCGCCTTCGTTCGTTACCGGCTGAACGTCCAAGAATACGACCGCGTGCTCCGCGGACGGACTTACTGCTTTTACCAACCAGGGGGCGTGGTGGGACAATTTCTGTAAGAAGATGATGAATATATTGAGAAATGGGGGTCTGAGATTCTCTGGGCGATCCAACGCGCTTCAAATCGCGTGTGGCAGAAACGCAATCCAAAGGCGTGCTGGGTGTGGACGTGCGTTCGAGGTCGATCCATTCTTAGTTGCTTTTATAGCCAGGTCCACACTGGATGATCCAGCGATCCGCGATCCACGAACCAAGGTCGTGAATCGCGGATCGAGCTATCGCGCACCTTTTCCTTTACTTGTCAAAACGATAAAATATATGAAACGCCAACATTTGACTTCCCAAGGTCAAACTCTTTAGAGGATTTTCCTTTGACACCGCGTATCCGTTTGGATACGATGCTAGTTGGCGGAAAGTGCTGTCACAAATCTGTGCTCGGTCAATTGTACAGGACTATAAGTCGAATATTAATTTTGAAGGTAGCAACAGAGGAAAGCTCTGGTCAACGCATAACCGGCCGTAGCAGGCGACGCGGTTGCATTAGGGAGGAACTGTTCCTGGTGACTGATAGTGCCGTTGTCGTGGCCGACTACTGGGCAAGCCATATCTAGGGTTTTCGAAAATTGACTCAACGGAGGAGAAAAAGAGGCGACGTGGTAAGCGACGATCGCTACCGAGTTGTTCACACGGTATTGCAGTTGAAGTGTAGTTGTAGCGACATACGGCATCCACAGCTGAACACAGACCTTCCCACGATCTTTTTTAAGGAATTTCCTCCATCCGTGGGAGCTATATTATAGTATTATAGTATAGGGATTGCTATACTACGCTTGCCCTACGTTCGAGCCTTTCTGCCTCTCCGGCCGACGAGCTATGTGTTGAGCTTGTTGAAAAATATTATTACAAGTACAGTAACAGACGGCAAATAATAAACATCGGCTAGTATTTACTCACACACGTGCGACAGACGTCTACGGAGCCGAACTAGGCGACGTGCATTATTTATCGCTATCTATTTGGTCTTACGGCATTGCAGCTTCAGTGTGGATGTAGCGCTACAAGGCGTCTACACTCTACTGCTAAACACTAGACATTCCCAGTACCCACGACTAGTTTCCGACCGAAGTTTCGGCTTCGGCCACCTTCGGCGAAACCTTTAGATATTGCCGAAAAGGTGGTTTTTATTTATTTATGACAAATAAATTGCAAGGTAAATATTTTTATTATCTCTACATCAACTTCTAAAGATGATTTAAATTGCCTTTCTCTAATATACAGACCATTTAAGCCTTCAATAATTAAAGTTTTAAAATCTATTATATTATTAATTGCAGCTTGTTGTAGCCAATGTTGTACAACATTTCTTAGTGCGCCTTCGGCTTCGGCTTCGGCCAGAAATTACCCTTCGGTCGGACACTACCCACGACGTGTTTTCAAGAAAGATTCAGGGTCCTATACTTTCGGCGGCGAGTTTTTCCGCCTATTGCGAGTACTTTCAGGCTATACGAATATGGCATACCCATTCCCAATAATTTGTATCAACATACCTGAACATCAATCTTGAGGGTAGCATTAGCAATGGTCTGATCAGCGCATTGTAGCCGTCCATTGTAGGCGACGCGGTTGGCCACATCCGCTATGGGCTGGTTCATCCGGTATTGGAGTTGCAGGGTGGAGGTCACGTCCTCACTCATCAGACGGTGGAAGAGACTGTCCTCCATGCCTAGGCGTCTGGGGATGGGTGGGGTTGTTAGGATGGGGATTTATTTTTATACTACTAAGTTAGCAGACAAGTTCAGGCCTGCCAGATGGAAAGCAGTCACCGCAGCCAATGGATGTTTGCAATATCAGGGGCTACACCCACGTGTTGCCGACCCCGTAAAATATTTTCACCCCCTTCTTGAAGAACTCCATGTTGTATTCTCCAGGGAAAACCTCTTCAGGTGGTTCATTCCACAACCGTCCGGATATCTCCTACCCAACGTCAACACTCATCTATTTCTGGGGGAGTTTTAATGTTGGCCGCGAGATATCCTGTTTAATGCTTTTTTGAAAAGATAATTAAAAATGTTTGTGCTACCAAGCGAAATACGTGTCGATCGCTCCTTGATCGAAAGCGTTATCTGTCGCTCCTAAACACTGTTTCATGTAACAACAGTGCAGCACCACAAGTACATTGTTACTTCACTGAGTAAGAATAACTGATATTGCGTAATAGTGTTGTGTTTTGTGTGCCATTTAGATTCAATATGTACCCCAAGGATGCGTGGGAAATAGGCAAAACCTGCCAGTATCAAGAAAGAGGTCCTGCGAGAGGCCTAAGAAGCAATATGACTTATGACGCGAGGATACCGAAGACCGGGCGAAGTGGAGAAGAAAGAGCTGGAAATCGGACCCTGGCCGAACCCGGGATTGACTGCTAAGATGACGATGATGATGACATTATTTTATTTCTATAACTTATTTTCCGTACCTAGCAGCTCTGCTTCTCACGACCGGCGGCAGCTGTTCTGGATCCCCGACCAGGATAAACTTGTTGGCAGCGAACAGGGGTCGGAGCACTGTGCTTTGTAACACCTATAAAATTGGATTGAAGATTAGTAGGATAACACATAGAAGCCATTCGATTTCATTTAAAATTATGGCTAGCTTCAGGCGCTGTGATAATTGGCGGTCGTGCCACCATAGTCGTGCCACCAGCGGTTTAGAGGTTATTGGACTGGTTGGACGACATGGTCGCACGACCGTTGCCAATTAGGACAGAGCCTCACAGTTAGCACGGCGATGCAAAATCAGACGAAATGAAGGTAAATTGCGCGACCGAAATGAAGGTATCCGTGATTTTATAATGTACTAGATGGCGCTACTGAGCAGTAAGGTCCGTTGCCGAAATACTGCCGTGCGGATAGAAACAAATGTTGTAAAATGACCAATCCATTCCAGCCAATGATTCAGTATATGGCGCTCTGGGAAGTATGGTACGTTGTCGTTATACTGTCGTGCTAAAAGACAGAGACAACTGTCAAATGACGAATACATTCCAGCCAATTATAGGGCTTTATTTTTACATAACACTCAGTACCGCACGTCTCAGTGGCGTCATTTGGTGGATTTTGGAACGCGAAAAACCTCATCCGTTGCTCCTAACTATCAAAATTACGCCCTTCGTTTCATACCTGCGTAGCCTCATCCACGATGCACACGTCGAAAGTGACCCGCGACAACATCGGGTGGTTGGCGCCGAGGCACGTCACGCCTACTACCTCCTGAAATTGATGCATTCTCATCATAATTTCTTTTATATTTATATGGCGGCGAGCTTTGAATTTAAAGCCACTTGTCGCCTGTACTCATGAATTTTATGGTTTTTACGGAATAATGTTTTACAAATAAAATCCATAGGTAAAACAGTTTCCTATACCTATATTTACACATTGACAAGTGGCTTAATATTCAACGCACACTACTGTACAATCATTCCTTTCAGCAAAATTTTAAAGAGTAATGATTGGTGATTTCTCTAGCGTTGTAAGTGGTTATTCGCTTACAAAACTGAAGCAAATCACTGACCCACGGTGTAAATTCACATATGTTCTGTTTTTACAGATTGACGACATTTGTCTGATCGAGTAGAGCTTTCTTTACATTGTATGAGTACTTCGCTTCGTACTTTCAAGTGTAGTGGGTACGGCCTAAATATAAGAATCGTAGATGTTATGGGCGACAGTTACCACTTAACATCAGGTGGGCTGTATGCTCGCTTGTCATTGAGTAGCATAAAAAAATGGGTACGAACCATGGACTCGTAGAGACTCTCTAACTCGTCTCTGGTGGTAGCCGTGGCCGCCAGGGCAGCGTCGGTTCTTGCACGCAGCCCGGGAGCCACCCGGGATCCGCCGCCCAGTCGTAGAACGCGAATACTGGGGTCCAATCTGTAGGGAACATAGTGTAACTTATTTTTTTTATTTATTTAATATTACAGAAAGTACACAGCATTACAGCGAGCCAAAGCACTGTGCACAACATTCAAATTTATCATAATGGTTTACAAATACTTTTATGTATCACAATTTTCACAAAATCTTAAAATAAATTTACAAACAACACAGAAACGGTCCGCAAACAAGTCGCAGTCCGACGCCGAGCTAAGAAGACCATTCAGCAGGATGCGTGATTTTACCAAAGGCGAATTACTATGGGCCACCGTGCGACAACTGTCCTCAGCCAGCAACCGGATACGATTGCTACGGAACCGCGTGTACTTATTAGGTACGAACAATGAGCAGATGCGTGATACGAGATCAGGACAGCCAAGTTCACTACGTAAAATTTTACAAAAGATCAGCATTAAATTAAAATTCCGGCGTACCTCCAAGGAATTAAAGCCCAATGCCCCCAGAAGATATTTTGTAGGATACTGAAATGGGTATATCGTTAATACCTATATCGTTTTTTAAACAAAAACGTAAGAATGCCTTTTGCACTTTTTCTAATAAAAGTCTGTATGAACTTTCGTGTGGACCCCACACGACCGCCCCTGTCTCTAATTTTGTACGCACTAACGCAGTGTAAATTTATGTAATCGCACTAATATTATGAAAGTCCTTTGTGTTACGAATAATGAAACCTAATCTTTTATATCCATCAACCGCTAGATTTTTTATATGTTCATTAAACGACAATTTTTGGTCAAATATGACGCCAAGATCAGTTACTGTTTCCACTCGTGTTATTAAATCTGCTCCTAAGTAGTACATGGATGGTATTGGATTACGAAATCTGGTAAAGGAGATAGTAGAGCATTTCGCAATATTCATTTGAAGTTTGTTATTATTGCTCCATTGAAGAATTGCATCAATGTCGGCCTGGAGTAATATGCTATCCTCGGGTTCTTTTATCTCACAAAATACCTTAAGGTCGTCTGCATAAAGCAGACACCTGGAATGTTTGACTACAGATTTGAGATCATCAACCATAATCGTGAACAATTGTGGACTGAGAATAGAACCCTGACTAACACCAGAACGCGTGGGATATGAGTTGGAAACATAGTAAGTAAGTAAGTAAAAACTCTTTATTGCACACACAAAAAAAAATATACATAACAAGAAATAAGAAAAACAATTTATATGCGCGCAAAGGCGGCCTTATTGCTTTAAGCGATCTCTTCCAGACAACCTTTGGGAAGAGGTATGTTATCACAGTATCTCATAGTAGTGCAAGAGCAAATAAGGGGAAAAAACTACAAGATGTGCTTACACATGTCATCATAAATAAATATATAAAGAGAATACTATAAATATATTATTATTAAACTATGGATAAACATAATTCTATACAATAAACATAATTCTATATACACAATAAAATAACTATAATTATTGCAAACAAACAGTTTTTGAGAGGAAATATTCGTGTACCTTCTTTTTGAAGATGGGTAACGATGTACTGTGACGTATTTGTCGTGGCAAAGCATCCCACAGGTGGGTAGATTGGATTGTAAAAGATTCCTTATAATAACCCGACCGCGTAAAAGGGGCTCTGAGGAGATTGTCAGATTTGGACCGGAGACCACGGTCGTGTTCAGCACCAAGAAACTGAAACCGCTCGGACAAATATCCCGGTGTGAGTGGATTGTGGAGGACATTATAAACTAATGTGAGTGCATGTACATCCCTTCGTAACCTGACCGGAAGCCACCCTAGCTGAGTACGGAAATCTGAGACGTGGTCGAACTTGCGCAGCCCGAATATGAACCTGATGCAGAGATTTTGTAGACGCTGAAGCTTATTGAGCAGGTCCTCATTGAGATCTAAGTAGCAGGTATCCGCATAATCCAAAATGGGGAGCAGCAATGCTTGCGCAAGCTCGACTTTAGTCTTAAACGGCAACAGGTTCTTCCACCGCTTCAGCGCTCCAGCCGCAGCAAACATCTTCCGACTCACCTCCGACACTTGCGGTGCCCAGGACAGCGTACTGTCGAAGTAAACCCCCAGATTCCTAACTACTGTATTAAAAACTAGTGGCGTATTTTCGAACATGACTGGTGGGAGATCGTCCAAGCTAAATCGAGCCAGCTGCTTCGTTCCACCAATAATAATTACTTGAGATTTACTTGGATTTACCGTAAGGCCATGCCTACGACTCCAATCAAGTATCGCCGCCAGGTCGCAGTTAATCTTAGCAATGCCTGCAGCAATATCATCAACCGGTACCTGTGTATAGACTTGTAGATCATCCGCGTATAGGTGATACTGGCACTTAAGGACAGGGGTAAGGAAATTTATAAATATGGAAAATAGGAGAGGGGACAGGACTCCGCCCTGGGGCACACCAGCCGCGACATCGCAAAAGGAAGACACTCCTCCATCATAACGGATACACTGTCTTCGTCCGTATAGGTAGCTACGAAACCACTCCACCGCTACAGGAGACACCCCAAGTGACTGTAACATCGCAAGAAGAATATCGAAATCTACCGTATTAAAGGCGTTACTAAAATCAAGTAGTGCGAGGATGGTGATCTGTTGATTTGACATTCCCAAGCGGATGTCATCAGACACCTTAACAAGAGCTGTCACTGTACTGTGCCCCGGACGGAAGCCAGATTGGAGAGGACTGAGGAGGGAATTAATGTTTAGAAATGAACACAGTTGTTGGTGTACAAGACGTTCCAAGACCTTAGAAAGGAATGGCAGGATAGAGATCGGACGGTACTGGGAAGGAGAAACAGGATTGCTGGATTTTGGGATCGGGATAACAGCTGCCCGTCGCCAACAGTCAGGGAACATGCCAGTGTCAAGCGAGAAATTAAATATATGTCTGAGGATTGGAAGGACGACCTCAAGGGACAAAATAATCATTTTCCGGCTGATCCCATCACACCCCTCAGCATTCGATGAAATAGATATAATATGTTTCTCAATATCTCGCTCCGACACGGCACTGAAGTGGAAAGGTGCATACGAAGGAGGGCTCACAGAAGACAGTGCTCGCAATGTAGCCTGCTTAGTGGGGACGGGCAGCTGACAAGATGAGGTGAAATGTTGATTTAAGGATTCGATATCTAGGTTAGGGATAGAGGAAGCATTGTTTTTACCAATACCAAGGGATTTAAGGAAGGACCAGACCTTCGCAGGATCGCGATTTTGCACAGAGTCATGGATGTAACGCCGTTGCGCATCCCTACACAGCCTGCTGCAGCGGTTCCTCAGCTCTTTATATTTGCTACATAAGATGTCAGAGGGGTTATTTTTGTACTTAGTTTTTGCAGCATTCCTCTTATGCATAAGTAACCTCAAGTCGTCCGTGAGCCAGGGCGCGGGAAGATGCTTTATTTTTATAGGACGTACAGGAGCATGCACATCAAATAGCTGGGTCAGCATGATATTAAAAACTTCAAGCTTATCGTCCACAGAATCAGCATCAAAAACAGGGCTCCAATCAATTTTATGGAGATCAGACATAAATGTGTTATCATTAAAATTTCTAAATGTTCGCTGCATGACCACGCGACGTTTAACTCTAGGACACTTAACCTTAAAAGACACGTAAATCAGGTCATGGTATGAAAATGCATCGGCAGGATGTTGGCCGTGTGAGTAAACGTGGTCAGTAGAAGAAACTATAGCAAGATCCAGTAAAGATGGAGAGCAATTTGGAAACTTGTGAGTTGCTGACAAAGGAAGTATATTTAAATTTGTGGCATTAACTAGTGAGCGTAAACGCGCTGATCGGGAGTCATTTTTAATGAGGCAGGTATTAAAATCACCCATTATAATTGTGTGATCTGCAAAGGGAACGAAATCCTCAAGAAGAGTCTCAAATTGCGTGAAATAATCAATTAACAGAGAGGGACTGTACACAACACCTAATAAAATCTTAGAATTTCCGACCAAAACTTCCAAAAATATGTGCTCAGCCCCTGCAGAGTAATCAGAAGGAGACTTACTAAGTACCTTGTGGGGTAAATGACCTCTCAGGTAGATGGCAACGCCACCCCCACCCTTGTTGGTCCTGTCATTCCGTATCAGGTGGAAACCAGGAATGGAGTAGGAAGTAGAGGGGAGACTTGGTTTTAAAAATGTCTCAGACACAAGAATTGCCTGAATGTTTTTGCTAGAGAAAGTGTCAAGCATGTCAGTATAATGCGCAGGGATACTTTGCGCATTAATATGCACGACATTAAAATTTTTGGGTCGAGCTGAAAACTCTGAATCCAACAATTCATCCAAGGATTGGGGAACACTGTGGTAGCTGCAAGATGATACGTCAGCGGATGATGCAGAGAAGAAGTCGTACTCCTCCCCAGACTCGCCATTGTCACAATAACTTGTTTGCATTAAATAATAAAAATAATGTTAAATTATATATAAAATGTATAAAATATATAGTGAATATAAAATGATATATTATTATAGTATCAAAAATAAGTTTTTGATAAACATATTCTACCCGCCAGCAGTCTGAAAATAATATTATTTTAAATAACGAGAATTTTTAAATAAATCACGACAAAAGAAAAATAAATTAAGTAAACATTTCAGAAAAAGTTTCACGACGCAAGTTTCTGAACGCAAGGTCAGAGAGAAAAAAGAAATAGAATAGACAGCCAAACGTCAGTGTCAGTTCCGTTTGTAATGTAAACAAACAATAATACAGTTTGATTTAACCCACATTTTATAATATTTAAACAAAACAAGAAAGATTAAGAATGTTTAAAAAGCCTATATAAAAGTGGGTATTGTATTATACAAGTATACGGTGGAATGTTCGAAAAACAGCTACTCCGCGTTTACAATAGGAACAGGAATGGACTCAAGTTCCGTGATAGATTCTATCCTACGCTTTGTACCTTCAGAGGTTTTTATGTAGATCCAGCCGTTCTGCGTCCAACAATTACTGACACCCAGTTTCTCCCTCGCTGCCATAAACACGTCGTGCCGTGATTTTGTCAGGAACTCTGACAGTGTAATGCCCGAACCTTTGAGAGACTTCTTACCAAACCACACCCGATCCCGAGCTGCAGGGTCCGCAAACTTTATCAGAATGGGTCTCGGCTTTCCTTTGCGATCAGTTTTAAAACCACCCATCCTATGACTCGTCCAGATATTGTGCGTGGTGGTTGATGACAGTTTAGTATTTAGGATATCGACAACCATTTTGGTAGTATCCTCCTTTTTCTCTTCGGTAATACCATGGATGAGCAGCATGTTTCGCCGTGATTGCATTTCCAACCGATCCAGACCTTTGACAAGCGCCTCCTGGCCTTTCTTTAAGGAGTCAACCTGCTCCTGTAGCAAACTGAGTGCCTTGCATGAAATAGTTTTTAATGCCTGAAGCTCCACGTTCAGAGCCGCAATAGTGCCGGGCTGTTTCCTACCAGCCTGGTTCAGCTCTGCCTGGAATTCGGCAATCTTGGTGGCAACAAACTCCCGTGTAGCAGCCATGCAACTTATCACCTGTGCATTATCCATTGTGTGATGTTGTGTTGTGGTTCCAGAACAAGTATATTTTTAAAGGAGATACCGCAGGCAGGTAGCACTTTGTACACTTATACTATTTTCATAAGAACTATTTACTATTTAGTGTATTAAATACTTTAAAAAATTAAATAATTTGAGAGCTACAAAAAGGCAATGTTCACTCTGCGACTACCCGCAAATACTTGACAACCATAACAACCATACCGTACATATTGTCGACGGTCACGGAGGTAATCGGCAAAGAATTGCAATAACCCAGGGCTGAATCCCTTGGCATAAAGTTTGGAGAGCAAGACGTCATTGTCCACACAATCAAATGCCTTCTGAAAATCAAAGTAAACTACGTCTACTTGGGAACCTCTGTACTCTAATGTACGTTTCAATGGACTAAGTTCACAAATGAACAAAAAAATTCTTAACAAGCTTTTGTTGGGTACTTATCAAGAGCATTCTAAAGAGCCCAAACACGATGAGGTTATCTTATTGCGTTCATTAGTTCCTATGACCACGACTATATGCTCGGCTTTCTTTTGGAAAAAACGTGTTCACTACGATCAGATCGGCAGCCACACACATCCGGCGAGTTTCTTCCCCTTCAGCGTTACGGCTCCCAGAACCAAAACAGACCTTCCAACTCCATCATCAGACCAGCTCTATGGTGCCATATTAATGCATTGTCATCTAAGTTATATAGTATACGTATACCAAATTTCAGCTCCATCGGATACCAACAAATGGTCGAAAAATTGTTTGCAAATTGCTATACAAATTGGCGACGTCTGGAGGATGATGATGGTGACAAACTAGTGACGTCATTGTCAAATGTGTACCTGTTTAACGTTTTATAAGTCTGGAAAAATATAAATAATGTGATTTTATTTACTCTCATAGGCTGAAGGCCAGTTTTTCTGTAAGTTCTTAAATTTTAACGTTGTTTTACAATTTATTTTGCACCTAGCAAAATACCGCATCCCACACCTAGCTATCGCGGTGTCACCAGCTACTACCCGGCCTAAGCCTAAGGTTGCCTGGAAGAAATCGCTTTAAGCGATAAGACGCCGATTGCTTTTTCTTTTTTCTTTTGTTTTTGATATATTTGTGTATGAGCAATAAATAATTTTCATTCGCTTATTCTTACTTCTATATAACGTACCTGAGCAGTAGATTGTCGACGGCGTTGTGTGTGTGTGCGGTGACGAGCACTCGCCGCTTTAGGGCCGCCAGCATGCCCACCAACACACTTACAGTCTGCGTCTTACCTGTTGATATGCGAATAAATATTTACCATTTACTACATAATTGGTCAAGGGCTGCGTACGCCCAGGAACACGTGGGAGATATGTGCCTAAATCTGAATAGGTCCGCGAGAGGGAAAAGAAGCGATGGATTGACATCGCTGAGTTGGATCGTGTGACCGCATTGTCTACCGACCGATGACACAATCGGGTAGATACCCGAGGACTTTTCCGCCCCATGTACAAAATGCCAACAGACAGTAAGTCAGTGCAATGAAAACAATGGGAATGTCATCAAATGCAAGCCAATGCTTTGGCAGTAAATAGTATAGATGACTGTATGACATGTAGGACTCTGTCAAGGCTGAGGAGGCCGCCTGGATGAGTACCTCCCGAAACAAACAATGCTTGCATTTTTGTGTTCCGATTTGGAGGACAAGGTAGCCAGCGCAATTACAGGCATGAGCATTTCATCTTAGTCCTCACAGTGACAACGCGATTCTGCATTTTAGTTGCCTGCAACGTAAATGCACGAATCGTAGATGTTATGGGCGACAGTTATCGCTTACCATCAGGTGGGCTGTCTGCTGCGTAGAAGAAAAAATAAGCATAATTTGAGTATGACGACCTGAGTGGTTCAGTTAGTTAACATGCTACGTTTTCACCACAAATTTTCTGCCACGCACAGGTCCCGGGTTATATAAAATTTAATTCTGTGACAGGTCTGGGTGTTATATGTGGCTAGATGGCGCTGTGTGAATTGTCCAAGTATATTTATTATTATTGTTTATAAGCTCACCAGTGCACTAAGCCCCTGGCACTGGTGAGCTTTGAGGAGCTTGGTGAGGTTTGCTTACTTTAGGGCTAGACGGCGCTGTATGAATTGTCCAAGCATATTTATTATTATCATTTACAAGCTCACCAGTGCCAGGCAGCCCCTGCAACAAGGCATAATCATCCGCAGCGAGTGCCCTCAGCACGGCGCGTTGTTGCTGAATATTGAGAGAGCGCATCAGCTTAGCGCCCAGTCGGCCTACTTCCCGGGGCAGCTTGGGCGCGAAGTGTGGGCGCTGCTTGTCTATTATTAGACTGGGGTGTGGTCGAGAAAGATAGTTTATTTAGTATTAGTGCACATCGTTTTATACAATAGATAAAATTATCTGTACATACAATAAAACAGTAAAAAAGTGTGTCTATATATTGAATATATTTCCAAAATAATATAGGTTGTAAGACTTTCGTGGTTATTCACTACAAAATCCAAAATAATTACGGTTTTAATGCGATTTTCAACAACAGAACAGGAAGATTTTAGAGTAGGGGTAGGTGTACGCAAACGAAGCCACGCCGGATCCATTCTGCCGTACAAAATTAAAATGCAGTGAGTGCATTTATCTAGTTTTGAGAAAAACGTGTTTGCAGAACAGGTTTTTATTTTTTTGCAGCAAATTTTGTTTTGACAAAAAGAACAGAGTAGGTATCAAAAACCAGGTCTCTGATTTGAGTAGATTTCGTTTCCTGGATTTCGAAAATAGAATAAACCCAAATGTGAAAAAATGCACTCACTGCGTTTTAAATTTGTACGGCAGCATTAGTATAAAATAATAGGTACACTCACTTCCTAAGTCTTTCGGCGCGCTCGGTATTTTCTAAAAGTACCCCCAAATTGGTGAGATTCTGCACTGTGGTGGCATATGATTCGTAGGTGTCTATGGAAAATTTCGTATCTTTGTTCAGACGTCGACTTAAATCCCTGAAATGAAGAAATAACTTAATAGAATGAGACTGATAGCCGGTCATTGACGCTACATTTATGAAATTATGAATTTGTGATCATGATGTAGTTACCACGGACTTGTAAAAAATACGGACGCCATTTTACACTAAAGAGAAGTGAAGAATACAAGGTACGACCATTTTTTGATAATTTCGTTTTGTTGTACATGACCTACACAAAACACACTAACACAGATGCATCAGGTCAGACAATCCGCCGCCATTTTTGTATCGTGCTGTCACTCTAAGCACGCAGGCACTTAAATGGGCGGCTATTTTAAGCCTATTTTTTATTTATTTATCAGTTTATTGTGCACAGGAAATAGACACGATATGACAAAGTAATAAATGGCACAACAGGCACTACTTATTTCTAAAATAAGTATCTTCTAGCAAGCCTACTGAAGTGTGTTGTGATATCGAGTCGCCGATAGGACGTGCAGCTTCACTTATGATTTTAGAGAGATTACGTACGTATTTTTTCAGGTCCGTGGTAGTTACATTATGGTTGTCACTAGAAACCCTCACCTTTCCAATAGTATGCTGATTTCCTTTTCATTCGCCGCTGTGATGACCCCGGCTGCTATCCACGGCCGGTTCTCGAGACTTACTATGGAAAACTCTCCTTCCTGTGGCCCTTTCAACGTTGTACTTCCAGTATTCAAAGTATCTGTAAGTAAATTATCTATAAACATAGTATAAAACAAAGTCGCTATGTATCTTTGTACGCTTAGATATTTTAAACTACGCAACGGATTTTAATGCGGTTTTCAACAATAGATAGTGATTGAAGGAGAAGGTTTATAAAGAAGAAGAAAAAGAGTATGTAGGGGTACAGTAGGTGTAGGGTAGGTGTAGAGTAGATGCAGTGTAGGTGTTGGGTAGGTGTAGGGGTGGGGGTAGGGTTAGGCTTCTGAGATCAAGACAATCAAGTGGTATTCCAAGGTCCAGTGTTATCTCACATACGGTTTCTTCTGCATATCAATGTTCTTCTGAATGTCTTCTGTATTTTCGCAGATACTAGCATTAAAATGAAAATATGTATACGTACTTATTTGTTTACATACTCTTTCGAAGACGTGGAGATGCCTGTCGCCGGAAGGAGCGACTGATTTGAGCTTCAAATTTCCCGCGCACGTACCACGTTTCACTCTGTAACATATCACAGTAAAGTGTGGTAATCAACATTACTAGGCATAAGGGAAATCATCGACTGTACTGTCATCAGAGCCTACAGTCAGATAAGACTACAGACAGATAGTTAAAGGCAAATATTTCTCAAAGTACTGAACCGATTTTAGTAAAATAACTATATATTTAACCTGTTTATCATTGATACGATAAGAAAGAGAATAAAATAATGATCTCGATTAAAGTAATTCTCAAATAAAGAAAACCGCGTCAAAATTGGTCCATCCAGGAGCTACAGGAGAATCATTCCACAGACAGGCACGTTTTAATGCCCTTCTTTTCGCGTCTGGGGTTAATAAATCAATCGAATTCCTTCATTCAACTGAGAGACTGATTCAACACAGTCGACTTAGCCAAGTTTGTCTTACCGTTTATCGACGCTATCATTCCACAGGGCGTGGAGGGGCGATGACGTCATCTGACACCTCTCCTCCACCCTGAGCAGGGCGGTCCAGTGCAGGAAGTATTTGATATGAGCTGGGGACAGGTGCCCCAACGCCTGCTCGCGCAGTTTCGCCAATGGATGGCCTTGTGGCACGCTAGGACCGTCCGTGTGCCTGTTGGGAATGAAGTCTTAAATAATATTTAATGAAATAGGACTACATGTCTTCTCTCTCTGCTTATGCGCTTATTACACATTCCTAAATTCTGTGACTGATTTCAGAAACAAAAAGCGTGAGAGCAAATCAAAAGTGGAATGTATTGCTCATAGAATAAGGTCCATTTTTGTATCTCGGATTTTTGAAAAGCGGAGCGACGCGTGTCTTAATATAAGTTCCGTATGGTCTCTGACCTAAAATATACCGTAATGGAATAATAAATCGGATTCCAAACTGGTGTTTTATATAAAAATCACCATCCTGACGGTCATGTCCCGGTTATACTCTAGCGCACGAGGACCCGGGGTCCGGCTTGATCATTATCTAAGATTTGATAGATCAGGTAATTAGAATGGAGCAACTGCAATCTGACCTCCGCGACCCTACTATTACCCGGAACCTAACTAGATCGGATCATGGTTACACGTTCTGTATAACTTCATCTGTACCTATTTAAGTAATTCTTTTTTTGTTGGGTTCGTAATTGTCAGGACAAGGTATTAAAAAGAGTAGGTAGGGGTATACCCCTACCATAGTAGATTAGGGTAGGAGTAGATTAGGTATAGGTTAGGCTAGGGCAGGGTAGTATACCACGCGAATGTTGTCGCACCGGAACAGCTTGTCAAAGAAAACCGAACAATGTAACTTTAATGTTTTTATTAGTATTTATATAAGAAAGAAAACACAGCCTACAATACAAAAATGACTTAAAATTTATAGTGTCAGGTCATTTCTTACTTTTTATTTAGGACAATTTCGGTGCTAGCAAGCCATTCATCATATCGAACGTGTTTCCGTCAGGTGCTACTGCTGTCTCGCCATTCGATGTCTTCACCACCAGCCAACCTGCCGAATCTATGCCCAGAATCTTTCCTTTCACTGGTCTAGACTCTCCTTTACTTAGAATATTTATTTCTTCACCAGAATGCAGCCAATACTTGTGATATAGTTCTTGAAAATCTTTTACACCATTATCTGTGTTGATCAAGTCTATCAAATATTCTAATTCAGAACAATATCTAGCCAAAAAGTATTCAATTGTGATCATCTTTAACTTTGTTTCATTAACTTTATTGTATTCTTCTATAATATCATTGATACATGTAGTGGGTACTTTATTATATATATTAACTCCAGTACCGATGTTTACAAATACATCTTCCCCTATGCAGTTCGCGACAGTGACGACTCCGCCTATTTTAATGTTTCGCTTGTAATAAATATCATTAGGCCACTTAATGCCTATATCAATACCTTCGTAAGAACCCTGTCGTATTGCTAGAACACCAGCTAAAGCTCCAGCATGCTGTATTAAAGGCAAAGTTGGGGATACATTCTGCCATACTTGTATTGATATGGCTGCTTGACCTGTTGGTGTAATCCACGCATTTCCTCCTCTCCCTTTGCCAGAGAACTGCCTTCGAGATATTGCCGCTATACCGTGCAGTAGTTGGCTCTTTACTACATTCATAGTTGTAGTTACCACATCCGTGTAAATTACCAAGCGCCCAATATGCTTGGAAGATAGATTGGCAAAGTATTCCTCATACAAGAAATTATCAGGAGTTTCATCAGTAGAGACTGGCAAGAATGATTCTGCAGGCATTTCTTTTGGGGTTTCATCTTTACCATGAAATTGGACTGTAAAACCATCTGATTGGAAAACCATATCATTTTTATTTCTTTCCCTTAGCAATGCTGATTTGTTCTTTATATCTCCAAGAAGATATCCTCTTGTAAAACAAAGGTTATTACTATTATCTTGTTCTTTACAATGCAGATTAAAGTATTGGAGTAGTCTTTTGAAGATTTTTTGTGAATCATTATTTTCTGTTTTTTCCTCCAAAGAGTCTGTGTCTAAACATGTTTGAGAGAAAACTACCACACCCTGGTTAGCGGAACCAGATACTCTCAACACAACTGGTGTACCATAACACCTTTCAGAGGCGAGGATTTTTATTTGCAATTCATCATCATGACCACAAAATTTATCATTGTCGTTAATATTGTCAGTGTTCAATACTTTTACTTTGATTTCGATTTCAAAATCTTCAAAATTAATAGGGACAATTTTTTCTTTATATTTTTGCATTGAATAGTATGGCAACACAGTGTGCAAAAAGTTTGAATGAAAAGCTAATATTTTACCACCTTTACGAAAATAAGAGAGCAATATATCAGAATTGCAAATATCGCCAATAATTACCAATAACATGGCATTGCCTTTCCACATTCCTTTCTCAAGTATTTCTGCATCAATACTGTAAATTGTGTATCTGTCGTCATCTAAAATGTTCTTCAAATACTTTTTGACAATGTTTGTTTTAATTTCATTCTCAGAATAAACAAGTATATTCAATGATTCGTAACTTTCTCTTCCAACATGAGCCATATTATATTAAAATTTCAGGAATTAATATAGGTTTAATTTATAAGATTAAGTTTTAGACTTTAACAACTACTTATACAATACAACTTATACTTTTTACCATTATAACATTTATTACCTATGACTAGCACCATGAAAGCAAATACGTTTATTATATTATTTATTATACTCGAATACTAGATGAATAAGAATTACACGATAATACGAATATAAGGATGGATACGTAAACACCAAAACAAACCACATGAAAACAACCTCGAAAGTTTGACATTATCGGTCACTATCAATTCAAGCATTTAAACAGCAATGTAGCAACGCTATTCGCTAGACGATAATATAATACAGCAGCTTTAAAGGTATCACGATGTTGATATTTACCTACTTATAACAGAAAAATGCAAGAGTTTATCAGTTAGGTATCTGATGTTTACTGATTAATAATGGTATCAAGTTCGTACAAGTTCGTACGGCTTATTGTATATAGGTACCTATTTGATAGTAATGCCACAAAAAATAAAACTTGCTACCTAATTGAACACAGGACTAGGAAATAGGCAGCAGCGTTTTTTTGATTTTCGTGAATCTACTAGGTCTCCTTAGAGGCGGTTAACACATTGGCATTAGTTACAGTTACTGACGTCCACCATAGGCGGCGCGGCGGCGGTGAATAGTTTTCATGATGTGGCCCGCTTGCTTGTTTAACTGGCCATATGACAAAAAAACAATTAATCGAAATTTGTACGCGGGCTACTACTGAATAAATGTCTATAAACAGACTTATCGTTAGGTGTGTCCCTTCATACCGTTGGCGAAGCGAGGTTGACTAAGGTCTTCCACTGGAGACCCACAGTCTGGTCGAACAGTCTCGGGAGCGGATTGGCACTTCGTGACAGAATATGATTTTGTCAGTATTGCGTTATTATTATGTGTGTCATGATCGTAGCTTGTAGCACTCCATAGTCTCGGCCTAATGCCGTGGGAAACGGGCGTGTGTGTGTATGTATGTATGTGTTATATAGACTTACCATAGATGCAGCTGGCAAATAGTGAGGTAGGGGCACCTCCCGCACGCCGTCTCGTGGTGCACCGGATCCGGCAGTCGTTGCTGCATCGCGCACGCAGCGTCCTCTATGTCCGTTATTAGCTCTAGAGGGAAAATAGTTAGGTTATTTATACAACAAGTACGGTGAGGGTAACATCGTGATGAAACCTGCACATTCACGCGACTGAATGTGTAATCATGATCGGTCAGGTTCCCCTAGTAGCAGGGTCACGGAGGTCAGAAGGCGGGCGCTCTTCTGTAATTATCTGATCTGCCAAATCCTGGATCATGGTCAAGACGGACCTCGGTCTTTCGTGCGCAAGAGCACAACCGGGGACATTAACGCCAAGATAATTTTTTTTTATTCAACATGAAATAAGTTATCTTTAACTGCAAGTGCTGACTTTAAATCACACACAAAAGAGCAAAGTGAGCGTTTTAATTGTACGAGACATTAAAAAAAACTCTCTCGTGTGGAACATACAATTCATCGAAGTAGAACATAGAACTAAACATCGAAATCTCACGAAGAGGGTGTTTTGGTGCGTTAAAAAATTCAAGTGTTCACAGAACAGCAGTTGCTCGAAATCACTTACTCGCTCGCAGCAAAAAGTGAAAAACGCCTTACCCGGATCCACGTCGGCCGGCCCCTTGGCGAGGTGGCTCACGAGCTGGTTCCTGAGCAGGATCAGATCGCGCCGCTCCGGATATCCGCAGCGGACTTCGCGGACATCCACGCGCTCCCTGATAAACGGGAGTTTACTTCTATACTAATCTATACATAGTTTAAAACAAAGTCGCTTCCTGCCGTCTGTCCCTATGTACGCTAAGATCTTTTAAACTACGCAACTACTACTTTAATGTGGTTTTCAATAATAGATAGTGATAGTGATTCTAGAGGAAGGTTTATAAGCAGAAAAAAAGGGTAAGTAGGGGTAAAGTAGTTGTACAGGAACGTAGTCGCGCCGGGTCCACTAGTATAGTATATAGTACGAAAGAAAGTACATTTATACACTACTACACACGACAAAGTTGGTAGTCATGCAGCAAATTAGTTGAGCAACTGACTGTATGGTAATCCATTCGACAATATGGTCTAAGTGGTAAGCTAATTTCTTGTATGGTACTGATTTAAAAAAATACTTAAACAACATTGTGTAAGTGAATCTCACTCAGCAATATTGTGTATGGCCACTTGATACGGACGAGAACGCTAGTAAAAATTCTAAGCGTACATACAGGCGGCGGGAAGCGATTTTGTTTTACTGTGTATACATTTATTATTTGAAAAACAACCAACGGATGTTTATATGAGGTAGGCATAGCGTAAAATTTCCATGGTGTGCACATTTTGAGGAACCGTGTCGTTGATAGTGGAGGGGCATTTGCCCGTTTTCGAGGTGGGCAACGCATTAGCCAAACCCCTGTTGTTAATGTCGCGGTGACTACTTTCCATCAGGCGTCCCGCTGGCCTATCCATCTACCGTATACCAAAAAAACTTCATGCCTAGTAAAACAGAAGGTAAATACTTGAGATACAACAGTAGCCCTCTCTGCAGCGAGGTGGCGGGGTCCTCCCCCCGCTGCAGAGCCAGCATCATCCCGTACAGTACCAGCTGCCCGCGGTGTTCCGCCGACATCGACGCCTTACCGCTCTTCAATTCCAGGGGCATCGTGGACGATTCGCGGTCTATGGAAAGGGATTTTAGTGAATCAGAGGTAAAGAGGTGTGGTGTGGCCGTGTGGTGTCCGGTAGAGTAGAATAGCACCAACCCCTTACGCTCATGGGTGTCGTACAAGGCGACTAATGTTTTCGAGGCAAAAAGATCAAGAGTCTCCGTAGTCTGGAAAATGGGCAGCAGCATTTTCCATTGTTATATTTAAACACTGCGATCTCCAACCCGCCTGCTAAGTCCTGCAGTGGACTGTTACGGGCTGTGATGCTGAGAGGTAAAGTCGGACTGGAATAGATGTCATATGCTTTCACCGCACATGTTATCGGATTTATTACCTAAAGTTTCTTGGGTTTCAATTAATGCTAGCGGTCTTTTTACACCCTGTATATAGGTCTTAAAACCCATATGGACAGTTAAGAATGACAAGTGGGAGCTACTGTTACTTGCTGCAAAAATGCCATGGAATGTCATGGAATCCGCGGCAGATGTGAAATAACAGGACGCACAAAAGGCGGCGTCAAATTGTCAGCAGGAAGGGCGGCATCAAGGCGTTTTTCGTCAGGTTATGAGTAGGTCTTTCTCCAAAGGCGCGTTAATAGGTGTTTCATTTCAGATCAAATAGTAGTAAATTATCCCAAATATGCTAGTAGTTTGCTCCTCATATCATTCGAGATCGTTCGAGAGGTACGATGCTAGTCAAACACACACATATATGAACTTAAATAACACCTCTCTTTTTGGGACAGGCGTTAAATAGGATTACTAATGACTTGTTAAGGCCTTAAGAATGTCTTACTTACTATTTCGCTCATGTATAGTGACTTGTAGTGTAGCATCTATCTTCCCCTTCAAGCCCAACTGTGGACAGCATAAGTTTTCTTCTATGTCCAGCACTTTGTCTATCTGCCCACACCATTGCTCTTTTTGGGGTTTCTGCAACAAACACGATTTCTTTTGGTACTTTGAGTTTGATTTAGCGAAGTCCTGTTTTGTTTTTTTAATTTTATGGGACATACCTCTTTTGATATCTAATTTAGATGTACACTTCAATAAAAAACATTTTGATTTCTTTAAGTCGAGCTTTTTATCCTGTTTACAGTGCATAGTACAATTTAACTACTGCTCTGATAAATACGTCCTGGATGGCAACCTTGTCAAGTTCTGGATTTTTTAAACTTACCGCATTAGTCTGCTTCCCACTCATATAAATATTCATGAAATCAGCTAACGGCGTAGTATACATTTGCATATTAGATCTGGCCTCTTCTTCGCTGATACCAGCATCGTAAAGCATTTGTACAGACTCCTTTATCAAGTTATCAGTTTCCGTACGCAATTGCGCTGTATCCTTTATATTCTGAGTTAGAGCTTTTTGTACTAACTCATGGATTAGGATGCCGATGGTCATCTATGAACAGAAGGTGGCAAGATTAGAAAAACTACTAATTTTCTTTTTAAATTTATTCGCATCTTTAACAAAATAAAACGAAGCTTAACATACTGTTTCTGCTGATACTGTATTGGTTTGGGAGATATTTCGTGATAGCTGGGATCACACACACAGCCCAGATCTTGCACAAACCTTGACTAGAACCACTGGCGCACAATACACTTGGCGCGCAATCCAACTGTCTGGCGTGGAACTATGGTAAAAATAATTGCCATAGAGGTTGAGATAGGTGATTAGGTGTCTTATGATATAAATATCTTGATGATTAAATAATTATATATCTTCTTAATAATTATCTTATAATAATTTTTAATTACAGATTCTGGTAGGAATCACTTTTAGTAAACCTGGGAGCACTTTCCTACAAGAGCCAACACTGGCAGAGGCCTTAACCACTAGAATGGTGATAAGTAGGATAACTACTCCATGTAATCCTTACAGCAACATTAGCAGAATCAATCCCGCGCCAGCGTTCCTGCAGTATCGCCTTCCTTTTGCAAAAGACACCTGCGACCACACTGGTCGAGGATATCAGGTGGTCTGGCCTCAGTGCTATCAGGCCTGAGGAGTTGCCCACTCGATATTGTCCTAGGGAGTCTTTGGAAGCTACCACACTGACGATCTCGCCGGCAAACAGGGGAGTGTCAAGCCTGTATGTAAGAAGGAATAGTTTAATGGGAAGGATAACTTAATTGTTTTTCATTTAACTTATGGAGTCTCGCGAATTAACAACTGATATGAACAATTATTTAGTTGTTTTGATAGGTTGGTTGTTGTCATCACTATTTTCGTTTATTATTATTATTATTATGAAAAAAAGAACAACTATTTACAACGATATTTAGCAATACTTAAAAGTCAGATATTCACACACTTTTAATATAAATAATAGCATAGCTTGCATTTGTATATTCCAACTCAGGAATGTTATAGTAAAGTTTATGTTTACTCTTGTGAAAATGAGGCAGTTGTCTGCATGCAAAATAGTAGTCCCAGTCCCAGAGCAGTCGTCGGTGCGTCGAGTGGCAGAGGCAGAGCGTCAGTAATAGCTAGGGGATCGGACTCGTAAACGTGCAGTACCGTGTCCGAGCCCTGGTGCCGAATTGCCGAATGACTTTTTCCGAGTTATGTGTGTACATTAATTAATCACTGATCAACTGAGTAAGGAAAAAAATCGCAGGGAAACCTGCACATGCAGGCGACTGAATGCGTAATCAAGATCCAAACTGGTCAGGTTAGCAGGTGGTAGTCACTCTACTTCTAATTATGGTCTTGGTCAAAAGCGGACCCTGGGCCCTCGCGCAACAGCATTACCGGGCTATTGACGCTAAGATGATGCCAAAGAGCATAACTTGCTTATGTATTGGGGAATTATATAGTACAGTTTATAGTATGCTTGGTATATGTATAGTAAAGTTTATAATTTTTACTCTTATGATAATAGTAGTTTGAGTCGATTTGGATTTAATACAAGAGTCATTTCTACCTCTAATATCTCTGCTAAATCCACCTACTGTTAACTTACCAAACCCCATCAACATAACAAGTGGCACCTAGTCCGTTGGAGCTCAGTTTGAGTTCAAGTTGTGTGGGATGTTGAACTACAGATGCCACTTCACACCGTTGCATCACACTCAAATCCAGATCTTCCTTACATTCCTGAAGATAATGTTAAATAATTATGAGCCATACATATAACACTTTGTCTAAATGCATATTGCCTGTTTGTCCACCTTGATGCTTTTTTGCAATTGCAGACCCTTATTTTATAAAATACAACTTTAATAGCCATACAATAAATAAATAAAATACAAACCAAATTCAAAGAACCCATATCCCATTCCTCTCCAAACATTTCGTCCACTGCATCATCTTCATTATTATCTATTTGTAGGGATTTAACAGTAGACCCACTCTTTGATGGTGACCATTCATCTTGAAAATACTGGTCTAGAATATTCAGCTTGGATGGAGACATTGGATTTTCTGTAAAAATAATAATATACAGCTCCCCAAAAACAAATCATAATAGTCTAAGAGCCCATGAGGGCCAGACCTTCCTATTGTTCGTAAGTATGAAAGTTTTTCCATGTGTGTCCCCAACACAGGTAAGAATGATCCCCACCCATGAAACCTGGATCGTGGTTCCTTTGGCAGGTAACAGGTAACAAAGGTGTATAAAATCTTATCTCCAATTTCTTAAGTTAGCAAGCTCAATTTTTTTGTATTTTATTCGTAACAGCATTAATACTCACGATGCTCATTGCCAGACACATAGTATGGTTACAACCCTCCGCCGGACACCCCTAAACTATAATTATCTGTAATTATACTTACCTTATATTAGGAAAGCTGAATTTTATAAATGTTATTCAGAGAATTATTAAACTGAGTTATCTTAGTAGCCAGACAGTTTTTTGGGTTCTATAATCCTGCCAGACGCATAAAAAGTGTCTCATATGCAACAACTGGTGCGAGTGAGACAGAGCGCTCAGTTCATTGCAATGTTATGCTAAACATATACTATCGTTTATTCCAAATTGTTTAGTGATTTTTTTTTATAATTCATCAAGAAATTTAATAAAATAAAATTATTACAGTCAGAATAATAAATTTTTTAATCTATAATCAGTAAAAAATTTCTAATATTCACATTTAATCAGTAAATTTTTTCTAATATTCACATTTTTAAACTCGTGATATCTCTCGAATGGAATGTCTGAATTGCATAATTCAAAAAGTTATATAAAGGTATTGAAGCTGTCGTGAATATGAAGTAATTGATTTTGATAAGGATTAATAGCAAAGTATCAATAAGTAGCGTTTTTAGCGGCGGCATTTCAATTAAATTTTGAAAATAAAAGAACACATGTATTCATGTGACATAACTATAATAGTTAGACATATACTGTCGTGACACTTTTTATAGATAATGATGTGTTCTGCAAAGTCGTAGTACATTATTTTGTTCTATCATCAATAGTTTTCGCAGCACACGTGATGTAAGGAATTTTTTGGGTATTTTTTTACACCTTGGGTTACATTATTGGAGTTTTATTAATGAACCGTAATTTTTTAGAAAATTACGCTCCCGCTCCGGCCATGTACCAATGACTGTTTTTTGAGTTATGTACATTAGTTGAATACTAACCGATGCTCTTACGGTGAGGGAAAACATCGTGATGAAACCTGCACATTCAGGCGACTGGATGTGTAACCATGATCCAATCTGGTCAGTTTCCCTTGTTAGCAGGGTCATGGAGGTCAGACGGCAGTCGCTCCACTGTAATTACCTGACCTGCCAAATCCTGGATCATGGTCAAGGCGGACCCCGGGCCGCGTGCGCGAGAGCACAACCGGGACATTAACGCCAAGATGGTCACCCGGGGATAGTGTAGCTTCCCAACGGTGAAAGAATTTTTGAAATAGGACCAGTAGTTTCGAAGCCTATTCAATAAAAACAAACAAACAAACAAACAAAAAATCAAACATTTCCTTTTTATAATATTAGTATAGACGACAGCTGATGCGCAGTAAAAGATCGCACCGAACCGAGCGCTCTGTCTCACTCGCACCAGTTGTTGTATATGAGCCCCACTCTCGCAACCATTACACTTTTAATGCGTCTGGCAGGATTATAGAACCCAAAAAACTGTCTGGCTACTGAGAAAACGGAGTTTAATAATTATCTGAATAACATTTATAAAATTCAGCTTTCCTAATATAAGGTAAGTATAATTACAGAGAATTATAGTTTAGGGGTGTCCGGCGGAGGGTTGTAACCATACTATGTGTCTGGCAATGAGCATCGTGAGTATTAATGCTGTTACGAATAAAATACAAAAAAATTGAGCTTGCTAACTTAAGAAATTGGAGATAAGATTTTATACACCTTTGTTACCTGTTACCTGCCAAAGGAACCACGATCCAGGTTTCATGGGTGGGGATCATTCTTACCTGTGTTGGGGACACACATGGAAAAACTTTCATACTTACGAACAATAGGAAGGTCTGGCCCTCATGGGCTCTTGCTCTATAATAAATATATACCAAATCAGAATTTAATAGAGCCCTCAGAGGTAGGCAGAGACTGCATAGTTCCAATAAATATATCTGACAATCAATTATATTGTGATAGCAACTTAATGATAGAGTGCTGTACAAACTAATTTCAGGGTTTTTATGCCATTTGTTGAGCAAATGGGCCCATGTGGTCTATCGATTTCGAGTAGATCGAGTCTTTTTGAATGGGTTAACACTCTGATAAATTTTAGGTATAAAAAAATATGCAGATATGTTTAAAATATTTACATAATACATTAAGCTAATAACTACATTTTACCTTTAGTCGGAGTTTTCTTAGAAGCTCTAGACTTTGATGGACTTTTCTTTATTTTCTTACTATCATCAGACATGAGTTTCATAGGGGTGTGAACTTTCTTTTCTATAATTACATCATTATCATTCTTAGAACTAGATTTATTTAATTCATTATTAAAACCTATACTAGGGGCTATATCTTGCTCTTCTGATACATTCCTTACATCAATAGGGGTCAGTGGTGATCTATTGAACCCATTATCTAAAACTTCTTTCTCACTGTTTCCTAATGATTTATTTTGTTTTATTTCTGTAGTACATGATCCTAAATCTCGATTGGTACTATTATTTTTAGAAAATAGCTCCAATTCTCTTTTATTTTCTTTATGTGGGGATTTTTTGGGGTTTTCCGTTGATAACGCAGTAACGGTTTTGGATTCATTGCTCTTCAGCTTTTTTGATGTGTGAAAGAGTGTACTTTCAGAATAAATATGGATATTCCTTTTACAGCATGGCTCGTCTTTTATTTCTATGGTTTCTATGATTGGCTCAGGCGACAAGACCTTCCGTTTAGTTGGCTTTTTAACAGAGAGCTTTTCTGGGGAGGGTTTAGTTTTAGACGGTGAAATTTGGGATTGTTGCGTAGCAGCCACATTAGGGTTCTTAAAAAAATGTGTTATAGATTTCTGGTTCTTTGCTGGCCCTGCCTGTAAAGAATTACATTTTGTAAATGTTAACTAAAATGTTTTTGGTACACAAACAAGTAGTCAATCTTACCTTCTTTAAACTAAGAGTTTTTGGCATGGCAGTTCTTCACAAAATAAATTATTCTACAAAGGAGAACAAAATACCAAAGCAAATCATAATTTTAGTAAATATTTAAATTCATTTAGTAAATATTAATATAACATTTCATAAGTTAACGCAATCGGTAATATTATGAATTACAAAGACAATCGCACTCCCGCCATATCAAACGTCAAATCTGTCTCATGTCTGTGATGTTGTGACATCAATCCAATGTTGCCAGACGTGTTTAGAAGTTTTGGCCCTTTCCGACACAAAATCGTCCATTTTCATGTTTTTCAAAGAAAATCGCTTATTTATATAAAAAAAAACGTTAAAACATTAACGATTTATTCTTGAAAATGGTAAAAGGATTAGACAGTTTGTGGCAGTGAAGTGGCTGTTGATTAACGTGAACCTATTGTAGGTACATTGATACCGTTTGTATCTAGAACAGGGATCCCCAAACTATTTTGGACAAGTGACCCCTTTTCCAAAATAAACTGTTACCTCAGACCCCCATGGCCAAATTACCTACTTTTAAGATCAACCCCCTTATTCATAATGGTCCGCTAACTTAAAACAACTGCTACAGAATGTTATTTTTCATTCTGACTTAGGTCAATAGAAGAAGACAGAGTGAGAATTAGCAATGCTTTAAGTTAGCAGACTATTATAAATAAGGGGGCCTATCTTTAGTTTTTTCCTATTCATACAAAATACCTAGGTACTAAGGTACCAATTGGAAAACTTTGCACATGGTTAAGTGAGTAAAGTTGTCTTCATTTTCTGATCAAAATTTAACAAAATAAAAAGACATACAATTCAGTAAATATCAAGTTTTATTTATAATGATTATTACAAATTAAGTACTTAAAGAATCTTAAGTAGGTAGGATATTAAAAAAAGTATTAATTCGCAAAGAGAAAATAAAACATTCAGTGTGATGGATGAACCTGGTGACTATCTTCCAATCTAGCTACATCCGGTTCAATATTGGTGAGTTGCAGCCTTAAATCTCCACGTTCCTTGATTTTCAAACAGTTTTTTTTTTGTGTTACTTAGCAGACAAACAGGCAAGCGGGCCACCTGATGGAAAGTAGTCACCGCCGCCTATGGACATCAGCAACACCAGGGGAGTCACCAATGCGTTGCCCGCCTCTAAAGAGACCTCTAATATACCTCTTGAACGATCCCATGTCATAGTCCAAAGGAAACACTGTGGCTGGGAGCTCATTCCACATCCGAATCGTACTAGCGAGAAACGTTCTTTCGAACCTTCGAACCTTCTTTGTTTCGTCAAAATGTTTGCTACCACACTGAAGCTTTTTTCAACTAGGTATGATGATGGAAAAGCGATAAGGTATTTTTCAGCAATAAGTAAGTAAGTTACTATTGCAATTCTGTATTATCGATTTCATGGGTTCAGTTGCTAGCAAAGTTTTATTGCAATAAACTTGGAAATCGATCATACGCAATTGCAAAAGTAACAATTTCAATTATTGAAATCAGAATTGTTTGCAACAGATTTACGTAATTAGCCTACTGAATTCAGTCGTAATTAGGCGACTGAATCCATGATCCAATCTGGTCAGGTTCCCCTGTTAACAGGGTCACAGAGGTCAGATGGCACTCGCTCCACTGTAATTACCTGATCTACCGAATCCATGGTCAAGGCAGACCCCGAGCCCTCACGCGCGCGAGCACATCCGGGACATTAACGCCAAGATGACAATGTTGTACATACCATGATTCCAAGGAAATCTAGTTCTTATGCTAGTTCATTTTGGGCACATCCGTCGGCCGTTTGATGTAACATCAAAAGGTATGTCCCGTGGCACGCCGCAATACCAGTGTTTTCTCAATGCATTACACGCATTATTGAACATAATGCCCTCTCCTCTTAAAAGGAGTTTTTTCTTTCCTCATTCATTTCTCTTCGCTATGACGAAAATAACTTCTTACTCCGGGCGTAAAAGGAGTTTCTTCTTTCGTCTACGGCTTGTTCCAGTGTTGCTGGGTAGTAAGTCCATGGTTGCATGAGTGTCGCATGAGTGTTGCAGTTTTGCTAAAAATATTTATTTTTCAAAAAAGAGTTTTGAAGAATTGGCTAGACTTAGATTTCTTTTTTCAACTGACACGAGTTCCGTATTTTACATTCTTCCGTCTTTCATTCACTTTGTACCGGCTGGATCTTAGTGAACACCTTCTATGAACCGCTAGACCGCATTCGTTGACGGCGCATCGAGTTATTGGTTATTGATGTGTAACGAAGCGTTACAAATCCCGGACCGCCGCCGAGTCATCCAGCAGCGGTCACCCGTCCGGTAGGCGAGCGAGACGCCGGGGACTGGCACCGCGCCGCGCGTGACGCGCGCACCCGCACGGCCCCCCGCGCCGCCGCGCTACACCGCCCCTCCCACGCCCAGCAGCAAGGCCGCGTCACCGGCGCACGATCCTGCATCGCGCTAACGAGACGGACCGGCGAAACAACGGCAGCCCCCGGGACGACCGACTCTGCATCGCGCTAACGACCCGCACCCGATGTCCACTCAAGAGGCTTGAGACCAGGATGTGAAGTCAGTGGATCAGCCTACGCCGCGCCGCTAGCAGACGTCGAGCACCGCGCTGCCGTGAGGTCGAGCACCACCGCGCCTGTTCCCTCCGCCCGCCGAGCCGACGAGCCGCACACGAGCCCACTACAATGTGCCGCGCACAACATGATGTTGTGTCGCGGCACATGCGCCCCGCCGTCGTCTAACCCCGCCGACGGGGCCGCCGCCGCCATCCAGCCAACGCCGGGCTGGATTCGGGCTGTGCGGGCGCGTGCGTACCAACCGATCGCCGACAACCTATCCTGACCCAGCGGACGCAGTCTTCGGCGCGAGACCGTCCGCACCCCGACCGTCACTCCGGGCTCTCCAATGAGAGCCCGTTGAAGTGGCGGTCCCCCACCGAACACGACGCCGTGCCGAAAACGCCCCAAATCCCGCCGCGCCGCGCACGCGCACCCGCGTACCGCGAATCGCGTAGCCGCCGCGCGGCCCTAACTTGACGCCGCGTCGCCGTCGACTCATCGCCGTCAACGGCGACGCCACACCGGATAAGACGCCCTTCCTGACGCGACATCGGGTGCAGGAGGACTCCCTTCGGGTTGAGACCCTGCACCCCACCCCCACCGGACTCTACGGCCGCTGTGCACCGCTCGCGGCACCCCACCTGACTTGACGCCCGCCGCCGGCGCGCGCACTGCGCCCGGCGGCCAACCCCACCGGATCGACTGCCCGGCGCTGCATTTCCGTCCCTACGGGTCGACGGATCTAACTGCGCCGGGCCCGAGCGTTAGCCGCAATTGGGCAGCAACGCGGGGGCCGTTGAGCGACTATGTCCCGCGGCCCCCACCTCCGGACGAGAACCCCGGTAGCCGCAGGAAGTCCCTCTCACGAGGTTGACGCCTGCAGGCTCCGGCGACGCCCCTGCCACGCCAGTGGCAGCCCCAACCCAGATGGTTCGCGCCCGGAAGCCGCCCTACGCCGGTCCCGCGCCCAGTGCGCCCGACCGCGGGGGAGGTGATGAAGGCGCACAACCCAACGACCGGCCCGTTTCTACGGGCCGCGTAAACAAATCACCGCCCGTGGGCCTCGCCCAAAAGCGGTCTCCCGCTTTAACGAAGAAGACTGACGTGAAGTCAGTTCTAACGGTACCGGCCTTAGGTTCGCATCCGGTTTTTGAGTATATAGTTTCCGTCGGCTTGGGGTTGCCGAGACGACGAGGTACTGGAGATCCCGGAGGAAGGGGTCAATCCAGGTACCCTAACTGTCGGCTTGGGGTCGCCGAGTAGACAGTTGGGCTTAGGTGGGGGATAGCAAACGACTTGGGAATTAGGAACTGGTGATCCCGGAGGAAGGGACCTAACCAGGCATCCGGACTGTCGGCTTGGGGTCGCCGAATAGACAGTCAGGCTTAGAGGGGGGAACCCAATTAGATTAGGACTTAGGCTCAATACATGTAGTCAAACCAAGACCGGGATAATTAGGGATAGGACTTAGCCCGCGCTGGTCCTCAATCCGCGCCCGTTAAACTTCCGTATCGTAAACGCGTCTGGGGTAAATTACCGTATTTGCTGCGACTCAGAGGAACAGTCCGTTCCGTCGTGATCGCCCCGTGGTAAATGAACGTCGGTGGGTCGGGAACCGTCTAGACCCGTATCCGTTAGGGAGAGAAATGTAACGGGGAACCCGGGTAACACCCGCGGTAGAACCGCTGAGCTAGGCCATAGGTGTTAAGCGTTAGTATGTAGGCATTGTCCACTAGACCAAGTCGCTTAAGCTAGTTGCTATATGTTGTGTATGTTAATATGTTGCTAATTTAATAAACATAAGTTGTAAATCATTACTATCGGTGGTTTCACTAGGTAAGATCCCTCATTCCCAAAGATAGCAACCCGTCTGGGGTTTAAACAGACCCGTGGCGACAGTGGCCAGCTCCCTCTGAGTCGCCACCCCATCACAGATGATAAGATATTTATCAGTTTGATACTCTTGAGCTGGTCCTTGTTCTTTTGGTTGTCTGTGGTTAGTAGACATGTGCCAATCATGTTCGGGATCGGATTGAACCTGGAACGGTTCATCGGAAATGTGGAACTGGTTCCGTTATCATGTCCGCGGAACTGTCTAGTTCCGCTAAGATTTTCAATGCAGGACGCGATTAGTTACTTACCTACCTGTATTCGTTGTAGTTCCATACGTTTTGAATAGATAACATAACTAGCAGACACGACATAATATTACCATATCCATAGCACCTAAGTACTTCATCTTGTTATCAATTGATTTACCTTCATACTTGGCAGGCTTAGGACTGACAACTAAAAAGTAAATGACTTTACTTCAATATTCTACAATCTACAAATTAGTGTCTGGCGTCAAGTAACGCACTGATTTGTGAAATACGTAATTCAAAACAAATAATCGGGAAGTTTGACACGCGCTAAAGTCACTAGTTCAAAACAAAAATCATAAATAAATTCATGTAATTATCGCCCTACGTGCATAAAACAAAAGTATCAATATCCTAGAGAAAACATTTAAATCAAAATAACGCTTTTTTTCTGTCTCATTCGGACTTAGAGAAACGATGATATGTACTTATTCATTCGCTCTCGCTCGCTCTCGCGATCTGTTTCTGTCGGTTTTCGTTCGCATAGTTTCGCGAGTACTCAGCGGCGACGGACAGCGCGGTACGGCGGCGCAGCGCCCTCATATTTGGCTCGGATATGTTAGGAACTATGTCCGAAAACTATTACGGTCCGGAACGACACATGTCTAGTGGTTAGTTGACATTGGCAGCGCGCGCACGCTGCCACGTGTACGCTGTGATGTTCTTGTTTTGACTAACACCAGAAACCCAGTACCCACGAGCAATTGCTATAAGTCACGTATACCAATACCTTAGCCTTTAAACTAACATCGTTCTGAGTTTGTGTCTTGGTGGAAGGAAGGAAGGAATAAGTTTATCGGCGCCCTAGAGTCTAGATAGCCGACATAATTCTAACTGAATCTATCATCATCATTTTAACTAGAGATGTAACGGATATCCGGCCTATCCGGCCAAATTTTACTATCCGGCCGGATACCGGATAATTTGTTAATATCTGGCCGGATACCGGATAGTAAAAAATGTATGAAAAGCCCCATAAAAGTGATTTTGCTCATCGGAAATATATGCCCTTCTGTAGCAGTCGAGTAAGAAATCGTATCAAAACGTTTAAAAAACATAAATATTAATCAAAGAACTATTGATTATGTCGGCATCGGCACCTATTCTACTCGTATCGTTCATTTCCACCGTCCGTTTAAGCCGTCCACCGTCAGCCAGGTGGCGTGTGGGTGTCTTCCGCGTCAGCGTTAGAGTCGTCGTCGCCAAATTAAGGGCTACTTGCACTAAGGTGATCTTTGGGGCGGCGGAGCACATGCTCACACCATCGCATTGAGCGTTCTTAAATGTTCTCGGGCATAGGTGTGACTTTGTAAGTTCCACGTGTGTAGACGTAATGTCTTTTTGTACTTTGCCCAACAGGGTGACACCCGCTGATCAGCATAAATACGCATTTTTGTCATTTGTAGTTTTGACAAGTGCTGTTTAGTATTATAATGTACTTAGTGTAATAATTTAAAGTCAATCAAGATATATATTGTTATTATAGATATGAAAAAATATTATCCTGGATAAAAAATATTAATTTCTTTATATTTAGAGGTAGTATACGATGTCGTTTATCCTCTACGATGCTGTGGGCTAATGTGTAAGCCGTATCAATATGTATCAATCCGTATGAGGGCGGAATAATTGTTCAGTTCAACGTTCAAATTATTCACATTAAACGATAACTTTAAATTACATAAACACACGCAGTCGTATAAAGTCCCACGCCGCGATTACAGCTTGAATTACAGACTGTGACCTGTGAATATCCGGCCGCCGGATATCCAACTATCCAGCTATAAGGCTGGCTGGATATCCGGTATCCGGCCAAACAACTATCCGTTTCATCTCTAATTTTAACATCAGGCCCGACTTTTTCAGCGCGGTGCATGAGGGCTCGCGGGCCACCACGACACAAACTCACTACGACGTTAGTTGAAAGGCTAAAGTATTGTTATTCGTGCCTTATAGCAATACCTCGTGGGTGCTCAGTTTCTGGTGTTAATCAAAACAAGAACATCACAGCGCACAATAATGCATGCGCGCGCTGCCATTGTCAACTTACCACAGACAACTAAACAAACAAGGACCAGCTAAAGAGTATCTAAACGATAGATATCTTATCACGACCAATAACTCGATGCACCTTCAAATTTATTTTTGAACTTTGCTAAATCCGATAAATATTGTTGAATCGATTCCGAATTTCGATCTTATATTGCTGGATACACACCGGCCCAATGATTGCTAACAAACAAACGTTCATTTAGCTGGTGTATACCCAGCTTATGAAAAGTGAACAGTCAGTAGAGGTCTTTGTGCATTGGACAACTGGCAACATCGCTCTCAATGCTACCAACCATTTCGTTTTGACATTGTTTTTTTTACAACTATTTCTTGGCTTCGAAATCGTGGAGTTGATTTCTTCGTCTCTCTTGGTCGGCGACCTACACCTGCATGTATTTGTTCGACTTAGAGGTTATGTTTGTGTTGTATTGACTGTTGTTGTGCATTGATATTGTTCTTTTGTTATTTAATCTCGTGTTGTTTAGATTTTCGTTTATAATTTGAACAATAAAAATGTCGAAAAGGCCAGAGCATCAAGCACCTCCTGAATTTGTAATCATATTCGTTTTATTGTCTCTTGTTGTTTTAGTACCTAACCATTTCATAATAATTTATCACAATATATTTTTTTTCAGTTTTATAATGAAGAAGAGGCAAGAAAATACACTCAAAAGTAAGCAAACATATTTTAAAACAATGTCAATGAGTTTCATTTCATTATCTTGTTATTAAAATTGTTACTGTGTATTTTCAGTTCCAGAATAATAGATATTCAAGCTCAAATGACTGAAAGGTGCATAGAACTTTTGTTGCTTCCTGAAGATACTCCGTGTTTGCTTCTAGATGTTGGCTGTGGTTCAGGCCTGTCTGGAGAAGTTCTAGAGGAAAATGGACACATGTGGATAGGCTTAGACATATCATCTGCGATGCTCGGTAAGAGAATAGGAAAAACATACAATTTTACTTTATTACATACCTGTAATCTTGGCTGTGTGGTGTCCGGCAGAGTAGAATAGCACCAACCCCTTACACTCATGGGTGTACAAGACAACAAAAAATTTCAAAGTAAAAGAGTCTCCATAGGCCGAAAAATGGGCAGCAATGTTTTCTATTGTTATATATAATATAATTATAACACTGTAATCTCCAACATGCCTGCCAAGTGTCGAGAGGCCTTTAGTCCTGCAGTGGACTATTCTGGGCTGTAATTATGATACCTGTACAAGTTTGGAAGCTTTTGCATTTGATATAATTATATTTTCTTTATTGCAGAGGTAGCCTTAGAAAGGGAAACAGAAGGGGACTTGATTCTCTCAGACATGGGTCAAGGATGTCCATTCAGAGCAGGTAGCTTTGATGGTGCTGTGTCTGTATCTGCTATACAATGGCTTTTCAATGCAGACAAGAAATCTCACAAACCCATCAAAAGACTGTACACATTTTTTAGCACTCTATATGCTTGTTTGGTGAGTGGGTTTTGTTTTATAAGTTAAAATTGTTAATATAGTATATTAAACAATATACTCATATTATATTTACATTATTTCCAGTCAAGATCAGCCCGAGCAGTATTTCAGTTCTACCCTGAGAATGAAAATCAGTTGGAATTACTTACTTCCCAAGCCATGAAAGCTGGATTTTATGGAGGTGTAGTTGTTGATTATCCAAACTCCGCTAAAGCTAAGAAATTCTTCCTGGTGCTTATGACTGGAGGTTCAGCACCATTACCGGCAGCATTAGGTATTCAACAGAACTATTTTATAAATTACAATACATACATATTATATTAATACTTTTATATAATATTAAATAGCTCAAGCTTTCTCTTATTCTAAAACTAATTTTATTTCTCAGGTACTGAAGAATCAGATAGTTTACAAGTAAAATATGCAAAGAGAGAAGCCATTAGAAATGCAAGAGGCAAACCTCTTAAAAACACAAAGGCTTGGCTTCTCGAAAAGAAAGAGAGGAGACGGAAACAGGGGAAAGAAACAAAACCTGATACAAAATACACTGGAAGAAAAAGGAGTGGAAGGTTTTGAAATAAATTATATAATTTGTGAGCCTATAAATGTTTATCTAATATCTGTACAAATACACTTCAAACTACTTTAAGATGTAAAATAAAATATTTAATTGTTCATGTCACTGTTTACCTCTCGATAACATATTTCCATACAGTATCTACACCATGGCCAATTGTTTCTACTGGTGTCATATTAGGCAGTGGAAATCTGCATACAACTATTACTGTTCCTGTATTAGATTCTGTTAACAACTTCCTTTCAAATTCCTGCATCATTTGCTCAACACCAAAAATCACGATATTGTTATATGGTTTTAAATCAAACTTCCATAGGTCTTTCCTATAAAATTTAGAGCCTCTACACTGAGGTGTAAGCAATGCCGCTATTCTGGAATAGTATACAAGCCACGGGTTCAGTTCAACACCATCTGCTTTGAAACCAAGTTTGGCTGCAGTGAAAACAATCCTTCCATCTCCAGAACCCACATCTAATAACCTTCCAGTGCGACCTATTAATGCATTTGTCACTCCTTGTAACTGGTCAGTAGTGGCAGGTACATAAGGCAAGCAGATTCTTCGAAATGCAGGCGATACAAATGGTATGCAAACAATGCTTACGCCAACTGCTAAACCACCAGTTGTGTATATTAAAACTTTTCCTATGGGTGTTAAATTTTTAGGACCCTTTGGATCTGTTCTTTGTAATATTTCTAATTCCATTTTTAAGCCAATTTCATATGAACATTCGAAATAAATTCTTCACTATTTCGAGGTTAAGTTATTTATTTCCCTAACCAAAACATCTGTCATAAACAGCTGTCCTTTTTTTGCAGCATGGTATTAACAAGAATCGATTTGGAACATACGAGTCATCATTCGATTCTTATATTTTTTAAAAATAGCAACACTTGTTTTGATGAAAAAAAAATTGCTTGTCAAAATTATCAAATAAGAATCCGGCTGGATAGTGGATGCTCTGTTGCTAATTTTTGTCTGAAAAGTATTTGTTTTTGAATAAAATGACTGCCTTTGAAGAATTCGGCGTGCTTGCCGAATTAGGTAAAGCTATCGAGGAGATGGACTGGACGTTACCTACCGACGTTCAGGCCGAAGCAATACCTCTTATTCTTGGTGGAGGAGATGTCCTTATGGCTGCCGAAACCGGCAGTGGAAAAACAGGAGCTTTCTGTTTACCAATCCTTCAGATTGTTTGGGAAACATTAAAAGACATCCAAGAAGGGAAAACAAGTAAGATAGTCCAGCAGGTATCTTCAGAATGGACTATGTCATTTTTCGATCGTACTGATGCTTTAGCTGTAACTCCTGACGGGCTCCGGTGCCAGTCGCGAGACCAACAAGGCTGGCACGGATGCAGAGGCACCAAGGGCGTGCACACAAAAGGGGCCTACTATTACGAAGCTATAGTCACTGATGAGGGGTTATGTCGTGTTGGCTGGTCTACACAAGCGGTAACTACTCCAATAAAATTTTCATATCAATATCTTATATACGTACTACATATATTTACATGTAATTAATTATAAGAATGAATCAAAGAGTTTATTATCTGTTATAAATACATGTTACAAATAATTAATATTTTTATTGTGTAATAGTGATGCAACTATGCAATTGCAAGAATGCATTCTGTGGGAATGTTCTGTAATGACAGTTGTAATCCTGTTTCGCTATATTGAATAAAATGGTCCCGCAAATCCTCTAATGCGGATTCCTATATTTATTTGATGAATGCCTTATGGACATTGGAAAAAACATTGCTTAAAGTCAAAACATTGCTTGCTATGTTTATTGTAAAATTTAATATGGCCTGTTGTGAAAACTAAGATGAGAGAAATGGTAAAAAATTACACTCATGCCAAAAAATATGACTTTTAAAGTAAAGGTTGATTCAGTGGTTTTGTTATTTGTTTGTTTAAATGCACCACCGACATATGTCAGTCTTCTTGTGAATAGTGTGGCTGCCCACCTACCCTTATCCACGAGTATCCTGCATTGATATTTAATCATAAAGTTACCTTAAAATATTAATTTATGCTGTTTGCAGGCTAGGCTAGATCTTGGTACTGACAGACTAGGTTTTGGATTTGGCGGTACAGGAAAGAAATCAAATGCAAAACAGTTTGACGATTATGGCACTGCCTATGGGAAAAATGATGTCATAGGTAAGTCAAAAATTTTATTAGTCTGATTTTGTTGTTATTGCTTTGGGGCCTCATGCCTATTTATACACCTGCCTACAAATTTTATAAAAGCCCATAGTTATTATATGTTGATTTGATACCACTATTTTTAATATTCAGGCTGTCTGCTGAATCTTACCTCTGGTGAGATCCGCTATACCAAAAATGGTGAAGACCTTGGTGTGGCATTCAAACTGGACCAATCTCGAAGAGCTGACTGTTACTTCCCAGCAGTGGTGCTAAAAAATGCTGAGATGAGCTTCAATTTTGGAAAGCAACCATTTAAGGTATAACCTTGTAAAATGTGAAGTTCATTTCAATTTTATAGTATTGCTACCTTCTACTAATCTTATTATACCTATAGCCCCTTGGCTGTAGCCTGTAAATGCATGATCGGCAACACTTGACAAAGCAACCCAAATTTTTTTCAAAAAAGTTTACCAATAACTATTTTTTAATAGTTATAATCAAATATCAGAAAGAAGTCTGAAGATACGTAGTAAATATTAATGTTGACTTTATTTTATTGCAGCATTCTCCACCCAGTGGTTATGTAGCTGTTAGCCAAGCTCCCAAAGAATATGTGAAAGTGAATGTGGTCTCTGCAGTGGCCTCCACAGACAGCAAACAAGTGAATAATGCTCCACAAGCTATAATTATTGAGGTGATTTGTTTTATTAATTATCTAATTAATGTCACTAACAAAAATAGCTTTAAGATTATAACACAAGCTTAAAATGAAATTAAAATCAGTTAAAAACATATAACTTATAATATATTAACTATTATTGTCTGTCTCCTCGCTAGTTCTCCTCGTAAAATAGAAATACACGTAAACGTGTATTTCTATTTTAACTAATCTGTCTAATTAGGCATATCGAACATATTCATTAAGTAAAACACTATCAAATAAAAAAATCATACAACAAGCCTATTGATTAAGGTATATTTAAGTAACAATTTGATCTGTAATCATTCTAGCTAAATAGATAATAGAATATTATCGTTGATTATTTTGTAAATCAAACACCGTTTTCCGACGCAGCCATCACGGGAGTTAGCCGAACAGACATTCAACCAGATCACAAAGTTCAAGAAGCACCTGGAGAATCCTCAAGTGCGAGAGCTGCTGGTTGTGGGCGGCATCAACGTGAAGGATCAGATCAACCAGCTGAATCAGGGGGTTGATATTGTCGTAGGCACGCCTGGGAGGCTTGAGGATCTCATACAAGGAGGTGAGATACTATCCATAAAATATTAGAGGCAGTCTCACACAGCACTTTTGTAACATATGAAATTCTACACTTGAATTTTACGAGGTAGGCGTTGTCCTAATAGGCAACGGACGTGCGATCGTGGTCGTGCGACGGGCGATTTGAGGTCTATTGGTCGGGCGATGCCCGTCTGCAAATTAGGACAGCATTATACAGGGTTACAGGAAAAGTCGACCTAGATCCGTTAAGGGCGTGTAGTACACATCATTTCTGAATGATTTCACTATGGAACCCCCCATCCTAAACTTAACCGTTTTCGAGATATTCGAGTTTTAATTTTTTTTATGAAAATGCCCAATTTTTCGGCTATTCAACTGAATATTTTGAATTTTTTTGACTCTTATGATTATTTTTTTGGTTTTATACATGAAGAATGAGATGCTTAATGACCTCAAATACTAAAATTGCACGTAAGTTAACTAAATAGGTCATTGTAGACGATCGAAACTTAATAAAATTAGGAAAAAATTATAAAAAAATATTTTTCTTTTCTGGATATCTCAATAAAATATTATGGCACTTGCTCTGCAGATGTGCTTAAAAATATCTACATTTTATCAGCTATCCAACGAGGTATAACACTCTAGGGTATTTATTAACCTCAAAGGTGAAACTTAGTTTCTAATGCTACATGGCAGTCAGAAATAGTCAGAATAAATAGCGCTTATTTAATCTAATTAATTTGACTTAAGTTCAGCATCATCATTTCAGCCTACTGGCTTCCACTACTGAACATAGGCCTCCCTCGGCTAGGTACAACCTTCATGCATCCATCGATGTCCCGCTATCCTGACCTAGGAGATCATTCAGTTTTTATAGCATTTTTTTTTGTTCAGATCGTCGATCGTACAAATAATGACCGTACGCCAACTATTAGTTGAGCGTAAGTGACTAGTTACTGGCTTTTGTTTGGAAAATAACGTAATCGGTTCGTTGTTAACGCTAGTTCGCATACAAAGTCACTCACGCTCAACTCATAGTTGGCGTACAGATCGTCGGTGATTGTAGTAAGCTAAATGAAACAATAAATCAGTTCAAAATAACATTTATTTACCTAATGTTTTTGAATAAAATTTTATAGTTCATGTTCTACATGTCCACCTCTATTTCGCACACATTTTCTCATTCTTTAACGTAGTCCACTTTTCACTACACCAGTGGTTAATGTTCTTCTTATGTCGTTAGCAGCATTAATTATCCTTTCTTTGAGAACTTCCACTGACGATATGGGGTTGGGCTCACTGTAAACGAGGCTCTTCATGTGCCCCCATACACAAAAATCCATGGGGGTCAGGTCGGGACATCTGGCTGGCCAGGGTAAAGGCCCACCTCGTCCAATCCATTTGTTAGGATAGTTAATGTCCAACCATTCCCTAACGCTTCTTCTGAAATGAGCAGGGCAGCCATCATGTTGAAACCACATGTCCCGCAGTAATTGTAATGGGAGATCATCTAGTAGGTCACCTAAGTCACCTCTTAAGAAATTTTCATAAGTTTCACCATTGAGGTTGTCTGGAAGAAAGTAAGGCCATATCAAATGCTTGGAAATGATGCCCATCCACACATTTACACTAAATCGTCGTTGTGACATTATTTTTCTCACTCTCATCTGCATAAATCGTAAGTTGTCTCGCTCACACGCACCGGATTAACTTGAAGGACAATAGCCGAGGGACCCGTTAGACCTACTACCTGAACCTTTTCAACTATGTTTTTTTCTATGAGTTTAAATACAACCCTAGGTTGTTATACCTCGTTGGATAGCTGATAAAATGTAGATGTTTTTAAGCACATCTGCAGAGCAAGTGCCATAATAATTTTTTTAGATATCCAGAAAAGAAAAATATTTTTTTATAATTTGTACTTATTTTCTTAAGTTTCGATCGTCTACAATGACCTATTTAGTTAACTTACGTGCAATTTTAGTCATTGAGGTCATTAAGCATCTCATTCTTCATGTAAAAAACAAAAAAAATAATCATAAGAGTCAAAAAAATTCAATTGAATAGCCGAAAAATTGGGCATTTTCATAAAAAAAATTAAAACTAGAATATCTCGAAAACGGTTAAGTTTAGGATGGGGGGTTCCATAGTGAAATCATTCAGAAATGATGTGTACTACACGCCCTTAACGGATCTAGGTCGACTTTTCCTGTAACCCTGTATACAAGACCATAAGTGCATTACCACCTTAATAATGGTCTCCTAAATATGGATTCCTGTGTAGATGTCAAAAAGTTTTTAGAAATTTTTCATGAAATACGTTATAAATTCCTGGTGGTCAAGGATGCAAGTTCTTGGGGCCTACTGGACAATGTTAATGTATGTAATGGCCTAATTTCCGCTACTCAATTAGGGTATTTTATGCTGTAGCAGTAAAGGAAATTTTTCTTAGTAGTTATGGCTGCAGTCTATGGACATAAACATCGAAATTTTTGCTAACACAGTTTTGCCTTATGTTGTTGGCCATATCAAGCTATGACCTGTATCTCCATTGTAACCATTCTATATCCAGGCTACCTAGCGCTGACGCACTGTCGTTTCTTCGTACTGGACGAGGCCGACGGCCTGCTAAAGGCTGGCTGCGGCGAGATGATCGAGCGGCTTCACCGGCAAATGCCGAAGATCACCTCCGACGGCCATCGCCTGCAAATGGTCGTGTGCTCGGCCACGCTGCACGCGTTCGATGTTAAGAAGATGGCGGTATGTGGATTATGATTTGATATATGGACCTTTAAATGTCACAACTAAAAAGTCGATAAGATAAGAGTCCCAGTCAGACTTCTTGACGATGCCTGACGATGATACGACCCGGGACGGGGTGAGTTCTTGACGATGACTGCTCAATCTCAACCCTGTGTTTACCTTGTAAAGAAAATTTCCTTTAGTGCTAGTTATCTGAAGCTAAGATATGTCTAAGGCGTCGCCTTTACGAGTGAGGGACGAGTCCGCTCTCGAAAAGGGAGGAGTTTGGCTTTTGCACAACACACACGTAACCCAATGCGTGTATGTGGTAGTGACCTCTGGACTAATCACAGCGCTCTGTTTGACTTTACTTGTGAGTGCGTAAGCCTGTGCTTATTAAGTTGCATGACTAGTGGTAATAATAGTGGGATCGGGAATGGCGACATCGGTTCTAGTATAAACGGCGATTGACAGCCTTTCGACTACTTTTATGTGTTCTATGGGCTCGATGATAATATCGTCGCGGTTCCCTAGCTCGTGGAGGTGGCGTCTAATACGGAAATGAAAAAGTATATCTATTTTTTACTTATCGTCAACAACACTGCTTATTTGACAAGCCTCTTTGGTGACGAGATTTTTTTATTATTATTACATGGCACCCAAAAACCAGAACCCGTTATTTCTTTCGCCCGCAGGAGAAACTGATGCACTTCCCAACGTGGGTGGACCTGAAGGGCGAGGACGCGGTCCCGGAGACGGTGCACCACGTCGTGGTGATCGCCGACCCGCAGAAGGACCGATCTTGGGAGACATTGAGGAAGTAAGTCTTCAAAACAATGATTGAGGAGTGCCAAGGGGTCACCGTGCTGATTCGTTCTCCACTGGTTAATTCTACGAGTTGACTAAATAAATAAATAAATATTCGTGGACAAATTCACGCAGCGCCATCTAGCCCCAAACTAAGCAAAACTTGTACTATGGATGCTAGATCACTGATATACTACTTAAATACTATTAAATACATACTTATTATACATAGAACACCCAGACCCGTAACAGAAATTAAAATTAATCATTTCAATTTCTTTTTATGGCCGGGAATCGAACCCGGGACCTTTTGCGTGGCAGACCGGCATGTTGTCAGGTCCACCACTCAGGTCGTCAAATTAGTAACTCTCAATCGAAACGGATCTCAGATAAGAAAGTATGAGATATTGACCTGTGACGTCATTGTATAAGTGCCTCAAATGTGCTCCTTTTGTTGTCATTTTACGTAACTTAAAAATTATCGTTATTACTTTTACTTTCTTGTACTAGTTGTACTTTTGGGTTGGGTTGGGTTAACTTAAATAACCTGGTTGGCTGATTTCATAATTTATATTGAAACTAGTCAACTTCCCAATGTTTTTAAAATTCTTTTTATACCACTAAGGTGGCAAACAAGCTTGCGGCCTGCCTGATGGTAAGCAGTCACCGCAGCTTATGCCCAATTGCTCGAGGGCTTTCGCGATTTCAAAATCCACTAGATAGCGCTACTGCGACGTAAGGTCTGCTGTCAAAATAATGCCCAGTCATTGGCTGGAATATATTTGTCAATTTACACGGCTCTGTGGTTCTGTCCAAAAGCATGACAGAATTTTGACAACCACACGCCTCTCTAGCTCCATCTGTAACCGTGAAAACCCTCCATGTTCTCGTAGGTAGGCTTTAACAGCTCTCTTGTCCTCTAAAGGCACGTACAGACGGACGGCGTACACGCGAAGGACAACATCCGCAGCGGGAACACGACGCCCGAGACGCTCTCCGAGGCCGTCAAGATCCTCAAGGGGGAGTACGTCTTGCAAGCGATTAAGGAGCACAAGATGGACAGGTTTGTAATGACGTTAGATTGTGAACTATCGAACAATTGTAAACTGAAATGTTTTTTTTTTGTTTCTCCTGCAACTTGGCAATCTGTCTTAGGACAATAAGCCAATTATTTTATTTTAGTCCGTTATTTGGGTTTCAGTAGAGCTCGTCCATTAGATGGAATATTCCATCGGGCAGCTCTTTATAAAGTTGAGAATCTGGTAATCAAGCTTGAGATGTCCTTTCGCTTCAATCTCATTATTTGTTCGCCAAATAAGACAAGTCAGTCTGGACAGTCATGTCTCGGATAAATTAACAGGACCCCGCGGAATTGTCGATTGGTAATAGAGTTTTGGGCCCACTTGGGACCACTATCTTAAAAACCCATACTTTAATCCCCGTCTTTCATTGATTCATGCTTTATTACTTCTACCGTACACCAAACGACTATACTTATACCACAACGCTCCCAACAACACAGCTCAGATCCTTAATCTTGATACAAGTTTGTACCAATACAATGATTTCTATCAGCTACTCGCGTTAAGAAAATAATGAGTAAAAGTGTTTCCACAGTGCAGTAAAAATTCAAACAGTTTATATTAAAAAAAGTTGTAAGTTTATTAATGGATAAAAATCAAGTTAATTGTCCCAAAATTAAAAATAAAGTCAAGGATATCCCTTGGTTAGCAGCCAGTCTTGTATTTGCTGTTTATCCCAACCGGCGAGTTATTTATTTTTATTATTTTCAGCTGTCAACTGGTCACTGTGAACTTAGCTTTCTAATTTGTTGCGACCTTATTGGTCGAGGGGCGGGGCTAGGCCGTCGGACGACGATGACTCAATATTTTCTTATGGCAAATGAACATTACCCCCTTCTTTTTCACTGCAGAGCGATAATATTCTGCCGCACCAAACTCGATTGCGACAACATGGAGCGCTATCTCAAGTCGTACGGCAACGAGTTCCCGTGCGTGTGCCTCCACGGCGACAGGAAGCCTCAGGAACGGAAAAGCAACTTGGAGAAGTTCAAACAGAGCCAGGTGAAGTTCCTGATATGTACGGACGTCGCTGCCAGAGGCATTGATATCACGGGGCTGCCGTTCAGTGAGTTTCTTATGTACAGTTGAACCGTCACTCATATCTAAAAGTTATTGATGTTTTTGTATATTCACTTTGTTTCAATTTCAATAATTTCATTGACAAAAGATATTTTTACTTCAATAACTCGGTCAATAACTTTTATGAATGGTGTTAGTCTTTTTATTAGTCTTGTTTTGATTGTCTTGCTTGTCGAGCATATAGTCACTCAAGAGTGCTCAAAGCGGACTGAAGTCGAATGTGTACGTTGAATTTTGATTGATGCGCACGTACGCGTGTGGGTGTGTCTCCATTTTTTTCGAATCACTACACAAAATAACAACAAAGAATCGTAGCAAATACGAACATGAAACCAAAATATTTGTTTTCTAACACAAACTGTCTATTACTATAGACAAGTGTTTCTGGCAAGTTACTGATTCAAACATGTTAAACATGCGAGGCAGTCGAAATAAAATAAACCCTTCCCCTATCTACTCGCGCTGGAAATTTCCCTACCCATTAGCGTATCTAGGGCTCTTTTCCAGGGGGGCCTGGCCCCTGTGGATTCCTAGGTTGTAGTTAATTGAAATTATGTTTGTATGAAGTTTTTTACGCCTACGCCTATGTCCGAACCCATGCCCCAATGTTCCGATGTTTTGTGTAATATTTCAAAAACACAGCGCAGGGAATACTCCGTTATAATTTTTTTTAGCATTTCAGGTTACCCAACTCATTAAGACTGCTCAATATAAAAAAAAAACAATATTAACAGACCACTAACTACAATAATCCCCACCAGTGATCAACGTGACCTTGCCCGACGAGAAGTCCAACTACGTGCACCGCATCGGCCGCGTGGGCCGCGCCGAGCGGATGGGGCTGGCCATCAGCGTGGTGTCCGCCGTGCCGGAGAAGGTACGCCATAAACACCTTGAGACTAAGGTGTTAGGGTTCATTTTGTAGTGGCTAACGGTGCTGTGTTAAGGACCGTTTTGGACTGGCTATCGGTGCTGTGTTTAGGTTCATTTTGGATTGTCTATGCGATCTTCGGGGCTTACCATCAGCGTGGTCTCCGCCGTGCCGGAGAAGGTACGCCAATGCACACCTTCACGCTAAATTTTTAGGGTTCATTTTGGACTGTCTATCGGTGCTGTGTTAAGGGTCGTTTTGGACTGTATTTGCGATTTTTGGGGGTAGCCATCAGCGTGGTCTCTGCCGTGCCGGAGAAGGTACGCCAATTTACACCTTCAGACCAGAGTTGCAAAAATTTTAATGTAAAAAATAATGCATTAATCATTATTTTTTTTAATGGTAATGTAATTTTTATCCATTACTCATTAAAAAAAAAATTTCAATGTAGAATATTCACTAATTAATGAGTAATGTGTGGTGCTCCATTACTCATTAAAAAAAATAATGAGTAATGGAATTTTTTACATTGCTCATTAAAAAAAATAATGAGTAATGGAATTTTCCACATTGTTCATTAAAATTGTAATGAGCCATTATTGGACCTTCATTATCCATTAATTGTAAAAAATGAGTAATGTAAAATTTTCCATTACGCATTTAAAAAGTAATGAATAACAGAATTTTTTGGACTTTTCGGAAATCGAGGGGGGCACAGGGACTTAGAAAAATTTCGATGAGTTGCGATCCTATTATAACGTATACTTTTGATGGTGGGATGTGATAGAGGGCCCCTCTAGGAACACCGTTTGTATGGAACACTTTTCTCTGCGGTGCTACTAGGGGGCGCTAGGGCCCAACTTTTTTTCCGAGTGGCGCAAAAAAAAATGACCTCTGTAAAAGTTGCTCCTAATGACCTACCCTACAACATCCAGCCATAAAAAATATACCTTAAATTACGAAAGTCCAAATGCCTTGCGCCCCCTTTGAGTAAATCGACCGTATTTTGACACTTAGAAAAATTTCGACGAGGTGCGATCCTATTATAACGTATACTTTTGATGGTGGGATGTGATAGAGGGCACCGCCAGGAACACCGTTTGTATGGAACACTTTTCTCTGCGGTGCCGCTAGGGGGCGCTAGGGGGGCCAAACTTTTTTTCAGTGCGGCGCAAAAAAAAAGACTTCTGAACAGATTGCTTTCAAAATCGATATCTGAGCGTCCCTTGGGACTCCTGACATGAATCTGGTGCCAAAATTGGAAAAAATGGCCGCCATTTTGAACTTTTTTGTTACTGGTCCGATTGCTTTCAAAACCGATATCTGAGCCCAGATTCATGTCATGAGTCCCAGATATTCATTTTGAAAGCAATCGGTCCAGTAACAAAATAATTCAAAATGGCGGCCATTTTTTCCAATTTTGGCACCAGATTCATGTCAGGAGTCCCAAGGGACGCTTAGATATTCATTTTGAAAGCAATCGGTCCAGCAACAAAAAAGTTCAAAATGGCGACCATTTTGTTACCATTTGGCACCAGATTCATGTCAGGAGTCCCAAGGGACGCTCAGATATCGGTTTTGAAAGCAATCGGTCCAGGAACAAAAACGTTCAAAATGGCGGTCATTTTGTTACATTTAGTCTCAAAATGTTCAAGTTGCAAAATGTCCAGGTTGCAAAATGTCCAAGTTGCAAAATGTCCAGGTTGCATAATGTCCAAGTTGCAAAATGTCCAAGTTGCAAAATGTCCAGGTCGCAAAATGTCCAAGTTGCAAAATGTCCAGATCGCAAAATGTCCAAGTTCCAAAATGTCCAGGTTGCATAATGTCCAAGTTGCAAAATGTCCAGGTCGCAAAATGTCCAAGTTGCAAAATGACCAGTGGTATAATATTCAATGCAACCTGGACATTTTGCGACCTGGACATTTTGCAACTTGGACATTTTGCAACTTGGACATTAAGCAACCTGGACATTTTGGAACTTGGACATTTTGCGACTTGGACATTTTACGTTCTGAGGGTCTCCCCTATCACGTCCCATTATTAAAAGTTGAAAATTTTCTGAGTGTTTTTTTCGCAAAATTTTTCTAAGTCTTTTTCTCTCAGTGCCCCCTTTGCTACACATCAAACAAATCAAACATGGTTTTGAATTAGATTTCATTTTATCCTCTACTAAACATAATCCTATTTTCCATTTATCAACATCTAAACAATAGCTATTATCAGAAATAGTAAATATATTCATAAATAATGAGTAATGGAATACTCATTACTCCTTCATTAGATATAAAAATAATGAGTAATGAAAATTTGGTACATTACTCATTAATATTTAAAATTGTAATGTAGATTTTCAAATTACTCATTAAAATTAAAAAATGAGTAATGTAAAGATGATACATTATTCATTACAAAAAATTTAATGAGAATTTATTTTTTATTCCATTAAAAAAAAAATAATGAGTAATGGAAACTGATTCCATTACTCATTATTTTAGTAATGAATAATGGAAACTGATTCCATTACTCATTAATTATAGTAATGAGTAATGAAACGCCAATGCATTAACCAAAGTAATGCATTTTTTGCAACTCTGCTTCAGACTAATGTGTTACGGTCAATTTCGGATTGTCTATCGGTGCTGTGTTAAGTTTTATTTTGAACTATCTATGGGATATTCACCTGCCGTTACGCCAATAGACTGTAAAGGCGCCGCAGATTATCCTACATCATCGAGTGCAACAAAAATTCCACTTTGTAGCGAAGGTAGCATTTAGGAGACCCACAAAACGTTGATATGCCCGTGAACAACATAACACGAAATAAATGTTGTCATATTTCTTGTACGTAGGATAACCTACTGTACCCTCACAGTCTATTAGATCTAGTAAGATCTCAGGGGGTCTAAAATGGCCACTTTGGGTGAAACGTCAAAATTATGATTAATTTGGCGTTTCACCGGCAAAGTGGCCATTTTGCGATTGGCGAAATGAAACATTTTATGATCATAATATGAAACACCTAATATGGCCTTTTTAGACACCCTGGTTTACATATGAACCCTCGTTCCCCAGGTGTGGTACCACGGCGAGTGGTGCTCGTCTCGCGGCCGCAACTGCTGGAACACCGCGCTCACGGACGACCGCCCGCGCGGCTGCTGCATGTGGTACAACGAGCCGCAGGTGAGGCCTGGAGAGGGGATGAGGGCCAGAGCGATGGCAAAGCCCACCACCATTCAAATTGTGAAAAATGTCAAACGCAGTCGATTGCCATCATGCAATTTGGGTAATTGTAAGATTGATCGAAATAAAAAAGACAGCAAAACTGATTGAATAATAAAGACGGCCTGTATACAACAATATGGTAACTAAAAGATGGACGTCTTTGTTATTCAAAATAAGGTTGCTTACTTCTTGATTTCAATCAATCTTATAATTTCCCAAGTCGCTTTTGAGACAATAGTCTACAGGAGCTTATCTATAATTTCATTATCTTTTTCCCTTTCATATGAGAACCATCGGACAATACCATGGACGAACTCGCTAAATTATCATTCTGTTGGTTGGTGTTGGTCATTCTGTAATTGTGATCGATTCTATTTTGACGTTTTGCATAAGGCATCGGATGGCGCTACTGAGATTGCCACCAGTGGTACCGCCTATCTCCGATTGAATGCAGCCATTTTGATCTCAGCAAGACAGCTCTGGCTCTGGCTTGCTGCGATTGGTCCACACTCAATTGCATTATAAGGGCGGCGTACTTTCAGAGATCGGCGGTACGGCTTCTGGTCTTTAAGTTTTCCATGTTTCCGTCTACAGTACCTTGCGGACATCGAGGACCACCTGAACGTGACCATCCAGCAGGTGGAGAACGACATGAAGGTGCCGTGCAACGAGTTTGACGGGAAAGTGGTCTATGGACAGAAGAGGAAACAGACCGGTACCGGATATCAGGTATTTGAACGCCTTTCATTTGAATGGTGGGGTTTGCGGTGGGTCTCGGGGGCCGTTTGACACCCCGTAACGGTGACAATTCAGTGGGGAAGATGCGACCGAAGAAGCATGTCTGCTTAGAAACGAGCCTATTTACTATATTGGTACTTTACCACCTTCAGTATTTATTAAGCTAAAATAGGTAACCACGCAGATTTGTACCAAAACATATCTCAATGGCTTGCTGTAGACACTCAATAAAAAGCAAACAGGCAGTTGGAGTGTAGCCAATAACAGACATGAGGCATTTCATCTGAGTCCTCAGTGACAACGCACCTGCGGTACTGCATTCGATTTTTGTTGTCTGCAACCTAAATGCCTTAACCGTAGATGTTATGCGACAGTTATCGCTTACCATCAGGTGGGCTGCCTGCTCGCATGTCACTGCGTAGCATAAAAAAAAGGAACTTCTGTAGTACAGATTACTGATACTGTATTTCATTTTCGTTCAGGACCACGTATCACAGATGGCGCCAGTGGTGAGCTCTCTGCAGGAACTAGAGTCGCAGGCGCAGCTCTACTACCTCAAGATGCATCATAACGTAGCCGTCGCGTAACAAACCCAAGAATCTTAATACGATCTATATTTAATTTATTATACAACAGCAAATATACAGACTGAGTACTATGCAGCAATGGATTATTATTTTTCTAATTAATAACGTTCTGCACATACTGACAAGACGACTCCTTGAGAGATTCTTGGGCATCCCTGCCCTACGTGAAGTGCACACTGGCAACTATTCGGTCATCGTACCACCTTCCGCGGTTTTACTCGGCGCCACTATATAGGTTCTGTTGGTGTCTACGCGAAGGTTCGAAAGAACTTTTCTCGCTAGCACAATTCAGATGTGGAATGAGCTCCGCAGTCTTTCCTTTGGACTATGTCATTCGATCATTCAAGAGGTATATTAGGTCTCTTCAGAGGCGGGCAACGCACTCGTAGCGCCCCTGGTGTTGCTGATGTCCATAGGCTGCGGTGACTACTTTCCATCAGGTGGTCCGCTTGCCTGTTTGTCTGCCATATAAAAATCTATGCCGCGACGTCCTCAACACAAAGCGGGGGCGCGCCGCCCGCTTTCCAGATCAAAGGGGCCGAAACGTTATGCATAAGCTTATTGAAGCGTTCCATTATTGTGAGGGATGACTTTCTTAATCGTCCCCAAAAATTCCCTTTTAGCCCAACCATGTCCCACCTTTTCTCAACTTTTCGTCACCAAGAGAGAAATACAAAATAGGGAATAAAAAAAAAACCAGTTAAGATTCAATATTTTTTTATTCACTCGATTCTCGATCACTACTCATTATTACTTAGGGCAGTGCATTTTTGCGGCACAAGTTATTAAATTATTAAAGTCTCCCAAGCAGAACACATCGCCTTTTGGGAAACAGTCATTACAATACTGTTCATCCTTACGTTTTATTCCAATCAAATGCATCATATTTCTGTATTGATCGAAAGTTATGATAACAATAACAATTTTAAATGCTTTTCCTAAATATTTTACTTAGATTTTGGTGTAAAATATTTTAATGGTACTTTTATTAATTTCATGCTCGACTCTTTTCTGAGTTATGTACGTTAGTTGAATGCTAACCGATGCTCTTACGGTTAGGGAAAACATCGTGATGAAACCTGCACATTCAGGCGACTGAATGTCTGACCATAATCCAATCTGGTCAGGTTTCCCTGTTAACATGGTCACGGAGGTCAGATGGCAGTCGCTCCACTGTCATTACCTCACCTGCCAAACGCTGGATCATGGCCAGCGCGGACCCCATGCCCTCGCGCGCGAAAGCTCAACTGGGACATTAACGCCAAAACGATGATGATTACTTTTATTCAAATTCATTTACTTTTATCTTAACGATCGATCTTCACTTATTTCGGTAAAAATTCACAGCTTTATTTAGAAAATTAATTTTTTATACAAAAATAGTATGTACTTTGTATGAAGGTCTTAAATGAGACATTAACTTCATTGTGTTACCAGATGCAATGAGCAAATTGACTGTAATAAACGCTCGAGTTACTACATCCCTTTTGCAGTACAAAACCCCTTAACTTTATTCAATTATTTCTTTTAATTATAAATAAAGCTTATTATTCTAGAAATTATTTAACAACAATATATAAAGCACTACACAAACAACTTGGCCCATATTGGTGCAAACACATATTGTGAAAAATATTAACTACACATAGATTTATTATTAATGTAGTTGAATTATATAATAATTTAACTAAATCACGTAAACCTACTTATATTGCCAAAGTAATGACGTTAAACAACGTTGTTTAAAACTAAACATAGTTCATATTTGTGTAAAAAAAGGAAATTATTGTTTTTTAATATATTTATTTCATTATGGGTCAGCACCGACCCTAGAAATATCTATCTCAAGTACCTGTTGTGTCCACAAAGTGAACCAAGTAATCTAAGCATCTATTTAAATTCTGGTTATAAAACGTTTTAAGGCTTCTATGCAATGATCATAAGTAGTAGTCTATATTACACTATATGTTAGGAATTTCCACACAGGGTGTTATGTTAGTAAGGAAGTAGGAACTACAAAGCAACAATACAAATTACCGCATAATATTCGCGTTATAGTACCAACATGCTGGATCTAATTGAGATTTTAACTAAATCCTGGTTAGAGAACTAGATAACGCAAGTATTTTGAGTTGAATAGTAGGATCGAGAGAAAAAATAAGCGTAGACAGAAACACGACTGCAGAGAGTTCATTTTAAGATTAATTATGATGGTTCAGATGAATCAGATCCAACATCGCTAAACTACGATAACCAAAAGGGTGAAGAATGAATACATAACCATTGCGACATCTGTCAATCATAGTAAAGACAATGATTACTATAATCGGAGGTCGTTTATACTAATATTTCTATGCAACGGGATTTTCTGTATGTATGATTGACAAACATCACCGCTTTCAAAAACAAAAATAAATTAGTAATTATTGTAAACACCTAATTTTTTTTATAATTACATTATTTAAAAAAAAAATCCTACAGCAAAGTTTAGCATTCACAAATGCCGAGTCATTTTAATCATGACAAAAATATCTCTTGAACTTTTAGGTTAAAGTGCCCCTGTGAGGCGTCAAGCGGGCATTCAAACGCTGTTCGCTTGAATTCCTCACTTTAGTCACATTAATATTTCAACAACTCTATATTAAATTGTCACTTCATCTTGGGTTCCTAATTAGGTACTTATTCGAATCGACGATCCAGTCTCTATCACACATACGCTTATATTCGTAATCACTAATGCGCACGACCGCAGGAAATGCAAGGAGATCTATGGTCAGGGCTCCAAGTCAAAGAAAGTCGGCGTAAACTATTACTGCACCTCCTTGATAATCTGCCCACCAGTACTCAGTACCTCAATCAACTAACTACAAGGAATCACATACAAGGTAATAATTATATGATAATTAAACATGAATTTGATGGATGAAAGGATGATGTTCGTAATTCTGATCTTCGGTGGGCAAGTTGTTCATAATATTTGTTACGGCACTATGGCAAATATTAATTTAAACTCCGCAAATGACAACATAATATAAAATGATATTGGAACTTGGATAATTTTGCCATCACATGGATGCCAAAATCCATCCGTATCTTCCATTGTTAACACACAAATGAGCAACTCTTTACAACCTCGCGTCATTATGTTTTAGCTTAACATAAGAAAATAAAACTATGGACATAGGTATAGTAATATTATTCGAGTTCTATTTGTAATGAACATTTTAGGAATTCTGATTTGTGATCTTACCCCAATTTATTAAAACACTGTATAAAACATATTGTACCTATTTTATATTACCCAGTCTGTGAATTATAAATAATATATTAAATATCTCATGTATTTCGGAAAGTCTGTAGACATAAACTAATTCGAATGTTTACGGGTCATCGCCAGTAAACAGCCCGCAGCGTTCACGGTTGGACTTGGGATGAATATCAACGATGTAACGCGTTCGTTTCAATTTCGGTAACGCGTAAGGGTCTTCCCCGATGCAGATAAGGCATACGAGCGGGTGACGCACATAGGTTCCTCGATAACGTTTCGCAGCCATGTTTACGAACAGAGAGTTATCTTGGGTATTGTTAACTTTCATATAGGTCGTTTTATAACGATCGTTTCGCTGCCTTTGTCTCCTTTTGTGGTATGGGAGCCATCGATAATACCACTGACTTTTCGTTCGTAAATATGGGCTGCGAAACGTTAGCGAAAGGAACGTCTCTCGAAAAGAACATGTACTTTCAGTTTCGGGAGACATTAAAGGGGTAGGCCCTTTAATATCTCCCGAAACTGAAACGTAGACGGTTGCACCACGGATGATTTTCCCGATGACAAACACATTAAACTTTATCATCGAATTCGAGCGAATTGGCCGATTCGCTCAACAATAATCTCCAACTTCATAGAATATAGTCTTATCGAAATACAGCTTTACTTTTCCTATAAATAATAAAGATAAAAATATTCAGTTTCGATATTTGTCAATTGCCTATCAGTGGAGAAATGTGTACAATACAAATTAATACCACTTCCGTTCTACTTGTATTGCAATAATAATTTCGTAACACTGATTGTAATGTTACAAATACTGCTACTTTGATAATACTAATGTCACACACAAAGGCATTTATTTGGCTCTTAAGATTCGTATACGTCTACGATCATCATCAGGATTCAGGAGTATACACATATTCCTGTGAGAAACATTATATGGTTCTGCACAAAACGGTTTCTCAACTTCTTTGACAGTCATGTAAAAATTTGCCTCAATACGCTTTTACATTGATACATAAGTGTCATAACTAATAGTGACTTACAAAAAAATATCTCGTCATAGCCGATGACCACGCCCGTAGCACGTACGGCATAAGGCAGTTTTAAGAACCAACCCTGTCCACATACCAACTAGTGTTAGGCCACTTGTCTCACTACTACATATACTTATCAAACTGAAAACCATTTCAATGAACAAACTTAATAGTACCTAAACTAAATTTAATAAATAACGCTTACAAGTCCAACTGAGATTTCTGGAATCGTACCTGTTGACAAAAAAAAGCAAATTATAATTAGTAAGTAATTGATGCCATCATCATCAGCGCTTATCCCGGCTTCTGCCAGGGTCCGCTTTCTTACACATTCTTCTCCACTCCGCCCGGTCTGCGACGATGTCAATCCGTCGTTATTTGGGCCGCCCATGGGTAAGATCGATGTAGTAAGTCAAATACAAAATCATCAGAAATTATCTATGTATGTACGTACGCTTAAATCATTTAAACTAGGCAACGGATATTAATGTGGTTTTCAACAATAAAGAGTGATTCTAGAGGAAAGTTTATAAGCAAGAAAAAAAGGGTAAGAAGGGGGTAAAGTAGGTGTACGCGTACGAAGTCGCGCCGGATCCACTAGTCGGCAATAAAATAGTACTAACCCAGGTCAGAGCGCGAGCCAGGGATGGTGCTGCAGCGACTCCTTGGACCGGTCGCCGTAGTCGTAAGTGAGCTCCTCCCCGGGAGCTATATCGTGTGCTGCCAGTAACACCAACCGCGGCCCGTCCACCCACAATGCCTTCGTGTGGAGGTTCCCGGTGCGCGAGTGGTTCACCAACCGCCCTATGCGGCCTGATTCGGCCGTCGCGTCGATGCTGGAAAGAGCTTGCCATTAGTTGGGTGCCTTGGCTGCCATTTCCGCCGTGACATAAGGTCACAGTTTAGACAAGATAAGGAGATAAGTAAATGAAAGCGGCCCCTCGCAGAAGCCGGGACTGACCACTCGGATGATGATGATGGTTTACACGAGTGTGGATGTTTTGCAGTGAGTAACTAGGTGAGTGAAGTCCTACGGCCATTGCGTCATAGGGGTGGGTAAATGTACACTTTGGACGTGGCAGAATTTCACTTTACTTATGTATCGTGCACAAACAAAAAATGATTAACTAATTTATTAAGTCATTTGAAGAAATAGTTTGGATGACCACCACTATTATTTAATTCTTTCCACCGTGCTTGCAATGTTATATTAATGTAATTTCTAATTACAGGCATTAGTGCCTAATGTTTTGAGCAAAGAGATAAAACATAATGTCTCTCATGACTGTCAGACATTCGTCCTGTTGCATAAAAAATTACGATATGCAATATAAACTAACCAATACTGTTGATCGCCGTGTCTAAAGTAGTACATATAGCAGCCGGCCTCCGGGTCCTGTGCGTACATATGTTCCCTCTCGCGTGCCTCCGCCACGCCCACCAGCTCACCAGCGTACTCCACCACAAACTGGCCACGGCAGAACGGGCGCGTCGCGATCACGCCACGACCCTTGCCGTCGAAATACGCTACCTGCAACACAACAATACAGTCAAAACTATTTACCCATTTGATTGTAACTAATATCTAGATTGTTTCATTGACAAGGACAATAACAACGCTTCCACTGTTTCTTATCACAGATACGGTGTGAATGTTGTAATGTGTGGCCACTATCTCGTAGCGGGTGGCACAATGACTCCAATTATCTATGCATCATATCAATCAATGTCACAAGTGGACATGCTTAACATTCTTTCTTTATAATAAACTGGAGAGTACAGGTAACTAATTCTCACCTGGAGTCCATCCTCTCGTTGCTCTCTCACAGCCCTCTCCAAATCTCTCATTTTCTCCGCCATCACACATTTTGAAGTCTTCCTTACACTACGTCTCACTGGAAAGTACTCTGTCAGCTTATGATTGGTATTTCCATTTGCAACTTTATCCTCTACTTTAACAGTCTTTTTTAGCATTTGCATGGGTGGTGGTGATGCAGGTGGTTCCACCTTCTCAATTTTAGGACTCTTTAGTTCTTCTTTGAAATATTCTGTGAGTTTATGGCTTTCAGCGACGCGGGCTGCGGCCCTGGCGGCCCGGGACCGTATAATGAGCCCGTTCGTCATGTTGGTGAACCCGTTACTGGTTTTTAGAGGCCTGGATCTGAGTCCTATCTTTTTCAAAGTAGGCTCTGTCTTCACTTCTACGTTTTCAGTCTTTGTGGGAGTATCAGCAGCAATTATTCTGAAAAATCAATAAGAGTTAACTTAGAATGTAAGTGAAAACACACATGTTTACATATTACATATTACCTAAACCCAATTCAGTTATCAGTGGTTACAAATAGGATAGTGTCCAATTACAGTTTGCTGATAACTGGAGACCAATGAAAATTGATTTCATACTAGTAAATTCGACATTAAATAGCCATGATAAAATACGAAATATTATACACATTGGCCCTTAGTGTACAAACTACATGCATAATAGAATAATAATAAAATAAATCTCATTCCTTTAAATATTATATAACTTATACACACAATATTATTTTTAATGTGATTTAAAATTATAAATTATAGTAGGCCATTATGATGTTATGTACATGGATAGTGTAGGTACAAAATTGCCTCAGTTACCTGCGCTTTCTATAGTTGCGCGTAGGTCTGTCAGGCTGGTCCTCGCAAAGTTCAATGCGGTGTGGGGTCTTCACTGCGTCTTGGCCCGCCATCAATCCGTTGGCTATAACCAGCACATCACTTTAGTTTTCGGTGAAACTGTTGTAATTGTTCGTTTTTGGAACTGTATGGGATACAGGCATAAGTGTGTATGTATGTATGAAAATGTAGTACAATAATTACTTTATTATCACATTAAATATAAATTGAATAATAAACATAGAATTTAAAATGTAATATTACCTTCAGCTTACGACTGTGGTAATAAGACAGCCTCAAACATTTCTCACAACAAAGTTTTAGCATATATTGATAGGGAAGTTATACCAAGAGATATTGGTACACAATACAACACTGTATACAACATGCCTTTGAAAATACACTAGCTAATTTAAATTATATAAGATTTAAAACAATTAAAAGTTAAAAGTTGTTACTTGTTCCTGATAGATAGGCCCAGATCCCAGTAATTCTCCATTAATTGAATTTGTTTCTTTAAATAGGTATACATTTCTTTTGGTGATTCAACAGACTTCTACAACTCTGACGGAAAACCCAAAATACCTTAGTGGCTTCTAAGGAAAACGATTTTTAAGATTTTAATTTATATACAAACCGTACACCACAACTAACTGTCCGATAACAATTCCAACTTATAATGACGTTTAGCGTTTTTTGCTAATAGCCTCATATAATAAAATAAGTACTACATTAACACCATGGCCTATTATACATTACTTATATATTGAGATATGGATGAAGTGTGAAGATAACCATACATAATTATTATAAGCCATGCAAGGTAATACTGTACAAGTGAATATGATATACCACTACCATTAATTAAGTTCTGAGTTGTAGAATGTAGTATTAATTAGGCAGCAAGCTTGAGTATGGAAAATTTACAATATACTATAACAGGGAAGCAGCGAAGTGAACATTAATGAATAATGTGTGCAACGGCAGTCCAACGAACAAAGGCATTCGCGGTTCTTTATTACCAGATCCATTGCAGATTTTATACATAAATATATCAGACTAACCTCGAACCATTTCCACTTGAACTTGATAATTGCTGAAATATAAACATAAAACACCATCGAAGGATAATGTAACACGACCAAAACAACCTGCTTGACCAGCGACTCGAGTTACCACTATTTTGTAATAGACCTTGTCAAAATAGGTTCACAAGATTACCTATCATGTGATTATACGTAACATTTGTCACAGGTTGGAAATCCTACACATGATTGTAACCATTTTGATTACGTGGTGTTATAAATTGCTCAAAACAATGCTATTTTAATGAAATTTGAAAGCAGTTTTAATTGAAAACTCGCAGGAAAGATGATTGATAAAACTTCAGAAAATGGACGCTTGTTTTTCTTTTTTACGATTTGGCTTTGCTTTAGTTTGATTGGTTATTTTCAACCAATCAAATTTGAATGTATCACCATAGACACTTATGCCACTTCACTTCCTCTTTGGCCGATTGCTACGAAATTAAAAATGATCTCTACTGACAATTCAACCGACCTAACCTATTTAGGTTTACACATTCGTGTTGGTAGTATCAAAACGCATAGCGAAAAAAAATTATCTACAGAAGCAGAGAGAACATACCGAATTTCAATTCGAGACAAAATGTCACATATCTCTACAACACATACACTAATGCAAATGCAGGGACGGAACAAGACAGCCCATCTGCATTGTTATATTTTGCTACGAATTTCCACTCGTACCGAATATAAACAAAAACTTGTCATTATACTTTTATATTGACATAATAAAAGGTAAGGTGTCTAGTGAATCAAACCCACGCCCTGATACCTACCACCGTCTTTTTGATCTCTCGATCCTACATACCGTGAATCGGCAGGCAGTGCTTGTTTTTGCATGAAGAAGGGTTTTGAGAATTTTGACCGGTATAAATGTTTATTTGTTGTCTTATAACTTCTAAACTAAGTAGGTACCTACTGATTTTAATTAGGACATATATATTAAAAAGGACAACACAAACAAATTATAAACTAAATAAATTAACTTAATTATCTTACTTACTTATCATTAGAAGTTTCTTCATTATCCACAGGTTGGCCTATGTGACTTCACAATAAATTGAATATGATGCCCTCTAGAGGACATAGTCATAAAAAAAATTAAATGGATAGGTACATTAATATATTAAGCAGGCAGCATATTCTTTTTTTCTCTGTCGACTCTCTACATTATCTCCTATTAGGAATGTGGTACGTGTCAAATGCATCGATATTATATATATATCGATATATCGGTTTAAAATCGCTAATCTGGTAGGTTCTACAGTAAACAGGGTCACAGAGGTGATGGCAGTCGCTCTACTGTAATTACCTGTTCTACAAAAATCCTGAATTATGGTCAAGTGTACCCCGAATCTGTAGCCGTATTTACAATGATTCGAAACCGTTTCCGAACGATTCGACACGAAATTCGTGAGGGGCGAATCCGTGTCGATTGATTCGAAAACTGTTATTCAGAATCCCGATAGATTCCACGGAAACTCTACTCTCAAAAATGAAAATTTCATCAAAATTAACTGAAACCACATTTTCCTAAGAACTTTTGCGGAGTCCTTTGTCGATTCTGTATCCGAATCCGATTTCCGAGCCATTGGCTACTGTTACGGGAAGAAGCGCTAAGAAGTAAAATATAAAATCGATACGTCGATCATCGGATATATCAATATTTTTCTTCGGTGCAGAGCTGTCTATGCATATTGTACAATTTGTTTGTAGTGATTGAATTTACTTCTCTGTTATATTTGTACATTTTTCGATTGATCTAGTAGATTTTCGACTAGAAAGAACCAGTGATGTGATTCAGCACAAGACGAAACGACAAAAAAGAATCAAATCATAATCTCTACTTAGACTATGAAATGAAGTAAACGAGACATGGCAAACATGCACGGGACTTCACGAATATAGGGGTATACTGCCACTACATTCTCATGTACTCCACGGTATTGCCAATATGTAGAGATTGCTTTATAGTTGTTTTTGGCTGATGGCATTGTCAATGCTTATTTTAAAAAAATTAGACAGATTATTTACCAGCGTTGTCAGATCGTACCTTTTCGTACGATTTACGTATTATTTGACCGTGTGTCGTAGCTTTGGCATACTCTGCTCGACATCGTTCTATTTCGTAGGTACATTTTTGCCGTTGAATGCCTAAATTCAAAATTTAGCTGAGAGTTCGTTCACTTTGCCTTTCCTGCCCACAAAATACCGTAAACAAATTTCACAAAAGACAAATGTTGCTATATTTTTGGTCAATGGCACCACCTGCGATCATGGTCGTATCTGAGGGCCTATCGGCTATCTCAGTGGACAACTGAATTTGACATAAAAAAATCTGACACTACTCTAATTTGGTACTAATTTGGTAGACGCTATTGCCAGTTTTCAACGTAGATGACGTGGTGTAGAATTATTTAGTGTCAAATACAGTTGTCAACTGAGTTAGCCAATAGCCCCGCTGGTCACTGTCAAAATAACGCCGTTTTATTTAGAAGAGACGGCAAACCGTACATTTTTACCCATTTTCGTACTATTTCTGGAGCCCGGACTTTTATTAAAACTACTGTTGGTAACACTGTTATGTACAGCTAAAATAAAACACAGATTAAAACAAAATTTCTGGCGGGAATGCGGGAATCAGAAAGCAAAAAGATTAATGTTTGTTTTGTTTGTGTGTGCATTCTTTATTTAGTTACTGATACTTTGTTATTATTTTTTTAACGTACTTATGGATAAATGCGGAGATTCCAAGTTAATATACATTTGGGACGAAAACTTACTCGCACAATGCGACAGGTTACCTCCTGTACTTGGTAGAGTATGTTTCGGTTTTCTTGGGAGATTGAGGATATAATCAAAGCTTATGGCATTGTATAACCTTCCTTTATAATTTTAGGGTTCTTTGGTACACGATTTAATTAATGCATACGGCATTCTAAAAAAGTTCCAAGTGGTTCGATCAACGCCAGCCTCGGATACGGATTTGCAGCTATTTCATTCAGTCTCATATCTTGACCATTTGAAGACGATAACTAATGCTGACGGAGACGAAGATTATGTACCGACTTCATTGGACCTAGAATATGGTCTTGGTAAGATGTTCATATCTATGTAAAGAATTATCTATATTTAATCAGTATGTATTCCTGTACATAAAGGTAAAACCTACCTGAGTATTTATTATTTTACAGCACACATATATCCACATTGGGAGTACCTACCCAAAAAAGTAATTTTACAAGTAGGTATAATTTTTTTCATATCGATGACAAACCCAATAATTTAATATAATTACATTTTTATCTCCACTTCCAGGCTATGACTGTGAGCCAACTTCCAATATGTTTGAGATAGTCACCACTATAGCTGGGGCCTCCCTAACCGCTGCCAAAAGTCTTGTACTTGGATTTGCTGATGTAGCCATTAATTGGTGTGGTGGATGGCATCATGCTCAACGGTAAGGCTGAAACTATTTTTTATTTGGCGACCTATTGTGAAATCAGTTTATGGTGCTACTTCTACACTATTCTTCCCCAGATGTACCTTAAGATTCAAAACCTGTCATTGATGTTTACATCTATGGAACCTGGCCACCAGAGTCTGCTTTCTTACCATTCCTCTTCCACATTGATCGGCCCCTCATGCCCCTGCATCCTCTCGTCATTAGCTTTTGGCTTGATGATATTCATCTATCATTTAGTTAGACAATGACACAGTCTAACTGTCTGGTGTTGTCTGTCTGGCTCTGACTTTCATTCATTTGTCATTTGTCATTTATTTATTGCTTTACATGGTAATATAATAACATTAGATCTTAAAAATAGGTAAGTATCTCATGTGACCCTGTGAGGGCACCAGAGTATACCAGTAGTAATTACCAACATCCCATAGCTCCTTTGTGTTAATTGAGCTACCAATCTCATCTTTGCTCAGTACATTGAAGCCAAAACAAAACTGGCAGCCAAAAAGTATGGTAGTCTCTTAAACGTCCGGCGGTATGTCAGTTTAGAAAACAGTAGTTTGAGTAATAGTCTAAGAGCCCATGAGGGCCAGACCTTCCTATTGTCCGTAAGTATGAAAGTTTTTCCATGTGTGTCCCCAACACAGGTAACAATGATCCCCACCCATGAAACCTGGATCGTGGTTCCTTTGGCAGGTAACAGGTAACAAAGGTGTATAAAATCTTATCTCCAATTTCTTAAGTTAGCAAGCTCAATTTTTTTGTATTTCATTCGTAACAGCATTAATACTCACGATGCTCATTGCCAGACACATAGTATGGTTACAACCCTCCGCCGGACACCCCTAAACTATAATTCTCTGTAATTATACTTACCTTATATTAGGAAAGCTGAATTTTATAAATGTTATTCAGAGAATTATTAAACTGAGTTATCTTAGTAGCCAGACAGTTTTTTGGGTTCTATAATCCTGCCAGACGCATAAAAAGTGTCTCATATGCAACAACTGGTGCGAGTGAGACAGAGCGCTCAGTTCATTGCAATGTTATGCTAAACATATACTATCGTTTATTCCAAATTGTCTAGTGATTTTTTTTTATAATTCATCAAGAAATTTAATAAAATAAAATTATTACAGTCAGAATAATAAATTTTTTAATCTATAATCAGTAAAAATTTTCTAATATTCACATTTAATCAGTAAATTTTTTCTAATATTCACATTTTTAAACTCGTGATATCTCTCGAATGGAATGTCTGAATTGCATAATTCAAAAAGTTATATAAAGGTATTGAAGCAGTCGTGAATATGAAGTAATTGATTTTGATAAGGATTGATAGCAAAGTACCAATAAATAGCGTTTTTTAGCGGCGGCATTTCAATTAAATTTTGAAAATAAAAGAACACATGCATACATGTGACATAACTATAATAGTTAGACATATACTGTCGTGACACTTTTTATAGATAATGATGTGTTCTGCAAAGTCGTAGTACATTATTTTGTTCTATCATCAATAGTTTTCGCAGCACACGCGATGTAAGGAATTTTTTGGGTATTTTTTTACACCTTGGGTTACATTATTGGAGTTTTATTAATGAACCGTAATTTTTTAGAAAATTACGCTCCCGCTCCGGCCATGTACCAATGACTGTTTTTTGAGTTATGTACATTAGTTGAATACTAACCGATGCTCTTACGGTGAGGGAAAACATCGTGATGAAACCTGCACATTCAGGCGACTGGATGTGTAACCATGATCCAATCTGGTCAGTTTCCCTTGTTAGCAGGGTCATGGAGGTCAGACGGCAGTTGCTCCACTGTAATTACCTGACCTGCCAAATCCTGGATCATGGTCAAGGCGGACCCCGGGCCCTCGTGCGCGAGAGCACAACCGGGACATTAACGCCAAGATGGTCACCCGGGGATAGTGTAGCTTCCCAACGGTGAAAGAATTTTTGAAATAGGACCAGTAGTTTCGAAGCCTATTCAATAAAAACAAACAAACAAACAAACAAAAAATCAAACATTTCCTTTTTATAATATTAGTATAGACGACAGCTGATGCGCAGTAAAAGATCGCACCGAACCGAGCGCTCTGTCTCACTCGCACCAGTTGTTGTATATGAGCCCCACTCTCGCAACTATTACACTTTTAATGCGTCTGGCAGGATTATAGAACCCAAAAAACTGTCTGGCTACTGAGAAAACTCAGTTTAATAATTCTCTGAATAACATTTATAAAATTCAGCTTTCCTAATATAAGGTAAGTATAATTACAGAGAATTATAGTTTAGGGGTGTCCGGCAGAGGGTTGTAACCATACTATGTGTCTGGCAATGAGCATCGTGAGTATTAATGCTGTTACGAATAAAATACAAAAAAATTGAGCTTGCTAACTTAAGAAATTGGAGATAAGATTTTATACACCTTTGTTACCTGTTACCTGCCAAAGGAACCACGATCCAGGTTTCATGGGTGGGGATCATTCTTACCTGTGTTGGGGACACACATGGAAAAACTTTCATACTTACGGGCAATAGGAAGGTCTGGCCCTCATGGGCTCTTGCTCTATAACAGTATCCTAATGGATCAGTCAATTACCAACTGGTAGCTTTGGATTCGGCGGACAACAATGCAAAGAGGATAATTTGCGAGCATCAACTGTGTTAATCACTTAACTTCAGAGCCTCGTCCATCGAATCGGCGGTTTCACATCGGTCTGTAACAAGTTCAATTTCTCAGAGCGTGTATAAAGTTGTTGCACGATCTTATACCGCTGACCCCTTTCTGACATCGGGAAATTTGACGCGGGCCTTCTTGTAAAGAAAAGTTGTCGTATGCAGACCGGCTCTGCCTAGCTGATACCGGCTGCTTCAGCCACCTATTTTCCACGTAATCGTAGTCATACGGTGATTTTTCAGGGTCAATATAATTTTTTGTATTAGCTTTGTCTAATTACGCTAACGCAAATTTGAGTTGAGAGTCCGATATTTAAAGTCCGAATTAAGGAAATGTTGAACTCATTTTACGACGTTCGTATGAACCAAATGGCTACGCAGCGCAAAATACGCGGCTACAAAATTACGCTCGCACTTATAAGCTTCAACCTTACCTCAATTTTAATTCATCCTTTTGAGATGAAGCCTGACAATTTCATTGTTATTGTTTCCAGAGGTAAGGCAGAAGGGTTTTGCTACGTGAACGATATAGTTTTGGCTATAGAAACATTACAGAAGAAATACAAAAAAGTATTGTACATAGACTTGGATCATCATCATGGTACTGGACTTTAATTCTTTATAAGGGAACGTACCCATACTACGTGACCCGTTTAGGGGGGGAGGGAGATCTTCAAAATACTACGCTCAGTCACAGGAGCGGGGGGGTGGCTTAAATTTTTGTTACGTAGTCGATTTCGCCGCAAGAAATTGCAAATATGAGTCAAATTATTTTCATTTGTTACACTTTCTGCCTGCGAAATAATTAAAAATAATACTTGTCAATGCTACGAAAAACTTTAAGGGGGGGGGGGGTCTTGGCATATACTACGAGTGGTCACCGAGGGGGGGGGGGTCAAAAAATCTTAAAAAACAGGTCACGTAGTATGGGTACGTTCCCTAATATGCGAGTTGTTAGAGATTTTTATTTTATAATAAACAATGTTTGAACATTTCAGGAGATGCCGTTCAGGAAGCCTATAGCAAAAGTAACACTGTCTTTACTTTGTCTATTCACAAGTATGAAGCTGGTTTCTACCCTGGCACGGGCAGCCTTGATGAAATAGGGACCGATTCTGGAATAGGATACAGCTGTAATGTTCCATTGAAAGCTTCGTATACCGATGACACTTTAGAATTAGTTTTCGAGAAGTGAGTGATAATTGTATTAATGAGTGTTTCAATCATAAATGAATGAAAAAGACAAAATAATTTAGCGCGACGATATTAATGACCGTGAAGGGGCGTCAGTTGTCTTTTCTTCGGCATAGTTACCCTGGCGGCATATTTGTTCCTTTTTACGTCACATTCAACTTTTCTTTTAATTAGACTAGCCAGGCATTTTACCGCCATCTCACAAGCATGCCTGTCTAGGAACAGCCTATTCACACTATATATCAGGGAACACATTCGCAGGCAACGTGTTCCATTCCTTAGCCGTACGCATTATAAAGGTTGAATCAAAGCGCCTCGTGCGGATAGCTGGAAGATCCACGACATAACATCCACGTTGTCGCGCTCATTTGTTTTGTCTTTTTCTATCGATATACGTATTTAACCCATAGTGCTTTGTACCTACCTGGGACCACGCTAAATTGAACTTTATTTTAGTGTCTTCGCAACGGTATATTCTGTTTTCGCCTCCGATGCGATAGTAGTGCAGTGTGGAGCGGATGCTTTAGCGCACGACCCATTGGGCAGAGGCGGCTTGACGGCCCGCGGATATTGCTCTTGCGTACGCAAAGTTTTGGATAAACGGAAACCAACACTGCTTTTGGGTGGTGGTAAGATTTTTTTGTATCTGTTCTATATGTATCTCCCTTACCCCGGTGGGAACTGATTCTCCTACATTGTAATTTAAATCTGCAACCATTGTTGCCTCTGATTTTTATTAATATACTACGCGCTGAAAACGAGCGGACAGCCCACCTGATGGTAAGCGGTAACTGTCGCCCATAGCAGGTGCGTTGTCACTGTGAGGATTAAGATGAAATGCCTCATGCCTGTAATTGCGCAGGCTATCTTATCCTTTAAACCGGAACACAACCATGCAAGCATTGTTGCTTGGCTGTTGCTTGGCGGCAGAAATAGATAAGGCGGCGGTACTCACCCAGGCGGACTCCGCAGGCTTGACAGAGTCCTACCACCTGATTCCACAAATGTCACCTGTAATTCATTGATCAGCTTCATTTATTTTCTTTTTTTCAAATAGGTGGATACGGTCATCCTAATACAGCACGTCTGTGGACTTCGCTCACAGCTTTAGTTGCAGAAATGACATTAGATGACAACATTCCTGAACATGAACAATTACTCCGTTATGGGCCAGACTATGTATTGACAATTGATCCTGCATTAGCTAAAGACCAAAATACTACAGATTATTTGAATGAGTGTATAGCTACTATTAACGGTCAGTAAATATATTAAATTGAATTCATTGCTTGTATTTCGCGGGCAGGGCCGTTCGGTCGCATATTAGCAGTGTCTCGTGGTGTACATAAAGGATGGTATTCATTAAAAACATTCTAAATATGAAATAATCTTGCATTTAATAAAGAAAAACAGATTTTTATACAGAGCTAGTATTGTAGGCTCTAAATAAAACGGATAAAGGGAAGGGCCGTGATACCCTCTGATATGAGAAATTAAAATTATTTGTTCTTCCACCGGCGCTGGTCCTACGTTTTGAACAGGCGCAATCTGGATGCCTCTCTGCGTCTTTGCTATTACAATTCGATAAAGCGTTTGTGCTTTCACAATTCGATAAGGCGCCTGAACATTTATACTAACGTAAATATTAGGCAAATTTTTTTTTATGCTACTCAGTGACAAACGAGCAGATAGCCCACCTGATGAACATCTGCAGTTCATACAGGAATGGTAACAAAAATGCAGAACTGCCGGTGCGTTGTCACTTGAGGACTAAGATGAAATGCCTCATGCCTGTAATTTCGCTGGCTACCTTATCCTTCAAACCAGAACACAACAATGCAAGTATTGTTGCTTGGCGGCAGACATTGATAACTCGGTGGTACTCACCCAGGCGGACTCCTCAGGCTTGACAGAGTCCTACCACCTGATTCCACAAATGACTTCTATAATTCATTTATCAACTTTTTTTTAACTAGGTGGATACAGTCATCCTAATACAGCACGTCTGTGGACCTCGCTTGATAGAATCCTACCACCTGATACAATTATATGCGGCCGCGCGGCCCGGCCATCAGATAATTTCAAAATATTACAAGTCGTCACATATATTTCACGTCAAAGATAAGAATCAGTGCGGCCTTAGCACATTTGATACAAAAATTTACCTTATTTTATGAGCAATACATTCCACTTTGATTTGCTCTCATGTTTTTTGCTTCTGAATTTAGTCAAATGTAATCAGCGCATTAGCTTAGTTGCTCTAAGCAACAACACGGGCCAATGGCGAAGCGGAGTGGCGCAGACTGACGGAGTGGAGGAGCAGAGCGAGCAGTTTCTGGTCGCAAAGCACACTCTGCCTAAGGCGCAAAGCCGCTCACAGTGTGATTTTATTATGTTACACAGCATATCTGTAAGCCTGCTACAAATACTAACTTTACGCCCAGTTTCTGAAACGCTTGTCAGTATGAATCATCGATTAAAATCACAACTCACCATAGATAAGGATGGCGATTATGTTATTATAATTTGATGATTAAGAGATTAACGTACGAGAAACTGGCCGTTAGTCACGTGACTGGCTGAACGATTGTGGCGGTTCCTATGTGGCTTTCTGTTCCACTATTCGTCGCGCCGCGAGCCCTATAAGAAATAATACTCTACGCGTGACGTCTAAAAGGTCGCTTGTCGCCACTTCACCCGGTCGGTTCTACCGGTTCGGTCTGTCCGGGCCATAGGACATTATGATTTTTAAACCCCTTTGCTTAGAAGCCCCTTAGCCTAAATAGTTGGCGTAAAACAATACAATTAAATGCGACAACAGTAACAAATGACAATTGTCTTTTCTCATATTTTCTTTGGTTTAGATATAATAAGAAATAAAAAATACTTTTCTTATTTCCTTCGCTTTTTCTATTGAAATGTACTCATAATACTCTTAACAATGTTGTAAGTAATACTATTAATATTTACAGCCAATTTAACCAAACATATAAAGAATAAAGTGGTTGAAAATGAAAATAAGCAAGACTTAAAACGAAGATGGATTAATCAAGAGAATCTCCATGCAGATGTAAAATCAATAAGAACAAAGATGAACAGTGCAGTAAATAATGACCTATTGAAACAGACTGCCTCCAGAGTTGAATCCGCTGATGTGTATGAATTTAATGACGACTGATAGCCTAAAATAATGTTTAAATTAAAGTTGCAAATAATAAAATCATTTAATTTCGAAAAAAATATATTTAGTTTTTCTCACTGAACTTTTCACCACACAGTAAGTTACTATGTAACATGTTTTACTTAGGAAAGTTAAATAATAAAAAATATATAATATGGGAATTTATACAACAAATTTTGTTCATTTTCAATGCTGTGTAATTGAATGACATTTCCTGGTGACCAATTAGGGCATTACAGAGCAATAACAATACTGAATATAATTCTATAACATACCACAATATACAACTGTAAAATGCATTTTTACTATTAGACCATTTTTGTTCCAATACAATTTCATAACTGTAATACTGTTAAACGTTTATACAGAATGATTAAGTTGACAGGATTATATCTACATACATGAAGCCCTGAATAATTAAGTAATATTTGAAACAGTTTCTGTAACAAACTTTCAGACTAGTGTCTGAAAAACTTATTATAAAAGAGATTGCTTGTGTTATCAATTAACTTTTTGTATTTCAAGAATCAAAAACTAATTATAATAACATTAGCAGCATCAACCATAATGTCATAATATTAAATAATGGTGCACATAATATTGCAAGCAACTTGGTGATGCAAATAAGCAACGGCTGTTCAAAGGTCTAATTATACTTGATTTTACAGCAATGACAAGGCTTCATTAGGCAACTAGTGACAAAATGTCAATGAACAGAAAACTCATCTTGGAAATGCAATAATTCACAATTAACTTGGTTGCAGTAATAATTAAATTATTATATATCCATACCCGTTCACATGTGAACCACATTGATTGACATTGACAAGATACTGATAAGTTAAAAATAAATTACAAGATATCATTATAAGCCATCACTAATTGTATTGCTGTAAATTCAAGATGAGATTATTATGTAAATGCTTAGTTTAGTCAGTGGGCCTTTTCTCACTATGCTTTTTGGTAAATTCTTCTGCATTCTTTAAAAACTTTTTCCTGTCCTTTAGAAATTCTTCAGCAAGTTCTGCACGTAGAGGATGCTCTGGCTCGGGATCATTGACAAGGGCCACTAAAGCTTGGATAACTGAAATTTTTTATATACTCAGTCAAACTTTCACAAATATATATCATAAGTATGAAAATAGTTATGCAATTCAAATAAAATGTACTGTACCTTGATCAGTCTTTGTAGCAGGCTTCCAGTTTTCTGCACTGATAATAGGCAGACAAACTTGTCCTTTTTCATCAATATTTGGATGATAAATCTTAGTTTTGAAACTAATCTTAGGTGGCTTGAATGGATATTCCGCAGGGAAGTTTATCTCTATGCGAAATGCACCTTTATTGTATGGGGGATTCTCCTAAAGAACAAATAATATTAAATTGTAGTTAAATTTTCATAAGTATGGCTACAACTTATAGTTTATATAGATTTTCTTATAAGGAATTTTATTTATTTATAATAGTTTATTGCACACAAAAATGGTAACAAAGATATTTAATTGGATATGGAATTTTCTTATAAGAATTGCTATCTAACCATACTTTATGTTACCTATGGGATACTCATTTTCTAGAATAGATTACTTACAGGAACAATTAGGCCTTGCCAAGTGAGAATATTAGATTCATCAACTTGAATGTCTCTGAAGGATTTTAATCCAGATTGCCTAATATCATTTAGCTCCTGAAATAATGAAATACACATTTTAGTATTAGGTATAAAATTATTAGATCATCATTAACATTAGGTAGTGAGTTTCTACGAAGCAAAGTGCTTTTCTTTTTTCAAAATTACCTCAACTAGGCTCTAACCTAAAGTAGGTAGATAAAATACAAAAGTATGTCAGCTGTGGATATTATAAAGGTAATTTGAATTTAGTAATTTTTTATTTTCACTACCTCTTGATTGAATGTGTCATGCATGAGGTAGATTTTTTAATAATATAGGTAGTAGGTAACCGAACGAAACTAAAGTAACACTAAAACATACAAGTATTTATACATACATTTTTAAACTAGAAAAGCTATTTAGTTGCAATTTGTAATTAGAGGTGAGAAGAAAAGTATATCTGTACTAAATACACGAGGTGACAGTGAATCAATTTCACACAGGAATCCTTACCTTTTGAAGTCTTCTTGTCGCGGCCATTGTTGGAGAATAAAATGTGGCTATGTAGTGTACCAAATTATTTATCTTCGAAACTAAAACAAATTATTTAGAGGTCCCCACAAACACCATAACTATCATGCACAATAGGAATCTAATAATTACTTTATAAATGTCAGCGAATTAACCTGTGATTCGTTCGACAGACGCCATTACATTACAAATGTTGCGTTTTGTAACTGCTAAGTTTAACTGTCAACAAATATTTTAGATGGAGATCTTTTATTTCGCGACAATAACGCTTTTCAGTAATCACATTGTTTCTTCCATTTCATTTCTCTTTTTCTTACCAAAAGTAGTGTTTTATGGAAATATATTTTAATAAAACAGTTTCCTTTTAAAATAATCGAATTTCTTTAGAAACTAAACGCCATATTAACTTCGAAAGTTGCTTCTTTATCGGGGTATCTTGTGCTACTTAATCGGGCAGCGGATCCGCCGATCTCCAATCGCATGATCCCACCCCTCTGAAATGACATCACAGAATATCCGAAATGCATGTTGTGACCTCATTCCAGAGGGTATCATGCGATTTGAGATCAGCGGAGGTAGAATAAAATAGGTAGGAGCCATAGGAGCAGATATTGTCGAATTGACTGCGACATCCCTGAAGAGTTATGTCATAATTATCCCAGCGGGCCAGCCCGGCTTATGCCAGGGTCCGTTACTTTTCCTCCTCCACTTCGCTAGGTTTTCTGTATCCTCATCTCGGTCTTAACGTAAGCCGTAAGCTCCCGTTTCCAACTCGGCGAGCGATATCAATCCATCACTCCTATGCCCTTTTTCCTGATTTCGCCAGATTAGGCACTGTTACTCGTACCTACGTATCCAAGTTGTGCATTTCTGTTTACGACACTTAGGAATGAGTTGAATTTCTTTGTAAGCTTTAATAATGATTTCATAACATACCTATGATTCATAGAAGTATCTATATGTTATTTTGTATGCGTCAGCCCTAGCTTTTCCTTTCCTGTTTCTGTTATTTTTATAGGTACGAAATGAACACCGCCGCCTACGTACATCAGCAACACCAGGGGCGATACTCATCCCTAAAGCGACTTCTAACATATTCCTGGCCTTGAGGGATCGCATATTGGCGATCTAGTACTGACTTAACGCGACTTTTAAGTTCTCTGATAAACGACTCTTTCCCCAAAGAAATCCCCAGAGGTACCTATTGCTATTCTGTATTAACTTTAAGAACTAAAACAATATAAGCAGGGAACTTTAATTGAACATTCTGCCGTTATAGCTTGTTGGAAATATCAGCATTGTAAACAGACAACCTTTCCATTTACTTGCCTATTACAGGCTGTCGTTGTGGTCCGACACTCATCAGGAATTAGTGCTTTGTTCTACTCTGATGCCTGTCGGAACTGAATAGAAGGGCCTCTATGTGCACCCACGAGCATGCTCCCGGTCTCGCAATGCCAGATGATTCGGCTTTATGTGTGATGCCATTATTGAATATTATCGTTTGTATTGAAGAGCGACTTAAGACTATGCTAATGTCTATTTTATATTTATTCGTGAATTACAGGTTATCTTTAACGTGTAGTGCTTAACTATTGTTATCGGTCTCGCAATCACGCTGCCTTAGACCGAGACCGCTGTAAAGACAAAATAGCACGCGAGTGCGAAGAAAAGATTATGATGAAGGAGAAAATATGAACTACAACTATGACGAATTAAAATTTTATTACTCTGAATAATACACAACTTTTGAACCGAAATCTGAATTGGACGAAGTCCATTGTCTAATATTTTACACATGAATACAAATTGTATTGGAAATACCACACACAGTTCGTACAAAATCTCGTAAACGGTTCCATGGTTAATTCTGCACTTTAATAACTCGTCAACCTCGATTTGTAACTGTAACTTTTAGGCTGAGGATACGAGCGTAATTCTGAGTTGTTAGCGGCTGGATTTCGTTCTTGCTACAATACTGTATCACTACCCGAAATTCCGAACTCAATAACACCGGTCTGAACGACCGTAATAGCCGTTGCCAGCTCAGAAAGACGCCTATATGCCCCCAGCGTTGTTCCACTCGCGTCAGAGTCTATAGTGGCTCAGTGGGTGGTAGCGCGGGATCGTATGCTAGTCGTCGTGAGTGCGCTCATCGTCTCGGCGACGGTTGCGCTGACGCCGGTTCCAGCCTTCGCGTGGGCGCTCCCGCTGCCTTCCTTCGCCGCGGCCGGCGCCTCCCCGCTGGAAGAACGAGCCTTGCTTCTCGAAGATGCGCTCGTTCGAGTCCACCAGGTTGCCGACCTAAACACAAAGTTATTTTATTGAAAGCCGATTTACATTGAGCGATGTGATCATGTAGGCTAATTCCGTAACTCTGTTGCCAACAATTATCTGATTTCAGTGATTGAAATGGTTACTTTTGCTATTACGTATGATTGATTTAATAATTTCAGTTTATTGCAATGAAACTTTGTTAGCAACTGAATCCATGAAATCGATGATACGGTAATACAGGTCATTTGTGAAGTTTTTGGTAGGTATGTTATTGTGGAAAAGAAAGTTCCATTCAAGGATCGCGCAAACAATGCATGTCAAATAACGGACACCTTTTACTTACTGTACAATACAAGAGCAAAAATATTTTATGATTTTCATTCACCAAAAAACTATGAAACAATCTTCTAAAGAAAAGTGCAACCCACCTTATCAGCGAGCTGCAGAGCCAGTGCCTGCATTCTCGTAGGCTCCGAGCGATGTAGGATCGCACATTCGCTGGGGTCGTCCAGCGACGCCAGCAACTCCTCGTTGATGATCATCTTCGAGACGAGCGAGTGAACGCGCTGCCTTGGCAGTTCGAACATGTCAGCGAGCGAGCGCAGCGAGAGAGAGGCGTACACGTGCGCGTAAGTGAACAGGTACGTGCGTAGCGACTCCTCGCGGATCAGACGGCCGAGCATGGCGCGGACGTTGTCGGCACCCACCATTAGGTCCCACACCTGTGTAACAACGTAATTATTGTGTGTATATGTTGTAGGATAATCGGTATGGTTTAAGAAAATCTTTGGATTGTGGAAGGAATCGAAAAGTCCCGATGATGGGAAACCAATAGGCCAATCGACCTTCCCTTTAATAAAACCACATGAACACACAGCTTAACGCAGCATTCACCTAAATAAATACTGTTTGCTGTTGTATCTTTATTATGCAGTGCGAAGCATAAATTAATATTTAACTTGAATGCGAATACATTAAATTGTAATTGTGGACGTACGCAGTGTAAACAGACGTACGCAGCAAAACGCACCGTGCACAGAACATAAGCAAGCAAAGGAAACGTCCAATACCTTAGCATTCATCTTCTCATTGACCACGTAGTTCAGACAGGCGCGCCAGTCGCCACGTCGCATCGCCCTCGCGGCCGCCACCGCGTGCTCACGCATCGACTCCGGAGGCCCCACCAGCGCCTGCCTCTCACTCGCACGCAGATTCTGGTAGAACGTCTTACTGATCATGCGACGACGAGCATCAAACTCGTGAGCAGCCATGTAAGGAATCTCAATCAACATCGCCGACACCAAATACACGCACTCCAGCAACTCCAAGTTGATGTGCATGTGGAACGGCATCTGCCTCTGCTTCTCGATCTTCTCCTGCTCCTTCGAGCGCTCGTGCTGACGCTGAGGAAGCAACCCTTGCGCCAGCAACTCCTTCGGCTTGCCGGTCATCATCAACTCCGCTAAACAACCGTGAGCCTCCTTCACGTTGCCCCGACGGAACGCGCAGAGCCCCAAGTTGGCCATAGTGCGATTGTAAAGAATCTGCGTGCTCGGGTCGGAGTGCTGAACGTTCTCCTGAAGGTGGGACATGAGCAGCAAATCGCGCGCTTGGAACCAGTTGTCGTGTAGGGCGTGGTGGTACATGTGCGAGAGAATGGCTCGAGTTCTAAGCCTGTCGGTCTCGTCGTTCGCGTAGATGTATTTGCAGAGACGTTCCATCTTCTTAAAACTGGTCTCCTCGCCGGCAGGTAGATCTTTCTTTACGGCTTTGGGGTCAAATTTGTAGTACAGATGGTCGATTTTGCGCAAGTATGCGCGGCAAATCTCCTGCGGAGTGCCATCGCGTTCGACCACTTGGCAGATGCGGTCGATCAGAGCCGACACTCTCACCTCATCTTTCAATCTCTCAACATACTCGTTTGAGTGAGGATCACACTCTTTCAAAAGCTTGGTGAACTCGTCATCCAATCGCTCCAACGATGTGAGCACACACCCACGAACTTTGTAAGGTGGCGTAACGAGCTGCTCTTGTTCTTCTGTAATGGTCTCGCTTAGCACCAGGTCGTCGTGAGCCAGAATTAATGATACCATTTGGTCGATGTTCTCGACTAGTCGCGACCAGTACTCGGGCTTCATAGCGTCAGACACCTTCGGATTGTAGTCAAAGAGGGCCGCAACAGTAGCTGCTCGTAGTTTTAGTTGGAGTGCGTCGCCCAAATTGTGCTGTTGGGCTACAGTACGCAGCTCATGCAACAGGTCCAGCTGTTCGCGACGATCGGTACGCTTACGACCTCTGGCAGCGCTGATCTCGCCCAGTTTCTTCACAACTAAGGCACAATCAATGTCACTATCCTGTAAAAAGAAGTGGTGTTTTAGAGCTGCATTATATTAGTTGTTGGTAAGATCAGATTTGGCCAAAACTCACCTTAGCAAACATCTTGGGCTTATCAGAAGTGGCAGCGCCTTTCCTGACGGTCTCCCACTCGCCGCCATCGTCAGTCGGGTCCTTCTTACCCTTCTTGCTATCCCTGTCTCTCTTCTCTTTGCCTTCTCGCTTCCCTTTCTTCCTCTCGCCGTCGTCGTCATCTTTTTCCGTGGCCTTCTTCAAGTATTTGTCACGAAGATTGGTTACGCGGCCCTCGTCGTCTGAGCTGGAGCTAGAGTCTGACGAGCTAGAACCCCAGTACGTGGAGTCATCAGACTCATCGCCCGGAGGCGGGGGCCGGCGCGGGGGCTCGGGCGACCGCCGGGGGCGGGGTTTCTCCTTAGGTTTCTCCTCATCGTCAGATTCATCCGAGGACGAAGAATCTGAAACGATTATAGTGATAATATCCTATTAGTGGTCATATTTAACTGTGAAAATTTGCCATTAGGTTATGTATGTATGTATATGTATGCAGCAGCAGAGAAGCCGTGCGCTGCGTTACGTCTAAACATAATTTGTGAAGTAAACATGATTCCGAGTCCGACTGCATGCAGCAGCAGCAGATGGCAGCGTCGTATTCCAGTTGGTTCTAGTTCCGTGATACAGTATGTAGGTACTGTAAGGGATATTGGACCACCTGGTTTATCAGTTTTATCTTCTTGTAGTTTGTTCATCTTGGAGAAACAAAATTTTTGAGATAAAGATTAAACGAGTTGTTTTCAGCGTCGGCGGCACTACTGAACTACGGGCCGGACGTGTCGCTACCTACGGAAGGTGGTTTTCAACCAGAATCAGTACCAGAAACCAGTATTCCGTGGCGACACGTCGCCTGCTGCTGTCTGCATTCATCTACGATTTTCCTACCACATCACACTATTCTCCAGCGATATCGTTGCGGTCCCCGCGTATGAAATACTGTACGAAGTACTGTACCGTTAAATGAAATACTGTATGTCATATTTCAAGCATTTCCGCCAAGTACCAATGACTCTTTTCTGAGTTTTGTACATTAGTTGAACACTAACTGATGCGCTTATGGTTAGCGAAATAAAGAAATTGAAATTGAAAACATGACGAAACCTGTACCGTTAGGCGACTGAATATCTAACTGATATTTAACTATCTGCCAGCCGTATTCACAATGGCTCGGAAATCGGATTCAAATTCCCTGAAACCCTGAAAAAGTTCTTAGGAAAATGTGGTTTCAGTAAATTTTGATGAAATTTTCATATGTTATAGAGAGTAGAGTTTCCGTGGAATCTATCGGGATTCTGAATAACAGTTTTCGAATCGATCGACACGGATTCGCCACTCAAGAATTTCGTGTCGAATCGTTCGGAAACGGTTTCGAATCATTGTGAATACGGTTACTGGTCAGGTTCCCGTATTAACAGAGTCACGGAGGTCAGATGGCAGTCGCTCCACTGTAATTACCTGATTCGCCTAATCCTGGATCAGGTTAAGGCGAACCACGGGCACTCGCGCGCGAGAGCAGTACCGGAACTTATGGTCAGATGATCACTGTATTTTACATTTCAAATACACAATCTATCTATTTCATAGAAGGCGGAGCTTGGGCCCTCGCGTGCCGCGCGGGGGCGCAACCGGGACATAACACCCAGATAATGATGATCTATTTTCTATTTTATAGAAGCAGGCAATTACACACATTACATTCTTCTTACCTTTCTTTTCATCTCCATCATCAGGCAAATCAGGATCCTCACGGAACTTTGCGATTTCAGCATCAAAATCTTTAGTATACTTTCTCAATTTTTGCCTCAAAGAAGTAAGAGCTTTGCTGTTGCCTTTAGACAAAGATTTTCTGCCATCTTTATCACCCCAAGCTCCAACAACCCAGTCATCTAGCTCGACAAGGGCCCTGATGTAGAATCTTGGAGCAATACCATTTTCTTCTTTTTGTACAACAGGAGAGGCTCTAGTGTAAGCTTTTTGGAGTTCCTCAAATGATGCCAAAGCAGAGGAGAAATCTTTGATCTTTCTGTGGTTACGCAATGAGTGGATGATGCCTTCAAGTTCCTCATAGCGCTTTTCCTTTGTTGACCTTACCACCCGTTTGGTTTCTTCTTCATCGTCACTAAACTGTAAGTATAAACAATCATATAGAATAGATACAAAATCATGGAATGTTTTTCCTTTATTAGGGGATTATACACTATTATTGAGAAAATTATTGGTGAAAAAAAAAGACATTTGAACTCTTATTATAGTAATAGCATCCTATGATGGCACTTGTGACAGCTTTTAATAGTATTGTACACATTTTAACTAATTAGCAGCACTGATGTGGGCAGTGAGCTTACAAGACTGATATAGGGATGTCTGGGAACTAAATGCGTTTCATACTTTTGTACACTGCAATAAGATTGCCACTCATTAGGTGTGCCTCCTAATAGCATTTTTTGCAAGAAGAATAAATAAATAAATAAACACATTTATCACCAAAGGTAGTGATCTGTCAGAAATGCCATCATAGGATGCTGCAACAAAAGTCAAGGCAACATTATCTACTGGGGGACTATGTATCGTTTCAACTATTCAAAATATTGAAATAAATGAATTGTAATAATAATCACCGATATACAATTATCATTGCATCTAGTTTTATATGAATTGGGGATTGAAGATTGTTTTTTGGAATTAAGTAGATAGTTCAATTAATATAAATTTTAATTTTACATATTAATTTCGTGGCTATTTCCGTAATGTTGTCTAGCGCTGTGGGTGGTGGCTTTGGTGGTGTAGGGGGGGGCCAAGCATTCGCCAACCTGTACCAGAGCTACATACCCCGGGGTTTGGGGTTTATTATAAGGGGGACAGATATTATACTTCTTTACCTATAATATACAGACAGTAGGCGTCCATTGGCTGAGATAGCCATGATGATATTAAATATTAGGGAATCAGGGGGATTCGTAAATAATAGGTAAAGAAAGTTAAACTAACTAATTTTCTAATATTAGTTAGGCTAGACAAAATAAAGGCGAAATGAAAATGGTAATACTAGCTTACCGTGTAAACAGGCGCTGGGGCACGCACTACCTGCCCCTCTTCACTGGAGCTCTCCGATTCGGAGTCCGTCCCGGTGGCGAAGAACCGACTCATGACCGATTATTTTTATAATTCACCTAAACAAAAATTCTGTGTCACAACATTTTATAAAGTTTAGACGGCACATATAGGTTTACTTTTCGTAAAAGATTTGAGTATTTATTCGTAACTTGCGCTAAATAAGATGTTGCTCCTGAAATTGAGGTTAGGAAACACTTGGAAGATTTATGAAAAAATATAGTACCTTCTTTGATAAATAAAACCAGACTGTAATAGAAATATTTCCGTCGCAGGTAAAGAAATCATGAAAATATCGTGTAATAATGTGAAAATTCGAGCATTTATTTCACCCACGACGCACTCTACACGTCAAAAGAAAGTGTGTTAGACAGAGATAGAGAGAGAAGAGAAGTCAAAGGCAACAGACAGAGAGATAAAATCCACTTTGAAATCAACCAATGAACAAAGCGAATGTGACATTTTACTTTTTAATTTTGTTGCTCAGCTAGTTCAGCATAGTCAGCAACAGAAATAATTTTTGAGTATGGCTACGAGGTGCAAGCAAAGAGAATATAAATTCTGATGTTGCTTCATCCTTAAGCGGATACTACACACACGATATATATCGTGATTCACGCAGGATCACGATATTTATCGAGTGTGTAGCCTAGAGTATCACGAATCGTGATACGGATCACAGGATTTCCGAAAATCCAGAAATCTACGATCCGTATCAACTATCGTGCGATATATATCGAGCGTCTAGTATCTAGTCGATATTTATCACGACATTTCTGTCAAACTGACAGATAAATAACGTAATTTCAAATTTATATTCATTGTTTGTGTTTATTTTCAAGCTGCTGTGGCCACTATGGACCTGGACAGTTACTATAAAAGTATAAAAAGTCAACAAGATCCTCATCCTCATAATTTTTCTCATTTTTTTCTCTTCACGCGTCCTTTTAATCCTAATGCTAATACTATAGCAACGCTAGCTTTATCAGTCATTTTGGTAAAAATACGTAAAAATCGTAAATATACACCAGCGACGCGTCAAAAATGCTTTTTTTTAGGCTAGGCATTGGCAACTTAGTCTATTCAGCCATCAAAATGAATGAAAGAATGCATAGACTAATGAAAATATCGACGATTCATATCGTGTGTGTAGGGTCGACTTGCGATCCAAAATATTACTCGATATGGATCACGATACGTATCACGATAAATATCGTGTGTGTAGTATTCGCCATAAGTAGGCAGCGACACACGTGTTAAAGTACGCGGTTTTTAAATTCGCGAACTTACTCGGCTCGACGTCGGTGATAGACGTACGTACTTAAAGTACGCAGTTTTTAAGTTCACTAACTTATCCGGCTTGCTTTTTAATGAATTTCGTAAATAATTCGAGTCAATAGCTTCAAATCAGTCGTTTTTGCAACAGAAAACCATAACGTTAATAAAATTTAAACAAATTCTATGCTGCACGAGATACATCACAAAAAAATATCAGCTCGTGGCTCGCGGCGCTGACAGACGCGCGAGTCGACGCCCGCGAGCCGCGAGCTACGAGCAAAATTCAAAAGTGGCTGATAGATCGCCGGCGAACTTAGTCGGCGGTTTTAAAGTACGCGCATTTAGGCTGACACACGAGCGAGCAAAGTCGTCGAGCCACAAGTACGCGTACTTACTCGCCCGTCTCTCAGCCACTTTATGACGTGGATCCTCCTCGGGAGCTGATGCAATTGCTGGTGCAATTGCCCCCCCCTCAGCTCCGACTCTGACTCATAATCGCCCACGGTTTTATGAGCCAAAAGGCCAAAAATTCGAAGCTCGCTGCGCTCGCTCAATTCTTTTATTGATTTTATCAATCACTCCAACTTTTTAGAACAGGAATGTCATAAATTCATTTTCACAATCGCCCCAGCTTTTAAGAACCATAATGTTAAAAGTTTCGTGCGCACTCCGATTGCTCATTTAATAATTTTAATTTCTTTTACTGTCTTTTATTACCATCAGCATCACACATCATCACAGCACCTAAGCCAAAATGTCACTCACTAATTTAACGCTCATTAATTTATTGGGCGCCCCAGCTTTTAAGACTCAAAATATCAATAATATCAAGCTCGCTCAATAATAGGTTTTAGTTACCACCTACTACCCTTTACTAACCTTTCACCATGTTCGTTGCGGTCGCTCATTCATTAATTTTCCTAAGTTACTTTTGTAAAGATCACCCATTGCTGTCTCTGTAAAGATCACCCAACAGCAATGGGTGTCACAATCTTAACCCAAAATATTTACAATTTCCACTCAAAATATCTAAAATTTCGGCCCAAAAAGTCAAAAATTTCGAGATCGCTCCGCTCGCTCATTCATAGGTTTCAGATACTTTTCTTATCATTCACCTAGCTCGATGCGGTTACTCATTCATTGATATCCTTAAATTACTATTGTGAAGATCACCCATTGCTGTTAAGACCAAATATGCTCGCTTCGCTCGCTCACACATTCCTTATTCCCCCCCCCCCCGGTTTCAAAACCTACAATTTCAGAACTCGCTCACTCATTTATTGTTCACCCTACAAAAAGGGCAAATTTTATTCTTACTCACTGCACTCGCTCATTGAGTAGAGAATACCTATAATGAGGAGTTTTCCAATAGGTATTTAAGGCATTCCTAACCACTCACTAGATGGCGCCCCGACAATTTTGGTAATTGATAATCGCTTGAAATAGGTTCTTAGCAAACAGGATATAAACCCTGGGTACGTTGTATTGGATAATATTATATTTGTCAATAGTTTTCATACATTTTAGAGGTTGTAATAATAATGGAACATAGTGCCAACTTCTACTTTACACTTCGTTCAACCTTTAACAGTTATGTTTCTATTAATAAACACTTTATTTTCAAGTTTAGTATTACTTGGCTGCATGAAATCACTGCCACCATCATACAGATTTAAAGAAGATTACCAAAATTGTAGGAGCGCCATCTATTGATGCTTTTTGAAACAAACTATCAATACCTACTGGAAAACTCCTCATTAGAAAATAGCTATTTTGACTTTTGCCCCTCCCTCAACCAAATCCTGGATCCGCGCCTGGGCCTCGAGCTGCTTTATTTAGTTTAACCTTTATAATGCCAGCTAAGGAATGAATACGTTGCCGTTTTAGATATTTGCGACGTAAATGTAGCTTACATGTTAAAGTCATTCGTTCTTTTGAATTGACATTTGTCAATAGTTGGTATGAATTGTAGTTAGTCACTGGTGAATAGTTGCTTTCCTTGCATTTTTGGCTTTTCTTTTGCTCGTCTCATCTCTACTTAGTCTGTGGCTCGTCTGTATGTAGCTGCGACGATTGTTTTGCTTTATGTTTTCTCTCATACATACTTGATATGAATAAATATAATAATATCTTACCATTTATTCCGGGATCGTCTTGATTATCCCCTGAGATGGTTTTCACAAGTCTAATTCTGCCAACGGCTAAAAATATTTGCCGAACTTGTCTTTCAGAAACAGACACATCTATGTTTATGAACATACAGGATCTCATTGAACATGATATGTATCAAGTTAAAATTATAGACATTTTGGTGTTTTTGAAGTGTTTAGAGGTGAGTTGATGGTGCTGTTTACATATCTATGCCGTTCATTTTATTATTCGACGACTTTCTTCATGCGGAGTACAGTGGTACCACGTAGGAAAAACTTACTAAGCGATCCCAAGTAGCTTTCCAACTGTATCACCTGCCTAGAAAGCTTTGACTAATCAAATAGCATTTTGAAGTTTGGTCCAAAAGTTAATAAGAAGAAGCCTGTAGTAGGGCTGTGGTTTTGCACAAGTTCAAACTATGCCTTTTACCAACCAACCTTGCATATTCCTTCACCAGTTTATTCTTGAAATATTGTAGAGCTGGTTATATCTTCAAAGACAATAGAATTCAAACAACTGGAACACAAATTTAAGGGGTTGCAGATTACTTTAAAACTAACAGACGAAGGAGATGTTAAACGAGTTGTAGCTTCATGGGCACTTTTTTGGGGTTCCATGCCCAAAGGGTAAAAAAGAAATTCTATTACAATACCTCCACAGGCTTGTTGAACACAGATGTACTAGCTAAATATATATGTATAAGTACTTAAAATGTTCAGCTATGTTTCTATTTTTAATAACAAATAATCTATAAAATATAATAATAATAATGGTATCTAATCTTTGTAACAGTGATTGCTGATAAATTAATGCAAATTACTATTTATTTATTACAGAATAATGACGAAGAAAATTGGCCTAAAGGAATATGTTCTACATGTGTTTCAACAGCATTAGCAGCTTATAGTTTTAAATTGAATTGTTTGAAATCAACAACTACTTTGTCTCAAATCAATACTGTACAATCTTCACAAACAAATTTACAGAGGACAGACATTGACTCTATTGATATAAATGTTGTTTATCAGGATCATGAATATGATGTCCCATTGTTTAGCAATAGTTCAACATTAGATTTATTTTCTGTAAAAAAGAAAGAAAATAAAGAATTAACTCCTTTGCCACCAGTTACAGAGATAACATTTGCTGAGCAACCCCCAAGAAAGGAAGGAGACAAAAGATATTCTTGTTCAATTTGTGCCAAGTCATTTACAAGGATATATGGGTTAAGACACCACATTGCTAAGCACAATAATTTTCGAAAGCATTTGTGTTCAGCATGTGGCAAGTTATTTCATACTGCAAATGGTTTGAATCAGCATTTAATATCTCACAAAGAGACAGCTCAATTCAAATGTGGTTTTTGCAATAAAACTTATAAGTCTCGCCAATCCTTGAAAGAGCATTTTCGATTGGCTCATTCCACCAATCGTAAATTATTTGTGTGTGTTACATGTGGAAAAAGTTATACAGCAAAATCAACATTGATGATGCACATTAAGACTCATAATGGAGAAAAGCAGTTTTCTTGCCCAGATTGTCCCAAAAAATACACTCGTGCATCATATTTGAGAGCTCACAGTGTAGTACATGCTGGCCAGGAGAGGCCAAAACCTTTTACATGTAATAATAATGATTGTGACAGAAAGTTTGCTACAAAGCATTCTTTACTAGTGCATATAGCACATTCTCATATTTCAGAAAGGCCTCACAAGTGTGTGGTATGCTTCAAAGGATTTGCTACTCTCTCAGGGTTGAAGGTTCACAAAGAGTCACATAGTAACAAAGAATTATGCTGTAATATTTGTTCTAAAAAGTTCTCTAATAAAAGAATTATGCAGAAGCATATAAAACAGCATGATGTGGATGCCAGTGATATGATATTGGAAACAGTCTTTGATAATGTATTCTTTGATCAAGTCAGTTTTTAAATCGCAAAAACCTGCTGTAATTTATTAATATGTATGTCATGAAAATGGACAATAAATTTAATTTGAACATTGGTGTATTCTTGTTTTTGAGATTATCATAAAGTAAATAAATAAGTAGATGTATTGTGTTGGTATTAAAATCCTATAATTGTTTTATCAACAATGCTTTAATTTATATAAACATTTTTCTGTACACACAATATAAAATGATTTGGACTTGCCCATATTGTAAGAATAGAATACAGTTATCCTGAAATGGGAGATAACCAGACGAGTCGAGCAGATGGAGGGGCGCACACGCACAATGCATTACGCTGAATTTTAATTCACATTTCACCACCACCTATCTGTGCTGATTTACATTACTCTAATAATATTTATATCAACAAATCAATAATAGTTAAATTTATACATGCAAATTACTAGCTATGACTATGATAAGTTGATAACTACTAATTATACTACAATACTAACACATTTGGAAACAAAATCCTCTTTGAAATTTAAAAATGCTAACGATCATGTGTTCTCATTAGTTCAAATTGTATATGTTTAAAAATATATTTAATAATGACATTTATCTACATATTGATAACATTTCAGTTGACAACATTTTGGAGATTAAATGATTAATCAGACTCATTACATTTTTATCATGTGCACACATAATATATGAACACAAAATGTGTGCTGGTTATGAAATTGGACCTTGAATACCAAATCAAAAATATAACTATAATAATACCTAGTATATTTATTTGTGTAATGAGCAGTTTTCAAGAGTAGTTTCTCAAAAATTCACCTTTAACGACTCAAACATTATTATAATCTTTTGTCTGTATGCCACTATTGTTGCAGTTGTATGGCAATATGTGTGACTCAGAACAATTGAAACCGCATTAAAATGCTAGTATTATCTCCTACAGTGCTATGATTCTCATCTTAAGTTTATTTATACCTTTATGCATGATGAGTCAATGAGTTCAAAGGAGGGCACATAGCTTTATCTTTTTAATAAAATTTATAAAGTTGAGCCCCAAGCAGCAGTGACATACAAAAACTGTTTAACTAATAAATCAAAATAAAGATAAATATGAACATATAGCCAAGAGATTATAATAATGCTTAAGTTGTCAAAGCACACCATCTATGAGAATTTGTCAGAAGGTAGCGTTGAATACAGCTCATTACTATTAGGTGACACAAACTAATAATTGCCTAAGAACAATTATACAATTACATTAAATGGAAATCTCTAATCAAAGAAAATACAAATAAATCACAATACATATGTCGAAAATATTTATAAATTATTGCTTAGGAATGTAAATATAATCTGTACTTAAATATCCAATTTTCATTTATTTATAGCCAAGCCATCCAACAAAATTTATAGCCAAGTTACTCAAGAATATCTCCCCTGCTTCCTGGTTTAAGCATCTAGCAGACAAGACGCAGCTTTGCATGGCGGCCAGTTATATTCACTATAATGTAAATGAGTCTTCAGGCTGTTATTGCAACAAATTTATATCTAATGAGTTTAATTCACTATTTCCCAAGTAGTTTATTCATTTGTTTGTTTTGTTTGCCAATTTTAAGATCAGTACCCTCTACCTTGTCTTGTATATTATCTATAAGTTCATTTTGTGTATCAATCTCTCTGCCAAGTTCTGTGCCTAAACCTTTTAGCCTCTGAATAGCATGGACCATCTCATCTAAATTTGCATCAAACATTTCATTTACACGCTGACTATAGGAGACAGGTTCGGTTGGTTCCAAACCACGTAACCGTGTTGACGGATGATTTGAATAAGTATTTTCTGGAATTGTTTCGGGAAAATTGTTTACAGTGTCTGCTAATCGACTGCCACTGGGACGGTTGTTCATATTACGAGTGTCTGGTGATGACTGGGTTTTTGGTGGTATCGGATCCGACTTGCCTGAGATATAATTTTTAAGTCCATAAAACACAGATTTAATGCCATTAAGATGCTTTTGGCTGGTGTTTAAATTTGTGTTAATTTCATCTAGCTTTTGGTTGACATTGTGTAGTTGCTCTCCTTGGCGCATAAGCTCTTCAGCAGTAGCAATTCCAATTTCTTCGGATTCTCGGAGAAGCCCTATAGTTCTGGTAGAAGAGTCGAGAGTTCGTTGTTCTATTTCACGTTGTCTTTGTAACATAACTTGTCGTTGTCGTTCCATATCCCCGACATGCCCACCATACTGGGGTGTGGGCTTAGGTTGGGGCGCTGGTCTCCTGCCCGTGTAGCTATTGACGAATGTATCGTCGTCGACGTCATCGTCTCCAAATAGGTTGCTGGGATTACTAATGTATTTATGGCCAGCCATTTCGCAACTTAAAATTTTATACGTGAAGGCACTACACAGTTTAAAAATTTATTCACGGAGTTACAGTAAACTTGAGAACGAAAATGAGAATTATTATAAAATGTTCCTTCTTTGTTACGTACGTAGGTAGTAGGTGCGTATAGTACGCCCTCTTTTGCTCGCCACTCACAAAATGACACACAAAGAGTATAGAAACACTACGTATGACGCATTGACAAGACATTAACTGACACAACTGAATGAAAGAAAAAAAACCCATAAGATAAAGGGAATTGCCGTTACAGCCATGAGTGGTAAAGAGGCTTTTGAATCATCTTTCATTCGTTTATTTTTGTGGTCTGATTCGATTATTGTTTTGTGGTAGAAATTTGACATTTTGTTTCGTACGCGAGTGACGTTTTGTTTGTTTGACTTTGGTTGGTTGGTGGTTGGTATTGTGTTGGTGAGCGTGTGTCAGACGTGTTGTGAATTTATTGTACATGAATTTTTCAAAAGAAAGTTATTAAATTGAATGAAATTTAATAAAGACTCTAACTCTTTACTTTTTACAATTTAGTAAGTTTTAGTTTCCCACCCAGTTTCATTGAATTTTGGGTTGAAATTGTTTATTCACTGAGGTGAATTTTGCACTTGTGACTACATTCTTTGTACGTAAATTTTTATGACTAAATTGTTCCCAAAATGATGGCTGGAAAGGGTAAGAAATCTAAATATCCCGGAAGTAAATATAAAAGCTGCGTTGTGTAAAGGTTCATTCTTTTCAGTCATGGCAGAAACGGAAGAGCAGAACCGTACTCGATTTCAAGTAGAACTTGAATTTGTACAGTGTTTGGCAAATCCGAATTATATTCATTGTAAGTTACTCTTGAGTAAGATTTTTTAACTTTTTTGCAATTCTAAAAAAATTATATTAGTGTTACAGACTCCGTTGAGAAACAATTATCTATTGAGTTTAATTTTCTGGTACCTAACAAAATTATAGAAAATTAGACGAAATAAGTGCAAAGTGATTTAGATGTAGTGTATTTTAGATGCTTTTTTCTTTTAATGTTGTATTTAAATTGTGTGTTGTAGTTTTAGCTCAACGCGGGTACTTGAAGGAGCAGACATTTGTGAATTACATAAAGTATCTACAGTACTGGAAGGAGCCAGAATATGCTCGTTACCTCAAATATCCTATGTGCTTGCACTTTCTAGAATTGCTGCAGCATGAGGCATTTAGAAGAGAATGTGTGTCTGCTCAGGTAAAATTTACCCCATTTGTTTCTAGCTCTTTCTGGAATGGGTTGTTGTAATATTTTGAACAACTTTTACTTTGCAATACATTTCTCATTGCAGTTTCATATAAAGTTGAGTATTTCATCTATATTAATATTATAAAGACAAGATTTATATTTTTGTTTGTAATGAATAAATATGTAGAATTATGCAATATTAAATTTATCTAAGTTGATTCTCAGTAAGTTGATCAGGGTGAATACAACAACAGGTTCTGTATGAATTGGAAATACTTATTCCATACTATCTATTGTACCTATAAGAACAAGTATAAAAAGTAAGTCAATGGCATACAACATAACAACTGAGAAACCAAGCGATGTGGAGGAAGAGCTGTATGAGGACTTTGGCAGCTGAGATTGGCCCCCACAAAGATAATGATAATGAAATTGAAACTAAGAATGGAATAAGCTACTCGTTTACATTTTTAACTCTTAGTTTGCATGTTTTTAAACTATTATTTACTCTGTGCCCTGAACGTTTCCAGGTATGCAAGTTTATGGACGACCAGGCTATTTTGCTGTGGCAACACTACACGCGGCGGCGTACGCGCACCCTCCAGCCGCCGGACGCGCCAGCGCCGCCCGCGCCCCCCGCACCACCCGCGCAAGCCCAGCAGAGGCACACGTCGTAGGGTGGGATTGTACTTTGTAGCTAGGGTGTGAGTTATAGCTTAGTCAGGACTATGAATTGTAAAACTGATAGGTTTGAGTTTACAGAATCGGAAAGTAATAAGCTAGAGCCCAGTATGCATTACAGTCAATGTGTGTTTAGGGTCCAATGGCGTTTTTCTTATTATTTAAGTGATTTTCCGTAAGATTGTAGTTTGTGGACCAGGGGCGTAGCTACCGCCGTATCTGCCGTATCAATTATACGGGGCCCCCGGGCCATAGGGGCCCCCAAACGGGTGTAAGCAAAAACTCGTTGTCCATGATTTCAGTTAAACTTTCCATTTCCCGGAAAAAAAATTTATTTTATAGAGAATTTCAAACCCTCCGCAAAAAAGTCATTCACCTTTCGTTTAAGAGATAATATCATTTTTACTGAAATAAAAACAAGTCAACGTAGCACTCCACGCGCATTCATTTATTGCTTCATTGAACTTTGTGTAAAATGTGCGCCTATCAGATGGCAAAAATGACAACAATTTTGATCTCATATTGAAAATTTCATATTTTTAGCACTACCGGTAGCACCAAAGGCTTAAGAAACTCCTTACTCCGTTCTTTCCTAAACGGGGACCTGGTTCATAATAATCTTGGCCCACACGCATAATCGTCTTGGCTCACACGCAATCAATCTTTGAATTTGCCTGTTTTCAAGTTAATATTGGAACGTTTTGATAGTAAATATATCAAGAAATTTCGAGTTCTTACTCTCGCTCATTAACTGATAGCGAAGTTGATTATATTATACAATCTCGTCAAAAATTTCGAGATAGCCCGGCGCTATCGTCATATTGCTGATTTTACGGTATTTTTTATTTAAATCGCGCAAGGTTTAATGGATAAATTACAAAAATTTCGAGCTCGTTGCGCTCGCTCTTTCAATGACTACTAGTTACGAACTACGAGACTATTAGTTATGAATACTCTCAGCTTCATACAACAATATTAAGTTAATCATTAGTACCTAACCCCCCCCCCCCTCCCCGTAGTTTAGGGTATCTGCTAGGGGGGCCCCTACACAACTATTGATACGGGGCCCCCGAAGGGCACGCTACGCCACTGTTGTGGACTAAGCTCAGCTAGTGTAAAAAATAAGAAATTAAGATTAAATATTTTGTACAGACTGATGTTATTGCTAGTAAATATTGAAATAAATATAATTATAATTGCATTGAGCTAATTATAGTGGTTTTAAAAATATCCTATAGATTTGGCAATTTCAGCCACCAGGATCCCATAGCCAGATCCTCAGGGGATCCCCGTGAAATCATCTGTTCAGGAGATCCAGCCATAGTAATATATTATCATTCATTTATTTTATTAATGTTCACTTATATTTCCATTCAAACCAACGATGCCCAGGCAACCATATAGGGAAACCAAACAGGGATAGGGGAAAACTTTGACATTATTTAGGATAGATTATCTGTTTGGCAACCCTATAGTTGGATCTGCGGGGTTATTAGCTATGTCAGTGGTCAACTGAATTTAACATTTAATAATTCTACACTCAAAGAAATTGGAGATATGTCCAATATCTTTGCTTACACTACTTTAATTTGATATTTACGTATTCGCCTTGGCCAGTGGTTATGAGCAAAGCGAAAAATTTTTTTCTATGCAGTGGCTAATGGAGATGATGTGTAAAATTATGAAATGTCAAATTCTGTTGTCCACTGAGTTCGGCAATAGCCCCGCAAGGTGAGTGTAGGCAACCCATTTTTTTTCTTATATTAGTCATAATCTCTGGTACTTTGCATGACTAACATATAAAGATGTTACAATGGCCGGATTTTAGACCAATTATAAAATCATCTTGGCCCGCATTGTGCGCCATTATCATATTGCAAGACATGCTTCGGCGCCACGGCGAAACATCTATTTAAAAATATCTGCGACGACAATAAAATCTCTTACGTTCAGAATTATATAATTTAATTTCTAGAATGCATGTATAATTCAATTTACATTAAGTGAGATGGTACTGTGTGACAAAATCACAGAGTCGTTTCATGGGATAGAATGGGAGTGACAAATCTGGATGAAAAGCAACTCTCTTCCATTTAGCCATTTATTTACCTTTTTTTTCCGTCACGATAACACATTTGTCATGCGCCATGTCTAAATAACGCAACCACTTCATTAAACTACTAGATTCAACCAAACCGACAGATTTAGTATCTCAGAGTTGCTCTTCATCCTGAGAAAGCAAAGTCAGCCATTTAGGTAGGTACGTCATCGTTACCAGCCTTCCTTTTACATAACTGGCAATGGTAACTGATAATGTACAAAGAAATAATGTTTCTTAGTACATTTCCCGGTTTTGTGCAAAGAATATTTTTCCTTGTACATTACTGGTAAGGTAACTCAGTAATGTACGAGTAACAAGGGTAATTTTCGCCAACTAATCTTAGGCACTGTTGTCTCTATAAATTCAGCGTCTACGTCTGTGTCCTCAGCTAATGGTTGCAGTTCCACTGTCTATGATAGGACTTCTTACGAGAAACGAACACCTCAAGCAATCTACTTGGTAAAAGGCTTAACGCGCCGACGCCTTGCCAGACAGCATGCTCTGAGCGTGCAGTAATACAGCAGCTCCACCGCACTCATCATGCTGAAGCCCATGCACAGCCCTAGCAGGCCTCCGGTGTTTGCTGAAATAATAAGTCACACTACGGACTTACAGTACTATTGTTGGCCCTCTAATATCATAAATGCATGTAAGTTGTGTAAGATTTTTTTATAATTGAAATATCTTCTCCACGGATTTTGATGCTACAATTTTGGACAAGCAAGAAGATTCCTGCAGCGGTACCCTGGTCAGTCTTGGCTCCACTGGTATCCCTCACCAGTCTACCTCCGATTCCGCAGTTTGTATTTGATATCTGCTGCCGAAAGTGTACTGCCTCAGAACTTTATCGCACTTGGTCTCAAACAACGGCTTGCTCTGCACCATACATTTTAACTAAGGATTGAAAAATCGGCCCATAGTCAATTCAAAAATTCAACTTTCGGATTAATCTTCTTAATCTTTACGAGCAACACGCTCTCTTTTATGTTCGGTTACGGACATTCTAAGGTAATTGTATGAAATATAAGTAGTATTTTTATAAATTCCTTGCCTCTAACTAGCTAATGGGTAGGTTAACATCACAGCCCACAACAGTCTACTGCAGGACTTAGGGCCTCTCCCAATAAATGGGTGGTTATTGCCTGCTTGGCAGGCGGGTTGGAGATAGCAGTGATAAATATAACAATGGAAAACGCTGTTGCCCATTTTCCAGACTACTGTGACTATTGAATTTTTTGCCTCGAAGACATTAGTCACATTATACGACACCCACGAGCATAAGGGGTTGGTGCTATTCTACTCTGCCCGACACCTCACGGCCAAGGTAGGTAGTAGGTAGGTAGGTATTAGGTAACATGAAATACGTAGGTACTTACATAAGAATTCAGTTAAACCAAATATTTCCCCTTTAGTATATCTTATGAATGTGCTGTCCTCGAAATAAAAATGTACGAGGAGCATATTTTTCCTGAAATGTAAGAAAATGCGGTAGAAAGTTGAATTTAAATAGTTAGGTATCGGTACACTAATAAGCCTCTTTAAGATTACAGGTTTTTCCATACTTCTGAATCTTGGCAGATCGTAATTAAAATAATAATAATAAAATAAGCGAGAGTTGGCGTATACCGCGCCGTAGATAATTCGGTGTAATTCTGCGCATGTGCATATCACAAAAACTAGGTACTGGTTGCGAATCCTAGTGCTAAAATATCTTTGCACAATACCATTCCGCTTCCCCATGCGCACAGGCAGTCCATTCGTAGCTATATTTTGTTTTTAATACGCATAAACTACAATAAAATCTTTATCATTATCTAATTTGGATGGATATTTCAGAGATATCATTTGAAATTGGTCTTTTAAACGAAATCGGGCAAAAGCTATTTCCACGATGACGAAGTTGTGTGCAAAAGTTAGTAGTACATATATAACAAAAAACATAGAAACTAGTGCACATTGCCATCAACATGTGCGCCTGCAATTCAACTCACACAAAATACTCTGGCGTCTTATTGCCTAGCTCAGCCGCCATTTCTCTGATGAGGTTTTTGGTTAACGGGGCGGTGCTCATCCGTTCTGTGTACGATATTTCAGTACACGCTGGCAGACATTCTTCGCACAGCCTTTCGTAACCTGTAATTGAACAAAATAGTTTAATTCGCAATTCATGTCTGTGCCAAAACTACTCAGCGACTGTAAAAATAGGTACCTACTGTTTTCCCAGCAAGATAATATTAAATATAAGTTTTAGTTAAGTACCTACCGGACTCGAAGTCCGTTTTAATTTGCACTGACTCTTTCCCAGATCGTTCGTATAGATTCGTAAGGATGTTATTCAACCAAATTGCCTGATCTCGACGTGTCTAATAAGTACCCACCTTTTGTTATATTCACTTTCATTTGTGTATAACATTTCGCATCTACTTTTCCACAAACACGCGTCGTTCTGTTTTCTGAAAATAACACGTTAGCTACATTACCTATTTCTTCTTGCCAGTTCTTGCTATTTATGGCCAGGTATTCAAGGAATTAGGTTTTTTGCAAACAATTTGAGACATAGAAAATAGTGTTTTAAATTAAAAAAATATATGTATTAATTAAAGATCTAAATCTAATAGAAATTGCTTAAATATACAACATTTAAAAAGTTCACTAAATGAAAAAAAAACCCAAAGTTTTTTTTGTAATTTTTTTTAATATGATAACTAAACTATCAAAAATTAAAGACAATAAATAGAGATTAAATTTGCTGAATTTAACTTTTATTTGGGGATAGTTTTTTGATAACAAGCAAAAATGTATAAAAAGTTGCACTTTTTTCGCTCCGCGACGAGTTCCAGTTTGTATGTCTATGTCCATCAGTGTATCTAAATAAAGAAAAGATAAACGAGCCACCTGCCGTTAATGGCGGTATTTAAAGCACATCGGTTAGTTTTGGCTTCGTATCGGTGTTCCACGAAGCTGATCCAGCCGATGTACATTATAAGTATCTATTACTTATCTACCTACTCTATATCTACCCCATGCACAATTCCATCCCAGTGCAACAAAGGCTGAAAAGCCGTAAAAGCTTAATTAAGTGTGTCGACCTTTTATTAGTCAAGCTGAAACAAGCGACCTTTGGCGCGAGAGTGTCACCTTACCGACTACCTTTATCTCACTCTCCGAGAGCCTTCCCCCTGGACATGAATTATTAGGGCCCGTTTGGAAGTCTTTAAATAGGCTTCGGACCTCAGATCGGCCGAAGCAAGGAGAACATGGCCAGGTGGGGATTTTCGGGTGACTCCGATGTCAACTGTGCCTGCGGTGCTACTCAAACGATGGCACACCTCATATCCCAACCAGCGCGCCCTGCTTGTCCGCAGGAGAATCTGGCTAAGTTTTGAGCCACAACAATATAATGTTTGTCATTGACACGCTAAGAAGAAGATCTACCTACTTATTTCAGGCAATATGTAGGTACCTACTGGACGTGAGACTCGCTCAACATTAATGCAGAGTATTGTCTTTACACTTGGCAAACGGGCTGGATATCACAATGTTGAACATAAGTATATTGGTGTTATTCTACAGAAATTCTGCTACCTATTTTCTGCTAAGTACGGAGGTAATATAAGGTCTGCATCCACTATCTATGTTATTAAGTTGGTAGTTGCCTTTACTCCGTCAACGGATAGGGTTGCTATTACTTCTAATCTGCTGAACACCACACGGCATAGGACTTTGGAGGTCTTGAGTAGTAGGATTAGCTAAACTCCGTAGACAAGTGTGGAATGGATGTATTTACAGAAAATGTGCCTAACTATATTTACAAATACGTACTACCTAAACTTGTGTGACAGATCTAGTAAAAAGCTATTTGCATTGACCAATGGGAAAGCCCGCCGCGAGATAGCTTCCCCCACCACGCCGCGCGCCGGTGTGGTGCCGCTATAAATAAGAGGCGCAGAGCGGCGGACGCCCATTTGGCCGGCGCATCGAGGGATAGCACATCGGAGGAAGCTCGGCGCGTACGGTGGCGACTACAGCGGCGGCGAACTCCGGTGGTCTTCTGAAACTGCGCTGGGGCTCCGTGGCGTGAAGAACAATCCCAAACAAGTCGTTCTTTTCAGAACGCAATCCTGAGTTTCGTGACCTAATTAATACGCTCTCTGTGGCTAAATACGCATTCGTTCTATTTATTATAGAACACGAGTTTCACGACTTTTATACGAATACAATACGGTAGCCACAGTACTCCCCCTCAAGCGAAGCGTACAGGTAGTTTGGTGGTGCGTCCGGCTCGTGTCTTGTGTTGTGTTGGTCTCGTGTTTCGCATTGTGGTCGGCTGTTGTCTCGATGTAGGTATCTTCGTTTCAGGGTCGTTTCTGTTGATTTGTTGTCGTTGGGTAGTGGAGTTGTATTCATTTTCAGCGGTCTCGTTCAGTGTGTAGGCAGGCTTGAGTCGGTCGATTGATATTTTAGCTTGTCGTTGTGGTAGTTGAACGGTAAATATTTTTCTGTCTCGGTCAATGACCTTGTAGGGCCCCTCGTACGGTGGTTGTAGCGGCTTTTTTACAGCGTCGACTCTTACGAAAACGTAGCTGCAGGTTTGTAGGTCTTTATGCACGAAGATCGGTCTGTTGCTTGCATGTGATGGTAGTGGTTGCTTTGGTTTCAGAGTGTTGATTGTTTTTCGTAGTTGGGATACGTAGTTGTAGTCGGCGACTTGCAGATTTTCGGTTTGTGTAGTGGTAGCGAAAAAATCTCCAGGTAGGCGCAAGTTGTAGCCGTAGGTAAGTTCGGCAGCGCTGATATTTGTGTCGTTACGTAGTGCGGCTCGAAGTCCCAGCAAAACGGTAGGTAATTCTTCGATCCACGTAGTTTGTCCGGAGAGTCGCGTTTTCAGTGCCGCTTTTAAACTGCGATGCCAGCGCTCGACGATACCGTTTGCTTGCGGGTGATACGGTGTTGTGCGTGTTTTTTCTATTCCCATTATTTTCGTTAGGTAGGTAAATAGCTGGCTCTCGAATTGTCGTCCTTGGTCGGTTGTGATGGTTTGTGGACAGCCAAAACGGGTTATCCAATGTTCGTAAATTACTTTCGCCACGTCTTCGGCGGTGATTTCTTCGGTAGGTATTGCTTCGGGCCATCTTGTAAGTCGGTCGATCATTGTGATTAGATAGCGGTAGCCGTGCCGCGTAGGGGGTAGCGGTCCGACTATGTCGATGTGGATGTGCTGAAATCTGTCTGCCGGTGGGAACGAAGATAGTTCGCTTGACGTGTGGCGATGTATCTTACATTGTTGGCAGCGTAGGCATTGTTTGGCCCAGGTGCCAACGTCCTTGTTCATCGATGGCCAAAAGTATTTTTGCGTGACAAGCTTTCGGGTGGTGCGTACTCCTGGGTGGCTGATGTTGTGGACTGCATCGAATGCTATCTTGCGGTACGGCAGCGGTAGGTATGGTCGCATGTGTTGAGTAGACGTCTCGCAGTATAGAGTAGTGTTCGAGTTAGGTAAAGTAATTTTACGTAGGCATAAATTACTTTGTTTCTCGAGCTTCGTTATCGTGTTGTCTCTTTCTTGCACTCTTGCGATTTCTTCGTAATTGAGTGTCGTTGGACAGGCGATACTTTCGACGCGGCTGAGGGCGTCGGCGACGACGTTATCTTGGCCAGTCACGTGACGAATGTCGGTGATGAATTCGCTGATGAATTGCAGTTGGCGTGCTCGGCGCGGTAGCTCGGATGGCGATGGCGACTTGTGTAATACGTAGGTAAGCGGCTTGTGATCGGTGAAAACTATGGTTTCTCTTCCTTCGAACATTTTTCTGAAGTGCTTGACTGCCATGTAAATAGCTAGTAGTTCGCGGTCGAATGTACTGTACTTCTGTTGTGCGTCGGAGAATTTCTTCGAGAAGTAGCCGAGTGGTTGCCATCTGTTACAGATGCGTTGTTGGAGGACGGCTCCAGCCGCTTTGTCGGAGGCATCCGAGAATATCGCCAACGTTCCATGGTGGGACGGGTGGGCGAGTAAAGCTGCCTTTTGAATGCTGGCTTTACAGGCTTCGAATGCAGATGTTGATTGGTCGTCCCATTTAATTTCTGTTTTGTCTTTCCTCTTCGAATTATGTAGGTAATTACTGAGCGGGGCTTGGATGGTAGCGGCGTTAGGTATGTTCTCTCGGTAAAAGTTGAGCATGCCGAGGAATCGTCGTAGCTCTTCGATCGTCTTCGGTTTCGGAAAATCGGCGATTGCATTGATTTTCTCTTGTGGAGGTTTTATTCCGTGCTTCGAGACGTGGTACCCGAGGAAGTTGACTTCGTCTTTGCCAAACACGCATTTCGAAGGGTTGATAGTAATGCCGTATTCTTCTAGTCGTTGTAGGACTGTTCGAAGGTGTTTCCGGTGCTCATCTTCGGTTCGGGAAGCGATGAGGAGATCGTCGACGAATGGAAAGACGTAATCCAGCCCTCGCAGTACTTCGTGGACAAACCGCTGAAAGGTTTGCCCGGCGTTGCGGAGGCCGGGGCACATGCGTGGGAACTCGAACAATCCGAACGGTGTTATTATTGCCGTTTTTTCGATGTCTTCTTCCTTGATTGGCAATTGTTGATAAGCTCGGTTCAAATCGAGCGTAGAGAAGACTTGACAACCGGCGAGGTGGTAGGTAAAATCTTTGATGCGTGGTATCGGGTAGCGGTCGGGCTTCGTAATACTGTTTAGGCGTCGGTAGTCGCCGCAAACTCGCAGGTCACCGTTTTTCTTCGGTACGATGTGTAAAGGTGATGCCCACGGGCTCTTGCTCGGCCGGCACAATCCTTGATCGATCATGCTTTGGAATTCGTTCTTGACTCGATCGTAACGATTGTGAGGTATGGGGCGGGCTCTGCAGTACAACGGTGGTCCGGAGGTCTCGATGAAATGTTCCACGTTGTGTTTGGGGTTGAGTTTCATCGAAGTGATGCGAGTGATTCCAGGGAAATCTGCTAGAATACTGTGGTAGGACTGTTGCAGGTCGATGCTTCGAACTGTAGGTATTTTCGTGTGACAAACTGGTGCGTTGACTGCGAGGTTTGTGACGTCATCGATTAGTCGACGGTTCTTGAGGTCTACAATCAGTCGGTGATGTTGAAGAAAATCGGCTCCAATTATTGGTCTGCTGACGTCGGCGATGATAAATTTCCAGCGGTATGGTCGGCGTAGGCGTAAATCAAGATCCAACGTCGTTTCGCCGTAGGTAGATATCGCGGAGTTGTTGGCTGCGTAGAGCGTGAATGCAGCGGTTGCGGTCGAGTTCCTTTCCTCTTCGGTATGACGGATATATTTGCACCCGTATCTACTAAAAAGGTGAGTTCGAGTTTCTGTCAGTGACGAATAGGCGGTGTGCTGTACTTGAAACACTGGTTTCCGCCACAGCCAGTGTTTGTTTTAGTTTTCCGTCTTCTGTGCGGCGAATGAGCATGGCGACGTGCAGCGTCTGGCGCGATCTCCAAATCGGCGATGGTAGTAGCAGATTGGGCGATGCGGCGAGTGCGGCCGGGGGGGTGGCGAACGGGACGGTGGTCTGCGGTGGTAGCGCTGGTACGACGGGCTTCGCTGTCTTGAGCGCTGGAAGTGGCCGCGTGTCGATTGCTGCGCTCGTCCTTGCTTTAGTTCCGCGACCTCCATACTAAGCTTCCGAATTTCTTCGAGAAGGGTTTGATCGTGCGTTTTGTCTTGAGCTTGAGACGCAGGTGTTGAGGACACGGCGGACACTTCGGGCGACTGTTGTAACACGTTGTCGGCGAGGTTCGCTAAGTCGTCTAGTTTTGCGGTTTTGTTAATATTTTCGCTGACGGCGATTGCAGAGCGAACGGTAGGTGGTAGATTTTTCTTCCAAAGATGCTGCAGCACTGGTTCGGACAGCTTTCCTCGGCTGAGCATTTTCATGTGGCGTAGTAGCTGGCTGGGTGTGCGATCGCCTAACTCCACTTCGTTAAGCAGCTTCTCGAGTTTCCGCTCGTCGCTCTCTTCGTAGACGCTGATGAGACGACTTTTCAGCGCGTCGTAAAATTCGGCGTCGTCGTTAGGTGGGTCGTAGATGATGTCGCACACTTGTTCCAGCTCTGGTTTGCCGAGTTGCGCGATGATCATGTCCACCAGCTGCCGTTTTCCTTTTTTCTGATCCGCTGTGACCGACTCGAATCTGTAGAACCATAGTCGTGGGGTGTCGCGCCAAAACTGTGGGATGCGCAGCGAGAGAGCGATGCCTGCAACTTCTTGCTGTTCCCGTGTAAAGTCTTGAGTCGCCATAGTTCCCGGTGCTAAGCTGTGTTCTTGCTTCTTGAACGGCGGTGGTCACCACTTTGGAGGTCTTGAGTAGTAGGATTAGCTAAACTCCGTAGACAAGTTTTTTTTTTTTTTTTTTTTTTGCCCAACGCAAAGGAAATGGGCACCCTTCGGTAATGCGGTTGGAAGGGAGGAGGTGAACTCTCATGAGTATCCCAGCCGGCCGGCTGGACTGGTTATGCACGACTCGCCAAAAGAACCTAGGCGCATACGTACTAAACACCCCCTGGAAGCACCTGTAGCCATAAGGGCCTTTCAGGTTTCATCGGATGCTACACCCCGTAGGGACGGGGTGCGCTCAACGTCACTCCTTACGGAGCATACGCTGGAGAATTTATAGCGAGACCCCAGAAGGGGGTCCCGCTGCCGTGGATTGGGATTGGGGGCCTACGGGGGCCGCTGAAACGGCATGGGGGGGCTCTGTTGAGTCGTCCTGAGCCTCCAGGAGGAGGTTCAGGGCGCTCGACAGTTCGTCGGGGGGATCCGCGAGGACGTGTCTCGGTCTCCGTGCCACGTGGCCGGAGACCGGGCGGGGATCGTAGGCTGCTGCCTCTCGCACGAGCGGGTTGGGGTGCTCCTCCGCGGCCTTGAAAAAGGTCTCGGAGAGCGTTCTAAGAAACTGCTGCAGGGTAGGCAGGTCCATGTCACGGTGTAGGTCCGCATTGCGGACGTACCATGGAGCCGCCGTTGCCCTACGGCAGAAGATGTTCTGCACAATTTGCAGTTTCTTAGTGACGTGGGAGCTCGCGTGAGCGAAGACGGGGGAGGCGTATGTCAACACCGGTCGAATGCACACCTTGTAGAGGGTTCGCTTGTTCCTGAGGGACATTTTACTGAATCGACCCAACATACTGTTGAGGCGACCCAGGTAGAAACGGGCGGTGCGGCACACTCTTTCGACATGGGGCCGGAAAGTGAGCCTTTTGTCAAGCGTGACGCCTAGATATTTAACAGCGCGCTGCCAGGGAACTAGTTTCCCTTGCATGCGGAGGGGAGGGGGTCGCTGTCACCCCGTCTGCGCTTAACATCGAAGCAAACCGCGGAGCTCTTCTCCGGATTCACTTCGATGCGCCACAGTTTGAACCAAGCTTCGAGCTTGTTCACCGCCTTTTGGAGCTTTGCCATGGGTGGCCTTCGCCCTTTGGCGTAGATTGCCGTGTCGTCGGCGAAAAGGGACAGTTGCACCCCGTTGTCGGGGACGGGAATATCGTTCGTGTACGATATATAGAGTAGGGGAGAGAGTACAGAGCCTTGCGGGACGCCGGCCTTCAGTTGACGTGGGGAAGACAAAGTACCTTCGTGTCTGAACCGAAAGGTACGGTGTTTTAAATAGGACGCTACTAGTCGGACGAGTCGATCGGAGAGACCAAGCTTGTATAGCTTGTAAACAAGGCCTTCGTGCCAGACTTTGTCGAAGGCCTTGGCGACGTCGTAGAAGACTGCGACCGTCTTTTCTCTCTTTGGGTAGAATCCATTGAGGATGTATTCTACTATACGATGGACTTGTCTGGGGCAATTGTGTTTGGGACGAAAGCCGAATTGATGGGGAATAAGAACATCGTCTTTGAAGATATGTTCTTTCATTCGAGAGAGCACTACTCTCTCGAATAACTTCCCTAGTGCCTTGAGGAGGCTTATCGGGCGGTGGGATGACGCTACATTTAACGGCTTTCCCGGTTTGGGAATGCCTATGACTATGGCTTCTTTCCACGCGGTCGGAAAGTGGCAATGGTCAAAGCAAGCATTAAAAATGATCGCTAACAAAGTAAGCACCTGCTCGGGGAGGTACTTAAGCGCTTGGTTGGAAATTCCATCCGCGCCCGGCGCTTTGTTAGATTTGAGACCCTTGATGAAGGAGTGGATCTCGTCGGGGGACACAGTGACAGGGTCCGTGGTGGGAGGGAGCGAGGTCTTTTGACGGACTTCGTCTTCCACCGCACGCACGTGACCGGGGTCGCACTCCATGGTGCTAGGGGAGCATTGTGAAGCAATGCTATCTGCAAAGCATTCGGCTTTCTCGGTGTCCGCAAACGCAATTGTGCCGTCTGGGCGAACAAGAGGAGGGATGGAGACTCTGGCGTCTGTACGAAGGGCTTTCGCCACTTTGTAGTACGCTTGATGGGACGGGGAAATCGTCTGCATGAGGTCCCCCCATTGGGAGTTCCTCATTTCGTCGAGACGTGCTCGCACTGCCCGCTGAAGTCGGTTCGCAGTGCGTCTGTACTCTGGGGTCGGATAGAGTGCGGCCCTCCGGAGGGCTGCGTTTTTGGCTTTGATCAGGTTTCGAACTTCGAGTGGGAGTCCCTGCCGATTAACGACAGGGGCCACCACTTCGTTGTCCTTCAACGCTGACCGAATGTGGGACGTTAACGAGGTTACCGCAGCGTCGATTTTATCCGGACTATCGAAGTAGTCGGATGAAAAAGCGAGCGGCGAGTCGGGCGCGTCCATGACGGCCGCCATGGACTCTTTGAATCCTTCCCACTTCGTGAAAGTTCGCGGCAGTGGGGGAGAGATAGGGGTGGGGGAGCCTAGTACTAGGGAGACTGGACGGTGGTCGGAGCCTAAGTCGTCGAGGGTGTCGATCGACCGGAGGGTGAGCGACACGCCCTTCACTAGCGCAAAGTCCAGTACATCGGGACGGTGATCCACTCTGTCTGGGTAGTGGGTAGGGGAGAGGGGGCAATACACGTCTAGGTCGAGAGACCGAACGATGTCCATTAAGTGGACACCGCTCGTGTTGGTGGAGGAACACGTCCAGTCGGTATGTTTGGAGTTGAAATCTCCGAACATAATAACAGAGTCGCCTAGAGAGAGAAGCGCTTCGAAGTCGCGTTTGAGTGGCAGGGAGCCGGCGGTGATGTAGACAGAGGCTATGATCAGGGACGGATGTCCTGTCATGCCTAGCTGCACTACGGAGGCCTCCATACTCGAGAGAGTTGGAGTTGGAAGAGGGGAGCAATGAAGCGATCTCTTGTAGTAAATGGCAGTTCCTCCACCACGCGATGACGCGGTGGGGGACCTGTCATCCCTGACAAGGGAGAAGCCGGGGATCGAAATACCCTTCTGGATCGAAGGCTTGAGCCAAGTCTCCTGAAGGAGAAGTAGGTCGAGCTCCCTGCTCCTAACGAACGTCCTAAGTTCGGAGATGTTTGTGCGTAGACTGCGCACATTAAAAGAAACAAGCGAAACCCCACCCGGCCTCATGCGACCGGTGCCGACACTGGCGGGAGTGGGGGGTGTGGCGTGAAGCGCCTGGGGCATTACTTTAGGGCCTGGACGAGGGAGTAATGCTCGACAAGTGCGTCTAAACGCTCGAGCTGGGTGGAGGCGTTACGCAGTTTGCGTGCCAGGACGGGGATCTCGTCAATGTTGACGGACGCAAGAATGGAGGATATGTAATGCATATCCTCCGCCAAAGAAGAGGGCGGGGGCTGGTGGCTGATGGCCTTGGGGGGGGAGGTGGTGGGGGGAGCCTTCGGCCCCGGGGCCTTGGGCGGGCCCCAAGCTGCGGCTGGAGCCGCGCTCGGGGGGGGCCCTTTGGCCTTGAGGGGGGGATAGTGGGCCACTGTCGCTGAAGGCGGCGGCGGCCTTGCACCTTTGCCCTTAGCGGGCTTCGGCGCAGAAGGATTTGCACCTTTGCCCTTAGTGGGCTTTGGTGCGGAAGTGCGGGGACGAGGGGCGCGCGGGCAACCCCTGTAGTTTGCAGTGTGGCCAGATTGGCCACAATTGCAACAGAAGGGAGGGGTGGTGGAGTCGCGCGTACGCGCGCACTCCTTGGCAGTGTGGCCTTCGCCGCACTTGACACAGCGCGGCGGGGCCGAGCAGTTGGCCGACGCGTGGCCATAAAATTGGCAGCGATGGCACTGCCCTGGGGAACCGCGTTTATGCGGGGCCTCGACTTTGATTCCGGAGAGCCCACAGACCGTGAAGCCTCCCCGGAATATAGTCCTGGCACCGGTGGTGTTGGAAAGCACCACCAGCGCCATGGGAAATTGTTTGCCGGACCGGCTGTACATCTTGTGTACAGCCTCGGCGGGGAAATCTTGCGACTTGAGGTCCATGAGAATGGCCTCATTGGAAAGCTCGTGCGGCACTCCACGGAGTACCGCACGCACCTTACGCTCCTCAGGGAGGGCGTAGGTATGATACCCTATCTTATTGTGGGCTAGGAGCCTAGTAAGGCTCCTGAAGTCGTCGATCGACTCGACGTCGATCTTAACGGCTATACCCGTGTTGGAGGCACGGGTATAGCGGACGCGCTGTTCCGCGCAGAGACGGGAGACTAGCTCCCACTTGGACTTTTCCCTAAGGAAAACAGGGGGCGGGGGCTTGGCTTTAGACGGGGCAGGGGGGGCAAAACGCGCTACTGGCTTAGGGCCAGACGGCGCGGTCTCGCGAGCGGCAGCAGTCACGCTCGAGTCGGGGGACGCGGGGCTAGAGAGAACCGCGACCGCGACCGGGGCGGGCGCGGCGGCCTCGGACGAGGCCTCGGACACTGAGCGGGCGGCCCGCTTTCGGTGCCGCTTAGATTTAGCGACGAGCTCGAATCCGTCGAGCTCGGCCGCAGAGGGTGGGACGGGGGTGACGGAAAGAGTTCCCGTCACGGTGGTCGAGGACGAAGAGTCGTCCCCGGACAGAGAAGCCGCCCTCTTGCGGGAGGGCGGCGCTGAGACCTGGGACACGGAGTCCTCAAACTCCATGTCCTCAGAGGGTTCGCGGGGGGCCTGAGGGGCACTCCCCACTGACGCCAGGTAACTACGGACGACGTAGTCATCCTGGCCAAGATTAGCTCGGAGGAGCAATTTCACCGCCTTAGCGGCGAATTCCTCCACCGAGACCGTCGCCATTGGAAGGCGAGAAGGGACGAGAATGTCGACGAGGGACTGAGAGACGCGGGGCGTCCTCCCTGCGCGAGGCAGGGGGGAGAGGGGAGAGGGGGTCGGTGGAGCGGCTATCCCTAATGGATATGCCGCTATCCGTCACCCTTGGGCAGGCCCAAGTGCAATGGGATCGGGACGTCCGGTTTCGCTAAGACCTGAGGGGCCTTAACAGCGCACCGGGGCAACGCTAGTTGGCTTAGTTGTCACCGTTAAGTATCCACCAACTCAACGCGGCAGAAACGCAGCTTTGTGTTACCAACGAATCGGTAACAAGAAACTACGTCTCTGAATGAACGTAACTATAATTCGTTACGCTCAGCGGGACGCGGGCTCGCAACGCGAAGTGAACGCGCGCGAAAACTTGCGAAATACGTAAGCAAAACGGAAGCGAGCTGGCAACGAGCGACGCGGGGGTGCGCTACGAAGCCAAAACGGATACTCGTGTAGACAAGTGTGGAATGGATGTATTTACAGAAAATGTGCCTAACTATATTTACAAATACGTACTACCTAAACTTGTGTGACAGATCTAGTAAAAAGCTATTTGCATTGACCAATGGGAAAGCCCGCCGCGAGATAGCTTCCCCCACCACGCCGCGCGCCGGTGTGGTGCCGCTATAAATAAGAGGCGCAGAGCGGCGGACGCCCATTTGGCCGGCGCATCGAGGGATAGCACATCGGAGGAAGCTCGGCGCGTACGGTGGCGACTACAGCGGCGGCGAACTCCGGTGGTCTTCTGAAACTGCGCTGGGGCTCCGTGGCGTGAAGAACAATCCCAAACAAGTCGTTCTTTTCAGAACGCAATCCTGAGTTTCGTGACCTAATTAATACGCTCTCTGTGGCTAAATACGCATTCGTTCTATTTATTATAGAACACGAGTTTCACGACTTTTATACGAATACAATACGGTAGCCACAGGACCTACATAATATGTAGAGTTGACGACTGAAAGAGCTGAAAAATTATTACCTAAATGCCCTTGCTGCCTGTAGTGATTACATTGACGTAGTAGATTGTTATAGATTTGTCAATCAAACTAATGGAATCACAAAACTTAACTTTATTTGGAACTTACTTGGCATGTAGTAAAGCACACAATCGCAAACGTCCAGCATTGACCGCGCTTCACATTCCATTTCACAATTTTTATTCGTGTAGGTTCTGGAAAAAGTGTGAAGTGCCATTGTAATCTATGGAGCGACCCTGGACTTGTGGTAAGATTATCCTGATGGGAAGCGGCCACCATCGTCCAGACCATCAGTAACCTAAGGGAAGTCCATGAGGCACCGATTTTAGGACCGACCAAACTGGAGCTCAAAATACGCTGTCGCTGCGATACCGTGGCGTACCTATACGTGGCTTATGCTTAGCGTTTTTGACGCGAGCTGTCCGCACGTGCACTACCTATCTCTTTCACACTCGTGGTAAGTTGCTAAAGAAAGAAAAATAAAGCATAAGCTCGCGTGGAATCCAGTAGTTTCAAAAAAGTTACCCATTGAGCTCAAAATACGCGGTCGTCGTATCGTACACGATAAAGTGACATCGTGACAGAAGGAAATGATAATTCAACTTTTTGTAAATTCAACATTTTGGTATACAGCATTCTACAAATTCAACTTTTTACAAACTCAACATTTTGAGAATACAGTGGTATTTTGAGCTCCTATGTGGATAAGATCGCGTCAAAAACGCGATGCATGAGCCGATGAGCCGCGTTTTGAGCTCTGGTCTGGTCGGTCAGTATTATTGCTATTTAATATAGCAACCAAATATCCTCGTACCGGTAAAAGACGAGTTCCTTCTCGCTGGAGAACAGACAGTGACGCTTGCCGATGTCTATGGAGCGCAAAGCGGGCTGCGCATCCAGGATCCTCGGTTGGACGGCCACACGAGCCTCCATACCTGGTCCATAGATCTCGCCGAGGTTCGCAATCTTTGGCGTCTCCGTAGGGTTGTGGAGTAATATCTGTGGCGATGAACGTGAGTTGTGTGGTGTGAACATTTGCTTCTTTATGTATTTTTATGACATGAATTTTACGGCGAATAAACTTTTGTGAAAAAAGTTGTGTAGGTTTATTAATAACAACAATATATTGATGTAAAGCAAGAGCGTCGTTGGCCTAAAGCTTAAGGGGCCCGACTCGTAAGGGAGAGGTAACGGTTTCGAACCCCAGTGCCGTCATATACCAATGACTCTTTTCTGAGTTATGTACATTAGTTGAACACTAACCGATGCTCTAATACGGTGAGTAAAAACATAGTGTTGTAACTGCACATTCAGGCGACTGAATGTGTAACCAATCAATGTAATCCAATCAGCCGTATCAATGTAATCCAATCAGCCGTATCAACGATACGGGACCCCCGGGTCAATGGGGCTCCCAAAAGTGTGTAAGCAAAAAAGTTATTCAATAGAGTATATCAGACCAGGATCAGGAGCTCCCCCCGCCAAAATAGCAATTGTGATCAAATTATACAATTCGTTTTTATTCACCTTTCGCATAATTAAAGATTTCAATGAGGAGTTTTCCAGTAGGTATAGATAGTTAGTTTCAAAAAACATCAATAGATGGCGCTCCTACAATTTTGGTAAGCTTTTTTTAATCTGTATTTTTGTGGCAGTGATTTCATGCAACCAACTAATACTAAACTTAAAAATAAAATGTTTATTAATATAAACATTACTGTTAAAGGTTGAACGAAATGTAAAAAGAAATATTTATAGAAGTTGGCACTATGTTGCATTATTATTACAACCTCTAAAATGGTTGAAAACTATTGACAAATACAATATTATCCAATACAACGTACCCAGTGTTTATATCCTGTTTGCTAAGAACCTATTTCAAGCGATTATCAATTACCAAAATTGTCGGGGCGCCATCTAGTGAGTGGTTAGGAATGCTTTAGATACCTATTGGAAAACTCCTCATTGAAAAAACAAAACAACTTAGGGCCCTCCACACAGTGCGGGTGCGCGCTCTTTGTGTTTCATTACTTCATTGAAATTGTGTAAAATATGCGTGACAAAAATTGTTATTCGAGCTTTCATTTAAAAAAGTCTTGTTATTATCATATGTCATGGACTTTTAAGTTTAATAAAAAAAATTCAAAAAACTTATACCTATTTTCACTTATTTCTATGCCCAACCAATTACAACTATATACTTTAGCGAATAAAAAAACAATTAAATAGGCCACAAAGTGCAAAAACTAACTGATACACATTAGAAACTCAAATCTAGATACATAGTGTTACTTAACTCTAAACATAAACTTTAATAGCTACAATATTTAGTTTTTTTTTTAATTTTCGTCCTATACGATTTAACGTGCCATTGTGTAGGTGTTGTTTTTGGTTTCATTCCAAGAACTGTTTTCATTTAATTGATTGAATTGGCAGTCGACACGCAATTATGTCATAAATAGTAACTAAGTTCATTGATTACAGAGGAAGTTAGACAAAATAGATACATTATTAGAATATTAATTAACAATTAAAGCTTAGTACAAATCTCACTAGTACCTGTTGTGAGTCATATATACAAGTTTTATTAAAATTTTCAGCCGACTTAAAAATCTGTCCACGTGATAAAATATGTAAAGTCACTCGTAACCCACTATCCCCTTTGTAATCTAATGATTGAAAACCACTCAGAAGGCACATGATGATTAAATCAACGAGAAAACCCAGTATCATATATTTCGTAAACATTCGGGATTGTTGTTCTTGGAAATGTTTTTGTCTAATAAAAATAAAAGTATGTTAGAGTAAATTTTAATAAGATTACTTTTTCTCTGAAATGGTACTAAAATAATTTCAAGCACTTGGCAGTTGGTTTGGATTGTGACGTCACATTGATTGCGCACGCATGTACATAGGACGTTGCCTGATGAAGTACGCACATTAAACTACAGAACAGAGGGCCTAGTGTGAGTTACGCTTCGATTTTACTTAACTATCGCGTTTGCGTTTACGTGAAAATTTGTATGAAAAAATATATAGCGCCGCCTAGTGGTACGTAAATGAAGTTTTTTTCTTCATACTAATTTCGACGTAAACGCAAACGCGATAGTTAAGTAAAATCGAAGCGGTACTCACACTAGGCCCTCAGATGAGTATCATTTTATGAATTCATTTATTCATCGTTACAAAACCACGTACTAAAATATGTAATAGATGACGTAAAATTGTATAGCATTACAACATGATTAATGTCGCGGTTTACCTCCCGTAGTGAGGGCAGCATTACAGTAGTTGATAACAGCTTATATTAATTAGTACCTACCATAACATATCATTATTAAAAGCCCATAATACAACTAAGCAACTAAGCCTTCAGTTATTGCTGAACATCTTGTTAGTTAAGGACAGAACAGTAAAATCCTCCTTCAGTAAATTAAATAAAATTTTTGAAGACCACAATGACAACATAAAATATGAAGACTTTGTGACCCTGATGAAGCGCAGCGACCACGAGCAAATAATTGCAAAGGAACATCATCAAATTCTGGACGAGAATATAAAGTTAAAACCCCTCGAAGAGCATCGGTGGTCCAGCAGTCAGGGTATCCGACTCGTAAGCGAGAGGTACCGGGTACGAATCCCGCTGCTGTCATGTACCCATGACTCTTTTCTGAGTTATGAACATTAGTTGAACACTAACCGATGCTCTTACGGTGAGAGAAAACATCGTGATGAAACCTGCACATTCAGGCGACTGAATGCGCAGGTGAATGAATGTGTAACCATGATCCAATCTGGTCAGGCTCCTCTGGTAGCAGAGTCATGGAGGTCAGGTGGCAGTCGGTCCACTGTAATTACCTGATCTGCCAAATCCTGGATCATGGTCAAGGCAGACCCCTGGCCCACGTGCTCGAGAGCACAACCGGGACATTAACGCCAAGATGATGATGATGACGTCTTTGATCTTTTTTTTAACTTGTTTTATTTTTACATATATTATAATGGCCATCGTAAGACATTTCTCAGCGTTTCAAGGGTCCTCTCCCACCAACCTACCACGGTTTAAAAATTATCATGGCAAAGTCATATAAAGGTAAAAATCCAATCGCAAGCGATGGATTGACATCGCTGAGTCAATTCATCGCTTGTGGAGCATCGGCTTACAACGTGAGGATGCCAAAGATCGGGCAAAGTGGAGAAGAAAGCTGACCCTGGCAGAAGCCGGGATTGATCGCTCGGATGATGATGATCCAATTGCGTTATAAACCCACCTTAAAGCCTGCGCTGTTTGTGGATGCACAGTAATATTCACCAACATTGGCATCCAATACTAGAGTCAGCCCATGATGTGTACCTACGCCTGAAAGCATGGTATCGATAGAGAGTCAAGTCATAAAAGTTATCATGGATATTTTTCAATTAATCGAAGCAACCTTTCGATTTCCAAGGAAAACTGTTCGGTGAAGAGTCCGCTGGATAGCCATTTTCCGGAGTCCAGTCCACTGCCGGAAATGGGAAAGTGATGTTCATGTCGTTCAGATTATTGCTGAAATATTAAGCATTCCAGTAGTCAATATACCAGTAATAATAGTGGCCAATAATGCTTAAAGAATTATGAATATAAGATAATAACATAAATAATAAAAAAGTTGAGAGCACAAAAACACAGTCCGACAACGAGAAGAATTTAGTAAATGTTGGAGCGGGCACAAAAAACACCAAAAATCGCTTACGGGTTACGGAACATGTTGTCGCGGTGCACGGCGTTGAAAGTGCAGCAGAGGCCCTCGTCTGTCAGCTGAGCGTTGAACAGATCCACACAGCTGCGCCGCCTGGAGTTCCACATGCACATTGCTAACATCTCGTTGCAGGGCTGCGTCACCTAGGTATAAGAAAGTGATCGTTCTTGGGCCACACTGAAAGTTTTGCGCTCCTGGCCGTTCGTTAATGTTTGAATTTCGAATGTTAATGAGCAGTTTTCCAATAGGTATCTAAAGCATTCCTAGCCACTCACTAGATGGCGCCCCGACAATTTTGGTATTTGATAATCGCTTGAAATAGGTTCTTAGCAAACAGGATATAAACACTGGGTACGTTGTATTGGATAATATTGTATTTGTCAATAGTTTTCAACCATTTTAGAGGTTGTAATAATAATGGAACAAAGTGCTAACTTCTATAAATATTTCTTTTTACACTTCGTTTAACCTTTAACAGTTATGGTTATATTAATAAACATTTTATTTTTAAGTTTAGTATTAGTTGGCTGCATGAAATCACTGCAACCATTAAACTGATTAAAAAAGGATTACCAAAATTGTAGGAGCGCCATCTATTTATGCTTTTTGAAACCAACTATCAATACCTACTGGAAAACTCCTCATTAATCATTACCTAGTTCAGGGGTTGGCAAACTTCCTAGGCCCTGATTGAATATTTAGCTACCTATATTTTGTTATTGATATAAAAATATAAGTAATTTCTGAAACACACAAGAATGTGACGTGAAATAAGTATGGAACTGTTGTTACTGCATATTTTCGTAAAAATGGTAATCACCTGAAAGCCATTGTTTATTGATTAGATGGTCGCGGGTTTCAAGCATTCACGGGCCAGAGATGGCCCGCATGCTGTAGTTTGTCCATCCCTGACCTAGTTCATGCCTAGTGCCTATGTTAGTTCTCCCAGTGACAACGCACTTCCGGTCTTGCAGTTTTATTTGACCTACTTGTATGTGCATAAATCGTGGGTGTTATGAGCTACATTTACCCCTTTCCATCAGGTGCTGTCTGTCGGTTTATCATTGAGTTGTTCAGACATAGGAAAACATTACTAACATTGATAAGAAACGTCCGCGTGTGGTCCCAGTCCGCGTTGTCGGCGTTCTGCTCTTCGAATATGTCCATGTCATTTTGATTCGTGCAGAGACTTTGCAGCAGTTTTCTGTCTACCACACTCCTGGCAATATTAGTAAAACAAAGCATTATTTTATATTAATCCTATAAAACCTAGGGTTTGTCACCACCCACGTCTTCGATTACTTTTACCTTGATATTTGGAAGTGGTTTTCACGTGACCGCAAATAGACTTCTAGAGGTAGTCGAAATATTGAGGTAAAAATAATGAAACCATGGTGACAAAACCTATATATATGACGATTTGTGCAGTTAATAACCACAAAAGTCTTAAAACCTATAATAAATTAATGAATCTAATTTGGAGAGGTAGGTATGTACTTCGGCTAATGGCCTGAAGATGATATGCCTGATGATGACAGAGCAATGTTTTATAGAGATTGGCAACGCATTGGCGATAACCCTAGTGTTGTCTATTTGTCTACTGTATATCATTAAAAATGCCGAAGACCGGGTGAACTGAAGAAGAACGAGTAGAAAGTGGACTCTGTCATAAGCGGGGATGGACCACTAGGGATGATGATTCGGAGCGGTATTGAATCAGTTGAGCAGCAAGAAATTTATAACAGTAGAAAATATATTGCATGAAACACAATCGTTTCCTCAACATGGCATAATTTAGATACTTTATGTTTAAAAACTGAAGAAGTCTAACAAAGGATTTTAAGTATTGTCCATCGACTCACCCTGACCGCCTGTATCGCTCGGCAACAGACTTCTTGGCCTGATTGACATTGCAGATGGTAAGCGCGGGAAACGGCAGCTGCGCCAGAGGCATGTTCTCCGGGTTGATGGTAACAATCATCGGGGACCCCCTCCACTTGGCGTAGACATTCACAATGAAGAATCCCGCGCAGATTATCGAGCTGCCGAATGCTAGCAGCCAGAAGAATCTGCGGGTGTCGATGTAAGCAGAAGAGAAAGAAAGAAACAAACATTTATTACACATGGACGCCACGACGCCGCGACGCTATAATTTTACAATACTATAACTTGTTTTTTTTTTTGTTAAGATCACTATGACAATTAGTACTATTTACCTATACCAATGTTTTGGTTGGTAGACAACATTTTCTATAGATTCTTGTATTTGACGATTTTACGAAGTCTATTTCCAACAAGTCGTCAGTGTTCTCATTTGCCATTGAATCATTAAAATTTTATTTGCTGGGCGGTGTAACCTTAGTCTTCCTTCCACGTCGTTCGTCCTTCCACCTGTCCCGATTACCTAATCGGGACAGGTGGAAGTGGAACAGATCAGAAATGTAAAAATATTTCATGCAGTCCAAATTATATGACAGATATTTTACGATAAGTTGCTGATGGTCTAGACACCTACCCCGGCTTCATACGAGTGTCTCTACTATAATTAATATGCATGTATTATTCGTATAAACTTTCCGGAAGAAATGATTTAATTTCAGTGAAAAATATAAAATCCGTTGCGTGAAGAAGTAAGTGGAGAAACAGACAGACGAAAAAAGCGATTTTACTTAATAGTACGAGTATTTAGACTATGAATTTTAAGGATTACTACATAGTCCAAACCTTTCGAACCAGGTAAGCTTCCTCTCTCCGACGTACCGCAGCCCGTGCAGCGTGCAGGTGGTCAGGTATTCGCGGACGTCTTTGCGCAGGTCGACGGGGTCGCAGCCCGACATCGACATCGGTTTGTCCTGTGTCGGACCGTATGTGAGAATCTTAATCATCATATCGTTATCGGCCTACTGGTCCACTGCTGGACATACGTCTCCCTTAGAGAGCCCTTGCCACATCCAGCATCCACCTGCAGCCCTTAGCAATAACTGTTACTCCACCTGGCCGGAGGCCATTTTTAGGTGTAAGCTCGTAGTCGACTGCATACGGCAGCAGCAGAAGGAATCGGAGAAATTAATTTTTTGCCAATGATATTTCAAGTAAAAAATATATACCTAAATTAATAATGTAATATATTTTCTAACTTAAAATATCATTGGCAAATATCAATTTCCGGTGCCGTCTGCCATTGCCGTATGCAGTCGGCCGGACACGTCACAGCGACGCGTCGTTAGCTGCTGTCGCATGCAGTCGGCTGCAAACTCGCATCTTTACACTACGCTTGTCGCTTGCTTGTGATCTTATTTAGCAGTATGGTAGCCGACTGTGTAATATAGCATCAACACTTTATAGCTGTCGCGGGTGTCGAGTCAACGTTAGAAATATACAGCACCAAGTTGACCGTACCCCAAGGTTTACCCTATCTTCCTGTTTCCACGTTAGGTACTGCCACAATGTTCACTGAATTTTACTCATCAATATCATACCACCTGAGTTTCTACTTAGGTAAGTAGGTTCAGTAATCGAACTCCTCTAGCATATTCTAAATATCATAGCTAGAAAAAACATTTCAGTTTTACCATGTAACTACTTACTCCGACTTTGTTTCTGCTCACTGGCGGCATTGCGTCCCACATGTACCAAGGAGTAGGCTCTTGCATCGTTTGTGTGCTCCAATAGTTTTGCTAGAAAAGTTTATGGCTATGTACGAAAATAATTGTTGATGTCTATTTAGGTATGTACAAAAATAATTCATTAGTCGACGTTAAATAAAGCACATCGTCTAGTTTCGGCTTCGTATAAGACGTCTTCGACAGCGACGATGCTCTCCCAATGGTCGTTAACCTAACAACCGTTTGTGGCCGGCAAACATTCGAACTTTTCGATCTGGTGCCCACAGCACAATTCCGCCATCGCACCACCCGCCGTAGGCTTGGTACTCATCCTCACTACGTAGACCCTCTGTTGGTCACGACGCGAAGGTTCGAAAGAACGTTTCTCGCTCGTACGATTCGGATGTGGAATGAGCTCCCAGCCACAGTGTTTCCTTTGGACTATGACATGGGATTGTTCAAGAGGTATATTAGAGGTCTCTTCAGAGGCGGGCAACGCATCAGTGACCCCTGGTGTTGCTGATGTCCATAGGCGGTGGTGACCACTTTCCATCAGGTGGCCCGCTTGCCTGTTTGTCTACCGTAAAAAAAAAATCCCCGTTTAATATTTAAGTAAGTAATTTCTTAGCGTATCAAAGTACGAAACACTGTGTTCTTATATCGATGATAAATATTGCACATCGGCTAGTTCGGCTTCGTAGAGCGTCGTCTCTGTGGCACGCGTGTGAGTAAATGCGAAACCGAAACTAGTCGATGTGCATTATGTTTGAATGACCGTCTTGAGCTGTACAATTTTAGGACCCGGCCACAGAACCACGCTGTTCGTTTGTTCCTCACTGAGTGGTTTATAAAAACCTGCCTACAACGTTGTCATGTCATCAGATTTGCTGAACTGATTTGATTGACGAAGTAGGGTTCATAACAGGGTTAAAATCGCATCGAAGGCGGTCACTTAGTCAATCAGGCACCATATAGATAGACTAAGAATGATCCCGCAAAGTCCTTTGGGATCAGTCAACAACCCTATTTATTATACTTTTGATCAATTGGCTTTACTTTTTTTATGCTACTTAGTGACAAACGAGCATACAGCCTACCTGACGATAAGTGGTCATCATCATCGTCCTAGCGCTTATCCCGGTCTCTGCCAGGCTTTCCTACCCAATCTTCTCCACTTCGCCCGGTCTTCGGCATCCTCTCGTCGTAAGCCGTTGGCTCTCGCATACGACTCTTTACCTTATGCTAAGCGGTAACTGTCGCCAATCTACGGTTTGCAGAACCGCAGGTGCGTTCGTGATCTAAATGGTGATACAAATAGTGACGTCGTGACTTTGTAGCTATGTAAGTAGTTCTTCAAATGCGGTATTATTTAACTTTGGCTAATGTATTCTCCATAATAGCAATTACGAGTAAATTTGAATTTTCATGTTTTATGACTTTATAACATTTAATTAAATATAAATTACCTTTCTAAATGTATCCTTGCTTGGTTTCCGAGGCCGTACCCCTGTGTCGTTGTTGGGAAATATCATTTTGCGTCCAGTACTGTTGTACCTACTCATGGGACTTAAATCCATAGAAAAGCTAATACGGTGTGGAATCTGACACCTAATAATATTGAATGTTCTCGAATCCACAACACAATTGACACAAGACGACCCCGCTAACTAGCCAAGCTTATATAATAGCTATTTTCTAGATTAGACATCAATCAGGGCAGGCACTATTATTACAGGTTCCATACATAGTCGTATACTTATGTACAGTAAGGGGATATATTTTAAAGGCACTCAATTGTAATGAAATATGGACCACGTGTAGATGCAGGCATTTTCACGCGTATATTCTTAAATGTGAGTTCAAAATGAAACTAAACTACATTTGTTTGTTGTTTAACTTCAACAATGTTAATCTCATCGGGATCTAATTGTGCTTGACTAATATACAGGGTATGTCATACTGCATGTATGTATTTTGTTTCGGTCTTTTGCTAGGGCTACCTTCACCTAAGGCGACCTATAAATTTGTAATCTCGTGACCAGGATAAGATAGGTATTCCTAAAATATAAGAATATAGGACATGTAGGTACCTATATAGCTATAGCCGATGTTAATTGTTTAAACATTTAGTTTTCTCTACTACAAAATGAATATAGATAGGTATGTTGGTTGACCGAAAATACGAAAAAACTGTGGTGATCCATTCAATGAACGCCATAGGATCTCTGTGTCTAAACTGACTGAATTTGAGAACTGCATCTCTTACTATTGTACCACCTACATTGTTAATACCGCATTTAAAGCAAATAAATGAATCTGATTCTGATTCTAGGGATCGGCTATCTGAATTTCGACCCGCGAATAAAATCTGTCAAAATCTCTCTATGAAGCAATTCACCCTCTGAATAACCAAGCGCCCCTGTAAAGCTAATTCGATATAGAATGTTTGCGGTCCGACCGTTTGATTGTACAACGATCGAATGATAGATCGAGGGCGCCGCCTCCTCGGCCGATGGCAAAATTATACATTTTCCAGTTATTTGTGGCGGACTGCGCGCGCGCCCCGTAATTACCCTGCCCGCACGAATTGAGGTGGCACTAGATCGGGCTTACGTTGAGGCCACGCCACGTTACATTGTAACAGAGCCATACAAGACTTACGCCACGCCACCTGGTATGGCGACAGATCCTCCTGTCAGAGACAGAAACACAGTAGGCTTACGTGATGCCACGCCACGTTTCGCATCTGTATGGTCGAAGTGGTTAGTAGATCACGTGTGTACCTACATGCAACACATTCGCTCTGAGGCACACGCATCATCACGCATGGGATTATGTCGCATCAGTAACGTCACCCAAGACAAGACTGTTGCGACATTTCATGCATTTACTGTGAAAGCTGATATTATCACATGTTGCGCTTCACAGGCGGGTAACACATTGGTAACTCCCCTGGTGTTGCTGATATCCATAGGCGGCGATGACAGCTTTCCATCAGGTGGTCCGCTTGCCTGTTTGTCTGCCGTTTAACAAAAAAAATGTTGGGTGTAACATCACGTACTTGGCGTCGCATAAGCCCAGCCTGGCGCCACCTTTACGCCGACGAGCCTCCATTCACACACTGTAATCCACTCGGATAAATTAGATTCGACGTGGAACTGTTACATGGAGTTCATGCTTATTAAGGGGCCGTGATATTGTTAATAACTGCACAGGGTGTGTCCCGAGTTGTGAAGCAAAATACCTATATGCTGTAACTAACTGAGATTTGCACGCTATTTTATGTTACGAATATTTTAATTTTAACGAATGTTATAATATTATACCTATAATCTTATTGTTACTTGGAATTGATTCGGGTAGGATATGGTTATTTTTGGGTACAATTAGAATTTTATGTTAATGGGACCCGTCTCGACTAGCCTCGAGAGCGCATCGAGCTTGGATGTGGTGGCTATAGCCGCGCGTAGCATTAGGTATATATAGCTACGCCTGTATAACTACTAATACTTTTTTTTACTAAAAATACCTAAAATATCATTGTCTATTTTGTTGCATTATTTATTTATTTTAAGGTTGAGGTCTTCTGCTTCTGCCTTGACACTGGATGAACCGGGAGGCGATTGCCGTCCCGTGACTGTATTTCATCGCTATTACGTCTTATTCTCTCTGCTACCTTTGTCTTGCTCCTTTGCTACATCCACCAGACAAATCGTAACGATGAGTTTAATGTAAACGTTTGCGGCGCGATGGGCTGCTTCGATAGTGTCTTTTATAATATTATAGCATACATTTTATTAAATTCTCTGTTTTTGTTTTATTTTATGTATATGTATATGTTTTTCATTTCATTTCATTAATTTTATTTAGAGCACGAGGGCTAAAATATCATTCAGGACCTCTGCGGACCCAAAATATTTTCATTTGACCGTAGCAAGCGATTTGACCGTAGACGATATACCTCTAACGTTTTCATTTGTGAATTTTCAGTTAGTAGGATAACCAAAACGGCTGCCATCCATGGAAATAAGTTCTGAAATAGAGAGGATCAGTAGGTAGAAAGATAATTACCTGGAATAAAAAGTCCCTTGTTTTAAAAATGCGTGTAGTTAATTGTGAATACCATGTAAAGTTACGCAAACAAATGTTTTACCATAAAAGTGCAACGTTGCATCATATCTGTTCACAGATCTATGCAATTTCGTAATGCCATGTCACGACATGCCGGGCATCGCTACACTTGCAACAAATTACAAGACCGATAACGATGTCTATATACACTGTTACTGCAGCTTGTCATGCGATATCCTGCTTGTTTTGATACTTGTGTCACTTCATTTCGTGACCGATTGAATGGCTACCCGGAAGTGATCGATTAATTTGGAGCGGCAAATGTCACGGTAATTTGTAGGTATCATGGTTGCGTTTCTAAAGACCTCTTACATACAGCAAGAAGTCGGTCTAAAATTATTGATGTGGAGAAAAGAATACTTACATAGATGATAGTTAAAACCACAAGGAAAGTTGTGTAACGTTTTCTCTATAGACTTATCAAAGGAATCTCGTTGCCTGCTCCAGTGAGCCGACATTGGGGACTCGCTACACTGACTTCGCTACTGCAGGCCATTCTTCATATCACTCATTAGGAATGTAGCCTTGTTAACGAGGTTAGTTTTCACGATTTCGTTAGAAATGACCAAAGGCATTTTCCGTTCTATAAATTCGTTTATTACGCATATATAATTATTATGTACAAAAGTTCGTATCAATAGAAATTTGTTTTATAAAAGTAACAAAAAGCCATAAGGTAAAGATAGGCTGACGCACTTGCACTTTTAAAAAATCCTAAAGGAAGGGGAGATCGAAGGGAAAGGGTGGTCGTCCGGGCGGAGCGCTGGCGCGGGGCCGCTCGCGATCTCCGGGATCGGCCTCAGGCCAGCGCTGCGGCCGGCGGCCGGAGGACGGGGGTTCACCAGCGCTGTTGGGAGTGTGCGGGGGGCGCGGCGTGCGCCACCTGCTGGTGGGCGGCCAGGTGGGCGGCGCGCGCAGCGGCCACCTCGGGGGTGTCTAGGATGCCGGAGCCGTCGCGCGCCAGCTGGATGTTAGCGGCGGCGTGGTTGCCTTGCTGTCCCTGCCACGAGGGAGCTCCGTTCCACTGGGGGGCGGGCGCGTTCCACTGCTGCTGGGGAGCGGCGTTCCACTGCTGCTGGGGAGCGGAATTCCACTGCTGCTGGGGAGCGGCGGACTTGGCGGCGCTCAGGGCGGCGAGGTGGGCGGCGCGGGCCTGAGCCACCTCGGGGGTCTCAGCGACGGGGGCGGGCGCGGGGCCGGCGGCGTTCCACTGCTGCTGGGGAGCAGCGTTCCACTGCTGAGCGGGGGCGGCGTTCCACTGCTGGGCCGGGGCGGCATTCCACTGTTGAGCGGGGGCAGCGTTCCATTGCTGGGCGGGGGCGCCGTTCCACTTGTTCTGCTCGCCTCGCTGCCAGTACTCCTCGTTGTCCCAAGCGGGGTTGTAGGAGCCGTCGTCCTGGGGGTTGGGGTTGTTCTGGGAGGCCTGTTGGAGGGCGGAGAGATGTGCCGCGCGTGCTTGCGCTACCTCAGGTGTGTCGAGGATGTTGCGGCCGTCCTGTGACAGCGCGATGTTGGCTGGCGGGCCCGCCCAGCCAGACGCGTGCGCGCCGCACGCCAGCGCCAAACAAGCTACCACGATCTGAGGGCAACGAGAAACGATTGTCAATAAATTGCTATTATAATACTACATTACTCGCTACTTTATGGGGCCGAGGCAGGTGTGTACCAGCCAAGTAATAACTATTGCTGTTGCTGATATCTTTCATCACTACTAGCGGGCTTGCTAACGAAAGGAATGGTTCTTCAATAATGGAAATAAAGCAAAAATATGTCAGTAAGTAAGTATATAAACAAAGCAACATTGTGGCATGGTTACGATACTACCTTACACAACTTGTACCTACGTTTTTACAAATCGCAAACCGTGATTACAGATAGTCGCTGCCGTTATATTTAATTTGCCGTTGCCAGTTTCTCTAGCTAATAGTTTATTTAAATATTGACTATTTTGTCTGTTCTGTACTATCAACTACTGCACGTGGGTTAGTTGCGACTCGGTTATCCTTCGTCTAGTTCTAGATTATATTTAGAGTTATGGTCCTATTCTAATTGCAGGTAGCTTGGCGATTATACAACTGGGGCGACTCAGCGTTTACAGGGTGTACTAAAAACTTGACTTAATTCAATTACTAGAATGTTATTTACGTAAGGCTGTATCATCCTTCTGTAGGTACCCACTTATCCCCTCAAGACTGTATAGAACGACAAAATGAGCTGAGTTCTGTAAAGGTATTAAAAATTCATTATTGTTAATGCAATTGCAATCAATTGATATTGTACGTAGCTCAAGCAATTGCTTAAAAAGGTCAAACAAGTTATAATGGCTGGTGACAGTGCAACGGCAGGTTGCGCTGACCTCATCTTACTGGAATGTGGTAGGCTTTCATTGTCATCTCGACCTTATTACGACCGAATAAGGCTATATTGCTTGGCAACTTGCAGTAACCCGGGAAAATGGATAATATCAATTATGCGCTTTTTAAACGCTTCCTCAATATATGTCAGAGAAAAAATTACGATCTTATTTGTCAACAATGTCAACTGATAATTCATATCGATTAAGTCGGTACTTAGTTTTGTTTATTCTTGTACGTAATTGTTTGTAGGAACTACTTGTTCCGTGTCAAAGATTGTTGGATAGGTTTAATTTATTTCAACTACAGAATATTACATTGGCTACCAAAGTAATTATGTTCTGATTATCAGTTTACTGTAGGTATCCCGCTGATATAAGAATTAATTATAGATCTTATTAATTATTCAAGTACAGCTAATCAAATACCACTATTTTACTCGTATTGCAAATCACTGTAAATTATAAAACAAAGTCCCACGCCGAGTCTATCTGTCAGTCTGTCTGTTCGCAATAAACTCAAAAGCTACTAAACGGATTTTCATGCGGTTTTCAGTTAATAGATAGAGTGGTTAATGAGGAAGGTTTAGGTATATAATTTACTAAGGTCAACTACCCGTACCAAGCCGGGTCGGGTCGCTAGCAAATTACAGAATCATAAATCATTCTAAACAGACTAGAATACATGAAAGCCATTAAAACCAATCCAATTTATCTGACGTAATATTTATTGAAATTAATGTTTACTATTAATTGTTTGATTTCGAAATGTAACAAAATGTGTTAAACCAATGTTGGTAATTCACATTGCATGCGTCAATGAAATAATTGGCTGATTGGACTCGCCGAGTAAATTATGTTGAAAAACGGCGCTTTATAGAGAGGTATTGTTACTTACTCACACACAATTACAATACATTTTTAATTGATTACCTATGCAGAAGTAGCGTTTAAGTGATTTTCTTGATTTGTAATGGATGATTTTTAATTAGCTCATCGAATCTTCTTGAAAAAATTGCATGAGTTCAATCAATGACAATAAATTTAAGTTTTCAGGTGCTAGCAAAACAAGTTTTCTTTCCACTGCTACGAATAGCTGCTAGTTTTGATCTGGGGCTCTATATTTGAATCTCTTTTCGAACGGGTTTTAACTTTGATGAAAACTTCAATATTTTTTAAAACACATAGGCAACACCGAAAGAATATACCTAGTTCAAAAATATGGATAATCAGCATCTTGAATCAAAATATCGTATTTTTCATGCTGAAAATAAATATTGAAAACCGTTCGAATTGAGGCCAGCGCTTCTAAAATGGAGTCCTATTTTAATCTCTGTATTGGTAACGAATAGACATAGATGAGTATTTGGTGTTTATGCACGGAATTTGCGGTTGGTCTGAGATCAGAATCACGTAATGATGTCAGGGCTTGTGGTCAGAGGGAGCGGTGCGAGGCGTGGCTGGCCACAGCACCCAAGAGTGATTAAAACGCTTTTACAATGAGCTAATGCCGTGTGAAAATGAAGAGATCCATTGAAATATAGTTAATCTCTATGATAGTATTGCGAAATCCTGTCTTTGCCCTTTCTTAGAATTCTACTATCGCGTTTTTGTAACAGATATAGGTAGGCGGATAAGGATATAGGCTATTCTTTTTGCAAATTAATCTTTGCTTTACATTATCATAGGACACTGAGAGCGAATCCACTAGGTGTGTTATTATTGGTAAAAGTAAGAAAACTAATGTAGGTACGTAGAGGTCACCGAATCTTTTGTTAAGGTGTTTTGAATGCATGCTTTTTTTAGTTTTGACCTAATTACAAGGCGTATTCTTCAATCTGGTACCCACTTGTGGTCTGATTAGATCTCAATACAACTGTCGGGTCCCACAACATAATTGAATTGCGATGTAGATTACGATACCTATCCGATTCCAATGGCCACACATTTTGTTTGGATAAAGGGAGCCTGCCTGTTTATATTGATGAGATTGTTTATCTTTTGGTTGATTAGTGCGAATCCAATTATCTTCGCTTACGCTTGGATGTTTGTCTAGCAGAAAAATTACCACAATTCCTGTAATCTCTAGAGCGAGTTTTGTTTGAAGATCGTCTGTGATTTAAAGTGTGTTCTCAGAGTTCTAAGACAGAAACAGCTTATTTGAATTGTCTTATTACGAAGTATAACGATTTAAATCTACACCGGTTTCAGAACAATGTTGTGTGTGGTACCTAATTAGGTATTAAAAACGTTTCACATGAATTCCCGGTATCTAAGCGTATTCAAGTGCAGTCCAGTTGCGCAGGAGTCGACGAGCCGTTACAAAACCGCGTAGCGATAAAATCGTGGTTTCTATTCCACTTAGTTTCAATATTTTGACGGGAAAAGCGTTGACCTTACTATATTTATGGGCTGTTTATGTCGTGACATGGCGAAACGGCTGTGTATGACTAACCGTGGCCGACAAAAGTTATTTGGCAATTCGAGTAATACTTAATAGAGGAACTACTGCAAATGTTTTGTATGCGAAGGTTGAATTCAATAGTATTTAGGTAATGTGTCTACTTTTTCTTATGAAACAACAGAAAATAAAGAAGAGCCACAGACCAAAAAAGCAGCTTTCACTGTGATTTGTTTTACAGAAACTTAGTTGTTTTAAAATAAATGCAATACCTAATAATTTTGGATCAAAATTACGGACAACAGTCCGTAAGAAAACAACAATTCGTTGTTTACTTGCGGACTTATTGTCTGTCTACTTTTACGGATTTGGAGTTTTGATAGGCATACAATAATTTGTTAGCCGTATCTATTATTTGAAATCATCAGTGACACACCTCAAGTAACCGCCTTTTACGTAGCTATTGCTCGCTGTAACCTACTATATTGACAACCTATAAGTTCTTCACATTAAAAACTAATAAGTAACATAATCAGGTACTCAACAAAAGCACCGCACTCCGACCGCACACATGTCAATCAATCTATATTTCATTGCCACGGCGCGGTGTGGTGCCCACGCTTTCGCAGTGCGAGTGCTCCAAATAAAAGTGCCGCAGCGCGCGGTGAGCGGCGCCCGCGCACCCAAGGCCGGCCCAAGGTCGCGGAGCAGGAAGCCGAGCTTCCGCACCGAGCCGGTTACCCTCGCAACCGTATTGACATTTGCTTTTCCCATTTTTTTCTCTCATTGTTTCCTTTTTCGACGGCCAGTTCGCATTTGCCAGTCTGTGTTTGGAATAGGGACTAATAAGGTTTTATGGCGTGAGGGTCGAGGTGGAAACTGGTATGTTAATGCTGTTAATGAGGACTGTTTTGGCCGACTGCGTCAGAAGGAGGGTTATTCTAAAATTGCCAATTTACGTCACGTGAGCAATATCCCGATATAATTTGGTAAGGCGTTGTGGGGTCATTTATAGAATAGGAAGTTTGCAAAATATTAGCAATTTCAATTTATTTATTTAATCGCCAACATGGGTTACAAATTACTTGTTTTTTCTCGAGCAAATTGCTACGCCATATGTATGGAGTGTGCGGCATATATTTATCATTATGCATGATTACAGGTGTTAACAATGATGTAAATGATTGAGAATTGACAGCTACAACAAGCTTACCGGCCAAGAGAAGCGTTTTATTGATTCTTTAACGATCCTCGCATTTATCAAGCAAGTGGGGTGGCGACTATGAACTTCTCTTTATATACTTATGTAGTTATTTTCTACCCGGTTTTTATATTATCATATACATATAAAACCTATATGTTATATGGAAATTAATTACCCCAAACTGAACGACACGTCGTTAAACGGAACCGTAACAAGTGGGACAATTTGGTCCCTCCTACTCACTCCTACAGGAAAATGCGTGACGTTACGTATGTATGTTAAACGGAAACAAGCAACGTTAGTATATAATTTGCTCAAAGTAGAGTGACAAGTCTCTTTCGACAGTTCCTATTGTGTACTGCTATTGCGTCATTCACCATAGCAGTGCCTATTTCAAGTTCACACCACGCCCAATGTCATAACTGCCGAGATCTTGTTCTCTCTATGTTGGTACTTCAATAATCGACCTTCTGAAAAGTTATTTATATTAAAAGTCGGCTGATGCAACTCTCGCGGGCGCGGCGTAAGGGAAATTATCGTTCGGTCCACGTTATATCTCGTGGTAATAAAGAAACATCTGTCAATGGCCATGCCTTTTTAAGTGACTTATGGGAAATGGCTGTTTAAATTCTTGGATGGGTGCTTCGTTCGGCCGATTTGGCAGATGCAGCTTAAGGAGTTTATTACGTGCACATTCAACCTGAGAAATATTAACTTTGGGAAATTCGTTGATGATAGAAATGTAGATGTTATAGATATTGCTTTGTTTGGACGTAACTATGTGTACAGCATAAGATAAACTAGTGTCCAACGCTTGTTTAACGAGGCATCTAGCTTATAACGTTTTAAGCGACCGGAAGGTATGTTCGCAGTTGACTGGAGCCTGGTGACCCATTGAAAAATAGTTGACCCATAACGTCACGTCATGAAGTGCTCTAGAGGTGGGCGTTATATAATTATAATTGGGGTATCGATAGCGGCCTGCGCGTGGGCATGCCCTTCTAATACGCGCGGAGGAATGCAGACAAAAAGCTGGGTGAGCGGAGCGCTGGCGACACCCTGCGCCAGCGACTGTCCCCCGCCCGCCCGCCGCGAACTAACTAGGCACAAGACTATCGATAAATTTTGATATCGATATCTAATATGCACAACATTGTTGATGTAGGTGTGCCCAGACAGGCTTGGTTTATCAACAAAGACTATCAATTATCAGGAAAATCGCTGCACATGCGTGGTGGTTTCGTAAATAAGATATCAAACAGTCATTTATGAACTAAGCAAAACATTTAGGTATATGCTAAGTAAGATGATAGACGTAACTACTTCATCGATCAAAATTGAGCAAAACATCGATATAACTCGCGTCACTACCGAAGTCGCATAACGAGTAATAACTCATTTATAACCAATGATATAGAATTATGTAGCCAACTGCGCGTGCGCAGCGCCGGCACAAAGCATTTACAAGGCGAAGAGGTGGTCCAGCGGTGGACCAGTTGACATTGTTGTAAATAGAGCACGAGACAAGGCGACCCGAGCGACACGGGACATGGTGACGGCTTGTGGGTAGCTGTATAATATGAGATGCGTAGGTAATAGATTAGATTATCATACCTAAGTAGTCGTAATTTGATGATTTTAAAGTTGCTTTATGGATGGAATTTTCCACAATGAAAAATTACTGGCTACTCATTGAAGACGATAATATAAAGACGTGCCTTAGAAGATATTTATGTCCAGCTGTTTCCTGCAGTTGATGGACGGATTCTAAGGTACTAATACTGTCTTAGTTAATCTTGATTGCATAGAAACAAGCAACTTATTCTGAACAGTAATTCAACTGAGTACTATTTTAATCTACTATGAATAGATTGAAATAATAGGTGAGCCATTTGACACTGCACAATCGGAGCGCGGCGGCGACCTGCAGTCGAGTTGTAATGAAAGGTGACAACGCCCATGTTTGGATGCAGTGGGCGTACCGTACAAAGGACATAATTCAGTGGATTTAAGCCATTGATTGTAGGTTATTGCGGTGGGTCCAAAATCATTACGGCTTATCGTTATGTAAATGTAGAGTTGACATTATTTTAATTTATGATTTCGGAGTTCGATGTAAAAGTGTTCGATTCCCGGGACATGGTATTGCAAACGTCCATAGGTTGCGGTGACTGCTTACCATCAGGCAGGCTGTAAGCTTGTTTGCCACCGTAGTGGTATAAAAAACCTATTAACAAGTTTGATTCATTCAGCTATTCAATTGGTAACAACGGTTGTAAAACTGTGATGACAAAGCGTATATTTTGATTTGACTTTATTTAATCGGTTGTTGTCCGGTAGTCCGTCGGCCGGCAGGTCGATTCGACCGATTGTACGTAGACTCCTCATTCCAATTATGAAAATTTGCTTTTTTAATTTGTGGCTCGGAGCGCAGACAGGGTCAGGCTAAGGCTGTCCCGGCGGCGCCGGGTACAAGCGCTGGCTTGTGGTGGGCGAAGGAAGTTGCAAATATGTTGTGCAAGTGATAGATTGACGAATGGGCCTACTGTCTGAGTGTTATGTTTATGAGGCGGATACTACATCATAGTATGTTGAGGACTGGCAAGGATGTAGAAAGATGGCATTGTTGGTAAACAAAAAATGTAAGGTTGAAAATATATTTCGTTGTAAAAAAATGAACTGCAGGACATTGCAGACCGTACAGGTAAGATAACTTTAATACACAAATATGGTAAAATTATAAAATCTATAATTAACGTAGTATTTATTAAATGTATTTAAGCTTTACCTCTAACAATCGCTCAAGACTATGACAAGCTATGATAAGAATGTTCTCACGTTTTGTAAATTAACTGTGCGCTGTATTACGCGGATTTACTGTCGATAATTAATAGTTAGTGTCCAATAAACATTCCAAATTAAACCTAGATTAGGGTCTAGGTTTAATTTACCTTAATACTCTATTACTGGCATGGAAGCTGTCAGCGACTGAGTGACACTGAATAGGCAGTAATATTTATTTATTTGTTGACTTTTATAATTTTTTTTATAATTAGACCGGCCAGGCACATGACCACCATCTCACCTGGTGGTAAGTGACGATGCAGCCGATGATGGATAAATGATGATGGATAAATGTATTGAGAGTAAAGTTTTTTAAATCTATTTATTATGTACTCCATAACACTCTAGATACTGCATTTATTATAGAATCGGGGATTGCATTGGTAGTAAATTTTATATATTGTAGTTGACCCCTTCCTTCATATTGTCATATGGATTATCATAAGATAGGGGGGTCAACTAATTAGTTGAATGACTGTACCTACTACACAGAACATTAATTATTAAAAGTTAGGATAAAAACAGTTATTGAAAATTCTTAAGTAACGTGTAAAAAAGACAGTAAACGTTTATTGGACCCAAAAATGTCATCTACTGTAAAGTTTTTAGACGAAAAATAATATCTAATAAGTACTATTAGGAACACCCGTTAATACGCGTGCTATAATCAAATACGCATTATACGCATTTAACAGTTTATTAAACTAGATACATGATAATTTATTTCTTTAACACGAACGTTAATTGATACTTACAGTGATTAAGTGGTCGGCTATATTCGTAAATTAATTATGATGTTAATACTGGTATTGGTAGTAAGTCCGCAGCAAGCAGAATGGGAAGGAACCTTGTCAAAGTAAATCGAAATGTAGGTTAATTTACTTCGGGTTCCATTATGTTGAACGCTAACTATAGTCTTTCCCAAATGGATTTGCATAGCAGACATTGATCTCTCGGCCAGAACTAATTTGTAAGTGTTCACCAGTCGTATTCGTTACAATTTAATGAAATACATACATACACACTCCCGTCCGTATCTACTATCTCGTACTCTCGAGTGCCACAAGCTACACACTGACTGATCCTGACACACCTTTCTCGCCTCTTCCACATAAATTCCACAAATTTATAACAGATTTCATATATTTTTATGGAAAATGTCGGTTCTTGGTTAAGGCACTCTATTGCCAATTCATTTGGCAGGAATCATAACAAAATTCGCCCAAGATTTGTCGTTCCATTTAGGCTGACAAGGTTCTATCCCATTCCGATTGCGCGTAGAGTATAATAAATCAAGGTTTTATAGTAATATTGCTATATAAGCTACGTGTTATATAAGTAAATATGAATATACTCGATTGCCCAGCTATCAAGACTGCGTTACCTCTATAATTATGTTAAGTGACAGTGGAAATAAACTAGTTTAAAGTACTAAGGACACGGCGAATGAATGACTTAACTTGCGCCTTTTAAAGTGCAGTGGGTAATTTTTTAATGTAAATGCTCTTTATCGGTAAATAACACTTGTAATGTACTCGTACTGCATGCAACTAGGTATAACAAAGAAGGACATGGTTGTGCTCTTGCGCACGAGGGCCCTGGGTCCAGGATTTGGCAGATCAGATAATTTCAGTGGGGCAACAGCCATCTGACCTCCATGAGCTAGGTCATAGTAGATAGTACACTCACATTATACACAGTAGCTATACCAGGGGAACCTGATCAGATCGGATGATGGTTATACATTCGGTTGCCTGAATGTGTACTATATAAAAAAAAATTATACCAGGGTTGAATGCAACTAAGTATAATGTGAGTGTAAATTGACTGCTTGGTTGCTCCACCATTCTTTTTATAGTACTCGTTTAAGGAGTACCTAGAATTCAAAGTTTGAACGACAAGTGATTTGGTGTTATAATGTTTGCATACTTGCATGCAAGTTGAATACCTACCACTGTATTAATGTTAAGAACTGTATTCTTGCAAATAAACTATTTGTGTAACTGAAGTGAATAGCTTGAAATTTTGGATGTCTTACACCCGTTCACAAACAATACTTGTCTAAGCGTTACTATGCGAAGTAAAACACTTCTTACAGTGCTCTTCATAGACTGTAAGATCAATTTTGCTCGCTAAGCTTTCTATGACTGCCACTCATTGTTAGTTGGAACCCTTTGTGTTATGAGTGTGTGAGACAGAGCAAAAAAAATGTTGTCAGTTCATAAACGTTTCTGATTATGGGTGTTATACTGACTTTTCATACTTCGAATTGATACTTTGTCATAACTACACAAATACATAGTATAAAATAAGCTGTTGCACCTTAAATTTAGTGGACCGGATAAATTAAGTAAATCAATAATAATACTTAATTGATTGTTCAGTTTGAAGGACTAGGGCCTAAGATCACAATCTCTCGAGTCAACTTTCAGCGAATGACATTGACCGTTTGGGACCCGGTGCGTTTGTGCTCTGATTCGCTGGAACTAGGGTTGTCAAAAACTTTCAATAAGAATATAGGAGATTTCCATTATGGGGTAAAAAAATATATCTATATAAAAAATTTAGATCTCCTACTTATTATTTTTAAGATTATTTTTTACAATTTGTATGACAACACTTGTCGAACAGATTAAAAATTTATATGACGTAGTTAGGTACTTTTTATATCAGGAATAAGAGTATTTTTTGACCAAATGAAGGGTCTTTAAGAGTATTGTACCCGAAGACAGTTTTGCCGCGGAATGGCTTGACTCATAATATAGTAGGATACTATATCATATAGTAGATTTGACAACCCTAGCGCGAACCTTCACGGCGTTGATGTGGGGAACTGTTTTACGAATCTCTGCGACAAAGAATGCACATGGGCTAGTTCAGCTTAAGAGTGTCGTCTCTGTTGCTGGAAAATAGCCGATGTGCACATTTTACCACCTTGTTCTATACAACGTAGTAAAAAGGGGCAGTCTGCTGAAGTTATGCGAGCAAGGTAAACTCATAAGGATCTCAAGACAGAAGTTATAATCTTTTGGTAGAGACAATAATGTAGCCGAATGCAAATGTAACTTATGAGATTATATGGCTTTTACGGTTAATTTTATACCCACAGATAGGTAAATACTCATTGCAATCAATAAGAGACACCCAAATAAAGCCATTTCTTCCAGGCAATTCTTACAACAAGTATTCGTAATAATTATGCTAAAAGATTTTTAACGCTACAAATACGTATGGTATTTGTAGCGTTAAAAATCTTTTAGCATACCACAAACCACAGTCTTTAAAAGTAAATGAAAATATCCTACTACCGACAAAGTATCCAAAAATGCTAAAACGGCTAAAACCACTGGCGTGTACTCGCTACCGGAAGGAGCTGTCCGTTCGGTTGGCAACACTGTTGCAACTACTAATTCGCATATTTCACGGTGGCGAAGTTACAAAATCAATTATTCGACTAATAAATCACCGTTGCTATGAATGTGAACACATCGTGTGAGGCTGAACGGCTTAATAGAGCGCATTGACAATGACCCGCGTGCGAGATACCACGTGACTCCGCTACCGTGAAATTTTTCAACACACTTCTACTCATTTATGATTATGACCCTCGCTAATTGCAACTAGAACAATCAACTTAACGAAGCCTGTTAGAATGTTGTTGCATTTAATTAGTTAGACAGTAATTTTACTAGAATTTTCTTGCACAAATTGTCGAGCAAAAAGTTATCTATCACATCGATATCGTAAAGGAAAGTAAAGCTTCTTAATAAAGCAATAGAAGAATTGAAAACAATTGTACGAGTATACGGCAATAACGTTGTACCCCATAATTGTGTTGCGGCTCGGAGCTGAATACCGTATTGTTCGATTACAGATAACTAAATTATTGTGAAAGAAACATCATGTTAGAAAATTAGGTTATTCTCGTAAGGTCAGGTGTCCCGGGGCGTAACAGCTCTCACGTTGAGCAAGTGGCGTTTGAAAACAAAGTGCCACTCCCGCCGAGCAGGTTCTAGCGATCTAGATCGAGCGCGGAACAATGATATGACTATCATTCGTTGAAATTAATTCGCAATTTCTCATAATAACTTCTTTGTGTTAAATGTATGAAGTAGTCGCCTTCGGAACGTTGTGTAATAGTTTTGCATGCGTGTTACTTTAAGATTATTGTATTGCGTCTCTTTTGTTACCAAATGTAACTTTTTGGGTTTAGCCAAGTTTTTGAGTTTGGCAACTTAATTGAGAATTTAACAAATGAAATTACAATGTAGGAGACACGGACACAATAAATTGAGTTATCAGTGATCGTAACCCGATACAAGTCGATCACTATAACTAAACGGTATTAGCATAAGTGATCTACGACATATCGGCCGATCGATATATATCACTTCACTATCGCCGAGCCCCGGGCAATCCGTTCCGATATAGTTGTTCGAATGTTATCTGAGTGTTGTCATTTGGCTTAATTAATGATAGTGATTGATTTAAAACAATTTAAAATAAGGGGTAGTAGGTGTAAGCGGTACTCACCATGGATTTCATTTTGTTAGGAAGTAAAGCACAGTGAAAGATGTGAAAGAGAGAAGTTTGATTTGTCGTTTGTATAGCGCTGATGGAAGACTAGAGTCTTCCAGGAATCGCTATATTGGAGTGCAACTTGCGTCTGGTGGAAATGAGGGCGGGAGCGTGCTTTTATACGGCGGCGCGCGGCAGAGGGGGTGCGCGCGCGCCGCCCGCGCCGTGGTCGCGCCGGGGGGCAGGCCCGCGGTCGCCGCCGCCGCCGCCGCCGCCGCGGGTTTTCGATCGCCCGCCACAGCAGCGGCTGCGGTCGTGTAAAGAAACTGGAAGAAGTCGCTACCATATATTTAATTTGATATGAAAATACTGAAAGAGCATTTTTCGTCTAAGTCGATCTGATATTTATTTATTTAAAACTTCATATGTATTATAATTTTATATTGTATTTACATTATTTTAAATAGGTAATTGTAGTATAGTATGTTATAGGTATGCGTATAATTTTGTTTTAATATGAAACAATACTTACTTAGCGCCCCTGGTGTTGCTGATAGGCGGCGGTGACCACTTTCCATCAGGTGGCCCGCATATCTGTTTATCTGCCGTATTACATAATAAAAGAAGTACCCGCTTTTTTCTGGAAGAGTTCTCTCAAAGATCACCATTCTATATCTTAGAATGGTGAGAGAGTTCGCCATTGTAAAAATTTTTGTAATGAATTAATGTACGTAACACTGTGTGTACCATAAAGTTTAGTAGCAAATTTTCGATTCAACTTCAGGCACTTGTGAACTGCAGGTACCTACTCGTAATTAAAATTAGTGATAATTAAATAAGTATTAATTAGCACAAGTTCAGGAAAAAATTATATATTTTGTTAGAAAACATCCTACATTAGATTCGGATGTTGTAAATGAGTCGCCGATTTAAATTATGACATTCATCCGCGATAAATATTTTTTCAGTATTTACCATTGAGGAATCACTGAATCTATTATAGACAGAAGGTTTGGCAGGCGCGTATAATCGCCGTTACTGAAATTTTTTATTTTGATTTTAAATATGGCTAAAACAACATTGCAGAATTGTCTCTACATAGTTTTTGCATCGTCAACGGGGGCGCCTCCGCCTATGCCTTGCTCCGGCCCTGTCGCGCACGAGCGTGAAAGTATCAGGACACGCCATTGATAATAGGTGACTATCATTTCATACGAATTTCAATGGCGAACGGTCGTGTCAACCGGCCCAGTGCCACCTAGACCCAGTGCAGTATCCTAGGAGTTCGGTGATAAGGATTATGTGCTACGTTCCCTAGTGACCCTTTCGTTCATTGTTTTTTTAAAAATTGTGTACAAGTTTGAGTTTTAGGTATACGGTGTACGAGATGTACTTCGATTTTTTCATATTATACGGCACACAAACAGGCAACCTGATGCAAAGTGGTCACCGCCGCCAGCAACACCAGAGACGCTTCTAATGCGTTGCCCATATAAGTTATGTGTATGTATTATATGTATGTACTATGAAAGTATAATTATTGTCTATAAGAGTTTAATTTGAAACTGTCAAATAAGAGCTTTTCTGTAGCCATGTCCATTTTCTATTACTGTTTATATGATATTTAGGAGGCATTTTCTATTACTATGAATATTATGTTCAAACTTGAAATCCGTAATAAAATCTTGGCTCCGTAAGGTGTGAAATGATTTGTATGGCCAATTCCTATGATAGGCCGTATGATAGTAAAACTAATATAATCGTCTTGGCGTTAATGTCCCGGTTGTGCTCTCGCGCACGAGTGCCCGTGGTCCGCCTTGACCATAATTCAGCATTTGGAAGATTAGATAATTACAGTGTAGCGACTGCCATCTGACCTCCGTGACCCTGCTACTAGGGAAATCAGACTACAGCGGATCATGGTTACAAATTAATTCTCCTGAATGTGCAGGAAAACATCGTGTTCATTGATATGAACACAATGTTTTCCCTCACAGCATCGGTTAGCATTAAACTAAAGTACATAACTGAGAAAAGAGTCATTGCTACATGGCCGCAGTGCGATTCGAACCCGGTACCTCTCGCTTACGAGTCTGATACCTTAACCACTCAGCTACCGAAGCTCCTGTTAGTAGTAGAACTAATATCTACTCTTATTCGAGGTGTAGAGCGATAGAGTTTTTAGCTTCACAAGTAAATGAACACTTACTCAGTAAGTGAATCAGCTACTATAAGTAAGGAACACCCGAGGCAGTCTTATCGCGCAATACTTTACAATTACAAGCAATCTCTTCCAGTCAACCTTACCAATTAACGTTTTCGCGCTTAGTTTGGATATCTGTAAAATAGTAAGAAAAGTAGCCTAGTAGTCACTTGGAAATAATGTAGCTTCCTAAAGTGAAAGAATATTCCAAATCGGTTTAGTAGTTTCGGAGATTACCTACCCACAATTCATAAACTTACAACCATTCATACTTCTTTTTAATATTAGTATAGAAATGTCGATAAAAAATGCGATTCATAAGGCTTTTATCTACGAACCCCTGACCCATTACGGTTTAATTCGATCTCATACAGATTAGTGATTAAGGGGCCTGTGTTTTAATCTCAACAGTGGCTTTTATGAAAACTTACAGTAATTTCATTTTGTTTTGTTAAACAATGTACATATGATATCCCGCCTCTGCCCCGTCCTGACAAACCTCTTTTGCTTCTTCCACATTCATCAAACGTTATGTCATTTACCTACGAAAAGAGACGAGTCCGTTCATTTTTAACCCCCGACAAAAAAAGAGGGGTATTATAAGTTTGACGTGTGTATCTGTAGCTCTGTCTATCTGTGTGGCTGTCTGTGGCATCATAGCTCCCGAACGCATTGACCGATTTCTTCATTTACTGTTTGAAAACCAGTTTAACCGAGATGGTTTATGTATTAACAGTTTATTGTACACAATATAACAAATACAGAAAGTACAGATTAGTTATGACACAAAAAAAAAAATTAAAATTAAAATTAAAAATTTCTTTATTTCTCAAATCTTTACAATGTATGAGGTGAGTCATCCCCAGTAAGTAATAAATATACTTGTGTTGGGGTGGCTCGCTCTTTCCCTTAGTTATATCTAATATAATTTGAGATTCTACAAGTACCTAGGTAGTTTACAATTTTATAAAATGATGTAGGAATTCCGTAACATAGAAAAATTTCTGTACTAGAATTAAATTATCTTTTATGTTAGCGTGGTGGAGTAAATTTATAATATTACAGTGATAAAGAAGGTAAGTGAGACACAACAGGCACTACTTATCTCTAAAAGAAATCTCTTCCAGTAGGCCTACAAAAGAGATATGTTCTTCTATGGTATGGTATGGTTCTTAGCTTTGTTTCATTAAAATCGGTACAGAAGTTTAGAAAATATTTGAGTAAATGTAAACTTACTCCGATATTTCTGTCTGTTGGTTATTATTAAGCCGAGCATAGCTGGTTTAACGGCTAGTGGACCGGATTCGTAAGCGAGAGTTACCGAGTACGATCCCCAGTGCCGTCATCTAACAATGACGTTTTTTTGAGTTATGTACATTAATTGAATACTAGCGATGCTCTTACATTTTTTTTGGGAAAACATCGTGAGGAAACCCGCACAATCACTTGGCTAAATGTGTAACCATGATTGTCCATGATCCAATCTGGCCAGGTTCTCCTGGTAACAGGGTCATGGAAGTCAGATGGTAGTCAGGCGTGAAAATGATGGCAATTTGTTCATCTTGGTGTCAATGTCCCGGTTGTACTATTGCGAGCGAGGGCTCGTGGTCCGCGTTGACCACGAGCCAAGATATGGCAGATCAGGTAATTAATGTTAATGGCGACTATCTTTTGACCTCCGTGACCCTGAACAGAGAAACCTGACGATATTGGAACATTGTATTCAGTCGAATGAATGTGCAGGTTTCCTCACGATGTTCCTCGACTAAGAAACAAATCATAGCTCCATGACGGCACTGAGGATTGAATTCGGTACATCTCGCTTACGAGTCGGACCAACTAGCCACTAGGCCACCGACACTCATTGCTGCTCGTAATATAATAACAATTTGTTACAGAAATTAAATGCCGATCTCAACACTCGTTATTAATCAGCTTTTTTAAACGAAGTGATAATTTATTATGCGATAGCTAACACAACAGTAATTTGAGTGTGACGTATACCTAAGTACTATGTTTTAATTACGCGCTGATTCTATTAACAAGTGTGTCAAAAAGATTTACGACTTCCTCTCGCCTTGGTTAGCAGCGATCTCGCAAAATGGACGCCCATTGAGCGACGAAGGATCCAATAAAACGTTTATTATATTAGCACACGGAGATGTTTGGCTTATTTTAAGTGTCGATACATTTCAGTAATAGAATTTACATGCATTTGCATTAAACAACTTTATTGGTAGGTACCCACATTCATGAATGTAGTTCACAAGGTATTAGATTTCACACAGTAAAACTTGTATCAATAACTCAAGTGTTAAATAGTTATTAAGATTTTATTACTAGTATTAACTTATGTTTATTGGTGTCTGTGTATGTAAATAATGTCAAATTTATTGCAAATATAATTAAATGAGTACTTGTTGTGACTTAATAATTGTTGTTATTTGAAATCCCGATGACTTTAGGTTAACTAATGGGAATAAGGTTTACTTCCCACGTTCGTGACACAATATTAATAAGAATAATAGTCGTCAAACCATCCATCCATTGATAATGGAGGATGTGCCCAACGGATAGTGAAGAAAAATCTCATGAGGAAACCTGCGCATCTACAGTTCCTATGTAAAAATACTTCGCCAGATACAAATTCACCAGTTTATTTTCACCAAATACATTTTTGGTGATTGGATAGGGGGCGGGGGGTCCTTTAAGCCCCCTGCAGATCAGACTGGCAATTCCATAATAACCTGTATATCCTGCCAGAGATCGAAACCAACTCATAATCCATAGACTTATAAACTCTCCTAGACAAAAACGGATCTGCATGTGCGATGAACTAAATCCGTTAGTCACCTCTACTAAACAACGTTATAAATCGATTTGTTTTTGCCACAAATAAAACTACGCCAATAATAAAAAAACGTGTAAAACAAGACCGATAACTAGCGCAATTTGTGTAAACATTGTGGTGTTAAAAAAGCAACACAATTGACGATAGGCATTTAATCAGCTAAAGATCTCGCACGCATCCAGTCTGACCTGATTGCTCTGTTAATTGCTTACGTAACTGTTTAGGCCGATTTGTATCACAAAATGACAATGCAAATAAAAACATAGTTGCAATGTTGCAAAGCCTTATTATTTTCAGTTTGAGGGAAAACATCGTGATGAAACCTGCACATTCAGGCAACTGAATGTGTAATCATGATCCAATGTGGCCAGGTTCCCTTGTTAACAGGGTCACAGAGGTCAAATGGCAGTCGCTCCACTGTAAATATCTGATCTGTCAAATTCTGGATCATGGTCAAGGCCATGGGCCCTCGCGTGCGAAAGCACTACTGAAACATTAACGCCAAGATTATTATTTTATTATATCACTCCGTGTTAGCGCGATATAGGGTTATTGCTGTCATTGTGCAAACTCCTTGGTTGGACTATGAAAATCGCTACACTACTCCTTCCGGAGATGAGGGGAGGGTGTAGGGGGGGGGGTATACATACATATATCAAAGAAAGGATAAAGTACGCCGCCTCCCAGACTCATATCAACAAATACTCGTAATAAAATATTCGACCCTGCTGACTTGACGTCCATACACACATTATCATACGCCATACATTACCTTTATCTTCCATACACGTCTAGTGTATGGGTGCATTATCCGCGTCGTTTATTTTTATGTAAGCACCCAGTAATGCGCTCCGTATTATATTTCGGACACGTATATTTTGCTAAATGTTTATGAGGCTCTACGAAATTCATTCTTTGCAATTTAATCCTCCCATATGTTTATGGTTATATTGCCATAAAATTATGTACATTTACAATACCATATATAACTATTCGAGGCTTCAAGCACGATGGGTAGGACGGCCCTGGTACAAAAACACCAACAACAGTTGGACAGATGGCTATAGATCGACCACACAACGATATATCGCCTGCCTTGAAGTTTCAGGGCTAAACAGTGGTTGCCGGGCGCAGGGCTGGGAGCCCCTTGAAACACTTGAGCTTCCTGTCCCACACCCCCAGTGAAACGAAACCCACGAAACGTCCCCCTCCCGACTACCTCACCGCGGCCGATATATCAGTTTCAGCTACCAATAGGCGTGTGAGTAGATGAGAGAGTCGAAGTCGAACTATCGGATGTGCATCCTAACTATGATCCTAGGTATTAGTAAGGTAGCGGTAATCTTCTTGAACAACGCACGTGACTGCGCAGTAGCGACTTTACATACAAATATGGCGGCACAAACCTTTCTTGAAAATATTCAAGATTGCCGGCAGTATTGGTTTCTTTTTTTAAAACTATCCATTTTCAACAAAAATAGCTTCTTAAATAAATATGAGAAAATAAAACATAAACTATAAAATTGAATGAAAAATGGATATAATAATTTCGTTACCTAGATAGATTGAAAATACATTAATTTTCACGAACGACTCGATTCCAAGTCTGAATTATTGTTGATCGCGCGTCAATTTCGCCGATTATGATGTTACCAAGAGTAATAAATTGACGTAGAAGGGATCGTTGATGGGATTAATGAATAGCGATGCATAACGACGCCGCGGCGTCGAGACGCCGGCTGTGCCGGTAAACAAGCTGTTTAAAAAAGCCATCTCGTAAAATTATTCAGTTAAGATACGTTTCATATTACAAGTTGACTAGGAAACTGTATACACAATATTATTATGGGGTATGATTAAAGAGCGCGGTGTATCCTGCAATTGTGGAGGTACAACGAATCTCCCTTTCTTGGTTGTGAACGCGCATATACTTTGTGGGATTAAATTGGGCTAGCTATAGTCGTCCCAAATCGGAAATTATAGATTGAGTATCTTCAATTTAAGACACAAGTAGTTCTTGCTTTTCCTCCACTACGGAACGAGGGATATTAGCATGATCCGTATAAAAGGCGTCTCCAATGCTGCTACCCGCATAGCAATTAATGTCGTCAATGGACAGTATATCATTGATATGAAAAGGGACCGAGTTAGAGACAGCACCAAGCCTTGCGGGACACCATAATCATAATCACTTTATTGTTTTCTTGTGGTTGGTACAGATGTTACAATTATTTTAGCATCACACAAGAACCCTGCTAGGGCACTGCAAGTTACAACGTACAAAGACAAAGTTACAACGTTACTTTTAGGGCCTAAGAGAGTTAATGTCCAAGCTCGGAGCAACAGCCACCTGAAGGAGCAAACAAGCGATGCACAGCTCCTATTGCACACTCTTGGCACTAAACTGTTCTGTGATACTGGTGTTGGTATTAATTCGACGTGAAACCACACTGCATTATATAAACAAAATTATTGTAGCAGATAAAATCGCCTGACTGTAGCCTATAAAATTAAAAATTTTATGTCTTTAGTGAACGTTTAGGAAATATTTCAACAGAAGCCTCAGCCGTAACAATGAAATATTTTGACGTGTTGATTGCAGTTTAACACAAAAATATGGCCACACGTAGTATAATTCGCGTGTAACTATGCACTAGGTTATTGGCATGTCACTCATAGCTACGTCTTTATTTTTTTGTTTCTCGCCATTAACTCTTTGTCAGTAGGTACATTATATCCGAATATGGAATGAACATTTTTGAGGAGAAATATTTTTTCCGTTGAATGAAAAAAAATTCCAACTATGTCTTTTAGCTATACTCAGCAGTGAAACCTTGTAACAACAATGTACCTACTTACGTAAAAATAATCAAAATGTGATGACTAAACAGTTGTCAACACAACAAGTCTATCGTGGTATAAGGAACGAGCGGAAGGGAGAACACGCCGCCCATCCGCACAAACCCTTGCTTAGTGATACACCTATCAGGTAGCTAAACAATTATAGTCATTTCTTCTTCTTCATCGTCCTAGCAGTAAATTCCTGCTCAACGGTCAGCCAGGTTCCGCTCCTAGGAAAGCGCCTTTAGTCTTTCATGTTTAGTCTTTTCTAAATTGTCTTAAATGTTCAGCAACGAAAGATATTGTAAATTTAAATTATTATCTACACTTTAATTTAGGTGTGTGTATTATACCAAATTTACTTCTAATTATCGAATTAGAACCACAAACGTTAACAAAATGTGCTCTGGTTGCTCACCCCAGCATATAAATGGAAGAATTTGTTACAATATACGTGTGAATACTATTGCCCCTTCTTTTGTGTAACAAAAAATTTCGTTACGTACAAAGCCAGTAGTGTATGTTCTTCATAGTAATTTTTCTAACTAATTAAAGTGTTGATAAACACGGCACTGACCTTGCATGCATTTTGTTGGTATAATTATCACGGCTTCAAAAGGAGTGAAATTAGTATCTAGGTACATTATGATAAGTTATTATAGTCGAGGAGGTATAAGACATATTACACACATGTTTCATACGACGTTATTCATCACACTTGCGAGGAACTGTATTATAATTAACTTTTAATAATTGTTACAATTAAAAAATATGTATACGTATAATGGCACGGATTTTTCTTTTTCTTCGCGCAGGGCCGCAGGTGCCAGTTATGTAGGCAAGGGCGCAAGAAAATCTTTGATGTCGTAAAAAACTTTATAGATTTATGAGTACTTATTACCTAATTAAATTAAAATGCTTGGTCTAGGATACGTATTACTTGGTAATAGCGTGGTACAAACTTAACTTAAATGGGGGTACAGTATGTACACGTGCGTAATAATAAAGTTAAGTACGTAATATCTTCTATTATGTGCTGACACAATAACATCCAAGTTACGGAACAAGTGTGATGAAAACGTTTTTTATACTGTATAAATTTGGTGACCGGCAGAAAAACAATACTTGTTTGCTTATCAATAATTTAAACGCTAGGCCCCCCAGGCCAGGTGGGGTTACGATTTGCAAAATGCTGCAGGGGATGCTGGATCCTGCAAGCCGAAGTTCATTCGCGTTCTGCGTTGGAGGTATATGTCCCGCGGTGTACTAGTATAGGCTGATGATATTCAGTATATAGTGATATTCAATATATAGCGTGTATAGTGAGCTTCATAATTTACAAAGTACTTATGTATTTATGTTGTAGTTTTAGGGATTTGTAGTAAAATCGAGGCGGAATAAGTTCCATTTATTCAGATTTAATGAAATTATTACAAATCATAACACATAAGTCTGTGTAACGCTACTACTGCGTCATCTTCAATGTCGTTTAATTTTTCCTATGGCTACAGATTCCTATATCAACAGATTACTAATTTCAAATTTGATACTGTCCCTCAACACAATTGTGCGGTAAGCATGCGCAGCTGCACAAGTAGACAGATTGAGCTTAGTTTACTGCACGAAAAGTGTAAACACAATTTACCAGAATGCAACAAAATGAGATCCTATCCTCGCAGAGAAGAAAACAAAAACCGTCAAACAAAACACAAACTTCAGAATATGACGAAAGCAGAATATGAAAAAAGACAACTTGCCTAATTCATGACTAAATCAGAAAATGACTAAAGCTGAACATGACAGCCATCTAAAAACCCACCCCAAACAACGACACAGGACCAGGAAGGCTCCAACTCGGTACCTACTTCACCGACCGAAAAGGAAACTGCCTGACTGAGAACAAGCCCAGGCACGGGGCCTGCTCCATAGGTCCAAAACCTGCTCCCGCAGAACAAGGGACTAGAAGACCCGAAACGACGACCAAACACGCCCATTTAAGGGCTTAGTGTGTTGAATATAGGAAAGGTGACGTAACATGGAGTTCCTCAAGAAAGGGGTTAAAAGTTTTTTACGGGGTCGGTTAACGCGTGAGTGATGCCCCTGGTATTGCAAACGTCCATAGGCTGCGGTGACTGCTTACCATCAGGCAGGCCGCAAGTTTGTTTGCCACCTTAGTGAAAAAAAGAAAACTGCGACCCCGTGCGTACCACATGATAAGATAGATACGCAATACAAACGCAACACACATGAAATTGTAATAAGTCGTTACGTATAATAGAAACTACTTACTTCACAGCAATAAATTCTCAGCTACACTCTCAATACCTTATTGTCCGCATGAATTACAATCATAGGTTAAATTACCTAATTATTTCGCTAATTATTCTAACTGCAAATAATGCATTAATATCTTAGAAAGCAATCGTGTTGGCCACACCAAACATTCCTAGTTGGCAATGACCTTCCTATGACAGACAGACAAACTTGACCATTCATAATACCTGTTATGAGTGCAGCAGCAAAAGTACCTTCGTTATGCAATGTTATTTGTATCTTTTAAATATTTATACTAGAATACATTCGAATATAAGTACCGTAAGTAAGAAAATACCGTTTGTTATCGTCAACAAATCAGATTATCTTTAACATACAGAAAGATAGGTATACGTTAGATAAGGTATACGTTTGGCCAACCTTCTGTATAATAGAAGAGTAAATCTTAAAAGAAATAAAGTTAGCCATGTGGTGACCGGTAGAGTCACCACTGGCTGTGGTATGCTTACGTGCCGTAGAACATTTTTGTATGCCCTCTGTAGATCTCTTCAGGAATCATCGCTCTTTATTTCCGTTTGGTCCACTTTCGCATCCACTTTACCAAGCAGTACGCATTCTCTTCTGATTCAAGATGATCGGTAACTTCCACCTGTCATTAATGATATCTCGACCAACACTTTAAGGCTAGTGTTTCCCGGGCGTGCTCCACACAAACGCTAATAAGTAGACGTGATTCAGAAACTAAAGTCTGTGCTTGTGTTTGTCAGATTTTCGTTTAAATATATTGTGTCAAAGTTGCACGTGGTTTAAAAAATCTTCTTAAATGCAAGAATGAAATCTTAGATGCAGTGGTATATTCTCAAGCATAAGTAACAAAATAATACCATTCTTTTCTCTTTTTGCGTCTGGGCTTAAAAATAGACCTACGTATGCAAGGTTGCGGACCAAAGCAAGTCACATATGTTATGCAGGTTATGCTATAGTTTCCGATTAGACACCATGGTCTCCGCGTAAATGTCAGGGCCCGCGACAACTCGGTGTCATGCTCTTGCGCACATGTGAGCTTGCGATAGATCGTGATCTGTATCGCATTGGGTTGTGTATAGTAAGGGTGTGTGTTACGCAGTATTCCGTTTAACTTGTTGATAAATAATTTTTTTCGATATTTTTTACTTTTATTGTCATTTTTGGATTCTGAAATGGAACCCTTTACGGTTGACAAACGCTCAGAGATCACAGAGTGTTATCATAATAGACAAAAGTGTCTCCCCGCAATTTCATCAGAGTAGATTTTGATAAAAACTAAGGCTAATTTAACGTTACTTTAGTGTTTTTCGCCTATTTGGGAATATATAAGGTAATTCATTTCTTAAACTGGCTACAGCAAGTAACAGCAAAAGGAGCTCTCTCTAGACACTAGACTTCATGGTTTTACTTTATGCCCGTTCTAAAGCTGATTCAATTTCACGTCATCGCTTAGTCGCCAAATAGATACTTGGCGACCCTAAACAGCTTTCCCGAAGGGTGGGAACGCATTCGCGACCCCCCTGGTGCTGCGGTGCTTAATCATTAGGTGACCTACGTGTTGAAAAATATGAACCATAAAAAATCCATGTTTGCAAGACGAACATTCGTCGATGAGAATTGTTCCTAACGCTTGTACTAAACGAGGAGGCAGTCCAACCACCTATATTCAAAGCAATATCTATCTTCAAGGACATCAAAACTCTCAGTCATACAGTCAGGTGGGACCGCACTAGACGTATGTAACTGTTCCGTCAGTATCCCGGAAGCTACATTATTCCCAAGCGCTATAGGGTACTTTTAATCACGAAAAAACGATAGGTTCCCGTGGGATAGTTGAATGTTTACAGAGATCCGAACTGAACTAGGGTGAAAATTGCGGTCATATAAAAGACATCAACGCGCTCGCTTTTAAGCTACGGAAACAACATGTTTGCGTTTTTATGTTCCTGTCTGAAAGTTTATCATAATTAGTATAATAGCCACCACTAGTGCAACGATAGAAGATATAAGTTTCTACATGACAAATTCCAGTACAAAATATCCATGCCAAAGGGCGGGCGACATCAGTCAGATCTTCGATCCTTGTAAGGATAAAAGCCTTGTGAATTTTCAAGGTGTATTTATTCGCTTTAACCGTATTACGTTAAGCTCAGTGGGTAATGGTTATGGCTGTGCATTGTTATTGTCCAGTTGAAGGGACAAATACCATATAAGGCAAAGTTTAAGATTTTATTTACGCTGTTAAAGTAATTACGACGATCTGAGAGTAATAAATGTGATACTTTCTTTTAAACGTGTTATATATTTGGAAGTTGAATACCATGTATATTTAATTTATTTTCAAGGTGATGTTTTACTTTATGTAGTGAAATAAAATGCTAATTTGTACTTTAAAATTAGTAAAATAGTTGATTGAATTCACAACAAATTATGTACTTATTACGTACTTTTTTATTTCTATGATTATTGTGTATTTTACGTGTGATTGTTGTAATTGGTGTCTTTGTTAAGCAAAAATAAATACAAATAAATTTTATTTCTTTTTTACTTTTACTTTATGATTTACAAATTTTTTTTGTTTATATTTTACTGTTTCTTTTACATGAAATGCTTATCAAAAGTATGCTCGTAGTGTAGTATTAAAGAACTCATTGTAAGTATTAATAATGATAAATATTTCGTACCAATAAGTCGACAAGTCGACATATCTCCGGCTCATTTTTTATTTTGTAGCTGTCTTAAGGATTACCCACTTCACTGACGCCTAGGGCCTACCACAATACGATAATTCACTCAAAAAGTCCACATCTCTGGCAGGCTGAAGCTGTTGATAATTACTGTACGATACTTATCTTGAATCGGTAAATCTCGACACCTCTTGACAGGGCATGGCGTTGCACGGTTACTTTATTATACGCATCGTCTGATCAAAATTTTACTTTAATATTTTAAATGCGTAATTAACTGTCTGACTGTCTGTTATACTTTCACGACTAAACCACAGCATTCATCATCATCATCTCATCGTTATGTCCCGATTGTGCTCCCGCGTGGCACGCGAGGGCCCGGGGTCCGCCTTCCGGCTCCTTTTGGCCCACTTCGCTCGGTCTTCGGCATCCTTGGTGATAAACTTGTTGGCACGCATATCACTCTTGATGACGTTAAGCCATCGCTTCGTGGGCCGATCTCACCATCGTGCCTGGCGAAGGTCGCATGGCCAGATTTGTTCCCTACGTAATTTCTCGCTCTTGCAGCTTTCCGTGAAACTCCACACATCTAATAAAATTCTGTTTGGAGATAGTTTAACAAATTCATGGATGGACATACTTTTTAAACTATTCCATTTGCAATCCCGCAAGATATAGGTACGGTGTAATAGTCTACGCGAGCGGAGCCGCCGGCGTCAAGCTAGTTAAGAATATGGGAAGGGCTCGTCATGAAAATGCCAAGTCATTAATTAAGGTCTGATTGTTGTCTTATATAACCCTGGTGGAAGACGGTAAATATCACGGAGACTGATTCTGGATTTTGGTACACCGAAAGCAGCTTTGAAGTATGAGAGGTGAAAAACATATTTTTATGATTAATATACCTATGAACAGCAACTCTCGGCAATAATGAGCATTTTTAATACTTTTTGTAAAAAACGAGCAGCAGATTTCTACCCACTATACGTTGTCGTGTGGCAAAAAAACGAAGTAATTGTGTACTAGCTGTATTTCATCTGGATATGAATATCCAGATGAAATTCGTTTGCAAATGGCGCCGCTGTGGAAATGCTAACTTAATCTCGGCGGACTGTACATCTGTATTTTTATGAATTACTAGCTTTTGCTTGCGACTTCGTCCAAGTAAAATTCGGTTATAATGTTCCGGACCGGTGCCAAAGACGAAAAAGGTAGCAGTATCTATGTCGCACCTTTTATCACTTACTGCGCGTGAGAGCACACTTGTGCTAGACGTGTTGGGCTGCCAAATTGAATTTAAATCTGTTCGGTAGAATTTGCGAGCGTAGCTTACCTATGGCACAAGACATTAATTTTATTTTCTTGTAAAACATTAGTACCTATAACTTTTCACCTCTGCGTACGATACGTATTTTTTCCTTTTTTTATTTTTTTTATTAATGTAGGTACAGATAGAACATAAGTTACAAGAACAGTCAATATTTAATACGTACAAAGGACCAAGTTTGAGTTCAAATGCGGCAAAAGGAGCCCATTATCCTTAACAGTCAATATTTAGTAATTTTAATCTATCACCAAATGCAATTTAGAACAACAAGATCTAAAGATAACAATTCTTGTAACTTATCTCTCCATCTTAATAATGTATGTTGCGGCTCAATGAATGCTTTGTTGATTGCCTTATTTGTTTTTAACTGTTTTGTATTTTTCCCGCGAATGCGTAAAATTCGATCAGTGCGGGAATGCGGCGCAAGAGTCGGGGCGAAGAGAAGAAAAAGAAAATTGCACTAATTTATGAGCAGCCATACATACATAGATACATATACACATTCACGCCCGCGTCCCAAAGTGCAGGCATATCTGTCTGGGATTGCGCTCATAGGTAGGGGCCCGCTTGCAAGTTTTCCTTCATCTATTATAAAAAAAGTCTGTGCGAATCAAGTGGTGCGCAAAAGCTATTCGCCCATATATGAGCAACGCGGAGGTGATACCAATTCATTGTTGTACGTGACTGGTCGCAAGGGCGGCGGGTCAACTGTCTCTCGTGAGTCGGCGCGCGGCAAATCATGATTGACAGAGGCGGATTGAGGGGTTAGGGTCTAGGTAAATTGAGAAAAATATTTAAATGTTTTATTTTATAAACCAACAATTTTTTTGTAGAAAAGCTTGCACGTCATACTCGTATTGAATATATTGTGCACGCCGTGTCTGCAGACCTGCTGTAAGAAATTGCTTTTTAGAAATAATGTAATTGTGTAATTTTTTACACAATTATAATTTATTAAATAAATAAAATTTTGGCTAATGAATTAAAAAATACAATAACAATTTAAGACGACTTCAATGGTTGATGTGAGTAATATATTATGGCTACATGTTTCACATAATTAGGTACTAATCTTTTAAAAAGAAAATATGGGTTTATTTGTTTGTTTGGAATGGATATATTTTATTAAAAATTCTTTCACGTTTAATAAGTTACATTTTGAGCGAGTGCCTAACGTAGGCTATTAGTTTTTCCCGAAATTCAATGTGAAAATGTAAAAAAGCTAGTATAATGATAGTAGAAGACCATGTGCCAGGTGGTGTCTAGAAGAAAAATAAAGCCTTACAAACGGACTAAAGTCAAAATGGGTGATAATCTAGACCTATGGGTTACAATGTTGAAGAAACTCATGGTGAGCCAGTGTTGACGAAGATGCCTTTACGATACAATAGGTAGACCAAGTATGGTCTCATAAATAGGTGATTAAAAAACATTGTCTGAACTGTACATCTTATTCGTGGGTTGGGTCCAGACATTATCCGATATTGTTATCATATTTGTTCTGAGTACAGCCACTTGATTCATTTCATTTTTTCGACCACGTTATTATTAATGCTACATAAATAATACGAATTTTCGCTTATAACTTTTTAAGGAAGAGCATCTGTCTACATTGTCAATTCGTCATCTATAAATCTTAATAAGACCTTTTAATATCAAAAGGTTTTATTTTATTGCTCTTACCGATTTTTATCACATGAAAGTGCAAATGGCACTTGATTTAAGGCTGGATTAAATGTGTTTAATAAATATGAACAAAAGACAACAAAGTAAATAAATAAAACAATCACCAACACTACAGATAGAAAATTTGTCCCAGGTCTCCGGTATTAAAAGGGAAAGTTGCACAGGGGCAAAATTTTTTAACCTATGGGCTCTATTTATCAGGCTAACCTCAAATCGAACAGTTTTCATTTTGATTTTCATCATGAAAAATACAATATTTTTAAATTACATTGATCATACAGAAAGCTACCTATTCAAAAATAAATAAAAGCAGAGTCATGCATCACAATATTGAGTTTCTCATACAGAAAATCGATATTGAAAACAGTTCGACTGAGGTTCAAAAATAAGCAGAAGGCTGGCCGCATTGCCCCGCTAATTCATTGTCCTAAGTAGAGGCCAGCCTACTTGTCTTTAATTATATCGACCCCGCTAGCTAGCTCCCGAAATAGCAGGTTCCTGTAACAGATTAAAGTAGAACTAAAATGGGCACGGAGGAGAGTGATGTGAGAAGACAATGACGTGATTTATGCAAGTCATGCTTATTGTGCGTCGGTGGCCTAAAGGCTAGCGTGTCGGACTCGTAATAAAGAGGTACCTACCCCGTTCAAACTCCTGCACCGCTATCTACATTAGCTCTTACAGCGAGGGAAAACATAGCGAGGTAACATGCACATTCTGGCGACTAATGTGTAACAATGTTCTAATCTGGTAAGGTTCCTCTGAACAGGGTTACGGAGATCAGATGGCTGACGCTCTACTGTAATTACCTAATCTGCCAAATCCTGGATCATGGTCAAGGCGATCCTGGGGCTCTCAAGCGTGCGAGAACACAACCAGAATAGCGCTCACATGATGATGGAAGGCATGCTTAAACCCTTGTTTATATGTAGGCGAGACCGATTTAATGTATATTTTGTTAAACCTGTATTCTGTAATAAAGTTTAATGTGGTGAACTAACGAAACTTATCCAATTTTCTATCCAGTACCCTACTTCCTTAAATTTTTGGTTGTTTTGATAAATTCTTTGCATTCAACGTCTAGGTCAATGTCAAATTAGATTCTTGATTTGTACACATAATTATAAGGGAAAAGGAAGTTTTCGAATGCTCACGTTATTGGTATAAAATAAATACATAACAATAAATAAATATGCTTGGATAATTCTGATTGCTCCACCGACAAGAGTCATACTCTTAAATATATGATGATAATGATAGACCATTCACACAGTGCCAACTAGCCACAAAGTACGCATAGCTTGTGTTATGGGTGTTAGATAACTGATAATTATCTTAGTTTTTAATCTTAGTAATTACAATACAATACAATACAATACAATACAAAACTCTTTATTGTACACCAGAGAACACAAGTACAGATACTAAAAATATGATAGGTAGTACAAAGGGCGGGGTTGTCACTAATATACAGTAGATTAAACTACTTATATACTTTTAAATATTCTTTTCTTTATTCTTATTGTACATAAAACACCCAGACCCGTAACAGAAACTTAAATTCATCAATTCAATTTCTTCTCGGACGGAAATCGAACTCTGGGACCTCTCTCTACATGGCAGACCGGCTTGTTAACCAACTGAACCACTCAGGTCGTTAAATTATGTGAGATTGCATTCTGCTTATCAGAACGGCAATCTCAATAAACGTTCTAGGATTAACTACCTTATGGAATGTGAACTAACTCACCTTCATCTGTGAGGAAATTATAATTTTAAAAACATATGGGTACATGGATATTGGAGAACTATGAGGGTACCCACCTACCTACTTTATTTACAGAGAGACTGGACAATCCTGGAGTAAAAATTGGTACACGAGACGTAGACCTGTCTTAGTGCTCGGTTATGTCTCGTCGCTTGGAAACCGGGCCGCTTGGAAGCCGTCGAGTCGAATTCGAGGTGTCACAGAGCGAGAATTAGGCCCCTGGCTGTTAATGATGTACGGACTCCTCACTTCGTACTACACTAAATGTAGTAATTGTAACGCTCTTCTTATAAATAATAAAAAGTGGTTACATTTGGTAGTAGAAAAAGTATCACATTATAGGTAATAGACATTCTTTAAAATATTCATATTCGCACGCCTAAACAGGTCCCGCAGTATCTGAACGCATGACTTGCCTACAAGTACATTCAAGTAATATGTAATATGAAATTAATAAATTCATATCTAGTACCTAGTAGTGGTAGGTATGCTAATAAGTTTTATTAAAGGTCAAATTTGATTAGGCACAATGGATATTTCTGAATTGTGCCACCCGTGATTCGATGTGGACGCAGCCTTAGGCTGATAAACATTATAATTCAATACAATCGATGAATAATATCAACATGGATTGATTTATTGGCCCCCGTTAGGAAGGAACGCATACATTTTGTACTAGCTGAATACACTTAGAGATTTAATTTTTTATTTTTTATGTCATACGGTAGGCAAACAGGCAAGCGGGCCACCTGATGGAAAGTGGTCACCACTGCCTATAGACATTAGCAACACCAAGAGTATCGCTAATGCGTTGCCCACCTCTATAACACGTTGCTCTGGCAGCAAAAAGGCAAATGCCACTCTACTGCCAAAGCCACGGTTCCCCAAATCCCCATCCAATGGAAACTGGCACTGGAAACCTTACTCACCGGCAGAAACACAATATTATTTAAAAGAGTATTATTTAGCTGCGATATTCTGGAAGATTGGAGGCAGATTGAATTATTTTCATAATTTATATCGCAATTTTTCTGCTAAATCTGGAATCATGGTCAAGGCGGACCACGAGCTCACGCGCGCGGTATCACAACCGGGAGGAATATTGACGCCAAGATGATGATGATGATACTATAAGGCGTGGATTATATCAAGCGTCGGCGACGCAGATAGCGTTTTGCTGTCAACTCAAAATTGTATGAATTTCCTAATATTTTATCGGTTAAGCCGACCCCGGGTCGCCGTGTGTCACGCGGGAGTGCAACCGGGATTTAACGTAAAGATGATGATGATGAAGAATTGGTTAAGCGCCAGTACGAAAATAGAAAAGTTATTGTTTATTTTCTAAAGTACTGTAAGTCTGAAAGCATTTGAATAATAAATAATAATAATAAATAATAATAATAAATAATAATAAAGGCGCATTTCATTATCTGGTGTAGAGACTGTACCGGCGAACGCAGCGTAGAACGGCCGTCCGTGAAACATATGGACGAAATTGTAAGGTGGCAAGGCGAGGATGCATGAGCCACAGAGTCGAGAACTATCTTATGTACAGTCTTCTGTAGAGCACGGGGACCCCTAGCTAATCAGGACACCATACAAAAAGTACAAATGTGATCTTAGAAATAGATATAAATACCTATCTACCTTGCTAACAAGTCAATTAGTATCATGTCACCCTTACATGGATGCAGACGGATTGGTCTACTAAAGTAAGTAAAGCAAGAACACCGCGCAATAATTAATTATCAAATATATTGATACTGTTACATAATTCATGTAGGTCGTTTGTGGTTGGGTACAACTACAAGTTTGTAATACTAGATTTGTTGCGGGTTCAGAGGTACGAGGGGAAAGACATTGTAACAGTGTAATATAAGTGTAGAAAAGTGTTTAAATTCTATTATTGTAATATTCTGTGGAAAGACGGTTCAATTTACATAAAACTTTTAACATGCTATTATTATATGGAATGCGAAATTGAAATTTACATTTTCCAAAAAAAATTGCCGAAAAGAAATTCCTCTTTGCCATACATTGCTGTAAGACTGTGAAATAAAAAAATAAAAAAATGAATAAAATACATTTTAATTAAATATATTGTCTACTTTTCTAATGATATTATTGAATACCCGAGCGATACTTAAAAAGGCCAAAGGTTCTACCTGCGGAACGCTAAAAAGTATAGACGCTGCTCAGGCACACATGGCCAGAAGCAATTGCCTCTATTGATTTATCTGCTTACGAGTACGCCCATTAATCACCACATACATATCTAATTAAACTACAGATATAATAGTATAGATTTTAATTTGTTTTTCACAAATAGACCACCACTGCTACCATTCAGGCCATTCATGAGCCATTATGTCGAACGGTAGCGCTGTTGAAGGTTTGAAAGCGTTGTGGGTGGCATAAGGTTGCCGTTGATTGGCAGTAATAGCTTGAAGTTTGTAGTGAAATATGATCCTTTTTAAATGCTCTGTTTTATGCAGTGAGCAAGGAAGCTAAGTGGTTTCGATCCATCGCCGCTTAAGTACGCGAGTGGTCTAATATATGTATGGTTTACTATATTCAGTATTCGTACCAAAACTCTATTTACGATAAGTATCCAATTCCATTAGTAACACCTACGCATTAAAATTCTACATTTCCGTTTCCTTTGACGTAGGTATTGACAAATGGCAGAGTATTCAAGATTATACCCCAAAGTAGAAATCGGGTAATCAATAGAGTAATACTTACTTATTATAGTACGCGGAAGATAATATACGGGCAAACGAATTGGAAGCAAATAAATGGTAACTAATTATATCGAACAGCATCCGTGGAGGTCGTGTTTTCAATTAAGTCATTATTACAGCCATTATTACAGTCATTATTAGATTAGATAGTTTCGTGTTTTGGCGGCCAATCCGACAAATGTGCTTCGCTTGCATTGCATCTCCGACTTGAGTAGAGCTACAGAATACTAATACAGTAGCATGAGGGCCCGTTAAAAAGTCGCCGCTTAAAAATCGCGTACGCCTCGCGATCGCCTTTTCGTCGCCGTCCACCGGAACAGCTTTTTGACGTTTGGGTACCACTTCTTTGTGTATCTCTTCTATACATACACAATATTAAACAAAGTCGCTTCCCGCTGTCTATCCCTATGAATCTGTGTATGTATCTATCCATATACGCTTCTATCTTTTAATCTACGCAACGGATTTTAATGCGGTTTTCAACAACAGATAGAATGATTCAAGAGGATGGTTTATAAGTAAGAAAAAAGGGTAGGTAGGGGTAAAGTAGGTGTACGCGAACGAAGTCGCGCCGGGTCTACTAGTTCTGGATTCGACCACTTTTTCAATAGGCCAGTTCTAAATAGGACCCATCCGCTTTTGACCACTTATTTATTTGACTACCTCATGTACGGTGTGCATACATAAAAACATAAGCAACTGGCTGCGAGTAAACCTTTTGACGTTTATGCTTGCCCTTTTCGAGTGATATTCGGCCATAGGTATACTTTTACAATGAGGATCATTCATGATTTTTGTTTAGTGACTTTTCCATTAGCTTATAACACCATATGAATAAATGTCAACAAAGTTTCACTATATCTCCCAAAAAGTGAACCAGAGAAGTACCAGCGCTAGAACACAGTGATTTTGCCATGTCTGATGACGTCATTCGACACCCGGGTAACTCTTACGTTACACGCATATATTTCATTGCGCTTGACATATCTTTCAAACCCATATAACCTAGGAATTTCAAAATGGACCTCAAAAAGTGTTTCACTGCGTTTCATTGCCATGAAAATGCGCTCAGATTTTATCAACAAACCTATAAAATTTTACCATGTGATAGATCCTCCTTGATAGTACTTTAAATCGAAATTAAATTAGCTTGTAAGAATTGCAGGCTGAAAATATCACTATAAACTTCACAACTACGTAACTTTTAAAGGTCTCGTTTCCCAATTCTGAGCGATAAGATCATTAATATTGGTATTGGAGATAAACTTTTAGCCGACTTAAAAAAAGAGAGGAGGTTCTTAATAAATCATGTTGCCAAAAGTCGCGATGGAGCTGTGGAGATGGAACGGCTACAGACAGGCATAAAGAAACAGTGCATTTTAAATTCATGTTTTATGTTACTGTGTCTGTGACAAGGAGCGAGAGTAAAAAGTAAGTGCGGAAGATATTTATATTGACGTGCTGGTAGCAAGTATATTGTATTGACGTAATTTGTTCCTTGCCTATGTTTGGTAATGGAAGTAAAGGTATTCATTTACAGTAGTGACTGGAACCAGCAAACCGATTGCATAGTTATTTTACTAGTAAAGAGAGCTATTAGGCTAATTTAAAAAAACATCAAAAATAATACTACTGAGGGATTTTATTTGGGTGCTCAAACTTTTTATCTGAGTCAGTGGCCTATTTACTTGCACTTACGTCATCATTATTGGAGGCCTAGGGAAGGGTCGGAGGGGTAGGTGGGATTTATACGTAAATACACCACTGACCCAAGACATGGATTAGTTTACAGAAGTATTTTACTAAAATAAATAGGTACCTACAAGAAGTTTACGATAGAATTACCGAATTAGTGACTCTTAGACTATCATGCTATATATACGAGTAAATAGTATAAAACTAAGTCGCTCTCTGCCGTCTGTATCGAAGGGTAGGTAGGGGTAAAGTAGGTGAACGCGAACGAAGTCATCATAAAATCCGTTCCGTTCCGTTCCGTTCAAGAACAACACCAGCCAGAAATGCTTCTGCAAGGGTGTATGTAGATCATATCAGCAAGAACTGGGTACGGCATCGCCATACTCGGTGGTTCCGTCGTCTGTACTTGTATTTTGAGCAACCAAGCCCAGTGGTTGTCACGGGTCTCACCCAAAGAGCTAGTTTGCTCCGGATACAGCATCAGACGTGGGAGTTGTTGATTTTAGGCGACACCAGACCTCGTCCTCCACTGATTTGCGCTACCTCCAGCCCGAGATACCAGTACGAACGAAGTCATCATAAAATAAGTATTTAAGAATTGGTACCCAGATCGCACAATAAAATATAATAAAAGCCCATGAATAATGCATGGGTTTGCGCAGTTTATGGCATTATTAGTGTATCTTTATCGATCTTGCTCATAAAAGGTCGGATTTACTCACATTATCTGGCATTATGGTCGCTTATGCTATGTTTTTTTATGTGGCAACAGCCTTGAGTGGCCGCTACACTTCTCGCATACCGCTGTCGCGTTTTGAAAGTTCATAATTTGTATTATCGAGAGACAATGAACTAAAAAAACATGGCTCGCGCACGATTTGAACTATTTTCCTTCCTGATACAACTACATGCCAAAATTGCCAGCTAATTGAACGCGAACAGAATTAGTGGCACTTGAAAAATATTTAAATGAATTTTTATGAGTGAAAAAGTATTTTGTGGTATTTAGGTGTTGTTGTAAGAAGGTATTCTCTTCTGTTTACGCGACTGAATATGTAACCATGATTAAATCTTAACCAGATTGGATAATGTTCCCCTGTTAACAGGATCATTGAGGTCAGATGACAGTCGCTCTTCTGTAATTATTTAATCTGCCAAATCCGTCCATAGGCTGCGGTGACTGCTTACCATCAGGCAAGCCGCAAGCTTGTTTGCCACCTTAGTGGTATAAAAAAAAAAAAAAACCTGGATCATGATCAAGGCGTACCCCGGGTATTCGCGCGGGACATCACAACCAATCTATTGACGTTATTATCTAGGCATGCAACACCATCGTCCGCATCGTCACTTACCACCATTATATTAGGTGAGATGATGGATAACCCATCCCCTGTTTTAGCTTTAGCTATGTTGTTATAATATCCAGATAAGTGACCGTACCCAAAAGAGAAAAAAAAATGAACGTTAAACTACTGGACTCACCTCCTTAACATCAAATGCTTGCCTCTTCCTCTTTACATAGTAAAAAATTAAGTCGTTTACCGCGTCTGTTTGTACCTATACCTGCTAACTCCTTCGCAATGGATTTTGATGTGGTTTTCAGCATCAGTTAGAGAATTTCTTCCGGAAGGTTTAAACTTATGTATAATACATAGTATAAAAGCCGACAAAACCCCGTGCGAAGCCGGTGCAAAATATAAAAATCTTACAGCTTGCTGTAAGCCTGATGGATTAAGACCTAGATAATTCCGTCTCACCGAGGATTAGATCTTTGACACAACAAGCGATTAAAGGCTTTAGTATTTAATTGTTTTTTTGTACAGTATAAGACAAACACAATTATTATTACATTGGGCGTGGCAATATCACTATAGGTGTTGATCACCGTTGAATTTGCATTAGGTGCTTACGTACGGTGGTACGGTAAGGCTTCCGCGAGGTGTTAAAGATAACAATGTGGTCTGTGTCATCACCTAATATTTAAATTTGAACCAGTCTGTCTGTATAGTACGAAATTTGACTTCCTTCTAAGTCGCTACACTCTTGACAGAGTGGTCGTCGGTTGAGGATTGGCAGTATGCTAACTATTCATTGGTTAAATCAAGCTACACAGTAAAAATTGAGTTTTCTAAATAGTTTATAAAAGATGGAGCTACCTCAAACTCCCGAATCGATATAAAAATTCTTCATCCCAATTAATGTTACGGCCGGGAATCAAACCCGCTCTTCTTGCTCTTCACGAGTCCACTCAAAAAATACTAGCTGGTTCATCGAATTACAGAGAACACCCGGGTATATTTAATATAGTCTTTGTGGGTCATAAGTATGTTCCTACGTAGCTATCTTTGATAGTGGAACGTTAATGCGAAACCGGGTGAATTGCTATGTTAGTTGCATATTAAAAAAGTCAATCTAACCCCTGTACCGCTACTCACTAAGTAGGAAGTACAAGGCAATAATTTGAATACAATGCTCGTAAGACAATAACTTGCCACCGGCACGGTTTAGCCACATTCGGATTTACAAGCAAAAGTAAGAGACATTGCTCACTAGATAACAAAGAGTAAAACGAAGTAAAATATCTAAACACAATAAATAAATAATTTTATTTGGCGTAATTGTCGCGGATGTGCTCTCGGGCACGAGGGCCCGGGGTTCGCCTTGACCATGATCCAGGATTTGCAGATCAGGTAATCACAGTAGAGCGACTGCCATCTGACCTCCATGACCCTGCTAAAAGGGGAACTTGACCAAATTGGATCATGGTTGCACATTCAGTCGCCTGAATGTGCAGGTTTCATCACGATGTTTTCTCTCGCCGTAATAGCATCGGATAGATGAAGAAAGAAATCTATATACAATATCGAACCCAAAAATAATCACGAAAGTTGCGACATTGTGTTCATACAGACTTAATCGGTTCAAAAATATACATTATACCTACGTATTTTCGTAAGCTTTAAGTTGTTATTGTCAATGTGAGTTGTAATTTTATTTGACATACTTGCTTGTAAAAGCGTCCATTATTGCACAGATTTTGTACTCACAATTTTAAAACCCGCCTGCTTAGCAGACCAATTGTTTGGTTCTATTTTTCTCCACTTTAATGGTTTGTAGCTTACATTTGTTGCATTTCATAAGGAATTCGTGAGCATTGGCAATGAATTAAATACTGAATATATTAAATATTATCCACTTGTTTGTTAATACACCTATTAGGCACTTATTATGGTTATTTAGTTATTATTAAGAGCATTCTATACTACGTATTTTAATACCTAATGAACAGTAAGCTTAATCTTACCGCGTTGTCGATACAAACTTTTAATATGTTAATAACGTAGATTTGTGGCTACTAAACACGATTAATCCGGTTTAGTACCGTACCTACTATAATCTAAGTATTCATACATCATTCTAAACTATCTGCAGATCATAGATATACGTAATAAAGAAATGTAGATAAAAGATAAGGAGATTAAAGCGGCAGATTTCTGTCGAGTGATTCATGATTGAATCGATTTTAAGCTTAGATAAAGTCACTTTACAGTAAATTATTTAAGTAAACAAAGCCATGATTACATAGCCACCCACTTTGGTTTTAAGTTTATAGAGACATAATGTAGTCGTTTCGAACAATAAGTAATTTGGTCAACAGACTGATAACTGTCTAAAAGTATTGTGAAAGTTATTGAAAAAATTGATTACATTTTTACTGTCACTTATGTTTTGAATGGGCAGACACTTAAGTAACTTATGTTGTTATAAAAATGCATTCTAATCTAACTACGTAATAAGCAATTTTTTCTAGGTTGAGGAAGAAAAATACCTACCTATATAATGTAGATATTGGCCTGAAATGTTTGGAATAAAAGGTTCAATGGTTCTAATTTTCAGGACCAATACACGCACATGATGAACTATTTAAGCCTTACGAAAAAAGCGTGCAGCATAATTTTCTACCGTGCGTGCTTGCCGGTGTCGGGTCGTGTGGTGTCCGCCAGACAACAATACAGCACCAACTCCTGCCGTCACGCACGCCTATCGCAAATTATCAGAAATGCAACATAACTGTTTCGCAAAAAATGAGATTATATGGCAAATCCTTCTGCCAATGTGGAGGAGGCTTTAGTCCAGCAGTGGACTGTTATTTGTCTCTATCACATCTTCTTGTCATCGGTCGGCTTTTTTAACACCCAGCCGAAGGGTTTAATTCAACATGAGATATGCACCTCATCATCATCATCTTCATCCGAGCAGTTTTCCTATCTCTTTTTCCTTGGTGTTTTAGATAATTTTTTGTCAATACTTGGTATACATTTTTGTGTGATACAATTATTTTTCGAGCGCCAATCTCGGCTTCTGCGAGGGTAGGCTTTCCTACTCTTTCTTCTCCATTTTTCCCGATCTTACTTAATATGTACCTTTGTATCCAAACTATATTGCTGACGGAGATTTTGCAAGGATTGCTTACAGGTGACATTCGCTGAAAAGGCTTCGCCGTTTGCGATAATCGCGATAATGGTGTTGCAAACCCAGCGGTCGCCGGGTCAAGGGCACCGAATAATGCGAGTATTTCACAGCGTGAGGTTTTCTCCACTTAGCGGGTTCACGCTTCAATTACTATTACTTTGTTACATTTTTGTGCAGGCTTGAGGTTCCGGTTGTTACCTATGGGAGGCAATTACGCAGGGTTTAGCAATGGTAAGGCTGATCCTAGAACGCCTCAGCGAAGGTTCGGAGTAAAATGTTACTCCGAATAGACTATGCGTGTGCGAAATACTTCATCCCCTTGAGCGCCATATAGCCGAAGAGGCAGTGTTAAGTACTTAGAATTGCAAGAGTTTAGTGTATTATATAGGCATTGATAATTAATTGAATCCATCGGAGAAACATATAAACAGGTAATAAACATACGGTTTCAATATTATTGTACGAAAATATGAAAGAAAAGTGTACTTTGTAACAAAAACAGTTATGAACGTGGGTGAAAGGATGTATAGATAGCAAATACTTCGAAATTGATTGTTGACGACACAGAAAAAATTACCTGCTTCGGTGCCTCGCCAAAAGGCCGTTGAAAACGACCAATATAGTCGCCTAATTTTAATTAGATTGCATTGTCTAAATAATTGCGTTGAAATATCTTTATTAAGGTCAAGTTTCTCTGGAAGCGTATGCTCAGACATGTCTATAGCCACTTGCCAAAATCAAGATATGAGCGGATAAGTATCAGCCTTCACACTGCACGCCCGGCCGACAGTTATGCACCTGATGATGTCATGGCTTTTTGTGAGACAACCGCTGACTTAGTTCTCGTCCGACTGCGTACAATTATTTAAAGGCCAATGCCATTGACTTACCTAATATAGGTAGGTTAGTGGTCACTAGCAGTAGCCTACTACCAGTAGGAAATAGTATCTACGACGAAAATAATTTCTAATAAGTAGGTATTACTGGTCGTAATTCTGCAAAATACAGGTACAAAATATAATCTTAGTAAGTTTTGGTGAGCTGTCTAGAGTACCAAAGTGTTTATACCTACCGATAATCACAATAGCCGTCTCTGCATCTCGCAGATCTCCGGAGGGACTGGCTCTCTGTGTTCTCTACCATATGTAAAAAACCATTTTAATATATGTCAAATTTGCTTAAACATAAGTTTTTAGAGTTAATGTGTTAACCAATATTTGTGTAAATAATCTTGCACAGCCCTGTAATTTTTCATACTATCAACTCTCCGGTTGACTGGTAGAGAGAGCTTTGAAGCTTTATGTCCGCCATTATACGTAACAGTGCATGAAGTTTAAATAAATAAATAAATGTATAGGTACTTTTGAGCCATCGCCACTCTGCCGTCGCACCCACTAACAATGACAAAGATTGCGTCATCTGGGTACTTGTCATTTAACTAATGTAGTGCCATGGACTTACTACCCAAGGACTTTCACTTTACACAGATCCTAACTGGACACGGTTTCCACAAGGCCTATCTCAAAAGATTTAAAATTACAGAGAATGACGCCTGTCTTTGTGACAACTCCACCTGCCAGACCCTTGAACATCTTATTCAAAACTGCCCAATTTTTGGCCGAGACCGATACGACTACACCGAAGGTTGCCGTAGTCTGGGAATAACATCTCCATTCGCGATTACTGAATCTTTAAAGAAAAAACGTAACATTGACTTGTTTACACACTACACTAGTCACATAATCAAAACGATTAGATTAATAAATGGAACATAGTGTTTTTTTAAATTGTTAATTATTTGTTAGTGACTTCGCTGGTCCTAAATGTACGAAAAAAAAAAAAAAAAATTGAGATATGTATATACAATAAAAAAATAAAAAAAATAATAATAATAATAAAAAATGCTCAACACATGGACAACAGCCCAATACTTAGCTCAAGTACTTTAGGTGCATCATATGTTATTTAACGTTATATGTATAATATATTTTATCTTGTTATAGCTTTAAGAAACCTGTATACACTGGGTGCATGTATCCAATGGCACGCCCGATGTACACAGGTACCCTCACCTTAACCCACGCTCCCTTTCGCGAACTCACTTCACCACCGAAAGACTCTGGCTTCACCAGAGGCTTTCGAGGGCAGGTAGGGGTTTTAGCCGGTAAGAGTCCGGCACTACCTGGGTCCCCTTCCCAGGTGTCCATGACGGATTTCCCCTGCCTACCAATTAAACAAAAAAAAAAAAAAAAAAACCCAAGGGGACTGCGCACTGCTTTGACTAAAACCGGGCAGAGCGAGAGTCACCATCGATAGTCCTTTGTCCTTTTCTAACAGTGTAAACACAATGTTATTGGCATAATCACCGTCATTCTAAATTGACAAGTGTCATGTTTGGTGTTGCCATTATTGGAGAAATATATTTACCGTGAATTTGGTATTATTATGAGGTAATCCGTACAATCCGAAAAGTAGTTGTCAAAATACCTTTTGATCTACTGAACGTTTCTCCGACAAACGTCGAGTCGACATAATTATTAAATAATTATTAACCTACACCCTTTTGTTCCACAAAACAGATAAGAGTTCGGTAACACTAGTTTCTAAAGAGAAGTGATACTCGTCAATATCTACATTTCGTATGACAGCTGTCATACTTAGAACTGTCATCCGAAATGTAGATCTCGATGAGTACTATCGTATTGCTCTAGGAACTAGTGTTCTAAGACCAATCGTTTCCGACTTACAACAGTTCTAAGTTTGACAGCTGTCATGCAAAATGTAGATCTCGACGAACACTATCATTTTTCTTTAGGAACGAGTGTTATAGCACCAATAGATTAGGAGTTATTTCAGTTCATTGTTTGACAGCTGTCATTCGAAATGTAGATCTCAACAAGTACTATCATTTCTTTCTAGAAACTAGTGTTTTAGGACCAATGGGTAGATTTAACTTTGACAGCTGTCATACGAATAGATGATCTCGAGGAGTGCTATCATTTCACTCTAGGAACTAGTGTTCTAGGGCCAATAGTCTCCGAGTAGCAGGGTAAGCTTGGGCTGGACCCTGGTAAAAACATAACCTTCAGATTGCTCCCGGTCCAGCTCTGCACGGCCCTGAGGTCGGTGTCCGCGCCAAATATTAAAAGTAATTCGGAATTAGCATCAACAATGGTGGCAACACTAGAAAGGGACACAGGACTATCGATGGTGACTCTCGCTCTGCCCGGTTTTAGTCAAAGCAGTGCGCAGTCCCTTTGGGTAGTAAGTCCATGTGTAGTGCATTGGGAGACAGTAACCGCGCACGCGCAAGTTGTGGAATAATCTCGAATCCCGAATCTTTACTTTGCACTACAACTTGGGGTTCAAACGGCCTAGTTAAACGCCGACGCGTACTGCTGCAGATGTACTGGATGACGGTGACAGTGACAGATGACAGTTCTGTAGTTTCAGAGACTAACCTCATTTATAATATTATCACTTAATAAACCTCTTTCTTAAATTAGTTGGCATTGTTTGAGTGCTAGCACTATAAATGCTTTTCCATCCAAAGCTATTTTGCTGACTGTAGGCACATATACCTACTTTTTCGTATAAGCGGACGATAGTTATACGAGGCTGGCCTCAGTTGGACGTAAAGCCTAGGTTTTACTTTCCCACTTACGAATTCTTGAGTCTGGCTAAATCTGGCTTCTCTGTAGGTGATAAAATGCCTACGTACGCGGATCACTTCCGGAGTGCGGCTGGGCAGTCACCTTTGTAGAGTGGCGCGCAAGGCAACGCTATTTTTTGTTCCCCATCTCACACTTAGCCATTCCGCATGCGATGTGTACAGGCTGTAGATAATTTGGTTTACTTTTTAATATTCCGAGCTGGCATAAAATATTGGCACGCTAGCAAAACATTATGAGGATTAGAGTCATTTACAGCCGGAGTTAAAGTCGAACTCAGTACTTGTACCTTGTACTTTTAACTCTATAATATTAAGCAACCAAGTTACCGACACAGCCCGAAGGATTGCCAGGCTAAAGTGGCAGTGGGTAGGGCATAGTTCGAAGTATAGATGGTCGGTGGGGCAGTAAAGTTCTTGAGTGGGGACCAGATACCTGAAGACGCAGTGACAGTAGGCCTCCCACAAGGTGGAGCGGCGACCTAGTAAAGATCGCAGTTGTCAGCTGGACGCGGAAGACACAGGACCGGCCTTTGTGGAGATCTCTAGAGAGGCCTATGCCCAGCAATTTTATAAAATAATTTAATAATAAATTAATTTTATTATATTAGGTTCCTGAAAATGTTGTTGTTTTTTGTAGGTACTTCATCAAAGATTTTACCTACTTACCTACCCACCTACTTCTTTACCGATTCGAGCAAACTATCGAATTGGCCGAAAATAATGAGTTGACATTTTATCACGTCCTGTACAACATTGCGCTTGTCTTATACTTAATATAAATTACTTAGGTGCAATATAATACGCATAGCTAATGTAGTTAACTGCCCATTCATATCCGCAAACTGCCATGAGCGGAAAACAACTATTGGTCTATAGGCCAATAGAAAGGAAATTGACATAATGAGACCCAGTTATAGTGCGCTTTCAAAGGTTCTTGTTATGCCTATGCGTATTTACATCCATTTGCTATGATTCCATGTTATTTGCTAGCTCTTGATTGTAGTTTCGTTTCTGTTGGTCAGATATAACTGTCCCATGGGAACCTTGAAGAGGTGGGCACAGCTTATTAGCGGAATACCTATGCCATTCGAATTAGATTCGCTCGATTGGGAAAGTACAGGGTACTTACAACCTTACAGAATATCGCTGCCAAACAATAGTTGATTTTATATTACGCAGAGGTTTTCAGGATCGTAGCAAGTGGAATAATGTAGGTAGACGCCTATGTGAAGAAGGCGTAACGATTTCTACAGGCGATCGACTTTACTTTCAAGCTTTATGTCTAAATACTACGAAGTCAGAAATGGGATATCTATAAGTACTTATTCATAAACATTTCTTTGGCAACGGGATGAATAATTTTATTTTTGGACAATAGGTATGTAAACTAATAACATTTAAAAATGTAATGCAATGTGGTTAATGTGTGTGATAACAAACCAATGTCGTCTCATAAATTATTTTGAGCTTAATTCGCAGGAGAACTATTTATTATTAAGACTGGAGGTTGATAGCAGCCAAATTGTAAGACTGAGTAAAATGAGTAAGTACTACGTGCAAAGAGTGATATACGATTATAGTCCGCCATCTTCGCCGTGTGGAGAATTAGAAAGATACGAAGGAAAACGATGGGCTTTCGTGGGGTAAGGACAACCCAACAATGGAGGCTGAGTATCATTACTCCAGTGTTCAGAGGTTCGGCGTAGAAATGCAGCAACTATATAAAGTATAACAGGAGACAGTCTAAATTTTTCCTGACCACCAGCCGGCATAATGAGAGTTGTAATGGATAAAGCTTATAAAACGTAATATCCTCTCGTAATTATTTGAATTCTTTAGCTAGCCAATTTTTTTTATATTAATGTTTAAAATATTACTAATTTGCTATGAAATGAACGCAGTTTTGGCATGAAATTATGAACACACTCAAAAAAACTGTGGATTCTCAAACTTATCTGACCCGGTGGCCAAAACTGGATTTAAGTCTCGTCATTTTGAAATGTCATGCCAATGCCCACAACAGCGACGCTGTCACATGGTCTGACAAGTTTATGGCTCTGTAATAAAACTCCAAAACTCAATGTCCAAACCTAGGATATTTTTACCTGTCTGTCTATGCAGTGCCACAAACTTAATCTTATCCAGTGACAGCGTCGCTGTTGTTGGCATTGGCATGACATTTCAAAATGACGAGACTTAAATCCAGTTTTGGCCATTGTGTCAGATAAGTTTTTATTATGTAGTAAAAACCAAGGTTAAGCAATGCTAGTAATGCAAGGGAGCTGGATGGGTGACCATTTCGTATTTGAGGGTAGTCAAACGTTAGCACCGCAACAAGTTGGAAACTTGTTATGTGTGCCCCCTAATACCGTTGGCGAAGCGAGGTCGACCGAGATGTTGTACATACCATGATTCTAAGGAAATCTAGTTCTTGTGCTAGTTCATTTTGGGCACATCCGTGGGCTATTTTATGTAACATCAAAAGGTATGTCACGCGGCACGCCGCATTACCAGTGTTTTCTCAAGGCTAGAGCATTACACGCAATATTGAACATAATGCCCTCTCCTCTTGAAAGGAGGTTTTTCTTTCCTCATTGATTTATATTTGCTACTAGTGGACCCGGCGCGACTTCGTTCGCGTACACCTACTTTACTCCTACCTACCCTCTTTCTACTTGCTTATAAACCTTCCTCTTGAATCACTCTATCTGCTGTTGAAACCCGCATCAAAATCCGTTGCGTAGTTTCAAAGATTTAAGCATACAAAGGGACATAGGGACAGAGAAAGCGACTTTGTTTTATACTATGTAGTGATGACAAAAACACTTCTTACTCCGGGCGTAAAACGAGTTTCTTCTTTCATTCACATGAGTGTTGCAGTTTAATTAAAAATATTTAGTTTTCATAAAATAATTGTGAGGAATTGGCTAGACCCCGATTTCTTTTTTCAACTGATACGAGTTCCGTATTTTACATACTTCCGTTTTTCATTCACTTTGTACCAGCTGGATCTTAGTGAACACCTTGTATGAACCGATAGACCGTATCCTTTGATGTCTTACCATGCAGCTCTTGTAGACTCTCGTATCCGACAGGAGTGTTAGCGGATTTTGGGCGTTGCGGTCCAAGGCGGTACCTGAGGCCTATGACTTTATCTGGCATATGTGATTCCGATTTCATAGTGGGGATTGCTGTATGACACCAACACGATCCTTATTACGGTTGGGGTATCTACACCAGTACTCCGTGATCGAGTTCATTTCTGATCAGCGTGATAATAGACGGACTGTCAGCCTTGACTGCTCAAATTGTATACTGATCACATCCTAAGGGTGTATCTAAATCTCGCGAATGCGTAGTTGCAGCAACATTTCGCGCTCTGCGCCTGATTTGCCTGTAAGGAGTTTCTTTCATCATTGGAGATGGCGGTCAAAGTCCTGGCTAGTTTTTATAAAAAAATTACATGTAAAATGCTGCTAATGAGCTGCTATTGCGATTCAATTATTTTTCAAAATTTCAATTATTCAACCGAGGCATTAGTTAATTACCCGACTTGATGCCCTGTACGTTTGTCACTGAGTAAAAGTCAAATGATATTGCATGTTTATTTATTAAATAAGGCATACCTACTTTACAGCCAATGAGCGATGTACATAATGGCAAGATTGGAATGAAATACAATATTATATACACGATAACATTACTAGGTAAGTACCTACCTACAACACTATTCATATTTCATATGTGATTGAATACATTACTTATTGAAGTATTTAACGATAATATAAATAATTAATAACTACCTACTTAAAATAAGCCGTTAAGCCACTAATAATAGGCAAATAACATGATAAATGGAACAGGTGTTTAAAATGTGTTAGATTGGAATTTTTTTTTTCATAGCCATTTAGAAACCATGCTATTCATTCTAATAACGAGTTTTACACTATTTACAAACTAGTTAATCAGTTAACTAATAGGTATCTACTAATTATTGTATACATATGTCTACCTACTTAATTATAAATAATACATGGATACCTAAATATCGAATAATTGTGCATTTGTTCCTTAAAAGAAATACGAAAGGACGATTCATATGCTAGTTAAGTCGTAACAATTACTTAGTCGGTGGGAAATCTAGTGTTGTATACGCTGGTCGGGTCCTTGGGACGGGAGGGCGGCGAGGGCGGGGGTGGGTCTTTCCCCCCTCTCCGCACTTACTCATCGCCACCTCGCCCTCCTCGGGTAAGTACGGCGCCCGAGGACTCAGTACCAAAGCCTTATAAGACGAGTGGGAGTCCGCAATGCTCCTGCCGTCCGCCTCATCCCTTCGAGAGAGCTCAGAAAAAGGTGATACGGAACGCTTCTCTATACCGCTCGGCCCCGGGGCCTCCTCCTTACTCGGTTTCAACTCGTACACGTTCTCGTCGTTCCTCTTTGGCTCAGTGTCCTTTTTGAACTTCGTTTGGCGCTCGATAATCTCCGCTGTGGTTAGGTCGGACCCCTGGACGTCAGTCTCCAGAGGGAGCGCGGATAACCAGGGGCGGGAAGAGTTGCCGCTGCACCAACGCTCCTCGGTCTCGCTAGCTTCTCCCAGCAGGCCGAGTTTCTCTAGGTTCTGGAGGAGGAGGTTCTCACTGGAACTCGCCGCTCTCATCTCTGTCTTCGAGTCCTCGGCCAGAAGAAGCTCAGCCAACGGGGGCGCCAATCCTAAACCGATATTTCTCTCATGGTATACCTCTGAAATGGTCGGCGTTAGCTCGCCGCTCATGTGTCTCACTTGAGCCAAGGAGTCGCGGCTGCTCGTCCCCATCTTTGGTCTGGGCACCCTCTTCGAAGTAGACGGCTGGTTTAGCACCTGGTCGTTCTTATCCTCCTCGGTTCGCCTCGGTTGCGCCGAGGCTAAGTCGTAGAACGCGTCCAGGTATCTGGTGTGGGCGTGGTCCGGTCGTCTGCGTAGCACAGTGTCGTGTCCAGAGCCTTCCCAGTCGGAGTCGTCCGTGGATGGTGGTCGGCGCGTATACAGGGTTCGTATTTTGGTCTGGTGGGCTAGGGCTAACGAGACGTCTCTTTGGGGTGTTGTGGTAGATGCGGCGGGGGCGGCGGGCGGCGAGGGGGTGAAGGCGGCGTCGCTCTCGCCGCGGTAGCGCGGGGGCGGCGGCGCGGGGGGCGGGGCGGTGCGGCCGTCGGGCTCCCCGCGACCCACCTCGGAGGAGGCGGCCGAGCCGCGGACGTACATCGTGAACGCGCCGCCGCAGGAACCGAGAGGTAAGGGGGGTGGAGGGACTGATGAGGCGCTTTCTTCTGCGAACAAAAAGGAAACAGTGGTTAATAATATTATCATCTTGGCGTTAATGTCCCGGATGTGCCCTCGAGAACGAGGGCCCGAGGTCCGCCTTGACCATGATCCAGGATTTAGCCAATCAGGTGTAATTACGATGGAGGGACTGCCATCTGACCTCCGTGACCCTTTGGCGGTGAAGGGATAATGGTAGCCGCCAATGTTGGCAAGCAAAGATGGTGAGAAGGTAGAAAAGGGTAATTACCCACCTGGCCGGGTGTTGTGACCAGGGGACCAAGGGCACAACAGTTGATCGTCGGAAGTTGTATATATGCCGTGGAAGTTAGCACATTTCTCTAGCGCGATGTAGGATTGTTAGCGCCATCTAACATCGACCTCCAATCTCCCCCGGAGACTGGAGGTCGATACCGAAGCGAGAAACGCTGAGAAGCTGAAGTATGAAGCGTAGTCAGTCTGGCGATGCGGTGAGCAATGGCGTAGCTCTGGCGTGAGGTTGCGCTGTGAGCTGTGCCGAAGCGATGCTGTTCCCAAGTCTGCAGTGAGTCGAGACTGGGTGGGGACATTGGAGATGCTGCAGGTGAGCGACCAGGAAGCACGCGTCCGTGCCGACTATGGTCAAGGCTGTGACAGCTGTGTGCGGGAGTCAGGTAGGGAAGACGTAAGGATCACGTTGGGGTCACCACTTTGACGGTGAAGGGATAATGGTAGCCGCCAATGTTGGCAAGCAAAGATGGTGAGAAGGTAGAAAAGGGTAATTACCCACCTGGCCGGGTGTTGTGACCAGGGGACCAAGGGCACGACAGTTGATCGTCGGAAGTTGTATATATGCCGTGGAAGTTGGCACATTTCTCTAGAGCGATGTAGGATTGTTAGCGCCATCTATGTGCGGATGCTTGCCAACCTTGTGTTCGTGTACTCGTAATGTGAGTATCGTTGAGTTTCCTTAGTGGAGCGATAGATGTCGCTACAACCCTGCTACCAGGGGAACCTGACCAGATTGGATCATGGTTACACATTCTGTCGTCTGAATGTGCAGTGTTTTATCACGATCATTTCCCTCCCCGTAATGGTGGTTAAAAATTATTATTTGTGCAAACAAATAAAAAAAGCCATTACGCAGTTCCGACAGCTATTTTAGTAAGTGTTAATTATAATAGAGTCAGAACTTTTGTCGAATTACATCGGCAGGATTGGTGGAGGCTGATTTTATAAGCTCGAAAATATCGTTACGGCATCGGCTATGGGGCCGACCACACAGCTGTTGCACCGTATAGTATTATTCAAGTTATTATACTCACGTCGGTGTTGTCTCTGCGGCGGTTCACCGTCTGAATGCGGCTCCAATTCTCCGTCGTCTATCGACTCCAGGGATTCGACACTGGAACTCGATTCCAGGCTTAGACTTCGGGGTGCTTCTTGAGTGTCTGGAAATTTAAGTAAATTGTATATTTTTGGGCGTGTGGTATCCGGCCGAGGAAAAAAGTACCAACCCCTTACACTCGTGGGCGACAAAGCGACTGATGTTTTGGAGGCAAAAGATCTAGAGTCTCCATAGGCTGGAAAATGGGCAACAGCTTATTCCATTGTTACATTTATAACTCTGCGTACTCCAACCCGCCTGCCAAGCGTGGAGATGATGGCATTAACTTCCCCTTTCGTGGGACAGGCCCTAAGTAATGCAGTGGACTGTTAAGGGCCGTGATTATGATATTTTTAGGCTGAAGATTGTAATCTTAGCGTGCAGAGAATCAATGATAGTGATTCGAGAACTCAAAGTGAGGGTAGTCTTCGAATCCGAAAGAGTCTGTCCTTAGGAGCGGCTACACTTGCGCAATTTATTCGCATTTTACCCTATAACGGCCCTGTGGTGTGGTAGATCAGAAGTTTCCCGTTCAGTAGTTTCAACGCTGCGATCTCCAACCACCCACCTACCAAGCAGGAAGATTATGGATATACCCTCCACTAATGTGGAGGAGGCACAAGTGCAACAATGCGACAGTTGCAGCCTGTTGATGACCCTATAAATCTGACAAAAATTATGACAGTGCTAGATATGTAGACTTACCGAACAAAGCCAATAAGGCTTGCAAAACGAACTGTATATGCCGCCGGTTGGCCGCTTTCCCGGTCCGGAGAGTGACCTCGTCTTGGCCCACTTCAGCCAGGTCGAAGCCGAGGGAAGCGAGTAGCTCGTGGCATCCGTTTACTCGCCATAACCTACGAGTACAACATTCGGATCATAAATGGCTATATAAGAGGGTTCATGAGAAAGTGTCTATCTATGCTTTTGGATACTGTATTGCGATGCGACACGATGCAGTAAAAAAGCTTGTTTAAAGTAATCTTTTGACGTGAAGAGAATATTTTCTTTGCTGTCATGCCGCACGTCACAGCGTATAATGGGAATCGCCACGTTAAGTCAACTATGTTATTCAATGAGGAGTTTTCTACTAAACCATACCATCATATGACGCTACAGCGTAAGATCTGCTGCCACAATACTGCGGCGCTATTGGACAGACATAGCAGCTGTAAGTTGACGGATTCATTCTAGCTAATGTCATGGCTTTATTTTGATAGCAGACCTCACGTGTAAGTAGCGCCATCTGGTGGACTAGTTTGGTCGCGAAAACCATTCTCGTTAATTCTTGGAACAAAGACGTTAAAAACATTGGGCGCGGTGAAAGTTATCTGCGGGGCTATTGGCTAACTCAGTTGACAACTGTATTTGACACTAGATAATTCTACACCACGTCATCTACATTGAAAACTGGCAATAGCGTCTACCAAATTAGAGTAGTGTCAGATTTTTTTTATGTCAAATTCAGTTGTCCACTGAGATAGCGGATAGGCCCTCTGGTGGACTTGGCCAGTCGCGAAAACATTTCTTGTGCTTTTATGGTACGAATACGTTAAAAACTTATAACCCGCGTCACGAAAGAAGAGACTTGTCAAATGGTAGTGGAGGGGATTTCGCGCAGGTAATCGTATGCAGCACAACTCGAACCACGTGACCCGTCAAGTCTCTTCTTATTTGACACTATCTGTAACGGAATTTCATCGCTGGACATTTTGTGTTGTGAGCCTAGGTTTTACAACATGCATACCTGACATTGACCGCCACCTCCACAGTGTCGCCCTCTCCGTTCTTCACTGAGAACTGCGAGATGACGGAACGCACCACGCCGATAATGTCATCGGCGACGTCACCGTTGGATATCAGCTTTGATAGTGCTTGCAGAGTCGTTGGTGTTAGACCTGGGAAGTGGAATTGATTAGGTTATTGACAATATTTAATTGCGAAATGTTACTACAAAATTAGTAACTTTATAAATAATAAATAAACCCAAATAGAAGTAGGTATAATTAAAAACTTAAATGTGTTTAGTAAATTTTACATTCCAAACATTGTGTAATATTTGCTGACATTAATTATCATCACATCATCACAGCCCATAACAGTCCACTGCAGGACTTCGGGCCTCTCCCACGAAAGGGGAGGTCATTGCCATAATCTCCACGCTTGGCAGGCGGGTTGGAGATCGCAGTGCAGTTGATGTAAATCTACCCAGAAAGATGCTGCTGCCCACCTTTCGGATTTGTACCTTAGTCGCCTCTTACGACACCCACGGGAAGAGATGGGGTGGTGCTATTCTTTGAGGTGGCGGCACCACACACCACGACATTAATTAGATTTAATATAATTATTGTATACCTAATTAATTAATGGTTGTATGACATTTTAACATTAATTAGCTTACAGTTTGACCATAAAATTACCTACCTATTATTTATTTAACTCTTTATTGTACATTACCTAATAAAGCTTGTAGGCTGGCAGAGCACTGTGTAAGGCGCTCCTCAGGGTCGCTTTGGGGGAAGAACACGCTCGACGGAATGCCGTTTGCAGCAGGCTCAAACCTGGAACAGATTTTGTGGTTTACAAACAAGTCTTGGTATGTCTATAGAGCCCAAATCAATAAAACAAAATATTCGATACAATTAAATACATATATTATAGCAGCTTTAATATATAGAATACACGACAGCAAGTCAATTAAGAAAATATTATGTTAAATTTTATGCAGGCAGCCTATTCTTGTGCTGCAACATCTCGAATTCGACATTTTCTTTAGCTATAATCTCAATTAAAAATGACATTGAAATCTCTATTTCGCCCAAAATACTTTTTATCGACCATCTTCGGCAATCCGTCTATGTCGAAGATGGTATTCAGTGATATTTTAATACACTTTTGTGGAGAGAGAATATGTCGAATTCGAGATCTGACTACTCGAGAAATCGTTTCGTCTAATGGATACATTAGACGAAACGAGTCTCTAGTGCCAACTAGTGAGGTACGTATATAGCATGACGACTTGGCTTCACAGGCATGCTTCATGTTATTCTGGAATATGCTGTTCTAGACAGGTATGCTCAATCTGCGGCTACATCGTTGCTTCCCATCACGTGAGATGGCCGCGAAATATGTGCCGAGTAAGTAGTAACAAGTCCTCAAATGAAAAAAAATCATAGCAATCTTTTATCGTGCTTTCTCTATGATCAGTCAGAGTACTTGTCAAGACTAATCAAACGAGCCCAAACTCGATGGGTTTCCCATGCGTAGTTTAGGAGTTCCGATGACCATCTTCCATCTCCATCTTCAGATCAGCTCTATGGTATCAACCGGGAAATAGTTTAAATTGAACTTGCAAGATTTTATTAAGAATAAACACAGGGACATGTGAAAGTAAATAAAAGCTTGTAAAAAGGCATTTGACCAGTGTTGGAGTCAAGGTTACCTGAAGCCGACGCTCATGAGCAGCTCCCGCCACCCGGTGGCGGTCCCGGCCTTGTTCTCGATGCTCTTCTGGGTGGTGTACATCGCGTTCTTCTGGCCGCGAACGATGCGCTGCAAAGACTTCTCCACCAGATGCAGGCAGACGCGTAGCGAATCCCTGGTGTGGACGGGTTGTGATTAATATGAGAAACTCACACTCTAAAACTCGATTTTTTTAAATAATTAGGACATTAAATATCTCTTTCAATCGTAAAAAATGAGGGGGCTGGGAAAGTAGGAAGGTAACACAAAATGACACGTTGACCGCCCCATAGCCGGAGCACACCCACCCCATGTCGACCACTGTCGTACCGTGTCCGACAATACCAGATAGAGCCGGGCAGCGCCTGACAAGCCAGGCAGAGTCAGACCATGCCCGAGATATAGTATAGGTGAGAATGAGGTGCTTAAATATTATACAAATCTTATGTTGCAAATGCAGTGATTGCACTGTACTTATCTTAACATGTCATCGATAAAACTACGTTCAACAGACGCGCTACGCGTCGATCGAGCACTAAATCCGGCCTTTGAATGCACAGTTGAATGCAGTATTCTCCACTTGCACTTGAGCCAGTTCGTAGAGCGCCGGGTGCGATGATGACGCCTTTGAGGAACCTGCAGTGGACAGACGAGGCTCACCTGCACTTATCCGGCTGAGCCAGCAGCTCGCACAGCGCCTGCCCCATGAGCGCGACCTTGTTGCTGAGCCGCACGTTCCCGCCGAGCAGCGCCAGCCCCGCCCAGTGCGCCGGGTGCGCGAACAGCTTCGTGTGGCGCACCGTCTGCATCGCGTCGCCTAGCGCCCTGGGGAGAGGTGCTGGTTGGTATTGCTGGTTGTAGACGGTCATGCCTATCGGGTAATTAGCATGACGCTGCAGGCTTGGTGTTCCATGTACACCATACATCTTCATGCTTATCGTCCAATCGGTAGTCCGATCGGATCGACGTTGAGTTAAACCATGGCGTCACCAGTAACGGATGACGATGTTATAGCCGGTTTGGGTATTGACTTGTTTTTAAAATACAATTATTTTTTTCTGATATATATTTTTAAAGTTGTACAATAGTAGAGATAGTTTAAAAATACTTCAACTGAACGTCGCTGTCGATTGGATCGAAACCAAAAGATTGTGCTATCACGTATAACTGTCATGTCAATTCACACCCACACATGATTAGGTGTACTTGATCCAATCGGCAGTTTCATGATGTACTCTCATAGTTCCACTACTACTAGTACTGTAGTTCCATATGTGTTCTTCTTGTATTTTCTTTACGTAATATATTCTTTGGTGTGCAATAACGTGTAATTGTATTGTATAGTATCCAAGAACTCACTTAGCAACCCGACTGCCCTGCAGCAGTGCTGAATACAGCGCTCTATACAGTATCTTGGTGGCGGTGTCCTGGGGCGCGGGCCAGAGAGCCAGCAGTACTGCCTGCGCGCCCGCCGACAGTAACGCGCGACAGAGCCGCGAGACGCCCTCCCCGGCGGCAGTTACTGCCATACCCTCCGCGCCGAGGAGACAGGCGCTGGTTGGCGCGCAGGATATCACCACCTGGGGGTAGTATCAGTATGAGAATTTATCATCAACTGAACGGTCAACGTACCGGAAGACGCAGCGTGGGTAGGCCTCCCACTAGGTGGACCGACGATCTGTTAAAGATCGCACGGGATGCAGGAGGCACAAGACAGGTCTTTGTGGAGATCTTTGGGGGAGGCCTATGCTCAGTAGTGGGCATCTTCCGGCTGATATGATGATGATCAACGGTCAATACCGGCTTCTGCCACTCTGCTTTCTTGCTATTTCTTCTCCACTTCGCTCGGTATTTGGTCCTCACGCCGCTGGCCGTTCGTAAGTTCATAAACAAAGGCAATTTCGTACTTTGTTACCATGATTACCTATACTAATAATAGGATACTGCCTTGTGTGTAATTTAATGTAAACAATTATCGTACGAGTGGGTTGCTTTAGCTCAGTGGGCTTAAAATTGACAACGATTTAATTTTCCTTTTAAGTTCAAGCAATGTGTATTAGCGCCATGATTTACCGCTGACATCCATAGCGAAGGCCTAAAATACTGTGATGAGAATTTTTATTTACCAGGCGAGCTGTTAGTTTCAGGTTCATGATTTCCGACGCCGTAAGCATAAACTCTGACGCAGGAGGCAGCTCTTCATTGCTTGTCTGGAGTTCTGTATCTGTAATTATACGAAATATTTATATGAAAATGAGGCTTCTAGTATTTGCAAGTTACTTATTTGCAATTGAAAGGATTCTTACTTTCTTCTTCATTTTCTATGGAAGTTTCAGCCGCTCCGCTACCAACACTGGTGTTCAAAAGGCGTTTAGCCTGAGAATCGACCTAGAAAAAAACAAACAATTACACTTAGAAATACTGCAACATCATAAACACCATCATCTCCATAATTACCTAGCTTCTAATAGCCTATAATTTATCGGAAAAGATTATCGAATACCTATCGAATGTTAAAAGCAATTACTAAGAGATTTATCAGAGAAAAAGCGTTCACGTGGTGGCGTTCCACGTTCCCATTTGCACGAGTCACGAGTAGACACGAGTTGTATGAAACACAGAACGTTCGAACGCTCAACGTTTTCTGTCTGAGTTCCTAAGTTAAATTTCAATGCGTGCAGCGTGCTAGGATACGCTAAGGAGCCGGAGGCTTGCATTTTTAACGCATTTAAGTTGATACTTTTACAAAAAACTTCATATAAAAACCGTAAACGTCATTCTTAAAAGTGATTAAGTATTTGGTGCAAGCTGGGCTAAGCTATAATAACGTGGTGGATCTGACAATTTGCGAGAAGCTATTCAATAGTGGATAATAAAGGTAAAATGAATATTTACCACTTCGCCGGGACTGAGGACGATCGCGGGCGTCTTCCAGCAAACGTGCGTTGCGAAGTGGACGCACTCCGCTTGCGGGAGCTGCGCCAGCACCGCTTCCTTTGATGCCTGTTGGGTAGCAAAATTAGGTTAGTATAACAATAAGTAGTTAATTACATAGTACATTCTTGATAGAACCCCATTGTATGATAGAATTAAAACACCTTTTACACAATGCCACAGGCATTGATTGATTGGAAATCGGTCGCAATATATAGTTTATTTTAATTATAGTGGAACTTTGTAAAAAGTGTTTTTTAATTCTATCATAGTATAACATAACTTTTTAAAACGAAAACGAATTTAAACATGATTCATTTAACCCGTTGCGTTCCCCTGTTAATGGGGTCACGGAGGTCAGATTGCAGTCGCACCACTGTAATTACGGTTAGATCATGGTCAAGGTCGACACTGGGCCCTCCCGTGCAAGAGTACAACCGGGATATTAACGCCCAAGTTGACCACCATTCTACTAAGGAATAGTGAGAAAATTCGACGATACCTCCTGTTATATTACAAAAATTTGTCTTCTTGAGACAGTGAACGAAACTGAGTGAAAATGTTTGTTAATAGACCTCTCCTCTCTTAGCTTCAGTTAGTGTCGACAATATACTTGTTGTGTTGACACTTAGCAAACCGGTGATTGTCTAGTCCGGCGCACATAATGTTGGCGGATGTTTAATTTATTAATAAATAAATTTATTATGTTCACCATCATATATTTATTATTTATTTAACAGTTTATTGTGCACAATAACAGGTATATAATATTGACATAAAGAAAAACAACACAGCAGGTACAGCTTATCATCATCGACATCATATCAGCCGAAAGACGCCCACTACTAGGCATAGACACCCCCCCAGAGATCTTCACAAAAGCCGGTGCTGTGCCTTCTGCATCCAGCTGGTACCTGCGATCTTTACCAGGTCGTAGGTCCACCTTGTGGGAGACCTACCCACGCTGCTTCTTCCTGATGTTTTAGTACACGCCGAGCATGAAACGAGGTGGTCCATGGTTTGCGGGGATATGCCAGCTGATAGTCCAACATAATCATCTGACAAAGTACAACACCAACCTGATAATCCGTAAGAGGCGTCACCCTCAGCATATCGGCGACCAGTTCCGCCTCCTTCAGTTGCGCGTGCACCGCCGCCCAGCGCGCGCCGGCCACGCGCGGGGCGCCCACCACCACGCACCGCATGCCGGTTTCCGCGGCGCCGGAGGGGGCCGTGGCGCCTGACGACAGTAGGTAGGTAGGTTAGTCATAGCCAGAACCGCAGGTGCGTTGTCACTGATCGTCCTACATCGCGCTAGAGAAGTGTGCCAACTTCCGCGGCATATAGGCAACTTCCGACGATCAACTGTCGGACCCTTGGTCCCTTGGTCACAACATCCGGCCAGGTGGGTAATTATACTTTTTCACCTTCTCCATCTTCGCTTGTCAACATTGGCCTTATCTATTTTAGCGGTAAAGATACCGCTAAAGTAGATATTATTGTTTTTAATGAGTTTACGATTTCTTGTGCAGTTGCGCTTGATCGTACCTCACCTAAAGTTTCTGTAAGCTCGTTTGAAATCTAGTTTACTTAATGGAAGTTTTCACAAAACTTAGGAATCGACTAAGTTACGTCTTAACTATTTTTGCTGATTGGCTAAAAAATAGTTAAGACGTAACTTAAGCGATTCCTAAATTTAGTAAAAACGGCCATAAGTCTGTCTATATGCTTTACGTATGTGTAATATCTAAGTAACACTGTTTAATTTCCTAAGTAAACACAAACGCACCCTCACCATGGTCATGCGGCCTCGCCCGCACGTGCCGCTGGTGCCGCAGCGCTCTCGCCGCGGGCGCCGCCAGCAGCGCATACCGCTCGCACAGCGGCTCGCCGTCCGCCGCGCCGCGCACCGCGCCCCACGGACACGCGTAGAGGGCGCCCTCGACGACGAGTACGAGCTCCCGGCGACCCCCGCAGCCGCGGCGGCCGTGGCTTGCTGTTGGTGGAAGAGTTAGTCATAGAATATAGAAAAGTAGTTTTCTGTGGGGTTAGTTGTGGAGTAATGTGGATTCCAGGTGGCTCGCTGGTCGTTTGCTGGGCCTCTCCGAACGGTATCCCACCGCGCCGAGGGCGGCAAAGAAGTCCAGGCGAGAGAGTAAGTTCTCCGAACAGGCCTGCTTGTCGTGACAAGTCATCGCCTTCACTGCTATCACCATAAGGATCTGCCCTGCTAACTTTAGTTACAAATTATGGGGTACAGGTACTCGTAATTCCAACGCTAACGTATAAGCCTCCTGAGCGGTCATAAACGCCGAAACACGTCAAAGAAAGTGACGTTTGACGGTGGTCACTGGTCACATACCTGTGACTGTGCTACTCATCATTACTAGGTATAGTCACTAGTTGTTATTGCGAACTGTAGATAATTCAAGGAAGCATCCAAGAATCAGTCATCAGAAGAAGAAGGTCATCCATTCCGGCACTGGGTTTGTAATGATGATAATGCTATGAGGGTATCCACGAAAAAAGTTTACTGTAGCTGTGTACTCACCATGATTATTATTGCAGGAGGCCGGCAGCAGATCTTCGAAGGGCGCAAGCAGCATTTGGTACAAGGTGTTGAGGCACGGCGGCCCTTGCCAGGAAGGTTGCTTCTTGCGAGGCAAGTGCACACTGGATCTGAGAAAAAAAACAAAGAAAATTTATTATAAACTAAACAAGAAAGTAGCTTTTGAAGCAAACTCGTGCAAGTCTGAGCAATGATCATATAAGTCGATAGGTACTCCGTCAGGCGCTGCCCTAACTGGCAACGCTCGATCGACCATGGTCGGGCGACTGGCGGTTTTGTGGTCTCCTATTGGTGGGGCGACGTCCGTCGTACGACCATGGTCGCACGACCATTGCCAATTAGGACAGCGCCTTACTCCTACCCAAGTAAAAACTACGAGTATTAAGAAAATTCAATAGTTGTTCACTTCTGTCTACCTACTAAGCAAACAGAAAAACAACGACAAAAACCTGAAACCTATTCTTAAGGCTCACCTCGTTGATCCTTGCAAACTGGCGACTGATCCCGCAACAGAGCCTCCGACGGATCCCACGCTGAACAGAGAACTCAGAGAGTAGTTCGACGAGTTCAACAGATGGTTCCGGGCCACCTGGGGAATCAATGAAAATTAGGACTCAAACAAAAATGAAAAGGTTCTAAATTAAGGTTAAAATTTTATTCGATCTCTTGCTGAATGCCATAATCTTATGACAGCCGTAGTTCGGGTGTTTTAATGGAAAACCGGACAATCTGAGTAACCCTACAAATCAATGTGTACTCACATGTAGGTTTACTCGTATAATCGCCCACCATTTCGGCCACACAGGGGCCCTATTTTTGAAACCGCTGACATCCACGTGAGCGCTCGTCTTCTAATGCTTGTCTTTTCTATCTCTAGCAACTTACTAAGAGTGTGAAAGAGATAGGAACCGCACGCTAACGCTCACGTGGATGCATGCGGTTTAAAAAATAGGGCTCCTGGGTTCGATTAGTCGAGTTTTGCACGCACGCTGCACGCACTCGGTACATATTCATTCGAGTGCGTCATTTTAGATGGCGTTGCTTATTACACCTCACACCACACATCGCCAAAGCCGTCAACGTATTCGTGACTCCCCGGGCGTTGCGGGCGTCTAGGCGCGGTGGTGATCACTTTCCATCATGTTACCCTTTGACTTGCCCGTTTGACTAAATAAAATAAAAATGCACTTAATTAAAAAAATACTTACAATTCTCGCCAGTCCAGCATTGGGTCTCTCGTCAGGGTCCCACTGGTCTTCGGTGTCGTTGCGGCGCTCCGCCGCCGTCTTCAGCCACGCTGACCATTCGGTGATACACCTCTCCAATTTCCCCAGTCCTGAAAGAAATTATCCGTTAGGGATACCGTATAGGGCATAATCAATGTATCCCTAAGGTCTAGGAGAATCACGTCATGGGCTGAATTAATGAAACTAATCTTCACCAATCGAATTTCCATCAGTTTTACGAACTATGTGGCCTGCCACGTCGGTTTTGCAGTTCACAGCAGTTCTCAAAAGGTACACAAGGTACCTATGCCATATACGGCAAAACCAAGGAGTTTCACATAGTACTCCTTTATTTAGCTACGAATATCTTCATCGTATTAAGTAGAATTAGAATGCGACAACAAGATGAGGTCTGTGTTCTTCAGTAGTTTTCCTCTTGGTGGCATACTAATTCCCGGTTTTTTTTATATAGAAACTTTATACCAAATCGAAAACATAGTATATATATATATATAGTAAAGCTACTCAAACTTGCCTGTGTTGGTTTGCAAATCGTCAGGGCTGATGTCTGGTAGGCTGTTGTCGCTCTCTTCCGTTTCCTCCATGAGCGAGACTTGATTGAATCTGAGAATACCTGAAACAAGCAAAAGAAAATAAAAATTATGGAATTCCTAGCTTTGATCTTTACCATTTTGAACTACAGTCAGGTAGAAGGATCTGTCAACCCTGAGGAGTCCGCCTGGGTGAGTACCACCGAAGTATATATTTCTGTCTCCAAGCGACAATGTTAGCGTTGTTGTAGTCCGGATTGAGGGATAAGGTAGCCAACGCAGTAACAGACATGATGCATATCATCTTAGTCCTCCCGTTACAGTGGCAACGCACAAGCGGTTCTGCATTTTTGTTACATGAAATTAAATTGCATGAATCTTAGATGTTACCGTTTACCAGCTGGCTGCTCGTTTGTCACAGAGTAGTATAATAAAGAGGCATATGCTATAAAAGTTTACCTTTATGTGGCTGCAACAACCAGGCATAAAGCCGACCAGCCGCCAGACTGTAGTACAGGACGGGTGCTTTCTGCTTGTTCACTACTTCCAAAATTTGGTCGACGTTAGAGGGACACCAGGCCTCTGTGCGGTCCTTAGCGGCGTCTTCTGACGGGTTTCTGAAGCAAATGTTAATCCTGTATAATAAAACGCAACTAGTACCTATGGAAGAAAATGTGCAGTCGGAGCATGTAATATTATACGTCGGATGCAACGTAGAAAACTGGAGGATGTCACAGATAATATTATTGGATTGACGTACCGCCATTTTTCAAGTCGGAATAAATCGGGTATACTCGTAAAAAAGACGAATACATTGAAAACGCTAGTTTTATATTCGAACCTCACGTGCGTACTATATGTGAAACCATAGTGAGTTTATATCTCTGTTTTACTTTTTTTTCTCTATGAATATTTAAGAATTTTGTGCCGTGTGTCTGAGTGGAATAGAAGTGTTTTACTTTACTTTACTTTACACGTCCACGACATATAATAACGTAATAAATAATGAATTCTCGTTCAATTTAATACTTTCTTACCTCTGAGTGGAATGCAATTCCAGATTAGCTTGATTCAGTACGGCGTGTTTGTCGCCGTCGAGGGAGCGGCAGCGGCCGCGCTCTGCCACCACCAGCGCCTCCGAGTGGCGGCCCAGTTCTGCAATTAAATTTTGTGTTTGTAAGAAATTATAAGAGCTTGCTTATATTATAATTAAAAGAGTACTTTGGTGAAGCAATGCCTCCTAATAGAGTCGAGTGCAAAAGTCTGTAGGTTTCAGCGGTATCAGAATGTCGGGCGCTGTATTAATTGGCAACGGTCGTACGACCACGGTCGTGCAACGGGCAGAGGTCTCCTATTGGTCGGGTGACGCCCGTTGTACGACCATGGACGCACGACCGTTGCGAATTACGACAGCACCTCACGGGAAGTGGTCAATGGTGACGAATTTTGCTCATCGACGAGTAAGGTTTTGTCCCTGTTAAAATAACGCCGTTTGATTGGCTAAAACCCAACTGTCAACTTTGAGCGTTGTGTGTATTTTGACAACAGGACCTCTCTCTAGAAGCGCCACTTAGTGAGCTTTGATTTCTAGCCCGTTGATTGCCGCAAAGGTACAGATTTAAGTGCTACAAGTGAAATAATATTAAATTTGCTCTTTATTAACTCACCGACAAGCACTCTCTGCAAAGCGTGGTGTGTGGAAGTATACAACGCCGCAGTTTTTCTGTCTCTATGTTTCTCGTGTCCTGACTCCAGCACGTTGAGAGCCGCTTGTAGTTGGTCTTTCGCTTCTTCCAGCTCTCCGGAAGCCCAGAGAGCGAAGCCAAGACGATGACGGATTCTGGCCTGGAAATGCCAAGGAGGATATTAAAATTGTCAAGGTTAATAGAGAACTATATTTATAGAGATGGGCAACGCAATGGCGATACATCTGGTATCGCTAATGTCTAGGCTGAGATGACCACTTTCCATCAGGTGGCAGCTACATAAACACTTTGTAGCGACATCTACCGCTCCAATAGGGAAACTCAACGATACTCATATTACGAGTACATGAACACAAGGTTGGCAAGTATCCGCAAGTAGAGAAGTGTGCCAACTTCCGCGGCATATATACTACTCCCGACGATCAACTGTCGGACCCTTGGTTCCCTGGTTACAACAACCGGCCAGGTGGGTAATTATCCTTTTCCTCCTTCTCCATCTTCATTTGCCATCATTAGTGGCTACCTTATCCATTCACCGCCATAACTTTATTTCAATTTTGTGTGTGGCATGCTTGCTTATTTGCTGCTTGCACTCCGAAACAATACTTTTCTAGACCAATATTATCGGAACCTTAGAAGACAACTTCCTTGTGGGCTAGATAACTAGATTAGAACTAATCTTAGAGTCGAAACAAAATGAGAATTACCTCCTCGTCAGCGTCAGATAATCCCTCGGTGGCTGCCAATGCTTGTCTCAAATAGGACACTGCGCTGCCACACGCCCCCATGGCCAGATGCGCCCGGCCAAGGTCTGCCAACGCTTGCGCTCGGCCCCTTGTGTCGCCTATAGGAATCAGAATAATTTATTTATTAGGACAACCTAAAAAGAAAAGAGAAAAGAAAATATAAAAACAAGAGTTCCAGAAATATGGTTAAGTTCGAATCTGTAGCCAGCCATATTTTTAAAATAAAGTTAATGATAGGTTTTATCGTAAATATGTCTAATGAAATGCCTGAGGTCTACGGCTATTCGTCACAAAATATTTGAAAGGTTTTTCAATAGATATTAAAAACCGGGTAATTCCCGAAATTTCTTAAAAATTTAAGCTAAGTAGAGTAGAATTTGTGTTGAAACAGTATTTAAAATAAGACTTTCATAATATAGTATTTGCTAGAGCCTTTTCAGCTTACCTGCAGCCGTGGCGTGTCGCAGCCGGGACTCGTGCCAGCGCGCGGCCTCGGCGTGCGCGCCCAGCGACGCGTGCGCAGCGCCCAGTCCGCCGCACGCGCGGCCCTGACATTACATATATTTTTTAGTTTTTATAAAGGGAGACACGCGGACTGGAAAGTGGCCATCGTCGTCCAGGACATCTGCAACCTATGCGAAGCGGATGCGGTCAGAGATACGCGTCTGGACCTTGATGTGACCTCTGGTGTTGCTATGTTCATACACAGTGATGACCACTTTCCATCAAGTGGTCCGCAATTGACATAAAAGGTACATCAAAGGCCAGCACCCTTTATATTGCTGATATTCAGATCAACAGTGTTTGCTATGTTTATATGCAATAATTACCACTTTCCATCAAGTGGTCCACGATTGGCATAAAATGTACATCAAATGTACATCATAGGCCGTGTGGTGTCCGGCAGAGTAGAATAGCACCAACCCCTTACACTCGTGGGTGTCGTACAAGGTGACTAATGTTTTCGAGGCAAAAGATCAAGAGTCTCTGTAGGCTGGAAAATGGGCAGCAGCATTTTCCATTACTATATTTAAACACTGCGATCTCCAACCCACCTGCCAAGCGTGGAGATTATGGCAATAACCTCCCCTTTCGTGGGAGAGGCCCTAAGTCCTGCAGTGGACTTTTACGGGCTGTAATGATAGTACATCAAAGACCGGCTCCACTAAGGTTGCTGTCCTGGACAACGATGGCTACTTCTCACCGGGGACCATTTAAGCGCGTGCTCCCCTTGCAATAAAAAACCAACCACAAACGAAGCACCACCACCACCATACCTGCAACAAGGCGAGCCCGAGCCGATGCGCGATCTCCAGCTCGGCGCGGTGGTGTCTCGCGGCGGCCGCGTGGTCGCCCATCGCCTGCTGCGCCACGCCCAGCGAGTGGCACGTCTCCGCCTCCATTATCTGGTTGTTCAGCTCCCTAGGTAGGGAAGAACGACATGAGCATGTGGTTTTGATGTGACGCCAAAAATGTTATGTAAAATTAGCGCTTCAAAAAACAAGCCTATCCCTGAGAGCGATCACTATCCATCAGGTGACACGCTCGCTCGTTTGCTCCTAATTATATTTCAAACTTTTTTACGTAAAGATTACTTGCACCAGTAAGATCGTGAATTTATTTCTCTGGAAAATGAATGAGATGGCAACAAAACCAGTGCTCCTCACTCCTTACTCAAAGACCATTGTTGATTTTTGTGCTCATAGCTACTTACTTAGAGACCATTGTTAATGTTTGTCGAATGTTCAGCATATTATAAGAGCTTTTGTAACTGGAGAGAGCACTAAACGCATTAAATCGGGATGAACACTGCTTACTCAGGCAATGAACATAAATTAAAATCAATCACTTGATTCTCTGTGCCGCAAAAGCCGGCCCAAGAAACGATGGCATGACGTCGTCAAGAATGATATGCGTGCTAATATTCTTAGCACAAAGGATGCCGAAGACCGAGGGAGGTGGGCTAGAAATAGCAGAAAGGTAGACCTCGGGCCCTCGCGTGACGCACGGTTCAGAACCGGGACATAACACCAAGATGATGATGATGATGCTGACTTGATTTTCTGTCCGGCTAGAAACCGAACCCAGAACCCATGGCAGAGTCCTCAATTTATAATCAATAGTCAACATTGCTCTACTTAGGTTATCCTATGAATATGTATACGGGCAAAAACTGAAACAGAATGATGTAGTTCCAGAAACAAAACTACGACTTACTTGGCAATAGCCTTCTGGTGATCCAAGCACGAGACTGCTTGTTCGTAGTTTCCGAGTGCGATGTGCAACGCGCCAAGTTCTCCGTACGCCTGCGCCTTGGCCTCGGGCGCGCCAAGTTCGTGGGAGACGACCAGCCTCTTCTCGAGACAAACTAGTGCTTGCTGCAGGTTGCCTACGGACCTGGAAGTTTTATGTTTTGTTTCCCTTATGCTGTATAATCGCGATAGTTATGAGTTGTTTAAAGGCAGGTATGAATTACTCCATTTTACGTAACGATAGGCGACAGTAGGGCTGCAGCAGAGAGCTGTCAGTTTGTTCGTATGTCACCATGGTGCAGTATAACCAATAGAGAAAGCTAGCGGTGTGCCATACTCACCGAATATACACAATTTTTAGTACTTATCTACATCGCTTTCGGTCTTTCTCGACAATTGGAGGCATTCAGCGACGCCACGCGTCGTCTAATTGCATTTACAGACGCTTACCTCTCATCAACATTATCATATCAGCCGGAAGACGTCCACTGCTGGGCATAGGCCTCCCCTAGAGATCTCCACAAAGGCCGGTCCTGTGCCTTACGCATCCAGCTGGTACTTGCGATTTTTACCAGGTCGTCCGTCCACCTTGTAGGAGGCCACCCACGCTGCGTCCTCCGGTACGTGGTCGACACTCTAGAACTTTCCTGCCCCATCGGCCATCTATCATCTATTCTGCGAGCTAATAAACTATGTGTCCTGCCCACTGCCTCTTCAGCCTGGCACTCCTTCGGGTCATGTCGGTGACCTTAGTTCGCTTGCGGATCTCCTCATTCCTGATCGCGATCGCGTAATGAGTTTTCGAGCATAGTCCTTTCACCTATCTGCGTCAAGTTCGTGTCAAAACACAAACTCTCCACTGGTTAAATTGCACCATGTTTGTCATTGACTAGTCGATAATCTGAATCCTATACTTACTTGTGACTCAACCCCAGTCCGCGGTACGCTCGCTCCTGCTCCCTGGTGTTATTAAGCTTCAACGCCGCCGCCAGATGCTGTTCGTGGTACTTGGTGGCTTCGTCGAAGTCTCCCAGCGCATCGTAGCAGTCCCCTAAGGAGCCTAGGGCACGGGCTTTGTCCAGCTGGCATGTGGGGGTGTTCACTCGCTCCAGGATTGCTAGTTGCTGGGGACAGGGGAGAGGGGACATCACATATTAGCCGAAGAGTTATTTTTTTGTTTGGATGAGCTACTAAAACTAGCAAACTGCCTATATCTTTGTATAATGTGTAACAAACCCATTTTAAATGACCTATCAAATGTATGAAATCTAGCATTACGGAGAGGTCAAGCTGTATCTCTGGTTCTACCCAACCGAATTACATGAAACATGGCCTAGATTTTAATTTGGACTCCAAACTACCAAACTGTTAAAAATCCAATAAAAATCCGTTCAGCGCATTTCCATAGTTTAGCTGGTCTATTCTATAACTATTTCTTCATCGCCCTTATTTTTTGTTAATGTATTCAATGTACAGACACACTTGTTTTACTGTCTTATTATATGTATAGATAGGCTTTTATCTACCTGTTCTAAATATCCTATCGCGTCTTCGTAATGCCCCATGTTGAGTTTCGCAATGCCCAGGTTGCCGTACGCTTGCGCTTCCAACGCGCAGTCGTGCAGTTCTTGAGCTCGCTCCAGTTGTTCCTGAAAAATTTTATAATGAAGGCCTCTATATGGGGGACTGAAAATCGTCTTTGTTACCGGTTTTCCATTTTTACAGATTCATGCACGTAGGCACACGTTGGAATATAAATATTGAATGATTCGACAGGAAATATTACACTTCACTCACGAGTAAATAGAAAGAAAATGTAATGCGTGTGCGGATGGCAAGACAAATATAGTAAATGCGTGATAGCGGCTTCTAACTCGCTGATTTAAAGTAATCTTAAGCATAAAGTATAAAGTGAGTTATATTCAAACCATACCTAGAGAGGAAGTCCTTGTATTGAAGATAGCAATTTTATTCAAAGAAAATATTTAGAAATAACAATAACATAGATTAAAAAAAATACTTGTAGGAGCTGCAGCGGTACCGCCGATCTCCGATAGTGGGTATGGAGCCACCCCAATGCAATTGAGTTGTGACCAATCGCAGCAAGCCACACCCAGGACTGTCTCGCTGAGATTGGTTTAAAGTAAATGGCATGTAAATGGCGGCGTACTATCGGAGATAGGCGGTACCACTCCTGATTATATACAAAACTGAAATGGTCCCATGGTCGCCATAGTCCTGCGGTCGGAGGATAAAAATTGATGTATTTCTCGTACCTGCCTGGTACGCGATACTATACCGATAGAAAAACTGCATTGACAGGTACAGACTAAGTAGGAGTGGAACCCGTATCTCCCGCTTACAAGTCCAACGCTCCCGCCATACGGACACCACGCTCCTTATTTCAGAGGCTGAAAATTGCTAAGTCTTTCGTAGTTTCGTACCCGATAACAGCGTGCGGCGTGGGAGTAGTGGCCGAGCGCCATGTGTACGGCTCCGAGGTGCGAATGCGCGCGCGCCTCGCCCGCCGCGTCGCCGGCTTCTTGACGGAGAGTCAGCTCCTGAGGAGGGATGGAGTGGGTTATTATTATGTTGTTTTTCAACGAATGGTTGTAAAAGGGGCAATTATTTAAGTGGTTTTTTGGCATACAATATAGCCTAGTGAACACAAGTGCTATTTATTTGTCCACATTACTGCACTAGTGCGACCCTGTAATTAAGCGCGTCATTATCGACGTATCACGCTCGAATCATATATAACGACGACTGTGGACCTTTGTCCTTAGACAAAGTCGATTGATATGGAAGGCTCGAGAGACCCTTAGTTCAGCGGTGGACATCCTGCGGCTGATGATGATGACAAACCTCTTTCACTTCTTAGATATTCAGAAACTTATTTATTTCGTTTAGAATGCTATTTTACACATGATTTAATGTGACAGGGCTCAAGAATAGGTATTGAAGCCAAGTCATTAATTTGCTTACAAAGTTATAAGAATAATATTTCATAGACACCTGAGTATGATGTCCCAAGGCAGCGTCCAGCCTTCTTTGAAGGCGCCGCGCCAATCCCAGCGCTCCACACGCCGCTGCTTCCAACGATCGGTCTCTTGCCTGAAAAATCACGATTATTTATAGGTATAATGCTGTGGATTGGGAATAAGAATATACCAGTAGTTCGATGATATTGATAGTGAACCCTTAAATTGGAGTGTAAATTGAAGCAAGAAAAACGAGACCTGTGTACGTGCTGTAGACGATTTAGAAGGGACGAAGGGACCGTCAAAGCACGTTGCGCACCAAATCCCCAGTTCCACATGGGGTTTCGCATCTGATGAAACCTGAAAAGCCTTGCCGGCTACAGGTAGTCCCAAGGGGGTGCTTAGCACGTATGCGTTTGGCTTTTTAGTCGTGCATAACCTCTCGTGCAGTACTCTATGAGAGTTCTCCTTCCCCCCGTTGGGTGCCCAATTCCCTTGTGTTGGGCGCAAAAAAAAAGACGTCAAGGCAAGTATGAGCGGGGCACGGAATCTGTTTTTAATCTCCACTGCCAGCGCCTTACAGATCTCATCTTTAGTACTTTCATCAAGCTTCAAAAGTGCTTATACTTTTATACTAGGTCTTTTTTTCGACTCACCTGCCTGGCAAACCCAAGCTGCCGCTGATACATCTTGACTGCTTCCTCCACATCTCCCATCTTGATTAGAACATCGCCCATATTCCCCAAGGCCCTAAACTTTCCTTGCAAATGCTGGGTCATATGGGCGATGGCCAGGAAGTACTTCTGGCATTCCAGAGCAGTCTCCAGGTTCCCAAGAGCGAGGTGGGCCAGCCCCAAGTTGCAGTATGCGCGGCCCATGTTCATCTTGTCTTGGAGGTCTTTGGCTAGCGAGAGGTCTTGGTCGTAATATCTGGAAGTAAGAAAAAGATTATTAAAAATAACCTAAAAATAAATTACAGTCTCAGGTATCTGTACTGACAGTCTCAAAAAATAATGCTGTCACGTATGAGTTCAAAGAATCAGATCGTTATGGTTCGGAGACAATTTAAAAACAGAACACAATCAAATGATAAGTTGTTATAAACGTGCGTTTGTTTGTATGTTAATTTAAAGTTTCCAAAAAAAATACTCGAGAGTTCTTGTCGGGCCACAAGCTTGTTATCTTCTTCGTCAGATTCTATCTGTAAGCATAAATCGAACGAATACCAACCTAACAGCCTCCCGGTAATTGCCTAGGCAATAGTGCGCGTAGCCCAGAAAGTGGCACGCCTTCGCCTCCGCTGTGACGTCGCCCAGCTCCTGGGACAGCATCAGATGCTGCTCGTAGTACGGCACGGCCTGGGCAAACTCCCCGCGGGAAGACAGGCAGTTGCCCAGATTGAGGAGGGCACACGCCTCGCCTGCCGCGTCCTTCAGCTCGCGGGCTATGCCTGCGGAGTGATAAATGAATGAACACTTTGTTGTATAAATACAGGATACAGTCGGTACATATCGGTAAAGGTAACAGAGCAAATAAAAGGCTGCCTTATCGCTTATTTTTTCATACAATTTCCTAAGAAAAGGATATTTTACCTACCACCACAACCGAGACTGGGACGGTTAAACGGTTGGAAATTTGACAAAGTGTAGGTATAATTAAATGTTGTACATAATTTTATGTAGATAATTTTATTTATTTATTTATTTATTTATTTAACAATTTATTGCACACAATAAAGAAATACAGAGATATAACATAGATATAACTGACACAACAGGCACTACTTATTTCTAAAAGAAATTTCTTCCAGCAGGCCTACAGAAAGGAAATGTTTAGCTAAGAAATGCAGATACGACGCGCACAATTAATGAATAATTATAAAATACATATGAATATGACTAATTTTTATATACTATATCAATAAATACATACATACTATACACTTAAATACTACTACATATCAATACAAATAAATAAAATTTATGGACTAGACAGGGACAGGTAGTGGTCTTTTACTCGCTTTTTGAATATAGGCAGTGACGGACTGTCACGCACCACATGCGGGAGAGAGTTCCACAGTCTCGCAGCATGAACAGTGAAGGAGTAATTTTATTGTAAGCATAGAGATAAAATTTACTTACGTTAGTAAATTTTATCTCTATGACTGTAAGAGCATTTTTCTATAGTCTGCCGTTTTCGAGATATAGCAAAAAGAAAACGGGAAAATGTCCAAAAATTTCGAGTTTCTTTAGTCACCCCTAAGTTAGCACAGGCTCCTCGAGGTCGAAAACTTAAATTACACACTGCACACTATACACGAACAAACTCAAAAAATTTGAATAAAACCGGAATTATGTAGGTCGAAAGTATCTGCCGACTGGGCTACAGTGCAAATATTGCTTTTCAGTTCCAATCAAAGTGACATAACTACACGTAGCGCCGATAAAAGCTATTTATTTATTTATTTATTTATTTATTTCCATACAGTTTTACAGCAATAAAATTTAGTTATAATTGTAGAATTCAAAGTTGCAATGCCAATAACAAAACTTGCTAACCCAAAAGTATTCCTTTGGCACCGCAATTTATATCAAATTGTGCAAAGTTGTAGTTTTATGAAACAGGTCTCTGAAATAATTGCTAGTTTTAATATCGGGTTACTGATCATATCGTTTTGATAGTAATCAACAGTTGGTGATTAAATTACTGTAATTATATAGCTGTACGACATCTTCAGTAACTAGCTGTGTTCGCGACTTCTTCCGCAGAGACTTCGGCGCTGCCCTAATTGGCAACGAACGTGCGACCATGGTCGTACGACGGACGTCGCTCGACCAATAGGAGATCTCAAACCGCCCGTAGCAATACCATGGTAACACGTTGCCAATTAGGGCAGCGCTTTAGATCTATCTCAGTCTGTTACTTTAAAACGCCACATAGGTAACTTGGTCTGTTCGTTAGAACCACGAATATTTATATTTTTCTTTATTTAATTATGGACTTGATTGAAGCGATGCCACAAACAATGCTTAAGTACGTCTATAATCTACGTGTATATTTGCATATAAATAATTAGAACGATACTAATAGGATAGAGCCACGTATAACTAATTTGCTATGATTGGCCCGTTACGTATTCCCAACAGAAATGATCTCAATGGACGTCACAGCCACATATCGGTAAACTTTTTGTCAGATTTTTATATCATAAACATGCTTACGGCCGGCCTGTTGGTAAGCAGTTACCACAGCCAACGGAGGTTAGCAAAATACTCACCAAGATGCGCTCTGTAATGGAAGAGTGCCATATCGTGGGCCCCCAACGCTTGATACGCCACTGCCAGGTTCCCGTGCGTGGAGGCCTCGGAACTCCTGTCGTGGACCTCTTTGGATATCGTCAGCTCTTGCTTGTGGTACTTGATGGCCTGCTCGTAGAAGCCTGCCGCGGAGTACGCGTTCCCGATGTTGCCGTAAGCGCGACCCATGCCGGCTTTGTCCTGAATTTTGGGGTTTAAGAGTCATCAGTGGTAGAGAAGAGTAGATGTAATGCAATCATGTTTGCGTTGTTTTAGGAATACTTCGATTTGAAGTAAGCTTACCAGTGTACAGTGTCAATGTACAATCGGGTATACATATAATTTGTATTGTTCACTTAGCAACAATAGTGTAAAACTTAAAAAATACAACTCAAAAACGGAACGCCCGCGCCGGTGCAACGAATATAAATGAGTGAAGTCAAATTCATTCCGTGTTTTCCATGTTCTCTATGCATTTTCAGAGCCCACTTTTACTAACATTCCTTTGGTTTGAAAGTCTCCTCAATCTCTCTGTAAAATGAAAACCAGGGGCCCAACCGCCTAACAAGAACGAACGCTATAGCTTATGACTTGCAATCTGGCTCGTTCGCGAAAGGCCTAGAAAGGAGCGAGCTAGCTGAAGTCATAAAGCCATCGCAAATGCTATCCTAAAGAGTTAGGCCGTTGGCCCCAGGAAACTTAACCTGCAAAGGAACTGTTGACTGTAACCTTCTCACCTGTAACTGCCTCGCGATGGAGAGATGCGCCTGATGCAGCTTGAGCGCCGCGTCGTGCTCGCCCAGCAGCTGGTACACGATGCCGAGGTTCGAGCAGGCGCGGCCTTCGCCGACCTGGATTATCATACATACATATACCTGCTGTAATATTCCTATCTCATTTTCTGTAAAGGTTGCCTGGAAGAGATCGCTTGTAGCGATAAGGCCGCCTTTGCTCATATGTGTTCCTTGTTACTGTAATTGATTGATACTGTTATGTTTTGTGAGCAATAAAGTGTTTATCTATCTATCTATCTATCTACACTCACGGCCGTATCCCATATGACCTAAACAATACCCCCTTTTATATGCCAGTTGTATAATAGTAGTTTATCTACACTCGTATCGTAATGTTTTAATTACACATTCGAAAACAGTCGTTTAAGGATACACCTTAAACCGCACCAACTTCAATTTCTCCCGGGCCCAAGATAAACCTTGTCGCTCAAATGTAAGATCGTCTTTAGCCATCCCCATCCATCATTCCGATTTCTTTTCCTACTCCTTCACTGTTCATGCTGCGAGACTGTGGAACTCTCTCCCGCATGTGGTACGTGACAGTCCGTCACTGCCTATATTCAAAAAGCGAGTAAAAGACCACTACCTGTCCCTGTCTAGTCCATAAATTTTATCTATTTGTATTGATATGTAGTAGTATTTAAGTGTATAGTATGTATGTATTTATTGATATAGTATATAAAAATTAGTCATATTCATATGTATTTTATAATTATTCATTAATTGTGCGCGTCGTATCTGCATTTCTTAGCTAAACATTTCCTTTCTGTAGGCCTGCTGGAAGAAATTTCTTTTAGAAATAAGTAGTGCCTGTTGTGTCAGTTATATCTATGTTATATCTCTGTATTTCTTTATTGTGTGCAATAAATTGTTAAATAAAATAAATAAAATAAAATACACTTTTCTCACGCCAGTCCATAAAATTAAAAAAAAAATACTTTTCGATTCAGCATTTCCCATACTAATTTCATTACAGCTGTATCGTAAAATAACTTTTTAATCATAATGCTCATCATCATCATCATCATAATCATTACTTATATTTTTTAAATTCTTGTCGGGCGCCCGGACACGGTCAAATGAAGGCTGAATACATTCTTTAACAAATTCAAAGTTCAAATTCAAAATTTAAATTTTTCTGTTTATATTCTCTGTAATTATTTTCCCGCTAAACATAATTTTTTATGTTATTGTTGTAATTTGTGTTTGTGAATGTTTTTCTCTTATTTTTAGCAAATAAATAGATAAATATGAAATTAGTAAAGTGAATTTCCCGCCGCTTGATATCCTCGACGCGTAGATACAACAGAACTGACTCGCAGCTTACTTCCAGCAAAGTTGAGAAAATTATAGGTACGATATTTTAACATAAAAATATGAGTGTAGATAAAGTAGTGTATGCAACTGCATATAATTAGGTATTAAAACATGAGTGTCAAACTATTATACAGACACTCATGTTTTAATACCCCCTTTTATATGCGAGTTGCCTAAACTACTATTATGTTACAGTTGTAATGAAATGGGAAATGCTGTATCACTACGGCTGTATCATAAAGTATTCTTTTTTAAATTCATAAACTGGCGTGAAAAAGGTCATCCATAAAAGAATGTTTTCGAGTATGTAATTAAAAAGACTGTTTTCGAATGTGTAATTAAAACATTACGATACGAGTGTAGAATAAAAGAATTTATATGCAATAAAGAATTTACACACATACATACATGCATGTTTCATGAAGATTATAAATATTATATTTACCTTATCTCTAGCAGCCAACGCGACGTCTAGTTGACGCTCGTGCCATTTCTTCGCTTGAGCGTAGTCACCACCGCATCTACAGTTACAAGTCACCATTAGACCTCAATGTTTCTATGACGATGTGTGTGGTAATTGAGACGGCATACATAAAATATATGGTAGATGGGTACGTCCAACCTGCAGCTGCCTGTACTAAGTACATTAACAGTTATGATAATGTCGGAAGAAGTAGTTAAAGTAAACAAAAACGTCATTTGTGCCATTAGAGAGAAGCAAAATGTGGACATGAATTTTCATTGGACTACCAATGACTTTTTTTTATTTTAGTAGGTACATTAATTGACCACTAATCGACGGTAAGGGATGCAACCTGCACATTCAAGCGACTGATTGTGTAATCATGATCCAATCTGGTCACGTTCCCTTGTTAATAGGATCACAATCAGATGGCAATCGCTCTACTTTAATCCTGGATCATGGTCATGGCGGACCCCAGGCCCTCAAGCGCGAGAGCACAACCGGGATATTTATTTTATTTTATTTATTATGTAAATTAAACAGTTTTACAATTTTACATTTTATTTTACTAGTTTATGCTAGAGAAAAAAAATCAGAACACTATTTACCAAGTTTTTTAACTGCAGCAATATATTACAATTAAAATTAAAATATATCAAGGTTATTATAACCACGCTTGTACTTATCACAAGCTCTATGTATAAAACGATTTTGGACGTAATTTGTACGATCAATTAGTAACTTGAATGTATCTACAGAGCAGCTGCTCCCACCACCTGGATATTGACGCCAAGACGGTTTTTATTCATTCAAATCAAACTACTTACCTCGCAGCATGCCCCAAGCCGGCGTACGCTCTGGCTTCGATGGCCCTGTCTCCCAGGTTCTGCGCTATCCTCAACACGTTTTCGTGGTACGCTATAGCTTGGGTGAAGTTGCGTCTGTAGTGGTACGACGATCCTAAGTTCGAGTAGGCCCTTGCTTCTTCCACCTTAAAAAAGACGAATATGTATAGAAATAGAAACTATTTCTATATGTAAATATTACCTAGAAATTATCGTGGATTTGTTATTCCACTCACGAAATAAAACACGAACTAACATAGGTATGCAGTATTTAGCACCCATATCTGTAATTTAATCATCGATTTAAAATGCGAATATAAAAATTACAAATTGAAATGATTGCGGGAAGTAATTTTGCAATGTATATTTTTTATGAAGTCATACGCAATAGAGAGTTAAAATATATACATATACGAATTAATTTGGTAATTACTTGCCGGTGCCGACAGAGAAGATTCAGTATCGATCATTAGCACTTACAGGTGTCATGTAGAGAATGCAGTACCCACCAAAAGTATAATATGAGCTAGCATCCCGGAGATGGTCCAAAGATGGTCAAATCAGGGTGCTATCTTCTCTACAACGTATTAGAGCCAGTCTCGCTAGGAGCTCCGTAGAATAGAAATGTCTCCCACATAGTTGCTTATAGGGCCTTTCGGTGCGAAGTAATAGTCAAATCTAATCCCGACGACCCCTTTCCGACGTCGAGGCACAAGAGTCGATCACAAGTACAGAAAGATTCGGACACATCGTCGCTACTCACAATTCCCGCTTGAGATGGCGATCAAATACCTGCTAAGTAGTAAAAAAATCTCTGATTAAATCCATTACATTCCAACCCACCTGATCACCAAGCCTCCTCGCCAGTCTCAAATGCTGCGTGTGACAGTCGACAGCCGAATCGAACTCTCCCATAGCCAAGTACACCGCTCCAACGTTGCCGATCTCCCGGGCCTCCTGCAGGCGGTCACCCATCTGCTTGACTAGTTGCACGCACTGCTTGTGGCTGGCCAGCGCGTTGGGGTAGTCCCCGATGGCTGTGTACACGTGGCCCAGGGAGGTTAGTGCTGCTGCTGCAGCTTGTGTGTCCTGTTGGGGAGATGTTGATTAATATTCTGTGTATAATTATAAAGACAGGCGAATTAAGCGGATCCTAGCAGAAACCGGCACTGACGGTTCGGATTATGTGATGTTTATATAGACAAGGAGTGGATAAAATTGCCAAGTAGTCTTATTCCCGTACTCACAAACAATACTTGTCTAAGTAAAGTAGCGTTAAAGTGCTCGTCTGCTAAGTAAACGCACTGCGTTCATAGCTCCACGATAGGTCAATTTCGTTTATTTTGGCGGATATATTGTGCTTCATTGCTAGGATCGAGGCCGATCCCCACTCAAGTAGTGTCAGTTGGAACCCTGAGCGTTCGCGCGTCTATAAGACCTCATAGTAACGTTTTTGACGGTTTTCTCTCCGGTACTGTAGCTTACAAACGTTTTACAAACCTATTCAGGTGTGAACAATTACGATAGGTTTGTTTATTTATACAAATAACCGTTTGTAGGATTGAAGGATTCTGTTGAGCCAGATGAGATCGTAAGGATGGGTACCACCAGGTACTACCAAAGGTTCAAGCAACAAGTTGAACAATATACCGTTGTGCTTTCACGGAAACTATACCTACGTATTCAAGTCAAACCGCAAGAAACAAGATAGAAAATAAGAATAATATAAAATATCTCCGGCTAAACATTAAATATTATTGGATTGATTTTGTTGTAATATCGTCCACGTATGACGGCAAAGTTCAACACACTCGTAGCCAAGTAAAAGTATTGAGGTCCGGCAAATGTTGGCGCATAAAATCTACTTGGTGATAAATTTTTATAGGTCTATTGCGCAAATGTTCGAGGAATAACCTCGTAAATCGTTGCCAGACGTTTATTTTTGCTTACTATCGGATTTTCGAATTTTATCTGCCTACACATAAAAGACACTATGAATTTGAATAAGATGATTTGTATCAGTCCCTTTCTTGGATCTGCCCACGAGCAGGATTTGTTTTATAGTGTCTGTTTGTGTTATTTCCCAGTGATTTACAAAGAGACAGGCTTTTTCCTGTCACTTCGTCCGCGCAATTCTCAGGATCGAACCTTTGTATGAAAACCAAACGTTATTCTGTTGAGGGCCAAGAAATTTAAAACGAATGAATATGATCCCATAGGCACACCTCGCGCACAAGGTGTTAAAACAGGCGGACAGATGTAATAAATGGAAGACTAGGTAAACAGCGTATTTTAAACTGTGATTTAGCGAGCGACAATTATGATTTCCGAGGCATGACAGACATTAAGATGTACCTACAGATACGGTTTTTTTATGTTATTCGGCACACAAACAGGCAAGGGGGCCACCTAATGGAAAGTGGTCACCGCCGCCTATGAATATCAGCAACACCATGGGAGTCACCAATGCGTTGCCCGCCTCTGAAGAGTTCTCTAATATACCTCTTGAACGATCCCGTGTCATAGTCCAAAGGAGGGATCTTCTTAATAGTAGATACCTACAACTTAAGACAATAATCTGCCATGCTCTTTCTATTCCTTACAGAATATTAATTTCAGTGGGATATCGTAGTGGCACCACGAGTCCGGAGTTGCGTCTGGCAATTTTTTTTTATATTAGGTAAGGAAAGATGCGGCCAAAAATGGAGCATGCCTGTGCAGGAGCAGCCTGTTAACTCTGGCCTTGAAGACGTCCAGATCACACAGTCACGAACACACTCACAGGCAACGTGTTCTATTCGTTAGACGTGCGCTGTATAAAGATTGAACCAAAATTAATTTGTATCATCCTTTCAACTGAAAGACACCCCTGCTGGACATACCAATTGATAAATTGCATAAATAGGAAATCGAACACTGATGCATCTTTATTTTGTACCATAAGTACCTAGTTACCTTACTTAACCTAACTTAGTAGGTAATACCGACGAATGTATAACAAAAGCGAGTCCCAGGCGCAGTCATTCCGAAAGAATTCCACTCATCCAGACATTTACCTACATATGACTAGCACATATTGTTCGCGTTGTACATATAAAAGTAACATAAACAGAGTAATCAATATACTCGCTTAATATTCACGAGCATACTCGTCGACAAAGGGATAAAGAAGAAAATAAAGGATCGCTAGAATGCACGGTGGTGTCCCAGGAGGAAGTGAGACAAAAAACGAGAAAAAAGAAAATGTACAAGGTACAGGATATGCCGACTTGGCTGGGAATCGTGTAGGGATGGGCAGCACTTTGAACAATACGTCGAGTGGTACCATAATATTTACTGAGGTATCGTAATGTAAAATGCGAATGCGTTTTCTGTTTTGTGTGCGTTTTTATGGTTATGAAAAAAAGGTACATTTAATGGTCTAAAATGTTTAAAACCCAGTAAACATTAATGCAGGGCAGGTTAGGTTAGTTGTTACAATTTAGCGTGGTTATTAAAAGTTGCAAACAAGCTTGCCTAATGTGATTTTTAAATTGCAAAAAGATAAAGTCACTGTAATTATAAATTTTATGACGTCGCATCAAGTTATTATAAAATAAATCGAGGAGCAGTTTACTACCGAGTTACGCGCGACAAAGTATGAAGGACGGTATCGATAACATAAATTACGAAGTTCTCATAAATGTAAAGTAACATTAAAGGGATAAAAAATCGAATATTCGCTGTTTATATTTATTATCGAGTTCATTATGATTCTAGCTAGCCCACGTCCAAGCTACCTTCATAGCGGACATCAAAGATATTTTGCCGTGAAACAAATTAACAGATAAACTTTTACAGGACAGGGCTACGCAGAAAACTATATTTTTATAATAATTCTAGGTATAACGTTTATACTACATCGTACCAGAAATAGCAAGACCATGACCAAATTAATGGTCATGGTGTTGGAAATTCTCGTCACTAAAACGCATCTGACTAATTAAGTATGTACGGGATGACACTGAGTCTTGATTTAAATACAGACAGCACCCTATATTAAAAGACAGCAGGCCTTGGGTTCTGCTATGAGACTTGCCGTGAGTCATACTGCAACTTATTCAGACATATTCTTTTTAACACTAAGGTGGCACACAAGCATAGGGCTGCCTGGTGATGAACAGTCACTAGCCTATGGAAATTTGGAATACCAGGTAACCATATTAACCTAGGTTAGGGACAGAGACATTTGACATAGATATAGACAAATATTTATATAGCCCAAAGGGCGTGTGCTGCAATAGGGCTAAGTAAGTATAAATAAATAAATAATCGTGGACAAATTCACACAACGCCATCTAGCCCCAAAGTAAGCAAAGCTTGTGTTATGGGTGCTAGATAACTGATAAACTACTTATATACTTTTAAATACATACTTATTATACAAAGAACACCCAGACCCGTAACAGAAATTAAAATTTATCATGTCAATTTCTGCCCGGCCGGGAATCGAACCCTCTTGCGTGGCAGACCGGCATGTTGACCACTGAACCACTTAGTGGTGCAAGTAATCTTTACGTAAAAAGTTTTTTTTTAAATAATAAATAATCCTGGACAAATTCACACAGCGCCATCTAGCCCCAAAGTAAGCAAAGCTTGTGTTATGGGTGCTAGATAACTGATAAACTACTTATATACTTTTAAATACATACTTATTATACAAAGAACACCCAGACCCGTAACAGAAATTAAAATTCATCATGTCAATTTCTGCCCGGCCGGGAATCGAACCCTCTTGCGTGGCAGACCGGCATGTTGACCACTGAACCACTTAGATAAGGGTAGGGGTAAGTTTGTTCGTTTCCCATATGGGTAGAAGATAAGATAAAGGGTATCACTCGTGTCTGCTAACACCGATCGTTGATGTTAGATGGCTAGAGGGGAATTATTTTGATGCATTTTGAACCGTACTCTTTCGGTGTTGTCAATGTGATTTAACGCCGAATTTTTCATGCCAATAATCAAAATTAAAAACTATTCGAATCGAAGCGAGAGATTCACAAATAGAGACCTAGGTTTTGGTAACTGACCAAGACAATGAGGTTTAATAAAGTAATTCGTCGATATTTGTTGAATTTTCGTGACTGCCCATGAAGTGTGCATGGTATATCGTACCAAGTTTTCACTTCTAAAAATGTTTCAATCTAAAGTCTAATCCAATCATTTGGGATTCGAATTCGGTCACCATATAATTTGATTTGTAATAAAATTACTTACTTACACATTTTAAGGTCCGGCACTGACTGGGATGACATGCGTTAACATTATAATTTTATTGTGCTGATTCCTAATGAGGAATCGTAAACAGTAACCGTAAATTGTAAATAAAAAACACGTAAGATGGGTAACTAATTATGATTTAAAACCTTATCGGCGTTTGATCTTCCGCTCTCGCGGACTTTACCTTGACCCGTTCTATTCGACAGTTTCTCAGCCGATCAAATATGAATATTCAATAACAGTAGCAGCCATTTATTTCACTAATTAATATAATTGGATGGGTGCCTTCTTTTAACCTAGATAATAGTTCTTTAAATGTGAAAGTTTATGCTTTTCTGCTTTGTCTTTCTGTGTGTTTTCTGCGCTGACGATTTACGGACAAATCGGACGAAAAATGCGATAATCCTAATTCTAGATCGAGCGCGTTGATGTCTTTTGCTCCTTAGAAGCGTTTGTCCATCCACCGTAGCATGACGCACTTTGTCGCGCGCAATAGGATGTAAGGATAGATAGATGTTTGTTACTCCTTCATACATCAACTATTAAACGGATTTTGGTGAAATTTGGCAGTATTGTAGCTTATAATCCAGAATAGCAAGTAGGTTATACATATTCCACAAATGCTGTTTGGTTCCTGCAGAAAATGGTCCGAAATGTAATGACCGAATTTCAAGCGAATAAATTCGTGGGGAAAAGCTAGCTAGTCTATCATATTAGTCGGCTTGTACTTGTACCTGTCAATGGAATGATCCCACACGGCACTACAACTAAGTAGCCTGAGCGATCTGTAATACAATGCTTTCCAATACAGTTATCTACTTTTAGATACATTTTTGCGGTTCTCAATACACAAATCCTCGGTCTTGAATGTGTCAAAATACGGCCTTTTGGGTGACAGGCTAGCAACACATTCCAGCAAGAAGGGAATGCTGCAGTGGGAATGAGTATCGCCTTCGCGCGATCGTCTCTAATTGCCTTGAATATTTCGAGATCATTCTGTGAGTCTTTGAATGGCCGCAGAATGACAGAGCCAGAGCCGTAGTCGCGCCAGCATACCGCGGGAGGCATGTGCTAATGACAGCTCTACGTGCATCGCGCTCGCATGTTACTGTCAAATTCGCAACTTCTATTTATTGGGCCTATTTATATGGGCTTCAGAGAAGTGTAGACTTCCTTTTGGTTAAAGGTAAAGGCGGTAAAAGCCCTGGGGGCCTATTTTCGCGCTGTGAAACGTCGAAATCGACAAATTTTTTGTAGATATTTGGATGATTATTGAAAAAAATACTGCTGAACGAAATTTGAAATTTGAATATTTGATGATACAGTGTTGTAATTTATAACCAAGAATAGCATATAGTTTCAACGTGGTTCCTGCTGGAACACGACATAACTGAATTTTCCTCGTACAAAGTTGCGGGCAACACAATTGAGATTACTTAACACTACAACAATATTAGTTATCTAAAGTGCCAACGCGTGGTTCTTCATTTTTGTGGGAAACATAAAGCTTCCATTAGGTGGGCTGTCTGGGAATTTGCCACTAAAATTGTTTAAAATAAACATCTAACAACTCCTAAGTAAAACTACTAAACTCTGAAAGTACTTCAGTGCTGGCGAAATGTTGCTTTGTCGCTTCACAACACGATACTTCGTTTCGCCTGTCCGCAACAATATTACATGTTTATTCTAGGTTCGAGGAAACGGATGCTCGTCTTGTATTTAATTTGAGACAAACTAAGGCACACGGAGAGCAATGGTGGGCAGCCCGGGCGCTAATGGCTGGCTGGCGAAATAAAAATTACAAATTACCGCCCGAGCAAATATAGCGAACGACAACGGACGAGACGGCTATGTTTTATGAGCTATAAAAATACATATCTCATTATTTGTACGTGTTCAGTGCCTGCCGCGGAATTGTTCTCAGGTTCTCAGATGTGGATTACAGAGGGATTTAATGACGTGGAACGCACAACAAAGTTGGCCGGGGTAAGGGCGAGACGAATTGTGCATTCTACTAGCGACCGCCCGCGGCTCGCTTCGCCTCCAATATCCAATATAATTGTTGGAGAACTGGCTTTGTTCTGGATGCGATGGTGCCTCTTGGGAGAAAGTGATAGTGATAGCATCAGCGTATTTCCCTCTTATCTCGCCTGATAGAAAGTGCCGATAGGGAACCAGAGAATATTGAATTAATACAAATGCGAAACTGTTTGTTACATTTTCAATGTGTGACCGTTGAATCGATTTCCATGGTCGCTAGGATGGTGCCTATCTAGTTCAGACAGCCTCGTTATATTGGTTATATTGCCGAAAATACCCAAGATCTTTCGTTGGAGACCCTGAGACTGAGTTTCGGGAGCACCTCGTGATGGAATTTTTAGAGAACAAAAAACCATATCTATCGGCCTAATCTTTAACAAATGTTGTTAATATATTCGACTTTATTAAAGGATAAAGTGTTTTATTTTACATGTTTAGGTTTGCATATGGTTTGCATATTTACTAGCACGCGGGTCGACTTTTATAATTTCCCTTAACTGAAATAAGTAAACAATAATTTATTCCATAAATATAAACTAATTGATTTAATTTATTTTAAAAATTAGAAAATCTGTGTCTATATTCATCATCATCTGAGCGGTCAATCCCGGCTACAGCCAGGGTCCGCTTTCCTGCTTTGCTTTCTCCACTTTGCCCGATCTTCGGCATCCTCACGTCGTAAGCCGTTGGCTCTCGCGTTCGACTCGGCGATGTCAATCCATCGCTTCTTAGGTCTCCCGCGTCAAAATCTGCGTATATTTACAGGTTTCAATTCAATAACTTCAACTTTCCAAAGGACAAGTCCTGCAACTTAATTCTAGGGTCCGCTATAGTTTTCAACGTAATATATGCAGTTTTTGTAACTAATTTTAATGTAGCGCGGCAGTTTTTGTTGAGAACAACCAGCGCAGAACGGTGGGGGAGTGAAATAATATTTTACGACTATTCGTCTGAGGGCCTGTGGGGCTACTCTGCACCGCTGTAACCTCAGCGCTTTAGCTTAGGGATCATTCAGTCTCACTTGCTCGAATTCTGCAAGAGCGAACAGCGGTATATTATCGGTAGTCTCGGATTATAGACTAAGGAGTAAAACCTCTGCTTGATAGAAATATTATAATCCTGTTTCATCAGGATCTACAGCAGCCACCCAGAGAGCTGCTGAATTTTGATTGATTACCTCGTATTGAAACTTTACACAGAGCGTGCGAAAGATAACTTTGCTTGGAACTGAAAATGGAACTAAGTTTAACAGACAGCCATCAAGAACAACTCCTTGACAACTCCGAACAAAAACAATGGCCAGAACCTCATAACATACGAGCAGAGTTATTGTGCGCGAACTCTGCATCTACACATCGCTATCTAGATTAAATTGGCGAGATATAAATAATAAAACGAATATAAAAATAGAACCACGGACTAACTCATAAATTTGTCAAAATCTCAATGGCGAAGTGTGATGAGGTAGAGAGTGAAATGTAGATTTTAAACTTTCGTCCGTGAGCCTGTTTTGCGAGAAACGCATGCGCAGCCGCTGCGCGATATTAAATTTGGATCGGTAAAGTTCAATTTTTGAGTCCGTGAATGTTTTTAATAGATGGAGGGAATCATAAAGTTCCTGACTATAACCTACTTAGGAGGCTAAGTAGATAACAAGCAAGCGAATCACCCGGGTCATACCAGGTGTTGAGGCATGTCTTTGTTTCTGTCAAGACTTCCAAACTGGTTTACTGCGCAGAAAATGTAAACAAATATTTGAAATAAAATATTATTTTCTATAAAATTCTATGGAATGGACTACCTGTACCGGTGATCCCAACCCGTTCCGACATTGGAGCCAACGAGTCTACAATCTTCTCATACGCCGGCAACGGAATGGATTGTCCATGGGCGGCGGTAATCACTTACCATCAGGTGACATGCTTGCTCGTTGGCCTACATCCTAAATTAAAAAAAAAACTATGGTGTCTCGAGAAACGATCAGACAACTTGCCTGATGGTACCCATTCAACTAGAATAGGCTTGATAGTCCTACCACCGTTACATTCATAGAAATACAACACAATAAGGACTCCCGAAGCAAAATCCTGGGGCCCAACCGCCTAAAACGAATTGAAGTCAAACGCTATCGGACGATGCATGGCCATCTCATTCGGTTGCGGTGAGATGTGTGAGATAAACACATGAACAAAGGCAGCCTTATGAGTACAAGCGACCTCTTCAATAGGACTAGAATTAAACATAATGTTGACAGTAAATAGGTATCTTTATAAAATTATACTTCTCAAGTTAACGTTATTAAGTGCGACTACGCCGGAAATTATTAATTCACATCATGCTCATCGATGACATTCACTAACTAATTAAAATTACCGCTTACGTAGTCTTAAAATTATTACTTTGTAACGTAACTAATTAAGTATGCGACAAGTAGTTTATAATTTCACCCGTCCACCCCTGTGGTTAACTTAGTGGATTTGAAATGAAAAAACAATTAATAATTTCATTACACTACTTTCAATTAAAATTGAAATTAAAATTGGTACCTACCTACTTAGTTGTCTTGTAAAACACTATGTACAGTGGATACCTAAAGTTAGGGTTCCATAATACACAATATAGAAAACTATATTTTACACAACAGAGTTACCGTCATCACATTGCATTTTTGCGTATATATTTTGCGCCAAATTTTGCGCAATACCAATGGTATGCTCTTAAGGTACCAATGGTAAGTATGCCTAATAAAATATGTAATAGGAATTTCAAATTTACTCGCGTTTTATTTCTTACTGGAGGGGGAAATAAATATCAAAGTTGTAAAACTGAGCTTTATACTTTCGCGGTCCTAAAGGCCTAGCGAGGTCTGCAAGTTCTCAGCTTGGAGAACCAAGCAGCAACCATAAGGCCCTTTACTTAAATATTCCATTGTGTGCCACACGATAGCGAATGGTTGTTTACACGTAGCAGTTGGCGTGTGTTATATATTAGTAGTGAAGCACTAAACGAATGAAATTCAACTATAAAATATGAGTAATGGCTCACTATAACGCCTTGTGGAAATGAATGAAAACTGAGAGCCAGCTCGGCCGCGGAGCCTGGGAATGAACCGGTTTGGGTGGCGAACTATTTATCGATATTATTGTAAATCGTCTGGTCGTAAGGTAATACTTTGACTTTATAAGGAACTTTCTATATATACAGGGTGCGAAAGCGAGAATGAATCCACACAGTTAACATTTTACGTATAAAATACTAATTCTACAGGACTAAATACTTCCCATTACCAATCTATAGTAAAGCGACGCTATTAACTAATAAACTATGTTTAACCTGTTTTATGATTGACACGAAAAGAAGAAGAAGGGAAGCTTTCTTTCATCGTCATTTCAATGTATCCACTAACATGACACGTACTAAGTTACCACGAATCAGTACTTTAAAATGGGTGTACTTTGATATGCAAATATCACTCACTTTTTTCTGATAAGTGCTAAGGGAAGATGGCTGATTTACAGTATTGCCCCTTGTCAGGGTTATTACATGTATGGCGTGCTTTGTTCGCATGAAAATAACACTAGATTCATAGAGAAAAGTGAGTGATCAATGTAGCCCCAGGACAAAGTATCCCGTTTTACCAATACGCAATTATTTTCAAGACACAAGGCAATTTATCGGCGAAAATGCTAGTGACCTTATGAATTGTAGGCATTCTAAATTTATGTGTGCAAGCTTCGGCTACCAAGTAATGGTTTCAGCACGGTTCCTAGCGGCGCATTCCCGGCTTTCAAGCATTTCGAGCGATTTAGCCCGCGGCAAACGAGTCGCGATTCGCACTCGGCATTTAGGTAATGTATTTATATCCGCCAAATCAATTACCGCCATAATTCAGACCTAATGCTATTTCAGTTGCAACTAGATGGTAATTTATGTATCTTTTCATGGGAATATGCTGTTTTGTGGCCTATAAATTGCGAGCTTATGCCTTATTTATTAGTTAGCGACTAGCGGCAGAGTGTAATGAGGAATGCATCACGCTGTATATTGAATTCAGGAGACTAATCCTGGAGATATCTTTTCTGGTTTCCGAACGAGGGTTTGAGTAATGTGTTTATTATAGTTGCTATCTACATATCTATCGATGGTTACAGGTAAAGAATTATGCGACGTGTGCAGGTACGAGTACCAATGTAGTGATTTTAATACGTATATTCAACAGGTATTTTAGCAAAAATTACACTTTGAATCTAAATATATTGAAAACGTAAAACTTTAAAGTTTTTATAATAGGTACAAACGAATATATTAGAAAGAAAGGACTGTGGCATCTAACGTGATAAATAACATTCGAACATCATAAATATAGTTTAAATAGGTGACTGATAATCATATATCAATCAAATAATATTTACAAAATTAAAACTAGTTTCCTACTAAAAACGTACTTCCAACGTAAAACTTAGTCTTAAAACGATATTTAGATACTCTAATTTCAAAATACCTTTCTAACGTCAACCGACAATGGAATATGAGCGAAAAAAATTATATCCCCCGTTTTACGTGTAGGGGAGGTACCCCAAATAAGAATACTTTTAAAATATTTTATTCTACAACTTTGTCGGCGTTTCTCAATTTTAGCTTTTTAGTAATAATCGTTTTTAAGATAAGCCGCGGACAGACCGACTTACATGTCGAAGCTATAAGGGTTCCTTGGTTTACTACGGACCCCTAAAAATACGTTTCTATCTCACCTTGCACTTCATGGCCAAAACCAGCTGGTACCGGTGAGCAGTCAACGCGTCCTTATACGACCCCTGGCTGAAGTACGCTGCCCCAAGGTTTCCGTGGGCGCGGCACTCGCCCGCCGTGTCTCCCAAGGACTTCGCCACAGCCAGGTCTTGCTGCATGTAGTTGATGGCTGCGTCGAGCTGGCTGAGCGCCCAGTGGGCGGAGGACAGTGCGCTGAATACTGAGCCCCTGGAAAGAAGGAATAAGTTAGGGCTGGTATTGGTTTTGTACGTATTTTGCTTGAAATTGCACGAAACTTCTCATGCATGAATGAAATATAGAAGTAATAACAGAAGTTATTTCCCCCGCTTTTGTATCCCCATCGACAGATTTTAAATTTTTAAAGAAAACTGTTACAGCTGCAATAAAAGAATGCATGAGCGGTCAGTCCCGGCTTCTGCTAGGGTCCGCTTTCCTATTATTTCTTCTCCATTTCGCCCGGCCTTCGGCATACTCGCATCTTAAACCATCTATCGCTTTATAGCTCAATGTTCGCTAAATGAGTCTATATACATATAAAGTTGTCAATAATTTGTGTAACTAACTTCTTCAGAGTAGCAGTTAGTTACAAACTTAAAGCGTAGGCTCTTCACGTTGAAAAACCACATATATCGCATCTGTTACAACACAAGCAACCGTTACATTTCGGTGGTACAACGGAGAAAGCTGCCGATAAATTATAATTAGTTCGAAAAACAGATGAACATTCGTAGCATCCGGTCCGGCTTATTAGTGAGGCTTAAGTCAGATTTGATATTGACCTATGGGAAACCAAATTGATATTCAGGTTACCATCAGCACACCGCAGACGCAATCCATGTTACGTCCAGTTTAGCAAGTAAAAATTCAATACAAAAATGTAAATATGACTGACATCATACAATAATTCGATTATTGAAAAACTCAAAGAAAAATAATAACACCGAAATGAAACTAAAAAAAAAAACAAAAACAGAACAAAGACAATAAAATAATAACAAAAGAAACTGAGAGTTCAAACATTTAGAAAACATGAAAAATTTGTAAGTTAACCTATAAAATATTAGAAGATGAAAAATATAACATCAAAAAACCATTTTTCTCTTAAATCAATATTTTTATCGAGCGCAGTCTGACAACGGCCGAGTAAATAGCTCGTGTGAAGTCGATTAAAATAATCCGTGAGATAAAATATTTTAATTTGTGGCGAGCTAATGAATCACTGGCGAGGTGTAATTTGACAACAACCTTCACACCGGCGGGACTGGTGGTGTATTCTGTTATCGGTGTGGGTATCTATCGATTTGAGATTGAATATATAGCCGTTTCCTTTTTTTAATGTTATACAGCAGACTGGCAAGCGGGCCACCTGATGGAAAGTGGTCATCGCCACCTATGGTCATCAGCTACACCAGGGTAGTTACCAATGCGACCTCAAAGAGACCTCTAATATACCTCTTGTACGATCACTTGAATTTATTTTATACATTGTTATAACTTACAAAGGTAGCTAGTTCCTCGTATGTTGCACGATATTCGAGACATGCATTTTATGGACGTACTTAAAGCTACCGCATGATAGTAGTAATTTCCGGGATTTTTAGTACAATGTCACTAGATGTAGTCTAGCTTAGGTATAGTAGTAACACAAAGAAAGTTACACAGATTACTCCCATAAATATTCACAAGTACTTAGTATACAGAAATAAGAATCTGTGAAAAAATCTTACCCGTTTGAAATATTACAAGCCCCAATATCGACGTATAAAATATCTCTAGCAAATTAACGAAGAACGGGCCACAATAAACCATTTCGGTTGCCCCCATTACTTTAATTATTCATCGTTTGTCAACCCAATCTTATCTCGATCAAGTTTCTATCTGAGCGTGCCGTCTCGGGCTTCCAGAATACTACCGCGCGGTCCCGGGTTCGATCCATCATGGATAGATAAGGATCTCGTGGAGGTGTGGGTTTCGTCACCAGGTTCGATTCCCGGCACCGACAACTGGTCGTTTACGACCTTGGGGTGGTTGTGTGGTCGTTTTTTAACTCGCTCCAAGGTACGGAACGAGACAGGTTTTTCTAGCCTCAAAAATTTGTCAGTACAGAAATAATAAACTTTTTACCTAATATTCGTGGAAACTTTCATCGTTATCCTTATTATCGATCCTTATCAACTCGGTCTTTTGACCTTATGATCTATACTAATATTATAAAAGTATACTTACTTAATTTTTATAAATTTGTATTACTAACATAGTGGTATAAGATAATATTGATACTAACATTTTGGATTACATAATCATCTGATAAATAAATATATTGAATTGAATTGAATTGAATAAAGATTTGATTGTTTGTCGGTTTATTTGTTTGTTTGTAATGGATAAAGAAAAGATCTACTGAAATTATTTTAAAAATTCTTGACGTAACTGACGGTTATGAACGTGGCTCAGACGCGGTTCGATTCCCGGTACCGACAACTAGAGGTGACAACGACCGATGTAGAGATTTGGCCGCCAACGGATAAATGGATAGACCGAAATACAGGCAGTTCAATCAACGTCTTCGAGGTATAAGGCGAGCAATAGAGCCATTAGGTTCATGTGCTATACCAGCTTTTGCCCGTGCCTTTGTCCGCGTAGAATTACCGAATTCCGTATAAATAATCGAATAAATAATATAATAATCGTGGACAAATTCACACAGCGCCATCTAGCCTGAAAGTAAGCAAAGCTTGTGTTATGAGTGCTAGATAACTGATAAACTACTTATATACTTTTAAATACATACTTATTATACATAGAACACCCAGACCCGTAACAGAAATTAAAATTCATCATTTCAATTTTTCAATTTCTACCCGGCCGGGAATCGAACCCGGGACCTCTTGCGTGGCAGACCGGCATGTTGACCACTGAATCACTCAGGTCGTCAACATTCCACACTCGATTCCGCGAGCACCACAATCAATTTCGGGATTCTAGCATACCTATTTGCTATTCTGGCAATGGTCCATGGCAAATTTGGCAACAATATAGCTCATTAGCTATATTGCTGCCAAATTTCATCAAAATCCGTTTTGTAGTTCTTGCGTGAAGGAGTAACAAACATCCATTGTACTACATTCATCCTTACAAAATTTGCATTTATAATGTTAGTAGGTTTTGCTTGCATGCAGTTCTAAGGACTTCTTTGAATATATTTAGATAGGTTATAGTTTAGGAGTTTCAATACGTCTCGCCTGCATATTTTTTTCTTTCGAATTTATTATTTTGAAAAGTAACTCTGTTTTATCACCTTACAGTTTCGGGAGCCGATTGGCACCCCGTGACATATCCTATATTTTTACTTTTTTTTTGTGTAATAAATTGGAAAACACAGTATCGTCATATGTATATGTATAAACTGGTTATGTAAAAGAAATGTCTTCAAGTTATTTTAAACATCCAAAACGAGTATTCAATACCATTATGCACTATAAATTCTTTGAAAACGTTCCCGAGATAAACTTAAAACTGACTTCACATTAACCGTGGCATAAATTGTAACAAACGGACTTTTACTGCTAACATTTAGTTAAAACTGTGAATGTTATCAATGCTTGCTTACATAGGTACTCAGCTATAAACTTAGGATAAATCTATAAAACGCAGCAAGAGTGCTTGGGAACACCCAAGAGACAGGATTCCACTGGTGTGGCAGGTTTCTCTATATTCATCTATAGCTTTTGACGATCTGAGTGGTTCAGTTGGTCAACATGCGTCTGCCACGCGTAGGTCCCGGGTTCGATTCCAGGTAGGGCAGATATTTAAATTTTGAATTTTAATTTCTGTGACGGGTGTGGGTGTTATAACAATGTTTAATAAGTACGAGTATGTATTCAAAAATATATAAGTTGTATCAGGTTTCTGGCACCCATAACACATGCTTTGCTTACTTTGGGGCTAGAAGGCTCTGTGTGAATTGTCCAAGCATATTTATTTTTCTTTGTCTATAAACATGTCCATACTATTTTTCGTGTCAACAAAAACGAAACACAAATAAACATACGCAATCAAATAGTTTCACTTCAATAATATGTGTTTATTATGGATTATAAGGATATATGGAGGAATAAACGTGGAAGTCGTGGGAGAACGTCATTGTTCGGAATTCAACATAGTAGTTCAAAAAAGATGAATAAATCATAATTTCCACAATAGTCTGAGTCATTCCTCAGGTATGAAAAAGAATGTAATGGAAACCGAAAGGACTGGAACTCATTAACTGCTTCGATTAATTAAGGAAATAATCAGGGCTATGTGGGTTCAAAATGCGACTAAAAGCTGTTTATGACTTTAATTACCACCACTAACTACCTTGTAACTGGAGCTTTGTTAGCTATTTGGTGTGGTAGCACCTTGATTAGGTAGAGACAGTGATTGAAAGGGATATTTAATGTCCTACTCAACAAAGAAATGTTGCCTTTTTGACTTTTTTTACATTGATGTAGTGGCTCCGCCACCGGTAATCATCATCATCATCAACTTGGCGTTATGTCCCGGTTGCGCCCCCGCGCCGCACGCGAGGGCCCAGGGTCCGTCTTCCTGCTACTCCTGGATGACCTCGCTCGGTCTTCGTCATCCTTGGTAGAGAGCTTATTGATTCGTGGTTCGGCCTCCAGTACTTGATCAAAAGCGTTTGTTGCACCAGTGATAGATACCACCAGAGAGGAGAGCCAGGATGGATACTATCGAGTACCAAGTATATAGTATATCCCTCTACCTGGATGAGCTCGCTTAACTTCCCTTTGTTTTCCGTTAGATTTTTGACTTTTGAAAAGAGATTAATTAACGTAATCCTAATTCAATAAATACTTTTTCATATCCAAGCTCCTAACTCTACAAAACGAAGCTCCAAAAGAGAAAAAGACAATACAGTTGAATACGCCATCGTATTTGTCTTTTCTTCAGAATGGTTTCCCTATTGGCGGCATGTTGGAAGAATAAGAAAATGGAATTCTTACGTCAGATTGCAGAATCTGTGTTCAAAAACCTTCAAATGCTGAAAGAAGTGTAAGAATTACTTGTCTTTGTAGCTCAGGCTAGCTGTATGATTTAGACTCGTGAAATTTCAGTATGTGACTTTCAGTAAGGTGAAATACGCATTAGCATTTGTCGGAAGTCACTTTTTCAAGTACAGACAACAATATTCAACATCGTGGCAGCACACGCGTCATTAAAAAACAAATGACAGGGGACGGGTCCTCCAACGTTCGCGTTCAATTGTTTTTTAATTTTCTATTGAAACGTAGGTTTTTTAGTTGTCCACAGCTAAACCTTGGCTAGGTGTCAGGTTAATTCGAGTTTGTATGTGACGTTATATCCGGTCTTGTAATGGAGTGTCGATTTATGAGCAAATAAATTCTCTCGCCTCAGAAAGAGGGATCGTTCCGTAGGATTGTTAGGAAACACGCTTTGTCGCGGTTGGGATTTAATTTGTTTGAGTTTGAGATTGTCTGCGGTGCCAATGTGGATTGAAATGACTTCGTGGATTTTGTGTGAATTCGCTGGAGACGAGGTTTTTCATATTGTAATTTCAGTTAGTGTCTTTTTATTAAATATGTCGATAATTCGAAGAAGTTATCCGTCAAATGATTCGTTATGGATTATTCAGGTTTGGTAATGAACTACCAAACCTGAAACACAATTTCCGATTGACGGCTACATTTGACGCAGAAATCTAAGAATATTGGAATATTTTTGCGGCTTTTCAATAGAAATATGAAACTCCTTACTTAAATACCAACATTTTTATTAATAAATTACAGAGTACACTGCACACTCATACCCCGCGTCTCATACCCTTTATTTTCCGCCACACGACTCCAGTCGCGGCGTATATATAAATCAAAACGTCGAATTCCTGCAGATAACAGTTCGCCTTAAGTGCCACGGGTATAAATTACCCTACTGTCATCGGTAACACAGTGGTGATTAAAAATAATAATGATGCACGTAGCGAGCCCTAAGGGCGTCTGCGAAGACCGCATACGATCTCTCCCAGCGATACAGCGATACAGCAATACACAACAGCGATGCGCAACGTATCGCAGTTGTATACGCAACGTATGATATCTGCTAAAAGCTAAAAGCAATGCTGCGAATTCTAAGTGTGAATTCGTACCTAGTCTTTAGGAAGCCGTAAGCGGTTTGCGATCTTCGGATGGTGGATGTTGGAATTGTTTGTTTGATCACGGATTTTTAATTTAGTTTATTTTATTAGCTTAAGCGGGTAAGGTTGTTCAGGGGGCGGATTCGCGTGCAGTCATCAATGTATAGATTGGTTCACAAACTAATAATTCAAAGGCAGTTTATTCAACGTACGCAGTACGGAGACGTTTCTTCCTTCCAATTGATTTAGGTACCGATTAACTGAATTCAAAACTATTTTTCAGAAATAAATATTTTTTTCTTCTAGCTAACGCTAGGGTTTAGACATGCTTTCGTTTATGCTATGTATCTCCGCTCAGAGCCATCTCAATCCACTTCGATCAAGCTTTTGATAAGTACCTATATAACTTTTATTAGTCAGAAATAAATGAAATATGTTTATAGTCGATTCGATAATTCCTAAGACTATCAATCAAACAAACAGGTACCTACATACAATTAAGTAGAAAAGTTAATATTTACACCTACACTACGTACTCCAAAAGAAACATCAACAAAAAACAATTATAATTAAGATGAAACTAAGCATCCACATATCCGCTAAGCATATTCATCAATACCCCATTTGACTGTACTTAGCCCAAATCAAGGAGCTGAAGAGCGCAGCGCGTCGAAAAATGCGCGCCATACTTCAAAGATTCGTCCCAGTCCGAGCTCATGGCCCTTAATGAGAATGCCGCGAACTCATTTGTCTTCATCCTATTAATGGGTCGAGTGAAGGCGGTTTCACGTGAATTATGGCGTTAAGTGTCCCGATAAAGGATGGGAATGAAAGGCAAAGGCGTCCGCGAGTCTCGCTTGCCTTCAAGACAGCGATAACCGAGTTGACGACTGTATTGAGTGTCGAAATTCGGTATGTCGCGGGATTAAGCGTTCTTGGTTGGTACGTAAGTGTTTGTGTTGCGGTTTTACTTGTATATTATAGTAAAATACTATGGTATGTATACCTATATATGTACTGATACACAGATTAAGCTCACGCCTCTGTCCCACAGGTGGGGTAGGCAGAGACTATGGACCGCCACTTTGCTCTGTCCTGATACAACTCCCTAGTCTTCATACATCTCCTTTTAGTCTTGCCACTTCGGACCGCAGCTTTATAAACTCCATGCAGCCCTATCTAGCCCTAAAGAAACTAAAAAAGGTATCATTTAAATTCATTTTACGACGGTATCATTTAAATTCACTTACGACGTGATGGGTCAGGATGCCGAAAACCAAGCGAAGCGAAATAGCAGAAAAGCGGACCTTGGTGAAATTGACGGCTCGAATGATGATGATGAAACGTTTGATATACCTATAGGTATTCTTATTGAGTCGATAGACTTAACTACCCCCTGCCACTTTGTTCGCCCAGTATTCGGCGACGCATACAAGGACGCATTTGGACTGGCCTCGAACAAGTCCTCCATTGTGCAAGTTTTAGGACACACTGGGCATGAAACGAGGTGATCCATGGTTTGCGGAGATACGCCACAGTCGCAGTGAGAATTTTCCGTTACATCTCTCCACTTGAGAAGATTCTCTTTGCTTCGACCCACCTAGGCCTTCCAGGTAGGCCACGGAGGTTTGTTTCCTACTTAACGGTACTAATGTAGTTCACACAAATACTTTTCCAATAACTTACCGTAACTTGAGTGAACAGGAACCTATCCTCAGAGCCGCTTCGAGTACGGTGACCGCCGCCTGGTACTGGCCTGCCGCCAGCAACTCCTGCCCTACCACCTGCAACAACGGACTATGATTAGGAAACGGGGAATGATTGACAGAGGAAACTAAAATGCAATTAGAAAGCTCATGCGGGGGGGGGGGGGTTCTTTTTAAAAGTAATCAAGTCGTATCGAAGTGAAGTGTGATCGTTAACATGAATATCATCATTAATCCTTATCAACTGTATTAAACGTATGGGAGGGAGCGTTTTTGACATTTCATTGATTTTAGGAGGTTATTTATAAGTACTGTTTTCCTCATTACACGTCATCTTGATATCTCTTATCAACATCATCATCATTTTAGCGGTCAATCCCGGCTTCTACCAGGATCTGCTTCCTGCTGTTTCTTCTCCACTTCGCCCGGTCTTCGGTATCCTCAAGTCGTAAGCTGTTGGCTCTCACATCCGACTCGACAATGTCAACCCATCACTTCTTGGGCATCCCGCGGGACTTTTTTCATAATAGTCGCAGGTTTAGATACCTACTTCTCAGCCCCTTGAGCATGACAGGGATTTTAGCCATTTAGGGAGCTAGGCATTTGGCACAAGCTGCAGAATATGGGACTAGACATTGGAGCGGATGTCACCGGACTCGCCGAGCTTGGATCCCAGGTGTAGGTACTTGAATTGCTATGATATTTTGTAGGTTCATCCCCTGGGCACATTTAACGATAAGTTTAACCTGTATATAGGACAGATCATTGTCCACTGCTGAACATAGGTCTCTCGGAACCGAGCCGAGAATACCACAAGGTTCGCCTTTATGCGTCGTCTCTCTGGATTCAAACCCAGGACATCCCGCTGGACCGTCGTGTTGTCACAACAGAAGTAAGTAAAGCCAGGAATATGTAAGGTCTATCAAAAGTGTCAAGGGGGAGCTACTGTTGTGGTAACTTGTTGTGGCCAGTGTAAGAAATGAGTTCTAAAAAATCCGCAATATGGCAGCACTTCCTGGTCACGCTTTAAAAAGAAATTTCACCGTTAGGTACCAAACAGATTGTTATTAATGACCATTATTTTGAAAACAATCTCAAAGCGGTGGAGTTACGCGCGTTTAACGACTTTGAGATATTGGGCCGCAGTGAACGCAGTAAACAAATTCACCCAAATGCGAGTTTGAGTATCATGCGAGCCACAAAAAGCGCGACGAATCTTTAAGGGACCATTAGCGCCGTCATTACCGGCGGTAGTTGTAAATGTGAAACGGGTACAGGTGCTCTTATCTCCGGCGCAATGCGTGGTCCGGGGAACACCCACTGAGATAGGTGGACCGGCCTGCGTAGTAGATACAACGAGTCAACTCTAGCTATTCTTTACATTTGCGATGATGTGAGTGACGCGAGTTCGAAGACGAGGAAAGAAAACCTCGAAAATGTGCTCCAGATCTATGTCTGAATTGACGTTTGACGATGAGTGCAAATGTTACCCTCGCTGGCGAGGCCTCCGCTGAATCTTTAAATATTTGTTTTAGTTTGTTCGGCGCAGCGAACACCTGTCCGGTGTCAGAAAAGTGCATTTTTGAACCATTGAAATATGTTTTATGTTTGAGATATGTTGTTGTGTGTGTTAATATTTATTCATTATCACAGATTTTAGTGGCAAATGAACAGCCAGATCTACCATACTACATACAATACACCATAAGTACTTACAATCTAATTCATTAGGTAACACAATTTCTCAAACTTAAGTTACCTAATTTGAAACCTAAACTGCACGAGAACACGCCGATGCGAGCCGAGCCACAGCCGAGCAAGTAAACACCGCTGCCGGCCATCGAGAAGTCAGAACAAACATTCGAGATCGATCTATTTCACTCGACCAAGTAAAAAGAGTAAAAAAAGCATTAAAGGATCTCCAGGGCCCTAACGACGGCCATTTTGCGGTAGCCGCCCGTCGCATGCGCTGTCTGCCGATCAACTGTCGCGCAGATTGTATGTAAATTTAGAGTATTTATGGCGCTTTGATCGCCGCCCTCGGCGGGCGGGGCGAGCGAGCCGGACTACGAAGCGCTTGGGGCTAAATTTTGCACCAATGATTTTGATGTGCTGCGTCATTAACAGCCTGTAAGTTCTGTAACAGGGCTCTGCTGGACTTGGGAGTCCTAAACGGTCGAGGATTTGCTATTATAGATGTTACCGATTAACCTACATAGGGCAGTAGAGGATAGCAGTATGGAAAAAACAAAGAAAATGATGCTTTTTAGATTAGTAAACAGGCATGTGGCCTAGTGGCCGTCCTTGGCTTGAAGGCCACGTTATTCTCTAGTCTAGAATAAACAAGGCGAGTCTCAGAGGCAGATCTGTTAAGACTCCGCTAGAAGGTTAAGTATTGTCATGGACACATTGGATGTGCCAAGTGTGGACATTTCAACATTACCAACTCTCGAAAAATATGCTTCAACATCAATTTTCTGAAAAACAATAAAGGTTTAAGCTTCAAAATTTCTTTACGTACAAGTATGTCTTGATATAAGTACAGAAATCAGATAGGCGTAGCAAGTAGCTAAAAATAATCCAAGCAGCGTAAAAATTTCGTGTTCTACTCGTGCGAACAATTAGCATATTAAACAATAGCTTCTTATCTCATCGTGTTTATTACGATTAAATCATTACATAAAAGCTGTGATCCGTTGCGCTTTCTCCCATAGAAATTTCGTGGTGCATTGTCAATCCCATTGTTCTGCTAAAGCGCCGAAAAATGTTTGCGACGTCGAATGTCCGCGGAATGTATGCAAAAGGCCGGCTCATGCCAGCTCGGTGCAGGATGGAGATTTCAGACAGTTTCTGATGTATCCACGGGATTCGCGGTCTCGCTATGTGGTAGGCTATTATGGGAATGGAATGCGATGTTTTTTCGAATTTATTGAACAGCACAAAACTGTCAACCTATTTAAGGTACTTACTTAGGGTGCTGTAGGGTACGCGAATATGTACTTAAAGGTTTTTTATACCCGAGGGAGGCAAACGGCCAAATGAGATGCTGATGGAAAGTGACTCCGCTGGCCGTAGTGGGGTGTCTACACCTGTTTGTTGCTACATCCGGGGAGTCGCGAAACGGGGGTAAGTTAGGTACTACAATAGAGAAAAAACTGGTAAGTACTAATATCTACTTATTGTTGTGGAGCTACTGAAATACTATCATCATATCAGCCAGAAGACGCCCACTGCTGGGCATAGGCCTCCCCCAGAGATCTCCACAAAGACCGGTCCTGTGCTTTCCGCATCCAGCTGGTACCTGCGATCCTTACCAGGTCGTCGGTCCACCTTGTAGGAGGCCTACCCACGCTGCGTCTACCGGTACGTGGTCGCCACTCGAGAACTTTACTGCCCCATCGGCCATCTGTTCTTCGAGCTATGTGCCCTGCCCACTGCCACTTCAGTCTGGCAATCCTTAGAGCTATGTCGGTGACCTTGGTTCGCTTGCGGATCTCCTCATTTCTGACTCGATCGCGCAAAGAAACTCCGAGCATATATATCTATATAATATAGAAATACTATCGGTCGGCGGTAAATATCGCCGACACGTGCGACAGAGTCGACGGTCTACGAAGCCGAACTAGCAGATGTGCATTACTTATTTGTAAATAATGTATTATTTTCAATACAAAGTGGTATACTTTGTATTGAAACAGTCGACAAAAGCAAGACCGATCGATAACCTCTCGATTTAAATACATTCTGCGGCGAAATCGTTAAATCGCCAACGACATTACCTTCGTACAGTATTTTCGAAGTTTTGTCGAAATGTTTTTGCGAAAAAAAGAACCGCACGCTGATACATGAGTGGCGTGTCTCTTAAAGTGGTTTCGCTTTGTTTGTTTGGGTTTGAGTGGAGGTGACTGACAAGCCATACGTTTCCGGGCTTAATGGCGGCTGGCGGTCGGCGTCGGGTTGCGCAGGCGCAGGGTTCGGGCTCGCTGCCGGCGCTGTCGGAAATCAGATCGCTAGCAGATATAGCACGCGGTGGAACTACTATGTTGAAAACTGACTTTAAATGAAAATTTTTAACCTCAATACAAAAGACGTTTGACATGAAGGGGGCACCAACTTTGATGCGGTTTTCTTCGTTTAAAAACGTTTATTCGAGATGGTTCCTAGCCTTGTTTCTGGTTAAAACCAGGTTCAAACTCTTGTTACATACAAGAGTTTGAACTTAAAGTTCAGATTTCAACTTGACCTAGTCTTTATTATTGGCGCTGGCTGTGTGAATTTGATCAAGCATAATCATTAGGTATAATATAATAATTATATTTTATTTTATTTTATATTTTATATTTATTTGGAAACAAACAGCATGTATGACAATAAATTAATAACTAAGTCAATAGCTAATACGCCAATGATATGTTTTCACATTTAACAAATTATTAATGCAGAAGTGAGCCTATCCGTCGGCAATGTAAGATAATATATTGTATCTATCTCTACAGACCTTCACAAGTAGGGTTATTCTAGGTAAAGACACAGTTATGGAATCCTACTACATTTAATAAATCTTGCACAACTGAACTCTGCAAATCACGAGTACGTACAAAGCATACGCCCGTAACAAGACAAGACAGCAACAAAATGCAGAACGCAGTTGGTCCCAGGCATTTTATTAAATACCACACTCGGCTCGCCGCAGCTTGAATAAATAAGTTTAAATAAGCTTAATAAGTTTAAGTTCGATCGCTCGACAACGGTGCCCGGTTCACACAATATATTAAGGCTGTAACTGCCTATTTACTTTGCCTTTTCGGGGGAATAACGACGGTTTGTTCGCTACACTTGAATAACGCGGCTGTGGTATCAATGGCCCCTAAGTTCCAATGAAGGCAAGCTATTAAGAAATTAAATATTACTCGCTTAAGGAATTCAGGTAGCACCGCTGCTGGTGGGAAATGGCTATAGTTTAGTTCATTGTTGCGCGTTTTTGTCTAGTGTGTTGTGGTAGCGTAGAACTGTAAAATTGAATAAGCGATTGCTTTTACTTGGAGTATTATAGCTACGATGAAACGTTTTCTGTGGAACGTGATTTCAATGGCAAATATATTTTCTTAGAAATTTCTAATGTTCAACGGCACATCATCATCATTATCTTGGCGTTAATGTCTTGTGCTGGCGCTCACGAGGGCCCGGGGTTCGCTTTAACCCAGCTATGATATAGGATTTGGCAGATCAGGTAATTACCTGATGCCAGGGGAACCTGACCAGATTGAATCATGGTTATACATTCAGTCGATTAAATGTGCGGGTTTCATAACGTTGTTTTCCCTCACCGTAAGAGCATCGGTTAGTATTCAAGTAATGTACATAACTCAGAAAAGAGTCATTGGTACATGGCCGCAGTGAGATTCGAACCCGGTACCTCACGCTTACGAGTTGGATACCTTAACCACTCGGCCACCGACGCTCCACGAGCAACGGCACATACCTACTCGTACATTTATCTCTATAAAAAAACTTACCGAGATCAGAACAAAAGGCGACTGGTCCAGCTTCATCGCCTCCAGCTGTCTGAAGGTCGGCTCCAAGGTGGGTCTGAGTGGGGACTTCAGCGATGCCTCGACCAGGGCAGCTAGGAGTTGCCGGGAAGACGGCTCCACGCCCAGACCAGAGCTGAAGGCAGCCAGTGCTTCGCCGTGACGCGCGAGGCATTGTAAGGCCACTCCTGCATATAATCAAACAAGGTTAAAGATATATTTTTATATCATACGGTAGACGAACAGGAAAGTGGCCATCGCCGCCAACAACACCAGGAGTACGCGCCAACAACACGGCGCTTCTTGGGCCGGCCTCTCTTTCAGGTTATATCATTAGGTAGAAGGTTATAAAGAAAACAGTCGAATCGAATAAACCTATCTAGACTAGCGGAATAGCGTTAACAGTAACAGTATAATGGTAGTCGACTGAGTGAAAGTGATACGTGGTTGAGACAATAATGAAATAGAAAAAAGTATAACGCAGTCTCGCACGCAACGCACATAAGACATGAAGGTATAATGCATGTAATGAAGCGAAATAACAACGTTGTCGGTGGATTTATTGCGGAAAATTGAGCGAAAACAAACGTCATTAGTGGTTGTGCTTTTGTAGACATGTGTCCGTTGGAATACAGAAATACGGTATGATATGGCAGTTTGATCATATCTGAGACGCGTGCTAGTGTCTCTTCCCATGTTTTTACTGTTATCTAACGCTCTTTTCTTGTGGTATAGAAATAACTCACTCAGCTGGAATTTTTACCATCAGGCGACAATTTTTCTGATATTAAAAAACTTTTGCAAAAAAATACCATCACGGGGACGTAAACTGTTCAACCTGTAGAGCTCGTCTAAGCTGAAATGACGCGCCCCACTATCGCATTAACGCACACAAGCAAATTTAAAATATGGACGCAATACATATACAAATGCCGGTGTAATTGGTCATTCAGTTGCTGGTGAGACTCAAACGTAGGAGCACGCGTCGTTCGATTGGAGCAGTCGACGCTCCCACACAGATGAAATGTCGTTATTAATATTTGCACTCACACATCGAAATTAACTAATTAAGTAGTGGGGCGCGTCATTTTAGCTTAGACAAGCTTTACTTGGTCAACCTTGCTTCGCCATCGGTATTAGGAGGCACACTTAGCGAGTGGCGAGCTCGTTGCGGTACTTAAGTTCGACTAGCCTCAAAGTACGAAACGGTCACCCATCCAGCTCCTGGACATTGCGAGCATTGCTTAACTTTGGTTATCGGTCTCGCAAGCACGTAAGTGCCGCCCTCAAGAAATCCACAAAATCTCGTATTAATATATAAAATTCGCCGACCGAACTTGAAAACTCGAAAAGGAGTAAAACCATAGAAGAAATTATCGCACACTAGAGGTATATTACCTTATATTCATGCTTGCTGATTTGAGATAGCTATCTGATACTCGAAGACTATTCGGATTTTTGACTCTTAATCCGTTTAGCACGAGCTATACTCTACTCTACTACTATATTGTAGTTTAACTATAAGGTAGTATAACTGTACCTTGCCGATAGTAAGCCTTTGGCCAGTTTGGGCAGAGCTCCCTCGCCCGCGACGCGTCCTGCAGCGCAGCCGCGAACTGTCCCTGCTTCAGCCTCGCTGCCGACCTATGAAAGTAAGGATGAGTATGAGGATAGCAAGTGCATAATATGGAGGAGGCTTGACTAATAAATGTTACACATCAAAAACGAAGACTTGCGGTCGAAATGATAATCATAATATAGATGTAAAATGAGTCTTGTCTAGTTTAAATCAAATTGTCAAAGTGTCAAAATCTTATTGCTATCTTATTATTATTGTATTGCTTAAAATCTGTCATCTCCCTCTTTTGACTCTGGATGGGCTTAAAACCAGCTCATGATGCGGCTATAACAATTCCACTACTGTGCAAGATGTTAAAAAATCATATGTATGTAAACTCACTCTCATGCGACGTGTGTGGTATGAATGATTATATATTTGTATTTGATCTCTGTTTAATTTCTGTCTGTGTATATGTATCGATGGCGATGCTTTCTAGATTGCGTTTCAAAACAGAAAACCCGTGGTAGTTCTTTAAATATGACAAAGTACAGATAGACTTTTAGATTCACAGGTCCACTGTGTCCACTGCACGAAATTGTCCAAACAGAGACAACAGCGAGCGCCTCTAAAACCGAGTCTATGTATGAACCGCCTTAACTTGACAGACAACCGCACTGCCACGTTTCAATGGAAAGTGAAATGGCTAAGCTTTTATGCTCAGACGCACAGAAGAGGCAGGTCCATACAGATTAGCATAAGGAGAGAAGTTAATATTTACTACAAAAACAGCAATAACTCTCACCGATTACTATACAGGATGTGGTTAGCCGGGTCCAGCGTCAGGGCGTCGGTGTACAGCGCCACGGCGGTAGCGAAGTCCCCGGCCTGGCACGCCGCGTTCGACGCCCGCACCTTCTCCACGAAGAGCGCCCGCGAGGCAGCGCCGAGGGACGCCGAGCCGGTTGGCTCCACCTGGGAAAGGTAAGTGGGTCAGATAGGATTTTTTATGTCAAGCAGGGGTGAGGGAAAACATCGTGATAAAAACTGCACATTCAAGCGACTGAATATCCAACCATGATCCAACCTGGTCAGGTTTCCTAGGTAGTAGGGTCACGGAGGTCAGATGGCAGTCGCTCCACTGTGTACCTGATCTGACAAATCCTGGATCATGGTCAAGGCGGACCCCGGGCTCTCGTGCCCGTATAATAGGGACATTAACGTAAAAATAATTATTTTATATATGGATTGGCTATGAGGCAATCTTGTAAAGACTCTTAGGAGTCGATGGATGAACGCAGTAGGAAGCCAGATGTGGAAAGCTTGGCAGAGGGCCTTCCATCAGTAGAACTAATATGGTCATTATGGGGGTGATTAAAAGTCTTCATAGAGAGACAGAAAGGGGAGGTAAATGCTTTGATTATAATAAATAATAGTAAAATTTTACTCAATAAAAATAAATAAACTAAAATAAGTATTAACACTTAGTTTTCAAAGATAAACTATGGGTTATTATTTTAAACATTGTTATACTTTATAATGACTGAAATAAACGGTTTATTATGATTATTTACTTTAAGAGAGGATGACTAGTGCTTATTATGATGAGGGAAAATAAAGGGAAGGACTCCCGGTAGGCATTATTACACCCACTAACTACGTTTTAGTTGCCAATCCATGGTAAAAGCGCTAACACGCATGACGTAAAGAAAAAGTCCTAAACAAAACCCAATTCCGACGAACAACTTATCGATCATCTTCTTTTAGCAAAGTTCAAAAGATTAACCTGGACCATCGTTAATTTTATTCGCGTACTGTTTGCCCCGCCCCGGGAACTTGGCACCATTTTACATATTACGAAGGCACTAAGACGAGCGCACCTCAAATTAATCGATCCATTCGAATCGTGACTTAACTCTTATCGATATTTAAATTCGATTCTTTCGCCCCAGCGGATAATAAACCTTGCACTTGCATTACACAGCCTTTGATTTTAATTGGATCGGACTTTAATGACCTCGTTGCGATGCTCTAATGTTTTTATTTTAAATGCCAGCTTCACTATCGGATTATTGATTAGTGGATGAAATGAATTATGTAGCGTTGCAAACAATGCGATTATTTGATGTACTGGTATTATGTGATATTAATAGGTAATAAATTTGTAAAAAAAGTACGTATTTATTGTCGAAACTCAAATTCACTATGAAATTATTAAAAATGTTATATGAAATTATTATAATTGTTAAATTTTCTATTAACTAGTCGCACGCGGGTTTCCCTCGAGTGCGTTTAAAAAGTGTTATATGTATTACGGGGCATGTAGTACAGTCGAGAATTAAGCCCCGCCATACATTAAATAAATTATAGAATCCATTCACTCTGCATCTGACTGTACCTATGACACTCGGAAGAAATGTAGCTTCATATTAGTGAATGGATTTTGGAAATCGATTCCGATCAGTGGTTCCGAATAGGTATTTAACATACGACATCATTAAATTATTTTTAGATTCTTAGATTTATTTTTAGATTTTGTTCTTTAGAATATAATTAACTACTACATTACTAGCTATTTCTAGCGATACCTAGGTACCGTGAGTGCTGGTAAAATAAAGATAAAAGCTTTTAGAAACGATTAGTTTGTTTTTTTTTAATTAGAAGAAGGCAAACAAGCAATCAGGTCACCTGATGGTACGTGATCACTATTGCCCATGAACATAACATTGATTATGAAGCTTCAGAAATAACCTTATAGACTGTGAGGGTGCCGTAGGTTATCCCATATAATGAAATACAAAAAAAAACACTTTGTAGCGATGGTCGACATTTAGGAGAGGAGACCCACAAAACATGCATGTTGCATGTTGTGCATGTTGTAAATGCTGTGTATACCTGTAAAGATAGTTCGCGCTGTCTAGAACATGTATTACTATTGTTTTTATTGTACTGTGTTACTATCGATGGTATATAAAAAAAAAAAGACATTCCATTGCGTCTGCCCGTGCACAGCCTGGCACAAAAAAATTTCAATTCAACTTATAACTCTTTGCCCTCTTTCCACAGGTTTCTTCTGGCTGTGGGGGCGTCACTTTCACAGGCAGTGGTGGTCGTCAAGAAACTTGGACTTGTTCGAGGCCAGTTCAAACGCTGTATCCGTCGCCGAATGCTGGGCGAATAAAGTATAAGCGAGAGTTTAGTCCATCGACTCGATAAGAAGAAGAAGCCGTCTTTCCAATATTATTATAAGTAGATTTATTAAATGCACAAATCAAAGCGTTACTTTTTAACAACAAAGTATAAAAGCGTCGACGAGACGGTCTTAATAACAATAAAAAAAGACAAATGACAACCTGCTACCGAATTCTTAAACCCTTCGGTTAAAAATTTATGGAGTAGCGCTTATGGTGAAGGGGTCGGTATGTTTGAGCTGGTTTTCTGTAGATAGAATTTGATCATTCTATAATAATATTATAAAGCTAAAGAGTGTTTCTTGTTTGTTTATTTGAACGGGCTAATCCCTGGAATGGAACTATCAGTCAGAAAGGATATAGTCAGAAGGATTTAACAATAAGCTGCTTTTTATGTTCAGATTTAAATCTGAAGCGGTTGAAATAGGAGGTTAATAATTTACCGACCGGCAGCGCCATCTATCGTCTACTGTATCTTCTATACAAGGTAAAGTAATTTATAAAAAAAGCACCTTGGCGTTAATGTCCCGGTTGTGCTCTCGCGCACGGAGGGCCCAGGTCTGCTTCGGCCACGATCCAGGATTTGGCCGAGTTACAGACTCAATGGAATAAAGTTGTCAAGTAAATTGCCCCACACAGGCTACAGTCGCACAGACAGGTGGCGACCCTGTTCTGTGACTGATCACAGTCCAAGGTAGCCAGCACAGAGATCGAAAAATTAATTTTCGCTAAGAAGGAATCTAGGCCTAGCTTAGCCTCTACGCGCGTAGCAATATAAATATTATAAAATCTAGACGTAATTTCGGCAAATGTGTTGCTAATTGAAATAGCATTGCAAGCGCAATCACGCCGAAAGTCGGTCGCGTATCTTCGGCATTGTGTGTTTAGGGCTAATTTTACAATTCTCAGGTAAAATATAATTGCCCCATAAAGTTAAAACAAACTATATTTTACTTGCTTAAAACTTAACTGCCCCATAAACTAATACTACCAAATTAAAAATAACTATAACTTTTGTTGCTTAAGATTTAATTTTAGTCACCTAGTAACTTAACAGACTTTTACGTTTTATCTGTGGATTGAAAAATCGGCCTTTTGTCATTTAATCCATCGGGCCCCCAAAACCCGCAGTGAGTCGTGAAGCGGCGCGAGCGCCCGCGCCGCCACCTGCGCGCTATCTAGCGGCCGCATCGGATGCGAGAGCGTTTTTTTCTCACGCGCCGCATTCCCGCGTTAACGCTGGCTCGAGGCGAGGCGACGTGGTGGTGAAGGCTTGTATGGATTGGATGGGTTGTATGGATGTGTTGGGCTGAGATAAGATGGAACTTAGATCTCGTTTGAGGTCGAAAAATTGAAAACTAATTTAAAATGTGACGAGTTTGGAAAGTGTCAAGTTTGAAATAGGGACCAACTAGGAAAATGACGACTTTAAACTAAGACAAGTTAAAAATGAGACGACATGGGAAGTGACAAGTTTGAAAAAGAACTTAAGGAAGTTTAAGAAAATAAGGAAGTCGTCCAGATTGCAAGAGCAAGACAAGACAAGGCAAGACAAGAGTCTAGACGGGAAATTTGTCGCCCAAATGTAAGATTTAAGGTGAATTTTGAATTTGGAAATGGTTATGAGCTCTTTTAACTTCAGTTTCATATTATGTAAATCATATAGAGTAAGGCTTCGTATGTAAGTCATGTAGAGTAAGGAATATGGAATTTCTCTTGTGATTGGGTAAGGCCCACACGAAATCTAGTAACTTCACTCTGAGAAGAATGTTACAACAGTGTAGGTACTTAGGCAGAGGCAATTTTTCAATAAATAACTTTCGTATATTTCGACTTTTCTCAAGTTTTCTAGTGTAATGCTTGTTTAATCAATGATTAGGTACATTGTCTGATTAAAAATAGAATATCAGCGATAAACAACAAATGTAAACATTGATCATTCATTTAATAGCAACAACATCTCGATCTTGGGTCTTAGAGGCCTTGATATCTCTGTAGATACTGCATTGCGGACATGAGACTTGCATAATATGAAGCCCATGTCATAATTCCCTTACCTAAACATTACCACAAAGCAAGACCTCCATGGCCTGTACAACGTCAGACTCATCCTAGCTACGAAGAGGTCATCATCTGGTTACCCGCGGAACTTTCAACTTACTCTAAAACCATTGCTGCTTTAATGTTGAGCGTTGGTTAATAGTTCCTACTTTGATGGACAATGCACAATGTGTTCGTTTACATGACCTTTTAGCGAGGGCCGTCACGTCGTTCGTATGGTTATTTTGAAGTGTAAAGTTGAAACATTGAGTGATGGACGCGTTGTTTCGACATTAAATTGGACTTAAGGGAAACCTGTATTGTATTTGTACAATGTATTTGAAAGACAGGACAGGATTGTGTGACGCTTTGTGTTGGCTACGGAGAATATTTACGAAGACGTGTGTTGACTCGAAAAGGTTAGGAAGTGGAGGATATGGAAATTTTGTGGGGCGTTTCAGATTTGAAATAATATAGGGATCCGTATAGCTTTAGATAAGAAAGTATTAGCTCGTAGTATTTCGCAATATTAGCCTTCGCTGGTTCGGTCATGTGTTGCGTAAGCCCCAAGGATACGTGAGAAATAGGTACCGCAACCTTCCGGTGTCAGGAAGGAGGTCCCACGGAAGGCCCAAAATGCGATGGATTAACATCGCCAAGTTGGATGCGACAGTCAATGGCTTACGACGCGAGGATAAAAAATACCCAAGACCGGGCGAAATGGAGGAACATTAGCGGAAAGCGTACCCTGGCAAAAGCCGGGATTGACCGCTCGGATGATGATGATAATTATTTCGAAATTTTAGTACTTTACTCCTTCTAAAATTATAAATGCGAAAGTTATGGATTTTCACATGTAAATATAGACCATGAGCTGAATGTTCCCCCGCGTTCATAGTAGGTACTCCATTCCTATACTTTTTGCGAGATCTGCGCTGGCGTATACATGGACAAAAACTAATTAAGTAATAAATACATTCCTACATATGCTGTGTATGTTCTACGTACCATCACAGAACATCTACATTACAAACCGGATGTCTGTCAGAATGTTGGTTAATGACAACGACCCGGATGGATCGCCATAATTGATAGCACATGTGCTATAAGTCAGACAGTAGGCTTAATTAAAGTAACTTTTACATTAATAATCAATATAATCAAGAGTAAATAAGTTCAGCAAGAACGCGTCAGTGGTCTAATGGCTAGTGGGGCCTAATAGATAAGTACCGAGTTCCCCGGATGGTCCTTTCGGCTTATCAAAGGTCATCTAGAAGAAATCCCGTTGTGGGGTAAGCTCGCCTTTGCATTATAAACTGTATTTTTATATCCTGTAATATTATAAATTTATGTATTAAAGAGATTAGACACACACACACACACACCTTTTAGGTAAGTTCAACACTAACCGATGCTCTTATGGTGAAGGAAAACATCGCGATGAAACCTGTACATTCAGGGGACTAAATGTGTAACCGTGATCCAAACTGGTCAGGTTCCCCTGTTAACAGGATCACGGAGGTCAGTCGGCAGTCGCTCCACTGTAATTTCCTGATCTGCCAAATCCTAGGTCGGGCGATCACTAATATGATGTAACGCGTCGCTCCGCTGAATAGGCGTGATACATAAATTAACCTTATTTTACGAGCAATATATTCCACTTTGATTTGCTCTCAAGCTTTTTGCTTCTGAATTTAGACGACTGAATTTAGTAATAAGGGCATAAGACAAGTATTGTTAATGAATATGGATGTCAATATCCCATCGCCATCATATAACATTTTACACATCACATTCTACCTAATGACGGGACCACAAATTGCTAAAACCCATTTTTGTCTTTTTACAAATAAATAATATGCATAAGGCAAAGGCGGCGGTATAATGAGTAATGCACAATGATGCGCAGGCGCAGAGCAGGATTCAATTATCTTGTCGGGGCGTACGCGCCGTGCTAAACAAAGGAGGACAGCGTAGCAGCCCAGCGGTGGGCAAACGCTGTAATAATTTTATTGTTTGTTGCTAACAAAGTTAAGGATATAAGTAGGTACCTACATGAAGATGAATTACAATAATTTAATTATAAGATATTTTAATTTTTTTGGTATAAGTAGTATTGATGTAAATATCTACCCTAACTTTGACAATCTCCGAATGAAAACAGATTTATGATCATAATGAAATTGTATTTACTTGGGAAAATAAATAAATCTAAATCTAAATAAAAATAATCAGATATGTAGACAATCGATTCCTGTAGTAATCTTAACCTACTAATAATAAAAAATAATAAAATGTTTATTAAATCTTGTGAAATACATTTCAATTTTAGATGTAAAAACACGTAAAAGGTAAAAATAAAACATATTATAAATGCGAATATAAGAATGGATGGAGGGATTGATATTTGTTACTAATTCACGCAAGAAGTACTGGACGTGTTTTGATGTACGACGATGCCTATCTCTGGATACATTTCCACCCGACCCTCTCATTCTCATTTTTTAAGGTGTATCATACAAACTAGCTGGCCCAGCTGGTTCATTCGCGATGTCTCAACAGGTGTCGTACACATCTATCCAACCCTACCCTTAACTTACCCAACCCTACCCCCTTCTTTTTTTCTTTTATACTAACTTTATTTATACAAATCAAACAAAAAAGAATTAGTCAAATAAGTCCAGAAGTTATGCGCGAACGTACATTCAGCAAATTGATTTTTATTTATAAGTATAGATAGATAACTACGAAATTCTCATGGGCAGCCCAACAAAGTACCGTTACTTCAAATTTTAACTAAAACTTTACTTCGTTCTAAGTAACGTGGACGTATCTCGTTAACGTTATTTCCCGCAAAAATTACACAAATTATAGACTATAGTGGTCGCGCTCCCATGGAATGGAAACCACTTAACCCTTAAAAGGGAAGTATCTGAATGGAGGCACCTAACCGATGCATTCCGTCGCGAAATTAATATCGTTTAATGCTAACTTCCGAGCATCGCGACAGTGACGTGCAGCTTCGCAGCATTACTGACGTCAGAGTCGCGCGACACTAACGCTGCGGCAGTAGTGAAATAGTTTGTCAAGTGTAAGTTTATGGCCCGTGATAATAAACCGATTTCAAACAAGATAGATCTCAGTTACACTCTCAAGATGTGAGAGTCATTGGATTGTCAGTGTCAACTATGTTCGAGCGACAACAACAACAACGAGCGGCCAGGGGGTCTAAAAATGCCACATTAAGTGTTTCATATTATTATTTATATTAGAGTGCCACAAATCCGGTGGCCAATACTGGAACTAAGTCACGCAATTGTCATGTCAATGTCAGCAACAGCGTCGCTGCAGATAAGTTTGTGACAAATTAATATGAATCATATTAAGAAATGCTAATTTGGCCTTTTTAGACCCCCTGGCCGCCAGGTTGAGATGATGTTGAATCTATCATTCGATTGTCAGTGTCAACAACGTTCGAGTGGCGACAAATGTCAGATCTGTACGAAATGCCAACATAAACTTGACAGAGTGGCAAGTCAATGTCGCCTCGTCAGTGGCGCTGCTGCGATGTCGCGCAGTGCTCCTTTTGCTACGCGACAGTCGCCAGCGTCGCGCGTCACTGTCGCGATGCTAATTTAACCTTAAGTTTTAATATAAGCCGAGGGACGATATGTAATCCCGTTTCGGGGAGACATTGCGGTGGAGCGTCCGTAATGAGCGTGGCCTGGAGAGGCCCGGGCCCGTTACCTTTGAATTCCTCGCCGCTCCCCGAGTTTCTATGGGATTCTTGCGCTCTTAGGACGCTTTGTTAATAGGACCACCTCGATTATGGTGTAAGGGATTGGAGGAGTTATTGACACATGCAAATTTGTAAGTTATGAATAATTTAATGATAGAAATTTGTACTAATTACCAATATTAGAAAGAGGAAAAGTTTGTAAGTTTGTTGGAGGTAATCTCCGGAACTACTAAACCGATTTTGATAATTAATTAAAATTATTTCACTAATATGAAGCTACATTATTCCGAGTATCATAGCGCACTTTTGATGACGAAAAAAGAATAGGATGCTGCGGTATATTTGAATAGTTACAGATCCTAAATGCGTGCGGGAGAAAACCGCTATGACTATTCCAGATTCTTATAGCAATAACCAACATCTATTGACTCGGCTAAAGCACTCTAAAAATAATCTTGGCAGTAAAGGTTGTGTTCCCGCGCGCGGAGGCCCGGGGTCCCCCTTGACCATGATCCAAGATTTGGCAGATCAGGTAATTACAGTGGAGAGTCTGCCATATGACCTCCGTGACCTTGTTAATAGGGGAACCTGACCAGATTGGATCATGACAACTCTAGTATAAAATTTAGTCGCTTTTAGGATGCGGGCTCGGTACTACGTTAGGATTACTATCAACTGTCTAGCTGTCTCCTAGCTCGGCCCTGCCGCAGTGTCATATATAGCGCCTTAAAAGTCATAGAGGTAGACTATTGGTAACCAGAAAATGGTTAGCAACGTACGTCTGTTGAGTATTTTCAAGTTTTTTATGGTTTACGTCCGGCAAACGACTCGCGAACAAAACATCCTGTTAACGCTGATATTTCGTTTAAGTCGGCCATAATGACCCCGGGTCTTGGCTCATCACGGGATATGACCACCGTAAGGCCCACCATATTAAAATTTCGTTTAAAAAGGCGCCTGATAACCACCGTCGAGTCGTTGGATAATTATTTTTTCTTTATACGACCTTTCATTTATCTTGAATGCGTAAAAATCTTTGAAATACCCCGGACCGCCCAGCGACGGTGTACTCGGAGGTTTTTAATAAAAACCTGTTACATGGAGCAGGATATGAACCCTCCATTGAGGGGGCGGGGCCGGTTCCATCAACCCTGTAAATTTGTAGCAGTTTGTTTTACTCAACAGCCGACAGACTGGCGCTAGATTTATTTACTGCTAACTAGGTTTTGCAAGTTCTAGCTGCAACAGTGAACACGAATAGAGAGAGAAACACTCAACGTGCACAGGTAGCCAATCAAATATCGGATTTCTTTACAAAAATATGAAAAAGTTATTAATAAAGTATACCTTTAAAGTATCCTTTTTTTAAATCTTATACATAGACTAGTGGACCCGGCGCGACTTCCTACTCTTAATACTTAATACACCTACTTTACCCTTACCTACTCTATTTTTCTTACTTTTTTAAGGTTTATACCTTCCTCTTGAATCACTCTATCTAATGTTGAAAACCGCATTAAAATACGTAGAACATGCCCCAATAATTTCTGGGCACGGTGGTCGTATACAAGATGACTAAAGCGCGCTCCACATGTTCGCCGAAACTTTTGCCGGGACTTTGTTCGACCTCTACATTCTCGCCTATTAGGGATGTGGTGGTGTCAAAACGCGCGACATTTTATCGATTCATCGGTGTCATATCGGTAATCTACTGTAAACAGGGTCACAAAGGTGATGCCAGCTTCTCTGCTGTAATTACTTGATCTACTAATATCCTGGATCATGATCAAGTGTACTCCGAACCTGTTACGGGAAAAAACGCTAGAAATATAAATATAAAATCGATCGAATTGAGACGACAACAAACTATCTCTACTTAGTCTATGAAATAGGCGAGACATGCCAAATATGCACGGGACTACACGAATACTACCTCTACATTCTCGTGTTCCCGCGGAACTGTCCACATGTGGAGCGCGCTTAATAATTGACTAATGTCAGACCAGAGAGTAAAAACATCCATAAACCAAAAGACGGGCAGCTCCAATCCAATTTCTTTGAGCAGCACCGTTTTCTGTTTTGAGTAATAAACACAATTCATAAAGCACCAGTCGACTGTTATGGACCGTTTATGTGAATGGAGATATCAAATGAATACCTGTACTGTACCATAACGTACTAGGTAGTGGGTACAAATTACGCTCACATATTATGATGTAACTATGCTAATTTAAGCGAAGTTGCAATATTAGCAATTAGATTCAAGAGCCATTGTCTAATCGAATGCAATATGCCGACGCATAGAGTGTTGCCCGACACAGAGCTTCTGAGAAATTATTTGAAACCCTCCACACGTTTTTACGTCGCAGTTTTACGACTGCTATGTAGATGCGTAGGCACAGGGAAGCAAGTTTTATGCAGCCAGCTCTTTCATAAGATATGCAATGCACGTTATGATTCAAGAGTTCCAACAGAACATAGGCGAACCGCGCCGCGTGGAGCACGTACCACGGTACGGCGCGAGATAAAGCCGTCGTCTCGGATAAACCCCAAAAACATCATAAAAAATCGTGAAACGGAGCTCATCAGGACCAAACGCAGGTACGGTCGGGTACGGGTTAAACAAAAATAAAGCAAAAAACAACGTCGCGCCGGTCATCCATTGTCTATTCTTTCCCGCCCATTTTCTTATTGTGTGCACCTTCGGATAATTGCGGCGGTTTTTACCTGTGGTATAAAACAATTAACGTGTGTGGGTGCCGAGACAAATCACACAATAATTTGGGACCGGATTTAAGTAATTTTCGATGGTTTTGTCCAAAGTTTTTCCACATGCTTTACGAATTTTATGGGAATCGATCTCGGGCGTGCTTCGCGGCGATTTGATGTGGTCTCTCGTCGACAAATTAATTTTTAAAACAATTACGGCATGCCAAGGGACGTCATTGTTTGTTTTTTGTTTCTTGAAAAAAAAACGCATTTTTCGCGTATCTTTTTAAGGCTTCCAGCGACAGTTCATTATGCATTAAAAATCTCAGTGTATTTGCTTCCGCGCATCTGTTGGTCGGGCGGCCGCGGGCGGCGGGCGTGGGCCCCGCACGCAGTGTTGCCGCCGGGCCAAGAGAGTTCGTGGCTAAGCCAGAGGGAAATGTTGCTAGATTTCAAGGAAAATCCATTTCGAAATTCCGCTAGAAGTGGCTAAAAATTATTTCAATTGAGACTTGGATAAAATTAAAATTAAATATGGATAAATTGTTTAAATGCTTTTTATTACCCATCAAATGTCAACACAATTCGTACGAATTGACTGAATTCTTTTACTTTCTTCATCATAATACATGGTAGTTTCTACTACAAAGTCGTTTCTATAACAGTATTAATAAAGAGCTTTTTTATTCGGTCTATTCGAGTTGGGTAACTTTATCGGGAAATTTCCCAACACACTCGGCGTGGTTGCCTGCCTACCACTACTGAAACCACACAGATTAATATACATAGTCGATCGATTTGGATTACAAAATGTTGCATTATATCTTCGCGAACAAGAAAATTCCAGAAGTAGCCAGATAGTCAGAAGTGGCTAGATATTATTTAATGGCTAGAACGATTTATTTTGTAGCTAAACCCATTCAAAATCCGCTAGATCTAGCCAAAAAGTGGCTAAAACGGCAACATTGCCCGCACGACTCGCGGTCGCCGCGCTAACCGGCCGCGGGTGGGAGACTGGTTCATCCAGGGGTTCGCTCGACCCGCCCGTATTTTCGCCTGATCGGGTTGTTGCGAATCACACACGAAAGCGGTGGATTCCAGGCATTCCTCGACAATTACCATTTCGTGAGTGACCCCTCACCCCGTCCCCGGCCGGACCCGCTCGTCCGCTCGGAGTTCTCACCTTTGACTTCTGACGTGAAGAATGCGATTCAGGATATTTTCATGTTACTTCCAAGTTCCTAGATTTCATATTGTTTTAATAGTTAACCCTACCTCGTTAAGTTACAATAGGGTAGACATGACATTAACCCATTTACATTGCATAAATTTATTGCTTTCCAGCGGCGTTATTGGCCAATTTGGTATTCAATGGTGTTCAAATACCATTTTAAATCAGTACGGCGGTCGCGTGTTCAATAACTGCGTGTATGGAAATCTGCCATTGTTCTCTGCTTTAGGTGCTACTTATTTAATAGGTACTGAAATTGAACGGTTCCGTGTCGCGGGCTCTTTTGTCTTTATACAATTATTTACTGGGAACATTATCAATACCCAATTCAATAGTCGAATCAAAACTTCAAAGGAAAATGTTTATTTTAACTAAATTCCCGTATGATAGCAGGATGTAGCAACAATGAGATCTAATAGAGTTGCCATTTATCTAGCTAGACGGAATATATAGATCTATAACGATTTGACTGAATGTTGGAAAATGCCGTTTTGATTCTACCGTCGCACTTGATCAAGACTTGTTCATACAAAATAATTGCAAGTCATTTAGACCTTCCGTAGCAAGTTGCTGAGGAATGCTGGAGTTCTACGCATTTTATTATGATATATCCCGAGGCAAATTGCTTTTATAGTAGTTTTTGTCGCGGCACGCGTACGGAGCGCGTGGAATGCGCTCGTGACCGTCGATTTCGCGCGCAATCACCTACCGCCATCTTGTTTTTGCTGTCAAACTGACAGCCCGAGGCGCGTTTCGAGCGCGCTACCGTCGTCGCGAGTGATTTAGAAATTATTTTGTTGATTCGATGATTGGTCTGGCTGTTAGGTCTGTATTATGATAGATAGAGGTAGATATTTGTATAATGGAAACGCATGTTTCATTTTATGGATGTGCTTAAGTAGGTATATTTTTAAAAGACCCGTGTTTACTGATTAATTAAAGTCTGAGCTTATTTACAGCGCACAGTTCTTAAAGAATTAAGTGCCAATAATACCACCTAGAGCCAGATCGATATCGGACGCATTCCCTTAATTACCAGGGTCGTATCGAATTTGTTCCTCGCATTTAATTATATTAAAGCTGTTATTACGCGGAGCATTATCACGGATTAAGAGTTCCTTTTATTTTTTAAGTGTTCTGCGAGCGAAGCTGCGTGGGCGTGGTGGACAGGCTGTATTTTTACTGGCCAGTGATGGCCGGCCCCGAGCTTCGGCAGCGATAAAGGGAAACCATAGGGACGCACGACAGACCTGAGCTCTCGCTGCCGCGGCTGCGTAGGGATTGCGCTCTGTGAAAACCAACAAAATTAAAAAAGTTGCAAAATTACATTATTCTGAACTGGGTTCCTCGTCGCGCAGCTGTAATCGGGCGGCCCATATAACTTATAATAACAATCGCTGGGCACAGATTATCCGTGATTCGCCAGGGTCGTATTTGAAAGAAAACAAGTACAAAACGATGAGGTACCTCGTGTAACATGGGAGGAGAGTATCCAAAGTACATACACCTTCCCCAAACCAAACAAAGACCAACAACATTAAACTCGTAAAATGAAATCTCAAACAATCTGACAAAGGGTGTATTCATCTTGTACCTACCTACTCTATTTTTAATCGGTGCAGTGCATGGGTTGCTTTTAAGCGCACACTTGCTGGTATGCGTAGTGTATACCTAGTATCTATCTAGTATCTAGATATTACCTAGTATGTCTGCATTGCGTTTTATAACCGGCGGAGTTCCGGGGATAGTTTTATAATCGACACTAAAAGCCATTAACCCGAGTTACGATGCTCATTCTCTTATTTTAATGCTAAAAGGGTGTTTACTAAAATAGCTATCAATTGTTATTATTGTATTTCCTTTAATTTCTAATACGCAGTCATTAGGAAATATAGAAAAACATTGATTGAACATTAGAAATAGTAGCCATAAATGAAAAAGTATTCATGAAGCTAAGGAATTCTGTAACATCAGCAAAAGGAAGGAAATTCATGGCATTTACCTAGTAGAAATACTTCCCGAATTACTCTGAAAATGCACTTCATTTATACCTACTTATTCCAAGCACCTAATCAAGTATTTCCCAAACTGAACTGTTTGAAACATATATGAAACATCTCGATTGTTTGTCAAACATAGTCGCATTGATATCAGGCCATCCGTACGTTAACCACAATGCGACTGACAAACTTACAATACGCCTCGTTTTATGAGTTAAAACACCCGTCTTTTTGCGATGGGGTTAAAACCAAAGAAATAAATCCTGAATCCGATCCCTCACGCGCCCCATTCGCGGCAGGTTCGGCTGGTGCGTCCGTAATTAGTTGCGGAGTTGCGGGACGGAGCGGCGGGGCGCGGGGGGAGCTGCGCGGGCGCACCCGATGTTATCCGCAAATTAGATGACCGCATTAGAGCCAACGCGCGAGATTGCGGCACGCTCTCCTATACTCGATCATATCAAGGTAGGCTAACTGCCGAGAAAAATGTTGATCCGAGGAAGATTTTCTTGTTATTTTTTTGCTTACTCGAGATTGGTATGCGACAATATCAAGGAACATTGAAAGGTAGGCGTTAAGAGGATGCCTTAGCAATATAGAACGATCCTAGCTTCGTAACTATAAGTTAGAGGCGAGACATTCTTTCAAGTGTACTTTAAGTAGGTATAGCCCGCGTCACGAAAGAAGAGACTTGTCAAATGGCAGTGGAGGGGATTTCGCACTGGTAATCGTATGCAGCGCAAGTCAAACCACGTGGCCCGCCAAGTCTCTTCTTATTTGACACTTGCTATAGATAGATAGATAAACTCAAAAAGGTTGGAAAGTTAGCTACCGTCATGGCTGAGACTAGGGCATTATTTTTTGCTCTGTGAAAAGAAAATTACCTACCTATTATTACTAGGTACCTACACATATAGTTATAGATATACTATACGTGTCGGTACTTAGTTTTACAGTTACCGCATCAACTAGTATCGTAAAAGACGACATGGATAAAGCCCTTGATTACCTAGTCTGGTTTAAAGAAATTGCAATTAACGTCCACGTAATGAAAAGGAAATAATGATTAAAGCCTAGCTTTTACGAGAATGTGCGCTATTTGTGCTCAACGATCCTGAATTCGAATCACCTTTGGCGGCGCGGCGCTCTCAAAGACCACAAACCACATAAAGATTCAGTGCAGAAACAATTTTAAACACCGATATGTAATGTCTTATGATATGTGTAAGTCGAATCGCAACACTATGCAAGATGCAAAAATCGAGAGATTGATTTGGTTTTTTGTTGTGTTGGTAATAATTGTGAAGACAAGGCTAGTTGCGGCTCCATATTTACTAGTGTCCGACCGAAGCTTCGGCATCGACGACTCCGGCTTCGGCCAAAAAAAACCACATTCGGCGAAACATTTGGCCTCGATCGAAACCAGCCCGAAGCCGAAGGTTTCCCGAAGATTCCTAGCAAACGTCATAATTTACTGATAATTTACTCATTCGCGCGCGGCAAAGACGCTCTCCGAAGCCGAACTAGCCGACGAGCATTATTTATCGTGGACATCGGACCTATACTTGACGTGGTGTATAATAGCTTAGTAATTTTATTTATTCGAAATAATACGAATACATTCACATTGGTAAAGCGAATAACAGTATAAAAACACGATTTTAGTAAGCCAAACAAAAGCTATCTAAATTCCAAACACAAAATTCGATTTAAACCATTCCACCGTTCAGAAACGCAACAAAGGTATTGACAGAAACACAATCCAACAACACTCTACTAATACAATGATCTTTAAAGCGAGCGTAGACGTAGCTAGTGATTCATTTCACGCCACAGAATGCCCGGAACAGACATTACACTACGTCCATTGATTTCGCGAAGGCTTCACCGCAGCCGGCGAGGATGTGGTGCGTTGTTTTCTTATTAAGAGGCATTTAAATGTCGAACTTAGTGTCTCTGCGGTTTATGATTGCCAGTACAATGTGTTGTTTTCTTTTTTACACTGATCGTTGTTCTGGCCAGCTACATTTTGTTGCACTTTGGTACCTATATCGGGAGAGAAATAAGTTTTAATTTTAAACCATCACTATCCCCGACCTTTGTTATCAAATAGAAAATACACCGATTTTCCTGAATTTTTAATTTTCTTGACAAGTTTTCTAATTGTTATTATATCCCTACAACATTATTATGCCTCGGGACCATTTGTATAAGCATTTTACTCTTAAAGACCAGCTGACTATACTAGCCCACTGCTGGACAGAGGGCTCCCACAATGATCGCCGATGGACCCATCAGCCTTTCGCAAATCGTCAGTCCAACTGGCAAGAGGCTGTCTGAGGGTAGAGATCATTACGCTTGCCGAGTCGCGGTCTATACTTAAGAACTCATTTACATTAACGGTTGTCGGTTCATCGTCAGACACCGCTGGCCGGACCTCTGCCACTTCAGCTTACTAATTATGTGCGCTATGTCGGTAACTTTGGCTTTCTGGCGGATTACTTCGTTGCGAAATTTATCCCTAGAGAAACTCCGATCATAGCATGCTCAGCGACCTGATAAACAAGCCGTACTGAGTGTCCACATCTCGGAAGTTGGGATGTGATATTAGGTAAAGTGATCAGAAAATGTTCAGTACTTATTGCTCTGGATATATCATCAAAGGTTAGTGGAAGTGTTCATGATCATCACTATCAATTTAAAGACTGACTATGACAAAAATCTCAACGACGATCGCACTTCCGGTACCATCCAACGGCAAGAACGCAACTAGTTATTAACTTCATTAATTCTCCAACTGTAATACTAAATTACACAACATTGATTAATTTGATTTAATTAGACCTTATTTTAGTAATAAACGTTAATTATAGTCGCTCTAACTATGAGAAAGAGGTATCTTGAAGAGGCATTCAAATTTTTTGCCCCCACTTTCCATAAAATAGAAAGTGTTGAAAAGACACATATTAAAAGATAATTAACGGTATATTTGGACTTTATAATTAATTGAAATTAATTTCACAATTATAAATGTTATCGTTTAATGGCAGCCCAGCGGATGGAGAGCGAGTGTTTTGACTGGCCGGTGCTTCGGTGCTTATAAGGTTTTTTAAGTTTATTACCTCTTATATCAGTACAGTGGCGGATGCGATCAATTTATTTGCGATAAAGCTAATTTTACGATGGCGACAAATTAACGCTTTATCTCCTAAGCGAGAGTCTATGACCGAATATATAGAAGTTACCGGCGAGCGTACCTTAAGACGGCCAATTAATGTGTTATTCCCTCGTAAATACGTTGAGGAAATATAATGGCGGACAATTTCAATAAATTATAATGTTTAGGCAAGGGAATGGTATTAATGGCGTGTATACAAGTGCTGGGCTTTCATAAAAACTGCTATGCAGCCACGGGCTCTACGATAAAGTCGTCGTATTGGATTTTAGGTAATAAACAGAGATTGGATTTATTCAATAATTTGATTTATAAATCGAATGCGAGTTCCATTATATGCCCGATAAAAGCTTACACTTAATAGTTCTTTTGGATGAGGTAATCCATGTGCCGTTACTTGCTTGATATAACTCACATTTATAAGGTGCACGATGAGATGTGAGAATTAATGACTCTATCTACTCAATCAAATACTTGTATTTAGCTATTTAACAGCAAATGGTAAGGATAGAGGTCTTGTGGTGTCCGGCAGAGTAGTAATGGCACCGACCTTTCCATCGGGTAACACGTTTGCGTCCCTCGTGGCGACAATATCCCGGCTTTACTCATGCGCGCGAGACCTCAGGGTCTTGATCATGATCCAGGATTTGGTGACCTCCGTAACATCATGATTACACCACGCATTCGGTCACCTCAATGTGCAGGTGTCCTCACGATGTCTTCCCCTACCGTAAAAGCATCGGTTTGGTTTATCATTTATGCTACGCAGTGACAAACTAGCAGAGCCCATCTGATTTAAGCGGTAACTGTCGCCCATAACATCTACGACTCATGCATTTAGGTTGCAGGTTGTGCAAAACCACAGGTGCGTTGCTACTGTGAGGACTGGGATGAAATTCTTGCAATTGTGCTGGCTACCTATCCTTAACAAAACTGGAAGACAACAATGCAAGCATTGTTGCTTAGTGGCAGAAATAGATAAGGCGATGGTACTCGCTCTACTCTGAAGGTGCATACTGTCTAGTGGTATTCTGTCAAGTCGGAGGAGTCCGCTGGATAGGTTCAACTAATGTACATTACAGAACAAAAATGCGCTGATATGATCTCCCTCGTTAAAATGCTCCGTGGTCGTAAGGAGCTCAATACTCAAATACTCGATACTCCAATGTTTATTGCTTCATAAAAGTAATCTTTACGGGCAAACATATTGAGAACTTAAAAAAATTATAATTATTTTCTAATTTTAATAACACTGTTATTTTATATCATCTACCTAATATGACAAGCTGATGAATATAAGAGGCACAAAGAGGAACGAGATAGAAGGTCCAGCCTCGGAGGAAGCCTATAAACAGAAGACACCACGACCTACACAAAACCAGTATACAAGGAGATAAGATTTCTATGAGCGTCTATAGAGACGCTAGCTCATCTTAAGCTGGTTTTCTTAGGTCAATATGCAGTTGATTGTACAGTAGGAGTGTCGACGATGTCTTCAGCCGCAGGACATCCACTGCTGAATATAGGCCTTACCACATCCTCCACATCGATCGATTTTATGTGCAATCCCTATGACGTTACAAGGTTAACCATCCATATCGTCGCTTACCTAAGTCACTGCTTGCCTAGTTTTAAAAGAACAGCATGAGGTTACCAGCCTACCAGCGTCTAAGAAAAACAGAGAGTTGGAGCCATGAGCCCCTTTCTGGACCAGAAAATGGGCAGCAGTATATTTCACCTTGCTTGCAGAACGTTAAGGTAATCTTCACAGGGTCAATTAGGTACAAACAGTAGTCTGTTGTTGATAATTACGATGACAATTTGAAATTCCTGTTCATTGATTCGAATAGTCATTGCCACCGACACAGTGCAAGAAAGACTAAAAAATTCTAGACTTCAACGTCCACTAGCGCCTGAAAAGCTTAGAAAACTAAAGTTCTATGACCAGTCAGCGGGCTGCCCACCGGATCCTTGGCTTGTTATTACGGCGCGCTCACGCCGGCGCCCGCGCACCCACCACTATTATTTGCGCTCACGACTCAGTTGCGTGCGCAAAATTTTATCATCAACTTTAATTTGACGCATCCTGCGTTATATAAGCACTTTAGACTTTACCTAGGTATTGTTGGCCGCAATTTGTTGGGACCCGAGATTGCGTTTCATAAAATATTTTATATTATCCAGATTGCCGCCGCGTTTTTGCGTCCGTGGGAAATGACGCGCGGAAATCGGGAAGGGAACACGTGCGAACGTTCTGTTGCACAATAGTTAGCAACGGGATTAGCTTATTATGTGGATGGAATGTTTTGTGTTGCGCGGGAGGTGGTGTGAAGACTTAGGTCGCTGTTTGCAGGACGGTGTTAGCAGGTGGACGCGGCGGAGACAACTTCGTGTTTTGCCCGAAGTACATTGGTCAAGTGAAGTAGGTAGGTAAGAACAGTGGTAAAAACCGATCGGACCGTAACAAGTCAAATCGGCCTGCAAGCTGCCTGGCAGGTAGATCCAAATTGATTCGCTTGCAATTTTTTGTGGCAAGTGCACTCCTTGCGCGCCCGCGCATCCTCCCAGCACTTGACACTTGACACGGATGACTTGAGAATTTAGCGCAAAATTGCACGTAGGTATTTGTTGACGTTGCTCTTTCCTAAGAGAGAGATTGAGAGAGAAATTGTACTGGACTCGCTGTAGTACTCGCCACTGTCCTTGACCAATGTCAATCGGGCATTATACACGATCACAACTTCTGCATATGCACCGCGACAGTGACTCAAAACTTTTGTCGTGATGTTTTTAATTTTATAGCACGTGGCCATCCCGAACCGTGAGATATGCTCTTCCCTATAACATTTTGAATCATAATTATAAATCGATATTTCCAATACTTGTATTATACAACCTCATCAAGACTCTTTACGTATGCCGGAGTCCATAATTATTACTTACGCCGTCTAAAAACCGGTATAAATCTCAGGCATATCCGAATCCGCAGTTTTACGGAAACTGTACTCCACATACTGCAGTCATAACTTACTTCCATAAACATATACGCCTGCATCCCAATCGTTGGCAGGGGCTAATGACTGCTACTACGATATTGATCGGTATCATTACGTAGATCCTCTAGTAGTGTCCACGCGAAGATTTGAACGAACGTGTCTTGCTCGTACGATTCGGATGTGGAATGACCTCCCAGCCACAGTGTTTCCATGAAGGCACCTTAGTGGCGGGCAACGCATTGGTAGCGCCGCTGGTGTTGTTGATGTCCATAGGCGACGGTGACCGTTTTCCACCTGGTAGCCCGCATGCTTGTTTGTCTGCCGTCTTACATTAAAAAGATAAAAAAGGTACGAAGTACGTTAGGAACGTTCCAATTATGACAATGTATCGAGCGGTCCCATCAGCAAGTAACGGCTTCTTGTCTGTAAAGTATGCGTAAGCGCATAATTTAGATTTAGAATGATACAGGACACGTTCGTGAAAACAAACCTCAACGACTCAATCTGCACCGCCTTGCGCTTATCACATTTGGCTAAATTCAGGCGTCTAAATTCAGAAGCAAAGAGGTGAGAGCAAACAAAAGTGGAATGTATTACTCTTTAAATAAGATCTATTTATGAATAGTACAAAAATGGACCTTATTTTATGAGCAACACGTTACACTTTGATTTGCTCTTACGCTTTTTGCTTCTAAACTTAGACGACTGAATTTCGCCAAATGTAACAAGCGCATTAGCCACCACCGAAAGGTTACACTGGCGAGTACCCGAGTACCATCGTGGGGATAATGAAGCCGGTATGATGTTGTACTCATCACGGCTCATGATAGGCCGCCGGTGCCGCTGGCGCGTAATTGCGCGACGGAATGCTGCGCCGGCGCCGCCTACCGGAGAGTGCGCTCCCAAAACGCTTTTGTTTTGTCGGGACAAGGTATGGAAGGAAGCTCTTAGAATACAGTCAATCAACGAATTGGCTGTTGACCCCTGACTATATGATAATCCAAATGACTATAATTAAATGGTCAGCTAATTTATGGTGTAATTCGAGGTGGTTTAGCCAGGCATTTGGTCGCGATCTCAATTAGCAGATCTCAGTTGGTGACGATATGGTTGGAATTGGAGCATGCCTCTAGAACACCCTGGCCTCAAAGGTATCCACGACGGAAGGAAGTATCGTCAAGAAACCTGTCCAAATCGTTATAGTATGGGCTGTCGTCTCTAGTCGATGCATATTTTTCATGAAAAAAAAGTTTGAAAAACAGTACGGATAACCAAACCAAGTAAGTAGTGAAAACACTCTCAAATTACCCGTTTTGTCTCATAAAACGGATTCTTGAGCAGAAAGTGCGCTAGGATCCGGCAATGCCATGCCGACAACACAATGCACTCGGCACCGCCCACCCCATCCTTCACATTTACACCTTAACAGCATTTGAATTACATTAATTTGTATCGGGCCTTATGTGCAACTAGCCGTGTCATCCTGGTGGTGCATGTGAGTGGAGGCCAACTGTTTGCTATTGCTGTTTAAAAAGAACATACGCTGCTTATTTTACAAGTGGAAATCGCTATAGATCTGTAACTAGTTCCGCTGAAATCTATATTAATATTTTAAAAAGAAGACATTTGATTGTTTTTAATAGATAATTTCAAAAACTACTCACCTATAGAAAGCTACATTATAAACGAGTATATTAACTTAAAAAATTCAATTAATCGTAACCCAAGGTATCATAGTTTCAGAACGGCACCTAGTTAACAATTTTTTTTTGTTGTGTTTGTAACTGTCAGGACAAGGTTTGTATAAAAGAAAAAGGGTAGGTAGGGGTAGAGACGAGATAGAGTAGAAGTAAGGTAGGGGTAGGATCGTGGTAAGGTAGGGGATTTTCTTTATATATGGTAAACGTTGTAAGGCCGAGGGGAAAGCCGCTTAAAAGTTGAATTTATACGCTTTAGTAGTAGTTGGTTATCTATAGGGAAAGTCGTCACTGCAAATTCATGGTGGCAACACCATAGTTAAATGCAGGAACCATCGTGCACCTTGCCCCATACGCCAGCTCCGAGCAAGTCACGCGCAGGGTTCACACGTCGCGTCGGCGCGGGCGCAGCCCTATCGACGGCCATCGTCCAAATGGACTCTAATACATATTCTACGTCATTATTATTGTTAACGCGGGAACGACCCCTGAGACGGTTAGTGGCTTCCGTATTCAGTACTTTATGCTTGTTTTAGTGGATTTTGGATTTTTGTAGTTGCCCGTTAAATAATAGTGCGCATAGCAAAGTGTTATTGAGAAATCTTTAATGTGAATTATACTACAAAATTATAATCCAAAAAAGCAACGGCGGCCACTTAACCAAAATTTTTTGTCATGGTTAAATCTTAATCCTTCCTCAGTAGACATACAAATATTAAAAGAAAACATTATATTATTCCTTCCTTTCATTTTTAAGATCAATTTCATTGCAAGAAATGCGTTGCCTACTTTAATCTGCCGTCGTATTTTTAGACACATAACATACAAATCGATTGGCTACCTTACTTTGATCATATTACTCAAATACATAGATAATTAACTCTTAGACACGTTTGCCACAACGAAAGCGCCTCACGAATAGCGAGCTTTGCTTTTGGTCCGACAAAATCTTTAAAAATCCGGCAATTCTTCTCAAATTCCCAACACCAAATTAATTTGCATTTACTAAACGTTAATGTTTATTTTGACTGACATTAAGCGCAAAAGTTTACGCGTGAACTACCGTTAACCGAAGCGAGGCCGGCCTTGGCGGGGGGCCTCCGCATCAAAATCAATTAAACAAGCTTAATTTATGCAAATATATAAAAATATAACTGCACATACCTCGGAAAAGTCCCGCTGCGACATTGTTGATTCGCTACATTCTTCTCAGGCAACACTGGAAAATTAGAAACACATTAAAATCATTCCACTATTGAATTTTAATATGCAATTAAAACCGGGGCCCGAGCTAGTCGATACACGCAAAAATCAATAACAGCATTGTCAAAATTCTCATGTTCTCGTGTTATAATTATTGCTTTGTACTTTAGCCAGAGAAATCATGAAATGAATTAACCCAGAATCGAAATCGTTTTCGATCAGCATTATGCATTAATCCAAGGAACATTGCGTCCGTTTTTCGTTTAAATCGAATGATTTTTTAAAGTAAAAAAGCGCGTTGTTAACCTAAAAGTGATCGAAAGAACCACTAAATTAAGCTAAATTATCGTTCTGCTCCAATTTTTAGCAGTAAACATATATCGATTGAGATTAAAAGATAATTTATACGCGATGCATACCTTATCCTTTGATATCGCCTACCAAGATTGTGAGTACAAAAACAAAGTCGCATATCCTTTTACTTAATATGCACTTAAGAATATCTTTTTAATTCCCCCACAATCCTGTTAATACGATTAAATTCTGTATTTGAACGACGTTTTACGATGGAGTCGCGGAAACCGTGCGATCATGCGATTATAGACATACCTTATTAGATATTAGAATACATATTGGCTTGTTTTGATGTAGAGGATTTGGTTTCCCGGTGGGCTGGTTTGAGCTAGAGATGTCAAGACAAAATTTTGGATTATGATACTAAAAATGAATGATATTTATTCGGATTTGGTTACGGATTCGAATATCCGTATTTTAAGTATTCGATAATTTGGGTTGCGAATATTAAGAACTGAAAACAAACAATAACAATTAGAATTTCTTTTATGTATATGTAAGCATCCTTTTGGTACTGTAATCGAGCCTTCAATCGAACTCATAAATTAGCATAAATTATTATCAGTAATAGCCTTTATTAGTATTTTAATGTATACATTGAAACTCGTTTTAACTCTATGCCTATAGGAAATTATCCAAAAAATTTTACGTAGGTTTCGGTTACGGTTAGGTACAGATTTGAAAAATACTAAAAATAATGAAGATTTTTAAGGAGTACGGGATTTTTTTTAAAACGGCAATTTCGCATATAGGACGTTTCTCAAATTTCGGTTTTCAGGATTCGGAATTCGGGTTACGGAGCTCAATAATAATCTGGTTAAAGCTTAGTTTATTTCCGTTGGTCGTAAGTCTCCAGCTCTACTGGCGCGGTGATGGTGACTCAGCGGAAACAGCCAAAAAAAGTTAATCTATTACTCTATTCCATTATGTAGAGTTCGAGTAGCATTGTGAAGAGAGCACGGATTAGTTGGTCAATAACGTGCGCATAACGGAATGATATCTTCTACCTACAAAAATAAAAAATATTTTTTTACTTCACTTTACATTACGATTTATTTTCCGGCAGTTTTAACCTGCGATCCGTCTGAACATTTCCGGAACATAAAGTACCCTAAGACACTCGGGAATGTAGCTTCTCACTAGAGAAAGAATATTTGAAATTGGTTCCTTAGTAATAGTACGCGATAGTTGGAGTGGTTGTTTTTTACTAGCTCGTTTGCCCGCGACTTTGATCGCGCAAAATTCAGTTACTACGTTTTTCTAAACCTTATTGTGGAAACCACATTGAATTTCGGGAAAACTATAAAACCTTTACCTTTTCATAGCTTTCTATAGGTGAAAGAATTACAAAATTAGTTGCGTACTTTTTGAGTTTATCCATTACTAACAAACAATCACATATTTTTTCTTTATAGTCAGGTGTTCTCGAAATTTCTCTATTATAATTTGTATGTATTATACATATAAAGCTTTCTAAATAAATTTAGTAACTAATAGTGAAAACCGCATCAAAATCCGCTGCGTGGTTTAAGAGAAGTTACAGACAGACAGAGGCAGAAAGCGACTTTATTTTGTACTACGTATGGACCAGGATTTTTAAAATTTTATCCAATTAGTGGAAAAATTTTCAAAATCGCTTCAGGTAACAAACAAACTTTTAACAAAGATTTTAAACAGTTCTAGATACAGGCATTGTGACTCTACAACTCTACATAGAGGACAAAAACACTTGTAGAGTCTAAAAAGTGTCCGAACAAAAACAATAGAGCGGGTCCAGGTGGCGGGTTGTCCGTAATTCGTCTTGCTTCATACAGAGTTAAATAGCCCAATCCCGAATGCTCGAGTATTTGACGTTAAGAAATGTATACACTGGTAGTAACACAGGAATGTCTAAAAGGATTAGTAAATTTAGACGCTTGATTAACTGTAATAGTGTAGTACGTAATATTGAGGCAAGTGTAGGATATTGACGAAGTGTAATGTAGTTTCTAATTAGTGAAACAATTTTGCAAATCGGTTCATTAGTTTCGAAGTTATTCCCAACATACAAACTTTTAACAATAATTCCAAACAATTCTAGACATAGCGATAGGCATAGTTTCTGGTGACTCTACAACTCTACATAGAGAACAAAAACACCTGTAGAGTCTAAAAAGTGTCCGAACAAAAACAATAGAGCGGATCCAGGTGGCGGGTTGTCCGTAATTCGTCTTGCTTCATACAGAGTTAAATAGCCCAATCCCGAATGCTCGGGTATTTGACGTTAAGAAATGTATACACTGATAGTAAAGCTGGAATGTCTAAAAGGATTAGCTCATTTAGACGCTTGATTAACTGTAATAGTGTAGAACGTAATATTGAGGCAAGTGTAGGATATTGACGAAGTGTAATGTAGCTTCTATTTAGTGAAACAATTTTGCAAATCGGTTCAGTAGTTTCAAAGTTATTCCCAACACACAACCTTTTAACAATCGTTCCAAACAATTCTAGACATAGCGACAGGCATAGTTTCTGGTGACTCTACAACTCTACATAGAGAACAAAAACACCTGTAGAATCTAAAAAGTGTCCGAACAAAAACAATAGAGCGGGTCCAGGTGGCGGGTTGTCCGTAATTCGTCTTACTTCATACAGAGTTAAATAGCCCAATCCCGAATGCTCGGGTATTTGGCGTTAAGAAATGTATACACTGATAGTAAAGCCGGTATGTCTAAAAGGATTAGCTCATTTAGACGCTTGATTAACTGTAATAGTGTAGTACGTAATATCGAGGCAAGTGTAGGTGTTTTGAAAGCGAAAGTTTTGTATGTAGTTTAATGGAGACATAAATAATAATGTAGGAATATTAATATCTATTCAATATCCGCCCAAATCTTTATGTGTAATAAATCAAAAGTGAGATTTTGATTTGTTGCGATTGTTTGAGTCTAATAGTAAAATATGTACCTACATAATACTATGAACCTACATACTCGCAGCAAAATATCATAATCCAATCATGTAGAGTTTGAGAAATTAAAAATTATGTACAGTTCTGAGAGGAAATGTCAATATTTTTATTAAGTTGTGTACACAAATTCTTCAAATTTATTTTTATAATTATTTATAATAAAAGTTAATTTGAAGAGTTGAGCTCAGTGTATAATATTTTATTACTTTTATAAAATCTGAATAAACTTTTAATGCATTCGTTTTCTTTTGCGCAGTATAACATGATCAGTTTACTAAATAATTTCAACTACCATTGCATCGTCTTCTCCTTTTATTTAGTTTCTGGGTTTAAAGATAACAGATTTCAGTGTACAACCAGCTTTAGCTCTACACAGCAGAGCCAAGCGGTGCCTCACAAAAAATGGTAACTCCGGCCCTGGAGGCATTTTTTGAACAGTAGCCCGAGCCTGTACAGGTGGTTAAAAAATTCAAATTCTAACTTTTGTCCGTACGACGATTACTGGCACGTAAAGTGGCGTGCGCGCCGCAATCAGCCGCAAATGCCGCAATTTGGTAGAGCCTCATTGTAGAGCGACGAAAAAGATGATTCGGTGGGTTCAGGATATAATGTGTAAAGTACGTTTCAATAGAAAAAAGCAATGGCAGAGCTCGACAAACCAACAATTTATTATTATTTAGATTCTTTTTTTGATTTCTGTAGATTAATACATTGAATAAACTTATTTATAAAGATATCTGTGGATACTATTGCCATGCTTTAGTTTTGTCTATTATTAAGTGACACGTAGGTAGTTTATAGTTGAAATGACGCGGTAAAGTGAAGTAATCGATCTGAGGGTTGAAGGAATACTTTATAGTAAGATTTACAAGCTCTGTAATGTGATTTGTTTGGCGCAGATTTCAAGAAAAATATATTTTTGGCGAATTAGTTTAATTATGAAAAGCAAAACAAATATATTTTGCTCATTTATAATAATAGTTATACAGTTTAAGATAGTATAATAAGATTCTAATATTATTATATCATTCATTAGTAAGTTTTGAAGCTGTTAGTTTCTTTATTTTTTACCCTTTAGAATATCGAATTTAATTGACTTCAAACACATTTGTTAAGTAGATACAATAACACTACCTGCATCGACAAACCTGAAAGTGGTTACCAATGTTTTGTATTGAAGATTGTAATGTTTATGTAAATAAATAAATCTAAATCTAAAAAAATTATAAACATGGATAAAAGAAAGCTATTACTCTATATTAGCTCTACAAAAAATATTACCAACAATTCTCGCTCCCCGAACACCTATTCAATTACCTACAGAGTAAATTCGTCTGTGACTTTTATTGACACTTATATCATGTGCCGAGAGTGCTATTAAAGTGATTCCAACGGGATTGGTGTAATGAACACGAGCGTAGCCGCGGGCTGAGCGTCTAAAATATAGTACTCGAAAATCGAATAACCTTGAATTATTATTATTATTAAAATAATTAGCCAGGTATTATTACACTTATTAAGTGCGCAACTTGGTAGAGACTTGCCCGATTGCACTTAACTTTAGGCGACGCTTAAGTTGTTTTCAGAAATTCCTGACAAGAAGAAGCATAGCACCGACACCAACTTTAAGTGAAAACTAAACTCGTTAAGTTACTCTTTAATTTATGACACTGATTTTGTGCCAACTTATGACTCTTTAAAACTCGCCTAACTATAGAGCAATGAAAACGAGTCGGGGAGGCGGGAAGTGATGTGACGTATGCATTTCTTAGAGTGGTTTACTGAAATATTTTTATTTACAGCTGTTGTAGTCAGAGAAATTGTTATCCTGAATTCAATAACCCACGTAAAAGTCATAGAAACCGATGGACGAAAGAACTGCAGAGTCGATCGATGTGGAAGCAGTAGAGGAAGGACAGATTTAGATTTGTTTATGACTTATATTTATTTATTTATTTTGGTCTCCAGCGGATGTCCTACGACTTAGATGAATGAAATCGATAACAATATAAATATGAAAATGACCGTTTAGTTATACTTAAGCACATCACATCACATCAGCAGCCAATAAGAGTCCACTGTTGGACTTGAGCCTTGAGGTCGGAGATCGCAATATAAATACGAGTACTAAACGGAAAACGCTGTTTCCATTTTCGGAGATAATAGATTTACCGATTATGACTTAGTCGCTTTTTACGACATTCATATTTTATTAATGACAATAATTGTCATCATCTTAAATTATTTAAGATGTTCACACGACAATAACATTTGTAGTTTAGTTTGATTTAAGTTTATTTGTTCTTTATAAATTAGATTTCGATATACCCAGACTCCTCTGCTATTCGAAAAGTCTGGAATCACACGTGGTTATATTTATATGAACTTGAATTTTATTTAAATAAGCCTTTATAGTCATTGAACGTAAAGAGTAATAACTTGAATTTGATTGATATAAAATCTTAATTTTCCTTATTTCTTACAGTTAACTCGATTCCAACGGGAGTGGACTGAACACGAGCGTAGCCGCGGGCTAAGCGTCTAAAATATAGTATTCGAGTAACCTTGTACTTATTAACTGTACGTCTACCTGGTCGCGTGCGCGCGCGCAGGTCCCGCCGCGGGCAGCCTGCCGACGCTACCTGTTGCGTTACGTATTTGGTACAATTTACATTATAAGTACTCACTTTGTTGAGTTTGTGAGCAGAAATGTAGGGGCTTGATTTCGTGGTTTGAAGTTTGAGGAAGTCTTTTATTTTCAAACAGTGTAGGCTTTGGCGGTGGTGGTACTATTTAGTAGGTAAAGGTGGACTAGCATTTGATGATTCGCTGTCAGAGCAACGTGTCCCAGGATTTTGGAAGAGAGCGACACATTAGTTTTAATTTCTACTCCACATATTTTTATAAATACTTATATGTACTGTAACTCTGATGATACCTAAATGAAAACACATTTTTGACATATTGAATATGATTATAATGAAATTGAATTTGCTTTCGGGAAATAAATGAAATCTAAATCATATTTTTTAATACGTATGACAATTTTAATGTAGCTACTTTCCATTTTTAAGTGATCTTTTTACATTTATTTTACAGTATAATTGTTTTTTCAGTACTTATAAGTATTTTATCAATTTCAAAGTTTTACTGCAATTCTTAACTGACCTGTAACAATGTATTTGTCTTTGATATCACTAGGGTAGCCAATGTCTTTGGGTAGCGGTGACTACTTTGCATCAGGTGGCCCGCTTGCCTGTTTATTTTATTACTTAGCACACGGTCAGGCCGTCCACCTGATGGAAAGTGGCCATCATCTTTGCAACCTAAAGCGAGCATCTACCGATTGATATTAAAAAATATATATTTCTCCCGTCGAACAAAGATGTTCGCACGATTTGAAGTCTTTACAGTTACAACGCAATTTCGGTTCTGTATTTATGTTACATTGTAACGTAAGTGCATGAATCGCAGGTAGTATGGGAGGCAGGTGCCGCTTTCCAACGGGTGGGCTGTTTGTTGCCCGTTTGTCAGTTCGTACGTAAAAAGGTCTACGAATGAATTTGACCGTAGTGTAAGTGGTGTACTTCAGTATAATTGATTTAAAAACAAGACTGGCACATAATGATGCAGTATTCTCGAGAATAGGTTTTTACATGGGCTTGAGTTACAGTCAGGTCAGGTGGATTTACATTTCAATAGTATTTACAAGCTTCTACGATTCCATTTAAGTTTCAACAATGCTATATATAAAATAAATAAAATAAATGACTTAAATGTAACATTATGAAATCTAAAATCCATAAATTACTATAGTTACCCACATGAATATCGTTTGAATATAATTAAATTTTCATTTCTATGAACGGTAATGGAAGAGAGATATTATGTATGAGGGAAAAGTGCGCGCGTTGATGTCTAATCTACTGTGAACTTGAAATCGAACGCGTATCTCTATAACGACTCTACATTCCAAGAATATTTTCCTCATTAATTATTTATTATTTTATAGTGCACATTTGAGCGGAAACTTTAAATAAACAAGTGGTGGAACTCGTTTTTCGTACATACATAATAAACATTTTGTATCAATCCTATATCCTATCCACTATACAGAATCAATTACAATGTCATTACTGTATAGTCCAACTCTTCACTTTGTAGTTTCCTGTAACTCTACATTAATTGCAAGCCATCAAAACAACTTTCTAGGCCGGCTTCAGGTTAGAAATCGCTGTCATCGAACTTGGAGAATCATAACAACGTGCGAGACGTTATCCAACAAATGCCCCACGAATGAACTAATAGAGCACAGTGTAAGAATGTAGAGCGAATAACTCAATAAACAAACTCTACATTACATAATGAAATATAGTGAATAAATGCATAAAACATGCTTTGGAGGCAGAGAGCATTTCTCTACGCACACATTCGCGCGGCGTCTCTACATAACTTACAAAACGCACACGTAGAGACGTTTATACGTTTTAAATTATGAGAATTTTAGACAACTCACCATGTGAGGCTTTGATTTGGACCAATTATAAGCCCATTCCTAGTCTCGGAGCACGGTTATTACAGACGCATAAACAAAAAAATATATCAATCGTAAAACCACTTTACGTACACAAGAACGTAGGCCATTCTTTGGAATCACTTATGGCTGTACTGGTCACTAGGAAGATCACTGTTGGTCACTAGTGTGTTGTTGGTAATTTACGTGTGTTTTATGTACAGGGATTACCCTTTAGGACTGTTATAGTGTTGGTTTTCTGTCGCGTAGTGGCGGTTGTCGCGAGCTGCGCGCACGCACGCGCGGTGTTCGACTGACTGACGGCGGGGTGGCCACAGCCTGCGCCGGCCGCGAAGCCTCCAAACCTACTATGGTAGGAATGGACCGGAGCTTGCTGGGTCGAGATTGTTTTATTTATGGTATACTATCGACTGGGCCCGGCTTCGGTCATGTGTTCTCGGGGATTCTGTATTATAATATACATTATGTAATCCTTCCGGAAGAAATTATTTAAATGATAGTGAAAATCGCATGAAAATCCGTTGCGTGGTTAAGGAGGAGTTAAGGGATATACAGAGACAGAAGCGGCAAGCGACATTATTTTATATTATTTATTTATTCTATAAACCTTACTTTACTTTATGATGTAAGGATAAGGAATGACATGCAAAAGTGTGCATTGTTTGAGAACGAATGGAATTTCAAAAGAAAATTACCAAATTTCGTCGCTACCACACATGATTCTAGTGAATATATGAATACCTACACAATTAGGGACCTTACTATATCTATTGTTCTGCAATCAGTTTATTATATTTTTGTTGTTGCACCTATTTATCAATGATAGTGATGATAATCGCTCATGTTTTATTTATGTTACGATTCTGGTGAAATACAGACCTTTTATATGACCTAATGTTTAAAGTCCTAAATTCAATTGCTCATAGATCATGTTCATAATATACCATTATCCTAATATTCGGTACCCATTATTTGATATTATTGTCTTCAAATCATTCTCTTGGTTATTGTCTTCAAATCGTTATCATAATTTTAAAGGACGATCTAAACTGTTTATTTTCCATTAACCCTAGTGTTAAGAAACACAAAAAAGATTTTAAACAATATTATCTACAAATAAAAACATCCTTTCATACACGTTTGCAATAGTTATTCATACAAACCTTACAAAACTAACGTAAACCAAACTCTACCATTTGTAGAGTCGTCAACTCACCTGGGAACACAGAAAAGTCCGCCATTGTTGAGTGTGAAAGGGACACCGGATACCGTCGCCTCGCTCTACCAGCCGGAATGTGACCCGCTATCACCTTGAAGGCCGCAAGCTCGCGGACTCAATGGAAATAGAGCTTCGAGCTTATTGAGAGCTTACGGACGCCGGCTAGAGGAAGGTTGCGTGGGTGATATAGAGCATGGCAAACTTAATTAAGCACATTATACAATACAATAAGAGTTTATTATAGGTACACACAAAATATAAATATGTAATCGACTTGGTGTTGATGTCTCGGATGTGTTCTCGTGCGCGAGGGCCCAGGGTCCGCCGCGACCATTATCCAGGGTCTGGCAGATCAGGTAATTACAATAGAGCAACTGCCATCTGACCTTCTTGACCGTGTTAATAGGGAAACCTGACCAGTAGCCGTATTCACAATGATTCGAAACCGTTTCCGACGATTCGACACGAAAATCGTGAGTGGCGAATCCGTGTCGATCGATTCGAAAACTGTTATTCAGAATCCCGATAGATTCCACGGAAACTCTACTCTCTATAACATATGAAAATTTCATTAAAATTAATTGAAACCACATTTTCCTAAGAACTTTTGCGGGGTCCTTTGTCGATTCCGTATCCGAATCCGATTTCCGAGCCATTGTGAATACCTACGGCTACAGATTGGATCATGGTTGTGCATTCAGTCGTCTGGATGTGCAGGTTTCCTCAGGTTGTTTTCCTTCACCGTAAGCATCGGTTAGTGTTCATTCAACAAATGTACTTAACTCTGAAACGGTCATTGGTCAATGGTGGCACTGGGAATCGAACTTAGCTAACCATTAGGCAACCAACGCTCTTACCAAATTTAAACTTGTCATAGGCTTATTTTTCATTGTTATCTTTAGCGGTTTGCCATAAAATTGTAATGGAGAAACAAATAACTTATTTTCTAAGATAGTTAAACAAAAGCCAGACATTTAGTGCCGACCCCCCTAGTGAGGGAAGAGTAGGGGATAAACACTTTTTTTATTTTTTATTTATTTAAGTTAGACATAACAACAAATATGACAAATCAATTAGTTCAGGCACTTAAATCAACTAAAGATTTGTAATGTGCCAAGCCTGGTGAGTATGTACGTGTGTATGTATGTAGGCACTCTAGCTCTCTGGTGGAGAACATCATATGCGCCAAGCAGTACACGGTGAGGGTCCAGCCCTTGGAATTGAGCCACGAACGGACATACAACGCGTTCGTGGTGTTGGTTCCAACGAAGGATTGTGCACGGCGTATCTGCATTTCTTACCTAAATATTTCTCTTCTGTAGGCCTGCTGGAAGAAATTTCTTTTAGAAATCAGTAGTGCATGTTGTGTTAGTTATATCTCTGTATTTCTTTATTGTGTGCAATAAATAATTAAATAAATAAATAAGGACTTTTTACCAAAAAACAGTTTTGGCCGAAAGGCGTAGTTTATCGGCGATTCTGGGGACAACCTCGGATACGGGGCTACCGACGCGACACCCAGCCTGCGGGTTTCCTAAGTGAAGGTATAGGATAATAATTGTGTAGTGCTAAGTGTTTGTTTTAAGTTTTGGTATTTATTAATTTTATCTATTAGTCTGTTATTAATTTTAGGTATAAGTGGTATAGGTTATATTATTTTGTTTTGGTATAGTGTGTCTATAGTTTATTGTTATTACAATTTTGTGTGTAATATGTATTATATCTGTGGGCCTGTGTACCAAACGGATTGGCAAAACGGACTTGAACTAATGGCAATTTCATGAAAACACATATGAAAACTGTTATAAACTTTTCTACTTATTAAAGCGTTGCAGTTATCGCTTTGACCACTAGTTCTGGCCGAAAGACAATGTACGATACGTGTCAATCCATTGATTAGGTACGAACTATCCACTGGACCGCCTGGCCCGTAACGCCCTCTTACCCTTTTGTGCTCGTGTCCGCGGCGGCCTAGCGCAACTGGCTGCAATTGCCGCCATTGGCGTTTTAGTGTAACGGCTAATTAATAGCCAATTATTTGGTAATAGGACGGCCTCTCAGGAACTTTACTTGAATGAAGTGCTAGAGATGGATGATAAGATAAAATAATAATATCACTAGTATCGGCGGCATGTTAGTACCTTTTTACGCCACATTCATTATTGTCCTAACATGCCGCCGATTGGGAAAATACTGATGAAAAGTCCTTATGATCTTGTGTCCTAATGTTATGATTTGTATTTAGCACCCATTTCTAGCATTTATTTTGAGTGAAGTTCGTGAGAGGCCGTCTTATTAGCAAAAAAATTTGGTAATACAGGATGCCGAGACCGGGCGAAGCAAAGAAGAAAGAGTAGGTAGTCTGTCAGCAGTATTTCGTTTTTTTGACAGGCCGTTGGAAACGGATCCTGGCAGAAGTCAGGGTATTAGTATATCTAGGTATCTTTGAACTCGCTTCATGTCGAACGGTTTTCAATTTTATTAAAAATTAAATATTTTTTTTTTAAGATTGGTAGATAACACCGAAAGCTGACGGTCCAAGAATAGAGAAAATCAGCGTCATGCATTATATTAATGATTTTTCAGGCCGTAAATCAAAATTAAAAATCGATCTAGCGTGAGGGCATATCAAAGTGAAATGTATTGCTCATATTATAAGGTCCATTTTGTATCCTACTCCACCACAGCGACTTAAAAATAGAGCCCCTGACCGCGAGAACGATGATGCTATTTTATATAAAAAAAATGTAGGTTTAGAAAACTTTACTTATTAGAATTATGTAAAAAAAACACTTTAGTAATAAAATACGTACTTTAATTTCAATCCAAAAATAACATACATCTTGTAGCACACGTTTAGCACACGTCAATTTGATTTACATTTATAAAAATATATTTAATGTATTCCAGTACCAGCATTACAATAACCAGTATTCTCGTAAACATATGTTAACCATAAAACAGCCTACCCATATGGGTAGCAATGAATCTCTAAATGGTTACTATTTGTTTTACATATTTTCCTACATTCAAAATCTAATCAGCCTCATAGATAATATAATAATGATCATCATAGATCACCAATAAACTCAACTGCATATTAAACAAAATTCTTTAATTTTTAATTTTCATAAAATTAATTTCTTATGCCTAGCGCAAGCGAGCGCTCGCCTAGATGCATGCGGTTTTAAAATAGGGCGCTGTACTTATATATTCTTGAGCATTCATTTAACTCAAATTACACACTCCGTTGCACACAAAGAAATATAAAAATGTTTTTTGTAAAGGGCTATAATGTTACGACTAGAAAAAGTTGTCGTGCGTTTTTACTTAAGTATATATTACTTATAGGCCCTTACATACATCATTTTTAAACTATCTACGAATCGCGTATTAATTCTATAGAATGACATGACCTCCGCACAATATAAGCAAGTTAGGTAGTTATTAAGCGCTTCGTACGGTATTTTGTTGTTTTAGCTAGCGTCAAAAACTTTTTTCCCTTACCTCTACATTTACGCGCAGCGTCGGCGAATAAAAAATAGTAACAAAATATAGCATATGTTCGGTGAGCTTGATCCACCCACGAGGCTACTAGCTCTCTTAACTCCATGGCAACAATATAATATGCGCGTGGCAAAACGAACTAATTTTCGTCACTAGATATGACAACAAAATACCAAAGAGCCGCTGTTGACCGCTAACTTATAATGTAGCTAGCTTCCTAAAAAATACCATAGATGGCGCTCTCCAAGGGCCCAAAATATGATTATAATCTCTTGGTTACTTACATGATATTGATATTAATCTTTATTTCGATTTATGTTAGATCTATTGATTCAACGGTTTTTGGATGTTAGTGCTCCTTGGCGCTCGAATGGTATCATTATAGCAAATTCTCACTAGCGTTTCATACTGTATAATTTGTTCTGAGGCAATGAATAATCACAGTCTAACACATGGTTTGCCATACATCAACAACAATACATCCAAAATATTATAACAATGTTTAGTGCTTAGACAGCGACATCTGTGGGATTATCTAGAAAGCTGACCTGGAAAGTGACTCATTGAATTAAAAGGCCATCCACAAAGCCACACAGCACTCTAGCATTTTACCTACGAACCAACAATAGGCACTTATTTGTCTTAGGAACTAATAATTGACTTTATTTCTTCATTGTTCTTAAAACTTTCACACTAATCTTAAAAAAACTTTCACACTAATCTTAAAAAAACTTTCACACTAATCTTAAAGCTATGCGGAAGCTACTTACAATTATTTAATGCTACAGAGATGTTTAGGGCCACATGTTGCTGTGGTTTAGTGTTCGAGCACAATACCACAAACTTATCTGACCCGGTAGCCAAAAGTGGAACTGGGGCAAATAGGCGGCACTTCATTATGAAAAATATTAGAAATGATATGTGACTGCCATCACCGAGTCAGATAAGTTTGTTGCTTGACAGTAAGTGAGTATGTGAGTTTGACAGCAATTTAGTGTTGCCAGTTTAAACAAGAGCAGTAGTGCGAAAACATTCTTTTCACGACTTTTTTTGCCAATCTCTACTTATCCCGTACACATAACAAGTACACTGTAATTCTCTATCTAAGAGTCGAATTTCCTGTTACTCAGGATGAGTGCGGGTCTTTGTACTCCATAGTGTGCAGCAAATTTAAATAGTTTGAAACTCAAATGTCCGACTTTTATAAAATATCCAGTTTGGTATTTTTTTTTATAATATGGTGAGGCAAACGAACAAACGTAGCACCTGATGGTAATGATGATAAACACTCTATCTACCGCCTATCTACGTCCAAGCCTGCGTATTCCCAGTGCGATGCGCGCGCGCAATCTCTGCGCACAGCGCCCTCTCGTGGGCGGCGGCCGCGCGCAACTCGGCCTCGCGCTCCGCGGCCGCCGACGCACGCTTCTGTTGCTCGCGTAACGCCGACAGTTGCGTTTGCAATGCGGTGATGGTTGAGTACGATGAGTTTCTTAGCTGTGGAAGGTGGGGTGATGGTGTGAATAAATAAAATAAAAAAATGGAAAAAGATATTCCGTGTGTAGTCTAAAACCGGGGCTAATATTAAAAACGGAGGCTCTATAATAGGTCACCAGTAATTGAAACATTAATCGTAAATTCAATGTACTGCATTACATTGAATTTAAATTGCAATCACCGATTTTGAATCGTAAGTTTAAATTCTTATTGTGTGTAATGCATGGGTTTTGGTTAACTAGAATCTTTACAGAATTTACCCTGGTTTTAGGCCACACACTGTACATATCAACACATAACATTACATACAGACTGTTTCATTTCAAAAATTGTTGCTATACTAATAGTGTCGACTTGGCATTGCCGTGCTGTGACCCTGCCAGTTGATAAAAGGACCTCCTCAGCATGAGCCGTGGCCAAAGCCGTAACGCTGATCTTCCGCGGATCCCGGATGTTAAATGGGCATCCTATGATCTGTTTAAACTGACTTGTCTTATTTGGTGAACAAACAATGCCCAAAATCACGCTACGTATATTGTGTATAGATGTCGAGAATTATATAAGAAACACATAGAATGTTAATTTCAACGAATACTACTGGACATTATCCATTTAAATACATAATTTCCATAACCAAATAAGACAAGTCAGTTTGGACAGATTATAATGTGTTCAATGACGAAAGACACTTATTTTAAGATGACAAGACATACAGTCAAATAATGCGTGTAATGCGTGTATACCTTTTGATGTATAAAATAGCCGATGGATGCACCTAAATAGAACAAGCATAAGAACTGTGTGATGTCTTTACTTTAAAGCCAGCTTAATTGCGATGGTTCTTATTCTTAGCTTTAATCGGTTCAGTGGATTAGGATATATTTCAGTTTTTTTTTATGTCATGCGGTAGGCAAACAGGCAAGCGGGCCACCTGAGTATAATGTGCGAGTGAGTGAAGTGTGTGCGAAGCAGTTGCACGACCTCATTCCGCCGGCCCCTTTCCACCATCTGGAGACGCGATCCAGGCGACCGATTCATCCTTATGTCGTGGATCTTCCAGCTATCCGCACGAGCAGCTTTGGTTCAACCCTTACAATGCGTACGACTAAGGAATATAATACGTTGCCTGCGAGTTATCCCTGATCATTATAATCTCGACGCCTTCAAGGCCTGAGTGAATAGGCTGTTCCTAGACAGGCATGCTCCATCTTCGGCCGCATCGTCACTTACCACCAGGTAAACAAATAAATAAATAATAAATAAATATTCGTGGCCAAATTCACACAGCGCCATCTAGCCCCAAACTAAGCAAAGCTTGTACTATGGGTGCTAGATAACTGATATACTACTTAAATACTTTTAGACCCGTAACAGAAATTAAAATTTTATCATTTCAATTTCTGCCTGGTCGGGAATCGAACCAGGGACCTCTTGCGTGGCAGACCCGGCATGTTGACCATTGAACCACTCAGGTCGTCAGGTAAGACGGCGGTCAAATGTCGGTCGGGGGATTTCCGACATTTTTCTGTCCATTAGGTTATTAATCCAAGTTGATTCACTTTATTCTAATATTTTTTCGGGGTGTGACCCTTGAAATTTTAAATGACCACATACCTCAGTCTCCCGCTCCTTAGCTTTCACTTCTTGGTGGAAATTATCCATATCCTCTACGATCTTCTCTCTCTCCAACACGTTTTCGCGCTGCTTCTGTCTGTTCTCTTCTATCTTCTTCTCAGCCTGCTTGCTCAGAGTGGCCACCACGTCCTTCATGAGTATTGCCCTGGCTTCGCGCTCTTTTTCCCATAACTGAAATTTGTATCATAGACTCTTTAGAAGGTTTCAGGGTATCGAAATCTTGTCGGAGACTGCCTGCGTATCATGACGGGCTTTGTCGTGAGATAATTCTAGCTAGCTCTTTCGAATTCAGTTGAAATGAGCGTGATACAAAGTTACATTTTACGTAGTGTACTTTGAGGTTAGACCTACATGCGCGTCATGCAGGTGGTGGATTTTCGGTAATTTATACGGGGTAACAATTAAAAGCTAAGACTTTAGACAGATTACACAATCGAAAAGTGTAGGGCCAATTTCTAACTTTATATAAAAAATAAATAAATAAAAAGGTATTTATTTAGCATTTAGCTCAGACATATAAAAAAAATAACATAAAATTAAAATAAATTAAACAAGAAAAAGAAAATAATCGAGTAAAGAAAAAATTAAAAATGCGCGCAACGTGTGCAGAATGTCGTTTGCTTCCATTTTGTTGCAGGCGTAAATACTACGCAGGCAGAATCAAAGTTTTTGCGATTCCAAAATCCACCAGATGGCGCTTCTGATACGTGGGTCTGATGTCAAAATAAAGGCCTGTCATTGGCTGGAATAGGTTCGTAATTTTACAGTAGCTCTATCCATTTAATAGCTCTCCAATGTTTTGATCAAAGCCTCTTGATTACGACAAAAAATTCGTCGAAGCAACGATATGTCGAACTATCGATAATCGATTATTTGTAGTTCAAACAAAGGATACGAGCTTCTCAGTAGCACCATCTGGTGGATTTTGAAATCACGAAGTCATTTGTTGAGGGCACCGCTTCTGTTACAAAAATAAACTAAGCGTGGAGATTGACGGCACGACTCTATCAAGCCCGAGCAGTCTTCCGTATCGTCGCGATATTCATTCTATCTATCTACCATACCATGTTGAAGAAACAGTGTTTCAAACCGTTACGAAATAGAAAGCTTTTAGAAATGAGCCTATCTGAAAGGCCAGATAACTTTACGAGGACCCTCTTCGTTTGATTTTTGCAGATCAGACGTGTGTACTTTAGTGGTTTAGCTAGACAAAATGGACAAATAATTTAGGAAATTAGTTGGTAATAAATGAAAATTTAGACTTCCATGACACTGCTCCCAGGGGAACCTGACCAGTTTAGATCATGGTTACATATTCAGTCGTCTGAATGTGCAGGTTTCATCACGGTGTTTTCCCTCACCGTAAGAACATCGGTGAGTATTCAATTAATGTACATAATTCAAAACAGAGTAATCGGTACATGGCCGCAGCGGGATTCGAACCCGGTACCTCTCGCTTACGAGTTGGATACCTTAACCACTCGGCCAGCGGCTCAGCTATGGAGAGTACAACATGAAGTTCATCAAGAAAGGGGTGAAAAGGTTTTCACGTGGTCAGCAACGCGTGGGCGATGCCCCTAGCTTTGCAAACGTTCATAGGCTGCGGTGACTGATTACCATCAGGTGGGCCGTAAGCTTGTTTGCCCAGTGGCGTTACTGTCATACAAGCCCATAAGCCGGGCTTGCCTTATAAAAATAATTATCGATAAAAAATCAAAGGTAATGCGAGCACGAACTATTTAAAGTTCGCGCTCCTAATGCTTTTCAAACTGCCGCGCCGCACAGCAGCGCCATCGTGCGCCTAGGTTACGAAACACGATCTGAACGCACACAAGTTGAGGAAATTGAGACTCGGTCAGTCATCTCGCTCGCACGCGCTGGCTTGTAAGCGGGCTTCGATTCTGGCCGGTATGTCTCTTTCTTACATATGAAAACTGTCCTATAGTGAGATATAACTATACGTTTGTTTATATAGTAAATTGTACGAGACTTTAAGCCCGTGTACAACTTCATATGCGTAAGAAGTTGTACACGGATCTGTGAAAATGGCAACTTCGCGCATGCGCAGTAGGTACGTTTGTTGAATGCTGGAATACGTACCAACTTCATTATTGTTTTGTTTGAGCGGATAAGTAATTAGTTTTTTGTTGTGTTTGTGTTGTGTTTTGTAGTAAAAGTGATTTAATTAGATTGATTAACAAATGACGAAGTAAAGTCCCTTGTGATGGTTTAACATCTGCACAAGTTTTGATTTGCATGGAAAAAGTAAAGATTTTAAACATCGTTTAGAAAATAACAAATTATTTCCTTATATTAGTAAATCGCTTATAAGACAATTTCATAGATCGGTGTACCAAACTCATTGAATTGTTGGTTGTTCTGTCTCCCAAGTTATATTGCTGGTATAAAACTGAAGAGTGATAAGTGAGGATTGATCAGTAATGTTGCAAAAAGATGGATTTATTTTTAATAACCGTAAACTCTACAAAAACTTCATCTCACGGCTTGCCTTACTCTGAACCCCTAGGCACGCCACTGTGTTTGCCACCTTTGTGGTTTAAAAAAGGTATTACCAATTACCTTGTCCTGTTTCTCGTTGATCTGCCTGGCTTCACCATCGAACATGGCTTCGATATTGCGCTGTCTCTGTCGCTCCCTCTCTTTGTGCTCCCGTAATTCGGCCAATGAAGCGTCCAACACACGCTTGTAAGACATCAGCTTTTCCGTCTCTGACTCGTAACTCTGGAATGAGATGACAAATACTAGACTGGCTGCTAAGCAAAGGGTTATCCTTGACTTTATTTTTAATTTGAGATTTTGAAGTGAATATTTATTTAGCAAGTTAACATACGTCTTAAATCGGCCGTGTAAATTTTCTGACATGTGGTTTGATATTTATGTCGTTATGCGATATTTCTCGTAATAATATGAGCAAATTAAGACGACACCTAAACTGCTACACATTTAGTTTCCTCTACTGTACTTAAGTATCATATAACAACAACGCAGAGTAGCTGGCGCGGTGGTCACTGTGAGGACTATGAAATACCTCTTGCCTGTAAAGGAAACGCCAATCAAATTTCCGGTGGCGCTACTGAAGCCTAGTCCGGCTGAAAAAACGCTCAAAGTTGTCAGTTGGATTTTAGTTAATCACGCGGCGTTATTTTGACAGTGACAAGACCTAGCTGGTGGTGCTAAATGGTGATCAAAATTACGGTAGCTCCAACAATACAAACTGTTGCTTGGCGGAAGAAATTGATAATGGAGTGGTATGTATGCAAATGGGCTCATCAGGCTCAAGAGAGTCCTACCACCCGTATAGGTCCATGCAAAAAGCACAAAAATTTGAAATTATCATATAAAAATGAAGTGTAAGTTTTGGCCGGCATTTTCTAAATTTTTTGGTACTTTTTGGAGGTCCTTTAGGTGGCGTAATTCCCCTCTGAAAAGGAGTTTTGCCTCAATAATCCATTTTTGTCGGCTTTCTTCACTCATATTAGGTGTCTTGGTTCAGAGTCCACAGTAAAATTATTATAAAACATTCGGAGACTCACCTTAAGAATAGTTTGCCTAATTTTGTCTAATGTAATTAAATCTAGCTCGATTTCTTTCAGTACAGACATAACTTTTTTTTTCAGCTTGTATTTATGCAGGCCCATGTTTATTATATTCGCATCTCTTTCCGCCACCAGCATCGCGTGCTCCCTTTCTCTTTCTCTCGTTATGAATTGTAACTCTTCTAGTATGTTCCTTTCCTTCTCCTCTTGTTTTCTTAGTTGCTTCACTATGCTTTCCTTTTCACCCAATTCCGCTATTTGCTCCTCCAAACTGTTGCGAAGTTCCTGTAAATTGTAGAAAATTTGTTTTAGTGTAGATATCAACTCGTAGGTTTAACGGCGATAATAGGGTCACAGAGGTCAGACGGCAGTCCCTCTAACATAATTAGGTAATCTACTAAATGGCGGGCAAGGCATTGGTAGGTCCCCTGGTGTTGCTGGTGACCATAGGCGGTGGTGACCACTTAAAAATACCTAGACTATGGTCAAGGCGGACCCCGGTGGGCCCTCGCGCGCGATAGCAAATCCGGGATATTGACGTCGCTTTGTAAAATAGTGACTTATTGCAGCATCTGTATTTGCCATGCGGTTTCCCCCTTGAATAATATCCGACAATACAGCGCAAAGCTTACATATTTACATGAGAAGCTGAAGTAGCAGATTAATAGTAAAATTGGTTTAGCCGTTTCGAAAACTAACACAGGATAAGATTCAATAACACTTTATTACACACAAAAGAACATGTACATAAGGAAAATACAAGAAGACACAGTACAATGCACAATACATGCAAAAACAACACAATACCATGTGCAATGGATACATGGAGGCAATTGTTTAAAATGGTCAATTACGAAGTCAAGTGGTTAATAACCACCTTTTTAACCCACGACTAAAAATTAGGGGTTTTGGCGGTGCTGGGATAAGGTTGCCGCCAATGTTGGCAAGCGAAGATGGGGAGAAGGTAGAAAAGGGGAATTACCCACCTGGCCGGGTGTTGTGACCAGGGGACCAAGGGTCCAACAGTTGATCGTCGGAAGTTGTATATATGCCATGGAAGTTGGCACATTTCTCTAGCGCGATGCAGGATTGTTAGCGCCGTCTATGTGCGGAAGCTTGCCAACCTTGTGTTCGTGTACTCGTAATGTGAGGATCGTTGAGTTTCCCTAGTGGAGCGATAGATGTCGCTACAGGGTGTTAAAGTCTGACGCGTGTATTAATGGCTTTGTGTCCCTGTCTGTGGCATCGTAGCTCCCGAACCGATGGACTGATTTGGATGCGGTTTACTGTATTTGAAAGCCAGTTTCATTGAGATGGTTCTTAGCTAATTTCATAAAATCGGTTTAGTAGTTTCGAAAATATTTGAGTTTAAGTAAACTTGATGGGAGTTATCCAACGTTTTCTGTCAGTTAGGTTATTTATGTCATAAGACAGGCAAACAGGCGAGCGGACCACCTGATGGAACGTGGTCATCGCTGCCTATGAACATCAGCAACACCAGAGAAATCACCAATGCATCGGCCACCTCTAAAATCCCAACAATGGGTGCGATTCTCTAAAAAACATCCTAAATCGCAACGATGAAATGTAGAATTTTAAAGGTATGTTCCGGGTTTCCTACCGCGTACCTTTGTTGACGAGTAGCCCGATATTTCACGCAGTTGCATGCATCATGGCCACGGGGCAACCCGTGTAGTTACGCGGCAGGAAACCCGGAATATACCTTTAAAATGTGCGAGAATAACCGTGATAGTTTATAACATTATGAAATGTAGGATGGTCTGTCGGGTGATAACAATATTTCAATAACAATTTGCGCGATACTCGGCAACCTAGCCACGATCTGTCACGTTTCTTCGTTGCGCTCACGGATGTTATCTTAGAGAATAAGATAACTGGCCTTGATGCAGTTTTGAAATAACAGATAGACACTCCAAGTGCCAGTACTCACCCTAATTTTCTTCTCTTTTTCCCTCAGCCGTTGTTTCTCCATCTCTATCTCCCTGTTAATCGCCTCGTCGCGTTCCTGTAATTTCTTACGGTTTTCTTCCTCTTCTTTCTGTTTCTGGACTTCTTTCTCTACTATTTGCTCCATCCTGACGAAAAAGTGAATGTTACATTTGGCTAAATACTACCGAATCCTGGACCATGGTCAAGGCGGACCCCAGGCCCTTGTGCGCGAGAGCACAACCGGGACATTAACGCCAAGATGATTTATTTTACATTGGGCTAAATACAGAAGCAAAATGCGTGAGAGCCTATATTATTTACGCTTCGCTCCGCTTTTCAAAAGGTGTGATACAAAAATGTACCTTATTATATGAGCAATATATTCCACCTTGATTTGCTCTCACGCTTTTTGCTTCTAAATTTTGACGACTGGATTTAGCAAAATGTAACAAGTGCATAATATGCAACTATGGACGCCGCGGACTATGGATGGAGCTGGACCGATTTTGATAAAATTACCGGGCAATCTTAAGAGCCCAACCATTGCATATTTCGCGATGTAACGTAATCTAGTGCTACGACTTCAGCCACATTTGGATGTCTATTACTTGGGATTGTAATATTTATACCGAACTATAAAAACTAAATGTACCAAAATCAGAGACAAAATAAACCTTCTTAGGCCAGATACAGGAAAACCACATGCACGATACACAACATGCCATCGTAACGTTCCAATGCCTTTGCCTCTTAGGTCCCATTCTGCAGGCGCAAATGGCTAGTTGGTTCGACTCGAGAGAGGTACCGAATTTGACCCCCGAGCCGCCATGTATTGTTCTAAGCATTAGTTGAGAGACATTACTTGAACACTAACCGATACTCTTACGGCGAGGGAAAGTACTGCGATTAAATCTGCATATTTAATAGACTAAATGTGTAACCACGATCGAATCAGGACAGGTTCACCTTTTAAGAGGGTCACGGAGGTCAACTGGTAGTCATATATACTTACATAATATCACGCCTTTTTCCCGTAGGGCTAGGCAGAGATCGCAACGTTCCATTTGCTACGGTCTTTACAGATCTCTCTGGCAGATGACAGTTCCTCCATTGTAATTATCTGAGGGGCTATTTCGGTGAACAATTGAATTTGACATAAAAAAATCTTACAGTACTCTAATTAGGTAGACACTATTACCAGTGGCCAAGGTAAATAACGTAGAGTACAATTATCTAGTGTCAAATTCAGTTGCCAACTGAGCTAGCCAATAGCCCTATAGCGACATCTATCGCTGCAATAGGAAAACTCAACAGTACACATAGATGGCGCTGACCGTCCTACATCCCACTAGCGAAATATGCCAACTTCCGCGGCATATATCCTACTTCCGACGATCAACTGTCGGACCCTTGGTCCCCTGGTCACAACACCCGGCCAGGTGGGTAATTACCCTTTTCCTTCTTCTCCACATTGGCGGCTGCCTTATCCCTTTACCGCCAAAGCCCCACTGATCTGCCAAATCGGCCCCGAGCCATCGCGCGTGAGAGCACAAATGGGATATTGTTGATTCTAAATTATTCAAATTCTGTGATATCTTACCAAGCTGACTTTAGTTTCCTATTGGCCACGAAGGCAGTAGCCGCTCTGAGCTCTGGCTGACGCAACCTCCAAGCGTGATGCAGCTTCAGTTCGGCCTCGTGCCTCTGCAGTTGCTCTTCCTTGTCCTTGATGCCTTGGTTGATGGCTTCTAGAGTTGATGTTGGGACTTTGTTTAAGAACGATCTGAAATTGTAGAAGTGGAATGTGTGGAAGTATGGATATTTGCTCTGGTAAGTAGTAAGAAAATTGTGTCTAGTATACACCTAGTACGCAGTCCTCTAGCTGGCATGAGGACGAGAAAGTTCTAGTGAGTCGACCTGCCCTAGTAGGTCTATCTATTGACTGTATGCCCTGTCAATAATATCGAATAGGTGGTCTAGTGACCTAGAGTTTAGTCAAATACCTGAAGTTCGCAAGAAAATGTTACTTAAACGCCTTGACCTGTCCTTCTTACCACCTATACATTTTAATGGCTCAATTATTCTCCTCAGTTAAAGGATTTGGGGCTCCATGTCGACAAGACTCTCAGTAGGACGGCTCATGTGACTGAGATTAGCAGAAAGGTTACCTCGACTCTCGGTGCCCTTTACATATTTAAGATTTTCCTCCCTCCTGCTACCAAAATGTACTGGTGCAGTCCCTGATTTTGCCTGTCATAGACTACGCAGATGTGTGCTGCTCCGACATGAATCAGGACCTTCTCAGTAAGCTGGATCGCCTAATAAATAACTGAATAAGATTCATTTTCGGCTTACGTAAATACGACCACATCTCGGACTATCGCGTAAAACTGAAGTGGCTCCCTATCCGACAACGTCGAAATTTGAGGATCCTTACGCTATGCTATAGAGGTCAAGACGTAGGTATCTCTAGTTCTACCCACATGAATTAGAAGTAATGCGCTTATTACACATGCCTAAATTCAGTTACTAAAATCAGAAACAAAAAGCGTGAGAGCAAATCAAAGTAGAATGTATTGCTCATAGAATAAGGTCCATTTTTGTATCACTTATATTAAGTCACGCGTCGATCCGCTTTTCAAAAATCTGAGATACAAAAATGGACCTTATTCTATGAGCAATACATTCCACTTTAATTTGCTCTCACGCTTTTTGTTTCTGAATTCAGTCACTGAATTTAGGAATGTGTAATAAGCGCATAATCTCTAGTCTAGGATCAAGAATCTCAAGTACAGACTGGCGCGGACCAATCAGAAGATAGGACACAGGACCGGTAGTTGCCTTTTTTCTAAGGCAAACTGAAGCTCGAGGAGGCGCCAGTGAATGCATTGGGTGCAGGGGAATTATGGCATTGACATTATTTTTGTTGTCATAGACACATAACATAGAGAGCCGATGGTGCTATATCTGCTGTCACCAACTCCAAATAAAAAAATCGAATCTATACCACAGAATATTGATATGATAAAGACAAAAAAGTTTGTAAGTGTGGATATAAGGATTTTTTAAATTCACTGAAAGAGAGCTACATTCTTCCCGAGTGTCATAGGTAACACTTTACATACCGGAAGAATAATAAGATCCCATGAGACAGTCACAAGTTAACAGTTTCGAATTGTGTGGGTTAACCCCCTGTGGTGTCACTAGATACAAGTAAAATATAACATAAATAATATATAAATAAATAAATGTTTATTTCATTAACGAAGAGTACTTAAATAAAAACTTGATAAATAAACTATTATTATTATTTAATTTTTATTTGCTGGAGTCTACTTTAAGCCATAGCCTGTGTCAGAAGATTACAAAAAATTTTACTAGGTAAGAATGAATAAAACATACAGAATATGGTCATATAGAATATAAATGCTAATATGGATAACAAGATTTGATAGCTTACTTACCCATTCTTGTACAGCTTTGGCTGTGCAGCAAGCTCTTTCATTTCTTGCTGGAACTGCATATTCTCTTTGAACAGCATCAATTCTAACTTTTTCCGTCTTGATTCAAGTTGCCTAAAAAGATTGTGTGAAATGTTTTATGTGCAAAAAAAGTTAATCAATTTATCTTATGAAGGAGCGTTGGTGGCTGAAAAGGATTGTCGATGGCCTAATTGTTAAGGGGTCCAACTCATACCCGAAGGTATCAGGTAGAATGATTGAATGTTTAACCACAATCCAATCTGGTCATGTTTCCTTGGTAGCATTGTCTCGGAGATGGCAAATATTTGAAGGTCAGATGGCAGTCGCTCCACTGTAACCTGATTTGCCAAATCCTGGATGGCCAAGAGAGACCCTGGGCAATCACGCGAGAGCACAACTGGGACATTAACGTCAAGATGATCAGATGCTGCAATAGTTTAGAGGACCTCAAATTATTATTCATAAATTGTTTTAAATAAACTAGATAATAAATACGATCACAGGGTGTCAAGACTTCAACCAGTCACAGGATCCGCAGTGGAAGATACTAGATAAGCGTATATAACTTACTCAGCCCGGAATTTCTTTTCACTTAACATCTCAGCATCTTTCTTCGCCTTTGCATAGTACTCTTCCGTGGTCCAGTTCTCATGATGCCTGGATTTTGTGGTGGCTTTCTCAAAATATGTTGCCACTTTCTGCAGCTCTTCGGCCCTACGCAACTCATTGTCACGTTTTTGGGCTGCTATAGCTTGCAATTGTTGCCATTGAGGTCGTGGGCGAGACATTCTGAAGAATTTAGTTTAAAACTTGATCTAAATACAGTGTAAACTCTTTATAACGAAACTCAAGGGACTGAGCATTTTTTGTCGTTATAGAGAGTTATCGTTATATGGAGTGAACAAAAAAACAACCAAATTAACAAGAATTTTTAACCATTCTAACAGTTTCATAGTAGGTTTACGACTGATAATACGATAAGTACCGAGTATGCTTGGTCGAAGCCCATCACTTCCTAAAAAACAATGCGTCATACTGCACGTGTTCAAGGCAATTAAGGATAACAAAAGCTAGACCGACCTCGAATGTTTCGGAGCTTCAAAGTCTTTTGTTACCTGATAACATAACATAAACAATAATAACGATAATAAATATTTACTGTCTAAAAATATGAACACATTTCTTCGTAATAGAGAATGGCGTATCGCTATAAAGAGTGTTTCAATATGTGGGTTTTAACGCAAACCAACCAAGTTGGGCTCACTTCAACGTTATAGGGAGTTTATCGTTATAAAGGATAACGTTATAAAGAGTTTACACTGTAGTTACCTACTTAATAAAAAAAAACCATTATTATAAGGGTCTATCTTACAATATCAAATAATAACTTAGAAAATGATGCAGACACAAACTTCACTGAAAGTTCGTTTCTGTGATAGTGATCCACAAAATACAGAGGTATTTATGATGAGGCACAGATACGGCTGCAGTACCTTATATGCGGTCTGTGAATCACTTCCACCTTCCAACGATTTGTACCTTAAAAAATATAATTGTCTTTTACGAGCTTTATGACTCACTTTGTGGGATCAATATAGTTCATACCAACCTCTATGCTTGGTTGATCACAGTAATTCTCCTTCCTGTTTCCACACACCACTGTCACTGGTTACGATCGCATAACTGAACAATTTACGTGGGTGCCGTAACCGCGGCCAATTGAAACATGTGAGGTCAGTCAGACAGATATTGTGTTCAATTTACATCAGAAAATTGTTTTATTTACTGAGAGTGATCACGCAAACTTTCAAATAAAAACAGATGTTGGCGGCGTCCGTTGTTTTGATAATTTGACAGTGACATGTCAGTTGTTGGTTGCTAAGCAACCGTCTACGTTTTGTTTCCCTGGTTGAATCAACAGTAAAGGGCCTCCTAGATAGTAAAACAGTTTTATTCAAAAATAAGAATCCTTACAGTGACATCTGTCAAATACACAGAGTATCATTGAAAGTTGTAGTAAGTAAATTGCGCCACAAAACAGTTCTTATAAATCTTCACAGATGGCGTTACCATACACTAGCGAAATCTCTTTTATCTATTTCGATACAAAAGGGACAACTTAGAATTGCCATGTTTCTTCTAATTCGGGTGGGTAGAACCAGAGATACCTACTATTAAAAACTATAACGTAGTCGTGTCTGTACACTGAAGATAAGTAAGAAATTCCAGAAAAAATAATATCAATCGGGATAGATAAGATACCTAGTATACCTATAATATATTCTGTTCCGACACTGCAAGCACAAAAATTTTTTTTTGCAATTTTCTTCGTTTGTCTGTCTCTCTGTGTGAGCGCTTTATGAAGTTTTCACAGTTTGGTAGCTTGGGTTCTTACTTAAAATATAAGCCATGTTTCATTAAATTCGGGTTGGAAGAACCAGATATACACCTTGACCTCTCTGTAGTACTAGCATCCATACACAAAAGAGGTCATATAAAATGGTCGCTTGGGCAAAAGGTATTTTCACGCGGACGAAGTGGCGGGCAAAAACTAGTATTTTATTTAGGTTCTCAAATGAAATACATTATTTTTCATAATAAGAAAATCGCGCTATCAACGATCAGTCAGAGGATGTTTATAGGTGTATATCTAGAAATTATCAAGCCAAATCAAACGAACCGAAACTCGGCCCTTGCGCCCAAATCTCAGTCTTTATAATTTTTCCCAGGGTTTATTATTCGTAGTTTATGAGTTTCTGTGACCACCTTCACAGCACACAATGCTACAGTTTTTGTCAACGCAAAGCAAATGAGCCTAAACACGAGGTATTTATTATCTTGTACTTAGGTCCGGCCGTGTGGTGTCCAGCAGAGTAGAATTGAACCAAAAGTAATAATTATATTCAATCAAATGGCGAGCGTCCAGAGCTAAAAAAATTGTGGCTTCTTAGTGAAATCAACAATTTTTTTTAAAGACATTTTAGATCTTAAAACCAGGGGAGATCAAAAGAAGGGGAGAATTTACGTGATAGAATAAAAAATGAAGATATCTGTAACAAAACAGGTCACCGATATATGTTCAATCAGAGTCACAATACTGAAGTGTTACTGGGCAGGCCACGTAGATCTCAGAACTGATGGCCGATGGGGCGGAAAGGATCGGAGTGGCGATCACGTACAGCACGACATCGTGAAGAAAGTGACGAATCGTAGAAACATAGGCGCATGAAGGGGGGGGGGGGGGGGGGGTTGGGAGAGCCGAGCCCACTCCAGAATGGTCTGGTGCCCACTTCAGGACGTACCGATACGAAATTCTGGACTGGACACATAAAAAACTTCATACAAACAATTTGCAAAGGAGTGAAGGTATATACCTATTGTACAGTGGTGGACTAAAACCTTGACCCTAGGTTGGTTGCCTGACTTTTGCTCTTTTCAGCTTGTTTCGCATTGTCTAAAACAAAAAGTCATATTTACAATGAAATCTTTTACAATGAAAGATTGAGGTATTTTTCCAAAAGTTGGGTAACAAACATAAGAGAAAAATTTCGTGCTCACTATCTCTACATTGGCGATTCACTCGGCTTCATCGGCCACCTCAGGGGCCAGGCCCCCACTGGAAAATATCCCTAGACACGCTAATGCGTAGGGAGCTGATAGATGCAAGAGACATGAGACACGAATGTTATTAATAAATTATGATATGATATGACACAGGGTCGATCAATGTGGAAGACGTGTCGGGACGTCTACGTTCAGCAATGGACGTCCTGCAGCTGAGACGATGATGAAGATGACACACCCATTAATATTGCCGGAAAACAGCAGCTACCCAGTTGCCAAAAATGGCATTCTATGCTAATAATTTTGGTAAGTAGTGCTGCACGTATTACGAGAGTTTACTATAGACGTCAGCGTAGGCAATATCGAACTGGTATTTTATTACCTCCGTCGTTAAAATTCACCGTCACGTCACGTCCCGACAGTATTGGGAAAGCGAGCGAGTTGACATTGGCATATTATAAACTGAAAGTCCAGTTGAGGAAATTTCTGATACCAAGATCTTCTATCTAGATACTCATGCAGTACTTACATCGGTATCGCCCGATCCCGGAAATATCTTCGAATAAGTACCTACTACCTATCACCTTAATTACCTACTATTACAACGTTTAAATAGTAAATTATATTACTTCATAATATTCCATTAATTATTACGAGTAACCTAGTCGTTGGCCCCCAGGTTATGGGGTTCAACTCGTACCCCGAGGTACCGAGTTCGAACCACAATGCCGCTTTATAGCTATGACTCTTTTCTGAGTTATGTACATAAGTTGAACCCATACTCTTACGGGTAAAACATCGTGCCTGAGGCCCTCGCCCGCGAGACCACAATCGGGACATTAATGACTAGACTTATTTTACTCCGAGCAACCCCAAAAATTCTAAATTGGAAAATTTTCCAGAGCCAGATAGATAGGTAGAGGTAGCTCTGAAGGTAGAAGAACTGACATTGCTGTTACGAATGCGAGGGGCCGCCATTGCCAATGACACGAGCATGCTGAGGCATGGCGAAGTCGAGGAGGAGGAGTAGGCAGAATCCGGGATTTGCTGTTAAATTAATGATTGACTACCAATATGACCTTATCACGCCAGGGTAATGTCCCATTTGAAGTAAAGCGGTAATTGTCATCCGTAGTATACTAGGGGCGTTTGAAAAGTTCGTAGCCTGATGAATATCGGAACGTCATGTATTTTTCACACTTATTATAAAGCTACATTCTTCAGTAGTATCCAAAGAATATCGGTACAGAATTTTATTCGTTTCGTTGCATTCGTTACGACTCCTCGCGCGATCCGAGACGTATATTGTTGAAAATGGAAATAATCGAGTAAGTACTTGATAAAGAAAGGTTTAACACCAAAAGAGAATAATGAAGACATGTTAAAAACTTTAAGTGAATCAGTGCATTCGTATGCTTCCGTGTAAATGTGGGTGACGGAGGTGAAATGTGGTCGGGAAAGCGTTGAAGGTGTGGTTGTGGACCCAAGTAGTGGTCGACCATCAACTTCAACCACCGTTGATAACATTGATGTAAATTGTGACATGATTTTATTTGATCCGAGATTTACGGAGATAGCTGACACTATTGGCACCTCAACTGAATCAACTCTTCTTATAATTGCCAATGCATTATACACTTTTCCAAAGTGACTGTGATAGCACGTCCCTTCGGGGTGCCTCGGCTGATTTTAGTTGAACAAATACGCGTTCGATTGACGATTTCTTGCGACTACTTAGATATGTTTGAGACAATTTATTGGTAGGTTTGTAACCACGGATGAAATCTGGGAACGTCCTTATTCCTTGAGATAAAGTCTTAACAGTGGATAAGACCAGGATCTCCTGTTTCATTAAAGGCAAATGTGATTTTATCCGCTGAAAAAGTACCGGCGTTAGTTTTATTAAATTAACAGTTGTTTTACTTAGTCTAGCCAGGCATTTGACCATCATCTCACCTGAAGCATGCCTGTCTAGATTATAATGACCACGGAACACATTCGTAGGCAACTCGAGTGAATTATGGTGAAGTGAAAAAGTTGAGCTATAAAATCTGCTACGATTGCCTCTAGTGGCCTCTACTGTGACCATTAAGAAAATAAATTAAAGAAACACGGCTTGTTTTGTTAAGCAAAGTTTTGTTTCACCAGGACAAAACGTGAGTTCAGATGAAAGGAAGGCAGAAATCCATAATTGTAGCCTGTGAGTGGTACCTTGAATTGTTATCTTTCGTCCCATATTTACCTAGGATAGCTCCATCACATTTTTAACTATTACCATATCTTAAAACTTCTTAGGAGTAAGACTGAATGTACGAAACATTGTAAGGATTAAATAAATAAATAATAATTAAAAACACTTAAGAAGGTCAACAAGTTTTAAATAAATTCAGAGGTTTTAGAGTAGAGATGAAGATTTTTAAAGCTAGTAGAGAACCGTTGCTAGGCCGATTGAACAAGTGTATTGAACTTAGAGTCCCCTCTACGTACGTTGAAAAATATATAAATTATAGCTTTTCGTTCTCCTAGTTAGGTTACGAAATTTCGAAACGCCCCGTATAAATAGGTAGATACCATTCATACATTTAGGTAACAATAGTTCAGCTGTGTGGTGTCTGGTAAAGTAGTTAATAGAGCACCATTCCGTACCATTATTCCTACCACAACCACCAGTATTCATTATCCCGTGCTGTATTATGACCAAATGTACTGTGCTATGTGTGAGATAGATGTAATAAACGATTTTTTTTACCATTAGATGTGATTTAGAGGCAGATTACCTACTACCTTCAGCTGATTGGTATATAGGTACTATTAGTTTTTATCACTGCGATTCCCAACACACCTGTCAAGCGTGGAGATTATGGAATATCTGGAGGAGGCTTAGTCCAACAGTGTTGTGGCTATGCAATGCGGGTGCTACGCGGTACCTACGCGTTGTCTACGTGATGGTTGTACTTAGACTATATAATGTCTAAGCGGTGGTTACCCGGTGTATGCATAAAAAAATATGTAGAGCGCAGGTGCATGTCAGTGAGAGTCGCAAAGACTAATCTGACATTTCAGTCTTTATCCTTCAAAGCGGAACGCAAAAACTGATTGGCTTCAGGTACAAGGCGGTGGTAGCCGTGCATATCCAATGAATAAGCTTAACTAAGTCTAAATAGTTTAAGTGACTTTGTCCATAGGTATTTCTTTCTCGGACGCCCTCTGCCGACCCTTCCATTACGTACCTCACAGCGTTATGCTGAGATTGGTCCATTTCGGTTACATCACTGGCTGGTCTTAAGTAATTTTCAATAATTATAATTTACTATACTCACCTTAGGTTAAGGATGTAATCTGGAACCGAATAAAGCGCTTTCTATGTCTATGTCTACCTATGGATACCTGTCGTAAGCCGTCTTTCACCCATCTTCTCCACGTGTTAAAACCATCTCAGCATACCTCTTTCAATTCTAGTCACCCCAACATCCTTCAGCTTACAACGAGCTCATGACACTATTCATATCTATTACATAGGGTGACCCACACATACTCCTTAGGCACCGCATTCAATTTCTTGAAAATAGCAAATCCGATTACAATGAAACTTTGTAGGTATGATCGGACAATATTAACTTAACTTGATGCATTACATATCATTTCATTTTGGTAACTACTCTCTTCAAAAATGTCATCTGGTTAGAGGCGAAACTGACGACAAATAAAAAGTTTTTTTTCAAACCTTTATTAAACTTGTTTTAAACTTAACTCGCGTTCTTTACACATATTATTATTATACTAAACGGTACTCACACGCGACGTACCTTTTCGATTTGTTTTCCCGACGTTTCGATAGGGGTACACCCACCGTGGCCACGAGAAAACGGACGTAGGTATTTTATAAAACTTACATGTGATTTTCTTTTATTTCATTTTCATGTGTTACGGCATATAGCTATATATACAGCGTGTTATTATATATACAGGGTGTTATAGCTATATATACAGCGTGTTACTTAATATATGTATGAAGTTTTGTACCTATCGTTTTCATACATTTAGCACTCCATCCGGTTCACGGCTTCATACATATATTATGTAACACCCTGCATACTTTACTAGCGACCAGCCTAAGTTTTGCAGGGGTAGTAACCCTAACAAATTAATACACCTAAACCTTCCTCATGAATCACTCTATCTATTAGTGAAAACCGCATGAAAATCTATTCAGTACTTTTTAGTTTATCGCGAACAGACAGACAGGCAGACGCGGCGTGGGACTTTGTTTTGTAGAGATTATCGAAATCGTGTAGGTACCTATTAATTTTTGATAATTATGTAAATTAAAAATATTTGAGCAAATGATAACTTGCGAAAAAGACAACTTCATAGGTTTACAAGGACGATAGTATACCTTTTCTACTGTCTAGAATCTGTCATTCTAGACACCATCTCCATCGCTCTTTTAGTATCTACGGAAGAATCGACCTTCTAAAATCAAGTGTAAAAGGAGCTATATTTGCTATGCGCGTCTATTGAAACACTAGCTCATCTTATACTGGTTTTTAGAAGTTCGATATACTCTCTTCTGTTCCCAACTTGGCAAGCGTTTTCAGGTTTACATAAAGTGCTTCCTTACCAGAACGTTTCATTACAAATTTGTGGTGTTTTGGCGTTTTACTTGCGTTGCCTGTGATGTACCTACCATCTGTATCAGCCTGGAGAAAAGGCGATTCGCCAGAGCTTCTTCTGTCAGTCAGCAGGCGACCACAAGCAAGGTTGGCTTGGGTTATAGCCATCTACATCAGAGGCTCTAGCACATCTATGACCGCGACAACGCTCGAGCCGCGAGAGAGCGTCTGTTTCCTTCTCTCAATACTAACATGAAAGAGATAGCAATATCTATGTCGCGCTTTTTATCGCATTTCGCGCGCGAGAGCAACTTGTGCTAGCCAGTGTGATGTGGCTATGTCCACATTGTCCACAGCTCCGCTATCATCCTCCATCTATCATATTATCTGTCAAGTACGATTATTACGAATAAATGAATACTTCCTATGTCGAATGTGTTGGCGCTTACCAAGAAATTTAGATAATTATGTTTTCAATAAGCGAAGGATTTGGTAGGCAGGTAGTAGGTACCTATGCAGGCGGCGTCGTCGTTGGCTAAACGACTTAAGTTTTAATTATTAGCTCCTATTACAGGCCACGAAAATTTGTCCTGAACGATGTTTTCCAGTGTTACCTGTGTAAATAAAATATGTACCTACAGTTAGCTGCAGAGAACTGATAGATAATGTTAACTATGCAGCTAACTGTACCTCCGTATTTTTCTGGTGTATGATCCAATTTGGTCAGGTTCCCCTGTTAACAGGGTCATGGAGGTCAGATGGCAGTCGCTCCACTGTGATTACCTGATCTGTCAAATCCTGTATCATAGTCAGGGCTCTCCGGGCATCCGAACTGACGAGACTGTTAGCTATAACTTCTACAGTTTGAAGAGCGGTTAGCCCGTACAAAGGGACCATAGAACCTCTCTACCTCAATGTAATTATAAGATGTAAACCAACCTAACCTACAGTATCTACCTAAATTTCTGTATCGATAAGTGATTACAAAACATATTCTATGCATATCTAAATATATTTGGTAAGTGCGTTTACCCAAATAAATTTTCTTTCGTTATTCGTAGTATTAAAGAGATAAGTAAATAGCCTGTTGCTAAGTTATAAACAAAATAGTGATGTTCATTACTGAGATCAGAGGGGTCCTGAGCCCCCTTTCGCATATCTACTTAGAGTTCCAAATAAAAGAAAATTTGTGTTAAAATTTACTTTTACCTTTTCATGGGAACAAATTTCGCATGAATAAAGAGGTTGGTTTATAGTTGGAATTAATCACCGATTTTATACAGGTAGGAAAGTTTACAGCTAGCCTATTCTGTACCTTATAATTACCACAAACATTTTGTCAGTTGGACATTAAAAATAAAAGACAAAAAATAGAAGCTGCAGCACAATCCATGCATTTCGAGGGTGGCCAACTGCCTACATAAACATAACTCGCGTCTCGCGCCCGCCCCCCGTCAAAACATCCTTCACGGAACACCAAATAAAAGCAATAAAATAAGACAACCTGGCTAGAGACGCAACCGAAAAATCCAGGCTCTATAATTATGTTCAGCTACCACCCGATCTACCGGCACCGGCAAGCCAATTTAAATTTACTGCGAACGCCGCACGTGTCCCACAAAATGAAATCCCACTACCGCACAGAAACACGCACGAAAAAAAACCTAGAAAAATACATCGCAAGCGCCACCCCTTCATCGCTAGTGGCTGCTTACTTGAACCACGCCTGTTTCTGAACGCTACTCTTTCCGTTTCGCTCTGACCGTCGTCGGGCCGGTATCGCCGTCTCTGTCGGGCAAGCGCCGCGACACGAAAGCTGCAGCTTTACCATCAGTACGCGTTCAGAAGTCACGCGCGTTGGGGCGTAGTCGTGCGCCGCGCGAAACCGTCGCGGTGTGTCAAGTGAAGTGCCGTGTAGAGGTGCCGAAGTGGCGGGTTTTCTTGCCGCGGGACGGGGGGCCCATGCCCCCTTCCACCAACACCACATTGGTAAAAGTTAGTGTCCTGTGATCCTGATAAAACTGTAATTGTTGTCTTTCATTGGTGGACTTGTGAATGTGCTTGACAATGCCAACTTATGGAGGTTGTTTATGTTTGTTTTATTTCATTTTATATGACTCCATATAACGTTTGTTACTTGATTTAACATTATTTGTGTTGTAAAATACTTGTTTGTTAATTTGTATGGTCCGAGTTTGTTTTTGATGTTGTCATATAAAATGTTATTTCTCGTTAAACTACAACAATTAGTTTTAACGTACCTACGAGAACAAGGAATCGGGATTACCTACATAAGTCGTGTTCATTTTACGTAAACACTTACACTTTTTTAATCTTCCTAACCTCAGATAGGCCTAAAAACATCGTTGACTTACGTTAGCGTTGAGTGTTAGGTGCAGATACTAACCTAAGTTGCTATATACCTAGGTACTACAGATACCCAGTCTCATAGCAAAAATCTATAGAGGTAATTTTACAATACATTGCATTTTATAGGCGTAATAATGTTCCTTAAAAATGTAGTGGGCCACATTTTATCTTCTGCACGACTTCTGTAGGTATATAATTATCAAATTATGGTGGGATAAATATGCAAAGACCTTGTTATATTTTATTTTACATACCGATACCTACTTATTAATAGATAATTACTTGACTTAACGACTCGAAAGGCCTAACAGTTATTTACCACTAGTTTAAGCCAACAGCGTGTTAATTCTTTCCGAAACAAAGCAAAGTAATACGTAGATATCTAATTATATCAACATCTAAACGCGAATGTGTATTATTCTCTGGGCTTAGAACTAGTGGTATGCTCATATAAGTGCTTAGCCTGGTCTAATTGCATTTATAAAAGGTACAATAATGTAAATATGGAACTTGGGAATTAATCTACAACTTTATTTATTTAATGGATAGGTACTGTGAAATCAAACTTATTCGCAGTATGAATTTTTATTCAATAACGTTAAAAATCAGTTAAGAGCTAATTATTCTTATTATAATCAGTTTAATGATTTGATTTTTGTAGTGAACACGAACCTTTTAAAATACACACTAAAGTAGATATATTATGTGTACACATTATCTAACGTTAGGCCTTTTCCTCGTAAGGATATTCTATAGGTAATTATGATGCCAAATAAAGTTGTTTCCTTCAAACCATTCTCTCGAAAAGTCTAACCACAAAAAGGGACAAACGAGAGACAAATTTCTAATAAATAAAAAATTGTTTTGGTTAAAAATAATCCCTTTATTGTCGTGAAGTCAACCTAAGATTCAAATACAAAAATGTTTTAAGAATTGCAGATTTTCTAGCGCCATTGTCATTACTTATATTCAGTAGGTAACAATGCCCACCCAAAAGATTCTTTCGATCTTTTGATTCTTGTTTAAGAACAAACCGTTAGCACAGTTAGCGGCAGGTAGATAGGACCTAAGCAATGTTCGTCATACCTAAAAATAAAGAAAATAATAGTTTCTGCAGATGGATTTACACATTTACCAAGAACTGTGATGAACTTGCAACAATAATATCTCAATTTACATTGCTTTGCATACTTCAAGTAACCGTATATAATTATCGCAATTTATGTTAATCACAAACAGTACCTAACAACTTACTTAGGCACTCATATACATACTTATATTTAATGTATTATGCAGGTAATTTAGAGAGATGAAACTATTTTAGCCAGGATTGGTTTTGAAATAACCTAGGTAATTATAAAAAACCAAGATTAACTTAAAATACATTTATCGATTAAGGCGGACTTGGGCCGGGATTTAATGCTAAGATGATGATGATGACATTTATCGATAAACAGCCCCGTTAAAGAAAGACACAAAAAGTGTACTTGTGACTACAGAAGAAGTAAGCGGAATCTAGACATTTAGAAGGAACGCCTATTCACATGGACCTTTCTTGAATGAATATGTTTGTTAATCTATGCATTGTATAAAACAAAGTCGCTACCCGCCGGCTCTATATGTATCTATGTACGCTTAGATATTTAAAACTACGCGAAGGATTTTAATGCAATTTTCAACAATAGATAGAGTGATTCAAGAGGAAGGTTTATGAGTAAGTTAAAAAGCGTAGGACGGGGTAAAGTAGGTGTACGCGAACGAAGTCGCGCCGGGTCCACTAGTATTATTGTAAATGTAAAGATGTGACTGTAGTTCTACCTTATACATGTAATTTGCACAGCTGGACTAGATACTGCATCGACATTGAAAGTAGCTTGGACTCTGGGGAGGCAACCGAGAAGAGTAGAGAAAAAAAGAGCACGTCATGACGCAACGCAATTTTCATGAATAAAGTAAGAAACTGTACGGTAGACTCTGTCTAAACATAGACATGATTTTTTTGATCACATATTGATTGATGATTTTTTTTGAAACAGTAAAGCGACTTGGGAAATTATAAGATAGATCGAAATCCACAAGTAAGCAATACTGATTGATCAATAAAGGCGTACCTAAAACAAAATAGTACCTAAAACATAGACGTCTTTGTTATTCATAATCAGGTTGCTTACTTGTTGATTTTGATAAATCTTGTGATTTCACAAGTCGCTTTACTTTTTATATAGTTTGTTTGAGTTGGTAGTAGTCTCTCTTATCTGCTCAGACATAACAAGTGAAATACAGTTTAAAAATAAACTGTCATTTAATAAACAATGTCAGATGCCACCTGTTGTGTGAAGAACTGCGGCGGGATAGATGATCGGCGAACACAAGCTGTCTATTAGCAAGCCCGGATCCTTAGCGGCCTGAGTTAAGTGGTCTGGTGGTTTTTTAATAATTGGAAAAACAAATAGACTCCTGACAATGAAAATAAAAGAGATAACTCATTCAATAAAGGCCGTCTAATTGAATGCGGGAAATATAGCGTTTATATTGTTGCCTTAAGTTTCACTACATCTGTTCAACGTCATATTTACATAGTAAGTACCGTCTTTGTTATTAAAAAGTATTTAAAAACTTTTGTAATGTTGACAAAGTGTACTTACACTGAGTGACAAAGTGTAAATATCTACAATAATATTAAATAGAACATGTATACTTAGTCTTAATTATTTAAAGATTCTTCTATGAGAATTTTAACAACCAATCATTCCTCACCGGCAAATACAAAGCAGAAATCTCAAGAAATGTCTTGAGACAAAAAACATTTAGACGGATTAAAAGTCTTCAAAGTCTACAATGTAAGCTGCGTGACCGCAGCAAGAGTCAACCGAAAATCACACGCATCGGTGCATATCCATAACCACGGTAAATCCGCCCGTCGCAGGTTTCCGAACGCACCGGCTGTGATGGCCCGCGACCAATCGGGCATTCCGTTTTGAACATGGAATATTAAGCACAGAACGCAGAGCGACCTTCATAAATTTAGCCAATAAATGTCACAACTTCAAAAACGGGCAAGATGAGACGGTGAGAAAATGCTGGCTGGCGGTCTGCGGGACATGTTATTTGGTGTTTAAAAATAAACAAACTAAACATTGGGACAGATGTTTTATTTGATGAACTACTAAAGTTATAAATTGACAGGCAAGGGAACGGAGGGGCGCACACAAATTCATATTTTTAAGGAGTTAGTAAGGACTAGTTTTTGGACTTTTTAGGGGTTCGGACTCTTTAAAAGAAAAATTCGTACCTTTACATCCTCCTGTTCTTTCACGTGTTGTTTGTCAGTATCACTATCTTTTTGTCTGTCTGTTCGTTGTCTGTCGGATACTCAAGCTCCGTTTTTTCTTAGGGACGGGTAAAATGTCAAGTTGAAATTAATATGAAACACCAAGGTCGTCGAAGTCTTTTGAGGGCGTTGACCAACAATATTGATTTTTCACAATCATTCATCACAGGTCACACGACCCTATCAAGCTGGGAAAATCAAGATCCTATTGCTAGTAATATCCAATTCATTTATATAGTCATATCATATATTTTTATCCTTACAAATTCAACAATCTAAACCTATAGGATAATTTCTCGTAAACATAGAATCATGAAATTTGGCAAGAAGCGAGGTCAACACACTACAAGTTAAGGAAAAAAAATCAGTAGATAACAAATTGTTGATTTATTACAGAAAACAAGTTTTTTCATTTGCGGTTGATGAACTGTTTTTTCATAGAATGTCACGAATGTTTTACCACTCGTCAAAGATTTTTTACACTATGTAATAGTTATTTGAATAAAAAAGAATCATATTTCTTAGTTGGCTGATGGCTCTAGTTTTACTCGCACTTGTCCGGTATTTATTTATTGTAGTTTAAAATTCACAAAATCTAATCACGAAATGTTAACAACAATGCAATGCTTTTAATAAAATAATACTTAATTCATGAACACAGGTCCGAATCCTATTTAGATATCTAATAAAAGAGGGGGGCTTAAGACCCCTCTTCTTAAAACTAATCCTGTATCTATTTCATCTCTGTGAACTAATCTAGGTACACAATAACACTATGAATATAAAATGTAAAAATTGTATATTCTGTTAATTCTGCAAAGCACTTGGGAGCTTATCCTGGACCACTTTGTTTATTTGACAGTTTTTGGAGAGTCTCAGGTTCAGTATACCTAGATACTTCACAGATAGATAGATAAAACTATTCTTTTATTGCTTTAAACTACATTAAAAAACTGAAAATACTTAAAATACTTAGGTGGATACTATTGGTATTGGTACCTATTACTTGAACATGACAAGCTATACCTACGGAAAAATTATAACACAAATTCGAAAAGCGAATGTTCTACTTTTTGAAAAAAATAAATACGCTATTAATCATATTAGGCGTTAATTCGTGAGACTCCATAGTTCATTAGTTATTAATAAATCAATATTTAGCATTGTCTCACCAGTGAATGGCTCACTACACTACCTACTTATACTGCCTCTACCACACCACTAGCACTTCACTATCGTACGGTTGAGTACAACCGGTCAACGGTTCCCTGGGGATGCTCCGTGCAGGAGCGAAACCAGTGTCCAGGTTCACCAGTGAAGGTTATAACGGTGGAGTAGGAGCATCGGTGGCCGAGTGGCTAAGGTATCAGACTCGTAAGCGAGAGGTAGAGCTCGTCTAGTCTAAGATGAGGCGCCCCACTACTTAGTTAGTTGATTTCGATGTGTGAGTGCAAATATTGATAACGACACTTCATCTGTGTGGAAGCCAATGAACGACGCGTGTTCCTACGTTTGAATCTCACCGGCAACTGAATGACCAATTACAACGGCATTTCTATATGTATTTCGTCCATATTTTAAACTTGCTTGTGTGCGGTAATGCGATAGTGGGGCGCGTCATTTTAGATTAGACGAGCTCTACCGGGTGCTGCCCTGTACCAGTGACTCTTTTCCGAGTTATGTACATTAGTCAAATACTAACCGATGCTCTTATGGTGAGGGAAAACATCGTGGTAAAACCTGCACATTCGGGCGACTGAATCTGTAACCATGATCACGGCACGCAGGGTCACGGAGGTCAGATGACAGTCGCTCGACTATAATTATCTGATCTGCCAAATCCTGGATCATGGACCCCGGGCCCTCAACCGGGATATTAACGCCAAGATGTAAAGCAAAGTTGTAGAGGTAGTGTAGTGTAGTGAGCCATTGACAGCTGAGACACAGCAAAATTTTCATTTATCAACAACAAATTTTATAATTCATCGTCCATTTTGTCTAGCTAAACCACTAAAGTACACGCAAGCAACGCAGCCTCATACGGCCCTCTCTTTAGAACCACATAAACCTGGCTTACCGTACCTATATAATTATATACCGATTTTATAACATGGCATATGGCCTCGAGTTCCCTTATCCCAAGCATATAGGTACCTGCAGGTAATAACATATGCTAATAAAAGTTTATTCGACGCAGACTTTATCGGCAATAAAACGCTATCTCATTATGTACTAGACTCAACAGCTACTGATTTTATGGTAGAGCGAACTGTAGAGCGGCCGGTGTGTGGCCAATGTAGAGCCTTATTTACTGACAGCCTTCTTGGAATGTAGAACACAGACACGATGTCTTTGACAGACATATTTTGTCACATCTGAGGTTAGGATGTTTTGTTGGGTTTTGCGAAATCGGTTTATGCTTGACTAGCTGTGCCGCCGCGACTTCGTTCGCGTGTAGTCCTACCCTGTAAAGCTTCCTCTTGAATCACTTAATCTATTGGTGACAACTGCATGAAAATCCGTTCAGTAGTTTTGAGTTCATCGCGGACAGATAGACAGACAGACAGATAGACAGAAAGACAGACAGATGCGGCGTGGGACTTTGTTTTGTAATATGTAGTGATAGCGAATATTTAAATGCGACTTTTTACGGTTTTAGATAGTTGAATGTTATTTACATGTAAATGATTAATATATTTTCTACAGTTTTTCCTATTTGTTACCAAAGAAACGTGTTACGGGGTTTTAGAGAAACACGTTGGTGATGCTTCTGGTGGTACTGTGCCAATGGCGGCCTAATGAATTTTTTTTACTATAGCCAGGTGTTTATTTCTACATAATTATTAATTGAGAATAAAAGAATTAAAGCATTGCAACATTTTGAGAATAACTTAACTGTCTGGTCCGAATAGGTTTTTATTTATATTGGAACTTTTGAAAAGGAAGTAAATACCAAAAAACTAAATTATCTAGTTTCGCTATAAACCTTTTCTTAATTAGAATATAAGAAAGTAAGCTCTTTCTTACGCTAAGTAGATCGTTAAATACCTACAGCGTTAAAGCTTTGAAAATAAGAAACAGCGATTTATCATTTGATCTAGTATGTAGGTACATGAAATATAGGAATTGTATACATTTCCTAGGAAATGCCAAGCCAATTAAAAAAATGTGTACTATGATTTGTTGAAGCCTCACAGTTTCTAGGACATGTGACACTTTGAATTTTTAATTTTTCATGCCGAAAGTTTGTAAGGATGGATGGATCAATTTTTTGATCTTGTATTTATTTTATATTTATTTTATAATGTAGCTAATAGCCCAGAATAGCAAATAGGTATGCTAAAATATTGAAATTCAATGTGTACTATACATATGCTATAATTTATCCCGAAATTCAAGGTACGAATGCGAATTTTACGACTACAAAGACGCGGCCAGAAAGTATGAAATTATTATAAGTAAACCAGTCCCCATCCCACCAGGACGCGGCGAGGCCGGCGGCGCGATGGCGTGCGCTGGCTGCGAGAAGCCGATCCTGGACAAGTTCCTGTTGCACGTGCTGGAGCGCGCGTGGCACGCCGCCTGCGTGCGCTGCGCGGACTGCCGCGCTCCGCTCGCCGACAAGTGCTACTCCAGGGACAACAAACTGTTTTGCAGGAACGATTTCTTTCGGTAAGCCTATCTCTATCTCTGATGCATCTTTGATGTGAAAAGGAATGTGTTACAAGCTTGAAGTATCTGTGTCGTTTTGTTGACTGTGCCATCGTAGCTCCCATCCGGATAGAGCGATTTAAATACGACATTTTTATTTGGAAGTCAGTTTAATCGAGATGTTTGTTAAATTCGTCTCCTTAAAATCGATTCAACAGTCGGGGATTTTTTTAGATTAGGTATTTAGTAGAAGGCGGCATTGGTAGATAGGGTAAGATCTGTGCACGTGCTGGAGCGCGCGTGGCACGCCGCCTGCGTGCGCTGCGCGGACTGCCGCGCTCCGCTCGCCGACAAGTGCTACTCCAGGGACAACAAACTGTTTTGCAGGAACGATTTCTTTCGGTGAGCAATGTGTTATCAGTTTGAAGTATGTGTGTTGTTTCTCTGACTGTGCCATTGTAGCTCCTGGTCGACATTTTTATTTGGAAGTCGGACCCTGGGTCTTCGCGTGCCGCGCGGGGGCGCAACCGGGACATAACGCCACGATAATTTTTATTTGGAAGTTGAGATCTTTGTTAGAATCGATTTAGCAGTCGGGGATTTTTTGACATTTGACTTTTTGATTAGGTATTTAATAGACGGAGACGTAGGTTGGTAGGGTAAACTATTTAGTTGTGCACGTGCTAGAGCGCGCGTGGCACGGACTGCTGCGCGGACTGCCGCGCGCTTCTCAATGCTACTCGAGGGAGAAATTAACTATTTTGCAGGATCGATTTCTTACGGAGAGGACCGTTGTTTCTTACTGTTCCATCGTTCTTCGGATGAGGTATCAACCTCTGGGGCCGGCCCTATTTTTAAACTGCTCGCCTCGAGGCAACGGATTAAAAAAATTGATCAGGCAGAGTTTCGAGCCACCTATTAAATGCTATTCGAGGGAAAACAAACTCTTTTCTTGAAGGCTGCGCTAAACGCGTGGTATGAGAGGGGTAGGGGCAGGTGAATTACTGTAGAAAAAACAACCTTTTGCCCGCGACTTCATTCGTGTAGAAATTGTTTGTATTACAGTTTAGCTCGACCACTTTAAATGATCCCTTTGGCATGTGACTGCTAGTATTATAGTGAGGTCAAGCTGTAATTCTGGTTTCACTCAAAGGAATTTAATGCAACATGGCTTAGATTTTAAGTTGAACCCCAAGCTAGCAAACTGTGAAAACGATATAAAAATCAGTTTTGCGGTTTTTGGCTTGATAGCGCACAGATAGACAAACAGACAAAAATTCCAAAAAATGTGAAATAACAAAGTGTTATCTATAAGTAGATGCATTCCCCATTGATGTCTTTTCTTAAGAGGTACAAATTAAATTGAATCTAAATAAATTTGAAATTGAATTGAAGTTTATATGAAGGTGTAATACCACAATCTTATTACAACTACATTCACGCCAAGCTTTTGAATAATAGGAGCAGATACGGTAATATAGAAAATTATAGGTCGAGATTAAAAAATACATTGTAAGTTAGTTATGTCATGTTATATGATCATGTTATGTTAGCAATACTTCATTTTCTATTAAAATGAGGTCTAAGATGATGTTGTCATAGTTGTGATGTTAGCAATAGCATCAACTATGTTACTTATGCCTTCAGGCAAAAAAAAATCATTATCATCATTCAATACCCGCTGCATTTTCTAGCATTAAAATGCGATTTTACAAATTTTGTTAAGGCCATATTATAAATAAACCATGGAACATAGAAATTCCATATAAAAAATAAGGTATGGTCAGATGCAGAGAAAAGTAACCTCCGGGTCCCGTTGGTCATCATCGTGGGGTTAATGTTCCGGCTGTGTTCTGGCGCACGAGGACCCGGAGAGATCCGCCTTCACCATGATCCAGAATTTAGCAGGTCAAGTAATTACAGTAGAGCGCCATCTGATCTCCGTGGCTCTGTTAACAGGGGCACCTGAACATATTGTGTTATGGTTACACGTTCAGTCGCCTGAATGTGCAGGTTTCATCATGATTTTCTTCACTCACGTTCAACTACAAAGAAAAGACTTTACAGGCATTGTATCAGAACACGTCGTTTTTATGTGATTCAATGTGTAGCCTCCTGTTAGTTCAACTGCACATAACCCAGAAAAGAGTCGTTGGTTTCGCACTGGGTTTCGAACCCTTACGGCCGCCGTAACCATTTGGCCACTGACGCTCACCCGGGCCTTTTTGGTATTTATTCACATTCGCTACACATATTATCAGGTTTCGTACAACAATGCTAACCGTGGTAACAAACCCGATAATTTGTGTAGTGAATAACCACGAAAGTATTAAAACTGATATTTACCTATAGGTACCTACTACTACTATAAGTGGGTTACCTATTTCTGCATATTCTACCTACCTGACCGACTGTGTAAGGTGGGTGGTACCCCATCGACATTTACGAGTACGTGTGGTCTTCACGTCATAGCAAAAACTACGGACATCCCTAACCCCAGTCACTACTATTATAATCACAAAATAAATACGCCCCAATTGGCTTCACGTTCGTACAATTTGACAAAATGATTGTTATTTGTCAAATTGCATGGCGCCAAAGACAGCGAAGTGGCCAAAAAATTTTAATTTTGTCGCGGGTCAGGTGGCCGTAACACCGGAAAATGGGCTACTCACGACTTCCGCTGGCTTGATGGATTAATTCAGTCAGTTTTGGGGATCCGCGGTTTTTCAAGGAGTCCTTTTTTAACGATAATTTGACTTCTTACAAGTTACAATTTAGATATAGGTAGGTGGATATGAAGTAGGTTTTGGGCTAATTGTAAATAAGGATGTAAGTAACATGAAATTAAAATAAGATGCTTTCGATAAAAAATGGTTTTACTTAAAAAAAAAAGTTGTATTTATTATATTTGACGTTTATTTTGACGACCTGATTGGTTCAGTTGGTTAACACAGTCTGCCACGCAGAGGTCTCGGGTTCGAATCCCGGCCGAGTAGACATTGAAATGATGAATTTCAATTTCTGTTACGGGCTAGCGGGGCTATTTGCGTCTCAGTGAACAACTTTATTTGACATAAAAAATCTTACACTACTCTAATTTCGTACTAGACGTTATTGTCAGTGGCCTACGTAGATGACGTAGTGTAGAATTATTTAATGTCAAATTCAGTTTCCAACTGTAAAAGTAAAAGTATATAAGTAGCTTATCAGTTATCTAGCACCCATAACACAAGCTTTGCTTAGTTTGGGACTAGATGGCGCTGTGTGAATTGTCCAAGCATATTTCATTTAAGCCATTTTTGATGGATGACATTTTAGTACTTTGATGTTAGTCGAACAACAGCACCGCAAGGAGCTTGCCGAACGAAGCGAGGTTGACCCCTTGGTCCCCCTTGGACTCCCCAGTTCCGCTGGGGACTCTGATACTGGTTGAAAAGTCTCGGCTGCCGATTGGCAACCCGTGATAGGCGGTATACTATTATTATTTTAGTGTGAAATCAGTAGTAGCTCATTAACTAAACTCCTATAGAAAACCGTAAGACTAGACCTCCAGCATTTGAAAGTATGGTTAAAATAATGAAAAAGGCTATGCTCAGGTAATTACAGAGACAATAACTCACTTGGAACTGTTTTTTTTTTTCAAAATATTCAACGAAATCCGATGTCCGCGTTGATGTCTTTTATACTGTAACACGAATAATTCATACTTTGAACATTGTGCAGATACGCAATGTTGTAATACCAGAACAGATGTTACTTGTCCATTTAAATGCTCAATTATTATTTTATTCCTTTCTAAAATGTGAATTACAATCAAAAACCTTCTCCCTTAAATCATCACCCATAGGCCGGCTACGTAACCTGTCGACTGGTGGACAAGTTCATTCATTCCCACAGTATAAAGAGTTTGCAATTTGACAGTCAAACAGAGAGACAGACAAAAATAATAATAAATCATTTTGGCCATAGTTAGGCTCCAGAATCCTATCCCAACAATTTTTTCTAAAATATCTGCAAATAAACGGCACGGCTTTCTTACAGTTTTATAATAGTATTGATATAATATATATATGTATATCGTCACGTCTTTTTCCCGTAGGAGTACACAGAGACCACATTGTTCCACTTATTACAGTCCTGACAAACATCTCTCGCTTCTTCAACATTCATCGACCAGTTCATACATGCGGTACTCTTGACCTGCCGTTACTTTAAAATATCTCCGATGTGGTCGTGATATTCACCTGTCATTTAATTCATCATCCTCTCATTCATCTTCCCCACATATCCAAACCAACTTAATATTAATTTCTCTATTCTGGTCACTGCATCTTCTTTCACCCACGCATTCTCCTCCGAGATGAAATTCAAGATCAAAAGTGTAAACAAATTGCCACCATAAAAAATTACCCCAAGGTGTGTGCAATATTTAAAATAGTTTCTTTTTAATTTTCATACGATTTTATTTAATTTTGAATGTGATAATTTTTGTAAATATTTCAATCATTTAAAATAATCCACCCCTTGGGTAAGTTTTTTATGATAGCAATTTGTTTACGCTTTTGATCTTGAATTTCATTTCCGAGGAAGGTATTGGATAAGAAAGATAATGGCTGTTACTAGTCTACACTGTTTATTTACTTCACCTACAGAATCCTGCTGAGTTGATACATTAATGTTTTTTACAAACACACTCGTAATGCCTATAATCACCCAAAGGAGTTGTAATTTTTTATGCAACTTGATGAGTTCATTCGGTGACATTTCGGCTTCCCGACACAAATGAAGTCATTTCCGTTTGTTGTCGCCCGATATTGTGTTAGTTTTATAGGGAGTTGGGTTTCTTTTGTGACAATTTAATCTTTTTAGCTACCTATAGCTAAAAAGTATTATTTTTCAATCTGTTTAAAAGTAACTACTTAAATAGATTACGAGCAACTATGTTGTTAAAGATTATTATTTTCGTTAGTGGCCATGGTAGCTATAGACCAAATTCTAGAGTATAATAAGATGCATTCATAATATTTGCAGTTGTATTTTATTACAAGAATTTTGTAAACTCGTTACACGACACGGTCTTGAGTCCCTCAGTTTTGAGCCAACGACGACAGCCATCATTGTCTCGAGCACTACACGTGGGCGGCAAACAATCTCCATTTATCACGCAATTTGAAAATCGAATCACATTTTCATCTCGTAGTTTGAATTCGAATTTAAACTTCTTTTTTTCAAATTGGCGGCTGCGTTCAAAAATATGACATGGCGTGTTGCCAGCATCGCGTACGGCCAAACCGAGTTTTATGTTTTATTCATGCGGCCTCCATCGTTTATGCAAATGTTCGTCGTAATAATTCAACGTGATGATAAAATAATATAAAAAGCACCGGCGGTAAATTCGCTGTGTACTCCGCTTGTAATGTTTTATCATAAAATAGGTAAATTTTGCTTATCGATAAATAATTTTATACGGTAATTTGTTTGCGTTTGGCCTGCACGGCGATGGTAATCGACGGCTCTTGTTTGCGCTTGCAGCCTCATGGGTATTTCATATTTTATTTTGTTCCATTAATTCTGACACTTACTACTGGGTACTTTGTAATGCTTTCCACACTTTAAATTTCCATACATTATAATAATTCTTTAATATATTTTATTAAATATAGGTACAACATTTCAATTTGTATTTATTTATTGACAATTTTTTTTAGAGTTGACTCTTTCTTGCTTAACGTAGAGCAGAGAACTTTGTGTTGGAAAATTATTATATTAGTTTTATTTTATTTCTTTTTCTCGAAGTATATCTGAAGACAGGGTTGAAAATTGTATTGAAAACCATTATAATCTGCTAATTTTAACAATATTCCCTTTGTTGGGAACTCTCTGAGCGATGTTCTTTGTTCTTCGACCGTATTGTCATTTGCGTGTGTAGGTGAGGCGAAGAAATTCATGAAAAAAAAATCTAAACTTGTAGGTAAAAAAAATACTGCGAGTTGGACTAAATTTCCACTGATCTCTTTTCACCTATCACGATTAACAGAAAGACGTATGTTCGATGCCACGTCCGTCGCTTGTGGGAAGGAAACCCTTGCCTTTGTGACTGATGATAAATACTACAATATGAATACTAATTTGTATTCAATCTCGTACGATTGTGAGTCTATTTTCTTATAAATCGATTCTACTATTCTAGACTCTAATAATTTGAAGGAAGTAGGTAATTTAACTTTATGCAATATTCAAACACAATCAAATACCGAATTTATGGCAGGTTATGACAGATTAACCTTCAACTAGCAACTTTGTAGAACGATTGATGCTAGGCAGGTGAAGTGGCGTAGATCCCGATAGAACTATTAAAATGGGAAATTCATAATGCATAAAGTGGAAAATTATCAGCCACCTGCCCGTGTCTTACATGTACAAACGTGAACTTTGTTTTAAAATTGTACTCGATCAGTAGACTCGGAGCGTGTTCCACCATGAATATGTAAACTGTATGTGCCTAAATAATTATGGTGGTAATTATAATAATTATGCTTTATAGACCATAGTTCTTTGATATAATTTTATGAGTGCGATTTCATTACCGATACAGTGTGTTGTTGACCTTAGGGTTGGCAATTAGGTACCTAATAGAAAAAACGGAATAGTACAAAACGGAACCACACACGAAGTCACTACCACAAAAAAAGAAAAAACAGATACAATTAACCAAGTACTTATGATTTTGTTATAGGTACCTTACCTAGAACCATAATGATCGAAGGAGGTTTTATTTGTATTGTTTTTGTATTCGTCAATAAATTACAAATTGAATGTGTAACCTAAATACTTAAATAGGTACTTATTTCAGTTTTCAAAAGATAAGGCCTGTTACTGATATAGGTCAGTAACAGGCCAACTTAAAAGGTGCCAACTTATCCAGCCTTTTGGGTATGAAACTTTAAAAACGAAGTACTGATTGATTATTTCTCATTTATTTACGAGCATTTGGACCCTTTCATATCGATTCTAGTATGGTTCAAAGGCCTTGCAAATTGGTTAAGGTACCTTATACAAAAAGTCTATTATATACAATGTTATATATTGTGACGACGATAGTGATCAGGCACTGAATAGGTTGCCTGTTGACACCCTGCTATCTGCGTCGAATCGCATTAAAGGGGATCAGAACATCTTTGGGATACATACCTCCACTTTATTTAAATTTTATTGTTTACCTATGTACCTATATTTTTTTCAATTCACGTGGCCTATCCTGAGCACATTAAAATAATCTCTATCCAAAGGAACCGGAAACACCAACAAATATCTATCAATATTCAAACGACTTTCAAGTAAACCGACAACTAAACCGATTTCAATGGAATAAGACCACCAGAATCCATTTAAAAACCTATTCTAAGTAACTTGCGATTAAAAAACCCGCAACGAAACCACAGACAAACAAACTCACAAAGACGTCAAAATTGGTATTTAACTCTTTTTGACTCGGGGGTTAGAAAAAGAAAACACAGTCACTGGATTTCTATCAAAGTTCAATTGCACATTTCGCACTCCTATTGTAGACGACAAACCATGCTCAATTTCCTTAAAACCCACTCTATTTCCAGGCGATACGGCACAAAATGCAGCGGCTGCGGGCACGGCATCTCACCATCCGATCTCGTGCGGAAAGCGCGGGAGAAGGTGTTCCATCTCAACTGTTTCACCTGCCTCGTGTGCCGAAAACAGCTGTCCACTGGCGAAGAGCTGTACGTGCTGGATGACAACAAGTTTATATGCAAAGAGGACTACTTGGCGGGAAAAGCGCCGACCACACATCGTGAGTTCATTTTGCTTTACTGATTTAGTTCGTATGTAGCTTGGGTAGACGTTGATTCCTTATAAATCCGCTGCAAGAGTGAATTTGTATTGCCTAGGGAGTCCAACTGATGGAAAGCTGCCTGGACATCTGCATCCTAAAGGAAGCGGATGGGGTGCCGGCTTTTGGGATACCTGTGGGTTTGATGGTAAATTCTTAACAGATTAGTATATTACAAAAATTTGCAAATGTTGCGCCAATTTAGCCCGGGTATGGTATTGATTTTAGCAACAAAGACGTCATATATATCTATGTATTGAGAGGGTTGTTGCAATTGGCTCTGTGAAAGGCAGTCCGTCCTGAGCACATTTAGCGGTCTGACAACGCGCCAGGTCAATGTCGCAAATGCGGCCGACCGCCTGTGATATTGCGCTGTCGCTGCCCGCAAACAACACATAATAAGCACTTATTTACGTAACTCCAATCAAACCTACACACGTTCCACTCTGCAAGTTCGCAACTCTACGCCGCAACGCGTCGCTATATGAAAAAATAAATTAGGTCTTTTATTGTCCTCACCTCAACTCGAACCCAATCGAAGCAGAATAATTACTTTTCTAAAACACGACCACGTCCCCTTCAATTTCCGAACGTGACATGTGAGAATTGCATTCTCAGTTTAAAATGCGTTTTTTATTGTTTAAGAACGTATCGCGGCAACAATAAAACTCTCGAGCACCCATTTTGAAATCGGATTTTTCGATCAATACGAACCGTAACCGAATCCAAGAGGAAAAAAGGTACAAAAAAAGGCTAAGGCGTCGGACAAAAAGCCAACCGCATTACACATTAGCCACGTCTCCACGCGGTAGTGGCTGATAGTTCATAGTCTGTGGTAGTGGCGCAGACGTCTTTTTTTACCATTTTATTTTACCGCTTTGTCGATGGCAACACCTCGACGTGAGCTAGAAAAAAGTGACGAACTGTAGGCAAGCGAGAGTCGTGCGCCGGCCGCTCTGAATACATAGCGAGAGTACAAATATTTTGATTGGGGGATTGTTATCAGACCCTTCTCGTTGAGTATTTTGAAGAAGGACCGCTTCGGCTGTCCGCTTCCATTTTGCTCTGGCGCTTAATCACTCGGGCTTACGAGTACGCCGAACGAGGTCGCCGCGTCAGTACATGATCGATTTCCAGTAATACTGGTTTGAGGATCTCGATTAGTATGTACCGAATGGTAATGTATTCCGTCTGTGCTACTGTGTCGAATGTGGTCCACATTAATTTAGAAACGATCGGCTGTTTAATTAATCTAGAGACGTGGCATCCTCGTCTTAACTCATTGACTTTCTTTTAGACAATATCTTCCCATTATCTCTCAATAATTTACTTGAAATACGCAAAGACTAGTTGTTAACTTACCACTGTAATTAGTGTTTATCCATGATCTACCTACAGCAGCCACCCAACAACAGACTGAGGTTTAAGTCTCTTGAATCATCGAAATAAATTAAGACGTACCTCATAGTAGTAGGAATCAATTGGTTCCGACATCCCTCATCAAAAATTAAATTTGCTGCAAATTTCCAAAACAGTATTAGTGTCCTCGGGCTCTTTGTGTAGACCCTAAACAGGAGTTTTGCAGCTGTGGGAATCAGTGTTGAGACATTGCCCCCTTGTCATTGTCATTCCCTCATTAAAAAGCGGAGACAGCGCAAAAATTAAACAGAAAAGTGCTAGCTAGGAGTTCGCAGTTACTCGAGCTCTGAACTCACTTAGCTCGAATCTCATGTGACCGCGAATGCATGAGTTAACCTGCACGTGATTTGGTCGCGTGTCGCGTCACCCGTGGGTTATTCGCGGCATTATTCCACTCTATAACGATGTCTAAACACAATTAGCTTAGGCAAACAGCGACGGCGCCGCGGGCGGCCACATGTTGTACGTACACAGGGCATGCGTAAACATCCTAGAGTAGGTTCGGTACTTTGGGCGAGGTTGGTCGTAAGAGGGGACGTTATATTGTAAAGTATTTTTTGGTTTGCCATTCCGCAAAATTTTTGCCGCTTTTTAGGGAATTTTGGACCAAATTGTGTTGACTTTCTTTTCGTAAGAGGTTTTTGAAGATTGCTTGAATTAATTCTAGGTAAAATTATGTAGTTACGTACAAGGCAGTAAATACCGGGACAGTACATTAGACAGACGTGCCTTAAACCGCAGAATATATAATCTATCTACATGCGTTGAGTCATCGTGATGCCCATCCGCGGTGTCTATTCGTGATAAAATATAATGCCCTATGAAAATATTTGTGTTGTGTAGAATAGACAGTAGTACATTTGAATCCTGGCTAACCGTGAGCGCGCATATCACATTCGTAAATGCCTTAATATTATATTTCTCATACCTATTGCTACACGGAAGAATAATGTTATTTAATCTTTGGCGCTTATGAATCGAAACGTTCCGTTTTTATTAATGCAAGATATGGAGGTACTACGTAAGTTGGAACGTTGAAAAATTGATGGACCATCTGGCTATTGTATTGAAAACACTAAACAATGGAAGATATAAGATTAAGCCGTAATCTTTGCCTCCGACCAGGGTCTCAGGGATTTTTGAACCGCTCGGCTCCAGTCAGTATGAAAAATTCAATATTTTAAAAATTACACTTGCAACAGCGAAAGCGGACAGTTCAAAAATAGGTAAAATAAGTGTCATACATCAAAATATATAATTTTTCAAATTTCGTAAATCCAAATTGAAATACGTTCGTAATTAAAAAATAGTGCTCCAGGTCGATTCCCTACGAATATTCAACTATCCTGTAAAAACAATACTTTTCTTTCCACGATCAAAAGTACCCTATGATATTAGGGCTACAACGTGTACTAACATATAGTACCTTCCAATTAAGGAAAATATTTTCAAAACCGTGATTTAACAGTTTATTTTATTTATTAGAAAGCCTACAAAATAGAAATATTTTGTTTTAACTAATACCTAAACTTACAAACAAAGTTAACCTCTTTACCTGTTTTCCTTTTGTGTACTTAATATTTTTGTATTTTTTATATATTTTACAAAAATATTATAACATTTTTAGACTTGAATTAATATCATCATGTTAGTATATTTTTTCTACATGCAAAGAATAAGCCTTGCACAATTTCGTATTAACCGTATCGCTAACCACGTAAGCTCCTTAACTCCTCTCGAGGGGCCACCGCTAATACCACACAAGGGCTCAGTCCAGCTACTGGAAACAATTTCTTATTTGTTGGAATATTTATGTTGATTGCACTTTTTTAATATGGAAACGTATAATGTTTAGATTATATAGATACTAATAAGATAGATGAAATCTGATTGAAATATTAGGTATGTTTCTAAATTAGATGTAGCTGTTTTTATTGACTACAACAAAATTAATTGTTCTTTTTAGTAGATATATCTACTTACAAGTACTTAAAGTTTAAATTTAACATATTATCACTCATCGCGGAAAATTCAAAACAAAAATTAAACAATCTGCCTATACCAATATTATAAAAAGAATATGTTAGATTGTTTGTTTGTGATACAACTGTACAACCCACTCCGATTTTGAAAATGTATTCACCCACCGAGAGCTACTACGGGCCATTGATTTTTTCAAAACATGACAGGATAAATTTTCCAAAAATTCAACGTGGTTCCCACTGGAACAGTTCCAGAACGTATCAACCGAATTTTACGCGAACGAAGGCGCGGACCAAAAGCTAGTTTACAATAATATAATATTGCCGCAAATCCAAACTAACCATCTCTAAGCGTACCCCAAAGTCCCCAAGCATGATAACATCCCTACCTATCCCTGCCCCCGGTCTGGGCTGCGAACTGTGATGACTGCGATCAACCCGTCGCAGGCACGCGGCTGCGCGTTTCGATAACGCGTATCAATCAAACGCACGCGCGCGCTCACAGGGTTAAGAGGCAATTCTTTTGGATTTTTCTGCAAGCAAACGATTACTTTCTTAAAAAAATTAGGTTTTATAGGTGTTCTTATAGATTTTAGTTGTGCGGTACACGTAAGATACAATTATTTTGTGGCATTAGTAAACATTTATCAGTAAATACTTAAATCACCTAATGTAGATATGTCTATAATATTTGAGGAGTTTCCTCAATTCCTCATGGATCCCATCATCAGATGATGATTGATAAAAATGGGACCAAACTGGAAGTATGTCCTTTCAATTAGAAAACAAATTTTCCGAATCAGTTTTTAAATCATGGAGTTCTGAGGTAACAATCATTAACAAAATAAATCTACCGAATTGAGAACCTCCACATTTTTGTGAAGTCGGTTATAATATTAAACATTTTTGGAGCTAAGATAGCAGTCATTTTGAATTCAGTTCTTTAATATTTTATGGCAAATACGTACTCCAAATTATGTCGTATCATGAGCGTATCTAATTTTCATGCGATATAAATTGAAAAACTTCATTAAATACAGAAAATCGCTCCTCACCAATTTTCCACTCCATCCGAAAATAAAAAAAACATTTTTTTTTAAATACCTATTTTTGCGCAAAAGTAATCAGCACTAATGCGGCATTAATAACGAAAACGCTGCGTTTCCCCGGGCGTTATGGCTGCCCCCTGCACAAACACGCTCCTGGCTGTTTGTCCAGCAACCGATAGGGGGCTCTGTTGTTGTTTGGGACGCACGCTCTGCCGCTTCCGCCGACATTGAGCCGCTGGGACGCTGGGACGCTGGTTTCTGGACGACTGCGCGAAAAGGATTGTTTCGCTATTTTGCCATTTCGGCCAGTCCGTTTTAGAATCGCCTGGTTTGTAAAGAGTTTGTGTGTATTTGGGATCTTTTTGAGAGTGAATGGTTAGTGTCTAGCTAGATCGACATGCTTTCTCCATCGTCCGCATTGAATCTTATCGTAGGCAATTAATTTTTTAGAAATGTCAGATACCCGGAATAGAATTCCGTTTTCAGTAATGAACAACCCGACTGCGATAGAAGAAGGGTTATGTTTTTGAACGGCTAAGTTGATTTTAATATATGAGGTGCTGTTAGATTTTTCTTGATCGCGCGAGTGTCACTGTGTCCCAGTGATAAACAAAAATTTAAAAAATTAAATTTATTTCCAAATAGGTATTGTGATTTTCAAAAATATTTTTTCCTCTAAAATCAATCCAATGGGGTATCACAATAAAGCTCTTCAAAAGGCGATTTCGAAAATATACGTAATAACAACTTATACACTTAAAATAACTCTTTTCTTTTTAGGTTTTTACTATTATCGGGGTTTTTAGTGTTTATTCTCCGTACTTATTCTTCTTATTTCCGAGCTTATGCCCAATGCTCAATGTCTTCATTCATCCTAGTTCATTTTAGTTGGATTCTTGGAAGTTATTGTATATATATTATATTTTTGTTCAGTATTGAAGTGTTCTAAAATTTTCATATTATGTAAACGCTTATGGATTTTTGTGATGTCAAAATAAATCATGTCTATGTCTATATACGTAGGTGTTATAGTTTTCAAGTAATTTGAATGAAATAGTCAGAAAGTTGATAAATAATCTCATTCACATGTCTAGATTCCATTATATCATGATCAAATCTAAACACAGACGCAGACAGTTGCCTGTTTTCCTTAAAGGGGTTCCTAAAACAAGTTCACCGAACGTTAAAGTTTAAATTCTTTTCGAACTTCGAATGTGACGACAAAATTACTGCTTCAGCAACATTCACGAGCCAGCACGATTGTCAACCTCCGACAAAAAATTTTAAACACGAACTTTCAGATGTAAACAAAGCCCCTACCACGGGCTCCTGTGTAACTTAGTGGTGCTGTTTGATAAATATAAATAAATATGTTGTAGACAATTTAATAAACAGAATATACTCTCTTCATAGCACAGATTTGGTACTCTTTGGAGGTACATATATTATAACTGACACCTAGTTTATAATAGTGCTACAAACTTATCTGACCCGGTGGCCAAAGCTGGAACTAAATGTCGTTATTTCAAAATGTCATGTCAAATCTAACAACAGCGATGCTGTAACCGGGTCAGATAAGTTTGTTGAACTATAGTCAGTTCATAGATAGATTAATTGTCTTGTCAGAGGATGTTTGTAGGTGACGTTCTGAGAGCTGACGAAAATTAAACTAATCAGTACTAGCGTGTACCATCTAGTCCCGTAAGCATTCCATATTTTATCTCTAATATCCAATTAAGGGGGACAAAATCGCATCAGAACCAAGAAATTCAAATTCACTCCTAAATTCAGTGCGTTGCAGTCAGAGTTGTAAGGTTGGTTGGTTTACGACCGATCTTTGCTGAGCGTATGTAAATTTTGACATTAGGTGCAGTGTGCACTAAACTCGTACAACGTACGGTAACGAAAACGAATCGTTAACCTTAGATAAGTTAAGTAGTAAGCACCCCGGCAATGACGAATGAAACTTCTTACTCCATAAAATAGAGGACAGGCCGTATGGTTTAATTTCTATGGCCATGACAGGTCCTAAGCGTGCCGATTCGCCGTAATGCATTATATACTTACTGTTAGGGCGGCGTAGGTTATCCTACGTCATCGTAAATTCCATTTTGTAGCGATAGGAGACATTTAGGAGATCCACGAAACGTGGTCAGTAAATGCACAATTTGCATGTTTAGGTATACACATTATTAATTGCTCTATCCTCTGAAAAGATGTTTCTTTGGTCATTGCACCCGGTCGATTCGCGGGTCCCTGGTAACTACCTGGCTTGCTGTACCGACACAGCTATGTACAGTCACGTAGCGAACGGCGTGGAATGGAGGAGACCGATAGAATCCCATTTCGTGCCCCCTCCTCACCCCTCCCGTCGGTAGCACCCCGGGAGGAGATGCGGGGGGGTGCGCGGGTGCCATTATTCCCGGGCCTGCATCCGACGGACCGATGGAGTTAATAAGACTGACAGAACGGTTTGGGGACTCTTGGAAAATTTTTGATTTGCTTGTTCGCGTTTTCATTCCCGGTCTGGGAGTGTTTGGTTGTGCAGCTGATGGGTTTTATGCGAGTTTTCAATACTTACTTCAAATCTTCTTATCGAGACTTACACTATATTCGCCCAGTATTCGGTGACGCATACAGCATTGGAACTGGGCATCAAACAGGGCCTATGTTTCTTGTCTATTTGAAATACACAAGATGCTCATAATAATCGGTATTTTGTATTTCGAACAATTGAAAATTGTAGAGCGTTTCGAGCTACATTTCGAACAATTGTAAAAGGACTTTGTCTATCAAGTTTGAAGTGTAGTTCCCCGAAAGGTCGCCTAGGTGCTTGGCGCTGCGCCCTCGAGGGTCGCTGGAGCCCTGCCGGTGCGAATCCCTGCCCGGAATCGAGTGCTATGTCCATTAATTTTTATTTATCGTTAAAACGATCGATAGGTAGCGTGCTCGTAAAACGGCCTCCATAAACGTTTATGTTTGAGTTTTATTACATTTTAATGTTGCGTTTTTGAAAGCTCGGTGGTTTCTATTTTATATGGACTTGTGGAATAGAATTATAGGTAGTTAAACATGTCGAGATGCGCCCGCAACGGTATTAGCCGGTGGTGTTTCACTTGTTTATTTCATAATACAACAGTTTTAATGCGAAAATCTTATGGGCTCGCTGTGGCACTGCTGGGTTTGCTCGTTTTATTTTTATTTTAACGACTACCTTTAAACTTCACGTAATAAACCTAACGCATCACCAATTCAATAGTTATAAAACACTGGGTCAAATATGAGGTGGATTAAATTCGTTTCATGAAGGCATTACGCCAGCGCAGCTTACGTTAGAATTACGAAATACATTCTACCTACATATAAAAATACGCAAATATAGGTAGTAACGAAACACGGGTAGCAGAATAGAGTCATTTTTATACGATGCGTTTAGAATAGTATACCAAAGTTATTTTTGAAACGTCTACTCGTCGTTCAACGTAAAGACGGTCAAATTGAAGCCGTTTTTAATACGACTTAAAACGACCCTAAATCTAACCTATACGTAGAACGCGGGCTCAGGTGCGCCTTCCGCCGTCCACGTACCAAATAAAGACAGCAAAAAAGCTAATCGGTCAACGATTTACAGCGTCAGGAGCGTACCCCGAGGGCAAATTATCGATAATCGAGCGACTAACCAAATAGCCGGTGTCGATACAAGTTATCGACAATAATGGTTATAATCGCTAGTGCCGCGCGATTGTTGCCGGTCGCCATTATGGGACGTGCGCAGCGTTTTAAAACTTAACCAATTTCCCCGACCCCCATTTTCATCCATCTCCCTCTGCATTAGGGACCCACATATAATGGCCGACCCTACAACTTTTTATACACGCTTATTATTGAAATTATTATTTATTAACTGTAATTGTCGGCGACGTTTTGAGGGTTAAGTCCGGCGTTTAGCGTAATTTGGTCGGCTTGACTTTTTGGTGGGCCTTATTAGTAATTATTAGTTGTCAAACCGCGGAGGCCGTATACGATGATTGCGTTAGAGTTTAATAGTTTTCAAAAATGATATTTCCTGTCGGCTCCCTCTATAAGGCGGTTTCATGACGCTGGAATTGCTGCAATGAAAATTGTCCGTGGCAGCATGCTAGGCAGTCGCCGAGAAGAAAATTAGTTTTAGCTACCTATTCCACTAGTTTCTTTTTTATTTTAACGAGTGGCAGCGGGAGTCGATAACATTTCTCGCGTTGTAGCGTACGACCCGAGGCGAGTATTTCTTTTTTCACGTTATTATTTTTTCTTTTCACGCGCAAGTATTGTGCGCGAGTAAATGGCGTGAAATTGACGGGTGGCCGGTGTTTGTTGACCATTTCTGGTTGGCATACGATATGTCCACTAAAATATGAGCCATGAAAGTTCGTTAACTTCCCTTACGCTGCCACTAAACCAAGCTAAGTGTTCGTTTGACAACCACTATTTAACCCGTTATCGATGGTGCGTGCAACTCGTTATTTACGCTAAAATAATTTGTAAGACCTAACCGCCTATATGGGTAACACAAATATCGTAATTTATTACAAACATGTTGCTGGCTGGATACAACACTTTCAGTGCGCGTAACGCTGTCACCGCGGCCTTTGAAATTTAAATTTCGAATACCGATGACCTTCGCTGATTTGAATTGTTATTCGAAATACGAATTGTGAAACGCATATTATGCCAACAGTTTGTTTTTTAATTGAAAATCGTATGCCAGTAGCCGCGAACCTTGAGGTAGGTATATTGTCAATCGTGCAGTTTTTGAAAGTTTGTTGGTAGATATTCTACCTACCTATTCTACAGTGGATCTTTGTGTAGGGTGAAGACCGTCAGGAGGGCGGGAAGGCAATATTATTTCCTTATCTCCCCCGACAAGTCGTTATTTCCCCCCTCGCTCCTCCCGCGCCGCCCGTTCCCTGCTACAACTGAGCAAGGGTTCATGTCTAGCGCCTTTCAGTGTCACTGTTCTGATGATGTTTTTAAAGTTCTAATCATGTTTATTGTGCCGTGTGGTTTTTGTCTGATTAAATTCTTGTCTTAGAAGTCGTTTCTTTTAGATATGTTTTGAACAGCCGTGTGCTTTTGTCTTGGGTATATTCTTTTTTAACTCTCCTGCCGCAGACGGGTAGGTAAACAGTAGTTGATTTCAGCTGTCAAATATCAGATGGTTATGTTCAGAAACATGTATCTTTTTTTAAATAGCATTATTCGCGTGTATTACAAAGTAGGATGATTCCTGCAAGATACATTGCCTAGAAAAGGGATAAAACAACTGACAATCAGTAACCAACAAGCAGACAGCCCATCTGGTGTAAAGTGGTAACTACTGATATAGCGTCTACGCTTCATTCATCAATATTTATAGATGTCGACACAGGACAATGCAGAATTCTGTTGCGCTGTGACCGAGGGTCATCAGGGTCATCGTCTTGCCGTCAGTCCTGGTGGTGCTCTGGCGCGCGAGGGCCTGGAAACAGGGGTCCCTTGTCGCCTAGAGCACTAGCTGAATATGCATCATGCTTCTAATTGCTTAAGAACAACGCAAGTAGTGTTACTTGGCGGCTGTAGAGATCCCAGGCGGACTTCTTACTTGACGGAGTCCATATTCTTCTTCGTTCACCTTTCAACCATCTTTAGACAACACACGAGGCCTTCCCAGAGAATTTTCATTTTCCTTCAGTACGCTCTTATCTCCACAGCTTCCCAAGGACTCGTTTCCATTGACAAAGTTCGCCTACTCGTCCTAGATAACACCTTCCCGTACTAGCTTATCAGTGGTTTAATCACAAAATTTGATTGAACTATTGAAACTCACAAGTCGCAAAAGTACAACCAATTGAACTGTTAATCGAACTATGTCCGGGTTGATCTGTAGAGGCTGTTTGTCAATTTCTCCGGCCCGGTGGTAGCTGGTAGCTGTGACCACTGGCGGTCGTCACGGTCCGCTCCGAGCCACCGCTCCATTAGCCGTCGCCGACTCCGCTTCACTCTCTTGGATTACCGAATGCCGTAAAAACCTCAGGCAAAACCTAACCATTTCGCAACAAACACGGCACACGGCAATTAAAACGCTAACATCAAACATTACAGTCCAAATTCGTTTGCCCAAATACTTACATAAGATGTTTGTTTTGCAAATGAACCAATTAAGACTAGTAAAGCTGCTGGATCGGATTTTAGCTCTTAAGGTGATGGGGGTAAGGTCGATATTTGCGTCTGTGCGAGGTGTCGAGAGCCGAGGAAGCGGAGTGAAATGAGGCGTCGCAGGTTCGATTCCCGATTCAGGCTATTAAAGTGTTAAGGTTAACTTGCATAGCGCCACGGTCGGTTTGCCGGCATATGTTTTGTATGAATGGAGCGTTTTGAGAGAACAAGCGTACGATTGAGTGTCGGGTGTCATTATGTTTGTATGGCGTTGTATGGCCGTGTTATTGTGGCTCGGTGGTGGAGTTTTTATGATAATTTTTTTGACAAGTTCAACGACTTGTCGAAAAAATGGTAACTCTGTTGGTTTTAGTTGCAACACCGGGTAATACTTTCCTTTTTTGTTTAGGCTTCGTCTTTGTCTGGTGTAAGATTAGATGACTGGGCGTCTGAATCATTTAATCTTCTACCAACGACGTCTTAGGCAGAATACTCGCAAGATACATCTGGATTAGGTATTATGGCATCTTTGTCATTGCTTTTGTTAGCAATGATGTTCTTGTTAACTTGTCAAATTTTGTTATTTTTTCAGTCGCGAGCCAAGTTATCTTGCGCGCACTCTATTCATACATACATAAAGCTCACGCCTGTGTCCCACAGGTGGGGTAGGCAGAGACTATGGACCGCCACTTTGTTCTGTCCTGACACAACTCCCTAGCCTCGCATATATCCACAACTCTTTTCATACACTCTATGTAATTAATATTCAGAATAGACAAATACAGAGACGAGTTCATTGTTCTCAGACTCTGTTAGTAGAAATTGTTAACTTTTTGTAGCTTATTATCATCGCGTGTATTGTAGGTATCACACTTACCTGCATGTGGGTATCACGCATCGATTCATTGCCAAGCAAATGTATTCACACTCGTTAGAGATGCTTATGAGCTCGAAACCAGCATATTACAATAAATACAATACTCAAATAATGAGGACTAGTGATGTACACATCAGATAAAGATATCGATTATTTAATTGCATTGACGATCGTTCAAACTTAGGTATTGCAGCGAAAACTATTATTGAAAGAGTGGAAACAAAGTTGGAATGATCTAAATCATTACCAAAACAATGACAGAGCTAAGTAAGAGCCAGTGCCGTAATTATCGATCAATTAGCCGAGACAAATCGACCGCTAATTTACTTTTGTATTTACTTCGATTTCGTACCGATGGCAGAAAGTTACAAGTTATAGCTGGCCGAGTGGATATCGAATACAGTTTATCGAATCCATTGACCGTGTACATCACTAATCGGGACTGGGGTCAATAAATAACCCGTGCATGGGCCCCTTAACACGGGGGTCGCAGGGGGTCCAATTACCATGGCCTCTCCCGTAGAGTCGGGTCCTTTCCGTAGTCGGGGCCTCTTTTAATCCCGCGTCGAGGATTAATGTGACTTTTTTACAGCCAAAAGCGTATCTCTTTTAATTTCCGAAATTGTTCGTATCGATGAGTTACGATCTACTTAGGTTTGTTTTCGGGCTCGGCCTGTCGGTGTAAGCTACGATCGTCCAAAATGATATCTACAACATGTTTATCTAAAGATGTTTAAACCACACTTTAAATAAGTCTAAACTCTAAACAGGTCGGTCAGTATTAAATTAAACTAATAATAAAATAAATATGCTTGGACAATTCACACGGCGCCATCTAGCCCCAAAGTAAGCAAATGTTGTGTTATGGGTGCTAGACAACTGATAAACTACATATATACTTTGCGTAAAAACATACTACATATTATACAATATATAACACCTAGCCCCGAAACAAAACAGAACCCTTAACATAAATTAAAATTCATCATTTCAATTTCTGTTCGGCCGGGAACCGAACCCGGGACCTCTGCGTGGCAGATGATGTTACCCACTGAACCACTCAGGTCGTCAAAATCGAGTAATGGCAACTTACTTTTCAAGATCATTATTCGTTTGATTTTCGAATTACATATTTTCTAATAATAGGGGAGCCAGGGGCTTGTATTAACGGGGGTATGTATTAACAGGCCGATTGCCGCCAAACTATACATAAAAGACTGAGGTACGTACGGTTATAGGCGTCAGTGAATGACCACAGACATGTTGCGACCTATCAGTCGCCAATGGCATGCCGCAGAGCAAGGTTATGTATGAGGCGTGAATTTTGTCAGGTAAAAGAACATTTTTTAACTCGTTGTTTTTTGATTTGTTTCTTAATTATTTACGTAAACAGGACTGAAATTATTTTAAATGGTAGTAGATATCATCTCGTATAGTATTTTGTTTCCATTTAACCACATTATAAACGTACTTTTCTTTGATTTATATTTTTGTGATACATCTGCCTCTGGGGCAAGTGTTAGCAAATCGTATGGGGCAAGTATTAACAAGTATTAACCCCCGTGTATTTAATGCAACATGACCGAGCGGTTAGGGTATCCGACTCGTAAGCGAGAGGTACTAGGTTCGAATCCTATGCGGCCAAGAGTTATGTCCATTAGTTGATTCATTCAGGCGTTGCACATTCAGGCGACTGAATGTGTAACCATGATCCAATCAGGTCAGGCTCCCCTGGTAGCACGGTCACGGAGGTCCGATGGCAGTCGCTCCACTATAGTCAAGGCGGACCCCGGGCCCTCGAAAGGGCACAACTGGGACATTAACGCTAAAATGTTTTTTATGCAACAAATACTCTTTTGAAAAATATTATAATAGTCATATTGGCGTTAATATCCCGGCCCCGGGTTTGCCTTGACCATGATCCAAGATTTTGCGGAGCGACTGCTTTCGACTCCGTGACATTGGTACCAGATTGGATATTTTGAACTATTTGCCTCAAATAGTACAAAAAACGAATTTAATATTACAAATTGATAACTTTCTGATAGTATAAACGTTAAATATGATATACACTCTTTTATTTTCTACTCATATTTATGAAATATTATCATAATCATATCAAGATACTATTGTTAATACTTACCCCAAGGTAGTTAAAACTTACCCCCAAACTGGGGCAAGTATTAACAAGTATCTTTTTTTATAAAACGTATGTTTGCGGCTAAAATACAAGGCATTAGTTGCGGTTTTTAATTAAAAATCATAGAGAGGTTGTTGGCGCTTCAAAGGGTTTAAAAATTATATCCCTAGCTAGTATAAATTCCGTTCAATTGATAAAATAGTAAAATCTGTTAGTACATGCCCCTGGCTCCCCTACCAAAATTTCGTGGTTCTCAACCGAGCTTTCTTTCTTTTTTGCCAAAAAATCTTTCGGAATAGGTCATTTGAGTCCCATCAGCGGTTCTCATGCTACCGATTGCGCCCACCAGTTTATTGTTTTCAAAATTTTATGACCAAAGAGATCGTAAATCATTCGTTTCTGCGAAACAACGCCATACCTGCCTCCCCGTGCTGTGTGAATGCCTATCCTCTGATGGGTTTTATTCAAAACTAAATCACGTTCTGCGAAATTGGATTGTGATTTTATTTTACGAGTTATACCTTGAAGGTTCTAGGTCATAGGGAACAGGATCAGTTATGACGTTTTGCTTGCTTTATTGTGGCTTGTTTACGAGAGTTCGGTTTTACGGGATGTTAAACACGAATTTGCATACCTATAGTCAAAGTAGAATGTATCTCAAAATATTCACTAATACCATAGATATTGAGGTCAAATCCGTGCGTCCAAAGTGACAAGGTTACATCACCGGCCGGCGTCGAGCGGCGCCGCCGAAACTGCCGCATCACTTTCCCAGCAAACTGCCCGACAGATCGCTCTCGAACATCGCTACATGTAAATAAATAACAACAAAAACACCGCTGCATTATTAATAACGCCATGCGAAACAAAAACAAAAAGGCACACTCCCAAATCGAACGGCGGGAACGAAACATCCATAGACAATTGGAAAGGAACAAAGAGGTAAAAAAGCGGGAAGAAACCTGTCGACGCCATGTTGTGTGGCACTCGGCCTTCACGCCTCGGCCGCCGAAGATTATCTTTTGAAAAAAGAACCGAACGGGAGGCACTTCCACGCACCAACAAAGGTCTTATACGCGTGTTCATTTCACGGTGCTATCGTCTTTTTGGCTACTGATTAAGGATTACATTCGCTCGGGGCCCGGCGCGCCCCGATACGTTTCGTGCGGCGGCCCAGGAGAAAGAGCGTCGTCATCGCGCCTGCGCCGTCGCTGATGACCTGTCAATTTCGTCGTGGAGAAGAAAAAAGTGACATTAGAGTGGCCATCTATTATTTTGACTTTATGTGGGGAGATGTAGTGGAGATTGATCGTGTTTGGCTCGGCCCTTTTAATTACGTCCCTTTGAGCTGAATGCCTTTGTGTGTCTACTGTTCGGTAGGTGCTTCACCCGTTTGTATAATATATAGGTGGGTAATACGCGCCCATAGTAGCCTTACATTCGTAACATGGCTGTTTGAACCGAAAATACTCGCAAATGAACGAACATCCAACATTTCCACGGACGCAACTTTCTCTGATGACTCCCAAAGCCAAAGTCTTTACAACTTGCGACTAGCATAAGAGTAGCTTCACCTTCACTACACAACTTAGGTATCCAGTGACTCCGTAGCTATATGCGCGCCGTACCGCCGATGGGAGTGGGAGCTACGTGACCGCAGATCGTGACCCGGGGAGATTGCGCCGTGCGTGTGCGCAGGCCGGCGGTGCGGTGGCTTTATTTATTTCTATATCTCGCCGCTATTACAGGCTTCGGCCAGATGGAATTGCATGTGATTCGGAAGACAAAGGCTGGGGTTTCTTATAGGGAGGTTGGTTGAGAGAGAAACGGTAAAGCAGGTAGGTAGTGCAATAGGTACTTTCTAGAATAACTTCATGCTGTAGCAGTGCAAGAGCGAATGTTAGAACAAAAAACACCGTATGTTGTAGAATTTAGAAACCTCTAAATTTATAGAAATAGACTCAGTAAACTGTATCAGGCGTCATAAACACGAAGGACCTTGAACTGCAACGCGGAAACGTATTTTATTTATCAATCAAACCTTGCCATATTATCTCAAATACAAAATGTCATCAACCAATCTCCAACCTGTCTCAAATACCACTCCTATCCTAACGAGCTCCGTAACTGTTTCGTCACCTGTACAGCCATCGGCAGACAACTGAGACAACCTTATTCAACACTTTACGATCAAGACTGGTCGGTCTACCCAGCCCAAACATGTCGAAACAAAAAATGAAAACAAAGCCTACTAAATACCGATGCGTAAACATGAGACATGCGGTGGTAATAACACAATAAGAAAACAATGGGAACCGCAAATCAAGCGACGTTACGCGACGGATGGCGTCGCATAAATGCCGCATAAAGCTGCGTAGACGCACCGGGTAGCCTAAAACCTTGTTGTCTTAGAACCTGTTCACACTTGGACGTATCGGTGTTATTGCTTGATCGTAATTTGGCACTTTTTAATTTTAGGCCGTGGTGATAGGCTACCAATTCGATTAGAAATCTCCATAAACCAGGCAAACGGTAGCCTAATTTTCGATCTCGTAAGTCTACCAAGCCATAACCTGGCAATGGCTTCTGCTAATGTGGGAGAGGAGTCCAGCAGTGGACTGGTGCTGTGTATTATTATATATTGCTACTATAGTTCATGCCAAATGAAAAATATATGAAAACGGATGTAAAAAAATTTATTTAATTAAATTGTAACGAATTCAATATAGATAAATACAACTATCGCTGTGTTTATTTAAATTAGTTCTGACTGAGAGATCAATGTCCGCTATTGCCAATCCACTTTGCTTGAACTATAGCCGGTTTGCAGTCTGCCTCTTTGAAATTAGTAGTTTTTTAGCAGTTTAAAAGTAGAGGTAGGCTCTGCCGTACACCACACGGCGAACAGACGATGTGTATAAGCCCTAAACTTATTCCTGCCGTGGTAGGCGCTTTTGTTCGCCATTTCAGATAGAGATGTTTTATCAAAGGATAGGTGCTCGTATCATTCTTAATATTATTACGTACTAAACGTACATTTACAATCATAATAGAAATGGTGTGGTGTAACCTACGAATGGTAGATTGGTCTTTTTTTATATATTTTTTTTTGGTGTCTGTCAGGGTGCTGTCGGTCTTTGCAAAGAAACGTATCTATTAATTTATATGTAGACTAACCGATACTTTTGCTTAAAGTATAACTGAGTAATAATTATATGGTCATAAATAGCATTAAAAGACTTTTTAACGCTCATTTGTAACAACTACAGCTAACCACATGTCAGGGTACTGTTGACGTGGACACTGATGATGATGAAGGGCTATGTATTAATAGGTAATAAGGTAACATAACAGAACGTTCTTTTTAAGTCTTAGTAGTCAGTCCTTTTTGGATTTACTGCCAATTGTCATGGTCAGAAATTGTCAGAACTGCTACAGACTAATAAAATTATCTAGTTATAACTTCCTACGTTGGAAAGAACAACTTAGAGTATTCTATAGTATAATTTTTTGGACAGTCAGTTGATGTAATAGTGCCCTGGCATTTCCTATGTCGAGGGAAGCCTGGGAACATACCTATAAATTGGTTAGGGTGGGTTTGAAGCGTAGGTAACTTTACTCAAACTCATTTTTATAAAAGTGTAAAAATATGGAGTTTTATGGTCGCTTTAATTTAATTATTCGCAAACTAAACTAAACTAAAGCTTAAGCAAAAAATTTAAAAATTATCTCTTTCAAATTATTCACCAGATTTTTCATACAACACGTCGGTTTAGAGTACTCTGCAGCTGACATATCTGATTTATTTATTTATTTTCATACAGTTTTACAGCAAAGAAATTTAGTTATAACTGTACAATTCAAAGTTGCAACGCCAATAACAAAACTGCGGTTTAATATTTTGTGTATCAAACCATCTAGCAGTATGATAACCGAATGACAAAAGAGAAAAAACTAATTTCTTAGGGCCTATAATGTACAAAAATCGCACAGCAAACCCGTACGGCCTTCGTCTAGCGCGGCAACTCTTCACAATGCGCAAGCGCACACGCGCACCCCAACACGTGGCGTGGCGAATCGCGCGCCGCCGCACGCAGTAAACTGTTATCGTAAAAGTGATCGTTATGGCGCAGGCCGAGGGGAAATAACCACCGTTTTCTTTTTAGGTTTAGGTTTAGATAGGTTTTTGGTTTGGGAGGGCTGGAGTGGAGGTTTGGATGGTAGTCTTTTTTTGGCAAGAAAGGAATTTGATCTTGATCAATGTTCTCACTGTATTTGGAAAATTTTGTAATGTTTTCGTGTTTCGTAATTCTGATGTACTTGTAGGTACTAGTAATTTTACTAACAAAAGAAAAGGCAATGGTACGTAAATGTTATCGTAATTGTGGCGTCTCACCATCATGCGGCATGATCCCATAGCATGATCGAATAGGCTTGATCAAGTTAAACCGACCGTGCGTCGAAAAATTTACGCCAAATGGCGTGTATGTCCATTCAAAATTTCGCCCAACACACGATCATGCCAATGGATCAAATGGTGCGTTACCATCATCATACAGGTGCGGTAACCAGATACATAGCTGTATTCATTATCTATAATATCGACAGACAGACAGTTCAAAATAATCAGGGTCGCTTCAGAGGCGGGTAACGCATTGGTAACTCCTCTGGTGTTGCTGATGTTCATAGGCGGCGGTAACCACTTTCCATCAGGTGGCCTGCTTGCCTGTTTGTTTGCCGTATAACATAAAAAAATTGTACAGACAACACATTAATTTATACATATTGGGTAAAAGGCCGTTGAAAAAGTAAATGCGCTCAATGTGAGGTCGCTAATCTAATTACCTAATTGACAACGAAAGCTTTTATTATCTGACGTGACATTAATAATTTAGTTTATTGCACTGTCCGTGTAACATTGTAGCTGGCGTGCACAGAATGTATTAACATTATTTCTGTCGTATATATGTATCTACACTGTGTAATAACAATTAGATTTTACACACTGATAATTATGTTGATAAGTAATACCACCACCCAGACCGCAAACCCTTAAAAAATGGGTGTAGGTCCTATATTATAATTATTATTTATGTTAGTTTGCGAGCTTTTCGTTGCTAATGATGGGTCTAATTTTGATTTTTGAGCTTGAACTTGGCGTAGGAAAGGTGCCATTTATCAAAGGCAAAGAGTTATATACATAGTTGCCATTCGTTGCAGTGGTTTTTTTTTCTGATATTGGCAGGACTATTTATAGTGAGACAATTCCGTTTTATTCAATTAGTAGCATGATGTTGTACTTGTAGGGTAAAGGTCCTAATACAATATGTTGCAATACATTTTATCGTCTCGGTTTCTGTGGTCGATCAAAGGACGGCTTTAAAATTTCGTATATATTTTTGGCTCAAGCTCTTCTTAGATATGCTCCTACCATCTTTATCATGCCTAAATGATTTGTACCTACGACAAACAGAAGATGAGCGTAGAAAAATGACGTTGTCATACGCCGGGCACTGACAAATTCGGGAGCGGCGGGCGGTCTTCAAAAAACTCGCACAAACAAATGGTCGACGTTCGTTAACACGGATCAACCTCGTTACGGGGTCACGGAAATCACTTCTCCGTTAAAAAAACATAATTTAACGGCAATTTTTCACAGCTATCCGATGGATGGGCGACTAATTTGTCCAAATGTAGCGCCGCTCTGCGTACGCGCATCCCATTGTGTTAGATCAAACATGGCGGCTAATGGCGGTGGATGACGCTGACTTATTGCTTTTGGCTTGTACCTACCTAACTGTTATTTATTGGTGCTTCTTTTATTTCGGGCGTGTATGGTTTTTGGGTGCAAGTAAAAACTTTGGCTCTGATTAATCTTACTTCGGCCGAAGTAGAATCCTTTACAGTAGGTACTCTACGTATTTAGAGCACCGATATATTTATTTTTTTATTGATTCATATTTTATGGAACAAAATGTTCTGTAATGTTATGGGTTTTAAATCCTTCACATGCCTTTTATTCAATTCATTCAATTCATGGAAGTTCAAAGAAAAATATGCAATCATTCGCGCATAGGAGGAGTTGTCAAAGATTATGCTCAACCACTTTGCTCAATCTCGACATAATTTTCTAGCTTCTATATTATTACATCTCACATCGAAATTACAAAATTGCCTATAAAATTGCGATAAATAGCCAACTACGAGACAACAAACCCAGTAGTACCTACTTACCTACCCAGCTTCTCGACCGCCACACAGGGCAACGAATGATACAGCTTCAAAACTTCCAGTCATGCTCTCGAAGTCATTTAATTGTATAGAGAAACCCTCCCACCGCTACCTGGGTAAGTCACGACCACTTTTGACACAATCGACGGGTGAACTTCACCCAGTGTAAGCTGACACACCCTGCCCCCTGCACTAAATGTTGTGTGGAAAGGCGAAACCGGTGTAGCCGTGCGAACGGACAGCTCAACTTATAATGGCTTTATGAACTGCCAGTAATACTCCTAACCGAATTATTTTTAATTGTCTGGAGCAGCCCTGTATTCTTACATAGGACTTCGGATATTGACAGGATTAAAATCTTTTCACTGGGTTCTGTAATTTATGACAAAAAAGACCCCAAAGAATTACGCTCTACATAGAGTTGTTTTCCTATAACGGTCTCCAGACTAGAGCGATAATTTCTTCTATTTAAAGAAAGCAAAACTAAATTAAATTCCATTTTACAAAGTCACGTGGACATACAGAGACAGTTTATATTTATGAAATTTATTAAATAATCCATTAAAAAGATGTAAGGTAGATATTTCTCCTAAAAGCCCAAACAAGCGGTATCGGTCAAGTTTCACTGGTCATAGTACTTTGATCCCGGTATAATTTAATGTAGAGCTGTGGTAGAGCTGTATGTGACAGAGTTATTATCGCCGATGAATGAAGTCGTAGCCTTTTGTTGTCCAGAATGTCATTATGGGAGCTATCAGAGGCAATACGGACATCCAAATAACCCAGCGTTTTAGTTGGGGAATTTGAAATATTGCAAACTGATATATCGCTAATACCTATCCCAAACGCAAGGCACCATGACACCGACTCCTTTCAAAGTGAAACGATAAAACCGAGCAAAGTATTGCTAGTCATACACACAAAAAGTTGTGAACCAAAACACTCGCTTTGTGCCGCTGCCACAACCGCCGAGATTTCCCACAGCCCAGCCGCGAGACGGACGGCGCTCAATGAAAATGACATTTTAGAACGGCTCCGTCGCCGTCGGTTCTATGGGCGATTTTACATATACGGATGTTTCGCACGCACGCTCCCTGCGCAACGTCGATAAAAGAGGGCGTGGCCGTCGCGCGCGGCTCCGCCAATCGCCGCGCGCCGCTCCACGTGTGCGTACACGACACCCTTTCATGTGTGCCGCTCCGCCGCGCGTGTGCGGCGACCTCACCATTATACGCCCGCGATGTATATGGGCGTACATAAGTATACACCGCTACCGGCACCACAAAGAGTTCCCATATCTTTTATGTTCTTAGAGATTCTTATCTTGCGGTTTCTTATTTTACATTTAAGATGGTGGTCTCGAATTAACGGCCGGCCCCATAAACACGCTATAACCAACTTTAATATGCCTGTAATACAAAATAATCTGTGATTTTATGGGGTTCACAGCGCTAATGGGTTGTTATAGATTTTGAGATAACGGACAGTGATGTTTGTGGTGGAGTTCACGAAATTTTTTAATTGAAATGTTAATTGTCCGTAGTGAATGCGTTAGACGAATGGTTTGTTAGTATTCTCCTTGTTTTTATCTTAGCTTCTTACACTTGCAATCGAGTTGATATATTGCTGCCGTTTCTTGTGAAACTAATTTTCTAATCTGATATCATAACCTTCATGGGGTACTTGTCCGCAAAATAATGTCAAGCTTGACTGAAACGTCATTGTAACCGAAATTCGCGTAGGTAAAGCGAAAGCCACAAAAATAATTTTCGAATTTCCTTACATCAAAGGCAACGGCTCCGTTGGAAACCCAACGACAATAAAAGGCCGTTTTCCCGCCAAAATTCGATTAGGCCCGAGCATCGCGACAAAGGAAGTCGTTTATTTGGGGGCGGTTTAAAATTGATTTTAGAATTGGGGCGTGTTTAGGGCTTGCAGTCGGAAAACGATGCCATAAGTCGGTTATTGCCTATTTCACCTTAGTTACTGGTGATTATTACGTAGGTACTGTAGCGTGTGTGCTCATGCAGGCCTTAGGTAAGGACGGGTTCTAGGACAGGTAGGTGTCGGAGGCCGTATGTTTGGACGGGCTCTAAGTTAGGTAGGCATTCGGGTTGGCCTGCTGCTCCTATAGGGTAACCGGGGCTCTAGTCGGTTAAGTAGGTTAGAGCAAGTAGGATATAGGCGTGTAGGTTTAGATAGGTCGGAGCAAGTAGGACGCAAGCTATTAGCTTGCGTCTATGGGCACACATAGCACTGGCTAGGTGGTAATTCAAATGTATTCCATTTGAATTAGATCTAAGGTATTATATGTATTTTATATCATTCTTTAAACCAAACTGATCAATACAGTATCAATTAATCCTTTGCATTTTTATTTAAACTCAATATAGCAAACATTGCTACAGTACCTACTGTAGGTAATACAAAAATAACTCCTTTGCAAAATAAGAAAAAAAAAACGGGATCATGGGCAATTTTCAAAACAATTTGGTGACCTGAGAACATTGTGGTGCAATCTTATTATGCATACCTATCTAGAGCATGGATGGAGCAAGTCTAGAGTTTCTAAGGTGCCTAAGTGATCCAAAAAGTGAGCTCTAGTTTGGCATGACACTACAATATTTCACCTTATTTATGTTAGTAAGAAATATTTTGTTAATTTATATTGTAGTAATTGTCAAATAAATATTATGTCTATGTCTATGTCTCTGTTTGTGTCGGAATTTCGATTTCATACACCGGTTATATGCCCCCAGGTTTCAAGTAACAAAAATAAACTATTATAATAAGAACTAGTCTAGTCTAAATACTTGATCACTTGTTTTCCTATCCCTCGATTCTAGTGGTGTTCCCAATCGTTAAACACTCGAGGATAAAACACCCGGGCATCGATAGCACTCCAGCCCCTTGTTATGATTGGACAAACACTACACGGCGTTGGGATAACACGTTTTTTTATACAGGTCTCAAAAATATTCTTTAGACACGTAGGTACACAATTTCGGATACACATTTTTGTAAAAAATTTATTAAATTTTTGTACTTAAATAAAATAAAAAAGTACTACTACATTAGGAAGGTATCTACCTTCCTAGGTAGTCGGTAATAGACAATAGTAAAATATAGCCAAATATCTACATTTCTTTAGAAGTATTGTTAGCTCTAATGCTTGTATAATAATAAATGGATATTAAAATTATGTCAATATTCGTTATTTGCAAACTTCTCTAACGATATCCATAAAAGTTACATCTTCCATCTTCTTAGTGCCGTTCAGAATTAATTTCCTACGTTTTTAGTACCTAATTTACTTATTAATAAGGTACCTACAATTTGCTACCCACACCACAATCCAGCATTGACACAGAATAAAAAATCAAAACACACTCCAATCAAAACGGCCGATTCTTCAAGCTATTTATGCAATAATTATAATATGTCGTCGGCCGGTCTACGTATAATTTATGGAGGCAGCTACCCGCTAAGTCCGCAACCGGAGTGGAAATAGTAATTATTTAGATAGACTCCTGAACACCTGGCCCCGGCTAGCTAGCGCGAAATTGACTTATTATTACAGTTTTAAGGGCAAGACAGGCGATATAATAGGCGGTGAAACTATAATGAGTGAGGTTGCCCAATTTTCTTAACGGTTCCTTTTGAAAGTAGGGTTTAAATTCGAGGTAAATACTGTACTGTACTGGTACGTTTTTATCCCATTCTACAGTACACCCGGTGGTTTGAGTACGTTAGTGTAGAATGGAGTTACTTTGAATGAATGAACACTTTATTTCATACATGATAGGTACAGTACGTACACATCGGTGGCAAAAGATAAAAAAATAGGCGGGCTTATCGCTTAAAGCGATTTCGTCCAGGCAACCTTTGAGTCACTATCAATAGGGATATGTTTACACAGAAATTGAGAGCAAGTCCGTTCAGTGAAATTACGTGTTTTGATGTTTTGATGTCAGAGGGTTACATTATTATATTGATTACTAATTTTTCTCAACTAATCAAGTGTTTTTCTCGGAGGAAAATGTAAAAGGTAATTTGGCAGATACATAGTTAATACAGTAAATATTTGTTGTATAACATTGGTACTATTAGGTATTTCTGTACAACTGTTTGAATTACCTACAGAAAATAAAATTTACTCACTTTTAAAAGTACGTATTAAGGTAATTAAGTAAAGAAACGAAACACGCATGAAATTCATAAATCACACGCAATGCAGCATTCAAACAAAGTCACATCAGTAATTAATGCTGAATTATTTATTCAAATCATATGCAACGTTTTCGGGTAGAAACATACATATTCCTTTTATCGTTTCATACTACACTTGCTTAAAGCAGCTTTCTAAGAATTACACTTTTGGAATTCTGTCACTGTACTGGGGCAAATTTAATACCGGGCTAAATACTGATTTCTTTTCTTAATATGCTTACTAATACAAATTACCAGTAAAGTAGTGGAGGACAAGCCTGAGGAGTACGCCTGGGTAGGTTTACCATCGCCTTATCTATTTCTACCATCAAGCTGGCTACAGTAACGCATCCGCCGCTCTACATTTTTGGTTACATGAAACCTAATATATGTTATGGGCGACAGTTACCACTTACCAACAGGCAGGCTGTCTGTTCGTCACCGTGCATATTAAAAAAAACTGGTAACATAATAAATTCATGTGACTATTTAAAATTACGGTGTTCTTGATTTGTTAACTTTCATTACTATTTTTTATTAATAACAAGAGGACCTATTCCTGAAAATACTTGCACAAATATGTATAGTAACAAAATCGAAATATAGCCTCCATACTTCAATATATAATAATACAAAAAAGTCACCAAAAATATGTAAAGAACATTTTCTCCAGAAGTAGTTAGTCGGCTTCCCTTAACGTCTTTCCCCTAAATGACTTGCACTCTCGCCAGAAAGCGCAAGTCAGGCAAGTCCCAAGATTAATACAAGTCAAGTCAAACCCAACCCCTCCCCTCCCCCCTAGGAAAGTCACTCAGGTAATTCGCCCCAGAGACTCACACGATTTCTCAAGCCAGTGTTGTAGCGGAAACATATTTTGTAAGGTCATTTTGTCACTAACAAAGTATGCGACAGTTTTGGATTGAAATTACAGTTTTGATATCAGGTTTGTATTATTATGAACAGTGTTATTAAATGTTGTAAATCATACTAATATAATAATCTGAAAATGATAATCTCGGATGTGGAATGAGCTTCCAGCCACAGTGTTTCCTTTGGACTATGACATAGGATCGTTCAAGAGGTCTCTTCAGAAGCGGGCAACGCATTGGTAAATCCCGTGGTGATGCTGATGTGCAAAGGCGGCGATGACCACTTTCTATCAGGCACGCTTGCCTCTTTGTCTGCCGTATAACATAAAAAAGATTAAAGTCTAAACTAATATGAAAAGAGAACATTTTTTTTTTGTTATTTGTATGTGATAAACTCAAAAACTCTTGAAAATTCTTTCATTGTTGGAAAGCTACATTCTTCCAAATTGTCATAGGGTATTTTATACCCCGTAGGTATAGGTACTAGAAACCCGCGGGACAATCGAATATTTATAGAATATCTGATTGAACGCGGGTGAAAATCGCAGAAGACCGCTACTCTTGCATAAAGTAGGTACTGTATAGATTTGTGTTTCCAACACAGATGGACCATATCTAGGTACATGAGGTATTTACTAAACCACTAGAACGGAGTCGCGGTCGGGACCAGTATGGTGACATTAACCATGGCGGCTATTATCACTGATTCTTTACCGCACCTCATAACCACGGACTATTGTTTGCCAAAGCCATACTTATTACTTACCTATATCACATTCTAGCTGATTTATTTTGACATCACAATACCCATGCTAATTTTACAATATTATAATTATTGCGAGGAATGTTGTTCTAAGTCAATTTAAACAAATATACCATGACAAGCTGGTAATGCATAGCCGTTACTATGAAATAAGTGCCTAACCTGTGGACTTATAGAAAATGATACCGACTTCACATATTACACCGCTGATAACGTAGCATAACGTAATCTTCAGATATGAAAATGACGACCTGAGTGGTTGAGATGGTTACCATGCTGGTCTGCCACGCAAAGGTCCCTGTAAGATTCCCGGTCGAGCAGAAATTGAAATAAAGAATTTTAATTTATGTTGCGGGTCTGGGCGTAGTATGGATTAAAAAAAAAGGATATAAGTAAGGATTTAAAAAAAAGTATATAAGTACTTTATCAGTTATCTAATACCTGTACCACAAGCTTTGCTTACTTTGGGGCTAGATAGCGCTGTGTTAATTTGTCCAAGTAAATTTAATTATTTATCAAAGAATCTATACTCTGCGACCTGTGCCATTGTGTCTTCATATTAATATGAATATCGAATGTTTTATATAAATTTTATAGCGTACACTTGTATTTCCTTGATGCGATAAATGTGTCACACCACACATCACAACTTACCTACCTAAACTTAGATGGTTACATCAATTTTATATACCTAAACAAAGCAACCTTTACTTATATACCTTGGTACTCTTCTACCTATCCGCATGACAGCATGCATCGCATTCCAGACACTTTATGTCATTTTCCATTGCTGCGTCGGTACATAAGTGTCTATGTAGAATCTCGACGCGATACCAAGCTATTCGGAGAGGCCCCGTCTCCCCTGACAGATGTTTCTTGTGGCGGGCCCCAGCCTACCCGCGGGGCAAACAGCCGGCCATTCTGAATTGAAATTTAAAAAGTAAAATTACGAAGTTAACTCGTTCCATTTGGAGCTGGCTGGAATGGAAGATGGGGTTCGGTCTTTTTGGTTGGTGAAAATAAAACGTGTTATCAACGGTTTAATGTTAAATTCGGTACTTACATCGCTAAGTGGGTGTATAGTCTTTAATAGGTGAACCAGTAAAAGCTAGAAACTCTTTATTGCACACATTTTATATTAAAAGTTTAACATTTTCCACATTAAGTAGGTATTTAAAAAAAAATTTAAACTTATCTCAGTGAACTTAGTTTTTGTATTTTGCAGTTGCAGTTGTTAGTCCATTTGCATGCAACGATCAAATCCGAGACGGCAGTGAAAATTATTTTCTTTATTTCACAGCTCCAGAATCTAGTACCGCGCTACCGTCTAACCCGGCTAGTAAAGTTTATACAGCCATAAAAATGGATTGTCACTGAACACGGAGTGTACAACCACTTGGGTGTGATCTCACAAGTGTTGTCCAAGCACTCGGGCCCCCGTTGTAAATATTTTATAACTGCACTAGTGGAGTGCCACGACCCCTAGTGTTTGCACGGCGTAAACGGTTTTCGCACCCCTACCATTGGTGCTGAGGATTTTTGCGAACTCGATAGAAGAGATTCGAGAATATTATTATAAATTAGTTTTATTTAGAGCGTCGTTTGTAATTTTGGATATTTGTAATTTTTTTTTTTTTTTCACTGAAATCATAATGGGTTTTTAATTGGGTTGCGCCGAATATTCAGCAACCATTTCGCATTTCGTCTATTAGGACAAATACCTGAAGTTCGCAAGAAAACCTATAATCAAGTTGATAAGAACACTTGTACCTACGCTAGTAGGCATTCGTTTCTCAAGGGTATTGAACCCAGGACACCTGCAAATCGGACAAGCTATTCCCAGCAGTACCTATATTACTTATTATTAATATTCAGTAGGTATTCCGTCATTGGCCGAATATACCTACTATTCGCCGCAACACATATTTTAGTCAAACTCTTTAGCCATTAGACTTCACAAAGTGTGTAGTTTTATAATATCCCTAGTTTCAAAAGTTAATAAAACTTTAGTAGTTTAGTTTTGCTACATTGTCTAACGTCGAGAACCCGTAGTACGGGCTCATCTCACCCTACGCTGTAAGTAATTGTTTTTGCGGCTAATTCTTTCTCGTCACAATTTCTTTTGGGGGATGGATGCGTGCTCCGGCCGAAATTACATTTTTATTTAGTTAAACCGGCCGCTGGGGCAGGAGATTGCTTTTTGATAAGTCAATTTCTTCTCACATTTTAAAGGGGTATTTGCGTTTTATATTCATTTTTGTAACTCTATTTTTACTAAGTAGAAGAGCGAGGGACCAAAATGTTATTTGAACAGGCCGATTGGCACCCCGTGATGATATAATTGTTTGTATAAACTATATTTGAATTTCAGATAGGTATATGTCGACTGCGTGTATTGTAGGCAGTGGCGTGCACTTCATAAAGTCAAAAAGACACTGCCTACCCTACCATTCTGTACTGATAACAATATTTTATAATTATCTACGAGAATTTTTCTACGGCAGCATCATACCTACACTACATCAACGAATCATAATTTAGACGCAGTATTTTTGCTAAGTTAATAATTTTTGCCTACCCTGTCTAAAAACTCTGTGCACGCCACTGATTGTAGGTATATGCACTCCAATAGCATCAATAACATATCAAAATCAAATAATTTTATTCAATAACATAAATTAATGTCAATTTCAGTCACAAAAATGCTATGCGACACGGTATCGTCGAGCCGGCAACGGTTTGTTTAGCCCGGTGTGGGCCCGGTGATGCTACGTGATGTGATGGTATAGCGTAGGTAGGTAGTAGGTAGCTTAGGTATAGGTATATGGGGTTTGGTACTATCCATTAGCTGGTAAACAAGTTGCCGACTCCTAAATTAACCAAATTACGGGTATAATAAGCTGTAAATTGGTCGTTCTCTTACACTTAAACCTTAAACAGTACACTCTGACCTGGTATACTGAGTACCAATTCTGCCGACTTTAACTCCACTAATCATTCTAAAATCTAAACGACCTCTGGGCCAATTACAAAATGAAAAGCAGCCGATACTGGATCTATGAACACAAGTTAAGAAGTAGGATACAGTCTAAATTATATCTTGTTATAATTGAAAACTTAGGTTCGCAATAGCTTTTGTGTAGTAGGTACAGTGTTTCAACAAATTAGCTGACCACCTGCAGCGGTTGTGGCTAAAAAGATAATCTAAGAATGTAGTAAAAATATACTACAGTCCTGGAGCCCTGCATTATAGGGGAATAAACTCATTTGTTTCATTGAGTCATGGTTGCCATGGTTTCTATAGTTATCCTCCTACATAGTTGCTTAATAACAGCAAAAGGACTGTATTACCTATTCTCTCTCTCTACAAAGTACTCGACAAAGTTCCACCGCCGGAAAAAGCGTCAGAATGATTATTTCCCAGGCCGGCAACGCGCGACTCCCCGGATATCTTAGGCGGCGGTAATCACTTGCCATCACATCAGTTTGCACTTCCTCCCCAGTAATTAAAATACTTTCTTAAGCGCAAAGCGCTGTCATAAATCGCCCGACCAATAGAATACCTCAAAAACGTCCGATGCACGACCGTTGCCAATTAGGACAGCGCCTAATACGCTTGGCGAAGCCAGGTGGACCAAAGTCTTCCACTGGGGATCCTAAGACTGGTTGATCAGTCTCACGAGCCGATGGGCACCCCCCCCCCCACAACGGAACATAACATTCTTGACCATTATATGACGTAGGGATGGAGATTCCCTATCCCTGAAGAAGTTTACCAACACCCGACAGAAATACAACTATCTCGCTCTTTTCAGCGGACTCGTTGCTAGGCTCCGGCTCTGATGAAGAAGAGGAGGAGGAGTCGAGAGCCGCGAACAGCGCCAGTAGTCCGGCGCACGCGCAGCACCCGGCGCTGCATGCGGACCTCGCTCACAACGGGGACACTAAGCCGCATGAGGACTCTGAAGACCAGGTGGGTAGGCGGTGTATGGTATTGTGATGTTGGGTACATGGTGCGATTGAAAGATGTGTGAGAAGTGAAAGCTGAAGTGAATGATGAAACGAGCACCGATATAGGTTTAAATTAGCATATAATGAATGCAAGCAATGTTACAACTGCATTAGCAGCTCTAGGAGCCATGTTCAGTGGAGAAGATAGACTTAAGTGGATGGTAGTGATGATGGTGAAAGCATTTATATGGCTTCTGATCGAAGACCGTTAGTTCGGCACTTTAAATTTCGTCAAGAGAAGTTGGCGTGCCATTCCGACACACTTCGTTTGAATACGTAATAGGCAGTTTTTCTTAAGTGTGCGTCCAAATCTGTTTCAGTTAAGATAAACTCATGAAAGCAAGCCATCCACACGGAGAGTAACATATTTCTTCAGTGTATCTTATATTAATTTGTCTAGAATCACATTCTTACTGCTAATGTTTAAATATTATACAAGTATGTTGTTCCTTATTAGTAGCATGAGCCATGTCTATCTTGCCACATAACATACATCGTCGCATCATTGTGTCATCATTCCTCATCATTAGATACATTTACGTCAATTCTAGCACTCATCATGTATACCTACAAGTCCTACATTTTCCGATTATTACGAAGTCACTAAGTGACACATCACTAGTAACCAATTTAAAAGTAAGAAATTCAAAATTCGTATTGACATTCTAAAGATGACAAGCCCACCTTATTGCTCCGACAACCCGACCACATAGTCCCATTCAGTTGTACCTCTTCGCCTCCCAGGGCTCCTTGGACGGTGACCCGGAGACCAGAGACTCCCAAGCTGAGAACAAGTCACCAGACGACGGCAACGGAGGCTCCAAGCGACGAGGGCCCAGGACCACGATAAAGGCGAAACAGCTCGAGATACTGAAATCGGCGTTCTCGCAAACGCCGAAGCCGACAAGGCACATACGAGAGCAACTGGCCAAGGAGACTGGACTACCGATGAGGGTTATTCAGGTAAGTCCGTAGATTAAGAAATTGCGTAAGACTGAAGGTATCAAAGCGCCCGACTCACTCCCACCGCTGCAACACCTGTTAAGCTAGGATGCATTTGTACCATTTCAATAATAAGATTTTACCATGCCCTATCTACACCGTGAAGGTAGTTAACTTTTTATGAATCAGATAATTTTTTGTTTTAATTGTATTGGCTGGTTACGAATAAGAGAAGTTTTAGATTTAGTTAGATTTTAGAACTTTCTTCTATAAAAAAGAGATAAAAGAATTGGATATGTGTGCAAGCGTACAAAACAATTAAGTTCAAACTGTAACTTCAGCCAAATATAAATAATAATATAAATATAGGTATATTAGAAGTATTTGCACCAAATATCTATTTAAAGGCACTCTGGACAAACCATATACATAATGCCTTTAATTCTTATTCTTCGTAGTAAGTTGCAACAGTTTTTGCGTCGTCTCCTTTTCACCTAAGTACGGCGACTTTCACCATTGAAACCTCACGTTCAATTTTATATTTGAACTCCGTCACGTAGGTTACTGACCTTAGTTTGTACGTTTCAGGCACAATGCCTAGGTTTTTACCACATCTTCAGGCATCCGTGGTGGGACCCCCGCAGTAGAATCTCCTACTTTTATTCCGTTTCACCGTTAATTTGTAAAGGCCCCTTGCGGCATTTAATTTGCGATCAAAGAAATCGTTCGATGGAACCCGCTTCGACGCGTATTTGCCTTTTCATCTTATTTGCACATAATTCGATATAAAGCTTTTGAATTCGCGAAATTGTGTCGGCGTTTTGGAAGTGGAAGTAGAAAGTCTTAAGTAAACTTTTTTCAATTTAATTGAATATTGAATACTTATCTGGGTTTTGGAGTAAGAAGTTACTGCAGAGCTGGGTCATTCCTCTGACGAAGGATGAGCATTCCTATCCAATGGCGGAAGTCAGCCAGCTTTCTGGGCACAATGTCGGGGGGCAGCAGTTTGGACGACTTTTAATTTTATAATAAGTTAATGTAAATATTCTGTGTGTACCTAATAGTTGTTACTTAATTATAAATCTATAAAATCCAATAGTCATATAACAAAGGAATGCTAGTGCCATCCACTGACGGATAGTTTCACTTCTTGCAGGCTATTCTCAGAACCGTTTTACGACTGTTAGGTGTTTCTACGTTTTTATAACTGACCAACCTACCTACGGGCTTTACTGCTAATACGGTTGGTTCGCGGAAAAACCGTTGGCGTTTTCGAATTATAATATCGTTGGGATATCATGGCTTGGTTTGGCTTGACACGTGACAGACGCGGCGCTGTCTCCGGCTGTGCAATTCTGGAATTCTAAACGGTTTGCGCAATGCAAATATGTACGTTTTATAAGTGTACTTAAGAGTATACTTTAGGAATAATATATGTGTTTGTAACTATTAATAAAAAAAAAAATTACCAATCTAATGATTAGCAAACTTTGTAAAGAAATTATAATTAAACTGTAAAACATGCAAATACTTAAGAAAATACTACAGGAATAATATAAAAATAATAACATAAAATATTACTAATCTAATGATCAGCAACTTTATAAAGCAATTATAACAAAACTGCAGAACATGCAATATTTAGATGGTTCACAATCTTTACGCTTTTTTTGCAGAAATTGCAATTCGAGCAAAAGGACCTAAAGATCAAAATTTCTACCAAAACCAGAAACTATGCCTCTCAAACAAAAGAAACAAAGCTATAAAATTCTAAGAATTCAACCAAATCGTAGTGCGTGATCCATGCCGTCGAACGCCACACGTTTAAAGTAACCATTTCTTCCGCACATACTTCCACCGTGACTCTGAAATCGTTTACGAAGGAAGAAATATGCGTGTGTATTAATTACCGTCATAATTTTTACCATAAAATTGATTCGGAAAACCTCTATTCATCACGAGGCAACCTTCGCACGGTAACCGTTACGAATAGCCCGCGCTCAATCACGTGGTGTTGCCGGCTTCGGGACTTCGAGGACTTTGTTCAATTCGGTTTTTCTGTTGGAAGCTGTACAAGGGACGTTCGTTAATTAATTTCAATGCTGGTATATTTGAAGAGTTACTACGGAGTAATTGAAGTCGTTACTGGAATTTGTTTAGCAATTTTAAGCAAGGTTAAAATGATATCGTCGACATTCCGTGGTACCGTTTAGTCTACATTTGACTGATTCTACTTTTAACATCATAGTCAATTATTGACCGATTCTGCATTTGACACGTAGTAGTCTGTAGGACAAGCTTCTTTCACATTACTAGTTTGTTATTCATCTTCTTGATTGGCATGTGTTGAAGATAGATCACAGTAAGTAAATGGTGTTACGCTGCTGCCCATTTTCTGGCCCACGGAGGCAGACCAGCTTATCTGCATTGGCATTAATCAAAATACCTACCTATATTTGCGCTAAAAGCTAGTGCCGAATTAATTTACGACTTCGAATACGTCCCGAAAACAATAGAAAATCTTCAGCACAATTTTTCCCCAAACTGGCAACATCGACCGGGATTGGAGTTCCGTGTTCGAAAATTGAATATTTGGCGCGCATCCGCCCGAGAGGGCTCTGTGGACGTGACAAATATCCTAATTATGAATACACGCCCGGAGGCACCGCCGTGCGACAGGACATAACGCTGATTTGTTGCGTTCGATCGACGCTCGAAGGACCATTCGCATTTGTCAGCGCAGAAACGGAATCTTCATCATGAATTCTGTAAATAGGCAATCTATTGCTGAATCGATTGAAAGAAAGACCGACAGTTGTTGGGAGAAGCCCGTAAAAATCTACGTATTGAAATATTTTCTTAGGTGTTCGACCGATTTTTATAAGTAATTAGATTACCTACCATTCCGATAAAACTTTCAAAGGCAAATTTAATTTAAAAAAATTATTTATGTAGATTGTTTTTTCACCCGCAGCTCCCAAACGTACCGCTGAGACTCACACATATTTACTTGAAACTATAACACGCCTCTTTTTGAGCCTATAATAGTCTTCTGCTGGACATAGGCCTCCCCTAATGAGCGCCAACGCACCCACGGCTTGCCGCCTCCAGCACTTACCTGTAGCTTTCCGCAAATCGGTATTCCACATGGCCTCTACTAAACTCAAGGACTCGTTTACCACAACGGTTGTCGGTTCTTCAGCAGATATGGCCAGCCTACTACCACTTCAGCTTACTAATGCTGTCCGCTATGTCAGAACATGTATGACTACGGTAATTATAAAGTCGTAAGGCGATAGTGGACATTCCGCTACAAAATCGAAAGAGTCGAAGAGTCGAGGACGGACACGCGAATCGGACATCGGTTCTTTGTCCAATAACCCCCTTACTGGTAATTACACACCTTGTACAGCGAGGAATGCCATACAGAATCACTGTTAAGCTGCCGTATAGAAGGTGTGTAAACGTTTATTAGTAAGGAGGTGAGATTGTTCTCCTGGAGTCGTAAATCTTAAATTGCTTTTGAGACATCACGGCTACGATCGCCAGCTATTATGCCTTCGCTATTATGCTTCTACCTGATGAAAGGTGGTACTATAAAAGTAGCGGTGGCGATAGGCGGTGGAAAGGGTGATAGGATTCTGTCGTGAGGATGCCATCGTGGTACACTAGCGCCAAGTTATTCGTTTCTGCCGCCAAAAGAAAATACTTGTGTTGTGTATGGACTACAGTAGCCAGTGATCTTTTCATCCACATTCGTAACTGTGTTTCGAAATAACGATTTTTACTTACTTACTTATGCGATTAACCGAATTCGCTTTTTAAATAAATTAAAATCCAACCATGAAAACAGAATCAAAATTGTTGAAAAAAATAAAGGTATTAAAGCCTGTAATAGTCAGGCTCCGATTTTTCTCCGCCAAATCAACTCATTCTACGAAGGTCAGATTTATGACGTGACAAGCTATGTTTAAGCTAGTCTTTGACTAAGAACTTTGGAGCTCTATAACTTAAACATAGCTTGAGTAGGCCGTTGCTTCTATCCAGGTGATTAATTAAATCTATCATACACACATAAAGTTCACGCCTCTGTGTCCCTAGCCTCGCATATATCCACAACTATTTTCATACATCTCCTTTTATTATTGCCACTTCAATCTAAGCGTCAATCCAACATGTTAGGGGTAGAAAGTACTAAAAAACATGTACCTACAATTATAACCTCAAAAAAGCTAATCTAAGAACACATGGAGCGGCCCACGTAGCGATTCTCCACACCGCCGCGGGCCGCGACGCGCCACCGCCGCACAACAGATGTCAGCGGCGAAGCGGGGCGTCAGTCACGCTTTTTGCCCCCTTCCTCTTTGTTTCAGTTTTTGCTGCACTCAGTTTCCTAAAGAAAAAATGCGACTCCGGTAGTGTAGTGTGTGATAGGGCGGCGCGGTTCGGGGTTCTGTAGGTAGCCGTGTATTTGGTGTGTCGATTACGTCGTGGTGGTCTACGAAGTAGGTACCTAAGTAGGTACTTAGTTGAATAAGCAGTTGAGCCAGGATTATGCAGTCGACTCTTTCATAAATGCACGGAAAGACCAATGCAAAAGATATGACAACCGTTTTTTGTTTTGGTTTTATCAATATTTCTATATTAGGATATGTGCAATAAATACTTTACGATTCCTTACCATTAGTATAATTCTTGAATCGAAACCTTAAACTGCAGCTGCTCTACTTCTCTACATTTAGCGCAGCTTGCACCAAATTCTTAAACACATTTAAAAATGACGTTTAATGTCGTTTTTTATGAAATTTTATGTTTATCTTGAGCTTAAATACGATTAAGAATTCAGTGCAAACCGCCTTAAGTGCACCAAGTCTTTCATCACAGTTGCCGATGAGGTAATTTATCAACAAAAACATTGATAGTTTTATCAAGAAACAGTGTAAAAAGGAAAGTGTTACACCATGTCGGGGCTAAGTGGACTGCGGCCGAAAAACCCGCCAAGCAAAAACAATAGCAAGATGTTTATCGTTTTTTGACTCTATCACCGAGTTTTATCTTCACTGTGTTTGGTTTTCTGAGAAACAACGTAATTATCTTGACTTATTGGGACGTTACGGTACCTATACCTGAACAATACAGCCGTCTGATTGTGACTGTTATAAATCTTTCAGTACCTATATTAGTGCGTATATGTGTAGTTATTCCATTACTGATTGTTGCATCAAAGTATACATATTACAGGTAATTTAGGTACAAAGGTGAAATGATCTATAAATTGGTAGTCATTTAGGTATAAAGATAGAATTATCTCCTTAAACACGTACTCTCATTTGCGCTACAACTAGGGTTCTTCAAATGGCATGAGTACTTCCCTTAAAGGCTTTGCTCATCCGTATCTACCTGTGAGACAATGACCACTTTCCACTATACCATTTTTAACAGGTGTTCCGTCTGGCCGTGTGCCTCCTAGGCAATGAAAAAGTTGCTTGCGGAGATTTTTCGAAAAAGATAGTACGAGTCTAGGAAAAGATACTCCCAGAAAAGAATCCCAAAATTTGTGTACCAATATGTTTATCGCCACCCAAAATAGTGTCAACTATGTTAAGTGGGTTTATTGACAACGTTTTTGCCACCATCCGTCAAGAGGCAGGTCGCGCGTGTCAAATGTTTGCCACCACATGTGCTCCCCGGAGTAACAGTAAAGCAGTTTTTGTTCGAATATTCCGGATTTGACTAGTTAACACCGGTCCGTGTGAACTTTGGGCCGTTTGAACTCGCCGCCCACCGGTTTCTTTGACGCCGAATCGGTTCCTTATTCATAGATTATAGCGGGATTTTTGGGTGAATTTATTTATTGCCTCCGTTAATAACTTGTTTGTTTCGAGATGATAACTCGCTACATTTATCATGTTCATTTCACATGGGCGTAGTGGTTTCCTGCTGTAGCTACAGAATAAATAGGTATGAAAAAAATAAAGAACGAAACTACTACCTTCATGCAATTCGAATTAATATTTCACTTATTCATACCTATAATTGGACTACAGTCTTAATAGAAGATCGGAAAGGACGTGTCACATTACTTTTTAACAAAAAATAGTCGTGTAATACGTCACCCAAGTCTTTGCTCAGCACAAACCGACACTCGGTCCTGGATAAAAGTGGACGTGACATTTACAAAGAGGCGTTCCAGTGTCACTCCACATTAAAGTATTTTGTCTTTGACATTTCTGACAAAATTACTCCTACAAGTTACATGTGATGAGCTGATAATTTTTAATTGAGGGTAACTTTAGACATGGATTATACTTTCAAATTTGACTTTATTAATTACGGTTTCCAGAAGTATGATAAGATATGATGACGTTTGTTTACATCAGTCTATAGTAAGCTTTATAATTTTTATACCGGTTATACTATGCTATGTGACTTGCACTAGGATTTGTACCTACCTACCGCACTCTACACTTATGTTTACAATTGTAAATTCAAGTTGCAATTACACCGAAAATCATCAACGTTATTTTTTAGGTAAAGTAAATACCTAGAGTCTCTAAAGCGTCATACGTGCCTCCATATATGACTCAGTATTAGGTAACACTGACCCAAGAAGCGATGGATTGAGAACGCTGAGGCTTACCACGCGAAGATGCCGAAGACCGGGCGAAATAGAGAAGAATGTGGGGGAAAGCAGATCCTGGCAGAGGCCGGGATAAGCGCTAGGACGATGATGACGGTGAGGTAACACTGTCAAATACAAATAAAAATTACTTCTTTTTCCGTATACTCTACTAAGTATTTCGGATTAGACAACTGTAAACGAGACACCATTATAAATCTACAACGCTACGTCAAACTAAGGAAGCATACAGAACGTCAAACGCCCCCGACAGTCGCCGATGTCACCCGACCGCGACCCGACAAAAAAACCTCGCGGAGCTATTTTAATAAGTTCATACATCGTAATTAGTTCAGCGTGACGTGCGTCGACGCCCTTATTGGCTCATATGTTATTTTGACAGCTGTCTGCTAAATAGAGCTGTCAATGGGTGACATTTCTGAATAAGTATCCCGACTTAGGTGTGTACAGAGCGCATTGGTTGTGAGATTCCATTGCAGTTATTTCTGGAACTGATTTAAAATGAACAAGTTTTATTGTCTTACTTACTTTTTGACACTAAATACGTACAAATTGACACCCGAATGATACCCCACATCTAATTTATAAATTGAATTTTGATAATTTGTTGCTCTTTTTGGTTTAGGCCCTGTTGTGGACTATTTCATTTCATATACATCCTCGCTTTCTTATTTTCTTATCGTCCTATTTCGTAGTGGGAAATATGTTAGTGGTACCCCCTGTTATTTAAAAACGTTAATAGGCAATGCTGGTTAACACTTTTGTGACATTAAAGAAATTAAATCGGTCAAAAATAAGCTTGTTCATTTGCAAGTAGCAAAACTTGCAAATTTAAAGGCACATTGAAATTAAAAAACCTACCGTTATTTCAATTATTACATACTTATTTTTATTACGACTGAGTACCAGTGGCTATCGGTATAGGATCGTTTCCTCATCTGACCTAGCGTATTACTTATTTCAAGGCTTCAAGGTCTAACTACCTACGATAGTGTAGCTAATTATGCAGTTTATTATTATTACTTGTGCCATTTCAAATCAAATCGCACAATATGCACGCTACAAAACCTATTACGATACAATAACGTTAAAAAACTAAAGCTTCCCATAAATGCTGTTCTAACCACCAAGAATTTCATAAATAAGGGAACGTACCCATACTACGTGACCCGTTTAGGGGGGGGAGGGAGATCTTCAAAATACTACGCTCAGTCACAGGAGCGGGGGGGTGGCTTAAATTTTTGTTACGTAGTCGATTTCGCCGCAAGAAATTGCAAATATGAGTCAAATTATTTTCATTTGTTACACTTTCTGCCTGCGAAATAATTAAAAATAATACTTGTCAATGCTACGAAAAACTTTAAGGGGGGGGGGGGTCTTGGCATATACTACGAGTGGTCACCGAGGGGAGGGGGGGGGGTCAAAAAATCTTAAAAAACAGGTCACGTAGTATGGGTACGTTCCCTAAGTAGGTAAGAACGTACAGCGCGGTGTTCCAGATAGTTAAGACTGTTAAGTCGAATAATAAAGTCGTATAGCAAACGGACATTTACCAAATGTCCATTTTGTAGAGCTTGTATGTTGGTATAGGATATGCAGTTATCGAAGTGACTGCTAACCTCTAAATCTCGTCTACAGTGCTGCTTAATAAAAAAACTCTTTAGCACTTCTTAAAAAATACTAACACTCAAAAATAATAAGCACGACCATATCTCAGTGCAGTCAATTCGCTTTAGATTTTTCACAAAACGCGAAAGCTATTTAAGAACGATCAATCAAATCGCTACAGATTCATTTTTCATTCCGCGCCAAATTTCCTCCGATGACAGTCCGAACGTAAAGCCGCCACACACGAACGAATTGACAAAAAAGCGAAGGGTTGGATAATGTATTATAAATAAATTAATTGATGTGTTTTAAAGCAATTATTTACCTACATGGAAGAATGTCATCGGCACGTAGTTATATTTTACAAATTGTATTATTATTCAAAAAATATTCACCGCGCGTCTTGTATTAGCATTTTATAAACTTTAAACGCGACCATTAATCATTTTTAAACACTCCTTCTATTCTCGTTACTGTTACGTACGGTCAAGTAGCAATTTTATGTATGAATATTTTAATATCGCACATTTTTTATGTCGTGAAAGATGTGTTAATCTGCACTTAATATTCCTTCTTTGCTAGATTTATATTGAGGCGGTAAAAAATGCCTTCTCACATGGAACTATCTTGTTTGCAGTATCAAAGGTAAACATGTCTAATTAAGTTTATGGGATCTGATTGCGATCAGTTTCACAATTTTGTTATATATATTTTTAATGAATTAATGCAGTAAAATCAAGTCTTTAAAATTTTTATTATGTTAATGTTATTTTTAAGCATACTAAATTCGATATTGTCACTGCTGATTGCAATGAATGCATATTTTATAAACCAATGCCGAAACTTCTAATTAAACCGGCGGCCAGATGTGGATCGAAAAAAAATACTCATGGCGGGAAAGTAATTCTCACGCGGAAGCCGACGTCGCCTCTTGATTGATGCATGTACGATAAAAACTGTTTGTCAGCGCGTCGCGAGCACGCTATTATGTCACCGCACCGCAGCCCGGCACCGCGGACACCCTGATTAATGCGTTGTGCCGTGTGTAACTGCCTTAATGCGCTCTTGTCTAGTCTGTGGTCATTACTCATTAGCCGGCGAGTTGTCTATGGTCAGTGAAGGGGATTGCGTAGGCGGCCGCAGGGGGTTGATTCCGTAATTCAATTTGATGGCCACTTGTTGCGAACTACCCTCGACTAAGTTGAGTGGCTCTAACGTTTTCGTCTTTGAATAATCCTGTCTAAAAGATTAAAAGGTTAATGTCGCAAAGTGGAACCGAGAAGTTTAGATCAAAGATAAAATGCAGCGAGAGGCGAAGCGGTAATCGAAGCAACAATTTATGGGCTAATATAGATATAAATTCCAATTTGAAAGACGTCGTTCTGTGATGAAATGAGCGCTTTCAAGGTTGCCGCACCTAGCCCTTAAAATGTAGCGGTCACTTTGAGTACTTTGAACTGACCCATATAATTGCATTTCTTGCGGAGTTACAGCAGATTGTGTAGCCGCTCTGTTTCAAAAGCCGAACACAATCGGACGCCTCCGATGTTTTACGACAGACGGTCCCTTTGCAATTGATTGGATACCGACATATTCTGTTCGAACTCGGTAATTTGAAATTGAACACATTATTATATAACGGAAATAGCACAGTCAGTTGCGTATAATTAATTACATTCACGACCTCAGGCGAGTAGAGGCGAGCTGTCTGCACTGTACAATGTTGCATAAATTATCCGAGACGCAGACCCAAAATAGAATACAAACGATGACGTGTAATCGTTCATAATTTCTAAATATAATACCGTCGATATCGAAAAAGTAACGTCTCATATTTGTAACGAAGCCCGTCGGTGTCAACGCACGTGGAATGTATTCCGGAACGATTATCGCCGGCAATTTTAATACCGACGCCTTCGAATCCGCACTTTATCTAAAAACGGGGACGGTATTACAATAAATTTGTAATTTTAATCGTTATGATTGTAACAACGGCGTGGGATATGCATGAGGTAACAATAAAGATGGATAGTTTACAGCACGATTCGTGTCGATTCCGTATGATCGCCGGACGGGCGTCGTGGCGGGATTAGCATCGCCGGCCGCCGCGCATGCGTCGCCCGTAATGGCCGATTGCCCCAGAAAGCACCGCGCCGCCCGCCATTTAGGGAAAAAATGAAACCGACATGGGCTCGGTGCTTTACATTCTCCGCTGCGTATTAACGAAACCTCAATGGGCAAAGCGATTATCCTCGATCGGACTATTTGTATTGCAAGTATCGAAACCGACCGCGTTAATTTGACCCAAATTAACTTTCTTATTTGGTAATCTTATACAATCGAAATTATCTGAGACAATCGCCTCACTGGAATGTGATGCGAGTACAAGGCAAGGGTACCGACATCGCCTATTTATAACGCGATCCGACAAAGACGTATGATTTATTATCCGCAAGACAGAAGCACCTTGCAACGGCTCACAGGTGCGGCCCAACAAAGCCTCTTGACGAAAGCGATAAATTATTAATTATGACAAAAAGCCGTTTCGAATAATGCAGATGCATGTTCGCGAATCGTTCTTGAACCAAAAAAATATTGTGTTCTGAAAAAAAAAACTGGAGTGCGGCGCCAAAAAGTGTTTTGTCTAGGCGTCCCGCAGGCTTGGTACAAAGCGTGGAGGGCGGCGCGCCCGCGCATCTCGGGACAAAGGGCGCCCCGCGCGGGCAAAAAATGACATCATTTATTTTATTGCCACGGGTGAGAATGTGGCGGCGGCTCCGGGCTTAATGCCCGCCGCGGGCAGCTCCTCGGTCAATATTGCTATTGTCTCCCGCGCCGACGCCATTGTGATGTTGTTTACTGTTATTAAAATCAAATTGCCACGCAATGGTACTTAACACCTTTTGCGCGCAATTGTTGGCACACCGATTATTTAATTTTTCACGAACGGTCTTTGCTTTACTTGCGCTTTCGCACAGACTACGCATCTGTTATACTTAGTCTGTGGGCTTTCGATCAATTGGTCAAAATAAAATAAAAAACAGTTTAATTGAATTCGAAAACACGTTTTTCAAAATACGTTGTCCTACACCTTTGCACTTTTCGCAACTTTCTTTATCAAGTTTAAAAAAAAAACAATTTAATTCAAGAACACTTTTATTATAGTTTAGCGCTTCTTGGAACGACAAAGATCGGCTCCAATCCAACGTTTTCCCTAATTTATACATCGTATTGTATGGTAAAGTGTCTCTTTGGTGTGTAACGTACGGGACGGCGGGCCCGGTTGGTCGTAACGCGCCATAAATTGGGCGGTTTACTAAAATAATGAGGCAGCTGTCAACGTACACAATAAACCGCGCCGCCAAATCTAACACAAGGAGGGTCAACGAAAAAGTTAAAAAATAAAAAGTTAAATTATGAACTCTTTTGTAAAGATTTTTTTACTTTGATCACCTTGATTGTCTCCATGGACTTACATGAAAGATTGTGACATATAGGTAGGTACCTTGTTAATGACCTCTCCTATAAAAATACTAAGTAGTCAAATGAAATTGAATGCGATTTCATACGTAAAGTGTAGGTAGAGTAATACCGACCACCACCTTTACCAATAAATGTAGGTAGTATGGTAAATACAGTAACTTTTTAGTTTAGATAGCCAGCCGATGTTTGCACTTTGGAATTTCGGCTCTCCTTGTTGTGATATCACCCAAAGTTTGTCAAACTTTATGCTCACTAACCAAAACGTACCTACGCTGGCTTGAACTATACTTACACTTGATCAGGAGAAGGAAAGATTCGGGCTCGTAGTAAAGAAAGATACGAGTATCAAAATCGTTTTCGTCCGAGTATACTCAATGATACCTCTAGATTTATTTAATATCCCACGCTTTTTCCCATAAAAGATCGGCTGACTAATGTAGGTAAATCATCTGAATTCAACATGGTCCAGCTTTATCTATGTAGGTATTAAAATAATCTAAAGAACTCTTTGATTGGACTATGAGACGTAACCTGTCCTTAACATCTTCATATCAAAGCAGAGAGTGATTTAGAATCATAACTTGATTCATTACAAGATGCCCGTAGGTAACGTGTGTTATATTAAAATGGGTACGCGTACGTATCTCAATCAGCTTTCTTACTTCGTACAACTAAGTATATTTCGTATATTTGACTCGGTCTTAGCGAATGGTACTTGTTTTCGTTGCAAGGATGCGCGAGTAGATGTTGTGGAATTTCATAAAAGTTAATAAACACCCATGACACATAGTAACACTTTAAATACCTATGTAATGAAAAGCGAATTAAGTACATTTTCAGTGGGGATTAAGTATGTACTTTGTATAGATCTCCCATCAGCAGCTAATGGTTGAGAAGAGAAGAAGTTCGTGCGAAGTATTTTTTTATTTACAACGCAGCTATTAGCATATTTCAAGCAGTCATTGCGAACGTATACCAGAAAACTGCGCGCGCACCGCATTTGATTTACCATTTAACAACATCATGTCTAACAAAACTTGAGAGCAGTGATATATGATCACAATCATTAGCCTGCCTATCTCAGCCTCCGTGGAAGCTGGTGCAGTAAACGACATCGGTGATTACCATCCGAGTGGCAGCCCTACATTGGCGTACGGGCGGCAACACAGATCTCACAACACGATTCTCACATATCCCATGAGTAGGTGCTTACATCGAAGTACGTATATGCGCGGCGCAGTGTACGCCATGAAGCGGCATGCGCATAAGCAATCCATCATGGCGGCCGGTGATTTATAACGACTGCCTATACCCCGGGTAGCTATGGCAAATTAATTATGGTACTGGTGATACTGGCCTCTCCTCGTACTGAGGCGCATTTCGTTTTAGATGGCCAGTAGATGAGTGAAAATAGAGATAATGGGCAACTTATTTGATTGCCTCTCTTTCGAAATGCTAGATAAATAAGCGTCGTTACATAGGACGACGAAGAAGGCATTATTCTAGGATTTATCGACGTTCTGTGTACACCATTGGGGACAGTTTGTAATAAATGTTATTGGTTTATCGGGGTCAGTTACCTTTTTACCTTTTTTGGCCGTTTCAGCGCATTTCCCAGTTGCGATGGGCACGTAACAGACGGCGTTCACGCTTCACGCTTCTAGTGACGTGACAATATCGAGGAATGAGCCGCTCGATTGATTTTATCGATGTTTGAATTTGTGGCTTTTTTGCGGTCAGAACCTACAGAAAAAGTTTTCTGCCGAGAAGAGCGGTTGGCGAAGTACAATAGTAAACTTTTTTTATAAAAAATTAAATTAGTTCTATTATATATACTCGTATTACAAAAAAGTCGCGTATCTACGCTAGAAACAAGGTGGTCGCTATCGCTATCAATTTCTCGTTCTCTTCCATTTACCTATAGTTACTATATTGTGTTCCTGCCGGTGAGTAAGATCTTCAGTGCTTATGGGGAACCGAGGCTTTGGCAGTGAAGGGGCCTAGCATTTGCCTATTTGTTGCCAGAGCACGTTTATCTGGCAACAAATAGGTTGTTCCTCCTGCTCAGCTTCTGGGGTTTAATATGTAGGCAATGTATTAATATTACCACTGGTATTGCTAATGTCTACACGCATCAGTGACCTCTTTCTACCAGACATTGAAAAAGCCTATATGACGGGATGTAGCTGGCTCTCGATTTGCGATGAAGTCACTAGGCATAAATATACGAATACATCTGCCGCGACAAAGCACGTCAAGCTACGTAGGCTGGTGTCAAATTAGAAAGAGGACGGGAGAGCTGATGTCCAGCGGCTCGGTCACGCAAGAGTTGCGCCGGCGCAGCCCGAGGCCGCGCGGCTTTCCGCGTCTGACGTCGCATCTCGACCTCCGCTCGCTTCCTATTCCCTCACTTTCCGCGTACCTCTCTCTTCGCTATTTAAGAATTACTTACATGGACGCCAAAGTCAAGGAATGATCGGGAAGGCGCGAGCGTGGTAGATCATAGTTGTCGCTCGTTGTTGTATAGGTACACGCTGAACACAGTATTTGTGTAATATTTCACCTATAACACCTTTAAGATAAGCGAATACAGCGATAACTTATCTCGGGTCGTTATAAAGGTAAAGCTCAAAACACTAAAACGGCTTCAGATTAAGCGACGCCATTTTGAAAAGCGTGACCAATGGTTTCACCGCGCGCTATCAGCTGATAACAGTTCGATTTATGAACACTGCTCGGTGATTGGTGAAACGGTCGACTGCGTTCACATAATGCTGGTGTTATCGAAATTAAAAATGGAATCTTGTTAGCAGGAGAAATAGGTCACGTTTATGCTGTTTTAGAGCGGTTATGAACAGCAATGTAATGTGAGTGCCCATTACATAATCGTGTCCTTACTTTACCTGAGAATTCCATGTTTAATCGGTGGAACTTCTGTTTTTCTTTATGTAAAAAATATAAATAAATCATATTATTGGCGTCAATATCCCGATTGTGCTCTCGCGTGCTGGGCTCGGATTCCGCCTTGATATAGGATTTGGCAGGTCATGTAATTACTGTAGAGCGCCTGACTTTAAAACGTTACTACAATGGACCATGTAAAGGAAATTAAGCAACTAAAATAGTACTTATTCATGATACAAAAATCACGTACCGAAAATAGAACTTAATATAGCCCAGCGGAGCCTAACCACATCGGCACCGTCGCGTGCCCGACCAAAGTATAATTATCTAAACAGAGACAACTCACAAATTGAAATCACCGTACGCATCACGGTAAATTTAGCAGAATGAACATTGGGAACATGCTTTTTAACTTTTTATAATTAGATAAATCTACCGAGAGCCAAGAAGGGCGAGAGACGCTGACGTGTATTGGTATCATGTGTTGACGTGAAGATATCAACTTAGTTAATTGGCCGCAGTGTTTTAAATTTATAATTTGTGGCGCTTTCGGTTTGTTTAATTGATTTATAGCTTTCAATTTCTGAAATTTAGCAGAACGACCACCCGAATGCTCGAATTAATATTCGAGATATTTACGAATAAATACTTACATCTGTTGCCAAGTAGAGTTATAGGTAGCTATTGTGCAGGTTTAACAAAATAATGACAAACATTGACGGCCCCAATCACGATTTCGTAATAATAGAATTCGAAAACGGAGATTTTGCGCTTTTATTGACCATGAAAACGGTTAAAAGTGGGTTAATTCTTTAACTAATAAAATTTTCGCTTTTTGGGACACGCCACGCCATGTCGCCGTGTTTCTATATCTTATTTTAGTCACGGATTTTCTTGGCCTTTTCTTTACAAGGTTTTTTTTGTAAACTAGGGAAATAGAAAAAAATACGTTTGTTTTCGCTAATGTGGCGGAACAGATGACCGTGTGACAGACAAGCTGGTTGCTACGGTGTTTTTGCCACTAGCAAAAGTGCCTACCTTCCTGCCTTTCGATCGGGGCAGGCACGTGGTAGGTATTAGTTACTAAACTTCAATAAGTGTGCAAAAAATCGATACCGAGTAAAGTTAATAACTTTTCGTAATTCATTAAAATCCCAACATTAGAGTCGAGAGAAAAACATCGACATTTTCATAAACATCTCGCCAAGGTGAAATGAAACGAAGGTTATTTGCCTCACGTGGGGCTAGCAACTCGCCTCAAATAACCGAATAACTACAAGCGATGGCATCCGGCTTTTCTCGATGACCGGTTTCCGCGGACCGTTTTGCCTGCACTCAAGTTTACAAAACAAACTATACAGTTTCGCGCGGAAACAATTTACTTTCCCCGCGCGCTACGCCAATTGGACGTAGACGGAGCATGAGCGGCGCGCGCAGTGTGGCCGCGTCTTCAGCGACGCCATGTTTCCACGCGTTCCTTTTTCGAAACTCAAACTTAAAATTCGAATTGCGGCTACTTCCGTTTTCTTTCTTTTTTAGTGGCCGTTCTGTTTACGGCATTGCTGAGACGGGATTTTGATTTTAAATTAAGTATGTTTGACCTACCTTGATTAAGTAAGATGTAAGTAGATATTGAAAAAATTAAGAAAATTATAGTTATTATTGTAATGAAATTGTAATACCTATAAGCAGATCCATGTTATTAAATTTTTATGGGTGAAATAGAAATTAATTTCTTTAGGATATAGGCGCTCATATCTATAATTTATTTCCCTCCACCATAACTTTTTAAATACTAATAACAACATACGTTTTTATTAATGCACTTTACAAGAAAATTGTAGTTATAAAAGTCGTAATGTTTTATCGAAATTATGATAATGTCCATCAATATTCAGCGAGTGTGGTGAAAACATGAGGAGGGTCCGAATTCGCCATCACATATGGCGCATGACGGGATATCAACAAGTAACCATTACTAACTGGTTATGTTAACTCGTTGTTTTGCTACATGTTGTATGAGAGCAGGAGCTTATTTGTACACCTGGTCTACTTTTGGTATTCAAACTTTGATCATCTGAGGTCAACATCTCAACTGGAAGACTCAAGTCTCCCGTTATGTTGCAACTGCGTCGAAAAGTCGGGCTGCTCGTAAACTAGGTAAAATACTTACTTTAAAATGTCAAATAAAATTCAAGCTCCTAAATAAAAATTAAATAAACTGGTTCCCCTGGTAGCAAGCGTCACGGAGGTGGCAGTCGCTCCACTGTAATTATCTGATCTGCCAAATCTTGAATTATGGTCAAGGCGGACCCCGGGCCCGGGTCGCGAGAGCACAACCGGGACATTAACGCCAAGACGATTATTATTTTAAATAAAAATTATATATCTATACTTAATCGGACGCTTCATTTCGATGTGAAGGATGGATATTGGATTACATCCTAACTGCTTTACTTCATCAAATCCAGGATTTCTCTGTCCATCGGCGTCCTAAGAAACTGAACATCTTCAACACAACTACAAGTCTGTCTGTCATTAACATTGCATTCTGAACTTATACTAAGTATAATTATTTGCTCATACTTAGTATACGGTGATACTACAACATGATAGCACGGCAGGGGGCCCCCACCCGCTGTTTTCGACTGTCACTTGCCATAGTTTCAAGCCCCGCAGTGCAATTTGTGCGCAAAAATAACAGTTCTCATACTATTTTCGCTGTAAACATCGTCTGGTATGCGTATTATTTAGACGCTTTATTGTGGATCTAAACGTTTTAATGTGTATAGTATAGCGTATAATGTTACGCAAAGATACGCTAACAACTTTTATGGCAGTGGGGGATATAGGAAACTCTTTCGAACCAGCTATAGTCAGGACATTTTTTTTCGTCCACGGTACATTTGTCGTCAGAAAAAAAGGTTTTTATTTACGCTTTCTGTTTCATAATACTTACGCTATTGGGCTGGTAACATTGAAAAGAGTTTATGAGGTCTAGAAGAATATAATTTTTAACTCCTTCGTTGTTTTATTATTATTATAAGTCAAGCTTATTGCACGAAGATGAAATGCCGTATTGAAACTCTTTGTTTCCAAGGTCTGTAACCATTTGTTCCCACTGGGTTGCGAATTTTTGTCCTATTCGTACGCAGTACGTTCCCATTGGGTAGGTACAGTCAGCTGAAGAGGGACTGAACGCTCCTATCATATAATATTAAATAAATGGTAGGGAGGTCAGTTCTCTCTGCAGCCGACTGTACTACATAAATGAACAATGGAAAACGGACCAACAAGAAAATTGCGCAATTAAACTAATACCTACATCGTTACCACACCTCTATAGTCTCGAATATTACGACGGTACCCTTTTGTGAGTATTTTTGACAGTCTGGTAGATCACAGCGGTCGTCTGATGAAATATATCGTTTAACACCACGAGCCTTGTTCGAGGGGCGCCCTGCTGCGCCGTCCCTCTTACACGTTATGGGCTCCTAATAACTCTGTCCTCCTCCTAACAGAGGTTTTCGCCGTTAAAATAAGTAGTTAGGTTATAATGAGGTGCCTATCTATACATAGTCGTAGTACCTATTAGTAGACTATATTTTCAAATGATATGTTTGTAATATTTTTCGTAGGCAATTTTCATTCTCTGGGAGGTAAAGTTGGTTATTACCTATGCTATATCAAACATGCTTCGGGGTGGTCCGGACAAATCCTGATGATATACGTAATGCTAATGTAAATATTCTTGTTTCCTAGTGTTGGAGGTTTTAAAACGCCCATACTGAGTTTTATAGTGAACAGAAGCCTTGTTCGAGAATTGCCAAATAATACCACCATTTAAGAGATTTGCGCTACACTAGACAGAGCATAAACTGGGGAGAATTAAGAATAATTAAATAGGGAAAGCCAAATTAAACTGCAACTCGCAACACTAACACGAGAAAAATAAGTGTATCTCATTAACCGCATATGTACAGAGAAAGAGAATATTACGTAGAGTTCAGGTAAGCAACGAGGACACTATTGCAAAATTACAAATATGTAGTTAGCTAGGTGACGACACCGCCTATCCGCCATTTTCTTTCGGACCTCCACGCACACAACCTGCACAGACTAGTCAGAAGCGAACTTCTTCCATCCGGTGGCAAGCACCAGTAGCATATCCGAGTAGACCATAAAATAGCCACACCATAATTATAATGGCCCCGAAATGTGTTTACAATTTTTTGTGCGACGCACTCCTCGTCGGTTTCGACTATCCAAAGAGCGATTAAGTAATAAAAGTAATAAGTTTGGGCATTAAATAACGGAACAGGTCAATTTTGTGCGTTTAACCGGCGAATGGCGGGCTTGCGAGCTCTATAAACGTCGGCGATTGTCTAAAGGCCACCGGTGGGTCCAATGTCGTAATGTTGAATACCTATCTAGCTATAGTTTTCTGCAAAGATCGGTCGGCAATACAAGTTCATTTTAATATTATGACCAGCTTTGTGTCGGCAGCTGCGCTGAATTACAATTCGGGCATTGAATTTTTCGATATATAACGGATTATAGTCTTAAAGTGGATAATATTACTTAAATTCTTACTTATACACAGAGGTCACTGCGTTTGACTGCTTATTTTGTGGGCAGTTCTTTAAATTTAGATATGGTCGGCTAATTCGTGGAATGATAGTAATATCCATATAAACATATGTAATGTGGGAGAACTGAGAGAGATTGGTCAGGATACTATCAAGTGGAACAATGTAGTTTTGTCTACCCTTACGAGAACAAGGCGTGACGCTACTACTTATACTCCTCATACACAGATACAAAATTTCGCTCGTGTGCGTTGAATATCGTTAATGTGCGCGAATAACGCGTAGGAGCTGCGCCCGCGCACGCGGCGGATCACAGGCGGCGCACGCGCTGCGGGGCGTCCGGCGGCGCAGGGAACAATGGCGGTGAACAGGCTTTTTTAGGATTATTTACCTGTTTAATCTATGGATTCGTGTTTCTCTGTGTTCCAGACCCACGAGGGTCTTTCGGACAGCGTTTGTGATTTTTTCATCGACTCTATGAATAGAAGTGTTGAGTACTTAGAAGCTTTGGTGGTGAATACTGTATTGATGTTCTAAATAGTGGCTTTAAACAAGTAGGAAGTTACTTAGCTTTTCTGTATGTAAAACAAAAAATTATTACACACATAACACAGTACATTTGGGCACAGTACATGGCATAATACAGTAGACAAGAAACAATGAGGAAAGGACAATGCTATCTTTACTTCGTTACCTGTGCATTAAGGAGACGTGCAACGGGATGTATAGTTCTAAGACATAGAATGCCACAAACCACATAGCAGACAGTCATCGTCGAAGCAATGTTAATTGCATTCTTCTAATAGTCCTTTTTACCAACCTCATGATCAACTATCGAAGCAGTAAACCCGCAATTCCAATTTCCAATCCCGCCTTACGACAAAACGAGTTTATATGCCTACATTGTACAAAAAAGGTTTTACACAACGATTCACATGACTGAAAAATCGGTTCGGTAAACCGTGTAATTAGCCTAATAGACAAATAGTAGTTTAATAGTTTAATAAGTGTAAAATGGGCCGCGTGATTAGACTCGTTTACTGCAAGCTGGATGGTTGGCGCGTGACAAGAATGCTGGATCAGTTGTTCAATATTATGTTTCCTAATACTGAATATATCATACTAGCGGACCCGCCGCGACTTCGTTCCCGTACACCTACCCTTTTTTCTTGCTTATAAACCTACTGGATCACTCTATCTATTGTTGAAAACCGCATTAATATCCGTTGTGTAGTTTAAAAGATCTAAGCGTACATAGATACATATAATACTAAAACAAAAACAAAACTAAATTTTTTTAAACAACGAAAGAGATACAAGCTTTTCAAGGATTTAGGCAGTACGTTTCTCACTAAACAGAGTTTACTGTGCATTTGTGGTCGGTGATGTCACAAACTAAACACAAACTCTAACTAATTTGGAATTTTGAACGATCATTGCGCAATTCAAATTAATCAAAAAAAAAATTTCGGTTCGCCACTCCTTTAACTAAAGCCATAAATAAATTCCAGATAACTAACTACCTTATTAGATGAAAGGAGGATGCCGTGATGGCACGACCTTGCATTCGAAAAAAGAATAATTGGCTGCCTAACATCGTAATTAACAGATGCGTTACTGGTAAACAACGTTTCGGCTACGGTCCTCTTAACAAGTAGGCAGAAGATAATCATGATTTGCTGCTTTTACTTAATTAAAACATCTATAAGTAGCCAAGACAAAAAATTTGCCATAAAATTGATAGGTTTCGAATAGATTAGACAATTATTCCGTAGAGGAACTTCTTCGTATAAAGAAGAAAAAATACCTTTTAATTTTTGCGTATTTTTTAACACTGCTGTCTCCAACTCACTTTGAAACCTAATTATTACAACGAAACCCAACAATAGTGAACTGTCACCTTCAGCTGTAGATAATGATAACCTTACTCCCATAACCGCCACGACTCCCATAGCCGCGCGTGTAAATTACCAAGTTGCCATTTAAAAATTACTATAATCCAAGTACAGAGTCTTACATATAAGTGACATGTCCAACGACCATTAATCTGGTCGATTGAGCGCAACCACCGTGACCTTGAGAAACAGGGATAAGGTCGCCTTTCCAAGTCACCAGAAGTATCAGAACCGTGTCACATACAATGGTGAGTGCGCACGAGACGACTGCCCGAGCTCGTTACGGATTAGACGCGCGTCTGCACGCGACCTTAACACGGCGTGAACAGGCAAGCCGAGAGATATAACACTGTAATGGCCCCCCTCATTGGGTAGCCGCTAGTTATTGGATCATCTCCTTTAGACATAGATGTGCTGGTCTAATCGTTTTTGCGGCAACTTAAGCGGTATGTTCATTCTTCTCTGTTAAGTTTGCTGCTGAATACAATTCTTGACTGGTACAGTTTCAAATATGTAATCTGATTTTTTACTTCTCTTACTGGCTTCTGATACTAAAAATACGCCACTCGTTCTGATTTTGAACTGATCAATCGTATCTTCATAGATATCTTCATTCTACAGGACTTTTCCAAGTCCGACGCAGTTCCCAGTCTCTTCCCTTCACGGCACGATACTCTCATATCCTCTCCTCTTTCTTCTTTTACCTACTTTTACTTTAATTTATAGCGGGCTTATCCACTGGATGCCTGAGTTTCAAAGTCTCTGTTTCATCTTAACAGGAGTTGTAGCGATGGGAACAATTGTTAATCCAATCAGCTGTTAGATCTTCCTAACATAAGTGATTATTCTCATTGGATAATAGAACTAAAGTGTGAATTTTGCTGCAGGTTTGGTTCCAAAACAAGCGGTCGAAAGAGCGTCGTCTGAAGCAACTGACGTCGATGGGGAGGGGCCCCTTCTTCGGGTCCTCGCGCAAGATGAGAGGGTTCCCCATGAACCTGTCTCCTGGAGGACTAGAGGAAGGGCCCCCAGGATTCCCATACTTCGCCACGGCTGATGGGAAATTCGAGTTCGGCTACGGACCGCCGTTCCACCACGACGCGCCTTTCTTCCATCCACCACCGGCGATGCCCTTCAATCAGCCAGGTTAGTAGATGTGTCTTTATTTATCTATTTATAGATTAACTTAGCTATTCCTTAAGCAGACGGCACAAAGTCGGATGTAGCTTACGAAGCCGTATGCTTTTAAATACCACTCAAATAAACTTATGATCCGTCTGATGGTAAACAGTTACTGTAGCCCATGGACGTCTACAGTACCAGGGGTATTAATGGGATATTGCCGACCCCGTAAAAGTGTAATATCACACCCTTCTTGAGAACTCAATGTACTCAAATACATCCTGCAGGGACGACTTGCGACTGAAATTGTGTGGTATTTATTTGTTATATCATGTTGTCGATACCGCTATCATATGCGAGATACACATATATTACTTTTCTTCAATTTCTCAATAAAGTCGCGGGCGTTAAACTATGGCTGCGGCAATAATACACCTACTTATACTCTAAAAGCTCCATCTAAAAGCTGTTTGGAAAATATTGTTGCAATAAGAGCGCCCATTACGTTTTAGTGTGTAATTATGTACCTACACAGACTATTTAACCAATTAAATGCAATTAAAAGAGTTATTATTGGAAGGTGTTATTGTTGCTGAAATATAATTCTTAGGCAAAACAACATTTCTAAATTTGTACTTTCAACTGCTTTGCGTAATAAAATCTAAATACTTACATGAACCGTAGACAGTAGTAGATCGTATAATAGCCAATATACCTCATATTAGAGGTCTCTTCAAAGATGGGCAACGCATTGGTAGCGCCCCTTGTATTGCTGATGTCCATAGGAGGCGGTGACCACTTTCCATCGCCACTTGTCCTTAAACATCCGCAATACCCTGGTAGCCGCGAAAGCCCCTTATTTTAATTTTAAGAACCAACCCACACTTTTCTCAGATCAAATAAGAAATAAAGATGGCTGTCAATAATGACATGAGGCCGGTTTCGTAAACATGTTTGCCATGGCGTAGTTTGCTTGTAATGGCGTGTGACCGTGTACGTACACACAGCATGGCGTAGGTTCGCATGCGTCAGTATATTATTCGCAGGAATCTGTCTTTATTTCTTATTTGAGCAGAAAGTTTTAACTCTTAGTAACGCGAGCAGGTCGTTTCGCAGGAATGGAGGCGTTGCCTGGCGAGTTCCCTGATCAGTTCGCGCCACCCGAGCACCTGGGGCTGCCGCGGCCGTCCTCCCCCGAGTTCACCTTCGGAGACGCCCCTCCGCCCTTACATTCCGAGGGTCTGGTTTGGTAGCTGAAGCCGGAGCCGCGGGACTACCACGACTGATGCGGCTCAACGGGCTACTAGTGGGATACTGACTGTGACGCGACGCGCGACGTATATAGCCTACTTGTAGGACTATGAATACGTCAAGTGAGAGACGCTTGCCAGCCAGTGCTTTTGTGATCGTTCGTTTTTCGGTTTGTTCTTTTTTTGAAATAAATGTATTTGTAGGTAGAACGTGTTTGAATGCGCGGCTCGATCGGCCGCTGATGATTGTTTTTCTTTTAATTTGCAAATACCTGTCATCTTTTTAAATAGTTATCTTTCGAACTTATCAATGAATGTCTTAGTGGTCTTAGTATGATTTTTACTTCAGTGACATCTATTTGATAGGGTTTTCATTAGTCCCAGTATGTTTACAAATTAATTCCAATCATATTGTATTTAGATATTAATTAATACATGGCTTTGATAGTTATTTTTAGTTATTGTTTGGTGCTACTCGTGATTTTTTAATTTACTTCAATAATCAGCCCTATCTACGGCATAAACAATATGGAAAAGCTATATTTCTTTTGAAATATATAGCACCTACATTAGGTGAAACAATTTGCAACTCAATCAATATTGGCTAAGTTTCATCCGTATAATATCTACGAAATCCATACCTCAGAGGGAGATCTCCCTATGATATCTATGTAAAAGACAACTATAGTTCATACGCAGTTCGATGAATGTATAAACCGATATTCCTTCATCGCACACTTTCTTACATTTTGGTTCTGTTGAAATTATATTTTTATTTGTATAGAAACTGAGCTACTGTGAATACTAGAATAAGTGTACAGAAATTGAATTTTATAACTATTGAGAAAGTAATTTATTAGGTATAAAAAATAAATTTAAGTAATTTATTTACTGTGGGATAGAATTGAGGATCACGTTAAGTTATCAATCAATGTAAGCGAAATAATTTTGGTTCCTATTCTTTAAGATAGACGCAGCGATTTTGAAGCATTTTATGTATTTATACTTATCATTTTTACATCATAATTCTTTGTTCTTCTTAGTACAATATAGGATTAGTTATTGGGTATTAAATGGAATGTTTTTGAAACAGGTGACTGCTACGGCAACTGTACATAAGTGTTGTATATAACTAAATACTATTGCGTCTGTATGATATTAAATGATAAATATTGTAGGTGAATAAGTACTTAATGCATTATACTTTTAAAATAGCAATTTTGTATGAAGTGTTAAGAAGTAACAACTATTCGGATACAAAACAAGAAGGAAAATAACTTTTTAAAAACATGAAATGGAGTTGTGCTAAGTTATACATAAACAAAAGCAATTTACTTACAGTTTTTCTTTTTTCTTATCATGACGACAAAGTTTCAGTCTAACGGTTCCCGTTATCATTAATGGGTTTGTCGTTTTGCAAAGAATTTCATTAAAAAACTAACTTTTGTTGTTATAATAATGAAACGCAACATTGTACCATCTTTAACACTCACTAAATGCATGAAGTGAGTTTTTTTATCACCTTCTGTTTTAACACGAATTTTTAACAACTCGGAAAGTGTTGTCTCACAAATTGTCACTCAACTTATTTTATTGTCGAAACAATTATATATCCTCAAACAGAGAAGCCTGAAACACTACTTGTATGTACTTTAGTGTAAGTATTTATAATCGAGTACATACTTTCGTCTATCTGTATTTAGGGGTGTCCCTGTCCTTCTCTGAAAGATTTTGGGCAGATTCTGTTTGTGCAGATATCGCTTGGCAAAACAACTGCAATAAAAGAACTAATGGATCAACTTTCATTGGTAGATAACTGGCAAATACTGGACTATGCACATACTAGATTCTAATCTTTATTTAGTGTAACTTTATGGAATGAAGAAAAGAGTTCCAAGTGTTTTGATATTGTTCAAGATTTTCGCCATTTTATTCGGTACCTATTTGCCATTTACCTATCAGTAAAATATGCAAAACTTATTGTAAATTGTGACCAAAATAAATTTAAAATTGTACGAATAAATAAGCGATACGAATCTGCCTAATATTTTTCAGCAAACGATAGCGCATCATATATTTAGTACTTAAATAAAAGTATAATGGAATTGTATGTAAGAATAAAATCTATTCGAAAAAAATACATGGCTGTTTTACGTTCAATTTTCCTTTGTCGGTAAGTGGAAGCGCAACTTTGTCAGGACCGTAGCAAGTGCTACAATTTATCTCTGCCTACTCCTACAAGAAAAAGGCGTGACGAAATTAAATAGTATGTAAGTACTTACTGGTGGACTTCGTCGAGTAGAAACCTTCCTCTTGATTCACTGCACCTATTGCTAAAAACCGCATAAAAATCTGATGTATTCCTGGCTGGTGATCTTGCAGCAGCTGGATAAACGAGCCCAGATGAGTCTCGTCAATTTTAGCGGTTATACTCGTCTCCAATTTAGCTGCAACGGTTATACTTGTCTCAAATTGAGATGTCATGGCTATACTTTACTAATTCGTTTTCGAATCCGGGTAACGCCGCACATCCACCGTTGATGTGGCATTAAATTAGGAAGTAAGTAGTCACCTTTACTCTCAGTAAATTGGATTACCCTAACACCCAAGCAAATAACCCAATACTGCCCATAAAATTAATTAAACCGGCAATAGAAACCCAGTTGGCACTAACAGTGTCACTCGAGCAGTCATTTTCGAATACGGTATCGTCTAAATGTCTATCAATAGTGCTAACTCCGGCTGTTACGATGCTTCAGCGACTTTATGGGACCGATCTCCAGCACTTCAAACCAGAACTCAATGTTAATTGCAATCGCTTTAGTTGGCCTAGATTCTGCTTTAAGGGCTTGCACCAAACTCTAAAACGCATTTAAGCTGATACTTTTTTTTAATAGTTATACGGCAGACAAACAGGCAAGCGGACCGCCTGATGGAAAGTGGTCACCGCCGCCTATGGACATCGGCAACACCTTAAACAAAAACTACGTAAATTAGTATTAAGTTAGTTTTGACATGTAATTTTGACATTGTATTATTTTATTTTTATCTCTTTGTGGAATCAAACAATATTATCTGTTTGACATAAAATGAAGAAATAGCTTGAACCATACTTAAACAAAATACTTCAGACGTTAAACGTCCTTCTTAAACGCGTTTAAGAATTTGGTGCAATCGGGCTAAATGTCCTATTGTTTTGACAAGACAAGTTGGAGATTAGCTATGATAGAATGTTAATTAATTACTAGCAATAGGCGAGAATCTCAAAATTACTGTGCCATTTTTCCAATGGCTTCAACCAATGTAGGATGGTGTCCACAAGTTAAATTCAAGTATAGTCGGCGGCAAATAACAATCTTTACTATTATAAAACAGTAAAAAGCCGTATCTGTACGTAGAATATATTCAGAAATAATAGTCAGGATAGGATTCTGGGACGTAACTAAACCCGATTTTTTTTTCATCCTTTCAATTTGTTTGCTCGTCAGGCAAAAACTACTAAACGGATTCTGAAACGGAACGTAAACTTATAGTTTGGTAGCTGGAAGTCCAGGGTACAATCTAATGCCCTTATTACATTTTACTAAATTCAGTAGCCTAAATTCAGAAGCAAGAAGCGTAAGAGCAAAGTAAAGTGGAATCTATTGCTCATAGAATAAGGTACATTTTTGTATCACTTGTATTATGGTACGCGTCGCTCCGCTTTTCAAAAGCCACTATACAAAAATGGACCTTATTTTATGAGCAATACATTCCACTTTGATATACTCTCACAACTTTTGTTGCAGAATTTAGTCAAATTTAATAAGCGCATAAGCCATTTTTAACTGGTAGTTAGAACCAGAGATAGAGCTTGACCTCCCCGTAGTACCAGCATTCATACAATACGAAGCTCATTTAAGATTTTAACTCAGGCAAACTATCATAAAAACGATTTCTACGAGGACGAAGCCGCGGGCAAAAGCTAGCGTTATATATACATCGGATAATTTCGGCTTCATATTATTTATTTACACGCGAACGACAGAGACGAAGCACTTCAAAGCCGAACTAGCCAATTTACCGCCGACATCCTGTACCACATGTACAACATCCTGTACCTACCAGTAGAAAGAAACCATGCGAACCGGGACACGTGGCTAGCAAAAAAACATCATCATTTTGGCGTTAATATCGCAGTTGTGCTCCTGCGCGCCTCGCCCGGCGTCCGTCTTGAACATGATCCAGGGTTTGGCAGATCAGGAAATTATAGTAGAGCAACTGTCATCTGACCTGCGTGATCCAGTTGATAGGTGAACCTGACCAGATTGGGTAATGGTTACACATTCAGTTGCCTGAATGTGCAGGTTTTCTCGCAATGTTTCCGTTCACCATAGGAGCATCGGTTAGTGTTCAAGTGACGTACAAGTACAAAACATAGAAATAGTCATTGATACGTTTTTTTATGCTAGTCAGTGACGAACGAGCAGACAGGCTACCTGATGTATCGTTGCTTGTCGGCAGAAATAGATAAGGCGGACTCATACTTGACAGAGTCCTGCCACCTGATAAAATCTGTGGCGGCACTGGAGATCGAACTACATACCTCTCGCTTAGTAGTCGGACTCGCTAGCCATCAATCCACAACGCATCAAAGGTATAAAACTCTACCGCCCCAACCGCAAATGCCAAGCATCGCATCGCCCGAAAACCATAAAGGAAAATTGGTAGCGTGAGGGTGCACACGTGCCGCGTTCACATGAACGAATTAACGGCGAACTCTGGGAGACCGCCCGATAATTGGAATTCTGTTTGCTGTGTGGATGACGCATATTATCTACTTATAATGCTTACGCCGACTTGCTTACTTGGTGGTTTTTGAAGGCGCGGAAGAGGTGTAGCAATGCAAATTTTGGTATTGGCGAATATATTGGGATACGCTGAGTGTGAGAGAGTTTTAAGTAAGTACTAGAGATGTGCTGACTAGTCGGGAAAGCCGACTATTCGGCGATATTGCCGACTGTTCGATGACCTCTGTACCTATAGCCTCTCAATAAGAAGGTCTTAAAATGAACATGTACAAGACGATAATGATGTCAAATATCCATGTTGTGCCTACTCCAGTGACAGTTGGAGGCACTCTACTTGAAGTTGTTGACAACTATACATACCTAAGACAAATAATCCAGCTAGGTAGGTTCAATTTCGAGAAAGAGTTCAATCGACGAATCTAACTCAGTTGTGCAGCGTTCGGGAAGCTACGCTTCAATTTCATTCCAATTACCGCAGTATCTCAAAACGAAGGTCTTTGACCAGTGTTTGTTGCCAGTGATGACCTACAAAATAGAGACGTGGCCGCTCACTGTGGGCCTTATAAGAAAGCTCACTGTCACACAAAGAACAATGGGGCTATGCTCGGAGTCACATTGCGCGATCAAAACAGAAATGAAGAGATCCGCAATGTCACCGACATAGCAGGAAGGATTGCCAAGCCTATGGCAGTGGGCAGTGCACATAGCTCGCAAAAAGGCCGATGGGGCAGTAAAGTTCTTAAGGCTATGCGGTCAGAATGAATTACAGGTACGATCTAAGTACTACATTAAAGCACTAAAACATGATTACACAAGCACATATGATAATTAAGCCGCGTTTACACTAGCGCCGCTGTCTGTGAGAATGCCGCACGTCGCAAATTGCAAATTGTGTTTGCTGATCACGTGATTGCGAAATGTGTGTCCCGGCTTATAATTGGGCGAATAGCGAATTTTCGCCGAAAACTGCCAACAGGCGCAAAATCGTGTTTATGAATAAAAAAGGGAATCCTGGTGATGTGTAAAATTTAGTCCCAAATTACTATGTTTATTATCTCCTGATAAGTCTTCCTGAACCTACAGCTCAAGAAAGAAAAATTGCAACACAAAAAAATACTGAGTAATTTTAACACCGAATAATTTTATATGATAATAATTTTTCGTTTGTCGACGTGAACCATTATGTTACATCTAGCCGTCCTACTCCATTTCAGTATTTTTATACTAAATACCTACTCAGCGACAATCGAGTTCGGAGTCTCGTTGCATGATCGAATCAGAAATGAAGCTGATCCGCAAGCGAACCCTAGGTCACCGACATAGCCCGAAGGATTGCTAGGCTATAGTAGCAGTGGGCAGGGCACATAGCTCGAAGAACAGGTGGCCGATGAGCTGATCGCCCATTACGTCTATTTACGGTTCATGCGTCGCTGCATCACTGTGAGAACAATCTGACAAAGTGTTTGAAGAATCAAATTATGACTAAACCTAAAACTACTAAACCGATTTTAATGAAACAAAGCTAAGAATTAACTGGATTAAATTGCCCTTTAAATTAAAAAAACCGCAATCAAATCGGTCTATCCGTTCGGGATTTGCGATGCCACAGACAGACAAACACCTTCACACATACAGGGCCCAGGGTCCGCGTTGATCACGATCCAGGATTTGGTAGAGCCGATAATTACCGTGGAGCGGCAGTCGCTGTCTGACCTCCATGACCCTGCTAACAGGGGAACCTGACCAGATTGGATCATGGTTACATATCCAGCCTGAGTGGGCAGGATTCATCATTACCGTAATAGCATCGGTTAGCATTCAACTAATGTACATAACTCAGAATTGAGTCATTGGTGTTCGATTCGATTCCCTCAGATCCCTCAGTGAGATTCGAACCCAGTACCTCTCGCTTGCGAGTGAAAAATTATTATAATTATCATTTATAGCTTAGGCGTGTAATAGTAGCACTCGCTTCCTGGTAGCAGACGGTGATGAAACTGATTTGTAATTATTATTACCCAGTGTGTGGGTATACAGGCTGTAATCGTATAGAATGGCGGTATTACAATTTTTATTTATGATTTTTTATTGCCTATTGAGGCACATGGTCAGACGGCCCACCTGATGGAAAGTGGTCACCATCGACCATGGACTTCTGCAACCTAAGGCAAGCGGATGCGGTGCCGGCCTTTGCGGTAACTGTAGCTATGCGTTTTGAAAAACCCCATGTTGTAGTGCAATGGAAAGACTTCGGGAAGGAACTCATTCCACATCTAGCAAGAAGAAGAAGGTTGCATGCGTCATGGTCACTAGAAGACTGACACAAGTTTTAAAAAACCGTCCATAATCGGAGTCTTCAGTTTTTCTTTTATTCATTTTTATTTACTTAGATTTACACAGCCTGTACAATAAGGTAATGCCCCTAATCCATCACAATTCGAGCTGGTAACAGAAAAAGAGCCCAAGCGGTAGGTGTCAGTCGCGCGCCTGACGGCTGTGACCAACATGGATTGATCGACCGTGGCATACTTGCCTATAATGATGGGTAAGTTATTATGGACGCAATTATTGTAATGTTCTGCATCAGCCTGTATGTGGAGCCTTAATGAGGCGGGTTCTTGTCGTAGGTTAATTAATTACTAAATATGCGGGACTGCTAAACCAGAAATGTTTATCGGACGCAATAACAAGGAAGCGTGAAAACAGCTAGGATATATAAATAATTATTTTGGCGTTAATGTCCCGGTTGTGGTAACGCGCGCGAAGGCCCGGGGTCCGCCTTGACCATGATTCAGGATTTGGCAGATCAGATAGTTACAGTCGAGCGGCCGGCATCTGACCTCCGTGACCCTGCTACCAGGAGAATATATAGGGGAATACCAGTCGCCTGAATGTGTAGGTTTCATCACAATGTTTTCCTTCACCGTAAGAGCATCAGTTTGGATTCAACTAATGTACATAACTCAGAAAATTGATATTGTTACATGGCCGCAGTGGGATTCGAATCCGGTACCTTTCGCTCACGAGTCCGATACCATAATCACTCGGCCACCGACGCTCCATGATACCCCACTCGATTGGTTTTAGAGAAAAATATTTTCGAAAGTTACAATACGGCATCTAAGTTACATTTTTAAAATTTAAATGTATCCAATGTCACTCGCGCGACCAAGACGAATCTAATGACACCTCATAGTTAAAATCCATTGAGCAGTTAGGGCTGTAGCCGGTGCTATAGAAAGACATTCATACATACATAGATTCTCTCGAAAAACATAACCCTCCTTCTGTCGGAGTCGGGTAAAAACTACCATCAAAGATTCCCGCTGTCACTATCTAGCAATACTACATGCCTATGCTTATACATTTTAATGCCAACTTACGGGACGACTGTCGAAATATCGAGCTATTCGTAAACAAAGGTAGAGCTCGTCTAATCTAAAATGATGCGCCCCACTATCGCATTAACGCCCACAAGCAAGTTTAAAATATGGACGCAATACATATACAAATGCCGTTGTAATTGGTCATTCAGTTGCCGGTGACATTCAAACGTAGGAGCACGCGTCGTTCATTGGCTCCCACACAGATGAAGTGTCGTTATCAATATTTGCACTCACACATCGAAATCAACTAACTAAGTAGTGGGGCGCGTCATTTTAAACAAGACGAGCTCTACGCGGTTGGAAACCCGGCACATACCAAAATGACATTTCAAAATGGCGACACCTAGTTCTAGCCTTTGGCCACTGGGCCAGATAAGTTTGAGGCACTATACTTACCCCAGCACGAAAGCCAGGTGCAAGTAATGTGTAACAAAAGGATTCTTTCCCAAACAGAACAATAATATCGGCAATTCAACACCGAATTCTTTCCTAAATGGCTGTCCATTAATTAGTACAATTGTTGTACGCGGGGGTGACCCAGCGGGACTCGTACGACGAATAGCGTACACTTGCTGTACTGACATTTTGTTGGGGCTAAAATGGCGGAAAATACGAGTAATATGTTAAAAAGAAAAAATTATCATAAACATTACAATATGGCGCCCAAAGGTCGCCATTTAAATATATTTTGAACACCTATCTAAAGACATTTGACTTTTTGAGACGATTCCTTTACTGTCGTAATTCATCTAGCCATTTAAAAGATACGAGGTAAAAAAAATTACAAACATACATACGCGATGACAAGATACGCGCGAAAAACTTAACCTTTCCTTGCAAGTCGGGAAAAAAAGCATTTTTAGAAAATGATCGCGTTGATGTCTTTTAATTTAATATTTTAAAATTTTCGTAGCACATAATTTATGAACTTCATACCTATACACTTCTTAGACACCAGCAAACTTTAATTTTAGAATATAAAAAGTTTGTATACCTACAAACATTTGTCAAAACTACATCGCGTTACCCTTTAGTGCGCTAACAATTTAGAAAGCTCACCCCTAGCTCCTCGTAACTTTATGTAGGATCTGATAAGTTAGTTGGCACGTTATTACGGCCTAGCCTCATTATTCGGCCACATTGAAGCTAATTCGGCAACATTCGTGTAAACACAACATTTGTAACACGCCATACAAACACCGAGGAAATATTTACCAAACTAATTAAGGTCATTCACACCCATTTAGTTGAAATATAACTGACATTACAATGTTTAAAGAAATAAAAGTTATTAATAATGCTACCATGTGAAAGGTAAGACTTAAGTGTGTTGCTAATCTAAGGTACATTCTTTATCACATTAGATTATAGTATGATATTATTCATTTTAATGCACAGTATGGAATATATATACATAGTAAAACAAAGTCGCTTCCTGCCGTCTGTCTCTCTGTATCGCATGTCTCTCTGCATGTTCGCCTCGATATTTTAACCAACGGATTTTCATGCGGTTTTTACAATAGATAGAGTTGGGTGAGACCCGTGACATCTACTGGGCTTCGTTGCTCAAAACACAAGTACAGACGACGGAACCACTGATGATGGCGACGCCGTACCTGGTTCTTGCTGATATGACTAATATACACAATTTCAGAAGCATTTCTGGCTGGTGTTGTACCTGAACGGAACGGGATTTTCAACAATAGATAGAGTGATTCTCGAGAGCTCGTCTAAGATGAATAATAAAAGAGTTCTAAAATACTTAGTACGTCATCATAATCGCCTTTTACGACACCCGTAAATGGGTGTCAATGGATGTATGGATGACAAAGGATGAGTCACCACACAGCCTATTGTACACAAACAATACTTGTATAAGTAAAGTACCGTTACTATGCGTTCTCATAGTGGTCGTCTGCTAAGTGAACTCACTACGATCAATACGGCTCTGTGATTGTTCAATTTGGTTCTTTTTGATAGACGCTTAGTGCCGATTGCCCCTCAGGTATTGCCAGTTGGAACCTGTCCATTCGCACTATGAGACTTCATAGTAATGTTTATGAATACAGGTGGTATGTACTACGCTAATACTTCCTCGTCCACGAAAGTCTACACACAGGACTGTCTGTCAAACATGGAGAAAATAATATACATGTCTATGTCAATAAACAATAGGGTCAAATTGAGTATCTGTCTGCCTGTAGACAGCGTTTCATCTTTAAAGTCCCGTGTTTTTAAGTAGAACTACGAACATTAGCGTAGTAACTCTGAGTAAGTCTGAGACTTTGACTAGTTTTAAGTCAAAGCTCCGTAAATACCTTTTGTCAAAAGATTTATGAACTTTATTCTAATTATACCTACATGAGCACTAATCTGACATGTTTCTGTCTGTTTGCTAAAAATTAGTAAAGTGCAAAACGCAATCTTGTATCCTGTGGCTCAACATTACTTGTTGTAATATTTCTGTAAAGGTGGAAGAGATCGGTTATAGCGATAAGGCCGCCTTCGCTCATATGTGTTCCTTGTTGTTGTAAGTGATTGGTCTTGTGATATTTTATGAGCAATAAAGTGTTTATCTATCAATCTATTTTTATCCATAGCTATTCTAGAGACAACAGCGCCACTCTTCAAAGGTACTAAATGTTGAAACAGATTATATCGTACCGATGCGTGCACTATTAGCTTTGCACGTGCACGCACTGACATTTGCGTGCGGCGCCGCGTGTGTTCCTCGGCTACTCACTAATTACGAAAATGTCATACGGTGCAATGTCATTGTGAAGCAGGGCTTACTGCATGTGATGGGAAAACTTACTTTGAGATGCACCGCTTTCGATACAAGTCCGTAAAAGTTGCGGACGTTGAGCGATGTCCTAATTGCCAACGGTAGTGCGAACATGGTCGTACTTACAACGGACGTCACCCAACCAAATAGGAGACATCAAAACTGCCCGTCGCACGACCTTTGCCAATTAGGACAACGCCTTAGACTGAATACGTAATACAGTAGTATTCAAGATCGTTTTCTTGATACGTGTTAAACTTAAAACTAAATTTGCCTGACTATAAACATCTCGAACAAAACTTGGATATTTAGTTCAGAAAGTAACATCTGCATTCAGAAACGTTACTATGAGAGAGGACAGGTCTTACAGTCCGCACGAACTTCCAACATACATATAAACGGCGAACGGCACTGTGTGACGAAATGAACTAAATTAACCTATTATAGATTAAATATAGATCAATGGTAGCGTATTGACCGCAGAGATAAGCGTTGTGAGAACGCATAGCAAAACCGCATTACTAAGACAAGTAGTGTTTGTGAATTAGAAATGCTCGGACGCAGCATTTTCTCGAATTCAAGTTGGGCACAGTACATAAAAAACTGTCTGTTCCAAATCTTAATTCTCTCATTCCAAAGGAATAGATAAGATGATGGTTATATCTGATATTTTACGTGCGAATATGTAGAAAGAAATTATAAAGCCATTTTATTACGTGGTAGGAATCTGTAAAGCCCGATAAGACCACTTGGATTAGCACCACCGCTTTATCTAATTCTGCTGCCAAGCAACAATGCTCGCATTATTGTGTTTCGGTTTGAAGGATAAGGTGGCCAGCGAAATTATATACATGAGGCATTTCATCTTAGTCCTCACAGTGGCGGACCTACGGTTCTGCATTTTTGTCACCTGCAACCTAAATGTTTCGAGATATTATGGGCGACAGTTACCATTTACCATCAGGTGGCTGTCTGCTTATTTGTCACTCAGTAGCAAAAAAAGACATGTGTTTTTGTATTACCCTCTATATTCGTGGCGACAATATTGTAAAACAAGTGTGATTAATTGATATAATTGACATGTTGTCATTTTCAATTAACTTGAGTCAGTCTCATGATTGCATTTCGTTAAGAAATACGATCAATTATAATAAATAGTTCTCAATTATAATAGCAGTTTTAATATTCGACTTTATCACACTGCTACAGCAAATATATTATTAAATTATCAGTCTTATGCAGAGACAAATGACGGTGCCTGCTTTTTACTGTAAACTCTAGTTTTTATTTTAAGCCGCTTCATTTTTTACCAACTGCCGCTTTTAGACAAATGGCAAAATTAAGATACTCAAACAATACGTTATGAAATCAAACATTAATAATAGTCTCAATATATTACTGGTAGCGTCTAGTTTCACCTGTCCAAAAAATATTTAAAAAAAAAAACAAAAGCGCGTCCGCCCCGAAAAATGCCACAGATTCAAAATTAATTATTGTTTTTTTTCCGGCTTGCCCTCGGGAAGGGTATGGCAGAATTATTTGGTGTTTAGGCGGTGAGGGCGGGGCTGGCTTGATTGATACAGTTCTACGGAATACGTTAATGAGCTGTGGCCACCGGCCTTTGTTTTGATGCAGTTAGGCCAAGTTCACACCGGTCGGGGAGGGTTGTATACCACAGAAGCCAGTCACCTTACAACCGATCCAACCCTTTTTATTTCGAGGATCAATTAAAATGAATTATTTAATCATATATTTGCTGTAGAAGTGTGAGGTGGTCAAATATTAATACCATTGTGAATTCGTTGTATGAATTAGTTTTTGGTAGTCACGAAAATATATTATTAGGTAAGTAAATTATTCGAAACTTGTTTAACATTTTCATCGACTACCTATGAACAACATTTGAATATAGACTTTTATTGGTAACGAAAAAGACGACGAAATCATACTAATATTTGTCTTAAAAAAACGAAATGATTATTTTATTCGTAAAATCAGCTCGTCGAATACATTTTTAACTGTAGGTACCCCTTTTTACGTGTTAGGCATCGAATCTTGTCCCAGCCCCGCCCACACGGTCTGGGAATTTGCATTCGCCTAATCTGTCACTGTCGACGGTAAACGAACAAAAAAACGCTGTGTGAACCGCTTTTTAATACTAAACTAGGTTTCACACACGGCTCTACCTGCATATCTAGTCGCGATTTAAACCTAACACATTATGGTTAGGTATCTATGGTAGAAATTCACGTCATTATCCAATACAACATTAGAAAAAAACAATGTGCATGTTATTGTTAGAAAATAAAAAGTAAATTTTGTAGCTTGTGCAAGATACACTTCCTTTATTGAACAGCAAATTCTGGATTTTATCACGATTCGGTTTGCTGCTCTTTTCTTCATTTCGTCCGTTCGAGATTTGTGATGCGTCCACTAATCGGATATCGAAACATACATACATCACATACATAAAGCTCACGCCTGTGTCCCACAGGTGGGGTAGGCAGAGACTATGGACCACCACTTTGCTCTGTCCTGACACAAATCGAAAATAAGCAATAAAGGACCCATCTACTCTAACACACATTATTAATGCAACATTTTTAGGGATGAACTTTAGAACGGACGGACGAAACTAGAGTAAAAATCATTTTAGAGTAATGTCCAGGTTGTGCTCTCGCGCACGAGGGCCCGGTGTCCACCTTGACCATGATCCAAAATTGGGCAGATCAGTCAATTACTGTAGAGCGACTGCCGTCTGACTTCTGTCACCATATTAACAGGGCATCCTGACTAGATTGGATCAAGGTTACACATTTAGTCACCTGAATGTGCAGGTTTTTCCGCACCCACCATAAAAGCATCGGTTAGTGTTCAACTAACGTACGTAACTCAAAAAAAGGCTTTGGTACATACCGGCACTGAGGATCGAATTCAGTACTTCTCGCATACGAGTCGGATCCACTATCTATTAGGCCACCGACATTCTTACGGTCTGAACTTACCAGCTAGATGAAATTTTGCACTGTTGTATTCCAGAATAATGACATAGGCTATAACTCATCCCGAACTTTAACATAGTCCCCGCGGGAAAACAGCATAACCGAAGTTCACGCGGACAAAGCTAAAATACCATTTTATCATCAAAAATAAATCATAATTTTGGCGTTAATGTCCCGGTTGTGCTCTCGCGCTATTTTATCATCAAAATTATCAGTAAATCCCAAAGCAGCCAGCTCACGAGGTGTCTATGGCTGAGTAATTACTGTGAATGGTTCGGGCAGAGGTCATTTTCCAACATCAGTTAGTTAGGCACCGTTAGTGGGTGTCCATTGTGCGACGAGAATTGCCTATTGAAGGATTACTCTTTATTCAACATAAATGACTTGAAAACATTTTTTACCAAAAAAATTATGTCTATGTCTATTTTGGCTATTGATGAAAAATTGTGTTGAAAAAAAATTATGTCTATGTCTATTTTGGATATGTTATTGTTGGTAAGTAGGTGTATGTTTCTGGCGTTCCATTCGTCAGCACTTCCGAATGAAAGATTAAATGCTGTGTTAGCATGTTATTCTTTCTGCTTTTTAACCGTAAATGTAGACCACGAACGACTTTAAATAGAAAATAATGCCACTCCACGCGTAGTTTGAGTAGTTTTACGAAATATCTCAACTACTACAAATGGGAAAATATTTAGCGTGTTAACATTCGTCGTATTTAAATTGGTATAACAAAATCGTTTGTGTACGTGGTTTCCGCTACTAGGAAAGCGGACCTTGGCAGAGGCCGGGATAAGCGCTAGGATAATGATGATGATTAGGGATTTCTTTTGAAAATTGGGACGCTTAAGTTGACGCTTAAAATTATGTGTGACGCCTACATTCTTAGGAATACGTTAACTTTAGCGTCGCTAAGTTTTGTGGAATCGGGCATAAGTGCTTTATTCTTAGAAATATCTTAAGACGTCAACTTAACCGTCGCCTAAGTTTTCTGCAATCGGGCATAAGTATAAATCCCAATTTTTATAACCCCAACAGAGCAGTGGAAACCAACTCGTGCGGCACAAAAAAGTTCTTAATATTCATATTGCGGTCTCGCCCGCGGCATCTTCGCGAAATTATAACAAAATAAAAACTGGTCCCGCCCGATTTATAATGGAAAAAGGATAACATGGCTTGTAACCGCTGTATTTAGACCCACTTGGTACAATAACATGTACAGCCTCACGGGTCAGGTTATTGTGGAGCACTTCCTAAAACAATGCTGAGGAACGTCGCAGCGAAATATATTTGTCGGCGTGTCATTAACATGTACAGACAGACTATAAACAAGATATGTAAATGTAGGTTTACGTCCCGAGGGCAGAGCGTGTTGGGAACTCTTTGGGAAACTGTAGGTTTGTACTGTAAAGATTTCCCCGGGATATATAGAGATCTTTTGCGTCTTGTTGCACGAAGATGAACTAAGTATTTTTTTCAAGCATTTATTATTTTGAATATACCTATGTATTAAATATACGATACGATATGACGTTCTGAGTGGTTCAGTGGTCAACATGCCAGTCAGACACGAAAGAGGTTTCGATTCCCGGCTGGGCAGAAATTTAAATGATGAATTTTAATTTGTGTTACGGGTATGGGTGTTCTATCTATAATAAGTATGTATTTAAAAATTATATAAGTAGTATATCAGTTAGCTAGCACCCATAGTACAAGCTTTGCTTAGTTTGGGACTAGATGGCACTGTGTGAATTTGTCCACGATGTTTTTTTTTTCTAATTATATATACCAAAATTGACCAATCATAGAGCCGTATTGAGCGCAGTTCGTTCACTTACCAATGAGCACTGTGAGAACGCAAATCACTTAGACAAGTATTCATTATGAATTCGGGTGTTAGGTTTACTTATTATAATATTTTTTTTTATCACTATCCTTACATCGAATCCCATTTCCCACCGAATAATTAAAACCATAATAAATCACCGGAGTCAGGTTTAATTAGGTAAGTCGAATCCCCGGGTTCAGGGTAACAAAAAGGGTTAACAAAAACCTGGTTCGGTTAAGCCGGGATTGCGTTGGTTGTGGTAGCAGGATAGGCGGCGCTCGCTCCCATATAATGGTAAGACAGTGACCGCCGCGGGCGCAGCGAAGTCGCCGAGAAGATATAACTTTTTAATTCAATTCCGAGCTCGACGCTGCTTTCGGTATTTTGAGCTTAAGAATTATTTTGGATATTTGTATATAGGTACCTAACGCATGCAGAGTCAGGGAACTGGATGGGTGAGTGGTAGTTTTAGGCTAGTAGAAAGCTCACGTCTCTGTTGATAATTATGGTTTATGGACGATAATATTTTCGTGTGCAATCCTGTATGTAATAAGAAAAATTCTGAAGAAATACTTAAAGTGGGAATAATATTTTTTTTTATAGGGCACTCTTCCAGACGCTATGATAAAAACTACTTTAACACACAAAACCTTGACCCAAAATATTTATGTGTCCTATTTAGTAAATAATTACTTCATCGTCAACCCTGCTTCACATATTTTAACAACAATAAGCATAGATGTAGCACGGAACCTAAAAAATAACTAGTCGCCTGGTTAACAGGTGGGAGGACTCTATCAAGCCTGAGGAGTACCACCTCCTTATCTATTTCTGCTGCTGAGCAACAATTTTGGGATTGTTGTCAATTAATAATAATAATTAATAAATATGCTTGGACACACAGCGCCATCTAGCCCCAAAGTAAGCAAAACTTGTGTTAAGGCCTGTTATGGGTACCAGACAACTGATAAACTATTTATATATTTTTAAATTTTATTATTATAGACACCCAAACCCGTGATAGAAATTAAAATGCATAATTTCGATTTCTGCCCGGCCGGGAACTGAACCCCTGACCTCTGCGTAGTAGACGGCATGTTAACCAACCAAACCACTCAGGTCATCAATGACAGGCATGAGGAATTTCATCTTAGTGTAAGTCCTCACAGTCACAACACACCCGCGGTTGCTGGATTTTGCATGAATCATAAAATATGTTATGGGTGACAGTTACCGTTTACCATCAGGTGGGTAGCCTGTTTGTTTGTCACTAAGTACCTAGTAGGTATAAAACTCACAACTGAAGCTGAAACAGGAATCGCGTGTTGCAAAGCGCGCGCGCGCGCGCACCTCGCGTGAGAGCCGCGAGCGGGGGCGGGGCGGCTCCTGGACACTGCATGTTCTGGGGCTCATCAATTCTTACGAACTACCGAATTCATAATATTATAAGGTTGCTATTCGACTACAGTACCAGTGGCCCTATTTTTTAATCGTTTGCCTCGATTCGAACCGTTTTCAATTTTTATTTTCGGCATGAAAACTTCAATATTTTTTTAAATCACATTGGCAACACCGAAAGAGTAAGGTTTCAAAAATAAGGAAAATCCATATCATGTATCAAAATATCTAATTTTTTATGCCGATAATCAACATTGAAAACCGTTCGAATCTTGGCGAGTGTATTAAAAATAGAGCCCCAGGACGTTGCTTGTTCTGGTTCTGCAGTCAAATAACAACATTATAATATTATAAATGCGAAAGATTGTAAAAATGGATATATATTTGGATTGATTTTACTTGAATCTTACTCAAACTTTTTTTTTATACCACTAAGGTGGCAAACAAGCTTACGGCCTGCCTGATGGTAAGCAGTCACCGCAGCTTATGGACGTTTACAACACCAGGGGCATCACCCACGCGTTGCCGACCCCGTAAAATCCTTTTTACCCCTTTCTTGAAGAACTTCATGTTGTAGGTACTCTTCAGGAAAAACCTCTCCAGGTATTTCATTCCACAACCTTAGTGTGCGTGGGAAAAGGTACGTACCTAGATAAAATAATTAATAAAACCATTCCTGCATCAAAATTTTTATTTAGAATTGGACATCCAATTCTCCAAAGCAATACCCATACATCGTCACTACTTAACCATAATTTCAAGCTAAAAGGTCTCAATTGTATATAGTTTACGTCAAAGCAAACATATATTTGTGTGTTGGTCGGGAGTTTGCCCCGAGCGTGGGAGGAATCCGCTACCAGATAAGTGCGGAGACCACGCGCGCCGCGGGCACAGCCACCACACCCTTACATGACCTGTAATTTTCTCCATAACAAATCGCTTTTTTGTCCAAACTCACATTTTTAGATTAATTCGTTACTGGCAACCGAAAAAGTTGGCAAAGAAATAAACTTGTGGCGGGAAAAAATTTGAATCGATATACGTATTTGGAACTCTTCAACTTCTTTCCCCGAATCGAAATCGATAACTTCAGTCATCAATGTCATCAATTTATTTCGATTATGTGTCCTGAATGCAACTACGTACTTGTCCATCAAAGTATTGAAAGCTGCTTTCTATAAAAATGCATTTGGTACAAAAAAATATATAGCTACCATTGGGAACTCCGTGCGCCGACCTACATGGTCTTTCTTTTTTTTAATTTAGCCTATTCGTTTCCCAGTGGCCCCGCCCAGCCAAAAACGCGTGGTCATCACACGCCTTTCTTTTTTGTAATAAAATTTAATCATAGTTTTTAATCTACTGTTTCTCTGGCGTGCACGGTTTTTGTGACGCATTTATAATAGTTAATAGTTTGGCTATGAAGTCCTGTTTCAGTGTTTTATTTGTTAAAATAATAGATTATTCGCCGAGCCTCTCGCTCTTTTTTTATAGCTGTCAGTACAGTCTTAGTCTTTTTATGGCCTACTAGCCGTTCCCAGCATTTCTCGAACGCGCAGTTCGGATCTCTGTAAACATTCTATTACCCCGCAGGATGCTATTACTTTTCACGGATAAAAAAGTACCCTATTGCACTCGGAAATATTCTCCTATTAGTGAAAGAGTTTCACAATCGGTTTAGTTGTGGAGATTACCCCTAACATACAAACAAACTTGCAAACTTTTTCTCTTTCAAATATTAGTATTAATGTACCGATGCACACGCATAGACACATCAGTGCAGTTACGCCCTTTGTGGTACCTGTGATATTTTTAATGGAGCCTTTTTATTGCCTAAGGAGGCACACAGACGGAGAGTCCGCCTGATGGAAAGCGGCTACCGTCGTCCAGGACATCTGCATCTAGGGGTACTGCTTGAGGTAGAGATAGACATTTTTAACAACTTCATCCTGTAGTGCAAAGAAAAGGAGCCTAGAACATATTTTACATCTTACAAGTACGCGGTCAAAGACTCACGATCCCAGATATCGAGTTAGCTATCTTCATGGAAGGCCCCTCTTTGTGCAGTTTTTATTTCAATATGTGCGCTCGCGATGGGCCTTCAAAGAAATTGTGAAGTTATTTACGTGTGTATAATTCATAGGAAGGGGGGTCACGAATCTAGACATGGTACCTATAAAACAAAGTCGCTTCCCGGCGTCAGTCCCTATATATCTATGTGTAGGTATCTATATACGCTTAGATCTTTTAAACTACGAAACGGATTTTATTGCGGCTTTCAACAATAGATAGAGTGATTCAAGAGGAAGGTTCACAAGCAAGAAGAAAGGGTAGGTAGGGGTAAAGTAGGTGTACGCGAACGAAGTCGTGCCGGGTCCACTAGTAGAAAATAAAATATATAATTGTTTCATAAATTTTAATTTTTCCTGTGATAGGTATCTGAAGGAAAATAACACTGTTTCAATCCCAAATCCGCTCGTATTGTAAACATTCTGGCCGCATTAGAAAAGGGTTCTTCATTAAGGTAAAGGTCCATATTATACTTAATACAACAGTGGTACCACGAACCGTCGTGGGCGTTACCATCAGCATCCAGAACCTGTAATTATAGGAGGAGGCGTGTTTCCTTCATACCAAATGCTTCGACTTTCCCATGACCATATGACTATGCTTTGTTTTTGAGAGGATACCATTCAGATCGGGACTGAATACAAAATAATGTAATACAGATTCATTTCTTTCAAAAACGGAGTACCTACTAAATGCGGAGACCAATATGTGGACATTTTATGTACACTAATCCAGGTAGGTATACATAGTATAAAACAAAGTCACTGTATCTATTTTGGTATGCATATATGTACGCTTAGATCTTTACTACGCAATGCGGTTTTCCACAATTGATAGAGTGATTCGAGAAGAAGGTTTATAGTATAGGACGACAACGTGAACTAAGTCGCGGTGGCTATTTAAGTAAGTTGTTTGTGTTTGTAAATTTTGATGTTGGCGAAATCTCCAAAACCGCTTAAACGATTTCGAAAATTATTCCACTGATGGAAAGGTACACTATTCGCAAGTGTTATAGGGTACTATTAATCCCGGAAAAGTATAGGATCCCGCGGGATAGTTGTATGTTTACAGAGATCCGAACAGCTTGCGGATGATAATCGCGGGGACGGCTACGGTAGTTAATAAAATGAAGAGGGTGCAAAATATAATGAGATTCATGCCAACTCTACGTGCTGGGCCCATTCCTCCACTGCGCGAAGAAAGTTAATACTAACGAATATACAGGGTGTTACATAATATATGTATAAAGCCGTGAACTGGATGGAGTGCTAAACATATTAAAACGATAGCTACAATTATTTCTGTCGTACCTGGAATTTTTGTACCTATCGTTTTCATACATTTAGCACTCCATCCGGTTCACGGCTTCATACACATATAATGTAACACCCTGTATATCGAATCTACGATTATCTCATCCGTTCCCGTTAGAAGAAAAAAATCGCAACAGATTCTGAGATCTGGTTTTCTGCGTGTCTATTCTCTTATTAACTAGCTTAAGCCCGCCACTTCATCCACGTAAAATTCGGTTATAATGTTCCAGACCGATTTTCGCGAGAAATGCGTTACATTTCGTGATAAATTAAACAGCTTAAGTAAAGCTATTCTTGACTATAATCTATATTGCTGCCAAATTTCATCAAAATCCATTCAGTCCAAACATCTAAACATACATCTTTACAAACTTTTACATTTATAATACTAAATTTATAATTCGACTGTAAAATTCCAGACCTGTTCGCAAATTGAATTTCAGGACAAATTATAGCCTATGCTTTTCTGTGTTATTAGTTTTGTTGCTGTCAAATCCATTCAGTAGTTTTATTAGTAGTATTAAGAATGTAAATCCAAATCCGACAACTTCACATTCAGACTTTAGCATTCACTGATCTCATCATCTTGCGCCTCCATCACACACCAGTAAGTTAACGCTCGACTCTCATACGGTCCCACAGCAATCCTACCTCTACCCAACCCCAACATAACCCTGCACATACACGCTTATGTACAACCAACTGGTTACAAGAGCTACAAGAGAAAAGGTACAAAAAGCCGAGGCTGCGCCGGCGCATCGCAAGGCGTGGGCGGCGCCATTGCTGCCGTAATTATGGAGTAGCTGGCATGCGGCTTCTTGCCGCTATTTTTATTACGTATAATACGCCTATACGCGATTAAGTTGGCACGAGATGGCTAACCACAGCCGTGAGACGCAATTATCGATGTCAACTGATTGGGCTGTTGGTGTCTCGTAGGTTCTTGGATTGGGGTGTGGACGAATTGGTTGTAGTAAAAAAAGGATGTTTCAAAAGTTGAGCGATAATACTGAATGTGGGGTAAACAGGAACTAATGCCGCTAATAGGGAAACTATACTGGACAAAAGACAATTAACTGATGAGGCATCAGGCTCACGGTCCTTATTGTCGTTATCACGTTCAATCGTTTTGTCTTTTTATATTTAAACACACTTCCATAAATAGTTACTTAGTTGGAACGATTTTAAGAGTTTCGATTTCACCCGTTTCATTCATTTATACCAATACGGAACTTGTTTAGACGATGTGGCTAGAGATTTAACACCCCTTTAAGGAGAGAGTCCCCCGAGCGCGCTCCAGCTCAAAATTACACTATCAAAATAAATAAAATTTTGTAGACGTGATCCAGAAACCAATATCTATGCTTGTAGTTTGTCAGATTATCATTAACATACGTCGTTTCAAAGTTGCACGGGATTTAAAATTTGTATAGAAATCTTAAATCCCATGTACTTTAAAACGATACAGTAGTAAATCTTCATTCGCAAGTTAGCATATAATTATCACTTTCATCTACACGTAGGTACAGCTACAATATATTACATTTTATGACAACCGTTTATCACCCACTAACGCAAGCAAACAGTCTATCCGCGGACACCTGCCAGCAAATTCCGCCTTCCCCATGCCCAAAGGTTAGCACCGACATAAAACCGACCACACTCCATGTACCATGTACACATGCGTACCTCATAATCATAACGAAGTGGTAATTCGCGTTGTACTCCAAGACTTTTTCCTTAGCCGCATTCTCGAATGCCGTCTCGGTTTATGGGGTATGAATTTGCCGGGCGGGCGTACCCGGTACCTGTGATGTGGTTATAGACCGCAGGCTTTGCGGGGACTGTGGAGCGGGGTACCCCATCGGGTGACAGAGACACGTGACCACAACTTTGTTTGGGCAATAACTAACTCCGGTTGAAGTTTACGCCGGTGTCGGCGAGAAAAGAGACGCTTTCGAACATGCAACCTTCGAAATTATGGCGGTTTATTCTTACGTAAGTATAAAGGCGTCGCGAAAATGATGGAAATGGAGGTAAATGAGTCAGAAATCGGACCCTGGCAGAAGATGGGACTGACCGCTGATGATGATGATGATGATGATGCTTATAATGATTCTTAGGTAACCAATAAAAAAATTGACAAATTAACCCAAAAGGACTCGTATTCCCATAAGCTAACTTTATTAGTATTTGTATTATAAGATACATACTTCTTATCCAGTACCGTCCGACCGTATCCGATCCGATCGAACGATCAAACCCGAAACTATTACCCAGCTCAATCAACAACCACCTACCCACGAAACAAAACCCTTCACACGGCCCGTAAGTAATTAAAATAACAAAAATAAAAAAAAGCACCGTTCATGAATGAATATACCCCGAGATAGCCCATACTCTCATGTATATTAAAATCTCGCAGGATTGCCGCTTTGGTTCCTGTCCGAGTATGATTTATGTTTAGTGGGAGCGAGCGCGTCCATTCATTTGTTTTTTAAAATCTCTTGTTGGTCTGTTTTGAGATAGGCTTGATTAGTTTTTAGTCCGCATTAATCGGCGTGGTGTTCCTCGGACGCGGGTTGGGGGCGTTGCTGGCTTCGCGAGCGTCCGGCCGGGGTTTCTCTTTTTTCGGGTTTCGCCAACCCGAATGACAGACGAGAATGGGATTGATGGGAAGAGCTACATTTGTACATATTCAAACACGAAACCACAGATTTCATGTTTGAAAATGCAAAAATGTAGAGGTGCTGTGCATTGTCTGTCGCTTGAAGACAGTCGACATGCCGCCTATCTTTAATTGCTTGGTACATGTTAAGGTATCTCGTTGCTCGGAGGTAGAAAGACTTAATGCGGCTGCTTAAGGCGGTACCGATCCAGCTAGGTCGACTCCTCGGGCTTGACAGAATCCTACCATCGCTATTCGGCGGTAAATATTACACATCGGATAGTTCGGCTTCCTAGAGCATCTCTCTCGCACGCGTGTGAGTAAATACGAAGCCGAAATTAGCCGATGTGCAGTATTTACCGTCGACTAGTGTAGAGTACCACTGGTTTCGATGTCGCCGCCATACATTTGTTTTATAAAATCTCCCGAATGCCTCGTGATGTCCGGCAGAGTAATTTATAACTAGCTGGCCCGCCGCGACTTCGTTCGCGTGTTGTACTACTCTAATAAACCTTCCTCTTGAATCACTCTATCTTTTCTTGAAAACTGCATGAAAATTCATTAGGTTGTTTAAGAAAATCCAATACATACATACAGGCACTATTATATTTATAATACAGTCCATACAGAAAAAAAAAAAAAAAAAAGTTTCGCATTGAATTCCTTTTACGAATTCTGAAATTGCTTTTTTATTGTAAGACCCTCGTAAACGAGAAAATAAGCAGCAGCATTTCTGTACAGTATTTTTCTATACATACTGCCAAGGTAAGGGACATTATGACAAAAGTCCTCGTGATGTAAGATGAGCCTCCAATCGAGTTGAATGCTACAGTTTGTTTATAAGATAATGTGTTATATTTTTAAAGCCCGCATTAATCGACGTGGTGTTCCTCGGGAAAGCTCAAGCGTGTCTCTGGTGGGGCTACGGCATTATCTTGACCCACTGGTGGGACAGAGTAATTGGATCACGATTGCGGATGGCTTTGTGGCCATCGTTGGGCTCTTCATGAGCGGCCAAGATGATTTTTATTCATTTTTGTACTAACCATGTGACATATAGCACAATACGCCTAAAAGACACAGGTAACTATGCCCCATAACGTAGATTTCATATAACAAAATATCTATAAACATCAAGCGCAATGCGAAATCGCTGTTAGGCATCCGATTCACAAACAATACTTGTCTAAGAAACGTACTTATGTAGTTTATACAAAACTCCTTTCAATGTTTTCTTTCTTATACTCTTCAAATCTATCAACTATATTTAGAAGAAGTAGAACCACAAGCAAAATAAATCTCTGACCGGTGACTTAATAAGCCCAGCCCCAAAACCCAAGAGTCCCCCGTCTATGAGACCAGCATAATTCAATTTTTTTATTGCCTAGGGGCCTCCCTATGCGGACAGACAACTCAATTTTACTCTATTACTTACTACTTTTGACATGACAAACTATTCCTAATAGATTGTAGTGGAAACATAGTTGAATTCTTTCTTGTAGTGTCATTTCTATACTGATAAAACCTGCACATTCAGGCGACTGAATGTATAACCGTTATCCAATCTGGTCCGGTACCCCTGTAGGGTCACGGAAGTCAGATGACAGTCGCTCCACTGTAATTACATGATCTGCCAAATCCTCAATCAACCAAGACGAACCCCGGGCTCATAAGCGCGAAAGCACAACCGGGACATTAACGCCAAGATGATTCTTATTTTTCTGGTATCTCTGCGAATTTTAACCCGTCTTTCTTTGGTCCACCTGGGTAGAGAGACTGCGTCCTAGACATTGGTCTACTTCTTTATCCATAGATTCGTTGATCTATCTTATCCCCTTCTCCTTTATGTTAATTTAAGGCTTGGACATATTAAACTAAATTGTAGATAGACACGACCAGCGAGGCTGCTGGTCAACTGCCGTCGTCTGTAGCAAAGACGTGACGTCACAGGTGCGCAGGCGCCTGCCAGGCGACCGCTTACTAGTTACAGAACTTCATAATCCAGTCTATCCAGTTAGAAATGTACTCTATCTGTCTATACTTAAGACACAATTTTGAGCTAATAAAAAATTTCGTAATTCAAACTCAAAATCGAAACGAAGTCACTGCTTACGATGGTGCAAGCTATTGTGGCTCTTAAACTAGTGATGGTAAAGTGTATCTTCACCGCATATCGATGGTCTATTGTTTCGGTCGGTCGACCATAATGACATAATGGGTCGCGGGTTCGATCCGTCGCAATTACGCGGCACACGATCGATTATTGTGATCAATACAGGGGTTAGACGGCGGTTCGCTGCCAATTTTATGTTATTTTTTGTAAACTCCGCTACAAATAATGCGGTTGAGATACGTCATCGATAACTCTATTCCGAGCAGATGTTGTGGACAGCCAGTTTTATTGCATATTAGTTTTTAATCGAACACTCAAGTTTATAACAGATCTTTAAGATAGTTTTTGACACTTCGTTTTATAGTAATTATATGATTATTTTGCAATTTAATATCCATGACATAAATAAATAGATAGTATCTTGACATGCGACTCGCATGGCGAGTTGTTGTAAAAATCGATTTTTATTTATTTATTTAACTATTTATTGCGCACAATATAGAAATACAGAGATATTACATAGATATAACTGACACAACAGGCACTACTTATAATGCTGAGCCTGTTGCGTTCTCGAAACTAAAATGTAAAATCAATACACCTTACCATATAAGAAATATCTTATACAGATAAACAACAAATTCAAAAAATTAACATGTCCTCCGCCGAATCAGCATAAACCGTGTCCCTCATAACATTAAATAAATAACCGTTTCAGCGTCGGCAGGTTTCGTTATTTACAGGCCTCGACCGCGCTGTTCCAAAATTAAAATTTATCGATAACATCGGTCCGGGCGCATCACTGGCGGCCAGCGGTCGCCGACGCGGATCGACAATTTCGTAAATTGTGCACCGATTAGCGGCCGATTACGACTATTACCGGCAGACGGACACCCGTACCGACCGATTATTCCGATTAAAATAATCGGCAAGACCGGCAACCGACAAAAACAGACGAAAACACTAAGGAATAGAGCTCGCCGCCGCGGGCGCAGGAACCGCGCGATAATTTGTCGATACTTCATAGAAAACAAGCAGTCCACTAAACGTTTCTAAGTGAGAGGGAATTATTGGAGAGATCTGCTCTTACGAGGTTGAGCGGTTTTCCTGTTCGTTTATAAAATGACGCAAATATTTCAGATAAAATTAATCCAAAATTTAAAATTGTATCCCATTTTATGGGCATAACACTGGGTTTGTCTACGTCTTTATCTATTTAGATTGCCTTTCTATTAGCAGGGTGTTTATTTCTATAAAAAACAATGCCAATAGCAGATCTACTTATATTTGTTAACAAGAAAAAACAATTCAAAATCGTATTTATTATATCTACCTTGAAAACAATGAACTGTACAAATGGTGGTCGTATTGACAAATATATAGACCAATTATTCCACGAGTAAGCGAAAAAAGAAACGAAAATTCTTGGACGATATTATTCCATTTATGCAGAAAACCGGACTTTTACAACAAAGTTACAAATAAGAATGTACCCATTTACCTTCATGTGCTTAGAAAACTCATTCCGCTTTCCCTAGAAAAGTAGGCAATCAACGCTGAACTAAAGCCTGTCTAAGTACGTAAGCATTAACCACGTGAACACCGCTCCTAACAGCTTGAAAAAACCCACTGCTACGGAGCACAAGATGTGTGGTTACTTACTATTAAGGCTAAACATAACAATTTATAAAATTGCCAAGTAAAAACTCAATAGCTGGATACCCTGTTATTAGTTGGAGGATTAGTCGGCGACGATACTAAACGGCGTAGATAGCTGATGATGGCGTAGAAAATATAGGATACGTGTTACTTTTTTCTTGAAATAAGTGTTTAGGCTTAGGAGCGAACTGCTTTCGACGAGAATATTGAAGAGCGTTCGAAGTGGCGGAGGTAAGCTAACTTTGAAGTAACGGACCTTGCGGAAGCCTGCAGAAATCGGTCTTGGCGGAAGAGATGGATGAGGAGGCACCTATTTACAGATTTTTGGAATCTGTTAAGCGTCGAGTGCCAAAAAAACTAACTTATTTTGACAGTACTGTATTCAAATTTAATGATGAATTTTAATTTCTGTTACGGGTCTGGGTGTTCTATGTATAATAAGTATGTATTTAAAACAAGTATTTCAGTAGTATATCAGTTATCTAGCACCCATAGCACAAGCTTTGCTTAGTTTGGGGCTAGATGGCGCTGTGTTAATTTGTCCACGAATATTTATTTATTATTATTATTTATTAATATTCCGTATGAGTGAAGTGTGTCGTATGGAGCCGGCGGCGCCGTGGAAAGCCAACTGAACTTTCCGGACTGTAGCGCTGCATTCGGAAATCCCGAAATATTTGTAGAGGCAGTAACACACGTAGACACTGACACAGGCATTTACAACTATTGTCTAAGTAGCGTTACTTATTCAGCGGCTCTTTGCTAAGTGAAGTCTATCATTGGTCAATTCTGCTGGCGACCTTAGCTTTGCGTTCATTTCGATGGACGCATTACTATGATCACCACTCAAGTAGTGTTAGAATAATGTGCGTTCACGCGAACTGTGAGACCGCATAGTAACGTTTCAGAATAAGGTTGTGAGAGACGCGAGAGTTGCCGGATCTAACATACGTTTCCAATAGACAGGCACAATTCCTTCACGTTATTTTTATTACAAGCTTTAACTTAACTTGCACTGTTCGTATTATGTGCATGTATGTTTGTATGTCATACAAGAACGTAGACATGAAGTTCCATTCGTGGAGGCCTACAAAAATGTTTTTAAATACTTCCAGCTATTTTGTACAACAACAGAACTTCTGCGTGGGACAAAAAGAGTGATCACGTTTACTGCTGCCCGTCTCCTTCACGAGTGACGAGCTGGCTCCATTATAAGTAGATTGTATTATTTAATAAATGAAAAATGAAACAATTATACTTAAAGATTTGTACGCCTCAGCATGCGGGCAAAGGATAGAGAAACTATTGAAGATAATTAAAACATCTGTAATACCTATCTCTTACAAATAAATATTTTGAATCTTTGAATCTTTGAATCTTTGTGTATATTAGAGTAAAGTCATTTATTCGCTTTATAGACAATTTTACGTGTGAATGAAGCAAAGACCTTTTATATGTATGTGTACTACACAGAGCAGAGAAAAAGCAAGTGTGGTGCCGTGACGTGAAGCAAGCCGTGAAGCCGTAGCTTAGAGCTTAGTTAGAAGGTAACTTTCAAATTAATTTTGTGTTTTATGTACTATTCTGAGAAAGAAGTCTTTGAAGTGAGCATTTTGTCATGACTTGTAAAATTTTAATTATTTTAAAATTCGACAGTGGAAGGTACATTTTAACGCCCTTTTCCAAACGCCGTACAAAATTCCCATTTCGTATCCACACTGCCTATTTAAGCCGTATTACCCGTCTACACCTCAATCGAAGGATTGCAAGAAACCCGCTCGCGCCACAGCGGCACATGTCATTACTGGCACAAAGACAGGGCTCTCCCGAAGACACGTCAAAGCCTATCCTAATTTAAACGGGTCTGTTTGTGTCCCCGGGCGCGGGTCACGACGACCCCGGGGTGGGGTTGCGCTGACAGCGGGAGAATCCGTTTGTTACAGGCGCAGCGGTGAATTCAGTACCTATGAGTATGTATTTGAGGTATGGGAGCGGCACGGCGGGGTGAGATCATCTCGCAGTCATCTCGCAGCCATCAGATTTATGTCATCGCACCTAGACTCTTCTTCGTCTCGCGCGTGCGCGAAGCGCACGTGCGGGGAGACCGCTTCTGGGCGAGGCCCACTGGCGGTGGAGTGTTTGCGCGGCCCGTAGAAACGGGCCGGTCGTTAGAGTTGGCGCCTTCGTCACCTCCCCCGCGGTCGGGCGCACTGGGCGCGGGACCGGCGTAGGGCGGCTTCCAGGCGCGAACGTCAGGTTGGGGCTGCCACTGGCGTGGCAGAGGCGTCGCCGGAGCCTGCAGGCGTCAACCTCGTGAGGGACTTCCTGCGGCTGCCGGGGGTCTCGTCCGGAGGTGGGGGCCGCGGGACATAGTCGCTCAACGGCCCCCGCGTTGCTGCCCAATTGCGGCTAACGCTCGGGGCCCGGCGCAGTTAGATCCGTCGACCCGTAGGGACGGAAATGCAGCGCCGGGCAGTCGATCCGGTGGGGTTGGCCGCCGGGCGCAGTACGCGCGCCGGCGGCGGGCGTCAGTCAGGTGGGGTGCCGCGAGCGGTGCTCAGCGGCCGTAGAGTCCGGTGGGGGTGGGGTGCAGGGTCTCAACCCGAAGGGAGTCCTCCTGCACCCGATGTCAGATCAGGGAGGGCGTCGTGTCCGGTGTGGCGTCGCCGTTGACGGCGATGAGTCGACGGCGACGCGGCGTCAAGTTGTGGCCGCGCGGCGGCAACGCGGTTCGCGGTACGCGGGTGCGCGTGCGCGGCGCGGCGGGGTGTAGGGCGCTCTCAGCGCGGCGTCGTCGGTGAGGGACCGCCACTTCAACGGGCTCTCATTGGAGAGCCCGGAGTGACGGTCGGGGTGCGGACGGTCTCGCGCCAAAGACTGCGTCCGCTGGTCTGGTTCGGTGGTTGGCGATCGGGAGGTACGTCGCGCCCGCACAGCCCGAATCCAGCCCGGCGTTGGCTGGATGGCGGCGGCGGCCCCGTCGGCGGGGTTAGACGACGGCGGGGCGCATGTGCCGCGACACAACATCATGTTGTGCGCGGCACATTGTTGTGGGCTCGTGTGCGGCTCGTCGGCTCGGCGGGCGGAGGGAACAGGCGCGGTGGTGCTCGACCTCACGGCGGCGCGGCGCTCGACGTCTGCTAGCGGCGCGGCGTAGGCTGATCCGTCATCGCACCCGTGCCGGTACGTAATATATATACGTAACCCTTGCCGCTCATACTTTGAGCACTGTAAATCATCATATCATCTCTCTCTTTCTCTCTCTCTCTCTCTCTCTGATAGAGAGAGCCTGTTGGTCTACGGCTTATTTCACAACAGTAAAGTATTTTATCATTATTTCACAGGTGAAAGTATCGCATAATTTGGGATATCATCATCATCGTCTTGGCGTTAAATCCCGGTTGCACTCTCGCAGGGCATGCGAGGGCCTCAGGTCCGCCTTCCTACTCACTTCCACTTCGCTCGGCCTTCGGCATAGAACGAGTCGATATTCTAAGTAGCGATGCGGACTTTTCTTTGGGCTAGCTTCTATAACCGAGTCCGCCTTTGGCCCTGTAGCCATAACCTACTAAGCACAGAGGCAGAGCGAAAGTTTTGCGGCGGCACCCTATATGTCGGGTTTCTGTACTGAGCCTGCTATAATTTATAAGGAATTTTGGCTTACGTGCAGCGTCGTCTCGTCTGCCGGCAGACGGACCACGTGCTGGTGAGGTTGGCTTGGGCCTAACATAGTTTGATATAGACAACGTCCAATTATGATATCGTAGATGGACGTAGAGAGTGACAGGACATCACATAGCAAAAGTAAACAATAATCTTGGATCGCCAACACCAAGAAACAAGCACATATCAATAGTTTCCGTCAAGGTGTACACCCGCAGCCTCTTATCTGTTTGATTTCCTCTGTTGAATATAAAAATAAATACAACCTCAATACACCAGAAACTCCGAAACTTGCGCCCCACCCCATTCCGAACTCATTTCAGGGCTGAGCGAGCACGCCGCGCCCCGACGCGCGTGTAAACACCGCGCAGCGCCGCAGCCGCTGACTTGCAACACTAGCGCCACTCTATATACATACTGTGTCACCAACTTATCTGATCAGCGGACAAAATCGGAACTAACATATTTTTGTACTACAATAAAAGCCTGTAAGAAAAAGTTGATACACCAGGGAATAGAGAGTCATACACATAAGTTTAATTGAGTTTTGGTTGTATTTGACAGCGTGTCGTGTTCGTCTAGTAGGTAAGTTTATGGTCTGTAACGATACGAAATATACAACTGGCGACGCCGTCAACTGAACAGATTAGTTGTATCTGTACAGGCATTTAGAGGTTTCGAGACTCGAACTTCGAAGACGTCAGTTACAAAGTCGTTTAAGTTGCTGCTAGTGTAGACGGACTGGAGCTAGCGAGATGTGGGATGTGTCTTGAAATGATTGTAGGTAGATGGTATCCGCAGCAGTCATAATAATAATGTAGCTAACTACAATTAAATAAAATTTGCTTTCGCGCAAGGCTAGCTAGTACATTAGATCCTGCCACGCCCTTCACCTCAGTATAGAGTAAATGACATGATGGTGACGTGCTGCGAGCTACGTCGCGAGCACACGTGTACCAGCCGTGCTACTCTTATAGACTCGAAATCGTAAGGAGCTGGGAATGTCATTGGAATATAAATCAATGACAATTTCGATCTATTGAACAAAGTTACTACATTAAGCCCATAAGGGCCTGTGCTCTCTCTATTCACGGAATCTGCTGTAAGCTTTCTTTTTTATATTACTAAAGCAGCAAACAAGCGTACAGCCTGCCTGATGGTAAACAGTCACCGCAGCCTATGGACGTTTGCAATACCAGGGGCATCACCCACGCGTTGCCGGCCCCGTAAAAACCTTTTTATCCCTTTCTTGAAGAACTCCAGGGAAAACCTCTCAAGCTTCTTATAGGTCCAGTTTGTATGTGTTTTTTATTACATTTACTTGTACACCGCGTACCAAGTGTACTCGTAGTTCCAAGATGCCGTCGTTAAAGAACATTCCTTCCACCTCTTCAACGCCGCGTAACCCCTAGCTTCTTAACAAACTTACTCCAGTGACCGCCTACCCAACAGTTGTCCTAGAAATCTAGTGCACTACACCCCTCGCAAAACCGGCCACACAGCACCCCTAATCGGCTACAAACAACCCGTTCAATTAAACTTAAACATTGACATCCCCGTAGCGAACTTTTGTGAAATTCGCCGAAACAGCAGGCGGCTACTTTTGTCGCGGCGACCCGCTGTGAGGAGGTGCGTGCATATGGCGCGCTGCTACAGTTTAAAATTGAGTTTTAATCACGAACGGGATGCTTGGCTTGGGGGCGGTAGAGCTATTTCTTGGTTATCGAACACGGAGTTGTTATGAAATCAGCTCATCAGCGGCCTTAGCTAAGTGGTTTCGTTAATTTTAATATTAATTAAAATAATTGGCGGATGATCCTACACAGTCAGAGTCAATGTAGATGTTGGTAGAAATAGTCGAACTTCGACCTGTCAATTTTCTACCATACACGCATCATGCAAGCGGAGCTGTCAAAGATGGCTATACCGGCTGTATCGGTATTACTTGTAGATAACCTAACCGGCAGAAAAAGTCAGATAATACTCGACCAAGTGTGGTTAATCTCAAATATTTTCTAAAATACAGAATTTAAGAAAACAAAGCTAGGAACCATCTCGATTGAATTGGCTTTCAAATAGAGAACCGCAGCCAAAACCGAAACACACACGTTAAATTTACGAGTATAACACCCCTCTTTTTTCGTCGAGGTTTAAAATAGACATAGACATAGACATTATTTATTGGTAACTTTTCATTACACGTCATAAAATTATTACAATATTCTAATTATTAATTAAATGAATTACCATTTTGAGTTCCATAAAAAATAAAATGTGATACAAAATGGTATTAATTAATGAAAATAATCATAAAAATTAATAAATGCCAAGATTAAAAATAAGTATATTAATCAAAATGTCAATAGTAGTTCTATCTAGCTAATAAAAGTAGAAACAAGATGTCATTCAATAATAATCATAATGTCATTAATTATTTACTTATAGCACATAAATAACAACAATTAATGTATAAAATGCATTGTAGGATTTCTCTATTTAATTTTTAGCGCATAAAATTCGTCCATACTACAAAACGCCTGCTCGATTAGCCAACGACGTAATTTGTTTTTGAACGAACCAATACTAGGCGCATCGGTTATTTCCGCTGGGAGTCTGTTGCAGACTGCGGGGCCCATAACACGTAGGGTAAAAGCCGGATACTTGCCACACTTTTCGAAAAAGTTCTATTATGAAGAAATATGTACATACTAAGAAATATGCAACATGTATATTAAAACATAAACCTTTAATCTTCTATAATAGCCTATACTCGTAAACGTAACTACTATTGGTTTTGAGTAAATCCGGTTTTACTCGACCTCTCAAAAGGGGGATAGTTGCCTACTGTGGCGGATAGTTGCCCCACGGTAAAAATGCTTCGGGGGATAGTTGCCTCAGCGGGGATAGACGCCTCACTATGATTTTGTTGAATATGAGATCCTTTGTAATGCACTAATCAAAATAATAATAATTATTGTAAAAACATAGTATTAAGTTTTAATTATTCAAATCATAAAATCATCACCATCCCGGCGTTTGTCTGGCCGGATCCGCTTTACTGCTTTTTCTTCTCTATTTCATCTGGTCTTGGGTCTCATCTTGACCATGCCATGAGATCCACACTAACCACGATCTGTTCAGAAGATAGCATACGCCGCGTTACAGCGTTTCTTCCCAGAAGATAGTCTTCTATTCTGTGTCGGCGCAGCCAGACGGAGGAAGTTGATTTTTAGTCGTCGTCGTCGTCGTCGTCCCCCTCTCCCCTTTATCGGCAACTATCTTCTGTATAGCTAATGTGGCGCGGCACCACGTCTGATTTTCGCTTGTACTTGTGAGGCATTTTGTTCACCTTTAATAAAAACACAGACAAATCCATGTTTATTTTATAAAGCAAGTAGTCCCAATAAGTTGGAAAAAAACACCTAAAGAAAAAAGTCCTTGCTTGTTGAATAATTTTATACTTGCGTATAGTCGCCTCTATGGGCAACTATCCGCCAAAGTAAATGGGGCGACTATCCTTTTTAATACGGATAGTTGCCCTTTTATTTGTGAAAGAATTAAGACTTATTAAACAATAAAACATATTATATAATGTAAATTGAACCCTAATGCATGTATAGAAACAAAAAGTAGACTGATACCATAATCAGTAATAAAGATATTCAATATTAAATACCTACCAAAATAATTTCAACGCCCGTCAAAGCTACAGCGCGGAAGATTTTTGCTCACAAAGACAAAACACGCGCCTACGCTAATGGATTATATGGCACTGAGGCCTTCGGGTGGGACACTTTCAATTGTGGTAAATTGCTAAAGCCACCAACATCCCTAACATAGTGTATTCAAAACTGGGGCAACTATCCCACTGGGGCAAGTATCCGGCTTTTACCCTACTGTTTTTGCAGTTTTTGCGAGCACATAAGTGTTATTGGCAACTACCGGTTGCCAAAACGAAGCTGACGAATCTGTGCATCTGACCTCTGGGTATAATCATGTGTGTCCTATACACCAGATAGCAGAATATTCTTTTGAGTATTTCCGACACTGCGACAACCACCACCAATCTCATAGACATTATGGCTCTGCCTTCCGCTAATGTGGAGGAGGCTAAGTCCAGCAATTAACTGTTAGGTACCTAAGGCGGGACACCGTTTCCAACATATTTGGTGAACAGATATAATATTATCTAGAACTACGAAAAAACCAATGAGATTTTCCAATATCATAAAAAAGTCAAAATTACGAAAATTACGTCAAGATTTTAACTGCCAATGTCCAAATTGTGAAACTTCAATCGTGAAATGACGAAGTCGGAAAATGTCAAAAAGGGCTCCGTATGAAAGACTTTTTGCATGTAACACATTTGTTTAATCCTACATTACATGCTGTACATTTGGTTATTGTCATGCATGTCACACCTTAATAGATAGATTGATAGACAATTTTTTATACTACTCCGTGACAAACGAGCAGCCATCCCCCTGATGGAAAGCGGCCTGTCGCCGCAGTACTTATAAAATGTGTACTACATATTCTAATTAAAGGTTTAATAGAAGGTGCTCGCGATACTGACAAAGGGACTGACGTTTCAAAGTATGTTCCCTACAATTCTTAATTACAAGACCTATGCCCTACACGGCGGTACTTATGACACATGCATATTAAAGGTTTAACAAACGACCAGTCATTATGGTTAACACATAATATCCACTTTTATCTATTAACAGAATCTCCAGTTCGTTGGGGCGCACAGACGGACGATCGCATAAAAACCCAATGAGGCTTGACCGCGGATGAGGTAATATGCCATAGTGAGGTCTCCAACCATAGAGGGGTCCTTGGACCCCCCTGGAGTTGATAATTGTGATGGAACGGTAACTCGACAGATTGTCGTTTGGCCAGTTTACAATATCCTAAATCCCGAGTCAGGGACCAGTAGGCTAACTAATTACTTTGTCGCCAACAATTTTTCTGACTACAATCTTTAAATTATTTGCGACTACGTATGATCGATTTTAAAGTTTCAGTTTATTGCAATGGAACTTTGTTAGCAACTGAACCCATGAAATCGATGATACAGAATCGAAAAAGTAACAATTTCAATCATTGAAATCAGAGAGAGCTACGTAATTAGATATCTATAAAGCCTTATTAATTAACTACGATGGTATTGCGCTGTTGTTTAGGTTTAATATGTAGGTATGTAATGTAATTTTGAAAATTGTTGTGTCATATTATATGCAGATATTATTAATTTCATTTCCTTTTGATATCCGATCGGTACAAATTGTGATGGATTAGCATCGCTGAGTCGGAAGCGAAATCCAGAGCAACGGCTTACAACGTGATTCAGAAGGCCGGGCGTCCCGGGCGAAGTGGAGAAGAAAGAGTAGGAAAGCAGCCCTTGTTCCTTGTAGATAACCAAGTCTGATAACTGGTATTTTACTAGGAAAAATAATTCCTTCTAGTTAACTCGGTTATCAAACGGGATTATTCTTTTGATTTAAGAAAAGTGTATTCGTCGTAGAAAACCTAATTTTCTACAAGAATATAGAAGGAATTATTTTTCCTAGTAGAATTACCAGTTATCAAACTTGGTTATCTACAAGGAACAAGGGGAAAGCAGACCTCTGCCAGAAGTAGGGACTGACTGCTCGAAGATGATAATGGTTCCATCGTTACTTACTTTGTTTATAAATTGTTTACATATGCACGAGTGCGCCAGGCCATCTTCTCATCTGTCACATATTAAAGCTAAATAAATAGGCTAATGTATAAAAATTCGCGCAGGGGGGGCTACAAATGGACTCTAGATCCAACCGAACACTCCCGAGGGGTCCACAGCGCCCTCTCTCGGCCGTCCCTCGATACCATAACAACATAATGCGGCAATTTGCGCGATTATCATCGGCCGCGCAGGAAGTGGCGCAGGAAGCGCGGTGGGCGGCGCGCGCGCATCCCCGCTGGCTCGACGCGCGTTTTTGTATGCGGATTGAGCGGTGATGGTTGGAAGGTGAAAAAATATGGGGTTCTGTTGCCCGGATGGTTTCCAATGTTCAATGCCTAGTACTAGTAAAGAGTCCAGTCACCTGGTATGATACCCATGGCTGGAAGGTGTCGATGCTGCCTACTAAACATTTTACTCGTAGCTTTGTTGGTAAAAAGAAATGAATCATGTTGGCGTTAATATCCCGGTTGTCCTCTCGCGCGTGAAGGCTCTGGGTCCGCTTTGACCATAATCCAGAATTGCGCAGATCAGGTAATTACAGTTGAGCGACTGCCATCTGACCTGCGTGACCCTGTTAACAAAGGAACCTGATCAGATATGATCAGGGTAACACAGACAGTTGCCTGAATGTGCAGGTTTCCAAATGATGTTTTTCTTCACCGTATAAGAGCCGCGGTTAGTGTACAACTAATGTCCATAACTCAGTCAAATAAAGTAAAAAAAAAGGCTACACCTGGGTTGAAACTCCAAGTACATTAAGCATCTCTTATGTAGCCACAGATCACAATCCCACAAAACATCATGAGCAGTCACAGCGACTAAAATCACGCGTATGCGCTGGTCGCGGAATTTTTAGAAAGATCACTACTCTTGGGATAAGTAGACATCCATGGAAAAGGTCTGTGCTCTTCATCATCACAACGCATAACATTCCACTGCAGGACTTAGGGCCTCTCCCATGAAAGGGGAGGTTAAAGCCATAATCTCTTAGCAGGCCGGTTGGAGATCTCAGTGTTATAAATATAACAATGGAAAACGCTGCTGCCCATTTTCCAGCCATCTTTTACCTCGAAAACATTAGGCGCCTTGACGACACCCACGAGTGTAAGGGGCTGGTGCTATTCTACTCTGCCGGACACCACACGGGTGCACTTATCTATAATTCATTAACTGCACCATGCATATAACAAAGCCCGATCATTAACTTCATTCGATAATCCGTTATACTGCACACCGTGACGATATCCGCGCATGGAGGTACAGTTGCGTGCATAATTCGCGTGCACGTGCTGTTGTAATGTTTTTGGCACGCGGTGAAGCATTTAGTTATTTGGGTAGGTGCGAAATGTAATGTTTTTTTTCATGAAAAACGAGAGACTAATATTAAGTAGGTGTATAGGTAAAGGGTAAAATATTGACTGACTATTGGGACTCGTTGGGTATTTATTTGAATCTGTGTATTAAATTCTCTTGAAATTTTATGTGTTCGCTTAGCGAGCTTCCGTCTGAAAATACTTCATCACAGTTTTCCACGTATGCGTTTCTATAGATACCTATACTCTTTTGGCGTTACATGTCATTTCCTTAAAAAGTCAAGCAAGAGGAACGTCATTTTCTGGGTTTGTCATCTTCTCATCGTATATATAAAATAATCATCATTACGTCATCAACGTTAATTTCTGGATAAAAGCTGTTTGGACGAGCCTAACAGGTCAATACATATCTATCAGGTTTTCAGAATTCATAACCTCTCGACGATCTATCCATAAGGTTACACGGTCTATGAGGATCGCGTCGGCTCTACGAGCTACGTCAGCAGAATCTTCGAGCTGTCTACATCTAACCTTGATACACAAGAATCTTCCACATACATGTTTATACCTACATATTCATTTATATCCACGATCCGCCTAATAGTGCTATTTGCAGAACCACAAGGAACCTAAACTCAGCCTTCCAATAAAAGTAAATCGCACCAATTTTCTTCCATAGGCGGCTGTAGGCAATGGAAATATCTCGCAACAGCCACAGCATTAGCGTACCTTTCCCACAGTTGCAGCCGCATTGCCAGCCGTGTTCAGGATACAGGCTGTGACGGAATCAAGCCGGAAAATCAGCCAGAATTACATGAATAAACATTCAGAAGCTGAATCGTAGAATCCTTTGTAGGATTCAACATCACAGCCCATAATAGTCCACTGCAGGACTCAGGGCCTTGGGCATTGGGAGTCCTGTTATGGGCTGTGATGATGATGCATAATAGGTTATTTCACATTTTGAAAATATGTACGTTGTTAGCTTTTGGTTTCATGCGTTAAAAAGATTGAGATCGTTCTTCATCTTCGTATTTCTATAGGCTGTCTGCTCATTTATTGCTTACTTGTTGTATATAATTCGAGACGTAGGCACGAGAGTATATATCAAGTTATACTGTCATATTCCCTCTTCCATTTATAATTGTTCAGCGTTCTTTTCAAGTGACTGAAACTATACCTAGGTATTTTAAAAAATCGCAACAAAAGGTAATCAAGCAATGTCAGAATATAAGCCGGTAATGCGTTGACGATCCTAATGGTGTTGGGAATATTGTTTGTTTCCCTCTATATATGTAAGTCGTTTCTATTAAATACAAGAAATATGTCAAACAACTTCCATTTCTACAGCCTAGCCACACACCATGTACCATCCGTAGCCACGTCCAATTTTATCCGATTTTTAATCAAGCTACCGCGCCGGCGCGGGCGCAAGCGGGCAATATCTCAAATTATAGTGTTCGCAGATTACGCGCCACTCGACGTAGACGCGGCCGCCTGCCCGGTATACCAACTCAGATAGGATTTCTAATAATGCTCGTTCGTAAGGCAGTCTACGGGTACCTCAAAGAACGGCACCACGGCCGCCACGACGCGCTTTAGGTTGCAGATGTTCTGGTGGCCGCTTTCCATCAGGTGGACCAGACCATGTGCCTAGGTAAACCTCGCGGACCAGAAAGAAATTCGTGCATTGACCTGTTACTACCTGTTTATGTTAAAAAAAATTAATAATCATCTTGCTGTTAATTTTCCGGTTGTGTTATCGCGCACGAGGGGCCGGAGTATGCCTTGATCATGGTAAATAATTACACATTCAGACGTCTGAATGTGCAGGTTTCATCACTATGTTTTCCCTCACCCTAAGATAATCGGTTGGTGATCAACTAATGTACATAACTCAAAAAAGAGTCATTGGTACATGGCCGCTGCGGGATTCGAGCCCGGGACTTCTCGCTTACGAGTCCAACTCCTTAACCACCGCGGCACCATGTATATGTGGTAGGATAATTCAAAAAAAATCGTAAACATTACCTCAAAAACCAATTCCGCGACATTCCCGCCCGATACAAGCCTCTTGCCAAAGCACCGTACAATCACGTAGCCGACATAAAACTATAGACCTACTGCCAGATAGTAAGCTACATAAAACTATAGACTGCAGGCCAGATAGTAAGCTCTGTACACGTGTTCCTATTGAATTATTTCACGAGCAAACGGTTTGATAGCGCGCACCTAATTCGGTTAGTGACTCAGCGGACGGTAAAAAAGACGCCGTGACTCAAGGGTGGTGAATAATGGAGGATTGCCGGAAAACTAAATACTGACTCGGACAAAAATAGGATACGTGGCACGATTTAGTGGGTATTGGCTCTGTCTTTTTATTATTATGGTCGTGTTTTTGTGGCTATTAGGTTGTTGTAGACTTGTAGATGTAAGGCCACTTTAAATTCAAAGTCAAAAATTATTTATTGGAATAGAACAAATTTCAATTTCCTATCATAACGTGAAAACCCTACGGGAAAAACAAACAGATCTTATAACAAGCGCGTCCAGGCTCGCGAGGCACCGAATTCTGATACGCACCGTGTACAATAATATAATATAGCGTTCCGGCTCTGCCTGGCATTGTCGAGCACGGTTCGGTCGTGGTTGGCGAGGGATACGTTTATCTACGGCCATAGGGCGGTCAGCGTGTCACTGTGTGTTTCCTTCCTACTTTCCTATGCCCCTCCTTTTTGACGATTGAAAGAGATATTTATTGTCCTAATCAATAAAGAAATTTTGAATTTTGAATTTTACAGTCAACCGCTAATGAAGAGTCCAACCCAGCACACATTTAACCAGCCCTTGGCCGGCCCACCCGCGTCGCCCCCTGAGCTCGGAACATTTATGCTAAAGAAATGTCTGTCTCAGTGTAGAAGTTACGAATAAGAGAAAGAAACGGCAAGAAACCCACGTACATTTAAAATGTCACATTGCATTTATGTACATATGTCAATTTCCTGCCTATACCTACGCTGGTGATGCAGTGGATTTTGTAGGTAAAAATTATAACGATAATGAAAGTATTATACCTACCTAAATACCTGATATTTTCCCTCATTGTAAATCATAATTATCACTTGTTGAAAATCACTGCATATTTATCATAAAATAAAGCGCCGCCGCCGCGTCTGTCTATCTGTCTATAAATAAAAATATAAATAAAATAGTTATTTATTTCCATAATTGTTGCTTACATTTTACACACTGCTTCCCGAGCTAGGTACATACATACCTGTGTTACGAGAAACAGTTGCATCTTCCCTTGAATTGCTGTTATAATTAAAAACCATTTTTATTAAACTAATATTAAAAATTTATTATATCTGAATAATATAAACAAAACACTTGCCTAAACGCTAAATTCTCCAAATCTACTATAGGATACTATAAGTCCCGGAAAAGTAATAGGATAGTAAAAGTATAGGTAAATAACATAACGTCAATAACAAGCGGTCTGTTTTCGCGCAAATATTTGCATAATATCCGATATCCGCATATAATCCGGTAATATTGGATTTGTACAACTCAAAAGAAAAAGGTTTCATTATGATGTTTTCCCTCACCGTAAGAGCATCGGTTGGTATTAAACTAATGTACATAACTCAGAAAAGAGTCAATGGTACATGACGGCAGTGGAATTCGAACCCCGTACCTCTCTCTTACGAGCTGTTCCCCTTAACCACTCGACATCGACGCTCCTCATCATACTCTAAAATACTCATTGTCAATAATATATTTACGCCTTGACACTACATAGTCGCAACTTAATTCCTACCAGGCATGGTCCGCCACCGAAAAAGACGAGCTGATGATGCCACGCGTCAACCCATATCAAGTTGCAGCGCTTTTTGTCTTACGTCTCACCTAAGGTCGAGGGGCACGTCGTGACCTTTGCAATGTCAGTTTTTCGCACGAAAAAAAGAATCAAATCCTTTTTTGATGGCAGTTTTTTTTCCGTTTTACAAACAGCTGTGAGCAATGGTACCCGTTATTTTCAATTGTGATTTTATTCGCGGTTACTATAGCCACGTAAATGATGGTAGTGCTGTAACGTGAATCCTGCGTAGCGTAGCATGGCGGGCTTTGTAATCTCGTTTACTTTAACATAGTATTAATTTTCTGTCATCATCATCATATCAGCCGGAAGACGCCTAGTGCTGGGCATAGGCCTCCCCCGGAGATCTCCACAAAGGCGGGTCTTGTGCCTTCCGCATCCAGCTGATCTACGAATTATGTGCCCTGCCCACTGCCACTTAAGTTTGGCAATCCTTCGGGCTTTTTTATGTTCTGCGCTGCAACGCATCGAAAGAGCTATATAGTTCACGTCAAATTTATTAAAAATGGCGTGGTCAACTACTTAAAATTTAATTAAAATTTGCAAAAGCGTACGCTATCGCTTTGATCACTTACAAAGTAGTTGTGACCGAGGGATCAATGTCCGCTATTGCTTATCCATTTGGCACAAACTGTAGCTAGAGTCCTAAAGTCATGCTACATAGACAAGCCAGACCACCGCTACCACCGTCTATTTCTCCCAACGAACAACAAATAGCACTGTGAGAAAAACAAATTCACAACCATTTTTATGAGTTTGTACAACGGATAGGACCAGATTAGTGCACTTTCTCACATTATCGATAAGTTTAATGCTTCGTGTAGCTCCCCTTCTAAGTCACAGTTGGCATTGCATAATCTGTCATAACCCCATAAAGTGCGCTTTCAATGATAGCAGGGGGTTGACAGTGAATTAGCTCATGTCATGCCTATTATTATAACTACTCCGTCAAACACAAGATTTTTATAAATATTTCTTCGTACTGTAACGAGAAACATTCGGATGACATGAAAGTTTTTGACTTAGTATTTGTTTAAACATTTTCTTTGTTTTTATACACAGCTCATGAGTTTTAACAAAGACTTTGTATCACGAACTAAAGCTTGCAAAACAATTCTTTAACATACGAAACTTTAAATAAACGAAAAATATTTTTTCTTATTGTGAATAGAAACATTCGAATGACATGACAGCTTTTTAGCTATTTATTTAGTTCTTTCTTTTAATGCACAGTGTATGAGGTTCAACAAAGACTTTGTATCGCTAACTTAAACTACCAACAATTTTCCTTGACACTCATAGGTATAAACTTCTAAAAACTTTAACATGCCTAACCTAACCCTAACTCACATATGGGGTGTGGTGTATGTCCCTCCGTAGCTAATCCATACCGCACACAGCCGCGGTCCGCGATGATCGATGCGCTGCGTACGCGCACACGCCACACGCGTGTCGCGGCGCCTGATCGCAACATAAGTGCGAAATAATATGATCCGATCGCGGCTGGGTGACAGATGCAGTTTTTGTCATGAGAAAGATGGTTTGATAACGTTGTTTTTTATACGACGATTGAGCGTCAGCCACCTGATGGAATACCAAAGAGTTTAGACGACATTCAAACACATTAACGCACAGGGTTCCAACTGACGAACAGCTTTACGTGATTTCGAATCTCTTTTCATCGAAATTTCTCTCGTCGATAACGTTACACCTACAATATACTGTTTAATGTAGAAAGGTACGCGGTAGGAAACACAGAACATACATTTAAAATGTGTGATAATAACCGCAATAGCATAAAAAATTATGTTCGATGGCTAAATACTTTGACTGATAGATCTGTCAAAGTTCGTGTCGTGGCGACGATAGCACCTTTTATCTTCAAAATTATATCTACAATTCCATTCCGCAATCTATTTTTAACGGACTTCAAAAGAGAGGCTCAATTCATAGGAACCTTTAAAAGGTTGGTACAAGTGGCAAAAAAATCGTAAATATTTTTTTTTACACTATGGAATTTGATATATGAATATTATATTCCTACTCTAGAATATAATTTCGATTGCACAATGATACCTCTAAATGCAAACTCAATTAGCCTAGCCGCGGGTGCAGGCCGCCAACCAAAACATTGGCTTAGCAACCGACCCTCGGAAACATTAAGTTGTACCAGCCCATCGCGGAAAATCGAACGGTTGGTGGTACAAGACAAAGGAGATGGGGAAGAAGTGGTGGAGATGTGGATGTGGACGTGAGTCTTCAGAAGTAATCAAAGGCGAGTAATAGCTGTGTGACAACGTAGGGCTTAATGAAAATTTTTAACATAATTAAAATTAACTTTTTAGTCAAAAATATTGGTTTACATTTCTTTAGTACTAGAAACCATTTTAAACAATGTTAACCACTAACTATATTAATTTAAACTACGCAGTTAGTAAATATATAAAAATAACATGTGTAATCTCGTTTATGTATAAATAAATAAATAAATAAACCAGAGCGTTTAATTTATTTTTACATAACTAATTTAACTGACGCGTAGTGAGTAAAAAGATTTTGAAAAGAAATGTTCAATACCCTAACCTACTAACAAACAAAAACGCGAGCAATGTTGCAGAGATTGGCAAGTGACAGCGTACCCTAGTACTTTTTAGACTGTCACATTCTAGCTCGCTACCGCTCACAGCCCGTCCCCCACCCCGCGCTCCCCCGCCGTTGTTTAGTCGCATATGAAATGTAAATTTTCGCTATTCATTGCGGCCGGAGCTGCTGGCTGTTTTTCTGACACTCCTGCGCCCAGCCCTAGCAACCCTAGGGTTGAATAGGTACTGGTGCGTACAGAAATGATTACTCGTACCCATTTTCTTGGGTTGTTCATGACTTATTTACGTGTGGGAGAGTAATAAAATAAAATACTCATCTTGGCGTTAATGTCCCGGTTGTGCTCTCGCGCACTAGGGCCCGGGGTCCGCCTGGACCATGATCCAGTATTTAGAAAATTAGGTAATTACAGTAGAGCGACTGCCATTTGACCTCCGTGACCCTGCTACCAGGGGAGCCTGGCTAGATTGGATCAGTCGCCTGAATGTGCAGGTTTCATCACGATGTTTTTCCTTGCCGTAAAAGCATCGGTTAGTTTTCAACTAATGTACATAACAAATGTATATGTGTGGGTGACTAATAATAGGTGTTAAGGAGGTATGTAATTAATTTAATAGCTGCTACAAGCGTTTATTTAGCACTCAACTTTAACACTGCGCTATCAAACTTATCTGATTGCGCGGATAATATTATTTACTAAAGTATGAAAATACATACAATACTCTATTATTGATTATAGCATAGATCTCTAATATTGATCATATACAGGATATGTACCTATTGTGGCCTGTAACAGGAGCGATAAGCTTAATTAAATAATGATTCCACAGAGTATCCGTAGTTACAATGACCTGGTCCTAATGCTCCAACCAAAAAGTTACAATTAATGAACTTCATCATCGCGAAATTTTCAGTTATCGATTGTTATTTGTTCAGGACACTATAGTGTGCAGTATTTACTTTACTGATAACTGTAAACATGAGACGGGGCACAAGTGGTCTTTTTTTTTTATGTCATACGGTAGGCAAACAGGCAAGCGGGCCACCTGATGGAAAGTGGTCACCACTGCCTATAGACATTAGCAAAACCAAGAGTATAGCTAATGCGTTGCCCACCTCTATAACACGTTGCTCTGGCAGCATAAAGGCAAATGCCCCTCCACTGCCAAAGCCACGGTTCCCTAAATCCCCACCCCATGGAGCACTGGAAACCTTACTCACCGGCAGAAACACAATGCTATTTAAAAGAGTATTGTTTAGCTGCGGTATTCTGTAAGGTGGAGGTCCCGGCAGTTTCGAGAAAAAGCATTCATTTGTTGCATTTCTATGCCATTATTTATTATACTTTGGTTAACACTTTAGCACCGACCAGTCCCAGGCCTTGGTTGCAAGCAGTGCACATCTCCGGGATTCCTCGCGAGCCGAAGCAAATTGAGCCCGGGGCCCGCGGCGTGGACACACCCCCACACAATAATAAATTAATACCAACAACTATGAACAGGCCCTGGGAGGGACCAAAAATATTTCCCAATTTCCGCCCTGTCTTACAACGTACCAGAACCTTGAACTGCTTAATAAAAATAAACTTTTACTTGCGTAGACTTTTGAGTAATTGCTTGGATGTAAACAGATAAGTTGTTTGGAATTACTGGTATACTTACAATGTGTAATGCTCGTTGTGGCATACCCTCCACTGAACTGTGTGCTACTTCAGCAAAATAAAATACAAGTAGCAAATTTCTTTTCAAAATTTCCTCATAGGTACCAAAATTAACTCCAAATTTTCAAACTGGCTTTAAAGTTAGGTTATAATGGTCCAGACCACTTTTCGCGGGAACCTCATTGAATTTGGGATAAACTGTAGCCTACGGTTATTCTGGGAACTATATTGCTGCCAAATTTTATTGAATTCCGTTCACTAGTTTTTGCGTGAAGAAACAAGAAACATCAAAATATCCTTACAAATTTCGCATTTATAATGGGTAGTAGGATTACCAAGTACAGTAGTAAACGAATTTCGTATAGCATTCAGAAGATTTCCCATAGAAATTGCCACGCGACCTACTTTAGCTACGCTTATACCACCCCACTAGCATCCACCCTCCACGACCTTAATACGCTAGCGCTAAAGATCAATTTCGTTTGATCTGATATAATGGGTATTTTATAGGCGCAGAAAGGAATAATTCAGGGCTAAAATAAGTATGAAATAGATAAATAAGCTTACATTTGGGTGTGTAAAATTGTACTGATAAATTATCTGGGCGTATTTGCCGCGTGGCTCTTGTTAGCGTATACCCGTGACTTTAGCAATTACGATGAGATTCGATTTAGAGTTAGATGCTGTTTGTTCGTTGCTTAGGTACTTTCTGATGGCTCGTCTTAATGTCGATGAGCTTAGTTATATTTGTAAGGTATCGGCGAAGGTTTCCAATTTGACACGGTGAAAGGCTGTTTTAATGTGTTACTTAAATTAAATTTCTACTGCGGCTTTTTTTGAAGCGCTTCCACAGAATATATATACGCGCTGCCTGAATTCTGCGTACCTCCTATTTTTTCCGCGCGCTATCAGAATGGGATGAAAATGGATGAAACTTTGTCGGTAAATCAAAATAAAGATTGATTTACTTCAATAAGCTTCTACCCATTCCATACAAAGAGATTGGAAAGTTAGCTACCTTCACGCCTTTTTTATCTGTGCTTCCATCCCACTCTGAACACAAAGCTGTCATTTAATTTATTTCGACAAGGTTCCATCCCATTCTGATTGCTTTACCATTTATTTATTTATTCGTATGGCATATTAATATAAAAATAAAGACTATATTAGGTACAATGATTTGCCATGACTAAAAGTTGCAGGTTAGTATCTTGTATGGTTCTCGACTTGTATCATGACTGGGCAATCAAAGAAGATTCAATCTATTAGCCGAGCGAAAGCCTCAGCAATCGAGGCGGCTACTTACAATCAAATTGTATGACAAATGAGTATCCACCGAACGAAAGGCGCGCGAGGAAAAAACCACGTATATACTATCTGTTCCATCGCCCACAACGCGGTTCTTTACGAAATAATTATTATCAGAAAAACCACAAAAAAGCCCACGAAATTAGTTCCCGATGACAGTCAAAAAATATATGTATATTTTTTCCTTTGGTGCGCCATAAAAAGTGGAGGCTCGAAGCGCCGGGGCCAACACGCGGTCCGTTTGCACACAGCGGGACACCACCTTCGGCTGAGCCCCCTAAATATACCTGTGGCATGTTTATTCATTCCACACGTCCAGATATTATTTTCTACTAGAGTTTTATGTTAATCGGGCTTGTATAACGACTAATGAATTACGTGTAGCCGCTCGTAATGTGACGACTGGGAACTCACTGCGCTGTGACAGAGGTGACAAGACCTCTGCGATTAAGGTTTGATAGAGGTGACAAGTTTTTTTTTATCCATGACGTAAGGAACGGGTCGGAGGCGGTCTCGTTTGGGGTTAAGAGGTTTTTTGTATGTTTGTTACCATTTTCTGGAAACTTCTGTGTCGATATCGTTGCGATTTTTTAAGCCCCGACGAAAAAAGAGGGGTGTTATAAGACGTGTGTATCTGTGGCTTTGTGTGTCTGTCTCCGGCATGAAGTTTTGTCTGTTTGAAAGCCAGTTTAATGGAGATGGTGCATAGCTTTGTTTTATTAAAATCTGTTGTTTAATTCATAAAATATTTAAGTTTAAATAAACATGGTCGGAGGGTTATCCACCTTTTTCTGTCGGTTAGGTTATTATGCATTCAAAAAGTATAATTCGAAAGCAGGTTCTAGCTAGGACATGTATTATGACTGTAGACCACTAGGTGGCGCCGCAGCAGCCTGATAAGTCGGCATTTAACCACGCGTTGATGACCCCGTAACAACCTTTTCACCCCTTTCTTGAAGAACTCCATGTTGTACTCTCCAGGGAAAACCGCTCCAGGTAGTTTATTCCACAACCTTAGTGTGCGTGGGAGAAAGTTCCTCTGGAACCGCACAGTGCGCGACCATTTAAGCTCAAAGGTGTGAGGATGAACTCTCCGTCGGTAGCGACATTATGTTAGTTTATGATCCGTTAGAACAATATAATTCGCAAACGTTTGCAACATTAACGCGTTCCGAAACATGTTAGTTTATTACTTTACTCGCCTTCCCAATTTAATGCATTTGCAATATAATTTATACAGTCATTAAAACGTTTTAATACGCGATGTAACAGCTTCATCCTTTAAATTGTCATTGACATAGGTTTATATTGGTTCACACTAACCGTCGATATTACTCTTTTAACTCATGACGATAAAAGAGGGATGTTATTAGTTTGACGTGTATCTGGGTATCTGTGTTATTGTATTTTGTGTGTCTGTCTGTGGCATCGTAGCTCCCGAACGGATAGACCGATTTGTATGCTGTTTTCTCTGTTTGAAAGCCAGTTTCATGGAAATGGTTTTTGGCTTTGTTTCATTGAAATCGGATCAGTACTTTAGAGAATATTTTAGTTTAAGTAAACATGGTCGCGGGTTCTACGACTTTTTCTGTCGTTAAGATATTGACAACCTGAGTAGGTCAGTATGCGTCCAGGGGGTTCTAGATAGCCTAGTTGTTGGCATATCGGTCTGATGCAAATAATCGCGTGAACAGACTTTCATATTACGTATGGTGAGACTAAAGTAACTATGAGTTTTAATGAGATGAGAACCATAACACAGGGAATTCTAGTATTGGCAATATTAAATTGTTGGTTGGGAGAGGTGCCGGGTTCGTATGCCGCTACAACCATGTACCAATTATTTTTTTCTGTGTAATTACGTTAGTTGAATACTAATCGATGCTCTTACTGCGAGGGAAAACATCGTAATGAAACCTGCACATTCAGGCAACTGAATGTGTAACTATGATCCAATCTGCGGGGCTATTGGCTAACTCAGTTGACAACTGTATTTGACACTAGATAATTCTACACCACGTCATCTACGTTGAAAACTGGCAATAGCGTCTACCAAATTAGAGTAGTGTCAGATTTTTTTATGTCAAATTCAGTTGTCCACTGAGATAGCCGATAGGCCCTCTGGTCAGGTTCCCCTGGTAGCAAGATCACGGAGGTCAGATGGCAGTCGCTCCACTGCAATTACCCAATGTGCCAAGTCCTAGATTATGGTCAAGGCGAACCCCCGGCCCTCGTGCGCGAGAGCACAACCGGGACATTAACGTCAAGATGATTATTATTCAATTGTAGGTAGAGAGAATTACAGCTAAGTCATAAACGCTTTAATTCTTTTAAGTACAATCGAACAAAGAAAAGGGAATCAAAGAAGAACTACTTTTTTAATTGTTTGACCGTACCTACATAAAATTACCCGCAACTTCTTTACATCTGGGTACCTTCAAGGCTAGATAGAATGAATATATTGTTTTTGACATCCATGGCTCCAACTTCATCATCATGCACAGTCTTCTTCTTCTTCGTCGAGTCAATTTTCGAAAACCCACGATCTGACTTGCCCAGTAGTCGGTCACGGCAACAGCATTATATTATCAGACACCAGGACAAAGAGGACGAGTGGGCAGATGCTCCATGGTTTGGGATGGAGCTCCACAGTCGCATTGCTGCTGTGTCTGGTCGATAAAGCCCCACTTAGCCATTGAGGCTTTACAGCGGCCAACCTGCGTCCGTAAACGGTTAAGCCACTTCCAAGCCCAGCGCCTCCTGGATCCATCTCACCCACCTTATCCCTGCCACCAGAACACGAGCTGCAGTGGCCAACTAATTCATAGTGTAGGTACATTATGCCTGCTTAGAGTGCCTACGTGCACTTTTACTTTCAGAAGGTATAGGTGGAATTACCAATTTCTGTTAAATTCTTTAAAAAATGTATACCCAGTAAGCGGCAAACCAAAATCATATCAGTTTCATGTAACCCTCACCGCACCCATTGAAGTCATTGTGAGCGATTTTCTCACCATTCCAAGTTCCTTTCTGGAATTCGGTCAATTTGTCTTTTGGGCGCGAACCTTTATTTGTGCATGGAGCAATAACGTACGAAAAAGATGTTGCAGCAGGGTGGCTGTGGCTGGGAATAATTACGTTTTCAATGGACCGCCATGAGGCCTAATAGCCCATACAGACCCAACGCTTTTGGACAACGCGGCGTCTAACTTTCACACCGGCGTCCGTGGCCCTTACCACGGGAGCACGCGGCTCTTGCAGACTGTATTACCACTGCAAGAGTTTCACTACATCTGATGCGAGACTAGGAAAATACTGTCACAGTTACGTTAGTATTTTATTTATTTTATTATTATTAGTATCCATATTCTTTGATAGTACTACGAGTATTTCAATGCGATGCGTGTCGTTTGGTGGAAATTGTACTTCACGTACTAGTCTATCTAGTCTGTCTGTCTATATATCCGGGAACTACTCCTAAACCATTCAACAGATTTTGATGGATTTTCATGATAATCTTCATTAATATAATAAAAAATACGCGAGATTGTCGTGCGAAGCCAGGGCGTCAGTTTTCTATAATTAAACAAGTATTAGTGCCTAATTTTGCTACTGTATTTCGTATTCAGACAAAGTAATTAATTTGTAGGAGGCTTGACCATTTTGATGGACTATAACCGCTAATGAGCACTTGTTGTTGCTAAGTTTTGCCAAAAAATGAGAACGATAGACTAGGTATGTATATGTACCTACCTATCGTTCGACTGACTATGTCGATTATTTAATTACGATTTAACTATAATAAAGATAAAAAGTTTCGACAAAAAAAAAACATTGACAAACAAACACACCCAGTCGAAAAAGCCACGCGAGTATCCATAGTAGCGGCTTACGTTTACGGACCAAAGGTTGCCATCACAAAAAAAATATATACCATAAATTATATAATTTATACCCTTCTTGGACGGTTTAACGCATCACGCGTACTCATATAATGGGAGACTGGTTCTTTACCGCGCGCCGCTTCCTAGCCATTAAACAGTCTAGATAGTAAACGTCGGTGTAAACTAAACTAAATATCCCCGTTTTAAATGCTTAATCGCTTTTTGAAGGTCCAGAGCGGGCTTATTTTATGCCGCGATGGTGGGACCGGGCTGCGAGGTTTGCATTGGTATATACGGTGTTTTCGTGACTCGCGAGTCGAGTTTCGATGCTCGTTGGTAGTGGATTCCTTTTTTTATAAGTACATTTTTCGTAGCGGAATTATTGAGAGAGTGGACGACGTGAGTGGCCGGTCAACAACAGTGGCCGGTCTGCCACGCAGAGGTCCCGGTTTCGATACCCGGCCGGGAAGAAATAGAAGTGATGAATTAAAATTTCTGTTAAATTCATCTTTTCTATTTCTGTAGTTCGGGTCTGGGTGTTATAAGTATAGTAATAGTATGTATTTTGAAAAGTAAATATATAAATTCGTTTAAGCACCATTTGTAACACACCACCATTAAATGGTGCTGTGTTACGAATTGTCCAAGCATGTTTATTATTCATTATTATATATTGATGTAAACCCTAGTTGGCAGCAGTTAAAGACAGCAGATAAGGTTAAGACAAAATCAGTTTAGGACAGAAAGGATTACACATTTGTTTAGTCCTATTTTAGGGACGCGGAATCGGATGAAAATCTTTTTTACTAGCCGTTCCCACAAATTTTCTAATACAAATCTTTTGTCTCTATAATATTAGTATAGAGAGTGTAGATGAGTATAGAGTGTACGGTTATTAACGCAGTGTGTAATAAATATCACTTGCGTTCTTATACAAAATGATCTCTGAACAGATTTTGGCAATCATACGTAGTCTGGCAAGAAAGTCGGGAAAATATTAATGGCTCCACCATCGTTTATATGGTATAATTATACTGTATGTGTGGACTTCAAATATTAAAAAACTATCTTCACGTCTGTGCTATGCCTCTATGTCCAATTTATTTACGTCTGTGCCTCGTATATTATTGGACTAGAATATTTGATACTTGCTAATATTTTATATCATACCTATCGCACGACTACAGCGTGTCACAGTCCACTGCTGGACTTAAACCACATCAGCCATAAAGGCTAGTTTAGTATAGACAGAGAGATATGTACTATATATAGGGAAATCAAGAATAACATAAGGCCAGCTCCAAGACAGCAAGATAGAAAAATTGGGAGGTTTATTAAATGCCACCAGACCTCGTTACAAAGCCCTTGTATCTGCCCTTATCATGATGAAGAGTAGGTAACTACTATCTAGTATTATACTAACTAGTATAGTTTTTGCATTTTGGGAACTACTGCACTTGCAGCCGTAAATTACCCACGGTCAAACTGACTACCCACTTCAGCTGTCACATGAGGTGGGAGATTAAGAATAAGGGAAAGTATTGGAAATTGAAATAAGAGTCTTGTATATATTTTCTCTTATTAATTTATTAACAGCAACACTGATGCACGGAACGATGTGATGTCAAACTGTTATAATCTTCTGAGGAGGATAATATTAGATTATCTAACCGTGATAATCTTATATTATCCTCCTCAATTAACAATATATTTCACAAGTTTCTCTGGTACTGTGTTTCATTTCACCAGCCCCATATTGTCGTACATTGCCTACTGTGCCTGGATAATATAGCTCTGTGCTACAATACCTTCGTTCACAAGCGCCGCACTGCTTTTAGATACACCTGCACGCAAAAATATCAATGAATATTATGTTTACGAAAAAAAATACAAAAGAATCAAAACTATAACATTACACTATAATTTGACAGTTAATTTTGTAACCTCAAACAAATGTAAACAATATTACAAAACAAATTAATATTACATAAATTCAAATGATTTCCAAAAGATCACATTTATTCAATATTGAGATAAATGTTACGTACCAATAATCTATTCGACCGTAAACATCTTTCAAATCGGACAGCAACTTATCTGCTCTAAACTCGACCCTACATTATTGTAAAACTTTAAATATTTATTTTCTCGTGCCGCTTTTATACTTTTTTGCATTGCAAAAATAAGTGTCCCTCACAGAAAAAATATTGAAATATACACATAAAAATGTAAACATAACAACAATAAAACAAAGACAATGTCTAGGTGACGTGACAGCTGAAGTCAGTTTGACCACAGATAGGAATACAATATTTGAGTTTGGCAGTAATTTAGTGTGACCAAGTTATGCGAGAGCAGTAGTTCACAAAACATTCTTTTCACGACTTTCTTGCCAAACTATACATGTGATATTACTGCACCTGTGTAGCCGGCTTCTAGATCCCAGGGATAGCCTTTACTCCTCGGTGAGTATTACAGTAAATCTGTCCAGTGTTCTATATCAGACGCTTATTACGATTTTGGCATAGAGGTCGACAGTCGCGAAAGGTCTAAGTCTAAACACATAATACTTTATAACTAGCCGGTGTATCACACCAGACTCAGCCAGCCGACTCACTGCTGGTGACCCACTACATGGTAAAGTGCAGATTATCATGCGTGGGTGACCCAGATTACTAGCATAAGCTGTCAACTAAAAAATTTATGAATTTAAGTAAGTAAAACACTTTTAATCCTTCTTTTTCGACTTTCCACTTCCTAAGATCCAAATCGATCCAAATCCACTTTTTTAAAACACATGGCACAACATTAAAAAATATTCATAGAGAGAAAAAAAGTAAAACAGAGAAATAAACGAAAATGATGCGCATGCCGACGCTTGATACTGTCCGCGCCCTATCTATTAACACATGTAGTAACAATTAACATCATTATTGTTATTGACGACCTGGTGTTTCAGTTGGTTAACATGCCAGTCTGCCACGCAGGGGTCCCGGGTTCGATTCTCGGCAGAAATTTAAATGATGAACTTTAATTTCTGTTACGGGTTTGGGTGTTATATGTATAATAAGTATGTATTTAAAAGTATACGTAGTTTATCCGCTATCTACCACCATTAACACAAGCTTTACTTACTTTGGGGCTAGATGGCACGGTGTGAATTGTCCAAGCATACCTATTTATATTTATATCATGATCCCTTGCAGTCAATTTCGTTTTCTACCAGGGTCCTTTCCTACTATTCCTCCGTCATTTTTTTTTTATGTCATATGGTAGGCAAACAGGCAAGCGGGCCACCTGAAGGAAAGTGGTCACCACTGCCTAAAGACATTAGCAACACCAACAGTATCGCCAATGCGTTGCCTACCTCTATAACACGTTGCTCTGGCAGCAAAAAGGCAAATGCCACGGTTCCCCAAATCCCCACCCCATGGAGCACTGGAAGCCTTACTCACCGGCAAAAACACAATATTATTTAAAATAGTATTATTTAGCTGCGATATTCTGTAAGGTGGAGGTACTTCCCCAGTCGGGCGGCTCCAATTCGAACGAGATACCCCGCTATGCCCTACCTCTCTTAAATTGGCAATTTCACAAAATATAAACAACTTCTACCGACTACGATATTTGTGAAAGCCTTCCGCACCGATCATAGCACGGTTTCCAATTGGTTGCGCACCGTATTTTTCTTTTTTAATGTACTTTATCTATGTATTATAGATCCACCCTCCACTAGCCTGCCTTGCGAGTACGATCAACGCAACAACCAATGAGGCGCATAATAAAATAATTATGGCGTTAATGCCCCGGTTCGGCTCTCGCGCACGAGGGCCCGGGGTCCGCCTTGACCGTGATCCAGGATTTGGCAGATAAGATATTTACAATGGAGCGACTGCCATCTAACCTCCGTGACTCTGGCACCATGGGAACCTGACGAGATTTGTCGATCATGTTTACACTTACCGTAAGAGCATCGGTTAGCATTCAACTAATGTAAATAACTCAGAAAAGAGTCATTGGTACATGGCCGCAGTGGGATTTGAACCCGGTACCTCTCGCTTACGAGTCGAATACTTTAACCACTCGGCCACCGACGCTCCCAATAAAGGCGCCATTATAACACCTAAAAACAACTGTGCCCTAAATTCACCAGAGAGCTGTCATTCGGTTTGCTTTGACAAGGTTCCATCCCATTCTGAATTCAAATGTGTCATATTAAAAATGCACTATACTAACATAATTAGATCTCCAAACAGTGTAACACCTAGATAATAGGGCGTAATAGTCGCTACGTTCCGCTTTAAGGTAGCAGGAACAATAGAATTAAATATTGACGCTGCTAACAGCTTAACACCGTGCGGAATAAAGTACCATTACACGCCGCTATATCCACCTACTACAGTAACCCGCAACTTTGTTTCCTGACAATTTCTATAAACGAAACTAATGTCGTTGCAGAATATTCTTTATAACTATTTCATCATACAAGTTGGTAAGGAGTCCTTTTAGTTTTTACTAAGGACAATAAACTACTATTTTAGTTTTGAGTAGAAATAACTTTTTTACCGATCACGATTTAATACAGACTAGCATAATGTTTTAAATAAAGTATGTATGTATGTAATATCTTTATAACATTACAGAAAATAAAAATACAGTATTATTCAGGTGCGTGCGATAATATTTCGTCGCCGTTGTACGCTTCATTGTTAAGAGACGACTGGAGGGAGAATAGAGATCTGCGAGTCTAACCAGAGGCCTAATTTTTTAATGAGGAGTTTTCCAGTAGGTATTGATAGTTTGTTTCAAAAAGCATCAATAGATGGCGCTCCTACAATTTTGGTAACCTTTAAATCTGTATGATGGTGGCAGTGATTTCATGCAGCCAAGTAATACTAAACTTGAAAATAAAGTGTTTATTAATAGAAACATAACTGTTAAAGGTTGAACGAAGTGTAAAAATAAATATTTATAGAAGTTGGTACTATGTTCCATTATTATTACAACCTCTAAAATTGTTGAAAACTATTGACAAATATAATATTATCCAATACAACGTACCCAGGGTTTATATTCTGTTTGCTAAGAACCTATTTCAAGCGATTATCAATTACCAAAATTGTCGGGGCGCCATCTAGTGAGTGGTTAGGAATGCCTTAAATACCTATTGGAAAACTCCTCATTGCTCACATCCACGCGAGAGCTCGTGTGCCCTACCTGTCTCTTTCACACTCATGGTGAGTTTCTTGAGATGGAAAAGACAGACGTTAGAAGCCAAGCGCTCGCGTGGATGCGAGCGAATTCAAAATAGGGCCCCCTGGTCGAAAGGAAATAAAAGAGTGTGTTACGGTTAGTGTAGTGTGCCGTGCTTGACAGTTCCAGTAGTAGCAGACAACTTGTTAAAAAGAGGGTAGATCGTTTTTTACAATATTTTTTTATATTTGTCCTCCAAGCACATATAAATAACCAAGATCATCAGCATATTAATTGATCACACACATTCGATTTCGGAAAATGTTCAAGATATTGTTTACCCTAATATTAAGACTTAGGAACATTAAAACTTTTACATAGATAGATAATATGAAATCGCATTAAAATCATACACATAAATATTACTAAAATAGCACGCTATACTTAGGTACATGACTTTTAAAGATCCACGATGGTATCATAAATATTTTAAATAAAGGCTGAACTTAGCCTCTGGACAAATAATGAAACCTTGACTAAGACTGCTACTTACCAGCATCATAAAACATGTCTGTCTTTAATTAGATAAAAAAACATAAAACTATTTTTTCTAACAAATTAAATAGTAACTTAATCGGCAACAATTACAACATATGTAATACAATAACATACAATACTGTATCACGTTGTGTGTTGCGTAAGCCTCAGGGGTATGTGGGAAATAGGTGCCTGAACCTGTCCTGCCGGTATCAGGAAAGAGGCCCCGTGGGCGCTACAAGAAGCGATGGATTGACATCGCTGAGTCGGATGCGAAAGCTAACGGCTTACGACACGAAAATGCCGAGGACCGGGCGAAGTGGAGAATAACTTGTAGGAAAGCGGACCCAGGCAGAGGCCGGGACAAGCGCTGGGGCGATGATAACTGTATCACGAACGCGTAAATCAATTGATATTAATTATTGACATTCATGACATGACGCATGGGAAGCGAGTGACGTTATGTCATACTTCAAATTATTGTCAAATTACAATACATTTTTTTTAATTTAAGCTGTCATCTGGCGCGGAGTTCTGCAATTTTATGGTAGTTCCTAGACCATACAACAACATACAGGATGCTCCTGAGTGTTAAATTTAAAATCGTTGATTTTTCGGAAAATACTTGACCAATTGTTAGAATACTTTGCAGTTTTGTTTTAAATACCCTACTCAAGTAGTAGTATTCGACTTTATCCAGAGCGTAAGGATACCCTATATACTAAAATTAGAAATTTAGAACAACATAGGTAGGTAATTATTTATACCTAGTAAATTTTAATACATATTTTAAGGCAAATAAATTAATTATCTATTTTTCAGTCAGGTAATTATAATGCTGCACAATGTCATAATACTTGCTGACTAATTTAGTTATTTTTGCCGACCACTAGTAACAGCTCAATGAGTGCATCGGAGAACGCCGAAAGCAGCCGTGCGCTTTAAGTTGTATAGAGTTTTTGATATATTTGTGTTTATATATTTTATTGTTACTTATATTTATATGTACCTACAACTTAAGAAGTTATAAATTTGGACATCACTTAAATTTTTTTGTGTCTTTCTTTACCATCGATTAGTATTGTATTGAGTACCTAGTTTGTCAGAATATAGCTCGAACACTCCATCAAAGACACATTCAACTTGGATTTTTTTTTATTTTATTAAGCTTACTATTAGCCATTTGGCACAGACACTGCATAGGTAGGTATACTGGTGTCGATTACTGAATGATTTATGAAAAGTACTCTGTTGTTCTTTCTTACGTTTTTCTTTAAAGATTTTTATTTTACTTTACTTAGAAGTATTTTACTGAACTGCTTTTCATTTACAGTAATTCTGCATAATATTCACCATTGTATATCCTCAAAATGTTTATTTTCTTTTCAATCCCTCATAGTAATTTGCTGGCGCCATGTTCGGAGGTAATACCTTTGGTGACTTCGATGTAACGGAAAACTGAGCATTCATGAGATTGTCGTTCTCCAACCCACTTCGCTCAGCGTTTTGACCTGATAATCGCTTAGACATTACAAAGTCCCGCTCGCGGTCTAGCATCCAAGGAACAGGCGCCCCAGGTCCTCTGAAGTTAATCAGGAAAGCCTCGAAAAGAATGTCCTTCACTTCAAAAGGCCCTCGTCCTAGCACACCCAACAGGTGCGCGCAAGGATCCTTCTGGTCGCAGTACATGTAGATCAAGTAGGGATCTTCAATTTTCATACGCAACAGTCTCAGGGGCATTGTTATGTTCATACCTGGAAACAATTGGTCGGAACTTGTCATTCTCTAGCAATCTAAATAAGTTCTCAAATGAAAAAATATTGTTTCATAACAAGTTTTTATGGCGCGGTAAAGCACCTACTCATCAAGACTATTCTAAAGAGCCCCAACACGATGATTATCTTATTGCGTTCATTAGTTCCTATGACCACCTTCCGACTCCATCATCAGATCATCTCCATGGTACTACATTAATGTATTGTCATCCAAGTTACATCGGTATAGCAAAATTCAGCTTAATCGGATATCAGCACATTTTCGAAAAATTGTTTAAAAATGACGGACAACTTACATACATAGGTACATATGAACATTGCAAAAAGCTACCTAAGCTGGTAAAAACTATCAAATTGTCGCTCGATTAATTTAAGCTAGTGTAAATTTTGCGTATACGCCCGAAATTTCGCGTAATATCTGATTCTGAATAAGTCTTTAATCTTAAAATAAAAACAAAAATTTAATTTAAAAAGAAATTAAGGTCGGTTGAATAACATAGGACTTTTAAAGGGCGTATCTGCTTACAGTGTTCTAAGATGCGCACACCGCGATCGTGTAAACCAATGACAACTCCTTGTTTATAAGTTTGGATGTTGTCTCTGAAACTAACTTTTTATACTAAAGCGTACGACCCTCCCTGATGGTAAGCAGTTTCCTATGGACGTTTGCAATACCAAAGGCGTCCCAACTAAATGAATTCCAAAAATTATTTTATTAACAGGAAGCTAATGCGCATGCGAGCAGTTTAAAAAAAATAGAGCCCCCGGTCGTGAGTGAAAAATGCTGGGGACGGCTAGTGTAGTCAACACTTACTGTATACTCCTTCTGGTAAGTTAGTTTTCTGTATGCCATAGAACAGTCCAGTGTAATCTTTGGCCACGAGAAGCATTTCCAACGCGATCGACTGCAGTAACAGCTTAGGCATATCCCAGTTTATAGTCTTCGGTAATAACGGTTCATACTTCTGTCTGTACTCACGTACGAACTGGAAATGCATGTGGTAACTATCTTTACTAATATTGTAACAAGACTTTACTTTGTAATAAAAGAGATTGGAAAGTTAGCTCCTTCACGGCTGTGGCTTATTTTTCTGCTTTGTGTTTGTAATGAATAAACTCTAAAACTGCTGCACCGATTTACAAAATTGTTTCATGTATAGGATGCTACATTATCACTAACATATGCAACTTTTCAGCCCAGGAAAACAATTGTGTCTATGGGAAAATTGATTGTTTACAGAGATCTGAATTGTGCGCGGGTGAAAGCCGCTAAGTGATGTGATATGATGACCAAACCCAAAAGATTTAAAAGTAGCAACTAGACTGGCAATAATTTTTTTGCTCTATGACAAACCCTACCATATCGAATGACAATCCTTTATTCGGCACCACATAACGTCTTTAACGTAAAGTGAGTACAATACATTATATTACAATAGGTGGGCTTATTCAACAGAAAAAAAAATTATACTATAAATTATGTACCTAAAACAAACAATGATGTAACGGAGTTCGAAATGGACCAATCTCAGCATAATACTGTGAGTGTCCTGATTTTCAGAAAAGCCCATGCATCACTTGATACCCGAACGATATAGTTCTATAGGTTTTAAGACTTTCGTGGTTATTCACTACACTTTCACTACACAAATTGTCGGGGTTGTGTAACGTAAACGTAACACTGTCCCACGTACAGTGCCAGGTTCAGTTAATAAAGAAGACACAAAGATTCAGGTTAATGGGTTCTATTTCTTTCAGTCCGGAAACTAGCACAGTGAATTTAAAAAATAGTCTAAATAAAGCACAAAAGTTTCCAAAAAGAGTCTACTCCACATAACCTTAGTTCAGGCAGGATCACTGAATTCACTTGGATTTCGTTAAATCAAACCTTGGGTTATAATACCTTCTAGTTCGAAGGCTGGGATAACTCTGCCCACTCCTCAGCTGTACTCTTTAACAAAGGCTCGGGTCTTCACTTAAACACGTTCGAGAACGATTTAGCACAAAAGGAGATAAAGTCTTGATGGCCAGTACTCATAGTCAACCTAGCTTCTGCTGAGCAATCATTCTGGTTATTTTTAAATAATATTTATTTTGTCAATTAGCATGAAAAATCCTTCATATCTTTCCACTTCCAAACTTCAGACTTCCAGACCTCAGTCTGCCTTTATTTCTCTCTAGCCGTCAATCAATTTCAAATTCATCACAGCCAGTCTTTGTTGTGGGCAGCAAATAGAAATAAAATCTTCGCCATCATGGCATCGATCTATGGTTTGTCACTGCTTGACAACTTCACAACAACTTAAAAACACTATTTATGCCAAAATGTTATTAAAAATCATACAGAAAAGACGTATTCAAGGCCAAAAGGGAATAAATTAACAAAACAAGAAGGTACGTCAAGAAATATATAATTCGTTGACCATTTAGGAGTAATGGTCGCTTCGAAACAAACATAGTTTCCTCTCTTTTTCAGAACATAATGTAATGAATTGGAGAGTCATTAAAGCCTGAAGGGCCAAACCCAAGGAACTAAAACTGAAAATTACATTAACATTAAAAATAAATGCTTCAAGAACCTAAACAGTTGTTTGAAAAGAAATCCAAATAACTGTAAGTACACATATCAGGGCAAGACCCTACAGTTGTTACCACGGTTAGTATTGTTTTTACCTTGATATTTTGACGCAGTCGCATGCGTCATGGTCACGAGTTGACTCTCCTAACTAAATACTAACCGTGGTAACAAACCCGATAAAATGTGTAGTGAAAGATATAGTTCTACATGTTCACATACCTTTGCTGTCGGTGTAGAGAACTTGTGTCTAAAAGAGCTGAAGCACGTATCGGTCCACACGTAAATGGGTACCCAATATATATTCACTATGTCATCGGGATGGAAGTGAGCGCCTATCGCGAACTCCTCGCACGATGTCCAGTTCGGTTGCATTTCAACCGATTGGTCTTCGGGGAAAGCGAAACTGTCTGGTGCGATGTGCTTGGGTTTAAGGCCTGGTGGTGGAGTGACGTCCACCACTTGATAGTTTCTTCGCGCGTTCCTTATTGGGCCGAACCTCAGATTCATCTCTAAGCGCTCAGGCAAATCTATGTACAGGGCACGCTCACCTTGAAAATGTAATTATTATGTGAAAAAGTAGCATAATATGTCTATGTAGGGAATAACCCAGGTTGTCCTCCAGTTATCTTAGGACCAGCTGCACAGGTGCAGGGGGTTAGTCTTGCAAATATAACATAAAAAGTTTATTGAGCATTAACAACCTTGACGTGAGGGATACCGAAGATTTAAGATTGAAAAGGCTCGCCTGCGCTGGTTTGGTCGCAGGTTTGAGCATGGTCCAGTCTACAGTTGCCTAAATCTGCCGATATAAGAAAAGAGATTTTGAAGACCGCCTAAGAAGGGATGGATTGACAACGCTAAGTCGGATACCAGAGCCAATAGCTTACGACGCGAGGACGCCGATAACCTGGAGAAGTGAGATGAAAGAGCATGAGTGCGGATCCTGACAGCATGACGCTAAAGAAAAAGACCAGCGTATTATATTAGGGAAGTGAAATGAACGGGCTTAAGACATACATATCCACAAATCTAAAAAGTGGACGGAGCATTAATATTACTATTTTAATTAGACTTTAGACACTAATGGAAATAAGAGTAAATTTTAAAAGCAAATGTATGTAATAAGATACAAATCGCTTACTAATCGCACAGTAGACGCATACGCGTCGTGCCCGCATAGTTACCGCGTAGCAACCGGACAGAAAACGTACAATCTACCCTATCACGACGCGGTGGCGACGCGAGTGCGGCACGATGATGCGGGTGTGACACGATTACTGTGAGACTATGAGGTGATTATGCGAGCGCTGCGCGTTTTTCTACATCTAATAAAATAAGCTTTCTATGTATAAAATCCAAAATTGCATCGACCTATGGGACAAATTGCGCAAAAAACCGTGTACCAACGTCTGTATCGGCTCTAATAGCAGTAACTTATGTACAAAGAAAACCAAAAAATACAATTTAGTTATTTTTTTGACTGCTTAAAATCAGTGACAATTGATGGGAAGACAGACAACCTATTTGATGGGAAGCGATAATTGCTAATCAGTGGTATAAAACAGTAACAGTAAGACAAGTAAGAATGCTAAATAGTGGTATAAAAAATGTCCCGGTTGTGCTCTCACGCACGAGGGCCTGGGGTCCGCCTTGACCATGATCCAGTATTCGACAGATCAGATTATTACAGTGGAGCCACTGCCATCTGACCGCCGTGAACCTGCTACTAGGGGAATCTGATCAGATTAGATCATGGCTACACATTCAGTCGCCTAAATATGCAGATTACATTTCACAATGTTACCATGCTACCCTCACCGTAAGAGCATCGGTTGGCATTTAACTAATGTACATAACTCAGAAATGAGTCATTGATACATAGCCGTAGTGGGATTCGAACCTTATACCTCTTGCGTACGAGTTGGATACCTTACCACTCGACCACCGACGCTCCTATAGTATAAAAATAACTTGCTAGAAAATAATGTAAAATAAATGAAATAAATTGATAAATCACTTCACCTTCTTGGTTATTTGGAGACATTCTTGTGTCTCGAACGAGCCTTCGTGGCTTGTTCTTTGGCTGTTTCTTATACTCGTAACTGAAGATTTCTTTGAATGGATTTGGATTTTTGTAATTCAAGTCCTCTTTGAATGGATTTGGGTTTCTTTTATTAAATTCCCCTTGGATTTTTTTCATTGAAGCCCTCTGCGGTATCTCTTTCAGGTCATCCAATGGGTCCGTATGACCTTGACCTGCAGGGGAATAGCCGTCCCGATACACGTTCCCGAATAACGCTCCAGGTTGCCCCTGGAATTCTGGATACACATCGACGTCCCCGTTTGCCTCTTCATGCAACGCCTCAGCGCAAATAACCAACAACACAAAAGACGATAGTTCCATTTTCACTGTTACAGTTCGAGTGATGCTCCTTTTACTTCGCTTTAATAATCTTGTATACAGTGGTGTACAGACGTCCTCAACATTTCGAGACTTAGCTTCCCAAACCCAACTTTAAATTTTGACACGGGATCGTTCAAGAGGTATATCAGAGGTCGCTTCAGATTCGGGCAACGCATTGGTAACTCCCCTGGTGTGACTACTTTCCATCAGGTTGCCCGCTTGTCTGTTTATTTGCCGTAACATAACATAAATTTAAAAAATAACTCGGTCTGCCTAATATTTTTATCGTCCATGACTGAATAGCATGTAGACATCCACCCGCATAGAAAATCACAGCTATTTCTGCCGCCAAGCAACAATGCTCGCATTGTTGTCTTCCGGTTTGAAGGATAAGGTAGCCAGCGCATGAGGCATTTCATCTTAGTCCTATAGTTTAGTTCTAAAGACTATTTAGTTTTTATCCCGAATATATATCGAATGTTACATTAATAAAGCATTCAAAAGCATTTTTAACTCAATCGGATGTCAGAACATGGATCTAATTCAGCCTGCAAGATTTGACAAAACATACACTGCAAACATTAAAAGCATGTTAAAAACTGCTGAATTGGTCTTGGCCCCATTTTTTATTTAATTTAGACGATGTGACATTTTTAATTTAAAAAATCGAGTACCTTTTTTTCAACATATTCTGAATACTTTAATTTCTAGACTTCTCCATGTGTTCTATTCTACTAAATATCGCATAGGTATCAACTAGGAAACAAATGTTGAGAACCTCAGAAGAACAGTTGTCATGCCATACCTATTTTAAGTCAACATCCAACTTTGTCGTGTATTCAAAGCAAAAGTGAAATAAAATTACTGACAATTTGGTGTCAATTTACTTCAACACGATTGTACTTTTGTCTACTCACGAACGTCTATGTACGACCGCATTTAGTGGAACAGCACTGTAGTTGACCGTCGCGACAAAATAGGTATACAAATTATACAGGTTGATACTTATAACGTTAACTGAATCACCTTTTTTCGTAATAAAGCTAGCAAGTGTTCGATGATAATTAAAAGTTTGAAGTATAAGGATACTTTTTGTTTAATTAAACCATTAACTTATATAATAAGACCACGCTAAGTCCGAATCGCAATTTAAAAAATCTCTGTATGGCAACTTATTACATGTTTTTTAGTCGTCATAAAACGTCATTCATAAAAGTCATAACAAACAAATTGATTTCTGTAGGACTGTTTATTTTCGTAAGTTAAGAAAAATATTATTAAATAATGGGCAAAACTATTATTAAGGAAGTGCGGAAGATCATTTTCACCATGATTAATAATTTAAACAAAAAATTCAAGCTAATGGTGACCAAATAACTGAATGTTTACAAGAAGGACTGAAAACGACTGACAAGGACAGATTATCCCCAGATTATTGCCATATCAACGCTTTATAATTTGTACTACTGTCAGTTGATTCGGACTTACCGTGGTACTATTATGAAACAACTGTTATTCATGAATACCAGAATAATAGGAAACAGATACAACGTTGCACTTGCTTTTATAGACGTAAACCTTAGTGTTGACATTTTGAGCACATCCGAATAGAATAATGCGTAATATTTTCTACGGTGAAGGAATATGCTTTACAAATGGCAACACCATTCACAATTGTCAAGTTTGACAGTTTATTGTTTACTTTGTACAGTTTGTGTTTAGTGTCAATCAGGTTGATTCATGATTAATTTAAATACAACAGTAAACTAAACGTTCTCTTTGCTGTAGGCCTGCTGGAAGAAATTTCTTTTTAGAAATAAGTAGTGCCTTTTGTGTCATGTATATATTTGCCATATCTTTGTTACCATTTTTGTGTGCAATAAACTATTAAATAAATAAATAAATAAACTAATTGCAAATATCGGATTAGATGATAAAATATTACATTTCTTTATAGAATATCAGTGAAGTTGTTATGATTAGTCTCATTTTCATAAACTAACACAAGGTTAACTAATGCCCCATTTTGTAGTCTCATGGACTAAGACCGCTACGACGCTAAGACCACCCCTCAAACAGCCTCAATCTTCCGAAAGTACAGCGGAGGAGATTTCCAGTTCATCCACAAAGCCTCACAGATCTAGCGGTACCATTCCATTGCGTCAAGTTTTCAGAAGTTTTACAGCTATGAGACTAGTAGACATACGAAGGTGGTTGCAATCTACGGCAAGCCAGATAGTAGCCAGACCCTTAAGGCGATGAATACAGTTATCGTACTTAAATTTGAAACCAGGGTAAACTGTCCACTGGGGACGTCTTCGTTCAAACCAGCCAGCGTGTTAGTCATAGGCTCATGGTTGTGAGTGGATGTAAATCATATTTAAAGCAATCGTAAGAGTCGTGTATGGCTTATGTTATGCTTATGTATGGAGTTATGTTAGGCACTTATAGTTGGCTTCGCGAGGAGCAGTTACTTCTACGTAGTCCATATATAAGAAAACTATTGGTCTAAGTGGTAGTCACCAAGCCTACTATAGGTCTTACAAGAAAGAGTACGCCTTTTCCTGGGCTATAAGCGCATACTAACCCGTTTTAGGCTTTATAAAATAGTGGTTCCAGGATGATTATAAAACCACTTTTTGCTGCTTGAGCATATACTTACTATAGTAGAATCTGTACTCCTTGAAGGTCAGAGCGACCAGGCTGCTTTTAAACAGGCATTCTCTATCCGTCTTCTCAGGGTGAGCTGGCGGTCAAATGTCAATGGCGGTAAAGTAAAACATACAGCAGCCCAAGTAGTATCTTTGAGAGAAGTACTCGTATTCTCCAGCACACACCGCGCTGGTACAACAGTCCGTCTTTTAATATTGCCGTTACCATATTCCCACAGAAGACCCGAAGACTTGTCACTGGTGTACTCGTAAGTTCCCAGCAGCGTGGCTCTACTTCAAAATTTCAAAAATAGGCGTAAGAATTTTTTTTTCCTCGTAGTTATAGAGATACGAGATACGAGATACGAGCATAGAGATACGAGACACAGACCATTCGACGCAAAAAAAATTCACATTCCTAATGAATTTAAATATGTAACTTATTTTCAAAAATAAGCAAGAAGGAACGATGCATCTAACAAGATTTCTCTACTTTTAATGATGAATAAGCTAATGAGGTTTGCCTGGAAAACTTGGTGTTTGTCTATCCTTGCGAAATGCGACGTTATGTAGAGGTAGGGCAAGTTCAAGAGAGGTAGGGCATGGTTGGATAATCCACCCGAATTGGAGCTGCCCGACTGGGGAAGTACCTCCACCTTACAGAATCCAGCAGTCAAACAACACTATTTCGATAATGTTGTGTTTTTGCCGGTGAGTAAGGTTTCCAGTACTCCATGGGGAACCGTGGATTTGGCAGTGGAGGGGCCTAGCTTTCATATTAGCTGTTACGTAGTGAGCGGGGGCGGTGTGTTGGCGCGGAGGTCAGGGAGACCTAGTGAAACGGTTGTCCGCTAACCGCCCGCAGGCTGAACGGGCTCCCGAACCCAGGGAATACATAATCTTCGCCCTGGGAGGCTGAGCTCGCAAAAAGTCCCTGGCGTAATGTCCGCGCCGGAGGAAGAGACTTCGAGTGGACTCGGATGTTACATCAGGGGGGGACTAGGGGCCCTTCCGCCCGCCGCGCCAGCAGACCGCATACTTGCCAGACTACGTGGCAGTTATGACAGCCTCTTTGCCTATTTGCTGCCAGACCAACGTTTACCCTTCAAACCAATGGCCGAAAAGAAAAAAAGTAATACAGTTTTAAAAGCGACAAACCCATCCACTCTGAAGGTGGGCTTTTGCAATATTAGGGGTCTCCAAAGCAATATAAACGCAGTCCATGAACACCTCGAGTCTGCGCAGCCGGCCCTTCTTTTTCTGACGGAGACACAGATATCCTGCCCGGCTGATACATCATATCTAACTTACCGGTACGGGTACAAGGTCGAGCATAATTTTGTGTGTCGTGCCGGGGTGTATATGTTCATTCGGGAGGATATCTGTTGCCACCGTTTACACGGCCTTGAAGATGTGTCGACTATGTGGGTTCGTGTGAATTACGGTGGCCACATCCGTATCTACGCAGCCCTATACAGGTCTCATGGCGGTGACTCGGACACAATGCGACTTTTTGAGCACCTGAAAGTGACGACTGATAAAGTCTGAGCAGTATCCTTCCGCTGAGTTAGTGGTTTTAGGGGTTTTTAATGCCCACCATACGGCTCGGTTCTTGGTCTACTAACTATGCGGGAAGGTCTGCTCACGAATTTGTTCTGGTCAATGGTCTCTCACAATTGGTTCGCTCCCCAACTAGAATCCCAGATGTTGAGGACCATACAAGCTCCTTGCTGGACCTTCTGCTGACTACACGCCCCAGTGGTTACTCGACTCTTGGCTCGTCGGATCACTACCTTGTCTGCACACAAGTGCCTTGTACACTATCCGACTCTTCCGGGCCCACTGGATGACGTCGTGTTTGGCATTGTAAGTCAGCAGACTGGGATGGATTGCGTGAATTTTACGCATCGTACCTGTGGAGGCAGCTCTGCTTTGCATCGGATGATCCTGATACCTGGTCCACCGCAGTCGCCGAGACCATCTTAGCGGGTATGGACTGCTTCATTCCTAACCCGCTAGTGGCTGCTGAGGCGTGGAGACGACTGTGGTTTAATTGGTCATGCAGAGAGGCTCGACGAGCGAATAAATCTGCATACGAAGCTTGGACTACTGCTCGTCTCAATCGGGACCCGAATATTGCTGATGCAAAGCGGAAGTTCAATGCTGCCTCGAGGAACAGCAAGAGAGCGATCGCTAGAGCTAAATTCGCCCTTGTTAGCAAAATTGGCAAGCGACTCCCGACCTACCCCTCTGCCGGGCTTTCTGGTCGCTCGCCAAAGCTGCCGAAGGAAACTTTAGTCAGTCGTCCTTTCCACCACTGCGTAAACCTGACGGTACCCTGGCCCATTGTGCAATAGAGAAAGCCAATTTATTGGGTGCTCTCTTTGCCTCAAACACGACCCTGAATGACGGAGGCGCCGACCCGCCCACCATCCCTTGGCGCGGCAAATTAATGCCGGAAATATAAATCTAGTCCGATTCAACCCCACTAAGATACAAGTATGCGCGTTCTCCGCCAAGAAAACTCCATTCGTTGTAGCTCCTCAGTTCCAGGATGCACCGCTAGCCATCTCTAAGAGCATACATGGGTGTGCTTAACAGATCAAAGCAATTCATCACGCCGGGGCAACGACTTCTCCTTTACAAGGCTCAAGTCAGACCCCATTTGGAGTATTGCTCTCATCTATGGGCGGGAGCACCGGCTTATCAGCTTGGTCCTTGTGACTCGATTCAAAAGCGCGCTGTGAGAATTGTCGATGATACCATGCTCACAAGTGATATTGAGCCGCTGAGCCAGCGGAGGGATTTCGGCTTCCTTTGGTGTTCTACCGCTTGTACAACGGTGTCTGTTCTGAAAAACTGTTTGACATGATGCCTACAGCTACATTCTATCATCGCACCGCTCGCCACCGACAGGGACTTCATCCTCACACCTTGGAGCCCTCCAAATTGATCGCGAACTGTACGGTTCCATAGGACAGGTTGTGGAATGAGCTACCTGGAGAGGTTTTCCCTGGAGAGTACAACATGGAGTTCTTCAAGAAAGGGGTTAAAAGGTTTTTACGAAGTCGGCAACGCATGGGTGATACCCCTGATATTGCTAACGTCCATAGGCTGCGGTGACTGCTCACCATTAAAAAGGCCGTAAGCTTGTTTGCCACCTTAGTGGTATAAAAACATGTATGTATCTATCTGTACTTGTATTTTATTAACCTAGAAACGTGCTATGGTAAACGATTTCTTGAATGGAGACCGCGACTCGGCTAGCTTAGTGAGTCGCTTCCTGCGCCTCACAGCACATACTGTGTGGGTACCATTTATGCTGGCCGCCGCGGCACCGACAGTGGCATCGAGAGCTACTGATTGTTTTAAATGTTTTTATTTAGTAATGTTTTCTTTGACAATTATGTTGTGGCTTTATATTGCTACGGAGTACGAAAGACTTGGTATTGAAACTATTTTAGAGCGTGTCGGGTCCCTATGGAGGCTCGAGCCAGAGTAAAAAGCTGCCTGATGAGTCTCTAAAACGCGTGACCACTATGGCTGAGTTGGACGAATTAATTAGCCGGTTCCCAAAGAATAGCTCGCCTACTGTAAATACTGCAGCGAATGGGGATACTGCCAAGAAATCTTCACCAACTAGCGGGGCGCAGCTGACAACAAAACAGGTCAAGATCGCTGCTGTATCCAAGACAACTGCAAGCGAAGATCGGTCGAAGTCGAATGCAACTCGTTCGCGACGCGTTGTAGCTAAGAAGTAAGCGGGGTTTATCGCTTATTTGCTTATTTTCATAGTTGCTTTCATTTGGCTTTTTCTCGTCCGGATTGTGGGCGCTTTGTAATCGCTACTATATTATTAATTTGCATGTTCCTGTGTGCGTAGACTACCTGCTTCTTTTGCTTTATTTGTTTATAGAAACCGCTTTTTACTTTTATTTCATTGTTTATTCAAGTAACCTCACTTTGTTTACTTTTATTTTTGTTGGTTGAAGTTTTCTTTTTTCTTTTTGTTTATATTTATTGGCCTGGAAACTAAGTCATTCAAGCCAAAATGCCAAATCCTACTATGGTGATGCTACACGCTCGATATTTACCGCGATATGTGTCGTTGATGGGGATTATGGATTTTTTATTTTTTAGAAATGCTGTGATCCGTATCACGATCCGTGAATCCTACACACTTGATAAATATCGCGAAATACCTCTTTTATTATTGTTATGGCTTTGGCATCTAGGGTCATCAACCAATGTTAATAATAATGTTTGCTTTTGTATTTTAAGCTAATAGGTATAGTTCTAAGCTATAAATTTAATTCATATTTTTGCCGGTAGCTGGCGGGCGGTGCAGTTAAGTGAACCAGTAGTTTTAAAAGTAGACTGGATCATTTATTTTATAATAATATTATTTATTTTATTGGTAATTTTAATCATATTTATTTTTAATTTATTTATTGGCCTAATTTAGTTTATTATATTTTTTATGGACGTTAATATTAATGATTCTTACTTTTCAATTAATTCAAGCGATGACTATTTATCTTGTAATGATTCTGGGAGTGATGATGGTCGTACGTTGGGCGAACTTCTGCGTGACGCGTTTCAGTCCTCTTCACGTATGTTGAATATTTGTCACATTAATGCCCAGAGCATTGCGGCGCATCATGCGGATTTACTTGAGACTTTTGCGTCGGATGCGATTCATGCGGTGCTTATTTCTGAGAGTCTCTTGAAGCCGCCTATGTTGTCCTCTACTTACTCTATGCCTGGATACACACTGGTGCGCAACGATCGTTTAGATAAAGGCTGGGGAGGGGTGGCGATATATTTGCGCAGTCACATCCCTTATAAGGTGCTGACCATGTCACAGTCAAGCTATTCATCCTCAGCTGAGTTTATATTTTTGGAGATTACTTGTGCGGGTGTGAGGGCTGTTCTTGGTGTTGTCTATTGTCCTCCTGCTACTGACTACTTTTCAGATTTTGAGCAGGCGCTTGAGTCGCTATCGTCGGAATACTCACACATTATTATTATGGGGGATTTTAATACAGACTTGCTTGCTTCTGCCAGGCAACCGGTACGAGCTCGTAAGCTGAGATCCATCGTGGAATCTTCATGTCTCAATCTTCTTCCGCTCAAACCAACACATCATAATATCGACACTGACGACACCTTAATAGACCTAATCATCACTTCCTCTCCAGATCTTGTAGCTGCACACGGACAGTTCTCTGCTCCCGGTTTTTCGCATCACGATCTCATTTTTGCCTCGTATAAAATTAAAGCTCCTCGACAGAAACCGGAGGCCCTGCTCCTGCGAAATTTTTCCAAGTTGGACATCGATGCTCTTCACAGGGATGCTTCACAAATCGACTTTGCAATGATAGCGGACGCATCATCAGCTGATGAAAAAGTCGATTTACTAAACTCAGCGGTGAATAGAATATTCGATACCCATGCTCCTGTTCGAAGGGTGAGAGTGAAGCGCCCTCCTGCTCCATGGATGACAAAGGAAGTACGCAATGCAATGAGGAGTCGTGATGGAGCATTCAGAAAGTATAAGAGGGACCGTTCGGAGACTAACTGGGGTTACTTTAGGGCAGCTAGGAATCGGTGTAATCAGATGGTACGGGCTGCTAAACGCCGCTATTTTCACAATAATATCTCAAATTTATCTTCGGCCAATCTGTGGAAATTCCTGAAGTCAGTGGGCATAGGTAAGACAGCCGATGACCAATCCTTTTCTTCTGTGTCACTTAGTGAAATCAATGATCATTTCTCTACGGTAGAATCCTTCGATCCATCCCTGAAACTAGCTACTTTGCGGCTGATTTCTGCATTGCCTTCGCCTGATTCTGAACCTTTCACATTTACTTATGTTAGTGAAGACGAGATTAAGAAGAGCATCTTATCCATCAAATCAAACGCTATGGGGTGTGATGAAGTAAGTCGCAGAATGGTTTTATTAATTATTGATGATATTTTACCAGCCATCGCCCATATTGTAAATTTCTGTCTGATAAACGGTCAATTCCCTACTTTATGGCGTAAAGCCTTTGTTCGTCCACTTCCTAAGGTCCCACTTCCTTCCCTTCCCAATCATTTTCGCCCGATCTCTATTCTTCCCTTCTTTTCCAAGATCCTAGAGGCTAGTGCGCACAAGCAGCTTTCGGCGTATGTTCATAAACATAACCTCCTCAGTCCATACCAGTCTGGATTTAGACCTGGGCATAGCACCACAACTGCCTTGCTGAAGGTCACTGATGACGTTAGGAGAGGGATGGAGGGCACTATGGTTACCATCCTTGTACTCATTGACTTCTCGAATGCTTTCAACACGGTGGACCATGATATCCTCCTGGCCATCCTATCCCATCTTCGCATATCGTCTTCGGCTTTGGAGTGGTTTTCGAACTATCTTCGCGGTCGCCAGCAACGTGTCCGGCTAGGGCAGACATGCTCTGACTGGTGCAACCTCACAGCTGGTGTTCCGCAAGGCGGTTTACTTTCTCCGTTAATGTTTGCTATCTTCATAAATTTTATAACCTGTAATATTTCATGCTCGTACCATCTTTACGCCGATGACCTCCAACTTTACGTACAGTGCGACAGGAATGATTTAGCAAGTGCCATAAGTGATCTGAATGTTAATTTGGCCAGAATTTACGACTGGTCACGTAGCTTTGGCATTTCTGTTAATCCTAACAAATGTCAGGCCATTATTTTGGGCAGCTCGCGTATTTTAGCAAAAGTGGATATGGGTACCTTGAATCCCATAATCTATGATGGTATTGCCATTCCTTACGCATCTGACGTCAAGAACTTGGGTCTCCATATGGACCAATCGTTTACCTGGAACGTTCAGGTGGCTGATGTGGGCAGGAAGGTCACGGGCACACTGCGCACCCTGCATCGTTATAAATTTTTCCTACCAATTAAGACTAAAATTCTCCTCATGCAGACTTTAGTCTTACCTATTTTAGACTACGCAGACGTGTGCTACCTTGACCTGAATGAAGCCTACCTCAATAAGCTTGAGCGCCTGCTGAATAACTGCATTCGATTCATCTTCGGCCTGAGGAAGTATGACCACATCTCTGAATACAGAGATAGGCTGGGCTGGTTAACCATCCGCGAGAGAAGGAAGTCACGTATTCTCTCCACACTCTTTTCTATTTTTGATAATCCTTCCTCGCCTGGTTATCTTAGAGACAATGTAGTCTTTTTGCATTCAACGCATGAGCGTGAACTTCGATCTACAAATAACTTGCGACTAGATATTCCCCTCCATCATACGAACTTCTACAGCCATTCTTTCACAGTCCAGGCAGCACGTCTTTGGAATGAGATTCCTGATGATGTGCGTAAAGCACCGAATCGCTTTATTTTTAAAAAACAAATTAAGAAATTTTTTATAGATAAAAGGCCATAAAGTCAATATAAATAGTATAAAGTATCTTTTTTTTTAATATATGTATGTATGTATAGTATTTATTATAATATAATATATGTTTATTCTATCTTGATGTAGTTAGTATTGTATTTAGGTAAGTTACAATCTATCATCACGCTTTATAAAGCACCTACTTACTCACTTTCTGCATTGTCTACTGGTTGACTGGAAGATAAAGCCTTAATGGCTTTAAGTCCGCCAATTGTATTATTGTGCAATAAAGTTTTAAATAAATAAATAAATAATCGGAAAGGGAACAAAGAAACTTACACACATACAGGTTAAACACATAACCCTTCCTTTTGAATTGTTATTGTCTCGTGCTAAAGGCTGCAAAAAGGTTTTGCATAGGTTGATGCTGGATGCGGCAAGCCGGTCTACTATGGTGGTCTACAGAGTTGCAAATAAAAACTAGGGTACATTATGTTATATTCTATTTATTAGTCCTTCAGGAAACACAGGTTGCTGTTGCAGATTCTGGTTTCGCATACAGGCCGGGGCCCCACGGCCTAGATTCAGTTCTTGCGCAAGAGAATCTATCTCGTCCCGCAAAACAACCTCGTCGGGTCTGACAGACAAGGAAGTTACGCCGATGACGCAGTCAGTGAAGGCCAGGAGGTGGTTGTTGCTCAGCATCTTTATTTGGAATATCATCAAGGGCACGCTCTTGGATTTCGGAGTCAAACCTGCAACAATACACGTACTTAATTTTATCTCAGCCATCCGGTTTTTGGGTTGCAAATCTAACAATCTACAGGTTAGTCGGCACTTCGGGTCTATTCCTGCCGCCAAGAGACAATGCTATTTTGCGTTTTTATCGGTTTGAAGGTAATAGCCGTGTGGTATCCGGCAGAGTAGAATAGCACCAACCCCTTACACTCGTGGGTGTTGTACGAGGCGACTAATATTTTCGAGGCAAATAATCTAGAGTCTCCGTAGACTGAAAAATGGGACAAACGTTTTCCATTGTTATATTTATAAAACATCGATCTCCAATCCGCCTGCAAAGCGTAGATATTAGGGCAATAACCTCCCCTTTCGTGGGACAGGCTCTAAGTCCTGCAGTGGACTGTTACGGACTGTCATGATGAAGGATATGGTAGCTAGTGTCATCACAGGCATATTCGCGTAGTCTTCAGAGAGTGACAATACACCCGAGGCCCAAGACTGAGTGCCATTGTATGGTTCTGTAAAAACTTGTAACAATAGAGTTGTAAAAGAAACACAATTGACTGTAATAGTTGCCTTCTAAAATCTAAAGTGTAGGTTTTAGTCCACAATCGAGTTACAGTCAGCCTAGCAAATAGTCCAATGGCAGTTTAATGGAATATCACTGGGAACTTGTCTTAAATTAGTGATAAAATACTAAAAGCTTGTCAAACTAACTATTGTAAGCCATTCGAAAATTAGCAGGCTTGGGGCCCGGAGCGGTAGGTATTGCGTTTTTAATTTTCTATGTAACTGGCTGTAGTTCACATGCCGTACAACGTTTTCTTTGGACTATGACATGGCATCGTTCAAGAGGTTATTAGAGGTCTCTGAGATAGGCAACGCATTGATGCTACCCCTGGTGTTGCTGATGTCCATAGGCGGCGGTGACAACTTTACATCAGGTTGCCACCGCTAGCTTATTTGTCTACCAACAACAACATAAAATATTTCCATCTTACTTCCTCTATTGAGGTTGTAGACGCCGATATATCGACCTTGCGGGCCGTCGTAGTCTGAGAAGAGGAGCATCTCATGGTCAGGGGAGCCCATGGTGACATGAAGAGCCGCGTCGTTCCACTTCGGCTCATGCTCTAGCTTGTCCCGCATGTCCATTTCGAATCGTCGCTCGACCTGTCAACATACGGTTCTAGTATAACGCCCGTGACGTCTTAAAAAAATGGGCCCACAGAATACCAGCGCTGTGAGTCGCTTCTTGCGCCTAACAGCACCTGCTGAGTGGGGATTGTTGCTGGCCGCCCCGGCACCGACAGTGGCATGGGAGGCTGCTCGTTGTTTAAATGTTGTTTTTATTAATGTTTTCGTTATTCCCTATCTATTGGTGTGCCGTGGTGTGCTATGTTTAATAAATATCTTTCTTTCTAGTCATGGCTTACGACGAGGACTTTCTAGGACGAGCACCATCACTTCCTACTAGGTTCTTCCTATTAGGTTATCAAGACTTTGACTTAATGATTGAATTGTAATTGAATCGCAACTGCAGCTCAAACGCAGGTTGACACGTTTTTGGTATTCTGCTACTAATAAAAGACCAATCAAATTCGAATTGCGAGAATTGGTTTGCGATTGTCGTTACAATCGTAGCTCGATTCGTTTGTGTGATAACACGGTATTTTCCTCTTATTCGACAACGGTCTTCATTACGGACTATTTAATTTACGTAAAATAAAAAGCCGGAAAATTAAGTATGTTAAAGAAAATCAATCGTGCAAATATTACGTTCATCAACACCAAGGAGAGCATCGATTGAGAGTCGATTAGATTACAACTCAATTGCGCTTTACTACAAGTTTTTGCAGTTCCCAATTTGTTTCGAGTTGTAATCTACTTGCATTGCAAATCGAACCGCAATCGAATTATGAGATAACTAATAATAGCGGACTTGAAGCCCAGGTCATCTGACAATCCACTCTAATGTAGAAACCGATCCTCCGTCTTGAAGTAAGTACACAAATCAAAATTTTTTTTCATAAAAGCTTTTGTCGCGCGGTATAGTACCTACTCATCAAGACTATTCTAAAGAGCCCAAACACGATGGGATTATCTTATTGCTTTCATTAGTTCCTATTTCCACCTTCCAACTCCATCATTAGACCAGCTACATGGTACCATATTATGGCATTGTCATCCAAGTACATAAGCATACCAAACAGCTCAATCGGATACCAACAAATGGTCGAAAATATTTTCACAAATTTTGACTGATAACTTACATACATACGAACAAGTGCAAGTTAAAAGCTTGTAAAAATAAAATGTCAAAGCCCGAACCGCCGTAGTCGACCTCTTGAATGTGATGTCTATGCATTTCTTTCTCAGGTCCCAGCCCCAGGTGTGGTACACGCGCCACGGTGGCCCCACCAGCTCGTTGATGTCGAGGTACGGGTCCATGCTCAGGACATGGCAAGGCCTGGGGTTGAAAGACGCCCTGTGCAACAAGAAATAAATAAATAAATAAATGACGTTTATTACACATAAACCCATAACAGGATATGTACATTCAATAGTAAAAAAAAAGAAACAGTAACATTATAACCAATATGTATCGCTACCCGTGCCATGGGAAGACGTGCATAGGGGTCACACTCAGCGTATGCCATGGCTGGAGCTATGGCGCTGGTTTTCAGTGCGCCCTACAGTGAAGCACGGACGAAACATGCCATGCAATTTTTTTATAAATATCTAGTAAATATAATAAGTGCGTGACAAGAACGTACAATTATATTTATACCACTAAACCGGCCGATGAAGCAGTAGAGTGGCGACCACGTACCGGAAGACGCAGCGTGGGCCTCCCACAAGGTGGACCGATGACCTGGTAAAGATTGCAGGTACCAGCTGGATGCGGAAAGCACAGGACCGGCCTTTGTGGATATCTTTGGGGGAGACCTATGCCCAGCAGTGGGCGTCTTTCGGCTGATATAATGATGATGATGATAGCACTAAAAGTTTTGTTCATTGCCTCGGGAGGCAGACGGTCCACCTGATGGAAAGTGGCCACCGTCGTCCAGGACATCTGCAACCTAAGGGGAGCGGATACGTTGCCGGCCTTTGAGGTATTTATCAATCAATGAAAACTACATTATACTACACAGTTCACATAAGCAATTCACAGAGATATCGTCATAATATAAATAATAAAAATGAAAAAGAAATTAAATAAGTGATTTCATTATCAATAGCAAATGGTCAAATCCTCGCGCGTGCAGATGGTAGGGCACGCTGGACAATAAAGAAAAAATGGAATATATAGATAGATACACACTTTATTGCTCATACAAAACATAATACAATAGACACAGTTAAAATCAGCGAGACCGGTGAGCAAAGGCAGCCTTATCACTACAAGCGATCTCTTCCAGGCAACATTCACAGTAATAAAGAAAAAAAATCAAACTGGTAGAGTTGAGCACTTGAAAAATATGAGAACTATCAGCCAGACATACATAATTATTTTATTAAATACAAATTGCATACTTGCCTAAGTTCTACTTTCTTTTCTTTATTTAACTCGAGTAGGCCTCTATCGTAAGTATTGTTTCTGGGTCTGAAATAGTTGTTACAGAATGTAAACCGTGCAAGACAGATTAGAGCACAAAGCACGTGTAAATGCTCCATTATGATGTGACTGTGACATCGGTGTTATGCGTATGGCGTTTTAAAGGAAGCAGTGTACGGAAAGTATTGTGTAAAGTTAGTAACAGACAATCCGATTTGGCTGGCGCCGACTACCCGTCACTTGCAGTCGATATTAATCCTTACTTACTTAATTACTGCGCTGGCTCAGCGACCCAAAGTGGATCTTGTCCTCCGAAACCAGAGATCGCCACCTCTCCCTATCCTGGACTATCTCCAGCCAATCAAGGATTCCACGTGCGTGCAGGTCTTTTAGGACTTCATCCCTCCAGCGATATCTGGGTCGCCCGACCGGTCGACGTCCGCTCGGCCGACCCACATATGCTCTCCTTACGGCGCGATCCTCCCCCATCCTCTCCACGTGGCCAAGCCAACGCAGCCTTGCGGCCTTGATCTCTCCCAGAATATTGGGTTCGGAAATTAATCCATAAGCTGTATTAAATAAAGTCGCGTTAGGGTGCGAAGGGTATGGTATGTATGTATGTATGTAAACTCTTTATTGCATAATAATTAAATACAGAAATAATAAATTAGAAATTATACAAAGCAAAGACGGGCAATATAAAGTCGCTTTTGGATAAATTTGAATGCGCGGGCGAGTTGATATTGGTCGGACGTCCGACCACGTCCTGCCCAAAAGCGACTTTGTTTGATGCAATGTAAGGATTAGTATCAACTGCAGATGACCGGTTGGTCGGCTCCCGCCAAATCAGGCCGTCAGTTACTAGTAACTGATATGTGTTTACCAATACAAGCAGGTAAGTACGGAAATTTGATGTTGTAGTCTTTCTTTCCCACGACAGCGGTATCCACAGTGCAACAAACGTATCTGGCCGGGTGACAGCGGCGCTGTTGATTTCATTGACATGACATTTCAAACTGGCGACACTTAGTTCCAGTTTTGGCCACCGGGACAGATGTGTTTGTGCATCCATATATACGTTTCAATAGAAAAAAGCAAAACAATTAAGCGAAACAACGATGATGGTTAATGTGGCGTAAAAAGGAACTAGCATGCCACAATGGAAAACTGTACTGAATTCAAGACAACACACGCTCTCCTCATAATATCACCGTTATCAGGCAAATTAAAAATATATATATTTTTATTGCATTTTGAAAGGCTGAATTAACAAAAGATATCAAACTAAAATAAATATTTATTCAAAAAACACTACAAATGTAACAACAAAATTAGAACCTAGAATTGCATTGCTTAATCGAGAACAACATTCCTCATAAAAATTAAATAATCAAAATAATAATTATATTATTATACCTACTTATTTGATGATATCGGCTCCAGACTGTTCAACTAGTCTTGGGGTCCCGTAGAAGAGCTTGGTCAACCTTGCTAATTATCAGGCTCGCTCGTAGGTATTTATATCTAAACTTAAACACTTAAAATTATTTTATACAAAACATTTTATCACGGTTATGTATCGAAATTCAAACTCCAGCTGGGCACAAACTAACCCTACTTAACAATATTTACAGGCTATTTAATAAAATAAAGACCTATTAACCTAAGAAAACCGCATAGCTACATAATAGTTATTTACCTATAATAAACAAAAACTCCTTACTTAACAAAACAACTAATTTTAAAGCTAAAAATTTGCCCCAGGATTGCAGAAAGTGTCCAAAAGGCTGGCCGCGTTGCCACGTCGGATACCGAGGCTTATACACTGGCCCAAGTAGAGGTTAACCTTTTAGTCATTACTAATGCCGAGGCGCTTCGCTAACTCCTGATATAAGGAATGTGCGCCTGGTCCCCACAGCCCAATGGTTTCCACTAGTGGCACCATAATGGTTTAGTCGCCACCTAGACAAGCATATTGCGCCGTTTGGCAGTTTCTGCGGAGGGGGCACCCGTCTCTGCTTGGCACACGGTGGCTGGAAAATGGGTCGATGCATACTAGGGGACACATTCATGCATAGTATCCCAAAAATCCCAGGGGCCATCCCAGCTTCCAAGAAGTTAGTATCCATATTCCATGAGTGAGTCACCATGCCCATCTTCAACACTTCACGTTAACGTTGAGATTCTCCGATACGTGAACATTCTGCGTTTACTAGCATGACCATCATCACTCCTGGTTGTACAATGTACATATCAGCGGTGCTATTCTAGGCAAGAGTCCTTGCATTCGCAGAAATGCCTACCTACCTAAAAACCTTCAAACTCTGCCTTTGTGGGCTTATACTAGCCACCAATTCCTGAGCAGTTGAAGTATCCTAACGTCTTTTAACGCACGCAGGTTGGCCGTCCCGTATGCGTATTGTACGCGCAAAAGCTACCAGCTCCTTAAAGACAGGAGTGGGCTTCGAACGGGCAGCAAGTGTCGCCACGCCATCCACACAGTCCACAATCAGCAAGTACCGCCCTTTCTGGAACAACTTCATTTGGAACTCCTTTGGGGGGACGTGCACGTTTAGGCTATTTAAGAGCTCTGGGGACAAAAGGAAAATTCAGATTTGAATTTGATAGGCCAGCTACAAATTTTTGAGAGAGACGCAAATCTTGGTCTTAAAGTGGTCGCGAACTGTGCGGTTACAAAGGAACTTTCTCCCACGCACACTAAGGTTGTGGAATGAAGTACCTAGAGAAGTTTTCCCTGGAGAGTGTGTATTTTATTGTGTGCAATAAATTGTTAAATAATAAAAAATGTAAAAATAATAACATGTGGTTGGTGCCCCTGGTTTTGCAAACGTCCATAGGCTGCGGTGACTGCTTACTATCAGGCAGGCTGTAAGCTTGTTTGCAAAATTAGTGGTACTTATAAAAAAAATCTAGCCTTTATCTGCGTAAACAGTAGTGTCCCCGAAGAAGATACCTGGTTTAAAACGCTGTACTTTCATATTGAGGAATCTCATAACGACATCGTTGGCAACAGATCCAGTCTGAACCATTATGTAACAGCGGTAAACAATGAAGATTTTGTTATATGGAATAGACTTGAGGCATACAGCACGTGAAAACGCAGCACAGAGGACGATATTTACTCTTATTCGCTGTCCTAACTGGCAACGGTCGTACGACGGACGTCACCCGACCAATAGGAGACCTTAAAACCGACAGTCGTACGACCATGCCGCCGTTGCTATTTGTTGTACGACGTTGCTATTTAGGACAGCGCCACAGAGCTCTCCTAATAACAGCACAGTATAAAGAATGTGATTATAGTTCTTGGGTTTAAGGTCACTGGGACTAAAGTGAGCGTGAGCGACTCACACGCGACATACCCTAGACCCTGTGCAAAGAGAGCGAGTATAGTTTAAAACAAATATTCTTTACATGGTGCCCCATGGCGACACGGCACGGTATCAAACGAGTATGAAAAGGTGAATAACTCAACTCGGAGGATCAGGGCATAAGAAGTTCAGACGATGATAAAGAAGAAGTACTCACCTTCCTTGTCTACAGATTTGGGAAGGGCTATGAATCGCCCCTCAGGCCCATCGGGGTTCGGGAAGAGAAGCCATCCAACATCACGCTTTGTCTTCTGGTATTTCATCACTAGCTCTGAAGTGCCCCATGGAGGATGCGGCTCCACGTATTGGCCAACGGTGTTCAGGATACGTTGCTCGATCTGTGGGTCAAGGTTTGGGCATTGGGGCGCTTCGCAGTGTTTCCGTGTTGCTATTGATAGAATATCTTACATTATAATGACACTCATACGTTTATAATTCGAGTATAAGCCTACTACTCTTTCTCTCTCTCTGTAGTCGGTCCCTCATGACCGAGGATCGTGGTCTGCTGAGCACATCTTCGAGCTCACGAAATGCCCCCAACCGCTTCTATCAAGCCTATTACTAATCCCTCCAGAATCATTTTCCCACTACTCTGTCCCACTGGTTAAACATTTAGTGGGTTAAACATTGTTTTTATTGCCGACGTCAGCACACTGGTGGATGGTCTACTTGATGGAAAGCCGCTATCATCGTCCATGACATCTGCACCCTGAGATGATCGGATGCTTTACCGGCCTTTGAGGTATCCAACCATAAAGAGGCCATCATTGGCATTAATGTCCTGGTTGTGCTCTCGAGAACGAGGGCCCGGAGTCCGCCTTGACCATGATCCAAGGTTTGGCGATCAGATAATTACAGCAGAGCGACTACCATCTGACCTCCGTGACCCTGCTACCAAGGGAACCTGACCAGATTGGATCATTTTGAAGAACCCCATGTTATAGTGCAAAGGAAAGCCTTCGGGGCTCATTCTACATCTTGCGCGTGCGCAAATAAACTCATCGTCCCAACCAGAGACACACTTAACTCTTTGTAGGTTGAATGTTTTTTGCCTTCACGCAAAAACTATTCAATGGATTTTATTTATATTTGCCAGTGTAGCAATAGCCCAAAAAGCCCATAGATAATCTATCATTCATCCCAAAATTCAATGTAGTACCCACGGGGCCAGATCTGGAACTTTATAACCATATCTTTCACGGCGGGAAAATAGCTAATCAGTTCGAGTATAATTCTCGAACCCTAAAGGCGTCCGCTGCGTTAAACAGGAGCCCGGCACGGGACCCGTTCTAATTCATTACGTTACGGTTTTAGTACATGGCGTGCTAGTTGGAATGCCTGAAAGACCAGCAATGCATCAGTACCCACCCGACTCCCTCACTTACCAATGGCGTGGAATACTTCATTACAAAGTCTATGCATATATTACTGAAATCTGTGTGCCAAGTGTAGTAAATTCTCCAAGGCACTGCGACCACCAAATCGTTCTTGAAGAAGGGCTTGTGGCCTACTCCTCTGCACTGCCTGTCTTGTCGATCACGGAACGAGTCTGGGGTAGCTGTACGATAGAAGTGGGGTTGGGTAGGTACAGTACGCCAGGGGTAGTACGGAGTAGTGCCAGGCTTTCTAGTCACTGAATCTACTAAAACAACACTTCCTAGTATAAATAGCCGAAAAAATATACGTTTGAATTCCAGACTGGCCATCACCGCTTAGAGAATCGCACGCACGAATTTTAAATGCTAGTAGAGACACTCGTAACACCGGCCAGAGTTGCTCTCTGGTGGGATTCGAAGTCTGCGCGTGGATTTTTATGTCTCAGCTATGTATGCGGTGCTTCTATCAATATTATTCAATCTCTCCATTCGGTGTGGATGAAAATAGAGATTATTGTGTCAGCCAATTAATAATACGGATACTTTTCAGCGCTTGTTGATCATATCAAACAGTAATACGTGATATTTTTATTTCCAAGAATTTTCCCGTCGGATAATGCTTCTGTTTTTGTAGAATCGATTGACTATTTTTTATTGGAACGAGGTAAAAAGTTTAATACATAAGTACATACAAACTAAAAAATAATACGAAGCTACTTACAAAACAATTTATGAACACAATCTACACACGTATCTTACAGAAGCACGAATATGAAATTATAAAATTGAACTCTCGTAAAATATTAGTACCATTAAAAGGCCAGCTAGGCGTATTTCGTTAATCATTGTTTTTGCTATGTTGTAGGTCATTGGCAGCTTCGATGCGTACACCGGTGCCGATTCATTTATTTAGTGTTTTCTGGTCAGGGCTGCATTCAGGGTTTCCGGGAGAATAGTTTTTATTAATTTATTTTATTTTATTGTGTTCGGATGTCTCACAGTTTACAACATTAAGATAACTTCTATCAGGCCACTACAGATAAATTCAGATTTCTGCAGCCCAGCAACAATGCCTGCATTGTTGTGTTCCGAGTTGTAGGATAAGGTAGCTAACGAATTTTTGTTACCTGTGACCTAAATGTAGGAATTGTAGAGTTATGGGCGACAGTTACCACTTATCATTAGAAGGGCTGTCTGCTCGTTTGTTACTGAGTAGCATAAAAATAATTCATAATTTGGCTTAAAAGAGGTCTAGTACATTGAAATGTTTAGTGTAGGTAGGTAGTTACACGAAATCTACACTGTGTTAAACTACATTAGGTATATCGTCATTTGAAACAAAGGTATTCACCATAATGTTCTGAACTTGCATGATGCTACTAAAAAATAAGTCAATGTGCTCATCAGCAGGTAAATCATTTATCGCCCTTGCCGATCGCAACATAAAGCTGTTCTTGCGATAACTTATGCGAGTGTATGGAGTAATTATTTACTACGTGTGTGGTGACATGGGACATTAAAAACAAATTAGACAGAAGTAGCGCTTCTACCTGTTACTTCTTAATTTAATTTGTTGTTGCGGGTTATAAGACAGTATTAGCTTGACCTCGGGCGCGTCTGCGTGTCAAAACGCAGGGCCTGTGTGTAGTGCAGTAGTGGGAATGAGTGGTGGGGTAAAGAATTGTACTGACAAACTGACAATTAAATTAAAACTTTTATGTAATATAATAACTGACTATGCGTTATTAATCAAAAGTCCATTTTTTTATTGTCATTTTACTGACTCTTACTATAAAACGGTAAATAAGCCGAGGAATTCGTAGACGAATTTCACTCACATCCAAATTTCACTGTGCCAGAAACTTCGAAATTCAACGCTTACAGACCCGAATTTCGACACCTGAAAATCGACAAACATAATCTCACCATAAATTATTATTCCGCGTCACGTCCTGAGTGCGGCCCTGCGCCGCCGCTGCTACAGGCATGCTGTGGGCGTACTCGGCGCGCCACCGATGCGTATCTCCTGAATAGGTGGAATTGGTGGGCGGAATAATATTACCGGTCGTTTCGCGAGCGACAGCCTGCGCCCGCGCCGCCCAGCCACCGCGCTCCATTATATTAATAAATTATTATAAAATTAAAAATGTAACTATAAATTTTATGGTGCAAGAGGTTTGGGACAAGAGGAATTTGTAGATTTGTAGGCGTTCATGTGTGAAAGGTGGAATGTGGAAGAAGCGGGACTTCTTTAGGGCCGTAGCAAGTGGAACGACATTTCTGAATTTGCAGCATTATACAGATCCCGACATGTTGATTGCATAGTAGGCAATTTACTTAAAAAAATTACATGGGGTCCTCCCACCACTACGTCACTAAATGCTCAAGAAGTTTGCCTGCAACTATAGTACTGACAACGCTAGTATGGCAAATTCCAAGCGAGAAGGCGGGGCTGGGGCAAGATAGGTAAGGTAGCAATAAATTGCAGTCAGCACCTGTCGAAGCTACCTACTCATTATCATTAACTAGGATTTCCCTGAGAATAGGGGACTAGTTGGACCGTTACTTCGTGAATGTAAGACATGCAAACAAATCGGCGTACTTTTAACTACAAGAGTAGGCGACATGTCAGAGTCGGTCAGCGCGATACCATCAGCCTTAAGGAGCAGCCAGAGGCTGCCTGTCGTTGGCAAGAATGCTGGCTGACAGAACGTCTAAGGCGCTGCCCTAATTGACAACGGTCGTGCGACGGGCGGTTATGAGGTTTCTTATTGGTCGGGCGGCGCCCGTCGTACGACCATGGTCGCACGACCGTTACCCATTAGGACAGCGCCTAATACATTATATCACGCTGAACAGGAATGGGCGAAGCGAGGCACCTAGTGTACCCTAACGGTACTATGGAACGGGTTGTCACTGACAGCACTATAGAATTAGAATCGCGGTACATGTGCCGGATAATGAAAAATCGGGCTCAGATACCGCCTTGGACTACAACGCCAACCAAATTACCTCACGTGTAACACAGTCAATGGGCTTCTGTCCAGAAACAGGAAATGGGTTCTCAGGGCAAGTACGGGGTCAATGGTCGCGCACTCTGGCTTAAACCTATATTGACTCTGAAACTGAACACACCTGTGACCAGATTGTTCCACTCGCTATGGTCCTGTAAAACTAGGCTGCGTAGGCTGCACACATCAGCAGCCCATGACGTCCACTTCTGGATTGAACCACCTACACATCAGTGGAGTTACTCTTATCGTCACGCTAGACAGGCGGGTTAGACATCGCAACTTTGAAAATACCAAACTGAAAATTATAGTGACCATTTTTTTATTTACTATATAGCTGGACTGTCTCTATCTATATGTATGACATTATTCGCCTTATACAACATTTGTCAATAGAAAAAATCGGACACCATATTGTCGCAAAACCCAGAACCTAGAATTACGGCCTAAAGCAGAGTATACGAGTATGTAGAAGTACAAAACTATGTACTTATATACTTATTTTGTTCATTCGCCAAGCACATTCAATGCAAAATAACATAATCTCTAATTAAGAATCGGAACTCAAACATTTCCGCGCAGCTACCCTGAATCGGTCCAGAGCTGCGTTACAAATGAATATACACTACCTCTCCAATACAACTACTTAGCCAGACCGAATGGAATAGCCAGTACAGACAGCGCAATCTACATCGTACCTACTAAAAACTCCTGTAACTGTTATTGTTCGTGGTGTGGTGTGCTAGTAGTAAATGTGTTTTCTTTCTTTCTTTCATTTCTAAAACTACGAAACAACTACGGTTGCCTACGAAATCGGCCCCCATCGTACCCTATCCGTCACACGTACCAGACCAACTCAATGGGAATGAAGTAATGGCTTGGAAGCCTCGTTGTTTTTGACTGGAGTGCAAGTGCGAGTCACGTGGCCCTGATATTGTCGATACCAAGTAATTTCTGCCAAAGGGCGGGACACGTGCGAGCCGATCGATTGCTTGGTACTCGGTTGTAAGGTCTCGTAGCCGTTGTGTTGCCAGGTTTGTTTGTCGTTTGTCAAAACTTTTGTTGCAGGTTTGTGCTCTTTTTTTTTACTTTGATTTAAGATGTTAAGTTTGTAGGCAAGTACACATACGATCTGTTTCAAGCAAGTGTTTCTAGATCCCCCACATCTTGTTCAAACAATCATTATCACCCCCAACCTCAAAATACGATCTCTGACCACATCAATATCAAAGTTGAAACTCCAAAACTCACAAACAAACCAAGTCTCGGCATCATAAGTTAACACTTTATACACCCGAATCTCATTTCCAATACATTCGAGTCAAACCAAACTATTATCCCTTGGTAGTTACCCCGAAACTGATATCACTTTCCCTACTTTTCCTTTCACTCCAAATAAGTTAGGAAAACATTTTCGTAGTTCGCATACCCTCTATAATCCTCTACCTGCAGAGATATACCGTACTTACCCCGAGCAACCACTATCATCCATACCTACAGCTCAGGTCGCGGCGGGAAACACCGCAACCGTGTGGAAGTGTCGCTCGAAAGTGACACCTATCGTCAAGGTAGAAATTCGAATTTGTGTTGGAGCTTTCTGTCGCTTACGGCTCTGAGAGCTGATTTGTTATCTCCCCACCAACCGTCTCTCGCGCCCTGCCTCATGCATTTAAATTGCTTCATTACTGAACTAGACGCGGGGTTTCAGGGTTGTCATTGGGGAAAATGCTGGTGTTTGATGCAAAAGTTTTCTTTAAATAATTGAGGGCGCGGTCACACACTGCGGCACAGATTTGGTAATATTAAAAATTGAACACTGATCTCGGGGTATGGATAGACCTGTTGAATTTTGCAACAAGTAAAATTGCGCGAAGCGAAGAAAATTCCTTCGCAATTTCCTTGGGAAATCGGGAATGTAAGCAAAATAGCTTTCAGTGCGCACATCTAATATAGGTATAATCTACTTATCAATCATCTATCAGATGTTCATCAGGGGACTATTGACGATTGATATGATGATCAATGGCTCCCCAACAAACTTACATAATACACTGCCGTCCATATCGAAATAGAGCAGATAACAACCTAAATTGTTAACCTACCTCTTTCCACGTATCTACCGATTGTACCTCTCTTGAAACATCGTTATCAACATTGACAATACATTAATATTTAATCATACTATACAATCGCTAGAAAACCTTGGAGATAAACGGGGAGGGCCAGCCCTACGTCGAGAGGAGAGCTGGCCGGAGGAAAGCGGCCTATCATTAGTCGCGCAGCGGCGGTAGTCAGACCGCCCGTATTATACCTACATATTGCGTTGTAGGTATATATAAGTGAGGTATACCTACTGTGTACCAGTATACGCTCATTGCTACATAATTATGGGTAATTCTGCCAGATGAGGGAACGGGCTAGCTGACGCTGGAGATTTGATAAGAATATATGCAAGATGAAAAATCAACTAAAGGATTTGAAAAGCTTTCCACTATGATTGCGACTTTTTTATCTTAAAGTACCTCATCATCATCATCATCATCATATCAGCCGGAAAACGCTCACTGCTGGGCATAGGCCTCCCCCATAGATCTCCACAAAGGCGGGTCTTATGCCTTTCTCATCTAGCTGGTAGAAAAAAACTGCTAACTGCTTTTTTTTCTACCTGCTATCTTTACTTTCGGATTAAAGTACCTACTTCCACAGAAAACAATATCTTCTTTAAATATCTTTATAAATGACTTCTGTAGATAGTCCCAATATAATGTCAGCAGAAGATAGCGGCCCGCGATTTTGTCCGTGTAGACTTCGATGGGTATCCTTCCGTATCTATTTCGGAACCAATAACGGCGTTATTTACGGTGAAAAAACAACAATATGAAAATTTGTGTAGCTATGAGAATAATACTTTTCGTAAAATTCGTAAACTTCCTCTCACTCGTCCATAGACCTGTTTCGAGTTATCTATTAATATTTCGATCGAATTGTTGTTGGATTGCAATCGCAGCTTAATGATAGTTTGACACGTTTTTGGTATTCTGCCGTTGAGCGATTGCGATTCGATCGAGAGATAGTAAATATGTGGACTCGAGGCCCTGTTTGCACATAACTATTTGTCAGAAGTAGCATTTACAATGGGCGTTTGCAAACTGACCATCACATCAAAAGCCCATAAAATTTACTGCTGAATATAGCCCATCTCACATCAGTAAATTAGGTATTTCAATCATTTAAAAAACTTGGCATAACTGGGTTGCAGATCGCAGTGTTTGAAAAACTCAACTTACGGCACAATTTCTGGTTTACAGAAGTACTAACTGGGACCAAGCTGCCTATTCCAACGCTATCGCTTATGACTTGCCATAAAAGGCTATGAAGCTATAATGCTATCGCAAATGCTATAGAGAAGCGGTAGAGACCCAGGTCTATGTCTATCATAATATAAGTATTCTTGTACAACACGGTCAACTGAACCTTGGACCTCGACCATACCATTGCTTAGCTGCCATTGAAATGAAATACAAAAGGAATGTTGGTGGCATCATATGCTAACGGGTCAGACTCGAGAGCGAGAGGCACCGATTCAATCTCCAGTTCCGCTATGACTTTTCCTGAGTAATGTACATATGACGAACACCAACCAATGCTCTTTCGGTCAGAGAAGACATCGTGAGGAAAAAGCCACATCATGGCTACTGAATGTGAAACCATGATCCAATCTGGTCCGGTTCCCCACGGAGGTCAGCAATCACTCTACTGTGATTACCTGATCTGTCAAATCCTGGATCATGGTCAAAGCGGACTCCAGACCCTCGCTCGAGAACACCTAACCGCGATGTTGACGCCAAAATTATTATTATTAATTATTACAATACAAATGGCAAAATCTTCCAAGTAACAAATAGGACAAAACTCACGCTGTGTAATACTGAGAATGGTGCTGTTGTTATAACAAAAGTGATAGTAGGGATTAACTTCAGCCCAACTGACTGACAATGGACCTCTCAACTCTCAACAGATCTCACTTTCAGTCATACAAAGTGCTACGTGTGTGGTCGAAACGAAAAACTATAGATTTGAATAAAGATAAACGCTTATGGGTGAGTCCCTTCATAAGTGGATAAAGTCAAAATTGCTTTTTTTGGCTACAAGAGAAAGCCGTCTTTCACTAGCAGATTTAGTGCTGATGATCGTTCTATACGCTATGGTGGCTTTTAAACTAATTTGCATTCAAATCCGTGGAGTGACGCTTCTTGCTAAAGACACGTTTTTAGGTTTACTGTTTACAGTATAGAATGTAGCTAAATTTGTTGCGAACTATAAAGTATTTGTGCTACTTACAAGGCAAAACCATAATTGATTTCGTACCTTCCATCAAAAGGCTAGGCGTTCCCCACGCCTACCTACGTGACACACGTCAACCTACCCACAAATGCTGAATCGAGCCATTATATTTATTTAACCATTATACTGTCAGCTCGTCCACACATCCGCAGCAAAGCCCGCCCCTCCCATTTAACGATAAATTATCAAATTATACATCAACAAAAGTGTATCGGCAGCTGCAGACGTCAACAATTTGCCTATTTGGCCGCCAATCCGCGAATCTGGAGCCACAATAGGATCCTTACGAGATGGCTACACACAGCCAGCATATCAATGACGCTACTCACTGAACATCCGATCACCGAAAGGTGTCACATTACGCCCCGCTTTGTGAGCATCCTAGCCGTGTTTACAAACAAAATAAGGGCTTGTCATAATCTGTTTTCGGATGCGTCCTCTCTATTTTTCGGTCTGGCAACTTTTGGCGGATTGTTTTTTTTCCCTGCGGCTTAGCAAAGGTATGGATTTCGACGCCTCTTTGTTGGTTTATCCACACACAAAGGTGTTTCACGGAAAGGGAAGGTATCGCGATCCAGCGATACGGTGTGAGTTTGGTGGTCCTTTCAAAGTTGACGTTTGAAGTGACACTATTGTACGCTTAGCTACGGGAACCCAGAAATTTTACTTTCCTTTCAACTCACTCGGGGCCTTTGCAGAAACTGTTGACTTTTTACGTAATTTTGTTTTCTTTTCCTAGTTCAAAGGGACCGCAAATGGGTGAGCAAAGAAAGTGAATTTAAATGTCGCGGTTGCTGGAACCACAGCCTCATTTCGATCTGCGGTTGAAGCAACAATGATCGCGAGAACACAGAAACTGACTTAATGCGTCGACCTTGGTTCGCTGTCTTTGAACCCAGACTTAAACTGAGGTGATAAAAAACGCAGTTATTAGAAGAAATCTCTGCAAACTCGTGTTTTATCCTCCAACCGGATAATTAGTCAGGCGTAACATTCAAAAAACAAACAACACATTCTTACAACAATTACATTACAACGCGAAACCTCATGCGTCGAATGCCGAATTTTTGTTGCCAACTTTATATTCTCATCAAAAAGTCCCACAGCACTCCTAATTCTTCCCTAACAAAGTGCTTTTTCCCGTACCGAGACAGCACCTGTCTGCATTAACAAGTTTGTCGTGTTTGATACGGGCGGTGAAGCATGAACGCTTGAGCGGGACACGAGGGGTCTGTCGGTTTATTTTTTCCTTAATCCTAACCAGGATTAGGTCGAGCCGTTTTGAATGGCAGCCGCCGTCAAACGCACGTCGCGAGCCTGAGGTGCAGAGGCGGAGGGCTTTGGCGAAACTACGCCGTGGGTTTTTGTAGGTAGGCTTGTAGAAGGAATTAAGCGTTTACGGCTGGGAATGCAGTTTGTAATGTTGCAGTCGGGAACAGGCGCTGTGCGATGCGAGGACGAATATATGCCTATAGCTAACTAAAAATTTAATAAGTAGATACGTGAGCTCTACATCTAGTAGTATACATGTGTTTTTGTTCTCTTAAACTAGGTAATCGAAATGAAAATACTATTCACGAGGATGGTTTGCCTCATGTATGTCTACAAAATATTAGGAAGTAACATAGACATAGCCACAATTATGGGAAATATGATATAGGTATTTCATGATTATCTATAATTTGTTACCACATGGCCCAGTGTATGAAACTTGTAGGCATGTAATTCATATCTTAAATATTTACTGCGAGAGAGATCACAATAAATAAATAAATAAATATTCGTGGTCAAATTCACACAGCGCAATCTAGCCCCAAACTAAGCAAAGCTATGGGTGCTAGATAACTGATGTACTACTTAAATACTTTTAAATACATACTTATTATACATAGAACACCCAGACCCGTAACAGAAATTAAAATTCATCATTTTAATTTCTACCCGGCCGAGTATCGAACATAGGACCTCTTGCGTGGCAGACCCGGCGGCATGTTGACCATTGAACCACTCAGGTCGTCAAAATAGATAGCACAATAAATTCAACACTATCTTTAACTACTAAAATGTTTTACAAGTATTTGTCAAGCAAATCCAACCTACAACGGTGACGTACGAAAGTAAGTACAATATAAAAGCGCATTATTAAAAATCATAATCCTGTGCAGTTGTTAAATGTTATTTATTTATAGCATTTCAATCTGCATCGCTACTACGCAACGGATTTTAATGCAGTTTTCATCAATAGATAGAGTGACTCAAGAGGAACGTTTATAGGCAAGAAAGAAAGGTAGGCTGTATATGTAAACTAGGCGTAGGGTAGGGGTAAATACAGGACGCCAAGCGAACGAAGTCGCGCCGGGATAGCTAGTTATTTTGTAAAAGAATAATGGAGCTGGTGGTCAAGGATAATTAATTGGAGCCTCTTCTTTCGGCCACTTCAATTTGACTTGAAAGATGCACTAAATACCCTGTGTAGGAGCTGCAAACCAAAAACTTTTATTAGTAAAAGTTTAGACTTACGTCCAGTTTCTGAAACGGTTGTCAATGCTAATCATGGATTAAAACTCTTTCCGTTTCTGTCTACAACTCATCATATATAAGGATGGTGAATTTTAATTGATGGTTAACAATAACCCTGAGCCATAAGCCCATTTGTCATCATATATGTTTTATTGTCTTATTTGGATATTTATATTTTGTAACTTTATAAGATGATAAATAAACTATTATTTATTTATTTTATTTAATATATTAACATATACTTGCTTGCTTGTTATGCTTTTGCATATACCTGCAGAGATAGCAACCACATAACACACAGCATTCACAACTAACACTATGCTAGTCATATCTTATTATCGAATCAATTTTTTCAATTATTTATTATAATATTTTCAATTTCTGTTCAATTATTTTATAAAACAATCGTGGTACTGGAGGTCATGGATGACTTTTTGGCGTCTAAGCTAATAGCCTCATTTTTCGGCCACTTGAATTCGACTTGAGAAACGCACTAAATATCCTGTGTAAAAGCTGCAAAGCAAAATCTGTCTTAAAACGATACTAGACTGATGCTTTCGCATTGTACCTACCGGTATAGCAACCATACAACATACATGCCTACAGCATCAACAACTAACACCAGGCTAGTCATATCTTATTATCGAATCAAGCGACCTTGCCAGCGACGCACGCGCATGGGCATTCGTCACGGGCCCGTTCTCACGAGCTACCCGTCTTGCCGAGGATTATGCCACACATGCTAGGGTTGGTACCGGCTTTTGTGAAAGCTATACGTAACCCTGTCATGTAGACGAGAAAAATGAGAAATATTGCGCAAAGGACAACCTTCAAGAAACAAATCTACAGCCCTTAATACTCTTCTCCTCTCCTCTACCCCCTCCCAATTTCAACGCCTTTGTCTTTTTCCAATGAATTATGAAGTGACGAAAATACAACGAATACCATCAAGAACTCTTTTAACATATTTTGTCTTTATCGATTATTGTTATCCCAATCAGTATTAACTTCAAAACTTACATATTCATAGCTTAACTATAGACAATATTCTAAGTCGCTCGAGAATAGACATCATCGTCATACATCGTCGTTCACACCATCACCCCGTAGGGTTGTATATAGGGTTTTGCTTGGCAAGGGCGTTGGAGCTGTGGTTCTATTTTTTTTTTTTTTTTTTTTTTATGTCATACGGTAGGCAAACAGGCAAGCGGGCCACCTGATGGAAAGTGGTCACCACTGCCTATAGACATTAGCAACACCAAGAGTATCGCTAATGCGTTGCCCACCTCTATAACACGTTGCTCTGGCAGCAAAAAGCAAATGCCACTCCACTGCCAAAGCCACGGTTCCCCAAATCCCCACCCCATGGAGCACTGGAAACCTTACTCACCGGCAGAAACACAATACTATTTAAAAGAGTATTATTTAGCTGCGATATTCTGTAAGGTGGAGGTACTTCCCCAGTCGGGCGGCTCCAATTCGAACGAGATACCCCGCTATGCCCTACCTTCTCTCTATATACATTAATATTCTAAATACTTTACCTCTCTTTAAAAAAGCACAACCTTCCCAAACAGCGTTGAATCAAAGCTTAAGTAGTAAGAAGATTACACAGAGCTACCTAAATTACTAAAATATCCCCTCCCGTGTCAACCCTGTGTAAGTGTCAGCAGTCGACAGTGACAATTCATTCAGACTACCTGCGTGCGCGCAACTAATCCTTCTGACATACGAGACACGGGACAAAGATCGTTAAAAGAGAATATAAGTATTTGAATTGATTTGCCATGTCGAAAGGTTTTTACCTACTGCACTGAGTCTCTGTGAGACGTAATTTGCATGTGTTGCAGACAAGAAGGGTAGTTTTAGGTAAATTAAATGTCAAAGGTGAATATGCTTTAATCTCTCTAATAAGATCGATAGTTACATCAAATATGAATAAATAGATATCCAAAAAAAAAATTATTGACCACCAAGTAGTAGAAAGGGGGAAATAAAGGGCACTACCATAGGGCGGGGGTTCATATGTCAGTTGACGATCGTAAAAAGCGAAAACTATCCGCTGAGACGTTATTTACTAGGATGATGATGAATGATGACGATAATTATCAGTATTAGAAAGTCTGCTGATTGTTTCTAAATTACTTATGGCATCTATTGAAAGAGATAACTTGCCACAATGGTTGCAATGGTGGTGGTTGTTACAAACGGTAGAACCTACCATTTACAAGTTGTAGGTACCTCCATCGCCTTACCACCATCGCATAATCTTTGTCGCAGGCTGTCGGCTCGACGATTTGGATCAATTATTAGTATGTATTGATCTGAGTGGATTTATCACGGATCCTGCGCGACTCCGCTCGCTCTCACGGTGATAACATTGTGCTCACTGACTGGCTGCTACTCACGATTTGTTGTCACTGATAATAATACCGGTGTGACTGGGTCTTGGACTAGATTTCGCTCTATTTAAGACGTCTAGTTTGACATCGTTTTTTGGCACTTGCGGAGTGCTGAGAGTTTGACTGAGATTTCCGCTCCCACTTTTATGCAAATTACCTATTTCTACAGATAAACAAACCACTTAGGTATCTGGAGTTGGACTTTTAATCACATTATTGATGTAGGTACTCTAATGCGTTTATTACATTTGGCTAAATTTAGTCGTCTAAATTCAGAAGCAAAAAGTGTGAGAGCATATCAAAGTGGAATGTATTGTTCACTAAATAAGGTCCATTTTTGTATCGAAAAGCGGAGCGACGCGTAACATAATATAAGTGAATGCGTCCTTCGCGAGCTGCACTTGTACAGTTGAGTACGAGCAGCGCATTCGCCAGATCGTCAGATACTCTTGGTGTTGCTAATGTCTATAGGCAGTGGTGACTACTTCCCATCAGGTGGCCCGCTTGCCTGTTTGCCTATCGCATGTCATAAAAAAAAACTTGTTTTGAACTTGAGCCAAATTGGTCGCGCTCTGTGCGGTTCCAAAGAATTTTTCTTCTACTCACACTAAGGTTGTAGAAATAGCTCTCTGGATAGTACAGCGTAGAGTTCTTGAAGAAAGGTGTAAAAAGGTTTTACAAGGTCGGCAGCACGTGAGTGATAGGTACTCCTGGGATTAGACATTAAATTTCGAATTTATGTGTAACGTTCGTACATGATTGATTAATAGTCAGCATTAAAAAAAAATGGGTTTACTTAGTTTGAGTGTATTTTTCTGTCACCATAATTAAGTAAAAAATTAAGACAATGGCTTTCTCGTAATTATTATTTTAGGTATAGACCGTGGCTGTAGGTGTGTCTCTTCTCATCCATTCTTATTTACGAAAGTAAGTAACATCATATATTGGACATCCTCTGACCGAGACACTTACAACTATAAGTAATCACAGAGTCACAACAATGGACAACGCTGCTGCCCATTTCTCATGGCACAGAGTCATCGCTTCTTCAGAAATATACTAAAAAATCTCCAGTTATGAATGAAACTGTAATCACAGAACTCCGGAAACCCGAACAATGGGGTATCAGCCGTATCACACGAAATTAGTACAGCGATCAACATACAACTGACAGATTACGTTTCTCAAAGTGGGCTACTGAGTTACAGACCGAGCGTAGAAAACGCAGCGTTTTTATACCTTTTAATTAAATAATTAAATATTTTTTATACCACACTTAAACAATTACCTACACCTTAAGCAGTTACTTTTGTACATTATATGATAAATTTGTCCAAAACCAATCAAGTTACAACAATAATTCTTATTAAATCAAAATACAGGCAGCAAGCAAGCAATATGGGTTGGATTTGTGAATAAATTCTAATGCCTACAGATAATAATCTCCGTATCATTTTGTAGAATTGCAGCTCTGTCAGGTCATTGGTAATAGTAACGCATTTCAGGAATCTTCGTATAATGTCGATGGAAAGTAAACTGAGTTGAAACATTTTAAGGTTTGGCAACAGCAAAAACTCAATTTATTCATTACTGCAAGCATGTTGACATCAAGTATATCATGCTACACTTATTTGTTTGTCTGCGTGCCTGGCGTTACAATCGGCTGGAGTTGTTGCGTACCTACAACATGTATTTTTCAACGTATTTTAAACCGCGACGTTTGTTCCACGCAGTCTGTCCCGTCGAGATGCCAATCTGCGCCGAAGCGGACGCAGCAGCTTATGTGGACCATCGTCACATAATCGCGGCGTTGTATTTAAATTCACACATTTGAATACAATGCGGTGAGCGCTACCGAGATCGATCAACGAAATAAGATGGGCGAGACGACTTGGTACTCCCATCCAACGCATTTTGTACCAAAACAGGAGCTGAATAGAGTCCAGTTTCCGCCAACATCGTAATCCCAGCTCGAAGTGTACCAGACTGGGTGAAGTAATGGAAAATCGTTTCACACCACTGAAGATGAAGATTGTTACGATCCAGTTCCACATCGATAGTGAATAGTTTTAAGAGATTGTGGATTTCTATGTGGGAACTTTTGTGCACTCGTCCCACTACCTTTCCTGCCGTAGGTGTTCATTATCAACACGTCATATGTAATTACCTTGCCAACTGCTGATACCAATAAAATTGAATATGCATTTTACCACCATTACGTGGTGAAGGGCGTTCTGTGCCTGCATGGAAGGACGATCTGCGAAACGGCTGGCAGAGACTAGGAGCTTTATTTTTTATCGCTCGCTTCGATTCGAACGATTTTCAATTTTGATTTTCGTCATGAAAACATGTACTCTCATGTGTTTTTTAAATCACGTTTGCAACACCCAAAGAGTACGGTTCAAAAATAGGGAAAATCAGATAGTACGGCGAGTATGGTTCAAAAATTTCAATAAGTAGGTGGACACGAATACTTAATATTTATAGAAATTTAGTAAAATGGGTCCCTGCAAACGGTCTAAGTGGCGTGTCTTGAGAAGCCCTATATCCAGCTGTGGACTGTTGACTGATAAAGACAAATTTCCCACGTAAATTATTATGTTCTGTCCCAAAAACAATCGAAACAAGGACAATTTGTCGAACAATAAAAATGTCATTCACCCTGCCACAAAAACAATCAACGAGGACCTCACACCAGAGGGTAGTTTCCGTAAACCGCAGGGTTTCCCAAAAAACCTCATTTGAATACAGTAGCGCAGATGGCTGGCTGTTTTATTGCTTACTTTCCGAGCTCGAGGTGTCACAGATCTTTATCAGGCGGACGGATTTGAGGGATCCCGTGAGGCGAGGCCTTGTCAACTTGTTTCGTTTTTTATATGTTTTTTTATGTCTTTTTTTTCTGTGCCTGCGCGTCAAGCCGTCACGTCGAATTAGTTAAATCCTGCGGATTAAAGACGAGTCTCTCGGTGCGAAGACTGGCAGGATCCTTCGCGGACGAGTCGGTTTCGTTTGTTTTGAGGTACTTGGGTAGTTCGTGTGCTGTCTGGTTAGCTCGTGGATGTGTTGCAGTTTATTCGTGTTCAATGTTCCGCATGTTGGAATCTCACGTTTTATAGACCTAGTGAATCCGTGTCTATTACAATTCAACAATAATCCGTCAAACAAGCAACCGTAATAGTATATTTCGAACTTAGGCTGTTGATGCATGTACTGTACATTTCAATAGAAAATAACAAACGTAGCTCATTGCTATTTTCTATTAAAATGGACTTTAAGATTTTTTTATTCATTATCTCCGCATAAACACTAAATATAGGTTTCTTTTCAAAGAAGATAGGCTCTCATTTCATAATCATCATCATGATACCGGTTTCTGCTAGTCGCGTGCAGCAGCGCACGAGTAGCAGATAAATCGCATACCTATCTACATGCATCAATGTCTTCTTCCGACCTACAAACGCACAGCGACCGCACAGCGGATGGATACGCGGGACTACCGAATAGGAAATAAGAATACCTAACTACGTACATACTTATAGACTCACTCATCTCATAGGGGTAGGCAGATACTATCGAGTGTCCCAAGCAACACGATTTTGACACACCTTTATTGCCTCTTCCGCATTCATACATTTTCTCATAGACTTTCACTGTTTGCGTACTCCTGACCGGGCCTTTTTTGGTGTTATTTATTTTATCAGTATTTATGACCCTCCCCGACCTTGCCCTTTATCGATCCTTACACTCAAATTCGCACGAAAGCTACTTTTACCATCCTGTCCACATGTCCAAATCACAGCTTACCTTACTATAAGCTCACTATTACGGAGACACCACGCACTAAACCTCTCCCGAAATTCGGCTAGCAAGTCTGCAAACAAATTATCCTATCTAAACTCCAGGGCTTCGGAGCCGCAAACATTTGTCAATGTAAACAAGCAATTAAACATTCAACTCTCTGGCAACCCTACGGCTGTCTCTAGTGTCAGTTGACAATGGGGCATTTAATACGAGACCCGAACGCCCTCCGTTGACAAATCACATCGCCGGTATGACAGAAAAAATTCAAACATTTAATCCGAAACTTGGGAGGATATTCCCGTGGTGTATAGGCGTTGGATGACCGATCGGTGATCAATTGAGGATATGTAGGCAATTGATATTAGCTTGCTTCATAACTATAGTAGTATTTGCAACAATCTCTATGCGTGGCGGTCGATGGAGGTCCCAGTATTAAAAATACACAATCAGAAAACGCTCATTATCATTATCTGGCCTCAGACCCGGTTGTTATGTCGACCGCTAGGGTCGGGGGTCCGCCTAACTAACAGAAAGCTGTAGGTACTGTCCATTTTGTGGTCTATAGAGCTTGTCATGGTCAGTCTTTGTTCCTAGTTTCATACAAATGCATCATAATCATTATTCTACAAAGCCTTCATGTAAATAACCTCTATGAGAAGGAATTTGGAGTCATTCCAATTAAATACGCCAGCCATGCAAATGTGTGAGGATTTCACACATATCTTCGAATATCTTTAAAGATATTACTTACGCGCCATTTTCAATAATAATAATAATCATTTATTTCAGAATTTACAATTCCATATCTTTTTAGATTTTACAATTCCCTATCTATTTAATAACTAATTTTAGATTTATTTTCCTGCTGTTTTGTTGATAATATTTATTTACTTGCGGTTATTTATTCTCGAGCATTGTTTTTGGTTTATTTGTTCCCTCAATCATTACTAAATAAGATTTGTTTACTGTATTTTCGATTTTAGTCATGATTTGGGTTAGGATTTAGATTATTGCTGTTTCTATGTAAACTGTTAGCAATCTTAGTCTGTTTTGTGTACCAATAAGTACACAAAACAGTAAGTTTCGGCGTCATATTTAATCACAAACGTGTTATAGAGGCGACGCTCTACGAATCCAAAACAAGCCAATGAGAATAATAGTAGATCCAAAAATGTATTGTATCACCTAGTATCTGCATGATTATAAAATAAATTGTAAAAAAATTACAAAAATCCAAACAATTAAATCACTTTTAATTATAATTACAAACATAAATAATTTAAACACACAACTCGTTATTTCGAACTCTCTCTTCTGCAAAGCGGTTTCAAACACGCTTCCCTGTTTCATTGATCATGTCGAGTGTCCGTCAAAACATTTAATTCCCAATTGCCGACGGCCCCTAACCTCGGCAAATCTAATGCGCATCTGCGCGCGCGCATCGCATAACTGCCACCAACTCATATCATTAGATAAAATCAGAACTATAGACGCTATTTATTAAATGTACTTCCTCTAGCCTCACTATCGCCGTCGTCTAATGAAGAAAAATGTTGGTGGCACTGTACCGAGATGGTAATCGTCTAGGTATTGGTTGAGATATTTTATGGCATTTGGTAGATAAACAGGCAAGCGGGCCACCAGATCGAAGGTGGCTAAGGACAGCGAATAGGCAAATGCTCCTCCACTGCCAAGGATACAGTTCCCCATGGAGACCATACTCACCGACAGGAATACAATATTAAGAATAGTCCTAAAATTGCTTGAGGTGCGATTAGATTAGCATGCTGCAGCGATATTCTCGGTCGGTTTTCTATAATTATTTATTATAAAAATAAAATAGATACATAATATCTAGAAGATAATTAGCAATGTCGGACTAATGCTGTAAGTCGCTGCTGGAGCTGGGGTCTTTTTTTGGCATCGCATTGGTCCATGATTTGTTGTGTTTGTGTGTTTGTACCTACTTTATTTTTGTTTAGTATTGAAGTGTTCTAAAATTTTCATATTATGTAAACGCTTATTGGATTTTTGTGATGTCAAAATAAATCATGTCTATGTCTATGTCTAATGCACAAGACAAGAAGCCAATGCTTAGTCAAAGTAACCTCTGGCACAGTATACTAAACTACTTATAGACCTCCGTGACACCATGTATACCGGCTCGTCTTATAAGGAAATGTTTGGGTACCGAACTCTGTTCTTCTTGCTTACGAGTTTATTCATAAAACAGACAAACTGAAAAGGGTATTTACATTGAAAGAAGAGGATGAAAACATAAAAAAGCACAAAAACGCATTAAGAATTTAAAATGTCGTCCATACCGCTGCCCCGGAATTGCGCCCAGAAAGCTGGCTGTGTTACCTCGTTGAATAGCAATGGTTATTCTTTGATTGAGGAACAAGCCAGCTCTCCGGTCACCTGTGGTGTCTATTAGTCTTTTAGAAATGTCTATAATATTTTTTAAGCGCTTTGGGTACCTATTTGTAATACGAGATATTTATTATTTCAGATTAGGTACTGCTTTTCGATCTGACACCCATTCCAAATAAGTTCCCTCAAAGGAATATTTCAAATACTAATTTGTGAAAAGTGAACACGTCAAAATAGAATAAACTCCGACAGTTGTATGGGCCCAACCCTTTAAAAGGGCAAGCGGACCCATCAAAATCGTCGGGCGTTAAAAAGACACCCCTGTTGTGTGACAATGTATGGCTTCTTAACCCTAAGCTGAACAGATACAATTTGGAAGCCAAAATTGTATTCGTAATGGTTCTTTTTTTGTAGTCAATTGTGTCGCTCTTTGTGTATTTTATTTTTTTGTACCAACATCCTTTGCCTTAGGATTTATAGTTTTTATTTCATTTAAAGTGTAGGTACGAGATTATAAGTTGTGATTTTCGGGTGGATAACACACAATTTTGGATAGCATTTGTTTGGGTTTATATTTAAACCGAGCATTCTTTTGCAATGATAAAAAATGCGATGTTATGTTCGTGTAAAGCGTATTACCAGTGTCATTATAGGCATGTCATGCAGCTTAGTACTGAGTCTGAGATACAAATAATATTTTCTTTTCATAATGACAATTGATGGTTGTAATGTTTCCCCTTGATATCTGTTTGTCTGTCACGTGATTGTACTCTACTACTTAGGTAGTAGAGTACAATATTAGTATTGTGGATATTTAACTACTTGTACTATTTTTTTAAGTCTGTAAGCAATAAATTTGACAATAGCACAGAATACCGAACAGGCATGGGCCGAAAATTGCCGTTCGACTCGAAGTGAGCCATTCAAAACTAGATAAGAGCCCCAGGTGGCTATAGCCTGTGACAGGGAAGAGGCTAGTTACTATCAATTGCGGTCCCCGGTCTGTTAGCACCTAACCAACAAAGTTGAGTAAATAAAATCCACAAACCACTCAATCATATCGTCCACCGATCCGAAACAAAAGACTCCAACGACACGCAAGGAGCATCTGATTAATCGTCTCGAAACTTCAATCAGCTGTGGCGCGAACGCAGGCCCATCAATAACGCAGGCGCAGTTGCGTCTACCCGTAATCCCGCAACAGTTGGCCAGCCCTGGCACGGGGCCCTAGCGGGTGCTAGCAGCCCTACAGCTCTCACTGCCTCAGGGGTGTGCTCAGCTGGAAAATGCACCCAAACTATAAATAAGGGCTCTAGCTGGTGCAAAATGCGGACAAAACAGTTTTTGTTAATGCAACGCGAAATTAAGAGGGCAGACATGATATATGGGAGCGGTTGGGTTTGTAGCTTCTTTGTGCTAGCGGAACAAGTGGTGTTTGGATGAGTGCTGTTTTACGCATATGTGGGATGGTTTGGAAGTTAAATGTTTGAACAGTTTCTATGACTCTGTGGGTCACAGAAAAAGTCACCGACAGAAATAAATAAAAATTTGTGTTATTGCACATATGGAGTCAGAGAACGGGGTTAATAAGGAAAATGTTGGCTTCGTTTACGTATATGTAAAGGTATACGTAATACGTAAACTTATGTATAATATTGTATATAAAATTCGGTTTTTTGTTAGAGATAAAAAGCTATCTCCTAGTTCATTTTTATCCAAATTATTTTACAGGTTTATCGATAAAAACGTAACAGACCGGCAGATACATAAAGTTACTTATTGCAATATTTGTTTGCATGCGAAATATCAAATCAATAGGTTATTCCCAGATATGAAAGGTAAAGATAAACTAAAGGTAAAAAAATCTAAAGGTCTTGCATTTTGCATTTTACGAGTGTAACCAAATACACAACAATACCACCGAGAACAAACAAAGTGCGCAAAGGAATTTACATCAAAACCGGGCCCATAGCAAAGAAACCTTCGGATAATCCGTTCGAAAATTTCGGAAAACAAAAGCGAAACGCTCTAATTCGAAATCCAATTCCGACAAGCTGGCAACACTTGTCCGCCACCACTCGACCGGGAATCCAATTGAAAAACTATTTGGCGAGCAGATTTGCCGTGAATTAATCGGGGATAGATAACCTTAATCGAATTCAGAGCGGCATACGGGGCGTCCCCCGGGCTTGGCTCACAACTGTTGCGATGTTGCCACCCGCTCTGTTGTGACTGCACTTGTTATCCGCGATGAGATGATGAGGGTGAGGAATATTTTTCGGGTTTTAATTGTGTTTGTAAAACACGGTGTTTGACGAAAAATTTGAGCGTACTTAGTTGTATTAGGAGCCCGGAGTAAATTTTTCGCAATTCAAGTATAACCCGCGTCACGAAAGAAGAGACTTGTCAAATGGCAGTGGAGGGGATTTCGCGCAGGTAATCGTATGCAGCGCAAGTCGAACCACGTGACCCGCTAAGTCTCTTCTTATTTGACACTAGTTGTACAATCGTGCAACGCCGTTTTCTTTTTATTAAACTAGCCGGTCTTTCATAAATGCATAAAAATTTAATGCTCAGCACTTCACTTGAGAACTATTGTATCTATTTGGAATTTTTAGGTTTCGCACAGTATAAGAAAAAGCACGAAAAAATGTATAAACAAATAAATTAAATATACCCCCAAAGTAAACAAAGCCTGTGTTGTGTGTGCCAGAAAACTGATAAACTACTTTATATAAGTACTTTTTTAAATACATACTTATCATACACAAACACTGCCCGGCTGAGAATCGAACCAAGGACCTCTGCGTGACTCAGGCATGTTAACCAACTGAACCACTCACGTCGTCGAACCAATAGGTAGGTTTCCTAAAATAATATCCTGTACACTGATGGATTCTCACATATTTCCTAGATTCTCAATCAACCAACTCAAAATATTTTCTTATTATCCCAATGAATTTTAAACAACCCCAAGAGCGCAAACCACACCACGACGCACACCCTGCGATGGGATATTTAAAAAATTCGCATTTCGAAAACCGAACGCGCTCGCCCCTCGCGATTGGCGGATAGATAACGCGGGGGGAGGGGGTGTTATTGTTGCGAAATCTGGCAGTATCGCGATAACGCTCGAAGGGTGCGGACGCCTGCACAGCGCATAGATAAGCCGTAATGCGCCTAACATCAGGGGTGGCTCAACCAGTTGACTTTATACGATAGTAAATTTAGAATACGGCCGTCACATTAGAATAATACCTTCATCAGTTTCCACTCAAGCTTGTTATCGGCAGATTACGTTCCGATACGTCGCTCGATGAAGTTTACAAGATGAATGCGTTGCGAGTGCGAACTATGAACTAAATGCGATGCTAAATGCTGCACATGTTTTACACTGTAGGCCTAGCACAAGTTGCTTTCGCGCGCGATAAGCGAGAAAAAGCGCGACATAGGTATTGCTATCTCTTTCGTCTTAGTATTGAGAGAAAGAGACAAACGCTCTCTCGCGGGGCTAACTTTGTCGCGGACACACTTGTGTTAGGGCCACTGATGTTTTAAAGATATAATATAAAGCTGTAACTGCAAAAGTCAATAATATAATATGCTTGAACAAGTTCACACAACGACATCTAGCCCCAAAGTAAGCAAAGCTGGTGTTATGGATGTTAGATTACTGATAAACTACTTACTTTTATACTTTTTTTAACCTACATACTTATTAGACATCCAGACCCGAAATTATAAATCATCATTTCAATCTGCCGGGATTCTAATCCGGGACCTCTGCGTGGCAGACCGCATATTACGTATTGAACCACTCAGGTCGTCCAAATAAGTCCAGTTTAATAAATGACACAAATTAAATAATTTACGAAACTATAATCCTAAGAAAACCTTTTGAATAAACAAATTAATGTTGTACCTGTTACTATCTTTTCACGAGTTCGACTTGTGACCTTTCACACTTCTACACAACACCAATGGGCATTTCCTTTTTCTAATCAACCCAAATTGAGGTTCTTGTTACGTGGCCCTTTCTCTTCGAATCTTAATGCCTTTCGCCTTTCCGAGCCATCTCCAGCTCATTTAGCCCGCTCTGTCTAACTGTCAATCAGTCTTGATGGTAAAATAAGATCGACCACTGATTGATTTATGACTTTAGATGATCGTTCATTCACTAGCGCCGGGTCTTGTTTGGTTGCGTGAGTGTTTTTTGTTGGTCGACCTTCGCTAGCGCTAGAGTGGTCTGCTGGATACTGCACGACTACCGCGTATGTCTAGTACATGTTATAAAACAAAGTCCCACGCCGCGTCTGTCTATCTGTTCGCGATAAACTCGAAAACTACTTGACGGATTTTTATGCGGGTTTCACAAATAAACATAGTGATTCATGTGCAAGAAATTTTGTTTGAGAAATAAGCAGCGCCTGTTGTGTCTTTTACACTGTTATATTTCTCTGTATATCATTATTGTGTACAATAAACAGTTAAATAATTACATAAGGCTCAGCTGGACTTGAGCCTCCTCTACAACAGTGGAGAAGGTTACCTCCTCCAGGCTGTCGGATCGGAGCTCGCAGTGACTGTTGTCCATTTTTAACGATTGACAAAAAAGAGGGTGTTATAAGTTTGATGTATCTATATAAAATAATAATAAATAATAAATAAATATTCGTAGACAAATTCACACAGCGCCATCTAGCCCCAAACTAAGCAAAGCTTGTGCTATGGGTGCTAGATAACTGATATACTACTTAAATACTTTTAAATACATACTTATTATACATAGAACACCCAGACCCGTAACAGAAATTAAAATTCATCATTTAAATTTCTGCCCGGCCGGGAATCGAACCCGGGACCTCTTGCGTGGCAGACCGGCATGTTGACCATTGAACCACTCAGGTCGTCAATATGACGTCGATATGTGGCTTTATGCCTCTGCTGTGGAATCGTAGCTTTCGAACAGATGAAGATATTTGGTTTAAGTAAACTTAATCGGGGATTATCCTATTTTTTCTGGTTAGTATCCTGGTTAGGATCTATAAAACATTAGTCGCCTTTTACAGCATTCGTAAGACGAAGGCATTGGTACCTACAATAAGCAAGCAATTCACAACTTCAAACATGGTACTAATTTAATTACGTACTCGTACAACTTAGTAGTATCTTCTTACTCTACCTTTGACGACCTGAGTAGTTTAGTTGGTTACCGGCCTGCCAAGCAGAGGTCCCGGGTTCGATTTCTAGCCGGACATAAATTGAAATGATTAATTTTCTGTTAAAATTCTGTTATGGGTCTGGGTGTTGTATGTATATTAAGTAAGTATTTAAAAAATATAGTAGTAGTTTATCAATGTTCTGGCACCCCAGATTTGCTTTGAGGCTAGATTGGGCGCTGTGTGAATTATCCAAGCATATTTATTTATATTAAGTCTATGCGTACAACCGACCAAAACAAAGAGTTATCACACAAGGTCACCATTCCCCACATCACAGCGTTTAGCGACAAGTGCAAACGACGACCTCCAAACTAAAGAATACCAATTACCTTCCCTTCGGCGTCCAACATTAGCCGCTAAACAAGCGCAGTAAAGCACCTCATTACCCGTAATATCATAGGTAATGTCGTGCACGTTAAACCATAGCTAGGGTGGTCTCCCCACGCCATAAATCTACGCTGGAACATTAAAACACTGCGCATTAAGCGGAGGAATTGCCCCAAACGCCCGAGAGCCCGACATGTGTCCAACGGCGACCTGTCATCGGGGTTGCCGGCACAATGGGCTGAATTATAATTTTTTCCGTTGTTGGCAACACGGCGACAGACGCGCGCGGCGGGGGGCGCCACGCCCCCCCTTGTTGCCGATTTGTTATGTCCTACACTACATTTTAAGATTAGTTTGCCGACGGTGGGCCGATGTTTGTGGATAATGGCGAGTGTCTCTCAGAGGCTTAGGCTGTTGCTTACATTGTTGCCTAAAAGAAAAGCTTGAAAGTTAACTGTAAGACGCACTAGAACAATAGAGTTAATTGTAAGAATAAAACACGTAATTTATTCTTTTCCTATTATAAACAGTTCTCACAGCAAAACAGAACGTGGCGTGTTTTCTATTTTATCAAGTATCGTAATCTGCTAGTCTTTATTATGACGTTTCGTTTAAGCATGAGATATTAAAAATATATTCAATAAAAGTATAATAGACTCAACCCTTTAAATCGACTCTCTTTGTCTTACTTATTTTATTCTTTTGGGGGGCAAAGACTCGCCGGTCTACAGCGATTCTTTTTCTTTCTTTTTTTATTGTCTAGGGAGGCACGCGGCCGGTCCACTAACCTCCCCTACCTCAACTACCAATGCAATTCACATTTTCTACCTACGCTTATTCTATGCCATGCCAGCCCAAAGCCCGTCGTAGACTCGCAGCGTTAGGGGGTCGCGCTAACCATGTTTTGTGCCGTAATTATAATTGGCCCTCTTGCACTAACAGTGGTACAATCGCTAATCTTCATATTAGTTAGCCGACCTAATGATAGTGCGGTCCGTTTGAGGTTAAGGGGGTGAGGGTGGCACTTTTGTGTAGGTTCTAAAGTAGTTTTGTAATGTGTAGACTTGCACTTGATTAGTCTTTGATTATCATGGGCTAATAGAGAGCCTCGCCCTATTCTGTAAACCGAATCGATACTTCTTTCATTTCTGTGATGGGTATGGAACACAAATTGCAAAAACATAAAAAAATATATTGTTAAGCCACTGTGACTATCGAGAAATGATGGAAAATCATGTAAGATAACAATGGTTAAGAATTTAACAATTTAATAAGTACAGCATTTATTTAAAATTGACTATACTCTACAAAATAAAACTATTATCTTTTTGAAGAAAGTGTAACATTAGAATAACATTCACGATTTTCATAAATTTTTGTAAGTAATTGTAAAAAAAAAGTATTGCAGTGCCACAAACTTATATAACCCGGTATTATTTGTCCTTAGACCCGGTAGCCGAAACTGTAGACAGCGTTTCATCTTTAAAGTCTTGAGGTTATTGTGTGCAACTATAAAAAATAATCATCTTGGCGTTAATAATCTCCCGGTCGTGCTCTCGAGAACGTGGGCCCGTGTCCGCCATGACCATAATCCAGGATTTGGCGATCAGGTAATTACAGTGGAGCAACTACCATCTGAACTCCGTGACCCTGCTACCAGGGGAACCTGACCAGATTGGATCATGGTTACACATTCAGTTGCCTGACTTAAGGAGGCTACTTTTAGGAGCGGTACCTCTCGCTGACGAGTTGGATACTCAACCGCCCGGCTACCGACGCTCTATTAGGTGAAACTATAAACATTATTAAACAAAGACACAAAATTAATAATTCTATAGAATTGTTCTTATTTAAAAAAAACATTAATGGGTGGTCAAACCGCCTAACCACCTAGACGAGTAAAACAACTTAACCAATGAAATCTGCGCACTTAACAAAACCCACGTGGATTATAAACTTGAACAGCTGTCATGCTCTTGAAAAACAATCAAAAACGTTGCGAGGGTTCCGAACTAGCAGAAATAAAGCATATTTTCGAAATCCAAATCTGTTCAGTCGCTCAATCTTGAAAGCGCGTAAAAGCTAAGCACGAAGAAGTACATTATAAAAATTCACATAGGTGGGTTCACCTACCACCTACTTCGGTACAAGAACTTAAAAAACAACTTAATTACACCTACCTTACACCAACACCTACTCTACCCCTACCCTACACCTACACCTACCCTATACCTATACACCTACCTACCCTTTTTCTGGCGTTCAAACCACCCTTGATATTTAAGCCAACAGAACAAAAAAGTTGTTAAAAAGTTACGTCGTGGCCATGGGAAATAGGAATACATTTTTATATAGAAAATTTCAGCGTCGGTCCTTGGCAGCAAAGTTTTTCATTTGTTAGGTTTCGATGACCTTTAACCATCAAACAGCAAGTTTGTAAGGATTCGATTCCGCAACCAAGGTGTTACGAAGTAGATTTTAGAAGTGCGTAGGTACCAGAACTTCGAAATACAAACGTGCGAAGAATTGTATCTTTTTTTTTTTTTTTTTTTTTATAACAAACAAGTCGGGCATTTGACCGCCATCTCACCTGTTGGTAAGTGACGATGCGGCCGAAGATGAAGCATGCCCGTCTTGGAACAGCCTATTCACTCTAGCCTTAAAGGCATCCAGATTATATTGATCAGGGAACACACCCGCAGGCAAAGCGTTCCATTCCTTAGCCGTACGCATTATAAAGGTCGAGCCAAAGCGGTTCGTGCGGATGGCTGGAAGATCCACGACATAAGGATGAAGCGCTCGCCCGGATCGCGTTTCCCGATGGCGGAAAGGGGCCGGCGGAATGAGGTCGTGCAGCTGCTTCGCACACTCTCCGAAATGTAATCTGTAGAAGACCGACAGACGCGCAACCCTACGCCGATGTTCGAGGCTCTGCAGCCTAGCCTTAATCAACCGCGGGTCACAAATTATCTTCTTTGCACGTTTTTCCACCGAATCCAAAGCCGCCAGTTGATATTTAACTGATCCATCCCAAAGGTGGCAGCAGTACTCCATGCAGGACCGCACTTGTGCTTGATATAACTGAAGCAACTGCCTAGAAGTGAAGTACCGCCTAACCTTCGAGAGGATACCAAGTTTTTTTGCTGCAGTCTTTGCCTTGGATTCGATGTACTGACCGAAGTTGAGATTTGAAGATAACTCAACACCAAGAAGCTGTAGGTTGTCGGTAATTTCCACAGGAACATCCCGAAAAGTTGGAGTAAGATGGAATGGACTCCTTTTGGCGGAAAACAAACACGCCTGAGTTTTGGTTGCGTTGAACGCCACCAGATTGGCATCGCCCCAATCAGAAACTGCCTTGAGAGCTATGTCCAAACGATCAACCATGGCCTCTCGACAAGACTGAATATCGTCCCTGCTGGCTTTTGCCTCTGACAGATATCTATCCGTTACCGTGCTGTCATCTGCATACCCAAAGGTACCTGGTACAAGCAGATTGTTAATATGCAGCAGGAATAAAGTCGCGGACAGTACAGATCCCTGAGGAACTCCCGCGTCGATAGCCTGGAGATTAGACGAGTAGCCATCGATAACTACACGGATTGAACGTTCACTCAAAAAATCTGATATCCAGGTGCAAAAGCCAGCAGGAATACCAAATGAAGGAAGCTTGCTTAGAAGGCAAGCATGCCAAACCCTGTCAAAGGCCTTAGAAATATCAAGAGACACAGCAAGGGCCTCGCCATGTCTCTCAATGGCCTCACTCCATAATTGTGTGGCATACACCAGAAGGTCCCCAGTAGACCGACCACAGCGGAATCCGTACTGGTGATCGCTGAGGAGATCGTTACCTTCAAGATGCGCAAGGAGTTTATTGTTCAGCGCACGTTCCATAATCTTACAGAGTATGGAAGTGACCGAAATAGGGCGGTAATTGGAAGGGTCGGCACGGCCGCCTTTTTTTGGCACGGGCTGCACATTGGCAAGCTTCCACGACTTAGGTACAATACCAGTCTCAAGTGAGAGGCGATACAGGCGCGTGAGAACAGGAGACAGCTCGGGGGCACAACTACGCAGGACTATTGCCGGTATACCATCTGGTCCACTAGCCTTGTTCACGTCCAGACTCCGCAGGATTTTCAATATCTCTTTCTGATGTATTCGCACCTCTGCCATAGCGCAGTCAGCACGGGGTGAGATAGGTGGTGTTTTTCCTGCAGTATCCAAACGCGAATTCGCCGCGAAAAGAGAAACAAGCAAATTTGCTTTCTCTTCAGCAGCATGGGCCAATGTTCCATCTGGTTTTAGCAACGGAGGCAACGAAGACTGGCTGAAATTTGATTCGACCGCTTTTGCCAAAGACCAAAACGCCTTACTCCCAGGAGGGTAAGAGGCCAGTTTGGCGCCAATCCGGCTTATGCGATTGAATCGAGCCCTGCGTAGCGTCCTTTTGCAAGACTTGGCGGCGAGGTTAAAGGCTCTCTTCAGTTTGCGAGTATCCGGAGACATATGCGCTCGAGCCTCAGCCCAGGCAGAGTATGCCGCCCGCTTCAGCACTTCAGCGCGACTACACTCAGCACTAAACCATGGACGAGACCTGCCGTTCATCGCTACGTCAGAATACGGAATAAAGTACTCCATACCCTGCCGTATAACCGCGGTAACGGCTTCGGCACAATTCGACGGATCGCCCAAAGAGAAGCATGCCTCCCGCCAAGGATAGGACGAAAAGAAGTGGCGCATCTCATCCCAATCTGCTGACTTGTATCGCCACACCCGTCGGGGGTTGCATGGGGTTTGCTCGGGTGGGGAATAAACGGATACAGATTTCACCAGACAGTGATCGGATGTACCCAGCGGTGCAGAAACCGATACTGAGTGCCTGTCCGGATCAGTTGTCAGCAGAAGGTCTAAGCAATTGGCGGTATGGGAGTCAACATCAGGTACCCTCGTGGCACAGCTTACCAGCTGGGTGAGATCTAGCGACAGAGCTAGTTTACGTGCCTCTCTCCCAGCATGATCCGTCATCTGGTATGGGAAAAGCCACTCTTGGTGGTGGGCATTGAAATCCCCCAGAATGACTAACTGCGCCGCGGGGTAACGTTCCCTCGCTTCATCCGCCACTTCTACGAGATGGTCACATAAGCGAGTCGTCTCCTGATCCCCGCTGTGCGATCGGTAAATGCACGCATACAGGAGTTGTTCTTGACCTGTATCCACCAGCAACCATAAAATAGAGAAACTAGACCCCTCAAAGCTCCTTAGACGCCGAATGCAGATGTCTTCGCGAGCGTAGACACAGACTCCGGCACGAGGTACAAACCTGTGCTCGAGAGTATACCCTGGGTAGCTGAGGTACGCCGCGTCAGCCGGACATCTGATCTGCGTCTCGGTGAGGAACAGCAGCTGTGGTTGTTCAGTTTCAAGGTGGTAGTGGACTGCATCGAGATTTGAGTGCAGGCCTCGGATGTTAGTGAGGTGCACTTTGAGTGGGAGGGAGTGCAGCCGCTGTTTAACGTTTCTCTTTTTTTTACTGTTCATGAGTTTGAGTGATAAGGTTGTTTTAGGAGGATGGCAGTTGGACGAGGTGGCGCTCCGCCCACCAGCAAACATGCTCACCAATACCGCACGGGAAGGTGCCTGACGCGGAGACCGCGGGGACGCCCGAACCCCCCCAAATTGGCTACCTGGCCCTCCCATCCGGTCGCCAACCGGCAAGGTAGAGCAATCTGGGATTTTTCGTAAGATGGCGGGGCAGCCTTTCACTGGCGGCTAACCAGCTACTTGGGCCCCCAACTATCTACGGTCGGCCAGCGGCGGCACCGTGCTTCGGATCCCGCTGCCCTCCGAAGCCAGGCACCCGGTACGGGAGTGATGAGCATCAAGAAAAAAGACGGTTACGCAGAGTGACCACAACTGTCCAGACCCATCCTCCTAAGCGGCTACTCCAGACATCACAACGAAACACGGCTGGGCCGCTTGACGATGCGTTCGCCTGGAGGGTGGTGACCAGCCACGGCCGAAGCCTACCACCGGAGAGAGTGCTGTCCATTTTGCACTACCCGGGGATCACGTGTAGGGTAACGAGAGTCATGAAGCCCAAAGTGGGCTTCGCCTACGGACGCGGACAGCATTGATCCCCAAAAAAAATGTCTCGAAAGGTCGTAGTTACGATAGACTGTTGATCGATAGATTGCTTGTGCGATTAATAAAAGTACGACGGAATGGTAGTGCGATAAACTGTACAGCGACAGAATGCTTTTTCGATTAACGCTAGTACGAAAGAAAGCCACTGCTATGAACTATGAAGAAGTGATGTTTAAAAACGCAACATTTTAATGTTTTCTCACAAAAAAAGAATGTGACTAAAGACTAGGCTGTATGATTGCAGAACCGTAGACTTCTCAAATTAAGCTAATGAAAAAATAAAAAAATGTGAAATACAAAAAGTGAAACACTTATTTTAATTTCAACAGTTCCAAATCATTTTCAATTTAATTTTCACGTTGACACGAAAATTACCGACTCCGGTGTTTGCTGAATCAGACGCTGCAATTGCCTACTGTTGCCTATTGCCTTACAAATGATATTAAAGGTAAAGTCTCTGAGATAAACATAAAAAAAAATCTCTGAGAACCTCTGAGATAAAACTGTCTTGGTCTTGGGCGGCTTGAACCCCTCGCTTCACTCAGGACTCTACATAACTCTAGAATCCTTCGTAACCCTAACGTACTTGTAATTTCATTATTGTCGACCAGTTGTACTTAATCATAAGAAGCGACTAATCTCGTAGCTTTTGTTTGAAAACCCGTCCCAAAACCGATTTATTATTTATTTATTTATTCGTATGGCATTTTAAGTCGTATAACAATATAATTATATAAAATATCACATCCAAAACCGATATCAAGATAAGAGTTAACCACGAATATAATAATAGAGAGATGACTATAGTCATGATAGTGACTTTATGTTACGGCGTCAGCTGTTAGACCCATATGTTTGCGAATGTTCACACCTTCGTGTCTACAGAGTCCCAACGCTGGACAGATGGTGTGGGCTAACCCAAATGTGCCAAACCACTCGTCGAGAGGCCACTTCGCACAATATGCGCGCGCGCTGGGATATCAACAATTGATTACGATTCATGTATCAATTTGATGAACTTTAACATGAACATACCTAGCCACTCGCCGCTCGCAAATCTTCTCGGTTGCTAGAACTAGTAGAGTATTTTAGCGAAACTTCTTAGTTTGGAGACCAAATCATCAACAACGTAGCACAGTTATTGAGTCTTATTTTATTCAGGGCGGCTTTGTTAAGTTAGAACCGGTAACAAAAAATAACTTTATCATTAATAAAGTTATTTTTTGATAATTAATATGTTGTGGAGATCAAGTTATGTCAATCCAAAGTTGTTATAAAGGACTTCCGGCGTAGCTTAAGACGTCATATGCTAGCTAGAGCGACGGAAGCCTGACCATTTATTATTTTTCGATGTTTTCGTCGGTATAGAAAGCAAAATCGTTACACTGGCATACACCATTACTGTACTTACATACCTACAGCACAACGTTCATAATATCACATAATATGTATAGTACATATTATATTATCTAGTTAAGACACTGAACATATATATAGCCCATAATCGTAACCATCTAGTAAAATACCATAATCCCGACCAAAAACACGCACATTTCTTAATTTCTCCCTCCTTCGCCCCATATGTCGCAATTCATTTTACACGAGCACTTGTCTAACTACTGAATACGCGATGTTTTAACCCGCCCAGTGGGACCAACACTTCGTTCGCAAAATGCTCACAAACTCTGCACAGTGGGGCAACTCAGCTCTCGGGCAAAATATTGCAAAGTGCTCTTGAGGGCCCAAGTGACGTGTGTCCTATAATTTTTATAGAGCACTCGACACTTAAGTGCTTTTGTGAGGCGATTTCAATCCTTTTGTAACGAACTCAGACACTTGGAAACTTAACATTTTGGGCGTTAGTCGGGCGGATTAATAGAGTGCGCAGTTGCACTATTTATAAAGTAGGTAAGTACCTACATCATTTATTTACTAGCTTTTACCCGCGACTCCGTCCGCGTGGACCATATTTTTCAAATTTATTAAAATAATAAAAATACGTTTATTCCAATAAAATAACGAAGTCACTACAGCAAATTCATGAGAGCTACGCACAACTTACAAGAGTTTTACTAAACTAGGTATAGGCCCTGATCCCTAAACTAAGTAAACTTGTATCTGAGAGAAATTAAAACGATCTACAAATCACCAATAACTAATTATATTTTATGTATGTATTTATTTATAGTATTATAATTATAGTCATTGTGCACGTCTTATCTGCGTTTAATTTTCACATATATCTTTTGAAGGCCTAATGGAAGAGATTTCTTTTAGAGATAAGTACTGCCTGTTGTGTCATAACTAATCTGTACTTTCTGTATTTGTTATAATGTGTACAATAAACTGTTAAATAAATAAAATAAATAAATATATATTTTTTTGTTTCTAGACACCTACAACTCACTTTCAAAGCTAAATGTAAAATCGTAATTAATAAAATAGGTAATTAAGAACTTATGTAGTTGGTTACTTTAACAACTGTCCCTCTGTGTACCTCAAGATACACCATTAGCCAAATATTTGTACGCATCATTCAACTAAATATTCTATCAAATCTTCGCACACATATCGCTTACAAAGCACCATGTAGCAGCAAATACCTCGAGCTTTATGAAAACAAGTTGCAAAAGAATAAACATGGGGAGCGTAAAAACGTGCTGAGATGGCAAAACCTTGCTTCGGAGTCTACCACATCCCCATGCAAATAAACAGCTATCAACGAGCCAAATCCTAGTTTAATAGGCACAGGAACAGTTCGAGCGAAAAACAACAGTATAGACGAGTAGTAAGGTCGACAATGGCCTGCGAATGTTTGGCAAATAGAAATGATCTTCGTGGAAAACTGTACAGGCAGTCGCCGCTGCAATCATACTAAAATTATCCTAATATCGTTCATGGTAAATGCGTGGAGTCGGGTGTTCAGTATCGATGGAGGTGGTAATTCCTGAAGTTGTTGTATGCGTCAAAATAGGTATCTAGTATTAAATTATGATTTTGTGTATGATCCCACTAAAACATTCCATGTATAAATTAGATTACTGAGACTTACAAGATCGTAATGATCGTAATGCTATTAAAAAGTTATCAGTTCTAAGCCAAGCCCTCAACTCTACAAAACTCTACAAAGCTCAACTCAACAAATTGGTCAGCAATAATTCTTTTTTAGCAATAGACTTGTATTTCACCTCAACTCACCTGATAGGAAGCGACTATGAGGTCGAAGATGTAACATACTTGTCTAGATGATACCCATTCGCTCTTGACTTGAAGACCCCAAGGTTATTCTTTTCGGGGAACAGTGCCACAGGCAGAGAGTTCCAGCCCTTAGCAGCGCGCATAAGAAAGGTAAATGCAAATTTTAATTTAATTTTCTTTATTCAACAAGAATCTACAGCACAATACATTATAAGTAAACCAAGAAATGCAAACAGGACAGTTACAGATTCACACTATTTTACTCACTTTATGTTAAATCACTGGCCGTGTGGTGTCCGGCAGAGTAGAATAGCACCAACCCCTTACACTCATGGGTGTCGTACAAGGCGACTAATGTTATCGAGGCAAAAGATCAAGAGTCTCCGTAGTCTGGAAAATGGGCAGCAGCATTTTCCATTGTTATACTTAAACACTGCGATCTCCAACCCGCCTGCCAAGCGTGGAGATTATGGCAATACCCTCCCCTTTCGTGGGAGAGGCCCTAAATCCTGCAGTAGACTGTTACAGGCTGTGATGATGATGATGATGACTGAGTACGTGATGGTGGGACGTCTATTCAACCCGTAACTTTGATTAAATCTTCATTTTTCTATAACCACATCTACGATTCTACGTCCCTAAACGCGGCTGGCGTCTGATCATCCCCATGAATACGTGATCAGCCAACAACGAGAGGTTACCGACGCGGTAAATACCTCATCTATATGCGGTGACAGGTCAAACAGTTTCATATTCAGATTGACTAATTCTCAAAATCAGTTGTTTTCGTTTTTACAAGGCTGGAGCCCTAGATGGACAATTTCACTTTGGTATCTATTTAGGTAGCTAATTATTTACTTACTACTTATTTAAATATAAATTCATTTTGGTTCACAAAATAGCGGTCTATTCCTATTCATACATCGCATGCGTAAGTACCTTTTATCGAAAATAACTTACAAATCCATTCAATCTCGCCCACTTCATTACAAGTCCCCCACAATCGCGCACAAAGCTAATAATTAGATCGCAACATTTTTGCCAGATTTCACCAAAAACTGTGACAACAAAAAGGAAACTCGATACCGATGTCAAAAAAATCACTATAATTCCGTTCTGGTCCACGCCCCACACCAGAGAACTTAATCAGGACGTTGGGGCTTATATTTCTGTTTCCGATACGATATTCTATAGCATTTGAGCACAGATTATCCAATCAGTTAAGATAAAGGACACGCTTTTTTACCAGTGTCCATTTTAGATACGCCATTAGAGCCATTTTGTCTGGATTCAAAATGGAGTTTTGCGCGGGAAGTGTAAGGTTGCGTTCGGGATGCTGCGGTGCGTTCGGGAAGTGCAGTTTTATGTTGGATGCGTTCCTGGCTGGTGTATGTCGCACGCAGACGTCGCGTGGCGGCCACGTGACCGAGATTAGGCGGCGCATTCACGTCGCGCGCATAAAGGCGCGGGTTGGCGGGCGAAACGTCAAATTGTGTGCGGCTTGGGGGATGAAATTCGCTAAGTAAGGTCGGATTTGAATTATAAATGCGAACTGGCACAACTATTTGCATATCCCACGGGTGTTTCATTTGTTGCACTCTACGATTGCATTGATAGACCTTCGCTATGTCATGCTTTGTCTACCAACTTCTTATATGTTTTTTTAAATTAGTGAAATTCCTCGCCACCAGGCCAGCCGTAAGTTAGTTTGCCGATATAATGGTATAATTATTTTGTAAATAGCTGAGTAGGTACTATGGCCTGTATTCCCTTGTACAATTTAGATTTATATCCATTTCTTTTTCGAGTTAAAGCGCCGAATGCCAGGGGCCTTAATTTTCGCGCTGTGACATCTCGAATTCGACATTTTTCTAGCCACATATCACCATTAATAATGACATTGAAATGTATATTCACATTATTGTTAATGCACTCACAGCATATTATGCATATGTCCATTCTAGACTTGCATATGGAATAACATTGTGGAGAAACTCTACAGATGTGGAAGATATCTTCATCCAACAGAAAAAATGTGTGAGAATTCTTACAAATATTGGTCAAATGGATTCCTGTAGACCCCAATTTATAAAGTACGGCATAGTTACAGTAACGTCATTGTATATTCTAGAGTCATGTAAATTCGTAAGAAAACACGAGTACATGTACTCACCTATAATCTCCGTTAGACGAAATGATCGCAATGTTAACAAATTAACAACACCTTTTTCTAAATTATCTTTATTTACAAATGGTCCTCATGCTATGATGGTTAAAATTTACAATCAATACATAAACAATACATAAAAAACATTAAAAAATTTGAGTCATTTACCAAACAACTAAAATCTTTTCTAGTGCAAAAGTGTTATTATGATATGAATGAATTTTTTGCTGACCTCGATTTAAGATAATCCGGCACATCGCTATTTGATTATTTGATTACATTGTAACATGAAAATGGTTGACAAAAATTTATTGCTATACGGAATGACATCTGACTAATACATCTACTAACTTGACATTATTATTATTATTATTTGATTGATATTTTAATATGCAACTAATTGATTATTTTTTTATTTAGGGAAAAAATTTGCATACTTAAGTTATGACATAATGTAAATAATGCATGCTCTCTCTCACTTTGTTTGCAATGCCCTTACAGGGTGTCACATGTAAGTACTTTATAACATTGTGAAATCTTTTAAAAACTGTGATACGCAATAAACGAAATTGAAATATATTGCAGCCTAAAATATTTTCTCAACTATCTTCTACAGTCGTTATTGTCAAAGATCAATTTCAGTGACGGTTTAATACAGTTTTTTGGCTTTTTGGCAAACAGCTTCATCAAGTGCAATAATCACCTCCAGAGATCTTTTAAATAAGTTCACCCTTTGTACAACCTAGTAGCTATTGTGTTCATTGCGAATTTAACCAAATATCATCAAACGATACCTAAACATAGCACTTTAATCGCGTACCGACGAGTACTTCTGATCGTTCTACAAAAGATAAAATCCAATCCGTGCGTGTGGACACAAATGTCCCATCGCTATAATCGTATGTACATAATGAAATGAGTGCAATATGGGGCCCGGTCTCCTGAGACCCGAGAGGCTGGGGTGAAGATGACTGTAGGGGATGATAAGCTGTGGATACGGCATTCGGATGGAGGTAGCAAGTACAGTGGACTATGAGGAGACTGGGGAGAAATTATAAAAATCTACAGATTCCACTTCGAGAAAGCAAAATGTTGCCGAAATAAATAACTTGACCTCGTTGTCAATTTTACTCATTGGATACCTTGTGCTTATAATAAAATCATTGTAAAGCAAGCAGAAATATATATTGGAAAATTTACTTTTACGGATTTTGTGCTAATGCTAATCCTAAAAAAAAGTATACTATGTAATTTTTTTACCAAAGTATATTCGTTCATAATTAACGCCAAGATGAGCGTTAAAAAAATAACATACCACCTTGGGGAGGCAATCGGCTCCCGAAGCTGTTCTACTTGACTCAGGGCCCCCAGCGGAAGACTTTAGTCAACCAATTTTGGTAACAATCTTTACTCGTATCCGGCAGAGTAGAATAGCACCAACCGCTTACACTAGTGGGTGTAGTACACGACTAAATGTTGTCGAGGCAAAAGATCTAGTCTCTGTAAGCTGGAAAATGGGCAACAGCGTTTTCCATTGTTATATTTATGACACTACGATCTCCAACCCGCCTGCCAAGTGTGGAGATCATGGCTATAACCCTCCGTTCATGGGAGAGGCCCATAAGTCCTGCAGTAGACTGTTATGGGTTGAGATGGTGATACATATAAACCTTCCGGAAGAAATTCTCTAAATGAGAGTGAAAACCGCATTAGAATCCGTTGCATGGTTTAACAGGAGTCAGCGGATATACAGGAGTCATGCAGATAGACGCCGAAAGCGTTTTATTTAATATCATGGAATGAAAGATATGGAAAAGCTACTATCGGTAATAATCACGAAGCTAACCTATTTTTTTATAAAATCAGAATAAACCCATTCTCGACAAACACATAATGGTGACACATAAGTTCGTGCATCCACACCAAGCCAGTCCCCCGGGAGCCGAGCCCTCAGTAACCAGATTCGTCGCCCCACAGAAGCGACACGCGTCTGACAACTATTTATTTATTTTGAACCCCTTATGGGACCAGTCTTTAATTACGGAACAAGTGTTTAGCTGTAAGTATTATTTTACAGGTCAGCACAGTTATGGAGGGGTTTCGTGGAGGGATGTTGCGCACACCTCTATAATGCGGGGTGTTAATAAAAAGCAACTTTTTTATCAGGTGGTGGGACTGTTAAGCCTGAGGTCCGCCTGGGTGACTACCACCGCCTTATCTGTTTCTGTCGCCAAGCAACAATGCTTGCATTGTGTTTCGGTTTGAAGGATAAGGTAGCCAGCGAAATTACAGGCATGAGGGATTTCGTCTTAGTCCTCACAGTGACAACGCATATGTGGTTCTGATTTTTGTTACCTCCAAACTAATTGTATGAATAGTAGATGATAGGGGACAGCTACCACTTACCGTCGGGTGGACAAGAGCAGACGCTCGTTTGTCACTGAATAGCATAATAAAAAAGCTAGTAAATACAATTTGTAACGAAGGTTCGGCAGTCGATCTATTATAATTAGTTGATCTGCCAAATCCAGGATCATGGTCAAGTGCGGAGAGCACAAGATGATTGATTTTCTTAAAGCTTTCGGTGTCCCACTGCAGGGCAAAGGCATCTCTCCCATTTTCCCAATTAGACCTATTTGTTGCCAGATTTATAAGGATGATTATACAAAAAAATACGCTGCCGTGGAACACCTTCCATAAATTAACCTTCACAGTCCAGTGGAGCCCGCGAATCATGCCGCAGCCCCGGGCCGCTGTAATCGACACATGTGCGGTGATAGATGTGGCGACAGCATTACAACTTATTACTGGCGCTACGACCAAACATGGTGCGGTGCGTGTCGTAGAGAAACTACTTATTACGGTAGTATCATCTAAGAGTTTATTTAAGGTGTGTGTGCGTTGCCAGTGCACGAAATACGATGTGATTATCGTTATATTAGACATCGATGTTACGCTTTCTAACACTATTATTTCCTACCGAATGTTGTGACTGTTGCAAAACGTAGGTTGGAACGAGGTGGTTCAAGGATTTCTTTTTTCATACCACTAAGGTGATAAACAAGCTTACGGCCTGCCTGATGGTAAGCAGTCACCGCAGCCTATGGACGTTCAGTTTCATGATATTCTCACTCGTTCAAGCGTCCATGATATTTTTACTACTTAATATTTATTTATTTAACCATTTTATGTGTTCAATGAAAGTAACAATAATTTGAACATAAAGATAACAATCACAAAAGGTACAGCTTATTTAAGACAAGAAATGTCTTACAGCAGGCCTACCGAAGAGGGAGGGCTAGAATAGACTTTGAATTTTGTTCATTTCCCATTGCGATGCGATATTTATAGCCAAAAATTGACTCAATACGTATTTAATTAAGTGCCTATATAAAAATATTTAAGTACTCGAGGTTCAGGTGTTCATTTACTAGCACTGTATACCTACACTACCACCTTCGTTTACCTACCCACACCTTACCACGCCGCTCCATCTCACGTGCACAAAATGCCACCGCAATCACACCCTCGTTCGTCCCCGCGGCATTACCGGGTGTCGGCGGTCCGGGTATTCCCTGAAGTTATTACGAACCACTGAACCGGGTAACGAACCCCCGCGCCCCCCCGGCCGTAAATAATACATCACAGACCCGTTATCGTGACGAATCGTAATACACATTCCAGGGTTAATGTGGAGCTGGATCGGTGAGCGGAAAAATGAATAGTGCGAAAGTATTGGGATGGTGGCAGAATTTGGGCACGTGCGTGTTAATATGTATAAAACATTATGTAGGTACACTCGGTAAAAAGAGTGGCGTTCACAAACTACACGCCAACGAAATGAAAATGCTGTGGTGAATGTGCGTAGTTACGCGGCTCGATCGTAACGTATCGGGTACATCCGTGGCAGCCTTGGCGTGAGGGATATCGCAGATAAGATCGAGGAGGCTCGCCTGCGCTGGTTTGGTCACATGTTGCGTGGGGATACGTGGGAAATAGGTGTCTGAATCTGGCGGTATCAGGAAAGAAGCCCCATGCAGCGATGGATTGACATCGCTGAGTCGGATGCGAGAGCCAACGGCCTACGACGCGAGGATGTCGAAGACCGGGCGAAGTGGAGAAGAATGGGTAGGAAAGCGGACCCTGGCAGAGGCCGGGATAAGCGCTAGGACGATGATGATGATGAAGCGATGGATTGGATGAGGAAGCGAAGAGACGGACCTTGCGCCTATTCCACGCAGACTGGCAAAGTCAATTAAAATTACATACGTAATGGGCCCGAAAGTATATAATCGCATTCCTAAGTCCATAACGAGGCTACCAGTGACAGTGTCTTTAAAAGAAAACTAAAGTGGTGGCTAATTGAGCAATCATTTTACAAGCTTAAAGCTTTATTATGACTAATCGATTTTTTATTTAACATTAATAAGTAAATCCATTCATCATGACTGTAGCAATTTAAACAAAGTCATATTTTATAGTCCATACATATTTTATTTATTTATTTATTTAATATTTTATTGCACACATATATTTGTTGTGGTAGTACAACAAAAACGTATTCTAATAAGTATTATTTATGTATTACAATTACTGTAATTTGTGACATTTATTTACTTTAATAACTGACATGTTATGAATATTACCAATTAATAAATATGAAATATGATTGACATCGCTGAGTCGGATGCGAGAGCCTCGGCCTGCGACGCGAGGAGTAACAAAGCGGACCCTGGCAGAGGCCAGGATAAGCGCTAGGACGATGATGATGAAGATTCGGTAAATGGAGCTCGTTGCTATGTGAGCGAGAGAAATTTAAAAATTTGACACCCTTGAATTAGAATCAAATTCAAACGCTGTCAAATTTTGACAAACTTTCATCAAGCCTCTGTAGCTATGTATAAATCACTATTATACTTCAAAACATATTATTTCTGCCTTTGTCAAAAACTTGGCATAACTCACACTGTACTGTTACCAGCTGTCTAGCTTGATGTCTTCCAAACCCCAGTTTACCGTGAAGCAGTCGACTGCGGTCGCAGCGTCGGCAGCGGAGGCTGACAGCGGCCGGTGCGTGCCGCGGCCGCCGCAGCCGTCGCGTGCACGCCACTCAGCCGGGCTGGGTACAGGCGGCCACGGAAGCGGGGACTTACCCTTAGCCTTTTCCATCCGAAATCCGGACCGATTTCGCAAAGCTTAAAGACCTAAACGCAATTGCGCTACGATATTTTGGGCGTTATATAACGATGATCTACAAACTCAATCTGCCCAACGCTACATATCTTTGACACGACGTCTTTGACAGTTGCAGTGCAGTTGCAGCGCAGTGCCTTAAAGGGCGGGCAGAAAATATGCCACAGATTGGATTGCTATCTGTATGGATACCAACTTCTTATTTTTTTATAATCAGACAATTAGCAGACGGTTTGAAGACCGCAGTGTTGGAAATAATCAACAGATTACTATTGCTTTCAACAAAATTAACAAATTAAATTGCGGAATATGGCATAGTTATGACAATCTCAAATCTCTACTAATATAATATAATCAAATTAAAAAGGTCACCTGATAAAAGCCCGTGTTTCAAACCCAGTTTATTAAATATTAAGTAATTTAGTTTCAAGTCTCGTTATATTAAGTGATTTAAAAATAACTTCATTGTTTTGCATTTCCACTTTTGCAAGCACCTGTCCACGTCAGCTGTCGGACACACGTCAGTCGTCAAGGCGCGCGAATCAGTGGTTAGCGGCTCGCGTGCTCAGGGTAGTGGGTTCGGATCCGATCGATATCTACCCTCCGGCTGCTAGCTTCCGATCTTAAAGGTTGCACTGGCATTTTAATGCTTACCTATTGATCGACGTACAACGCAAACAAGCTTTCGGATTAGGCTTTGATAGCAGCACATGTTCTGTGTGTATAAATATATTTTTTATATGGAAAACGGATTTGATGGTTTTTTTGCGTGCTGTTCTATAGCTAGACCACGTCATTATCATTATCACAGCCCATAACATCAACTGCAGGACTTAGGGTCTCTCCCGCGAGAGAGGAGGATATTTCCATAATCTCCACCCTTGGCAGGCGAGTTGGAGATTGCAGTGTTATAAATATAACGATGGAAAAAGCTGCTGCCCATTTTTCTGTCTACGGAGATTCTAGAACTTTTGCCTCGAAAACGTTAGTCGCCTTGTCCGACAGCGACGAGTGTAAGGGGTTGCTATTCTAGTCTGCCGGAAACTACACGGCTAACGACCTCATCTGTAGCAAACTCTTTATTCGGCTGTTTATCACCCGAAAATAATCCTAAGGCAACGCTTTTTTACACACTAATACCTACCTGCTCTTTATTATGGAAAAAACACTTAATCGACTAAGTGAACGAAGTCGTAATGTTTTTAATGGCCTTTTGAGTAAAAGGTTGTCAACATTATATTTTTTAATTTTTACCTATTTAATTTTTTCCTTGTATGTTACGTTACGTACGCTCATAATTACTTACTAACTTATTTCATTTATCATTTAATTGAAGTAGTAGGTACTTTTATTGGTATTTTATTTATTTCTTATTCCTTTTGACTTATTCCCAATCGTCATTCTTTTTTAATAAATCATAATTAATTTAAAATCTAAAATAAAATGTCAACTTCCTTTTTTATTCTTTATTTACATTTGTTTACTTTACAAAAGTATACTTTTTACGATTATTTCCATATATTTTTACTAGAACAAGCTATTTAACTTTTTCTTTATCGCTTACTCTTTTTAGCTTTAGTCCGCTACTTCCATTCTTCTGCTAAAAAGCTTCAAAGGCCTAAAAGCCAACAAATGTAACAATGAACATAACAACAATGAAATTACCATTTCCGCGACCACACAACAATTTAGGTAACACAGTTATGGTAACAGGCAATCGCAAACAAATAGGTGCCCATTACCACCGCATTGGCTGCACTGGCTATTGCTTCGGCTATTCCCATTCGGGCAATAAAATTGTAATCACACGAACATCTGTCGACCTTGCGATTTGGCGAACTCGACGATCCCGGGGGCTTCCCTCTGAGCCCCTTATTCGAACTAGAATAACTGTCCAATTCATAAAAATTTAACACGTTCCTTGTCCATGGTTTAACAAAATTGGGTTACCCTGGAGCCCATGTATCCATAACCTGACAGATAGAAAAGTCGGATACCCCCGACCAAGTTTATACTCATATATTTTCTAAACTACTGGACTGATTTTAATAAAACAAAGCTAATAACTGTCTCGATTAAACTGGCTTTCAAATAGTTCGGGAGCTACGATTCCACAGACAGATACACAAAGCCACATATACACAGATATACACGTCACTTATAAAACCCCTCTATTTACGTCGGGGGTTAAAAATCAAAGAATGACATGTAAAGCTATATGTCATTGTGTCTACTTATCTACACATAGAGGTGGGTGGGTACCCACTCAAACAGCATATTGTTAGAGGTAGGTATTACCTTAATTTTTTTGTACAGTGTGATGTTATGCACAGATGTACAGCTACGACGTACAGCTAGTTGCAGTGTCAACCGAGGGTCAATTTACTCAAGAGTTCACTGTACGTAGTTATGTTTATTTTTCGGTCGTTCGAGCATCAAATCCAAAGTAGGCGTGAGGTTAAGTAAACTATCTACGAACTTATTCCACAAGAAACCTACTTCCATCTTCTACTAGAGTTTAGACAACCCAGAGTTCATCCTAAAACTTCACAAAACTGAAAATATTTCATCTGGGGCTTTTTATAGAATTAGGTATTTATTTTCAAGATTTTCCACTCAAGTGTTCGCACTTCGAGTTCTGGCAGCGCCACCCCGGCGAGGCCGAAAAAAAAAAGAAAAAGCGCTATGTGAAAAATCCCCGCGAGGCAGTCCGCCATCTTTTTCGCACTATCGCGTCCTATGATTTTACATTTCGCTCTCTCTGTGTCACTTAGGTTCTTTTTCGCGACGCCCGCTGGCTTGCTACGTTTATTTTTCATTTCTTAGGGGCGAAGAAAATAATTTTCTTTGAGCTTTGAACCTGCGTCGTCGGGGGAAAAATGGGAAATTTGGAAAATGTAATTGGATTCTGGACTAATCTCGACGCCTCTCGCGTCCCGTGGGGAGTGCGTGCTGGAAAGGAAAGTTGCAAAAAAAGATTCTGCTTTTTTTGTTAAGGTAAGTTATCTATGTAGGTAAGGTACCTACTGACTTAGGTAGTTTATGTTCTGTGAGTGCTGTTTTATCAAAGCTATAATAAATAGTGTAAATATAAATATAGTTTATATTTATATTTTTATAATAAACAGTAGGTAACTGATACAGTACTGCAGTGGGATAGAAATAGCTAAAAATAAATAGATAATAAATAAAAGATACACCTATAGTACTCAATTACCCAACTCTCCCCTACCTCTAGTTTTTTAGTTCCAATAGTGAAGGATACCCATACAATACGAAAAATCTATGCAGGTACAAGTTAGTGATAGAAGAAAACGTGTGCAAGTAGGTAACTAGGTATGTACCAATATATGTGTGATGGCTGAAAATCAGGGATTGTCTATAGTGGCACATATATACTTGCTGAGCCTTGCTGGAATCGTTCACGTTGCTGCAGCATACAGTGAGTTGACTAGGGTCTACCCTGAACTAGTTCTTTTTTATAAATCTATTTGTAACTTATTATATACCTGCCTAATTGGTTGTCCGTAGTTTGAACGTTGTTATTAAGTTTTGTAATTTGTATTCATCTCCCATGTACGTTGCGTATCGAAATACACTTTACCTATCATATCGATTATTATTATTAAGTTTTATAATACGTTCTTCTATGTTGCTAGGACATATAAAACCGCCCGGTATCCCTTCTCGGCACAGTTGGATTCGCTGGTTCTGTAGGTACTTAGACACTCATCGTTGCAGCATTGTAAATAATTTTAAACATAATTTTAATTACATCGATTTAAACATAAAAAAAAAAATATTATAATATTTGAAAAACCAACAGGGGCTTCTCTCTGGTTGAACTCTTTTGTTCATTTATAATGTCATAATCTAAATATTTGATTTATTAAAACTTTATGAACTAAAGGTACATTGGCGGACTTAAAGCTAAAGTAGCCTTATCTGCCAGTCATATATGTATGTATAATAATGTAGTAGGCCGAGTGATTAAGATATCCGACTCGTAAGCTAGAGGTACCGGGTTCAAATCCTACTGCGGCAATGTACTAATGACTCTTTTCTGAGCTATGTACCTACATACATTAGATGAATGCTTACCGATGCTCTTACGGCGAGGGAAAATATCGTGATGCACATTCAGGTGACTGAATATGTAAATTAGAGAAATAGAAAATTGGTTATTACTATTTACATACATATAAAGACATCGGCAAGGAATATACAAATGACTGCTGCTGAACCTACTAGACTACGGTTTCTGGTGATGTTCAATTATCTAATTCTCTTAGTAATACTTAGTTTATTTTAATTTTTTGTACCATATTAATTGTATACGTAAACTTAGTTGTATATATATGTAAAGTTAACGTTGTTAATTTTTAGTCTTAAGTCTGGCCATGACAGAATACCAGCGGGTGTGGGTTTTACCTTCACCCATACGCTGAGTCATGGACCATTTTGTCTATTAGAAGATTTTATTTTAAAATACATTTATACAAATCTGTTAATTTATAGACAAATAAATATTTATATTTCTATCAACGGGGGCATCGCTCGCGTTTAACTCTTCTGTATAAAAAGTGGTTGGTCAACAAATACCTACTTATTTATGATAGATAGAACGTCTAAAAGACCTAGATTTTTTTACCCTGCCACCCTAACCCTATACTACCTTAGGTACCCTGCCTTACTCTGCCCTCACCTACCTACCTTTTTTCTTTTAAATAAACCTTGTCCTGATAATTACAAACCCAACAAAAAAAAATTTTCAGAAACAAAAAAAGCCAAATAGGTACTCGTTCGGCAAATAGACTTTACACCAATGACGATAGGCTAAAAAGGTACCTATTAAATTACGCCATTTGTGTTGGCGCTATCTTTACTGTACAGTCTTCTACCCCCAGCTGATGCTCAAACTCCGACCCTGGCGCTGTGGCTCCGGGAGGCGGGTTCCCTTAGTTCGGACATTTTCACGCAGAGGATATTTTGATACAGTGGACCATGTGAACCTTAACGCTAAGGCTAAGCAGCACAAAATGAAGTTTCTCTCAGTAGGACCTCACACTTTAGTAGCGCCACCTAACGGAATTTTGAATCGCCCTTCCAGGGAAACGACTCTTCCAAGTAGGCGCTCCCATCTATTGAGTAAATAAGGAACCCGTAAAAGAGAACACTCGAATTTGCCTTCCTCTTGTTCGTTCGCGCTATCGCCTATCGCCGTAGAACGGATGGCCCCAGTAGAAATACACCGTACCGACTGTGATACACACCCAGTCGTATAAAACTTTATGCTGATAGAGCGCAGAAAACGGTGTTTGAAACATACTTATTGATATATTCTTTAGGCGGTAGTTCGGCACAAGTTCACGCCGGGCAGCGTGGAATACAACTGCCGGTTCAAGGATGGATTCGCCGCAAACACGTATAAATGACAATACGTTAAACTAATTAGTAACATCGAGCTGCTAAGCTTTGTCGCACATCTGTTGCAAATCTCAAACTATTCCCGTGTCGAGTTCCAAGTTAGAATTTTAACGACTGTGTAATAAAATAACCTTGTTCGTCGGGCCATTTTTCCGCCTTCGGGGCCCTATATTCTTCGTCGGCTTATTGTTCGGTCTTCAGGGCCCAGTATGTGGATATTCCAGTTACCCCCACAAATACAGTTTTTTCCTTAGTTCCGACCGGTCTGTCGTTTCGACCTTTCATGGTTTAAATTTATCCTGCAACAGCATCAACTCTACATTTACAAGGCCAGAGGGTAGGGTGGGTCCATTTTCGACTTCCCACCAGAGGATAAGGTGGTTAGAAAAAAAAAACAGCTATTCATTGTAAATATTTATTCAAATATTATGAGTGCTTATGGTAACCAATGATACAATGTCACGTGTGTAGACGCGGTCTCATAATATCGCTATCGTATAACTAGCCATTGGCTTTAATATCACCGTCTGCCGCCAACAGCTGCTCTGCCGCTATGCGAGTATTTCTGTCGATATCGATAATAGATTCCCATTGAAAAGTAAACCGGTAAAACGAGACAATACTGTTCAATCGATACTTCCCGGAGTACCCGATACAAAGTCATAATGTATTGTATTTTATAACTGATTAACCAGTGATACACGTAAAATATAAAACGCTAACATCACACTAATCACGAATACTCTCGCATAAAGGCAGTCTAGAAAACTAGAACAAGTTGAACATTAAAATTAATCTTCTTACAAAATCACTCACTCATTTCGCCTAAATAGATAATCAATTAAATTTGAATATTGTATTTTGTTTTACTATAGATATTTTTATCAACAATTTTTGTCTTTAACTAATTTTCTATACACAGAGGCACACGATTCTTAGTAACTAGCTCATAAATCCCAACTATGGAGAGCCTACAAGTTCTAAGTAAAAATGTTACTCGATAACAACTTAGCCTAACTATTTACAGTTAATTGATATTGTTTACATTTATTAAAAGCATGGTTCTAATACAAAATAGTATTAAACAGTACAGGGTACAACCTATACATTAAACATGCTTTTTATAAATGTATGCATATCCTGAATTATCTAGAGTTTATAGCTATACTATTACTAATACTATAGGCGGTCCTCCGACCTCGTTTATTTTCACCAGAGTCGGTTTGCTTATGACTAACATAATGACAACCCAGCCGTTGATTTGTTAGTCCACGAAGTGGTCACACCACCTTTCTTTGTAATCGTAAAGTGGTCCCTCCACCTTACTTCGCGATCGACAAAGTGGTGTGCGGCGGAATCATACATTAAGTTGTGATTTGTTTAATGTGGCTGTGAGATATTTTTTATATTTCTTTGTAAATTTTCACCTTTTGATGACTTAGCAGGGAGACGCCATGTGCAGGTATAGCCTAGCCCTTGCCGTTTAGATAGATGTGCTCTGAGACGCCAATCATCATATAAACTGAATACAAAATCGTAGCCGGCAAAACAAGCCCTCGTTATAATAATCACGAAACTATGGGTATTGTCACTATAGTAATACAATATACAAAAACAACACGTCAGTATAATTAAGTATAGCTTAACAACTAATAAGCGACTAGAACTAAGTAAGATACAACCTAAGCAATTTAGAATTGTCATGAACTAAAAAATAATCATTTATGGAAGAGGAGTGAATTAAATATTGATCAGCATTATCATAGCCTCCTTCATCTACAAGCCATGCGCAGAAGTTTGACAACGTCGCTTTTTTTAATTTTAGTGTATCTGAAAATTACTGTAGAACTTTCTTCGCGGTCGTCGTCGTTTAATGTTATTAGTTATTTAAGTGATTGAGTATATGCATTAGTTAGATAATATGAAATTGGATAGATTCCTGTACTATTTACCTATCTACCTACTTGGATTATATCCTATTACCCTATTAATAACATAAATGCGAAAGTTTGAAAGGCTTGATAGAAGTTTGGATGGATGAATGTTACTTCGTCATGCAAAATTTACCCAACAGATTTCAATGAAATTTGGCAGTAATGTAGCATATAACCCAGAATAGTATATAGGCTATATTTAATCCCATAATTATTTGTGGTTCCCGCGGGCGCGGGTCTGGAACATTATCCTACTAATACTATAAATGCGCAAGTTTGTGGGTATGTTTGTTACCTTTTCACGCCTTAACGGATGAACGGATTTGGATGAAATTTGGCAGTAATATAGCATGTAACCCAGAACAGTATATAGGCTATAATTTATTCTAAAATTAAATGTGGTTCCTGCGGGCGCGGGCCTGGAACGTTATCCTACTAATACTATAAATGCGAATGTTTGTGGGTATATTTGTTACCTCTTCACGCCTAAACGGATGAACGGATTTGGATGAAATTTTGTAGGTAGCCAGGTTACCGCCTGGATTAAAACATAGGCTACTTTCTATTTAAAGTCTATAGGCAGCGCTGACCGCTTTTCATCAGGTGGCCCGCTTGCCTGTTTGCCTACCGTATGCCAAAAGCTATTAGGAAATAAAGCTAGACAAAATATTGCCTAATTGAAGTAATTTATTCATTAATATAATACATGAACTGGTCACCATATCCTAAACGCCACCCACAATACAATTCTGTTTTAAATTTAAGACCTTCCTGTAGCTCACTAAAGCTCTTAATCTCATCACTTTTTAACCTTAAATTTTCTTTTTCTTTTTGCCTTCGAATCCATTTTTGCCGTCGTTTTTCTGGATCAGTTCTAGTCTTGGGGCATGCTTTATTTAAAAGTTTGGGCAAACTAGGAAATATACGGGGTATCGCACCAGTCACTAGACGAGCGCGTTTTACTGGTACCTTTTCAACGCTGCCATCACCGTGGTATATTTTAGTTGTTGTGATAACTTCCTCTTCGCTAAAATGTTTACTACATGCGAAGGAACCAACAGTGGGACTCCAGTTCGCTCGGGAAATAGCAGAAGTCCATTTTTTTAAAAGATATTCATTCTTTGGAAACGAAAAAGTCGGCACAGCCTCTTGTCTGTTTTTTAGCGTTACATCGTAGTTTGACCTACATTTTTCTATGCAACAACGCCTAGGCATCTGTTGGAGAAATATTACTATTTTAAAACAGAATTTGAATGATAAAATAAGTAAAAAGCTAACAACAAAAATGATCGAGGATTGTTTTTTACTAATCGTATTTATCCATATTTGGCGCAATTATAAATATATTCACTTTTATTTACCTTCGTAGATGGTCCATACAATTCGTTTATTTATAGTTTTATAATATATTTTAAATTTATTAGCTTAAAATTCAAAATATTCCCGCTCATTGACATGTAAACAATGAGTGAATCGGTTCACAGCGACGTTGCCGTTCCGTGCTACAGCATGGCTTGTAGATGAAGGAGGCTATGGCATTATACATTGATAATTAATTGTTGCAATACAAGTAAATTAAAAACGAAACAAGAGGTTTAGTTATTATTTCTTTTGACTGGCAGGCACATTATGTTTGCCCACAGAATGTAATAACATATAGGTACATATTATTAATAGGTTGCGTGATTCTCGTGCTTCCAACCACTATGTAAATTTACTCTTTTTAATTTTCCTAAGACCTATCTCGAATAATCTATGTAATAGTTAATATTGTTGAGAATCACATTCAATTTTCTGGTCAGTCAATGGTTACAAGCATCACATAAGCCTGAGATAATTTGATAATATACTCCTGTTTTGATCATGGACAACAACTGTACGGACGCCGTGGTCAGTGCTATTGGCATAAAATGGAAAAACAAAACGAATAATAAAATATAGATCAATGCAACAGCATGCAATAAAATTAAATAGATACAATAACTTTTATAGTCATTTGTGCATCGAAAAATGTGCTCGATATATTATTTAGTATAAAGAATCATAATGTTGGCACAAAATACAAGAGAACTGCAATGAGCCTACGACACAGATGGAGTACTACTTGAAAATAAATCCAATATCGAATTTATACGAATACTTTTCTCTTAACAATAATATTTCCTAATCTTAGTTAATTTAGAATCGTATCACCTCAATTTTGCCTATCCAAATAGGTATACAAAGTTATAATTTATCAAACGTTTACTATTGTGTTGATAGCATAGAGAAAGTCTGTTGATATGTGATATAAGATAGGAATAGTAAAGTGAGACTGAGACCGGTGGAACAGTCTCGGGAGTCGATTGGCACCCCGTGACGGTATGTGTAGTAGTCACGAAACCGTGAACCGATGGTCCACGAAAAAGGTAGGTAATTAAAATTATTGATTTCACAATGTCGAGGATATAAAACTACATAAACTAGACTAGAGCGCGATAAACAACTAAACATTAACTATTAATACGCCGACGAGATCTGTGGAGGGGCGAGAGGATAATCCGGTTACAAAACTATTTTGCGAACGTATTTCTTGTTTTTTCTACACTGAACGCGAGATCTTAGCCTCTTATAGGATCGACGACGGAAATTGAGAACACAAAAGATACACTCGTCACAAATTGTCACACGAAGAGCGAGGCACTACGAAAGTCGACATACAACTGCCCCTTTGCAACTTCAGTTAAAAACTTGCGAATCACTTTCTTATGCCACCAACACTGTTGGTTTGGAACACTGTTGTAGTATTGAACGCGAGGTCTCCTGTCTCGCGCTATGTACCCTTGGGTACACGGGTGCGGGGGTGGGACAATACTATACGTTTCCGGATCACGAAGACGTAGATGCGCGACCCGGCTGAGGCTCCTCGGATCAGGTCTTCCTCAGCTCCACCAACTTGACATCTTGAACGTGAAGGTTGTGCTTCGATTTGGCCGCGAACTTGATCACCGCCTGTGTGGACACCAGAGGCACGTGCCGCAGATCCAGTCTGTGGGAAGAGGAGTCGTGTTATGGGACTGTATGTTGTGGACAACTAATGTGTTGTGGAAAACTAATGTGTTTACTTAATTCAATTGTTAAATATCATCATCATCATCATTATGTGTGATGTCGGCTTGAACAATTGGTGAAGACTCGCTGATGTCCAGTACAGATGGAAAAAGAAGTGGTTTATGACGGTGGAAGCAACGTACAGAAAGGAGAGACCGACAGAAATTAGGGTCCAGGTTCCTGTCGGGATTGACTGTCAGTTAGACGACGTAGCAGCTTACCGGACGTGGTTGCGGCACCGTGCGAGGTGGTCCAACGCGTCAGATACCATAACCACTAACCCACCGCCGCTCTCACTAGATTGCTGTCGGGATTGCAGCTCTCCTAACGACATTGGGATACCGTGCTAGGTGGTCGAACGCTACCGTAACCACTAGGCCGTCGCTACAGCCGCTCTCATGGGGTTCCTGTCGGCACAGCCACTCACCTGATGAGGTTGGGGCACCGTGCGAGGTGGTCGAGAGCAGCCTCGGTGAGCAGCCGGCAGCCAGCCAGCGACAGCCGCCGCAGCGAGTGCCGCGCCAATTGTGCTGCCCCAGCGTCCGTGAGGCGGGCGCATGATGACGCGTCCAGTTCTACTAGTTTGGGGAGCGCCTGTGGAGAGACAACATGATATGAGGATATTGTTTCGTATTCGTTGGCGTGTTTGGTTTAACAGACGGCCTGCGTTTGGATGAGATTGTCGCTATTTTACAGGCAAGAGGCATTTCATCTTAGTCTTCACAGTGACGCACCTGCGGTTTTTCATTTTTGTTAACTAAATGTTAGAATCGTAGTTGTTATGGGCGGAGTTACCACTTTCCATTAGGTGGGCTCTCTGCTCGCTTGTCACAAAGCAGTTCAAAAAATTTTTTTTTATTTCACATGGCGCCACTGAGGCAAAAGTCGTCAAAATACGCCGTGATATCGGATAGACACATTTGACATCAGTAGATTTTGGAATCACGAAAACCCACTTTGCAATTTTATTTTTATTATTACCTGCACAACATATCGCATGGCCACATCCGTGATATCCGTCCCGGGCAGTCTCAGCACAGCCAACGCGGCCAACCGCGAAGGCTCCGCCCCGGACGGCGCTCCGCCCCCGGGCCTGGCGTTCTCAGGAGGTGCCAGCACCCCACGGAGCTTCGCGTCGTCTAGACTTCGAGCGAAGGACAGGTCCAGGGTGGAGAGTGGTGGGCAGGCGGCTGAGCGTAGGGCTAGGGCTGCTTCGGCGGGTGACCTGAGAAGGTTATAATTATTTTAAAAAAATGTTTTTGTAATGACTTTATGATCTTTGAAAATAGAGTGCTTAATGAATGTGTAAATCCTAGATTGGCAAGGAAAATAAAAAGGACTTATTTATTAATTGCAGGGCGGGGGGGTCAAACTCAATTGGCAACTGAATTTGACATTCGATAATTCTACACTACGTTATCAACGTTGGCCATTAGCTATAGCGTCTACCAAATTAGAGCAATGTACGATTATTATTTGTCAAATTCAGTTGTCTACTGACATAACCAATAGCCCTCCAGGTTACCCAGCTAAGGGTCACGGAGGTTAGAGACACAGTCTCTCTTCTGTAATTACCTGATCAGCCCAATCCTGGTTTTCACTTCATAATGAATAGGATAGGCTTAATAGGCAGGCCTAAAGATAACGCTAATTTATGTAAAGGCCCTATCACACGAGGCCCATAGGCGGGTCCGTTCCTTACCCGGCCAACGACAGCGTCCGAGGAACCGGCAGCCTAGCAACGAGTCAGGGCGAGCTGTCACCTTCAAATTACTTGGTAAATTCGGCTTACCCAGCCAACGACAGCGCTCTCAACGCCGGCAGCCTAGCCACCAGCCAGGCGAGTTGCCTTCGCGCGAGGTGGCACCACTCGAGCCCCAAGGAGACGGGCTGCCGGCGCGCGATCCCGGCCAGCTGGGCGGCCGACACGCGGACCTGGACGAATGACATGCTGCGCCAGAGGGATGGGTCCATCTGGAAATGGAATAAAATAATATAATGCTTGGATAATTTGGCACAGCGTCATCTAGACCCAAAGTAACCAAAGCTGGTGTTACATACATACATGAAGGTGGCGCCTGTGTCCCGCAGGTGGGGTAGGCAGAGACTATGGACCTTTATAATAAGTATGTACACACAGAACGGATCTGTGTTCTTGAAATAGAAATGAGAACCCGAGATTTTGCTCTGCGTGGCAAAATGTTAACCAAGTGAACCACTCAGGTCGAAATAGGTGAGTAGGTGCTTGGAATGGTAGCTAAGTTCATTTCCTCCAGAGCGTTCCCTTCTCCCGTGACAGTTACAACTGATAGTATGTCGTTCCATTTGATATAAAAGTTGCTAGTTTCACATCTGTTTTAACAACGCAATAAGCAATGTGTGTACTATTTGGGCGCATAATGGTGGAATTCTGTCATTATAACTTAGTTTTACAACAATTCTTATAATTTAAAGGAGCGGTTGATTCCCCAAATACAAAAAATCAGCGACACCGGCCCTTTTCATGTCCCTTCCGATACCTATGGTAGGATCCCTTGCTCCGTACCTTTACACCATCACACACAAAATATAAGTTTCCAGGTGTCCACTCACCGAGTACTCAGCCCAGGTCTTGCAGACGAGCGCGCAGGTGGCCAGCTCGTGGGGTGTGAGCTTGGCAAAGACACACAGCATGGCTTCGCGATCCAGCCATGGGGAGGCACCAGCCACGTGGGCAGCGTTGGTTGGGGCCATCGGACGGATGGGGTAAAGGGGTTTCTTTAGGGGCTGGAATGGGAATAAATAAATGAATAAATACATTTTTTATTATCTTTACATAATTGCAACATGTGATAGAATAATGCACACCATTTAATGTGTATAGGTAATTACAAATCATGAGAGAACTGACGTCTGACGGATGTTTTTGTTACACGACAGTAGAGGCAAAGGAAGCTTAATAGATTATGGGATGGTTTCGATAATGTTACGTTTTGTAAAAAAAAGTTGATAAAATTACATGTTGCCTGGAGGCCTGTACATCTCGCCATGTCAAAAAATCACACAACATAAAAACTATGAGACATTTGTCTTACTTTATCAGATGGCGACGCTATGGATCCAATTTTATGCCTTAAAATTAAGGTCCTTTGATCATTTTCCAAGACTTAAAGAATCTGCGATCTTTTAGGCCAGTCGAACAAGAGCCGTGGCTCATACGGAAAATATCCACACATCAAAAGCATCTAGGGAAAGCACGATTTTAGTCAATTATGAAATATCAGTTTTTTTTTGTTGTATTAAGAAACCATAATATATTAATGATCAAGTTTTCAAAGATCTTAATTTTCAGTAGTTCCCCAAAAATGTTTACTTGATCCCTAGACACCTTTGATGAGTATATTACACATTCGGCATTCGAAAATATTACATCAAACTGCGAAGCAAAACATCTGAGCAGCTCCACTCCATACCTTAGCAGAATGATGTGTCAACTGCAACGCCAAATGGTGTCTCAGCGCCTGCTTCTTAGGTGCTTCATCTTCGTCGCTGGCGCGGCGCTTCTTGGCCGCCGGCTCCCAGTCGGCCGCGCCCGCCATCGCCGACGCCGATTCGCCCTCCTCCATTTTTATGTCTGGAATACGAATAATAATGAATGTAGCGACATCTATCGCTCCACTAGGGAAACTCAACGATACTCACATTACGAGTACACGAACACAAGGTTGGCAAGCATCCGCACATAGATGGCGCTAACCGTCCTGCATCGCGCTAGAGAAATGTGCCAACTTCCACGGCATATGTACAACTTCCGACGATCAACTGTCGGACCCTTGATACCCTGGTCACAACACCCGGCCAGAAAAGGTAGAAAAGGGTGGGTAATCACCCTTTTCTACCTTCTCTCCATTTTCGCTTGCCAACATTGACGGCTACCATTATCCTGCACCGCCAAAATGAATAGCCGAGTAGTGTCCGGCAGAGTGGAATAGCACCAATTACATTCGTGGGTGTCGTACAAGGCGACTAAGGTTTCCGAGACAAAACTTTAAGAGTCTCGAAAATATCTAGGCTGGAAAATGGGCAGCAGCGTTTTCCATTCTTACAATGATTTATAACACTGCGATCTCCAACCCGCTTGCCAAGCATGGAAATTATGGCTCTATCATCTCCTTTTGTGGGAGAGGTCCTAAGTCCTGCAGTGGACTGTTATGGGCTGTGATTCATCATCATCATATCAGCCGAAAGACGCCCGCTTAGGCCTCCGCCAGAGATCTCCACAAAGGCCGGTTCTGTGCTTTTCGCATCCAGCTGGTAACTGCGACCTTTACCAGATCTTCGGTCCACCTTGTGGGAGGACTACCCACACTGCGTCTTCCGGTAACCAAGCGAGAGGTACCGGGTTCGAATCCCACTGCGGCCAGGTGCCAATGACTCTTTTCTGAGTTATGTACATTAGTTGAATTCTAACCGATGCTCTTACAGTAAAGGAAATATCGTAATGAAAACTGCACATTCAGGCGACTGAATGTGTAACCATGATCCAATCTGGTCAGGTTCCCTGGTAACAGGGTCAAGGAGGTCAGATGGCAGTCGCTCCACTGTAATTATCTGATCTGCCAAATCCTGAATCATGGTCAAGGCGAACCTCGGGCTCTCGTGCACGAGAGCACAAAGATGATTATTTTTATATACAAGGAAATATACGTCATACACGGGTCAAGCAGACTTGTATGGCATCACGACAAACGGCGTGATGCCATCATGACCAGTCTTCGGTGCTGCCATGTATGTATTTGAGTGTGTTACTAGCAAGCGGACCACTTGATGGAAAGTAGTCACCGCTGCCTAGGGACATTAGCAACATCAGGGGTATCGCCAATGCATCGCCCACTGATAAAACCCAAATGTATATTTGGGTTTTATCAGTGGTCAACCCAATTTCGATATTTCACAACTGTCAAGCACTTCGTGAGTCCCGTAATGGTCACTTTATTCGTGACGTAACTTCTTAATCTGATAATGTAGCAACAATTAATGTACAAAGCTAAATTACTGCATAATGTTTTATAAGAGTTCATCTGTCCTCACACGCATAGTACAGAGTATTTTAGCCGCATCGTACCACTGTAGTGTAATCTAGCCTGAAGAAATATAAATAAACTTACCGTCTTCAGACTTAATTTTGATTTCACTCTTGTTCTCGCTGTCCGAACCGCCTTCGGACTTCGAGCCAACAGCCGCCGATGGTGGTAATTTGTTCTGGAGAAGAGAAAATAGATTAACCTACTATACACAAAATCTTAGCAAAGTGTTTACAAGTCACGTGTACTTTAATGCTAATCGTTAGACAAACTGGCGAGCGGGCGACCTGATTTAATGTGGTCATCGCTGCCTTTGGTCATTAGCTACACCAGTAGGCTTATTACGTAACGTTTGACGACCTGAGTGGTTCAGCGGTCAACATGCCAGTCAGCCACGCAAAAGATCCCGGGTTCGATTCCCGGCCGGCCAGAAATTTCAATGATGAATTTAAATTTCTGCTACGGGTCTGGGTATTATATGTATAAGTATGTATTTAAAAGTATATAAGTAGTATATCAGTTAGCTAGCACCTAACATAGTACAAGCTTTGCTTAGTTTGGGGCTAGATGGCGCTGTGTGAATTTGTCCATGATTATTTATTTATTTTATCTATGTCGCCAACAATCCTGATTTCAATGATTGAATTTTTTACTTTTGAGATTCCGTATCATCGTTTTCATAGATTCAGTTGCTAACAAAATTACATTTCAATAAACTGAAACCATTAAATCGGTAATATGTAAAAGTAACAATTTCAATCATTGAAATTATGAATTGTTGACAACAGAGTTACGTAATTAGCCACAAATGCATCCTAATTCCCTATCATCATCATCATCATCATATCAGCCAGAAGACGCCCACTGCTGGGCATAGGCCTCCCCCAGAGATCTCCACAAAGACCGGTCCTGTGCTTTCCGCATCCAGCTGGTACCTGCGATCCTTACCAGGTCGTCGGTCCACCTTGTAGGAGGCCTACCCACGCTGCGTCTACCGGTACGTGGTCGCCACTCGAGAACTTTACTGCCCCATCGGCCATCTGTTCTTCGAGCTATGTGCCCTGCCCACTGCCACTTCAGTCTGGCAATCCTTAGAGCTATGTCGGTGACCTTGGTTCGCTTGCGGATCTCCTCATTTCTGACTCGATCGCGCAAAGAAACTCCGAGCATAGCTCTTTCCATTGCCCTTTGGGCAACAGTGAGCTTTCTTATAAGGCCCATAGTGAGTGGCCACGTTTCAGATCCGTAAGTCATCACTGGCAACACACATTGGTCAAAGACCTTCGTCTTGAGACACTGCGGTAATTGGGACGAAAATATGTGGCGTAGCTTCCCGAACGCTGCCCAACCGAGTTGGATTCGTCGATTGACCTCTTTCTCGAAATTGGACCTACCTAGCCGGACTATTTGTCCTAGGTATGTATAGTCGTCAACAACTTCAAGTGGAGTGCCTCCAACTGTCACTGGAGTAGGCACAACATGGACATTCGACATAATTTTCGTCTTGTCCATGTTCATTTTAAGACCTACTTGTTGAGAGGCACTACAGAGGTCATCGAGCATTTTGCCCAAGTCTTCCAGGGTTTCAGCCATGACTACGATATCGTCAGCAAATCTGAGGTGCGTGAGGTACTCGCCGTTAATATTGATGCCAAGTCCGTCCCAGTCCAGAAGCCTAAAGATATCCTCCAGTGCAGCGGTGAACAACTTCGGTGATATGACATCACCTTGTCTAACACCTCGCTGCAGCTGAATAGGTTCTGTGGTCTTGTCCTGGAGACGAACTGACATAGTGGCGTTTTCGTACAAACACTTCAGTGCTTCGATATATCGATAGTCAATTTGGCACCGCTGTAGAGACTGGAGCACCGCCCAAGTTTCGATCGAATCGAAGGCTTTCTCATAGTCCACAAACGCCAAGCATAATGGCCGGTTATACTCTTCGGTCTTCTGTACAACCTGCCGCAGCGTATGTATGTGGTCTATGGTACTAAAACCTTTTCGGAATCCGGCTTGTTCGGGAGGCTGGAAGTCATCAAACCTGCGTGCGAGACGATTCGTAATGACTCTCGAAAACAGCTTATAGACATGGGTCAGCAGCGATATTGGTCTGAAGTTCTTCAAGAGAGCCTTATCACCTTTCTTGAAGAACAATATGACTATGCTTCTGTGCCATGCTTCCCTATTCTCCTAGTCAATTCCCATCTTAGCTTCCCTGAGATACTCCAACATACCAGAAAGTGGTCAGCCTAAAACCATACCTGTAAGTTATTGTGACTTGCATCCGAGCCGACGCTCATCCGACGAAGGTCTGACGACTTCTGGCGCGCTCTGAAGTGACGCGGCTGCAACGAAAAGGTATATTTAGTTTCCTCAGATATAATTGAATTTTCATTGAAGATATTTGGCTATATTTTGTGGCTTGCTTACATCTCAGTATTCTACACCTAATTTTTTTTCCTGAAATATCTTCATCGAAATACGAGTCATCGAGTTACTGAATTTAATAACATTTAAACCGAACGTCGATGATGTGACGTCATTCCACAGGTTGGGCTCAAGATGGCGGTGTTTCTATCGGTGATCGGCGGTACCTGGACGACAAGCATGAACTTGTATGGGCCGCATAAGTCGTCATAGTGCCTAATGACTGTGAGTCTGTAGTGCCTGAATTTGTCATACCATCAGATAAGGCGTTGTATCTTTAAGTCCGCACATTGTACGTAATACGTAACAGTGCGTTAAGTTTAAATAAAAAATAGTGTAAATATATTGAAAGTACCACCCGTTCACTACCTTGACTACCTTGTAATCGTGGTTGAGCCCATGCCAGGGCAGGTGGGGACACCCAGCTGTTGGGCAGGTCTAGTGGCACCTTCATGCCTATTATCCGCACGCTCAGTCATAATATAAATGCTAGGTTTATAGGTAAATAGATAGTACCACCCGTTCACTACCTTGACTACCTTGTAATCGTGGTTGAGCCCCATGTCGGTGCAGGTGGGGCACTCCCAGCTGTTGGGCAGGTCCTCGTTGAGCTGTCCGCCGGCCGGCACGCAGCCCGGGTGCACGATGCTGTAGCACACCGAGCACTCGCGCAGCGACGACGGGCCCAGCCGGCCTGGGGGGAGGGATTGTACGTTCAATAGTCAGATCGAGTTTTTTTTCAGACATAAGTACTTATCTGAAAGACAGTTTGGTGGCGGAGAAAACACAAGCTCATATCCAGGTAGGTCAACACTTGCTGTCTTCTTATCTAAGTTTCTAATTCACGATAAAATTATCAAAAATTCAGTCTTAGCTATTGCCAAGTTTACCATAAAATATTGTTAATGCGGTCGCCATTCACAGCTATCTTTCTATTACCATTGTATTATTATTATTGTCCTCTCCGTGATGGTATGTTATTAATATCATTATTATCAGTTATGCATTGACCTCCATGATCACATCTCACTTTGGTAAGCCCCACTGAAAGAGATTTCTGTCCAGAAACAAGTAGTCTCTCTTGTAGGCATAGACATAGACAAATATTTTTTTGGCCCAGATACACATCCAAAAGAATTAAAAATGGAATTTACAAAAACAGTAAACCAGGGCGATGTAACGTCGGACCAAACTAATCCAGCCTCAACGTAATGCAATGAAGAGCAACAGTCAATCACAGCGCTGATTTTCAGGCTGACCCGGAGTTGTCTTATATTTCTGTGTCCTGTCGTGTGTATTATTTCAAGTGTACTGCTAAAGTATTAAAAAAATAAACTCATCCTCACCAGAGTTCCCCTTAGCCTGCGGTGCTACCGGCGTCTGCATCCAGCCGTCGAGGTGACACACGGCACACGACGCCGTCACGGGCAACATCGGCTGCGAACACAAAGCACAGCGTTTTTTTTTTTGTATGTTATAGGGCAGACAAACGGGCAAGCCGGCCACCTGATGGAAAGTGGTCACCGCCGCCTATGGACAACAGCAACACCATGGGAGACACCAATGCGTTTCACGCCTCTGAAGATACCTCTAATATACCTCTTGCAAGGTTATATTATACAATTTTATCAGGTGGTAGGTCTCTGTCACGCCTGAGGAGTCCGGCTGGGTGAGTACCACCGCCTTATCTATTTCTGCCGCCTAGGAACAATGCTTGCATTATTGAGGTCCGAAGGATAAGGTAGCCAGCGAAATTACAGGCATGAAGCATTTCATGTTAGTCCTCCCAGTGACAACGCACCTGCGGTTCTTTTTGTTATCTACAACCTAAATGTATTAATTGTAGATGTTACGGACGACAGTTACCACTTACCATCAGGTGGGCACAAAAAGCTAGCGCCCCACCCCGGCTTCGCACGGCCTTTCTCAGGATTTTTAAAATCAGTCATGTCTGAATTGTGTGAATTGCTGAATTAGACTAAAGGCTGGTAGTATAGTCTTGCCATACCTGTAAGCACTGTCGCATGACGCAGGTCTGCTTGGCCCGTCCCAGCCCGCCGAACTTGACCATGTCGTGGCAGAACACACACTCGCCGCAGTCCGTGCGCTGGCACGCCTCACATTTCTTGCACCTGGGTTGGTAATAACACGTGTATTGGTTGGGTGTAATGCGTGTATTAGTTGGGCTTAAGGAATGAATGGTGTTTTGAGGGACCACAGGTTTAGACACAGTCAGAATGAATGATCACCAATCGTATATAACGCTAACATGACCTGAAATTGCGTCAGAATGGACGGTCACCTATCGTATATAACGCTAAAATAATGACCTAAAATTGCGTCAGAATGGACGGTCACCAATCGTATATAACGCTAAAATAATGACCTGAAATTGCGTCAGAATGGACGGTCACCTATCGTATATAACGCTAAAATAGTGTCCAGAAATTGCATAATAATTGCTCATTTCTTGATTTCATTTGCTTACAATTGTTTACTCGGTAGTTTAGAATATATCAAAAAATTTAGAGTGACCGTTCATGCTGACGTCAGGTTGATGAGTCACTGGTTTGTAGTTCGCACATCAGTTCGTAGACATTAAATATGGTTGGCATGCTGACGTCAGGTTGATGAGCCACCGGTTCGTAGTTCTCACACCAGTTCGCACACATTAAATATGGTTGGTGATCGGTCATTTTGACGTCAGGTTGATGAGTCACCAGTTCGTACACATTAAATATTATTGGTAACCGTTCATTCTGAAAGTGACCAGATTATGCTAAGTTATTCGAAGGCCGTAGTAGACTAGTGGTGGGTGAGTAAAACCGCCCCGTATGGCACTCGACAATCTCAGCCTATACCGGCTGCTGTGAATGTATGTGTTGACCGCACAAAGTGCTCATTGACCCACTGGTGGAGCTGGTCGATGGATCATAGTGGAGTAGTAGGATCCTAAGATCCACTCAAGCCAATGGCAGGTCACAGTATAGTCCAGAGTGCTATTCGGCAGCTAATAAAATTTCTATGCGAGCGTGGCTTTGTCACCACGTAGATGACCCGATAAACATTTGCCCAAAGTATCTGACACCCGACACTTATTGCGCAATAGTATAGTTATGCGCAGTAGCAGCCGAGGTGACGACAACTGTCTCGTCAACGTCTGTCGACGGCATTCTCGACTGTTTCGACCTGGTTTATTCCATTTTCATTTCTGTGGTCCTAAGGGGGGGGGCTATTACCTGGTGCGTCGCCGCCTGGGTGCGTTGTTGGCGTGCTCAGGGCGAGGCCTGGCGGGCCCGCCTCGGTGCCCGCCGCGCCCGCGACCCGAAGACTGCCGACGCTCACCGCCCCCGGGCTCGTCGGGGCCTGTCAATAAATAATAATAATAACTATGCTTGGCCAAAATTGGTATCAGGAAAGAGGCACCAGGAAGCGATGGATTGACATCGCTGAGTCGGATGCGAGAGCCAACGGCTTACGACGCGAGGATGCCGAAGACCGGGCGAAGTGGAGAAGATTTTGTAGGAAAGTGGACCCTGGCAGAGGCCGGGATAAGGGCTAGGACGATGATGATGATGCTTGGACAAATTCACTCAGCGCCATCTAGCCCCAAAGTAAGCAAAGCTTGTGTTATGGGTGTTAGATGATATAATTAATATAAATATAATTGATGAACTGTTATTGAGATAAAATATCAAGTCTTCATAGATGAAAAACGGGCAGTAGCGTTTTCCATTGTTATATTTACAACACTGCGATCTCCAGCCCGCCGTCAAGCGTGAAGATTATGACAATATACAAATTACTTTCGTGGGAGAGGCCCTGAAGGGTCATTAACAGTCCGCCAGTCCAATCTCTGGTCTTATCGGGCGGCCTGCAGTCCTAGGCCAATAACGTCTTAAGCGGTTACTGCCTGCCGGCAATGGCCTGCTGCCATCTCTGCGACTAAACACTAGCAGATGAGAATCGGCAGTTTCTGTAAAACTGAAGGCGCTCGACTGACGGTAGACGCCGACTACCTGCTAATGGGTGCTTATTTGGCCTCAATGCCAAGGACTGTCCGGCCGATATCGGTCGACGCTGACCGGAATCGTCGAGCGCTCAAACACATTCAGTTTGTATCAGTCGTCAGTCCGTAACCTTAAACGGAACTATTAATGTGTGAACTATTACGATTAACTGACAGACTGATATCGTCCGGCGGACTGTTAATGTAAGCCCTTAAGTCCTGCAGTGGACTGGGGCTACCATGAACTCTTATAGCAGGACCTAAACAGAACTGCCCTGCTTAGAACGAGACAGCGCTATACGTGTCACTATAAGCTTGTCTCGTTCAAAGCAAAAGCAATTCTGTTTAGGTCCTGCTATAAGAGTTAATGGTAAGCCCTGTGTTATGGGTTGTAACAATTATGATGTGTGTATGGCACGCGATGGGGTACGGTGCGCACGTCCCGCACCAGCGCGATGGGGTCCGACAGATGCTCCGGGACCGCCTTGTGTGTGGGTGTGTGGCTGCGTGTGTGTATGGCGCGGCACCTTTGAGCACGGGCGTGCCGGTGACGGCGAGGCTCTGCTTGTCGTGGCGGTGGTGCTCCACCACGGTGCGCACGTCCCGCACCAGCGCGATGGGGTCCGACAGATGCTCCGGGACCGCCGTGTGTGTGGGTGTGTGGCTGCGTGTGTGTATGGCGCGGCACCTTTGAGCACGGGCGTGCCGGTGACGGCGAGGCTCTGCTTGTCGTGGCGGTGGTGCTCCACCACGGTGCGCACGTCCCGCACCAGCGCGATGGGGTCCGACAGATGCTCCGGGACCGCCGTGTGTGTGGGTGTGTGGCTGCGTGTGTGTATGGCGCGGCACCTTTGAGCACGGGCGTGCCGGTGACGGCGAGGCTCTGCTTGTCGTGGCGGTGGTGCTCCACCACGGTGCGCACGTCCCGCACCAGCGCGATGGGGTCCGACAGATGCTCCGGGACCGCCTTGTGTGTGGGTGTGTGGCTGCGTGTGTGTATGGCGCGGCACCTTTGAGCACGGGCGTGCCGGTGACGGCGAGGCTCTGCTTGTCGTGGCGGTGGTGCTCCACCACGGTGCGCACGTCCCGCACCAGCGCGATGGGGTCCGACAGATGCTCCGGGACCGCCGTGTGTGTGGGTGTGTGGCTGCGTGTGTGTATGGCGCGGCACCTTTGAGCACGGGCGTGCCGGTGACGGCGAGGCTCTGCTTGTCGTGGCGGTGGTGCTCCACCACGGTGCGCACGTCCCGCACCAGCGCGATGGGGTCCGACAGATGCTCCGGGACCGACTTGCGCGCGGCTGGCAGCTGGTGCAGGTACATCACTATCGCCTGGGGGGGAGGGGGCGGGGTTGAATTAGTGCTTCTGTAGTCGGGAGAGAGATGAGTCAAATGGGTGGTTCTGTACTCGCGAGGTGAAATTGAAGATCAAAAGTGTCAATAAAATTGCCACTTAAAAAAAAGGCAACTGGTGCAGGCACTATCGCCTATAACAATATCGAGGGGGCGGGGTCAACCAGTGTTTCTATATGAAATTCAAGGTCAAATTTTTAAGCAAATACCGACCATAGTAACAAACTAGCAGACACTTGATTGAATGAAATGAAATTAAATATAATTTATTTCAAGTTTTACAGACTCATATTCTCATTACATTTCATTCATAATTATAGTTTATGCAGTAACTGTCGCCAGTGAAGAAGTAGGAAGAGAAATGATAAAAAGAGAGAGAGAGACGTGAAGAAGAGGAAGTAGGAAGAGGAGGTAAAATTTCCACATCGGAAGGACGAGAAGGGAGCAAGAGCATGTTTGTCTATCGATTGACATAAAAACAAGAGGCACGAGGAGAACAAGGGAAAAAGAGGGAATTTAAGAGAGGAGGATGAAGGAGGCAGTTTTCCTCCTTCTCTATCTTCTCTTTCTTCAAAGTAAATAAAGTCAAGTTCTTGTTCTATTTTATCAAAAGTAGGACGAGGAGAAATAAACAGGAGGGACACTGATTTGGCGCGGGCGCTGCCGCCTCCGTCGCTTGATTGCTCTTAAAATATTACAATATCACATCCCACAACAAGAAACCTAATTTTAATATAGCTTACTAATATCGTCGTCTAAGACGTTGAACGTAGAAGACGTTGACGTAAAAAATTTAACACCTCCGACTGTCGCGTCCGCTCAATATATGTGTACATGTTCGCGCGAAAAGGTTGGAGAAAAGATGGAGGTAGAAGTAAGTCGCTGTTTCCTTGTCCTGTGACATTATTTTTTTATATACATAGTATACATATATTTATCTTCTACTCAGTAGTTTTACACTTTGTAAATACAAAAACTCCACCTTCCTCTGTAATTACCATTGGATGAGCGGTGCCTTCTACCACAATAGCTTAAAAGGGGGCTCCAACGACATTAGGTTTAAGGTCAACATTGTGAAACAAATAAATTATTTATTTATTTTATTAAATCAATATAATCTGGATGCCTTCAAGGCAAGAGTGAATAGGCTGTTCCAAGACAGGCATGCTCCATCTTCGGCCGCATCGTTACTTACCAACAGGTGAGATGGTGGTCAAATGCCTGGTCTTGTCTTATATAAAACAAAAATATAATTTAACGTATGCCACTAACCTTCAACCCATGCAGCTCATTCTGTGTAAGGTGTATATGTTCCCTTGGGGCCGACAATGCTGGCGAAGCGGCCTCAGCCGAGAGGTGTGAGCGCCCGAGCAACGCACACACGTATCGGTCCAGAACGTACCACAGCATCTCGGTGAAGAATGGGTAGCGGAACTTTTGCGGCACCTGTGTGGGTAGATCGAAGTGTCAACATCATCATTATGTTATCAGCAATTTTCCAATAGGTATCTGTATCTAAAGCATTCCTAATCACTCGCTGGATGGCGCCCCAACAATTTTGGTAATTGAGGATCGCTTGAAATAGGTACTTAGCAAAGAGGATATAAACACAGGGTACATTGTACGGGATATAATATTGCATATATAAATAGTTTTTAAAAATTTTAGAGGTTTTGATAAATTTTTACAAAAAAGTCATACATCAATTTGACTGAGTCATTTCGTTTCATGGACTCTAGGATCAAGAATGAACGTAATTCAAAAATATATGGTTTGTATTAAAACGGAACATAGCGTCTACTTACATAAATACATTTTTTTACATTTCTTTCAACCTTTAAAAGTTATGTTTATATTTAAAAAAGTACTCAAATTGTAGGAGCGCCTTCTATTGATGCTTTTTGAAACCAACTGACAATACCTACTGGAAAAATGCTCATTGATGAGTAAGGTTACTCGAAAGCAGAACAGTGTATGCGAAAGAACGGTCTCCACTTAGGTTATAGCGTCCCGATCATTGCTTTTGTTGGGAGTTGTCACTAGTTGTTCTTATTGCCTGTCTGTCTTTAGTTTCATTTCCAGTCGCGAGCAGAGTTATCTTGCGTTCACTTTAGACTTGGAATCGTCTATAATAATAAAGATGATGAAATCTATTTCATCTAAAGTACGTTTTAATAATAAAAAAAAAAATAGAGCACGACAACGATAAATCTTATTAATAGAAATATAATTAATTAAACCAAATATAGTTTCTTTTTTCGTTTTCTGTGGATAATACAGACAATAAGTCAATATATTTAGACAGATGTGGAAATTAATTACCATTATCGTGCCTACTTCTGTCATATTCTAATGAAACGCATTCTACGCTACGCTACCCACCTTGGTGACATCCTCGACTTGTGCGATCTTGAGCTGTTTCTCAATGCCGAACGGATGCAGGAAGTTCCCGCCGAAGACCAGCGAGTCGCTCGGCGTGTACACGGCGTGGATCCACCCGGTGGGGATGAAGAACGTGTGCCCGGCTTGCAACTAGGGGAAAAAGCAGGTTGCATGTAGACATTTCCAGGTTCAGTGGCCCTAGCACAAGCGTTTGTCTCTTTCTCTCAATACTAAGACGAAAGAGATAGCAATACCTATGTCGCGCTTTTTCTTGCTTATCGCGCGAAAGCAACTTGTGCTAGGCCTACAGATCAGAGTCTAAAAAGGCAATTATAGCGTTTTATATTATGATTCACATTAGAGTGCCAAAAATTTCTCGGATCCGGTGGCGTAAACTGGAACTAAGTGGCACCATTTTGATGTCATTTTGATGTCAACAACAGCGACGCTGTAGATAAGTTTGGAACAAATTAATATGAATCACAATATAAAACGCTAATGTGGCCTTTTTAGACCCCCAGATAGTATAGTTTTTTATGCTACGCTATGACAAAGAAGCACTGTGACATCTTAAATTCGAGATTCTCTCTAGTCACATATCTGTATTAAAACGCCACTGAAATCGAATTTGGACATTATAAGATAGTTAAAATACAGTTATTTGGCTGCAATAGACTATTTAGAGATCTGTAGATAGAAAAAATGACGATTTCGAGGTGCACAGCGCGAGAATAGCCCCCAAATCTGATGGTAAGCTATAAGGATAATTACACCGAAGATGCCTATTTGTGATACCTCGCGGTCACGGTTTTGATGGACGCAAAGCAGGAATATTAAAAATGAAATCAATTAGCGTCACCTTATCCATAATTAAATTCACACACATAAACAACCGAACGGAAATGGCGCGAAAGTGAAGCCGGAATGAGGCGAACTAGCCGCTATCGCTACTTGCGGTCGACTGTGATATAAATACAAAATATTTTGTTCGATTTATCTGTTTATTTATTTTAAGGCAAATCAACAGCTGTTGTAACATAGATTGACCGCGATGTATCGCTGTGAGGTATCGTTAGACATGTCACTGGTCTACTTGCATAGAGGGGATATCGAGATAGCGACCGAAACCGCGACCGCTAGATATCGCAGATAGGCATATTTGGCATGTAATTCCCCTTACAGTCGCCCATACATAACATCATCGATTCATGCAGTTAGGTTGTAGGTAACAAAAAATGCAGAAACGCAGGCGTGTCACTGTGAGGACTACATGCTTGTAATTGCGCTGGCTACCTTAAACTTCAAACCGGAACACAACAATGCAAGTATTGTTGCTTGGCGGCAGAAATAGATATGACGGTGGTATTCTCCCAGGCGGACTCCTCAAGCTTGACAGAGCCCTACCATCTGATAAGCAGATGAAGTGAAAATTTCAATTATAACCGACCTACATCGGAAACCTTCCGACTAAGTCTTTTTTCCAAACTGAACAATTTTTAATGGAATAAAGCTAAGAACCATTATTATCGATTAAAATGTTTTTTAACTCACGTCGAAAAAAGGGGGGTTCTATAAGTGTGACGTATGTATCAATGCTAAGTGGCGTTGTGGCTCCATCTATCTGCAGCATCATACCTCCCGAACGGATGGACTGATTTCGACGCGGTTTTCTATGTTTGATCGCCAGTTTAATCTAGATGATTCTTAGCTGCTTTGTTTCAATCAAATCAGTTCAGAAGTTTATTAAATATTGAAGTATGTGTACGCAAGCGGGACATAACGTCAAGATGATGATGATCTTATCTTGATGAGTTTATCTTGTTGTTGCTTCCATTTGTAAATTTTATGTTTCTCGGTTTAAGCTTTTAGAATTTAATCATTGTAATTTTGTAATTTTTTATAATTATTGTATACCCGAAAGGGTAACCGATGTAAACATTTATTTGTTAGCACAGTCTTAACAATAAAATTTCTGATTCTGATTCTGATACACTTGGTCGGGTGTTATGCGACGTTTTTCTGTCGGTCAAGTTATTTGTATCACTGACAAAAGAGCGGACAGCTCACCTAATGGAAAGCGGCAACGATCGCCCATTACTACATCTGCGATTCATGGACTTAGCTTAGGTTTCATGTAAACATTAATGCAGAACAAACATGTTGCACATAAACATTAATGCAGAGTCAGTACTTGTCACTTCATTGTTGTTTATCTATAGACGTAAGTCTGAGTCAAACATAAGTACTAAATTAATTTTACACTCAATCAAGTTATGAATGGGATGCGAACCAATGTTTTCCTCATTTATCAAAGTCTTTACATACAATTCATAGCATGACAATTAATTAAAGTTATTCATTTATGTAGCCATGAATAAATAAAGATTTTGATGCACTTTGATACACCTATGACCTTATCTGCAGTTTATTAGTTTCAGTTCAGTTCAGTTCATCTTGGCGTTAATGTCCCGGTTGTGCTCTCGCGCACGAGTGCCAGGGGTCCGCCTTGGACATGATCAAGGATTTGGAAGATCTGGTAATTACAGTGGAGCGACTGCGATGTGACCTCCGTGACCCTGCTACCAGGGGAACCAGACCAGATTGGATCATGGTTACATATTCAGTCGCCTTTTCCCTCACCACCGTAAGAGCGTCGATTAGTGTTCAATTAATGTACATACATAACTCATAAAAGAGTCATTGGTACATGGCGGCACTAGGATTCGAACCCGGTACCTCTCGCTTACGAATTGTAACCCCTAGGCCAATGACCATATAATAATTTGGTTCTACTTCTTAGCTGCTAACTTTGGATACTACAGAATATGACCGGAAGGCAAATATCAATGTTTTGATATCTAGTGACCGGTCGAGTATACAGAAACCAGAACCGAAGTTGTAAACACCACAATATAACTTGTTAAATATAAAATTTAGCAATAGTCGAAAATATTGATTCACTAGCTACCCGTCCGCGACTTCGTCCGCATGGATTACAATTCACATCATGTTTATGATGACGTCACATAACCTATGACCCTCCCAGCGTTACCGAGAATGTTCCTCCCAATTTTGGTCAAAATCGTTTCATTACTTTAGCCGTGAAATGGTAACAGACAGGTAGAGTTACTTACACATTTATAATAATAGCTAGGATAGTAAATGATGTCAACCGTTTCGTAGGGACAAAACCGAGTATGGTGATAAATGATAATAACGCTGCATGGCACCCTATGTTTACAATAACTGCGTTAGATTCATTATACTGACGCTAGACATACGTATCACGACTAAACAATGATAGCCGGTCTGCATGCAGTCGAATGAAATAATGAAATTCCTGGAATATGTTGTGCGCTGTTCGTCTCTCTCACTTTGTTATCAACCTCTAAGAAAAGCACTTGATTGATGAATTGGATTTTTAAGTCAATATAATATACAAATATAATGTGTTATAGAGGTGGGCAACGCATCATCCATTAATAACGTGAGCTCAAAACGGCATCAATGAAATTCTCACGTCAACTTTTCAATTTAGGTAATAAACTTTTTTATCTAAATTAAAAAGATTATTTCACAGAAAAAATGTAGTACATAGATAACGCTTGAGTATTGCTTGTATTGTAGTAAAGTGATATGAAGCAAAATACATGAAAACATTCAATAAAAATAATTAAAAATTATTGGGTTAATCTCTCGTGAGGGGTAGGGTCCCACCACAACTCACCAAATCTCTCCAAGGGAGAGGGTGGACAGAAATTTAAAAAAATCATCTCGTAGTTAATGGACGGGCCCTTGGCGATGCCCCTGACGTTGCTAATGTTTATACGCCAAGGTGACTACTTTGGCTGCTAGCATTCAGTATGACATAAAAAATTGCTCTATACACTCAAGAGTTACAGAGTTGGGTTGCCATGGACAGACACAAATACAAGGAATCGATACAAATATCATGACATAATGCGAAACTTAAACCGGTCATATGCTTTACATAACGTCACCTCTATTTTCCGAATGGAATCAACAAGTCAACAGAATTATAGCTAATCACACACCCGGTTTCTGAAACGCTTGTCAAATCATTGATTAGCTAACAGACTGTCACATTTAACAAGCTGTTAAATCACCGTGGGTTTCTGAAAGGCCAATCAATCTATTGTTAGCTAATCGACCATTAACAAGAGATCAATTATTTCGTCTGGCTACCCCTGCTAAAATCAGTCACATTCATTCACTCATATATGTTTTGTTTCTGTCTAACGCATTGATTTGTCTCTGTCCCTAGCAGCCTTTTGATAGCGGCGGGATATTCAACTTTTAGATGAAACTGATAGCGATTGTATAGTTTTCGTGTAAATAAAAATCGAATATTATAAAAAAAAATATACAGAGCGAGAAAAGAGAAAATATAACAATATTTATGTTATAGGGGTGAACCCGTGAGGGTTCCAGTGGATCAGTAATCCCATCATCATCATCTTTAGGCAGTAAGGTGGGTCCCGGTCCACTGCTGAATACAGGCCTCCCACGGCTGAAACTCTAGTCGACTCTGTTATCTTGCATCCATCGGCTCCCTAGGACCTCAAAGAGGTCGTCCGTCCATATCTTGGGAGGCCATCAAGAGAAAGCCATACAACAACATCCGCCCCATCGGCTATCGATTCTGTGAGTTTCTCCCAATAATCCCATTAGTTAAATCCTGGTTCAAGTCCTGGACACGGGCCGGTTCGTGGTTCAGGTCCAGGTCCTGGCCCCGGGTCAGGTCCTGGTTCAGGTCTAGGTCCTGGCTTCGGACCAGGTCCTGGTTCAGGTCCAGGAACTGGCCCCGGACCAGGTACTGGTTCAGGTCCAGGTCCTGGCCCCGCACCAGGTCCTGGATCAGGTTCAGGCTCTGGCCCCGGACCAGCTTCTAGTTCAGGTCCAGGTCCTAGACCCTGACATGTCCGTGGTTCAGGTCCTGGTCCTGGTTCAGGTCCATATCCTGGCCCCGAACCAGGTCCTGGTCCAGCTAATGTTTATGGTCTATGTGCTGGCACTGGTCTAGGTCCTGGTTCTGGTTCAAGCTCAAATTGTGATCAAGTTTGCAGTTTTGGTCATGATCCTGGACCAGAACCTGGACCCTAGACCTGGACTTTGCCTTGGACCAAAACTAGGACCTGGACCAGGGCCAGGACCAAGACCTAGACCAAGAATATCGGATATAATTTCTTTTGACAATCGGTTAATTGGTCGATTTTCGCCAATTAAAATAACACGGCGATAACATACAGTTAACATGAGAAAAAGCTTTTCGGAAACCCAAAATTACATTAATCAGCCGTTAATTGGAGATTTGACAATCCGTTGACAAGCTGTTAACAAGCCGTCAATTGGCCCTTTCAGAAACCCAAACTGCATTTAATCAGTGTTTAACAAGCTGTTACGTAATTTTTGCGTTGACAAGCGTTTCAGAAACCGGGTGACAGTCTTTTATAAACAATAAAAGACAAAAATACCGCGCCGTCGTTCGTTACAACGAATCAATAGAATTATAGCCAAGCCAATCACAGATTAAAAGATAAAGGTTCGCTTGTTGATTGTCAAAATCGAGCGTGAAACCTTTGCATAGCAGACATGTGGCAGCCACAGCACTGTTCAAGTAATTTTTTTTATCTACACTCATAGCGTAATGTTCCAATTACATATTCGAAAACGGTCGTTTAAGGGTACACTTTTTTCACGCCACTTATAATTTTTAAAAATTACTTTTCGATACAGCATATCCCATACTATTTAGAATAAGTTTTTAATCATTATGCAACACTTTTATTTTTTAATTTTTTGTCGGGCGCCGGGACACGGCGTAATGTAGGCTGAATACTTAGATGTCTTAACAAATTCAAATTCAAAATTTAAATTTTCATGTTTATATTCTGTGTAATTATTTTCCCGCTAAACAGAATATTTTTTGTAATTGTTGTAATTTGTGTTTGTGAATGTTTTTTCTTATTTTAAGCAAATAAGTAAATAGATAAATGTGAAAGTAGTAAAGTGAATTTCCCGCCTAGTAGTATAATAGTAGTTTATGCAACTGTCATATAAAAGGGGGTATTAAAACATGAGTGTCTGTTTATCATACGAGGCGTAGCCGAGTATGATAATAGTTTGACACGAGTGTTTTAATACCTAATTATATGCAGTTGCATACACTACTTTATCTACACTCATATTTTTATGTTAAAATATCGTACCTATAATTTTCTCAACTTAGCTGGAAGTAAGCTGCGAGTCAGTTCTGTTGTATCTACGCGTCAAGGATATCAAGCGGCGGGAAATTCACTTAATTATTTTCACATTGATCTATTTATTTACTTAAAATAAGGAAAAACATTCACAAACACAAATTACAACAATTACAAAAAAATATTCTGTTTAGCGGGAAAATAATTACACAGAATATAAACAGGAAAATTTAAATTTTGAATTTGAATTTGTTAAAGACATCTAAGTATTCAGCCTACATTTGACCGTGTGCGGGCGCCCGACTAGAATTTAAAAAATATAAGTGTTGCATAATGATTAAAAAGGTATTTTACGTTACAGCTGTAATGAAATTAGTATGGGAAATGCTGTATCGAAAAGTAATTTTTTAAAATTTTATGGACTGGCGTGAAAAAAGATTCTCCTTAAACGACTGTTTTCGAATATGTAATTTGAACATTACGATACGAGTGTAGATAAACTACTATTATAGGCTACCCATAAGTTAGCCGTTTTGGTTCAACCTTTAACCTGTATGAAATAAAATATTTTTAATTTAATTTATAACGGCTAAGGAATGGAACACGTTGCCTGCGAGTGTGTTCTCTGATCATTATAATCTGGACGCCTTCAAGGATAGAGTGCTTCTAGACAGGAATGCTCCATCTTTGGCCGGTCGTCACTTACCACCGGGTGAGATAGCGGTCAAATGCCTAGACTAAATAAAAAAACTAACAAAAACAGGTGTTTCTTGCTGTTGGATGTTTCGCAAGACCATCTGATCTGTTTGGAGATAAAAATATACTGAAATACTCACATGAACTCTGATGCATTTCTCGACAGTGTCCCCGAAGAACACGTCAGACTGTTTCCCGGACAGCACCCATTTCTCATAAAGCTGAAGGTTCTTATCCGTCGGGGGGATCAGCCAGAACACCTTGGCGCCTGTAATGGTGACGCTGGTCAGAACTTGTCTGTGGCAATTTAACTATTAAAAAATATCGTCACGGGGCCATAAACTTTTCAACCAGTCTTAGGGTCCCCATCGGAAGACCTTGATCAACCTTAATTTAACTATCAAGTTCCAATATGAGTCTACTATTCCAAGAAAGTAAGATAAGTGTTCATTGATGAAAGCGAAATAAAAATCATTTAAAATAGAATTAAGACACAAATAAGCTTCAATAAGTGGTTATGTATGTTATTTCAGTAGCGCAGGTCCCATCCCGTAAAAGGAACGCTATCTTTTATTTTGAGTAATGAATTAATTAAATTGAGGACAGTCGGATCCCCTGCACTGGTGCTCAGCGTTCTTTTTAAATTATCTACAAAAAGCTCCCCGGGAGTTGCGGGTGTCCGTGTGCGGTAGTGATCACTTGCCATCAAGTGACGCGCTTGCTCATTTCCCTCCCTTTGTTATAAAACAACCTAACCGACAGAAAAACACGGGCAACTCCGGACCAAGTTCACATATACTCAAATATTGTCTAACTACTGAACCGATTTTAATAAAACAATGTCCATTAAACAGGCTTTGAAATAGAGAAAACCGCATCCAAATCGATCTATCCATATCGACAGATACACACGTCAAACTTATAACCTCTCCTTTTCGTCGGAGAATAAAATAATAAAAAAAACGTTCCAAACACTAACCTCTCAAGATGTGATACCACACGGAAGTGCCTCCAAAGTCAATGTGGAAGTCGGTGTAGCATCCCTTCACCGACATCAAACAGTACTTCTGGACTTTGGGGTACATCATGTCGTCCAGTGCGTTTGTCGACTCCGTCTGTAGATGATGAAAGGGGTCAGCAATAGGTATGCAAGGTAAGTATGGGAATGGAGATTTGAATGGCTTATAAGCCGAATTCAGGTGAGGTGGCGGTCAAATGTCTGGATAGTCCTATAAAAAAAATGTCCTTAACCTCAACCTTGGTTCGAACTAGCCGAGTTAGCCACCTAACGCGACGTTATTACATTTGTTATTCACAGAAAACAGTTTGAGCTATGAATTTAGGTGTACAACAGTTTCACAAAGATACACAGCGCACGTCTTTTTCCCGTAAGGGTAAGCAGAGACCACATTGTTCCACTTGCTACGGTTCTGATAATCTCTCTCGCTTCTTTAACATTTTCATAAATGCTCATTGGTTTAAGGTATTCTTGACCAGAATTAATTTAATTTTCATATTTAAATCTCTCCGTGCTGCGTTGGGCATGCGTTCCTGTTACAACTAAATATAAAAAAGCTCGACAATTGTATTACCGATGAAAATATAGTACGATACTATATATTATAGAACGGGTGGCAACCCTAGCTGTGCGACGCCTCGCGGTTCACAGCATAACGACGGGGAAGAACTAAATTCTCTAAAAGCTAAAAATAAGCTGCGATATACGCGCACTAATCTAGCATCCTAGACTAGTGCAAAGTAACATTCTCTTATTACTGTTCTAGTGAAAATATTACTTTTTGAGGTGCCTTGTGATACTTTTGAATATCGGCTACTGGCAACACTGCCCGGAGCGTACATGCCAACATGTGGAGCCTTCTTTATGTAGGATGCTAGGTTAGTGCGCGTGTAATCGCAGCTATAAATTTTTCCCCGTCGATAAGCTGACTGGGATCATTTTGCACTGGCCGCCGCTACACTGACAATGCTATGGGACTCAATATAGGTGTGCGTGTACTTATGTAGGTGTTAGTTTCATTAGTTACTGCAGATGGTGTATGTATGTGCTTACCTATGTATATCAATGCTTTCTTTTTTTTTACTTTTATATTATTCAGTGACAAACGAGCAGTCAGCCTACCTAATGGTAAGCGGTAACTGTCGCCCATAACATCTACGATTCATGCATTGGGTTGCAGGCAACAAAAATGCAGAACCGCAGGTGCGTTGTCACTGTGAGGACTAAGATGAAAGGCCTCATGCCCGTAATTGCGCTGGCTATCTTATCCTTCAAACCGGAACACAACAATGCGAGCATTGCATATATATTTTTGCTTGGAGGCAGAAATATATAAGCCGGTGGTACTCACCCAGGCGGACTCCTCAGGCTTGACAGAGTCCTGATAAAATTGTGTCGTGTCTTATGGTAATATAGGTTCTTATTCTTATTCTTAAATCTGAAAGCGCTATCCTAGTAGAACAGCGTACCATGGCTGGCAGGTTTACCGCTGCCCGCTGAGCCTAGATTCACCGCTAAGATGACAAGGAGGAGCACCCACCTGCTGGTCCTGAGTCCACCCAATCAATAAGTCGCACCACCCGCGGTGCCTGTACGTAGTTCTCGAGACGCGTGTGCGAGAACTCCTGGATTTACCGCTAGAATGACAACGAGGAGCACCAACCTGCTGATCCTTCAGATGCCTCGGCCAGACGGTGTCCACCCAATCAATGAGTCGGACCACCCGCGGCGCCTGTACGTAGTTCTCGAGACGCGTATGCGAGAACTCCAGCGAGATCACGTTCAGCAGACGCTCCTTGTTCGGGTCGTCGTAGTAGCGCTGCCAGTCCTGGGGTGGGGGCGAGGGAAGGTGAACTGATGGCTCGTTTGGGTCCGATTATAACACTGAGCGGATGTGACAGGTGGGGGTGACCCGTTTTTTACAGAATGCTATATCACAATTAGGAACTTCATCCAACGTACTTGAAATAAAAAAAGCGTAAATTTTTTTCAAGTATTCAAATTCTTGTGTCGATTACGTTCCTAGTGTAAGTAATAAATTAAATATGCCTTTGCATACTTTTCCCACGCATACTGTTTTTACGCGAATTTCCAAAGCTCCCAATTGTGACAAATATACAGTTGCACAGGGATGACCTTAAAAATTTTGATCTAGCTTAATCTCGCGCTGATTTGCATACTATAAAAATGGGACACCTCCAGCTGTCCCATCCGCTCAGTCTAAATACAATAAAACTAAAAGTTATACATGGCCCTTGGTCACAGATTAGAAAAAGTTACAACGTGACCTTGGGCCACGCTCACACAATGTACAATTCGTACAATTCCACATTTACGTCGTAACAGGGCTTCTGCGACCAATGGGATGAACAGGTAACAAGGACACCGAAGCAGTTTACTGATAGGGTCTTGAGACAAGAGGTGTCGTCACAAACGGGTCGGGTATCGGTAGCCTGGATTGTAATGTACATTCACACTACTAAAAATAATAAGGCAATGAAACTCGTCTTTTTAATATGTAGAGCAGGCCATTTATCCCATCTTTATAAGTGTTAAGTATAAAATTACCTACATAAATAAATATGCTTGGGACAAATTCACACAGCCCCAAAGTAAGCAAAGCTTGGGTTATGGGTGTTAGATAACTGATAAACGATATTACTTAGTATACATACTAAACACACGTAACAGAAATTAAAATTCATCAATTCACTTTCTGCTCGGCCGGGAATCGAACCCGGGACCTCTGCGTGGCTCTCACTCAGGTCGTCAAACATTATTGTTCAAACTAAAACGACACACATGATGATGAGGATGTCCATGGGCGGCGGTGACCACTGACCATCAGGTGGCTTGTGAGGCAGCCTTCGTCGACTATAAAAAAACATTAACCACCAGTACAACGAACGAGCATACCTTCATCGTCATCTCGATGTTCTTCTGCGTGTTGACATCCATGACGTCGAGTAGCCGCCGCGAACCCACGCACATGCGCACATCGGTCACCGTGAAGTTGCTGGTCGGCACCCTGGGAGAAGTAACGAATATTCAGTCATTAATCGTCAGTAATTGGCAATTGGCCATGTGGTGTCCGGCAGAGCATAATAGCACCAACTCCTTGCACTCGTGGGTGTCGTAAAAGGCGACTTAAGTTTTCATCTAGTCTTAGTAAGTGTTAATCTAGTCTCTGTAGGCTGGAAAATGGGTAGCAGCATTTTCCATTCTTATATTTACAGCACTGCGATCTCTAACCCGCCTGCCAAGACGTGGAGATTATGGCAATAACCTCCCTTTTCTTAGGAGTGGCCCTAAGTCCTGCAGTAGACTGTTATGGACTGTGATGATGAAGGAAATGGTAACCAGCGAATCACAGACATATTCGCGTAGTCCTCAGAGAGTGACAATGCACCCGAGACCCAAGACTGCGTGCCATTGTGCTGTGATGATGAATCATCAGCAGCCCGTGATGAAAGAAAGAATACATTATAAATATACACCACGACGCAATACCTACGGACTTGAAACCACAGTAATCCGGTTCGTCAGTGAAAAAATGCGCTCGATCGGGAAGCTCCGGAGTCCGGAGGTTTTATTTTTGTCACTTATTTTGCATTTCAATAGGATGTTATCTGAATCAGGGCCTCTTAAAATGGTGGGCAACGGTGCGTGCGCCTGTATTTAAGTCATTAAGTGTTATAGGACACGAGGTTGGTTTAGAAGAACTAGAATTTATTATTATTTAATCGTAAGGCAATAATGTCACTGTCCTACATTTTGTCAATTTACATTAAGTGATTTGATCCATTGGGCCGCGTCATCTATACTATAGTTTTCACCACAATCACCAGTTGACCAATACAACACAATAAGGCGTCGTTATTTACTTAATGCACTGTAACGTACAACGGCGGACTGAAAGCTTATATTTAGCTTTAGCTTTAGCTCACTTTAAATATTGAAGAATCTAACTACATTAAATTTGCACTGAAAAGCATTAACCATATATCTGATTCCCACTTTACTCTAAAGGCTCACTCTTGCACCTCCATTGATACTGTCTGCTCTTGTCCTCCACTTCAACCAACTAAAACCTATAAATATCTAGGCGTTCTAATTGATTCTAAACTTAGTTTTAAACCACATATAGATCTCCTATCTGGAAGAATACGCAAATTAATATTTGTTTTTAAAACTCTACGTAATATAATTAAATATTCCAACTTGTTAAAATCCATATATACTTCATTGTGTCAGTCCCTCATTCGATTTGATCAAATTGGAACGTGCTCAAAGAGCAGTGCTGAAAGTTGCATACTTCTTACCGTACAGATTCCCTACTTTTGAATTATACCAAACCTACAATATTTTAACAGTTAGACAACTCTTTATTTTACATATTACTCTCAAACAACATCATAATTTAGAATTTGACCTGACAAGATTCATGACTTCCAGAAATAGAAATGTTTGCCCCGTGAGAGCAGTAACAACAAAGTTTGCTCAAAGATTTTATATATTTTTAGGTCCTTTTTTGTACAACAAGATTAACAAAAATATCAATATTTACGCAAACACTAAATTTGAAAGTAAAAAGAAAGTCACAGAATGGTTACGACAATACAATTATGACAATACAGAACAAGTAATTAATGTTATCTCGTAGTTAAAGCATTTAAAGTTTTTATATGGATGTAGTAAATGTACAAACAAACTTTTAAGGTACTAATGTTGTAATCAATCAAACACACCAAATATAAACAAACATACATACATACACTCACACGCAAACATACATACACACACAACACACACTTTTAGTTTTAATTACCTTTTATATAAGATACATGGAGGGTTCCTGGAGACCTGCAATACAGGATAAACCTAGAGCAGGCTCCAAGTTCCCCGGTTTTTATGCCTATCCAGTTTATTGTACAATTTTGGTGAAATAAATACTTATACTTATACTTATCTATCAGTCAACCGGAGAGCTGATTATATGACAATATTATTATTATTTTATTATATCGCTATCTATAATCAATCGTTGTGCATTAGTCTAAAACTCAAAAACGGGCCGAGGACCGATTTCAATAATTGTAGTTTTGTTCTGTTGTTTATTTTATAATATAGGGGTGGTTTAAACGCAAAGTAAATAAGGGTAGGAGTGGTAAAGTAGATGTAGGATAGGTCTAAGGTAGATGTTTAGTAAGAGTAGGGTAGGGTAGGGATTTGCAGGGTAGGGTGAGTAGGAGTAGAGTAGTGATGGGGTACGGTAGAGTAGGAGTAGGACAACGCGCGAACGAAGTCGTTCGGGACCAACTAAGCTCGTATAAAACCATACAGCTGTGTATGTTGCTTAGCGTTTATCCAGTACTAGCGACCCTCTCGGTCGGACCCTAGCGGTGTTCTCGGGTTTTCACTATTTCAAAAGTTACGTGTTATACATATAAACCTTCTGGAAGATATTCTTTAACAGTGAAAGCCGCAATAAAATCCGTTGCGTGGTTTGTGAGAAGTTAGCGGAAATACAGAAAGAGAGACAGACGCGGAAAGCGACTTTGTTTCATAATATGTAACGAAAAGATAAGGATCACCAGAGTCAGCACGGCTAGCACCAGTGTGCTCTCGCGCGCGACAAGCAAGAAAAGGCGCGACATTGATACTGCTATCTCTTTCATATTAGTATAAAGAGAAAAGGCTCTGGCGCGAGATGTCGCTGGCACACTAGCACAAGTGTGTCCGCGACAAAGCTCGCGCCGCGAGAGAGCGTTTGTCTCTTTCTCTCAATACTAAGACGAAAGAGATAGCAATACCTATGTCGCGCTTATTCTCGCTTATCGCGCGCGAGAGCAACTTGTGCTAGGCCATCAAGTTAAACAGGCTGATTTTAAATCAATGTGTGTGAACCAAGGGGTGTGCATATGCTCGTGATAAGTTAACAAACAACTTTTACTTTGGCACCAACTCTGAAAGTGTGAAAAAAATATTTCATACAAAATATTTCATAGAAAACAAATTCAGACAGAATGTATGAAACAGATGTGTGATTTATTTTTCGTGATTTCAGAGTTGGTGCCATAGTAAAAGTTATTTATTACATTAGACGGGACTTACTGCAGTGGAGAGGTGACAGATGGCAGTCTTCTCAAGACCACGGTGGATGTAACGCAACAGAAACGTCGGGCAAACAAATCGAAAAGGTGTATCGCGTATAAGTTCCGTCTAATATAATAATATGTGTAAAGAACGCGAGTTTAGTTTGAAACAAATAATTTGTTTGTTGTTGTATCATTAAAATAAAGTCACTCTGTATTTTTGTAGATCGGATTCAGAGATATTGTTAACAAAGAACCAAAAGAATTAACCTTGCCAAAAGCTGCAATAGAAACAATACGTTCAAAGCCGTTGATTTTTGCAATTTAGTTGCAAAGCCGGTCGCATGTAAATATGTGGCCAACTTTTATAGGCAACAGCCAACGGAAACCCGAGATTTTATTTTCATCTATTAAAAAAAACCAAAGATAATAAATTAAGTCCAAATATAATGACCAATCATTTCCTACTGGACTTGCTCTTGTTCGCCAGGATGATGATTATGTATGTTGTTAGACTGATAGTAATGAAATGATTTTAATTGTTTCATTGAGAATAAGCTAAGTGCACCTGGGCTGTATGAAAAGGTTGATGAATGTGGAAGAAGCGTGAGAGGTGTCTGGCCTGTAGCAAGTGGAATGATGTGGTCTCTGCCGGGCAAAAGGTGTAAACGTTATGTTTGTATGTACATACAAAAATAACGCTTTGCTAAAGTTGATATTGATTTGATACATTTCAGAGAATTCTATTTATTTATTTATTGAACAGTCTATTGTGCACAGAAAATACATAATAATAGTTTCCCGCTAGCTCTTCATTCGAGCCAGTGCGAGAATTTCACGTGGGTAGAAAGGTTACCTCTAACAGGAAATATCACTGGAATAAATATAGGCTTCTTTGAAATGTTGTCAAAAGCCGAGCGGAGAGTTTCTCGGAACTTAAGTATGAAAAGCACAAAGAAAAAGTTGATTAACAATTCTACTATTTCTCCAAAAGCTATACATAGTATCTATACTTAGTATGTTTTTATACCACTAAGGTGGCAAGGAAGCTTACGGCCTGCCTGATGGAAAGCAGTCACCGCAGCCTGTGGACGTTTGCAATACCAGGGGCATCACCCACACGTTGCCTCCGTAAAAACCTTTTTACCCCTTTCTTGAAGAACTCCATGTTGTACTCTCCAGGGAAAACCTCTCCATGTAGTTCATTCCTCAACCTTAGTGTGTGTATTCCACAACGTATAATATGTTGCAATATGTTCGAGTATTTGGAGCCTGTTTCTGTTGCTGTGTATTTGAGTGTGTGTGTGTGTGGAGCTCGATATTAGTTTAAAAATACACATTAATAGGTTATTTTAATAACCCAAATACCGTTCTAAGTTAAGCGAGCAAATACAGTGTTCAAATGTTATCTGTTCACTGGAATTGGAATAAATCAAGGTAGTTATGTGCGCTGCGACAGAAAATGTTGCCAAGGAATTTCACTTATCACATAGGCGCCTGATTAAATTTACTATTGTGGACGAGATTTCTATACTAAAACGGGCCTGGCATAATAACTTGGGTCCTTTAGTTTGATTGAACATAATTTGACATTTAAATAGAAGTCCACTAAGTTCTTTGCAGGTACTTTAAGTACCTACACTGCATAGCTACACCGTCGTAAAGTGTATACAAGTATAAATAGGTACAGGCACCATCAAAGTAGCTGAGCGAAATAACAGTTCAGAATAATCTGAACGTTTCGGTATGACGGTCAGCCAAAAAAGTGGTTTAAATATATAAGAAAGTAAATGTATTACCTTAATAGGTTACCTATAAGTAGGTTGAAAAATGAATGGTTATGTTTATTAATTTTGATAAACCTTCCCGTGTCACCAAACTGTTGTTAAGGTTGAGCCCGTAATAAATATTAATGAGAGGGGAAATTAACTTTGTTATTTTATGACGTATAACAGAACTTCAACCTTAAGGTGATAAACCACATTTTTACCCGACTGTACATAAATAACAACAAAATGTCACCCTGAATCTTAGGTCTTTAAATATGAAATTGCCGTTTTGTATGGAGAAAATGACCAAAACTGTAATTTTAATACAAGCTAATTTTTCAATTTCGACGACCTGAGTGGTTCAGTGGTCAACACGCACGGTCTGCCACGCAAGAGGTCCCGGGTTCGATTGCCGGCCGGGCAGAAATTTCAATGATGAATTTTAATTTCTGTTACGGGTCTGGGTGTTCTATGTATAATAAGTATGTATTTAAAAGTATATAAGTAGTTTATCAGTTATCTAGCACCTATAACACAAGCTTTGCTTACTTTGGGGCTAGATGGCGCTGTGTGAATTTGTCCACGATTATTTATTAATTTTATCCGATTTCAATGAAACTTCGATGGTATATTCAGACAACATTGAGCCAACTCACTGAAATACATTTTTTTTAAACTACCTATATCTACGTATACTTAACGGGCGACAAATTAAAAGGGGTATTTTAAAATAGAATAGAATAGAAAACATTTATTTACACACAATAACACCACAAAGATGTTTACAAACATTTTTTTTTTACTTTATTATTTTGACATAGGTACTATATTTTCGGAATCAATTACCAGTTTTTACATGAATGTAAAATAAAAAAATGGTAAGCAAATATATATGGGCGTAAAAAACGACGACTTCATACTTTAACCCCCAAAACTGTATCCTATTTAGATAGTTTATTTTCCGCCATATGGCCACCCTACTAGCTTAGCTACTTATGATGCTGACTGTACTTGTTAATGCTCACAAGTTGTGTGAAGCCTTGTTATAATGTGTAAGCGAAACAATAACGCGTTCAGGTCAATGTTTCCTATATATTATGTCAAAATGTACTGCAGGAGTACGTTTTGGTATCTAGTATCGCTACGCATTAAATAACAAGTCTATTTTTAGTCGGTTATTTCCAGTTTTCTGTTCCAAACGGTTAGTTTATACAACTCTTACATTAGTAGGAAGTAAGAAAGCTATGGTTTACAACATGAAGTTCTTCAAGAATGGGGTGAAAAGGTTTTTGACGGGGTCGGTAACGCGTGGGTGATGCCTCTGGTATTGCAAACGTGCATAGGCTGCGGTGACTGCTTACCATCAGGCAGGCCGTAAGCTTGTTTGCCACCTTTGTGGTATATAAAAAGAAAAAAAAAACGGCCATTAGGGAGAGATATCTTTAGTTATATGTTTAGGCCGTGTGGTGTCCGGCAGAGTAGAATAGCACCAACCCCTTACACTCGTGGGTGTCGTACAAGGCGACCAATGTTTAGAGGAATAAATCTAAGTCTCCGTATGCTGGAAAATGGGCAGCAGCGTTTTCCATTGTTATATTTATAATACTGCGATCTCCAACCCGCCTGCCAAGCGTGGAGATTACGGCAATAACCTCCCGTTTCGTGGGAGAGGCCATTAGTCCTGCAGTGGACTGTTTATGGGCTGTGATGATGATATTTAGTTAAAATGAGTATCATGAGATGGAGTTAATTTGAGATGCATGCGTCGATGATGATATTAGGTAAACAACTCACTCAGAAATCAATGGATGCTACATTTCGTGTATTTTTTGGGCTAGGCAGCTTAATGTATGTCAGAGGGCTAGTTTTCAATTGACTAATTCGTTTTACTTGTGAATAATTAATACTTAATTGAAAAACGTTAAAATTTTACGCGGTTCCAATTCTGGGAGTATTCGCTCAGCAGTGGGATGATAAGGCTAATAATAATTATGTTCGGTCGTCGCCATATTGAATTTGTGATGACGTCACGTAGCCTATGTCCACGTCAGGGTTCCCGAGAATGTCCGTCCCATGTTAAGTCAAAATATGTTCAGTAGTTTAGCCGTGAAGGTAACGGGCATAAAAATATTTTGCATATTGTTGAAGAAAAATGTATCATCTAAATGAAAAATTTAAAAAGTTGGTTAAAGGTCTCCCTCCATCCAAGCTTGACTTCGTACTTGCACCTCTCTCTTGCAGCTCTTTACGACTCTCACAAAACACAAATCACCTCGTGTGGAGAGCGTCCGCGCGTCCTATATCGATTAAAACGATTGCTGAAATCTCCACAAATCTATTGTCCGCCCACATCAAAACCTAATTGACAGATAAACCGCAAAAGGATAAAGATAATAGAATCTTAGACTCCATCTGAAGATTCTTTTCCAGATACAGTGATTTTCCCACCATCAAGCTACTTCATAAATACCTACTTAAAATTCGAAGTGCTCTACGCGGGAGTTAGAAAAATTTAATAAACGAATGGCACATCAAGGACCATTTCTTCAAGCCTTACAATTTCTTTGAGATTTTAGACTCAAGCAACTTGAGAAATTACAAGGTTCATTGAAAACGACAAGTAAACAACACTGATTGAATAATGGTGCCGTCCATCTTGTAGCAACTGTCTTGTTGGTACAGACGGAAGTCTGAAGACTCATTCATTATTGGTGAAATTGCATTATATGCATGAGAGTTATGGGTCACAGTTATCACTTTTTATCAGGTAGTTTGTTGACTTATTTTTCACTTAATAATTTTGTTTTGGCTATAGAAAATGGTAATTTCATAGTAGGGACAATGGACGCCAGATCTTGAAACATTTAGTATCAATTTGACACTCTCGCGCGTGATGCTTAGCTACCTAATTCATTAAATACTTTCTCCTCATTTGCAATATTGACAATGTTCCTTCCGCTGGGGACCCTGAGACTGGTGGGACAGTCTCGGGGGCCGATTGGCACCCCATGGCGGTATATTCTTTCTCTCTTCACTTGGACCGTTCAGACAACTTTTTCGAGGCTCAAGTGACTGTAAATAACAAGCTAAATACATTTTCCCTTACTTTTCCCGACTGAGATTCTATTATAAGCTATTTTTAGTGCCGACGATATTGATCGCTAACTTGCCAACTTCGTTTGCGAAACGAACAAAAGAAGCCGTAAAGCTACAGTTTGTAAAATTTCACAACAATTTCCTGCAGCGCATTTCGAAGTCGGCGGGCAAATAAAAAAGGACTTTCCACATTTATTTAGTAAGAATTAAATGTGGCATCGTAAATAAGCCACAAGAGTGCCGTCTTCGATGGTACGGCTCATGCGTAAACCGGCAAATTGCGTAGGAAACAAATGTCTGGCCATGCCACCCCGGCCAGGCACGGTAAAGAGAGGACGACCCAATGCGTGCCAACAAACTCACCACCAAGGTTTCCGAAAACCGTGCGAAGTGGACAAAGAGGAGTAGGCGGACCCCGGGCCCTCGCGTGCCGCGCGGGAGCGCAACCGGGATTTAACGCTCAGATGATGATGATGATGACATTTAGTAAGAATCCCAGAGGAAAATTAAAAATCAAATAGTCGAAGCGCTAGTTTTTTTAGGAAGGTTGTAACTTGTTTGTTACTTGCGTGAAGTGAGACTTACTTCACTCGTTCGTTGCCTTATATCGGTCGTTGTTTGCTTATTCGCTTATCACTAACAACATAGTTCAGTGCCTAATAGATTTCGATAGCAGTTTTATCTGTACAACAAGTTTCCCCATTAAAGTAGAACTAATTTAAAACCAACTAACAAAAGTATAAAAAATGCTATTCTTATTTCCCTTATATGTAAAATATGTAGAGCAAGAATATTATTGTCTATTATTTATTAAATGGTTGTTTTATCGAATTGTGGCGTCTCGTCATCGTTACGTCACATTACGATAGTAGGTACTGACAGACTGACCTAATTAAGCAAAAGTAGAAGATACGGTAAAATACCAAGAAATTTTAAACTATAGAAAATCTTTTGTTTGTGTGACCTTTAGGCATACAATTCAGTGTACAAAAATACGAGTACGAAAAACTTAATTTCAAAATAAATATATAGAAGTAGAATTTTATTTCACCATAAGATCAGCCATGTGTTGTCCGGCAGAGTGGAATAGCACCAACTAGAATATGGTTTCGAGGCAAAAGATCTAGAGGCTGCGTATTAGGCTGGAAAATGGGCTGCAGCGTTTTCCATTGTTATCCAACCCTCCCACAATTCTGCCAAGCGTCGAGATTATAGCAATAACCTCCCCTTTCGTGGGAGGGGCCCTAAGTCCTGTAGTGGACTGTTATGGGCTGTGATGATGATAAGGAAGCAAATCGTTTTTCTAATTCCAAAATATAATTCTTTTTCATTGGAATGAGAACAAAAATAGATTTTCGACTATCTGGGATACGTACTAGAAATCCAGTAACGTCATCATCATCCTCTCGATCCATCTCGTATTCCAGGGCCCGCAGAGATCCTATATATACCTTTAATAAAATATCTACCTAGAAATGTAACTATCGCGTCTAAATCTAATGGCTATAAAAGTTTTTAACAGAACAAAGGAAAATAATATAAACAGGATTTCCTCCACGTTATTACCGGAGCCGCTGGATGCGGAAGGCACAAGACCGGCTTTGTAGAGATCTCTGGGGGAGGCCTACGCCCAGCGGTGGGCGTCTTCTGGCTGATATGATGATGATGAGTTGAGGGGGGGAAAGCGTCTCATGATGATAAATATAAACTGTCAAGCAGCAAGCCCCATCTTCAACCGAAACAATACTTGCTGTAAGGTGTGATGGCGGTCAGATACCACGCTCGTATAAACAATATTTTTCATGCTATTTATGAAAATTTGTTGTAGTCGTACAAACAGTAAATATGTGAATATAAACTGTCAAGCAGCAAGCGTCATCTTCAACCGCAACAATACTTACTGTCATGTATGATAGCGGTCAAATACCAGACTAGTTTAAACAATATTTTTCATCCTAGTTACGAAAATTTGTACATTGTAATCGTACACACAGTAGGTTGCGAGAGGTTTCACAATCACAATCACGAATACGAACACAGCAAATACAATGAACATACCTGAGGCCTAGGCCCAGCTTGTCCTTGAACAGGATCGGCGTTGTGAACCCGTTCTTCTGCAGGTACGAGATGGTGAGGTCGGAGCCCTGCATCTCGAGGACTGCGCCGGAGTGCTCGAAGCGGGAGCTCTCCAGCTTGTCGGCGAGGGAAAACCCTCGGCCACCTTCGGCCTCGTCATCGCCAAGCGCCCATTCGTCGGAGTAGAGCTTGCGCTGCTTGCGCTCGCGCTGTGGAACGGTATACTGGTCAGATGTGTGTATAGGACGTTTGGATTTGAGGCGAAGATCGTGCGTGAAAAAGGGGCGTCAGTAGTAGAGAGAGCTCGAATGGAATCCTGAAAGGTAGGGGACAGAATGGACTCCATCTTGCTCTCGGCAGGTTCACCCAACTTCAATCTTTTACGTCAAAATTGATAGATTGTAAGTACGAAATGGGTATTTTAGCACAAATAAATGGGAAACAACATCATTGGGTGTCAAAAAATTCGTATATGGTTCTAATAAACGGAAAGGAAACTTATTTTGTAATCACGCCAAGACAACGACGATAAAGATTTGTATGCGGTAGTAAGTACCACAATACACTAATACCAATGGTTCTCCACAGAATATCTATACTAACGTAAGTATTGCGACGTACGTTGGCAAAGATACTAGCATTAGGTCAGGTTCCTAAGGAACAAAATACTTGAAGGGTGGCATAAAACTCTTTTAAAAAGTTTCATAGCTATTTATTTTAGTTTCTAACCTAACCTAGGTACCTGACATTTGCATTCAGATTTTTAATAACTTTACAAGATAAAAATGTACTTTACAACTTTTTGAATACCTATTATTATCTCCTCTGGTATTTAGGTACAACCGTGTTAATTAAATTACCTACCTATTCTAACAAATAAATTAGAATGCCTATATTTTTCTTATAAAAGCAGATATGTTTGACAATATTAAACCACATATTTCTTAGTAACTTTTTTTAGGTATTCAATTTTTTTATTTAGGTATGTAATTAACACCTAAATTGTATTTTAGTTGTCATTATTAGTCTGACATTAAATTAGGAGACAACAGTATCAAATCAAAATTTAAATTAAACCATTTGCATAAAACAACCAAAACCAGAGGTGATCATTAAATGTGTGGTTGATATTATGTAGAGTAAAGGGTGTTATGATAGTGAATTTATATTTTTTGAAGTTTTTGTAATGTATAAGTAAGTAAATTTATTATGGTATGTCTGCTTCAATTATAATTATATAGAAAAAATGTTCACCAACATGCATTATATTTAATTAATCTTTTTATAAGTTTATCGGTTATCATTTTTTCTTTTGTGATATGGACTTTTGTTCTCTGGTAGTGCTGCTAGAACATAAGCACCTACCATAACAAATTCGTACAATTGTCTTTAAAGTTTAAACTTCAAAAACTAGAGAGATAGGTTCTAGACAGACACTTTCACTTTGGTTCAATAGCGGACTTAGTTTTTGTAGAAGCTGATTTTTCTTTTTGCTTGCTTAACTTTATAAATTCCTACCTATAGAAAGTTTATCAATGACAAAATGTAAAGCTAAACTGCATTGTCTCCGTCTCATATTGGAAACCTCTGTGGAGGTTATTTTTAATGCCTCCCAAGGTCAGTGAAATATGACCAAGTAAATGGAGTAAGTTAAAGTCGAACTAGCATATAAAATCTACAACAACTACAACGAGCGACACTTTGTTTGTGTTCGTGTCGTGTGCGGAACAAAGAGCTTCGTATGATATTGGGAACGCGTTCGGGCGATGTTTTTGTTAAGTGTAGCGACGGCGATCGAATAATTGTAGCGAAAGATTGTTCCGACCAGCCGTCGAGCAATAAAGGAGATTACGAGCGGAGTGACGAGTGGAGTGGGCTCGCCACGCCGCGGCGCGCCGCCGTGTCCGCCCGGCCCGCACTCGGCCGGCACACGAGCGCACGGCGCACGCCCCAGGCCGCCTGTCGTCGGCTATCGTCTCCGCGAGCTCGCGGGAGGGAAACGCCTTTCGTCCCTACCGGAGCCCCATTATGCACACCGGCCGTCGCCGATGTTGCGCGCATCTCGCCACCGATACTCATATTATTTCCGCCACATCGCAATACTATTATCTTCGCAACTATTATAGATTTTGACACCTTCTCGCATGCGCCAATGCATATACGTACGGCCGCCGCGTTTCAATTCAAACTCGGTCTCGGCGTGATCGAAAAAAACCTCGAGTCCGACGACCCTCAATGATGATAATCATGCATGATAAATATTTCATTTTTTTATTCTACACCGTGTTAGAACCCATCAGTTCAGTAAATCGATACACGATGCAGCGATGCACCATTTCATGTTTACGTGATCCCAGATAAAGCCACCATGGCGTCACCCGGGACTAAATACGTAAAAATATAACAATAAACACTTACCAGCTGCCTTGGAACTTGTTTTTTGTTGTTCGGCAGTGTTTCCGACATGTTTTTGTTAGTCAGAAACACTGCACCACGAAATTAACACTATTTTACGTAAATATTTTACACGGAGCACGAGAAAAAGCAACGCAATCCACCATTTGCAACAGTACTCACTGCTGCCAACATCGCGGCGAGCCATCACTCCGGTATTTTATTTTTGTGTTGCCACACTTGGTAGCGCACTATTGGTTTACTTGCGGATACCATGGCGGGAATTTATGAAACATCGCTAGACCAATTTGGAATTCTATTTTCTTCGTGTAGTTAGTAAATGATTATTGTTTTAGTTAGTAAATCACGTTAGATTACTCTCCAGTGCTTCAAACGAATAAATTGCACGTAAAAGTTGAAAAACGCCAGTAGTTATTTTAAAATAAAAATATTCAAAATGTTAGTACGAGGTGGTTCAAGAGTGCGAAGTGTGGATGAAGCTAGTGCTAAACAAATAACAGTAATAATATATTTATAAACGTGGCTCATGTCTAGTGTGGCAGCATGCGGCAATACCGATATCAAAAGTTAAGCAATGCTCGCTTTTGCCGGTCACTGTATGGTCACCGTTTCATTCTTTGAGGGTACCGTTGGCGAAGCGAGGTCGACCATGGTCTTCCGCTGGAGGATATTAAATTACAATAAGTACTAGATTTAATTTCGTGATTCTCAATATTTATTCATTTAACATTGTCAATCATACAAAAAAATTACTATTTACAAAAAAAAAATTTAGGGCGATGAAGAAATAGTTATAGTAGATTTTATTAGTAGTTAAAATTTTTGCCTGTCTGTTGTACACTGTCTCCGGAACTACTGGACGGATTTTTTTTTGTGTAGCTATTAAGTCTGCAACATATATGGTTTAATTGATGTTGTAAACTAGAACACCTCATGTAGAGCGATAATAAACCAGCTAATTTAAAAATATTGAAGATTCAGCTAATTCGGTTGGGCAGACAGAACCAGAGATACAACTTGACCTCTCTGTAGTACTAGCTTTCATACATTAGGGAGGTCATTTAAAATGGCTATATGGAAAAAATATACACTGCCCTTAAAACGATTTCCACGCGAAGTTGCGGGCAAAAGCTAGTATAAAATAAAGTCGCTTAACGCGTGTCTGTCTGTCTGTAGGTATCTATACATCCGTTAACTTCTAATAACCACGCAACACATTTGGATGCGGTTACACAACATTGCATCGGTTGGTTGGTTGGTGGTCACGGATGATTTATATGTATACTATAAACAGATTAATATAATATCAGTCATCTCTTTAAATTACACCCGTGCGAAGCCGGAGCGGGTCGCTATTCGTCTACGTACCGTACCGACTATGTCAAAATCCTTTTTAGTTCTAAAGTTCGCCAATAAATGTTACCTTGTTATTGACATTTGTCGTACAACGAATAAGCTGATGTGCATTAGTTAATGCGAATGAAACTGTTATCATTGGCACTAACTTACAAAACTTTTTAAGGTAAAAAAAAGTTTACATCAAATATGACCAAAATAAATTACGCCATCTAGCAAACTAAGCAAAGCCAATTCGAAATTAAATACTTACATAGATCATTCTAGGTAGATACAAGTCTTAACTAGGTACCTAAACCCTTATTTATTTATTCGTATGGCATTTTAAGTCGTATAACAATATGATTATGAAAACATCACAAAATATTTACCTATACTTAGATACACACAACCCAACCAGAACAATAATCAAATTTTATCACTTAATTTTTGCATGGTCGGGAATCGAACCCGGACCCAGTGCTAATGTTCACATTGAGCTAGGTACTCTAGACGCTGATACGCCTTTCGTTGTTTGTGGTGCTGCTGTCAATAGCATTGTACCTATTTAAATAATCATACAAAACGGATACTTTTAGGGCTATATTGACAATAATTGTGAAACAACGGAGTGTAAATTGAATTATTGTTAAATTTTTCATCAATAACAATTTTTATTTTTATTGTTAAATACTACCTGGGTTAATTAAAAGGGTGCTTACTAACCTGTAGATATTGTAACATTTACATCGAGCGCCATGTGTATCCTTTGACCTTTAGTTAAGAAACACAAACAAAATAGGTATTTTCTTTTAAGTATTATAAATTTCTTAGCGCGCATCCGATTAAATGGTAGTAGATATTTTCCTGGTTATTCATTGATCTAGGATCTCGCCCTGAATAGGTACTGTAGGAGATACTGTACATAGGATAGGCTAGTTTAATATTTGACTCTATTTTAACGATGTAGAGCTTGTAGAGTAGGTGTTTTTACTCTGAGGTATTCACAGAAGAAAACAATCTTCCAGTACAAAAGATATAAATGGGGAAACACTACTTGCAGAATTCAGCAATAGAGAAAAACGGGAGAGAACACATGCGAATGGTGAAATACATGAACGAAAATAGACTTGAGTGAAGTTGAGTGGGGGAAAAACACGAATGGGAACTAAACTATTTGGGAACAATAGTGTTGGCTAATTAATATATACAGTCGTGGAGAACTGGGACTTGTAGTAGCTAATTCAGTTCCATCAAGTTCCACCCAAAGTTTTTCTCATTCAGTGCACACACGTTGTATTAGTTCCTCTAAAGCGCCATAGATGGAGTTACTTGTATCAAATGTAGACACATGGTGGACACAGGTATTTGGTAGACGTGTAAGTAGGTGTGGGGTTGATAGAGGTTTATTTAATGAAAAATAGAAAATACTTCTAAAAATATAATATTTAAAACATTAGATAAGTAATAGACATTAGATTTTATCAGATAAATTAACAATATTGAGTAAGAGAAAGTAACATTATTTCACTGCAAATTCACTTGAAATATCGCGCTACTACAAAACGAATACGCAACACGCATTACACGTGGTATACCCACCCACTTATATAATAATAATTTCGAAAATTTCTGTTAATTTGCAACACTTTAAAAGACTGCGTAAATATTAGGACAATCCTAGGCACCGTCCCGCAGCGTAATTCTATAATACTCTAAAACCGGATCTTCAATAACGCATTCACTGTCTACTGCCCCATTATCCTCTAAGAACTCGGTGTGCCCTCGTAACCAGTCCAAATACAACGTTAGGTACCTGTCCCCAGGGTCCAAATCTGTGTGGCCCAGACAGAATATCCTATACGCGTCCTCCCCATACTTTCCTATGCCGCAGAGATCGCTGGCCCGCCGCCATTTTGCGGAGACGAACTGGTAACTCAGCTTCCATATGATCCGGCCTCGTTTCCTCAGTCCCAATTTCACGAAGAACCTCTCCAGGACAGCAGGATTCTCGTCCAGAACGTGATAAGGGGAGGGATACTCTTCAAAGAACGCCTTCATGTGCGGCCGAGCAATTCGCCCAGAAGTTTTCGTTAGGAAAATCGTTGCTACTAATATTGCCCAAGGGTTACTCGAGAACTCCTCTTCGAAGATATAGTGTGGCGACAGCGGCATCTTCCTAGGTGAGATGTTGAAGAATGGACTGATCTCCAGTGGTGGCTGCTCGTCTATTGTCAACTGAGACAGACTTAAGTCCGATTCGGACTCGAGGGACGCCTGACTTGAATCTTGAATAGAGTCGATAGACTTTGTCGGTGACGCTGGAACTTTTAGGGGACTCTTGGGGTTTTCATTATCGTCGTGGAAGAATCTACTGAGGCATGCTTCGTCTTCGTCCATGATAACTGAAAAAAGAAGATTAAATAAGTAAAAATAAGCCATATTCGTAATTTATTTTGCCGGATGAGATACATTGTTATATGTATAATAACTAATAAGTAGGTATTTAAAAAAAATATATAATTGCTTTATCAGTTGTTTAGCACCCATAAATAATAAATAAATAAATAATCATTTATTTCAAAATTTACAATTTCATATCTTCCATAACCCAAGCTTTGCTCACTTTGGGGCTAGATGGCGCTGTGTGAATTGTCCAAGCATATTTATTCTATTTATTATTCAAGCCTATACTACTAGGATTATGAAAGTCCGATTAAGTGTACTAAATTTCATCAAACTTTGTCTAGTGGACGACAACGAGACTGCCTGGGGACAGAAATACAGTGCCACCAACAAAATCAGAACTACAGGGCCACAAACTTATCTGACCCGGTGGCCAAAACTGGAACTGAATAATAATAATAATAATAATAATAAATATTCGTGGACAAATTCACACAGCGCCATCTAGCCCCAAACTAAGCAATGCTTGTGCTATGGGTGCTAGATAACTGATATACTACTTAAATACTTTTAAATACATACTTATTATACATAGAACACCCAGACCCGTAACAGAAATTAAAATTCATCATTTCAATTTCTGCCCGGCCGGGAATCGAACCCGGGACCTCTTGCGTGGCAGAATAAAAATGAAGGCACTTTATTTTGAAATGTATTTGAACTGACATGTCAAGTCAACGTCACAAACAACGCCGTCCACCACCGGGTCAGAAAAGGTTGTGGCACTATATTTGATTCTTGATGGTGTAATCGGTGGCACTCGTGGCACTGCATAGCTTACTGTCAAACTCAAATAAACAGATCCTGTCTGTGTTTAACAAAGACTTTTCTACTAAAGTCCTTATCTTTGATGTTTGGTAAAAGTTTATTATGTATTTGCTTGTAGGGGTAGGTACCTACTCTTTACAGGGTGTTACATAATATATGTACGAAGCCGTGAACTGGATGGAGTGCTTAACGTATTAAAACGATAAATAGAATTATTTCTGTCGTACGAGAAATAGTTGTACCTATCGTTTTCATTTGTTTAGCACTCCATCCAATTCACGGCTTCATACATATATTATGTAACATTCTGTATACAGAAGCGATTCTAAAATGAATTGTTTCACAAATAGAGTGTAATTAACACCGGTTACGTTACATTGGACTACGGTGGGTTATTTGGATACTTAGCCCGGCTTGCACAAAATTCTTAAACACGTTTAAAAAGGATGTTTAATGTACGAAGTTTTTTGTTTAAGTATCAGCGTAAGTTAAATGCGTTTAAGAATTTGGTGATTACAATGGTTTGATCAGCCATTGTGAGAAAAGTTCATTTGTGTTTTATTTACTGGGATCGGAGGTTCTGAAAGTTGGCAGTAATGGACCGGATGCATAACACATACTTTATTTATACTTAACAGCTCTTGACCGTTGGTATATACATTAATTTAATTACACACAAACACACGCACATACACACACATGCACACACATATCCACACACGCACGCGCGCGTGCACACATACACACACTCACACACACCCTTACTCCTCCCTCACTCGTTTTTAAGTACATACATTTGTGACCTAACTCTATAAGTATATGTGGTTGTTTAAATTATAGTCATTAAATAGCTTCTACGGCAAAACACTGACATCCAAGATACAGACTATTGCCTAGTTTGGATCTCAGGGTTTAAAAATAAATTTGTGCAAATAGTCTTAGCAATCTACACTAAGTGAACCCACTGTAACACTGTTTTTGTACAAATATTTCCTGAATAAATATATTTTATTATTATTTATTATTTTATTATTACCAATATATTTTATCGATTTTATCACATCTCATGTATCAATATTGCAATCGAAATAGTGCTATTCTATATTACATATTTTTAAATTTTTATTTCGGTGTAACTAATATCTGCTTTAATGATATACCGGACGGAGATGCGATGCAAATTGAGTACCTACCTAATGTTTTATAGCCCAGACAATTTACAAAATTCATTTGATCCTTATTATGACTTTTATTATTATTTATATATTGTGTGTCAGTTTTGCTCGGTTTGGCGGTGGCACTTCCGTGCCCCCTGGATGCATTTTGATTTGGCCCGCTTGTCAAGCGTGAAATTTATGGCGAAAACCTCCATCAATGTGGAGTGTGTTCAAGTCCAGTGGTGGACGGATGCAAAGGAGAGAATATAAAAAACAACAGGACAACCATTAAAAATATGCTGGCAATTTTCATTACTTGAAATTCTACTCTATGTGACAATTTCCTGCAGTGGACAATTTGACACAGTGGATCATATGAACCTTAAGGTTAGAATCGCTGAATTATTTAAGCCTTCACGCTCTCTTCATTGGAGAAAAATGTATTGAAATCCATTGTGTAGTTTAGAATTTAGAATGACAAGGTCTCAGCGAACACATGTGAACAGAGTAGATATTTGTTTACACTTCCTATATTGAAAAGATATCTGATAATAAATGTGATATCATTAGCACAGCACCTACTTACTAGTTTCAGGCGTCGGTACTAAAAATGTATGTACATATTTGTGATTAATCGTCACGCACACTGCACCTCACGTTTTACGAGGTTCGCAAAAAACAATGTCATCTCATCAACGTAAACCTTAAAAGTTGTATGGATTGAAACAATTATTTACGTGTTTTCAAATAAAAACTACTACCGCCGTTACTGGTCAAACCTGTTATTGGTGATGTTATTTGTTTTTGATATGATTTTGATATGATAATGTCACAATAAATTAATATAAGATATATGGAGCGTCGGTGTCCGAGTGGTCAAGGTATCCGACTCGTAAGCGAGAGGTACCGGGTTCGAATCCCACTCCGGTCATGTACCAATGACTCTTTTCTGAGTTATGTACATTAGTGAAATGCTAACCGATGCTTTTACAGTGAGGGAAAACATCGTGATGAAACCTGCACATTCAGGCGTCTAAATGTGTAACCATGATCCAATCTGGTCAGGTCCCCCTGGTAGCCGAGTCACGGTCTCTCTGATCTGATCTGCCAAACCCTGGATCATGATCGGGGCGGACCCCGGGCCCTAGTGCGCGAGAGCTCAACCGGGACATTTACGCCAAGATGATTATTATTACTTCTACCGTCATCACTGGTCCAACCTGTTATTGGTGATGTTATTTATTTTTTATACGATAACGTCACAATACATTAATATAACGTGACATATTGGTTTTTAGCGGGCTTTGTCCCACCACTCACTCAAATGTTACTAAGTTACATTTTATTAATGGTATTGCTTGCTTGACGGTGCAGGGTCGGTGGGATATTACGGGGCCCACTGAAAAACAGCGTTGTGGTTCGCGACAAGCGGCCACAACATTATGCTGAGGAGGGTACGCTGGATGCCCACGAAAAATGCCACTCGGAACCTAATAATAAATTGTCCCCGTGTTTTACGTACCGATATTTTTGTGTTAAATGTAATTGTTTTGTAAAATTATGTCGTGGCGTCTTTTGTAAAAATGTTTTCTTTCTTTCTTTCTTATTATTTTTAAAGTACGAGCAGTTATCTGTCAACGGATATTAAAATATGACGTGTTTGAGCTGACTGAGTGATAAATACAGACACAACAGCTATAATATTATCAGGTAATATTATCAATAAAAATTATAATCATCTGGGCGTTAATGTCCCGGTTATGCTTTCGTGCACGACGGCCCGGGGTCTGCCTTGACCATGATCTAAGATTTGGCAGATTAGGTAATTACAGTAGAGCGACTGCCATCTGACCTCCGTGACTCTCCGTGAAAAACTCTGCTGCCAAGGAAATCTGACCAGATTGGATCATGGTTACATATTCGCCTGAAGTGCAGAACCAATAGGTACCTATATAATAAATAAATAATGTAAACAGCATAATAATGTAAATAGTTATAAATATTGTTTATAGAAACTCGTATAAATAAGAAATAGGTGGCAAATATCTATTTCTACGTACGTACGACACAAACAGAGAAAAAATAACGCCTTATTTCTAAGAAATGGACAAATTCACACACGTGTAACATCTGTCTTTCGGGGCGATTCGCTACATTAGAAAGAAAAAACCGAGTACCTAAGATGACTAGCGAATTCGAAATTGCGGTGGTGTTGGGTTTTTACGTTTTAATTATCTCATCAGTCGAGCATCCGCGTCCACTTTGCTATACCAAGATTAGTTCGGTGATCAAGACGCTATGACAAAAGAGTTTTGGCAAAATCTTTAAGGCTTGAATAGAATAAAAAAAAATAGTTTGATGCATCCATACAATATAACCAAATAATGGCCGTTTGCCCACCACCACCGTCACCGAGACGCCACCGACAAAGGGATTATTTCAGCCAATTAAATTTATTATTTTCTGTCGGGTGAAGGGTAACCACGGACAAAAGTGGCGTCCCGGTGGCGGTGGCAGTGGACAAACGGTCTTCGGGTTCCGAAAACAGGAACCAGATCAGGTTATCTTTTTTGCCTATGGGATACGCGGTCAGACAGTCCACCTGATGAAAAGAGGCCAATATCGTCCAGGACATCAGAAATCTAAGGGGAACGGATGGATGTAGCGCATTGAATCCAGCCAATGTGTCAAGCAATTGTTCTATGAGACGGCCAAGCTAGCCTTTCTGACCAAATGTAGGGTAAGGTCACCACAGCCAGCCACAGTGTTTCCTTTGGACTATGACATGGGATCGTTCAAGAGGTATATTAGAGGTCTCTTTAGAGGCGGGCAACGCATTGGTGACTCCTCTGGTGTTGCTGATGTCCATAGGCGGCGGTGACCACTTTCCATCAAGTGGCCCGCTTGCCTGTTTGTCTGCTGAGTAACATAAAAAAAAGGTAGAGTTAGGCGTATAGACCTAGTAACATGTTCTTAGTCGAAGCGTAGACGATGGTTGGTTAGCTTAGTTATAGCTTACGACGCTTGACAAATAAATTTCACATTAAATGTTTGTGGTGGGATCGCTGACAGGCTAACAGATGGGCCTCCTCTGAAGATCGCCCTGCCTTTCGCATCCAGCTGGTACCTGCAATCTTTATCAGGGGCCTTATTTTTGAACTGCTCACGTCGAGGCGAACGGTATTCAAATTTGATTTTCAGCATGTAAAAATAATAATATTTTTAAATTACAATGTCAAAAACGAAGGTGAGCGGTTATAAAATAGGGAAAAACAGCGTGGTACATTAAAACACTGAATTTTCCATGCCAAAAATCGAGTTAAATCTGTCATCTGTTCTGCGAGCAGTTACATGGTTTCTTTACATGTTATTGCCGTAGTAAATGAACAATACTCTTATATAAGTAGGTACTTATACCTAGCCTACGGCATACATTAATTATATTAACCTCTGCCTCTTTACTAATCGCGACACAAAAACAATAGACCGACTCAAATTGTAATCAAGTACAAAAAATTACCTTAATACCGTGTCTGTATGGCAATATAGTTTTTAAGGAAATCTTTTGCCAGTAAGTAACTACGATATTTTCAGCAAATAATACAATTTTTTCTCTAAAACTTCACGCAACGGACATGTCCCTCGACAGCCTCTACGTTTTATTTATCAGGTAAAAAGGAATGAGGTAAAAACTCAAAAATGATACCAGTAACAAGGTAATAATTTACTGTGCTGTACGTACCTAATACATTCCGGTTTTCTTTTTCCTTATACTCAAAATTCGTATATCGGGCGCCGTAGGTTATCGTGTACAAGAAAAAATCCATTTTGTAATGAATTTAGGTTTAGGTTGACGTTTAGGAGACCCACAAAACGTTGGTCAGCCCGTGAAAGACAGCTACAAAAAAAATTCTCTTGTGTGGGTTCATAGCGTACTTTTGATCCCGGAAAAATTAAATCCTTACCTACGATGCAAGACTTCTTAGTTTTAAGAGCACGTGTAATTTGTAGTTAGATCAGAAAAAGCAAATCGACCTAGCGGTAAACTGGGAAAAAACTTTTCCTCATTCAATGCCCGAATTTTGGTAAAATAAAGGCCAAAAAAGGATTCGGAATTTGGACTGCGTTATCCACATACAAGGCGAGGCGAGTGCATTTACCCTTCGACGATATGAATGTCTAAGAATATCTATCGAGCACACAACTACATGTGCAATATAATTTTTTTGTATCAAATGACATTAGACTGCAGTTAAGAGCTTGACCAAACGTAATGGCCACACCATGTGCACCTGTCCCCATGTGCGGAAAAAAACAATGGTCACTCAAGTCCAACCATCCATCGGAACAATAGCCCCATAGTCATTATGTAAATACGAATTCCAATACACAACTGATACCTAATACCTAGTCAATTTGCCGCGATCGCGTGACGATTCACGATCTCCGCGCGTTCGATACATCTTTATTTTTTCTTCAATACATCCGCATCTGTTTTGCTTTTCCTCCAGCGCCGGTGTCAACAGAAACAGGCTCGTCCACTTATTACGAACGGCTGCACCGCCGCGGCAGCACGCGCGCACCGCCTTCGCCAAATGGTGCGATAAAATTAAAAAGAAATAACCGCCACGATAACGAAATCGATTCGCAATAGAGTTTTGAAAAACGAACACTGTTTACAAAACGGTTACTCCGTTCGGAGCGCGGTTTGCTTGTGTTTTGTTTAGTTTAAACTCGGTGGTTCCCAGTGGTCGAGTTAACGGATGCGTCCAGAAAGTGTTTATAGGAAGTGTGCGAACGCGACTGCCGATTCACTCTGGGAGTTTATTAGCTGGACTCGGAGCGCGGATGGATTGTCGATATGCAACTGCATACTATTAGTGAGTGGTGTTAGTTGCCTTTCTTTACCTTTTACACAATTATTTAGGACGATCTGGTCAACCAGATCACTGGATGCGGACGCCACAGGACCTGTTTTTGTAGAGATCTTTGGGGGTGACCTACTTATGCCCATCAGTGGGCGTCTTTCATGATGATTATGACCATTCAATGGTTAAAATTTGTTTAAAGAGAAACGTAAGTATAAGCCTTTTACCGCGAATTGTTCGCGCATAACATGATATCGTGTTAATGCCTGTGTTTAATGCCTTATGCAGTTAGGTTTGTGCCTACGCCGTTATTTATACCAAACTGCAGCTCAGAGACTGCTGTTTCGGTGTGATTTGAGAACAATCTAACATTGATTCTAGCAATTTTTCGTTACAAATCTTATCTGCGCATCCTTAGCGGAATCAGGTATGGTCAGCTAAGAAAGTGGTTTATCAACTTTGACAAAACTTCCCGTGCCACCGTAATGTCGTTAAGGTTGAGTCCAGAGTATTGGAGCGGCGGAAAGTCAACTTTGTTATTTTATGATGTGCAACAGATCATGAATCTTAACGTGACAGATAAATCACAGTTTATTGTACCTACCTAGTAGATATATGGATGTTTTTGGTAATAAACTAATAACTAGATATTGTTAAGATTACGGCCTACTGTTTTCTGTTTGTTATAAAATGTCTTTCTTTACAATCCTACTTATTAGTAGGATTCATAATATTTTATGAATGCCAAACTTTGTAAGGATGTGTTTTTTGGATGTTTGTTACTCCTTCACGCAAAAACTACAGAGCGGATTTTATAGCAACATAGCTTTATAGCCCAGACTAGCACATATGCTATAGCAATTGCCCCGAAATTCAATGCGGTTCCCGTGGCGACGGGTCTAGAACATTGTAACCAAATTTTACGCAAACGAAGTCGCAGGCAAAAGCTAGTCAATAATGAACGAATTTCAGCGATTAAGTAGTTATAGGTACCTAGCTATTAATGAAACTTTCCCGAAGTAGATCGAAGTATCGAACACCTAAATAGGTATACACGTTTAGTGTTTTCATCACGGAACGTTGGTTTTACATCCCGTGAAAACCAATTAACAGTTTTTGGCGATTCGTTTATAGTTTTTTTTATAGTTAAATTGGTAAGATCAGATCTAAGATTGGTCAATATTCAAGGCTAAGTGCAGGCACGTACGAGTAACTGTTTTAATTCAACTCGATATCTACATCCAGTTATAAGAACATATGGAATAAATTTCAACAAACAATTCCGTCTGAACACACGCCTAGGCACAAAAGAATTATAAACAATATGTCTCACTTGAGTCGCGTTTGAGTGAATCATTAGCTCTTTATTTGCCTTTTCACGAGCTCTCCTTTGGAATAACGGAATAAGTGCAGCCAACTATCTATATTATTGAGATTGCATGCTGAAGAATTTCATTGTTAGACATGACACTGCGCTGTTCCACTTATTTGTAGGTTGGCGGTTGGCGACAGGGCACGTGGCTTACGTCCCAGCGCATAAAAATTCACCGTGCGTACGCAATCTGCACAACAGTAGGTACCTATACTGCACAAATATTACAAGTGCAAAATACAGCACGAGTATTATTATAATATTTTTATAATGGTGAAAGTTATTGTTAATGTTTTAAAGTTTGTCCGTGAGTCGGTTGTTTTAACTTCATGTTATTGTTTTCTATTTAAGTTCGTAGGTCACTAAGGTTTTCTTTGGACCACTCATAGATGATACAAACGAAGGGAACGAAGACACTGATACGAATACAAAATAAGTTTATTGAAAAAATCTAATTAAGTACATATTATGTTGTTACACGTTCCCAGTACATCAAACAGTCTTACAGATAGACAGAAAGGTATACATGGGAAATAGGTGCCTAAACCTGCTGTAGAAGGAAGCAGATCTCGCGGGAGGCCTTGTCAAAGGATTGTCATCGCTAAGTACGGACGCGAGTGAAGAAAGAGCAAAAATTCAAAATTTATTTATTGATTATGACATTAAATATCTCTTTCAATCGTCAAAAAGGAGGCGGGTAGGAAAGTAGGAAGGAAGCACACAGTGACACGCCGGCCGCCCCATGGCAGCAGCAAACTAACCCCACGCCAGTCACGACCGGACCGTGCCCGGCAATGAGAGGCAAAGCCAATAGGAATAGGCGATGTAATCATAAACATTAATTTGCAAGAACATAGTTACACATTTAGGTGGTTCCATATGTTCAGCCAGCATGGGCATGCAAATATGTATATAGATTATTTAAGTAGGTGGTGTTGTCGATCGAAGTTGATATCAAATATTATTGAAGTGTCTACTCCAATGTTTTCGAGTGTTCTGGCGTTTCAGCCCGGTCTGGTCTTGGCCCGTGGACCGAAACGTCTGATTATTTAAAATTATTATTTTTCCTCAGGCGTATGGACCCGTAGTTAAAAATTCTATTAAAAAAATGTTTATTCCCTTAACGGTCCTACAACCATTTTTAAGAACATTTTTAACTGCGAGCCCAAACGCATGACGAAAAAAAAATTTTGACGCATCAGACGTTTCGGCCCGCGGGCTAAAATCAAAATGAATACTGTGTGCAACGCTAAATGTTCTAAAAATATTAAAAATGTAGACTAAATATTTATTTATTCGTATGGAATCAACAGCAGAGCTAATTATTACCTATTATGAAGACTAATGGGTACCCTAATGGAAGAGTAACGGGTAATCGAGGCTTTATGTAAGAAACATTGCTAGGTGCTGTAGGGTTGCGACCCGGGAAATCGATCCACAAAAAAGCGGAAGCAAATAATAACGTAATACATATCATTGTGAACTCGTTAGCAACATTTAATTTGATGACTTCGCGGTATACATTGCATTAGTTCAAAATATCAAAATTATTAAATGATATTTACAAACAAAAAACTTGCCCCAAGTCCTTCGTGGATGGTATTGTTCCCAAAAGCCTCGCAGTCGAGTGAGACTGCTCCCTTGACCAAAGTTTTGGCCTTTTAATCATTACCCAGGCCCTCAGCAAAATCTCTAAAGAGAGTATGAGCAGCTGGATCCCACGACCCAAGCGTTTCTACGCCAAACGGATCAAATTGATGATCTCCGCTGAGGATGGATTTTAGCGCCGTTTGGCGTTCTCGTGTAGGTAGTAATGTACAAATACAACTCTTTATTTTGGATAAATTGTACAGGGTTTTGGCCTTTTGCCCTTTTGGCCTTTTGGCCGTGTGGTGTCCGGCAGAGTAGAATTGCACCAACCCCTTACACTTATGGGTGTCGTACAAGGCGACTAATATTTTCGAGGCAAAAGATCAAGAGTCTCCGTAGTCTGGAAAATGGACAGCAGTATTTTCTATTGTTATATTTAAACACTGCGATCTCCAACCCGCCTACCAAGCGTGGAGATTATGGCAATAACCTCCCCTTTCGTGGGAGAGGCCCTTAGTCCTGCAGTGGACTGTTATGGGCTGTGATGATGTACAGGGTTACGCGGTTACGGTGGCAACCGTGCTAGACAAAGACTGTGTTGCCAATGCCAACGCCCTCCACCAGCGTATTTAGATTTATTTTAAAGTTTAAAATAAAAAAATAATTTAATATAAAGAAAATAATGTGTGTGTCTCTGTGTACGTGTGTGTGGGCGTGGGTCTGTTGTACTTGCGCTGTACTCATACGTACATTAAATAAGAGATATAATACGAAATAAATAATACGAGATATAATTTTAGTAGTGGAATCTGATTTCAATGATTGAAATTGTGTCTTTTGCGATTGCGTATCATCGATTTCATGGGTTTAGTTGCTAACAAAGTTCCATTGCAATAAATTGAAACTATGACATCGATCATACGTAATCGCAAAAGTAAAATTTTTGCCATTGAAATCATTGAATTGTTGGCAACAGAGTTACGTAATTGGCCTACTGATCAATCAGAATGGATAAGTAAATTCGACCTAAAATGCACAAGTTATTAGACAAATAATTTAACAACTTACGGTGACATCTATTGCCTATACGCCTCACCTCAATAATGTGTTTGACAACAAAATATTCCATAAGATTACTTTATATGTCAATTATGTTTTACATAATACAATTATTGTGGCAAGTGGCAAACAATAGTACGGTGCGATGCATGTAGTTACTATAGCACGGACTAAGCATAAGCAGGTTTGCTATACCTATAGGTACCTCGTATCACTTCGAAAATGACTTTACACTTTTCACACGCTCCATAAGACACCCAGTGCTGTATTCCTTAGGGAAACCTCTCCAGCGAGCTCATCGAGCGTAGTGTGCGAGGGATGAAGATATTCTGGAAGTTATTTCATTGTAGGATGCTTTTCTACCACATGGAAAGGGATGATAGGGATGACCTAATACTAGAACTAACGAAACTTCGATTATATTATCACTAACAGGAATAAATAAACACTTATTGCTCATAAAAACTTACATCAATCAGTTACATACGAACACATAATATGAGCAAGGCCTTATCGCTACAAGCGATCTCTTCCAAGCATATATGAATAATTAACAACACTCATTATCCGATCCTTTGCGATGTTGTAAGAAAAGTGGTCGCAGCACCAGGGGCTCCACCAATGCTCTACCGACCTCTAAAGAGAAGTTATAAGACCTCTAATAAACCTCTTGAGGACTTACATTTTAAGCCCTATTATGCGGCTTCGCTAAACATTACGCTTCCGAAGGCCTGCTGGAAGAGATTTCTTTTAGAAGTAAGTAGCTCCTGTTGTGCCATTTATTACTTTGCCTGTTATTCACTATGTATTTCCTGTGCACAATAAACTGTTAAATAAATAAATAAATTACTTGCCGATTTCATTAAACTTAGGAATCGGCTAAGTTCTTTCTTATCTCAATTTGGACGTTGCTGATTGGCTTTAAACTAGTTAAGACGTGACTTTGGCGATTCCTAAATTTAATGAAATCGGTCATAAGTCAGTTAGTTTTAGACTAGTACTTACCCTCTGGGAGAGGCAAGCATACATTTCCAGTATAACATTTTAATTGACCTAACAAATGAACAGGTTTACAAAATAAACGGGGTCACTGCATTCTTAATCTCACAAAAAGTAATGAATGTTTTAAACCTGATCCTAAAGGGATGCCCCTTACAAGAAATTTATGTGTAAAAGGCAATGTCCCGATTACCTGACTCATCTGCGTCCAGCTCAAATGACTCACGTATTTTGAAATTCGTTTTTAATACAGGCCTCTTGGCCACACCATGCTATTTAACAAGAAAAGGAAAAAGTAATATATTTTATTTTTTAGAATCAGGAATACATAACATAGTCATTAACGGCCCAGTTCTGAGTTACAACCTCGACAGAGAATTCATCATCACCGGTAGAACCAGAGTTAAAGAATAAAACGAGATTCCTATACCTACTCATATTTTCATGCATTCAGTCCAATCCTCAACAACTCACAGTTCACACTGAAATCACGATTAAAAATCCTTCACAGTGTTCAAGTTTATAACAATAACAGTTTTTTCGTAGCACAGGGTAAAGTCATATGCTATTTATTCACCCTACATATGACATTAGTGATCACTCACGTAGATCGTTACAAGGTCGCGAGAATGATTCGTGAAATGTAATATAATATGGGCACTGAGAGCAGGAAATGGCCTTCAATATGATAAATATCAGTTATCATATCATCACATCCCATATCAGTCCACTGCAGGACTTAGGCCCTCTCCCACGAAAGGGGTGGTTATTGCCATGATCTCCACGCTTGGCAGGCGGGTTGGAGATCGCAGTGTTATAAATATAACAATGGAAAACGCTGCTGCCCATTTTCTAGTCTATGGAGACTATAGATCTTTTGCCTCGATAACATTAGTCGCCTTGTACGACACCCACGAGTGTTACGGTTGGTGCTATTCTACTCTGCCGGACACCACACGGCAAAATATCAGTTATAATAGTTGAACGTTATTCCATAATAATCACTAACGTGCCAATGCGAGTTACACGAGATTACGTAGGTACAATCATTTGATAAAGTGGCAGTCACGTGACAAAAAAACCGTAAACCCATACTTAATTCCGCTTGGGTGCAGCTGTACAGTTTTTCACGCAAATTAGACGTTACACGCGCAAGCCGAAAATTTAACCGAAAAGTATTTCTGGTCGTTGCCACAACATAGGCTGCGCTGGCGCATAGGTACTTTCGAATATTGTCTTACGCTTCCTGTATTTTAGCGTACGGCTTAATAGCTTTTTTATTTAGCAAACTTTCCAACATTTTTGTTCCCGAGTGTCACGGTGTAGTACAGAATAGTCATCATTATAATCCTAGCGTTTATCCCGGCTTATACCAGGGCCCGCTTTCCATCTTTTCTTCCTCCACTTCGCACGGTCTTCATCATCCTCCTGTTGTGAGCCATTGGCTCTCGCCTCCGACTCGGCAATGTCAATCCATCGCTTCCTGGGCCTCCCGAGGGATCTTTTTCCTGATACCGGCAGGTTTAGTTCCCCGTTTCCCACGTATCCCTGCGGCTTACGCAGCCCGTGACAAAAAACAGCGCAGGCGAGCTTCCTCAATCTTGAACAGCACAGAATATTAATACTATTAATATTTTTACCTACTATCATCATCACAACCCACTGCATGACTTAGGGCCTCTCCCATGAAAGAAGAGGTAATTGCCATATTAATCCTGCTTGGCAGGCGGGTTGGAGATTGCAGTTTTATAAACAAACAATGGAAGATGCTGCTGCCCATTTTCCAGCCTATGGAGACTAGATATTTTGTCTCGAAAACATTAGTCGCCTTGTACAACACCCACGAGTGTAAAGGGTTGGCGCTATTCTACTCTGCCGGACACCACACGGCCACCGGTACCTTAAATACGTAAGGTTAGTATCCTCTAAAATTATCAGAGCTCTACGGGGTGGTCGGACTCTCCAACTGTACCTGGATGAAAACCGCAGCGGACCGCTCTCAAACAAAAAACGCAACATCATTTAGGATGGTCTATTCTGTGATTCGCACGTTCCACACCATCATCATCTCAGTACATTGAACTCGAAATGTGGACGCCCTCAGCCGCTTACGCTAGCCATTTTTTTATCTACACCATCTATCCATCAAAATGTCACTATAGCGTTTTAGGCACAATATGCGTGAAGGCCTATTAGACTGATAACTTCAAACGAGTTTAGAACCGGATTGAGGTCGTCGTTAATTTTTATTATCATTATTCGAAAATTAATACAATTCGACAATACAACTGGAGAGTTATCTGTATTATTTTTTTCTTTTTGGTAAGGTTCCGTATCCGCAGCGTAAAAACGAACCCTAACGCTTGCCTTGTCTAATTCTGAAAATAGCTCGTATAATTACGAAAATGTGTAATGGAGAGGTAATAGACTTAAATGTTTCGGTACTTCCCATGAGATATCATTATTCGCCGTATATTATAGCATCGTAATTCTGATACTATAACAATAGGTTTGCAATTTACACAGTTTTGCTTCATTTATATGCAATAATACATACTTATTAATGATATTTCTTCAATTATCGGACATGATCCGGTACAATTTATTCGAAGGAGAACAACAGTAATCAACATAGTTCAGAGCACAAGCACAAGTGGCAGTACGCTGGATCACATGGATCAGCTGTTGGGGTAAACGTCTTCTGGAGTGGATGCCACGTTTGGGCAAACGTAGTGTGGCCGTCCTGTGCCTAGATGGAGCTACGATCAGCGCAAAACGGCTGGCTTGAACTAGTAACAAAAGCTGCGATTTGGCTGAAGCTAACCGTCAGTTGCAATCGATACTAATCCTTACGATGTACAAAATAAAATCGCTTTTTGATTAATTCGGAGCTAAGCCGACCTTAGTTGGACGTTCGTCCACGTCCTCCGCACGTAAAACCGACTTTATTTTATACTGCGTAAGGATTAGTATCAACTGCAACTGACGGTTGGTCGGCTCCAGCCAAAACGTATCCTGTTCGTAGTTTTAAGTCGCGCGCCATGGGGGAGGGCTATTTCCAGTAGTGGACTGTGGTGGGCTAATGATCTATGAATAAGTAAATTTACAATCAAGTACACATGAGCCGACAGCCCACTGGAAACGGCCATAATAATAACTTTGTTTCATGTGTAACAATAATGCAGACTCACGAGTGCTTCGTCACCGCTAGGACTGACATGCATCATGTCTGTTTTGTTATAATAATATCGACTAGTTTATCGTCTAAACCGGAATACAATAAAGCAAGCGTTACTGCTTGGCTTTGCGCTAGTAATAGATAAATCAGTGAACGTGTCTAAAAAGGTATTTTCATTGTAAACGGAATTTTGTTAAACATTTGCCCAATTATGTTTTTTTTTTACTAATTCGGACCTGCTTAAGATGAATTACGGGGTTGGCGCTCCCGATTTTGGACCGGAGCTACGATTTTTATAGTACATTGCGCCGGAAGATGTGCTCGGAATTCAAGATGGTTATTACTTGTTTCACTGCAACATATTGAGCGTGTTGGGTATCAAATGAAAGGATCTGAAAGGATTCTAAAATAAAAAATAATTTTTAAATATCCTCAAGTTTTACGCGTTTAGTGTTAAACTTATAATACCCGTCACTTTGCGCCAGATGTTCAAAAATTTTCGGAAAAGGATTAGGTACATAATAAATTCGTATATTCCAAAACCGATATCTCTCAATCTAACAGGAGTTTTTGTTGAAAACGAGATTCTTTTTATAATGATGATGATATATATAAAAGCTCTCGCGCACGGAGGCCCGGGACCCGTTTTGACCATGATCCAAGATCTGTCAGATCAGGTAATTACAGTGGAGCGACTGTCATCTGACCTCCGTGACCCTGACACTCGAGGAACCTGACAGATTGGATCATGGGTTCACATTCAGGCGACTGAATGTGCAGGGTTCATCACAATATTTGCCCTCACCGTAAAGCATCGGTTAGTATTTAACTAATGTACATAACTCAGAAAAAAGTATTTGGTACATGGCCACAGTGGGATTCGAACCCGGTACCTCTCGCTTACGAGTCGGATACTGTAACCACTCGGTCACCGTACCTCCGATCATGATACTATACTGTATAAACATCATAGTAGTAGTACAGATACAGAGCCACGGAAGTGTGAAAGCGGTAAAGCGTGAGAGGTTGACAAGGTGAATACAAGTTGCTGTTTAACAGACCACCGGTAAGGTTAATATTGTAAATAGATGCTGCCGCATCGCAATAGCAACAATACATTCAATGTCAATTTGTTGTTTATTTCATTATATTATAAAGAACTAGCTGACCCGGCAAACGTTGTTTTGCCATATAAATAATTAAATGACGATTGATCAGTTTTCGACCGGAGAGGAAAAATGATTAAATTACTAAAATGGCTATTAAAAAATAAGGGTTGATCGTAGAAGGGTGAAAATTGAGGATTGTAGGTATTTTTGTATGTTGTATCATAAAAAAATAGAAATTGAAAATTTTGTATAAAAAATAAAAAAAAAATTTATGGGTGGACTACTCCTAACATTTAGGGGGATGAAAAATAGATGTTGGCCGATTCTCATAGATACCGGATAAGCACAAAAAATTTCATCAAAATCGGTCAAGCCGTTTCGGAGGAGTATGGCAACGAAAACTGTGACACGAGAATTTTATATATTAGAGATAACATTAGTGCGTTCAGTTTATCCGTTTTATTGTAGTGGCCGCGTACTGCCAGGTTTAGAATATAGCCAATACTACTCACGGGGTGAGGTATTCCGATGTCGATGGCGAGTCGTGCTTGTTGTTCGATTCAAATAATTCAGGTGCCGTTAGATAACTAATATTGGGTCGTTACTTAGGTAACGACAATTTGATAGGAAATTAATAAATAAAAATAAATAAATATTCGTGGACTAATTTACACAGCGCCATCTAGCCCCAAACTAAGCAAAGCTTGTACTTTGGTGCTAGATAACTGATATACTACATACATACTTTTTTTTTTAAATACATACTTAATATACATAGAACACCCAGACCCGTAACAGAAATTAAAATTCATCATTTCAAATTCTGCCCGGCCGGGAATCGAACCCGGGACCACTTGCGTGGCATGTTGACCATTGAACCACTCAGGTCGTCAAATTGGCGCTTTTTTTCATCATTTGTATACAACATATCAAAAGTACTGTACTTAAAATAATCATCATGGCTTTAATGTTCCGGTTGTGCTATCGCGCACGAGGGCTCGGGGTCCGCCTTCACCATGATCCAGGACAAATCCCATAACAAACGAAGCAACACAAATGCCAAATGCCAAAGCAGATCAGGTAATTACAGTGAAGCGACTGCCATCAGACTTCGGTGACCCAGCTACCAGGGGAACCTGACCAGATTGGATCATGGTTACTCGCCTGAATGTGTAGGTTTCATCACGATGTTTTCCCTGACCTCACCTCATCAAAATTATTACACTTGATTTCGTAAAATAGAGTATGCTAAGTCCCTAAAATTAAAAACAAATAGTTTCTGTAACGCTTTGAAAACATTTTTGAAAACAACTTTTTAATTTGTCAACAGATTTGCCTCTTTAGGCGGATGTAATTTTATGAACAGAGTAGTTATCTAAATGAAATTATATGTACCAGTTAGCTTAATGTTGCCTGATTATACCTACAAAGTTTCATTGTAATCGGATTTGCCATTTCCGAGTAATTTAAAATATTTGCTTGTATGAAAATTATTGTTTCCGCCATTTTCGCCCTACAAACGCCAATGTCATAGGTAAGGACCTAATATATAATAGTGTACATTATCAATTACTAATAGACTTTGAAATGTGACATTTCAATTTCAATTTATGACGCATTCATGTATAACATATTTATTTTTAACACATCTAGTCCAACCAACGTGAACTTATTTACAACATCTAGTTTTACATTTTTGTATGGATGGAAGGTTATTATTTTTGTTTTGTTGTAATTTTTAGGTAGTTCATCCATTCTACAGTTTTATCCAAAGCTGAGGTAATCTGTTCTTTTAGGTTTGCGGCTTTCTGACCTGAAGTAAATAAGGAAATGTCATCTGCATTTATTATCATATAATGTCTCATCTGCACATCTATATTTGTGAATGTGTGAATATTTATAGTTTTGAAAAAATGGCTGGTATAAAATAAAAAAACACGTCAAGAACGGGTCTAAAGCCGAGTTGTTTTCGAACAGGGCCCAATTCTAGGGTAGAGCGAAATCGAGTACATTATATAAAGAATAAAGGATGTTTGTAGATAACATTGGTAAACATTTTGTTGGCCTATTGATACAAGTTCTGTGAAAATTTCGGCGGTCCATCTCCGACACATGGTGCGGCTCAAAATGGGAGACCCCCATTTTGAGCTGCACTTTTTTCTTTTTGGGGGTTTTTCTTGCTTATAAACCTTCGTCTCGAATCACTCTATCTATTGTTGAAAACCGCATTAAAATCCATTGCATAGTTTACGAGATCTAAGCGTGCATAAAAGTAAACAGCGGGAAGCGACTTTGTTTTATTCTATGCACATGCATATGTATGTTGTGGCATAGGCACATAAAGACAAACCATGTGCAGTCTGTCACCGAGTTTGGTTCGATGGAGATTTGCGCAGATTGCGTCAGAAGCAGGTAGATGTTCTGACATCTGATAGGTTGCATGGTGACTTTGAGTGTGTTTTTCAATAACTACTTAAGACTTTCTTGTGAAACTGTGCCTGTTGTGACTTGTCACGAAGGTTTTTCCTGGCACCAGGTACAACAGATACAAGAGGAAATTTATATAGGAGGACTATTTATCAGGTGGTAGGACACTGTCAAGCTTGAGAAGTCCGCCTGGTTGAGTTCCACCGCCTTATATATTTCTGTCGCCAAGCAACAATGCTTTCATTGTTGTGTTCAGGTTTGAGGGATAAGGAAGCCAGCGCAAATACAGGCATTTCATCTATTAAGACACGGATTTTTGCTGAGCGCCATCTCGTGTTTCACCGAGGAAGTCTGGCGTGTGGCCACCGTACTAACTACCTGTCATCGTGGCACCTCACTCATTGTCATACGTTTCATTCAATCATTCTTAAGATCTCGTTCATACTTAAAAGATTACATTCATTCTTAAGTCACTTCGCTCCTGGCCGCTGATATTGTAACTTATTGCATACCTAAAAAAAGTTATTTCTTTAAACCAATAACATCGTTTCTTCTGATTTCTTTTTGCATCTTAGTCCTCATAATAACAACGCACCTGAGGTTATGCATTTTTGTTGCCATACGAGTTACGCGGTCGGGCCACTGGTCTGTACTAATCAAATCACTGTCAACATGCCTTGGTCAAGGACTTTTGTCGTAAGGTATATTAATATTAACGGTAAGAAATCGCAGTATTGATGATTAATATTATATTTTTGTTATTTATAAGCTTACAACGGATGAGTGACGTAATTTTTTAATACTATAATAAGGCATGGCCACACCTTGCGTAACCTACAAAGAAGTCAGTAAACAAAGAAGTGTTTCAAATTCTAAAGAATTCACAAGAAATGCTATTTATGGTTTACCATTTTACCATTCATAATTATGGCATGGCCATGTTGCATAATGTTAGGCTTACTAATCAAGTAAATAAATACATAACTATTTACGTGTTTTGTTATGGAGTGATTGAATATTATATTATATATAATAAATATATATTATAATAAAGCAGCTATAGTTCTGGCCTAATAGCGGTAACATAAAATAACGGCATAAACGTAAATTCTTATTTAAAGAGGTAGATTTAGGTACGCGATTGCTTACTCAGTGCACGATAATAAAAGAAGTAATAAAACATACCTAGTAAATTAAATTAAATTGCCGGACGTTTGAATGATTGACAATATTGTTCCATCCTGTTCAGTCCATGTTAAGTCCAGTCCTGGACCTACCTGGAGGCCTACGTCCCATTCCAAGCAACCACCTCCACCTGAAGCCTTACGCAAATCGTCAGTCCACCTGAGCTAATTCACAGGAAACTCGCATCCCTCGTATATTCGGTCTAACGTGAACCAAGAATTTATTTATTATTTATTTATGCGGCACCGTAGACTGCACTGCGTCTGCACTTAACAACAAGCTTAGATTATGACGCGATCAGGTCAGGAAACGAACCTTTTATTTATTTATTGTGCACAATGAAAGTTACAATAATATGAACATAAAGATAACAATCACAAAAGGTACAGCTTATTTCTTTTTTTTTTTTTATAGAAAATAGTTAGATATTTGACCGCCATCTCACCTGGTGGTAAGGAAGCTGGTATTAAGGAATAGCCTATTCACTTTGTCGGATTACATACTTTCGTTACCAAGTAGGTATCTTTCCTATTATGTATTAACCATGACATTGATTAAATATCACTATTAAGTTAGAAAATGAAAACATTGAGATTGAAGTAGAATTGGACAATCGCGGCTCAGGCGTTCTTAATATTGTAGTGTATCTAATTTTTATCGTTAATCGATTTCACGGGCGTATATCAAACTTCAGGTAGGTACCAGTCATGTTTATTCAATCAATTTCACGATCAAACTCATAACTCATGCTTCATAATATGTGGAAGTATTTTTTTTTAATCACTACGGTATTATATTTTACCTCGAAGGCGTTCGTTACAAGTATTCTTCGAATTCCGCACCTATCATTATCTGACATCGGTGACCAGTTCTGGCGAAAACTTGCCGAAAAAAGCTTTACGAAATTTAAGTAACTTGCCCCTTGCCTTTTAAGTCAAAGTTTATATACATATGATACAAGCAATTAAATATTTAAATATACATTATTCATAATACGTTTAATTAAATAATTGTACATAGATTACAGAAGTCATGGCGTATTAAAGGTCAAACTACAGCAGTCCTCAAAAGTCGTTTGATAACTTTGAAAGGCAAAAATATGTTAATTTATATGTTTTAATTTTACAGTTCACCAATATTAAACATAATTATTTTATCTGTCAAGTTGTTTAAAATGTTGATTACTACGAGAATCGACGTTAATGTGTCGTATTTACGGGGTCGGAACACAAGTTAAAAATCAGACGAGTTAGGAAAATGTCAAGATTGAATAAGTACAAGCTTGTTTGCTCGTATAAAAAGCGAATATCCCGGTTGTGCTCCCGATGATCCAGGATATGGTAGACCATATTAACAGGGGCGTCAACGTGTTTATTACTGTTACATCATATCAATGCACAACTAGCCCAAAGTTGGCTACATACGTAGTACGTAACTGCAGTAGGGCATAGCTAAAAATCAGCACTGTGGTCTCACTGCCTACAGCATATGCTGAGCTGAGCTCTAGTTTGGCATGACACTACAATCTTTAACCTAATTTATGTTAGTAAGAAATATTTTGTTTATTTATATTGTAGACATTGCCAAATAAATATTATGTCTATGTCTATGTAATCACAAAGAGGCGGGATGTAAGAGCCGAGCTAATTGCGAGTGATTGTTTTATTTAGAAGTGGGTATTCTTGTCGCACCGGACACGTTCTCATCTCGATTTGTTCCAGTCGACAGCCGTTGATCGACAGCCTTCCATTTCGTAAAGAAGAACCATACAATGAAGTTGACAACTTCGTCCATTTTTTTTTGTAATTCGGCAGAGAAACAGGTTCGCGGGCCACCTGATGGGAAGTGGTCCCCGCCGCCTATTGACATCAGCAACACCAGGGGCGCTACCAATGCGTTGCCTGCTAAACTGTCCATATTGTCATATGGAAATGGAATAGCACACGGTGAGGTGGTCAACAAATTCGTTAAATGACTACCTATTAGCCATTCGTGTAAAGTATAAGAGTAAGTGAATTACAGCCATCCATTAACCGTTATTCTGTCGTGAGCGACCATTTGTGCTATGTTTAATGTTTATTTTCTTTATAATTAAGTATTTAGGTACCTAAGATTTCATCTCGCTGCACATGCTCATAAATCTGTTTTTATTAAAAACCTCAAACTATGTACCTAAGTATTTGAAACACCTAAAATGCCCTCATGTAAAGTATCCTGGTATATTTAAATTCACATTAGTTTAAATAATATTTAAATGTTTGTTTCACTCAAGCAAAATGTATATATTTTGTCCCTATTACAACGATTTCAGACCTATAAAATATCCCCCGACAAATCGTAAAATCAATGTAGAGTTTCATCTTATTAGAAAAAAATAAAATCGATAATATGAACTCTAGGGAAAATACATTCGCATATGCATATACTTAAGTCACGTGCGGCGTAAGCCCCAGGGATATGTGGGAGTAGGTGCCTAAACCTGTCGGCATCAGGAAAGAGGTCCCGCCGGAGGTCCAGAAAGCGATGGATTAACGCGGGGCCTCATGGGACAGGGCCTAGTAGAGCAAAGTAGAGACGTAAGAGTAAGTACCTTGGCGGAAACCGAAATTGGCCGCAAAAATTATAAAAATAATATCCATATTCTAAGAGAATCGTGACTAATTAAGTATTCAATAACAAATACAATTCTGACAGAAAATCATAAAATTATATATAAATATATTGATTTTGATCTAATTATGTATAATTACGTTCACAGTATGAGGCTAAATTGCAGGAGTCAATTACGAGTAAATAATACCTATCTGTCTGGCTCCACAGTTACAATGGTCTTCCAATCATTCACAAAATTAACTAAGTAGGTAGGTAAGGTAGGGATTCAATTTTTGTATGACTAGATATGAAAGTCCAATTTTTATTTACAGCGTCAATTATGTACCTTGTTTATCGAGGGCCCTATTTTTTAAACCATCCACGCGAGCTCCCAAGTGCGCTACCTATCTCTTTCACACTCGTGGGAAGTTGCTAGAGGTAGGAAAGAGAAGCATTAGAAGGCGAGCGCTCGCGTGGATGCGAGCGGTTTCATGTTTGGGTTAACCATTAATTTAGACTGAAATGACATAAGCTCAAAACGTTTAGCCAAGCACTTTGCACGCGCAGATTTACTCGCAGCTACCCAAAGTACACAAACAACCGTAGTACTCAAAAAAACCTCGATTAGATACTTTAGCTTCGGTTATCGAGTACCGTGATGTCACGTAACCACTTTAGTACAAGTTTCATACAGTAAGTAGTCATGGTAGAACAGCCGTGAGTAGCTGATGATAATTTAATTTGGGAATTCTACTAATGCAGAAACAATTAATTTCAGTTTTAAATAATCTACAATATAGGTATTTGGCTGGCTTATAGTTAAAAGTTGTAACCATCAGTGCTAAAAAAGCTATTAGGTTAGTTAAAGTATTTTCTAAGGCATCTAAAATGTTAGCAATATCATCATCATCTTATCAGCCGGAAGATATGCACTGGTGGGCATACGCCTCCCCCAGAAATCTCTACAAATATCCCCAATATCTCCAGCAATATCCCTCACCACCATCACAACCCACGAAAGGGGAGGTTATTGCCATAATCTCCACGCTTGGCGGGTTGGAGATCGCAGTGTTTGAATATAAGAATGGAAAATGCTGCTGCCCATTTTCCAGACTACGAAGACTTGATCTTTTTCCTCGAAATCATTAGTCGCCTTGTACGACACCCATGAGTGTAAGGGGTTGGTGCTATTCTACTCTGCCGGACACCACACGGCAGCCAGCAATATCACCACAATTCAATTATATCTAAAGTTTACACGTTTTAAAATTTTTTTTACCTATGTGAAGTACATGAACCCAGCGAACGTAGTAAAATACAACATTGAACAGGCACTTCAGTTACTTAACGAGTACCGCTGATGTCATGGAGCCACTCTAGAGTAGCGATGCGCCTGAAGGCCCCTCCGTTCTCCGTGGCCCCTCCCAGTAACCTTAACCGTGAGTGGGCTATTTCTACGAATGGAACGGAACGGATTGGGGCTCTCCATTCGTTTATTCTTCTTAGCGTATCAATGATGACAATGTAATGTGGTGGATTAAAAGTTAGCCAATGTGACAGCACAATCGGTGGCTGTCATCGAGCTGGGTCTCTCAGAGGACCCAGCCATCGCCCTACGCACTGATTCATTTATTCGTTAAACTTTTTTAATTTTATATGTCATACATACGGCAAACGGACCTTTGTTTGATGTTTGTTGATTTCTTCCCCACATAATTTACCGGTCTGTGCTAGACATGGCCATTCTCTAAAGTCCTTATACATATGAAATGAGCGGTTTATATGGCGAAAATGACGGAAACTGGAATTTACGGTAAAACTTTATAATCAGACTGCATACCATTTAATTTTGATAACTACCCTGTTTACATGTTTCTCCCATTTAACACCCATCTCACCTGATGTTACTGACGATGCGGCCGAAGATGGAGTAAGCCTACCTAGAAACAGCCCATCAACTCTGGTCCAGAGATTTGATCTGATCTTATCTGTGAGAAAATTCGATTAATTTAGTATTTAAGTTACGCCAGAACTCAAATTGGTCAATGGATATTTATACTTTTGTCGGTTCGGTGCAATATGCTTGCACGTAGGTTTGCGAAAAGCAGTAAGGAGGTGAAGGGCACTCTCTTCAGGGCATTCTGCCAGTGTTTTTATACGTGCCAACTCTGGTACAGGTATAAGAGGGTGTCCTTCAGTAAAATAAGAGTGCAGTATAATGATGCATACCGCATTCTTATGAAGTTGCCGAGATACTGCAGCGCATCTAGTATGTGTGCCGAGGCGGCGATGCCCGACTTTTTTGCCATTATTAGGACACGTATAGTTTGCTTTTGGGAACGAATACGCCACAGTAATAATAATATTTTACTGTTAGTAACGCGGGACCTGACAAGCCCTATTGTAAGGCATTGGTTATCGATACATCGTGACCCAATCAAAAAATAATGTAAATTTGCTTTTGCTTTGTAATATTTTATTTTTTGCTAATATTTTAATTTTTGTTATTCATTATTATTATTATTATTATAAAGGTGACTATCACTTATTCCGACCGTTATAGAATTTCAAAATGTTTCTGTCGTATAAAGAACAAACAAACATTATAAGTACTTATATATAATATCGTATTGATAGAACTTATGTAGGTATAACACATAAGTACGAGATTTTGCTCTTGATTCCGACCAAACAGGGTTGATTAATATTATGTAAGTAGATATTGTTTCACAGAGTCCAAATTGCATAAAAAAATTCTCAGAAAATCCTAACAAAACCAAAAATTTGGGATAATACACCTAGGTAAATACAGTGCCCAAATTCAAAACGTTTTCACTATTTTAGGTAAAATTCCTCTATTGCAACCTTATAATACATATAAGAAGCTGGTATTCCGAAATTATATATTACTCGTCAGTCAAGTTATAGTTGAGTAACTTATAAATGAAGTATTTATTTTAAAAAGTTTAAATTGGAACCAAAAAGCCCCTTTTAAATACCCATTATGACAGACAACTACAGAACGTCACACAGCACGTAGCCTGCCTGACACGTCTTGATCGGTTCTCCCCCTCAGTGTTCAAGCGCATCGAACTCGAAACTTAGAGTCGCCTATTATTTTTTCCGCAAGTAACATGTCCAAAACACTGAACAAAAGAATTTTTAAATCGTTTCCTCTCACTAATAACAATTAAAATCTGAGCTCAATCCTTCCGCTCGAATCCGACCCGTAACCTCTAACGCTTCCCACACAAAAAATAAGACTTTTTGCCCATTAGATACATTAAGTTACATATAATGAGTGCCCCGTACCATCACATGCTCACAATACGAGTGCTGACGTATCTACTCGCGAATGATGTCATTTCTTCGTTAATTTTTTTGTGTACGAGTGAGTACTTTGGACTAGTAAGTTGGACTTATTGTTCTACGCTTACAAGGCATATTTTTTGCTTATTTACAACATTGCTTTCCAAGCTATCGACTCGCCCTGAGTCATACAAATGCAAAGTTTGCAAGTGCAAACTTCATGTTAAATTTCATTTAAATTACGAATAACCAGAAGGCTGGCCTCTTCTTGGATCAGCGTATAAGCCTCGCTATCTAGCGGGGCAACGCATCCAGTCTTCTGGGCACGTTTCCAAATTCGGGGGACCTGGGTCAACTTTTTTATCTATAGGTTAGGTCGATTAAGGGATTTCTTTGGTATGCTAGGTTGTATTTTTTATTTGTCGTATTAGAACATTAAGGTGTTGTTCTGTTAAAGTTGCACATATATGCAGTGATGCCAGAAATAATATCAAGTAAAGCAGGATTTTGAAAGCACTTTAGTGCGTAGTTATTAAAAGCGCCGAGATTGTTTGACTAGTATTATAAATAATTTGGGGAAAGAGGAGTTTGAAGTTAGGACCTGTTTCAAGAAACATGTAACAAATGCATCCTGCTCATAATTTATTTCAAGTTTATATATTTCAATTTCTCATTATTATATTTTTAAATTAACCTTGGGTTTTCTGTCCTTCGTATGGTTGCAAAATGTATTGAGAAAATGGTGGGTCCCAAATTTCATTTATTGTACACAAGATTGTCACAAAACTATATGACAGAATATATCAGACACAACAGGCACATTTTTTTGTGAATCGCGTTTCTGTCAAGTTTGGGAACCACTGAGATTTCGCAAATTCAATATGAACTTTCCCTATAAGACTGTTGCCAAGCGAAAACTTGTTTAGTACGGTAACGGATTCGTGATATAGGTATATAGTCTTTTACTTTAGTTTATCTACACTACATAGCATAATGTTCCAATTACATATTCGAAAACAGTCGTTTAAGGGTAGACTTTTTTCACGCCAGACTATAAAATTTTAAAAAATTACTTTTCGATACAGCATTTCCCATACTATTTTTATTACAGCTGTATCGTAAAATAACTTTTTAATCATTATGCAACACTTTTATTTTTTAATTTTTTGTCGGGCGCCGGGATACGGCGTAATGTAGGCTGAATACTTAGATGTCTTTAACATATTCAAATTCAAAATTTAAATTTTCCTGTTTATATTCTGTGTAATTATTTTCCCGCTAAACAGAATATTTATTGTAATTGTTGTAATTTGTATCTGTGAATGTTTTTCCTTATTTTAAGCAAATAAATAGATAAATGACAATAGTTAAGTGAATTTCCCGCCGCTTGATATCCTTGACGCGTAGATACAACAGAACTGACTCGCTTACTTCCAGCTAAGTTGAGAAAATTATAGGTACGATATTTTAACATAAAAATATGAGTGTAGATAAAGTAGGTGTATGCAACTGCATATAATTAGGTATTAAAACACTCGTGTCAAACTATTATCATGCTCGGCTACGCCTCGTATGATAAACAGACACTCATGTTTTAATACCCCCTTTTATATGACAGTTGCATAAACTACTATTATGCAAGTCAAATGAGAATTTTATCAGACCCGGTTTTACCGGTTTCTTATTCAATTTCGTTTATTATTATGTTATAATAGCAAATCTAATCTAGATGCTACAAACACTAAAAAGCATGTTCATTTGTTAGTTAGGTAATCTGCTTTTTTTACGAAAAAAACTATGGAATGGATTTTAATGAAACTTTACAGTAATGTACTGTAAACCTCCCTACCTTTTACACACCACACCACATCCACATGCAACGGCTCTGTTCTTAATTTTTCTTCTATTCGTGTATGTTTGTCTAGTTGTTGTTTCATTATTTCATGTTGTTTGTTTTTAATGGTTTTGCTCGAGCATTATTATGTAACTTTTTTGCTTATTACTTTTTTTATTTGTTTACCGGCACTGGAGTCGAGCCACTGACCTCAAATAATACCTGTATTGTACTGGAGGTCAACCGGTCAAAGGAGGATTCAAACCCTTTTGAAGCCATTATGTTGTGTGTTTGTGGTGTTATTGTTTGTAAATAAATGTATTCTATTCTACGCTATGCTATTAGTGAGCCATTTTGAAATTGATTTTATATACTTTTTATTATTCTCAGGGTTTCGATTTAAATCGTTGGATCGGTGATTCTATATAGAGTTTCGTAGTGTGTCTTCCGAGTTATCACAGGTAATTTTGTTTGGGGCCAGGGTATAAATACTACTTTGTATTTATTTTTATATTGTTGCGTAGCATTATTGGTAAACGTTGTGTATACCTCTAATTGTCTTATGTATCGGAACATCTGTTATTTTATATGTTACTTAAGTATATTGTAATACATATGCTGTTGGTGTACATTACAAAATAAAATAATTTAGATTTTACTTTGCCATTGAACGTTCACCATCTACTAAATAAGAAACTATTGGACATGGACTCCACAGGCAAACATGTTGGTACCTAGTTGTAACTACACGTGCCGGTTGCCATACTGGATAGTCTAATAAAAAAAATTCCAACCGATGCCCGAAAAATCAAACTGCAAAGGACTGGAACTCTCTGCCTGAGTCATTGTTCCCTGATAAGTATAACCTTGGGGTCTTCAAATCAAGAGTGAATAGGTATCTTCTAGGCACGCATGCTACATCTTCGACCTCATCGTCGCTTTCCATCAGGTGAGTTGAGGTCAAATGCAAGCCTATTGACAATAAAAAAAAACCCTATTAAACCTATTTCCATACCTACTCATTAAAAATAAACACAAATTAGGATCCAAAGGTGAGAACTGTGAGAAGTAGTTGTTGATGAATTACCAACATTAAGTTTAAACAACTACGTATCAGACACAATGTATTAAACTTAAAGTAATAAAATTTGAATCTAATGGCCCGACCTTGTTTATACCTGCGGCCAAAGTGCAAATGCATATCAACATAATAAAACAATTAAAATATTTTTGCGCAGACTAGAATGGTTACTTTGTTTTTTTTTTATATGAACAAGGCAGGTATTTGACTGCCATCTATTAGTAGGTTTCTGTCAACGACTGCGTCCGCGTAAAGGTCTTAGCTAAATAAAAACCCAGAGTCGCCAGAAATTTGATATATGCCGTTATTATATTCATAATATGTACATCAAACATATATAATAATTTACTGCAAAATCGATGTGGTATACTAGATATTTTGTTTATAAATGATACAATCTCCATACAAATCAATCAATTGATCTTCGTTAATCTCGCTATAACTAGAAAACGGCTCGACCGATTTGAATAATTCTTCTTTTGTATTGTTAGTTATAATGGCGATTCTGGGTTTTTTTCTATGACTTTTTAGCCAAGCCCTTTCGGTTATCCACTATGTATACTAGAATAAAAGAAACAAAGAAAGAAAGACAAACAGGTAGAAACATTTATTACTCATTTTCCACGTGCAGGACCTGTTCCCCATTAAATTTCAGGAAAAAACTATAGCCTTTCACGCCGATAATGTAGCTTTCTAAGATGAAAGAATTGTTTTAATCAGTTAAGTATTTTTTGAGTTTGTCCATTTGTTCTTAGCGGCATTCACTCGCGCGCAGTTTGGATCTCTATAACTTTACCCGAAATTCAATGCGGTTCCGACGGGAACGGGAACGGTACTGCCGATCTCCAATCTCATTATACCATCCCTCTGGAATGACGGCATAACAAGTATTTCGGATATTGTGGGACATCGTTCCAGAGGGTCGATCGATCGGTCGAAGATCGGCGGGGGCGCTGCGGGTTTGAAACGTAGTAACTAGGGGTCGCAATACCGGTATATCTTTTGAAAACCGGGATTTTCGGCATTAACATGAGATCAATACCGGGATCCCGGTATTTTCAGTATTTTCGGGATTTGGAGTAGCTAGTAATTTATTAAAAACTTTTCATTATTATATTCCTTATTGCATAAAAGTCATAGACAGACTTAAATAGTTAGAGGATTTCATACGAAAGGTTATTTTCTAGATGAAAAATCTAATTTTAATTTCCCCTATTATCGATCCCCCATCAATAAGTATTTTCGTTTGCTTTATTATTTGATAATATTATATTGAAGCAAACTATTATGCATGTTAGTCTAGATGATGATTAGAATATAAAATTGATTCCAATAGTGCAAAAGTAAAATAAAATTTTATTCTAACTGAATACCGAACATCCCGGTTTTAGTAAAATGAATACCGGTATAGTGAAGGCGTATTTTTTGTCCGGGATCCCGGTATCTTCGGTATCCGGGATCCCGGTTTGCGACCCCTAGTAGTAACCGAATTCTACACGGACGAAGTCGCGGGCAAAAAGAAGTTCTGTATAACTTTTTCTAATCCTATTGTGTTTAAAAAATGTAGGAAGATTGAAATTATTATTACGCCAATCCGGCGTTTATATTGCATGATACGTCAACTTTATCTGTAACTTATTATTACTCTAACAAGTTAATAACATGCTTTATTGTTTTATTATTGTCTGGGTGCCCACATTTTCCCAAAAAGTGGCCCCCGGATTTTGAATTCTAGTTAGAGTACGCGCAAGATAAGTTTACCTACTCACTATAGAAAATGGAACCAAACGTATCAGACAGTCAACAAGAACAACTTTTAACAAAAACAATGCTAACTGCAGACTTAATTCATTCGTTCATAACGAATCAGGAAAGAGCTCCTGCGGGAGGCCCGAGAAGTGATGGTTGAAGACCGAACGAAGTAGACGAGGCAGTGGTAAAATCTTGTGATTTCCTACACATGTTTTTTTATGCTATGCAGTGACAAACGAGCAGACAGCCCACCTGATAGTAAGCGGTAACTGTCACCCATATCATCTACGATTCCTGAATTTAGGTTGCAACCAACAAAATGGAGAACCAGCAGGTGCGCTGTCATTCTGAGGAGTAAGATCAAATGCATCATGCCTGTGATTGCGATGGCTACCTTATCCTTCAAACCGGATCACAATAAGCATTATTGCTTGGCAGTAGAATTAGATAAGGCGGTGGTACTCACCGAGGCCGACTCCTCAGGCTTGACAGAGCCCTTAGGCTCTGACCTGATAAACCTTTGACTTCAATGGACATTCAAAGTGTTCCTTTCTTACATTTACATTTTTCTTCGCCTCATGTCTAGCAAACTAAAAAAATAAAATAATCATCTTGGCGTTGATGTCCCGGTTGTGCTCTCGCGCACGAGGGCCCGGGGTCCGCCTTGACCATGATCCAGGATTTGGCAGGTCAGGTAATTACAGTGGAGCGACTGCCATCTGACCTCCATGACCCTGCTACCAGGGGAACCTGACCAGATTGGATCATGGTTACACATCCAGTCGCCTGAATGTGCAGGTTTCATCACGATGTTTTCCCTCACCGTAAGAGCATCGGTTAGTATTCAACTAATGTACGTAACTCAGAAAACAGTCATTGGTACATGGCCGGAGCGGGATTCGAACCCGGGACCTCTGGCTTACGAGTCGTATACTCTAACCGCTCGGCCACCGACGCTCTAAATAGTAAACTATTCTGAAGCAATTCGAATTCTAATGTCGTGGACGAAAACTCCGCAGTGCCATTGCACTAAGAGTTATTGTTACGATCACTTTCTAAGTTGGTAGGTATTTTGCGTGCCTATAAAAATAACATTCCGCAAAACGCCAAAATGCAAAAAGCAAATTACCAATTTGGCATTATGCATCGAGGAGAACACACCCACTACATGTATTTATAGAACTCATAAATAATAATAATCGAAGGCATTGCACAACAACAGAACTTTGCCAACGTTCCTTTACTATGTTCGTATTAGTATGCGCATAGTTCCACCGGTTTCATAGCTTCGCATCTGCCTGTTAAACGCTATGTCGATACAGGGAAGTGGTATTAATTATCACGGCTCCATCAGTTGTGACATCGAGCACATGTCATCAGAACGCAAGCGCGCCGTAAAATGTGTTGGCGCAAATTCTATGGCTCTGAAAGTCTCTGTGTTATACACTAGGCCATAACAAGGCACAAATACGGCATCGTACGAAGAATGTTACTGCCATTCCAGCTCCGGAAGTCATTTTGATAAATCCTTTTAGTTGACGTTTATGTCTACAATACTTGACAACGATTTTACCTGAATCCTATCCTATAATTTTTTTTATATCAGCCTGAATCATCCCACTGCTTGGCAAAGGCCTCCCCCCTATTCCTCCATATTTCGCAATAGTTTGCTATGGTTTGCAATCCCTGTCGAATGCAGATAATTCGTCTCTCCATCGTATTTTGGGTCTGCCGTGACATCATTTCCGGGTATTGGATATGAAGATTTCGTTGGATTCGAAAATGTCAGACGGAAAAAGTGGTCGGGGGAAAGGGCTATCTACATTTTAATATTCTTTAAAGTCCTGACAAATCTCTGATCTCTCATACATGCTCGTCGGTTTAGTGTACTCTTGCCCTGAGTGACCTTTCTTTAAAATATATCCAATTTGATCGTATGTAGGTATGTACTACTCAATAGCATACAAACAAAAAATATATAATCATCTTGGCGTTAATATCTCCGTTGTGCTCTAGCGCACGGGGTCCGCCTTTCGACAGGATTTGGGAGATCAGGTAATTACCTAACCTAACTAGATTGGATCATGGTACCCTTACATTCAGTCGCGTGAATGTGCAGGTTACATCTCACAATTTAATGGTACGACTTTCCTATAACGTTTAATACCTGGTAAGCTTCAACAAAATAAAATTCACTAAATGAAATCTGGTATCTAACCGAGATTTGTCGTGGTTTGACATCTATTTTCATATTTATATTTAGTACATTAGTTCCTACTTTTAGCACCTGTTAGTGTTAATAAAAATTTGAATAGTTGTTTGGCTTTGTTCAGTGATAGTATGTCTATGATTTTCTGTATGTGATTTTGCGTAATTTGTTGAAAAAGAAAAAACTTTTTGTTCTGTGGTACTTAATTTGCATGAAAAGACAGAAACATCCGTGTCCCATTCCATGAAATTATGTAACCCATCATTATCATCATCATCATCATTACAGCCCATAACAATCCACTGCAGGACTTCGGGCCTCTCCCACGAAAGGGGAGGTCATTGCCATAATCTCCACGCTTGGCAGGCGGGTTGGAGATCGCAGTGCAGTTGATGTAAATCTACCCAGAAAGATGCTGCTGCCCATCTTTCGGATTTGTCCCTTAGTCGCCTCTTACGACACCCACGGGAAGAGATGGAGTGGTGCTATTCTTTGAGGTGGCGGCACCACACACCACACCACATAATGTAACCCATAGATAGACGCAAATTGGCCAAGCCCGAGCGTCTACAAATGGTCCGCTCAGGAAAACCTCCCATAGCTATAACTTCTAGTTATTTAAATAAATAATAATAAATAAATGTGCTTGGACAATATCACACAGCGCCATCTAGCCCCAAAGTAAGCAAAGCTTGTGTTATGGGTGATAGATAACTGATAAATTACTTATATAATTTTTTAAATATTATGCATACTACAGCCAGACCCGTAACAGAAATTAAAATTCATCATTTCAATTTCTGCTCGGCCGGGAATCGAACCCGGGAGCTCTGCGTTGCGACCGGCATGTCGACCAACTAACCCACTCAGGTCGTCATATTATACTAGACTAGCAAAACGCATCGGCTTTTTTTGTTTTTTCGGACGAAATTCTCTGATGCGGTAAAAACCGAATCAAAAACCGGTGCGTGATTTACAGAGAGACAGACGCGGAAAGCGACTTTATTTTATACTAACTTTTGATCGCTCGCCCATTTTAAATGACATCCTTAATGTATGAAAGCTGGTACTACCAAAAAGTCAAGCTGTATCTCAAGTTCTACCCAACTGAATTAGATTAAACATGGCTTAGATTTTAGGTTGGATCCCACTCTATCAAACTATGAAAACCCCATCAATATACATTCGTAGACTGACAATATTTATAAAAACCAATTTTTTTGGGCATACGTCCTAGAATCCTATCCTGTAAACTTTTTCTGAAATACTTCAATATACAGACACGGCTTTCTTACAGTTTTATAATAGTATTGACTATGTCAGGATATATTTTCATCCTCATCGGTCATAGTGGGCGTCTCGCACACGAACGATCTAGGTTCAAATCCCCCTCGGGACTTATTTGTAATACGTATGTCCAGATCCTACCTATGATCACCAAGCTCCGTACTTCGGATGACTTGTTAAGCAGATCTCGGTTGCTGGTGATTGATAGCAGTCATCATAAGCTAAGTTGGAGTTCCCTTCGGCGGCTCGGAAACTCCGACACACAGGTACCTCTCACACAATGATGGCAGTACGATGATGGTGGTAAGTGTTTCCAACACCATAGTGTATGAGTAATAAATGTTTCTATTCCTCCTATTTCTTACAGCCCCAATAAGATGATAACGTTCCTTTCATTCCGAATTCGAGCTTCTAACACTAGCCAACAAAACGATAAATTAGCGAACTACGTAATGGACCGAGAACAATTAAAACCTCCGTTAGAAATAAGATAGGCGAGTTAGTTCACTGTACGGTTAGCCATTGAGGAGAAATCTTTGGAAGAATCTAGAATACTAGGGCTGGCCTATACCAGTATATGCAACAGTTGAAATGTCACATAGAAAGTGGGCTTGTTTCCGGAAGCCCTTTTTGGCCTACCGCATTAGAACTTTCGAGTTGTATTGGAATTACGTAACGTCCTACGTAACAGTTTACTCTGATCGACAATGTGTTGTTGGTTTTTCGTAATTTGGTAGTGTTAAATCACGGTGGCCGTGTGTTGTCCGGCAGTATAGAATAGCACCAACCCCTTACACTCGCGGGTGTCGTACAAGGCGACTAATGTTTTTGAGGCAAAAGAGGCTCCGCAGGCTGGAAAATGGGCTGTAGCGTTTTCCTTTGTTATATTAAAACACTGCGATCTCCAACCCGCCTGCCAAGCGTGGGAGAGGCCCTAATTCCTGCAGTGGATTGTTATGGGCTGTGGTGATGATATCACGTTGACGTAGGTACCTAATTGATGATACCCAAAAGTCGTGTGATGAAAAATTATAATAAGCACATCTCGTATTAGGTTAGGTGCCTAATTAGATCGTTCGTGCGTCAATCTAGCGTTAAAATTACAGCAAATAGAATGCAGCCTTTTATAAGAAACCTCACATCCGTCTTGAACATGTGAAAATTTGCGAAATGGATTTCGTTACAAATTGGAAGTCATATGTACCTACAACCTTATCACAATGTAGATTCGACACTCACGAATGAAGCTAGCCCTAACAAAGTCTATAAAGTCCTATTGTTCGATAACCACAGATTATCGGAACACGGAACAATGAAGCCGATACCAGAAATTAAGAACAAAAGATCTGACACGTTACGGTGACACTTAGTCAGCCGCGAGTCTGGGGCTCGACCGCCTATCGAGATAGAGCAATTTGGATAGAGTGACGTCACACGGAACGAACGCCTAACTCTCTATCGTTCACGAATGAACGAAATTAATGTTGTTTGGGGTTAAAGTAACGACTGTGAAGCTACAGCTGACCCGTGAAAACAGGTGAAAATTAGAAATCTATGTGATTACTTAAGACGAAAAATAAATCATATAGGTTATTGCTGTGCCCTATTTCAATAAAATTCAATTCTAAGCATTTATTGCATGTTACATGGTTACAATACAGGTGGTCTTATAAATTAATTATTTTGTACTCCAACTAGACAATTCAATTAGAGAAAGTGTTGATAATCAAAAACAGACTTTTACATTACGTGTACGGCTGTGAAAGTTAATATTTAGGTAATAAGGTCTTAGGTCGAAGGCCGCCCTAGACTTTCAATTCCAAATGCCTTGGTTGTGCCATGGTTATCAAATATATTATAATTTGTTATACTATTAAAGCAACAAGATATACGTACCTAGATTCTTATCATCACTCAGTGACCAACGAGCAGACCTCCCACCGCAAGCGATAAAGCGATAAGTGGTAATCAGGGTTAAAAGGATTATTATTTTCGCGGCTAAGATATTTATAGGCAATTAGAAGATGTAGTGGCCCAGTGGTTAATGAGCCCGCCCGCCGCTGACCTTGCACGTTTAATTCGCTGATTTTTTTTTTTAATTACTTAGCAATCTGAAGGTCTGAGGGCTAGGAAGGCGGACCCTGGGCCCTCGCGTGCCGCGTGGGGGCGCAACTGGGACCTGCCGCTAAGATGATAATAATGACTGAGCAATCTAAAGTTAAACCCAAACTACATAAAATAATACATATAATAGAAGATTGTCTAGGTCAGGCTCAGTGCTACTTACCTAATCTATATGTCTAACGTGTCCATACATCGGTTCAATGACCAAGGCACATGTCAGTTGTCCCCCGCGCTCATTCATAAATAGTATCAATCCAACACAGTTGTCTTGTTGTAGGCATGAATAAATAAAGGTATGTGTGCAATCTCTGAGCCATGAATCATATTTGCAAATTGTGTTGAGTCTACACTGCAATCTATGTAAATACATAATACAGATAAGGAGGTATGTCAGGTAGATATGTGTAAATAAATACAAATAAGTGAGAATGTTTATGAGCGTCGGTGGCCTAATGGCAAACGGGTGGCATAAGCAAGAGGTACCGAGTTCATTCCTAGTGCCGCCATGACTTTTTCCGAGTTAGGTTGTATATTCGATGCTCTTCTTACGGTGAGTGAAAACATCGTGACGAAACCTGAACATTCAGGCGACTGAATGTGTAACCATTATCCAATGTGGTTTGCTTCCCCTAACCTGAGGGCTACAGAGCTGAATCGGCTGTAGCTTTACTGTAATTTCCTGCTCGGCCAAATTCTGGTGTGGTGCTTATGTTTGCGGTGACCACTTTCCATCAGATGGCTCGCTTGCCTGTTTGTCTGCCGTAGCACATTAAAAAAAATCTAAACCTTATGTACGTTTTCGTAAATTGTATCACCTAACGTCCATAGGCTACGGTGACTGCATGGACATTATTATATATTACATTACATTATATATTACACTTACGGACTGCTTACCATCAGGCAGGCCGTATGCTTGTTTGCCACATTAGCCGCCAAAAAAAACAAGACGCTACACAGTTCCCGGGTGTTAATACCTATTACCTACTTTTGATGCCCTGAAGTAATAGGATCCCGCGGGATAGGTAGTTAAATGTTAATAAAGAAGATATCTGAAATGCACGCGGGGAATTCCTAGGCACGGCTAATGTAAGCAGGTACAATAGGAGTACATAAAGCATGAGCGAACAAAAGTACAAAAAACAAACAAGAAATTAATAATTTTCCGGGTTTTGTACCTTCGTTTTGGAGTACTATTACGCACAACGCTATCGTGAGCATCTTTATCGCTCAACAATAAGTTAGGTACAAGGAAAACCCTGGTATATACATACTGTTATAAATAAATTGATCTCCTGTGTCCGGGTTTCCTACCACGTACCTTTGTTGACGAGTAGCCAGATATTTCGACACAGTTGCATGCATCATGGCCACGGGACGACTGGAAAGGTACGCGGTAGAGAAGCCGAAACATATTTTTAAAATGTGTGATAGTAACCGCGATAGTTTAAAATATTATGCCCTTGTGTTATGTCTTGAGTACATAAGTGATTTACTTATTATACAATTTGAGAAATTGTTAGGAAGACGTGTTTCAGGCTTTTCGTATCTTCTCGCTCCTTCTGTGTCAGCCCTTTTCTGGATCTATTCGTTTATTCTAAATCCTTTAGCACCAATAATCGGATATTTATATTGTCAGGAAAATAGTAACACAAGAAAGCCTTATTTATTTGACGTACCAAAGGGTAGGGCGTCCCTCAAGTCACTAGGATCCACTGCACTGCCAGAACTCACCAGTGGATCTACTAGCATTCTGGAGTATACTGTGATACACCATTGGCTTGAGTGGATCCTAGGATAACTACAACTCCAGTATACGATCCACCGACTAGCTCCACCAGTGGAGTCTAAGCCTTAGACCCACTGACTGTAAGAGTTCTTCGTTTGGGTGAGAGTAGGTCAAAGAGCCTGATATTAAGATGCCTATTTTTTAATCATAAGAGTAGTTTTCCAAAGTAGTGAAATTTCACATCGCGTTCTTTCATGATCGCAAATGTTAATTTTTTTTTTCATGTACGTACCTTAAAATAGTCATACAGCGTTTTATAACATTCGCAAAGACTTCTATATATTTTTTCGCCAATTTTACCTTTTTATAATTATTTAATTAGATATTTTTTTTACATTTTGCTTATTTCATGAACGCCTCCCTTATCAATTTTGCTATTTTGTGGTTATAATAATATCCTACAATACGATGAGTTATCAAGTTAAAAATACGACAATTTATGATAAACAATTTTCCGTCATTTGCAACGCCGTAAAATGGGGTGACAAACACAATACTGAGAATGTAATAGAAAAATGTAGCATCAGCCCGCACCGGAATTAGCAAGGAAAATTAAAGACCAAGTTTTTTTAGATACTATAGTCAGGCTATTGTGCACAAAGTTTTTAGTAAAGTTAAAGTACTAGCGTACTTACGCGATCCAGTGTTTTTGTTGGGTGACAAAAAGCTCGAGTATTTGTAACAATAAAATTAACAACAAATTAATGAGCGAATTTTTTGGCAATCTAAACAGCTTGCCTGATGGTCACGAAAGTTATTTTTATTTATCAACGATCGAAATCGAAAAAGTTTGCCTGATTGTAATGTAAGTAACTTAAACATGAGCTACCTGTTCTTGAAATTTTGGCTATGTAAGTATAACCTCAACGCGGATCCCGCCTTCGGTCTACCGGAGAATGATAATATTAGCTCTTTTATAAATGATGTACATAGAGCACATCTATAGACGTTAGAACTCCCAAAAAGTATAAAAAGACGTAGTCAGGATTTTCGGGGGGAAAAGGGGGGGGTGTAATATGTCCACAACGCGGCAACGGACACAATAACGATCTACAACTCAAATTTAAATGAATTATTAACGTATATAACTCGATTGATTAGCGAGCGTAGCGAGCTCGAAATTGTTTGCATTTTTGGCTATTTAAGTGCATACGTTTTTTACATTAGTTATTTTTGTCAAATGCAATCATTTGGGCGGTGCCTGAGCGAACAAAAACAAAAACAGCGATAAGGTATTTAAGCTAGGCTACTTTACTCTCCTGGGTAGTTATCTAGTGGTAAACAGGCTCCTTGTTGATAAATTACTGATTTTAGAGACGTACGTTTAGTGATTCACAAACTACTTGATGGAAATAAAAATCCGTAGTGCCTAGTGCCTTCGTAATGCCTTCCATATGACAGATAATTCTTTTATCTAAATGAAACTTTGCTCATAATTTTTCATCAGGCGTTGTAGGTACCTAACAGGAAAGACGTAATAATAGGAAAACAAATTTAAAACCGTATATCGGCCAACGTTTTCAAAGAAAATCGTAAACGGCACCAACGGCGGTATAAAGGTTGGCTTTATACCAAATGGTAGATGCATTCTTGATGAAAATAGGTACTTAAGTAGGTACCTACATAGGTCCTTAAATAGGGGTATGATATCATTTATAATCTTAGGACTTGAAATATGGTAGGTAGTTATAGTGCAGGAAAATTAAAAGTACCTATCTATATGATGGCAGAAACAAAATGTACTGTATTTTCCTCAATTATCAAATATATTTAGTACCGACAACCAAGGCTTACATTTACACTAAAAACAGTTATACACAGAGGCTATTTCCTCAACATCTAGACTGATGATACTGGAAAGTCCAATACATTCAAAACACCAGCCAGACTTGCCTGTTATTTAGTTTGCAGGTTACTCGTCGTTTCAAAATTGTATTTTATCTATTTGAAACACGTTGTACACTCGCATGGCACAATGTCTTGTTTTATAGCTATATATTATGTTATAGTATATTATTGCATTTATTATCCAAACAAATAACTCGCTCAAGGTCACAACAAACACAAAATCAAAACAATAACAAAGAAAGCAAAGCAAGCAAAGTAGGTGGAAATGTCAAGTTGACATTGACTTCATTCCTTTCGTTCAGAAATAGGCGGATATTGTTAAAATAACAGGTTAAGTCATGGAATTACTAGGTAAACGTACACAATTTTTTAAATGTATTTAAATATAGTGTTTCATTCAGTTACAAATTAATATGATAAGTATCCAAAAACGTTTAGGTACATTATAATCATAAACTTGCGCAAGAAGGAAGTAATCTTTAAAAAATACGTAGGATATTGGATAGGGTAGCCTTATTTCTCTGTTTCTAATTAAGTTTTTTGTTCTTTTTCAGATTCCCGCTCTTCATACACAGATGAAGCCCAACTAGTTAACAACGCTTCAGGAATGTTCGACATACCAGATAATGTAAGTAAAACAATTTTGTTAAGACGTGCGTGCTACAAAGTCCGGTAACGATAAATTGGGAAATAAATAGACCTCAGGGAGTACTTATCGAGTTATTTGGTAAACTGCATAGTAGTAAGTAGGCTATAGAAATGTTTTGTTAAAAGATGATTTGTTTATTACCTATCTACTTGAATAATATATGAGATAGTATAATGTATCAACAGGAATATCTATAATGACTGTGACTGCTGATTGCAACGGGTCGCAGTCTGTAGACTGCAATATGCGTCTTCCAATATCGACACTGTTTGGATCACATCCAACTCTACCTTGCATTATGTCTGGGAGCGTTCTGTATCTGAAATCATTAGAAATAAAGTTCGGTCTAATTTGGGTACCTAATGTTTTAATTAGTTCGTTACAAAGTGAAGGTAAATATTAATAGCTAAAAGCTTTTATTTTTGCTGTGAAGTGCGCCTATCTAGTGTAGTACCTATAGCAATTACCATGATAATGATAGTGCTGTGGAATTAAACATTTATAACTATTTACATGCTTACTAATTAGTTTAGAAGGAGAAATGTCTAATTATAAGAAGAGAATTACTAAACAACGACTGTTGTATAAGGTTAGTCAAATATGTACAGCATTGAGATTTTTTTTTTATTATTATTCTCCTCCGACCAATTTCGGCCGCGGCGACCTCTTCAACCCCTAATCAGATCTGCGCTGATGCGCACAAAGATGGCTTGCATAGTCAATCTTCGCGGTAAACTCCCGTGCATAATGTGGGCACGTCAGTTTGCCGATTATAAAATTGTTAGTGATGGCTGCGGGTGTATGGGCTTCTATTTCATCGCGCTTAGCATCGAGGTCAGCTTGGCGCTGCATATCAAAGTCGCGTACTTTCCTCTGCACGTGCCCGCGCCATTCAGACCTATGTGCGGCCAAATCCTCCCATTGAGGGGCCCAATGTTACACCTTATCATGTGACGCTTCTGAACATCTTTATACCGGAGGAGTTGTCCGCCGCGTTTCTGCTTGCCCTGCTTTAGTTCAGTTTTTAAATAGGTCTAAAATAAAATACCTACTTACGTAAAATTATCATCTCTTGCGCATGTGAGCTGCATACCTATCCTAACATTAGGTAGGTATATAATTAATACTTACCTTGTTTTTACTGTTACTTTGCAATACGGTGCCGCACTTTTTTTCAGAGCTCATAACATAGGACGATACGTAGTTGGGTACCGTACCTACGTGACGCTGGACTGGTGTCCTCTGCTGCACTTGAGCCTACCCCACATTAAAGGATGCGTTTGCCATAATCTTGGGCATGGCGGTTGTAGATCGCGGTGTTGAAAAATACTGAAAACGCTACTGGTGTATCAAATTAGGGAGCAAATAGCTGCTGGTACTGGTATGCCCTGCCTTTTTAAACTACTGTACGTGTTATCTCTGTTTTCCCTCCAATTGCCCTGTCTGAACAACATGGTAACTATTATAACGATTTTCCTTCTTAGTTCATTATTTTCATGTCACGACCAGCTGCTAATAAAATTTAGTTGAGAATGGCTCTATTATTTAAACTACTTTGTTTACATCAGCTGAGTATAATGCACCTGTATAATTGTGCATATTTTTATACCTACCTATAGTCATCCACAATTTTAGGTTGCATCTAGACAAATCTTGGCAATATCTATAAAATGCAGTATTTTAGCGAGTTAAATCCTCGCTCACGGAACCTTGTCAATGTAAAGCAAATGGCAGCTCTCAGGGGATGCCACATGGATGGAACCATTGTCATAGGGTAGACGATGGAACCACGAAAGATGGTGGATTGAACCTTGTCAAAGTAAATCGAATGACACCTCTCGTCGGATGGAACGGTAGAAGAGGGTGGATGGAACCTTGTCGGCGTAAATGAACTTAAATTTCGATTAACTTTGAGAAGATTGTATGATTTGGATGTGTTTTATTTGCAGTCCAATCTTATCCGCATGGAGGACGGTTAAGTATCCGTGCCGGTACAGTAGAACGAATCTTCTATACTTTGCTTCATTAAAATCGGTTCAATGCTTTAGAAAATATTTGAGTTGAAGTAAACTTGGTCGAGGGTTATCCTTTTACTGTCAGTTAGGTTACTTAGAGATAATTATATGATTTATCTATCACTATAAAGGGGCTATGGTATCTAATACACTTACTACATACCACAGCCCCTGCCAGAGTAGGCAGGCCACAGACGTAGGCTTGTTTACCACCTCACTGGCGTATTAAAAACAATCATGACCCTGCTTTGAAGAACAACAATAACTTAAGTACCTAAGTAATGTTTAAACATTATTTCCGTGAATGGTCTTTGGCATACTCGATCGTTACTGGGACAACGTAGCCCATAAACCAGAAAACAAACGCACAGTGCCAACCTCTACTAACCGTCACGGCGTCGCTGCTGTTCAATACGAAATCAGCAGACTGACATTTTAAATCGGCGTTACTTAGTTCCAGTTTTCGCCACCGGGTCAGATAAGTCTGTGGTGCTGTAAAGAGCGTTATCGTAGCCGGGAAACAAACATTGACACGTGTATTAACTCCATCGGCTAATTTTACGGCTACGTGCTAGGGCTGTCGAGTTACGAAAAAGTGGCGTAATTTTATTACTGGTTATTTTAATAATACTTAGGTGTTTCTTATATAAATACAGGTAATACTGTGTTTAGTCGTAACGAAACATGTTGCTAGCGGCGTAATACTCTGAATGCATACATTTTTTATTCTTTCATTCGTCGTAAAATAAATATTTATCAATATATGGGCCAATCAGATTTAGAAAATGCGTATTGGGCTATGAAATACCTCATGGAAGGTAATCTTCCTTTATTATTGAACAGGAAATTGACGGACATGTGTATTCTCCCCATTCTCACCTACGGTGCTTAACTTGGTCTTTGTCGGATCATCAGAAGCCCGCACTCATGGTTCGCAAGCGAGCCATGGAGCACATTACCTAGGTATCTTGGGAGTCAAATTGTCGGACAGTTTAAGAAACAGTTGTTGTGTTCCTCAACGGTTGTACTTCTTTTTGTCTATTGTATTTTTATCAGTGGAAGCCTATAATTGGCTATTGTTATTATTAATGTTATTTTGTTTATATTGTAATAACTGCTGTTGGCTTTCCTTAAGGAAATAAAATAAAATAAAGTAACAGTGTACTGCGCTCCAAATCTGAAATCGCTGATGTGGGTCAAAAAGCTGTTAACCAGAAGTATGTGCGGGTGTCTACGGGCGGTATTGATCATTTTCCATCAGATGACCCGCTTGCTCGTTTGTCTGGTTCTGTTATAAAAAGAAACTACATTAATTGGCATTAACTTAATGTAAATAATTAATATTTCGTCTATTATACACTCTCTATGGGATGAAACCGTGAAGGAATTAAAAATATCGAAGTATGGAATTAACAGTAGGTTCTACTATAAACTTACTGCTATTTACTAATTATTTTGTTGCTTGGCAGTTGAAATGAGTAGATAAGATGGTGTTACCCAATCAGACGCGTAAACGTATGCCACCGGTATTTTTGTGTCAACACCAGGTAGTAATTTACTCATTTTATGATACTACGGTACCTAGTCAAGTGCTTAAAACAAAGATCACTACTATCAGAGGTAGACTCAATTCAACGAAATCGACTGTCAATACAGTCTGTCAGCCCCAAAGGAAAGCTGAGATCACATTATCAAGGTTACTGTAATTATTAAAAAGAGCATCGATGGCCTAATGGTAAAAGGATCCGACTCGCAAGCGAGAGGTACCGGGTTTGAATCCCACAGCCACCAAGTAAAATTGAGTCTTTTCTGAGTTATGTACTCGTACATTGGTTAAACACTAACCGAGGCTCTTACGGTGACGGAAAACGTGACGAAATTTACACATTCAGGCGACTGAATGTGTAACCATAATCTAATCTGGTCAGGTTCCCCTGAAAGCAGGGTCACGGAGGTCAGATGGCTGTCGCTCCACTGTAATTAACTGATCTGCTAAACCCTCGACCTTGGTCAATTACTTTATTGTAATTATTATCTAAAATTTGTCTATTCCTACAAAATTCGGTTCTATCAAATTGTTTACGGCTCAATTCCATAGGTATCTATCATACATTACTTTAACTCCAAAATATTTAGCTTAAAAGATACAGTAAGCTTCCAAGTGTCACGTTATAAATGGCCAACCCTACGCGTACTGTACTGTATTAATTCATGGCAGCGACTCGGAAAACTGACTTGGCCAGCAGTGAAATAAGTCGGCAAGTAAAGCACGTAGTTTACCAAACAACACCTCAGTTTGAAAACATAGCTGTATAAGGCTACTTGCGTAAAGACAGTTTCGCAATTTTAAATAACTCAGTAATCAGAGTTGGAGATTTCTTTCTGTTTGTGACTGGAGTAAATGAGTTACAGATAACGGCTGGGAGCTCTTTTGGGTAAGTTTTCTCTGTGTAAGTGATGAAAATAAGAGAAAATAAAGTTTCTTAACCTGTCACGTCAAGGCGACACAATAGTGGGTCGCGAGAACAATAATAATTGATAACAATAGATTATAAATTGTATCCAGTTTTAAGTTCATATGTTTATTTTATGGTTTTGTATAATATATTTAGTATGTGCTTCCGGACTATAGTTGCATAAATGTATATCCCTCCTCCTTTTTACTCAAGTAATTTTTTATTTATTTTTCTTGCACCGCCTACCTTTCTCAGGCTTAGATTATCCCGGTTGACTGGTAGATAAGGCTATTTTAGCTTTAAGTCCGCCACTGTTCTTTTGTGCATAAAGCTTCAATAAATAAATAAATAAATTAGCGGATACTTGGGATGTGAGCAGTTAAGCCGTAAGTTACTTTAACGTTTTAGACATCAAGAGTGACGTTTAACGTTTTTTTGTATGAAGTTTTTTGTTTAAGTGATACTTAACTTACTTGTTTAAGAGTGACGTTTGAGAATTTGGTGCAAGCGGGCCTAAATCTTGACTAAAGTAACTTACGGCTTGCATCAAACTCTTAAACGCATTTAAGCTGATGCTTAAATGCGTTTAAGAGTTTGATGCAAGCCGCCCTTAATATAGGACTAGGTTGGTAGGTACTTACAATTTTGATAAAGTAGTCCAATCCCGACTACTGTAGAGGAACCAGATTGTCTTTATGTTTGTAAAACAAAAATAAATCGCTTATTGAATATGTACTAAAATTAACATTTTATTCAAAACGTAGCTACCAACTAGCTTCAGTACTTACTAACAGTAACCCTTTGGGGTGAAAGGGTTAAACATTTTCTTATACCAATTTTTTCTAACGGAGCCTAGATTTATTTCCATATTGAAATAAAAATATAGGTAATTACAACAAGTATTTTTTGAAACACATGAATGTGATGTGACATAAGTATGGAACTGCTGTTTCTGGAAGTTCCCTTTAGTTATTTTTTTACAGACTGCACTCCATGTCGGAGGCTGAAATTCAAGGATTTCTTAATTTTTTAAATATGTATGCATATCCTAGCCTGCATACCAAATTTTGGGCTTTCTAGCACTTCCGGAAGTACCCTTTAGATTACTTTTTTGTCCAGACTTTCATCCCCGTCTATAGGGGTTGGAGGCTAAGAGTCAAGGGTTTCTTAATTTACTTCTTATTTGTGTGAAAATTCTAGCCTGCATTCCCCAGCCCCAGCTTCCTAGGACTTCAGGACTGCCCTACAGGTATAATTTTACATGCATACCTGTACGTTCCTTTTTAGGAGTTTGGGGGTCCACAGTTTCAGATTTCCTAATATTCCTGTTATTTGTGTGCAAATACTAGCTTGCATACCAAACTTCAGCTTTCTCGGACTTCGGGAAGTACCCTAGAGGTTTTGATGACAAGTCAGCCAGTGAAACAGTCCGTCAGTGTCGAAATCGACGTATGTTAAATAAACACTAATATGAAATCCAAAGTATAAAAGCAACTACACAAATTAAACTCTATAACATATTTTATAAGTCTTACGTACATCTTATCCTGAAAATTTTAGCTTTCTGGCATTATCTTATTAACCTATTATATAAAGAAAAACATTTTTTCATCTGTCAAGTCTGTATTCTAGACCGAAGTTATGAGGGTCTGAAAATTCCACGAAACGCTTCAAGAAAAGGTAGGTAGTGCCTTAATTTTTGCTCGACTTCCGTGCCAATTATATCATAAATCATTAAAAACAGAAATATCATGAAATAACCGCTCTAAGAAGGTCGTCTATTGTGAAAACAAAGATTACCAGCACCAAATTAGAAAATTACTTTTCTTATTTAATAGAACTCATTGTAGTCATGAAATCAAAACCCAATAATTATTTTAATACCCGTTACCAGGAGATTATTTGTGATTGACAATTTGACATATTTGCGTGCGGTAACAACGCCCAGTAAGTACTTGTAGACATTATTTTATACCCATGAATGGGATAGCGATTGCTCCACCGACAAGAGCAACAATCTTAAATGAATGATGATGATTATCAGGAGATGATAATGACGTTTTGGTACGGTAACAATTATCAAACAGTACATTTTCATTATCATTTCCGACTAGTCAGTACATCCAGGCACGCAAATATTTTACTGTCAAAGTAACCTGAGTTTTTGGTGGATCTTTACTTTACTAATCTTTTGTATAAGATTTATGCCTAACGGAGCGAAAACTCAAATGAATATTCAGTGATTAATTCTTTAATATAAAAGCATATCAGTATATTGGAGAAGTATTTTTTTTTATACCACTTAGGTGGCAAAGAAGCTTACTGCCTGCCTGATGGTAAGCACCGCAACCTATGGACGTTTGCAATATCAGAGGTATCACCACGCGCTGTCGACCCCATCAAAACCAGGGAAAACCATTCCACAACCTTAGCGTGCGTGGGATCAAGTTACTTTGGAACCGTACAGTTCGATACCAATTTCGATCCAAGCTTTGACGATGAACTCCCTGTCGATATCGAGTAGTGCGATGATAGAAGCAATAGAACACACAAAGGGAAGCGAAATTCTCCGCTGACTTAGCGGCTCAATACCACTTTTTGTCCACTGTGAAACTAAACACAATCGAAGCGCTGCTGGTGCAAGGTTAAGCAATGTTCGCAGTGTACGGGTAATTGATGGGTGACCGTTTCGTACATTGAGGTTAGTCGAACTTCAGCACCGCAACGAGCTTGCAACTCGTTAGGTGTACCTCCTAATATTGTGGGTGAATCAAGATTGACCAAGGTCCTTAAGTTACAATACCTAAGTGTGGCGAAATGAGGGTGACCAAGGTCAACCCTGGTCAACCAACCTCGTCAATGCTGGGGACTTAAGCGTAGACATAGACCCAGTTACAACCAGTCTCATAGTTCCCAGTGTTAACCAGGATGGTGACCGTTTTACAGTTACAGTGTTCCAGCCACACCAGTACCTAACTTTTCTCGACATTTGAGATCGCATATTGTCTACATATTTATCTTCTACGTCGCAATATATCACTTATAACAACGCCTACGATGTAATGTTTGTTTTCTTGTGAACTACCTACTTGTAAATTACGTCGTAGACTTACCACAAAAACCGCAAATTGTCAAAACTTTCCGGACTTTTGTAATCTGCAAGATGGTATTCAGCCGTGACTTTGGGGGGATCTAGGGTAACACAAATTGGGGCCCACTTCATTAAAAATATATTGTATGACTTTACAATAATTCTTGATACCTAGGAGTAGGTACTATAATAAATAATAATAAATAATCGTGGACAAAATCACACAGCGCCATCTAGCCCCAAAGTAAGCAAAGCTTGTATTATGGGTGCTAGATAACTGATAAACTACTTATATACTTTGTTTATATACATAGAACACCCAGACCCGTAACAGAAATTAAAATTCATTATTTCAATATCTACCCGGCCGGGAATCGAACCCGGGACCATTTGCGTGGCAGACCACTGAACCACTCAGGTCGTCTATATGTCGCAGCCATCTGGTTAAATCAGCAATTGAATGAGAAAACTAGTTAGTAAGTCAAACGCCGGCATTCAATTGAGTGGCTAAAGGACAGCTAGCCAAGTAGTTGAATGTAACGTTCAGCTACATGACTAAACGTTATTTAGCCGTTTTGTTAAAGGGGATCTTTAGTTAGTGTGACGTAACTTATGTAATAAAGAAATTATTAGTGGCATCAAATTCATTCAGTTAGTATACAATTGATTGCATTGCGAGTACCTATGCATTTACAACAATAAAAACTTTAAATATGCAATGGCACGAAACTTTGACAGTCATTTATGTCTCTAATTATAGGTATAAATAGAAACTGATCATATTAAGTTATCTCATTTCTCAATTAAAGTTATCTTAATTCTTACTTGAAAACATATAGGTACCACAGTTAAAACGAAATGAATACAAAAATATTGCTTGTTGTGCGAGCTGTCTGACGTCATATTTATTTTGGCAGTACCAGTGCCGAAGTGGATAAAATTTTAACTACATTTAAATCACTTGCCTGATTTAGCGTCAGCCGTCTTTAAAAGGCTAGCTTACTATAAGCCAACTACTAAAACGTTGAGTGTTGCTAGCTCAATCAACGACCGGCCTAGGCATTCAATTGAAAGCCGGCTTTAAATTAACGGACTAGGCTTTTCATTTAATGGCTGATTTAACCAGATGGCTGCGACATATACACATGATCGTAATAACGAACAACTTTTACTTATACTAAGACTGTGCAAAATCATCTGTTCCATACAAAATTTAAAACGAATTTTGCCAATATGTATGAAACATATTCGCAATTTCAGAGTTATTACCATAGTAAAAGCTTGTTATCAAGAGCACATGCATACCCCTTCCTTGTAACGAAAAAATTTAAAGTCACCCTGTATAATTAAGTACCTAAGTACACAAACAGGTAACTTATAACATAGTTGCGTCTCACCTCCTCACCTCCAACAACCATCCATCCCGTCTCACCTCCAACAACCATCCAACAGGCCACTGTTGGACGTGAGCCACCTCCATAGGTTTTAAAGGTCATTGCCTGAATCTCCACGCTTTCCTGGCCCCAAGTTCCACAGACCTCCGTTGTTCAATTCCAAATTCCACCCATCACGACAAATGAGGGCTGACCGTTCGTTTAACACCAACTTTAAAAATAGATTTGGCAACACATATATGTTAGTTGTAAGCAGAAAAATCCATTACCCATATGTTTATTTCTTAATTAGCAGGCTTCACATAGCAAACCCAGACAGATGAATCAATTGATATGAGATCATAGGAAACTGTGCAATTTAAAGTTACGTATTTCCCAATCAGTTCTGTTTTTGGCGAAGTGGGTAACATTGTCATTCTAATTAGGACGAGAAACAAACTTAGTGAACACCGACATATGTAATCGGATACCATCTGGACACCGTTTAATAGTACTCACCGTAAGCCGATGCCACTGGTTACGCATCCATACTCCAATAGGAACATCTTACTGTTTTGTTTTTTATAATTGGACTCGCAAGGCATTTGAACGCCACCTCACCTGGTGGTAAGTGACGATACGGCCGATGATGAAGCATACCTGTCTAGAAACAGCCTATTCACTCTAGCCTTGAAGGCGTCTAGATTATAATGTTCAGGGAACATACATATTTAGTCTGTACATTTTCCTCTAGTTGTACAGGCAGGTATTACCTATGAGGAAGTTTCTTAATGTCCATATTGCCGTTTTTAATGACATAGTATTAAAATATAGACCAAAACTAACAAGCCAGTGAAAAAACTTTTGAAATCCGTCCATAAATGACAGAGTTGCAGAATATTTAAGTTAACATATTTATTCGCGAAATTATTGCTGCCGGGATTTAGCTGTGACGTCACCAGGCCGGCAGCCCGGCCGCCGTTATGGCGCTACACATACACTCGTACTCTTGTTGACTATATCTTTGGAACAGCAGTAGCTAGGATACTTGAAGTTTTCAAAGTATGTGTTATTATGGCCGCTGTAACAATGATAAATAATTATAATAATATAAATAAAGGAAGGGGGTCTCCACACACGAAACGTGATTTTATGTCGTTTTCAGAGGTATTTAGTTTTGCTGTATCACATAAATAGTACAACTTAGAAGCATCAAACTTTGGGAGAGCGGCACTGGTTTAGTGGCAGCGTACTTGCGATAACCAAGGTTAAGCAATGCTAGCAATGTACGAGTACTGGATGGGTGACCGTTTCGTACTTTGAAGCAAATCGAACATGAGCACCGCAACTAGCTCGGCGCTTCTTAATATGCACCATCTAATACCTTTGGCGAAGCGAGGTTGACCAAGGTTAACCCTGGTCAACCATCATGGTCAACTCTAGGAACTCTTAGACTGGTTGTAACCTAAGCGTAGACCTTGACCTGGGCCTAAGTCTAGGTTTAGGTGCCTAGCATTGACCAGATTGGTTCACCACGGTTGACCTTGGTCAACCTCACTTCATGCTTGTGGATTCTGCGACTGGCTGTAATTTAAGCGTTACACTGAGACAATGATGGTAGACCATGGTTGACCTTGGTCAACCTCGATTCGCCAACGGTATTAGGAGGCACACCTAACGAGTGGCGATCTCGTTGCAGTGCACAATTTCGGCTAGCAAAGTACGAAACGGTCACCCATCCAGTTCCCATACATTGCGAGCATTGCTTAACCTTGGTAACCGGTCACACAAGCACGCTGCCACTAGATCAGTGCTGCTATTACAAAGATTGCTGCTTGTAAGTAGCATTTATGCGATGGAGAAAAACTAAATACCTCTGAAAACGCCATAAAATCACGTATCATGTATGGAGACCCCCTCATTTTTAAAAACTTTTTATTATTATTTTTTGTTGTTATAGCAGCCATAGTAACACATACTCTGTCAAAAGTTCAACTGTCTAGCTACTGCTGATCCAAAAATATAGTCACCAAGAGTTCAGTGTATGGGTAGCGCCACAGTGGCGGCCGAGCTGCCTGGTGACGTCATGCACGAATTCACGTTCCTAACGAAATCATTCTGGATATCGCAACTTTAAAGTCTTATAACTTTTTTGTTTTTTGAGATATTGAAATAAAAATTTCAATGTTTTGTTTCATATTACTCATATTTTTATATTCAGTTAAAAAAAATTGGAAACTTCCTCATTACTAAGGCCGTGGCAGCCTTGGCGTGAGGGATATCACAGATAAAATCGAGGAGACTCATTTGTGCTGGTGCGTAAGCCTCAGGGAAACGTGAGAAAGAGGTGCCTGAAGCTGCCGGTATCAGGACAGAGGCCCCGTGGGAGACCTAAGAAGCGATGGGTTGACATAGCTGAGTCGAATGCGAGAACCTGCGGCTTACGACGCGAGGATGCCGAAGACCGAGCGAAGTGGAGGAGAATAAGTAGGAAAGCGGACCCTGGCAGAGGCCGGGATCAGCGCTAGGACGATGATAAACGACGATGATAACCAATTCTAAAGGACCTAACTGTATTATGATTATTATTGTGATGGCGCCACCGAGATCGAGGTACAAGGGTCGAATCCCACTGCGGCCACGTACCAATGAATCTTTTTTGAGTTATTTACATTAATAAGTAGTTTGTTGAAAGAGTTTTTTTTACATACTTATCCTCTTTAACGAATTAGGCATACCGCATACTTATATAAAAAAGCAACTTCCGCGAATTAAACTTAAGTACACTGCTTCTGACAACGTGAAAAAAAACTAAAGTAAGGTAGATACAGTAAGGTAAAAACTTAAGTAAAGCCCCTCTTGCGTGTTGAGCGAAGTGTCATTCCATAATCAAAAGCGCGGCAATTTAAATTCAAATTAGAATGGCTTATCACGACCTTAGCGGTTCAATTGGTTTACATGCCGGTCTGCCACGCAGACGACCCGGGTTCGATCCCGGCCGAGCAGAAATTGAAATGATGAATTTTAATTTCTGTTACGGGTGTACTACGTACGTATAACAGATATGTTTAAAAGGGATATAAGTAATTTATCAGTTATCTAACACCCATATCACAAGCTTTGCTTACTTTGTGGCTAGATGACGCGGTGTGAAAATAATTTTGAAAAAATATTAAAAAAACATCAAAATTTCGGAAGTTCAATATTCAAATTAGAATGATTATCCGAATACGTCACTTACATACGTACTAGGGGCTTTACTTAGGTTTTTTACCATACTCGAACGTAAGCACTTCTACGTATATTGCTATTCAAAATGTTTACGTGTTACGTGTTGAAATAAATGTCGATATTAATCAACCATTTTCCTTTACAAAGCATTCAAAGTCTAAGTTATGTGTGTTTCTAACAATTTTCCAAGAATGTTCCATATAAAACCAATGCATAGAGATATAAAAACTTTTCCTTGTATCTGATTTCCCTTGCTTAGAACTATTTCAATACTAAGATGTACGTACACGGATAAATAATTTACAGTACTACAAGGATCATTGGCAAGTGGCCGATATCCAACGGCCGCCATCTTCTAAAGTGTCACTTTTGACAGAAAGCTGAAGTTGATGTTTCACACCCACGTCCTCGAGCACGATCTGTGGGTCCTAAGTCTGCTAATTTACAAATGGCTCAATTGAATCTTGTTTTTGTAGAATATCCTATTTGTCGCAATCGTAATGGAGTCGCAATTGAATAACAATAGCATATAAGTTACAAATAATTAGCAGACTTGATTCCTTAGTGTAGTTCTACCGCCACATTGAACTTTTCGGTTTACTTTGGCTTCAGTCAGAGTATTGGCCACTTTCTCTACCACCTTCAGTCTTATTTTTATATATTTTCCTTACCTGGGAAACTAAACTAAAAGGTTTTTACTTTTACTTTACTTTAAGAGTGCGTAAAAGATTTTAATGTATATTTTATATAATAACTGCGCTTTATTTCGGCTACTCAGAAAACGCGCCATGACAGAAATCTCTAGTGTCCACTAGGTTTGCATCAACCAGTTTGAACACAATTTATTTTGATTTATTATTTCTAGTAACTGATATTAGTACTTACCTACGATGAAACCAGGTAATGTATACTCTATTTAGAATATATTTTAACTTTAACATAATAATCCCAGCCACAGTGTTTCCCTTGGCCTATAACACGGGATCGTTCAAGAGGAATATTAGAGGCGCCCCTGGTGTTGCTGATGTCCATAGGTCACGACTTTCCATCAGGTGGCTCGCTTGCCTGTTTGCCTGCCGTATTACGTTAAAAAAATAGTCAGGGCAATGGAGGTAATTCGTAAGTCATAAAATTAAAGACCATAATGCCATTAGCCAGAAGCAGAAGTGACACAAAAACATATGATTTAAATACCTAAAGCCATACCGACCTTCGTAAGTTCGTAGGCTAAACCACTAAAGCTTATTACCTACGAGTTACCTAACGACTAGTGTTATGAAAGAGATGAAAAGCCTCTGCTTAATCGTCGTAGAGTTGTATTGTTGTATACGCTTCCTACTAAGTCCAAAGTCCGATGGCAAATACGTTGAAAAAACAGAAAAACGTGGGGTATTCCAAAGCCCACTATACGATTATGTTTTTAGTTTAAGTTTCATAGAAAAAATGGCAAATGACGCACATTCCGCATTGCAAAGTCCACTATAGAATAGCACACCATATCGTTGGATTCAAAGTCCAAGGTCGGTGATTTATTTAATTTTACCACAGAGACAAAAAATACTACGTGTTTTACTAAACAAGAATATTCATTAATAGAAAAAATTGCAAATGACGCAGACCAAAGTTTATTTGGTGCAGATCAAAGTCTAATGCGAAGCGATGCGGTAATCATTACAGTAACAAAATAATATATAATTAAGCTGGTGACGCAGCCTAAAGTCCGTTTTGTTGAACTCATAAAATGTAACGCTATTTTTGGCGGTTGAACGTTGAACAAATTTAGAAAGATATAATTATAATTATGTCATTCATGTCACATATCATGGCCGTGTGGTGTACGACAGAGTAAAATACCACCAACCCCTTGCAGTCGCGGGAGTCGTACAAGGCGACTAATATTTTCGAGGCATAAGATCTAGAGACTCCGTAGACTGGAAAATGGGCAGCAGCGTTTTCCTTTGTTATATTTACAAGACTGCGATCTCCAACCTGCCTGCCAAGCGTGAAGATTATGGCAATAACCTCCACTTTCGTGGGGCAGGCCCTAAGTCCTGCAGTGGACTGTTATGGGCTGTGATGATGATTTATGTTACGGTTAGGGAATACCCGAAATTAATAGCTAGATATACTTACAACCGTTTATTTATCGCATTGATGCGGGTTCTTGGTGATAATGAGAACTTTAACTGGCGCTCGTTATTGGTCATAGTGTAATTTGCAACGATTTAAGTCATTCATCTTGGCGTTAATGTCCCGGTTGTGCTCCGGCACACGAGGGCCAGGGTCCGGCTTGACCATGATCTATGATTTGGCAGATCAGGTAATTACAGTGGAGCGACTGCCATCTGACCTCCGTCACCCTGCTACATTGGAACCTGACCAGATTGGATCTTGGTTACATTCAGCCGGCTGAAGGTTTCATCACAATGTTTTCCCTCACCGTAAGAGCATCTCACATTAAGCCATCTGACAGCTCTGAATCGACGATTGACAATAAGCACACGTAATTTTACACGGAAATGTAGCAACAACACAACGAATAGGTTATTTTATTACATATTTACTCACTCCAAGCACTAAAATGGAAACCGCACAACATAGTTATTGTGAATCTTGACAAAGCCATTCATTTATAATTTTATTAGTACTGTAGTCTCTATCCGGATGGACTCCACAGGCCATTGCTTCTGTCTATTACAGAGTAATACAGCGTGTAATGGGCAGACCATGATAAAAAATGATAACTCATTTAGCTCTACAAATGAGAAAACATTTTTTCACACTTTTACTTTGTAGTCAGTTATTTTTCGTCCCAGAGTCCCGTAGGAAAGAAAAAGGGTACTTAATTTTTTATTTTTCACAAATTAATCAACTCAACCTTACACACCAACATTTTTACGGCTAAATCCTATTCCCTCACCTTCCCCAATATCTACTTACACATTTTAGTTATCAGTCCCAGAAGATAGAAAATAGGGTAAAATTATCAAGCCTTAGTTGTAACTCTTTTTTACTTTTCAGGCTACCTCAGATCAAAATTATAGACCTGAAAGTCCTGAAACATAACCACAGATACCTTTCGCGCGATTCGCTTATATATACAAAATTATATTAATTATACAAAATTACTTCCAGGGCAAAGGGTATGCTCACAGCATGCACAAGTTAGTCATGCCAATCCGTGAGCAAAAAGTGTGTATTTATCTGACCAAAGTTCAATTTTGTATTGAGGCTTCTTCCTTTTTTGCAAATGTGTATGAGTAAAAAATGTATGGCAAAGAAAATGCCGCATGCTATAGGTTATAAACCGCTGATACACAGATTAGAGCATCAGTTGCCATTTTCCGGCTAGAGTGAGTGGTGGCTCGTACTCAACTTGAAATGTCAAGTTTCCCGCCAACGATTGTGTTGAGGAAAATATCGAATTTCGAACCGAACGTTTTGAATTTTCAACGGACTTTTCAAATGACAGTTTATTAAATTTAAATTAATTATGAAAAGTGCTGTGAATTACTGTGATTTAGTTGATATTATTAAACGAGTTTGATTTCAGTGCAATAATTTTCTTTTCTCAGTGTAATGTGTTTATATGACTGGAACTTTATGAAAATGACCAGTCCACGTTTTGTAAGTACTACCTACCTATAATCGCAATTTTAATTAATAATTAGTTAACTTAAATATGAAGTGGCATATATACAAAAATAGGTTCCATATAATCAATATTAAGCATTTTTTTTTCGTTTTGATTTGTAGTTAAGATTTTAGTATTAATTAGGTACAAAGTGTTCAGTGTTCGTCATTCCTTTCTTTTCAAGCATTTTTCAAATTTTGTATCAACATTGGGCATTATTTTAGTTGTAGTTAATTTTTTTGTGTTAATTAGGTAAAAAGCGCTCGTCTTTCATTTCTTTTCAGTGCATTTATTTTATTTTACTGAATAAGGTAAGGTGACTTATCTCATAAATGCTAAAGTTAACATTTACCTCTACAATACACATGTCATGTTAACTCAACATAATAAATAAAGATTTCACACCACAGCGCGAAGTGCTCCACATATTTATAAAAAAATGTTAGTAAAATGAACATGATTTTTTACGATTCTATGTTTGTTTTAAATAGCCTACCTACCTAAATATACATCAGTAGTTAAATATCAAAATTACATCAGTACATAAATACCTAGGTAGGTATTTCGAGTACCTACCTACCTACAAACATAGAAACATATACTACCTAATAAAACAAACCTAAAGGTGTTATTAAAACCTTTCACAAAACTTAGCTAAGCTGATGTATATTATACGGTTATTAATTTAAAAAAAAAACTACCGAACTATATTCCAATTAGTTTCAGATTCAGAATAATTCCCAATCAAATATTGACATGACTTAAACCTGAAAGGAGACCGCATACCGAGATTCCATGACTTACTTAGGTACCTACCACCAATTAAAATTGCATGCTGTCACACACTTATTAAAATGTGGTTAACGTATGATTTTGCACAGTGTATCGTAACTAGTGGGCATTTGTAGTGCATTGTGTCTTCACAAATAGCAGCTGCTGTACTGCTAATTAACTTATAGTTTTATGACTCTGTGTACTGTTACATCTTGATAAAGGTCACAGCTGATACTGCTGCAATGTAGAGTGGGGTAATATGTGGGTTTTCACTCTTCACATGCTAAAATTTCCAAAAATTGAATGAATGAAATGAATAAACACTTTATTGCACACATAATTATTAGCAACAGGCACAGCATTTTATCAGGTGGTGGGACTCTGTCAAACCTGAGGAGTCCGTCTGGGTGAGTACCACCGCCTTATCTTTTTCTACCGCCAAGCAACAATGCTTGCATTATTGTGTTCTGGTTTAAAGGATAAGGTAGCCAGCGAAATTACAGGTATGAGGCATTTCATCTTAGTCCTCACAGTGACAACGCACCTGCGGTTCTTCATTTGTGTTACCTGCAACTTTAATTAATGTATGAATTGTAGATGTTATGGGCGACAGTTACCACTTACAATCAGGTGGGCTGTCTACTCGTTTGTCACTGAGTAGCATAAAAAAGCAACATACTCAATACTCAAATGTTTATTGCTTCATAAAAGTAATTTACAATTATGACCCTGACGGGCACTACAATATTAAAAACTTAAAAATACTAGGATTATATTATTACAGTGTCGTTACGAGTATATTATCTACCTACTATGGCTATTAACAAGGCAATCTTTAAGAAGCTTAATATCAAACAATATAGGTAAAAGTTATTTTACTTTAGGTAAAGTTTACATAGGCAAACAAAAACTGTACCTATCTATAATAAGTATTTATGTAAGTATAATTTACGATATTGTAATATCTAACCTAATGCCCTATTTTCTATTTATTATATACAAGTTTATAAATCTAAAATAGGGAAGTTTAATAGGTAGGTATACATATACATACGTAAATAATAATAATTTTTAATAAAATACATATACATATGTAAATAGTATGTTAAATAGTAAAATTATATGTATATTGCAATGAATTACTTTAATTTATCTTCTAAATATTCTTTTACACTGTAATAACTTTTAGTCTGAAGTAGTTCTTTGAAGTATTGGGTGAATTTTTTATTATTCGTTTCATTTCGGAGTTTTCACATGCGGCTGTATAGCTTAAAGCGATTTCTTCGAGACAAAATTTTGGGTAGAGCAAGTATCAATAGGAATACACACAAATAAACAAGCAATCCCGTTCAATAAAAGACACGAGGATATTTTGATGTCCTAGGACTACATTGATCACTCACTATCAGGCGCGGATCCAGCTCCTAAATAACGTTGTGGGTATGACCACTTGAAAATCGGCGAAGTGCGAGTTGGATTTCGTGAAAGCTGGAACAATAGTACCTAATAAAAGTAACGTAAAAGGAATGAGCTAGCCGAGCGAGCTCGAAATTTTTGACATTTTGGCATTAAGGCGCGAATTATATCAAGCGTCGGAGACGCAACGCTGCGCGCATTAAAAAATCATACAATTTTGATTTGACAGCATAACGTCGGTATAATCCGTCAAGTTGCGTCTTGGTATAATCCGCGCCTTAAAGGTTGGGGGTAATCACGGGCGTGTCCAGGTTTTGGTTTTGGCCTATGGGGGTAATGACAAGTAGACCACTTTTCTATTTATCATTAGCCTGTGTACTTCAATTAGGGTTGTGGGCATGCCCATCGTACCAACAACGCTGGATCCGCTCTTGCTCACTTTTCTCTATTATTCAAATGTTATTTTCATGCAAACAAAGCACGCCATACATGTGACAACCCTGATATAATTGGCAATGCTGTAAATCTGCCGTCTTTCCCTTAGCACTTATCAGAGAAAAGTAAGTGATCAATGTAGTCCCCGCATATCAAAGTTACCCCATTTTACGGAATTGTTTGAAATGATTGATTAGTTATTTGAAAGGCTGATTTTCATCGCAATTTCACCGTAGCTCCCCTGGTAATACTTAATATGTTTAACGAAAATACATACGATGTAGTAAATAATTTACCGTAGCTACAATAAAAAAACTCGCCAAAAGACTTAACTAAAATTGTAGTGTATGTATAGTTGAACTTGAACGTAAAGTTCAAGTATTGGTCATAAAAAAGCCATGGCACTCGCTTAGGCCCGAGTTTTAACAGTAGGGGTGAATGACCTGCGAAATTGTAATGAGTAGGTAGCAGTTTAAGTCGTACTAATTATTTATAACTAGTAATATAACATAGTAGTAATTTTCGGAAAAGTTTATAACGTGAAAATACGAAAAATTTGTACATTTATGAATACTTACTTTATTTAATGTAATATGTACATTACGTATTGATTTTTACACCCTGTATTAAAATGTTGATTGCAATTTAAAGATGTGTAAAATGTACAGAGACAATAAAAATATTTACCTACAATAAGAAAAAAAATAGCTATAATCTGGACGCCTTCAAGGCTGTTCCTTGACAGGCATGCTCCATCTTCGGCCGCATCGTCACTTACCACCATATGAGATGGCGGTCAAATTCCTGGCTAATCTGATTTAAAAAAAAAGAGAAAAAAACAAGTAAACACTAGGTAAATATAAAATCACTTAGCCAAATCGGAATCGCACCGATTCACCGATTAATGCACAGCATATAATATAACATTAAAATATATCATAGGGTCACTTTACTCGGGAGCCGCCTGTACATCAGGATTTAAACTTTAAAGTCATACCTATTTAGTTCTCGGAGCATAACTTTAAAGAGGTGATGACGAGTCAGAGTCACGTGAACTCTCAATGTTTGCTATAACGTCTCACCTTTTAATTATCTTGTAGTTAAACAAACTAGCCTACTTCGATAATGTAGGTAGGTTACGGATAGGTACCAGGTACTCTAGTCGGGAGATAATAAAATAATGCATATTTTCACGCGAAAGGAGCGTCGGTGGCCGAGCGGTTAAGGTATGCGACTTGTAAACGAGGGGTACCGGGCTCGAATCCCGCTGCGGCCATGTAGCAATTACTCTTTTCTGAGTTATATAAGTGAGTTATTAGTTGAATACCAACCGATATTACGGTAAGGGAAAACATCGCGATGAAGCCTGCACATTCAGGCGACTGAATATGTAACCATAATCCAATCTGGTCAGGTTCCCCTGTTAGAAGGGTCACGGAGGTCAGATGGCAGTCGCTCCACTGTAATTATCTGATACCGCTGCCACTAGGCCACCGAGGCTCCTTAATAGTATAACGCTCGATAATTGATAGAGCTACGTACTAACTATTTTTTAGAAATGATCTCATAATACCTATTGTGGACGTTATATTCCAAATCTTGACTTTAAAACACAACAATTTCGACCCTGAATCGACTAGTGGGCAGTTGACCAAACATTAAGTAGTTGTATCAATACGCCGATCATAAAATTTTACTCAAACAACTATTAACTTAGGTATGTTGTCAAGTCTGGTCTTTACATGGGTAATTACCTATATTCTACTTAAAAATAGTTAGATTTATTTAGTCAAAAATGACGATTATACATATTCTATCAAGACTAAAACTATAAACAGACGTTCCGTTTTGGCTGCAGCTAGGGAATGCAATACCGGGATACCGGGATCGCGCATACATTTTGCGGGACTAATCCCGGTCGACAATTTTGTGAGATCCCGCTGGACTGGCGGGATTACAGAGAAGCATGGTTTTTACGTGATACTGTGCGCGGGGCGGCTCGTGGCCGGCTGTGGGCCGTGGTCTGGCTGGGCGCACTAAGCGATGCGATGAACAATAGGCGATGAGAAGCTACACTTTCGAGCTAAACTATCGAACCACCCCATATATTTCCTAGCTAAACTATCGAACCACCCCATATATCTAATATATAAAATTCTCGTGTCACAGTTTTCGTTGCCATACTCCTCCGAAACGGCTTGACCGATTTTGATGAAATTTTTTGTGCTTATCCGGTATCTATGAGAATCGGCCAACATCTATTTTTCATCCCCCTAAATGTTAGGGGTAGTCCACCCCTAAATTTTTTATTTTATTTTTTAGACAACATTTTTAATTTCTATTTTTTTATGATACAACATACAAAAATACATACAATCCTCAATTTTCACCCTTCTACGATCAACCCTTATTTTTTAATAGCCATTTTAGTAATATTTATATGGCAAAACAACGTTTGCCGGGTCAGCTAGTTTCCTTATAAGTTCATACATTTCTTTCATTACGAATCAGTTTTCGGTTTTCGCAGTTTGATAGCCTATAAGACAATGATTAACTCTGTATTTGATTAATATATATAAGTGGTAATCAAATACTAATTAAAATTGATTAAGTATTTATGAAGTCAAAGACGTATGAGCGTTTATGGAAAAATATGGAGTGGTTTGATAGTTATGCTTGCAACTTGCAATAATAATGTTTATTTGCTTACGATGTTGTTTGTGGTGTGTACCTACGTAATTATTTCAATTTATGTTGATGTTTACTTGAGTATGTTTATTTATCTCTTCATCTTTATGTATAAAAATACTAAACAACCATTTTAAATGTACCAAAAACCTTGTGTAATTTGAGTAAAAACTAAAACCATGAAAACGAGGCCTATAAAATCTTTATTACGATTGATTTCTGGGGTCTAAGTCCACCCTGCAAATACCTGGATCCAGCGGGACTAAGATGGTTCAGTCCCGCAAATACCTGCATTGAATTTATCTTGCGGGATTGCATTTTCTAGCTACAACCGACCAACCGTGAGTTCAAGCCTGAGTAGGCTGCCTGGATGGATACAATGCTTACATTGTTATGTTCCAGTTTGAAGAATAAGGTAGCCTGTACAAACACAGGCAAAAATCAATCATCATTTTGGTCCTCACAGTGACAACACATCTGCGGTTCTGCGTTTATGTTACATGGAACCTAAGCGCATGAATTGTAGATGTTATGGGCGGCAGTTATGATACCGCTTTTCATCAGGAGACTTACCATGAGCTCTTATAGCAGGACCAGAGTATAAACAAAACAGCGCCATACGTGTCGCATAACCTTGTATCGTTCTAACCAGGGCAGTTTTGTTGAGGTCCTGCTATAAGAGCTCATGGTATCGACATTTATTGACATTAAATTAATGTGACATGTATGAATATTAAATTATTTAATACTAAATAAAAAATATTATATAGGATTTGTAAATTTTTATTCAGAATATCAATAAATACTCTGACACATACATACACAGATACACGTACGACCTCATTTTTCGTCAAGGGTTTAAAATCGTTTCGCTTCGATTTTCGCTATGATACAGATAAAGTCGACGACTTACCTATCTAATGCGCTGTTAAAAAAATTGGTACACAATATGCACTACATTTTAGTCTCAATATTAATCGCTCGCGTTGACCGTCTTTTACATGGGTTTTGAATGGGTCTTTTATGTGTTTGAGGAATTTACCATTTGCCACCTTGTATGCTCCCCTTTATGCCCTGTGCAGGTGGCACAACGAAAGACTTCTAAAATGCACATAGCCACTAAAATGCAGTGTGGCCAAATTTGGGGCATTTAAAATCTTGGCCGTGTGGTGTCCGGCAGAGTAGAATAGCATCAACCCCTTCCACTCATGGGTGTCGTACAAGGCGACTAATGTTTTCGAGGCAAAAGATCAAGAGTCTCCGTAGTCTGGAAAATGGACAGCAGCATTTTCCATTGTTATATTTAAACACTGCGATCTCCAACCCGCCTGCCAAGCGTGGAGATTATGGCAATAACCTCCCCTTTCGTGGGAGAGGCCCTAAGTCCTGCAGTGGACTGATACGAGCTGAGATAAATAAATACCAAACATACAATCGCCTTCCACACTCGCTTTGTCATTATAAAGTCATCGCCAAAGTCAATGTCGTTGTTCAGTGCCACAAACACGTCTGACCCAGTGGCGAAAACTAGAACTACATGTTGCCATTTCGTAACGTCATTTTCAATTCAACAAAAGCGACGCTGTCACCGGGCCAGACGAGTTTGTGGCAGTTTAATCGGCGCGTAACCACTGGCAATCAGGGAAATGACAGTTCTCGCGGTTTCCCACACGCCGCTTGGCTATGTCATGGCTCGTTGGCTGCGCTTTGAGGCTGTCATCGACAATAAATTCCACTTTCCTATGTATTTTTATCATCCACTTCGCGTGGTCTTCGGTATCCTCAGTAATGTCACGGTTCCTGGGCCTCCAGCCACACCTCTTTTCTGATACAGGCAGTTAAAGTTATCATATCAGCCGAAGGACGCCCACGGCTGGACATAAGCCTCCCCAGAGATATCCACAAAGACCGGCCCTGTACCTTCCACATCCAGCTGGTAACTGCGATCTTTACCAGGTTGTCGGTCCACCTTGTGGGAGGCCTACCCTCGCTGCGTCTTCCAGTACGGCAGTAAAGTACATGCAAGGAATTATCGTACTTTATCCAACACTTCCTCTTACGGTGAGGGAAAACATCGTGATGAAACCTGCACATTCAGGCGACTGAATGTGTAATCATGATCCAATCTAGTCAGGTTCCCGTGTTAACATTGTCACGGAGGTCAGATGGCAGTCGCACCACTGTAATTACCTGATCTGCCAAACCCTGGATCATGGTGAAGGCGGCCTGGGCCCTCGCGTGCAAGAGCACAACCGAGACAATAACCAAGATGATGATGATGATCCAACATAGCATTATTATGCGAGATGACAGCTAGTTGTCATAAAGAACTATTGTAACTATTTTTTGTAAATGATGTGTTTACTTGTATTTGGATAGGTACTAACAAAATGATTGTAATAAATTAGATTTAGATGTTACAGTGTACTATCTGTTGGTAAACTAATAAAATAAATTGCCTGAAGATGAGTAAGTCGAATCCGGTTGCAATTTAATAAAATTTGTGTAATAAAGTGGAACTGGTGTGCAAAAGGTGATTTCAATTATAATAATGGAGTTCCATCATGAAGTCACAACAATAAGCTGTACCTGTTGTGATTTTATTTGTATGTCAATTTTGTATACTATTTATTGTGCACACAAATAAATAAATAAATCAAAATAAATATTTTCGAAGTAAATAACATTGTGTGTGGTGGTCGAGCTTACAGATACCTCTAAGGCGCTGTCGCGCTGCTGTCGCGCAAAGGTCGTGCGACGCGCGGTTTTGAGGTCTCCTATTGGTCGGCCAATATCCGTCGTACGGCCTTGGTCGTACGACCGTTGCCAATTAGGACAGAGCCTAAGGATGACTCACGCTACACCGTGCCGGGTCCGAGCCGAATCTCGGCCGCAGCTTTACCGCAGAACGGTCAAGTAACCTCCTGTATATGTCGGTGTAGTGTCCGGCAGAGTAGGAGTCTCCGTAGGTTGGAAAATGGGCAGCAGCGATTTCCATTGCTATATTTATAACACTGCTAACTCCAACCCGCCTGCCAAGCGTGGAGATTGTATCAATAAACTCCCCTTTCGTGGGAGATGCTTCAAGTCCTGCAGCGCACTGTTATGGGCTGTGATGATGATATTTTGTACGGACACGCTCATGCTATAGGCACCAAGGGACAACTGAGTGGCGGTTGCGCAATGACAACTCGGCTGCCCCTCGGTTAGCGTTGAGCATGCCCATACATAACGTAACCGACAGAATGAGTCGGACAACCCCGGACCAAGTTTACTTAATCTCATATATTTTCTAAACTACTGAACCGATTTTAATAAAACAAAGGTAAGCACCATCTCGATAACACTGGCTATCAAATAGATTAAAGTGCATCCAAATCGGTCTATCCGTTCGGCAGGTACGGTGGCACAGATAGATACACAAAGCCACAGACACATTAAACTTGTAACACTCTTATTTTTTTGTCGGGGGCTCAAATCGTCACGCGTCACGTTTAGTTCGGTGACACCGCCCTAAACGGATACTCTGGATACTTCGGTTTCATTCATAGGTTTATTTTTTATATAGATTTCATACTTCTAGTAGATTTAGATTTATTTATTACCTACTCTTACACAAGTTAATACATTTAAGATATATTTAAATTTTTAAATATATCTTTGTAATTAATAAAATGATTACTGATTAACAATAATGATTGAAAAATACATATCAATACGAGATTAAACATGTCAAATTTAAATAAAGTAATTAAATGTCAAAAGTGAATATATTCATTAATGTACAAATTGTGTCAGTTTACAGATTAAAATGTCAAAGTAAAACCATCCATAATAACAATGTCAAACTTCAAAAATAAATAAATGTCAATAAGATGCAATTTTTTATTATGAATAGTTTTCGTTAAAATTATGATTTAAAAATTCTTTAACAGAGTAAAATACATTATTCAATAAAAGGTTCTTCAGTTGGCGATTAAACGTTTCGTCATTTTGTTCACCTCTAAGAGTACGGGCAAATGTTCGTACAGTAGGCCTAGCACAAGTTGCACTCGCGCGCGATAAGCGAGTAAAAGCGCGACATAGGTATTGCTATCTCTTTCGTCTTAGTATTGAGAGAAAGAGACAAACGCTCTCTCGCGGCGCGAGCTTTGTCGCGGACACACTTGTGCTAGGGCCACAGGGTAGGACCTATAACGCGCGGATTTGTTTCTGCTAACGCGGTACGCCGGGGTACGGAGGCTAGTCGCCCCGCGCCGCGCAGACTGCGCTCTTCGCCCGTACGACGGGTGAAGCATGACAAATTTCGCCTAACCAATGATAGTATTGTATATACAAAGTACAACGAATACACAGTCATAATTTGCAGCTGTTTAAAAAGTGTCCAGCACGTATGCCTGATTCCTACATTCCCCATTATCCTAACGGCTAGTATTTGTAGCATTAGAAGTATTGATTAATAAACTTGTACCCAATCAATTTCCTCTTCTAAACTCACTCTACACCCAAGACATGAATAAATAAGCTAGAAAGACATGTTTACGTTACTTAATGAGTAACAATAATCAGATAGATGCATGTCAAATTAGTCATCAACTCATCACGTTGACAACGCATCTGCGTTTTCAATCATAATTTTGTTTACCCACGATTTGACACGATGAAACCACGAAATAGATAATGTCCGAAAAGCCCCGTACATTTCACCTTCACTTGTTTGGATAGGTTTCAATTACATTTGGATTTTATAATAAAAAAATTGAAATAAGTTATGAACTAAACGTTTATCACCATTTTTATTTTATCAACGGTGACATTAAAGAATTTCGAAAATATGGCTGAAATGCCATACTATTGGGGGAAGCGTTCTTTATACTGTGATGAAACTTAACAATCATGTTGATAGCAGCGAGTGCACCTACTCTTTCGAACAGCAGTCAGCACTGCTTACATTTGGCAATATTCAGTCGTCCAAATTCAGAAGCATAAAGCGTCAGAGCAAATCAAAATGGAATACATGCTTATAAAATAATGTCTGTTTTTGTATCACGCGTTTTGAAAAGATAAGCGACGCCAATCATAACGTGAGTGGTACATTCCACATTTACTTGCTCTCAGGCATTTTGCTTCTGTATTTAGTCGTCTGAAATTAGACAGGTGAACCCAATCTATCCAACCCAATAAAGAAACCGAAGATTGCTCCAAATGCAACATTATTCTACCGCAAGCATTCTACGCAGAATCGTTTAAATCTTTGCCGTCGATGTGTAAGGCTAGCATGTAGGTAATTGGTTTTTGTTGACTGAACGACCGTCGCATCGCACAACAAAAACTTAAGCACGTAAACACAACGTGCTTCAAGCCACAAATGTCGTCAAAGGCAAGTAGATAGAATGGGATAAAGCGGTTCATAAATAAATAAGTAAGTAAAATTTATTGCCATAGAAAATTGAAAAATACAGGACTACTGTCGGCTCTGCACTAAGATCAACTTGCGTCGCAGGGCCAGAATTGCGAAACCAAGGTTACAATAATTGTTCGAATAAATCATTAGTTTAAGCATAGGTACATACATACTTGACGACCTGAGTGGTACAGTGGTCAACATGCCAGTCTGCCACGCAAGAGGTCCCGGGTTCGATTCCCGGCCGGGCAGAATTTTAAATGATGAATTTTAATTTCTGTTACGGGTCTGGGTATTCTATGTATAATAAGTATGTATTTAAAAGTATATAAGTAGTTTATCAGTTATCTAGCACCCATAACAGAAGCTTTGCTTACTTTAGGGCTAGATGGCGCTGTGTGAATTTGTCCACGATTATTTTTTATTTATTTATTTATAGGTACTTACACTCGATCCCATAGGGGTAGGGAGAGCCTATCAAGTGCCAAAGGCTACGATCCTGACACATATATTTTGTCTCTTCCACATTCATACATAGTCTCGTATATTTAATCATTTAGTTTTAACTAAACTCATCAACAAATTCAGGAGATTGCCTAAAAATTTTAATTTACTAGCTGACCCGGCAAACGTTGTTTTGCAATATAAATAATTTCCTGGATTGTATGTTTTTTTGTATGTTGTATGATAAAAAAATAGAAATTTAAAATGTTGTCTATAAAATAAAAAATAAAATTTAGGGGTGGACTACCCCTAACATTTGGGGGGATGAAAAATAGATGTTGGCCGATTCTCATAGATACCGGATAAGCACAAAAAATTTCATCAAAATCGGTCAAGCCGTTTCGGAGGAGTATGGCAACGAAAACTGTGACACGAGAATTTTATATATTAGAAGAAATCTGTGCGTTGTCGGCACCCTGTTTCGGTTATCATTATTATGGAGAAGATTAAAATATTTTACATTTTTAAATATGATTGGACATACAACGCCATTTAGCCTCAAAGTGAGCAATTACTGATAATAATAATAATAACAGTAATTTACAATTCACATTATGCTAATTTCTTACATATTAATATATTCTTACTACTTATTAGAGTCATGCCTAAGCTAGGCAAAAAGCCTGAATTTCAGGTCATCAGGCGCCCCCCCCCCCCCCCTCGCACTATGTTAGTAACCAAGATTTGTTTATTTGTGAAATGGGCATATTTATTGATAACAAATAAATTGAAAATATGAGTGAACAGATAGATATATAATTCATAATATATGTGTTAGTGTGTGTAGTAAAACTGATAAACTACATAAATACTTTTATAATACGTCCCAGAAATTAAAATTTATTATTTCAACTTTTGCTCGACCGGGAGTCGAACCCGGGACCTCTTGCGTGGTAGACGGCATGTTAACCACTGAACCACTCAGGTCGTCATAAAGATATGTAAGGTATACTTAATTCCCCTTCAAATTAAAAATAGTCACCAAAGGCAAAGGCAAAGATGTTATGGGTTAGAGCAAGCCAATAAAAGGTATTTCATCGTATAATTTTAACAACCGTTATGTGTAGCCATGGCTGGCCTACCACAGTACCAGGCGATCACGTGGTCAGTAACGTGGTACTAATACTGTTGTGGATAGACCACCATAAAATGCCGGTTGATAAAACAGTGGTTTAGCAACGGTGTACCGGCGCACACGTACGTATCACGACACACTGACATCTGTCGCGGTGACACGGCAACTCTTCTCTCGAAATCAATTATCGCGAGCGTGGAATGTTGATAACATCGTCTCGTTTGGTAAATAGCGTAGAGTATGTAATCTGAGGACTCAATCGACTTTAATAATGGGGAATTTCAACTATTGAAAACTTTTTATTTTCAGCCAGTTCAACAACACTCCCTATTTTGGAATTTTGATCTAATTGTCTATAACAATGCTGGATATCTAGAACGCGTCTGTAAAATAATAATTTCAAACAATGCAATAAAAAGTTGATTTCTCACTTCCTGCAAAAGCTCTCTCTAGCCTAAGCAGTGTGTGGTTGGGCTAGGATAATATTTGGCCATGGCAGAATAACAGCGGCTGTCGGTCTCACTGGCAGCCATAGCTGAGCCATGGACCATTTTGTTTTGTATAATTAGTTTTTATTTTTTGTTTTAATGGTCGACACTAGTCGAATTTATTTAAATTGTTAATTTTTATGCAAAGCAAATAAATATTTTCATTTCATTTCATTTCATTTTAAAAACAAATCAGCTGATTAGAATAGGTACCTACTTATTAACAGAAAATAAACAAAGCGCTATCACAAAACCACGACAAAAACACGTCCACATCATCTCCATATAGCTAACATTATGTGCCCCTCAAAACATAACGTTGTTTTGAAGGATTTTAATCCTGTTATTGCCTCAACACGCCTCAACAACCACCATTCCTTTCCAGATATCAGAGGCCAGCTTCGTGACGAGCGTCGAGGAAGCGCACAGAGTCGACCAGTGTACGCAGACCCCTCCGAGCGGACGTCCACGACCACGAACCTTGCAGCGCCACCACACCACCGACCATATATACGACAGGCACAGACCGCACAGGACCAGGCCAGACCTCCGCCCGAAGAGTCTCGGCCTCAGCGACTCCTACCCCTGCATCGTGAGACCACCCAGCTATGATAGCGGATACGTCAATGCGAGCAAGTAAGTACTTCTTTAAATAGTTATGTGCATGCTTATAACTGTTTTATCGATGATTAATATTAAAATTGAGAAGTCTGTCGATATAGACTTATCATTTTATGGACAAATGTCTTATTATCCATTTACCATCAGATGAGATGGCGGTCTAAGGCCTGCCCAGTAAGTCGTAAAAATGTCTTAGAGGTTAAATAGGCATCAGCGTTTACAATGCACTTCACGCGTGAAGATTATGGCAAAGCCCTCCCTTATATGGGTGAGGGTGAAGTCCAGCAGTGGACTGTTATGGGCTGTTAATACAGAACAGAAACATAAATATTTTGCTACAACTCGAAATTAAATTATAATATATACAAGATATTCTGTGATATAGATGTTGTTGTTGTCGATGGCGTCATAGTCACTTAACTTTTAAAAAAGTACCGACATGTTTATGAATGACACACAAAACTATTAAAGTAAACTTGAGTGGTTAGGTGACACATATTGACATCCACCTCCCATTCACTGTTTTAGCAGTCAATGTCAAGATAGAACCATATAGGAGTCAATTTGTGTTTTTACCTTTATTTTACATTTTACTTAACCGGACATAGTGGTTACCAAAAAAAACGTTAACAGTGTCTATAATAACTAACCCAATCATTGGCAGTTTTTACTTAACAACCTTGTCCTAGTAGTTAATTTTGAACGCGATAACAAAACTAAACGAGCAGCTAATTAGACCACAGGTTAATTGTCTAACCGACGTGTGTCGGCCAAACATTAACCGTATTTTAGAGAAGTGCGAATACCGAGATTCAATTGTCCCAATTTGTGTTTCCCCATTTCATTATGTTTGATTAGTGTTAACTCGATAAATATCAGGTGAGTTCGCGTCTTGTTTGTCTCAATTCAACGGAATCTGAAACATTCCATATTCCTATGTTTGGTTGGGGTCGTGATAATGACAGTGAGATGGAATTGTTCTGTCTAGAGACTAATGGAGAGCAAATAAACGATATGAGTATCTAGTACCTACTGACGTAAACAAGTAATTACACGATTTTCTTTTAGGGCTAGCAATTAGTAATTACGCGCTAATTCTGTACAGTCGTAGTGTGGTAAACAAAACAATCGAGAGGAAACAATTGGCTGTTACAATGAAATGTAAACACTAGCTCGAAAGTTTGTTAATCGCAATCTGCTGCCGAAATTTCAACTTTATGCCGTAGCACCACGACTTAAACTCGTCTCTTTGCCCCACAGGTACAAAGTGAACACCACAGACAGTCCAACCATCTCGATAACCCCACCGCACAGCCTGGACTACGTCTGTTCGAAGGGCAGCCCCGGCGGCACGCCCAACGGTATGAGCCGCTCCGGCGCGGTGCTGCTCAGCCCGACCTATCTGCAGAGCCCGTGCCAATGCAACCAGAGTCTCAAGGTTGGTAGCAGAGAGTTCATTTTAATTCATTTTTTACATTTAACTGGTTCACTATTAGGCCTCCTCGGTGCTGCTCAGCTCCAACCAGATCGATCACACCGTATCATTGACTTTCTATTATTAGTAGACTAAAGGCTTAGGGCTTCCCTCTTCCTGGAGCCATGAGCCCATTGCTTTGCTATAGTCACATATGTCTTAGGTTAAATACATCCTTGATTAACTTTTATGAGATAAAATAAACTGAAATAGCAATTGATGTTTAGAAAGATATATGATATGCCACTAAGTAGACTTAAGGACTACATTTTAATAACGCCGTTATCAAAATAGGTTTGATGTGGCCTGACGATACGGTTTGTGGTTTTTTTACTGCCCACTTAACACCACAAATTGTTAAGTTTCCGTCACAACACAACATCAAGAATATATTACCTTAGTACTTACTTTGACTTAGACACAAAATATAAATAGTGTGCATACCCACCTACATTGAATTAATAAATAATGTAGCTCGATAGTGTCACTATTCTGGCACACTCTCCAAACTAAATTGGATAGTTCCAAAAATAGTGCTAACCTTATAGCGGGAATCGGCTCACGGTTACAAACGACACCAATTCCGCAAGTGTATCCAGTTAAGGATTGTATTATGTAAATTATAACACAGTGTGGAGTGGTGTTTATAGTTTCCCTTGTGAAATGCGTATTGAGCGACTTGAAAGAGGTGGAATGTGTTTTAATCTACCGGACATCGGACACTCCCCGTCGCATTGAAATATGTGCTCAGAATCGCGAGAATGAGTAGGTGAGTAAGGTCTCTAGTCGTGGGAATTTGAGGAACCATGGCTTTAGCAGTGGAAAGGCATTGGCCTTTTTTCTGCTAGAGCAAAATTTTTTATGTTAAACTTATACGGCACACGGCAAAAAGTGGTCATCGCCGGCTATGGACATCAGCTACACCAGGACTACTAATGCGTTGCCCGCCTCAGAAGAGACCTCTAATATACCTCTTGAACGATCCCATGTCAACACAATGTCCAAAGGAAACTCTGCGGCTGGGAGCTCATTCCACATCCGAATCGTGCGGGCGAGAAACGTTCTTTCGAACCTTCGCGTGGACACCAACAGAGGGTCTACGTAGTCGCGATGAGTACCCAGCCCGCGGCACATACAAACATGAGTAGATAGAAATGGGAACGCATTGGCTATACCCCTGGTGTTGCTAATGTCTATGGGCATCGGTGATCGCTAGCCATCAGGTGCCTACCATATGACATAAAAATAATAGGGAAATTAACACCACGTACGTACACAAACAAATTGTCCAAGATACGTCTCTATAAACACAAGCACGTGTACTGTAATATTAAAACACATCTCTCTATAGCCTCGAAACCGGAAGAGCGCAATTTTCGCCGCCGTTTTGTTTGATGACAAAACAATCTAGCCATTACAGATAACTGCTGGCAGCATGAACATGTCGCATTGTCAAAAGTTTATGAACGATAAAAAGTGTTTACGTAGATGTGTTTAGATTTTGCTGATGTGTTTTTTGAGGTCGGTTTAATTCTTTTTTCTATTTAGTTTGGATTAGGATAGGATTGATAAATTACTTTAAATGTATTTGCTGACGTACTTCCGTAGGTTCATTTAAATGCCAGAGTTTGTGGGCTGTTTGGATGTTTGTTAATAAGCTACTGAATGGATTTTGCCATTAATGTAGCTTATTGATTAAAATAACACATGATTACTTAGTATAAAATAAAGTCGCTTTCCTCATCTCTCTCCTTCGAAACCACGCAATGGATTTTAATGCAGTTTTCACTGTCATTTACAGAGTATTCCTTTCGGAAGGTTTATATGTAGGTATAATAGAGGCATATTGTAATAGAAAAAACCCGAGAACCCCGTCAGGTAGTAGGGTATAATTTATCCCAAAATTCGGACAGATCGGAACCGTGAAGCTAATTTTACGTGACCGTAGTCGCGGGCAGAAGCTAGAAGCGTAGAAAATTGCTTGGTTTACGTTTTTGTGCAAATTAATTCGGGGATTCACAAGTTGCAGTGATATTTTATGCTGTATCAATTTTTCCACTCTCGAAACCATTTAGCCTGCCATTCTGCCGCACTAATATAGGTTGTAATGCACTATACTAATACTAGGATTTGTAGGGAATATAACGAAATGTGTCATTATCTTTGACAAATGAAAGAAATAAAAAAATAAAAAATAGGTAATTAGAGATGAACTACCTATGTAGATTCGGATCCTATGATATTATTAGCCACTTATTAGGTAGCTGGTAAATTAAGTTTCAATATTTCGTTGGTACTAAGAGTCTCGCATTCGACAAATTGATAGGGAATATTTATAATTCTAGCCCAATAATGAAGTCAACATGTCCTCCATCAATGAAGGGCAAGCGCTATGTGGGCCATGCTCTTTTATATAAAACCAATACTCATCAGACGAAACTCAGACGCACAGATTATGCGGTCAAGCCAATTAAGAACTCTTCCTGCGTAACTCAGTCTCATTTGTTAGTCCAAACACAGCAGTACCTTATCTTTTAGACGAGAAATTTGATTACAGCACCGACTTAGCGACCAAAAGTGTAGTTTGAAGAACTTTGACATTAATAAATTCATTCACTGATCTTTGACATGAGGCACCTCAGCACAACCACTCGTGGGTCGTCAACAAATTCCCGCTTTGACGTTCCGTTTCGCTCTCTCCCGCAGAGTGTGAGCGAGGTGGCGCTCGCGATGCCTGTGTCACCTGGCTGGACGACAGAGGAGGGGAAGGCCTCCCCCGAGGGGCTCTCGTGGCGGCGCTTGCACATGTCCAGGGCTAAGCTGAAAGCTACGGCCACTACGTCGGAACTGTTGTCTGGTGAGTACGAAATGAGTACCTATCTATTTTTTATATGACTAAGATGGCAGACAAGCTTACGGCCTGCCTGATGGTAAGCAGTTACCGCAGCCTATGGACGTATTAATTGTTAACGTAAATGTGTTGCTGGTGTTACTAGCGTCCATAGGCGGCGGTGATCACTTTTAATAAAGGCCCGCGTGTCTGCCTAATAACATAAAAAAGGTAATTCCTAGTTAGGATAATATTCCAATTAGACCCCACCCCACGTCTATGCCCTCCCCACAGAAATCATCATCATCTTTGCTTCTATCTCGGCTTCCTTTCTATTCATTCTTCTCCACTTCGCCCCGGTCTTCGGCAACTTCGCGTCGTAAACCGTTGGCTCTCGGATCCGACTCAGCAGCCCACGGGACCTCTTTCCTGACACGCAGGTTTAGGCATCTATTTCCCTCATGTTTACGCCACGCAACGCAACACGTGACCATACCAACGCAGGCAAGCCTCCTTGATCTCATCCGCGGTATCCCTAATGTACAGGCAGACACAGATGTACTCGTTACATAACAAATACATCCGTGGCAACCGAGTAGTCGAGTCCTGTAACTTCGCACAACCACCGCAGCATTTTCTCTTCGTTGGCGCGTCGTTCGCGGACGTGTACCTCCAAGACCATAATCAAAATGATCTTTCCAGGTTTCGCGATGGTAGCCATGGTGGAGCTACAGATCAACGAGCCGACGAACGTCCCCGAATGGTTATTCGTGATGTTCGCCGTCTGCACTACGGTGCTGGTTGCTGTCCACATCTTCGCTCTCATGATCTCCACGTACCTACTGCCTAACATTGACGCAGTCAGCAAAATGGAGACTCCTGGAGGACCTTCGAGAGCGCTGAGGGACTCCCCGCACGAGAGAATGAGAGGCTTCATTGAGTTGGCTTGGGCGTTCAGTACTGTTTTAGGTGAGTGCTCTATAACGTATTGTAAGATAGTATTATAAAACATCTTGGCGTTAATGACCCGGTTATGCTCTCGCGCACCAGGACCCGGGGTCTGCCTTGACTTGACTTATCCAGGACTTGGCAGATCAGGTAATTACAGTGGAGCGACTGCCATCTGACCTCCGTGACCCTGCTACCAGGGGAACCTGACCAGATTGGATCATAGTTATACATTCAGTGGCCTGAATGTGCTGGTGTTAACACGTTGTTTTCGCTCACCGTAAGAGCATTTTAAGTATGCTATAACTCTGTTAATTTTTACTGGACACAAACTTTGTGTCAACCGGGCTCAACCTTATTACAATTAAATTTATACTATGGGCAGTCTCCGATTTATACGCGCACCCAGTGATACTAGCTCACTTTATACAATTGGTCGTGGTTAGGTCGATGAGCTGCCTTCTGTACCTATGCTACCCTCTGTTTACTCTGCCGTCAGGCCGGCCTCCATACCGCTAATTCCGATTATCTATTCAGAACACCTCCCTTCCCGTCACGGCATCATCACTAAATCGCTTCCTCAGTATCTGAGCTCATTTGTACTTAATTCTCGATGGTGAATTTTCCAGGTCTGTTCCTCTTCCTGGTGGAGATAGCGATCCTCTGCTGGGTGAAGTTCTGGGACTACTCCTTCGCGGCCGCTACAGCTGCTACCGTCATCGTCATACCAGGTAAATCCACTCGACACAACTCAACTCTCTCTCAAGACAATCCAATGCTGGACTTGCGACCATCATCGTCATCAATATCAGATCATCATCTTGACCTCAATATATCGGGTGTGTTCTCGCGCGCTTGGGGTCCGCCTTGACCATAATTCAGGATTTGGCAGGTCATGTAATTACAGTAGAGCGACTGAGATCTGACCTCCGTGACCCTGTTTACAGTGGAACGTGGCCAGATTCGATCATGGATACGCTTTCAACTTATAAGGTGCCTAATGTCTTAGAGTCAGACCTCTGTAGACTAGAAAACACTGCATCGCTGCGATCTCCAACCCGCCTGCCAAGCAAGCAAAACCGTCCATAAATGTGGAGGAGGCTCAAGTCCAGCAGTGGACACTTCACAGTATAGACCAAGCACAGATCATCTAGGCGTCAATATAACGGATGTGCACAGGCGCGCGAGGGCCCGGGGTGTCCACCTGGACCATAATCCAGGATTTGGAAGATCAGGTAATTACATGAGAGCGACTGCCATCTGACCTCCGTGAACTGTTGTTGTTTTAGTGTAAGCATATCTAACTATTGTATATCCGAAAAGGATAAACTGGCCCATAGGCTATGTTATTGCAATAAAGTACTTACTTACTTACTGTTTTACCGAGGAACCTGATCAGATTGGGGCATTTACACATTCAGTCGCCTAGTCCAACCACGGGTATTATAAACAGGCATTAAAAACATACTTTCTTTTCCTTTCCAGTGCTTATAGTATTCGTGGCATTCGCAATCCATTTCTACCATTCCCTGGTCGTGCAGAAGTGTGAGACCTCAGTGCAGGATATAGAACAGCTGGAAAACATGAAGCGAGACCTGGATACAGCTACTGTGAAAGTCAATATGTTCTGAGGATACTACCCATCTCAACTTCCAAAGATTCTTATATCTACTCGACTTGCGGTAGTAGATTGATGTCTTGGATGTACTGAACGGTTGGTAGACTTTTTGTAGAGCATAATGCTCTTTATCTGCTGGCGTGTATCTTCATAGAATACGCTGAAGTCGAAGGTGAAATCTTGGTGCTGTTTTTGAACCCTTGTTGGTGGTGCTTCCAGTGACTTAGGTAATTTAAGTTTAATGTACCGAGGGATATTATTGTATAATGTAAAATTCCATAAGTAGTGGTAAAATGGGGTTACTTTGGGATTCTTTGGTCACTCACTTTTCTCTATTAACCAGGAGTTATTTTCATGCAAAAAGAACGCCATGCATGTGACAACCCTGATTAGAGGCAATACTGTAAATCAGACATCGGAGAAAATTTAGTGATCAATGTAGCTCCTGCATATCAAAGTAGCCTCATTTTACGGTACTTGGTTCATACTCAGTTTCCTAAGGAAAGTGTCTGTTCAAATTCCCTGTTAATTTTGTAGCTCTATGTTTGAATTTACAACGATATTAATGTAACGAATATTTTCAGTTAACGATTCGAAAGTTATTTTAAAAAATCTCGTGCTGCAGGCAGCTGAATGTATCGAGTAGCTAAGTTGAAAGTAATTATATCGGTAACTTTAAAATACGTCTAAGAGACAATTTTACCAGGTAATTAATTATAATCAACTAATGTATTTAATTTGCGAATAATTATTGTAAAAAATATGTAGTTTATTTATAATAATATAGTATAATAGGTAGATATTGTTTCAAATTTTGTAAGTAAGTAGGTACCTATTGTGTTTTCTTTTTGTGATTTCGTAAGATATTATTCAGTAAATTACAATTTTACGTCTAAGTTACAAAAATAAAATGTTAAGTCTAATTTTTATTTAAGAATTGCTCATCTCGAATAAAAAATCTCAATTTATACGTGATGACGCTCACAATACAAATGAATTGCTTAGGCTTAAGTGTAGTGGATAAGTAAGTGCCTACCTACTTAATATTTATGAAAAAAGCTAGAATAGTTACATTTAGCTATGTTTTAGAAAAAAAAGGATAACTCATCGACTGTTGGTAAATTATTTATAAATTACCTATAAGGCAACAAAACCCCAAAGTTAGAAATTGTATATGTATTGTACCTATTGTATCCAAAAGTCTACTAAAAGCTATTTAGTTTAACACCTTCACTCTCCCACATTGAACAGAGGTAATAATGGTGGATACCTATGCTATTGTCCGTAATTGTATATTATTAGAATATTATTATTTTGGTTTCCAGTGCTCCATGGGGTGGGGATTTGGGGAACCGTGGCTTTGGCAGTGGAGGGGCCTTGCCTTTTTGCTGCCAGAGCAACGTGTTATAGAGGTGGGCAACGCATTGGCGATACTCTTGGTGTTGCTAATATCTATAGGCAGTGGTGACCACTTTCCACCAGGTGGCCCGTTTGCCTGTTTTTCTACCGTATGAGATAAAAAAAATATTAATAATATAGTAATCCATTCCATGGGCCAGGATTATTTTCAGGGAGATGCACAAACGATGGCCTAATTTATAACCCAATAAAATATTTCTTATGCCCTTTTTCACCATCACCCCCCAAGTTTAGTTTTAAGGAACTCGTAACACTTTAAAGTGACATATTTTTCATGAAAATCCGACACTTAAAGCGCTATAATATTACCTACTTAGGGAGTGATGATGAAATCGGGTATTAATCTTTTTTTAAAGAAAGGTGTGCGGGGGGTGCAAACGCACCCCGCGCCCCTGCAAACTCTGCAAACCCTGGCGCTTATGTCCATTCGTAAGAAAGTTCTTAACATTAATTTTCTGTCAATTATATATTGAATTGACTGACTGTCCTTTTTCTCTTTCTTGCTGTTTGATTCAGTTGATAAATATTTATAAAAATTCGGGGTCGCATTAAAATATATAATCCAAAAGAGACTTTATTTTATACAGTGTAGCGATTACTAGTTCATTTGGTATTCGTTAGCCAATTTACAAAGTTAGCTTTGGGAAGGTGAAAGTGTTTAAACTCCGTTTTGAAAAGATTGCTCCTGAACCCTCGGATAAGTAGGTATTCGTTAATACATTTTGGTAAAGACTGTGATTTAAAATGGGTATTTTGGCCTTACGAATATATAAATTAGATATGTATGAAAGCGTAATTGTATTAAGTTTCATGTCAGCAATCAGTATTCTTTGTGTATGATGTGAATGTAATGTAATGATGAAGTTTGTTATGAATGTTAATCTTATGAAAAATAAAATTTTGTTGAATGTCGAAATATGATAAAGTAAAGACATTTTTTGACTTACCAATTTATACGTTGTAGTTTTTATTTAACACCTTTTAGTACCAATTCCAATTTAAGTAAGTATATGTACCGCCGAAGCAAGTACCTTTTATCATATGTATATTTAGTTTTTTTAATCGTGGTAGGATGGGTAACGTGGTGGTGGTAGGATGGGTAACGTTCATTCATTATCATTGGCCTTAGACAACTATTCTAGATAATTTAAACAGCGTTATTGTTAATTAAAATGTAAAAGAAATTATCAAGGTCTCGTAAATTAGTTTAAATGGCGATATTGACAAATTATAAATAAATAAGGGGGACAAATTCACACAGCGCCATCTAGCCCCAAACTAAGCAAAGCTTGTACATTGGCGTATCTAGGGCTATTTTCCAGGGGGGGCTTGGCCCCTGAAGTGGCCGATGAAGCCGAGTCAATCGCCAATGTACAGCCAGTGAGCACCCCATCCTGGGGTGGGTTCCCCCTTCCTACGCCTATGAGCTTGTACCTACTATAGTTTGGAAGGCTGATTTACACGTTGGGCTAACTAAAGAGCCTAACTAGTATTTTACATTTCAGTAAAGGAGGGGAAATAAGGCAGTGAGCTCGTCGTCAGTCTTTTTGATGTCTAAAAAGCTGGGTGGTTATAAAGTAGTAAGTAACTTAACTCAGAAACTTTTGAAATCTCGGTTAGATTTTTAAGTTAAACTTTAAATAGGCATTTAGCCGCCAACACACCTGGTGGTAGGTAAGTGACGATGCGACTGTCTAGGAATAGAATATTCACTCTAGCCTTAAAAGCGTATAGATTACAATGATCAAGCAGATCAAGGAACACACTCGCAGACAACGCGGTCTATTCCATAGCCCTACGCATTACAAAGGTTGAACTAAAGCGGCTGGCCGAATGAGGTCGTACAACTGCTCCGCACACTCTCTGAAGTGCAACCTGTAGAAGACCCACAGACGCGCAACCCTACGCCGATGCTCGCAGCTCTGCAGCTTAGCTTCAATCAATTGCGGGTCACAAATTAACTCTTTGCACGTTTTTCCACCAAACCCAAAGCGGCCAGTAGGTAATTGGCTGATCCATCCCAGAGGTGGCAGCAGTAGGTACACCATGCAGGATCGGACTTGTGCTTGATACAACTGAAGCAACTGCCTTGAAGTAAAGTACTGTCTGACCTTGAGTAAGTATGAGTAAGCTAGTAATTTTTGGCATTTAGGCTAGGAAGTAGGTACTTCTACTTCATTAGGAAATTATTGGAATTTTTGGGAAGATCGAAAGAGTAAAGGTCTGGTCCATATTTCTCTGTCTATCTCTCCTGTAGGACAAAGGCGTGAGGTGAGTTTAATGTAGGTATAGTATGAAGGAACACAATTAATTCTGAGTCGGTCGCGTCCTCATTATAGGCAGCTTCTTTTCTGAGTTTGTTAGTTAGCCCTCCCTTTCCGGGAAAATATTCAGCATTTGTCCCTTACGTTGCCTTCAAAAACTTAAAGAACTAGGCCTAAGCTGGATTAGTAGCCACTTCTAAATCTAAACGACCGCCTATAACCAGAACCGAAATCGGTCACGGTCACCGACATAGCCCGAAAGATTGCCAGACTAAGTGGCAGTGGACAGGGCACATAGCTCACAGAACAGATGGGGCAGTTCTGTAGTGACCACATACTGGAAGACGCAGCGTAGGTAGGCCTTCCACAAGGTGGACCGACGAAATGGTACAGATCGCAGGTATCAGTTGATCCGGATGGCACAGGACAGCCCTTTGTGGAGATCTCTAGTGAAGGCCCACCAATGGGCGTCGTTCTTCGGCTGATATGATAATGATGCTACTTTTGATCCTGTTGCATCCAGGATAGTTTAGAATGTTCACAGAATTATGAACTAAAAGCGGGTGAAAACCGCAGAGGACAGTTATGAATTAAATAAAAAATAATCCAGTTGTATATCACATTTTATTTTACTTATGTTAAAATTATTCAACCTTACACTCGAGTTTATCCTTCACACATCATTCATCAATTTTCATAATACCAACTTAACAATATTTACAATAAGACTTCGTGTTATCTAAAGTTCAGATTTTTCATAATTCACTGTTTAATTTTTGTTAAAAAAGAAGGATCAATCACTGTTACAGTTGAAATTTTGCAGAGCTTTGCAGTGCCGCGATGTATAATCTTAAGCAATACGATATTTGATTAGTAAGTAAAAAAATAATCAGCTTGTCATAGTTTGCATATTACAGAAGATTATTTGTCATATGAATCTCTTTAATGTCGAAAGTACCTATTCACACAACAGCAGGGAGGAGCCACCTGATAAAGGTTACTACATGATGGCAGAACCGTAATGTCAAATTTTGGAAAGTTCTCCGAGATTGAAGACTTCAACAGCTACAGCTAGCAATGTAATTAGTCAGTAAATGAAATTAAAACTATTTTCATAAACTATTCAATTCCATTACCTATAAATACAAAAGGTATTCTTGAAATCAATTGGCCATTAAACAATCACATTTCGACATCCATTCCTGGGAAATCGGTAACCAAAACTCCATTTCTTTTAGGCATTTCCTCTAGTTTCTTCATTTCTTCTTTTTCATTCTTTTTATCTTCTATAATGTCCTCTAGTATTTTTTCTCTTGGTTTCCATACAACCAGTGACATGTGGGGCTTCTCCAGTCTGTGGAAATATTTGTTGAAAATGTTACAACTTTCTTTATCTGTATTGCACACATGCCCTAGTAACTGTAATGGTCCAAACGCGCTTTCGCTGCGCTGCGAAAATGCGGTTTTGTGCGAAATTATATATTTTATATTTCGATATTTTGATACCTCGATTTAAAATATATTTTCTTTTTTTTATGTTATCCGGCAGACAAACAGGCATGCGGGCCACCTGATGGAAAGTGGTCACCGCCGCCTATGTACATCAGCAACACCAGGGGAGTCACCAATGCGTTGCCCGCCTCTGAAGAGACCTCTAATATACCTCTTGAACGATCCCATGTCATAGTCCAAAGGAAACACTGTGGATGGGAGCTCATTCCACATCCGAATCGTACGAGCGAGAAACGTTCTTTCAAACCTTCGCGTGGTGACCAACAGAGGGTCTACGTAGTGGGGATGAGTACCCAGCCCACGGCGGGTGGTGCGATGGCGGAATTGTGCTGTGGGCACCAGATCGAAAAGTTCCTCGGAACACTCCCCATTGTACAGCCAGTACATTGTACATTGTAAATAAAATAAATAGATTGAACACAGGGAGCCAAAGTCCCTTCGGTTAGCCAGTGGTTCTAACCTGCTTGTTTGTATGGGATCGTCGACAATTCGTACGGCGCGTCTCTGTACGGAGTTCAGAGGATTAAGCAGGTCGGCAGTTTCGCCGGCCCAAAGATAGGAACAATACTCCATATAAGGCCGCACCTGTACCTTGTACAGCAGCAGGCGCTGCCCTAGGGTGAAGTATCGCTTGGACCAGTTAAGCACTCCAAGCTATTTTGAAGCCAGTTTGGCCTTACCTTCTAGGTGACTCCGGAATCGCACGCTATTCGATATGTCGACGCCAATGATCCTGATACTATTTGAGATGGAGAGGGGTGTTCCTTGGAACTGCGGCACCAGGCCAAAAGGATTCTTTTTGGCGGAAAATGCGCAGAACTGTGTCTTTAAGGGGTTGAATTCCACTAGGTTCAGTCTGCCCCAGTGAGCAACTTGCTCCAAGGAGTGTTCAATCTCTGACACACGTCTTATTCGGCTTTCCGACACCACGGAACGAGGGATATTCGCACGGCCAGTATAACGAGCATCACCAGTACTGTCATCTGCATAGCAATGAATACTGGGAGTATTCAGCATATCATTATTATGCAGAAGAAACAGCGTGGCAGATAGCACTGAACCTTGGGGTACTCTAGCATTAATACTCTTGGAATCGGAGCAGTATCCGTCGACAATGACTTGGATGCTCCGTCCAGACAAAAAGCTGGATACCCAATTGCAGAGCCCCTCGGGGATACCGTACTTCGGGAGTTTTGTTAGCAGTGCCCTGTGCCAGACCCGGCCTCAGCCCACCGGTGTGTTAGGTACACAAGAAGGTCACCAGCTGAGCGACCATGACGGAAGCCATATTGACGGTCACTGATCAGCTGGTGATCCTCGAGGTATCCAAGGAGCTGGATATTGATGACCCGCTCCATCACTTTAGAGAGCAAGGAGGTTACCGCTATAGGCCTGGAATTTGATGGGTCTGAATTGTCACCTTTCTTGGGTATCGGATGCACATGGGCTAGCTTCCATAAAGACGGCACCGTTCCAGAGGGGTAGGAAAGCTTGAATAAGCGCATTAACACGGGAGACAACTCGGGAGCACACTTTATGAGAACGATAGCCGGAATGCCATAAGGTCCACTGGACTTCCGGATGTCTAGGGAGAGAAGCACACGTCTTATGATTTTTTGGGTGAAACGAATCTCGGGCATGATGCCCTCACACCGTGAGATGGTAGGCGGTGCAGCTCCCCCATCATCCAGAGTTGAGTTATGAGCAAAGAGATCGGCTTTCTCCTTTGCTGTGTGCGCCAATTGGTCATTCGGCGTGCACAAAAGTGGAAAGGTGGTCCGACAAAAGTTCCCCTATACAGCTTTGGATAGAGACCCAAAAGCACGGCTCCCAGAGAGGTAGCTGATTAGTTTCTCTCCAATTCCGCCGATGAATATAAATTTTGCTCTGGCCATTACCCTCTTTGTAGACCTCGATACAGCGTTGTAATTTTTCCTCAAAATGTGGGTGTTAGGGTCCTTCTGGGCCCGAGCCACTGTCCAGGCACGAAAAGCATCCTGCTTGAGGCGAGTTGCCTCAGCACTAGGCCTATCGTACCAGGGTTGACTCTTGCCGCCGAGACGGACTACAGAGGACGGAATAAAACACTCCATTCCCCGCAGTATGACATCAGCTACAGCAGCAGCACAGATGTTGGTGTCATTTGAGGAAAAGCAAAGCTGTATCCACCGGTACGACGCGAAGAATTCTCGCAATCCATCCCAGTCTGCTGAACCATAATGCCATACCTTGCGTGACTCACTGGGGCGAGCCCGTTCGGGTATAGCAAGAGGCGCCTCGGAACAGACCAGGCTGTGGTCTGATGTCCTAAGAGGGGCATCGACGGACACCTGATAACAGTCTGGGTGGGTGGTGAGCAGAAGGTCTAATAAAGAGGGATCACGGCCCACAACATCTGGTAAGTAGGTGGGTTCAGACACCAGTTGCGTGAGACCATGGGCCAGAGAAAAAAATATTAAGGGAAATCATATCAATACCGATATTCTTAATACTGGCTCCACCATGAGCTACAATTTATTTGACTCAAGCTTTTGTTTCAAGTGTTCTATGTGTATGCGTAACCGTACTACACTAACTTAAAGTAACTAATTTAATCATTTAAATGGGAATGTTATATGTAATAGAAAAGGACCCCGCCCCGCTAAAGTTGTTAGGTAAATATGGTTTCTAATTATTTTGGTGAAATTTTAATGTTATAAAGTAGTGCTCAAATTATAAATCCCTATGGGAGCAACCAACGTTTCAGAGTCCATTTCCGAGGCACAATCGATTTTGTTCAGTCCATACCTACAGTATGTGTACTTCTGGGACTCTATTGCCATTCTCTATGAAAATGGCAATCGATTTGACATAATATGATTGCCATTATGAGCATTAAACACTTGTTTCATCACTTAGCAAAATGTGTATGTTTCATTGGATGACCTAAATTAATAAAATAAACATGCAGTAAATCATTGCATTCAATATTTTATACTTACAACTATTATTGCAGATGTTATACGTAGCCACCAAACTTTCTTAAAAATTTCTTACTATTTTTATCGGTCATTCCTATTGGTATGCTATTTATTCCTATTGGTATCCAGTACATACATAATGCAATAGTGCTGGGCTTGGATATTCCACTATAAATCATTCCAAACAGCTTAAGGTTTAATGCAACACAACACAGTCAGGAAAATATTAAAGTACAGCTAACTTATATTTGCCTGTTGGTACAATATCAATCATATCTCGGAAACTGACAGCACCCAATAGGACTTATAGTCAGGGCATTTAACTCAAAATATTAAAATTTTGCCAAAATTAACTGAAACCACATTTTCCTAACAACTTTTGTGTGATTCTTTTGCACATTCTATCATATATATGTGATCTACAAACTCAATCAGCCGAGCAAAACTACACAGTTTTGACAGTCACCTGCAGCGCTGGGCTGCGTTAGTACGTTCAGAACCACAGCTGCTGTGCTCTTTTTATTTTTATGCAACAAAGTTGGCCAAGAAACGCATGGTCTGATCACTTTTTTAATTTTTAATGCTTATATGTATATAATGCATTTTTGTTGTTTTCTCTGTTCTTTCATTGTAAGTACCTATTCTTGTTGACGGTATCAAACAATTATAAATAACAATCAATATCAATATTTTGCTTTCTATCAATCTTCCACGACTCACAGTCGGATGCTTTCTTCGGCCAATACTTAGAAAAGGCATCAAACTCGTCCCGATGGATTGAAAGGGAGGCCTTTGCCCTGCAGTGGGACATAAATGGCTAAAAATAAATAAAATAAATCAATATTTTAACTCACCTTTCAATAAGAGAAGGTGGCAACAACGGTTCCTCTTTCAGTTTCTTCACCTCCTCTGACAGTATGATTCTATGGCCTTTAAGTTTTTCACTGATACTTGGCATTGATGAAGTATCAACTCCCTCATCCATACACACATCGGACTGTAAGGAGTGCGCAGTATACTCTGAAGATATGTGGAGACTGTTGAGGTGGGCTGCCATCTTGTCCTCCGTTATAAATTGTTTTGCTGGTCTGGAAATCATAATAGGTACTATATAAATTTCTTATACAAGAGATACCACTGCTTGAAATCATGGTTTATCAGAGTATTTTTTGATAAAAAGAAACGATATCTCATATTCAAGTATCTAATACTTACATTACTGGTTCAATGTCTAAACTCTTTCTTTTACAATGAATTACTGGTGAAGCCTGGATTTCCGTAATAGGGGCACCGGTGAACTGGACTAGATGCGGTGGCGATTGCATGCCCCATTTAAGACCCTGCGAGTTCCAAGGCGTCCCTGTAGGAGCAGGCATGGTATGCGGTTCTATCATACCAGGGTTGTAAGGAGATCCAAGAACCTGTTGTGCACAAATTTGGTTTGCGAGTTCATCAGACTGATTGTATTGGTATGGAGGATAACCATACACATCCATGTTTGGCAGCAACTAGATCACTAAATAGCCGTACAATTACAGGGTTAATAATTAACGCAAAAAGTTCGCAGAAATCACAAAATGAAAACAGTAAACACAGAACACACAAAAACACACTTTCCTTTCTTGTTCACTTGACAGAAAATAGAAATACATTGAAAAAGTAGACCATCTATCGAATTTTCAAGAAAATTCTATTTGCCACCATAGATCATAAACCAGAAAACTAAGCTGCTTGGAATTAATAGATACTTCGTTATTATGTTCTTGCTAGGCCACTTACATGGAAGTATTTTAAAACTAAACTGGAAAAGTACTATGATACCTAAAGTGTGTATGTCAAGGAAAAAAAAATATTGACAGAAGCGGAGATTACATACCGAGTTTCAATTCGAGACAAAATGTCACACATCTCTATAACACCAACATAAATGCAAATGCAGGGACGGAACAAGGCAGCCCATCTGCAGATAAGTTATATTTTGCTACGAATTACTACTCGTAACGAACATACGAACGAAACAAATCTGACTTGTGGGTATATTTCGCTCCGAACGATTTCGTCATTTATTTAGACTTGTCCTAAATGATAATTTAATATTGTCATTATAATAAATGGTAAGGTGTCTAGTGAATCAAACCCACGCCCTAATACCTACCAACGTCTTTTTGATCTCACGATCCTACATACCATAAATCGGCAATGCTTGCTTTTGCAAAAAGGAGGGTTATGATTTTGACCGGTATCAATTTTAATTTGTTGCCTCATAACTTCTAAACTAAGTGGGTAGGTACCTACTTACTTATCGTTAGAAGCGTCTTCATTTTCCACAGGTTGGCCTATGTGACTTAACAATAAATTGGATATGATGCCCTCTAGAGGACATTGTCATGAACAAAAATAAATTAATGTAAAGGGCATGTATATAAATATATTAAACAGGCAGCATATTCTTTATTTTCACTAAACATTCTAATAATGATGGTGCATCAGGACAGATAGGACTTGCATCAACTTATAATCTTGTTCTTCAAAATGTTTACAACACAGCACTTCCAATTTGCAACCCAGATATCACTGTACACTGTCTTTTAAATGGTTTGATTTAAATTTGATTAGGAAATAATAAAATTCACACTGATGTTTCAAAAGAATCGTTTGGTTGTTGTTAGCTAGAACTACGTGGTGAACGTTCAAAACATTGCGCTCTTTACTTTCTGACAGGCTCGTTCCTATGGGTGAAAAAACGGGATAGCAAGATTCATAATCATTGTAGAGTGAGCGATCAGGGAATATTTGTGATTTGTGTTTAGTCTGTTGTCTGTGGTATATGTGAATAAAGTTATTCTTTCTCATTATGTCTTCTACTTGCGTAAGTTTCTTGGAAACGAAGCACGATCTACCGATCACCGCCCGAGATACGAGCTGCGGTCTGTAATAGAAACGCACGTGTTGCATGTTTTGCGACATTGGCGACAGTGTACTTTCTAGTAATCAAAACGTAATCTGCATTATATTTTGCTTTATTGGTCTATGTTTCTATTTGACATGTTGACTGACAGTGACAGCACGTGTTGATTGATTGTTGTATCTCGCAGCGCTCGCAACGCAACCAAACGAAGCGTTTGTCGTTTTCGTTTCGTCTTTTTAAAATTTCAATTAATTACTGAGAAATAACTTTCCTCTTTCTATTGTATAACTGTAGAAGATTACAGTAACTTCTTCTTTCAATGTTTATTATGTACGTTTCACCGAACTAATTGATTTGTTTGCAACAAAATGGGTCTAGATTTTGATGTGCTCGAATTCTGCAAAAAACTGCGCCAAGACCGCGCTCCGCCGTACCAATGCCCCTTGGAGAAGTGCGACAAAGTGTACAAGAGTCTGTGTGGGTTGCAGTACCATTTGGTGAACTATGACCACGATAATCCAACTCCGGCGACGCCGTCTGTCGTCCGCAAGAAGGGTGGACGAAGCCGAGCACCTGTCCCTACCGGGGACATAGCGCTCCAGAGCCCGCCGAAAGAAGCTCTCACATTTGCGGAAGCCCAAAAAGTAGTACAATTCGAGATAGACGGCAAAATCAGCAGAATTGCTATAGATCAACCACTACAGGTAATCTCCTTGGAAGAGTGGGAGAAGAAGAATGCGGAATTAGAAAAGCCTCTGCCGGTGGTTGAGCCACCGCAAGAGCCTCATATCAAGTTGCCAGAAGCTAGTGTCACAGTAAGTAAAGCCACTGTGGTAAATACCACCCACAACACAACCCCTAAGTTGACTATTGTACATACCAACCCACAAAAAATTAATATCTGAATATTCTTAAATTTTTAATATAACACTTGCAATTATTATTTTACTTCATAGAAAAGTTGGGTGAAGTTTTATCACAAAATTTTGTTGCAGCTGATAACTGACTATAACGAAAGAGTGTGCGATGCACCAGCTATGCCGAATGCTTACATTAGATTCATAGAGAAATCTGCTGAGGAGCTAGATGGCGAAGTTGAATATGACGTAGATGAAGAGGATACAGCCTGGCTAGCCATTATCAACAAGCAACGACTGAAGCAGGGACTTCCTTCGGTGTCAGTTGATACCCTTGAATTGTTGATGGACAGATTGGAGAAAGAGTCATACTTTCAGGTAACTATAATGACTACTAATATTTGTGGATATATTAATGATATTAATTTAGGCACTAATGGATTTTTTCATGTTTATGTAGTAGTAGGGTAGTGATTGGGATACCTATAATAGGACAATGATAACTCCGTATTGACTGACAGTAGTAAAAACACTTTATAAGTGTTGGATATGGCAATAATCTGGGGATAATCTGCCCTTGTAAGTCCTTCTTGTAAACATTGAGTTATTTGCTATTAACTTGATTTCTGTCTAAATTGTTAATCCTGCTGAAGCTTTACAAATGTCTCCAGAAGGGTTTCTGGTTGTTGCCATAGATGCTTAAGCCTGTACAATGCTTCTCCATTGCAGGATTGCAGGATATGGTCTCCTCTCAAGGATTGTGGTTACCATTCGGAACTGCTTTTTAGTTAGTTTTAAGAGCGTTTCGGATAGGGATGGGTTAAAGCTCAGTAGAGGCTGCCTTGTCTGCAATCTGGAAATTCATTTTGTCCATCAGGGTCCATGCAAATGGCATGAGTAGAATTAGCTCAAGGCTAGGACAGGGTAGGACTATTGAGCAATCATTTATATGAATTTGAAATATGTTAACACATAATTTGTTTCAGGCATCCCAAACTGGCCAACAGACAGCTGCCACAGTGGACGAGGATGCAGTATGCTGCATCTGTATGGACGGAGAGTGCCAAAACACCAACGTCATATTGTTTTGTGACATGTGCAACTTAGCTGTCCACCAGGATTGCTATGGGGTATGGCTGTTTAATAATTTTTTTGTTATACAGTCGACAAATAGGCATGCAGGCCACCTGATGGAAAATGGTCACTGCTGGCTATAGACATTCCAACACCTGGGATATCACCATAGACCAATAGTGTATTATATTGGTCTATGATATCACCAATACATTGCCGATTTCTATAACCAACAAGAGTTTGAAATAACTTTAGGCTGATAATAATAATAATACCTACATATTATAATACCTCTAGCTATGTTTCAATATTGCAAAAGTCAAAACAATTGAGTGTGACAATATTGTTGTGGAGTTGAACAATGAGGAGTTTTCCAGTAGGTATTGTCAGTTGGTTTCAAAAAGCATCAATAGATGGAGCTCCTACAATTTTGGTAATCTTTTTTTAATCTGTATGATGGTGGCAGTGATTTCATGCAGCCAACTAATACTAAACTTAAAAATTAAGGATCATTCCCGTTATCCCCCGAATTACTATCCCCCGAATGGGGGACAACGGGAATTTAAGTAATGTTTATTCTAACTGTTAAAGTTTGAATAAAATATACAAAGAAATATTTATATAAGTTGGCACTATGTTCCATTATTATTACAACCTCTAAAATGGTTGAAAACTATTGACAAATATAATTAATATTTTATATTATCCAACACAACGTACCCAGTGTTTATATCCTCTTCGCTAAGAACCTATTTCAAACGATTATCAATTACCAAAATTGTTGGGGCGCCATCTAGTGAGCGGTTAGTAATGACTTAGATACCTATTGGAAAACTGCTCATTGTTTTCCAGTTCTAAGAGTCATACTAAAACTGACTTTTCCCAAACTCCCATAGGTCCCATATATCCCGGAGGGCCAGTGGCTGTGCCGGAGGTGTTTGCAGTCACCATCTCGTCTTGTCAACTGTGTGCTCTGTCCGAATACTGGTGGTAAGTGTGTTTATTGTTAAATATCATCATCACAGCCCGTAACAGTCCACTGCAGGACTTAGGGCCTCTCCCACGAAAGAGGAGGTTATTGCCATAATCTCCACGCTTGGCAGGCGGGTTGGAGATCGCAGTGTTTAAATATAACAATGGAAAATGCTGCTGTCCATTTTCTAGACTACGGAGACTCTTGATCTTTTGCCTCGAAAACATTAGTTGCCTTGTACGACACCCATGAGTGTAAGGGGTTGGTGCTATTCTACTCTGCCGGACACCACACGGCCAATTGTTAAATATAACGTTACTTATTACACATAACATACTCGTACATGTCATGCTGATTTGAACAGGATTACAATTATTATTTCTCCTGAGTTCATCTTTATTTATTTTCCCTTTTTTCTTAGGTGCATTCAAACAAACCGATCAGGGAACCTGGGCACATGTTGTATGCGCTCTCTGGATACCAGAAGTGCGATTCGCCAACACCGTCTTTCTGGAACCAATAGGTAAGTGCCCGTATTTTTTAGTACCATATATTCATGTTCATGTCTGGCAATTCACAACAGAGTTTCCCAAACCAAATCCTAGCTAAAAAAATCATAGTTTCGTTAATGTCACGGTTATGCTCGCGCTCACGAGGGCCCGGGGTCCGCCTTGACCATGTTCCAGGATTTGGCAGATCAGATAATTACAGTAGAGCGACTGCCATCTGCCCTCCGCGACCCTGCTACCAGGGAAACCTGACCAGAATGGATCATGATTTGTGCAGTGCAATGTGCAGGTTTCATCACGATGTTTTCCCTCGCCGTAAGAGCTTCGGTTAGGAATCAACTATCAACTAATGTACATAACTCAGAAAAGAGTCATTTACCATAGCCGCAGTTAGATTCGAACCCGGTACCTCTAGCTTACGAGTCGGATACCCTAACCACACGGCCACCGACGCTCGCCAAACCCAAACTAAAACACTATACCATCTCCGCAGATTCGATAGAAACCATCCCGGCTGCCCGTTGGAAGCTGCAGTGTATGGTGTGCAAGCAGCGAGGCGCCGGCGCATGCATTCAGTGCCATAAGACCAACTGCTACTCCGCTTTCCACGTCACATGCGCACAGCAGGCCGGGTAAGTTGTATCACATTATATGTTCCGCCGCAAGGGCGTCAGCACTGATACTGACGCCTCCGCACGCAGATTATGGCTTTCATGGTCACTGGAAGCTGATTTCGCCAACATCATGTTTGCCAATATCAACATTTTTTGCCGCCCACATCACAGAGTTTTCATTTTTAACAAGACTGAGACTGAGAGTCCAAACTGTCAGTGGTTGCGATGGAGTCAGTGTCACTGGATCCCAACTGTCAGTGCTTCCGTGCGTTAAAAGTATTTTACTGTGTACATGACAACATGGTGTGTCTGTGGCATCATGGCTCGCTTAGAAATATTTGAAAACATGTAAACTTTTCCGATGATGAATTTTTCGACACGTCAGGTTTTTTGTTTTTGCTATTGAAACGCACTTTAAATTAGTCGCATTCGTTCACTGAAACTGGATCTCTGAATATTCATCAATCAAATAGCGTAATTACAGTGAAGCAACTGTCATCTGACCTCCGTGCCCCTATTAACAAGGGAACCTGGTTCACTGTAACAGTTTGTAATATGTCACGCTATCTTTCAGGCTATACATGAAGATGGAGGCGGCGGGCCCGGGCCGCGACCCCAGCCAGCCGGTGCAGGTGGCCAAGATGGCGTACTGCGACGCACACACGCCTGCACACGTGTTACAGGTAATTTTTTAATACCACCTCTTTTCTGAGTGGTAAACAAGCTTGCGAGTTGCCTGATGGTAAGTAGTTTTTTCTGGGTAAATCGTAAGAACTGTAACTGTTTTTGTTGCCTGCAACCTAAATGCATGAATCGTAGATGTTGTGGGCGACAGTTACCACTTACCATCAGGTGGGCTGTCTGCTCGTTTGTAACTGCGTAGAATAAAAAGAAACTCACCCGTATCATCAATGCTACACATCAAAACACTACAACGCAAGCATTGGTATACGTAGTTGTTATATATTGTATATGATCAAACGAACTCCGCGAAGTTCGATCGATATTATGTTAGTCGCTTCATTCGAAGATATAAGATAATTCACAACGTAGTCCCTTTAGCCTACAAGGTAGCTTCGCACGTTTATTTAAAGTAAAATCAATTTGTTTTCAATCGTTCATTTTTTTTCGATCATACGTATCGATACAGCCAGCCGCCATTTTTAATAATAAATAATCGTGGACGAATTCACACATCATTCTTTTTAGAGATGCTATGCGAAACTTCCCCACGCCTGGGAATATGGGCGTGTGTTATATCTTCGAATGAAGCGACTCATATAATATCGATCGAACTTCGCGAAGTTCGTTTGATCATATATTATATTTCGTCGCTTCATTCTTCAGATATAAGATAATTCACAACGTAGATGTTTGGGGAGGGAAGTTTTGCAAATTTTAAACAGAATATTAATTATTAGCGGCCCGCCCCGGCTTCGCACGGGTACCACTACGGGTACACGGGTTACACACAACCGCTGCGTAAGGAGCCGACCGCGCGCGCGAGTGAGCCGCGCGGCACTTTATTTCTTGACATTGACTCCCCTCCCGTACCCCGTGCTGCCTAGATAGCCGAGCGGACTGAGCGGCGAACACGCGACTTTTTTCTAATATTCACATTTTTAAACTCGTGATATCTTTCGAATATAATGTCTGAATTGAATAATTCAAAAAGTTATATAAAGGTATTGTAGCAGTCGTGAATATGAAGTAATTGATTTTGATAAGGATTAATACCAAGGTACAAATAAAGAGCGTTTTTTAGCGGCGGCATTTAAATTAAATTTTGAAAATAAAAGAACATTTAGTTCTTAGACAGTTAGACATATACTGTCGCGACACTTTTTGAAGATAATAATGTGTTCTGCAAAGTCGTAGTACATTATTTTGTTCTATCATCAATAGTTTTCGCAGCACACGCGATGTAAGGAATTTTTTGGGTATTTTTTTACACCTTGGGTTACATTATTGGAGTTTTATTAACGATCCGTAATTTTTTAGAAAATATAATATAGCCTATCTGACCCGAGGATAGTGTAGGTTCCCAACGGTGAAAGAATTTTTGAAATCGGTCCAGTAGTTTCGAAGCCTATTCAATACAAACAAACAAAAAATCAAACATGTCCTCTTTATAATATTAGTATAGATTCATACATTTTAAACAATGTATTAATTATACGGTATCAACCGTAAATGAAACTATTACATAATGGACACTGTGGTTAATTCATTATTAAGAAAGCAAACGTGACCAAACCAGCGCAGACGAGCCTACTCGATCTTATTTGCGATATCCCTCACACCAAGGCTGCCGCGGATGTACTCGTTACGTACTCGATCGACTCGCGTAACTCCGCACATCCAGCGCAGCATTTTCATTTCGTTGGCGTGGAGTTCGCGAACGTGTTTCGTCAGCGCTGGCCATGTCTCGCAGCCATAGAGCATCACCGGTCTAATTATACTCTTGTATATAAGCCCTTTGAGCTTTACAGGGTTTGAGTTTGAGTTTTAAGGTCACATATGACTGCCGTGAGTTCCCGCCATTTGGCCCAAGCCGCAGAGATTCGGGATTTGACATCGGGGCCGATATCGCCGGACTCGTGCATCACGGATCCGAGGTATTTGAATTTATCTGTTCTATTGACAGATTCGTTACGTATACGGATGGTGCCGGGATCCGCGCTGCAGCTGGCCATATACTCTGTTATGGAGATATTCATCTTCAAACCACCGTTTTCTAGCACATCCTTCCACGTGTTTTCTATGGTCTTAAGATCTTGCCTAAACTTGCTCACCAGTACAATGTCGTCAGCGTACTTCCTAAGCCAAGGAGGCATGTCCTGAATTTCCGCAGAGAGGGCATCGACCACTATGCAAAACAAGTAAGGACTTAACACAGAACTCTGGTGGACACCTACAGTAATCGGGAAGGGTTAGTATGGCCTACGATGGTTTTGACAACAGCTCCAGTATTGGCATACATGTCCTGTATAATAGAAATGTACGCCTCGGGCACAGACTGCTCTCAGAGCCCACCAGATTATTTCCCGAGGGACACTGTCGAAAGCCCTCTGCAGGTCGAGAAATGCGTAATGCAACGGTTGATTCCTACTGCAATGGGACTTCTGGAGGACCTTGAGAGCAAAGACTGGATCCATGGTGCTGCAGCCCGGCCTGAAGCCGTATTGGCATTCCGACAAGGAGCATTCCTGGCGAAGTCTCTGGTCAACAATCCGTTCGAATAGCTTCATTGTGTGGCTCATAAGTTTGATACCTCGATAGTTGCCGCACTCTTGCACACTGCCTTTTCCTTTATAGATTGGTGTGATAATATTTACGCGCCACGCGTCAGTTATAAGCCCCGTAGCTACAAGCCTGTTGAATAGCTCAGTGGGCAAGAGTACGCCCCGGATCCCCATTGTTTTCCAGGTTTCTATGGGTATTCCGTCATGTCCAATAGCTTTTCCGTTCTTCATACGTACCAGAGACCTCTCCATCTCATCAGGGGTGATCGGGCTTATCTTATTATGTCAAGGTTTGCAGGAAGCTGTGGTGGTACGTAGTTGTTGGCATCGTTAGACAGTGGTTAGACAGTTCCTTGAAATGACAGCATCACCGGTCTTTAATAAAGTTTGCACTTGTAAGCAAAACGCCATCCGTACCTTTTATGGCAACACACTTTGTCACATCCAGACTGGCTCGACTCCACGGTTTTGCCAGCTTGTAGACGAGCTTGTGCGCCTCCACAGAATCCAACGCATCGTAGAGCGGAGCCAGCTGGGCCGACCGCGCTTTTTCCACTGCCATTTTAGATCACCGCTTTGCTCCCAAGTACACTTCCTTATCCGATAGTGAGTTACTGTGCTGCTACTGAAACATGCCTTTTTGTCTCTAACCAACATTAAGCAGCATTGTTGTTGTTTGTCAGCAACAATCCTACAAACCTATAATATATAATCTATAACCTAAATCAATAAATAACCGCTTCCTGCACCTCACCATTCCACCACCCCGTATCCTTGTCAATTCGTCGGACGCTTTCGACGTGCCGAGTACTGTTCGTCCGAGTTTGAGGATGGTTTTCTGATAGTGACACCAGACCTCATTGAAGGTTTCACCCTTTGCGCTCCAATCGAGGCTTTCGGCTGCCTCCATGAACTCCTGGCTCGTGCTGCTCAGAGTCCGCCACTTAATAGACGGCACGCAGCGTTCTGCTGTAGGCCGTCTACTACTCACCCGGACGACCATGACAAGGACTCGGTGCTGAGTAGTGAGGCATTTCCCCTGGATGATCTTGCACTGGGATACGTGACTGATGTCACGTCTTCGGATCAGCACATAATCGATCTGTGATTGGTGCGGGCCACTTTTGTAGATCGTTCGTTTCGGAGGTGTTCTGGTCTTTCCTGGAAGAAGGTGTTGACTACGGTTAAGTCAGCGGAAAGTGAGGTTCTGAGAATATCTTCTCCCTCACTGTTTCGCTGGCCATAACCAAATCCATCGTGCACCCGACCGAACTCCTCGCTTCTCTGGCCCACATGACCGTTGAGGTCCGCACCAACCACAATCTGTTCGGAGGATAGTATACGTGGCAGGGTATTTTCGAAACTGTTACAGAAGGCAGTCTTTTCGGTGTCAGCGCAGCCGGACGCGGGAGCATAGGCGCTAATGAGGTTGGTTGTTATACCCTCAATTTGCGCCTTGATCACCATGAGTCGATCGCTCACTCTGTTCACCTCCAGAATGCCGTTTCGGAACTCGTCGCCCACCACAATAGCGACCCCATTCCTCCCTTCTGCCGATCCGGTGTACAACAGCTTGTATCCCGATTTCCCTAGACTTGGAGCCACGCCACCTCGTCTCTTGTAGGAATGCAACCTGAACGCGGCGCCTGTGCAACAAGTAAGCCAGCTCTTGAGACCGGCCGGTCAGAGATCGACTTTTAGGCGCTAACTTCTTTAACCCTGCCCGCGCGTGACAGGGTAGACCTAGCCCACTTATCGCAGGTGTAGGGCAATATGCCTGCGCGTCGTTCAGCGGCGACGCCCTAGCATGGTGTTTACTTCCAACAGAGGACCTTTTCATTCTATTTTTTGCGGTATTTTGGCTTTTAACACGCGGCGACTACCATCCGCCCGTCATTGATACATGGCGGCAGTGAGATTTGAACCCGGTACTCTCGCATTGCAAGTCGGTAATTTACTTGGGAATTTATTTATTTATTTAACAGTTTATTGTGCACAATAACATTTATACAATATTGACATAAGGAAAACAACACAACAGGTACAGCTTATTTCATAAGAAATATCTTACAGCAGACCTACGGAAGAGACGGCATAATCAGAAAGGCAGACGGCGTGCACCTTAAAATACCTAACCTACATAACACTACATGTATAATACACATTTATATGTCCCATCCCAAAAAAAAGTTGTCTAAAACACAGAAATCGATTTCTGGGATCAGCGGGGCTATTGGCTAACTCAGGTGACAACTGTATTTGACACTAGATAATTCTACACCACGTCATCTACGTCATATGCATGGCAAGTGCTAGGCGATGTAGCTACAACGCCAAGTGCTATGCGGAGTTGCTAGCTGAGTTAGTGTTGAGGAGCTTGCTCTTACAGTGCATTATGCAAATTAACTTAATTTTCTTGTTCCATAAAATAAAGAACTTGCCAGACCGTTAACCTAGGTTAAGCAATGTTCATAGCGTCCTTTAACTGAATGGGTGACCGTTTTGTACTTTGAGACTAGTCAAACTTCAGCACCGCCACGAGCTCGTTCGGTGTGCCAAATGCCAACGGTATGTGGCGAAGCGAGGTTGACCATGGTCTACCTCTGGGGACCGGAGACTAATTGAACAGTCTCGAGAGCCGAGTGGCATAGTGGGGCGGCGCAAGTAGCGATGGATTGACATCGCTGAGTCCAATGCGAGAGCCAACGGCTTACGACAAGGGGATGCCGAAGACCGGGCGAAGTAGAGAAGATTGAGTAGGAAAGCGGACCCTGGCAGAGGCCGGGATAAGTGCTAGGACGATGATGATCCGTCTATCTGTAGCTCCCGAACGGATGAACTAATTTTAATGCGCTTTACTGTATTTGAAAGGTCTTTTAATCGAAATTATTCCTAACTTTATTTAATCGAAATCGGTTCAGTAGTTTAGAAGATATTTGACTATGAGTAGACTTAGTATGAGTTATTTGTTCCCCATGTGTTGGTAGATAATGTACATCTTTGACTTGCGATTTCTCGCAAGGTATACCGTTTTTGACATTTTTGAACATAGTGATCGATAGATATTAAAGTTTCCTATCGATTGGCATAGGTTTTATGAGTGGCATAGGCTTTATCATATTTAAAAATGTGTTTCTTGGAATTTATTTTGAAATGGTTCTGTGGTCCGATATACGTGGTCGGTATAAATTTATTATGTGATTTTAGATTTATGGTGAATCTTTTTTCCCATTCGGTTTAGGTGCCGGGAATATTTTCGATAAAAATTGATTAGGTATGTGGGGCTGCCGCCTGTCCAATGCAAGGTGTTCGGCTGAACACTTTATAATCGCACCCAAATCTACTAACATTTTAATGGACTAGGGGACTTCTTCTTTTCGTCAGGAGCAAAAAGTTTGGTATTCAGGTAGGTCAGCAGACAAGATACTTGTCTATACCAGGGGCAACATAGATATTGTGCCACGGACTTATAGAATGGGACTTCTAAACCGTCCCGAATCAATGCCAACAATTAATTATAAAATAATTGTCCGCGACCAACGTGGCGCACCTGAGTCACTTAGGTGACTATGTAGGCGCGGCTGGCGCGTGGAGGCTGCTTGGCCGACGCTCGCTGCGGATGCCCGGTGATGACCGGCGCGGGGGAGCCGGCCATTTTCCCGGGCTCGCGTGGCCGAGCAAGGGGTATGTCGATGGAGCCAATTCGCACTTCCGAATAGCGTTTCGTTTCGGTGAGTGTTACGGACGACATTCAAGGACGCCTTATCGTTAGGCTTTATTATTATCAGTTTTATTCTCGATTTCGAGTCCATAAAATAAAGATCGCAAGAGTATGCGGCGGGCGTCACTCCGATATTTGACGGCGATGAATATGGTATTCTCCTCGATGGAGTACGTGTTGCGGCGCGGATGACCGCAACGAAGGCGCCGAGTCGCCGCCGCCGCGCCGTCGCCGCTTTCTTGTCGCGGCCGCGGGCGCTCTCGGTTATCGAGCCTAAACTTTATTACTACGGAATTTTATTTTTGAAACTGGGGTAACTTTATGTTTTCCGGCACTAAATAACTCTTAAGGATCTTTTCCTTGTAAGGGAGTCACAATAGACTCATATTGTTATGTATTTTGTTCCCGTGCTCGGGTTCGTTGTGGATATTGGCTTCGAGGGCCCGCACCAGCTGTGGGTCTAACTGTGCGCGGGCGCATCGGACGGCTCCGACGAAGGCTCTTTCGCTACTCTAGCGGCGTCGGCGACCTGGGGCAGGTCTGTTGACGCCTAAGTAGCAAGTAATACCTCTCAGTAATTACATTCGGAGGTGTATCGATGTCCAAAACCGCAGACAAATTCATATTATGTAACGTAATGTAATTCACTCTAACGCTGTAAATTTATAGCTCCAGGCTCTGTGTCGATACCGGTACGTTGATTCTCGACCAACATCCAGGTTTTTACCATCGTGTTGACTCACGGCCAGCCCCCAGGTTTTACATTGAAACACTCGATGGAAAAATTACACGTATCACAAAGAGAAAATCGCGTAAAATAGGTACTTACTTGAGTTTTAATCGGAATCTAAACTATCTAAAAACCTCGATCATCACCAGGTTGAGACACTAGATTATTGCATATTGCCTTCGTGTTGATTCACGACCAACCCCCAGGCGGTGTATATGCGTAGTTATTTGATACCGTCGTGTTGATTCTCGACCAACCTCCAGATGAAATTTTAATTATATTCTTAATTTTTATTGTTTATAAGTACATTAAAGCTAAATCACCGTCGTGTTGACTCACGGCCAACCCCCAGATTTTATATTAATACTAGAGATGTAACTGATATCCGGCCACTATCCGGTATCCGGCCATAATTTACTATCCGGCCGGATACCGGATAATGCGTTAATGTCCGGCCGGATACAGGATAGTAAAAAATGTATGAAAAGCCCATAAAAGTGATTTTGCTCATCGGAAATATATGCCCTTCTGTAGCAGTCGAGTAAAAAGTCGTATCAAACGTTTAAAAACCATAAATATTTATCAAAGAACTATTGATTATGTCGGCATCGGCACCTATTCTACTCGTATCGTTCATTTGGTAGGTAAGCAAAAATATTTAATAGTTTTCTGGTCTCTTCTTTTTGCACTATGCCTTTTCCATTAGCTGGAGTCAGCTCTCCTTGTCTGCTTCCTCCATTTCTTTCTATTTTGAGCAGTAGCAGCGTCTATAATATTGTCCTTCAGGTCCCGTTGGTCCGCCGTCAGCCAGGTGGCGTGTGGGTGGGTGTCTTCCGCGTCAGCGAGTCGTCGTCCCCAAATTTAGGGCTACTTGCACTAAGGTGATCTTTGGGTCGGCGGAGCACATGCCCACACCATCGCATTGAGCGTTCTTAAATTTTCACGGGCGCGGGACTTTGTAACTTTCACGAGTGTGGACATTACGTGTTTTGCCCAACAGGGAGACACCCGCTGATCAGCATAAATACGCATTTTTGTCGTGTGTAGTTTTGACAAGTGCTGTTTAGTATGATAATGTACTTAGTGTTATAATTTAAAGTCAATCAAGATCATTATCATCACAGCCCGTAACAGTCCACTGCAGGACTTAGGGCCTCTCCCGCGAAAGGGGAGGTTATTGCCATAATCTCCACGCTTGGCAGGCGGGTTGGAGATCGCAGTGCTTAAATATAACAATGGAAAATGCTGCTGCCCATTTTCCAGACTACGGAGACTCTTGATATTTTGCCTCGAAAACATTAGTCGCCTTGTACGACACCCATGAGTGTAAGGGGTTGGTGCTATTCTACTCTGCCGGACACCACACGGCCAGTCAATTAAGTTATATATTGATATTATAGATATGAAAAAATATTATCCTGGATTAAAAATATAAATTTCTTAATATTTAGAGGTAGTATACGATGTCGTATACGAGTAGTATACGAGTGGTGGAATAGGGGGAAGGCCTTTGCCCAGCAGTGGGATGATTCGGGTTAATATACATATAGATAGATACGATGTCGTTTATTCTCTACTATGCTGTAGGCTAATGTGTAAGCCCGTATTTTGAAACTATCAATCTGTATGAGGCGGAAGAATTGTTCAGTTCAACGTTCAAATTATTCACATTAAACAAAAACTTTAAATTACATAAACACATGCAGTCGTATAAAGTTCCACGCCGCGATTACAGCTTGCACAAACTTGTTCAGAGACTATGACCTGTGAATATCCGGCCGCCGGATATCTGGCTATCCGGCTAGGAGGCTGGCCGGATATCCGGTATCCAGCCAAAAAACTATCCGTTTCATTTCTAATTAATACACTCATTGCATAAATTATAAAAGTAACTACATTCGGCGAAAGTATTGTAGGCACTTACATGAATTTTATCGGAATCTGAAGTGGAATCCGAGAATATCGCCACTTTGTGACATCGTAGGTTTTTTGCTTTTTCTTTTAAAATACCGAATCTTGTTTTCGGCGCTGCGTTTCTACTTTTGAAATAAAATTTTAACAATTTGTTGTGCACCACGTGTGCACGATGTGCTCGCTACCTCGCACGAAAAAGGAATGACGTAAAAATGGCGGCTGGCTGTATCGATATGTAGGATGTGTATGTACAAGCACGGTAACGGATAGATAGCTGTCAGAGGCAAAAGCCAAAAGGGACGATATTCAGTCTTGTCGAGACGCCATGGTTGATCGTTTGGACATAGCTCTCAAGGCAGTTTCTGATTGGGGCGAAGCCAATCTGGTGGCGTTCAATGCAACCAAAACTCAGGCGTGTTTGTTTTCCGCCAAAAGGAGTCCATTCCATCTTACTCCAACTTTTCGGGATGTTCCTGTGGAAATTACCGACGACTTACAGCTTCTTGGTGTTGAGTTATCTTCAAATCTCAACTTCGGTCAGTAAATCGAATCCAAGGCAAAGACTGCAGCAAAAAAACTTGGTATCCTCTCGAAGGTTAGGCGGTACTTCACTTCTAAGGAGTTGCTTCAGTTATATCAAGCACAAGTGCGGTCCTGCATGGAGTACTGCTGCCACCTCTGGGATGGATCAGCTAAATATCAACTGGCGGCTTTGGATTCGGTGGAAAAACGTGCAAAGAAAATAATTTGTGACCCGCGGTTGATTAAGGATAGGCTGCAGAGCCTCGAACATCGGCGTAGGGTTGCGCGTCTGTCGGTCTTCTACAGATTACATTTCGGAGAGTGTGCAAAGCAGCTGCACGACCTCATTCCGCCATCGGGAAACGCGATCCGGGCGAGCGCTTCATCCTTATGTCGTGGATCTTCCAGCCATCCGCACGAACCGCTTTGGCTCGACCTATATAATGCGTACGGCTAAGGAATGGAACGCTTTGCCTGCGAGTGTGTTCCCTGATCAATATAATCTGGATGCCTTTAAGGCTAGAGTGAATAGGCTGCACCAAGACGGGCATGCTTCATCTTCGGCCGCATCGTCACTTACCAGCATGTGAGATGGCGGTCAAATGCCTGTCTTGTTTGTTATTAAAAAAAAAATCGAAAAAAAAAAAATAAACGATTGAAAACAAATCGATTTTACTTTAAATAAACGTGCAAAGCTACCTTGTAGGCTAAAGGGACTACGTTGTGAATTATCTTATATCTGAAGAATGAAGCGACGAAATATAATGATCCAGTGAAGAATGATGAGATGCTGATTTATTTCATTCGCGTTCTAACAGGAACGACGCGCCCAAGAGTCGGAAGGCGACTCCAAAGCAGGCGATCTATCCGCCATCAGGCAGAAGGGACGGGAGAAGATTAAGCAGGTTAGTGGTAAAACCACACCACATAACTGTAAGTCTGCCGTGGTGCTGGTGCCTTGGCTGCCGGCGGCGCGCGTGGCGGGCGGGGCCCCCTGCCCCCGGGCGCTATGTCTCACGTTGCTCCCCCCCGGCCCAGGCGCGCCGCGTGCTGGCCCTGAAGCGCAGCTGGTCGCCCATGGTGCTGGTGCCGACGCTGCCGGCGGCGCGCGTGGCCCACTGCCCCCGGGCGCTATGTCTCACGTTGCTCCCCCCCGGCCCAGGCGCGCCGCGTGCTGGCCCTGAAGCGCAGCTGGTCGCCCGTGGTGCTGGTGCCGACGCTGCCGGCGGCGCGCGTGGCGGGCGTGGCGGCGCTGGCGGACGGGCCGCCGCCGGCGCGGGCGATGTTCGTGAAGAGGCTGCTGGCGTACTGGACGCTGAAGCGGCACAGCCGGAATGGGGTGCCTTTGCTGCGGCGGCTGCAGAGTCGGCCTACGCATCATGGTGAGTTGTTTGTGTTAGTGTTTTGATGTATAGGGTCCCGTTCGTCCCTGTGTGATTGTTGTAGGTCACTGGGTCACCGGTGGGTGGTTTAATGGTTAAGGGGTCCGGCTGAGGTTACGGGTTCGAAACCCAAGGCCGCCGTGTATCAATGTTTTTTTCTGAATAATGTTCATAAGTTGAACACTAACCGATGGTCTTACGGTGAGGGAAAACGACGTGATTAGGGAATGCAATCCCGGAAAATAATTACAATCCAGGTATTTGCGGGACTGAATCATCTTTGTCCCGCTGGATCCAGGTATTCGCGAAATCCAACAGGATGGATTTAGACCTCTGAGGTCAATCAATCGTAATAAAAACCTTATAGATCTCGTTTTCATGGGCTCAGTTTTAACCTAAATTGTAACATGATTAATTAATATCTGAAGTAATAATGGCGGTCTTCCCATCCTATGCTACTAATATTATAGGTACGAGAGTTTATTTGATGATGGATGGAATGTCAATTTTCTCTTTATGAAAATATAGGGTATTGGTTGATGGTTATGTCCAAGGTTTAGAAGTAACACCAATGACATAAAAGATGAGGAGCGATAGGCTAGCATAGCAAAGGAGATAATAGGTGTATGTGGGTGGACACTTCAGTAGAGGCCGGTCTGAAATGAAAAGATATCTCTAAGATTCTGCGGATTCAGAATCTGCAGGAAGAGAAAGCAGGAGAAAAGACACATGAGAATTGAGACACACACATTTATTCCCGAACTCTTACCAATACTAGATATAATGTAATGTTTTAAATATTAAAGCGGGCACAAGAGGCATACAAGACGGCACCGTCAATGTGCGAGAACTCTGCAACCAGCTGAAGTACTGGCAGAGAATACGGCAGGACCTGGAACGCGCTAGGTAAGTGCTGCTCATGTTTTTAGACTTGTTTTAGTAAGTAAACTGATTCCTTTAAAAGGAATTTGGTATTGCCTTTTTTTTTGCGATTCATGAAGAGAACTCGCGACACCCTTTCTGTCAAGAGAAATATTCCCATAGCGGAATTACAAATATACTCCCAATTACTTTCAGTTTACCAGTCCCTCTATCTGAATTTCAAACTCTTTACTAGGTGATTAGGTGCTTAATAATTAGGTATTTCGTGTGTAATTCTGAATCTCGAAGTCCAACATAGCGATGTATTAATTGAGAATGTTCATCATTAAGAATTTCGATGTTCCATACATAAATTTTCTTAAATATTTCATAAATTCATCGCGATGATGAACATTCACAATATTTGTACATCGCTTTTGTAACTTCGAGATTCAGAATTACACCCAGGTATTTCAAATGTCTCTAGAGGTTTCTAATAAAATCCAAGGCAAAATTTATAATTTCAATCGATCACGATCACATTTATCATTGATACACACCTCCTGTACACACAATCCTCACCAAAGTCCCCATCTCCATCCCCAGGTTGCTATGCGAGTTGGTCCGCAAACGCGAGCGTCTCAAAGCCGAGTACACTCGCGTGTGGGAGCGATGCGTGGACACCGCTCTGAGACCCGACCGGGCCGCGCTGAGACAGCTGATAAGGTTGCTGGCAGCGCAGGATCATGGAGACATCTTTGGGGAGCCTGTGGACTTGCAGGAGGTCAGTACCTTGGTTTTCTAGGTTTTAAAATCCATCAGAGGGCTAATAACATAAGATCAATTATTATTATTTATTTATTTTGGGAAATGTTCATTTTACGAAACAAATCAGCACTTAATGCATAATATAAAATAATAATGCAACATATAAAACTGTTAGCTAATAATAGATTTTGAATCGAGAATTGAGAATCGAGCATAGGTAAATAGCCGAGGCAAATTCCGTAGGCGCACGAAATATCAACTGATATGATAAAAATAAAAGTAAGAAATATTTAGCACTTTAAACAACAAAATATCAAAATAATGCCGTGCTATGTCTACCTTAGAATAACGGTTTTGGGACTCCGAAATCCACTAGATACTTAGATTTGTAATTTACGTATGGTTTAATTATCCCCTTGTTGCCTATGTAGCGACTTTGAATTATGTCGCTAACAAGTAGCAAAGCACCCCGCTCTTACCCCATGGATAATTTATGTGCAAGGCACGTTCGCAAATGCCCGTGATGTACTGATTCTACGCATCATCATATCAGCCGAAAAATGCCCACTGCTGGGCATGGGCCGCTCTCTGAGATCTCTGCGAAGGCCGGTCCTGTTCCTTGCCAGTACCGTACCACCACCAAAAACTAGACCCCACCCCTAACTACACTTTCTCCCCCCCCAGGTACCAGACTACAGCTCGGTGGTCACCCATCCGATGGACCTGTCCACGATGGCGGAGAAGGTGGACCGCGGCGCGTACGCCACCGTCGACGATTTGGAGGCCGATTTCGACCTCATGATCAGGAACTGCCTCGCTTACAACAACAAGGACACTGTGTTTTACAAGTTAGTCGGACTTTTCGTAGATGTTATGGGCGACAGTTACCGCTTACCATCAGGTGGGCTGTCTGCTCGTTTGTCGTTGAGTAGTAAAAAACTGGTATACTAAAGTTGTCGTTCCCAGCGGCAGTTCTAATCTTTGTAAACATTCTACGTACCCGCGGGTATTATTTTGTCGGGATAAAAAGTAGCCTATGCCACCCGGGAATAATGTGGCTTCCTATTAGTGAAAGTTTTTTTTTAATCGGTTCAGTAGTTTTTGAGTTAATTCCATACAAACAAAAATACAAATCTTTTGTCTTTATAAAGTAAACTGAACTACTAGAGGCAGACACAAGAGTGGGTTTAAGAACAAAATTTAGAACGGCGATGATGGAACATTTGCTCGATATAAAACTATTTACACCAAGCAAATAAGCATTCACTGGTTTGGTCTACACGGACCGTTTACGACACTCGTCACACCTATACGGTTGATATAAAAATTCAGATTTAATTTCATTATAATTCAATACATAATAATTCACTAGTAAGTTATTATACTACAGAAGAAACCGGTCTCCCCCTATCTACCTTCCTATTATCATAACAGGCAGGTGATAAAAATAAGGAATCCACCTGGGTGTGTACCACCTATTTCTGCCACCAAGCAGTGTAAAGTATAAAGTAGCCAGTGCTTTTACGGGCATGAGACATTTCATCTTAATTCTCACAGTGATACCGTCACAGGTCGCCATTCGGCGGAAGACTTTGTTCAACCTCGTTTTACCAACAGTATTTTGGATGCATGAAAGTTAAGCTTATGAATCGTTAATGGGCGACAGGGACCGCTGACCATCAGGTCACTGTCTGCTCGATTTCCATTAATTTTCACTGAATAGTATAAAAAAATCTCCTTATCACCACCTATCACCTCAAACCACATTCCTTCCAGAGCCGGCATAAAGATGCGCGAACAGTGCCAGCCAATCATCCGCCAAGCTCGGCGTGACGTCATCGACGCCGGCATGGCCTCATTGGCTGGGCGGGGCGCGGTGGCCACGCCCGAGTGCGAGCGGGACACCGATAGGATAGAGCGCGACGAGAGACGACGGCGGAGCCAGTCGCGGGGGCGACCGCCGAGGGAATCTAGTGATAGTGAGAGGGATGGTGGGTATTGGGGTTGTTTAAGGGTGGTTTTTGTATTGATGTTGGTTTTTTTTGTAATTTTATTTTAAGTAGTTGTTTTCCTATAATTTTGAATGAAGGTGGTTATTTTGCTGAAAGTTGGACGATAAAGCGTAATGTAATTTTAAATGTTGTAATTGACGACCTCAGTGGATCAGTTGGTTAACACAGTCTGCCACGCAGAAGTCCCGGGTTCGATTCTGGGTCGAGCAGAAACTGAAATGACGAATCTTAATTTCTGTTGCGGGTCTGGGTGTAGTATGTATAATTGTGGTCGGGAAAAGCCTCCCAATTCCTGTTAAACCAAACGGCGACCCAAAGAATCACTCATTGTTAGTCTGGCATCTTAGTAGTCCTATAGTAGGTTTACGCTGTAGGGACTCGCTACTGTCCGATAGGCTTACACCGTTGTAGTTGCTCACTTTACTTGTCAACTAAGCTGACCACCTAAGTGGTTAAATGGTTCCGGTCTGCCACGCAAGAGGTCCCGGATTCGATTCCTGGCCGGGCAGAAATTGAAATGATGAATTTTAATTTCTGTTACGGGTCTGGCTGTTCTATGTATAATAAGTAAGTATTTTAAAAAAAAGTACGTAAGTAGTATATCAGTTATCTAGCACCCATAGTACAAGCTTTGCTTAGTTTGGGGCTAGATGGCGCTGTGTGAATTAGTCCACAAATATTTAAATATTTATTTATTTTAAATTTAAACACTCGATCAATGTAAATCAGGCCTTATTAACTAACTTACGTCCTAAGGCCGGCACCGCATCTGCTCCCCGTAGATTGCGGATGTCCTGGACGAGACGGTGGCCGCTTTCCATCAGTTAGATCGTCCGTCTGAGTGCTTCCCTAGGCGATAAAAATGCTTGACCGGCGACCCAGTTTATTATATATCATAATATCCGTGTAAGTGAAGTAAAACATGATCTGTTCTCCTTAGAATCTCAAAGCCCACGCGGGCCGTCGGAGGCGCGCGGCCGCGCAGACAGCGACGAGGACAATACGGTAAGGAAAATTGCAGATACCGTCATTTTAGACGTAGATCTAGACATTATTTATTTTGACATCACTATACTCGTAATACTTACATTGAATAAGTTACAATTCTAAATCTTAATTCTACTTTAATAAAGTGATTCGAATATGGAATAATGCTATGTCAAAAAGGGTCCCGACTCAGCATTAGCTACAGAACGCTGCAGCGCTGGTTTTCAGCGGGATCTTGTCGGTGTGGATTTACGCCATTTCTTTTTCTGGTGCCATTTCCTAACGGAGGTCGGCGATCATTAAGGCTATATCACTTTAGAGACTGCGGCCCGGAATAAGGACCTATTACTTATCCCAAACCGGCCTCTGAGATTTCTCAGCCAGCATGTCTTGGGCCAGGTGGCGCGTAGTTGGGATCTCGTATTATTTTCCAGGCATAAAATGTTGCGTTTGTAACTCAGTGATAATGTAGCATTCTATTATAGTCCATTCGCGTTAGGAAATTGTGAGTAATGTTTTTTTATAGTGGAGTAAAACTTCAAATATTGTATGTTTTAAAAGAGTAAGTTTATTAATAGATAAAAATCAACTTAATTGTCTCAAATTTAAAATAACGTCAAGGATGTCCTTTTGGTTAGCAGCCAGTCTAGTATTTGCTGTGTATTCCAACCGGCGAGGATTTCATTTTTATTCATTTCTGCCGTCAACTGGTCTCTGAGAGCTTTGCTTTCTAATTCGTTGCGGCCTGATTTTTTGAGGGGTGGGGTTAGTTAGGCCGGTGGACAACGATAGCTCACATTATCTTATCGCGAATTAGTAATAAATCATTACAAACAAAAATACAAATACAAATTTCCTCTTTATAATATTGGTATGGAATGTAGATAGAAAAATTATGAGGTCACTGACCGACCAATCTACACCCACAGCGATCCAACTCGCCCCCAAGCGTCCACGGCAGTGGCGGTCGCGGCTGGAAGCGCGGGCGCGGGCGCGGGCGGGGCCGCGGCCGACGGGGCCGGGGACGAGCCTCCATGCGAACAGCTGTAGCACATCAGGATAACGGTGAGTGTAGGGCTTTGAAGGACAACAAATGATTTCTAGCGCTCCAATTCGCCGGCTACATGGCTTCTAGTGTTTCATGAACTATCTGTATGGCTCCATTTGTTATGTATGCATTCTGCATTTATTATTTTATAGGCTCCACTTATTGTATATGCACAAGATTAGCTCATGTGGGTTGGTTGTGTAAGTAAAAGACATGTACAGAGGTGTATCTGCGTGGTGCTGTGTGGCGGTTGCTCGTTGGGCCCACCCAATGAGCAGCCGTCGCACGGTATTCATGCTTGTGTGTTGCACCGTTGTATACCTTGGGACCCGTCCCGGGGTGTATAGTGGTGTAATATATGGGTATGTAATGATCTATCTGTATGGCTCTATTTATTATTATATATGCTCAAGACTAGCTCATATGGGTTGCTTGTGTGAGTTAAAGACATTCACAGATTTGTACCTATGCAGTGCTGTGTGCCGGTTGCTCGTCGGGTCCTCCCAATGAGCAACCGTCGCACGGTATTCATAATCATGTGTTGCACCGTTGTATACCTTGGGACCCGTCCCGGGGTGTATAGTGGTGTAGTATATGAGTATGTAATGAACTATCTGTATGGCTCCACTTATTGTGTATGCACAGGATTACAAGTTGGTTGTGTAAGTAAAACTAAGTGATGAATTTGTTAACCAGTTGTAAGCGTTATCCGGATTGTATTACGAGAGAAACACCATTGCCAACAAACTGTTATGCAGTTTGGCAGGGTAACTATAAGTAAGACAGAATGTACGAAATATTGTAAGGATTAATAAATAAATAATAAATAATAAAAATTCGCCGGATACCCGGTTTCTAGCGCTCGAATTCGCCGGCTACCAGGTTGCTAGCGCTCGAACTCGCCGGATACGTTATTCGCCGGCTATCCAATTTCTAGCTCTCGAACTCGACGGCTACCTGGTTTTTAGTGCTCCAATTCGCCTTCTACCCAATTTATAGCGCTCGAACTCGCCACCTACGTGGTTTCTAGTGTTTCAATTCGCCGGCTTGCGGTTGCTAACTATCAATCTTGCCATCGAGTGCCCAAGTCAGTGGCGGTCGCGGCTCGCGGCGCGGGAGGGGCCGCGGCCGCCGGGGCCGGGGACGGGCCTCCATGCGAACAGCTGTAGCACACCAGGATAATGGCGAGTGTGGGGATACCTTCCCGGGCTTTGCAGGACTCCCAAGTGGTTTCTTGCGCTCGAGCTCGCCGGCTACATGATTTCTAGCGCTTCGATTCGCCGGATATATGGTTTCTAGGGCTCGAACTCGCCGTATACCTGGGTTCTGGCGTTTCAATTCGTGGCTACCCGGTTGCTAGCTGTCGATCTTGCCACCGAGCGCTCACGCGCCTCGCCACCAGGATAACGGTGAGTGTGGGGCTGCCTTCCCTGTGCAGTAGGACTCGAAGTCGCAGCTATCTGGTTTCTAGGGCTCCAAGTGGCCGGTATACGCTCCAATGTGCTGGCTATACCATTTTTGAAGTCCAACTCGCCAGAGGCCATGCCTAGCTAAGGATCACGGTGTTGCACTGTTGCATGAGGAAATAGGTGAGTCTATGGCGCCCCTTCCGTCGTCTAGGGCTCCAGCTGGTCAGCTAAAGCTGCCGCCGAGAAAGGGGGCGTGCGTATCATAAGACCTCGGTGTTGCATCAGAGTAACTACTAGTAGTAATAACTTATTTTGATTTTAAGGGGAAAGATGTAAAAAAAAATTGCAAACTGCATCGTGTGACGATCTCAATTATATTTTATTTTATTTTAAGTTTTCAAGTATTAAGAAAATAGTTATTAAAAAATTGACCGCTATAGGAAAAGCTATACAAAGTCCATAATCTTAAAATAACCTGATAAATCACAACTATGTACAGGACCCTTCGTAGGCGAGTTCGACTCGCACTTAGCCGTTCCAGACCACGACTACATGTCTGCCTATATTACAACCAACTCCCTCCAACAGACACAGCCACATCTGGCTCCGAAGCGGGCGCCAGCCGGCGCCTGGCCACGCCCGAGCCCCCGCGCCTCTCCCCCGCCAAGGCCAAGAAGACACCACCAAAAACACCTAGCCTGGCCAAGCACGGTGAGTGTTTGGCCATAGAGACAGCGTCGGGCCGGGAAGCGTCGACATCGCCAAGCAAAGCCAAGAAGATGTCGCCCAAGATGTCGCCCAAGGTGTCGCCCAAGATACCGCCGGCAGCCACATCGCCTCTTGCTAAGCATGGTGAGTATGGATTTTAGTTTTGAGGTGTGAAACGTGTATCCATAGTATAAGACAAAGTTGCTTCCCGCCGTCTGTCCATGCGTATCTATATACGCTTAGATCTTTTAGACTACGCAACGGATATTAATGCGGTTTTCAACAATAGATAAAGTGATACAAGAGGAAGGTTTATAAGCAAGGAAAAAGAGTAAGTAGAGGTAAAGTAGGTGTTAAGGTGTAAGTGTAATGTAGGGTAGGAGTAGGACGCGAACGAAGTCACGCCGGGTCCACTAGTTAAATATAAATAGATAAATAAATGTATGAAAAGGTTGATGAATGTGGAATATAAGCGAGAGAGATATGTCAGGATCGAAGCAAGTTCAACAATGTGGTCTCTACCTACCCCTATAACCTAACCGACAAAAAAGGTCGGTAAACCCCTGACCAAGTTTACATATACCCAAATATTTTCTAAAACTCCCGAACCGATTTTAAAGAACCGATTAAACGGTCTCTCGAACAGAGAAGACTGCATCAAAATCATTGCAATGGAACTTTGTTAGCAACTGAACCTATGACATCGATTATATGTAATCGCAAAAGTAACACCCGCCGAGTACGGAATTTTTATTATCGGTATGAAAAATTTAATCTTTTAAAATTACATTGGCAACATCGAAAGCGAACGGTTCAAAGATCTCAGCGTCATGCATCAACACATTGAATTTTTCACTACCTAAAATTTAAAATCGTTCGACTCAATGCGAGCGGTTCAATCGGATTGGGCATGTGTTGCTGGTTATCAGTTACCCAATCACGCTTCGAGATGCGCTAGCTCGACTACGATCATATTACATTGTCTCAGGTCTTGGCCTCCTCGGCGGTCTACGGAAACCGACTCTGCTGGCCAACCAGCCATCCATGGCCACGCCGCCAAAGAGCTTCGGTTCAGATGGTAAGACATTTTTTATGCTATTTCACCCTTTACACAGGGTAGGCAACACGGGAGTGAGTGACACCCCTGGTATTACAAACGTCCATAGACTGTTGTGTTGTGACTGGTTCCCATCCATCCATACCAAAAAAATATTATGGAGTTACGATAATGGGCGTAGAGGGTGTCCGAGAAGGAAATTACTGATCAAATAAATGATTACCAAAAAGACGTATGAGAAGATGTATAATTGTGGAAAAGGGTAAATTGTCAGTATACTCGCAGCTTGTGGCGCTCGATAGCCTCTGCCTACCTCTATGGAATACGGGCGTGTGTATATGTATGTATGAAATATTAATTTGAATTACTTTGTATGTGTTTCCCTGGACGGGACTGGCAAACAATAGCACCTGATCTCACACTGTGAAAGAATAGGGGGGGGTCCCATCAGTGGGATAATGCAGGCTGATAAAAATAAAAAGTGGAGAAGAATGAGTAGGAAAGCGGACCCTGGCAGAGGCCGGGATAAGCGCTAGGGCAATGATGATGATGATAAATAAAAATGTGTTTCCCAGCATCCCTGCCAACGCTGTCAGCAAGTATGGGCCGCGGCGCAGTCTCCCCGAAGAAGAAGGGTCGCGGCCGCCCCCGGAAACATGACAAGCCCAAGCCAGGGTCGCCGGACCTCTTCAGGTGAGGGTACTGTGGGTATTGGCGTTTATGCGAGGGCGTATTCAGTTTGGTTTATGTTCACTTGTTGTGCCGATAAGTGATATTTATTTAAGGATAGATTGTTGGTGTTCCAAACAAATAGAGTACAAACAAGTAATGGGCATGTTGCGAGGGAAGAATTATGTCAAAATAAATAAAACAATGTTGCTTCAATTTAAGGATTCTAACTGAACCGATAAAGATTTAACAGATGCGGTTTGTGTGAATAGTTGAACAGACATACTGATGAAACGTATTTCGTATATTATGCCTGTTTCTTGTGACATGGCGTGGTGACGCACACTCCATCTTGGACGTGTGTCAAACATCTTGGATGGTCGACACGAAGACTTGGATTTGAGTCGTTGCAATAATATGGTGTCTTTAAGATCATAACATCAGATCAGACTTGTACACACATCACTACCCGTAAACCACGACAAACCGCTAAAGATTTCAATTATCGCATCACAGGATTTCACGTCAGCTTGAATTGTAATATTTTGGCAATAAGTATGACATCCCTATTCCTATAACTAAAAGTAACCCATTCATCGCTCAGATCCCTCCACCGTCACGGGCGAGAAGGGCGCGAGGGCCGAGACAGGCCCGAGGGCCCGGCCCGGGCCCCGGTGCCCGCGTCCTTCCTGCAGTACCGCGGCCCGCCCGGGGAGGTGGGCTCGGATAGCGACCTTGCGCTGTCCAGGTGAGCATCACACCCGTTTATCTCACATACATCACATACATACATAAAGCTCACGCCTGTGTCCCACAGGTGGGGTAGGCAGAGACTATGGACCGCCACTTTGCTCTGTCCTGACACAATTCCCTAGCCTCGCATATATCCACAACTCTTTTCATACATCTTCTTTTATTGTTCCCACTTCGGACCCCAGCTTTTTGAACATTACTGATCTGATCAGTAAATGTTTTTCAGGGTCGTCCTCTAAAGGGCCGGTTTTCCGTTTATCTCCATTTATATAATTCAACAAAATGGACATTCAGAAAGATTTGAAGAGACTTCAATGAGCAGTTATCCAATAGGTATCTAAAGCATTCCTAACCACTCACTAGATGGCGCCCCGACAATTTTGGTAATTAATAATCGCTTAAAATAGGTTCTTAGCAAACAGGATATAAACACTGGGTACGTTGTATTGGATAATATTGTATTTGTCAATAGTTTTCAACCATTTTAGAGGTTGTAATAATAATGGAACATAGTGCCAACTTATATAAATATTTCTTTTTACACTTCGTTCAACCTTTAACAGTTATGTTTATATTAATAAACATTTTACTTTTAGGTTTAGTATTATTTGGCTGCATGAAATCACTGCCACCATCATACAGATTAAAAAAAGATTACCAAAATTGTAGGGGCGCCATCTATTGATGCTTTTTGAAACCAATTATCAATACCTACTGGAAAACTCCTCATTATCCCATAACAAGTTTCCACATTCATCTATCTACACACAGTTTAATAATTTCCTTTGTAATCGAGACTTTTTAGCACCGAAGGGACTTTGGCTCCCTGTGTGTGTTCTATCGGCTGTACAATGGGGAGTGCTCTGAGGAACTTTTCGATCTGGTGCCCACAGCACAATTCCGCCATCACACTACTCGCCGTGGGCTGGGTACTCATTTCCACTACGTAGTCTCTCTGTTTGTATCCGCGCGAAGGTTCGAAAGAACGTTTCGCACTTGTACGATTCGGATGTGGAATGAGCTCCCAGCCGCAGTGCTTCCTTTGGACTAAGACATGGGATCGTTCAAGAGGTATTATTAGAGGTCTCTTCAGAGGCGGGCAACGAATTGTGATATCCCTGCTGTTGCTGTTTGCCAGCCGTATAATATAAAAAAAATTGCTTTGATAATTTGACTTGAAACCCATATCTTTTATCCCAGGTCTTCAAGCAGCAGCTCTGCGTGGTCGCAATCGTGCTCGTCATGCACTCACTACGACGACGCCTCCGATCATTCGTGCTCGCTCTCCTCTACGGACGGGTGAGTAAGGGGGACAGGGACGAATATACTGGACGCTGTTGCAGCCAACGGCATGATTTCACCCACTGGAATGACGTCACAGAATTCGTCCCGCCGATTTCAGTGTAAAAATTAATGAATTGGGATACTATACTATACTAGCCTACTTCTAGAAGTAGGATTACAGTTTATACAGAATTACATCATTGTTGTAAGAAGTCTGATTACCCATAGTGTATACTGCGTCTTATCTGCAGCGTCACTGTTGTTGACATCGACATTACAATTCCACTTAGTTCCAACATTGGCCACCGTATCAGATAAGTTTGTGGCACTCTAATATGAATCATAATTTGCAACGCTAATGTGGTCCTTTTAGACTACTCTGCCGAATCCTGGATCATGGTCAAGGCGGACCCCGGGTCCTCGTGCACAAGGGCACAATCGGAACATTAACGCCAAGATGATTATTAGGAAGCTTTATTAACAATAATATTTAATATACAATTACGTGGTGCCAATCGACCCTCGAGACTGTTCAACAACCAATCTCAGAGTCCTCTGTGCAAGACCCTGGTCAACCTCGACCAGTCGCCAGGTCACCAGGTCGGTGCAGGGCTGAAGTTAGACAAGCCTTAAAATACGAAACGGGCAACCATCCAGTTCCCGCACTCTGCGAGCGTTGCTTAACCTTGGTTGTCGATTTCGCAAGCACGCTGCTACCTAGCTCCTTTAGTATATTTAAATTAAATAATTGTCATACTTTTACACGTTTTACTAATTTGTTGTAGTAGAAAGTAAGTATATAGTCCCGTTTTTTGCTGAAGTAAGTCATAAACTTTATACTCAAGTCACACCGTAGTTGTAGTAGTCGGCAGCGCAGCGACCGGAAGTTTCACTGTCACGCCATTTTATACTCTATCTCCATTACGAAATGATGCTTATAATGGATAAAAATTAGGCACAGACGTATATTTATTTGGTTCAATAACACAACTAACTTAATTATCTCAAATTAAAAGTTAGTCAAAAGTATACCTTTGCTTAGTAGCCAGTCTAATATTTACTGTTTATTCCTATTTCCTGCCGTCAACAGGTCACTGGGAACTTAACTTGTTAATTTGTTGCGACCCGATTGGTCGAGGGGCGGTGCTAGGCCGGCGGACAACAATGACTCTCTTTCTTACCGCAAATGAACTATAGTAACCATGTATATACTTATGTTTAATTTAGATATACAAATGTTACTTGCTCAATGAGTTTTGTATTATGAGTATTGTGATGTCAAAATAAATAATGTCTATGTCTATGTTCCCAACCCCCCAGATCGAGTTACAACGAGACCTTAGAGACCGTGGAGGGAGGCGAGCGCGGGCGGCGCGCGGCCCGCCGCGGACACGAGACCCCTACTACGCCTAGCAAGGTACTGTCAACTGCATATCGATCTACGCAAAACCAGTATAAGATGAGCTAGCGTCTCTATTGACGCACATGACAATGGTAGCTCCTTTTATACTGGTTTTTGGACCTACTAAACCTAACTGGTTTTGGGTGGGTTCTGTATATCGACCTACCCGCAACCAGTATAAGATGAGCTAGCCTTCATATAGACGCGTATAGCAATGTTAGCTCCTTTTATACTGGTTTTTGGTGGGTTCTGTATATCGACCAACCCAAAACAGCCAACCAGTACCACGTATTTCCGCAATCTACGTGCAGAAATGGCGAGCTTTTTTTCCACGCATGTGCAAGATGTGGAATCTTTCCTTTCGAAGTCTTTCATTTGCACTATAAAATGAGGTTCTTCGAAAGGCATGTCAACAGGCACCTTATAGACCGGCGCCGCATCCGCTCCCCTTAGGTTGCAGATGTCCCAGACGATGGTGACCGCTTACCATCAGGTGGACCGTCCGTCCGAGCTAATAAAAAAATCGGATTGATTTTGAAATCGCACTACCTAACCTAAAACTAAGCTCCCCCGGTGTTGCTGATCTCCATAGGCGGTGACCACTTTCCATCAGGTGTCCCGCTTACCGCTTTGTCTGCCGTAAAACATAAAAAAACGCAATAACATTGTCCTCGTGTGCCAGGGGCGCGGCACCCGCTCATCGGCGCCCTCCAAGCCCGCGCCGGACCTGCCTCTGGAGCCGTTGCAACTGGTCTGGGCCAAGTGCAGGTGACTAGCTTACCCGTTACACCATCACAGTTCAATGCACCCTCACCTATTCCCACACGTTGAGACGAATAATCACGATACAGGACACGAAGCTCTGGCGAACCGTCAGTTGGTACGGTCCACGTGGTTTCCAGAGAAGTTGTAGAAAAACATTATACATCGTCATTATATGCACGTACTGCGCATGCTCCTGCTCTGCACTTGTGTGTTTAAAGACCTTTACGTGGAGACAATAGCCGGGCCAGTCCGGTAAGAACAATTGGCTAATCGCAATGCAATCGAGTTGGGATCTATCGCAGCAAGCCAGAGCCCTTGCTGTGATTGGTTTAAAGTCAATTGCATCAAAATGGCGGCGTACTATCGGAGATAGGCGGTACCACTCCCGCTCCAATTGGAGCAGTTGCATTTTTCTCGTGTGGCTCGGCTATTGGTTCCTGGACCTTAGGACAATTGGATCGGTTGCCTTCGATAGCGATGATTTAGCAAATCAAAATATATATTACAATCTATCCCTAATCTTAATACGACGTCCTCCACAGAGGCTACCCGTGGTACCCGGCGCTGATAATCGACCCAAAGATACCAAAAGGCTTCATCTACAACGGCGTGCCCCTCCCCGTACCGCCACAAGACGTGCTCAACCTTAAGAAGAACCATTCGCACGAACCCGTCCTGTACCTGGTACTGTTCTTTGACGTCAAACGGACTTGGCAATGGCTGCCGCCGAATAAGTTAGAGCTTTTGGGGTTAGAAAAGGCGGTGGACCAAGCCAAGTTGGTGGAATCTCGCAAGCCAACGGACAGGAAGGCGGTGAAGAAGGCGTACAATGACGCCATGCAGTTCAGGAAGCAAGTCGACGGTGACGACAAATGACACAGGTTTAGGTCGCGTCGGCCTAAGAATCGGACGTTTAGTTTCGGCAGCTTTTCCACTATGCACATAAGAGCGCCTGAGAGCACGGATTCTAGTGATTAAGTAAGGTTTATATTATGTAAAGACACAGCAATTCCAGTGTGCTGTAATGAAATTGTAATTGAAGGCTTCCGTGGTGGCTCTGTCTGACATAACGACATTATTGTAAAAATATTATCCAAGGTTACAAGAGAAATTAATTCGAAAATAATACAGTATAATAATACAGAGTACACCTAACTAAATGAAACTTTCAACTAACCGATAACAATTTGCCCCAGGTCCCGATAGGAAATGTAACCAAGAGGTTGGATGGGGCTAATATGTGAAAATACATTTCATATACTTTTTTTTTATGTTTTGAGTAGAAATGTAAATTGTAAATAAAATATTAGAGGTATCATATGGCGCAAGTAGGTCTTTCTGAGATATAACAAAAACTCAACATTGTACAAATTCTCTTGAAATGAGAATCTCAATTTTACAAATTAGTAAATTTAAAACATCACAGCTCTGAAAACAATATTGTTCCATTGTTATTAACACCATAATCAATTATTTAGGAAATTAAGGCATCTTTCATAAAAATTGTCGAAGCTATGTTTGAATGAGGCAGAATCTATGTAAATATTTTCATCATAAGTTCAGTGAAATCATGAACCTTTTTATTATTATATTGTTATTGTTTGACTGTATTCCCTATTTGTTTAAATTATTAAATAAATAAGAAAACAAACATGAAACAAATGTCTATTGATTTAGAAATTATTCCAACCTTTGATATTCAAACAAGTACTAAACAATATCTACATTTATTTATTCATAAAATATTTTATTAACTTAAATCTTTACAGCATACGGCGCTGTCCTAATTGACACCTCAAAACGCTTGTCTCACGACCATTGCCATTTAGGACAACGCCTATCTCTTTAAATATTCAATCATTTAGTAATGTTCATCCCATTTGAAGAGATTGCCTGGAGTACGGTGCCGAGTTGTTGCTTGGTTTGGAGCTCTGAAATGAAGAAATGAATGCTTAATTACAAGAGTAACACAAATTGGATGGATTTGCTTAAACGAAAGGATGCCAAAGATTGGGCAAAGTGGAGAAGTAAAAGTAGGAAAGCAGATCCTGGCAAAAACTGGGATTGACCACTCGGATGATGATCACGATGTTAGTTACAGGTTGTGGTATATGCAGAATATACACTTTCCATTTACAGATGTCTTAAAGGTGATTACAGTTAACTACCTAGGCTTGGACCTAAACAATAATTTTTTGAAACAATACAAAACAGTATTGCTGTTACTAATCACAATATTTTGACATTTATAATCATTGTAGTGGTCAAGCCCGACTTCTGCCAGGGTTAACTTGATCATCCTTAACATTGTCTTACACTAAATGTAGCATAGGCATATGGTACATAACATTATGTTGTTTGATGATAATAATGCCTTGATAGACATTATATTCTATATGGGTTACCCCCGCATGAGGAATAAGCACCCAGCATGGTGCTTTCTGTTTGGTGAGCAACCTGGCAAAATATGCCATGCCAATGCCTGATATTGGCACCTTTTTTATTTCTCTGTTACATTGACTAAACCTATTTTTTAAAGTTTAAAATGATTTTTCTAATAATACTTATTATGAGAACTATGCCTCTAAACTCAGTCTGAACTGAGTTAAAACTGAAAAAGTAAAAGTAATGATAGAAACTGTTCTTATGTTTCAAACTTTTAACTGTGCTGTAACTCAGTTCAAACCGAGTTTTGAGTTACTGTTATCATAATAAGTATTGTCTGATTCATTATTATAAACAAAAAGAAATAGGTTTGGTCAGTGTAACAGGGAAATAAAATAAACGCCACTGGTCTAAATAAATCCGGTATTGCCATTTACAATGTGATTTTAATTCACTTATGCCTATTCATAATTTATATTTTAGATGAAATTGGCTGTCTTGCCATAACTACCACACTACACAGACTGGTTGGAGATCACATTGTTGTAAATCATGACTAAAACAGCGCTACCAATTCTGATAGAGGTTTTAGGTGGACCGTGTGGCTCTTTGGGTATTTAGTGCTTTGCTTGACACGGGTGCATGAGTAGAAGGCTCTGGCAAATACCATATGGGTGAAATAACATTTAGAGAAAAAGTATGTTCAAGTTTACCCTTCGCCTGATTCTGCTTTTTCAGGAAGCAATTGTTGAGTGACATCTAAAGGAGGTGCTACCTCACGGCGCCCATCACGGGCGTAATAATAGTTATGCGCATGTCTGAAATTAAGAAAAAAGCAATTATCATATGTAGTTGAGTTGGAGAATGTAGGCAAGGGAAAATTCTTGGTTATGCTTACTTGTGACAAGGACCATTGGGAAGTTCAGGAGGTGGCTGAGTCCTGGCAGCCACGAGCGGTTCAAAACGAAGAGCATTTGTATGCTTTCGCTGAAAATAAGCAATACAATATGCCATAAACGTTGTGAGTTACATAATGGTAAGTACAAAATAAAGTTTGAATTGTAAAATATCTCACCCCTAGTAAGATGTCACGAACAGTTTGCAACACAGGTCCAATATCGCGAAAAGCCACTTTACCCTTACTCATTTTTATTTATTGTTATTGATCAGAAAAAGCAATATTTTATCAAGCAAACAATCCCCTCGTCCTCAAAAATAATAACAGCTGAGTTTGACGTTTATAACTTTTTTACTACCGCCATCCCTTACAAGAAAGGCAAAGAGATCTAGTCCATACAGCCAAATCTTCCGTAATAAATATGTTCCAGCTTCAGAGACTGCAGAAAATTATAATGTTCAAACCTCATGTATATAAAATTTTATTTTATATGGTTTAAACATTAATTTCATGGCCGCAGCCTAGGAGTATCGGTGACCGAGTGGTTAAGGTATCCGACTCGTTAGTGTGAGGTACCGGGTTAAAATCCTACTGCGGCTATTTACCAATTTATGAGATAAGTACATTAGTTGAATACAAACCGATGCTCTTATGGTGAGAGAAAACATCGTAAAGAAACCTATATACACATTACACACAAGGCGACTAAATGTGTAACCATGATCCGGTCCTGGATCCGGATCCTGGTCAGATTCCTCTGGTACCATGTTCACGGAGGACAGATGGCATTCGATCTACTGTTATTACCTGATCTTCTAAACCCTGGATCATAGTCAAAGCGAACTCCGGTTCCTCGTGCACGGGGGCACAACTGGGACATTAACGTCAAGATGATTTTGAAGGCCACAGCCATGTCTTCTACGCCTCTACAAATTTTTTTTATACCTCCAAGGTGGCAAACATGCTTACGGCCTGCCTGATATGGTAAGCAGTCATCGCAGCCATTGCACGATAGTAGGTAGTGATATTGCAGGTTCTATTGCGACTTCTTGGAGCAACCCGGGCTTTGACATCAAAGCAACAAATTATTTTTTAATATTCTGTTTATTAACTTACTTTATTACGTTTTCATTATAACTAAGTATAACATCGTAGGTAAACCAAACATCTGCGGTTCGTAGGTCGCGGCGTTCCAAAAACCTACCATCGGATCGGCAAAAAGGGGTCGCTTTAGTCGCGTGCGAAAAACTCCAGTACGAGATATTTAGGTAAGCTGAGTGAGTTGGTGAATGATCAAACAGCTGACTAAGGCAAGGGAACAACAATTACCCTCCTCAGTGCCTATTCACCTAAGTCCAGTGATTTTCGGCCAACACCGAAATGGCTAGCTGCTGGTAGCTATACCATCCTCATTCCTCCGAATAGATTGTGGTTGTTTGGACCATAACGGCCACTTGGATCAGATGAGCGGGTGCACGGAGGTTTTGGCCTCGGTTAAAATTCTGTAGGTATCTCTGCAGTTTGAGCCAAATGTTGAAAGTTCACGACGATTACGTGACAATAAAATCCCTGTCAAGTTCAAGAGGCTAGGTTATATTATATTAGGTATTAGGCTTGTGATACATGGTGGGCCCTGCGAACTACACACCAAGCATTTTATAGTGTAATGCAGTTTACACGCCATTAATTAACGGTCGTAAAGAGACAATGTGGAGGGCAGACAATATGCAAACGCCTTTGCGCTGCGCTGTGCTGCAATGAATTTAGTATGGATGCCGCAGGATGGCATGCCGCGTCCCGCTCGCTCAAGTTCGTCTAGCTCCATAAAAACTCATGTAACTAAGCGCCGCCCAGCCGCGCAAGTGTCTTGGACCATCACACAGAAAAGGGCAGCAGCATCTTAATGAACTCCAACCCGCCAGTCAAAGAGCGGTGATTGTAGTAATTTTTTTTATACCACAAAGGTGGCAAACAAGCTTATGGCTTATGCTCTCTAATTATGTGTTATGTAAATGTTATTCTTGCCTTCTTACATTCGACATAAAGTGCGTGACGAGTACCTACATCCGTGGCAACCTTGGTGTAAGAGATATCGCAGATAAGATCGAAGAGGCACGGCTGCGCTGGTATTGTCACGTATTGCGTAAGCCCCGGTGATACGTGGAAAATAAGTGCCTAAATCTGCCTATATCAGAGATATGAAAGAGGTTCCGCGGGGCTCAAGAAACGATAGATTGACATCACCGAGTCGGACGCGAGAGTTAACGGCTTACGACGTGAGGATGCCGATGCTCTGGCAATGTGGACTAAACAAAGTAGGAAAGCGGACTCTGGCAGAAGCTCGGATGATGATGATTCGACATAAAGTCGCCTTCTGTTTGCAGTAACAATCAACAAATTTGAGCAGTAGCCGTCCGCCCGACTGGGGAAGAATCACCTCCATCTTACGAGTTAAGAGTACCGCAGCCGAACTGTGGCTTTGGCATTGGAGGGGCCTAGCATTTGCTTATTTATTTACTGCCACAGCCCGGTGTCATAGATAGGCAATGCATTGGCGATAGATATCCTTCGTGTTGCTACTGTCTATAAGGCAGCGGTGACTACTTCCAATCAGATTATTCTTCCGTTATATTCCGTGTTAAATTAGATACTGTTTCGTGTATGTGGCTTTGCCAAATCAAAATCCACTAGATGTCGCTACTAGCGTGCACAGAGAAAAAAAATACTACATTCAATTGTGAGCAAGTATTGTCGTGAGCAAAGGCTTTTGTTTAGAGTGAAATTAAGGCTTTCTAAAGCCCGAGGGCAGCAAGGAACTCAAAGTACGGCTGACAAAAAAAATTGCTACAAAGTTATACTTTCTTTCGAACTAAAAACGAAGTTATAATAATATTGATAAAAAGAAATGATGAAAAATACCAATTAAATTTAAACAATCGTTTATTAATAAATGTTATATACAAGCAATACATTCAATCATCACAACGAACACATTTATAATACAAACATTACTTAAATTAATCTCACAAATTAGTATATCTTATTTATTTGTAATATCTACATTCAAAGGTAACAATAACGATTAAATTAAAAATTAAAGTTTGTAATATCTACACTCAAAAGTAACAATAACGATTAAATTAAAAATTAAGGTTTGTAATATCTACACTCAACGGTAACAATAACAACAGTAGAAACTCAAGCTACTCATCATCACATTTTTGGTTTTCGTATTAATCACACCATACAGACTAAAAATTTAACGCATCCCTTCAATATTCAATTGTCACACATTTCGTTTTCAGGTATTCGTTGATGGCATCTTGACCTGTAAAAGGAGAAAGAATGTTTAGTATCAATAACAAATACAAGAATAATTAACTGACATATAACGGAACTCCCCAAAAAAGCCTACACATACTCAAATATTTTCCAAATTACTGAACCCATTTAATGAAGCAAAACTAAGAACCATTTGATTAAAGATTTTCGAAATAAAGAAAATGGCATCGAAATCGGTGCATCCTTTCGGGAGATCCACATATATACTCGTCAAACTAATATAGAGTGCTACACTGTCATCTGACCTCTTATCTAACTCAGTTGGCATGAATTTGACATTAGATAATTCTACACTACGTCATCTACGTTGGCCACTGGCAATAGTGTCTACTAAATTAAAGTAGTCTAAGATTATTATATGTCAAATTCAAATGTCCACTGAGATAGCCTATAGCTGGCCAAAGCTGGAACTAAATATTATAATTTTATGATTTTCATTCCAATTCCAACAGCGACGCTGCCACCGGGTCAGATAAGGTTGTTGCACTATAACCCTCTTATACCGACGGTAGTTAAAAAGAAATCGGCGCCATTTTGCCGCCAGCTCACCTAAATCTTTTCCGAACCCGCTCTGCTTGAACCCTCCGAATGGCGCCGCCACATCGGTCTTATTATAGGTGTTCACGAAGACAGTTCCCGCGTCGATCTTGTCGGCGAATTGCAGGGCTCTGGACACGTCCTTGGTGAACACACCGCTGGCTAGCCCGTACTCTGTGTTGTTGGCACGACGGATGACATCGTCCATGTTTCTGGAAGGTTTAGGTGGGGTTAGGTTCGAGCCTTTAGGTTCAGATGATCCACTATATCAGAATGTCCACTGTATCAAACCGTTTACCCCATCAGAATGTCTACTGAATCGCTATATTCAGTAGCGAACCAACGAGGAAATATCTTCTCAAAAAATTTACTAGGAGTAACATTATGGAACATTTTTTTTTCTCATTTTTTAAGAAGCAATTATCCATTTGTCCTAAAAATATTGTTAAAATATTTTAGTTCACATTCACATCAACTGATTCGTAAAACTTTGGACAGAAAAAAAGTGGCGCCAAAAATGGACAAGAGAATATAGTTCCTTGATAACTAACCAGTGTCCTATCATTTGTCTGTTGCTTCCGATATGTATCGACTGTATCCTGTATTTATGCAAAAAAATGTTCATTCATTCATTCATTCTAGCTTCCCAACCCAACTTACTTGCTCGAGAACTTGCTGATGATCATAATGGGGCCGAAGCTCTCCTCCTTGGCGATATACATGTCATCGGTGACGTCGGTGAAGATAGTCGGCTCTAGGAAGTATCCGGCTCGGGCCACGCGGCGGCCGCCCGCTACTAGTTTCGCTCCGTCCTTTATACCTCGGTCTATGTACTGTGGGAGAGCATGAGATATTAGATACGAAATGTCAAAATCTGTTAGTTATTATTTAACTCTTTATTGTACACAATAAAACATAAAGGAAAAAACACAATTAAAAACGATAACAGGCACTACTTTATTCTAAAAAGAAATTTCATCAAGCAGGCCTACAGAAGCGAGATGTTGATACAGAGACACTAGACCAAAGAAATTGGACATAGAAGTATATAAGGCCCTACTAACAGCTGAAGCCATGATATTTATGTCGTTTCTTTTTTGAATGTTGCATGTAACGTGTCGGAAAGGGACGGCTATAAGTTGTCAAATACCCCTCCGTAACCACCGCTTATGTCAAATTTGATGGCCTTGGTCATCTTTATTTACTAGCTTTTTGTATGACATTGAGCCATTTGAATAGAGTTGTGACAGATTGACAATGTACATTCTCTATATCATAATTATTATTTAAATGTGTCAAACTTGAACCTACCTCGATCAACTTATCCATGTGCGCCTTATGGTTCTGCGGTCCGTGTGCCGTCCCCCTATGCAGGGGGTCTCCCACCGCCATCTTCTTGGTTTCGGCCACCACCCTTCGTACGAATTCGTCGTGTATACGCTCCTCTACGAATAAGCGGCCAGCCGCTATGCAATTCTCGCCCTTGTTGAAGAACACTGATGCTAGGCCCTGGGAAGGGAACGTTGGTTGGTTATAAGGGGTGTTTTAGATTGTGTTTGAAATTTGTTTGAATATTGTATTTGGTGTGATTTTTGAGATACAAAAAAATTACCACTAATAAAATATAAATAGTTAAAAAAGCCAAACAAATTAATCTGTAGTAAAAGAGAAAGGCAACTTGAAACAAATTGACCCTTCAATACTATTTCTATCTCATAGCAAAGAATTATATTATCAAATAAAAACGAACAAAAGTAGCGAAAGTGTAAGCGTTGCAGCCATTGAACTCCAATTTCTATTTGATCGTGTATTATTATTCTAAGGAATGAGGGCCAACACATAGAAATAATAATACCTGAATAAACTAAACATTACAAGGACTTTTAGCTTACATTTCTGACGGCTTTGTCGAGGTCGCAGTCTTCGAAGATAACGAGCGGCGACTTTCCGCCGAGCTCGAGAGATACCTTCTTCATATTTGATGCGCACGTCTTCATTATGGTTTGACCTGAAGAAATAAATACATATTCTAGAATGATTCACACAGTATCGTCTACTTATGTTCATTTGTTGCAATTGAATGAATTATATTATATTTTTATTGTTATTCCATTTAAATAGCTCTCTCAATTTGCACACAAGACTAATTGGTTAAATGTGTGTTACGAAACGATTTTAATATGTACCCAATAACTGTTCACCACATTTAATGCAAATAAAAATTACTCTATTCTATTCTTGAAAAGTGACGTGAGATTTTCTTGCAATATTATCTTAATCTTATAAGGTGGTTCCCCTTACCGATCTCCGTACTGCCGGTGAACCCGAGTTTCCTGACGAGTGGGTGCTCAGCCAAAGCGTGTCCGGCCACGGTACCGCTGCCCGGCAGGATGTTGATGACCCCCCGCGGGATGCCCGCACGGACCGACAGTTCGGCGAACTTTAGGGCTGTTAGGGGGGACACCTGGGGAAGAAATGGGTCTGTCAATAAATTGTGTCTTTTATTTGAGTAGAGTTTCCGAAATGGTTGGCGTGGTGGGGTTAGAGGTAAGTTAACTAAAACAGCACGGCTATCATAAGTGTGTCCGCGACACAGGTCACGAGAGAGCGTTTGTTTTCTTCTCTCAATATTAAGATGAAAGATATAGCAATATCTATGTCGCGCCTACTGTCGTTTATCAGAGCAACTTGAGTGTACAGGGAGGTGAAACACGTCATTCCTCACAGACTATATACCATGTGAGTAGAATATAACTTATTCCAGCTTGAGATATACTTTGAGGCATAACAAACGAGTGGCGAGCTCGTTCCGTTCACCCATCCAGACCCCGGACTTTTTGTATTTTTGTTTATAATGAAAGAAGTGGGTCGATTTTAATCATTATTGGCAGACATGACAGATATAGCTACTCACAGCAGCGGGTTTCATGACGACAGTGTTCCCGGCTGCGAGGCAGGCCGCCATTTTCCACGAGAGCATCATGAGTGGGTAGTTCCACGGCGTGATGAGGGCGCATACGCCGATAGGCTCCTTCTTTGTGAGGGACAGGTTCCTGGAATGGGGGGTTTGGTTATGAATTATGAATTGTAACAGCACATGTACGTTCAGGCGATTGAATATGTATATATTATCCAATCTGGGGCTCTATATTTGAATCGCTAGCCTCGATTCGAACGGATTTTCGATATTTTTAAAATCATATTAGCAACACCACAAGAATACGATTTAGGGGAAAAATAGGGGAAATCAGCATCATACATCAATATGTAGTATTTTTCATGGCAAATTCATAATTGACAATGGTTCGACTCGAGGCGAGTGGTTCAAAAATATATCCGCAGGTAATTTCAGTGGAGCGTCTGTCGTCTAACCTCCGCGACTCTGTCAACTAGGGAACCTTACCAAAGGCTCTATTTTTCAGAATTAAAAAAATACTGAATTTTTCATGCCGTAAATGGTGAGACATTAAAAAATAGGGCCTGTGATCAGCTTAACCTTAGATCATGGTCAATGCGGCGCGTTAGACCACAAACGTGATATTGAAGCCAACATGTTAATTACTTAAACTTAAACAAAAATGCCAAGTAAAAAGAAATCCAGCTCACCTATTAGGCCTAGCATGATTGATCGGTATCGTGCTGCCTTGTATCTTATCACACCAGCCAGCGAAGTACCGCCACGTGTCTATGGACATGCCGACGTGCGTCTTTAACGCTAGCGTGTAGACCGCGCCGGAGTCTAGCGACTCTATGGTCGCTAGCTCTTCTTTGTGCTGCTCCATTAGGTCCGCTAGCCTGGAAAGAGGGTGGATGTAAGTTTATTTATTTTATTTTATAAGTTCATTTCACAGTTTTACAGCAGTTTATTACATATAAAAATTTGGTAAGTTTGGTGATGGAAGATTTGGTTTTGATATAGCGGCAAGTATACGAGTACGTTGGCCTTTCTTAAATGTTTCAAATTGTGCCATGTATTTGTATGCGCCAATCGTACTGAAATTATTTAAATAACATGCTATTTAAATAGCATGTCATTAGGGAAACTATACTGAAGAAAAGGCAACTGCAGCCCTCGAATACTGATGTTGACGCGCACAAATGTATTGTCTTTTTTATTAATTTTGAAACACTTTATTTACACATTCATAATAGATTGCTGATGAAAATGAAGAAGAAAAAGAAAAAATTGTGTGAGTAATCAAGAACAAGTACTATTATTATTGTTTCAAGACAGGCATGCTGTATTTGCCGTCGAATAGGTGATAAAGACAAACCAAAATCCAAAACGCTTGAATACTCACTTGAACAACAGCTGTCCCCTCTCCCTTGCACTGATCTTGGACCATTCCCCTTCTTCAAACGCTTTCTTTGCCGCCTTGACTGCCCTATCCACATCAGTGATTGAAGCACTCTGCACCTTGCATATGACGGATTCATCTGCCGGGTTAATCGAAGTTAAAGTCTTCCCAGTATCAGAGTTCACGAATTCACCATCTATGAACAGCTGCGTGGGGAATTTAATCTTCATTTTGTTCGCTTCAAATTCCACCCCTTCGTATACAATTTCTTTAGCTTCGGATCCACCCCGAGATTTGGACACGGCTAAGGTATAGAACTCCTCAAAAGTGGTGTTCATGTATATATCTTCGTTCAACAACTCGAGATTTGCTATGTCTTTAACTTCTTCGACTAGGCGTACGACATCCATAGACCCAGCTCCTGACTCGAAGAAATCCGTATCATCTTCAATGTCGATCCTCAGTATGGCTTTCCATACGTTTCTGACGTTTTCCACGAAGAGTTTCTCTTCAGCTGTGAGTTCTAATGTGACTTTGCTCTCGTTCGCTTTGAAGAAGTTCTGGGCGTTTATCATCTTGCCGTTCACTTTTAGCCGTTGGATGCTTAGCTGCGGAAGATTGGGTTATGGTTAGTTGATTGTTTGGTTAGACGGTTTATAAATGGGACACTTAATGGTTGGCTCGCGAAGACAATATATATAAGTGACGAGAACGTGAAAAGCCGTTAAGTGCCTTCATATAACCTGTTGAGTCCTAAGAAATTTATAACAGTTTGTTATGTATCCAATTTCGAGCTACTCTACATTTGAGTCTTAGACCTTTCATTCTAAATACAACAACATTTAATCAAAACGAATAAAAATAAATAATATAAAAATGCGATTTATCCTTTAAAGGTGTTTACTTGATATGTCATGGACCTTCTTTTCAAGGGATTTGGATAGATATAGAAGTTACTATCGGTAAGAAGTGACTCTAAGGCTCGACCTATATAAAAATTCTGTATAATTAAGAATACAATAGTAAGCACCCTACAACACCAACCTTGACACCATCATTGGCCGTAATCAGCAACCCAGCCTCATGTATGACGGCCGCCCTCCTAAGTCCGGGTATGACGATCTGGTCACCCTGGGCCTCAAACTCGCCCTCCCAAAGAGCGGATCCGAAGAACTTAAGTTCGATATCGTCGCCCTCTACTACGCCTTCCCGGTTTTGAGGCTTGATGGAGGAGGTGGCGCCGGGGGAAGAGTCCAGGCCACGGATGAAGTTGTGGAGAGCCACGCCGCCTTTCGACCAGTCGATCTGGAAGAAAAAAAATGTTTTTTTTTTGCTACGTGTCAAAGAGGCAGACAGCCCACCTCATGGTAAGCGGTAACTGTCGGCCATAACATCTACGTTCATGCATTTAGGTTGCAGGCAACAAATATGCAGGTGCGTTGTCACTGTGAGGACTAAGATGAAATGCCATATGCCTGTAATTGCGCTGTAATATAATATAAATTCGACTAGGAAATTGTATCTGCTATGGTCGAGGTTCAGTTGCACGCCATAAAGCAACAAGGTCGATTTTCCCATGCATCGATATTCATACACTTAACAGTCTCGACCTTAACTATGACTTTACTACTGCGCAGTATCAGTCAGGTGACAGATACTATGGGCAAAAGGTGCTCGACTTATCTACATGGCGACTAATTCACACGCATATACAACTTGTATTGACATTATCTTATTTCGATTTCTGTGCAAATAATTATATTCAAGTTACCTGGTGCGTCTCAGGCTTGAACAGTGCTGGGTCGTATGTGGCGCCCTCTTCTGTTTGTACCTCCTTGGGCGCAGTCCCGTTGGCAACGAGATTCACGGACTCTGCTAGCGCCGTGATACCTGAAATGATGAGTAAGTAGCGTTAGAATGAAGAAATATTATCTACACGGGAAGTGGAACTGGGGCCTTAGGCCGCGATTGAGGATGGTAACTGGCACTTAAGCCAGCTTGTGAATTTGACAGTACCGGACTAGTATTAGTCATGCACGGAGTATTTGTAATGCATATAAAAATCTAAAAGGGACATGACATGGGATCCATCCAGAGGTATATTGGAGGTATCATTATAGGTGGTCAACGCACTTGTGACGCCCCTGGCGCTGCTGATGTCTTTAGACAGCGGTGACCACTTTCCATCAGGTGGCAGCTTGCATGTTTGCTTACCATATAACATGAAAAAAATAAAAGATATTATCAATCCCTCACCTTCTGGATACAAGTACTTGTTGTAGATAGTGTCGACGGTGTCGTCGATGGTGCATGGGAAGCTCTTCTGCATCAGTATGGGGCCGGTGTCCAGGCCATCGTCCGCCCAGAATATGGACAGGCCGCATGTTGTGTCGCCTTCGATCAGTGTCCTGGTTTAGAGAAAAGAGGTATGATGAATTCTTGCAGATCTGAACTATTGTACAAAAGGTGGAGTATACTGGGGTTTGCAACACAAAGTGTTACTATTTAAAAAAGTATGGTTAAAGGATGGAATTCGATGTAACCAAGGCAAACGCCTTGGTGTAAGACTTCGCGGGTAAGATTGAGGACGCCTGCATGCGCTGGTTTGGTCACGTGCTGCGGAAGCCACAGGGATATGTGGGAAACAGGTGCCCAAACCTGCCGGTATCAGGAAAGAGGTCTAAGACACGGCAGTTCGACGCGAAAGCCAACAGCTTATGACGTGAAGATGCCGGGCGAAGTGGAGGTCAAGTTCGAAAACAGACCGTGGTATGATGATGATGATTAGGACGGAGTTCCCTAAAGGTTGCGAAGAGGTTTATGTGGGTCGAAAACCCGCTGTCATAGCCCTTTAGCTACCAGACGGGCAGTACACTTGTTTACCACCTTAGTGTAATTAAAAAAATAGCCACAGCTACTGTCCATAGCCGCCTCAAAGCGGTCTAATCGCGTTAGTAATTACTTAATATCAGGCAGGATGTACGGTTGTTACTTTGTAATAAAACCGATCGAAAATTAGTGAAATCTAGCGCTGCGGGCAATTAGACTTCTTGATTGGTTCTTTAATTTAACGTAGTCTTGTAATTTGATAATGGATCGCGGTATGTATGGGTATATACCGAACTGTCATTTTGCATTTAGTACTTTCTTGGGGTCTGCTAATATCCCCTTTAACACTAGGTATTTCCCGATCGGGAAGTAGACGAGATCCAATCACAAGTTTACTTGAAGGCCAGAGTTTTGGCAAATTTTGGCTTGTATTGCAATTTAGCAACAATCAGATCGAAGCTAATGCAGGGTCTTGCGAGCTGACATGCCGTTGGCGACAACAGTTTGACATTTGTCATCTATCTTTCCATAAAAAAAATCTGTATTTTCTACCAGGAAACCAGTATCAGATAGCAGTATCCCACTAAACGTACCAGTTCACAGACGAAGCGCCCCTATGCCTAGGCAGTATGCTGGGGTGGTAGCAGATGCTCTGGTACTTCGGATAGTTGATCACCTCCATGGGGATAAACTGGGTGCAGAACGGCAGAACATTAAGCTCTGCTTTCACCTGGGGATAGATATTATATTATTAAGTATTGCATCTAATATTTATGCAGAGGGCTTCATATATATTTTTGTAATAACTTTATTCCTTTTGTCAAAAATAAACCTTAGCCTATGCTGTGTTACAAGTTATAGTAGCATATCACGTGAAGTTCATATTATTATGGCGTGTGCCAATTGACATATTATATATGTATAGGTACCATAAGGAAAATAGCATTTAATAGTCCACAATCTAACAGATGCTGTAATTCTGGATAATTATTTAGGTACTTGACAATAATAATAGATAATAAGTAGAAACATGGCTTGTCCTCTGTTAAAGTTAATCTATCTATTTGTAATTTATTTTGTGCCATTGTGTGGCACCGATTGTAAAACTAGTTTTTAATTGTTCACAACTTCTGATTATTTATTATTATTTTATCTATTCTGAATAAACACCTACATTGTAATGACAACATGCAGTTCACTAACTTCACTCGTAGATGTGCTAACTGCGTTGATGTATTAATTTATAAAACTTAGGTACATTTTTATAATTTTAGAATTATGATAGTTACGGTTGTAAATATGACTAGAACAGTAAATTGTTCAAGTAATATCTGTATATCAGAATTAAAAAAAAATCGATATTATTGACATTGTAACTGGCTATTGGCCCCTACATAGTATTCAATTGCCGTGAAAACTGTTTAAATAATAAAACACAATACGTGTTTTAAAATAAGTTGATAATCAATACCTACATATACTCAGTTCCTACGCATTACATCGAATGGTATCGAGATGTTGACGCAAACTCGATCAGGAGGTCGCTTTATGGTAAGCAACGATAAACAATGGGTTATCATGCCAGAGCATGGAGTCATAACATGGTGATTATAAATATTGATAGGACTTCACACCATCAGAGTTCACGATCATGCCATTGGTTCTGATAAGACGGTGAACACGCGAAATAAATTACTTATCAAGTATTTATGAGTAAATTTCCAGGGTTCCTTGGGTTGATGTTGCCAAAGTCTTATTACTGAGACTCTGCTCTCTTTCTGACTCCTACAATACCAGCCAGTCTTCACTTCTCTAGTCACACATACGTCGTTATAAATAATTTTTAATTTTTGCTTTGAATGCAGTAATGAATGTTGCATAAAAAGGTACTAACATGCTGCAGATACTAGTAACGTTATTTATCTGTCACGCTAGCACTTATTTCGAGTGAAGTTAATGAGGCCGTATTATTAGCAAAAAAATGAGCTATTAATTCAGAAAAAGGAATTGGTACATAGCAGCACTAGGGATCGAATCCGGTACCTCTCGCTTACGACTCCAATCCGCTATCTATTACGCCACCAGCGTGGGTGGGTCTTATTTCGAATCTTTAAAGTCGCCCTGTACAATACCCGCGAATATAAACAGTCAGCCATCTGATAGTGCAAAATATTCTGCGCAGCACATTATCAAAACACTTGTGTAACAGATAAACCGAAAGATACGTGAGGGGTCATGAGTGCAGGAACTGTCCTCAAATTGCTAAGATAGCCTACAGGAACACTTTGACGAGCCACTGTTATCATATCATGTCGTAAAATATTATATCAATATTACAAAATCGTCATATGCATATTTAAACAGTTTTGAAATAGTGTATAGCATGCGATACAGTGATAAATTATCTACAGTCGTATTATTATGAAAAAAAGGTTTGATTGTTTAATATACTACGCTGTATGCGTCGCCGAATACTGGGTGAAGAAAGTGTAAGTTAGAGTTTAGTCCATCGACTTGAAAAGAAGAAGACTACCACAGAAATTTCTAAGAAACATCCTCTATATGTAGGTAGTAGTCAATCAAGTCATAGCAAATTGCTGCTGATTACAAATTAACAGACTATACAGATCAAGTTTTGAACAAAACATATACTAATAAATTATGTAGAGAGCATTCAATCACTATGACAATCATGAGCTAAACATTTCTTGCCCACCTGATGGAAAGTGGCATTGTAACTGACGCCCATAGCATCATGCACCACTGCACTTAGATTTCATAGCTATAATAAAAGTGCAGAACTGCAGATGCATTGTCACTGTGAGAACTAGCTGGAATGCCTCATGCTTGTGGTTGCGCTGGCTACCTCTCAAACCGGAACTCAACAATGCAAGCATTATTGCTTGGTGACAGAACTTCCGGTTTAACATACTCCTAATTCAAGTGAAATTCTTTTCTCTGATATCAGCATCTTAATAAACTGAATAATTGTTTAATTAATGTCAGAAAAAATTATGTAGCCAACTTACAGACATGTATTCGTCCAGAACTTCTGGAATAACTTTTCCTTTCACACGCCATGACTTGTATTTGAATACTGGGATGTTGTTTTCCGCAGCAATTGTAGCTGAAAAATAATTTAATTCACATGCTTAGTATTAAAAATTATTGCAAAATATTTAAAAAATTACGACTTAAGTACATAAGGTAGATTTTCATAGGATGTCTTCCTTTTTAAAGGTTTTCATAAGGTACCTTTTGTTCTAACTTTTTAATGAGGTTTAAACACTAATTAATTGGCACATACTAATGTATGTAACTATTTCTCATATATATATTTGGTATTCAACTATTAAACTTTTTATCTTGAGAAGAGACATATTTTATTACGGTGATTTTAGCCTTATTAGAATCTTATTGGGAACTTAAACACAGTTCTTAACAACAACAAAAGTTTTTTTACATATATCTCATGCTAATGAAGTGTTTGTCTTTTTCAAATAGTTCTTATATAGCATTTGTAACTTGCTAATAGGTAATGTCAGCACACGTCAATTCTGGTGTCACACTCTGCCAAACAATTTTTCAAAATTGCAGGCAGCCCTATTTCATTCTGTATTAACAGGTTGGACGGCTTCACAAAACTTTTTGTGTTGTTATAAATTTGACACCACTCAACACTCAATTGAAGACTAGCCACAAAAGATCCACTGCTGGCCATGGACCTTTGTGATAAAACTGTCACTGCAATTTTATAATTTATAAATAAAAATAAATACTGTCATGGGGCCCTAAACAGTTCAACCAATCTCAGGTCCCCAGTAGAAGACTTTGATCAACCTCGTTTCGCCAATGGTATAAAATGACTTACCAAGTGGATCTTCCCGGTTTCCCTTGTCCGGTACTGTGAATACACCAACAACTTCATGTCCATCCTTTTGTAAAAGTTTAAACACCTCTGCTGCGAATGTGCTCTGTCCAATAATTGCTACACGGAGTTTTTTCGGACCCTGAAATTTTTAGAAACAGTATTATGGTACCTATTTTATTAAAAGTATAAAATACAACACCTTATTACCAACTTGGTTCTCAAAAAAGAAAATAAATAAATAGAATTGGTAGTTCACGAAAAAGGTTAATTTTGTGCAATTAAAATGGCATTATGATATAGATAGGGTAATAAAAATAGCTATTTACCTCGTCAGTTAGTGAAATAGGCGGCATTTTGCTGGAAAATTGTGTGCTAATGTGCTTGATTTGGGAGACAACTTATATCCAGCTCGCGAGCGGAGCGCGCCCGTTCTAACTCAAACACAAACGAACGATTCTATTTATCCGCTCGGCTCTGCTCCCTCAAGCCAGCCTTGATCTCTGTATCAAGAAAGTTCACGAGATAAACGCAGCAAAAGCACCATTGTTTTCCCTGTACACGAAATGCCGCCAAAACTGCGCGTACGATGACATTGACAGTTGTTATCAAAGGAAGGATACGTCAGCCAATCATGTTTCAGTTATCTTAACGAAAACCGTCGTGATTGGCTGGTTTAAAAATTGCGCGTATAATTGACCAGCTAGAGCATGCCTTGAGTTTTGGCAAATTCCATTGTGTTTTGTTTTTGCTTTGTGGTTTGGGCTTTGGGCATTTGAGATAATTTCCAATATTTTGATATATGTATACATGGAGAGACAATTCATTTATTTTGTTTTATTTAAAACTATTTTTAACGACAGGACTCTCCTCTACTGGCTCCACAATCCACGTGCCCTCTGTCCCATTCTCCAGGATATGATTAAGTTTGTAGGTACTTCAGTCCAGTAGTAGATGTATTGGTAGACACACCCCTTATTTATCTTATATCTTTCCGTTCCGTTGTCCCACATTTACCTACAAAAGTAGGAATGCGTTGTATTTTAGGTATGTATTTTAATTCAGATTTACGAGAACGAGAAATGTGACTTGCTTATTAATAGCTTATTGTAAGTTAAGTAATAAATCTAAAGTTCACAGCTGTTAACAGGTAAGTTAATCTCTATGCCTCACTACGGTGTTACGGTAATGGCTGGACCGTACCCAGGCAAACAGTGAAGGTTGATATAATTCGACAAGGTTCCATTTCATTCTGTCTCATCATATCAGCCAAAAGACGCCCACTGCTGGGCATAGGCCTCCCCCAGAGATCTCCACAAAGACCGGTCCTGTGCTTTCCGCATCCAGCTGGTACCTGCGATCCTTACCAGGTCGTCGGTCCACCTTGTAGGAGGCCTACCCACGCTGCGTCTACCGGTACGTGGTCGCCACTCGAGAACTTTACTGCCCCATCGGCCATCTGTTCTTCGAGCTATGTGCCCTGCCCACTGCCACTTCAGTCTGGCAATCCTTAGAGCTATGTCGGTGACCTTGGTTCGCTTGCGGATCTCCTCATTTCTGACTCGATCGCGCAAAGAAACTCCGAGCATAGCTCTTTCCATTGCCCTTTGGGCAACAGTGAGCTTTCTTATAAGGCCCATAGTGAGTGGCCACGTTTCAGATCCGTAAGTCATCACTGGCAACACACATTGGTCAAAGACCTTCGTCTTGAGACACTGCGGTAATTGGGACGAAAATATGTGGCGTAGCTTCCCGAACGCTGCCCAACCGAGTTGGATTCGTCGATTGACCTCTTTCTCGAAATTGGACCTACCTAGCCGGACTATTTGTCCTAGGTATGTATAGTCGTCAACAACTTCAAGTGGAGTGCCTCCAACTGTCACTGGAGTAGGCACAACATGGACATTCGACATAATTTTCGTCTTGTCCATGTTCATTTTAAGACCTACTTGTTGAGAGGCACTACAGAGGTCATCGAGCATTTTGCCCAAGTCTTCCAGGGTTTCAGCCATGACTACGATATCGTCAGCAAATCTGAGGTGCGTGAGGTACTCGCCGTTAATATTGATGCCAAGTCCGTCCCAGTCCAGAAGCCTAAAGATATCCTCCAGTGCAGCGGTGAACAACTTCGGTGATATGACATCACCTTGTCTAACACCTCGCTGCAGCTGAATAGGTTCTGTGGTCTTGTCCTGGAGACGAACTGACATAGTGGCGTTTTCGTACAAACACTTCAGTGCTTCGATATATCGATAGTCAATTTGGCACCGCTGTAGAGACTGGAGCACCGCCCAAGTTTCGATCGAATCGAAGGCTTTCTCATAGTCCACAAACGCCAAGCATAATGGCCGGTTATACTCTTCGGTCTTCTGTACAACCTGCCGCAGCGTATGTATGTGGTCTATGGTACTAAAACCTTTTCGGAATCCGGCTTGTTCGGGAGGCTGGAAGTCATCAAACCTGCGTGCGAGACGATTCGTAATGACTCTCGAAAACAGCTTATAGACATGGGTCAGCAGCGATATTGGTCTGAAGTTCTTCAAGAGAGCCTTATCACCTTTCTTGAAGAACAATATGACTATGCTTCTGTGCCATGCTTCCGGCGTTTTGCCCTCGAGGATGACGGAATTGAACAGCTTCTGAAGGGTCTTAAGCACAGGTTTGCCACCAGCTTTCAGAAGCTCAGCCGTAATTCCATCATCACCCGGCGCCTTGTTGTTCTTAAGCTGTTTGAGAGCCATACTAATCTCGTACAGGCTGATGTCCGGGATATCTTCGGTGTAGTGTCGGGTCAACTTGGCTCTGGGGTCTTTTGCCATACTGGTAACAGGTGCCCGTGTTGTCGTGTATAACTGTCCATAGAACCTCTCGACTTCCCTCAAAACCTCGGACTTGGTCGAAACAACTCTGCCGTCATCCGTTTTCAGTCTCGTCAACTGGCTCTGTCCAATCGACAGATCTCTCGCAAAGACTTTAGAGCCTTTGTTCCGCTCGATCGCCGCCTCAATATTGGTAGTATTGAAGCGGCGTATGTCGCGAGTCAGAGACTTGGAGATCTGTCGATTAAGTCGCCTAAATTGAGAGACATCATCAGGGGATTGCAGAGTCATTCCGCGTCTTTCTTCGATGAGTTTGAGGGTATCGTCAGAGATTTTGTTTGTTCTGTTTGTACGGCAGGCCTTATAAAACTTTGACCCAACCGTATAGACAGTTTCCACGAACCTGTTATTATAGTCGTCCACGTCGACGCACTCTCCTAGGCACTCGAAGCGATTTTGTAATTCGAGTTGAAAGCTCTCGGGGTTTTGGATTTGGATGGGTATAGGCCGGAGCGTGGACCTCATCAATCTCGATCTTTCCAGCTGGGGATTAATATTCAATGTGCCTCTTACCAAGCGGTGATCACTGCCAATTTTAACGCTATTGATCACCGAGACATCATTGAATATATGCCGTTTCGTAGATAGGATGAAGTCAATCTCATTTTTTGTGACACCATCGGGACTAACCCACGTCCATCTGCGATGATCCGGCTTCCTGAAAAATGAGTTCATCATAAAGAGTCCCTCCTTCTCCATAAAGCCGGCCAGCATCTGGCCACGGGCGTTCCGACTTCCAATTCCAAATTGCCCCACTCTCAACTCGTCTCCGCCTCGTTTGCCCAGTTTCGCGTTGAAATCCCCCATGACAACGGTATAGTGTGTCTTGGAGGTATGCATGGCTGTAGAAATATCCTCATACATAGCCTCCACTTCATCGTCGGAGTGAGTCGAAGTCGGTGCGTAGACCTGTATGACCTTCAACGAATACCGCTTGGTAATTCTGAGTATAAGGTACGCTACCCTAGACGACACACTCTCGATTTTGACTATGTTGTTCACGAGGGATTTGTGGACGAGGAACCCGACACCACCTAGGGACAGTTGGTCGCCCTCCCGGAAGTAAAGCAGATTTCCGGACTTTAGGATTATCGAGTCCTCCCCCTTTCTTCGGACTTCAGATAACCCTATAATATCCCAATTTAATCTGCTTACCACTTCCTCCAGTTCCACGAGCTTTTCGTCGGTCCGCAGTGTCTGGACATTGTATGTAGCCAGGGCCAGTGGTCGTGCTTTGTGGTAGCCTGGTCGCATCCGGTGATTCTTCGCACCCCCTGCCCCGCCGTTACCGTGACCGCTACCATAGTCCGGAATAGCGGGGCCGCCGGGTACTGGGGGCCGTGGCCGGTGTGTGCTTGTCATCAGGGGGGGGTTGCCATAATCGCCACGCTTGGCAGGCGGGTTGGCGATCGCAGTGAAGTAGATGTAAATGTACCCGAAAGATGCTGCTGCCCATCTTCCGGGTTATTCCCTTAGTCGCCTCTTACGACACCCACGGGAAGAGATGGGGTGGTGCTATTCTTTTAAGTGGCGGCACCACACACCACATTCTGTCTCGCCAGAGATATTTACGTCGACAGCTCACAGCAAGGCTAGATCATATATGGGCTAGGTATTGCTAAAAACAATCGTCAACGATGTCATGCTATGCCCAGAAACTAATGTTTATGTTTCAATTAGCATGCGCATATGTGTGGCGACTGGATGATTTTATGTGAGTAAAATTCCATATCAACCATGTCCGTTAACTATATTTTTACTGTTGCGTAAGTAATCGTTTGAGTACGATAAACAATAACTGGATTGCATTGGTTCACGTTCGCGGTTTTCATGGCTAGGTCTTATTTTTACTTACATACTTAGGTATCTATAATGTTATAAACAAATGTATCTTCAGAAGACAGGAGCTATAACGTTGTAGGTAAGTAAGTTCATAATTTTACAGAGGACAGCCGTGACACTTTGACACGCAGGGTGCTCGAGGGGCTGACGCAAAACGTAAAAAATTGCGTAGATTTAAAGCTACTAATTACTACGTTCACTTCATTTAATCAGATTGTATCTATGAGATCCCACAGCCCACCCTCGCTATCGGGTTAGATTTTCGGTCTTCGAGTTAGGTCTGAATAATTTCCCAAAAAAAGCGTAGCTCGGGCTACGCCGCGTAGCCCACCTATGGTACAAAAAATAGAAACAATACCTGTAGACAGTGTATGAAATGGTTACGAAATATTTTGATTAAAAATTGGTACCTATAGCTAAGTTACACCGTCATTTTACCTGTTAGATAGCGACGGGAATTACAGAATATTATGTAGGCATAATATCACAAGTGTTTGGGATGATTTATCGAATGTTTGCGTTAAAGTTTGTTCACGATATCTATAATGACTCCGAACTGGTAAATTGCGGTTCTCAGTTGATAATATTGGGGTCAAGAAAACAAGTCCAGTTACAGGCAGATATTGTCATTCCACTTAATTACTGATAACGGATGAAATATCTTCGTAAAACTAAGTGCTGTTATATTATTGAATAGAGTTTCCGTTCTAAAGAGACGGTATAATTAAGTTTAGTATGAAGACAGTCTGGACATAAAGAAGTCGCAAAGTGGGATAAAGTAACTGTGTATTAGCGTAGATACTGTGTATGCACATAGAGCACTGTGTATGGTGGTACACGGATATTTAGTTATATTTTCTTTGAATACTTAGTGAGTGAGATTCGCTACTTTGAAATGTATGGTGGCCGATCGACAATGGAGACATTTTCCTTCGGATCGCATTCAGGTATTAAAAATTACCTACCAAAGTATTGAAAATTGAAAGCATTTAGTAGGTGCACAGCTGTTTTTTGTTTATTTAAACTAGTTCTATATGCTCTGATGTAATCAATTGTACCGAAACCCGAAGATCGAGCGTGCGATGTGATGACACAGTCATCCTCATTGCACCATAAAATAACAGTCTATAATAGGTACCTACCCAGGTAGGTACCCTAGGCGCCTACTTTCTTCGATCATCGATTTCAGGTTAACCTGATATACCTAATTAAATGGCGTGGACTGTATTATATTCAGTATAATTAGTTGAATTAAAAATTAATGGTGACGAGGCAAAATTATACAGTTGATCCACATTTTCGATGTAAAAGTAAAATCATTATCCACAGCAGTCGATCTTTAAGGCGATTAGAATATGAATGAATTATATAATAATATGTTTAAATTGATGGTATGTTAAAAATTAAGCTTTTTATTAATTAAATCGATTATTTTTTCGAAGTTTAAATGTTAGTTAAAATTTTTACGTTATGATCATGTAGTTTATGTTTTCGATATCAGAAAATGGCTCTTAAAGTCTTGAGAAGTCCTGAGTAAGATTGCAGATTTTATCTACGCGTTACCGAATGTGCCCGAGTTTTCTTAAGTTTTTCATTTAATTACAGACCAGTCATTTAGGAAGACTGTCGTGTATATAATATATAGTCTACATAGTAAAAACAAATATCTTGACATTAGTGGATGGAATAACAATAGTAGGTAAATGTGAATACTAGCTCATCATAATACTAATAACAAATTTACAAAAGACTAAACTACCTAAATAAAATTACGATCACTTACACACATTTGTCCCAGGACCACGATAGTAGGGCAGGTGTCCAGAAGGCTAGCCGCATTGTCCCGCTGTTTGGTGAGCCTAATTCGCTGCCCAAAAGGCTAGCCTTCTGGTCTTTAGTAATATCAAGCAGGTGCTTAGCTAGCTCCCGAACTAGGGAGTGTGTGCCTGGTCCCCAAGGTCCAAGGGTTTCCAAGCCAAACGGCAGAAATATTTATCCCTTACCAAGACTCGCGTATTTGCACCGCTTGACGTTTTCGGCTGAGGCAGTATCGGCCCCAGACCTCGCATAAAATATTAACAAATTACCTACTAGCTTTTGCCTACATCCGCGTATTTTTTCACTTCTTACGCACAAAGTTCGGTCCTGTGGGATCCATATTGAATTTTGGTATACATTTTAGCCATACAAATTTCATTAAAACCCGTTCAGTAGTTTTTGCGTGAAGGAACATCTATATATCCTTACAAAGCGGAGGAGGGTGACAGCTGTTCTCTTACTCAACATAATATTTAATGCACGCAAGATGTGCCGATGAGCGATTGCTCCTATTTCATTGCAGGCGTCGTAATCAAAATACTAAACTTCAGTAGGCTCTAGAACTAAAGCCTACTTAAAGAATATGGACTACCTATGTATCTTACCGTATCTTACCTATTTATCTTGGCCGTGTGGTGTCCGGCAGAGTAGAATAGCACCAACCCCTTACACTCATGGGTGTCGTACAAGGCGACTAATGTTTTCGAGGCAAAAGATCAAGAGTCTCCGTAGTCTGGAAAATGGGCAGCAGCATTTTCCATTGTAATATTTAAACACTGCGATCTCCAACCCGCCTGCCAAGCGTGGAGATTATGGCAATAACCTCCCCTTTCGTAGGAGAGGCCCTAAGTCCTACAGTGGACTGTTACGGGCTGTGATGATGATGATGATGTATCTTACACTACCTTTATGCCATATGATTTATAAATTTTTATCTTCTTCAATCATAAACTGGAGAAAATCACAGGAATTCTTACCTTTATTATCTTCCTATTCTTTATAATGGTCTAACTAATAGATTAGATTGGAACAGCATTTCCCCTATAAACTAATTTCTCTGATTTCTTCTTTTCCATATCGACACTGAACGTAGGTATTATTTTTTCGTAGGTAGGAACTTAGATAAGGTAGTAGCCTGGAGAATTCCATGAGATTGACTTATCATAACACAACTAAGAATTTATTGGATACTTATTTAGCTTTGGTTAGAAAATAAATAAATATTCGTGGACAAATTTACACAGCGCCATCTAGCCCCAAACTAAGCAAAGCTTGTACTATGGGTGCTAGATAACTGATATACTACTTAAATACTTTTATTATACATAGAACACCCAGACCCGTTACAGAAATTAAAATTCATCATTTCAATTTCTGTCCGGCCGGGAATCGAACCCGGGACCACTTGCGTGGCAGATCGGCATGTTGATCATTAAACCAATCAGGTCGTCAAAAAAATGTTAGAATACATTTTATAATGAAAATAATTTTGGTAAGGACCTGATTTATTTTATGAATAATTATTGTTAGGCATAAATTATGTGTTAGGTTAAAGACACAGTGCAAGCATGTGTGGCTTGTGATACGTACGTCATTCATTCAAGTATAAACAAAGTAAGTATTTAGGTGAAATGATCTGGTTCAATCCAGTTCCGAAATACTCGGTTGAGATAAAATCGAACATGGCAGTCACCTTTCTTATCGACTCACTCACTCGGGGTGTGAACCGAATATTGCTTGTGGACGGTTACTGGAGTCAAAGTTAATAATAACACTGTCAAATTATATGGTAATGGTGACGTGACTACATATACCTACTTGCCCAGAGCTTAGTTCAACTTTTATAATGCGTACGGCTAAGGAATGGAACGCGTTGCCTGCGAGTGTCTTCCCTAATCATTATACTCTAGCCGGCTTCAAGGCTAGAGTGAATAGGCTCTTCTTAGACAGACATGCTCCATCGTCGGCCGCATCGTCACTTACCATCATGTGAGATGGGGGTGAAAGGTCTTTATAATCTAAAAAAAAGTGTGTACCAAGGTAGTTACTAACAGGACTAACAAATTTACTGTGGAAACATACGAGTATCTCATGAAGAGCTAAAAGCTTCTAATTCTACAAACACATTTTAGTCTAAAAGTATGAGATAGCCGTTTAATCATAGCCAGCCCGCTGCCTACAAATGACTCTATTTTTCCATGTTGGTTTATTGTTCTTTATACATATCTTAGTATAAAACAAAGTCGCTTCCCGCCGTCACCCTCCATATCTGTGAACGCTTGCTTAGATCTTTTAAAGTGAAAAGCCGGCGTCGCTTTAGCTTGTCTGAAGTAGATTACCTACAATATTTGTAGCTTCACAGGAAATGATAGATGAAACGAGGCCTATATATGTATATTGTTTATGTAATGCTTACATTATATACCCAACTATCACTGACGGTGTGACCATTCACGACAATTCCTGGTTTAAAGATCTAGCCGAAAAACGCGCGAAACGACACCAACCCCTTACCATCCAGGGCGAATTATCTTGTCTGTTCACTGTGTGACCGAATCTGTTTTTCCCGTGTTGGCCTCTACAACCATCAGAGAAAGTGCCATACGATTAACAGTGACGCTGTTTAAATCATCTATAATAGATGTCTCAGGGCTATGATGATGTAAACAAACAAAACAAATTCGAAGAGTAGCTAAACAAGTTGACTTAAAAGCTGACCTATCAATGGTACCTACGTGATGCCTGTTTTAGATACCTACAGTATATTAAGGTATAATTACATCATCTGTTATCCATATACTACGATATTTATAAAACACTTCCACAATTAGGTGGGCCCGGTGGTGATAGAATGAATGTTGTTTTGATATCTGATTGCATCTCCACTTTCGCCAGTTGCGTCGACACTCTATTTGACAGGGCCATTGTTTGGTGCAGTGCAGCGTGGTCGGGTGTAAATTCTCTGTAATGGCATATCGAAGGCTTCCTTAGTAAAGTGCGGTCCACCCAACTTCGAATTTATGTGTAATTCACAGTGATGGCGAAACTATGGCTTCTCGTTTTTGTTATCGTAACTTTACTAGAGGTATCCTCAATGTACAATATGACTGTGAATATTCTACCAATGTTGTGTCGTTTTATCGGTTTCTCCACGTGTAACTTTAATCTCAATTTGCAAATAGACTAACTCATTCTCGAATAGAGTAAAGTAACTTTCTGTCTGTGTCTAATAAAATAAATAACTAAGTTCGAAAACAGAGTTAGACATTTTTCAAATGTAAGTATTGATGCAATGGGTTAGTAATTGCGCGATTCTGAAAGCGGTAGTGAACTTGTACTTCTAAATAATTTCAAAGTTTTAATTTTATTTACAATATTTACTTATTTGAGGCTTATTTTCGGAACCAAAATATTCGGTCTGGGTGGGTATCGGGGATGATACCACTCTGTCGTTGTGCATCTTCGAGTCTACCTTTGTTGATTAAAAATAGAGTTTGTAGGGTCAAAGTTTAATTATACAGTAGGCAGGCCGTAATCATTGTAATAATAACTGTAATAATAAAAACATAACTATCTGTGTAGCATATTTTTAGCCAAAATCTGATTACTAAGTGTACCTATTTAATTCGTTAAGTTCTTATAGATTCAATTAGTGAATAACATTGTAGACCTATTAGGTAGATCAAAGATATTGTAGACTTCCATGAAATTGTAACTTCCACGATATATACGTGAAATATGTTTTGGGTAACATCTTCGATTTTTAATAGGACTACATTTATGGCTCTGGATTTTTATATAACAACCAAACACAAAAAAAAAAACTAAACAATGATGAAAACCCTAATCTAAAAATCAATAACTACAAACACTCTCAAATCGTTGCTACTAAATGGGATGGTGCCCCACATAAGGTTGGTTGCATTCCCGCGCTGGCTGGCTTCGCTAAGCTATAAGCCGAGGAATGAATTTAATAACATAATTTACTATTTTTTGAATTTAGAGTTAGTATTTTGTAACTTGTATCATAGAATTATAGAAGGCGTGTGAAGAGTGAGGGGATAGAGCGAAATCAAATACTTAATTATGTAATGACTTTTGACTTCGCTTACTTTCATTCGTTCACCCTATGTTCTGTCAATAAATTTTCAAATAAAAAAAATCGTAATCGTAATCGTGGTATAGTATATAACCTACCCATCAAAACCATTTCAAAGAGCCCAAACACGACGGGGTATCTTATTGCGTTCATTAGCTCCTATGCCAACATTTCGACTCCATCAGAACAGCTCGACGGTACCATATTAATACATTGTCATCCAAGATACATAAGCCCAATAGCATTTTTTTTTGTAAAGTAATGAAAATCTTCAAAATAAAAGGTAATCCGAGATAACTCTTTGTTATAATTTAAAGTTAGATGAGGCCAAATTATAAGCGCAATATTAACAATTTGTTTGTTCGTTTGGCAAAAATACAATCTCCATACTCAGGACGACCTGAGTGGTTCAATGGTCAACAACCGGTCTGCCACGCAAGAGGTCCCGGGTTCGATTCCCGGCCGGGCAGAAATTGAAATGATGAATTTTAATTTCTGTTACGGGTCTGGGTGTTCTATGTATAATAAGTACGTATTTAAAAGTATTTAAGTAGTATATCAGTTATCTAGCACCCATAGTACAAGCTTTGCTTAGTTTGGGGCTAGATGGCGCTGTGTGAATTAGTCCACGAATATTTATTATATTTTTATTACAATATACGAGAAACATATTCAACCGAAGGGGTGGGAAGAATTCCCTGACTTTTTCTAACGTACTCGAAAGAGGGCGCTGGGTGTAGAATACAACGCGCTAACGGCTGGATCCTGGTAGGATTATAGGTACTTTATTGAATAAATAAATAAATATGATAATAATGTAAAACATAAAATTTTTGTGGTACATACACATATTGTACTTGTGTGTTGTATGTACTCTCTCTCGGTTTGTGTTGCATTGTGTTGTGTATTTGGAAAACTGTAGAATAGCAATTAACTCATTCAGTGGGATTAGGCACTTAATAGTTTCATAGGAGATATTTTAGAGCCAAGACGGAAGGCACAAGACTTGCCTTTCTGGAGATCCCTGGGAGAGGCCTATCGCCAGCAGTGGGCGTCTTCCGGTTGATATGATTAGCAGCGTTGCCAGATCGTACCTTTTGGTACGATTTACGTACTATTTGGCCGACTGTCGTACCTTCGGCGTACTTTGCTCCACATCGTACTATTTAGTACGTTTTTACAAAATGCTAAATTTAGCTGAGGGGGGTGGTCACTTCGCCTTTCCTGTCCGCGAAATACCGTAAAATAATGGAAGGAAGGGTTGATTTTGGCCACCGGCACATATTGACTAAAAATCGTCTCCCCCTCCCCCCCAAGGCCAGTAAAATATAGGTAAAATATAGAAGATAAGGTGAATCGTAACTTTTTAGTCATTTTCGTACAATTTTAAGAGCCCGGACGTACTTTTTTGGAAACTACTGCTGGTAACACTGATGATTAGTCAAAATAAACTAAACAGCCTTCTTATGGTCGAGTTTGACCCTGCCACTAGGGGAGCCTTACCAGATTGAATCATGGTTACACATTCAGTCGCCTGAATGTGCAGGTTTTATCACGATGTTTTCCCTAACCGTAAGACCATCGGTTAGTTTTTAACTGATGTACATAACTAAAAAAAGAGTCATTGGTACATGGCCGCAGCGGGATTCGAACCCTGGTACCTCTCGCTTACGAGTCGGATACCCCAACCGCCCGGCCACTATCACTCCCCATTACGGTGAATATTAAAATTAATCGTTTATCTATTGACCTTTCTTGGGACTTAATATTAAACTACTTTGAGGGGTTAATGTTTTAATATTAATGAAATAATGGGACTCGACGTCAAATTTAATAAATGCTTTTATTAATATTGTGTTCACGGAAAGCTTGTCGGATTAACAGGTTATTCAGTCTTTGAAACCGGTCTTCATTGGAGGTACTGCCGTCTCGGAAGTTCTGTGTTGAGTTATAGGTATTGCAAAGTTTTCAATCCAAAGTTTTCTCAGGTGGTACGACTCTATTAAGCCTGAGGAGTCCGCCTGGGCTCATCTACCACACCACTAGGTACTCATTGATATGAGTGGTGATCTGCCTTATCCATTTCTGCCGCCAAGCAACAATGCTTGCATTGTTGTGTTCCGGTTTGAAGGATAAGGTAGCTAACGCAATAATATGAATGAGGCATTTCATCTTAGTCCTCACAGTGACAACACCTGCGGTTCTGCATTTTTGTTTCCGGCAACCTAAATGCATGAATCGTAGATGTCATGGGCGACAGTTACCGCTTACCATCAGTGGGCTGTCTGCTCGTTAGAATAAAAAAAGGACCACATGCGGGTTAGGTTAGAAAAAGTAAAAAATTATTAATTTTTATTCTCAACATGACCTTCTTCCTAACCTCTCCCTCAGTTCGGACAGTATGGGAAATGGGATGTGTCATCAGTTGGCGCTGTTTCCACCGTGTCATGTATATCCAGTAGTTATAGAGATGATGACTAAAGTCTACCGCTAATGCACCCTATGGACATGGGCAACGCGTTGCTGACGCCACTGGTGTTGTTGAAGTCCATAGGCGGCCGTCTATGGGGGTTGTGACCACTTTCCATCAGGTTTTTTCCCATTCGCAGATAATATTCTCGGGATCAACAGATTCCTTGGACTTCCCGCTGTCAAAGTCCCTGGGCTACCTTCTTGGGACGCAGTTCAGCTCGGACCTGGCTGACCTGCGACTCACGCGGAGGTACCGGGGGCTCTACAACGAAATGCTGAAGCTCAGTCAGGAGTCAGTGGAGAAGCTTGATGAGGAGCAACAGAAAAATGAGAAGATGAAACTGAAGAAGCGGGGTGAGATTTTGCTCATATTGTATTGAATACCTACGATAATTGGCGTCAGACTGTTACAAAGCATGGTGTACATGTGATGGGTAGGTTTTTTGTATAAGTAATTTACGGCAATCTGTCACAATGGACAGTCATGCAATATACTTTCAGCAATTTTCCATTTCTTTTGTGGAATGAATTAGCCACTTCAATAGAGTATCCAAGTCGTCGAATAATATCATTGTCGTGTGTCTTTGGTACAAATCGAATGGGGTTTTCCTCTTTAATCTAGAAACTATAATCCTTGGCTTCATCATATCAACATGCAATATTGATTAGGTATGCTCTGTTTTTTTAATGCCTAGAGAGACATACGGTCAGTCGGTGCACCTGATGGAAAACGTTCACAGTGTAATCGTCCAGGACATCAGCTACGGGTTTTGGTGCCGATCTTTGAGATGCATGTCTTTATGTTTGCGTGGCAGACTGGCATGTAAAAGAGCTGAACCACTTTGCTTTCCAAGAAGCGGCCTGGTCTAGTGGCCGCTTCTGATAAACAATTGGTGACCGTTACGTACATTGAAGCTATAGTCGAACTTCAGCACAGCAACGAGCTCGCCACTCGTCAGGTATACCTCCTGACACCATTGTCGAAGCGACGTTGACCAAGGTCTTCCGCTTAGACTTGTTGTTCACTCTCGGGAGCAGATTGGTACTCCATGACTGTTTATTAGTTGTCATTATGCGGTGCGGCAGATGTAGTGTGGCAGGATGGCCTGATGATATCAAAAGGTGGCGGGCAGTAAATGAATTCCGGAAGACTTAGTTTTTCCTGTAGTTTTTTAACGATCGATAAGAGATTAATGAATCCTAATTCAATAAATAATATTCGCTCTTTTCTACACGAACGTAGTCCACCAGTGGACAACAATATACTGATCAATCATCTTAGTCATTCCTCTCCATCTCCATTCCAGGTATAATAGAGCGCCGCCGCCGCCCCAGCGACTCGCCGTTCGGACGCCGCCGCGCGCGCTCCGAGGCGCTTCGCCGCAGCAAGCTCGCCAACCAGAGCCTGCGCAGCCACGAGATACACTCCCATACGAGGAACACGAGAACCACGAAGTACCTGCCGCTCATATTGTAGAAGGTTACGGCACTGGACTGCTTGCCTTGGCTTGCATCTGCAGATGTCACCTTTGATCAGTTTTGGACGAAGAGAACTGTATTGCTGAATAAACACAGAATAAATTAAAAAATATATTATCATCGTCTTGGGGTTGTCTTGGTTGCGCTCCCGTGCGGTACGTGAGGGCCCAGAGTCCGCCTAAATTAGAAAAATAATGTCGCTAAAGGCCACGAGACGCACTGCCATTCGAGGAACATGTGACCGACGTATCACTACAAACCGGTCATATTCTACAAGGGCCGGTACGACTTACCCTGCCCTGTTGAAGATATAACTTTAGACCAGATTAGGATCAAGATGTCACTGGCTTGAATATAATAAAAAGCATTTCTTTACACGACAAAAACACCACAATAATTTGAAACATACAGAAGAAAGAAAAAAGAAACAGAATAACTTATTAAGTAGGTTCGGTGAAAAATACTGAACACAGTGTTTGGTCTTGCACCGTCTCCTGTTTGTACGCGCATCCATCCACATTTAGGAATTATGTAATTATTATTCCAGTTACGAATTATGGCCCAAACTATTAATTGAATAGATGGATTAAATAATATCACTCCTGATCTGATGGCATAATCGGATTGCAAAGTTAAAACGATTTGTTGAATTCCATTACAAGAATTTTCAGAAATTACTTCCAACAAAAATTATTTCATGTTAAGTTGGTTTGCCATGCCATGAGAGGAGTGATGACGTCATCATTTTGTTTGCAAGGCATTTTTTATTTTCTGAGACCTATACATATATTGTAATCATTTCGAAAAGCCGTTTCATTAGATAGGTTTCAACACTCGTCATCCTCTTGTTTCGCTTTTCAGCCACATTAAAGTCACTTTTCTTTTTGGTGACTACCTATAATGTGGCAGAAAAGTAAAACTTCTAAGAGGATGTGAGACAAACCAGTTTTTTGAGAGATAACTAACTAATATCACTAAAAAAGTCGAAATATGAGTAACTAATAAAAAAAAGTGGGACTCCTACAAGTCTACTATCGCTACAAAGTGGAATTTTCATTCTTTAGCTTTAGCGGCATTTTCATTACCTTTTCTGTGGCGCAACATGTAGCGCCCCACAAAAGGCGATTAATACTCCACCTCCCTCTGGTCTAGACCTCTTCACCAGGGGGTCAAAGTCAGCCTCTTTCTAGCCTCTTGCCGCTCGAAGCTTGTGGTTTCAAAGTGCATGGTATATTTGAAGATACTAGCGCGGCCCGAAGAATTGCTATGCTTAAGTTGCAGAGGGCAGGGCACATAGCTCGCAGAACAGATGGTAGTAAAACAGGGCACATAGCTCGCTGAATAGCCGCAGCGTGGGCATCCAAAATCCATCCAAACAAACATCTTTACAAACTTTTGCATATTCCAAGAGGAGAGGATTTTTATGGATCATTGTGACTTTCATCATCACAGCCCATAACAGTTCACTGCAAGATTTAGGGCCTCTCCCATGTGAGGAGAGGTTATTGTCATAATTTCAATGCTTGGCAGGCGGGTTGGAGATCGCAGTTGTAAATATATAAATGGAAAAGGTTGCTGCCTATTTTCCAGGCTACGAAGATTCTAGAACTTCTACCTCGAAAACATTAGTCGCCTTGTACGACACCCACGAGTGTAAGGGGTTGGTGCTATTCTATTCTGCCGGACACCACACGGCCATAGTGACTTCAACTCTTCCTATTCGATTAATCTCCAATAAACTCCAATATTTTTTTTATCTTTGGGCTACAGTTTGTCTAACAACGACGCCCGGGATAAGGTGAGAGGTGGCCGGTGTATCGGATTTATCTACAATCTATAAGTATTTAATACTTATTTAACTTTAAATCACAACAGTTGATACGACTGGTTATCTGTTCTATAAATAACGACTATAGGTGACTTTAGGCCTTGCATTTTAAAATAATATACCTACCATTGCGGGCTAGGATGTGTGCGGCTTTCGAAACGTCCATATTCACGGTAGCCTTTACGTCCGTGACATTGAATATTAGCTGCAAGAGTTCAATCTTCCACGTATCGCGTAGACCCGCAAATGACATAGGGAACAAATGTCTGGCCATGCCACCCGCGCCAGGCACGGGGAGGAGAGGCCGGTCCAAAAAACCATGGCTGGACATCGGACGCCGAAGACCGAGCAAAGTGGACAAGTAGAAGGAAATCAACCTGACATTCACATTACCCTACTAGACTTGAGATTCATTTATAGTAGTGAAGAAATTTGCCATATTTTCCATTCAAGAGATTTTCCAGACGAGTTGGAGATCGCAGTGTAAGTAAACAATTCAATAAGTAGAAACAGGCCTTTTTATTAATTCAATACGAAATTACGAAAACAGACAAAAGCGATTTTTGTTGATAATTACGGTGGTAATGTACTTGCTTATTAATATTTTCGCAAAGTATAGGAATTTTGCTTGACGACAAAACGCCTGACAAAAACTAAAGAGACGTTTCGTTTCATATAGATATGGCTCTAACACAATCATCAGGGTATCAGTATTAGGCATTTCAAATTAATATACCTATCAATGTAGTTTTGTTCTGTCTAACGCAATGCATCCGTCTCAACTCCAGGAAAATGCTTTCCAGGATAGCTATCCCTATAGCTATTCCCTGTATCTATATCCCTATATATTGATAGAAATGCGTTAGTAATTCTGTCCGTCTGTCTGTTAGCTTTCACGGCTAGTTTAGTACCTGAGGATGGACATGGCTACGACATGGTGCGATATAACGCCTAGTCGGTGCAATAAGAGATTTAAATAATACGCAACGAATGAGTTAAACTCGTATATTGGCTTATATTACAATAAGGTTGCACCTTATATATACTTAAGGGGAGTGCACACACTACAATAGTTTATGCGGGTGGAGTCGCGGGCGGAGCCCCGCGTGACGCTCCGGTTTCTGTGACAGCCTAGGCTAATGCGCTTATTACACACGCCTAAATTCAGTAGACTAAATGATTGATGAGTCACTGAATTCAGTCAAATGTAATTGCATTTAGCAAGTTAGGATGCTAAATTTAGAAGAACGTATGGTTTCTGAATTTAGAAGCCTAATTAGCAACGCATTTAGGAAGGTGTAATAGCATTTAGTAACTTACTTAATTCAGGTGGACGTTCAGAAACTCATTTTTGCCTGAGTTTAATCTTGTAACATTAAGCAGACGATTTTGTATGTTTATTATTGAATTTAAGTATAAATATCATACTACTGCTTTTTAGAGATACCAAATTTAAAATAAATATTACTTAATATTATTCGTCATTAACGCCAAGAATCATGTTTAGTTTTCATATAAATGTCAAACAGTGCAGTTTCAAATGCATATATTTATATTAAAAAAAACCGGGAATTCAAAAGTACTACAGCCATACTCGTACACAACACGTCCGACTTCGTGACGCTTCAACCAGTAAATGAATTTAGTAACTGAATTTAGAACAGTGTAATCAGAAACTTCTAAATTTAGAAGCTTGTTGCTTCTGAATTTAGTCTACTGAATTTAGGTATGTGTAATAGGCGCATAAGTTAGTCCAAGTCAACGAGGAAAGACACTCCTAAAAAGGAGAGTTTAATGACAAATAATGCGTGTAATACCTGTTGATATATCAAGTGACCGACGGATGTGTTTAAAAAGAACTAAAATTCCGTAGCATCGGCACGCTCACGCACTAGGATTTGTAAGTTGACGAATTAGGAAAATGGATCAGTTAGGACTGGACGAGTCACAGAATAAGAAGCTAGGTAAGTAATTAAAGTTTTTACGGTTTACTTTTTAATGTACAGAAGATGTCCAATATACTTGCAACATTTAAACCTTTTTAAGAAATCTGTAACAGAATTAAACATACTGAAACACACAATTTATCAGCTCAGCCGTAGGCGTCCACTGTTGAACAAAGGCCTCCCCCCTCCCCCCACGCCTACCACACCGATCGACTCTGCCTGCCTACTTAGTGTCCCAATGACCTTTACGAGGTCGTCCGCCCATCTCGTGGGAGATGTCTCTGATGATCCGAGCGACGTGGCTGCGACTCTGGAGCCTATATCGGTGAACTTGTACCTTCATTTTTTATCCCATCACGAAGAGAAGCTTCAAGCATAGCTCTCTCCATCGCCCTCTGATGCAACACTTTTTTTTTTTTTTTTATTTACTTAAGGAAAACCAACAGCAATGATTACAATATGAAATAATACTGGCAGCACAGAGCCAATTACAGGTTTCCACCGATAGGAACTGGTTAAACTAATACATACTTAACTAATCGTTAAGCATACCGAACAGTCTACAAGACTTTACTATTTCAAATTTAAACTAAAATATATCTACAATACTCGAAAGTAATGCAACAATAGTCAATTTCATAATAAACTGGTTTGAAAAAATGCTACAACGAGAAGTAATACTTGAGTATGCGGTTTCTCGCTGACTCACAACTTGTGTTAAATAAATAAATATCAATTCTCCTGGATAAAACATTAAAATTATTCATTGCTCGCAATGGAAAGGTGTTCCTTCTGTAGTTGGTAGAAGCTTCTGGAACATTCAACGGGTCATTGCGCCTGAAGCATCTCACAGGTGTTTTAAAATATAAGCAAGAAAGAAGTTCCGGGCAGTCGACAACACCAGACGCAATTTTGAGAAGCATTGTCAGATCAGCCAATTCCCTACGCATGAAGAGAGGAGGAAGGTGGTGTTTCTTGCACAGAGAAAGGTAATGCTCCGACCCATAGCGTTGACCCACTCGGTAACACACATAACGCAGAAACTTTTTTTGGATAGCCTCAATACGTGAAATGTAGACAGCGTAACACGGACTCCAAACCTGAGAAGCATATTCTAAGATACTCCTGACAAAGGTACAATAAAGAATTTTAATAGTTTTTATAGAATTAAATTCCTTAGAGCATCTCATTATAAACCCAAGTGCCTTATACGCTTTAGCTGTTATAGAATTTATATGATGATCAAACATAAGCTTGGAGTCATGGAGAACACCCAGATCACGCACCACCGACTCTCTCTGCAAGATTTTAAATTTGAGACGATAGTTAAAAAGTATAAAGTCGCGCTTACGACCATATGTTACAGCCGAGCATTTTCCGGGGTTGAGATCTAACTGATTAGTACTACAGTACTCTTCAAGGCGTACGAGATCGTTTTGTAAGGCCTCAGCATCAGCAATGGAGGTTATAGTGGCGTATATTTTCATGTCATCAGCAAAACACAATAGACTGGTTATTGAAAAACATGAATTAATGTCATTTATGAAAATAATGAATAGTAGAGGCCCCAGCAAAGATCCCTGTGGTACTCCACTAGGAATAGTAACCCAGCAAGATACATAATTACTGACGACAACCGCCTGAGATCGATTGTTTATATAAGAGGCGAACCACCTAAGCAGATCGCCGCTGATCCCTATACCGGCCAGCTTACTTATCAGTAGCTTGTGGTTGATTCGATCGAAGGCCTTGCTGTAATCAGTATAGATTACATCGACCTGCGAGCCACTCTCCATAGCCACAGTAAGGGCATTATTAAGAAGTGTTAAGTTCGACACCGTAGAACGACCCTTCACAAATCCGTGCTGAGAACCACTGAGAGAACTGCGCAGAGAAGCATAAACTTTCTTATAGACAACTCTTTCAAATTTTTTAGATACAATACACAATTTGGAGATAGGTCTGCAGTTACTAATTTCAGTTCTAGGCCCCTTTTTGTGAACTGGTGTGATATATGCCCGCTTCCAAATGCTTGGCATGGCACCCGTACTTAATGACTTCCTAAATAGCAGTGATATCGGTACGGCCATAGTATTGGCACACTTAATGAGAAAAATAGCAGGTAAGTCATCAGGACCTGCGGATTTAGAGGCATCCAAGTCAGCCAATAACTTTTGCACTAAAGCAGAGTCAACATAAACTGACGAGATATGCGCTGTGGCTGATGATGATGATGGGGATCTTATGTTGAAGTTACTATTAGATGAATTAAGGTCTGAATCAAGAAATGTAGATTGAAAATAAGTTGAAAATGCATTGCATATATTTTCGCCAGTGTTATAAGCAACCCCATTATGATTAAGGCAGCTTGGCATTGCATTGTTATTAGATTTGGCTTTAATATAGGACCAGAAGTATTTTGGATTGCTTGCTATCGAAGATTCGACTGAAATTAGGTATTGTTTATAGCTCTCTTGCTCTAGATAGCTGGCACGTGTCCGTAATAGCATAAAAGTTGCCTTGTCGGAGGCATTGCCATACCTCTTATATTTCTTAAAATACTTGTATTTTTCTTTAATTACTTTAATAAGAGTCGCAGAGTACCACTTGGGATAGACATTAGATTTAACTAATCTAGACGGAATAAATTCACTACGTAACCTAATAAAAACATTATCAAAGTACTCCACCGCCTCCTCTAAAGACTTTTGCGTCAGCTCAGCATGCCAATCGATATTGGAGATTTATCGGTTTATTCACTCGTAGTCCCCCTTAGTATGATTATATTTTTTATAAGGTGCACATTCTAGTATTTTATGGAATGGAAAATAAAAATTAATACATAAGGCAACATGAAATTTATCTATTGGTACCAGAGGGTCGGGGCAGCTGGCCACTACCACTTCAACGTTAGATAATACTAGATCCAATGTCTTATTATGACAATTTCTAATACCACTAGACTACTGATTAAGCCCCAATAGATTAAGTTCATCGACTAGTAGAATTTCATCCTGACTCTTATAATTGGACGGTTCAAAGTAACTATAATCGGAGGTATTCCAACTTATACCACTCATATTAAAGTCTCCAATAATAAGGTATCCGATGGGTATAATTGCATAACTTCATTTAACCTAGTTGTAAAGTTAACTAACTGTTGTGAAAAAGTAAAACCAACATGCTGACTAATTAGGTACAATACACAGATTTGTAGATTAGAGGAACTACGTTGATTACTAAATCCCACCGTAATCCACAAATCCTCCGCGGATGAATGAAACCTAGGCTGGGCTGTAATACATAACTCCCTACGCGCTGCAGTGAGTATAAACTTATTTATAAATTCAAGGAATAAACTAATACTTAACTGTACGCAAAAATGGAGATTGGTATCAAATGTAATGTGGCTGTATTTTAGGCTGTCTTGAATAAACAAAAATAAATAATAATAGGTAGTAGAATTGGAAAATGTGATAATTTTTCGACCTAAAATTAAAGGCGAATTATCTATTATAAATTTTACGATCTACTTGCTGCTACCGGATTCGCTTTTTAACTCATATTCATGTTGTGTGACGTGTCTCTCCTATGGTACCTATTGAAGATTCAAGCCGCCCAGAGGCCTTCGACAGACGTGCCTTCTGATAACAGACAAGTTATCGTGCCTTTCGAAGCACGGAGCGATGGTGATAACGGCATCATTATCATCATCGTCCCAGCGGTTTATCCTGGCTTCCCTCTTTTTCCTCTAATTCACCCGATTTTCAGCATTTTCACATTTAGGCTGTTGGCTCTCACATCCGACTCAGCGATGTCTATAGCGGCCTTGAACAGCGTTTAGAACCGGTAGTTTTGGAACGCAGTCCCTATGCGCAGTCCGATCTATCCGTGTCATCATCATCACAGCCCATAACAGTCCACAGCAGGACTAAGGGCCTTTCCCACAAAAGGGGAGTTTATTGCCATAATCTCCATACTTGGCCGGCGGGTAGGAGATTGCAGTGTTATAAATATAAAAATGGAAAACTCTGCTGCCCATTTTCCAGCCTACGGAGAGTAGATCTTTTGCCTCGAATACATTAGTCGCCTTGTACGACACCCACGAGTGTAAGGGGTTGGTGCTATTCTACTCTGCCGGACACCACAAGGCCACCACCTTTCCGTGCTTATCCATGACTTCGATAGTATAATGATTGAGTATGATCTGATCAGGGCGATTGTCTGAAATTAACAACGTGATTGAGGAAAATATACCTAGAATCTAAACTGCCAACTAGAAAAGGTTTCACGTCATTACATTGTCTTTTTTTATAACGATTAATTATCTTGGCCTTCATTATCGCATGCAAAATATACTGTGACGTCATTTCCACCCAAAAAATATTCAAAAATAATTTTGAATTATACCGTCGGTAGGGCAAAATCGTGAGAAGCTTATCGGCCTAAAAACGCGTATCCGAAACTTATCCCAATTTAAGTAATTAAGAGAAATCTGTAGGAACAAGGGGATTAGATGTTTTTGCAGTTAAACAGCATTGTAATCCGCATATCGCGATTCTGTACAAATCATTTTGCGATATCTATTATTCATACGATGTTATTTACAGCGTTATGATAGCAGACTGCGATAAACTCGATATTAAGAGACAGCAATTCGTTTTATAAAGTATTTTTTTTTATTGATGGATCCGGATGTCTGGACTTTATACTGTGCTCATTGACTCTACAATTTAAATTCAGGGGCCCCATTTTTGAAACCGTTCGTATCAATGCGAGCGCTCGCTTTGTAATGCCTGTCTCTTCTGTCTTTAGCAACTTACAACGAGTGTGAAAGAGATAGGTAGTGCATGCGAGCGCTCGCGTGGATGCGAGCGGTTTCAAAAATAAGGCTGTCTATCTCTTTCACAGTCGTGATAAGTTGCTTGAGATAGAAAAACCTGCTTGTCCTTTGTTAGAAGGCGAGCTTTTTAAAAAATAGGACTCCAGCACGGCAATCATGAGTCAGCGACACAGCTCGTGCCGCGAGAGAGCGTTTGTTTCCTTCCCTCAATAATAAAATGAAAGAGATAAAAGTATGTTCGTCATGCCATTTCATATCGCACGCGAGAATAACTCGTGGTAGCCGTACAGGCGTTTTTAAATTTATCAGTGTAGCGTAGACAGCGTAGCGGATAGCGTAGACATCATAGCGATACCTCTAACTAAATGTACATCTATTATACAACATATCGTTGTGTAATAAATAACGGTATATAGGTATAACTACACTTTTATAATAAATTAACGCACGTTTTTAAGAAAATGTAACTACGAATTTTATTATTTCACTATCGTTAAACAAAAGTAATTCGACACTGAACCAAAGTTACTGACATAGCGCACATAATTAGTACGCTGAAATGGCAGTGGGCTGGCCACATCAGCCGACGAATCGACTACCGCTGGGGTAACCGAGTTCTTGAGTGGATACCACGATTTGGCAAGCGTGGTGATGGGGTGACGATTTGCGAAGGGCTGCAGGTGAATACTAGGGTCCACGAGCTATTTATATTCACGAGTCCTAATGTGGATATTACCTTATTTAATAACATGGTGTTAAAATATAGACCAAAATGAACAAGCCAATGAAAAAAAATTCGAAATCCGTCAATAAATGACGTCAATAAGTTAAATAACGGATATACTTCCAAACATTTTTAAATACGTACTTATTATACATAGAACACGCAGACCCATAAAAGAAATTCAATTTCTGCCTGGCCGGTAATCGAACCTCTTGCGTGGCAGACCGATGTTGACCACTGAACCACTCAAGTCGTCAAATAAAAAATACAGGTGAGGTCTAAATACATGAAACTTGATTTGAATCACGAACATGAACATGAGAACTAAACAGTATGAATACTTTAAATTTTAATAATTATTACAAATTGATGTGAGTAAAATATACTCACATAAATTACCGGAGCATGGCAAGTGCAAGTGAGCAGGCACTTCTCCTTAACGCATAAAAATGATAATTATGTAATATTTTTAAATAAATCTGCGTTAAGATGAAAGCCAATTTAAAAATACACAGTCCGACTGAAAATTTCACGAGAAGCTTATCGGTGAAACTCTTATCCTCCGACATCCTATGGTTCCCGAAATATTAGAGGAAATCCTTCGGAACAAAAGTGAGGATTATTTGATTGTGATCACGATTGCTAAGATTTAAAGAAAAGATTAGTATTATACGAGGCACGGGCAATTCAAAGTGCTGATCTGCTGATATGCTATCATTTATTGACATATGGAAATAATAATAGGTCTACCGAGGCAGAGGCAGCTATGTGGTAGGTAGGCACGTAGGGAATTCCAAACTTATTGTAAGTAGTCACTATCTTAAAGAAAAATTTTATTAAAATATTTTTCTCAATATATAGACACCCCCAATAAACACCCCATCCTTGCGGCGTCCATGGGGTGTCACATCCGATGAAGCCTGAAAAGCCTTTTCGGCTATAGTACCAAGGCGAAGTTTAACTAGCAGGCGCCTAGGTCTTGCGTAGCGAGCATGACCAGAGTCCTACCGCAGCCGGTCGGCTGCGGTACGCGCATTCGGGCCGTGTTCTCGAGATTTGAACGCACCCTTTCCAATCACATTACCAAATTAAAAAACATATCAATGACATTGAAAACGCAACATTTTCGTAGGTTCCGAAATTATTGTCATTTCCACAAAATCCAGTAGACTACGACGCCCACCTACCTATGACGCCATTGTACATCAAGCAAACATGGGTTTCAAAAGCATCGCCGCTTAAGCTGCGAAAATAGTGGGTGTGGCGATTACTAACTATTCGGAATGAAAACTAACATACTTCCCAATTTCCCACACTTCTTGATATTGATATGACATAAAATAAATAATGCATGCTCTGTTACACTTTGTTTGCAATGCCCTTAACAGGGTGTCACATGTAAGTACTACCTACTACATAGCATTGTGAAATATTTTGAAAACTGTGATACGCTCACAAAACATGGTAAGACGGGTTTTCTCGGGTGTTCTTTACTATAATTTGTGTATTAGGTATACACATATTATAATATGCAAAGCAAAGCATCATCTACACCTTCCAGAGATTTTTCTAGCTGATAGTGAAAACCGCATCAAAATTCGTTGCATGGTTTAGGTTAGTGGATATACAGACACAGACTTAATTTTATAAATATTATGGAAGAATGTTTTTTTCAGAGTACAGAAATAACAATGACACATGAATGTATAGTATAGTCTCGTATTTATAGGTACAAGTATTGTAAAGAGGAAAAGTTTGTAAGTTTGAATGTTGGGAGTAATCTCCGAAACCACTGAACCGATTCAAAAATTGTTTCAGTTACAGGAAAAAACTTACTAATTATTCCCGAATACTTTTATCCCGGAAAAATAACAGTCCCGCGTGACAGTTAAATGTTTACAGAAATCCGAAATACGCGCGGGTAAAGCCGCGGGGGATTGCTAGTTGATGATAAAATAAATAGCTTCACATTCTAATTTGTTTATAGCATTGCAAACGTTTACAAACGCGCAAACAAGTTATTACAAACGTCCATAGGCTGCGATGACTGCTTACCATCAAGCAGGCCGTAAGCTTGTTTGCCACTGTAGTAGTGTAAAAAAAGCAACGTTATTTATTGTCTCACGGAAAGTGTTAAAAGGAGAGTAATTTAGTTTAGGCTTGAACACCTGGCTTTACTCAGAGCTCTACATACCTCCAGTAAGGAGTAGCGAAGGCGCTACGCTCAGCGTACCATATGCCGTCCATGACGTAAGACACTGCTGTAACAACATAATCTGCTATTGAATTTATATTAAACCAGTTCGCTATAAGGGTATAATTTATTAAATATAAGTATTGAGTTATATTATACTTCAGGTAATCTGCTTATTAATCGGTACCATGTAGCGACAATAGGCAACACAAGGCTTTTGTCATAACTGTTATTGGTATCAATATGCTAGACAAAACTTATATCGGTTAGTCGTAGTTAGCCAGCTTCATTGTAACTGCAATCGCTACATTCAGCAGCAGTAAGCCCTTTGATCGAAGACGTCTCTATTTTTTAAATTTTTCCGCTCTGCGACTTTATATTACTTTTTTGCGGTATGAAGGTCGCTAACTCTATATGCGACGCTGTTCCTTTATTTTTTTATATTTGTCTAGCCAGGCATTTGACCGCCACCTCACCTTATTTAGTTATTTATTAGTTGCCCGTGGTGTTTTACAATATTAAGGTTCCATATCACCTATTCGTCAACTTCTGAATCGTTCAAAATCTTTTCTTAAGACGAATATGAAAAATACATTAATCAACAGCACTACAACAATTAAAAAAACAGCCTTACCCTTAAAAGCCCATTTCAAACCCAAAATTGGTTCAGGCGTTAAGTATGTTGTGATTGAGGAAAAGGAAAAACTTTACAAAGTTTCGCATTTATGCAAATTTATTGATGCATAAAATAAGAGGGGACTCCCTGGGCGAGATACTGTTATGACATCTCGGTTAAAATATGTTTTCATTGTTCATCGAACGACAAAAAGGATGGTGATAAAAACGACGTCTGATAATTTGCAGATTCTTGGTATCAACTATCAATATGTATATTGTGTATCATGTATCAATATGTAATTTGTAATGTGTACAGATGTAATGTATGTAATATGTACAGATCAGATAAAAATATTAATGTTTATTAAAACTTGCAAGTAGTCGGGGGCCCCCGCCTATCGAATGCAAATTGGTATAGGGCTCGATATTATAGAAATATAGAATGCTTTCAAGTTTCAACAATCTGCTTATTTATGCTGTTTAGTCCTTAATCAATTTGTACTACATTTTTATCCATTTATCAAAAAAAAATTCAGGCCAATTGCCCTAAATTGCTGTAACTATCCCAACTTTACAAGCAGAGGCACGTCACTAGGTGCTCCGTCACTGTACTTTGCCAGTCCGAAGTCTACTGAACAATGGATACCGACACTCGGCACGCTGTCCGACCGTCGGCGCCTGCGCATATCGCGTAAATATAAATGTACGGTCAATAACGCGAGCGCGTCAGTCGCTATCACTCAGGCGGACGAGTGATACAAGCTACAAGCCGTGTATTTAGTATTTTTAAAACTACTGTTGCTATTTTTAACATAAAAATACTTTAATCTGTATTCGCTGATACTTCGAAAATGAAGCTGTTCATCCTTGCGCTGGCCTGTCTGCTTCAATATTCATCACAGGTCGGTATTTTTAATCACAGTTTTCCTGTTTTCTTTGTTTGGGTGCATCGGCCGAGAAACAAAATAAGGCGCCAATTAATATGTACGGTTTGGTAAATAAGGTAAAAAAATAAGTTTTGGCCTTTGATTGTAGGTATCTTCTACTTGTTGCTTTGAAACGATTTTAAATGCTATTCTGTGTTTTTATGAGTGTTTGAATAGTAGATAGAACTATGGGCGACAGTTATTTTATTTATTTATTTGCCAACAGATTTACACTTCTTGGTACATTAAATATTACATGAAAAATAGTAAACACTTAAATGTAAATCTAATAACAGGCAAACTTACACAGAAGAATCGATCGCTCTTAAATAAAAAATAAATATATATCTACCACCACTAAAATTCAACAACTAAATAATGATTGTTAGTGTAAATGGCAAGAAGACGTATTTAGTATATTATACAAATAGTTACCGGTGGGCCTGTCTGCTTGTTTGTTTGTATACGTACAAAACAAAAAAAATGTGTCTGTACATTGAATAAATTATTTTCTTGTAAATACAAGAAAATAATTTAGGGCGCTGAAAAATAGTAATAGAATAAGGATTTTTAAAATTTTTATTTGTCTGTCTGTTTGTACACGCTAATCTCCGGAACTACTGGACTTATTTTAATTAAACTATTTTTGTTGTGTTTTACTTATTAAGCTTGGGTAACATATTATAGGGTAGATATAATGGATTTTGGAAACTGGAATACCTGATGTAGAACTTAATAGACCAGCTAAAGTATAAGAAATGGCGCCTACTGGATTTTGATGGGGTTTTCGCAGTTTGGCAGTTTGGGGTTCAACTTAAAATCTAGGCCATGTTTAATCTAAGTCTTGGTTAGGGTAGAACCAGAGATACAGCTTGACCTCTCCGTAGTGCTAGGTTTCATATACTTATTAGGGAGGTAATTTAAAACGGTCACTAGGGAAAAGATAAACTGCTCTTAAACAATTTCCACGTGGGCGAGGTCGCAGGCAAAATAAGCTAGTGTTTAATATATCTCTTCATAGGTACATATATTTTTGGTAATTGGATTTGGTTCCCGAAAAGTCGGAAAACTGTTGTCCCTAAAATAGTTCAAACAGCTCAATGAGAGCCAAATACAACCTTATCTTCTTATGACTCCTCTAAAAATAGACCACTGCTGGACATGAGCCTCTTCTACATTACATTTGCCTCTCCACGCTTGGCAGGCGGGTTGGAGATCGCAGTGTTGTATACATCCAAAAAAACGCTGCAATCTGTGAAATCCCTGGGACCCCTAGGTGGTCATCCGTCGTCTTGTACGACATCTTCAATTGATTCACATTCACATTATTTACAAAACCATTCATATGTTTAGATTACCAAGAATGACGAGAAATTTTTATGAACATAAAAATGAATTATAAAAATGCATTAGTCTCTCGGTATGTCGATCGGTTGGACGGTATGTATTCAAATTCCTTTTATCCAAATATAAAAAATTTGAATCCTGTAGGAATTGTGACCGAAAAACCTTTTGAAAGCTAATTAAATGCATTGTACTATAAATTGAAAATGTGTGAATTTGAAGAATATACTCGACTTACAACAAAGTTATGGCATTTTTGATTCTTTCTTCACTGTTGCCATCTTATTACACACATTATTGATTTAAAACTTAATGCATATTAGTAGGATCATGAACTTCAACATGAACAAAGCTTCGTAGATTTTTCTACCAGTCAACCAGAGAGTAATATTCTAATGCCAAACTATAGCAAATATTGTGTACAATCCAATTATAATAATACTACTAGATAATTTATTATTATTCTAAATTGTTAAAAATAATTAGAAACCTGGAAATTCTCCGAAAACGGGAAATTTCTATTTGCTTCATTTTCCGGCGCTCGATTTTATTTGCTTCTGTTGGATGGAGCGACGGATGAAAGAATAAAATATTGTTTACAATTAAATGTTGGTTTTATTATAATTAGACATCTCAAGAAAAATCATGAATGAACAATTTTGACAATCAAGTGTCAATAAGAACTCGGCAATATTATGTGCCAGTACAATCATAGACACACAATACTCCTCCTCACATTTTTGCCCGAGTCCTAGTTTGCTTCTTAGCATCTCTAACCGAGGTCCAGACAGCGCCTTAGTCAGGAGGTCCGCCTCCATTTCCTCTGTGCGCTTATAAGTGATATTTATGATTCCTTGTTTAACGCAATATCTTATGTAGTGCACTTTTAGGTCGATGTGTTTTGACTTGGAAGATACTATCGGGTTGAGTCCCAACTTTATGGCAGCTTGATTATCACTCCAAATTGTTATCTGTCCAAAATCAATACCTAGATCTCTGAAAAGTGACCTTAGGTGAACAGTCTCTTTCGCAGCTTCTGTCAGAGCTGTGTATTCAGATTCAGCCGTTGATAGGGCTATATTGCTTTGCTTCTTAGACGCCCAACTGATAGCTGCTCCTGCATATTTAAATGTGTAGCCGGAACAAGACTTTCTGTCCAGCTTGCAAGCACCCCAATCAGCATCGGCCATACCTTCTAATGGTTCTTGTGTTTTTAAATATGTAAGACCGACGTCGATTGTACCTTTTAGATATCGTAATACTCGCTTTGCTGATTTGAAGTGTTCAGGTCCGAAACAATCATTAAATCTGGATAAGTAATTTACAGCGTACGTTACGTCTGGTCGGGTAGCAACTGAGATGTACATCAGTGTTCCAATCAGGTTTCTGTAAGGTAAGTTCTCTTCTCCTCCTTTTTTATTAGGCTCTAGGTTTAAGTTTAATTCCATTGGAGTTGTGGCAGTTTTGCAATCCTCCATCTTAAACTTCGTTAAAGTGTCTTGTATAAATTTCTTTTGGCTTAATTTTATTTTATTTTCTTTGTATTCTAAATCTATTCCTATTAGGCGTTTTGGTTGCCCTAAATCTTTCATTTCAAATGTTTCGTTTAACCTTTTCTTGATCTCAGACAGTATTTTAGAGGATGAGTATGCAATAAGCAGGTCATCTACATATATAGCAATCACTGTCTTTTCTCCTCCTTTCGCTAATATGTAGACGCAAGGATCAGCTTCTGATGCACGAAATCCTATTTTCTTTAGTTCAGTGTCTAATTTTGTATACCACTGTCTTCCTGCTTGTTTTAGCCCATAGAGAGCCTTTTTGAGATGACATTCTTTGTCTTGTTCAATACTTTTTATGTCTTCTAGCATCTTCTTTGCCTTATCATACAAATTAAAATCATCTTCATCGCATGCCTCTACCATTATTTCAGCCACATATTTTTCGGTATGTTCAGGAAACTTCATGAAAATATTTTCTGCCAGATCGCCATTCAGATATGCTGTCTTGACATCCATTTGATTAAGTTTTAAATTTTCTTCGACTGCTAGTCCAATTACAGATCGAATGGTACTTAATCTTGCAACTGGTGCGAATGTCTCATTGAAATCGATCCCAGGTCTTTGTCCAAATCCGCGTGCAACAAGTCTGGCTTTCTTTATTTCTCCTTTGTCTGGAGTCCATTTATTTTTCAAAATAATTCTATAGTCAATAATTTTCATATCTTTCTCTTTCTTGACGATTTTCCATGTTCCATTTGTTATATGAGCTTTTATTTCCGTTTTTATAGCGTCATGCCATTCGTCATTTTCGAGATCTTTTTCGCACAGAAACATGAGTTCATCTTCATCTACATTTAAGGGTTCTTGACTCTCCTCAGAGTATGAAGATGTATTTGTTGTCTCATAATCTTGATGCCAACATGGAGCTTTACGATCTCTACGGGGTCTTGGCTCTTCGTTTATAGGATTTCTCATGTTCAATAGTTCATGACTTGTACCTTCTCTAATTTCAGGTTCTGTGTTGACTTCATGTTCAGGTTCTTGCTCAGTATTTTCAGGAAGTGTGATTTCAGTTTCAAGATTAGGTTGAGGTGATAAGAACTCAACTTCTACGACGGGTAAGTTATTGTTCTTCTTTCTTTGTTTTTCCTTCTTCTTTATTTCTGAATTTTTATTAACCTTGTTCTCTTTTTCAGGTCTCACAAGTTCCTGTTCTACGTGTTCCCTTAAAAAATCATCGTAGTTTTCTTCAGTACTGTCATCATAATCCTTATAATACATTTTGTCAATAAATTTCACGTCTCTGCTTATTACAATACCTTGTTTTTCAGGAATGTAAATGCGATAACCTTTTGCTAGCTGTGCATAGCCCATGAAGACTCCTTCTGTACATTTTGGTGTAAATTTGCCTTTTCTATGTTTGTTCAGGACAAAAGCTTTACATCAAAATATCTGTAGGTGATTTCCAGATGGAGTGCGGCCGGTCCATTTTTCATATGGTGTACAACCTTTTAGGGCTTTAGCTGGGCTTCGGTTGATGAGATAGTTCGCTGTGTATACTGCCTCAGCCCACAGTTTTTGAGGTATGTTCCCTTCGATCATCAAACACCGTGCTCTGTCAAGAAGAGATCTATTTTTACGTTCGCTTTGGCCGTTCTGTTGGGGCATGTAAGGTGCTGTGAGTCTTCTCTGGATCCCATGTTGTTTTAAGAATTCGTCGAATTCTCTATTGCAATATTCCGTTCCATTGTCGGATTGTAAATTTTTTATTGGTAAATTATGAAACTTTTCAACCTTGCTTTTGTATTCCTTAAACTTTTCAAACACTTCATTTTTGTGTGATATAAAATAGACGCAGCAATATTTAGTGTAGTCGTCCAGGAATGTCAGGAAATATTTTGATCCAGCCAACGTTTCGGTGTTGACCGGTCCACAGACATCACTATGCACAATTTCCAGCGCTTGTGTAGACTGTGGTCCTTCTAAGGATGAAAATGGCAGTCTGGCCATCTTTCCTTTAATGCATATTTCGCAGTCTGGTAGATTTCCGCCTCCTAGTACTAAACCTTTAATCAGGTTTTTGCTGGCAGCTAATTTTAAGTCATTTTCATTAAGGTGTCCAAGTTTACGGTGCCAAACTTCAATATTGCTGACAGTTTTTGCTATATTTGCTTTCTCTCCCTTTGTGTAATACAGGCCGTTTTCTTTTGTAGCTGTTAGAGTTACTTTACCCCTTTGGTTTTTGATATATGCCTTATCTTTAGTAAACAATACGGTATTTCCTTTTTCTGTGATCTTTCCGACTGACATCAGATTGGTTGCCAAGGTAGGTACATACAATGTATCATGGAGGTTACATATTTCATTTTGTATGTTTATTCGTACTTTACCTTTGCCTTCAACTTTCGCAGTGTGATTTTCAGACGCTAACCGCAAAGTTCCATTTTCAGAGTTTAGGTTTTCAAAGTTACCTTCCTGTGCACACATATGGGATGTGCAGCCACTGTCAAGGCACCAGGTATCTGCGGGAGTAATTGATAAACAAGTAGGAGTTATGCTGAAATTTTTCTCTTCTCTTTTCTGAAATGGTTGACGTTTATCCTTCTTACTCCAGCATTCCTCGGTATTATGTCCCTTTTTCTTGCAGTTCTGGCAGTATTTAGGCTTCTTCTTGGAATTGAATGCACCTTCTCTTCTTTCTTTTTGTATATCTTGACTTTTTCTGGCTTCACTTTCTTCTATAATCTTAATTTTCAGTTCTTCAGGCTTTGGTAGGGTATCCCTAGATTCTACCGCGATTCTGAAGTTTTCAAATGAAGCGGGTAAGCTGTATAGCATCATGATACTTAGCAAATCTGGATTTAGGGTAATGTCCATGTCAGCCAATTTGTCGACGGTATCCATGAAACCGTTTAGGTGCTCGCGGACGTCACTGTTATCATGTTTCTTTAATATGAGATGCTTTAACAATGTTGCCTTCCTAGCGGGACCCGTACTTTGATAAATGCTCTTTAGTTTTTTCCGAAGCTCATACGAAGTCTTGCAGCCTTTTATTTGCTTCAACTCAGATGGTGAGATGAGAAGTAATAATTCTGACCTAGTACTAGCAAAGTAGATCTTTGTTCATGAATTCTTTCTTCTCCGTCTCGTTGCTAGTTGCAGTCGGCTCGGGTATCTCTCCACTTGCATATCCCCACAGGCCATTTTTGATTAGCACTGCTTGGGCTTGAAGACACCACGTATCATAGTTGTCTTTTGTTAGCGCTTCGATTCTATGGTACGACGACGAAGCGGTTGCCGCCGACGTGCTCATTTCGAACGTTTATTTTTACCGACTACATTTATACATTTATACCAGCCAACCACGCTCTGCTACCAATTGTTGGATGGAGCGACGGATGAAAGAATAAAATATTGTTTACAATTAAATGTTGGTTTTATTATAATTAGACATCTCAAGAATAATCATGAATGAACAATTTTGACAATCAAGTGTCAATAAGAACTCGGCAATATTATGTGCCAGTACAATCATAGACACACAATAGCTTCTAACATGCGGGCAGTTTGTAAACCATTTCAAATGTAATTCATGGCTTGTAAGGCTTGCCCTTCCAGCGTTTGACCGCCTTTTTATTTAGTTTTTGGGCAGATTGTCCCATCCGTCCCAGGGATTGATCGATGTACAACACAAACGCAATTCTACCTATTCGCGATTCTACACAATATGGATTCCGCACAACTGACATTCAACACATTATTTATTCCACACAGTCTTCAATTAAACACAAACGTGTTTCTTCCTGTTCGCGATTCTATACAATATTAATTCCACACAACTGCAGCCATTCAACAGACTCGCTATTCTACATATGCAGTCTTTTGAGACGTCGTGTCTGTAGAATCCCACTGAGAGTCTTAGTTAGCCTGACCTGATGTGAGATTTTGCTCTTGTAAGCTCTGGTCAGATTGAGTGTTTCCTTCTTCACTGTTGGGATTTGTAGGTACTCATGAATATCGTCCATTTTAGTGGACCATGTTGCATCGACTAAAGATTTCAACACACAATTCTGAAATCTTTGTAGGATCATGTCCAGACTAGTTTCAGAATAGTCTTGTAAATCAGAACTTTATTTTCTAGTGATAGACGTGACCTTCTGTTGAGAAGCCACTTTAGCTATCTAAATCTAGCGTTAAGTACATCACGTTTATTTTGAATGTGTGTTGCAGTAGTGTCAGCATCAGACAAAGCGCCAGCGTCAGCAAAGGTAGCTGTCACTATATCCATAGATACAGGCACTGCTATAAATATTATAAATTTTGAAACACCTTCGACAGCAACACTGATTAGTCGGCATAATGAGGTAAGATGAGGTGGTTTTCTTGGTTTTCGAACCATAATTATCTGTGATACTTTTCATGAGCTATGGTAGTAGCCAGTTCTCAGAATCACATTAAACACATTGGCCGTTCTTGGTAGCTGGAGATTTTTTCAATTTTAGATCCCAGATTTCTGCAGGCGAACAGGCGTACGCAGGGGTGGGCTGAGCTGGAAAAATGATTTTATTTCCTGTTCCACGTTTTCGGTCTCCTCGATACTATTGGGTGTGAAGACGTTACAGAGAAACTGTACATAGGCTTCTTATATTTCTGTGTCAGTTTTTGCCAACATTCCGTTTTCATATTTTAATGGACGTTGAGCATACTGTGGCTTTTGACGAGATTTGACATACTTCCATAACGAGTGTTCACTTTGCGCTGGAGCAGAAGATGAAGAATCTGCAGATGTACCTCAAGGATTTCATTATCTATATCTTTTAAATATTTTCTAAGATCCACATCTTTATTAAAGGTTTTTTTATCATTTTGATGCCGACAGTTATGCCAAATTCTTCTAAGTCGTCTTTCTCTAGCACCCTTTTGTTTTATATACCATCGTACAATGTGGTGTTGATCTGATACTATTCTTTCTTTGGACGGCTCTCCGTATAGACTTGATTACATACACTGTTGTTGTCATCTTCAGTCTTTAACAGCGGTTTTAGGTTCAAGTTTATATTTAGAAACTGCTGAACAGCATCCCAATCAGTGTATCTATTATACAATCTATCTATCTTCCTATATATCTTCTTTTTGGGATTTTAATTTTCACATGACTGTGGTAAATATATTGCAGACATTTGAATATGCTTGGACCAGGCACCAAATTAACAAACCAAGTTGATAACGGCGTTTTAGTAGAACAATGTTTAGCGTTAATTATTTATCGTACACCATATTTCCAGTTATTTCAATGGCTTCCTTGATAGCTTCCACAGGTGTTAAAGGTGTAGTTTTCTATCGTATCTGCTGGGTCTATCGCTTTTTTGGGTGAAAGTATTGCCAATCATATTTTCTCTCCTACTAAAGATAGAAGATGTCTGTATGCATCGGTTTTGTCTGTTGTGACTCTCAATTGGTTTTTCGTTACGATTTTAAAACAATAGTGTGACATGACTAGGGACTTCAATTATCCCTTTGAGTTTTGCTATGCTTTTATCCCATACAAAATGATCGGTGGAGGATTGGAAGCTTTACCGGGTGCTCCTCCTCCATGGGCTCTTCAACATGTAGTTGGGAAAAGCGATTGTGTATAGGAACATTTGGTGGTGATAAAATACTTAGAGTCTTCTTTTGGTACTGGTATGGTTTTCATTGGTATTGGAATCATTCTCTTCATCTACAGTTTGGTTGACTGGATATAAATTCATTACTGATGAACTCATCTCTGAAGGTTTGGAGCTATTTAATACAATATTTTGTGTATGTTTGAGTTTTGTTGATCGGAGAATTATACCAGAATGGTATTTGTGTTCGCCATCAGTGTCATTTCCCTTCCCAGAAGCCTGGACAGCTACTTCTGATAGAGTATTTGACTTTGGAGATTGTATGATTAACCTACTATTTCAGTTTTATTTGTAACTAGTGGACCCGGCGCGACTTCGTTCACGTACACCTACCCACCCTCTACCCATTTTTCTTGCTTATAAACCTTCCTCTTGAATCACTCTATCTATTAAAAAAAACCGCATCAAAATCCGTTGCGTAGTTTCAAAGATTTAAGCATACAAAGGGACATAGGGACAGAGAAAGCGACTTTGTTTTATACTATGTAGTGATGATTATATGGATGGACTTTGGATGGAACCGAGTTTTTTTTATCCTCAACATTTTTAGTCTATTTTTCTGTTTAATTTCGTATTCTATGCGTAGATAATAGCCACACAAGTTCCACAGTTGTTTATAATCACTTTTACTATCTTTTTAGCACAAATTATCACTTATTTATCGCACAAATTAATAAATATTCAAGAGCTGATTATTGTCGCCATCTTAATACACACATTTTAATATTGTATTTATTATTATGTGTATAAACTTTGAAATATACATTAAACATAAGGTTATTTACATTAAAGAAGATATTTACAATATTTACATAATACAAAAATATTGTAACAAGTATAAAGACACATAAAAAAATACACAAAAACTAAACTTAATTAAAGATAAAAAATTTGCCTTATATTCTCAGTAAACAGGTATTATATTACTTAATATTTCTTTAATTATTGAATTATTACCAGTCGTATAAAAGTAAAGTGCATGAACATATTTTAAAGGTATGTTCGGGTTTCTTACCGCGTAACTTTGTTTACGAGTAGCCGGATATGTTGACGCAGTTGCATGCATCATGGTCACGGGACGATTGGAGATAACATACGCGAAAGTTTAAAACATTATGTTAAAGTAAATTAACCTAACAAAATAAGGACAATGTATTTTTGTGTGAAATAAAATGTATCCCTATTTTATTTTCTCGGATCTTCTTCTCTCTAGGGCCCGGATTATATCAAGCGTCGGCGACGCACCTTGCGTCGCCGACGCAACCTGCGTCGCCGACGCACCGTGCGTCGCCGACGCAACCTGCGTCGCCGACGCAGGTTGCGTCGGGCTGTCAAACGCTGGACTTCAACAGTTTAAACCATGGACTTACTACCCAAAGGGACTGCGCACTGCTTTGACTAATACCGGGCAGAGCGAGAGTCACCATCGATAGTCCTGTGTCCCTTTCTAGTGTTGCCACCATTGTTGATGCAAATTCCGAATTACTTTTATTATTTGGCGCGGACACCGACCTCAGGGCCAGGCAGAGCCGGACCGGGTGCAATCTGAAGGTCATGTTTTCACCAGGGTCCAGCCCAAGCTTACCTTGCTACTCGGAAACTATTAGCCCTAGAACACTAGTTCCTAGAGTGAAATGATAACATTCCTAGAGATCATCATTTCGTATGACAGCTGTCAATGTTAAATCTTTTATAAATCGGTACCCATTGGTCCTAAAACACTAGTTTCTAGAGAGAAATGATAGTACTTGTTGAGATCTACATTTCGAATGACAGCTGTCAATGTTAAATCTTTTATAAATCGGCACCCATTGGTCCTAAAACACTAGTATCTGGAGAGAAATGGTAGTACTTGTTGAGATCTACATTTCGAGTGACAGCTGTCAAAGTTTGAACTGAAATAACTCCTAAACTATTGGTGCTATAACACTCGTTCCTAAAGAAAAATGATAGTGTTCGCCGAGATCTACATTTCGCATGATAGCTGTCAAACTCGGACTGTTGTAACTCGGAAACGATGTGTCTTAGAACACTAGTTCCTTGAGCAATACGATAGTACTCATCGAGATCTACATTTTGGATGACAGTTCTAAGTTTGACAGCTGTCATACGAAATGTAGATCTCGACGAGTACTATCATATTTCTTTAGAAACTAGTGTTCTAGAACCAATGGGTTCCGAGTTATAACACATTTAAGTTTGACAGCTGTCACCCGAAATGTAGATATCGACGAGTACTATTACTTCTCTTTACAAACTAGTGTTGTAGGATAAATCGTTACCGAACTCTTTCGTCTGTTTTGTGGAACAAAAAGTCGTAGGTTAATAACTATGTCGACTCGACGTTTGTCGGAGAAACGTTCAGTAGATCAAAAGGTATTTTGACAACTACTTTTCGGATTGTACGGATTACCTCATAATAATACCAAATTCACGTTAAATATATTTCTCCAATAATGGCAACACCAAACACAACACTTGTCAATTTAGAATAACGATGATTATGCCAATAACATTGTGTTTACACTGTTAGAAAGGGACAAAGGACTATCGATGGTGACTCTCGCTCTGCCCGGTTTTAGTCAAAGCAGTGCGCAGTCCCTTTGGGTAGTAAGTCCATGGTTTAAACAGGTATAAACGTTCAGATGTCAATAGTCTGAAGGTCTATATGCACTTGTGCTGCAAAACGCAGCGTCGAGAGACAGGTTTGATGATGGCGTGCACCGTCCATACGAGTGGGTAGCACCACCTGCACCGCATTCAGCCGAAACGGTGCGATGCATAATAAATAATAATAATGTTCCGGTGAATCGTGTGTTACATGCTTAACATGGTTCGATTTTGATAATATGATTATTTCAGCTTTCAGACATAGGTGTATGAGATTTAAAAAGTAATACTGTCTTAGCGAGCGGCCACACAGAAAAGACGTAAGACGGAGACACGTCGCAGACGCGGCGCCCGCGCCCGTTCAATATACTTTCATACTAAATGTATAGAAACGTCGCGACGCAAAACATACAGAAAAGACAGGACTAGGACAGGGCGAGGACGCGTCGCAGACACGACTTGAAACATACAGAAAAGACGAGGCAAGGGCGCGCCGCGGGCGAGAGCAGGGGTGCGGGAGCCGGGCCTCGCCCGCAGCGCTTGCTGTCCTTGTCTTGCCTACGCTCTTGACTTATCCGCGACGAGTCTTTTCTGTGTGGCCGCTCGCTTAGGTATGTGTTTGTTGACGCAACTGATTTCGTGTAAGGAAGAACGCTTTATCGCAAATGGTTACGTGTATGAATAAAAAATGTCATTTATCTTCGAACTGTGACGAACTGTTTCTTAGACTAACATATGGGGTCGGCTTAAAAAAATAATATGACAAACAAACTATTTAAAACCTTGTCCTGCCTAACACTACACATCTTTGACTGAAGTAACGCGCAATATCGCGTCGCAGCTGTGCGTTCGGAATAGACGTTGCAGTGCAGTTGCCGTGCCGCTGCCGCGTCGCGCAGCGTAAGTGCGTGTTCACCTTTATTAGCACTTTTGAATCCGCGACCCTCAACATGCTCAGTGCTGTATTTCTTTTAATTGTTTGGCTGATGCGGAGAGAGCAACGAAATCCAGGAAAAATAGTAAAAAAGAAACGACTAAGAAGATATGCTGTACATCCATTTAACACAGAAAGACATTTGTATGGCCAATTTCATACCCATTTTAACAGACTCAGAAAGTACCTATTGTATATACGCTTTTATAAAAGCTACAGAAAGTACACAATTAGAAAAGATAACCTAAATCTACAAATAAAAAAAATTCTCAACACAAAAAACTGTAGAATATTATCGATGAAAAACCAACCATCTGAACATGTTACCTACTGCTGTCTGTTTGTCAATGCGTTTCTGCGCGCTGATCTTAGGAACGGCTTAAATGATTTAAGTGCGGTTTCAATAATGTATAATTGTTGTAAGCTTCACTTAAATGTAGTGTTTGTGAAATGTTTTATTTAGATAAAAAAGTAAATTAATAAAGATATATCAATTTAAACTCATTTTGTTCTATAAAAATGCTGTTTTGTTAAATTGGCTGAAACTTTAGTCAACTAAGTAGATGTTGACAGAAAATTTAAATATAAACAAAAAAGGACTGCTTCAGAGATTTTGACTATTCCGATGTAAGTTGATCTCAGCTCTATATTATCAATCAAAAATATTAAATAAATATACTTGAACAATTCACACAGCGCCATCTTGCCTCAAAGTAAGCAAAGCTTGTGTTATGGATGCAAGATAACTAAACTTACTTACATATTTTTTAAAAACATACTCATGATAAGTACATATAACACCTAGACCCAGATAACATATATTAAAATTCATCATTTCTGAATCGAACCCAGGATCTCTGGGTGGCAGACAGAAACAGGATTTAACTTAGTGATGCTGATGTTTTGTGGCGTTTTAAATCCACTTAAACAGAAGTCAGTCAGATCAAGGGGGATGAGGTTATGTAGAAGACTACCATAGGCCAGCGCCAACGTATACTCCTTTAAGATCTAAACTTTTTAGTGAACCTGGCCTACTAGCGCAGTCTTATAACCAGTTACAATGAGTGCCTTTTATGCTTTTTGCGGAATTTGACCCCATCGAAACTATGTAACATATTCAGCAAAATAAATCTGAACAGTAAAATATAACCTTAAAAGTCATTACCTGTGGTCCGTGCAGAACCAGTTCACCTGATATCCTTTTAAGTTTATCACAGATTTAAGTGTGATTATTTTCATGGGGAATATTTTTGCATATGATAGAATGAGTTAATGATGAGTATTTAACGCGAACAAAGTCGCGGGCAACCGCTAGTAATAAATAAGTTGGATATTTTTGCAAACTTTTTACTTTGCAATACTCAATGGTAGGTGCCACAAACTTACTTGACACGGTGACGGCGTCGCTGTTGTTGACAAACAAAATGACATTTTTAAATGGCGACACTTAGTTCAGCTTTAAGCTACCGGGCCAGATAAGTTTGTGGCGAAATTTTAGTGACAATGACTTGTCACTAAAAGCTTCCCCCAAACAGGGGCGATCTGTAGTTCTTAAAGGGAACACAGCAGAAAACTCACGACGCGTTCTGCAAGCGGGTGGCCGTGACATCCCCCTTCGCTGGACAGGTCATACATGTGATTATTATTATGATAGGCTAGTGCATTGACTATCTTTCGGAGGTTGGGCATACCTCTGACCGGTGTAACTTAGGTGTAGTTTATTATTATGAAGTATAATTATTTTCTTTTTTTTGTCAATGACTTGATCTAGAGGCGACTGCTAACTATAAATCTGAGGGCGATAGCTGCCAACCGGATGCGGAAGCACAGGACAGGATGTTGTGGAGATCTCGGAAGGCTGCATATGCTCAACATGGGTGTCTTTTGGCTGATATGATGAACGTCATATCTCCGCAACTCCTTCCACTTCTCCCGGGCCCAAGACAAGCCTTGTCGGTCCAATGTAAAATCATTGTTATCTATCCCTATCCATCATTCCGATTTCTTCTCCTATTCCTTCACTGTCCATGCAGCGAGACTATGGAACTCACTGCCACATAATGTGCGTGACAGTCAGTCACTGTCTATATTTAAAAAGAGAGTCAAGGAATATTATCTTTCCCTGTCTAGTCCATAACTTATATATTTATGTATTTTATATCGCTTGTTTTAATAATATGTTTATATTAGCTTTATATACCTATATATTATAATATAATATATTTATGTATTTAAATATTCAATTATTGTGCACGTCGTATCTGCGTTACTTTAGTCTAACATCTCTCTTCTGTAGGCCTGTTGTGTCTTTTGTTCTATTATATTTCTCTGTATACGACCTATTATGTTTGACGACCTGAGTGGTTCAATGGTCAACATGCCGGTCTGCCACACAAGAGGTCCCGGGTTCGATTCCCGGCCGGGCAGAAATTGAAATGATGCATTTTAATTGCTGTTACGGGTCTGGGTGTTCTATATATAATAAGTATGTATTTAAAAAGTATTTAAGTAGTATATCAGTTATCTAGCACCCATAGTACAAGCTTTGCTTAGTTTGGGGCTAGATGGCGCTGTGTGAATTTGTCCACGAATATTTATTATTATTTATTATTATTATTATTATTATATCATTATTGTGTACAATAAACAGTTAAATAAATAAATAAATAAACGTCTGTACGCGGGCGCATTCAGTCCAATAGTACGCGACCGCATCGCCCACGCCTGTGTGGGGTCAGGGTCTATTATGGATAGCCCATAGAGTTACTATACGAGGTATATAACTCTATGGATATATCTTGTGATATCCAGTCTCCCAGTCTCTATCCAAACTTATTTTGCAGTATATAAACTCCTTGTCTTGTTGACATAAAAGCCCTGCTTTAGTGCGGGCACAGACCTATGGAAAAGGTCAGGGACGGGCCCAACCGGCACACCTACCGGGCCGGACATTCTTAAAATTTTCTCAGTCGTTATCAAGCGCTTGCCGGGAAAGGTTAACGGGTAGAAATGGATGACGAATTAATGTGCATCGCCTTACTGTTCGGCGCTGAAAACCTACAAAAAAGGGAAAGATGGTAGACAGTATCAGTCTACTGAACTACTGTACCTACTCGTCCAGATCTACATTTCGAATGACGGCTGTTAAACTTAAAGCCGTTATAACTCTGATTCTATTGGCCCTAGAACACTAGTCTCTAAAAAGAATTGTATCACTCGTCGAGATATACATTTAAAGTAACTGTTGCAAATTGAAAACTGTTATAACTTGAGAACCATAGGTCCTAGAAGAATAGTTTCTATAGAGAAATGATATTAGGTACTCGTCGAAATCTACGTTTTGTAAGAGAGACGTTAAATTTAAAACTGTCATTCGAAATGTAGAATTCGTCGAGTACTATCATATATCTTTAGGGACTAGTGTTCTAGGACCAATAGTTTCCGAATAGAAAGAGTCACCTTGGGGCTGGACCCAGTTCAAGCCTCAGGCTAAACAGAGCCAACTTGACCCGGGTCCATTTCATGTATTCACGAAGACTGATGGCAGTAGACTGATGCGTATTTTTTTCTCGTCTTCATCTAACATTTAAACTTCACATCAACATATCTATTTACTTCTTGCCACGCAACGTCTTTGAGATTACGGTTGTGATAATCCTTTTTTTTTATATTTCAACATAGACATTTTTGCCCTGCCAAAGTAATGGACTCAGGGTCAACCATAGAGGAATATACCTTTCCCAGGTATACCAATCTCTTTGATAATTTTATTACAGATCCGCCCCGATGGGCCCGGCCCGGAAAGCTTACGGTCTGTATATGCCGATTATAAGAAGATTATATGCAAGCCTCGCCTCTTTCAGGACGGTTGAAAGTTTTGACCGGGTGCGCTCTCCGGGCGTCTATAAGTGTGTGACGGCTAGTACATTGTCGATGAAAATAATATGGCCTTCACGTTAAACCCGGCCCGGCCCTGATCGGCAGGTCTGGCCCGGCCCGGCCCTGACCGGTAGGTCTGTGCCCGGCCTTAGAATTCTTGACGCAACCTGCGTTTTACCTGCGTCTCCGACGCAACCTGCGTTTTACCTGCGTCGGCGCGCGCATTTGAAAATCATACAATTTTGAGTTGACAGCTTAACGAAAGATGCGTCGCCGACGCAGGCTGCGTCGATAACGCAGGTTGCGTCGGCGACGCAGGTAAAACGCAGGTTGCGTCGGCGCGCGCATTAGAAGTTCATACAATTTTGAGTTGACAGCATAACGCAAGTTGCGTCGCCGACGCAACGTGCGTCGCCGACGCTTGATATAATCCGCGCCTAGAGATCTCTCTTAATACCCCCTCTCTCTCTCTGTTAACCTGATTTTGAAATATTCTAGATGGTGTGAGTCTTCCTCGAACTTGACCGATTTATAAATTAATATGACAATACCTTTAATAAACGATATTCTTCTATTCCAGCGGTCAACACCTGAAGATGACCACTACATAGCAGCAGTGCTGGAATACCAGGTGAACTCCAACGTAGAACAGAACATCGAGAACTACGTGAAGCATGTACAAGAAGCTGCCGAGCAAGTAAGATAAAAAGTTAAACTGTTTAAACATTAGAACATTAGTTTTTGATAACCACATTCGAACAGATAGGAAGTTTAATTTATAAATTAATCATTTGAAATGCGAGGCGAGCAGTTTGCTTAAAGGCCAATGGTACACCACCACTATCCGCCAAAAGACACTGAGTTTTGACACTCAGACTCCTAGCTTATAACAATCATTACAAAACAACGGCGGCAGGAAATTCTCAATGAGAATCTAAAAATAATAGTAATTACCTTGGCGTTAACATCAATGTTATGCTCTCGTACGTGAGGACCCAAAGTCCACCTTTACCATGATCCAGGATATAGCAGATCAGGTGATTACAGCTGCCATCTGACCCCCGTGTTCCTGTGAAAAGGGGGAACCTGATCATTGGATAATTACACATTCAGACCTCTGAATTTTAATCTTATGCGGTCCTCTTACAGAATGCAGACGTGGTGGTCTTCCCGGAGATGACGTTGACGAGGGGCGCCCGCGCCGCCCCAGTGCCAATCAACGGTCTGCTGAAGGACAATCCCGTACCAGCTCTCAACCCAGAGTTGTATGATGAGGTACACATTTGGCAAATAATATTTGGTTAGCTCACCAGTCATCATCATCTCAGCCCCAGGACGTAGGCCTACCGCCAGGTCTTTCACGTTGATCGACTCTGTGCTTATTGCATCCATCGGCTTCCTACGAGGTTTATTTTGTGGGACGGGCTGGTCCCCCGCTGCGATTGGCAGTACGTGGTCGACTCTCCAGAACCTTTCCGCTCTTTCCTTTCATGAACAATACTTATGTAACACCATTTCGCGGTGCGCGCTAATGCACAGGGTTCCAAAAATCTATTCACAGACAATACATGAGTGGCGATCTGCACTATGCATCCGTCTAATTGAAATTTACTAGACATACAACAACTTTTATGAGCATAAAGTTCTTAAACCAAAAGTAATACTTTATTTCTGGTTTAAGAACTGAATGCTCATAAAAGAACACACCGGTGAACACTGTGCCATTTTTCCCTTGCTCTATATCACATTTAATAACTGAATTCTCTTTCCCACACTCTAGATCCTGGTCAGAATCTCATCGGCAGCGCGACAAAACGAAGTATACGTCGTGATCAACATCCAGGAGCAGATGGACTGCACCAATGCGGTGGGGGAGCTCTGCCCTGAAGAGAGAATCTATCTGTTCAATACTAATGTGGTCTTCGATAGGACCGGAGCTGTTATTGATAGGTGAGTCGGTGTGGAATGTCATTGACAATGATATGATAAAAAATATATATTTCCTGTTTTGTTTCCCACCGTTACTTAGGTGATAGCGTAAGTACCTTTTCAAAAGCCCAAAACTGTCCAATGTGCCCTTATTAGCGGAGGGTCATAATAGTTTGCGGGTCTGGCAGGTGGGTTAGAGATCCTCATCTCACATTAACAGACTTTAACAGTCCACTGCAGCCCTGAAGTGTTATCCACGGTTGGTCCAGTGGGGCTAATAGTGATTTATCATCATCATCCGAGCGGTCAATCCCGGTTTCTGCCAGGGTCCGCTCTAATCCTTTTTCCTAAATTTCGCTGGATTTTCGGAATCCTCACGTCGTAGGCCCTCACATCCGATGGCACACGGCAATGTCAATGTACCACTGTCTGGGATCCGCAGGTGCTAATGACGAATATTATGTATTATATTTTCCAGGTACCGCAAGATCAACCTTTTCGGAGAGGCCACCCGCTTTCCGGCTTTGGAGCCTGACCTGGGTCTATTCACCACCGACTTCGGGGTCACCTTCGGCCACTTCATCTGCTTCGACCTGATGTTCCAGGTGCCAGCGGTCCAAGTTGCCGAGAAGCACAACCTGACCGACATCATTTTCACCACCATGTGGTTCTCTGAGATGCCGTTTTTGACTGGTGAGTTAAGTTAAAAAGTCGCTTCGAGTCTTTTCTAAATCCTTTTATTTTTAAGGTTTGTATATTGGAGAGCTTTTTTAGTATTCATATTTGTGGTGTAGAAAGTTAAGGCGACTGTCTACCTGCTACTGGTATCAACTCAGGTAGTGATCCTGCCGTGTCTGGGCCAGTCTCTCTGCCTGAGCCTTGGGGTTTTCAAGTTAAGAGTGAATAGGTATCATATAGTGGATAGAAGAGAAGTGGATAGGCAAGCATTATACATCTTCGACCTTATCAGGTGAGTTGAGGTCAAATGCAAGTCTATTGATAATAACAAAAAGTGCAGGTCTTACAGTTGTGACCCTGTATTTCTTGAACCAACGCCAAGACACAACAGCGTAATGAGGTCCTGTAGCATTCGGAACAGCGGCTGAGTATACATATAGGGGTTCTTGCACGCAGGGCTATCGAATTCGGACAAACCGTAGATGATTCGAGTCTTCTTAAAAAAGGACATTTCGGCCTAAATCATGTTAAAAAAAATAAAGAGGTAATTTTTTTTAATTTGCCATTGTTTCTTTTAGCCGTTCAAATCCAAGAGGCCTACGCTTATGCGATGAACGTCAACTTCATTGCATCTGGGGCGAACAATGTACGAGTCGGATCTGCCGGTCAGTACTCCACTAATAAAACTTTGCGTAAATTGCTTTTTGGAGGAGGAATAACTAAGTTTGTATGTTTATTTCAGGCTCAGGAATATACTCTGGCAAATTTGGAGCCTTAGTCAGCACTATGCCGGGTCTTCCCACGACACGGCTCCTAGTCTCACGGGTGCCGAAGGTGCCAGGACAGGTAAGATATAAAATTAGATTTATTCATCCTGATTACTCGCTCGGAAGGAGTAACTGTCGCCCATAATATTTACGATGCATATGCAGAACCGCAAGAAAATTGCCACTGAACTGGTGTATCTCAGGATTATTTACGCCGGCTGCCTACGTTATGTTTCAAACTCATCATGCAAACATTGCTCTGTCGTAACCGTTTGAATATATACGAAGCCGAAACCAGCTACCATCACACTCTCCACGCTTGGCGGGTAATCATTGCAAACCCTTCCAAGGAAAAATAGGCTCAAGTCAAGTGTGGAAAGGTAGGCGCCGCACAAGAGCTGCATGCAAGCAGCGCGCATGCAAGTCTTCAATTGTTTCGTGCGGTGAAATGCATCGTGCCGCTCGTGTACTGTTGCAGCAACAGATCGCGCGGCACGCTAGCGGCTCGCAACTTCGCAAGCCGTTGCTGCAACGTTGATTTAGACGCATCGGAAAACATCGTTATGAAACCGGCGACTTCATGTGCAACCATGGTCCAATCTGTTCAGGTCACATCTCACGTGACCCGTTAACAGGAGAGATCAGTTGAGATGGCACTCGCTCCGCTATAATTACCTGATCTGCCAAATCCTGGATCATGGTCAAGGCGGAACCTGGGCGCTCGCGCGCGAGATCATAACCTGAACATTAATGCCAAGATGACCTAACAGATGATAATTTTTTTCTCCTTGCAGGTCAATTTCGAATACCCTGGCCCCATATACGACAGTCCGACTGACCACGACAGTCTGGTCCTTATCACCGACCCTTCACTGGCTTCACACATCAGCAGGCAGCTCGTAGATGGCTTCCAAGAGTTCACCCTAGTGGATAAGGAGGTCTCCTGCACGTTCAGAGCCAGACTTAACCACAGAAATGGGCAAACGGTGAGTTTCAAATTCTGTACCACTATAGTTATAAAATTATGCTTGAACGGCTATGGTGCAAACGCCTTCCTTCTATTGGCATGCGTAGCAAAATTGGTCTTAGATTGGCTTAAATTAGCATCTTCATGCATGATTATGTTAATTTTAGTTCACACCCAATGTTTGCACGAAAAATTAGAACTACATACATAATTATGTGTGATAAATATAGCAGGTGATACTTGGATCAACGTTTGTTGACAAGTATTACATTTCAATCAAAATATTCAATGAAATACAGCCTTTTTTAAAATGCATAAAGTCTTAAGTATACAATGCGGCGCTTTTTGCACGGTGTCAAGATAAATATTATTTTTGTAGATACTATAAACTTTATTTTGTATAGATTTATCTTTAACATATACTTACATAAATGATAAAATATAGGTAAAACCCTATTATTGAATCGCATGCCTCGATTCGAAACGGTCTCGATTTTTATTTTCGCCATTAAAATTCGATTTTTTATGCATGATGCTGATTTTTCCTATTTTTGAACCCTACTCTTTCGGTGTTATAAATGTGATTTTGCAAATTTTAAATTTTTCGTACCGTAAATCAAAATTGAAAACCGTCGTACCGAGGCGAGCGATTCAAAAATAAAGCCCCATATAAAACGCGAAAATTACTGTAATCCCACCAAATCCTTTTGTATATTCACATTATTTGTATAGTAACAGCTAATTCTAATATATTAATAGCAATTGTAACAGTGTACAGTGCATGTCAACAACCAAAGCTAACAATATCTGAGTAAGGTAAGTTATTGCTTGCATGTTTTCTTTGTTTTGTGTTTGCATGTTATGAATAACATAAGATACTCGCACACAGCCAATGTCAAATGCTTATCTACGTTATTGTGATAAACATTGTAGCTGTTATAGTTATACATTATAATAAGTCTTGATATAAGTGTTTGGGATATTTGAAGTTGGAGATAAAATGATCACGATTCGATTTCTGTGTGAGACGTATCAGTTTGATATCAGTACAGGGGTGATAGTTGTATAACTGTATAGTTAAAAGATAATGATAAAAATAAACTGTTCCTCGTATATTTCTCAAGGAAGGAATATGTAAATATACTAAAATATGTGAAATTATTATATATTTACACTTTGTATTACATTCTTATGCTACATATGAAAGATTTATAACACTTAAATGTAAATCTAATAACAGGCAAACTTACCTTCACAATAGAATAGATGGCGCTAAAAATGTTGAGAAGACAATATTTATGAAGAAGATATTTTTCACCATCACTCAAACTCAACAACTAAACAATGATTATTATCTAAACAATATTGTTAGTGTAAACATATACTTATTATAAGTATTTTTGTTGTATTTCAGTCTTACAAATACCGGGCGTTCGTACAAGACGCACCTAACACCTACGTCAAAAGAGTTTTGGGCATAGCGAGCTGTCTTGTGGTAGCCTGCAAAGACGATGATGTAAAAACTTGTGGTTACAGGTGAGCGAAATTTTGTTTTGTTTTTAGTTGCTAAGTTTATGTAAAAGCAAGTATCATATCGACGTTTTCTGAGCGGATGCCACAACAATTAAAACTATGCAGAACTGAGATCTCTGGCTACCTCCATCTCCTTTCGGTTTACGTAGTTCACTGTGTGTAACCCACTATATCGGTTGTCGGTACTTGAGGGTCTGCTTGGGATAAAGATAGTGTCGGTGTCCTAATGGTTAATGGCTCCGACTAATACTCCGAGGTTCCTGCACACTCAGGCGACTGAATATAACCAATCTAGTCAGGTTCCATTGTTAACAAGATGACGGTTGTCAGATGACAGTCACCGTACTGTAATTACGTGATCTGCCAAGTCCTGGATCATTCCATGACCATGACTTGACCATGAGGTCAAGGTGGACACCGGGCCCTCGCGCGACCACTATCGAATATTAAGATAGAGAAATGGCAGACGCATCACTAGACGTGGCATTAAAAAAATACACAATAGTTTAAACACTCATCGTTTTGGATTACAGCTGCCAATCTTACAAACACATGATAATTATCATAAATGTAATTCCAGAAAATGTTTATTGTACATACAAAAGAGTTCAACGCGACCGACGCGTCCGATGATGTCTTTTATATGAATGTAATTAGGTTTTCTCACAGCCATCTTCCATCTCCATCATCAGATCAGCTCGATAGTGCCATAATATTGCATTACACTTTTATTTACATTTTCTAGATTAGATTCAAATTATTGAAATCGGTTCAGTAGGTTTTGGACCTTTCCGGTGCAAATTCGTTCGCAAGTTTCAATTTAATGAAACTATACCCCTATCTTACCCTTACTTTCTAATGCAGTAGACTAGACATTCTGGTACAGTAGACATTCTGATGCTCTGGACATTTTGATATAGTGGAGTGGAGTAGATGGATATTTCTTATTGCATCACGCAAAAACTATTGAACGGTATTAAATTTGTTGCTTTTAGCATAGAGAAAAAACTACGTACAACTTTTAGGTAATAATGCGTAATAATAATTTACACCCTAATTTCAGAAAACCATATGAATTCTTCATTGATTGACAAATCTCTCCCTCTCTCTTTACAGATACGGCAAAGACGAGAAAACTATCGAAATAGAAGAATTAGAAATAGTGATGTCGACATACAAACTACAATATAACGATACGCTTCAATGTGACAATATTGTGTACTACCCATCGTCTTTGCAAATCACCAAGTACCCTTTGAGTCCCAAAAACTTTTCATTCATAGCTTCGTCTTTACTTGAAGGGAGATCAGAAGATAACGAAGTAGAGTCTGAATATTGTAGTATTAATCCTGGCAAAGAAACAGTTACTTACAGGCTTAAAATGCCTCAAGACGAACTCATTTCATTCGGATTATGGGGAAGAGTCTTTAATAAAGACTCTGCGTACAGTCCTTTTGCAAGTGTCACTGAAAAAGATGTACATAACTATTTAGAAATTGAGAAACAAATATACGGAACTCTAGACTGAAAGTGTCGACATTGTTGTTGATTTATTAATCGTTGCCATATTAGAATATACGTAGGTAGATATTTTGTTAAATTTAATTTAATTAAAAATGACTATACACAATGTGTTATTTTATTTCGCCGGTGGCGGTGATACAAATATAGACGGGTTCTTTAGGCTAAAAAGTGTTCTACCACAGGTAAGTACACGCGACTTGTTGACGACTATGCTCTAAAAATATTTAGAAGAAATTGAAAAAAAATATTCTCAGATCCAAATCTGAGCTATTAAAAGGACACCTTTAATAGGTGGTGCGACATTACTGACGTTTTTAACTAGACAGCAAACTGGGTCGCATCCACAGACTAGAGTCCTTTGCCGTTGCCTCATTCAAATGCTACTCATAGTAAAATATCCGAAGAGGTCAGTTCCGGGGCACCTGTCACTTTTGGTGTCCCCCAGGGCAGTGTTCTTGGTCCCAGCGGCCGCAACACGACCAAGAATACCCTAGTTCAGAAAAATGAATAGTCAACATACCCAGTGCCCTAAAGTGATCTGTATTTGAATATTTTAATAATTAAGAGTGCAATTCCGCAGCTATACACGTACAGGGCGACAGTGTTCAGCGGGGTGAGGAGCTTCAGTGGCGTGGAGACTGGCGGCAGCAGGGTTTGCTCCGTGGTTGCATGTATCGGAGATTCTATCACCACCTGTGGCAGAAGGTTTGTTCCTCGTTGATATGTTTTTTAAAGTCCACGACTGGTCATGCGGCGGCAGCTTAGACCGACGTTTCTAATCGAGTGCCTCAGGATAGTTATCTACCTACTTTCTACAAGAACTTAGTCATTTACATTAATACTTATTTAAAAACGAAACTAGGTGTTGTTTGAGGCTCAAGTCCCAACGAGCTCTGCGAAATGTTTTGGAATAAGTAGATTCATTACGTCATGTTCTAAAACTTTGAAACACTTACTTACTATCAAATTTCAGATTCGCCGAGTACACGTATAACTCGACGGGAGTATTCGAAGAGTTGACGATCATTGCGACCGTTCCTACGCCCGTAACCGACCCAACTTTGGATGCCCATGACACGGCGTTCTTCCCGGTGTCAATGGACATCTCCATCATGCCTTTGGAGCCTACGGAATACAGCTACAACGAAGATCCCCAAGGAGACGTGACGACTTACACGTTGAGTTTATTGAATACAGAAAGAGATTTATATGCTTTCTCCGTGTGGGGAAGGGTGTTTGCTTGGGACGGCTTCGATGCCTCACCGCCGGTCGATGAAACTGAACCAACTGAGCCTCCAATCGTGACTGATCCTCCAATCGTGACTGCTCCTCCATTCGTGACTGACCCTCCAATCGTGACTGATTCTCCAACTGAAGAACCAACAACACCTGACCCAGATTCAGGTACTATGCATGTCATTAGCATTGTAACTTTATTCCTCGGGTTAAGTATGCTAGCGCTGGTTTGAAATCGTTTATACTTTGTGAATTCTTTAACAATAAATATTAGATTTTAGATATGTTTTAACAAGTTTAACAATGTTTTCATCTTCAATTGTCTTCGTAACGATTTTTGTTGTTTGATTTTATGTCGTGATTAGGTTTATTTTAGGTTTTTATTACATATTTGTATTTTGGAAAATAAAGTAGTTAAAGTTTTGACGTTCAGTTATACTGTGATGCTTTGTTCTTGTTATGCTTTTAAGTTTAAATTACATTGAATTATAATTTAAATTGTAGATTTATTTAGCTTATTTTTTTCTCTAATTGGCTTTCGTTGTGTTTGACTTTTTAAAGGAGCAAATTAGTTTAAATTGAGTATATTTTGCATGTAATTATTAAAAAGTACCTACATAATTCTTTGCTTATGTGGTTTGGTCATGTAGAGAGAGAGAGATAGATTATAGATTAAATTAAGTATTAGATATAGATAGGAAAGATTTACAATAATGATGCGCACTATGCTTCCGTCAAAAGGAACGAAATTGACTAATCATGGAGCCGTATTAATCGTGTACTGTAAGAGTAATTTTCGGATTAAATACCTATTTCAAGATGTTGGCAGACCCGATGACGGCGCTGTAGCTGACAACAAAATGTCATTTCAAAATGGCTACACTTAGTTCCAGTTTATGGCGCTGTACTGAAACAGAGATACTGTCAAAGTATCTTACTTCACTTAGACATAGACAAGTAAAGTTTGTGAATACGGGTGTTGACTATAGTATGTAGGGTTGCAATTTTAATTCAATTTTAAAATACTGAATATGGCCAAGTTTGGGAGTCTTAGGCTCTGTCCTATTTAGCAACGTTCGTGGTACCTATGGCAGTGCGACGAGCGGTATTGAGATCTCTTGTTGATCGGCCGACATCCGTTGTACGGCCATGGTCGCCCGACTGTTGCCAATTAGGACAGCACCTTGGAGGGAGCTAGAAGCTGGGGCTGTTGGTATATTGCATAATATTTAAATTAAGTAGACTTTAGTACATATCAGGAAAACACACCTATGTTAGCAGTTTGTAAAAATTAAAACTTGTTTCCAGATCATTTTTTTCTGCTTTGTGTCTGTTATAGGTAAACAAGTAATTTACCAAAAATAAATGTTTATTTTAAAACGAATAATCAATCGATCGTAGTGTGAAGTAATTTTAGCATTTATGAAGGTACAGTCAGCTGCAGAGTGAAGGGACCCCTAGCATTCAGTTATGCATTGTTGGGGTCCGTCCACTGGTCCAACATCACAATGTAGGGTTGTCAAATCGTATCCAGTATCTATATTTTTTTGTCCAGATACTATTTACTGCTGGAAAAATAAACAGTAGTCAAAACTACTATATTTAAGCAATAGAGTGACAACACTCGTCGGGATTAATAAGAGCATTTTGGTCAAAAATACCCTTTTTGCTTTAAAATATAGTACCTAGTAATAGTAGTAGTACGTAAAGTGGAAATAAAAAAAAATTCAACTACTCGTAAGTAGTGTCATACATTCATAATAAAAACATATACTTAGAAGATACTATATTTTTATATGGATAGGTACTATTTTTGACACCCTAAGTGGATATCTTCTACATTTTTCTTGGAAAATTTTAGCAACCCGCTCTTGGCCTACTCTCTGTACGTATGCTATTGAGATCCGTTCACTGCGCAGCTGACTGTACTATTGAGTACTTAACAACCTTACATTTAACTTGACGCTCATTAACAGGCTGTGTTTTCTTTGGGAAAAGCTTTAATTATTTTTAAGACATTGTTTTAAAGTTTTGTCCGCCATTTTTTCTTTGATCTTGCTCGCACCGACAAGAGATACAGGTAATCACGCCATAATATAAACTTTCGGACATTAATTGTCTGTCTATCGGGTAGTGGCGCTATGAGCTCGACGTTACGTCTTATAATTAAAACTATGGCGGTTAATAGTAGTAACTTTTTAGTTAGTTAATTACGGGAGTAATTTTTTTAAATGTTGTAATTCAAGTACCTCTTTAGCGACTACATTGAGAACACTAAGGCGCTGCCCTAATTGGCAGCGGTCGTGCAACCATGAACTAATAGGAAACCTCAAAACCACCCGAGCAATTGGAGCGCCTTAGAGCGTTTACGCACTGTTTTCGATCCATTTTGAAGAGGTGATTGTAAAAGCAGCATCTCAACCTACCCTTGTTTAGACTTTGGACCGTCTTCGCTTGCCAACTCATTTTATACTGGTGGTGGGTATGTTGATGTGCTTTCTTCTGTACCTATCTTCTATCTATAGTAGAACAGTATTTTCGCATTCGAATCGGATGCAATGCTTGTGCAGTGATTGACAGATTATGTACGCTTAATATTTTTTGTACTTTTTGTTCGATTTTCAAATAAATATTCATTTCGTATGCATTGGTTTCTGTCTTTCCCTAAGGACCTATCTTTATGCTAAGTTTCATCCAAATCCATCTTAAACATCTGTGGGCGTGCGACAGAGTAATAAGCATAGGTATTTTATGTTTACTATCCTCTAAAGTACCTACAGATATAGGTAGATAAGTTGCTTCCATTTACAAAACTATACTATACAAAAACTCTTTACTTGCACATTACTGGATTTTTTTTATGTCATACGGTAGACAAACAGGCAAGCGGACCACCTGATGAAAAGTGGTCAGCACTGCCTATAGACATTAGCAACACCAAGAGTATCGCCAATGCGTTGCCCACCTCTATAACACGTTGCTCTGGCAGCAAAAAGGCAAATGCCACTCCACTGCCAAAGCCACGGTTCCCCCTAATCCCCACCCCATGGAGCACTGGAAACCTTACGCGCCGGCAGAATTACAATACTATTTAAAAGAGTATTACTTAGCTGCGATATTATGTAAGGTGGAGGTACTTCCCCAGTCGGGCGGCTCCAATTCGAACGAGATACCCCGCTATGCCCTACCCCTCTTAAAATATACCTACTTACCTACCTTAAAAGATACATACCTACATGAGATATAATATATTACACACAGTGCGAGAGCGTTATACTCGTGAACGTTAATGTCCTAATCAATTAAGAAATGTTGACTTAGAGTTAGAGGAAAGCCACGACGTTGCGAGGAAAATTCCACTAGCCTCAAAGTACCAAACGATCACCTATCCAATCCCGGGACTCTACGAACGTTGCATAACCTTGGTTATCGCTATAGACCAGATTTTTATTTATTAAATCAATAAAAAAATATAAAAGTAAAGCGCATCATTTGGGATAGAAGAATCGTGTCTTTGACGTGTCAAACGCCTGATCTAATCAGAATCTGGCATAAACCGACCAAATCTGTCTTAATAAGAAACCATGGACTTACTACCCAAAGGGACTGCGCACTGCTTTGACTAAAACCGGGCAGAGCGAGAGTCACCAACGATAGTCCTGTGTCCCTTTCTAGTGTTGCCACCATTGTTGATGCAAATTCCGAATTACTTTTATTACTTAGCGCGGACACCGACCTACCAATCAGGGCCAGGCAGAGTCGGACCGGGTGCAATCTGAAGGTCATATTTTCACCAGGGTCCAGCCCAAGGATTCCCTACTACTCGGAACCCATTGGTCCTAAAATACTAGTTTCTAGAGAGAAATTATAGTACTTGTTGATCTACATTTCGAATGACAGCTGTCAAACCTAAAACTGCAATAACTCCTAAACTATTGGTGCTAGAACACTAGTTCCTAAAGAGAAATGATAGTGCTCGTCGAGATCTACATTTCGGATGGCAGCTGTCAAACGTAGAATCGTTGTAACTCGGAAACGATTGGTCTTACAACACTAGTTCCTAGAGTAATATAACGACAGTTTTAAGTTTGACAGCTGTCACCCGAAATGTAGATATCGACGAGTACTATCACTTCTCTTTAGGAACTAGTGTTGTAGGATAAATCGTTACCGAACTCTTTTATCTGTTTTGTGGAACAAAAAGTCGTAGGTTGATAATTATGTCGACTCGACGTTTGTCGGAGAAACGTTCAGTAGAGCAAAAGGTATTTTGACAACTACTTTTCGGAATGTACGGATTACCCCATAATAATACCAAATTAACGGTAAATATATTTCTCCAATAATGGCAACACCAAACATGACGCTTGTCAATTTGGATTGACGGTGATTATGCCAATAACATTATGTTTACACTGTTAGAAAGGGACAAAGGACTATCGATGGTGACTCTCGCTCTGCCCGGTTTTAGTCAAAGCAGTGCGCAGTCCCTTTGGATAGTAAGTCCATGTAAGAAACTGACTACCTCAGAATCTGTCATCTGGAGAGTCTGTCTTATATCGCAGATTGCATGCCCAACACCGGGCGATTTGGAGAAGAAAGAGCTGGAAAGGAGACCCTGGCATAAGCCGGGACTATATTGAGCGCGCTCGAGGGAATAAGGCGCTGTCCTAATTGGCAACGGTCGTACGACCATGGTCGTGCGACAGGCAGTTTTGAGGTCTCCTATTGGTCAAGCGACATCCGTCGTACGACCGTTGCCAATAAGGACAGCGTTGCAAATGCGCCTTTCCACGCGTGCAGTCACGATTATTTAGAAAATGGAAAATAGCACACGGCTCAATTCAATATGTCGCAACAATAGATATGTACGCACTTGTGTCAACGGTCGCAAGTCACAGTATCCACACGACACTGCCATATTTTACACACGGAGCGTGATAAGCGGAAACTGAATGACGTTTTATCTCTTAAATGTGTCGTATAACGTCGTTGTCGTTTTTTTTATAGGTACAGAGCCACAAACTTAAACAGAAGCTGGAACAGAAGAAAAATGGCGACACTTCCTTTTGAAATATATTCGAAATGACATGTCAATGCCAAAATCAGCACATGCGTAGGTATGCTATATTTCGGCGGCCATGGACCCTATATTTAAACCGCTCGCATCCACGCGAGCGCTTACGTGTGCTCTGTCTCTGTCTCTTCACATTCGTGGTAACCGACTGGGGAAGTACGTCCACCTTACAGAATATCGCAGCTAAAGAATACTCTTTTAAATAGTATTGTGTTTCTGCCGGTGAGTAAGGTTTCCAGTGCTCCATGGGGTGGGGATTTAGGGAACCGTGGCTTTGGCAGTGGAGTGGCATTTGCTTTTTGCTGCCAGAGCAACGTGTTATAGAGGTGGGCAACGCATTAGCGATACTCTTGGTGTTGCTAATGTCTATAGGCAGTGGTGACCACTTTCCATCAGGTGGCCCGCTTGCCTGTTTGCCTACCGTATGACATGAAAAAAAAAAAAAAAAGATGTTAGCAATTTAAAAGACGCATTAGAAGGCGAGCGCTCGCGTGGATGCGAGCGGTTCAAAAACAGCTGCGTAGATGACACCCCTGGCCGCGTTTATTAGAACCTCGTATATTTATATGATATTATGATATTTGGTTGAGCAGCTAAAGTAATGCAGTCATTACCTATCTTAAGTTAAATACGAGGTAGGTTGTGTCATAAAGTTAGTACAATATCCGGTAAGACGTTATCTAGAAAGTAAAGACGAAGCGACTTCTAAAAAATAACGTCCCCACGTCTCGGGTCCATATCTTGTGGACATATTTATTATTTATTTATTTATTTAACAATTTATTGCACACAATAAAGAAATACACAGATATAACATAGATATAACTGACACAACAGGCACTACTTATTTCTAAAAGAAATTTCTTCCAGCAGGCCATATTTAAAACGGGTCGATGCAAATTATATTAACAATAATAAAAAATAATCATCTTGGCGTCATTGTTCCGGTTGCGCTTTCGCGCAGAGATCTCGGGGTCCGCCTAGACAATGATCCAAGATTTTGCAGAACAGATAATTACAGTGGAGCGACTGCCATCTGACCTCCGTGACAATGCTACCAAGGAAACCTGACCAGATTCATAATGGATCATGGTTACACATTCAGTCGCCTGAATGTGCAGGTTTCAACACGATGTTTTCCCTCGCCGTAAGAGCATCGGTTTGCTTTCAACTATTGTACATAACTCTAAAAAAAATCATTGATATAAGCCCGCAGTGGAATTCGAACCCGGTACCTCTAGCTATCGAGTCGAATACCTTAACCACTCAGTCACCGACGCTCCAATGCAAATTGGATTAATACATAAACCAGTTATCTGTCACTTGCTAAATGGTTAACAATGTTTGTAATGTACAGGTTCCGTTTACATATCATACGAATTTGGTGACTTTATTAGATATGCTAGCTAGCTAGAGTCGTGTGACCATACTACTATGCCTAATGCACGCGGCCCGCTTCCTCTTAATATGTATAAAACATAGCGATGAATGATCACTTATCTCACTTATCAGAGAATCCTCGACGTTTGCACACAAACATTATTATTATCTAGTTATCTCCTGACAATAACTGACGCTTGATCAACGTAATATTAACTAACAATTTAATTGAAGTGAAGTGAGAATTATGCAAACGAAAAGAGTGCTAGCAATCTATACCGGAGGTACCTTCGGTATGCTGAAGAATGAGAAGGGAGGTAAGTTTTGAAGCCTATTATGTATGACGTACTGCATGTTTCCGCCGGTTACCTACCATGGTCACATGGGAATTACTTTGAATATTTCAGATAAATTATTGGTAATATATAATTACATACTACACCTAAAGATAATCTCTTTACATCGGCCCACTTGGGTTCGCAGCTTATTTAGTGCCTTCCTGTTCAGCCACGGAAGTTTGTTTCCGGGTGGGAGCTTTTCAGTAGGAGGATAAAAACGGGATAGGAAAATTTATTAACCACGATGGACTACATCGTTTCATGCCCTAAAACTTGTACAACGGAGGACTTGTTCGAGGCCAGTTCAAACGCTGTATGCGTCGCCGAATACTGCGCGAAAAAGTGTAAGTCAGAGTTTAGTCCATCGACTCGATAAGAATAACAAGTGTACATATTATTATCATTAGTTAATAAAAAGTATGCTGTAATGTCCCTAAAGCGGCCCTAGACTAGTGACAGCATGCTTTCCAGACTGATAACCAAAGTTAAGCAAGGCAAGCAGAGTTCGAAAACTAGGTAGGTGACCGTTTCGAACTTTGTGGCTAATTGAACTTCAGCATTGCAATGAGCTCGCCAATAATTAGGTGTGCCTCATGTGGCGTTGGCGGAGCGAAGTTGACCAAAGTCTTCCGCTGGAGACCGTGAGATGGGTTGGACAGTCTTGGGAGCCGTGAGCTCGTGACAGTATAGATAGATTCAATGTTAATTAAATAATGAAATTCAGTAAGCTTTGAATTCAATTCCAGTGCTGGTGCCCCAAAAGGACATAGAGAAGGTGATAAGGAGACTGCCGCAGTTGCACGACGACGGATACTGGAAGGAGAACCTCGCTGGAACTGACTTAAAGGAATACCTAGCGTTGCCAGGTTAGGCCGACCTACTAATAAAATAATTAGACAACAACAATGGGGACAACGGGAGTTAAATAAATATTCATAAAGCTCATTGTACGCCTCATAAGAAAGCTCAGTGGATTGTGAGATGAGGGATATCAGTGAGCGAGCGGTGAGCCTGGATATGACAGCGGATAGGGATGAATGGAGAAAGAACACACACTGTACCGACACCAAATAAATGGGATAAGAGAAGGCAAATGATTATCTACTTTAATTTTTTATAATCGGTATGCCCAGCGTTCCTTAAATCAGTCTAAAATTTTATTGTCAAATTTCAGCCGGTAAAGACACGGAAACCAAAGTGTTGTACAAAATTTACGAATACGATGAACTAAAGGATTCTTCAGACTTCACTATAGACGACTGGATAAAAATGGCGAGAGATGTCAAGGTAGGACGATAAGAGTAGTGCCAATTACAACAGGAAGGATGTTATATAGATAAAAAAGATAGTGTTCACATCTATTAAATATTATAAAGAGGAAAGATTTGATAGTTTGTCGGTTTGTTTGTTGGTTATTAAGATAAAAGAAACAGATTTCCTTAAATAAACTTTATGTAATATGTATGTACCTACAATTAAGTAAGTCATACTCAAGATACACTGGTGGCCTTAAAACCGATTCTAGATGTCTTACCCGACTTTTCGAACAAAAAACTCAGTATGTATCATAAATTATGAGAAATAAGTGACTTTCAAAAAACGAATTTTTGTTTTAAAATATGATACAAGCTGAAAAGATCTATGTTTTGTTCTATGTTATATCATAAATATATCTTTTTAGCTTTATTTAACCTAGAGCAGATTTTTTAGTTCACCACCATATTTGTAGATCCGAAGACGAACAGCATTAATAAACTACTACTTGTTGTTTTGCCTGTTGCTTGGGGTCTATCCCTTTCTGTATACTCGTATGAAGTATACTATGGATTGTACGAAATTTTGAATAAAGCATGACCTGGCATATAATTATGAGGTCTGTCAAGAGCTTACTTCACTGTTGCTGTTACTGAGTTCTAAAAAATTCAACAATACGGCGGCACCTCGTTATATTCCTGGTTAGACTTTACCATGTATTCTATTTTTATTTTCTGTGTGAGGATAATTAAATTTTAGCCTCTGGAGTTCACTCTAAATGACGGGAGGCCTGCGTACAACTGCAAAAGTCAGCCGATCAATAAAAGACCTCAAAACCGCCCTCCGCACGACCATTGCTAATTAGGACAGCCCTTCAATTGTTAGACGGAAATTGAATGTTGCATACGCACTACGTATGATAAAACAAATAAAAGTCCGCAAGTCGACCGAATTAAGTTAATTAATAAAAATAATTTATTTAAAAGGACAGAGTTTCCACTAGGTTTATTAAGACAATACTTATATAAATCTAAAATACAAAGGTATTTATATCTAAAATAGTGAAGCGTTGACAATATAGCTTATGACGTTCGTTCTACATTTGAGGATGATGACTTGGTGCTGACGAATGATAATTGTAAGGGTTGCTCAACCTTAACATCTCCCCCCTTGAAATGATTCGAAGTCGTTGAAGACGGTTTCGGCTTATACATTTTGTATGTAACTTTAATTTCATATTTTAAATTTATTCGTATTTATCCGTTCCCTATCTCCGAGGCTCCCATATAAAAAATTTCTACCGGCTCACTATACGAGACAGAATTTTGACTGTCTTCCGTACATTGTTGTGAGTTACACGGTTGAAAATCGTTATTATTCTCTGTGTAATTAACACGTCTAGAACTCGCTGTGCGCATCGTAACATCGGTATTTGACCCCGACGGTATAGGTGACGCATGATATTGCATCGGAGTATTGTCCGCAAAGTGATGACGCTGCGCTTGCACCGATGGCGGTGCTGACCTATTAACACGCGGCGAATTATTATAAGTGTTATAATATCTCTTCTTCATATATATGTTTGTACGGTGGATTCAACTTAACCGTAAAAACGGACGATGAATATGGATTTAACTGTTGAAATCCTACCGGCTGCGCCAATTAAGTTGGATGCGACGGAGGAATTAGTAAAAATAATTTATTTAAAAGGACAGAGTTTTCACTAGGTTTATTAAGACAATACTAATCTAAATGGTACAATGGTATTTATATCTAAAATAGTGAAGCGTTGACGATATAGCTTATGACGTGCGTTCTACATTTGAGGATGATGACTTGGTGCTGACGAATGATAATTGTAAGGGTTGCTCAACCTTAACAACCGCCGTGTCTATCAGTCATTCTGAACGTGATAACCTCCGAAACTACGGTTGAAAGTTGATCGGTTCACGATCTCGAAAATTCACTTAGCCGTTGTAATTGAGAAGCAAAGGTTACGGACTAACCGCGGGTGAAAATTGCATGGAACTTAGTACTTATTTCACCTTATTCCAGAAGAACTAATATTTTTTATTTTATTTACTTAAGGAAATATGGAGGAGGATCAAGTCCAACAGATGTGATGTATTGTCTATATATGTTCCAGAGGTTCTACCATTTCTATGACGGGTTCGTGGTACTCCACGGTACAGACACCACTGCCTACGGCGCCTCGGTTCTCTCCTTTATGCTGGAAGTCGTCGGCAAGACCGTCGTGCTTACTGGCGCTCAGGTTAGATATGCATGTTCGTCGAACTAATATTATTTTAAACAGGTTTTTATATTATAACAGGTATATCATATTTAAACAGGTTATTATAGCTATATCTAGCTAGATAGATATTAGAAAGTAACCATTCATTCGAGGTTCCGACTTGAACATCATAGTACGAGGAAAACTGAATAAAATGTCATGATACACACAGGAGTTGATATTGTATCGGCATCAGCTTATTTGATTTGACTGAAAACTAAGTAAGAACAAATAAATGTATTGACGTCATTGGAAATATCGATGCGATAGATGAGTATGTTCATGAAAGTCATACCTAATTATAATTATAAGGGCATTTTTATACAAATAAACTCCAAAACCACACCAGCCGTGTGGTTTCCGGCAGAGTGGAATAGCACCAGCCCCTTACACTAGTGGGTGTCGTAGGTACAATGTCTTTCGGGGCGAGAGATCTAGAGTATTCGTAGGCTGGAAAATGGGCAGCAGCGTTTTCTCCAACCCGCCTGCCACACGTGGAGATTAAGGCAATGAGCTCCTCTATCGTGAGAGAGGCCCTAAGTCCTAGTTGTGACTGTTATGCGCTGCAATGACACTCAACAAATACTTACAAAATCTGTTACACTGTGTCAAAATCTGAACTGTCTCCCTCCTGGAATCCCAGGTGCCAATATTCCAGCCACGCAGTGACGGTAACAACAACTTCTTGTGCGCGCTGCTAATCGCCGCTACACAGCACATTCCAGAAGTAACAGTTTTCTTCGGCGCCAAACTGTTCAGGGGCACCAGGTTAGTTCTGGTAAATAAGTAAGCATTTTTCCAGAGTAAGGTAAGCGTTTGGGGAAGAAGTTAAGGGAAGGTCTTCAATGTAATGTTTTTTTGGCCGTTTGAGTTTGCTGCCCGATTCTTCCCGGAAGATGTCCAATATTATACGTGTTTTTTGAAATATAATAATTTATATTAATTGGTTATCGATAAAGTTATCGGACTCTTACCGAAAGCACATAATTCATGTAGTTCAAACTGCACAATTATCTATTAAAATTACATTCATGTCTCAAATTTCGAGACATATTTGTTAAAATTAAAATGAGTCAATACTAGACGACCTTCCCCTTCCTACGTAGCTTATGGACGTTTGAAATACGAAGGGACATTTTTCACTGTCATATGTTGCCTACACGGTAACACCTTTTCACACCCTTCTTGACTAAACTCGATGGAGCCAGTATCATGAGAAGACAACAACAATCAGATGTTCCATTTTCAAGGGTGAAGAAAGTGTCCAACACTCGAATCTACGCTTTCGACTCACCCAACTTCCCATCTCTGCTGGAAGCCAAGACCACCCTGGATGTAGACCCGAAGATGCTGATCCACCAACCTGGCTCCGTGCCTGACGAGTGCCGGTTACACGACAAACTATCGAAGAAGGTGTACGTGCTGAAGGTGGCTCCCACTATCACTCCAGAGATCATTAGGGCGGTCTTCGAGGGGATGGAAGGTAATTTTCATTTTCTTCAGTGGCCTTGGGTCCACTCAAGACACTCAAGTAATTATGTCTATAGGCAGTGGTGACCACTTTCCTGTTTGCCTACCGTACGACATAACAAGAAAAAGTATAGGCGGTGTGCCTAGATAGGATAAAGCATGGCTGATTTTTTTAAATAATAACCTAGACAATCATTTGACCGCTTGCCTAGGTTATTATAACCTGATATCACCTGATGTCTGTTTCTCTAAGCTTTGTCATCTTCATCATCCGAGCGGTCACTCCCGACTGCTGCCAGGGTCCGCTTTCCGACTCGGTCGTAAGCCATTGTTTTCGAAAGCCGTGTTTCTAACCTTTATACAATATAATCTTGATATGGGAAAGGAAGGACAGCTACCCCCAAACCCGCTGGCAAAAGAACAGAATTAACTTCTTATGAAAGGTTTACAAGGAGAAGAGTGGCGATTGCTCCATCGACAAGAGTCATACTCTTAACTATATGATGATGATGATGAAAGGTTTACATGGAAACTTACCAACTTCTTATTATCTCCAGGTGTTGTGCTCGAGACATACGGAAACGGGAACATTCCGATAAAGCGGAAGGAGATTTACAAAGAGATAGAACGAGCCGTTAAGAACAACGTCCTCGTGGTGAATGTCACGCAGTGCATCAACGGGACCGTGCTGGGAAAGGCCATTTACGAGACTGGATTGGTGAGTAAGCCTCGCAATGGAACAGTACACAGTAGTTTGTAGACCTACTTAAAGGAATAAGGATTTCCCTCCCGAAGTTATTCCTTTGCATCATGGGATAGGGACTCAGTTGCAGATGACGGTGACCACTTTCCCTCAGGTGGACCGTCTGACCTTCCCTAGGCAATATAAAACCTTTAGCAGAGCCCAGGTCACCCAAATAGCTCCTATTGATTTATCAATTGGAGCGTCGGTGGTCGAGCGGTTAAGGTATTCGACTCGTAGGCGAGAGGTACCGGGTTCGAATCCCACTGCGTCCAGGTACCAATGACTTTTCCGAGTTATGTACATTAGTTTAATACTAACCAATGTTCTTAAGTAGGCGACACACGTGCGAGCTTAAAGTACGCAGTTTTTAAGTTCGCGAACTTACTCGGCTCCAAATGGGTGATAGACGTACGAACTAAAAGTACGCGGGTTTTAAGTTCACGAACTTATCCAGCTCGCTTTTTTATTAATTCCATAAATAGCTGCTGCGAGCTACGAGAAAAATCAAACATGTTGGATCGCCGGCGAACTTACTCGGCGGTTTTAAAGTACGCGTACTTTGGGTGACACACGAGCGAGCAACGTCGTCGGACCACAAGTACGCGTACTTACTCGCCCGTCTGTCAGCCACTTTACGGTAAGGGAAAACATCGTGATGAAACCTGCACATTTAGGCGACTGAATGTGTAACTATGATCCAATTTGGTCAGGTTTCCCTGGTAGCAGGGTCACGGAGGTCAGTTGGCAGTAGGTCCACAGTCGACCTGATCTGCCAAATCCCGGATTGTGGTTAAGGCGGACCCCGGGTGCGCTTGCGCGAGAGCACATCCTGGACGCCATGATTATTATTATTATTTTTGTGTCACCATTTATGTCATCTACCATTTTACTAATGCAGAATTTCTCTGTGAGCGAACTCCGTGCGGCTTCAAACCTCAGTATGTAGGTAGGTACTTGTGCTAATTATCGAGCGACGAGTACATATCAGTGGCCTGGAAATGGGGAGGTCACGCATATCGTAGAACTAATGACCCTTCACGCGATAGACTGATAGACTGTAAATTTCCTAGAGAATGTCGTGCCTCCTGTATAAACTACAGACTTGAGGCAGACTGGGGGCGGCCCGTGTTCAGTATTATGACCCTGTAAAGACAAAGACCACTTTCTTATAAATCTTTGAGGAAATTTGAACTCATTTCGCGGCCTGGTGCGTTGGCAGATTTCTTCAAAAATAAGCGGAGGTTTCCTCTCTGTGCTTACTTGGCTCCTTCATCGTTAGAGCACGAAGTATAGCGGTTGAGCCAATAAAAGTAATTGGCTTTATGGAAAAGAGAAGTGTGACAATTTTTGCGGTTTGGTTTTGGCGTTCAGCCCCCAGGGGCTCTAGTTTTTAATGCATGATTCTGATGTTGCGTATTTTTTAATCGTACTTTTTCGGTGATATCAATGTGATTTACAAAATATTGAATTTTTCATGACGTTAATAAAAATTTAAAAATAGAGCTTCAGCTCAGATACTAAAGCACCCCTTTGACGACCTGAGAAGTTCAGTTGGTTAACATACCGGTCGCCACGCAGAGGTACCCGGTTTCGATTCCCGGCCGAGTAGAAATTTATATGATGAATTAAAATTTCTATTACGAGTCTGGGTGTAGTATGTATTTAAATCAAGCATATTAATTAATTAATTAATTATTATTTATGTTACGGCAGTTGTTGGTGGAATGCGGTGTGGTGCCAGCTTTCGACATGACAGCCGAGGCGGCGCTTGCCAAACTCTCCTACGTGCTTACCAAAACCGAACTCAATTATCAGCAAAAAGTTGAGGTAAGTTTTCAGAAATTTATGTCTTATCTGGTGTGGGGTGAAAGAATTTAAAGTTTTGATAAGTTTGAAGTATTAAATTTTAATACTTGTCGAAAAAGCAATATAGACTCTGTCTAAAAAGTCAAGCGACTTGGGAAATTAGAAGATTGATTGTACAGTCGAGTTCATTAATATGTGAGCATTGCCAAGGCTTCAAATATGAATATACATGGAAGGGTTCTTATATATCTGACCAGATTCATCAATCAAACATATGTACATCTGCTCAGATATATAAGTACCCTTCCGTGTACATTTATATTTGAGCCTTGGCAATGCTCACATATTAATGAACTCGACTGTAACCAAAAAGCAAGCTACCCGATTTTGAATAATGAGACGTCCATCTTTTAGCTATAATCTTGTTGTATACAGACGGACGACTTCATTACTAAATCAGTTTTGCTTACGTGTTGATTTCGACCAGTCTTATTTTCACGAGTCGCTTTACTTTACATCACGACTATACGATAAAGGTATAATCTAGGTTTTAAGACTTTCGTGGTTATGACGCATGCAACTGCGTCGAAATATCGAGGTAAAAACAATACTAACCGTGGTAACAAACCCGATAATATGTGTAGTGAAGGTATAATCTATCTATTATACGGGAAGGCATTGTGAATATTGTTCTATGACTATGTCAGTCTCATGTAGAAAGAAGCTTATAAAGTGCATTTCATTAACTATGAATTTCTTTTTGTTACAGTTGATGAAGACCAATATACGAGGGGAGTTACAGAATCCTAGCCATTAAATACTTATCTCAGATCTAGTAGGTAAATTAAATGATAACATTAAAAATAAAACAATGTTTATTATTCCACATATTTTATTTAAGAAAATAAACATTCCGCCCTCTAGTAAAATATTAAATTATCAGAAAAACGAATAATATCAATTTAAATTATTATAATTTTATGAGATATTTATAAAGTAATATATGAAATTCATAAGGACCCATACATAAACCAATTATTCTTACTTATTTATTTAATAAAAAGTAATAATAACTTTAAGCAAGCCCCGACAAAATATTAAGTCGAATAGCTCAAAAATGCCAATACAAAATGCTTGGTGCGTACAAAATGCTTTCAAAAATATAAATAAAGTCTTTGGAATTTTGAAAATCAACGATAAAAATGCATATTTTGGCGTTGAACAATTTTGAACACTACTAAACACACACACCAAACAATACAATCACAGTTATAACTGCAGAAAAAACAAAAACATTTAGGTAGCTTAACACTGAAAGTACTCATATTATTATACTAAGTACGTACAGTAAAACGCTACACTTTGTAACTCAGGTTACACTCAGGTTACAACTGTAATTGTACGACACGCAGTTACAAGTACGACACACATATCTTAAGAAAATATCTGAACTCTTATCTTTTCTACGAAAGGCAGTAGTTCACCAAGTTAACTTGGTCAAACAATTTTGAATACATTCTTTACGATGAACTATACGTCAATACGATCTAGATATAAAAAAATCTAAATAGTTTATCCTTTAAGACAGCTCGTAATATCGTCCTTACAAGTTACATTACATTATATAATCATCTACTTGAAATACCCGTTCATTGATCGGTAATTATGCATCGCTAGATCGCTACACCACTTTCAGGTTAATCTTATGAATATACTTTATTAACAAGAGGTACGAGTTGGTATTTAAATAAGTTATTACTGTATTATCAGATAACAATCAAGGTGGGAACGTAAGGTATTTGTACTTAATATGTAAAAAAAGCTACACGATATTCATTTCAATACAAAATCTTATACGAGGTACTCAAAGTCATAGATTGTTCACAACAATACACAAAGTTTCTTTTTTCATTACAACGAGTCAAAGGGTAGGGAAGTATACAGCCAAATTTGTATACCTAAGCTTGAGACAGCTAGCGGTTTAGTCCTTGGTTATGGCACGGCAAATAAAACTATTGGAGTAGATAATTGTCTAATTATTACTTGTGAGGCTGGTCGGGGCTGCAGGCGTTCAGGCAACGGTCGTCTCCTTCTTTCTGCCACTGAGAGGCACTGCTGGTTGCTCTGAGGGCAAGGAAATTTGCGTTATAGAGGCAAGTCTAGACATAATGGAATCAAAACACCTCATAACTTGGGGTTTACGTATAAAGCTAAAACACTACAATATTTTAAAGTTTGGTCAGGAACATAATTGAGGTGCCGCCGCCATATTGCGGAATTATTTAGAACTAATTTTCTACACAGGAAACAGCATGTAACAGTAACTCTCTTGACAGACCTTATATATTCCTGGCCAGGCTTTAATGGAAGGTTCTAAAGAGGAAAGCACATTCAGTAAAAATGAAGTAGCTTCCCTACTCGAAGAATGGAGACCCTGCTAGAAGCCGGGACTGGCCGCTCGGATGACGATAACGAAAACACCTAATAACTATTATTAGGAGCAAATATGGTCAGGTCCCCCTGTTTACAGGGACACAGAGGCCAGATCGGAACGACTGCGATCTGGCCTCTGTGCAATTACTGGATCTCCCAAATCCTGAATCGTTGCCATGGCGAATCCCGTGCCCTCACGCGCGAGAGCATAACCGGGACGCTGACACCAATATTATTTCATCATCATCATATATTTAAGAGTATGTCTTGTCGGTGGAGCAATCGCCACTCTTCTCTCCTGTCTGCCAACCTTTTCATCTCTTTATAATCATCTTTAATAATAGGAGCAATATTATAATTTAATGCCCAGAAAAAAACTGATATCCTCACCTGCCCCGCCAGGGTGTAGACGCTTCAGCACCTGACTGATATCCAGTCCCGTGAGGGTCTTCAATGCGACCGGAATCCCGCCGGCCAGCCGCGCCACCTCGCCCGCGGTGCCGTTGTCCCCGATCAAGACGATCTCGTCTGTCTTGGCGAGCGGCGCCGATACCTCCGCTGCGATCTGGGGGAAAAGAGGATTGTATTAGATAGGAATGGAATAGAATAGGAAAACATTTATTGCACAGAAAAATAATACTACAAAATAAAACATACAAAGAAAAAAAAATTGAAACAAAGTCACAACAAAAAGACTAAATCAGTAAAACATTTTTTTTTAAAAGCTCTTCCCCGCAGTTTTCACCTGTGTGCCGTAAATCAACCAACTATTCCGCGGTATCTTATTTTTCCGGGATGAAAAGTGGCCAATGTCACACGGGAATAATGTAGCTTCCTACTTGGGAAATAATTCTTAAAATCGGTACACCAGCTTCGGAGATTACTACCAACATACAAACTTTTCAGCTTTATGATATTTGTATAGAATGAAATGTTAGAGACCCCTCTTCTCGGAATAACAGCTCCGGGTAGGTACATCATCATCATCATAGCATCAGCCTATACTAGTCCACAGCTGGGCATAGGCCTCTCCAATAAGTGCCCCTACAATCCTCGATTGCCGCATCCAGCATTCACCTACAATTGCAAGTCGTCTACCCCAGCGGTCGTCGGTTCTTCGGCAAATATGGCCAGCTTATTGCCAATTTAGTTTAGTAATTCTGTGCGCTATGTCGATAACTTTGGTTCGGGTACACGTTGGTTTATTTACATTGGCAAACTCTAATTCGTACGAAAGTGGGTGGACCCGACTTCGCTCTTTTAAATAAGTCGGCAGCCCACATTCCTCAAATATTTTAATGCTTAGAATGGGAAATGTAAGGAAATGTTTACAGTATCCTAAAATATGTTTCTCGTACAGACAGTATACTCTCGGTACCTTTGAGAGAATTCTTCTGTCAGAGAAAGAATAACAAACAGCCTAGGGCTCTCTAAACCCCATGACGGTCTGCTAGGTCTTTGAATAGTTTTCTAGCTCGAGCCCCGGACATCTCGTTAGCTCGTGTCCACGGAATCCGAGCAAATAAATGAAAAGTCTTAAGTACGATTACAAGGCAAGAGAAGTATAGAAAGAAGAGGAATATCGTGGTCTAATCTGCGCCAACGGTTCCAAAAACTTATTCAGCCACTATTCAGAATAATATATATAATGGGATAATTATTGGCCATCACGACGTTAGCGGACGGCACCCTGAGCATAAGAATGGCATCTACGCCACAGTGTATCCTGGTCGGGCAATACGGATGTTACAATACAGATGTTTCCAAGGTGTAAAATAAATTAAGAAACAACGTCAAGATTAAAGAACTTGCAAAAAAAACTGGCCTTCAGCTTCAGAACAAAGAAATTTCAAGCCACACAAAACGTTAAAAAAGTACACATTTGACAATGAAGTCAACTGTTTATATTGATTATTATTTATGGTATATGCAGACAAATAGGCAAGCGGGCCACCTGATGGAAAGTGATCACCGACGCCTATGGACAACAGCAACACCAGGGGCGCTACTAGAAATTCTGTGTTTTGACAGCTCATAAAGAGTAGCTGATTTGACTTGCAGTCAACTACTGTGTTGTCAAACGCAATCCTCACCTTAGGCAATGCCTCAAGCACGAGCGCTAAAACCGCCGGGTCCCCGTACTGCTTGTAGACCTTCGCTTTGGCCAGCATCCAGATTCTATCGCGCAACGAGACTTTCCATTGCCCTTTGGGTGACCGTGAGCTTTCTTATAACGTCAATCAATTCTCAGGGCTATGTCGGTGACCTTGGTTCGCGGATCCCCTCAAGAGTAAAGTAAACCAATCCTCACCTTAGGCAAAGCCTCAAGCACCAACGCCATCAGCGCCGGGTCCCCGTACTGCTTGTAGACCTTCGCTTTAGCCAGCATCCAGATTCTATCGCGCAACGAGACTCCGAGCATAGCCAAAGGGCTAATGGAAAGCCATTGCCCTTTGGGTGACCGGGAGCTTTCTTATAACGTCAATGAATCCTCAGGGCTATGTCGGTGACCTTCATTCCCTTCCGGATCTCCTCAAGTCTAAAGCAAACCAATCCTCACCTTAGGCAAAGCCTCAAGCACCAACGCCATGAGAGCCGGGTCCCCGTACTGCTTGTAGACCTTCGCCTTAGCCAGCATCCGCTCGGCGTCCGCCTTCCCGACGTCCCCGATGGCGGTGGCCTCCGCTAAGCCGAGCACCTTGATGCGTTCCGCGTCCGCCTTCGCGCCTTCCACCGTTTGGGTGCTGGGGGTGAACAAGTAAATATAGATAGAAAGAAAGAAAAGACATTTATTCTACTCCGCGAAAATGGCGAGTACTCGACAACTAATAGCAGACGATATATTTTCGGGCCATTCATATACCAGCGTAACTTATAAACGTGGTATGGTGGTGTAACTTAATAGTTACAGTATACAGGGGCAGCGGTGGCAGAGTGGTTAAGGTACCCGACTCGTAAGCGAGAGGTACCGAGTTCGAATCCCACTGTGGCCATGTACCAATGACTCTTTTTCAAGTTATGTACATTCGTTGACCCATTACCCCATCCTACCTTAAGGAACGTTTCCAGTTTCTATCTTCCTCTCACTCCCTTCCCCTCCGCTCTTCTGATAATTTACTCCTTAATATTCCTCTTCACTCATCTAATTTCTATTCCAAATCTTTTACTGTCCAATCGATTAGATTGTGGAATTCATTGCCTGTGGACATCCGACTAGCCAAAACTGCACCATCTTTTAAAAGGCTGGTTAAAGCTTATCTTCTACAGTCTGTCCCATAAGCTTCTTCTAGTCTATTGCTTCTCATAACTCTTGTTGGGTTATAACCTTATATGTTTGCTATACTCGTATATCATTCCAGATAAACCTTATTCTCTTCTATTCTGTTTTTAAATATGTATTTATAGTATTATGCTAGGTATATAAATTTATCTATAGTTTTATTAGTATTAATTAAAATTACACCACTATGTCTTTATGTTGAACGGGCTTACTCTCAGCCTATTTCCTTATCATGCACTTCTGTCAACAGTTAACTACCCAAAAAGGTTGCCTGGAAGAAATCGCTTTAAGCGATAAGGCCGCCTGTTGCTTCTCCTGCTGTTAATTTAAGTTACCCATTGTATACTTTTGATTGTGCAATAAAGCGTTATTCATTCATTCATTCGTTGAAAGTTTACTGATGCTCTTACGGTGAGGGAAAACATCGTGACGGAACCTGCATATTCAGGCGACTCAATGTGTAACCATGATCCAATCAGAGGGCCTATCGGCTATCTCAGTGGACAACTGAATTTGACATAAAAAAATCTGACACTACTCTAATTTGGTACTAATTTGGTAGACGCTATTGCCAGTTTTCAACGTAGATGACGTGGTGTAGAATTATCTAGTGTCAAATACAGTTGTCAACTGAGTTAGCCAATAGCCCCGCTGGTCAGGTTCTACTGGTAGCAGGGTCACAGAGGTCAGATGGCAGTCGCTCCACTGTAATTATCTGATCTGCCAAATCCTGGATTATGGTCAAGGCGGACCCCGAGCCCAAGTACGCACGTACAACCTGGACATTAAAGCCAAGATCTGCAATTTCATACATACCGTTTTCCCTCCGCAATGGTCTGTAGGCGGTAGGCTTCGGCCTCGGCCGGCAGACGAACTGTCGCCACCAACTCTTCTTCGCGACGAAGAATTTCTTGATGCTCCACCTGAAGTAGAAAATAGAAAATATCCGATCAGCTTAATGGACCACAGGTAACTACTACAAAGATTCTTCAACCTCAAGTAAGCTTACGTCCACTGCTTTAAACTACATTAAATTTTTCCAATTGCGTAAGCCATACGGGACCACGATTTAATCACATCCCACCCAGACAAAACAGTGAGTTTCTGCGTCATCAAAATCCAATAGATGGCGCTAATGAGGCGAAAAGTCTGCTGTCAAAATAAAGCCCTATAAATGGCTAGACTGGATCCGTCATTTTACAACGGTCGTGTCTGTCCATTTGTAGGCGTTTTTTGACGGCAGACCATACGGCAGCACCCTCATTGGGCGCAACGACGAAAGTACTCAATGTGGCGTAAAAAGACAATAGAGAAAATATACTGAAGAAACCACATGCGACGAAATTACACGAGTTAGTTCCACCAGCCCCATTCTATCTTCGAGGCTACAGGTCTAGGTCAGCGTACTATTTCTATGTTGTCGACATGCCACCTATGCGTACCCAGCGTTTCTCTAACTCTTTTATGTTAAGAACGTCAAGAGCCTGGCTCATGTTTTCCCTGATCGCTACAACTTGGGTCTCTGTAAGACAAGAGTGAATAGGTTTTTAATAGACAGGTATGCGCCACCGTACACTGCATCTCCACTTAACATCCTGAGATGACAGTCAAATAACTGACTATTTTCTATAAAAAACACAACTGACGTCCCTGGGTCGTTATTAAGTTGTCACAATCAATGATTTTGTCTTTCTTGATCGTTATATTATAATCATTGGATAACGCTAACAAACAGTAATACAAGTAAATCAACACGCCGACACCAAGGGCAAAAAGAAACGTCCAGACTTACTTCAATCTGCTTGCGACGCTCAACAACTTCGATTTGGATTTCCTCGTTTCGTATTTTCTGTTTAATTTTCGCCGCCTGCAACTCGTACGCCAAAGCAGCCTCCGCTTTCTGTAAATAGATCAAAACAAGATTCTCTTATTCATCTTTGTTTATTTATCACCAGCACCGCAGGATGGTAGCACGTCTGCCGACACGTAACAACTTTATGTCAGAGATAAGAAAATCGCTTTTGTTTCGTGGGTCGGTATGTACGTTTCATGAAATATGGTACGTACTAGAAAAAAATACCAATGCGAGCATTCTCACAGAAATTCTTGAAGGCGCTGAATACAGCTAACTGAGCTTTATTAAAACTTTTTTAGCAAGAACTACATTTCTAGCCATGGCAAAAAATATAGGTCATTCTTGAGAATATTACGGAGAAAAAGGTTTGTGATATTGATATGTATTTTCAGGAAAATGTGAATATCGAAGAAACTTATAATATTTAAGTGGCAACATATGTCTTGGTTGAGAAGTTAGTAAATAGGTCAACGAACTTGTTTCAGTGAAGTTCCAATATGATAGGTAGGACCTAAACCTAAGTCCTAAGCCTAGTTCGTATCATTAAACTTCGACTATTTTAGTTATCACTAGTACCCATAGAAGGGAGAACCATTACCTATGGCTATGGTTCGTAGCTACGTACTAGGGGCTTAGCTAAGGGCATTTATGATTTGAATTTGAAAACAAACAACCCACCTGATGGTAAGCGGTAACTGTCGCCCATATCATATTTAGGCAACAAAAATGCTGAACCATTCCAAGATTGTCTGGAAGTGATCACGTTAGTGATAAGACCGCCCATTGTACTTTGTCTTCTTGTATTTTCCTTACGTACGTGTTCTTTGGTGTGCAATAAAGTGTTATCGTATTGTATTGTATTGCAACCGCAGGTGCGTTGTCATTTTGAGGACTAATATATAATGCCTCATTCCAGTAATTGCGCTGGCTACCTATCATTCAAACCACAATAACAACGATTCATTTCTCAATTGTTACGAATTAATCACGGATTTGGGGTAGTGTTAGTAAAAAGTATTGAAAGTATTCCATGATTGCAGGCTACGAAGTGCCGGTGGCAAATCGTTCCTGCATTAGGTAACTGCGAATTGGTTGGTAGCTCCCGTGATGTGGTCAAATGCCCGATGTGGATGTAATGCTGGACGAGACTCTTTTGATGTCTGCAGTGTAAATAATATAATAAACACATTACCCTCCTTTGCGTCGCGCAGTCGGGTAAAAAGGATTGGGTCAGACGGAGCCTGGACACCAGATAGCGTACCAAGACCTATGATTTCCCTTGTTTCATCTAATTGGCGAGTGTCTCACCTTCGATTTACTCCGGAGGCGAAGATGATGGTATATTAATAAATGTTTACGAGTATTACGTTGTATACGCTTTCTTTACTCCTGGCACTGCGTAACATAAAAGAGATATTTACGTGAGCCCTTTATTAGCGGAAGCTTATGTTTATAATAACTATTAATACTACGATCTACGTTGAGACATCAGTAAACTTTTCTGCTTTATGAAGGGAATTTTTGATGTTTATACTTCCTACTAATAAGAGGAAATGTTTGTATGTTTGTCAGATTGGAAGTTTGTACGTTGGAAGTAATCTCCGAAACTATAGAACCGACATTGGGAGTTCCTTCACAAATCGGAAGCAACATTATTCCGGAAAAAAAATTTACGGCTCCCGCGGCATAGTTGAATGTTTACGAAGATCCGAACTGCGCGCGAGGGACTGCTAGTTCTAATATAATAAATAAAGAGGTAAAAGGAGGACCGGCAGAAATGTATGGACCCCAGACCAATAACGTTGAGCGATATGTCATTGGAAAGGATTTTTAATTTTCTACAACTTTTACTACGGCGACAACCCCGAATCATGAATTTTACAAGACTAACATTGTCTGCTAACCTTTAGACTACATTGTATTAGAACGTAATAAATGTATTAAAATGCTAAGTGTACATAATATATAACTATTAGGTACTCGTAAACCTGAAGAATTCATTTCATTTTCCCAGCTACTCCGGCATTTCATCCTGTCTTTCCATGTATTAATTATGTAATCAGAACATGACGCAGGAAGAGATCTAGCGCATCAGTAGCGACATGATTATATGAATGATTTATGAGAGCTTTATGAACTTTGTTTGCTACACAAGTGCGTACCATTTAACACCATTATTGGATAAACAAGAGTCATTAAAGGCACATTAATGTTGCTAAGTTATCATTGGATTTGTTTTACATACCCATCCTCGTTTATAACCGTATTAAAAACTTAAATCATCAATTAATGTTAGGAAACATTAAATTCTTAATGCATCTAACAGAGATGTTTCGGAATTGGGCTGCCTACATAGATAACGTGTGCGAAACGCTGTCATCGGCTTGCTGCAAACTAAGTAGATTGTCTCCTTGTCTGTGTGATAGCGTTGCCAGACGTCCCGTATTTCCCGGGACATCAGGTTTTCTGGGCATCATGTTTAATGTCCCGCCGGGACACACTCTGTCCCGTATTTTACATGTATATAGCCGAAAGGACACTGGCGACTTGATAATTTGACATGTATAATGAAAACGTTATAGGTACTTGGTGAAAAATTAACATCTGAACTTGATTAACTCTAAATGTACAGCTGTTTTAAAGTGGGTAATTGTTCCTAATAAGCGAGTAGGTACTTACAGCAGTGTTGACTTCCTGATCGAACTGTGCCTTCTGTAGTTTGTACATTCGTGTATTGTCTTCGATTTTAGTGTCCATAGAGTACTTGACGTCCATGGAGGTCTTCTCACATTCTGCTTCCTGAAAAAGAGACACGAACCATTAGAGAGCGCACCCACAAAACCTTGAGACGAGCCTCTAGCTACATAACAATGTATCCATTAAGGTAATGGCGACAGAAATTGACACGAATTGACACTTGGATAGTCAGGAAATCAGTGCCACTGAGAATACAAAATTCATGAAATGTCCGCAGCGACGATGCCGTTTTTACTCGGGTGTACCACAGGGAACCATATTAGGACCGGTACTGTAGGATTTCATGACCTTTCTTTTCTTGATATCTGTTTATGTGCGCAGAAATATGGCCCAACTGGTGGGTGGAAAAACTGGAGTTTATGTGATGTCGTTTGTTTTTGTGTGCCACATGGCTGTGTGGATCAGAAAATAGGCTGCGGCGTATTTATTCTTGTATTTTTAACACCGCAATATCCCGCCTGGCAAAGTGAAACTGGAAGTAATAATAATAGACCTTCAGGCCCCATAGTCTTGAAAACTCAATAAATTCGTCATACATTCATTCGATTTATACTATCGTCGATAACATTTCTTTTTCATGCAAACGCTTTTAGACTTGTACCAAAGCATCCATAAACAAAACAGCAATAAAAAATAATGTCAAAAATTAATCTCTTCCTGGCAAGCTTTGATACACTTTACGACAATAATTATCCAATCCCCAACGATATTTAGCATTTACGATAAATTACGAAGTGTCAGCCACGGTTAACCTATTTTTCGTTCGATTTTTATTTGTTCGAAAACGGTAGGTAGGTATGTCGAAGTTCTAAATGCTAGATTGATTTTTTACAGAATTTTGTTAGTAAATAAAGTTATGTTACATAAGGTTTACTTGACATATAAGCAGTTACCTAAATATAAAAAAAAAATATTTTATGTGTTTTGTTTACAATAACAGCGATATAAAGCAATTACCAAAACTGAGGAGGTGCCCGTCAGTTACTCAATTAACAGATTTTAGGGGAATCGATTAAAACAGAACAGCAGAGGGAGGCATTTCATTTCAGTCCTCAAAGTGACAACGCACTTGCGGATCTTCATTTACATACATGTTAAGTGCAAGAATGGTAGATGTTAGGGGTGTCAGTTACCGCTTTTCAGGGTCAGGCGGGCTGCTCGTTTGTGACCGAGTAGGATAAAAAAGTAGCAGTATCTATCCTCTCTCATGGTAGACCCCGGGCACTCACATACCGCGCGGGAGCGCAACCGGGACATAACGCCGAGATGATGATGATGATGACCTATCCGTATCTCAGCGTCCCTGTTCCTGTACCCCAGGCTACGAGGGATCAGGAACTCAAATACCAGACTTACGGGACTACACCAGCAGTACTCAACTCACCCGAATTCCAGCGTCCCTGTTGGCCTGCGCGACGCCAATGTCCGCGTCGCGCTTCACGGCCGCCGTCTGCGCCCGCCCCAAGCTGGCCAGGTACTGGACCTCATCGTAGACGTCCTTGATGGTGAACGAGAGGATCTCGATGCCCATCCGGCCGACGTCGGGCGCCGCCACCTCGCGCACCAGCCCCGCGAACTGATCGCGATCCTTGTACACTTCTTCGACTGTAAGAGTTCCTGTATGGACAAGCGAGAGAGAACGTTAACGGTTTTTAAGGGGTCGGCAATGCGTGGGCAATGCCCCTGGTATTGCAAACATCCATAGGCTGCGGTGACTGCTTACCATCAGGCAGGCAGTATTCTTGTTTGCCACTTTAGCAATATAAAAAAAAATATTGGTGGGTAAAAGGTAACAAATCTGTTTTGTAAATAGGATATAAGAACGTACTTAGTTCGTACGTTTTGACGTGGAAGGAGCTCCCAGACCTAGTGTTTCCTTTGAATGATGTCATGGGATCGTTCAAGAGGGTATTATAAAAGGGGGAAGCATTAATGGCGACCATGGTGTCGCTGGTGTCCGGCTATTTGTCTACCGTATAAAAATATTTACATAGTATAAAACAAAGTCGCTTCTCCCCGTCTGTCCCTATGTATCTATGTACGCTTAGATCTTTTAAACTACGCAACGGATTTTAATGAGGTCTTCAACAATATATAGAGTAATTCCAGAGGAGGAGGAAGGTTTATAAGCAAGAAAAATAATGGTAGGGGCAAAGTAGGTGTACGCGAACGAAGTCGCGTCGGGTCACTAGTAAATAATAAAGGTAAGTACTGCACGAGACTTGTCCGCCTTAGTGTGAGTACTTTGCCAATTTGGTTCGCAGTAAAGCGAGTACTACGTCTATACAACTCTTCGACTGTAAAAGTTATTGGTAAACGAGAGAGAAAGGGTCGTTAAGCCGACATCGAACAAGCCAAAATCACGTTTATTTGAATGTACTTCTACTAGACTGAATTTTCGGTCTGTTAATAGGATTTGATCGACTGGAGTAGTTCGTAGAATAGAAAAGAGACGTAAATTTGACGAATCTCAAGAGTCGACTGGTTATTCAACCTCTTAGCAGTAGATTCCTCACCACAGAGCGGGTTGATGTTCTTTTATTTACAAAATAAAAAGTATCAGGGGTAAAATTAATTACCCGTAGTACTACCAGAAGCATCAGTAGTACCACGGGTGAAAAAAATGACCCGTGGTACTAGCAGTAGTACTAGCGGTAGTACCACGGGTGGCGGAGATCCATATCCTGTTTGAGTTTCTCAACTGCACTGGCTATTTCTCAGATTAAAGCCGGTGGATCAATGCTAGCCAGAAATGTGCTATTAAACAGAACATTCTCATTCTCATGGTAATTTGTTCTATGCAAAATGTTTATGACTTGTAACCAGTGTTATTAATAAATATTATCTTATCTTATCTTATCTCACCTGACCTTGCATTGTATAACCTGACCTGACATTGATGACCTGAGTGGTTCAGTTGATTAACACGCTAGCAGAGGTCCCGGGTTCGATTCCCGGCCGGGCAGAAATTGAAATGATGAATTTTAATTTCTGTCACGGGGCTGGGTGTTGTATGTATGTATAATAAGTATGTATTTAAGAATATATAAATAGTTTATCAGTTTTCTGGCACCCATAACACACCGCTTATTTTGGGGCTAGATGGCGCTGTGTGAATTGTCTAAGCATATTTATTAATGAATTATTAATTAATAGTTGTATTATAGTGGTAAAAGTCTCACTTCTTGACGTTCCAGCACGTCATGACGACTGTGAGAGCCACCGGCAGCAGCGTCAACCGTAGCATTTCCATGTTGTCACTTTGCACTATTCCCTCAGTACACAATAGGTAAACCTTCACACCAAATTACTTATTCAAGTATTTTTGGAAGACTAAACTTTAACCGATTTAATGAAACAATCAAGGCTTCCAAACAAAGAGAACCACATCCAAATATTTTATTTTATTTAGACGAGAGAATTATAATTCAGATAGAGAGACCTTATATCCTGAGCCGTTTGCTATAAAATTACAACCTTGACTAAGACAAATACGTCGCAGCTATGCATTATAGTCCACGTGTTTAGAAGTCGTCGGGGAATATTAACGAATCGCAATATCGATGACAAAAGACAACGCGGACATTATATTGGTCCGATAGACAAGTAATTGAGAAGAGCTAAATGGGTGACATAACCGTAAATCCAAAAATAAACTCAACATTTTTATAGACAACACTAAACAGACACGACTATGGACAAATTAAATAAATTTAAATTATGCAAGTACGTTACAATAATTAATTAAATTTTTGATACACGTCTGTCTAACAAAATGAACAGAAACACGGAGCTCACTAGCTCGACGCAAAACCAAAACACAAAAATAACAATGACATTATTTTCGATAATGTATGTAGATATACTATAGATCGGATCATCGGAGATCTACGACGTAGATCGCGCGTGCGATCTTGATACTTGACGAGCGCGACTAGAGACGTTTAGTCAACGCCGCAGCCGTACGCTACTGAGGCTTCCCGTTGCACGATTTTTACGACAGCCCGATAGGTTATAGCTAGCTAATGTTGCCAATGTCTCGTAATACGGGCGTAGGTGCACATCATCCGTAATGTAAACTGTTCAAAATTCGTCCGGCCTTTAAGAGTCGATCTATTATCCGAAACACTTAGAAATAAGCTGTACCTTTTGTGAATCTTATCTTTAAGTAAATTTAAATTTTAACCTTCGTTGTGTACAATAAACGGTTAAATAAATAACACTAACATAAAACACCTAAGAAAATATTTATAAATCAGTCATAACATTCTGAGATCGTTTCTACCTGGGCAGATATATTTGTAGTAACACAACAACTAATATCAGAGTCGATCAAAATATGCGTGGCAAGGATCTAAATGTCTACACTTCCAAGTGCAGATATGTGTTACGACTCTCATGACATCTCAAAAGACATAAACAATCTACGTGTAAGTCATATAGAACATAATTTTGCCAAGCGTGCTTTGAGACATCCACAGCCAATCGCCATAACTAATGGAAACTAATCTTGGTAGAAAACGGTAGGTATAATCTTTACAGTGTTGCTGGAACCCAGTAAACCATATAAAGAGTAGTAAGTGTCTCACTTCTTGACGTTGAGCCACGTGAGGCCGAACGTAAGGGTCAGCGGCACCAGTGGGACCAGAACCAACCGGAACACTTCCATTTTGGTCACTGCAAGTCTTTGCACTATTCACTAGTATCACACATCACTAAATCAACAAATTGAACAAATTCTTATCAACTAACCATCTAACGTAACTCCTCAACAACAGATTTTTTGGAAGACTACGTTGGTATCTAATTTTGTAACTGGTCGAGCTGATCTGGTTACTGAGTACCTAAATAGAAATTTCAGATTTTGATTGATTAACCGCTTGCTAAAAGAAGCAGTTGCAAAGACACTGGGCTAATATTGTTGCACGGTATTTTGGTAAGGGTTCAGATTATGATTGATTAACTGCTTGCCAAAAGAAGCCGTTGGAAAGACACTAGGCCAATGTTGTAAGGGATTTTCCTTTGATTGTTTGTAGTAAGCTAAAGTATTGTTTGGTTACTGAAACTATTGGCCCGATTCCGAAACTTCATTCGCTTATAGCGAACTACACTAGATCTATACCATACATTGATTTAAAATGGGGACCTCCGAGAAATACCGCGGAAAAATAAACAACTTCAAAATGCCCCTAGCAAACAAATGCAATCTAATCTTTACAGCTAGGTAAGTACTGCAGAAACTATACACAATATATTTCTGTAACTGCAGCAATCTGATTGTAAACACGACAAACAGTCATAAAGTAGCAGAGAAACTATAACCAACAGTATTGTCAATGCAAGTACAAGCTAGACGATAAACGAGTACTACTCTAATGTAATCCAATACTTCGCGAGTGTTCAAGACGTTTAATCAACGCCGTCGCGGTTCACCACTGAGGCTTACAGTTGCAAGATTTTTACAGCGGTACGATTGACTTTACAGCACAGATAGGGTTACGGTTGAAAAGATTAAAAGGTTTTGCGGAATATCCGTATTGTTGGCCGTGAGGCGACCGCTGGGACAGTAAGACGTATACGACTAATAGTATCGACGTCTTCCGGGTGAGAATAAATGAGACTATGTACAGAACCACCAACTTCAGGAATTTAAAATTGGTATTAGGGCATTATTGTATTAAAATAACAGTTTGAAACGCCAACTTCTAGGCGTAAAGTATGTCTACTCCAGGAATATATGAGGTGTGCCGCCATATTCTCTCTCATAACTATTATAACTCATTTCTTACACCGGCAACAGCCAGTAACAGCAAAATAACTCCATCTTGACACTTTTGCTTGACAGACCTCATATATCCTAGTCAAGCTTTACCGTCTCACAGTTTTCATACTTATTTGCCACAGCTGTTTACGTAGGTGCATGTTTAAAGATAATTAGAACTGCAAAGCTGCTTTATTGTGTAATAATGTGCTCATTTTATTATTCTTCAAGAAAAGATTTAAACACAACTCTTTGTTACAAAGTTCAAAGAAGGCAGCCCTGTCTATAGCATAGATATTACAATGCTGTTCCGTCCAGGTACCTAAGCTGATTTATAATATCTAGAGCCGCTTTAATAAAGACTCCTGAAATACAATTTTTCATCTTCATTTACTTTGAAAATAATGTTTGTGTTTTCAGTTCTGATGTTATCTTTTCTGAAAACGAAACGAAGTTTCGGTCGTAACTGAAACGGTTAGTTATATGAGTGGTATAATAAAGATTCCTTGGGTAGTTTAATTTAATACAAAAAGAAGTAGTAACTTTAAAACTAAAACCTGAAAGTTCAATTTTCCAGAAACATCAACTCGATCTCATCAGAAGAGTTTACTACAGCACCACGTGCGGTCTTCAAAACTGCAATATCCGTACGGATATAAACGGGACATCGCTAAAGTGGGGTGCTTTATCACTATTTGATTTGGAAATGATACAAATATGATAACTGATAAGCATGCGGCAGTTGCTATCGTGATTACGCAAAAACATGCAATTTCTGACCTAAATGGGGACATTTATAGGTTTAATGAGGGTTATTATGATGGTGATGATGTAAATAACAGAATAGAAAGGAAATACCCAGAGAATGTACCGAACAACTTGTACTTGTTATAATTAACTAGCGAATGCAATATATCATCTTAAGTTTAACAATGATTAATTAATTTCAAGAATCATTAGTCTCCCGTCATAATTATAAAGTTATGAGACGACTAGAAACGTGTGCGCAATATAAATTTTACAAAAACTAGGTCAAAACTCATAATTTATAAATCGCATTAATAACTTTCGTAGAAGAAATTTTGTAGTTCAAGGAAGTGATTAAGTGTTAACTTAATATAAGAAATACCTTCTCTATCATCATGACGACGTTGGCGTTTAATGAATGAAGATATACCAGACATTTATAAACAAAAAATAGTCACCTTGGCGTTAATGTCCCGGTTGTGCTCTCGCTCACGAGGGTCCAGGGTCCGCTTTGACCATGATCTATGATTTAGCAAATTAGATAATTCCAGGGGAACCTGACCAGATTGGATCATGGTTACACATTCACTCGCCTAAACGTGCAGGTTTCGGTAAGAGCATAAGGTTAGCATTCAACTAATGTACATGACCCAGAAAAGAGTCATTGGTACAAGGCCACAGTGGGATTCGAACCCGGTACCTCTCGCTTACGAGTCTGATACCTTAACCACTCGGCCACCGATACCCCCCCCCTCCCCCCATTGATATTTATAAATATAGCAACAAAAACATTTCAGCCACAAGATATCCGCTGCCACACAGATTCTAGTGCTACCTATCTAGATTTATCGGTTGCCTACGACCCTCAACAATCAATCACCTAAACCTCCATCAGTCTTGACATAGCGTCAATTTCTAAAACAGCTGGTTGTCGTGACCCATATCGTGTCTTTCACAACAGCTGGCCTTGACACCGTGTTTAGTTCCACTCGAATGATATTAATACTGTTTATAGGGCTTCTTGCACTAGTAGAGCTTGGGCGAGAAAGGTTGAAACAGAGTTACGTAATGTATAACCTAGCCGACAGAAAAGTAGGACAACCCCCGACCAAGTTTACATATGCTTAAATATTTTCTAAAATACTGAACAGATTTTAATGAAACAAAGCTAAGAACCATCTCAAATAAACAGGCTTTCAAATAAAGAAATCCAAGTCGGTCTATCCGCTCGGGAGCTACGATGCCACAGACAGACATTCAGATCTATTTTTTCCGTGGTTAAAAACTGAATATAAGCGTTGTCCTCCTAGAGCCATCAAGTGCATAAATGAACAAGGCTATTTTAAACTTGTTTTCAACAGTTGTTGGAAACACAACTGCCGAAAACAAATTTGACATTATGGATACTCTAATATATCCTAAAACTGCTGAACCGAACTAGAACCATCTTGATTTGAAAAACGTATCGAAGTCGAATACCTACAGATATTTCGAACAGGCGGAATAAAGCGTAACCGTATCGAAAACTGGAGGCTGCCGTCCAGCAGTGGACAGTAGCAGGACAGAATAGTAAGTATGGCCTGATTTCGATTACCGAGTCTAAAACCTAAGGAACACACTTCAATGGTAAATGCGTACGCTGTAACCAGACGGCCACGGGAAGTGATACTACCCAAAAAAAAATCTCCACCGTCCAAGGCTACAGGCCCTAAGTCAGTTTGTTATCTGCTGACAGTTTGATAGCTGTCATTTGTTCTGCGAGAGTGATATCTACTACAGTACTACATTATACATGTTAGTACAGTGATCACTATATAACCCTATAACAATATTGTTCGGTAGTATTTGTTTTCCTCGAAAATGCGCGTGTGGGTGTTACGTTTTACAGGGTTCGCTTGCGCGCCGCACGCTAAGAAATTTTTGTTATAATTTGTTGCTCCTATTTCAGACACTAGCCTGAACTATCTGAGTGAGCACTACAACTTATAACAGTTTAAATGACAAAGTGTACGGGGCGAGATATCTAGGTCGACCGAGCTACGTTGCAAAATTTTCGAGTTTGCAACTTTGTTGGAAGTCAGTGGGGCAATAGATGAATCCACGATAGATGGGCACCGGAGAACCAAAAACCAATTTAAAACGAAAACTTTCATTACATAAACTACGCAAACAGTCCTCTTATCTGTGTTATTAATTGCAATAGAAATAAAGACAAAACAATAGCTATAATGTGAAACAGGAGTAAAAAGGAAATACATGCCGCCAATAGGAAAACACTGAAAAATTACACAGAAATAAAACATGTAGAAGGTTACTCAAAATAAAGTGCCAGAGACGGCAACGCAGTAGCGAGCAAAAGGCAATCTAGTAATTTATTGTTCCTCCAGTCGGCTGTTGGCTTGATAACGTTCACAATTTAATTGCGACTCAGATACGTTGAATGGATCTGACCTTAAGACGAATTCGCTGGTGACCTAACTCTTTCAAGGTAATGTGGTTCGTCAGCCACGCCCACACTCCTTTCTGGTGCCACTGCTAATGATATATTGCGGGCCCTTTGCTGGCTGTGAATGAGGCATTGCCCTTTACCACATCAATGCTTGTGATTCTTACATAGATAAAACTCACGCCTGTGTCCCACAGGTGGAGTAGGCAGAGACTATGGACCGCCAGTTTGCTCTGTCCTGACACAACGATTCTTGTAACGAAATTAGAGACATAGCACAATTAGCTCCACCATTATAAGTGTTCAATGTTGCTTCTACAGCTCTTTTAATCTCCTTTCAGAGGGTCTATAGTTGGCTGCAAGAAATCTCAATGTGGGGTAAGACCGCCTTTGCTTTATAAAATGATGATTTTGTCATTCCTGTACTTATTTGTTATGCAATAAAAACTTCTAGAGTATGGCAAATTACAAGAAATTACATATTCACTCAAAACATTAAGAGTTTTTATACACACATACCATCAAACAATACTGATCTAGATAATGTACCTTGTCAAAGTTTTTATGTAGGACAACGTTCTCAGTTCTGTAATGGCACAAATTGAATGTGCTCTTGACATGGGTCCAATGGATTAGATTCTTATAACACGGACGAAATCTTTACGTCCCGCCTTTTCGTTGTCTCAATATAGACAGGCATTACATACGCACGAGAAAGGAAGTATACCTGAAAGAATACCTTGGGTGATTGAAAATGTAGGGTAAGTTGTAAGATTTTAACCATATCTTTTTTTTTAGTGTAAAATTGCTGGTTGCATCCTCATGATATATCTTAAAAAGGCATTTCTTTGATTTAAAACCAAGAAATGTAAAAACCTTTGGTCATCAGTTTTGATTATCAAAATGGATTTCATAATAGTTAATTTATGCTGTAACTTGAACCGCGAATTTCCATTACTTACTCAGGTCTGATATCGAATCTATGTACTTGAACATGTGATAAGGCCGCCTGTCGTTTTCTCTGTTACCGTTACCGATATGTATCGACTGTATCCAGTATTTACGCAATAAAGTGTTCTTTCATTCATTTTGAATTAAAGAACACTTTATTGCGTTTAAAAATGTATGCAACTTATCACGAGCCGATAGATATCTTCGTTTTACGCATATAGAAACACTCGATCTAGACAGCACATCCAAACACAACGTACTGACCCTGTTTTATTTATTACTGACCCCATAAAAATCGCGCCAACGAAATAAACGATAAAATTCCAATGATCAGTTGTTTTCCATTCTCAAAACGTATATAAATGACGAGTCCCATAATCTGGTCTTGTCTTGTCCAAATATTGTATTTAAAAACCTAGAAATAAAATTGGTGTTAATCATCTTATATAGTATTAAACAAAGTCGTTTCCCGCCGTCTGTCCCTATGTATCTTTGTACGATTAGATCTTTTAAACTACGCAACGGCTTCTAATGCGGTTTTCAACAATAGATAGAGTAATTTAAGAGGAAGGTTTATCAGCAAGAAAAAAGGGCAGATAGGAGTAAAGTAGATGTACGCGAACGAAGTCGCGCCGGGTCCACCAGTAAGCTATAAGACAGTAAAAGTCACCTACAATATTAAATATCATTTGCCTCCTACGTAGATATACATACTTTCCTACAATATATAAAACATATTCACACATTCAGCCCCGGGTTCTACGAGGACTCTAATGACATTTGGGATCCATTAGGTCGTTAGAGTAATGTGGGAGTTACATTTGGACGAATGCTGAATTCTGCTCGGTTAGATTGATTGCAAGGTAGTTAAAGTTGGAATCAGCTTGGTTTCTGTCAACTCTATTAGAAAAATAATGAAAAGTTGGTGTCTAATCAATTCATCCTCATCATATATTTAAGATTGTAACTCTTGTCGGTGGAGCAATCGCCACTGTCCTGTCTGACATCTTCTTCATCTCTTTATAATGAATTAATTACTTTTTTGTTATGCTACTCAGTGACAAGTGAGCAGACCAGCCCACCTGATAGTAAGTGGTAACTGTCGCCCATAACATCTTCATCATTCTTAGGTTCATTTAGGTTGCAGGTAACAAAAATGCAAAACCGCAGGTGCGTTGTCACTGTAAGGACTAAGATGAAATGCCTCATGCCTGTGTAATTACCTACTTCAAAGTAAAAAAAAAATGATATGGATTTCTGTTAGCACGGAAGCTCAAACGATAAAAATAGCTTCTGGCAAGAGTTACACGAACTAAGCGGTTTTAAAGTTTAAACAAGGCGATTTGTCGAGGTTTTAGCGTGGTCTCGGCGAAGCACTTTGCTGCAATATTGAAAATTCTTTTAAAGATTTTAATACTGTATTTACTAAGAATTAGTTCCTTCTTATAGCACACCTCCTATTGGAGGTCGGCGATCATTAGGGCTACCTTCACTTTAGAGGCGGCGGCCCGGAATAAGGACCTAGTACTCTTCCAGTCTCTGAGATTTCTTAGTCAATATGTCCGTCTTAGGCCAGGTGGACTGCCGCCTTGTATTGTACCCTGGATTATTAGATGCAAGAGGTTGTATATGATGTTTCGCATTATGTGCCCTAGGTACTTATACCTGTAGTTCGTTTAGTCTCAAAATGTCCCAGTTGCAAAATGTCCACTGGTAAAAAAATGTCCAAGTCGCAAAATGTCCAAGTTGCAAAATGTCCAGGTTGCATAATGTCCAAGTTGCAAAATGTCCAGGTTGCAAAATGTCCAGGTTGCAAAATGTCCCGGTTGCAAAATGTCCAGGTCGCAAAATGTCCACATTGTAAAATATCACTATATAAGTCGCTAAATGTTGTACACACTTACTACTCATGAGTTGCCGCTTATATTTATAAATTTCACGATATATTACATATTTATATTTTTAAAGTATAAGATAAGATTATTTAGATAAGTAAACCAATTTGCAGCGAGCCCTATCCTGCCGCTCCTGTTCTTATCCTTTAATGCTGTCTAATCTATAAATGTCTCGTATAAAACCACGACACGATAAGATACCTAATATAACAAAAAAAAAACAAAGCGTACATAAAATAAAAATAATGCTGTGGACCCCCTCAGCATAATGTTGTGGTCGCTTGACGTGTACTACAACGCTGGTTTTCAGTGAGCCCACCAACCACCCGGAAACAACGCACAGTCAGCAATATACCTGCTCTTTTCGTATAGTTTGATATCGTTGATAAATAAATATATCATCGCACCGCTCGCCACCGACAGGGAGTTCATCCTCACACCATGGAGCCAAATTGGTCGCGAACTGTGCGGTTCCAAAGAAACTTTTTCCCACGCACACTAAGGTTGTAGAATGAACTACCTGGAGAGTACAACATGGAGTTCTTCAAGAAAGGGGTAAAAAGGTTTCTACGTGGTCGGCAACGCGTGGGTGATGCCCCTGGTATTGCAAACGTCCATAGGCTGCGGTGACTGCTTGCCATCAGGCAGGCCGTAAGCTTGTTTTCCGCCTTAGTGATATAAAAAAAATATATAAATACGTAATATATCGTGAAATTTATAAATATAAGCAGCAACTCATGAGTAGTAAGTGTGTACAACATTTAGCGACTTATATAGTGATATTTTACAATGTGGACATTTTGCGACCTGGACATTTTGCAACCGGGACATTTTGCAACCTGGACATTTTGCAACTTGGACATTATGCAACCTGGACATTTTGCAACTTGGACATTTTGCGACTTGGACATTTTTTTACCAGTGGACATTTTGCAACTGGGACATTTTGAGACTAAACGCTGTAGTTTTCGAATTTTGATACTCTTCATAAGTGCCAAGCCTTTGTTTGTCTCACTAATACAAGTGCGATACTATTTAACATAGTATAATATTCATGTGAGAACAGAATTCAAAAATAAAAAAAATAATAAGGTCACATCGGTTACCATACTATGTAAGGACCTAGGATGTAGCGAGACAAATATTTTTTTCGGTAATACGCATACATAGCTCTCTTTTTGGGATGTAAATTCCTTTACTTCCTAATAGCGAAGCAAAGTTTAGCGAAAACTGCAACATCGTCATAGCGCGTCAAAATATTAATAACGTATCGAGATGGCAAGTCACACACCGGCCGCGCGGCTTCGAAATGATATATGTCGTTCAGATGGAAAGCCCTCGTCATGGCGTGACCTGATTTCGTGGTCGGATTAATCGAGAGAATGCCTGCCGGGGATTGGTTCCTCACCCTTTTCAAGTGAAATATCTACAAAAAACCTTTGCTACTATTGCGTCCTCCTTGACCGTTTACTTGAATTTTTTTGTGCTACGCAGTGACAATCGTACATCCCACCTGATGGTAAGCAGTAATTGTCGGCCATAACATTTACGATTTACGAATTTAGGTTGCAGGCAACAACAATGCAGAAACGTAAGTGCACTGTAAGGAATAGGATGAAATGGCTCATGTCTGTATTTGCGCTAGGTACCTTATCCTTCAAACCGGAACAAGGATAGAGATTTAAAAAGGAAGGTAAATCTAGAGTTTACTATAGTCCAGCAAACACTAAAATAGCGTGTTTAAAACTTATTTAAGTATTTGTAGAAAAGCTAATGATTGCTAAACGTCGGCACTAACAATTTAGAGCTTACAGCCGTTATATAATTTCAAATAACCGTGCAGAAAGTTCTGCACAAATTTAACGAAACGGGCTACATAATTTCATTATTTTTTACTTTACTACACAACTTTGTAGCTACAATCTGAGGCACTAAAACAAGTTATCACAAACTTCAGCGCCCGCATGGATCCGCCATAATGTTACTATCGGAATATCGGAAACTATGTAACGCTCGAATGCAAAATCGAACGAACGTAATGTTGGATTTAGTTCACTCTCGAAGTGTGGAAGCGTTGCCTTGTCGGGGGGTGCGGTACGCTAAGAGACCGCCGCCGCCCCCGGCGCCCACCGCGGGACTGCCGACCCAGGCTCCCAGTCTTTAACGCGGCGAAACGTTTTTCTCTTCGCCGTTCTCTTTTCTTTTTTCAATATTATATCGAAAATAGAACAGTGATATCTGAACGGCAATTTCTGAATGGTCTGTTCAATGGCTTGTATAGAGAGTGCATGCGATTATGGACTGTAAATTACAAAATTATGGACCGTATTGTGGACTGCAAATTACAAAATTAAACAAAAATGTAATGTATCTTATTTGTTTGTTTGTGGAGGTCAATTTATGGAATTACTAAAGCGTTTCTAAAATATATTTCACTAAAAGAAATCTATTACATTACAGTACCCATAATTACAAAGGAAATTAAAATATAACTTTTTCAAAAGTCAGGCTTAAGATGCTTGACGTTTGTTCGGAGTCAGCGCGTACAAAATCGTTTGCTGAAGCTTGAAAAGTAGGTATAATTAATGAAATATCTGCTGAATTCTTGTTACACACAGAACAGATACAATTACAGAAGTGACAGTGCTACCGCTATAATTAGATTTCGGTGACGTTATGCGATGCTGTGTTGTATCCGGGCCTTTTTATTATATCAAACTCCAAAAAGAAACAATCCACAAACTACAATAAGTATGGAATGGACTAAAAGTAATATAAATGATCTAGAACCACAGATGACGATAAGTTATTATTCTGTTAGGATATTTTAAAAGTCTGGTAATAAGGTAGCGATAAGAAAATGTGAAGCATAAATAAGTAGTACATGGTATAAAATAATGGACGCCACGCGAACGAAATCGCACCAGGTCCACTAGTAGGTAATAAAAATAAAATAACTGCACGGAGGCCGTGTGGTGTCCGGCAGAGTAGAATAGCACCAACCCCTTACACTCATGGGTGTCGTACAAGGCGACTAATGTTTTCGAGGCAAAAGATCAGGAGTCTCCGTAGTCTTGAAAATGGGCAGCAGCGTTTTCCATTGTTATATTTAAACACTGCGATCTCCAATCCGCCTGCCAAGCGTGGAGATTATGGCAATAGCCTCCCCTTTCGTGGGAGAGGCCCTAAGTCCTGCAGTGGACTGTTACGAGCTGTGATGATGATGATGAACTGCCCAATTGAAACACTGATACTGATTCCGATACTGAACAGTAATAATAACTTTCAGCAGATATTATTATGAAGGTACGAGTATATGACCATGATTATATTTTGTTTAAGGCAATAAATGATTCTTATTCTTATGTTTTTGACGTCAACATTCATATCTTAACTTCACGATTTGATGACAGCAATTACTCTGTGTGTGGGAGATGAGAATCCAAGAAAAATTGCTCAAAATTTGCAACCTTTCCACAGAATAGCGGCCAGTGTCCTACTTTTTCACCCATTATTACACTTGTGGAGCTACTTTGTCAGCCTTTTGTCGAGTCTGAAACGAGGGGGACATCTTTGTGATCTATTCATGTATCTAACGATCTATTCATCTATCTAACTTAATTGAAAAATCAATAAGACGCAGTCTTTCTCAGTTCAAACGGCTACGAAAAAGAAAATTAAAACAAACATTATAAAATCCGTATTACAGCTACATCAGATGTATGTATATGTTGCTACATATTCATTCATCAAGCATATTTATTCTGAATTAATTAATAAAAACTATAACTACGATTGCACACTGTTTGCTTTTGATATACAACGAAAATGCATAATAAATAGTTATTTTTAAAGTTATACGCAATATAGAGTTTACATACATACATACTTGATTAATAACAACTTTCGATGTCGCGAAACGTGACTAAAATAACAAAAATAAACAATCTAACATGAAATAACAAGGACGGCGATAATTTTAATTATCACATAGGTACTAATGTGCGCGTACAATTTAAACATAATATTTTTATTAAATACTGGCGGACCCGGCGCGACTTCGTTCGCGTAGTTTCCTACCCATGCCCTACACCTAAGTCTTGAATTACTCTACCTATTGTTGAATACCGCATTAGAATCCGTTGCGTAGTTTAAAAGATCTATGCGTACATAGATACATAGTGACAGACGGTGTTTCATACTATGTATAGAAGACTCGTACATTATCAACTATTACCCCAACTATCTCATAGTTAGATTAACTGCATAGCAGAAAGAACTCATTCCACAACAAGTTATGTTGTGTTAAGTTAAGTTGTGGCTTGAGTCCTTAATGCTAAACTAATCACTCTCTGATTAGATCAGTGGAAAGTACCTATGCAAATAACACTTAAAATATAGTTATGACTTTAATCTATGTAAAGAGAAAGGACCGTAAACAAACTTTAACAATATGAATACTCATTCATACTTTCGAAAGTGAAGATGCTATTATTGTACATTGCTAGAACCACAGCGACTAATACTCTTTCGGAAAATAGGTAATAGGTATACCTAGGTTTACCAACATCAGAGGGCTGAGTTGAAGTTTTGCTTCGATTAAACTTTACTATCGCTATTACAAAACTTATACTCTGCCAGAGGGCCTCATTCAGTGGAATGCATTTGTACGAGAAGTCGAACATTTTCATCGCGAATTTCGCGTATTCTTGAGGTTTTCCCTAGAGAGCACAAAAGAGTTAAGGAGTTTAAGAGGGTCGGCAACACGCCAGGGGTCTTATTTTTGAAGCGCTCGCATCGAGACGAACGCTTTTTAATTTTCATTTTCGGCTTTACAAATTCAATGTTTATTTAATCACATTGGCAACACCGAAAGAGTACGGTTTAAAAGTAAATCTGCACTATGCATGAAAAATTATTATATTGATGAACGTACGTTCAACTCGTTCGTGGCGTTGGTTTCCACCGCAGATTTGGATTTCTTTATGAGGGAAGATTATAGGCCGAAGGGTGTGGTGTAACGGCGATTCCGTGGGCGATCCAGAATTTCCGGTGCCGCCGAACGACATTAGTGTCAGTTATATATATAAGTTTACAATTTTTTACCTGATTATGACATTTAAAACTGAAACTATGACATTGTATTATTGTATTGCGCATGATTTAATTATTGTGAATGATTTTTAATAATTTGAGTTTATGACATTTTTATTGTTTGTTATAAATAATTTAGTTTAGTCTACGGCGTCGACATTGTAAATGACAATGAATTGTAATGTGTTTCTTATAAAGATACTTCCTAGGTACCAACTTGCCACTTTGACGTGTAACTCTGTTACTAATAAAGTATTTGTATTTGCATTTGTTATTTTTTAAGACATAAATAAATTATATTTTTATATATAAGTTTACAATTTATAATAATTTGTATGTAGGTTTTATCTTTGTCTGTATTTTGCATCAGTTTATTTTATATTTATGTTGTTTGTGTATTTATAAATATGGGCCTCAGTTGTTTGAAATAAATGGATGAATAAATAAATAACGCTGCATAATTATTTATTATTTATTAATTTCGCGTATATTTGAACAGTTTGTATTCATTGAACAGTTTGTATTCAGTATTGCTAATGTAATTTAAATAATATATAAATTTTCATGCCGAAAATGAAAATTCAAAACCGATCACTCCGATAGTGTAAATGTCCATAAACACTACCTTCTACAAAAATATTTAGCATTAATCAATAAAACAATGAAATCCAAACAATACAGCGTGCATTATTAGTTTCGTAAAATAAACAATTCAAACAAACGTTGACTCAGCCAAATTGTCAGGTAAAACCTTCGATCATATATTCTGTAGATGCACAGTTGCCGTCTAAAAAGTGTCACCGGCGAAACAAGGCATAAATCAAAAATATGCCTTGTTTCGCTCTCATTCGCTCCGTGACCGCGTGAGAGCTGCCACGTTAGCAATGCCAAAGTGCGTAGTGAGAAATTGTAAAAATTACACACTAAAAGTGAAAAAGAAGGATGGAATATCATATTTTCAGTGAGTATATCTTTATTTTGACTTATTGATGCAATTTTCTTTTGCTTTAAGGTTATTTTTATTTATATTTTAATAATATTTGCAATTTACGGCGGCATACAATGTACGCATCTATCCTTTTCACACTCGCGTGAGTCACTCCTAAGAAATAACGAGACCGAACTAGCGCTAGCGAACAAAGTCAATAGTATAATGATGGAGTCGTCATTACATTTTTTTTTAAATAAAAAAATAATTATAGTTTCTTATCTTTTTTTATCGTTTTTCAGTTTTCCGAGAAATGAAGTTCAAAGAGAAAAGTGGAGGTGTATTATCGCACGAGATAGAGCAGAGGAGCATTATAAACCAAATGAATCTAGTGTGGTTTGTTCGAACCATTTTTGTGAAGAAGATATGTACACAACACAAAAAGGGTTTAGGAGAATAATAAAAACAGCCTTACCTACTGTACAGGTAGGTACTATATGTTTTAGAATATTTAGCAGACTTTAAAAAAAGATATTATAATTTTTTTTATTTAACCTTATTAAATGTAATATTTCAAAAATGTATGTTTGTCTGTATTGCACAAAATCTAATCAAAAAGAACAGTGCCAGTTTCATCAAAGTGGATTCGTTAGTTAATCACTGACTAACTTCAATCTAATTTAATTTAAATTTAGTTCATACCTACACTTTCGAAATGTATGAAATAACTGATTTTTATTCGGTTTAGAATTGATTCCCAAACAACTATTTGTTCATGTTAATAAATATATATCGACTTATAAAACTGATTTTAAGTAATAAAAAAAAAACTGTATTTCTTCCAGGTATCAATGGGACTAGCGTTCGACAACTTCCAAATAAATACAGCCCCTGTTACCAGTTCTCCATGTACATCGTTAAGCATTGGGTCAGCGTTAGACACTCCTCGGAAATCTATTTTACGAAAGGATTTAAAATTATGTAAACGTCGTTTAATTGACAAAACTAAAAAAATTAAAAATTTACTAAAAGTCAACAAAAGACTTAAAAAAAAGAATGCCACACTAAAATCCTTAATCGTGGTTTTAAGAAAACAAAAAGACTTAGATGAATCTATATTGGATAACTTATCAAGTCATATAGAAATCAAAGACACTTTTAACGCTTTGTTCCTTAAAAATATTAAAAAACGAAAGAGACCCTTTTCTAAATACCCACCAGGTGCCCGAAAATTTTCATTAACTGTTCATTTCTATTCACCGGTAGCTTACCGATATCTCAGAACAAAATTTCACAATTGTATGCCACATCCTAATACTTTATTAAATTGGTACAGAAGTATCGATGCCAAACCTGGATTTACTGCTGAAACCCTTGACAGGCTCAAACAAAAGTTTCTCTCTACTAATAAAGAAATTTTATGCGCCCTTATTGCTGACGAAATGGCCATCCGACAACAAAAAATATGGTGTGGAGGTCGTTACATAGGCGTAGTTGATATGGGATTAGGTGAAGCAAACGACAATGATCCTATTGCACAGCAAGCTTACGTTTTACTTCTTGTGTCGCTAACTGAAAGCTGGAAAATACCGCTTGCTTATTTTTTCATCACAGGGCTGAAGGCTGAAATTAAGGCTAACATCATTAGCATAGCACTTCAAAAATGTCATTCAGCAGGAGCAAAAGTGGTTTCTTTAACATTTGATGGTTGTAAAAGTAATCTTCTCACCATGAAATTATTAGGATGTAAAATTGATGACATACATAATATCAAATCATTTTTTGAACACCCAATTTCTAAACATAGTGTGTCAGTATTCTTAGATGCTTGTCATATGGTAAAATTAATGCGCAATACCTTAGAATCAAAAAAAAATATTATTGACGATGATAATAAAATAATTAAATGGAAACTGCTGTGCCAATTGAATGATTTACAACAAAAACTGTGTTTAAACTTAGCGAACAAACTAACAAACCGACACATTCAATTTAAAAATGAGATTATGAAGGTCAAATTAGCGACACAGGTGATGAGTCGTAGTGTAGCAAAAGCCATAGAGTTTTGTCAAGATTTAAAAATACCAGAGTTTCAGAATAGTGACTCTACTATTAAATTTTTGCTGCTATTAAATGATCTTTTCGACGTTCTGAACTCCCGAAATTTTAAAGATCCAGGCTTTAAAAAGCCATTGCAACCAAGTAATCATACCCAGTGTTTTGCATTTTTACAAATCGCTAAACAGTACCTCAAATCCCTTAGTATAAATATCAGAAAAAAAAGAACTATCAAGAAAAAATCTGAAACCAGGGTTGTATTTACAACAGAAACCGTACCTCTATGGAAATGTCAATCCAACACTGGTGTCATTGGATTACTGGTGTGCATAGAAAGTATTCAGCATTTATACAGAAATGTTGTTGAGTCTCAATACCTTTCCTTTTTGTTAGCGTATAAAGTGAGTCAGGATCATATTGAACTCTTTTTTGGCAATATAAGAAGCCACGGTGGTCATAACAATAATCCGAATGTGCAACAATTTATGGCAGCGTATAAAAAAATTCTAACATTCATTGAAACTAGGGACAAATTTACAGGTAACTGCATTCCACTCGAAGAAATGCCAATTTTAACTTATGGAAACGCAGTGACGAGTATAAATAGTACTACTTTTGGGTATCGTTTAGAATTAGAGTTAGAGGGTGACGTATTGCGAGAGAAACAAAAATACGATATTGATCAATCCGAGGCAAAATATCAAGACAATTGTGACATTTTTTCCACTAATTTAAATGAACAATCAGAACACGAATCAGAGCTAATTATGCAGATTATTGGTTATATATCTGGCTTCGTAGTTCGCCATTTATTAAAACATGTTAAATGTGAATTGTGTAAAGATTGTTTGTTAGCTAAGGAAAAACTCAGGTTCCATAAATTAATAGATATCAAAGATTTAGGTGGTTTATGTTATGCATCAGAAGATGTGTATTTGATTTGTGAAAAAACAGAAGATACTGTTAGAAATTTTTTACGCACTGGTGGGTGTATAAAAGAAAAGATGTGCATTTCTGTTTTAAAACAATTCATTGATTGCAGTATATTACGAGACATTAATGAACACTGTCAAGGAACAATATTTGATCATAAGATTGCACTGTTAAAGGCTATAATTGCAAAATATATCGACATAAGACTTCATTATGCCGGGAAACTAAAAACCGCTGAAATAAAAAACAAATCAAAAAGACAATTGTACAACAAGTTAAATTTGTTCCAAGGCACCTAAATCTTGAAATTTCTTGTTCCCATGATTCATAAAATTTGGCATCACGAAATTAAGTTTTTTTTTGTGATGAATGTATTAAAATGTATTAACTTATCAGCTAGGCGAAACAGTAGCATATACAGGAGAAGATACATGTACATGAGCAATCTTTTAAATTACTGTATCTACATATCTGTATACCTAATATACCTGCATACTTACATACCTATGTATATCTACTTACCGGCATCCTGCATACCTACACATACATACGCGCGAAAAACATTGCCCTCCTTTTGTGTGGGTCAGTCGGGATAAAAAAGGTACAAAGTTTGTATAAAAATCATTTTGTTTGGTGAAATCTATTAAGGTATCGCATTTAAAATTAAAAATAATCAAAGCAGCTCCACACCTGCCTATGTTTCAAGAACAGCGATAGTACGCGACGCTACGTTCAAGGTCAAGGTAGAATGTAACTCTCATAACGTTTTGCACGATTGTGAACTTTATTGTTTTAATGTTAAGTTTAACTTTTCAATACACTTGATTTGGATATGTGTTGTTTTATTTCTGATTTTTGTCAAGAGTCGTAAAATTGTATTGCCTTAGACCAAAAGGTAACATATACAGACTTTAAGGTGATTTTATTTCGATACTTATGTTAACTACTTAAGGTTTAAATTAGAAAAAACTGTATAATACTTTAAAACTTTTTTCGCTATACTTCGCGTTGTAAACATATACATAAGTACGTATTAACTTGGAGACATTATTTTGTTTAATTTTGTATGGAACTGTGCATCTACAGAATATATGATCGAAGGGTAAAACCGATAATATTTTAATGGCGCTGTTTATAAAAACAGTATTAAATGTATCGGAAAACAATCCGCCCATCGTTTTACGGTCTCTCTTTGTTGTTATTATAGGAGATGGCTGAGCTCGGGATAGATACGACACAATTTTAACCTATACGCAAAAAGAGGGGTGTTATGAGAAGCGACAGATTGACATCGCTGATTCGGATCAGGCGAGGTGTGGGAGAAAAAGCAGGAAAGTGGACCCAAGCCGGATTGACTGTTTTTGTTGTAGAATTGATATGAAAATGTTGACATTTTTTAAAATATAATCAACAGCTGTAATGAAGATAGTACGGGAAATGCTGTGTCATAATAGTAGTTTATGCAACTTGCATATAAAAGGGGGTATTAAAACATGAGTGTTCGTTTATCATTCGAGGCGTAGCAGAGTATGATAATAGTTTGACACGAGTGTTTTAATAACTAATTATATGCAGTTGCATACAAGTGCGTGGCGTGTATCGGTGCCCGGTGTCTCGCCGGAGTAAGCCCTCGTACGCACTGATCGGTCTGCATGCGTCGCCCCCTACCTGGATGAGCTCGCTTAACTTCCCTTTGTTTTCCGTTAGATTTTTTACTTTTGAAAAGAGATTAATTAACGTAATCCTAATTCAATAAATACTTTTTCATTTTCATTTTCATACACCATTTTATTCACCATTCATATTTTCATGTTTAAATTTTCTTAACTTTAATGCGAGTCAGTTTTGTTGTACTTACGCGTCGAGAATATCAAGCATAGGGAAATTAACTTCACTACTTTCACATTTATGTATTTATTTGCTTCAAACAGGAAAAAAACATTCACAAACACAAATTACAACAATTAGACAAAATATTCTGTTAAGCGGGGTATAAATTCCATACTATATAATCACAATACTACAAAAACCACATAAACAGGAAAGTTTGAAATTTGAATTTGCTAATGACATATTTATACATGATTCAGCCTTCTTCGCCGCGCCCAGGTATCCACAAAAAATAAAATAAAAGTGTTGTATAATGATTAAAAAGTTATTTTATGTTACAGCTGTAATGAAAATAGTATGGGAAATGTTGTATCATATAGTAATTTTTTAAAGTTTTATACGCTTGCGTGAATAAAGTTATCCTCAAACGACTGTTTTAGAATATGTAATTGGAACATTGCGCTATGAGTGTAGATAAAAGAAGTTTACACAGTACGAACTCGCGCAGTGAGTGCATAATAAGTTGCATACAGTAAAGAGAGTCATAGAAGTGGCTATTAAAAAGTCTACGACCCAATGTTATCGATGACAATTTATGACAGCAATGATTTTTAAGTGCTCGAATCTTACAACTAGCTGGAGTAACGTTTGAGAGCTTATTTATGGGAAACATCGCACGCAAACGTTCATAAAAATGCTAGAAAAGCTTAATAAGCATGACACATAGGTATCTACATGGATATTTCTAAGTAGGGTTGATAAAAAGTTTCAAGAAAGAAATGTGTCAAAAACAGTAACCATATTTAAAATGTAAGTATCCTTTAACTAAGTATATGTTTTTATTATATCCATTTTTATTAGACCCAAAATATAGAAGGATACTGTAGATTTGGCAACGTAGGTGCCTTTGGAGTAGTCCAAAGGCACAGAAAACATAAAAAAAAATGGTTTTACACTGTTGTACCGACAATTTACGAAAAGTTAAAATTTTACACACACACACACCTTCAACGGCGAGGTCGGCAACAGTCTGGTAACACATCGTATATAAGAATTCATAGGTACTTCACCTACTTTCACTTTATTATTAATATCCCATTGGCCTTTAATTTAAGCCAAGCACGTACTGTAACACCATAGACCTACTAATGTAGGTACCATGAGGTAGATGTTGACATGTTATGGAATTCAAAGCCTAGCACAGTTAAAGAATACATATTTGTAATTTTGATTTTTGAAGTTGGGCTGCGCAAAAGGATTAAATGTTTATTTTATTGTAAACAACAATAATAAACAATAGAAATAATGTTTCTTTTAGGAGCCGACGGTGTCCCAACTGCACTGTAACTGACTGCAGGGCAAAGGTAAATGAAATAATGGTTACATTATGAAAATCCCTACAACCGATTCAGCTCCGACCTTTAGACCTAATTTCAAAGGGCCTATTAATGTTTAAAGTTCAAACAACCGATGAGTACGTCACACACAAGTAAGGCATTATCTTGACTGTGACAAAATGAGCAGTAGAACTTATCTCACAAAGAAAAAGTTGTCTGAAGTTTCCCGGCCGATCGGCTGTCAAGCCCACCCATTGGATATTAGACGAGCGGATTTCTTCTTCTTTGCGGATTTATCTATCATATTTTTTGTGTAACGCCTCCATTCTTAGAGGTTACGACCGACATTAATCCTACCTACGAATACATGCGGGTATTACGAAGTAAAGGCTACAGACGGCTCTGTATGTGCATGCTGAATAGGGCATGTAATCTCCGGTGGAGTGGGAAATGCTACGGTTTCAGGCTGTTGATTTGTTCTATCCGCCGAGTTCTATTCCCGGTGCCGCCGTGTACCTAGTACCTACCAATGGCGTCTCCGGTGGAGTGGAAATTAACACGAGTTCAGGCTGTTGATTTGTTTCTATCCGCCGAGGTCTATCCACAGTGCGGCGGTGTACCTAGTACCTACCAATCATTTATTCTGAGTTAGGTATGTACATTAGTTGAACACTGATCGATGCTCTTACGGTAAGGGAAAATATCGTGATGAAACCTAATAAAACCTGCACGTTAAGACAACTGTATAATGTGTGTAACCATGATCCAATCTGCTCAGGTTCCCCTTAACAGGGTCACTCGCAGTCGCTCCACTGTAATTACTTATCTGCCAAATCCAACATAAACGCCAAGATGATTAGGCCTACTGGAAGAGATTTCTTTTAGAAATAAGTTGTGCCTGTTGTGTCATAACTAATCTGTAATTTCTGTATTTGTTATATTGTACAATAAACTGTTAAACAAATAAAAATGATTTGTGATATCAACTATATAACTAAATAAATATAAATAACTATATCTACGAACGAATAACTTAAGCTTGCTGCTGTTTTTAGTATAGAGTTATATTCCAATCGAGGATTAAATACGAATATAAATCAGGGACGAACGCTAAGTTATTAAAAAAAGTCCACAAAGCCCAGAGCACCATCTGTCAACTGGAAACAAAACCGACCGTGGGAGGCGCAAGTAATTTCGGCGTACCTTTCTTCCTATATATTTTTCGGAATTAAATCCCAAAGGGGTGGATTAACCCGAGGGATTATGAAAACAAATCGTTAATATTCCCCGTCATAACGCAACTGGCTGGCGTTCGCTATTGTTTCGGATTTCGAGTACGATTAAAACAACAGTGTTGTCAACTGATTAGAAAAGAGAAATTTACAAAACAGTGACGAACATCAGCTCCACAATCTATTTTCCGATTTCAGAAGCAAATTGTGAAAAATAACTGTAAGGTCGATAGCATGAATACGGACCGGGGTTGGTAGATTTGATTAGAGGAATTTGTACCAATACTCGCAATTTGTCCTACAAGGTCATAAGGCAATATGCTTAGTTTTTGAATGACAATAATTCGTTATTACAATAGGATTCGTGTTTTGTGTTATCTTAACTAATTACCTTCGTCCACGTAGCTCTGTCTTTTCTCCAGTAACAAATTATAATAATGGCACGCACTCAGTAATGGAATAGCACCAGCAAGTTCTATGTCAGATATTTCCTTTTTGGGTTCCCTTGGAACTAGCAAATTCACAAACATTATGTAGCGAACAACATTGGTTCAGTGGCGACCAAGATGTAGAAGCGGAAAACGGAACCTAAACCAAATGACTTTATTTCGTATTCATAACCGAAGGAATCCCTTCACATTTTTCAACCTACCGATACAACGCGAATAGATTTGTATCGCAGGTCCCTAAAAATGAGATCCACGAGCGGTTAGCCAATCGCCTGGAACTTCCAGAGTAGGTGGATGAAGAGATAAATCTATAAAAGAGACGGGATAGCGATATTTAAAAGCCGTCGAGTTTGTGGCGCTCAAACTGATGATTTATTTATGAATCTCCTACCTTCGGGACCGTTCTCCATCAATATTTTGTTTATATAAGCCGATAGGGCCGTTATCGGAAAAGCCTTTGTCGTAGTATTTTATAGGGAGCTGTACCTATAGATCATTATCTAACCCATATTACCGCATAATGTTGACAGTTTAACATGAAATTGCTCTTTGATTTCAAAAAGATTAAAGCATCAACTTCGTAATCTTAACTTTTGAATCTTTTATCTGACTAATCAGCAAGTAATTTTTTTTATATACCTCTAAGGTGGCAAACAAGCTTGCGGCCTGCCTGATGGTAAGCAGTCACCGCAGCCTATGGACGTTTGCAATACCAGGGGCATCACCCACGCGATATTTATTAGTATTTATAGTTAGTATTTATTCATAATCATAATCATAATCATAATCATTTATTCAGTCATCACAGGTACATAAAGGTGGTAAATAGTAATAGTAGCGGCTCCATGATGCGCCTTAAAGCATACTAAATATTACAAGATTCACATGAACTTGATTGTTTATAATACAATTAAAAAGTAAATTAAATAAATGTCAAATCTCTAAACATTTTTATGTCAAATAATTAAAATTGAATGTCTTAAGTTAAAACAATTAATTTATAATGACAAATAATAATAATTCAAATGTACTAATTATTTCATAAAATGTCAATAAAATATAAAATGTCAAGTAATAATAATTCAAATTTAATAGTTATTCCATAAAGTGTCACTAAAAAAATGTCAATCTGAATTATTAAAATAATGTCATCGCCCTTAAAAAAAATAAAAATAAAATGTATTCCTACCAAATATAATGCTAAAATATCCAAATGTCAAAGTTTTCTTAAATTGATGTCACTAAGGTAATCATTAATATTATAATAGCATTTATCAATTAGTAAATTAGTTAAAAATAATTTGAAATTTTTAACATCTAGAGATTTTGCACATTCTGGTAGTTTGTTATATAGTTTGGGACCCATTTCAGTAATATTTTTACTCATCATTGCTGTTTTGCAGCAATGTGTCTCTATTGTAATGTTTCTGGGTCTAAGCTTAATGGAGTCAACTACAGGCTTCTTTTTAAATATGTTTGGGTTGCAATGCACGAATACGCAACACTCCAAAATGTACAGACACGGAAATGTTAATAATTTCATTGATTTAAAATGGGGCTGGCAGGAGTCCACAGGTTTGATGCCACACATTGCCCTAATACACCTTTTTTGAGCCCTAAACACAGTTTCCCTCTCTGAAGAGTTGCCCCAAAAAATTATGCCATATCGCAAAGTTGCAATCACAAATCCATGATATGACGTTAGGACTGTTTGCCGGTCTGCTACTTTGGATAATTTATATAAGGCAAATGAGAACTTAAATAATTTTTTACAAACGTCCTGTGAATGTGTTACCCATGTCATATTGTTGTCTACATAGAGCCCTAGAAATTTAACTGTTTGTGTTTCGGCTATTGTTTGATTTTTATGTATAATTTTTAGCGTGTCGGTCTTTTTTCTCTGTGTAAATTGCATTATATTAGTTTTTTCAATATTAATCTTTAGATTGTTCATGTCAAGCCAGTTTATTACATTATTTAAAGTATTATTTATTTCTAATTGATAATCAGTGTCATTATTGTGGTCAAAAAATATTGTATTGTCATCGGCAAAAAGTGTCATTTGATATTTACTTGATTTTACAATGTCATTAATAAATATTAAAAATAATAAAGGTCCAAGAACACTACCTTGAGGAACTCCATATTTAATGGTCTGGCTGTCAGAAATATAAGTTTCTTCCTCTTTGGAATCTATTGATACTTGTGTCAGTTTAGTATACTGTTTTCGACCTTCTAGATAGGATGCTATTAAATTTAAAGAGTTGCCACGGAATCCATAACGCTCCAATTTCCATAGCAGCAGCTTGTGATCAACGCGATCAAATGCCTTTGACATGTCCATGAATATGGCACATGATGGAGACCTCTTATCCATGTGTGTAACAGCATGTTTCACTAAATCATAAATTGCCATACTTGTCGTTTTATCTTTCCTAAAGCCGTTTTGCTCCGTAATTAATAAATTGTGTTTCTCTAAGAAATTATAAAAAATTTCGTGAATAATCTTTTCAAAAATTTTTGAGATTACTGGTAAAAGAGCTACTGGACGATAATTTGACATGTCACTTTCGTCACCTTTTTTGAAAAGCGGCACAACAATAGCCGTTTTCAGTTTATTCGGAAAGGTACCTGTAGATAAACATAGGTTTACTAAGTGACTTAAGGGATTGGCAATTAGATCTGCAACATATTTAACTGCCTTTGTGCTAATATCATCACAACCTACACTATTCGTATTCTTTAACGCCATGATGGTTTTGTATACGGCCGTAGCTGTAGTTGGAGCCATAAATATTGAATATAAATTGTTTTGTATATTAATGTCATAGTTTTTATTGTCATTGTGTATTACATCATTATTTTGGTTTATAAAAAAATCATTAAATGAGTTAACAATTTGTGATGGCGACGTAATATGTTTGTCATTTACAACAACGCCGGTAATTGGCTCTTTTGGATAGCTGCTCTTTGTACTATTAATAATTTTCCACGTAGCTTTAGATTTATTTTTGGAAGTATTTATATAATAAGCATTTTGTGATCTTTGTGTTAGTTTTATTATTTTTCTTAGTCTGCGTGAATACGATTTTAAAGCCACTTTAGTTTTGTCATCTTTATTTCGCCGATAGCGCCATAAAGTTTCCCTTTTTTTTCTACAACATGATTTTATTCCTTTTGTAAGCCACTTTGGTTTTGTCATTATTGTTTTTTTTATTGTTTTATAGGGAAAACATAAATCATGGAGACATTTAAATATATCAATGAAATTATTGTATCCTTCATTAACGTCTGTACTATTAAACACGTCGGCAAAAGTTAAACTTTCAACATATTTTCTGAAAATTTGAAAATTTTCCGTACTGTAATCACGACGTTTAATAAACCATGATTTTACAGCACACGTTTTTTTCGTAGGACATATTAAGATTTGTGCAGCGTGATCTGATAAAGCCATATCTATTACCTGTGCTTTTGATCCCTTTACATTATGAGCAAAGTTATCGATGCAAGTTCCGCTGTTGACTCTTGTTGCTTGTTTAATTTCAAGATTTAAGTTATGGCACAGCAAATGATTAATAAATTCCCGACTTTTTGGAGTGTCTTTTAGCGTGTCTATATTGAAATCTCCACAGAGTACAATTTTTTTGTTTGTTTTGCAGTTGACTCTATTTAAACTTTGTTCTAAAATATCGTGAAAAATATTAAAACTAGTGTTAGGAACTCTATACATACATAAAATTATTAAACTATGATCACACAGCTCAATTGCGCAGACTTCAGTTATACATTGCACGGACAACTTCCCTATGTCTTCTAATACCTTGTACCTAAGTCCATTTTTCACAATAATACATGATCCCCCTCTTTTTTTATCTCTTGAGTAGCTAGCTGCTAATGTGAAGTTCGGTATAGTTAAGAGTGCTTCATTGTCTGGAATCATGTTGTGCTCAGTTATACATAAAACGTCTATACCCATGCTGTGATCTGCTATCACACTTAGATTGACTATAAGGTCATCAGTTTTTGTTAATAGTCCTGAGATATTTTGATGGAGTATTCGAATGTTATTGTAATAGAAAAAAATTATTATTTTTAATTAAATTTTGCTGTTTGCTGTCGTCAATGTCATCGTCTTCCTCACCTTTTTTGCTGTCAATTTTTAGTAAGCTGATATATTCCGCTATGTTCTGGATTATGTTTTGCACTCCTGTATTTTTTATTTTCCCAGTAACCGCAGAGAACATGTTCAGCTGTAGATCTTTATTTGCATCAAGAAACATGGCGTATGCATATTTTGATGTACTTTGTATAAGTATATTATTAAACATTTCTACTCGCCAATTGAATAGATATGTGCCACATATATAATTAGGAGAGACTATTATTACATTTGTTTCATTAGCTATAATTTGTAAGTTGTTTTTAATTGAGTCCACTAATGCTTTGTAGTTTCGCGATCTTTTGAAATCCTCTTCACCGATCATGACAACAAAGTAATCCCGCTTAGTTAGACCTGTAGCCTTTTGTTTCACATTACTGGTTAAAATATCTACTCCCACATTTGGCGTTATGTAGTGAAGCGTTTCATAGTCATCGTAGAAAATGTTTTGTTTTAGATTTCGCAATATATTATATCGTTTGCTATTTGAAATTATGTATATCTTTGGTTTATCAACTTCGTATTTCTTTTTTATTGTTTGTTCGCTCTTTTTATTGTTTGTTATTATTTAACATACTGGCCATCCGGTGTCCGGCAGAGTAGAATAGCACCAACCCTTTACACTCGTGGGTGTCGTACAAGGCGACTAATGTTTTCGAGGCAACAGACCTTATTGTCTCCGTAGGCTGGGAAATGGGCAGCAGCGTTTTCCATTGTCATATTTATAACACTGCGATCTCCAACCCACCTGACAAGCGTAGAGATTATGGCAATAACCTCCTCTTTCGTGGGAGAGGCCCTAACTCCTGCAGTGGGCTGTTATGAGCTGTGACGACGTAATATATTATTTAACATACATCTACTTCAGTTTTGGCATTCACGTTAAAATAGAGCATTATTAAAATCCTCAGTAGCGAAAAGTAGAAAATGACAGAGAAGACCTTTTGTATTGTAATTTATCTGTCGAAGCAGACTCGCGGAGGCAGGCGCCAGTTAAGCTGAACTAATCCTCTGCGTTCACTAGACCGAGTAAGTGTTGAGCTCTTGCGACTGGGTATGCAATTTCCAGATGCGAGCGAACCTTATAGTATTTTGTAAAACATAGCTTTCTACTGCTCCTATAGCTCAACCAAGTATTTTCGAAGGACACTTTCTTTCAACACTTCTTGCCCGATAAACAAAATCCCAATCAAATTAAATAAAGTTTGCAGTCAACTATCATCAACTTGACACTATCCCGGTTTTAATCACGCGCGCGAGGGCCCGGGATGCGTCTTGACAATGATCCAGGATTTGGCAGATTAGGTAATTAAAGTGGAGCGACTGCCGTCTGAACTCCGTGGGCCTGTTAAGAGGAGAACCTGACCAGATTGTATCATGGTTACACATTCAATGTGCAGGTTTCGTCACGATGTTTTCACTGTAAGAGCATCGGTTTTGTTCAAATAATGTACACAACTCTGAAAACAGTCTTTGGTATAAAGCGGCACTGCGGTTCGAACTTTCAACTTCACATTCTCATTATTATCTCAATTAAAACGATGTATCTTTAGCTGAGTGTACAAAATTAGAATATATAAGGTATCTAGATATCTCTAAAAGAGGGTAGGATAGTAATCCGAGCTTAGTGTCGGCCCAGTGGGTCCGTCGTGTCAATGCGCACCATTTAGCTGCTTGTTGCTGAACATAATCCGGACGTATGCCAACACCTTTGCTATGTATAGGTCTCTACCAATTTGCTTGTTGTAAATATACTAATCAACTGCGTCGAAATATCGAGGTAAAAATAATACTAACCGTGGTAATAATCCAGATAACATGTGCGATGGAAGTGTACTGAACCACGAAAGTCTTAAAACCTATATAGGTCAAACAATGTTTGGTAATTTTGTTAATTTGGTCTGGCAAAACTACTGAAATACAACGACAACCTTCAAATTTCGATCAGTGTTATTTTCGTTCGCCAGTTGGCCAGTTCATGACTAAATAATTAGCCGCAATGAGGCCGAAGGAAGGCCCTGAAGGCCTGTAATAACGCGGAGTCAAGTTCACCGTGTAATTTCACGTTGACTTTGTACGCCATCGTTCACAGGTGCTACAGTCTACACGTTACCGCACCTGCTCCTCCTGTCGACCTGGGTGGTTCAGTTAGTTAACGTGCCGGTCGCCCCGCAGAGGTTACGGGATCGATTCCCGGCAGAGCAGAAATGATGATAAATTAAAATTTCTGTTATGGGTTTGGGTGTTATATATTTAAAAATATATAAGTAGTTTATCAGTTTTCTAGCACCCATAATACAAGCTTTGCTTACTTTGGGGCTAGATGGCGCTGTGTTAACAGTCGAAGTATATTTATTAATTGTGTTATAAAACTATAATATCTAACGGCATGCTTCGCAGAAAGTTCTGTTCCCACACTGCCCGGCCTGGAATCGAACCAAAGACCTCCGCGTGACAGACCGGCATTTTAACCAACTGAACCACTCAGGTTGTCAATATACCTTTTATTTATACCTTTTTATACATTGGACATGGTGTGTGGTGGTGGTGTGTGGTGCCGCCACCTCAAAGAATAGCACCACCCCATCTCTTCCCGTGGGTGTCGTAAGAGGCGACTAAGGGACAAATCCGAAAGGTGGGCAGCAGCATCTTTCTGGGTAGATTTACATCAACTGCACTGCGATCTCCAACCCGCCTGCCAAGCGTGGAGATTATGGCAATGACCTCCCTTTTCGTGGGAGAGGCCCGAAGTCCTGCAGTGGACTGTTATGGGCTGTGATGATGATGATGATACATTGGACATACCATTGGACAAATATCTAGCGGCTTTCTATCTTATGTAATACCATTGTTTTCTATGTGTAACAAACGACCTATTGTAGAACGAAAATGTCAGACCTCACGGCTTATTTCTATATCTATCTCTTGGATCACTATCCTATTCTACAGCTGAAAACCGTTCGAAAATTCATTATGTAACAATATAGAATTACTACCAATCTCATTACCATAAACGGCAACACAGACAGTACTAAATTAAGCTGATAAAGACTTATGTAAATCAGCTTCCATCCTTCCTACGTAGGAAGGTCGCAGCAGTGCCAAGTTCATGGGCTACTTAACTAAACCTGTTCTATAAGTAGCTGTAAATGGTGTAAATGTCTAGTGGTCACGTAATCTTTTCAGTTAGTTAAGTACCAATTATTTTTTTATTCTACGCAGTGACAAACGAGCAGACACCTGATGGTAAGCGGTAACTGTCACCTATAACATCTACGATTAATGCATTTAGGTTGTAGGCAACAAAAATGCAGAACCGCAGGTGCGTTGTTACTGTCAGGACTAAGATGAAGTCATGCCCGTATTTCCGTTGGCTACCTACTGACAGTTTAAAATGTAGATGTTGAAAACTTGTCTCGCTATAAGAAATCCATTACCGCAACTAGATAGCTTCAAACGAATGTCGATATCAGAAAAAAAAACAAAATATTATATGTAGGTAATTCATAGTAAAATTTTCGAAAGCGTCGGTGGCCGAACGGTTAGAGTATACGACTCGTAAGCCAGTTGACTGTTTTCTGAGTTATGTACATTAGTTGAATACTAACCGATGCTCTTACGGTGAGGGAAAACATCGTGATGAAACCTGCACATTCAGGCGACTGGATGTGTAACCATGATCTAATCTGGTCAGTTTCCCTTGTTAGCAGGGTCATGGAGGTCAGACGGCAGTCGCTCCACTGTAATTACCTGACCTGCCAAAATCCTGGATCATGGTCAAGGCGGACCCCGGGCCCTTGTGCGCGAGAGCACAACCGGGACATTAACGCCAAGATGATGATGAATGAATTCATAGTAAAATTTTAAATACTCAAGAACATGATCCCTAGGTAAGGGACATTGAAACCGCAACATTGGAGGCTGAGAATTATCCGGGTGGAAACCGCAGGAAACCTAGATAGGCAGCAATAAATCTACCCTTGCCTATGTACCGACTTGATGAGGGTCACGACAAGAATACACTTACAAACTGTAACACTGTGACAAAATATTTACTTCAGAATACCTGTTATCACATTTTAACAGCTGTGGATTCAATGCGGAGTTACATAGCGCCAACGACGGACGGGTGTAAAAGGAGACTAATGTCGTGAGCAGACTACCTACTACAGAAATACAAATAACTGTAAAGGAAATGGGCAGCAGCATTTTCTGTAGAGTAGCTACATAGTTCCAACACGGAGCGTCGGTGGCCGAGTGGGTAAGGTAGCCGACTCGTATGCGAGAGGTATCGGGTTCGAATACCACTGCTGCCATGTATCAATGACTCTTTCCTGAGTTATGTACATTAGTTGAATGCTAACCGATGCTCTTAAGGTGACGGAAAGCATCGTGATGAAACAGGCGATTGAATGTGTATCCGTGATCCGATCTAGGTTCCCCTTGTAGCAGGGTCACGGAGGTCAGATGGCAGTCGCTCCTCTGTAATTATCTGATCTGCCAAATCTTGGATCATGGTCAAGGCAGCCCCCGGGACATTAACGCCAAAATGATTTATCCAACACAGCTATCTCCAATCCGCCTGCCAAGTGTGAAGATTATAGCGATTCCCTTCACTCATGTGGAGGAGGCTCAAATCCAGCAGTGGACTGTTATGGGCTATTGTTGTTGTGATAATGAGAATTGTGGATTCAACTGATACCATACGAACCCGCGTTTACGGTGTACTTATACCAACAAGAAAAAATGTCCACCCATTTTAATGTGGTTGTAGTTACTTAGCATTGTGGGTTCCTGATGTAAAGCCTTGCGGATGGCCACGTTTCTAGTACTTCTAATAACATTTTCCCTGTTAGTGAATCGATTTCACAAGAAAACGTAGCAATACTCGTATACTATGAAGGCCAAGACTTTAGATTATAAGACAAGAACAGAATAATGTAACTTTGTATGTTTATACTTATTTTATTACCTATGATCAGTTCAGATGTTTTACATCGTTACTAGGGGTCGCAAACCGGGTTCCCGGATACCGAAAATACCGGGATCCCGGACGAAAAATACGCCTTCACAATACCGGTATTCATATTATTAAAACCGGGATTTTCGGTATTCAGTTAAAATAAAATTATGTATTACTATTGCACTATTAGAATAAATTTTATATTTTAGTCACCATCTGGACTAACAAAACGCATAATAGTTTCCAAATAATATTATTTTCTCAAATACTATAGCGAAAGAAAAGACTTATCGACGGGGGATCTATAATAGGGGAAATTAAAATTAAATTTTTCTTCTAGGAAATAACCTTTCGTATGAAATCCTTTAACTGTTTAACTCTGTCGATGACTTTTATGCAATAAAGAATATAATAATTATAAGTTTATAATAAATAAATTACAAGCAACTTCTCCAAATCCCGAAAATACCGGGATCCCGGTATTGACCTCATCGTAATACTGAAGATCCCGGTTTTGAAAAGATATACCGGTATTGCGTAAAACAAGTGTAGTTGCAATCACATTCGCAGTTGATGTATCATGCCATGTTAACTGTAGTTTCTATACTAAATCTGTATATTAAATAAATAAATAAACATCTTTTCGATGCTGGAAATAAGTCAATTAAAGTTGTTATGGTGCAAAGGTGCCCTTTTGACTAACTTTTGACTCTTTGGTCTAATACCCACACCCAATAACAAAATAAATAAAATAATAAAGCCTATAAAACAAATCTTAAATCTCTGGCGCTCATTCTCTAAACAAGAGATAAATATCATCTTACGAACACAAGCATGAATATTTGCAAATACTATTGGCATCATAATGGATGGATTGTTTTAAAGCGAACCATTTTGTGAACAGGTGGTAGTTTGCTACGATTCGCTAGTATTGCAAACAACTGCAGCGACCATTTCCTTTACAATGTTGCTGGGAGCTAGAGCTGTACAGGGCCGCAGCCAGGATTTTGGGGCCTCTATAATAAAACGTACCAAGGTCCCAAGGGTCCTTGGGAATTACTTTTTAAATAAGCAATTGCTTATGCTAGAAAAACAAAACATTATAATACATTTTGAGAACCAGCTGTGGGCTGGGTGTTCATCCCCACTACGTAAACCCTTTGTTGGTCACCATGCGAAGGTTCGAAAGAACGTTTCTTACACGTACGATTCGCATGTGGAATGAGCTCCCAGCCACAGTGTTTCGTTTGGACTTTGAGTTGGGATAATTCAAGAGATATATTAGAGGTCTCTTCGTGGCGGTGACCACTTTCCATCAGGTGGCCCGCTTGTCTGTTTGTCTGCCGTATAACATAAAAAAAACTATTCTACCCAATAAAATTTAATAATATCTAAACATACACATGGATGCGGTAGAGTATAACATAAATACCGTTACGGGCCCTAAACTGTTCAACCAGTGTCCGAGTCCCTAGCGGAAGACCTTACTCAACCTCGCTTCTCCAACGGTATAGGAGGAACACCTGAAGAGGTAGAGTAATACGGCAATATATTGTCAAAATTAGGCCGCACCATTAACAAAATGAAAATATTAAAATAATTGATAACGCATTACAACTGACGACCTGTGTGGTTCAATGGTCAATATGTTTGCCACGCAAGAGGTCCCGCGTTCGATTCCCAGCCGGGCAGAAATTAAAATAATTAATTTCAAAACCAATAGTTTTAAGACCTTTTAATTAAAATAATCTCCTATAGTCAATATCGACGTATTGACCTATAATGTTATAGACTGTATTAATTTCAAAATTAATTTAAAAATGACATAAAATTTTGAATTTTATGTAATAAAGAGCATTTGAATATAAATTTCTGTTACGGGTCTGGGTGTTCTATGTATAATAGGTATGTATTTAAAGTATTTAAGTAGTATATCAGTTATCTAGCATCCATAGTACAAGCTTTTAGTTAGGGAGGCGAGGTAGCTAAATGGCGTAATTCAACGGCGCCGTCGAGACCTATCAAAATCGAAAGATAAAATAATTTCGAAAAGAAAAGCTCGTATGGCAAAAACCATTTTAGCGGTGGGTTTGGCGTGTACGGTTTTTCAAAAATGTTAAAAAAAACAGTTACTTGGGCATTCTCGAGCGCGTCAGATATTCATACTACGTATGCCCCGAGTGCCTCTGATAACAACGGTATACTAATCTGCCGGTTTGCGTGGTGGGGGTAGGCATATAAAGTAGTCAAAAATGCAAAAAAAAAAAATTTACTCGAGCGCGTCAGATTTTCGGAAGGGGTGTTACGTAGGCCCCAAGGAAGCTCCCTTTAAAAAAACTGACGATTTCGGCGTGACGATAAGTTACGATGAATTTTTGAAAATGCAAAAAAAAAAAGTTTTTTTGAAATACTCGAGCGCGTCAGATTTTCATAGGGGAGGTTTATCTCGGTATCCTGAAAGCATATTTTTTTAATCTGACAAAAATGTTGGTGGGTTCTCTTAATCTGACCGAAAAAGGTTTTTTGGTTTCTTTCTTTTCCTTTCTTTCTCCTTGATAAAATGGGGAATTTAAGAATGACAATAAAGCGATAGATACAACCAACGTAAATGTAGATGAAATGTAGTACGAAGTGTATTATTTATTGTATAAAAAAATGAAATGATATAAAAATTTGATTATAATTGTATTGTTCTCTCTTCAATCGGCGTCATACTGAGGGCACATAGGTCTACGTTAGGGGACCATAAACATATATATATATATATATTAGGGTGTACCGAAAATTAATTCCCTTCTACCGCTTCTTTCCCCACCATCAATGTTGCGAAATAAAGGAAAAATACTGGTAGGAATATTTCCGCGAAGCGGTCAGTCTGTATTACATGTTTATGGCAAATTCCTCTTTTTTGCTTCAATTCTTCACTTCGTTTTGCTTACGGTACGTCCAAAAAACAATTTGAGGATCAACAGGCTATTGAATAATATACATACATGAAACTGTACATGTTAATAATACTTTTGTATACAGATACGCGTAACTTTTTCCGAGTCCACGAAAATTGTCGAGAAGCTTTAGAAAAAAAAAAAATTTTGAGATATAATAAAAGTCACATAATTTAATCATCATTATTTCTTAACTTTTTTTTTAACACCCTCAGTTTTCGAGATATACTCAAAAAACCGGGAGTTTGAGTTTTTATGATGCTTCAAGTCAAAACGTTTTAACTTTGGACAAAAATGTAAAGAGACCTTTTTTGTGTAAAATAAAATTACCTTTTTTGTTTATTTAAACTTTTTTTTTGTAAAATGTATCGTTCGCGACTTATATGCCGTAACGCGTTCTTAGGAAGACGAAATGGCTCCTCCACACTTCCGGTCATGCGGAAACCGGCAGATTTTGTATTTTTAGTAAGTTTTAGATTATATTCTTCAAAATAAAAAAAATAAAAATCGCGCTCGAGAATGCCGGATTAACGTTTTTTTTTTACAAGTTCGCGATCCTATAACTCGGCGGCGTCAAGGACTTATCGTCAGATTAGTTAAATTAAGTCTTTAAACACTAAAATCAACCCCCAATATCTTAATCTGACGCGCTCGAGTATTTCAGACTATCCATTTTTTTTTACTAATCTGATCGTCTATCCTAGGCGCGCGTCACTACATATAGAGCTAAATACTTTACAAGGTTGTTCTATTAGGTCTAAGGTATCTCTCATATCTTAAACTGCCACGCTCGAGTTTTGCCGAAAATTCCCCTATTCGCCTCCCTAACTATTTGCTTAGTTTGGGGCTAGATGGCGTTGTGTGTATTTATTTATTTATGTATATAGGCGGACGCCAGGCCCTCGTGCGCGAGAGCACAACCGGGACAGAAACGCTAAGATGATTGTTTTACAACTTATGTAAGCTGCACACCTACTTCCTAACTAACGCCATATTTCATGTCACTCAACGACTTCGAATAAAACGGGGCTGCATTTACTCCCTTAATCCGTCCCTGTGTGAAGTGTGGCGAGCATCAATGCGTCGTTCGTTGCCATTTATTATTGAACAGTGGATAGCAGTCGCCCCGTTCCTAGACCGACAATAGGTGTTATTCTAGGCGGTCTAACATCAATAAACTCCTTCAATTCATTGCTCCGGCTAGGAAACTCTTTGTTCTTTCTGCTTTCAGTGAACATAACTAACTATTGTCGTATTGCTTAGATAGAGACGCTTGCTAATCTACGAAATTACTTACAGTAGTCAAGAAGTCAGTTAAGACAAAAGTATCAGGTGGTAGGACTCTGTCAAGCCTGAGGAGTCCGCCTGGGTGAGTACCACCGCCTTATCTATTTCTGTTGCCAAGCAACAATGCTTGCATTGTTGTGTTTCGGTTTGAAGGATGAGGTAACCAGTGAAATTACAGGCATGAGGCATTTCATCTCATTCCTTACAGTGACAACGTACTTGTGATTCTGTATTTTTGTTACCTGCAACCTAAATTGCATACATTACTAATTGTAGATGTTATGGGCGACAGTTACCACTAACCATCAGGTTGGCTGTCTGCTCGTTTGTCATTAAATGGCATAAAAAAATCAAGAAGCTCAATTAAGACCAAAGTGGTTATATTTTTGCTTTGCAGTTTTTTAGCCCGAAATCTTTTCATGTCTAATTAAAATTCAAGTCGAACCCAACCTAAATTAATAAGTCACTAGCCTGTCTCGAAGTTCCGAATAACGAACTACAATATTCAATAGACAAACTTCCCAAAGTTTTTATTCGGCTAACGCTGATTCTCCTGGCGTGGGCATAGCAGCCGCTTTTTGAGAATCAAAGTTCAATAATTTACTTATTACGTTATTACGGCCCTGGTTGTCACCTTCGCGTGTGACAGTATGTAACTATTTACGTATGTATGAACGTAATTCTACCGGTCCGTGGGAATGGAGAATTCGGTGGGCGAAATATACCCCAAACACAAAGCTCAAATATTTTGACGTCTATGGGGAAAGGCTTTGGGCCGTCAACGCATTGTCGACGTTAACACCAAGCTAGTTAAACAGAATCGATGGAAGTATGCAGTAGACAAATTCACAGGAAGTCACGATCCTCAGTAGAGAGGAAACTATAAGTAGTTACCAGCACATTACCGCAGCTGTCACGTCTCCATGGTGGGTGTAACCCTACCGAAACGTCGGGAAAACAAATCGAAAAGGTATGTCGCGTGCAAGTCCCGTCTAATATAATAATATAACTATAAGTAGCTAGGTAGAGCTCGTCTAGTCTAAAATGACGCGCCCTACTACTTAGTTAGTTGATTTCGATGTGTGAGTGCAAATATTGATAACGACACTTCATCTGTGTGGGAGCCAATGAACGACGCGTGCTCCGACGTTTGAATCTCACCGGCAACTGAATGACCAATTACAACGGCATTTGTATATGTATTGCGTCCATATTTTATACTTGCTTGTGTGCGTTAATGCGATAGTGGGGCGCGTCATTTTAGATTAGACGAGCTCTAATACGCATAAATAAAAAACATACCGTCATAGGACCCTAAACTTTTCAACCAGCAGGGTCCTCGGCGGAAGACCTACCACGCTTCGCAAACAGTATTCAGAAGCACTCCTAACGTGTGGCGAGCTCGTTGCGGTGCTGAAGATCGACTAGCCTCAAAGTACGAAACGGTCACCCATCCGGTTCCCGGGCATTGCGATCATTGCTTAGCTTAACCGTGGTTAGTCTCGCAAACACGCTGCCAATAGACCAGTGCCGCTCAGGTATCATCATCACAGCCTATAACAGTCCACTTCAGAACTTAGGCCCTTTCTCAGGAAAGAAGAGGTTATTGTCATAATATCCACGCTTGGCAGGCGGGTTATATGATATATATAATTATAACAAAAGAAAACGCTGCTGCCCATTTTCCAGCCTAAGGAGACTAGCAGTTTTGCCTCGGAAACATTAGTCGCCTGGTACGACACCCACAAGCGTAAGGGGTTAGTGCTATCCTACTCTGCCGGAAACCACACGGCCAGGTATAACAGCTTTAATTTAACACGTTCACCAACAAGAGCACAACTAAAAGAAGACCCTGTACCTGAATCAGGTAACTTATAAAAGCGGGACGTTGGGAACCTTTTTTTCGTAGTGAGCATTTTTTTCTCACTATCAAAGCTCGAGCCCAACAGAGGCTCGTTCCCCGACCATCCCGTGATCAAAAAGTTGGCTCATGTCACGACATGAACACTGAACAAAGTGTGTTTAGCCTATTAACAACACAACAGAAACTAAACAATATTGAAAACTTATCTAACTAAAACTAAATTCATATAATACTAAATAAAATAAACTAACCGTCTGAGCCTATTTGCTTGACATTGCGTGCACCCTACACTTTTGACAGTAGGTTTCAAACCACTGGGGGCTAACACAAGTGCGAAGGTTACATTCAGGGTTTTCATTATTGGATTATCTACGAGTACGTATGAAATACGTAGAAACATTTGCCAACTAGTAGACAAAAGTAATCAAAACTAATTTCCTTGCGTAAGCGGCATTCTCGGTCTTAGCGATGTCTTCCAATCAACATAAGGAACAGTGCGAATATATACATAAATGACATTAGAGGGATTAGAATTTCCACTAATGGCTATAAAAATATATAGGTACAAAAACTACAACTTATTTAAAAAAATAAAAGATATTAATTAAACAGTAATTATTGCGCCGAAAAGTATGTTTAGGAGGGTAGGTTGTTAAAGCGTGTCGAGTAAAATCGTATTCTATCTATATACTCGTATTTTGATATTTAAGTGAAGATAGATAACAACTATCTATCTTACGTACGTTACTTTACAGAATTACCGCGTATCACAATATTTGTACAATATGGAAAACCCTGACTGCCAATTTAATATTTTCTCGGAACTCCAAATAACAACACTTACAAATCTGATACTGAGAAAATATATCAGGTAGCCAACCTGCTTTATCGAACAATGCCCACTACTCATTCCTATCGCTGCATTTCCTGTATAGCCAGGATCTAAAGCGTCGATGCAAAAAGGCAAACACAACCTTTGTTAAACCAAATACTTATAATCCCCCGTGAGCAGAGTGTCGTACTTATTACCAACGTACGTATAATATTGAGACTTAAAAACTTACGCTTTGATGACAGCAAATGTGACTCCAACTGTTAAGCCCAAGTTAACAACGCTCATCACCAGCAGAGACATGGCTGCACTTCACGATAGTAAGTTCACACACAAAGTTATGAGCACGAGACGATTTAGCCCTTTCGAATGGTACACGCTCATTACAGTTCTACAGAGACGGAACGCGAAAAGAGGTTACGGAACAACGAATTCGAAAATAAAAATTTCGAAATTCAAACACCAGGCACGAGACGATTTAGCCCTTTCGAATGGTACACGCTCATTACCGTTCCACAGAGACGCAAGCGAAAAGAGGTCGTCACGGAATCACAAATTCGAAAAACAAAAATTTCAAATTTCGAATTTCGAACACCGCGGACGCGTAAACTTTTGTCACAGATAAAAGCAAAGTTTTCGAAGCGCGTGGTGGCTGATCGATTAATGCGATCGAGTAGTCGAGTGCCCGGTATCGGTAGAGAGTACGCTGCGAGTTCAGTGTCGCGATCGAGTGTGGCTTCCCCGACGGCCTTTTACAATATAAACCGGAGGTTTCCCCCCGCGACCGCGCCCCCCGAACGCTAACCGTACGCTGTTTTCTTTCAACTATTATGCTACGTCGCGTTCGTTGCATCGCAAATGCATTCAACTATTAGGTAAGTACCTTGCATTACGAAAACCCACAGAAAGGTAATTAAGTACTTAATGGGAATTATCATAAATTATAAATTAAGTAATTGAAATCATAAAACTAATTAGTCAGGTATAGGTACTATAATATAAAATAAACAAATTATTTTGCATTTGTAAAATTGTGATCGTAAAACCCTGATAACCTTAATCATATGATACCCTCGGTATTGCAAACGTCCATAGGCTACGCTAGCTGCTTACAATCAGGTGGACCACCTTACAGCTAGTATTGTTGCAAGAAATGTAATGTACTTATTTCTTCCCTACACCAGTCTAACTCTAATCAAACCATACAAACCTACATTGTATTCGTCCTCGTCATATTATTATTATAATTGACGTAATTATTTGCTATTTTCAGGCAAAATCAGAGCAACTTGCGCACAAAGAATACAACTGACACAACAATATACCTACGAGCATGGACTTATTGTTAGATAATAACAATTCCATGCCTACGAGTAACTGTATGAACATAGGTCCAAAATTCTCAGTATACCGTACGTATACGTTTCGTTAACGTATAACGAAACTAGAGAAAAACGAATCTTTTTTTACCACTGAAGTGGCAAGCAAGTTTATGGCCTGCCTGATGGTAACCAGTCGTGGCAGCCTATAGACGTTTGCAATACCAAGTGCATCACCCACGCGTTGCCGACCCCGTAAAAACTTTATCACCCCTTTCTTGAAGAACTCCATGTTGTACTCTCCAGGGAAAATCTCTTCTCAACCTTACTGTATTTAGGTACTTTTCCGTCACAACAAATGTCGAGCAATGTTTAAATACGTAGGTGCCTATCATGGAAATCAACATGTTATAATTAATAACATTTAGCAGTCATCTCGACCACACACATCGATAATGAATTCAATCGCCGCTCATGACGTATTGCTGTCCCGGCACCGACTGCCTATCGCTTGTGTTAGGTATACATTTAATTGACACAAACAATAATGTAGCAAATAAGTACGTTTTACATTTTGTTATTGCAATACATACAGAACAGTCAAAACTGATGTAAAAGACAGTGGTTACAAACTAATTTACACCTAAAGATCCAACCTACCTTACGTTAAACCTAATCTAATCGTTTCTAACCCTATTATAAAGCTCCCACCTACTTTGTCGGAGATTGTTCCTATTGAGGCTATTGAGCCTCACCATAATCACAGCCCATAACAGTGCAGGACTTAGGGCCTCTACCAGGAGAGGGCAGGTTATTGCCATAATCTTAGTTATAAATATAGAAATGGAAAACGCTTCTGCCCAGTTTCCAGCCAGAACTTTTGCCTCGAAAACATTAGTCGCCTTGCACGTCACCCAGAGTGTAAGGGGTTGGTGCTATTCTACTCTGCCGGACACCACACGGCCACCGGACACCAGCAAGAGCCTAAACGTCATCATTTAAAGAAAGTGTCGAGTCCAGAAGTCGTCATTAACCGCCGTCGTCGTTTTAAGAAGGCGTCATTAGCCGCTGAAGGACCCTAAAGCACTACCTATACTAGGTCTGCCAGTATACACACACTACTACACTGTAAACTGTACACTACTACAAGACTGTGGGCCTTCCATCTGTGATCATATGAAGTGTATGGGCATGGGTATACATATTTGAATTAATTTTTATTCCAAACAAAATGTAGTGTAATTTGTAAATAACTCCATTAAAACATCGTAAAGGTGCCAAATGTATAAATAAATGCTATTCCATTAATCGATTAGGTGTAAATGGTTGTAAACTACGATTATAGTAACAGATAAAGTGAGCCACTCTCAGTATTGTACGAAACAGTAGAAAATAAGTAGCGAAGAAAAATTTATCAAAAATGGCATCGTATGAAATCAGCTTCATGGACCAAATTATAAAAAACTAGCGACCCGCCCCGGCTTCGCACGGGTTTTGTCGGGATTACTCTATTATAATATGCTTGTATTATACATATAATCCTTCCGGAAGAAATTCGCATTAAAATCCGTTACGTGGTTTAAAAGAACTGAGCTTACATACTCGTACATACAGAGGAACAGACGGCGGTAACCGTATACTGTTTAATTGTTAATTATATGAAAGTATAATTATTAAATGAATACAATACAACCAACTTCGTTTTATGTAAGGATGTATATTGTTAATAACCGCAAATACAGCGATCGGCTTTAACATTGTTTGGAATCATATAAACAGGTGCCTACCGATAACTATTTGACAATAACAAAACTGTATTTTTCTGCAAAATCACGTAACCCAAACTCCATATTCAATAAAATTTCATTTCATTTCATTTCATTTCTGTTAATCAAGTAATTTAGGGCAATACCTGTGCGCTAGAGGAAAACACTAGCATTATTGAGGTTTTCCTTTCAGTCAAGAACAAATCCTTCCGAACAGGTGGACCAGGATAAGAATGTTCTCGCATTTCTCGGTACTTTGTCGCAATTGTTTTACGTTGGCTATCGTTGTCCCAGACCTGGGTAACCACCATTAGCGTATCTAGGGCTTTTTTCCAGGGGGGGCCTGGCCCCTGTGATGGCCGATGAAACCGAGTCAATCGCCAATGTACAGCCAGTGAGCACCCCATCCTGGGGTGGGCACTAGATCGTTCTGGAGTGGGCACGGCCCACCCGGCTCCCCCTCCCCTTCCTACGCCCATGGTAACCACCCATTATTCCTCAGGAACTACCTTATCCTTACCTAACATACCTTTCCACTCACTACGGTTGGGAAGAAATTTTACCAATTTTAATGTGTGTTTTGAATTTTGGGGTACTGCCTGTTTTTTATACAGTTCACTACCAAACGTACACTGTTCGAACAAGACAAAAACAGTACTATTATATCCAAATTTTCAATTTATTATGATTACATTACAATTTAGTGTAGACCTAATACATTAAAATGAAACACTTTAAAAAATTTGTGACAGTTTATTTCTTCACTTTGAGGTCAATAATTTCCTAAATTTAACAAATATCTTTGTCAGCCAAATAACCCCACCCCTGACCGCTCCCGGTGCAAAGGTGCCCATCACGCTCGCTGCGTTACCGCGTTGAACCGCAATGGCCAACCTCTGCACCAAGAACGACCTGGAGCGGGAGTCACCCGTGATATCCCCGAGCCTACGGCCTATTTCCCCAACAAAGCTCTTAGCCTCTGCACTCCGACAGCCCAAGGTCTCCACGGCCACCGGCACAAAATGGTCATGCTGCTCCAAGAAAGCGTACTTGAGTCTCTTTCTAAAATTAAATAATTAATTATATCGTATCATCTACGCTAATTTTGGCTATTCTTTTCGATACTGTAACTTTATTCTCATAGATACAATATGGAAGTTTACTTTTTTTAAGTTTTATCCCAAGATCGACCACACAAGTATATACTCCTTTGGCATTTTCTATTACTATGAAAACCTATTTTTGTATTTAATTTGACAACCTCTATTCACTTATAAACGTGATATGGACTAATGAGAATTCTCAGTACCCATTTTTATAACTGATGTATATTTACACAAAAACTGGTTTATGTAGACCATGTGCATGTTGACTGACCCGCCCGGCTGTTGAACAAACATGGTTGTTTTTTGTTTTATTGAGTGTCTACTACCTAGGTACTTAGTTTTCAAGACGAGTCGTATTTGTCTACTGAAAGAACATACTAAATAATTGTTGCAACTTGATCCGAGTGTAAATTTTAACACACAATAGAAACCATCAAACGGTCACATTGTTATACTCTCGTCTATTTTATCGTATTTGAAATCCTGACTAATAATTGATTTTATTAGAATATCGTAGAATACGAAACCGATGGCAGTACCAAAAGAGAAATACTTATCTATCCTAATTTTATCGAATTTTAAGAAAACGAAGCTGTGTCAAAGCTTTGTCTAATAGCATGTATAGGAAACATACGCCTGACGTAAGGAACTCATTTTTCGTCATTGTCATTGTAACCAAACTAACCAACTTACTTTGTTGTTATAATAGTGACAAGACCTACGACGGAGAGCGGTACTCATAACATTTCTAAGGTTTAACAAGGGTTGAAATGATCTGTATTGATATTGTAAGGTATATATAGGACTATACTATATAGTATAGTAGATAGGACTGAACCGTGATTGCCTCATGTACCTACCACAGACTACCAATAAAATAAAACGTAGCCAGCTACGCGCCCATAATACCTCCTGGTTACAGGAATTCGTTAATTCGCACAGCTGTCAAATCAGAAAGCCCGCACTTCGTAAGTCCACGGCCCAGAATGTAATTAAGGAATTGTTCTGTCCATCCATCCGTAGAATTCATTGATCTTTCCTGACGCCACGTCTGACCCATTTAATGGGAAAAATTGTTTGATATCCATTTGATTAATATGCTCCTTCGCTTTTATATGACGAACTCTATTAATAAAAGATTAATTGGGTCGGGCTATTGAAGGTCAAGCTAATATTTCTATTTTGTTTCGGGTATTGATGGTATGACCGTAAGACGTTAACGGTATAAAAGCATTCAATAGTAATAATACTAAAATTTAAATTGAATTGATTTGGCTGCAATCGCAGGCACGTTACTGTTATATTATGCTAATGCATAATACACCACTATTACACCTAACAACCACCGTTACACCTAATAATCACGCATTATTACATCTAATTTGGGAGCCGTGTGGTAATCAGGCAGGGTGAAATATCGCAGCAAAATATTACAATCTTAGAAGCACGCTACCTAGGATCTCCGTCCACGTCAAATGCAGCTAACCAGAAAATGGGCAGCAGCATTTTCTCTTGTGTGATTTCGTCACAGCAATCTCCAACCCGCCTGCAAAGCGTGGAGATTGTGGCGAATGCCGCCACTCCACCAGCGAGGATGAGGCTCTTAATTCAATAATAGGCTATCATGGGCTTATGTGCCTTTGGGCACCCGGGCTATTGATAAACTTTCTGTTGAATTTTTGTCACTGTGACGTTGATTAAATTAAAATACTGGAATTAATCGTATAAATAAAGGATATTTTTTTCTGGAAATACTTGAAAAGGAGGAGAGCATATGTGGGTCAGCTGAGCGGACGTCGACCGGTCGGGTGACCCAGATATCGCTGGAGGGATGAAGTCCTGAAAGACCTGCACGCACTAGGAATCCTCGATTGGCAGGAGATGGCGCAGGATAGGGAGAGGTGGCGATCTCTGGTGTCGGAGGCCAAGATCCACTTTGGGTCGCTGAGCCAGCGAAGTAAGTAAGAAATACATAAAAAAAAATTGTACAGGAATTTATTACAAAGTCGCATAGCTATATAAGTACGTATATATGTCTCAATTGTCTCTCTTTTAAGACAGTGACGATAAGCCAAAAAATCCGAGCACCCTTACGTATTGGATACTATATTAATATAACTTAGGTAGAGTGTATGCATTAGGTACGTACCTCCACTTAATTAACATTTCCATTCATTAAATTTATCAGACGCACACGTTTGCTAATGAGATAACATGTGTATAGCGCGTGTTAAAATGTTTATTATTCTATGCAAAATCAATATACCTACCTAGATGTTAAGGTATATTTCAAGTTCAGTAGGACAAGATAAACTTCTAGTTAGCAGTCAGTCCTAATAAGGCCAAACTAGTGATGCAAGGGCCACAGCATGCCCTCTGCCTGCGACTCCGTGACGTTCTAATACGTCACTTACCTACAAAAACACCTTGCATAGAACTAAATAAGTATAGAATAGAAATACCTTATCTAGTGATTATTCCCAAATGATTGACTATTAGACTTGGACCAATTCAAGGTCACATATAGGTTTATTTACTTAATCTGCAGGAATTAAAAGCAACCCAAAGCAGTTTTGATTACTTGGAACATAGTTGTTTGAAGTTAAAGACAAAGCCTGGCCGCTCAAAGCTGGCTGGACGTCTGGCGTCAATCACGTCCAAAAACCGTCGGTACTTTTCGTGATTGGACCAAACAAAATTCTCTTCTAAATAAAAAAAAAGTTTACCTCTATACGCATCCAAATGCAAATGAAAATTTCCTCTAGTGTGTATTTTTTATAATGGCAACGATTTTTTATTAAACCGGCGGAAGTGTTAGCACTCCCGCCACAATCGAGAATCATAACACGCACGCAATGCAATGTGCCAAAACCTGTGCCATAACTGAGATTCTTCTTAGAATACTCAATAACAAACACAAAACAGCGCTATAAGTGGCTGTCTCCTCCAGCGTGCAGATGGTTGGACACGCAGAACATGATGGATTATCGTTTGGACGACGCCGCAGGCACCTGACCCTGCGCTTCTTGCTCCAGCCGGTTTGAGTCCGAAGTATATTTATAGACTTACAAACCGGCCAAAAAGCCCAATAATCTACCCATAAAGGCGGTGCGGAAAAATACCTTCTTGCATCAGTATCCAATCTACCATTACGCCTGCCGCTTCCGTGACAATGAGTAGACAGTAAGAATACCCTGACACGTGCAGCAATTGCACTGCGAACAAAACTGAACGGACTAACCACCATGAATGTGGTGGGGCAAAAGTGGCCCCGTGCCTACGTGACTCCGGACACGCGCCACAGGGGGGCGTCAGCAAAAAACGGACGTCGACCCGATAAAAGTTAGCAAAGTGCGCCGGCGCACAGTTACAATGAGCGAATCGCTGCACTAGTGCATAGAAGGCTTATTTGAACGACTGACTCAATTATTTTTTTCTAACTAGGCAAACAAACGTAAATGTTCGTCCCAGATCTATGTTAACCAGTAGTTATGGTCGTTTGCAATTAGTTCTTAAATAGGTGAAAACATTTTCACATAGCTGTTTCTAGCGTAGTGTCGAATAGTGACTAATAACTGATAAGATGGTCGGTAAGGTCGCTTGTCGTTCCAACGACCGCCTAGATCTGTTTTCAACCTATTATCTCATTTCTACTCGTACATAGGGACCTATACCGAATTTGAAAACACGCTCATCCAAGCCCCTACCCACCAACGACGCAGTTACAGATGCAGTTAACTTTGTCAGTTCTATAAGACTCGTAACCCTACACGTAATTACGATGACTCAACGCACCCCACCCCAAACGGTGAATGAAATGCCGGCCGTGGGGACTGTCTGATGCAATATTACGTCAGAAATTTTTTCTACCCATCCATCTGTGCGTCCCGAAAGCACCATGTCATGTGGCTCAACAGTAATAGAGAGAAAGCTCAGTTTATGTATAGGATAAGTCTTAGTAGTATATATCGTGGGCCGATCGTTGAATTGGGCAGATCGTGTCCATATAAAGTTTCAATTCGGTTAGTTTTATGGTGTGTCAAAGCGCAGAGGATATTTACGTTTCACTTCGGCATAGAAAGTTGATTTTCGGTTAGGTTATTGTTGTGTCGAAGGGCAAAAGAACTCCGTGTCGAGGGTTCGAGGTGGTGAGCTTGTTGACACGCATATCATTTATGACGACGTCAAGCCATCGCTTCCTGGGGCGACCTCTCTTCCTGTGCCTGACGGAGGTGACATGGTCAGGCATTTGTCCCCTACGTAATTTTCCCACCTGCGCGAGACTGCACTGTTGCAGCGTATCTGCGATGTCACGGACGCCGAAACTACTTCAAATGTGGGCGTTTCGAACGCAACCCTTCCGTGAAATTCCACACACAAACCGCAGCATCTTCATTTCCGCGAAGTGCAGCTCCTTTAGGGAGCAATGTCGATGTGTCGACATCATGCCCAAGCACAGGCGATTAGTCAAAAACAAATTGAGTAAGTATCCCGCTAAGAATGTAGTGTAATCTAACCGCATCAACACTACAGCTAGACCTGAGCCACCTGCAAATCTGCGTAGAGTTGGCAGGCGGGTTGGAGACCGCAATGTTCAAATACACAGCTCATTTCTTAGCTGATTAACTGATTAAGTCTTTTAGGTCGCACGACACTCGTAAATCGAAGTGGTTGGTGCAATATTCTACTCTGACTCCGGACACCATAGGCACCTACGGCTTGCTAATTAATCTAATCTCATGGAAAAACGAGGCATCGTTTACACACTTTTCAAATCGTTCTAAGAAGTTCGGACTTTCCTGTGTAAGCAAAATATAAATTTGCATGATAATGTATTCCTATAAATAGAATATTGTAGGTCATAATATAAATATCACGTCTTTATCTATATACTTGTATGACGAGAAAACAAAGCAAACAGTGTACTCAATGGACACCCCAAGTTCAAGTTATCGAAACAGATATTTATTTAATTCTTGCACGGTGTAAAATAAAAGCAATCAGAGAACTTGATGTAGGTACTAGGCTGGGGAAATCAAGTAAGGAAATTATCCGTGAACGAGTAGATAAAATCCCACATATGCACTCGCGGGGTTTACCCCTTTCGCGCGTAAAATACACAGTGAACAAGCCAATGTCTTTTAAAATGTTAATGACCGCACCTTCCTTTTCCTGGTCAAATTAAAGTAAATACTGTAATAGTTACTATAAAATTACCGAAAGGGATAGGCTTTCAATTTCTAGAATATTAGTATTTTTTTCTAGAAACACCAGAAATGGTCACTTGAAAACCACTTCGGCTGTAAATGTCGTTGGTATAACACTACTAATGGGCTACACTGCCACAGTAGGTACAGTGCACTTTTGCTTTCTATCTCTACTTCATATGCAACATCATTATCACTTGACTGATGTACGGAAACTACGTCCCTGGCATAGATTAAAGCCTGATGTTCCTTGAAGAGCAACTAGTCTTGGGATAAAAAAGGATGATTTTACCAAGGTAAAACACAATTTAGTAGATTAACCAAGCTTTTCTCAGTTTATCCGTATGTTTATCATATCAGCAGGAACCATTTTTACAAAAACAAACTTAAAGCGCGTCTATTTCTAACCCAGTAAAGAATTTTTTGAAAAAGGAAAAAGAAAAATGAACTGCTAAAGCCCACTGAGTAAACAGTTGCTTTCATCGTCGTAGAAGGTTCTCGAAGCTTAAAAATTCGGGACGAGACTAGCTAGCCGTTATTAACATTTGAAACGCATACTGGCTGCGACTGCGCAGCGTAGGGTTCCACCGGATGACGCACTGTTTGGATAACTTTTTCTGTCCCTTTTTTGTAGTGTCAAAGAGCAATGAACTACAAAAAATCATAACACATTATGCGCTCTAAACAAATGCTGAAATATAATGGAGTACTAGTTTAGATAGTGTAAAAATAGTAGTGGCAGGCAAGTGACAATGGTGGACGGTTTCAAACAAAACACCACAGAATTAGTATATATTATAAATCAGAAAAATTCGACGTATTATTTGTTTGAATGATAGGCATTCTAAAGAACAAAAATCGCAACAATGTCTAGTCGACGCAGATTCTTCGGGTGATGGAAATATCATTCCGAAGTCAGAGTAACCAGAAAGAAGATCAAAACCGCAGAACACATGAAAGTAGTGGTAGTATTACGACATATTTTTTTACAACAACGTCACAAACAAGCTAATCAGTCACGCCCGCTCTGACTCTCAGCTGTTTGCGGCGAGACCTTTGCCTTGGTCTAGATAAAAGTTTTAAAACCGGTATCAGCTGTGACGAGTTTTGCAGTTCCACGAACTTATCCGTTCAGTAGACAAAATTAGAACTATGGACGCCCTTTAGTAAATGTTATTTCAACAGTATCACTAGCGCCGCCGTCAACTGAACAGGATAAATTGGTTGCACTGTATACGATCGTGACGTATACGGCCATTAAATTGTGGTTTTCACATGATTGAGTTGATTTCTTATTAATGGTTATCTCTACAAGTATGGCCCGTTATCACTGGCGGTTACGCATACTTGACCAAATTTCTGCTCTGTATTTGAGATTTTAAACATAGTTTTAGGCAGAAATGTAAAATGTATGTACTGGGAAGAGGATTGTAGGTACAATAAGGTAAATGGACACTCGGTAGTCTTTGCATACTCCTGGTGTGTGCGTGTGTGCTTCTGTCTGGCATAAAGATTTTCATGTTTATTTATACCATGTACCTATAACCATGTAATTATAGGTACACTTGTCTATAATATTGAGATAAAAATAATAAAAAGTATATTTGACAATTCAAGAGAGTAACAGATCATGTGCTAGAACTAGAAAAGTGGAATAAACCTACGTGACCTAGTATTTTTAGACAAAAGAAAAACGTGACAAAGCTAGTCTAAAATACTAGGTCAAAACTCAAAGCCAGCACCAAGCTAGCACTTAAGCCGGTCTTTCATAACAACTTAACCAAAGATTTAAATTGGATAGGTACAATACGAGAAACGCCAGTTTCATAATCATTGTTTTTACTCTGTAAAAGATTCCTGGAATATATAACACAATAATGTAGGTACATAATTAAATTCTTGTTAGGTACTTTATCCCATTTTGCATGCCTCTTTATACCGGCTGAACATGTATCATCATCATCACAGCCCATAACAGTCCACTGCCGGACTTAGGGCCTCTCCCACAAAAAAGGAGGTTATTGCCATAATCTCCACGCTTGGCAGGCGGGTTGGAGATCGCAGTGTTATAATATAACAATGGAAAATGCTGCTGCCCATTTTCCAGTCTACGGAGGCGCTTAGATCTTTTGCCTCGAAAACATTAGTCCCCTTGTACGACACCCACTAGTGTAAGGGGTTGGTGCTATTCTACTCTGCCGGACACCACACGGCCGAACATGAATTAACATGAACATGTATAGATTCTAAATAATATAATGTAATGTTTTTCGCAAATAAACACTATTGCATATGCTTTAGAGTAGAATAGAATGGAATAGTACATTTGGCCAACGCTCAGCTCCCGCCTTTCCAACTATGAATAAACGTAAAATGTGTCACTGTCTCTAAACTGAGCTTTTGCACAAAGGATTGTGTAAGGCGCGACAAATCGTACGACGACCTCGCACTAGGGTTGACATAAAATTTCAAGAAGAATATAAGAGATTTCCATTTTGTATGTCAAAAAATGCAGTATCCATTTAAAAATATAGTATTTTTTACTTTATTCAGAACACAAACAGCAAGTTACAAGTAATATTTACAAACATTATAACAGCGAGGCCATTAACAGGCCCTTGCAGATAGTAAAACCCTTTATTTATTATTTTTTACAATTTGTATGACACCATTCTCGTAGATCCCTTCGCTATTTTACCCGGCACACCTAATAAAGTAGTAAATTATTATTTTAATTACGTAGTTAGGATGTTTTTATTTAAGAAAAAAAAATATTTTTTAAACCAAAAAGTTTTTATTATTATTAGATCCGAAGAAAGTGTTGCCGCTGTATTGCTAAAATATAGTAGATATACATACACACTACATGTATTATTGCAACAGTATATATATACCTAGTATCATTACCCAAAATATAGTAGTACAATATTATATAATAGATTTGGCAACCCTACCTCACTGACCTATTCCGAGTTCAAGAGCGCAGGCTCGAATAAGCAAGACGAATGGGCAAGTGTATGGAAAGGGATGAAAGTCAGACTTCTTTTTAGGGTAACGTACGTAACGTACCAGTAAGTACACGTTCATTTCCTGTTTCACCTGTCACGGCGCTTGTATCTTTACATTGGTTGTAATTGCAAGCTTAAGAGAAGTAGAAACGAACAGAAAGACTTAAATTTATATTTAGTCCCTAATTTACGTCTTGAAGAATACGATTGGCTGCTTTTATAATTTGTAACGTGACGATATTATTGTGGACGGCCACGATATAGGGGAGATGTAGCATGAAAGGGTCACGTATTGAAAGGGAAAAGTCAAATAATCGGTAAAATAAGAAACGTCTCTCAACGTGTCTCTATGTCAACCCCGAAGCACAACCATTCGCACCAAAACATCACACTCTTAAGTCATATAAATATGGATGGCCCTTCATGCCACCTCTCCCCTACATCCTATAGTGTGGACGTCCACGATAAAAGCACCCATTTCCTATCAAAATAAATAAATATTCGTGGACAAATTCACACAGGGCCATCTAGCCCCAAACTAAGCAGAGCTTGTACTATGGGTGCTAGATAACTGATATACTACTTAAATCCTTTTTTTTTATAATAAATACTTATTATACATAGAACACCCAGACCCTTAACAGAAATTAAAATTCATCATTTCAATTTCTACCCGGCCGGGAATCGAACCCGGGATCTCTTGCGTGGCAGACCATTGAACCACTCAGGTCGTCAACAACAACTACGCGCCGGTCTCCCTCAACGAGATCATGGAATCAGTTAGTGAACATCAACATCGTCGATAAGCATCTTGCTAACACGACCACCTCACGTCTTGTGAACAAGTAGCAGGCTCCTGAATCTACTACCATCCTGTAGGAATTTTCCCTGGAGAGCATAGAGCACATAGAGTTCTTAAAGAAAGGGGTGAAAAGGTTTTTACGGGGTCGGCAACGCGTGGGTGATGCCCCTGGTATTGCAAACGTCCTTAGGCTGCGGTGACTGCTTACCACAGAGCTTTAAAGTCCGATCATTGTTCTGTGCTGCTTACCATCAGGCGGGCCGAAAGCTTGTTTGCCACGACATCGACAGTGGTATAAAAAAAACTCTCCACCCAAAAGTATAGCAAGTACCACGAATAAAGTTGATTTATGACCACTCCGGACCCCAGGCTCAAGTAAGATACGCAACTAATTGATCTTGGGGGATTTTTTCCCCCGGCGGGTGGCTCAATTGTTCATAACTCACGGGACGTGTTGCGCCTCAAGTAATTTATAGCGGCACCTAAATAGGTATAAGGAACAATAATATTAAAATGGAAGATTTGCGAGAGCCGATTAAAAAGAAAAAATAGTTCAAATAATTGTATTAGATGGCGCTGATTAGACACGACTCTCAAAAATAAAAGAGACCGTTTGATGTATAAAAATGTAGACATTTTGCGCTTTCTTCTCAGAAAAGGTACTAAAACTAAGTATTTTTTCACGAAACACCTTTCAGAGTAACTTCGGTTACCGAATTCAATACTTGAGAATCCTGTCTGAGCAGTGCCATCTAGTGAGGCACGCCAATACCACACATTTTACTTTTTAAAGTAGCTGTCTGAAAATTCTCCAAACCCTCGTTAAAATCAGGGTTCACGAGGCGAAAACATGGCCCAATAACGAGACAATAATTGCGTTTGTTGATGATCCATTTACGTCGGTTTTCCCAAATTCGTAATTAGCTTGTCTCTCTGTGATTAAAATCAACGTAATTGTATCTCCGTTGATGTGACGACTTGGCTAATAATGACAGGCAGGCAGGTATTTTACCTGTACATGGTACAAGTAAATAATAATATTCCCTCGTTACGCATGTAATAAAAATTTTATGCCTTCTGGTTTATTGTCTACTGCATATCACCTATACAAAACCAGTATAGCATGAGCTAGATTCTCTATTAATCGACATAGCGATGTTAGCTCCTTTATGCTGGTTTAAGTTGGTCGAATTGCAGTCTTCTGGCAAGCGTTTCATCCTAGCTTACTTCAATGCTTCTCCAAAATCTTAATATTAAAAATTTGCTAATTGGTAGATATTATTAGTGTTTTACTAGGGAATAATAAGTAAATCGCATGCTTGTATTTAAGTAATGAGCCCAGACTGAGAGACCAAAGTAAGTATTTGATTAAGGGACTTTCAAAGGTTATCTTCTATGTACTTGTATCCAACATCCAACAAACATTTCTAATGCTGATACGTTTTGACACTGAAATAGATCAATGTCGAAACGATAAACAGAGCTAAACACGACCTAAACACCGGTTAATCATTCCACGGAAGGTTGAACACGATTCGTTTGACAATCGGAACACGACAGTCGGAGTCTGCGGAAGCGTATGCCGGAAGCGATCTGTGGTATCTGAGGACGAAGTACGGTCTTCCTCTGCTATAATAGTAGCACAGAAGCAGGAAATACACAGGTAGGTAATGTATCAAGTCATGCATACGCTGTTCAGTTTTGACCCTTATAACTAGCGCCATAAGGACGGGCTAAAACCAAAACAGGTGATGTCTAGTTATCTGCATCGGAAGCTTATGGAGTGTGTGAGCAGTATAATTATCGACTTAAAAAGTTATTTTTAGTTTCATTTATATGATACTCTTCGAGTGTAATGACTTTGTACATTAGAGCCTGGACTTTGTGTACCATAATCAGAGACTTCTATATAGGTACCTATAATTGTCATGCAACTGGTTTCCTATTAAGTTACAAGCTATAAGACAGAAAACAATACTTTACATCTTGTGATTTTTACAGTTTTAGACTATGATTTAGTACATATATTGAAGTCCTTATATGACAGTTACTTACCAGTTATGTACCTCAGTCCAGATTAGTGAGGCTTAGAGACTACTTGGCAAGTCAAATAAATCTTCATGAATTTGTACTTCGAGCGACATCTATATTATAACTACATACATAGGTACTTATGTAGGTATGTATCTCGAGTAGATATACTTATGTTTGCGAAAAGTAAACAACATTTTGTGACTCAGGCGCTGTCCTAATTGGCAATGGTCGTGCGACCATGGTCGTTCGACGGGCTCGCTCGACCAATAGGAGACCTCAAAACCGCCCGTCGCACAACCATGGTCGTACGATCGTTGCCAATTAGGACAGCGCCTTAGCCATCGGGTTTTTGAACAAGAAAACAGAATTAAGAAAACAATGGCCCCATTCTGTTAAGGTAAACGAGTAACGTTGTCAATAGGTAGTCCAATAAGAGCTCTTTGTCCGATAATAAAACACAATAGCCTCGAATGGCCTTGACCGACGTTTGCGATTTTAGGAGCAATATACTTCAAGATTGCGAAACAGACTTTGTACCTGTATGTCTGTTTGTAACTATCTAAGTATCAAGTTTCTTCTTAGAGTATTGCCATTGAGATAATCTCGATGAACATCATTATCATCTTAGCGTTAATGTCCCGGTTTGCTCTCGCGCACGGGAGCCCGGGGTCCGCCTTGAGCATGATCCAGGATCCAGGATTTGGCAGATAAAATAATTACAGTGGAGCGACTGCCATCTGACTTCCGTGACCCTGCTACCAGGGGAATGTGACCAGACTGTTTCCAGATGACCAGATGTTTTCCCCCACAGTAAGAGCATCGGTTAGCAATAAACAAATGTATATAACTTAGAAAAGAGTTATTTGTGATTGAAATTTGGTTGTCATTTGAAAGGGCTAAGTGTCCTTCTTTCAGAATTCGACTTTTGGTTTAAAGTAATGCGATACAAGCTGAAAAGAGCAAAAGTCAGGCAACCAATCTAGAGTCGAGGTTTTCCATTCTGAGGTGGGCACGGTTCAACCCGATACGGTACCTCTCGTTTACGAGTCAGATACCTTAACCACTTGGCCACCGGCGCTCCTATACTCACGATGAACATTCATAAAATAATTTTCATTGAATGTTTACCGTTGTTGTACATGTTTATATATCCGTTCAGTCGGACCAAGTTAATATATTGTTGGATAGGGGGGAAAGCTTGATATAGTATAACAGATGTGCGTAGGTAAATTATCTCCATGGCAACCCATAGTTGAACCTGGCATCGTCGTATATTGCATGATTTTTCGGAATATCAGGTAAGGGAAAACATTACTTTATTATAGCCGGATCTCCTACTATGAATGAATATATAGTTCAGACATTTTAGGTTTACTAATATTCATTACAGCGCCTTCTGCCGATGTCTCTACATACCTGTATAATAAGCCATGACTGTCGAAGTTTGCAAGCTAGGTTAACATATTTCGCTGTAGTACCGCTGGCAATAGACAGATGGCGTTTACATACGTTATTATGAGCACTTGTTTAAGTTTCGCCTAGTGACTTAAATAGGCTGATAACGCCCAGTGTTGTTTGTTTCATCATCATCACGGCCCATAACAGTCCACTGCAGGACTTAAGGCCTCTCCCACGAAAGGGAAGGTTATTGCCATAATCTCCACGCTTGGCAGGCGGATTGGAGATCGCAGTGTTGTAAATATAACAATGGAAAACGCTGCTGCCCATTTTCCAGTCTACGGAGACTCTAAGATCTTTTGCCTCGAAAACATTAGTCGCCTTGTACGACACCCACGAGTGTAAGGGGTTGGTGCTATTCTACTCTGCCGGGCACCACTCGTTGTTTGTTTACTACAATTAAATTAAATGGTACTTTCGTTTTACATGTAACTACTTACTAACAATCCTTACTTATCAAACACTAGCTGGCCAGCCATGTCTTCGTTCGCGTGTTGCCCTGCCCTATAAACCTTTTTCTTGAATCACTTTTTCTATAAGAAAAAACCGCATAAAAATCCGTTCAGTAGTTTTTGAGTTTATCGCGAACAGACTGACATGCAGACAGACTGACAAACTCGGCGTGGGACTTTGTTTCATCATATGTAGTGAAGTTTAAAGGAATTTATGGAACCATTTAGCACGCACACAACACACCAAGACGTTAATATCATCTTCCAATACATATAATGTAGGTAACATATTTTTGCAGGACCATCATTTTGACCTCCTCCATAACATCTCGCAAAACCAGTTAGACCGTTCAGTACTTATTCACCATTAGTACTGGAAGAAGGACAAATCTGATGAGATTTAGGCTATTTTAGGCTTTATTAACGCTTTTTACACTGTGTTGTCATGCTTCTTCACAAAAACGGTTGTGTTTTGTTCTTCTTTTCTATGCAATGGATAGATACAGCGGATTTCGCCATTTTGACCTCCTTCATAAAATCTCACAAAACCAGTTACACTACTCAACCATTCACTACTTATTCATCAATAGCACTCACCAAGTATCGCTCTCAGGTGCCCCTCGAGCGTCTGCAAGATCGTCATCTTGACCTCCTTCACAGTTTTCCCCAGAAACTGTTCGCAGGCCGTGGTGAGGAGCTCGTCCTCGTTCATGATCTTGCACTGCGCGACGCCGGTCACGGTCAGCGGGACGCCCTGCGCGGTCTCCACGTACTCGCACATCGGGTTCAGGGTCATCACCTGAGGAATGGGTGATGATGAGGTTCATTGTTGATGAGACGTCACGTGGGCAGGCAACAGTGTGAAGGTAAGAACTTATTTATACGTTTTAGTAATAGTGTAAGTAGGTATGACGTCGCCGTTTTTTTCTCCCATTTGTATTTGCTTCGCCCATATGCATCTACCTATTTGCTCACAATTTCTTCATTTTATCTATAGGTAGACTACAATTAGGTTTCGGCAATTATAAAAAAATACATTTCAGTAAGTTAGCTTAATATTGTCAGGTTAAACCTACAAAATTTACTTAATTAACCATTTTTTTTAGAAATTCAATCATTTTCTTAATTTTTTTTTATATTGAAAAACTTAATACCATACATTTTACAGGGGATGAATAAAAAGACATTTCTCCTCACCTCAAGAGATATCCTCTGCACATCGGTGACCAGGCACCAGGCCCATGCCCACCCGCCCACGATGGTGCGCTTCTGCGTCGAGCCACAGCAACCGCCTGTGGAAGAAGGAAAATCCTGATAAGTTTTAGGCGATTTTAGGCTTTATTAACGCTTTTCACACTAGGGGAAATGTATCTGCACAAAAACGATTATGTTGTGTTCTTATGGATTTACTATGCAACGGTAAAAGCGGATTTTGCCAAAATGCAACGGTGAGAGTCGCTATCATCGTCTGAGCGGTCAATCCCGGCTACTGCCAGGGTCCGCCTTCCTACTTTGCTTTCTCCACTTTGCCCGATCTTCGGCATCCTCACGTCGTAAGCCGTTGGCTCTCGCGTTCGACTCGGCGATGTCAATCCATCGCTTCTTAGGGCTCCCGCGGGACCTCTTTCCTGATACAGGCAGGTTTAGACACCTATTTCCTACGTGAGAGTCGCTATAATGTTAGAAAAAAGAGGGATACGTAGTTCTAGTCATTTGCATTTCATGTCTAAAGTTAAAAATAAGTTTAAGCTGTTTAAAGTCACAAAAATAAAAAATTGCCTTCACAGTCATACCAGGCGTTCAGCTATCAGTTACGAGTACAACAAACCAGTAGCGTAGTCCCCGTGCCCAAGATGTAACAAGCAAGGCGCTCCGTTGCGATTTATAGAGATTGCTTTGCGATCTTTGTTTAACAATGGCGACGTTCAATTCGAATTAAAAAACCTATAGAAGATCCCAATTAATTTTCTGATTGTTTTATTTTATCGTCGTGATGCCACGAGAGCGCAGCTAATAATAATATGTTTATTCTCAGACTTATTATAAGACTAAGTTCCTCGGCTAAGAGCCGGTCAGTAGAAATGAAGTCGATTAAGTAAGATTTGCCCATTACTTTTGACGACCTGAGTGGTTCAATGGTCAACATGCCGGTCTGCCACGCAAGAGGTCCCGGGTTCGATTCCCGGCCGGGCAGAAATTGAAATGATGAATTTAATTTCTGTTACGGGTCTGGGTATTTAAAAAGTATATAAGTAGTTTATCAGTTATCTAGCACCCATAAAACAAGCTTTGCTTGCTTTGGGGCTAGATGGCGCTGTGTGAATTTGTCCATGATTATTTTGATTATTTATTTAGTATCAGCTATCCTTACTACGTATATTTGGAGATTGGAATGCTGGTGTAGATACGTCGCCATTGCGACTACCCCTGGTCTCACGATTACTATATTAAGCATTAGAAGTTCATACTTGTACTGAGGCTCAGTAATTGCACTGTTGTCAGCGCAGGGCGCTCACCTCAGCGAGAGTGCCTCAGAACTAGTTTAGTAGCCTTCGTCGGTCCTTAATACTTTCCCTTGCATAGGAGTGGATGACTATCATGTTTTTAGCTAAAATATGATTCTTATTGTACAAACAGGACTCACACGGGACGTACATTTTCGATTTGTTTTCCGGCGTTTCGGTAGGGTTACACCCACCGTGGTCACGAGAAGACGAGAATATGTGTAAAGAACGCAAATTTAGTTTAAAACATGTAATATTATTCTTGTTATTAATAATTACCGCATATATATGGATATATGCGGTAATTTTATTAGCGACTTTATTTTATTCTATGCATCGGCATAGAATAAAATAAAGTCGCTTCCTGCCGTTTGTCTCTATGTATCTATGTACCCTTACATTTTTTAAGCTACACAACAGATTTTAATGCGGTTTTTTTTTCTTATTGACTCACCTCACCTGGTGGTAAGTGACGATGCGGCCGATGATGATGATTTCAACAATAGAGTGATTCAAGAGAAAAGGGTAGGTAGAGGTAAAGTAGGTGTACGCGAACGAAGTCACAGCGGGTCCACTAAACGAAAAAAATACTGCGCGTTTCAAATTCAACGAACCCTTAAACTGAATCCACTTTTTAACCTGGCAATACCGCGGGCAAGAAATACCTACTTACAAAGACCTAAGGCCTCGCGATACACAAAAGCTGAGCTGAGTGCTCATGAGTTGAATTGAAGTTTGTCACAAATTCTCGAGTAAGTAGGTAACTATGCATTGTTGCGGGCGATAGTAATAGCGATGTCTATAGCAATTTTATTTGTAGTTAAAAAATGATGAAACTTTTTCCAAAATTACAATTTCACTTATATTGAACATTAGCCGTTCTCAGCGGCTTTCACACGCGCGCAATTTCGGATCTCTGTAAACATTCAACTTCCCGCGGCACTATATTATTTACTCAGACAAAGTAAAAAATGACGGCGGGGTAGCGGGGTATCTCGTTAGAATTGGAGCCGCCCGACTGGCGAAGTACCTCCACCTTACAGAATATCGCAGCTAAATAATACTCTTTTAAATAGTATTGTGTTTCTGCCGGTGAGTAAGGTTTCCAGTGCTCCATGGGGTGGGGATTTGGGGAACCGTGGCTTTGGCAGTGGAGTGGCATTTGCCTTTTGCTGCCAGAGCAACGTGTTATAGAGGTGGGCAACGCATTAGCAATTCTCTTGGTTTTGCTAATGTCCATAGGCAGTGGTGACCACTTTCCATCAGGTGACCCGCTTGCCTGTTTGCCTACCGTATGACATAAAAAAAAAAAAAAAAAAGACACTCGGGAATAACGTAGCTTCCGATTAGTGATTTTTTTTTATAATTGGTCCAGTTGTTTAAGAGTTTATTCATTACAAATAAAGTACAAACCTTTTCTCTTTATAATATATTAGTGTAAATAAAATGCGAAAATCGTTGTAGAGATGCCAAAAATCACTATTTTAGCTCATTTCCTAGAAAGTGAGTCAAACAAAAATTACTTTAGCAAATGACTCATTTTGAAATCTTGGAAAATAAAATGTTCTTGATTTGCAAATAAAACATCCTTTAAAGGATTAATCGCGGTTTTATTAGTATTTATAATATTTCCCCAACATTTTGCTCGTTTCAGATATTTATGTATATAAACTATAAGTGATCGTAATTTAAGACTTGCTTGCCATAGATGAATAACTCTTAAGATGTAGAGACAACAATAAAAGTTTTGCAAAAGAGTTTTCAAACCTACACACCGAGTTGCTTAACTTATTTCTATAGGTAAGTTCATCCAAAAAATAACGCCGAGTAGGTATACCTTGGGTATAGTTCATTGGTCCATGGGTAAACGAATACCTATCGACTGACTGTCACACCGTGACAGCGACTGAACCAGACTCCCACCATTTCCCCAGTAGGTAACAGTTGGGTGCGTACCGTAGCGTAGCCGCAAGTCTTAGTCAGACAGCCAAAGAAAGTACCCGGCTTTAGTGAAAGAGAACCTTATCGATCACCAAGGAGATCGCGTTCTATTCGTAAACACATTTTTGTTTTTATTTCTTGTGGCCAGTACGGAAAAGTGAATAGAAATAAAGAAAAAACTCCATACTAGTGGCAGTGAAAGTGATAAGGAATTCCATTTTTGAAATGCGTGAACGCGCCTTTTATCATAGAGAAAAGTTTTGTTTTTCCTTCCGATGTTGTTTATCGTGAGTGCCTTGTGCACTGTGAATCGTGAAAGTTCTGGAAGTTTAAGGTTGGTTCCACAAACAACGTATTTATTTAAGTATAAGTACTTATTATCAGACTTACCCATACCTAACGTGATAAATAATCATGTTAGGTTAGGTCAAGTCCAGATAAGCATCTTGTTTTGATCACGATCGTTGAGAACAGGCATTTGAATATTCTTTTTCATTTCGTGGACTGCTGTTCTAGAATATTTTAAACAAATGTTTCTTATCAGATTATAAAATAAGTATCCTACCTAATGTTAGTTTTTTACCTAAATTCTGACAATCTGTAATCGTCCTGTCCTCTATCATTTTAGGTGTTTTCGTAACACATTTTCCAATATTTACTACAGCCTTGAACTCACACTCTTGTCTACCAATTAATTCCTGTTATTCGGCGCCGAAACCGTTACATCGGTCCGTCGAGGACTCGCGCAGCCTCGGTCACCATACGTGACTCAAATAACGTCGCGAGAAGTCACACTTTCAAATATGTTCCAATTGCCTAATGCCTGGTAACCGTCCCGTCGATAACCCACGTGGCGTGCCTTACAGGCTGTTGCGCAACGCATTTTCACCGGGACCAACGGAAGAGCTGTATTTAACATTCTGGAGGGAACTTCCGAATCGTGCGCATACATGAATTGCATAGCAGACGCCGGCCGCCGCGTCGCGGCCCGCCGCACGCGGCACGCTCGCTTTCTACCAAATCGGTGATCGATACGATTGATTTTTCACAGATCACGGCATACGCGGTCGTATTCGTCTGGTGGTAAATGGTTTAAATTATTGCATAGCTGGTTGTAACGGTCGCGGAGCAGCTCTCGCGCAGGTCCTTAGCGGGAACTCAACAGCATTCTTCTTGGTATGACCACAACGATACGGTTCCAGTTCGAAGAATTTACTTGACGGAAATATGAAGGGGTTTAGACAATAATTGTTATTGTATAATCAAGAAAAGATTCGATTACCATGTTTGTACGTAGAACGAATTTATCCGTCTCATCGTGACGAGAATTATAATTTTATAAACGAGAATCGACTCATCGAAAATATCATGCAAATTCTGTGTAGCGAGTCGTGAAAGTATATGTGGTTGTAATATCCTATTGATTTATAATATAATAGTAATAAGCACTTAAGTAGGTGTTTTATAAATATCACATCTTTTCATACTAATCACATGCCGTAAATAAGTACAATAATAAAAATTTCCTTGAACTGGCCTTTAGGCCTAATATTGTACATAAACTTCTCGGGCTATCGCAATTACAGATCGATTAAAATTTGAAACGCGGTAGTTTGAAAATCTGGAATAGCATCATACACTAACGCTCTTCGTATCGTGTACCAACTGAATTCTAAAATGCTAGTAAGAAAGATATAAAACTAAATCGCATGTTCTTAACCACCATTCCATTCAGAAGACCACAAGAAATTTGAAAACCAGGATAGCGTACTGCGCCGCATCCGTTAACAATGAAGGCCCCGTTAGGCGCGCGCACCAGCCTACGTGCCCGCCCCCTTTTTCATTTCAAGCACAGTTTCACTTTAGCCATACTGCACTGGTACTGTTATAACAAAACATACGAATGGCAATGTATGAGATGTATTTGAAAATATATTTTTTGCGATTGAAAAACGTTTGTTATTTAAGATTTTTATCAAACAACATAATAAATCGGCTCTCAAGACTGATCAACCAGTCTCAGTGTCCCTAGAAGAAACATTTTTTTTATATGATACTAGACAGGCATTTGACCGCCATCTCACCTGGTAAGCGACGATAATGTACTCATTATAAAGGTCGAACTAAAGCGACTCGTGCGGACGCCGTCAAAGTATTCTAAACCACAAAACAGAATATCTGTACTAACGTACAACAGAGGTCGTTATGAGAGGCCTTTTAATTCGATAAAATGCAGCACCGCTGGTGAGGGAGCCATAGGCGTAGGAAGAGGGGGGGCCGGATGGGCCGTGCCAACCCCAGAATGGTCTGGTGCCCCAGGATGGGGTGCTCACTGGCTGTACATTGGCGATTGACTCGGCTTCATCGGCCACCTCAGGGGCCAGGCCCCCCCTGGAAAATAGCCCTAGACACGCCGATGGAGGGAGCTACCATGCATAATGTTTGTACCTACCTAATCATACTAGCAACTTTAATCTACAAACCGGGTAATCAAACTAAAAACAGAATAATTCCCTCTGTCCTTATTCCACTATCACTCATCATCTCCTATGGTTTACGACGCGAGAATGCCCAAGACCGGGCGAAATGGAGAAAAATGAGTCGGAAAGCGGACCCTGACAGAAGCCTTGACTGACCGCTCGGATGATGATGATGACTCATCTCCTATTGCTTGAGTCAGTCAGCAATAGGAGAGCAAGAGGAGATTTACTATAATACGTATACCTATTAACTTAATAAATATATAATATTAACTTATAATATTAACTTCATACATCATCGTCTTGGCGTTATGTCCCGGTTGCGTCCCCGCGCAGTACGCGAGGGCCCAGGGTCCGCTTAAATACATACATACATAAAGCTCACGCCTCTGTCTTACAGTTAGGGTAGGCAGATACTATGAACCGCAACTTTGCTCTGTCCTGACCCAACTCCCTAGCCTCTATATATATCCACAACTCTTTTCATACATCTCCTTTTATCTGCCACTGACACACACACATTACTGATCTAATCAGTGAATGTTTTTCTGGGTTTCACTTAAGTGCTTTAAGAGCCGGTCAATCTTATTCATCCATTCGCACTATATGCCCGAACCATCTCAACATTCCTGTTTCTATTTTAGCCACAACATCATAATTCAGACCACACTTTCCTACTTACCTACCTACCTAGTATTAATATATAGTAATAATATAACCCAAAATAACTGCCAATAAGAGAGTTAAAGAAATCAATCGAACAGTACAACTAAGTTTTATTCAAAGCAATTGACCACGAAAATAAATTTGCTGTGAAACATTTTGCAGGTGTCGCGATGAGCTCAATAGTTGAAGCGGCCGCCGATGTCTTCACGGTGTCCGCCTTGAGCGCCGCTGGCACACAGGTAACACTTGCTTAAATAACAATTAATCGGTCTCGTAGCACAGAAGACAATTTTATTAATAGTACCTATCGATTAGGTTAATTATCCTCATACTGTTTGCTCCGCCTCGACGTTTTATAACGGAACGTTTACACGGGAATGGTCTAAGAAGAACAGGAACTCGTTGCGTGTAAACAGAGGTAGAGCATTCCTAGCTTACCTACCGTACCTTTTAAGTAAGTAAGTTAAGAACAGTTGTTCAATGTTCTTGCTCCATGTTCGTCTGATGTAAACCCACCGTAATATGCAGTCTATGCAGATAATTCTTTATATGTAATACGCAGTAGGTATAACTATGCCTACGATTAGGTACAGTTCCACAATGGCATAAAGCTGGTAGGTTGAGTAAGAGATATGTAGATAATTACGTTCATCCGAAAAACCCATCGGTACAGGGGCTTTATTTTTGAACCACTCGGGTGCCTACCTATCAGTTTCACATCCTCTTTGCCTCTAGCAACATATTACAACATCTTGTGGTATGTTGCTAGAGGCAGATGGGACAGGCATTACAAGGCGAGCAATCGTGTGGATGCGACCGGTTCAAAAATCGGGCCCCAGGATGACCACGTGCAGGCGGACGCTTTTGTCAGATTCCACGGCTCAAGCATTCCAATAATTCCGGGACTGAGTCGTTAACGTGACTAAATGTGAAAATGTGTCCACATTGTTTCATCATCACAGCCCAATAGTCCACTTACAGGACTTTGGGCCTCTCCCACGAAAGCGGAGGTTATTGCCATAATCTCCACGCTTGGCAGGCGGGTTGGAGATCGCAGTATTATAAATATAGCAATGGAAAACGCTGCTGCCCGTTTTCCAGCCTACGGAGACTCTAGATGTCTTGCCTATAACCATTCGTCGCCTAGTACGACACCCACGAGTGTAAGGGGTTGGTGCTATTCTACTCTGCCGGACACCACATGGCCACACTGCTGAAGGTCACGAATTAAAAGTAGCAAAATAATTAGGAGTATTCCAATCACCCGTAGGTAGCCTGGCTGCTGCCGGTCATGGCGGCGCTGGCTTACTACCAGTACGAACAGCCGGACCCTGAAGGCCGCGTCGAGAACGCCAACCACTTGCTGCATGAGTACGACTTCATCGTCGTTGGAGCCGGCTCCGCGGGTAATGACAACAGCTTTGAGCATCTTTAGGTTGAAGAGACAAGTCTATAAGCCATGATTAAACTAGTAATAGACGCTCCGATTTGGCTGGAGCTGACCAACCGTGAGTTGCAGTCGACACTAATTCTTACGGCGTACAAATTAAAGTCGCTTTTGAATTAATTCAGATATTTCAACTGCAACTGATGGTTGGTCGGCTCCAGTCAAAACGGATCGTCTGTTACAAGTTTTAAACCTCCTATACGGCAGTAAGACTTGGCCCTTGGCGTCTTGGCGTCCGTGACATCGCAGATAAGCTGCAAGAGTACCGCCTCGATGGTATGGTCCCTTCTTGCGCAGGCCGGCAAATTACGTAAGGAACAAACGTCTTGCCATGGCACAACCACTATGTTCCTTGTAGTACTAGTGGTAGTACCACGGGTAAGCACGGAGTTTGTCGCCAAGATGATAATGGAGTCTATGAACGTTTGCGATACCAAGGGTATCTTGGCCTTGGAAGAACTGATCACTATATGACGGTTGATAACTATCACTTAAGCTACGGCCGCGCTATTATAAAACAATAGTAAACACAACATAATTAACTCCGTAACTATCACCTATACTTACCATAGTTACCTTTAATGGTTCCGTGTCTATACTAACATGTGCCTGCTGCAATTATTAACTAGTCTAACAATCACATGCAATAATGATTATTAAATTCCGTACATAAGACTCGGAGTATTCATGATCGTAATATCTATCATCAGGTTATGTAAATTCAACAACTAGTTAACAGACGCCAATTATAAGATAAAATATATGAATAGTTCTAATAATTCGATTTATCCCCACAGGAGCAGTAGTGGCGAATCGTCTCTCTGAAATACCGCAATGGAAAATACTTCTTCTAGAAGCTGGCGGGGATGAGACTGAATTATCTGATGTGCCGGTTCTAGCAGGCTACCTGCAGCTCAGTCAGCTTGACTGGAGATACAAGACTGAGCCTCAGGGCACTACTTGTTTAGGTACGTAATGTAATGAGTCAACTCTATGCTGCTACCTACTAGTTATAACTAAACTTACGATCAGGGAGGCCGTAACCTTGTTTACCACCTCAGAAAAAAAAAACATTTTTCTGAATTTGAAATTCAGCTGTGTAAAGCTGAGAAAATATTTTCAATATCAGGGGTGAAACCCATGCGCTGCCGCAACCATAAAAACCTTCTCACCCCTTTCTCGAAGAACTCCAGTATCCATGTTATCCGTTGTTTACACTGATCAAACAAATCTCTGTTTTCAGCTATGGAAGGCGGTCGCTGCAACTGGCCTCGCGGCAAGGTCCTCGGTGGAAGCTCGGTCCTGAACTACATGCTATACTTGCGAGGAAACAAGAAGGATTACGACACCTGGGAGGCCCTCGGAAACAAGGGCTGGGGGTACAAAGATGTCCTGTACTACTTCAAGAAGTCTGAAGACAATCAGAACCCATCACTTGCACAGAATCCTTATCACAGTACCGGTGGTTACCTGACTGTCTCGGAGGCCCCATACCGTACGCCCCTCTTATCGAGTTTCATCGATGCTGGAGCGGAACTAGGATACACCAATAGAGACATCAACGGAGAAAACCAAACTGGCTTCATGGTCGCTCAAGGAACACTGAGACGAGGCCACCGCTGCTCCACATCCAAAGCCTTCCTTAGATCCGTAAAAGATCGCCCAAACTTGCACATTGCAATGCACGCACACGTTACAAAAGTGCTTATTGATCCAAAAACTAAGATAGCTTTTGGTGTGGAATTTATTCGAAATAAAATGATACATCGGATAAGAGCGAGGAAGGAAGTTATTCTATCAGCAGGTACAGTGAACTCCGCACAGCTACTGATGCTGTCGGGTATAGGACCCGCTGAAGAATTAGCTAAGCACAGGATCCCGTTAATACAGAACTTGAAGGTGGGTAGAAATCTTCAAGACCACATTGGACTGGGCGGCTTGGCGTTCATGGTAAACAAGCCGATTTCGATAATCCAACACCGACTTCAATCGTTTAGTACATTAATGGAGTACGCGGTCATGGGGGAAGGCATGATGACGGTGATGGGAGGGGTGGAAGGGTTGGCATTCGTCAATACAATTTACGCAAACGCAACAGACGACTTTCCCGACATAGAATTCCATTTCATATCGGGCTCGACTAATTCAGACGGTGGGGAGCAGCTGCGCAAGATTCACGGGCTGATGGATACGTTTTACGATGCAGTGTTCAGACCAATCAACAATATGGACGTTTGGAGTATAATCCCTATGCTGCTGCGTCCAAGAAGCAAAGGCTACATACGCCTTCGGAGCGCAAACCCGTACGACTACCCGTACATATACCCCAACTACTTGACGGACGAAATGGACGTGAAGACTTTAGTGGAGGGGGTCAAGATTGCCATAGCTGTGTCTAGGACTAAGGCGTTTCAGCAGCATGGGTCAGCATTGAACAAGCACGTGTTTCCGGCCTGCGTGAGCGTTCCACGGTACTCGGACGCTTACTGGGAATGCATGATCAGGCAATACACAGCCACTATCTACCACCCGGTGGGCACAGCCAAGATGGGGCCGTACTGGGACCCAGAAGCGGTAGTCGACAGCCAGTTACGGGTATATGGGGTTAAAGGTCTGAGGGTCATTGACGGCAGTATAATGCCTAATCTCGTAAGTGGTAACACAAACGCGCCAATTATCATGATAGGCGAGAAAGGCAGCGATATGATAAAGGAGCAGTGGTTGAAGCGAAGGATATCCAGATACTACGCCTGAAGCGGTACAAATGTTACTTGTGGTTGATTTGATGTTTCATAATGAACAGTATTAATGTGTCTAAGTTAGATTATTATTTATTAATTATTTATTTACATTATAGTATATTTATGTAACAAAATGTTGAAATGTTGTTTATACGAGCACTTGTCTATTTATTATTATATGGACCTCACAAGTCAACATAAAGTGATTACATTTACACAAAGGCTTTTCTATATTGTTTTTACTCCCTTTACTTACAGGCGATTATGATATCTATGTTATGGGTTATTTGAGTTATAATCTTATGGTGCAATATAACATAGTACAAACTTGTACAGAACATAACATACCTAATTACTTTAAGTCTATACCACTCGCAAGTGAGTGTTATAAATGATAAAATTTACAATTTGTAAATTCTAACAATAAATCTAATCAGTCGAAAGATAACTTGATCCGTTTTATTGTTCACACATTAGTTAATTTATTACTATTGTAATACCATACTATCGTGTCATAAAACAAGCTAGCTCAACTTTGTCCACCTAGCATGAATAGGTGAATATTTATCACTTCGAAAAACACCTGGCAGCCACTGTATATCTGAACAACAATATTTGTATTTTCTTATCTGTGTAAGAATGAATATTGTTTGATTGTTATAACTGTTTCATATTTAATTTCAAAAAGAGGCATATTGAGCTAATAATGTAATTCCAACCTCATTTAAGTCGCATAATAATAGTAGTCTGACTTTTTTTGTGTTTTTGCCTTTATCCGGAGACGTCTCAACACTGCAGCATACAACATATTGACCGATTTCAATATGGGTTTGAAGCTGAGGCATAAATAAACTAAATTTTATTATTTGGTTTATGGCAGAGGTAACGTTGCTCAAATTAAATTCTTCCAAATTGTTAGACTATAAAATAGAGAGTATGTTACTTTAATAAATAAAAAAAAATGGGTTTTCGATCACAACAACACACCTAACATGTTTTTGAGCGTGATTCCGTCCGCGTTAAATTCGGTTGTAACGTTCCGGACCCATCCCGCGGAAGCCACAATGAATTTCGGGATAAATTATCTCAGCTATTAGCTACATTCATCCAAACATCCATCCATCCTTACAAACTTTCGCATTTATAACATTAGTAGAATAATTAAAGTAGTCTACTACTAGACTTAAAGGAGCGTCGGTGGCCGAGTGGCTAAGGTATCCGACTCGTAAGCGATAGGTACCGAGTTCGAATCCGGTCATTACTTGAATTACATTGTTGAATGCTGACCGATGCTCTTACGGTGAGGGAATACATCGTGATGAAATTTGCACATTCAGGCGACTGAATGTGTAACCATGATCCAATCTGGTCAGGTTCCCCTGGAAGCATTATCTAACCTGCAAAATCCTGGATTGCATTGCACAACCGGGACATTTACGCCAAGATTATTTTTTCATCCACTGCTACAATTCACTAATAATTAATGTAATGTATTCCCATCCCAGTATTATCACTGCACTATTATCTCATACTTTATTTTTGTATGCGATATCATATAGCTTTGTATTTTTATATGAGATACCAAATACCATTCATTACCTAATTGATTGAGGTCACCCGCAAAGTTGACACGAGCATTATCAACCACAGATTTGCATGTTAAGCGAAACACATTATACAGAGTAACTACGTAACGACCTGAGCATATCATATTCATAATTCAATTTACTTTACGAACAACATTTTTATAACATAATGTTTTAAACTATCGCGGTTACTATCACACATTTTAAGAGTATGTTCCGGGATTTCTACCGCGTACCTTTGTTAAAAACTAGTGATGCGCCCGGGTTGACAAAGATTTTCGTAATCGGGTCAGACTTCGCGTATTTTTATACTAGGTTTTACCCGCGACCTAGTTCGTGTTTATGTGATCTCCGTATTGTATGAATGCTAGTACTACGGGGTAGACAAGCTGTATCTCTGGTTCTCATCATCATCATCATTTTGACGTTAAATCCCGGTAGCGCTCTCGCTCAACACGCTGGGGCCCTGGGTCCGCCTAAGCTGTATCTGTGGTTCAACCTGCCCGAATTAGATGAAACATGGCTGGACTTCAAGCTATCGAACCATCAAATTGGATCAAAATCCGTTCAGTAAATTTTGTGTGATGCGCGAACAGACAGACAAACAGTTAACCCTCTACAAATAACTCTACCAAAATAACCCTCTATCAATAATTCGAATTACGAAATAAATGATGCTTCTGTTTTTTATTACCACTGTGCACACTGTTCAGTATTGTCTCCTCCGAGCATTACTCCAAAGTTCCGAACAATGTAACAACACAACCTGACTCGGTACTGAGTCTGCAAATTCTGCCGTATGAATGGCCATTCAATTCAATTACGACAGTCGTGAAAAATAATTTATTACGATCGGAGTGTTTAGTAATAGTCAACTGTATTGCGCTTCGAAAATGTCGAGTTATGGAGCGCCTCCTTCTCTCAGACCGGTGTTTTCTTCTACGAGAATACTATTCGGGCTTTTGCCTGGAATGGGAGCAATGATTCTGATACGGTTGGCTATACACGTCTACAGGCCGGATATTGAAGACGCCGAGTCCAGAGTCAGGCCTGTGGACAATCTCTACGATTGTTACGACTTCATCATAGTGGGAGCTGGATCTGCTGGAGCGGTTATTGCCAACCGCCTTTCTGAAAACCCGAACTGGAATATCTTGCTCCTAGAGGCTGGTCAAGACGAACATGTCCTCTCAGAAGTACCCGTGCTGTTCCCAATCCTGCAAACCTCCTCAATAGACTGGCAATTCGTAACAGAACCCAGTGACAACTACTGTCAGGGCATGATCGATAAACAATGCAAGTGGCCGAGAGGTAAAGTACTCGGGGGATCCAGTGTCTTGAACGCAATGCTGTACATACGAGGGAACAAACGGGACTACGATTACTGGGCACAATTAGGCAATCCGGGTTGGTCCTACGCAGAAGTCTTGCCGTATTTCCTTAAATCAGAGGACATGCGAATACCTGGGTATCAAGATAGTCCATACCATGCCACCGGTGGACCTTTGACAGTGGAATATTTCGGATACGAACAACCAATCACGAGGAACATATTGGCAGCAGGGCAGCAGCTTGGTTATAATTTGCTAGATGTCAATGCGGAAAAGCAGACTGGGTTCACGAGGTCTCATGCCACCGTCCGCGAAGGCTTACGATGCAGTACCGCGAAAGCATTCCTGAGACCCGCAGCTAAACGCAGCAACCTGCATGTAAGTGTACACAGTTTAGTAGAGAGAGTACTCTTCGACGAGAACAAGAAAGCGGTTGGTGTCAAATACAGAAAGGGTGGTCAAAGTTACATCATAAAAGCAGCGAAAGAAGTGATATTGTCAGCGGGAGCGATACAATCTCCGCAACTACTGATGCTCTCGGGTATTGGCGACGTCGAACATTTGAATGAATTAGGGATTACGCCTATCGCCAAATTGCCTGGTGTTGGACAAAATCTACAAGATCATATCGCTATGGGTGGACACTCCTTTCTGTTTGATAATCCGAACGAAAACGGGACTGATTATTGTTTCAACATAGCAGAAGCATTTTCTGTTGGGAGTCTTCTTGATTTCGCCGTGTATAAAAAAGGGCTCCTGTATAGCATGATGGAGGCGGAGGCTATGGCATTTGTGAATACTAAATACCAAGATCCAGCTGAAGACTACCCAGATATCCAATTACATATAGCTCCAACAGCCGATAATATGGACGGTGGTTTATTTGGAAAACGGGCTAACGGCTTGACAGACGAAACCTACGCCACATTGTACGAAAACATATTATTTGACTCATCATTTTCTGTGATACCATTACTGCTTAGGCCAAAGAGCCGAGGCTACCTTAAATTGAAGGATGATAATCCTCTGAATGCACCGAAAATATACCCAAACTACTTCTCGCATCCGGACGACATGGCCGTTATGGTGAGTTAATAAAAACACATCGCACATTATCCTTATTAACCCCGAAAAAAATGGGTGTTATAAGTTTGACGTGTCTATCTGTGTATCTGCCGCTCTGTGTATCTGTGTGTCTGTCTGTGGCAGTGGACCCTATCAACTACTAAAGCCATGACATCCCAAATCCTTACCCCATGGTGCACTGGAGACCTTACTCACCGGCAGGAACACAATATTATTTATAACCTAACCTAATCTAACTAACAGATAAAGTCGGATACTCCCGACCAAAGTTTACTTAATCTCAAATATTTCTCAAACTACTGAAACAATTTTAATGAAAAAAAGGTAAGAACCATCTCGATTCAAATGGCATTCAAATCAAGAAAACCAGTATTTCGGACGGACAGTGTCCACTTCCCATAAGGTGGACCGTATGATCATGTGCCTCCCCAGACAATAAAATAAAGTGTAACCAGAACCACCACCACATTTCCAGATCGAAGGCGCTAGGATAGTCCAGGAGCTGGTGAACCAGCCGGCCCTACAAGCGCTGAGAGCCCGTCCGAACCCCAACAGAAACCCTGGCTGCGCGGAGTACGAGCTCATGTCTACAGAACACCTGGAGTGCCAGGCTCGTCACCACACCCTGACAATCTACCATCCGGTGGGCACCTGTGCCATGGGGCCGGATAGCAACCCCGATGCGGTCGTCGACCCCAGGTTACGGGTGAGTGATCTCTTTTTCTTTGATCTAATGCCGGCCACACTTCCTTCATGCCGCTTGATCAAGTGGCATGACAATAATCTAACCGACCGAAAAGCGTCGGAACTTTCTCCCATGCACTAAAAGGTTGTGGAATGAACTACCTGGAGAGGTTTTCCCCAGAGTACAACGTAAAGTTCTTCAAGAAAGGGTTAAAAGGTTTTTACGGGGTCGGCAACGCGTGGGTGATGCCCCTGGTATTGCAAACGTCCATAGGCTGCGGTGACTGCGGGTCACGTGGTTCGACTTACGCTGTATACGATTACCTGCGCGAAATCCTCTCCACTGCCATTTGACAAGTCTCTTCTTTCATGTCGCGGGTTATAAGAATATTTTATGGAATTTATGTTTAAATACGATTTCAGTCATGTTGCCTTCGTCACATACACACATACATAGAGCCACAGATACACACGTCTTACTTACAACGGCCGTCTTTTTTCGTCGAGGGTTTACAATAGACCGTGTTGTGTCCGGCAGAGTAGAATAGCACCAACCTCTTACGCTCATGGGTGTCGTACAAGGCGACTAATGTTATCGAGGCAAAAGATCAAGAGTCTCCGTAGGCTGAAAAATGGGCAGCAGCATTCTCAATTGTTGTATTTAAACACTGCGATCTCCAACCCGCCTGCCAAGCGTGGAGATTATGGCAATAACCTCCCCTTTCGTGGGAGAGGTCCTAAGTCCTGCAGTGGACTGTTACGGGCTGTGATAATATGATGTGTTACAATAGGCCTGACCAATTAGAGAAACTGACAGTGTGAGGAGAAAATTCGGAATCGCATGCCACTTGACGGTGTGTGGGGTAAAATGGGCGGGTTCAAGCCTATTTACAAATACAAATAAGTTTATTGAAAAAATCAAATTAATACATACTATGTTGTTACACGTATCCAGTACATCAACTAGTGTTACAGATAATTATTATTTAATCATGCCACTGGATCAAGCTGTATGCCATTGGATGTAGGTAGGAAGTAATCTTCGAAACAGACATAAAACTAGTCCAGTCTAGGTTTTTGATCAAATAACTGAATCTTCCCGGGTTTTTGATAAGATTAAGTGTATAATTTTGTCTACTGCCGGCCATTTGCCTATTTGCCTTATCGAGAGCCTATCGTTTTTGATGAAAACGACGCGATTTGATCATAAACCTGCGACATATACAGTTTTTCCCACAATTGGATGTGGTTTCCACGGGAACGAGTCCTGAGTGTAGTAACCGAATTTTACGCGACGAAGACGCGGGCAAAAACGCTAGTGGCCGATAAACATATAAAAATGCTTGTTATTAGTTATTTAGTTAACATTGTCCTCTGCCGACAATTTTTTCATATTATTATGTATGTATATTATATATATTAAGTGTAACTTTTAGCTTATAGTAGGTATAGTATTTACGTAGATGAAAAATGCTACTTTTGTTGCTTGTCTGACTTATGTTTGTCTTTTTCTCTCTCTAGACAAGGGTTTCCTCGAAGAGATCGCTTGTAGCGATAAGGCCACCGTTGCCCACGATGTTTGATAAGACCTGCAAAATTTTCTTTTTTTATAATTTTGTGTGCAATAGTGTAAGTAAGTAAAAACTCTATATTGCACACATACATACTCGTATGATAACATACAAGAATCAGCATAATATACATGCGCGCAAAGGCGGCCTTATCGTTTTAAGCGATATCTTCCAGACAACCTTTGGGAAGAGATAATGTTTCACGTGAACTGGTGCATTTAAAGGAGAGAAAAAAACCTTCTTATCCACCTGTATCTATCTATCTATCTATGTTGTGTGTACACTGGCTACCACGTGCATGTTTAACGCCGTAGTATCGTACTTACTAATAAATTATACTAAGTACACTACACCAAAGTGGACATTGGTCTACGATACTTATTTTTGTGAAATGGGCAAAGATCAAGCAGGTCTAATTGTTTATTTCCACATTCGGAAACGCCTTAGAAACGGGTTGAACTGGTAGACTCAGAATTTAGTTGAAGGTAAACAAGTCGAGTTAGATGTAACCAAATAGGCAGTAAAGGGATAGCTGCGCATTTACAAGTTGACTTCCCAGTTCTAGACCTTTCAAACACTGGTTAGGAGCTTAAATACCGAGATATTAACCAAAAAGACAGCTTTTATAGTTCTGATGAAATTCAGTTCCTAAGAGTCAAAAATCAGCAACTCGCAACAGCAAAACACTCAACTTCTCGTAAATTTTTAGATTTGCAATATTAATAATGCCGTCATTGTAAACATAATAATATTCCTCTTACAAAATGTATAATGAAAATAGAAATGTTTAATTACACTACAAAAGTGTTAAAAGTTGTTTGTAGTACTTTGAAAGTACCGGAGGGGAATATACCTACCGCACCTGAAAGAACATCCATTTTATTTTTCCACTATGGGGTGGTAAGAACATTTATAACTTCTTAGTATGGAAATCTAATGGAGGAAGTAGCGGGCAAAAGCTAATAGCTAAATAAAAGTAACTCTAGGAAATAACGACATGTCAATATCCTCATGTTAAATAACGGTCATTACTAATATCAACAGTTTGCCACGTGATTCATAACATATATTTATCTACACTCATAGCGTAATGTTCAAATTTCATATTCGAAAACAGTTGTTTAAGGATACACTTGTTTTCACGCGTCTATAAAATTTTAAAAATTACTATTTTCATTACAGCTGTAACGTAATAGTAGTTTATGCAACTGTCATATAATACCTATTTATATGCAGTTGCATACACTACTTTATCTATACTCGACGCGTAGATACAACAGAACTGACTCGCAGCTTACTTCCAGCAAAGTTGAGAAAATTATATGTACGATATTTTAACATAAAAATATGAGTGTAGATAAAGTAGTGTATGCAACTGCATATAATTAGGTATTATATGACATTTACTTTGTGCCTCTAGCAACCATCGGCCACCCAACTTGAAAACTCTCGTGTATTATTCTATCTATTACTGCAATTCGTAACTTCGGACTTGCATCTTCAACATATACCTACTTCACTTTTTATCATTTGTATTGATGTAGGCTTCAGTCTGTAAACAGCTCCGTCCGTTCCAGGTGTACGGAGTGAAGAACCTCCGCGTGGTAGACGGCAGCGTGATGCCGACCATCGTCAATGGCAACACCAATGCTCCAATCATCATGATAGCAGAGAAGGCTTCCGATATGATCAAGGAAGATTGGCAAGGAGTATTATATGAAACCTCCTCTTGCACGATCCCACTTCAACAGTACAAGAACGCGGACGACGACCAACCGAGCAAGATATCTATACCTTTCGATGTATTCAATGATACAAGCAGATTTTTCAACATACCATTTGATAAGTTACATAAGCCTAAGTTAGAAGACAACATTCCAGACACGAATAGTAGAGACAATAATCTCTCTGTAATACCTAGTAAAGACAGTCTGCTTCGAACCCCGAGTTATCCGCCCAAAAATCCATACAGCGGTAAAATAAAAAATCCCTTACAAGTAGCCTCTTTCGATGCTCCAGTGTACTACATTCCGCGGGTCCAATATGGTACACCATACCATCTACCATATCCATACAAGCCAGTCAACAACCTGTTCAAGAGTCTAATTCCGCCTCCGAAAGTAAATCCGTTGAAGAATTTGCTGTACAGTCCAAAGTATTACGGTAGCAATCCTGTGTACAATTCTCCGTACAAAAAGCCTGCACCATACAGCGGCCTCAACCCATATAACAGTCTATTCCAGTACAATCCTAGTTACGAGTATGATTATGAGGAACCAGTAGTATATTATGAGACGAAGGATGTGTATACTCCTACGGGTGAGAAACAGTGCCAAATACGGCTGCGCTATGATGGAAAAGACTACGAAGTTAAATTGTAATTTTGTTTGTTTATTTAGTACTTAATAGGCAAAAGCTATTAATATTGTCACTTCTGCTAAAGATAATATAGATACTAAAAAAAAAATGGTTGGATAACCCGAAGAATATCTACCAGAATAGCTAACTCAAAAACTAAACCAAGTTTTAATAAATACATATATTATTATATTGTATGATGTATGTTTATAATGTTTCTCCTGAGATTGTAAACGATCGAAAAAATTTCAGAACTACAACAAAATTCACTCAAATTTAACGTTTCAAAACATTGGACTACATAGGTTATTATTGGGTGAGGTTTCCTTAAACTAATACAAACATAATACTTTGCAACAATAAGTGAACTAATTGTATTGGTAGACTTATATTTCTATTCCTAATATTTTACAAAACAACACATTAGTTATAATGAATTATTCATCATTTATAACAAAAACAATTTGTTATACCTACTTACTTCCTTACTTCTATATTTACATCCTCATATGTATATATGGGGTTATATTCTTTGTAGTTAATTGAATTGAAATTGAAAATGTCTTTTCGGCTTATCAAAGGTTAGCTGGAAGAAATCCCGTTGTGAGATAAGCTCGCCTTTGCATTATAAACTGTATTTTTATTTCCTGTAATGTTATAAATTGATGCAATAAAGAGATTACATAAATACATACATACATACTAAAACAGGATATTAATATAACAAAGTACCTAAGTTAACAAGATAGTTGCGTAAAGGATACTAAACAAATGATAACCACAACTAGGATACATTTAAGTAGATATTAATAATTACTGCAAATATCTCAAAGACTCTTTCATAATGACAAAAATTAATAATAGGTTTGTTATTATTTATAATGTAGGTCTATTTATTTGTCAAAGTATTGCTTTAAGTTAGAAAATGATTTAAAATTAAGCCAGGTATTGAATCTAAGCTAGCTTGATCAATCAAATAGTAAATTACGTTCTCACTCAAGTGAGAACGTAATTTACTAAGGATCTAGCGACTTTTTCGCAATTTCGCCATTATTTCCTTACAAAAATTTGTTCAGAATAAGATTTAGTAGAGTGTCGAGACTCCAGTTGTATTTACTTATATCCTTTATAATACATGTTGATTTTTTATTTCGAGACAATTAAAGCTAGGCCGCCTACTAAATAAAAGACATGATATATTTTCCTTTTTATTGAATACAAAATAATGAAATTATGGTGTGGTGCGCTCATGTCGTGTCCTAAACAACACAACGAAGAAACCCAAAACTGTTCTTTAAAAATGATATTTTTAGATCTACTATGCGAGATTCAGCAAAAAAAAGGTCTAGGTGTTTCCCCGAAATTAAAAATTCAACCTAACCTTGAGTTTAAAGCTAGTTGGTAATATAACCAGTGATATGTTACATAATAATAATTTATAGTAGTAAAATATTTATTTAAAAATTATTTAAAACTTCCTCTAACATATAATAAAATAAATGTCAAAATTCTAATACACTATTCATTTGCCATGCAATTTCCTCCTACATTTCCTGTACTAATAAAGACTTCATAGTTATTACGAATTTGTGGATAACGAGGTACATACATACTTAAAGCATAGAAAATAAACTACAGTGCCACTGATGCGGTGGCCAAAGCTGGAACTAAGTGTCGCACATTTTGAAATGTAATTTTGTTGAACTGAAATTCAAAAACAGCGAAGCCACCACCGGGTCAAATAAGTTTGTGTTTTGCAAGTACCTATGTTCCAATAGCAGAAATAGACCAATTGTGCTTGACAACGGTATAACCACCGTGAGGTGGGGGGTGGAGGGAGATTAGTTGTCTTTCCTCGTTATAGTTTCCCTATTGGCGGCATGTTAGTTCCTTTTTACGCCACATTTTGTATTATCGTGGACGCGCTCTATGCTAGGTGTTTTTACAAGCTATTATTTTATTTTGAAATGTTTGTAACTATGTACGTTCGGGACAAATCTTGCAAGCCTAATTTGGTCCACTTCCCGGCATTCAAGAAAGGGGTTAAAATGTTTTTACGGGGTCGGCAACGGGTGGGTGATGCCCCTGGTATTGCAAACGTCCATAGGCTGACTGCTTACCATCAGGCAGGCCGCAAGCTTGTTTGCCACCTTAGTAATATAAAAAAAAAAGAAATTCAATTGAGCTGAAATTTTGTATAGCTATGTAACTTAGATGACAATGCATTAATGGTGTTGGTCTGATGATGAAGTCGGAAGGTGGTCATAGGAACTAATGAACGCAACAAGATAAACCCATCGTGTTTGGGCTCTTTGGAATGTTCTTGATAAGTATCATACACCTATGATATTCAATCAAAAGCTGCGCGATAAAAGCATGTTATGAAAAAAATGATTTTCATTTGAGAACTTATTCTATTGAAACGTACTTGGGGTCAACGTGATTATGATTACATTTCCCAGAAGTACAGTCAGCTGCAGAGCGGGCGGCGTTCATTTAAAGACCGGAGATTTCACGTGGTCTACAAAACATCTTTTTTTTTTAATATAGTAATTTTTTATTTAATAGCAATCGATACTACGATTTCTAACAGGTCATACGCTACATGAGATAAAATAACGATAGACTTATAAGCAGATTATTGGAGAATCTGGAGATTTATTAATAGACATGAATTATTTTCTATAAATAATGTCAATCGATACATTGACTTCTAATCTAACAGCAGGAGGTCATACGATACATAGATCAAATAACGACAGAGTTACCTAAAAACAGATTACTGGAGATTACCTACTACATATAATCTTCAGTAATCTGCCATTAAGTACCACTGAGGTATAGCTCAGTTGCCTGAAATAAATGAATAAATAAATAAATAAATAAATAGGTATGAGACATGCCTGACAATCTACTGAATGACTATTGTTATACTATTTTTTCGATTCTATTCTAACAGCACTGTAACATCAGTTACTATCTATCTCCGAAGCAAACTTAACCTACAAGTCATAAATATACAAGATACAGGCTGATACCTATACGCGTTCATTAATGCATTTTTATAAAATTAAATATACCTAATCACATTTTGTATTTGTAAATGTCTATTAGATTATTATTATAATATTGTACTTATAGCCAAAATTTTATACATCGGTAGATAATTTTAGCTTTAAGTCGGTCAACCAGATAGATAGATGTATCCGGGCCATTTTCCGCATTCAGGCGAACTCGCGCCCATTCCGCTTCGGTCAACCAGAAGAAGGAAAGGTAGAAAAAGTATTGTCATAGAAATTGTATTATGGAATAGTCACGGAAATACACTCTATTCAATATAAATTTGAGGAAACTTAAAAACATTTTTTTTAGTCTCTCCGTTCGAATTTTATTAATTTTCCATCAGAATACATTATAAAACCTGCTCACTTGATCGTTGTCTAAGCGAGCTAGTATGAATAACCTATACCTGCATATAAATGTCTAAAACAATATTAAAAAACGAAATCTTCATTACGAAATGCTCTGTATTAAAATCTGCATAACAATCCGACTTTTCTTTTTGCATTCAGAGGTAACGCCTAACCATAACACCTGAGGGCTGAGTGAAGTATTGCTTCTGTTTTACTATCGCGTTAGCCTTTGTCGAAATTAGTATAAAGAAAAAAATACATTCACGTCCCACTAGATGGCGCTGTTCATTTTTTATACAAATTTTAACGTGACAGTAATCGAAGCAAAACTTACACTCAGCCTTGAACTTTGTCCACCCAGCAGCGAGCGAAAAGGAACACTCCGTACAACGTGGTAGAACCACACGTTATACTTTGAAGATTATAATGATTACAACTTACAGAGTCAGTCAGTCAGAGGCCTGGCGAGCGCGCGGTCTGCCATTGGTCTGTCAAAACCTGTTCGAAATTTGATTTTAAATAACAGCGAAAAAATCGCTGTCTATTAGGCCGCCAGGTGAGAGGCTGCAGATAACGGTACATACTCGTTTCTTGTATTTCTATTTATTTTAGTATGTCGCTTTTATTGTTGTGAGTGGTGAGAAATAAAGTGTGTGCCGGTGAATTAGTTAAATCAAAGTACCCACAGTGTTGGAGCATTGCAGGTATTTAACATATCTGATACGATAGGATGCCACAGCGGTCTGACGTTACCTGTAGGGTTAAGGTGGGAAAGACTAAAAGGTTATCTGTTTGATGAGAAGAAAAAACATTTCGACTATGATAATGGAGTTTCTATTCATATTTCCTTTATTTTACCGAGCTCGAAAGATGTGGCTACCATTTTGTCAAATTACCGGTACTAATGTACTTAGATGTTTTTAACAAATTCAAATTTAAAATTTAAGTTTTCCTGTTAATATTCTGTGTAATTATTTTCCCGCTAAACAGAATATTTTCAGTAATTGTTGTAATTTGTGTTTGTGAATGTTTTTCCTTATTTTAAGCAAATAAATAGACAAATGTGAATATAGTTTAGTGTATTTCCCGCCGCTTGATATCGTTGACGCGTAGATACAACAGAACTGACTCGCAGCTTACTTCCAGCTAAGTTGAGAAAATTATAGGTACGATATTTTAACATAAAATTATTAGAGTGTAGATAAAGTAGTGTATGCAACTGCATATAACTAGGTATTAAAACACTCGTGTCTAACTATTATCATACTCGGCTACGCCTCGTATGATAAACAGACACTCATGTTTTAATACCCCCTTTTATATGACAGTTGCATAAACTACTATTATGAGTTATCTAACACCCATAACTCAAGCTTTGCTTACTTTGGGGCTAGATCGCGCTGTGTGAATTTGTCCAAGCATATTTCCTTATTTATTACACTTACCTAGTACTAAGTTTAACTTATATATTTACTATGGTTTAGCTATGAAGTGTAATGACTAAAGTGTACATGTTAAAAAAAAATCTTGTTTTGTGTACAATAAAGAGTTAGTGAAATATAATGCGAGCATTAACGATTATAAATTTTTCAAGTACCTAAGCATATTGTAGTTTGTATCATATTCACCGACTACTTAACATTATCATCATTTTGGCGTTAATGTCTCTTCTTATATGTCATAAAAATAAATTTTTAGTATGACGTGAATGTAAATATTGGATGGAGAAGAGAGTTTTGTTATGTTTATCGAGATCGTTACACTCGTATTTCAGACAGACTCAGACATATAAAATACTTTTTATGGATTAATCGCTGTTTTTCATGTATCATGACAATGTATCCCGGAGTTTTGATCACTTCTCTGGTAATGTGGTTTGACGACCTGAGTGATTTAGTGGTCAACATAGTCTGCCAGGCAAGAGGTCCTGCGTTCGATTCCCGGCCAGGCAGAAATTGAAATGATGAATTTTAATTTCTGTTACGGGTCTGGGTGTTCTATGTATAATAAGTATGTATTTAAAAAAATATTTATGTAGTTTATCAGTTATCTAGCACCCATAGCACAAGCTTTGCTTAGTTTCGGGCTAGATGGCGTTGTGTGAATTTGTCCACGAATATTTTTTTTTGTAGTAGCCACGGATAGATATGCCGGTTCCATTAAAAAAAAATTATATGCGTCCAACGTACGTAACGTATAATTGCTTCTGCCGCCATGTAATAGTGCTTGTGTTCCTGTTCGGTTTGAAGGTCAATTGTAGCACACGGTAGTCAGTAATCACTGCCATATGCGTTTCGAACTGCTTAAAGTAGCGTGTTCATGTCACGTGAAGGTCACTTTGGCGGTGAAGGATAAGGTAGCCGCCAAGGTTAGTGAAGATGTGGAGGTAGAAAAGGGTAATGTTACCCCTGGCCGGGTGCAGTGACCAGGGAGCGAGGGTCCGAAAAATGATCGTCGGAAGTAGTATTTATATCGCGGAAGTTGAAACACTTCTCTAGCGAGATGAAGGTGTATATAGAAAACTGAGATTTGCATGAAAGGGCTTGGTCACTTTGGTCTTTACGAACTTGTGTTCGTGTAGAGCTCGTCTAATCTAAAATGACGCGCCCCACTATCGCATTAACGCACACAAGCAAGTTTAAAATATGGACGCAATACATATACAAGTGCCGTTGTAATTGGTCATTCAGTTGCCGGTGAGACACCAACGTAGGAGCTCGCGTCGTTCGATTGTAGCAGTCGACGCTCCCAAACAGATGAAGTGTCGTTATTAATATTTGCACTCACACATCGAAATCAACTAATTAAGTAGTGGGGCGCGTCATTTTAGACTAGACGAGCTCTACTCTAATGTGAGTATTGTTGAATTTCCCTATTGGATCGATAGATGTCGCTATAAACTTGACACACGATTATAAGTCGTTACAACTAGTGTCAAATAAGAAGAGGCTTGGCGGGTCACGTGGTTCGACTTGCGCTGTATACCTATTACCTGCGCGAAATCCCCTCCACTGCCATTTGACAAGTCTCTTCTTTCGTGACGCGGGTTATACACAACATTAGTCTATTATCGGCGGTTTTTATAATGTTTCAAAATTCACGCATTACACCCTGCACTCATCAGGTCTTGAAGGTGTTCCACCCAAAAATCTACTACTGCGTAGTAGATTTCAAATTCTTTGAAACGCCTCTAAAGTGCCGGCGACAGATAAATAGGTAAACTCTTTATTTGCTCACACAAGAATAATTACATGATGAAGGGAAAACCCATAATTAATTGTATAATAATAATAATAATATTCTTTATTTAACATCAGGATACAACCAAAAATAGATTGACTTAACAGGTACACATTATGATCGAAATATTACTTTTTTTTTTTATACAATTCAATACTGGTTGTAATTAGTCCATAGAGGAGTCCCTGCTTCCCAAACTAGGAAAATCCTGTGCTATGGGAAACAGTTATTCCCATAAAACTAGGCGATATTAAAAAACAGTATTTTGATAGGCCGTGAACAGACAAGCAAATTTCAGTATCCAACTTAGTTTCATATACCTTTACTCTATCTAAAAATTAAACTTTTTTTTTCGGTCTGGCAATTTTATCTCTTTGGACCAAAAGTATGAACATGAATGTTAGGTATCCTTTGTTACCTATTGTGATTTCAATACCTCGTACAAAGTGCCGAGAAGAATTACATGATTGTTCAACGTGATGCCACAGACACTATAAAGTAAGATTATTTCAAATCTCAATTTATCCTCAATTGTTTACTGCATGTAGACCGTACGCAGTTACGGCAAAATTGCTTGCAGTCCACGTAGTCCACATCAAAGACTTCAATTTCTGCTGAATAGAAGACATAAAAAGTCGTTTGAAATTGGTAAATGCAAGTTTAGAATTTTTTTATTGTCTCTAGTAGTCATCTACAATTTAATCATGATAATTTGATATTTTAGGTATGGTGTATCAAGTATGGCACTTTATGATGGTCACCTACATTTGTTATTATAATTCATCATTTCTGTGACAAGTTGCTTTGTAAATATAAATACTAAATATAGGTAGATTTCTTAATTATAAGGGTTCTTCGCGTACACCTCAGGGGGTCTAAGATATTGAATTGTGCAGGTAGGAGTAGAGAAACAGCTCTGACCTGTTATGAAACGTTTATTACCTACATGTGATATCCACGATCAATCATTAAGTAATACAAACAGATAAAGTATTACAATCATTATGAAATGACTGTTAATCTGCTTGCCAATTAAAGAAAACAGATATAAGTACCGAATCAAATAAATGTTTACTTTGTTAAGTTTACTCTCGACGTATCTTACTATTATATAAGATACAGTAGGTAAACCTACGTAGGTAGGTAACATTTATCAGTAAAAACTTGTAGATTGTAAAACATAACCAAAAATACCATTTTGTTTTCTAGTAAACTTCATCAGGGGACGATTGTGAAGGTCTTATAAAAATATCCGATAGGTAGATACCGTGTCCACCACTGAAGGGAATGACAATCATTATAAGCTATTGCCCAATTCCCCACATCGAGCTTGTAACCAAATGAAACGTTGATTGTGACTTGAATGAATGTTTTCAAAGTAAAAGATCTACAGCCACCGTAGCCGTGTGGTGTTCGGCACAGTAGAATAGCACCAACGCCTTACAGTCATGGGCGTCGTACAAGGCGACTAATGTTTCCGAGACAAAGGGTCAAAAGTCTCCGTAGTCTAGAAAATGGGCAGCAGCATTTTTCATTGTTATATTTAAACACTGCGATCTTCAACCCGCCTGCCAAGCGTGGATATTATGGCAATACCTCCCCTTTCGTGGGAGAGGCCCTAAGTCCTGCAGTGGACTGTTACGGGCTGTGATGTGATGTGTGATGTGATCTACACCCCCCTGCCATGCGTGGAGGTTATGCCAATAATACTCCCATTGGAGGAAGAGGCCCTAAGTCCTGCAGTTGACTATTATGGACTGTAAGGTACAGTAACGTCAAGGTTGTAACCAAAAATATTAAAAGTTACCCACCTCCACGGTTACTGTGGTAGTAACTAATGTATTCAACCTTTAAAATGCTTAAAACCATACAATAAAAAACACCATTATCCACCTAATGTGTGACCAAGAATACTTTAGGTACAAACAATTTATAGAAAGTGTAGGCACGCGAAATCACACAATGAAACCGCAAAAAGTTTCTTTGTAATTAAATAAATTAAATACGTAGCTCATCTTAGCTATCCCAGCCACTATGTGTTCTTTCACTTCAGCGCGTTTCCTTGTTTATTACACTATTCCGTATTTGTCTTTCATTGATACTCCTTCCATACTTGCTAAAGCTCTCATTTCTACTGCATTTATCCTACTTTCATGTTTATTCTGCCAGTGACTTTCGAAGGATTCAAGGTTTGGTCTTGTTGGTTTGGTCTACATTAAATCTATAAGCGGAAACTTGTAATTGGCTTAAAGATTTTTAAAGTTACCAATATAATTAAGTTTGACAGCTGTAAGTATTCCCAAACACAAATAAAATTAAAATAAAATGTAGGGAATAACCTAACTGACAAAAAAGTAGAACAACCGACCAAGTACTACTCAAATATTTTCTAAATTAAACTGGCTTTCAAATAGAGAAACCCGAGTTCAAATCGGTCGCTCCGCTTGAAAGCTACGCTATATACAAAGCCACAGATACACTAAACTCCTTAAAATAAACCCTCTTTTTTTGGTCGGTGGTTAAAAAGATATATGTGGCAGGAGTGAATAGATGCGTTGGAAGGGAAAGCCCGAGGTCTAAGCCGACCCCTAAGGAAAAAAGGTGTGTCGGTACGTATGTATATCTTCCTATGTAGGTATGAACTTTTTTCGTAGGGAAAATCCATTTACGTACCTACTCGCCGCCCGCGAATGGCGAGGTATGAATTAAGTGGGACTTGTCTTTAAAAATGCCAGTCCATTGCACCCTCATAGTCTGTCTAAGCAAGATCATGTGAACGGTTAATCTCCGCAAACTATGTACGACCACAGAATATCTATACTATGGTATGACTTAAACATAATGCAATTAAACTTATAAGGGCATTCCCATTTCATTCTCGATTTCTGGACATACAGAGCATACTTGCTGCAAGCGGAAACTTCTTACCTATTCAATTATTCCAAAGTATTTGGCACAAATTCAATAACCCAAGTGAACGTCGCTATACACGCTGACCTCGTTTAATTGTGATTTGTTTGCATATTTTGATAATACGCGATGCAAATTAGGTATCAGGTGGTAGGACTCTGTCAAAACTGAGGAGTCCGCCTGAGTGAGTACCTACCACCGCCTTATCTATTTCTGCCGCCAAGCAACAATGCATGCATTGTTGTGTTCCCGGTTCAAGATAAGGAAGCGCAATTTCAGGCATGAGACATTTCATCTTAGTCCTCACAGACAACGCACCTGCGGTTCTGCATTTTTGTTACATGCAACCTAAATGTATGAATTGTAGATGTTATGGGCGACAGTTACCACTTACCATCAGGTGGGCTGTCTGCTCGTTTGTTACTGTGTAGTATAAAAATATTAGATATATCATCATCATCATCATCTCGGTGTTATGTCCTGGTTACGTTCCCACGCAGCAATTGGGGGCCCGGGGTCCGCCAAAAATTAGTATATATTAGATATATAAAGCTACATTATTATACCTAGTGCAGCTTGTCGAAGACCGAGCAAAGTCGGCCTAGGGACCTCGGGCCGTCGCAAATCGCTAAATTTAAAGCCAAGATGAAGATAACTGTACCTACTGCAGCTGCACATTTAATGCATTATGTTCATTTTCCTTAATAATAACCTTACAGACATATGTCGAAAAACCAGTGACAAAGACTACGAATTCTCAAATATTTCCCAAACTACTGATATTAAATTATACAGCCAAATACTTCTATATACTATCGTAATAGCTTACAAATCTCGTCGTCTAAGACATTCTCGCAAATTTGCATACTGTAAAATATGATACACCTCCAACTGTCGGGTCCACTCAGTCTAATAAGTCTTAATTCATATCTGTACGCGCTACCTACTCACCACATCAAATAATATTTTAGGATACGGTGTCGTCGGCGGATTCACAATAACAGGAATAAAGGGGGCATAACCCATATCATTCCACAGCTGTATGACTCTCATCTGGTAAGTGATATCCAATCTAAAGTTAGAAATCCGTACGTTGGCTGTTGATGACGCGTATTCAAATCCTATTTCTTATTTTTTCCTCCGCCTTTTCATAACACAAAATCAATCGAATCGCATTTACATAATCTGTCTTCTAAAGCAAGATAGTGGGATTGGAAGGGGCACACCGAGACGTACATATCAAGATTGAATCGGAGATATTATAAAGAAAGTCAAGAGTACCCTAAACCGACGAGCATGTATGAAAAGGTTGATGAATGTGGAAGAAGCGAGAGAGATTCGTCAGGACTGCAGCAAGTGGAACACTGGTCTCCGCCCGCGCTCCGGGCACGATTTCCCATCTAGTGCTGGAGACTACACTCACCGGCAGGCACACCATTATTTTAAAGCGGTATTGTTTGGCGGGTTCAATTAAACGGGATTCCCCACTATGTTTTGTAGAACACAATTTCAGAAGATTCTAATATGTAGAGCTCGTCTAGTTTAAAATGACGAGCCCCACTACTTAGTTAGTTGATTTCGATGTGTGAGTGCAAATATTGATAACGACACTTCATCTGTGTGGGAGCCAATGAACGACGCGTGCTCCTACGTTTGAATTTCACCGGCAACTGAATGACCAATTACAACGGCATTTGTATATGTATTGCGTCCATATTTTAATCTTGCTTGTGTGCGTTAATGCGATAGTGGGGCGCGTCATTTTAAACAAGCTCTACCCTGCTAACAATTTCGGATGTGCAGTGGCTGTGATAGGATCGCTAGCCGCTTCAACGAAGATTTGATATAATCCCAAATAGCGTCGCTGGACGATTTAGATGTTGTTTTATTTATAGTATTTATTATTGTATAGTGTAGGCATAGTTATTTATATATGTGTATTTTTATAGGTTTATATATATTTATTTAGGTTAAGTTAATTTACTTAGTACGTTTATTGTATAGGTACTCATTGTTGCCTCCACCGCTCGTTAAAGCGCCTTTCAGCTTACCTTAGGTTAGCTGTAAGAAATCCCATTGTGGGATAAGCCCGCCTTTGCAATGTATTTTATATCACTTTTGTTATATAGTTCTAAGGTATTTAATGCAATAAAGAGTACATACATACATTGTTTTTACGCTTATTTCAGTTCTTAATCTCATTGTAAGCTAACAGATGCCCCCGCATCAATTACAATTCTCAAATGAAATAGGCAACATCAATCCTCCACCAAACCATAGCACAACGAAGAACGTTACTTTACATGGCGACAGTAATAGAAAAGGTGATTAATCCTTCATAACGTTAGAGATTCAATGGATGAAGACACAATATAAGTTTGGAAAACTTGAGGGAGTCCTTTCTTTAGCAGTTGCTTCCTGAGACGACATGGCGACCCATCGAAGAGGACTGCTAAAGATTAATGATTTTCTTATGTCCTTTCAGAAGTCATGGTGTGGGCCTGCGACCCGGCGCTGACCGCAACGGTGTTAAGCAGCTACCAAGGGGCAGGGCCGTTACTCGTACACGCTCTACAGGCGCTCATTGCAGCCCATTGCGCGCTTGTAGGCGACCACCTCTGGCCTGATGATGCGCACGAGAAGGTGCTACAAGGTAGTCAAGACTTGCTTTGGACATTATATTAGACGTGACACACCTCCACATATACACAGAGCCACAGATAGTTACGTCAAATTGATAACAGCCCTCTTTTGTGTATCATTGTGATTTATCTTGCACTGAGTATGCACTACGTATACACCAGACTCGCACTGTATTCGTACTCCATTTGCACTATACTCGTACCAGACTTGAACTCTATTCGCACTAGACTCGCACCTGCTCAAGGCGTTTTAGATGTTGTACTAAACTTGAACGTGACTTGCACTTAACTTATACTTCTCTTGCACTGGACTTGCACTTGATTTGCACTAAACTTCCACTAATTAGGCAACGCTGAAGTTGAGTATGCTGTCATAAAGTTACGAGTGACTGAGAGAGTTCATGGGTTAAGGTCAAGATTTAGACGTCAACTTAGCGTCGTTTCAACGACAGTGCCTTCAAATTGCAGAAAGAAAAATATTATTTAATTTTAGACAAGATGTCGGCTCTGTGGCCTTACATAGTCTATAGTCTGTGCCGTCCATGACTATCACAGTATAAAATTACGGACTTTCCCTTTATAAGAGTAAGCTAGACAAAAATTTGTAAAAATCTTACGTATCATCTTACTGTACGCACAAGGTAGATCTAGCTCACTTCTTATTACTTCAAAACCTCAGAAATCTCAAAGAGATAAAAGTTTAGTTTTTCGACCGCCTTAGTTTAGTCGGTTTAGCCTAATCGAAGGACAAACAACCACTCATCACAAACACTAATATTAATACTCCTATCAGCCATGATATTGTCACTATCATATTGTATAATTATCAGTTATCGTAGTTAATTAATGAATCTAAGTATAATGACGTATTTACGTTCTAAAAATAAACTTAATTCTCTAAATGGAGGCCCATTAAAAACCAGCGTCACAGCGACTGTCGTGGCATATGCTGAGCCATTGCAGTCTCCAAATAGCACAGAAAACGAGATTAGAGTATATTTATTTCCATATATGTCTCTGTTTTACTTTTTTTTTCACCATGAATAATTTTGTATGTTGTGCCGTGGGCCTGAGTTTTACTTAAATTATTTATAATCTATTACCCTTGGATTGGAGTTTGTCTTTTTTTCCATTTCTAGAGTAATTAGGTACCTATCTAAAACCTCTCTCAAAGGCCGGCTAGCATTTGCAACTCCCCGGATTTTTGGGTGCATAACATCGCATTGTCACTCTTACCTAGAAATTCAAAATTTCAGTCGAAAATCTATCGGAAACCGGAAAGTCACACTCACACTGGGACACGTAAAACTTAATAAAGACTTAAAAACGAACTATCGTCTCATTCCAGATCCAAACTACGACTTCATAGTAGTGGGAGCCGGCTCTGCGGGGGCGGTGATCGCGAACCGTCTCAGCGAAGTGCCCAATTGGAAGGTGTTGCTGGTGGAAGCTGGCGGAAATCCCACTTTAGGGACAGAGGTGAGCACTGATCGCTTTTTTTTGGCGTATTTTTCTGGTGTAACTTAACCGACCGAAACACGTCGAAAAATCCCCGGCCAAGTTTACATATACTCAAAAAATTCTATATTAGCCTTTCAAAAGCCAAGAATCATCTTGATTAAACTGTCTTTTAAATATAGAAAACTGCATTAAAATCGGTCTATCCATTCAGGAACTACGAAGCCACAGACAAACTTATCCCTGCTTTTTGAAGATAAATCGTAAATAAAAAGCAAAACTAGATGGCGAGATCTGCCATTTTCTGTTTGCATGAAGTGATGGTAACAATCTTATCTCCTCTAGTTGGTCTTTAGAAAAACTTGTAATAATCCCTATCTATGAAGGAAAGAAAGTGAATACTGGGAACAATTACGATCCAAATCACAATACTTTTATTACTTGCGCAATCACTACATTAATAAAAATTAAGTTTATAATTCGTTCAATTCCAGGTCCCGCAGCTTTTCTTCAATACCATTAGCTCCGACATTGACTGGGGCTATAAAACACAACCTCAAGACGCCTGCAGAAACTATAGAACCAAAGGCGCCTGCGCCTGGCCGCGAGGGAAAGTGTTGGGAGGTTGCAGCAGCATCAATGCAATCTACTACGTAAGAGGCAACAAGCTGGACTACGATGAATGGGCCCAGGCGGGGAACACAGGATGGAGCTACGAAGAAGTGCTTCCTTATTTCAAAAAGAGCGAAAACTTTTCTGGAGCATTACCCGAAGAATATCTAAACTACCACGGTACCGAGGGTTACTTTCACGTAGAGGCACCAAATGATGACGAAGACTTCGAAATGCTGCTGTACAAAGCGGCGTCTGAGCTAGGCTTCAAACATGAACTCGACTTCAGTGGTAGCAATCAGATGGGCATTGGAAAGACTCCCACTAACACAAAAGATGGTGCGAGACACAGTACGGCTCGAGCATTTCTGAGCCCTATAAAAGATAGACCTAATTTGCACGTTATCAAACACGCACATGCAACCAAGCTTTTGTTTAAACCAAACACAAAAACAGTCAGTGGTGTAATTATACACAAAGATGGCAGAGAAATAACTGTGAATACTAAGAAAGAAGTTATAGTGTCAGCAGGAGCTATAAACTCGCCCCAACTTCTCATGCTATCTGGGATTGGTCCAAGAACACATTTAGAGCAACTAGGTATTGAGGTTAAAGCAGATTTACCAGTTGGAAAAAGCTTGCAAGATCACGCATACGTGCCTTTGTATTATAAATTCCCAGGAGATCCTAATATGAGCACGTTGCCGAACCTTGGTGGAGCGTTCGCACAGTTTCTGCTAGAAAGAAAAGGTCCTTTTTCTTCAACAGCTCCTAACAGGGTAGTATCATTCATGAATACAACAGATCCGAATGCTATTAGTCCAGATATTCAACATCACTATTTATTATTCCCGCCACGCGTTTCCGATTTCACAGACATATATGGAAATCACGGCTTCAGCGAAGAATTGCAACAAAAGTTCCTTCAACTAAATAATGAAAACTTTGTGATCGTAGTTGCCGCTGTATTATTAAAACCAAAATCTAAGGGAGAGATTATTCTGCAAAGTACAGATCCGTTCCAACATCCTCTCATCCATGCAAAATACTTTGAAGACAGAGATGATTTGATAACTATTATAAATGCTTTAAAACAGCACGGTATGAAATTTGGTGAAACAGAAACCTTCAAGGCTACAGGCATTCAATTTGAATGGATAGATCTAGAAGCTTGCAAGGAGTATGACAAAAATACTGATGATTATCTGGAATGCTATTCAAGAGAAATGACTACTTCTTTGTATCATCCAACGAGCACGGTGAAAATGGGAGCTGACACAGACGAAACGGCTGTGGTAGATCACGAATTAAAGGTAAAATCAATTAAAAATCTACGAGTTGCAGACGCCAGTATAATGCCAAACGTAGTTAGAGGGAATACTAATGCTCCAACGATAATGATCGGAGAAAAAGCCGCCGACATGATTAAACAACAATGGTTAGATCACCATACAGAATTGTAAAGATAGCGCGTTTACCTGAAATATGGGAATAACTTGTACAATTAATTATAATTTATTTGTGATTTTATTTAGTATCTTAAACCAAATCGATGGAATAAAATTGTGTTTTTATATTGTAAGGTAAATAAGGTAAGATTCCAGTATGCACATTAATACGTAAATAATGATTAAAAGGTCAATTTTTGTAAGTGTTGTACTATAAAAATTAAAATATTTGCTTAATATGTATGAGATGCGTAATTTTAATGTTAAGTGTACTTAACCTTCTTGAACCGCTACTATTTTTTCGATTCTATAAAATTATCTACCTTTTCTGAGTTATGTACATTAGTTGAATGCTAACCGATGCTCTTCACCGTAAGAGGGAAACATCGTGATGAAACCTGCACAGTCAGGCGACTAAATGTGTAACCATGATCCAATTTGATCAGGTACCCCTGATAGCAGGGTCACGCAGGTCAGGTGGCCGTCGCTCCACTGCAAGTAATTATCTGATCTGCCAAAATCTGGATCATGGTCAAGGCGAACTCCGGGCCTTCGTGCGCGAGACCACAACTGGGACATTAACGCCAAGATGATGATAATTTAATAGAATTACCTACCTATCCTGAAAATCGTAACCACCGTGCACCGTATCAAATCAACAACCTATATTAGATAGGTACTAGTGCACTTCAATGTGAGGAAATAGGTGTGAAACTGTGAATACCGAAGTTTATGTCGTTGTAACAATAAGAATGTAAACAATAGGTATCTATCTATCAAAGAACCAGACCTAATGGAATGGCGCCACACACGAAGCCTAGCCAAAACCCCACCATAGCAAAATTGTCTAAAACCTACAGAACGGATTTCCATGCTGTTTTCACCAATAGACAGAGTGATTAATGAGGAAGGTTTTATGCATGTATAATTTGTTAAGGTTTTGTGTAAATCGGTTGAAATATGACGTTAATTGTTGAAAAGGCGTCCGCTTAGAACGGGAACGGGTTTAATAGGCATCGCATTTTAAATGAACGGGAAAACGTAAAAAGTGGTCCACGACAAGGAAGTCGCGGGCAAAAGTTTTAACGGATAATAAAGTTTTACCTTATGAAAGTAAAAATAGGTATACCATCATGGACCAACTGCTATGCGAGGCTATCCCTGAACTCTAAAGAACACAGTTGCGATCTGACAGTAAAAATAGACATGTTAGACATAGACAATAATATCTACAAATAACCATCTAATAACGTTTCGATGGCCTATTAAAAAACATCACAGTTGTAGTATTGGAGATACAATCGATTAAGTACATATAAATATTTGTTATTATGATAACGTTTTATTATAATATTTTCTATTAAAATATATTATCTAAAACAGCAATTCATGAACTATCTGACAAAATATAGACAATGCTTTCCGTCAATTGGTAGCTAGGTGTCAAAGTACTAGTAAAGCGTCGCTGTTGTTGATAACAAAATTATATTTCAATATGGTGACACTTCGTTCCAGTTTAGGCCACCGGATCAGTTAAGTTTGTGGTGGCGTTTAGTCTCTGGTTTGAGTGAATTATTCGACAGGAAGTCAGAAGGTGTGAACACTGATGCGACCTGATAGTAAAAATGTAATAATATGTACAAATAACCATCGAATAATGTTTCGTGTCTCAATTATTATTGTGGACTTTTGCTGTTCATCTTATAAATAAAATAATAAATAATCGTGGACAAATTCACACAGCGCCATCTAGCCCCAAACTAAGTAAAGCTTGTACTATGGGTGCTAGCTAACTAATATACTACTTATATACTTTTTTTCAATACATACTTATTATACATAGAACACCCAGACCCGTAGCAGAAATTAAAATTCATCATTGAAATTTCTGCCTAGCCGGGAATCGAACCCGGGACCTCTTGCGTGGCTGACTGGCATGTTGACCACTGAACCACTCAGGTCGTTAACCAGTCTTACCAGTGCGGTGATTGTACACTGTATAAGAGCATCATTATCATCATCATCATTGTCTTAGCGCTTATACCGGCTTCTGCCAGGGTCGGCTTACCTACACATACTTCTCCATTTATATTAATTTACTCCTTTAACTATTATTGGGGCAATAACAAGCAGACCAATATTTGCTATAAGCTTTTGGCTAGGTATTTGTACATGTCCACCCCTCAGCATATTGCTATCTAGGTATACCTACAAAGCATTTCTATTCCTCAACTTCTTAATTTAGTGCTCACTTTACTCAAAACACACATACGTAGTACCTAATCAGAGGCGAACGATGCATATTGTCAAATGAAAAACCAGCTAAAAATACTGCACTAAGTATCCATAAGTAGGTAACTTATCTACGACCGGCGCAGGAGTGACGAAAAACGTATAAAAGCATGGCTGGCTAACAACGTGCATATAAAATGAGTTAAGCATTTAACATACGAACAAAAACACTCTTATTCGGTTTTGTTATGGAAATAAGTGAGCGTAGTTTATCGGCTGTTTCGATCTGGCTGCCACAACTATTACCTAATATTATACTATCGGCACAAGGCGGCAAAGGAACCATGAATCATATTTAAACATAAATGCCATAAAATTATCTTTCCAATAAAGCTAGTTTCACTTATACTAAATACTGTTTTCTTTGATATATTTCTTCTACTCTCAAAAACACCCTTTACATTCTTGCAAGATTTTGACTTTTTGAATGTAGATATGTTTGTGCAATTGGCCGTTAGTAAATGTATCAAATTGTGTCAACCGCGAAATGGATTTCTACATGTCAATAATATAAAACGAAGCAACAAAAAAGAAAAAGAATAAATCCACATAACAGTGCGTCTAGGCCGAATTGCGGTATTTCGATTTAACTCATCATCATCATCGCAGCCCATAACAGTCCACTTTCCCACGAAACGGGAGGTCATTGCCAAAATATCCACGCTTGGCAGAAGGGTTGGAGATCGCAGTGATAACTATAACAACGAAAAATCTGCTGCCCATTTTCTACCCTACGGAGACTCTAGATATTTTGCCTTGAAAACATTAGTTGCCTTGTACTATCAGCACACCGGACTCCTGATCACCTTAAGGGTCAGTTTTGTGCGTAGTGGCTTGCGGCAGCATCTGTTTGACCCCGCCTTGCTAGTTTTTGTTTTGTTTTTATCTACCAATAGGCATCCACGGTCAACCGTAAACGTATTTTTAATACTTCAACACTGTTAATTATGAAAAAAAATTATTTTGTGAAAAATTTTGCTACTTGATTTGATCAGCTGATCATTAAAATTGTCAAATGCTGATTTTCTTTGTAAGTAAGTTTGAAGTATTGGCTAGATCAGGTAACTTAAGAGAATTTTCTAGTTATGGGTTTGTTGTTGGAATATTGGGTTGTCTTACGACACCCGCGAGTATAAGGAGTTGGTGCTATTGTACTCTGCCACTACGTGTCTACCACACGGTCGATTGAATTGCTTTATTTTATATCATTAAGCTATGGTAAGCTATTTCGCGGCTAATTTGTTACGTTTACTAAGTGTATAAACCATAATACAATAACTAAACACTCAAACGAATGAAAGAATGGTAAGAGAAATTTTGTATGGGTGACGGACCATCATAAATCAATGGTATCATTAATATGTTGCAATTACTGGTACAATATGCATCAAAAATAGCTAAGCAATCTTATAATCACAATAAAGAGAAAATTTATATATTATAAAAAGCTGTACTAAACTAAATACGATACATATAGCTTTTGCCCGCGACTTCCTCCGCGTCGACTAATTTCATATTCCTAACTTGATACATTATGCCTTGTACGAAGATAAGTAACGCAGACGTACTTATAAAAAATGTTTCACTACAGACACTTTTTCATGAAAATTATTCTAAAAATATTATAAAATGTTCTACTTACATAAAATTCACCATTCAGCAATTGCTATAAATCATTATAGAAATTTCTGTGACCAAATTACTTCCAACCCAGACTTCCAAATCCGCTATTGCCAATCGATTTGGCACCCACTACAATCCACGGCGTGGTTTAGCTGGTGTGCCATGCATACGCTAACAGGCCGCGACAGTTGCGTCAGTGGCCGAGTGCCATCCTTGAGGCTTGAGGGCGTTTCGCCACCGAACACCGTGTCGTGACCGCGCGCTTTCCCGCGGAATCGTGTCGCTTAGGTAAATCCACATATCGCTTGGGGCCTTGACAACTGGGAGACCAGCAGCGGTACCGCCGATCTCGAATAGCATGATACTATCCTGTGGAATGACGTCACAACATGAATATTCTGTGACGTCATTACAGAGGGATGGTATCATGCGTTTGGAGATCGGCTGTACCGTTGCAGCACAGTGCCCGCGACAAAGCTCGCGCCGAAACAATTGTTTCCTTCTCTCAATACTAAGATGAAAGAGAGCAGTATATATGTCGCGCCTTTTCTCGGTTATCGCGCGCGAGAGCACACTTGTGCTACTTAGATGAGCCTGAGAAAGCACGATACGCTGACGATCGCATCGTCATAAAATATTTTTTTCACCGCTGCTTCTCCTGTGTAGCCAGAATCTACGCATTTTGTTTGTCACCTACAGTCGCCCGAGGACAAACTAATTACTGTCTTGGAAACAGCATTGCAGTGCAACATGTTTGACTCAGCGCCCAAAACTTGAACTAAATGTCGCCATTTTGAAATGTCATATTTAACCAAAATTGGCTGCATGCAACGATGCGTCATTATTGAATAACATTTTCAATACCTGTATTTGGCATTTTGTTGCCAACAATAATTTTGACAGAAATGCTTAGCATCACTGAAGTTATCTAATGTCGCTCACGATCCATACAATAAAAAAAAAATCGCAAGCAGCTGTAATACGTGGTACGGGATTATTGGGGATTGGTAGTGCTTATGCAGTGTTAATATATTCTATAGTTTTGACATATTCAATTGATTTTCTTTGACATATAATTGTTTTCGAATCCTTTTTTTTGTCTTTGTTTGTGATCTCTTTCATTTTGCATACCAATTGACTTGGCTTTATGTGTGATACTAAATACTCTGTAATATCATGTTGTATGTATGTACATACTTACCACATTTACTGCAATAAATATTTGAAATTGAAAGGAGGACCGGCAGAAATGTATGGGCCCCAACCTAATGACCAATAACGTTGAGCAATATGTAATTAAAGAGTATTTTTTGTTATCTGCAACTTTTACTATTAGAAAAAAGTTATGGTAAAAGTTGTAGAAAATGAAAAATCCTTTCTAACGACATATAGCTCAACGTTATTGCTCATATAGGCTGGGTTGTCTGGACCTTCTTTAATGCAAAAAGTAGTACGAGTTAAAAATATGTGTAATAATGGCCTTTTTACGAGCAAGTGTATTCAGAACCGCATTTTAGTCGTTATTATTGCAATACGATATTTCGTGCAGACTCTATATAGAATTGCGTCAGAAAGACACACTTATGCAACCTGTGACCCTATGCTACTCGTACGAGTTTGAATCGAGTCTCGTAAACTGCCGGGGTGTAAGGCATAACCCCAGTTGCGGATGGGTGTGTAGTGTCGCTAGTATAGTTTTGCAAACAGAGAAGAATGCGAGAATCTAACTAAAACCAATAAGGTGACAAATGTCATGACCTCTTTCTAAGAACTATATACTGTACTTGCATACGAATACTCTAAATCTATTCGACTTTAGGAATTGAATGTTTAATCACGTACGTGCCGAATTGATTTTTAACAAGTAGTTTTTTAATAAGTAATTTTATTACCATAATACAATATTGTTTTTTTTTATTAAACCTGTTAAAATTTTTATCGCAATTGATCTGAAATAAATGACTAATAACAAAATCCACTTGGCTACGAGTGTCAAAAATAAAAAAATAAAACAATGCAAAAGTAGTACGTGTTTACTAGTAGTAGTACTTAGTACGTGTTACAAATTTTATTAAAATGTATTATTTATTTAATTTTTTATTAAATATATTTATTATTTATTTAATTTATTATCCTTTATTTAGGAATATAAAGTTATCTGCCTCTTGCCAAAAAATCGTGAACAAAATGCTAGTGCTAAGTAAAGACATTGAGAAAACATCCAATATTGTTTTCGTTAAACTTACGTATACTCACATCCGTTACTTGTAATAACATCCCATATTTCACGACACAGAACAAGCAAATACAGTCATACCATCTACCATCTTACCAAGAGACATTCGCTCTGCGCAGCTTTGCTTTACTGTCATTTCTCAATCCAGAAATGCGAAGCCTCCTCAACCGTTACACCGACGCATTGTTACGAAAAATATTTAAGCTAGCTAACTGTATTATTCTAGCTAGGCATTTTGTATTTAGTTTTGACGACCTGTGTGGTTCAGTTAGTTAAGATGACGGTCTGCCGCGCAGAGGTCCAGGGCTCGATTCCCGGCCGAGCAAAAATTTTAATGATGAATTTTAAGTTCTGTTTACGGGTCTGGGTGTAGTTTAGTCAGTTGTTTATTAGCAATCTAACACACATAACACAAGATTTGCTTACTTTGGGGTTAGATGGTTGGCGTAAACATATTACTTTATTATTACTTATATAAGTACCTACCTTAATAATGAAACTGCAAGTTTTCCAAGGTTTGTGAAATTTGAAAATGTACCTGTAACAAACGAGTAACACATCATCACTACATAGTATAAAACAAAGTCGCTTTCTCTGTCCCTATGTCCCTTTGTATGCTTAAATCTTTGAAACTACGCAACGGATTTTGATGCGGTTTTCAACAATACATAGAGCGATTCACGAGGAAGGTTTATAAGCAAGGGTAAGTAGGGGTAAAGCAGGTGTCCGCGAACGAAGTCGCGCCGGGTCCACTAGTATTTAATAAATAGAAGTATTAGTCATAATGCTATTGACATATAATGAAACAATCTACTAAATTCATAAATAAAATTAAAAACCTTTATTTAAATGGCACTAGTCCTGTACTTATTTACGAATAGTGTCAAACCAAAGATCAATTTCTGGCCGAAGCCGATTAATCGGATATCACCACAACCTTTGGCCGAAGCCTAAGCCAAAGAATAAAATTTTGGCTACAAGCCACAATTAATAACATAAATTATTTTAAAAGTTTAATTATGCAATTTTTATTGATAATAAAAAAAAATTGTAAAGGTATAGTGACTGTATATTATAGAAAAGTAGTCTAAATCATCTCTAGAAGTTAATCTAGATATTAAAAAACTACCTTGCAATTTATTTGTCAAAAATGATAACATTTCGAAATAATTTGATTTGCAACATTACCTATTTATTAAACAATGACGTTTGCTAGGAACCTTCGGCCCGAAATCCGGAAGCCGATGGTGCTTTTTTGGCCGAAGGTGGCCGAAGCCGGAACCAAAGCTTCCGTCGTACACTATACACAAGGCAGGCACCTGCCCACCGAAAATCTACAAGACATAATTGTGCAAAAGAGGCATACTTAACCTTTTACCCCTTATGCCATAAAAGGCGGACGTCAAAGTAAGATGTTTGGGTAGAATGCAAATTAGACGTAGGTACACACGACAGCGCCTCAACCTACCCTGTTTAGACTTTGGACTGTCCATCTATATCCACAGTGATGCTATCTCATTATCTGTTAGTGGTGGTTAGTTTGATAATACGCTGCCTTCTGTACAATGTAAAAGGCAATAAAGTTGTCTTTTGATAACCAATGTTTCTATTCGTTATCACGTGTCGTTTCGACCCTTTGCGAGTTTAAGAGCAGAAGTCTATATGGCCTATACAATGTTTGTTAGTAGAAAAACATTATTATAGCGTCCCGAAGGAGATTTTAACTGATATTATGATGTGTGATGTGCTGTGCGACAGAAAGGGATATATAACCAACTTCTTCGGTTTACAAGTACACTAATCTGTCGTACAAGCGTAGAAGACTTATTACTCAATCCTAAGACTACCTTACCTATTCCCTAGATAGCTAGAGGCTGACAAGGGGCCCTATTTTCGAACCGTTCGCAATTTTCGGTATGAAAAAATTAATACTTTGATGTGTGACGCTGATTTTTCCTGTGTTTTCCCTTCTCTTTCGGTATTGCCAAAGTAATTTAAAAAATATTGAATGTATTATGCCGATAATCAAAATGGGAAACCATTTGCCTCGGGGCAGGAGGTTCAAAAAGGAGCCCCAACTACCCCAAGTACGAACACTGTTATCCGGGAAATGGGCATTAGCATTTTCTGTTGCGTACGTTCAACACTGAATATGACAAAACCCTCCAATGACGTGGAGGAAGCTCAGATCCAGCAGTGGACTGTCCACTCCTGGATCTGAAAGAGCTAAGGGCTGTTGCTGACGATTATCAATCTATCAATATGAACTAAACAGTTGTTAACCTTATGTCAGTATCAATTATAGACTATAGGTAGTACAATTGTTAAATCTTGAGTGAGTCAGTACCCGCCAGAAGGTCAGACTCGGCGCACGGAAAGAGATCGCGTAATATGTACATTGCGCCATAAGGCCGACTGTCATGTGAAAATGGCAATGCACATGCGTCAATGCACGTACACCACCAGACGAATTGGGGAAACAGAACTGAGGGCCTATCGGCTATCTCAGTGGACAACTGAATTTGACATAATAAAATCTGACACTACTCTAATTTGGTAGACGCTATTGCCAGTTTTCAACGTAGATGACGTGGTGTAGAAGTGTCAAATACAGTTGTCAACTGAGTTAGCCAATAGCCCCGCAGGGGGTCTTAAAAGGCCACATTATCATTTCATATTGTGATTCATATTGGGGTGCCACAAACGTATCCGATCCGGTGGCTAAAACTGGAACTTAGTGGCGCCATTTTGAATTGTCATGACAATATCAACAACAGCGACGCTGTAGATAAGTTTGTGACAAATAATTATTAAACGCTAATGTGACCTAATGTGACCTTTTTAGACCCCCTGAACCAGAAAAGGGTTGCCAACAGTACTCTAAAATAGAGTACTATATAATCTATAACAGTAAAAGAGTACGCCACAATACACTCTTTTATTATATTTATATAAATTGTACATAACGTAACTTTTGGCTGGCACAATATTCATTGAATTGCAGAAGGTAAAAAGTACTAAAAATACATATTTAAAAATGAATTAAATGTTACACTATTTTTTATTAATCTGTACTAATATATATAAGTATGCTCTACTTGTAATTCTCAAACTACTGAACCGATTTTAACAAAATTTAGCTTTGGTTACCTGAATACCTTCCAGCCGCTGGAAATGTACGAAACGTACATGACCTAGGTGCTAATTGCTAGTTAAATCGGGCTCGGATCTTTCGTAATAAGAATCACCTTCATCCTTCCATATTTGATTAACGAAGTAAAACGCCGTTCACGTAATAATAAAACACATAATCGAAGAAAATGTATAATAAGATATTCACCAGTATATTCTTCAATTAACATTAACTTTGTTGAACACAACAAAAACTAAACATCAGACGCTGTGCCAGCATTTTGGTGACAAGCTGCTTCGACGAGTTTTAGAAAAAATAATAAAAGGCGAATTAAAAATGCAGTAGATAGACGTTCCTATGATGAAGCTGGATTCCGATTTACGTAATGTCGATAAACGTCTCTTCAAAAGTGCTTAATATACTCTTATTCCGTTGCTACATCCACAGAGTTATTTTTTATGCTACGCAGTTAAAACTGTTGTATTTATTGAGAAACGAGCTGACAGCCTACCTGATGGTAAGCGGTAACTGTCACTCCTAACATACGATTGATGTATTTAGGTTGCAGACAACAACAGAACCGCAGGTGCGTTGTCACTGTGAGGACTAAGATGAAATGCCTCATGCCTGTAATTGCCTAATAAGGTGGCCACCTTATCCTTCAAACCGGAACACGACAATGCAAGCATTGTTGCTTGGCGGCAGAAATAGATAAGGCGGTGGTACTACTTACCCAGGCGGACTCCTTAGGCTTAACAGAGTGCTACCACCTGATAAAAGTTTGGGAGAACTGGAGCATTGGATTAATAAAGTAGTTTCTGAACGATCTAGCTTGGCAAGTGTTACCATGGTATGATCCACCGTACACTTAGATCCTATGATATGGAATCATCAGATGGTTTTTCATCCATTTAGCTCCCATGGGAACCTATAACAATTTTTTTGTCCTATTAGCTGGCATATTATGTCGCAATTATCTTAAAAATGGGTATGTGAAAAACAGTTAGGAATGACGATTATTTTCATAGACTAAATTGTACATTAAAAGTTCTTATTTGGCTATAGTTTCGCCGATGTGTAGGACGACTGAGCAATCCGCGGCGCCACTGAAGTACGTCCCAGCAATCAAGTAATTATCAACGCAATACTGTGGTCTAATCAATCAATTAAAGATCGATCCTGGCATACAATAGTAAAAAATCTAGTAGTCGTGTAGGATTTTAGACTTAGGAGTCGGAGTGGATGGGTACAAACCCGGCCTTATGCATTTCTACCGCCAAAAAAACAGTAGGCATGATGCGTGATAGCTGCGCTGCGTCCTCATAATGCTAGTGCACATATGGTTACAGATTTTTGTGACCTCTAGAATAGAATAGAACAGAATATTTTTATTGCGTAAAATGTGGTTCATAATAGATCTTAATTAAATTTTCACACAGTTTGCCAGAATGTGGCATGCAATAATTTATAATTTAATTAACATCGATAAAGGTGACAAATCCATAAAGTGCCACTAAAGTTTCATAAAGTCCAGCGCCCTTCGAAAACCGGGCATCAGCGCCATCAGCTCCAACGATGGCGACAGAACCGCACCCCATTAACATTGACCTTTCACCAAACCAGGGTTTCATAAGCGCATGGGTGTCTCGCGCTCGCCGCGCACAGTGCGCCTACAACGCGTGCGGAGCGAACGCGTCGGGTCTCCTTGCATATATCTCTTTGCTACATCGGCAGTTCAGCCTACGACGATAAAAGCTCAAATTCAAATTTCGAACAATTTCTACACCTTCTTCTTTTAATGCAGTTCTAAATTAAAACGAAACAAGTAACAAATCTAAATTCAAAACCCTGGAACAGGTAAACCATACGTGGTTCGAGCCAGCGACCCTGTCCCGTACACTTGATAGTTGATACACTGAACGGATTGCTAGTGGCAGTGCAGTGACAGTGTTGCAAACCGATTGCCATTATCGGCAAGTTACGTTACCATCGTCCAGGCAATACGTGGTGCCCGGACAGCAGCCAGCGGTCGTTGGTGTGTGCGGTAATACCGATGGTTTCTTTCGTTTACGGTGGAGGTGCCTACTAACAGACAATATCGTTGTAGTAGAACATTAAAGGAATGTGGTGGATGGTGGTGGTGGTTTGGTGGCTAATCTTACACAAACAGAATCTACCTCTATATGGTAGGTTCACCTGTTATTACATTTATATTTTTAAGAAGCAATTTCTTTCAATGCATCTTACTTATTTAATTGATTAGGTAATGACTGAGTGCAGTATTTTTTACATTTTTCACAAATAACGACATAAAAATATGCCGAATGGACATGCGGAAATAAATGACTCAACACTATCAATGATAGCGATTATTAGTTCGTAATTAACAAATATAATAGACCGGTTTCTAAAAGAGCTAGTTATTGTGCTATTCATCCATATCTGCGCAAGAAGTATGTGCAATATGAACATTTACGATCTCAGACGCACTTATTTCACAATATATGTAAGATTTCAGCTTACTCTACACTAATAAGCTGTTAGGATACCCTATTATACATTTAATCAATGGCTAAATGTTAATGTTGATGATTTATTAGCCAGTGGTCCAATACGCAACTCGTTAAATAGGATTTCAAATCTATTTTCGAATATATCATAAGCCTAACATCAAGACGCGTAAAAAGGCTGAATGGACGAAAGAACTCTAGATTCACCTAAAATTTACTCACCTAACGCCGTTAGCCCTAAATCTCTACTTAGGCGTTTCAATGTCAAGTGTATGGCTATCTTTTTTTAGTAAGGCCTTTCAATTCTAGGCTTATCGTCCATTGGGGCAGTCACATACCTATATATTAGTTGAGATGAGCATTACGCCATTTTGGTTTAGAATATTCTAAATTCCAGACCTACCAATGAATGAATTGTCGATGTTATGGGCGATAGTTACCACTTACTATCAGGTGAGCGCAAAAATAGCATAAAAAACCTTTGTGAGAGAAAAGTTGAAGTTGAAGTCAAATTCGTAGCTTGGGCCTTTAGGGCACCCAATATCCTCAGCCTACCCCTATGTTGTTCAGGTGAGTAATGCAACATATGCCTCTGCATATAGGTAACTTTGCAACCAACGAACTTAGGAACTATTATTAGGTGGGATACCTATCTATCTTTTAAGCAACAATATATAAAGTTGCACACCCAGCCGGCGATTAAACCCTTGATTCTTGGCGCAGTTGCTTAATAATTGCTCTTGTGTTATGAAAGAATACAATGCGAAAGTGTTTCCTCAGGCAACTATGGTGTTCACTATCAAAGCTATTAATTTAGGGCTTGATGGTTCAAAATCCGAAGCTGACCATTTACTAAGAAAAATCTAAAGAAATGTGCCACCTAAATCATGGCCTAACTTATTTTCGTTTTCATGAATCTAGGGGCTCCCTAAATAGAGAACTCCTACTTAGGTGACGTAAAAAGATATTTCAAAACGCGTAATCGTAGTATTGTTATCATGATTTAAATAAAATATTATAAAACACTATTTAATTAAAATAATTTTGAAACACACATTGGCATAACTAAAATTATCAATTCGCATATTTTATGTCGTTGTTGTGCAACAATGGCAACGACGTTTTGTTTAGATAACATACACCGGCCGAAAGTCTTATTCGTCATATTCTGCGAAAAAATTAAGATGTTACGGAACCCTTAAACATTGGTGAAAAGGAAATTTCTTTTAAGTAGCCCTGAAAATACGTTAGATGTCATCTAAAACATGGGGATTGTCAAATTAGCACATTAAATTGCTTTTAAGTACCATATCAATATAACTTGAGTGGACATTTCTTATCATTTTTACTATATAAAAACAAAAGAAAACTTTTTTGATGTAAGACGTGACAAAGTACCACAAATCTTTTTTAAATGTTAGGAATGCTCTAATAAGGCTACAATGTATAAAGTTGCAGTTATTGGCCGATGATTAGAGCTTGATTCTTGACGCGATTGTACAGGATGTTGGAACGGTATGGTAGGTGCGGTACTGTAACTACATAATTACAAAATATAAATCGTGGTAAATATAGGATAAGTCTGAAACATGAAATTTATAGTGGTTCAATTCAAAACAAACGCTAGTTATGCGTTTCATGCGTTCATGAGTTTCATATCCCTAAACTTATTTGGATGAAACAAACAAACCCTTTTCCAACTTAGGTAATACAGGTAGTAGATACTTTTACAATGTGTTAATTTAAACATAGGCAATCAATTCAGTGCCATGTTCACATTCGATATGGATTTTCATTTTATACATTTATAATTTCTGAGCAGGTGTCTTTTGATATTACAATATACCTACCTATTGAAAAGTTACTTAAAACATCTGGCTGGACTTTATGAATTACGCAACAAATGCCCTCAGCTTTTACCGGGCACGTGCAATGTGGAATCAGGCAAGAGCATTTTCCCAAAATCTTTCCTGTGCGTTATAACATGGCATTCTTCAAAATTGAAGATGTCTTGAAGGTTCAAAATTGCAGGTTTCAGAAGGTGAACCATCTAACTTAGTGCCTCCCTTGACAATAAAAAAAACTTGCAATCGTAAAACAAAATATTGTACGTATTTTTATTTTAGGTTAAATATTGTAGTGTCACGCCAAACTACAGTTCAACTCAGCATATGCTAGAGGCAGTGAGACCACAGCGCTGATTTTGGGCTAAGCCCTACAGTTAGTGCGTGAATTACTCGCCAACTGGTCAGACAGGAAACGTAGTGCCGCATATTTGCCCACAATCTTACGTACCGGTGTGTTCACAATTAATAATAAAATTATATGTATAAAAACCATGTGTGTGTTATATATAAAAAGTAATTAAATACCTATTGGCAGTTATTATTGTGGCAGTTGTTACTAAGCGATTTAGTAATGTATAATTGATAATTAATTTAGATATGTTGGAACAACTTTGCAGCCAATAGGGAGTGATTTTCGGTCTTCAAAAAGGTAAAGTTTCATGTTAGATTTAAAAGATGAAATCGTTTTCGATTCCTTGATGGGAGGCGGCAGGTTGTTCCAACGTTTGGTCACAGCATATTAAAAGTGAACATGATACATATTCGTGTATAAGGTTTCTTAAGTCAATATATAAACTATATAAAAAAAAATGGATGAGAATGGAATAGTTTTACAAGTGAGAGATCATAAGATGAACGAGTCTTACAGCATTACTGAGAGTTTTTTTTTTTATTTCGCATACGAAATATCTACCCGTCTCTTTTCTCTATCAACTCGCACACGAATCAAAATCGAACGGTTCAGAGATAATATGGCACTTGTTCGACAAAACGTTTACACCAGCATACTCAAATTACACTTACCTACGACTAGGGTTGCCAATTTTTTGAAAAACAAATATATTATTTACGGATTCAGTAGCCCTAAAAATATGGTAGATAGGGAATTAATTAAAAAATTATATAGTATTTTTAACAAAATATATATTATTTCTTAGATGATGAGTAATTTTGAGGAACGCTTTATAATTATTATTACAATCTAATTCTAAATTATGAACTAATATTAACTCAGCTTTTATAAGACGTGCTGGCTCTGTTAGGCTCATCTTTTCATTTTTTTTGTTCATCACAAAAAATATAGGCTAGCTGTAAAACTTGTAAAAACTTTATTAAAATATTTATTAAATATTAAATAAGAATATTGAAAATATTGATTCACTGGTGTTACCATCGGACTCACACTTTTTGCCATTATCAGCGGCAAGGTTTAGTATAAAATTGATCTTCAGTAAGTAGTTAGCTGGTTCAGGATGGTGTATAATTGAGTTATTTCAGAATTTAAGTTGTTAATATTCATATTCAGGACGAATTCCGTTTTACGAGCGACTTTGCTGATAAAATACAGTAGTTAACCTATTAGAATTTTAAAATAATAGTAAGCTGACACCTAAAACAGTAGAATACTATATTATACCTATAGTAGAGTGGGCAACCCTAGCTACGATTGACATATTTCGCAGTGAGACGCGCTATCCATTTGCTAACCACAATCCTAGAGACAGTTGAGAAACTCACCTATCCATATGCGAAATATAGCCTTGACCGCGAATGAGTTAGGAAATCAATCGGAGGGCATTTGATGGAGTTATGCGATGACCACACGGCGAGATACGATGGAGCCATATACCACAACTACATTGTGTCTCTGTTTTTAACTAAACTCGCGTTCTTTACATATATTATTGTATTAAACGGGACTCAACTCACGTCGGGAAAAGAAATCGAAAAGGTACGTCGCGTATGAGACCCGGTTAATACGATAACACACATTCTGTCTATAAATACTAATGTTATAAAGAGGAATCCTCTAACTTTTATTCATTTTGCGTGGCCAATTCTAAGATTTTGCGTATCGATAGAGGATAAAATTACAAACAGACACTTTGTCTGTTGTTAATCTGCAAAGTTTCAAGATTCGTGCGAAACAAAAAAAGAACAAAAAAAAGTTTAGGTATCCCAGGCTTCAAACAATGTTCTAATTCCTATAGATAGAATAATAATCATTTTTTTTTTTTTTTTTTTTTTTTTATTATAGATATAAGGGGTATGTCATCTCCGAAACCGCTGATTCGATTTCATATGCGAATTCTTTCATGGGAAACTATCATACGGTATTTTTGATCTCCAGTAAACAACATGTAATTGGACCCTGCGAGATTGTTGAACGTAGACTGAATAGGTACTAGCGTGGATAAAATCTGGTCGCAGCCCATTCGATCATATCAAAAGCGACGCTATCTTCACTGCCCCACCCTCTTTCTTCCTCTCCACGTGCCGAAGCCAATGAATTCTGTGTGTACCCTGTGGGCTTTTTCGCAATTTTGAACAGCTACGTAATACGAAACTGCACTATACAAAACTCCATAAAACTCACATTCACAAGTATGCTAACGTAAACGCCCGCTCTGCTACTCGTTTGGGTTATTGCCGTTACAGCAGTTACGCGATACTTTTTACTCCAATTCGATTAAAGTGAAGGAAATTCAATAACAGGGGCGTAGCTACCGCCGTATCTGCCGTATCAATTATATGGGGCCCCCGGGCTATAGGGGCCCCCAAATGTGTGTAAGCAAAAACACGTTATCTCTTAAACTCAGTAAAACTCTTCTTTATTGCTCGAAAAAAAAAAATATTAATAGAGAATTTCAGGCCAGGCTCGGGGGCTCCCTCCGCCAAAGTAGCAAATGAAATCAATTGATACAATCCGTTTTCATTCACCTTTCGTTCAAGAGATAATCAACATTTTTATTGAAAAAAAAAGACAACTTAGGGTTCTCCACGCGCACTCACTCATTACTCTATTGAAATTGTATAAAATGTGCACCCATCAGATGTCTAAAATTACAACAGTTTTGATAATTTCATATTTTCAGCATTATCGGTAGCACCCAAGACAGAAGACAGAGTTCTTTTCTAAATGGATCATGTGGATCAGGCTCATAATAACCTTGGCCCACACGCTCACACGCATAATCGTCTTGGCTCACACGCCCTCTACCTTTGAATTGGACTGTTGTTAAGTTAATAATGGAAGGTTTTGATAGCTAACACTTCAGAAATTCAGAGCGCGCTACACTCGCTCATTAATTGTTCGCAAACTTGATTTTATTATACAATCTCCTAAAAAATTTCGAAATAGCCCGATTTCGATATTGCTGATTTTACGGTATTTTTCAACGAAAACGCGCAATGTTTTAATGTATGTATACAAAAATTTCGAGCTCGCTACGCTCGCTCATTCACAATCACGCAAAGTTTTAATATAGCCACGTCAAGGGCCAATTCATCAAAAATTCCGAGCCCTGCCTAGCCTCGTGGACCTGACTTTTAGAGTCTACTGTCACACAAATGTAGAGCGCGCTAGGCTAGTCCATTTATTGACTTAAGCTGAGACTAGGATTTGTGTTACTCATTAGTACCCCCCGTAGTTGGGGTATCTGCAAGGGGCCCCTACACAATTATTGATACGGGGCCCCCGGAGGGCACGCTACGCTACTGTTCAATAACATGTAATATGGATACTGCTTTTTATGGGGCCCTCGGTCAATATTTCCTAATCTCATTATGATAGAGTTGCAACGTGCGTCTCTGCCGTTATATAATATTGGCCTACATAGAGTTGTTGTCTTTTTTACTGTATGCACTCTTATAACAAAAACATGAAACTCAATTAAGTCGCGTGCGCATGAGTAGATGAAATTTTGGCGGCAATGGCCTGGGTGTAAGCTATTTCTTAGATAATACTTAGGTAATACTTCATATTTTTGGACCATTATTACTTTTCTTATTTTTTCCCATATATTTATAGTTTTTCAATATAGTTGTATTTTCACTCACTATTTTTAAACTTAGGCATTTTATGCAATATATTATCTGCAAAATTTCTACATAAGATATTAGGGAAACACGACCAGACCCGGACTGATAACAATATGTATTATGATTTGTTTGTAAGGATTGTAATGAAATAAGTCCCCCACTTCAACGACCTAAAATGATCAAGTACCTATATCATAATTCTCCAATGGAGACATTGTATCTTCCAATTATACCATACGATACAATGACGATTATAAAACATAACGGGACAAAAGTTAGGTTACTGTAGTACCCACCTATCTAAATATATTACGTATTTAAAGTATTTCATTATTTGTCAGCCTACGTAAAACGGATATACCCACGCAGGTGGTTTTGTTTAACACAGTATACATATATGTATATATACGTAGAGAACGTTCTCCACGAGAAAACTGTATGCTTGTTTTAATCTAAAAGTAAGAGGTAGGAAGTTGTTAGTCACGGCCCAATTAAAATCTGCGAACGAAAACAAGGAAACTACGAACAGTGTCATTATATTTCGCCCTTAACAAAGGGTCAGTGACATATGATACGATATTTTTCAATGTCAGAGGTCCTAAATGTCTTGTAGTAAGGGCCTTGTAGGTAGGTATACCTCTCTTAAATGTTATATAAAGTAAGGCCACAGGCATGACTGACCTAAAAGGGTCTGGAGAAAAACAAAAAAGGGAAGGTACTTTGTATTCTAGGAAAAGTAACTGGATCCAGCAACATATTCTGGATCCGAGACATATTCGCACATAGTAGAATGTAATAAAGGTAAACCACAGAAAAACACTACAGCTGCGGGAATCGTTAATTATAATTAATATTATGGAAGTATCTATTAGTACCTTTGCGTGTTTGTCTTTCGATCACGCTAGAAGTACTGAATGGAATTTTATGTAATTTCCCACACTGTTGGACCATGACCTGCAATAAAACCTAAGTCTTCTTCTTGTCAAAGTCTGTCGACCGAACGAGATGTACTAGGGACAAGTTTATGCATAACATCTAACGGAACAATACAGAGTCATAAAAGCAAGCTTAGTAGGCCAACTGTTCGACACATAACCTCCATTAATCCTTTATTTAGTAGGAAATGGCGAGCGGCGAGCGCGTGCGCGAGTTGCGCAAGCGCAGCGCGGCCGGCGACCTTGAGATGCGCGGGCGCAGCGACCCGGGCATTCGGTGCGCCTGTCTAGCCGCTTAAGGGATGTTTTTAGAGATCGCTTGACACCGCTTAATCCACCAATCTCAGATATCAGAGAGCAGATCAAAATGGAATGTATTACTCACAGAATAAGATCCATTTTTTATCACGCCACTGCAATAAGGACGCGGTCTACGGAGGTCCTAGCTAGATAGCCTGGATAGTCTATTCCCAAGTCCACGAAGTGCTATGGTTCCCAGATAAAAATGTCTAACAGAGCGAAACGTCTCACCAGCAATAGATCTAACTTGAAAAACCACCTGCTTGCTCGTTTGCCTCCATGTATGACATAAAAAAATCCTCATAGCAAAATGGCTAACTTATTGAAAGATAATTTACCAAAACACAAAAGCTTATTAAAAAAAAATACCAGAAAAGTTAAACTTATCGTCAATGCGCTTCATAAACTGGGTATGTTTATTAAACAGCTTTAATGCTTTTCGGGCAATTTAATTCACGTACATAAAACAATATTTACGACCGTTAAACGACAGGTACTTAATCTAAACCTATTGATAGCAGTTAGTTCACCGTCAGAAAAAGATCCAACCATCAGATTATACATAAGTCACATTTCTTTTTGATGACTATAATGCGGCTGAAAAGTGAAACTGCTAAGAGGATGAGAGGCAGACCAGTTTTTTTTACTTATAGAACATGGGTTTTTTGTATGGACCAGAGAATATGTAAGTACTATCTGTACGAAAAATCGAAAATTGATAAAAAAAAATTTTTTTTGTGCCAGCTTTGCACGGTCAGACCATCATTTTGTGGGTCTCCTAAACGTCTACTTTCGCTACAAAGTGGATTATTTCTTGCACTCGATAACCTACTGCGCCCTCAAGAAACAACACTAGTAACTCTGCAATTTTTTATCGCGAAGATTCTGGTGCAAAGAAAATCGCAACGGATACACTGGATGCCGATTTGTTACGAAACCTTATTAATTAAATAGAAACAATAGCGTACAGAGTCGCTTGCGCGGGCGCAACTGCGAACTGATATAGTTGACGTAATCGGATATCTAGCTGGTGCACTACATGTGATCGAGACAATAACCCGATTCTCACATTTGAATAGATGAGTAATTAAAGCGTGGGTACAGGATAGGATAGCTTTGGGTTAATTAGGTTAGGTTAGTTCTATCGGCTGTACAATGGGGAGTGTTCCGGGGAACTTTTCGATCTGGTGCCCACAGCACGATTCCGCCATCGCACCATCCGCCGTGGGCTGGGTACTCATCTCCACTACGTAGACCCTCTGTTGGTCACCACGCGAAGGTTCGAAAGAACGTTTCTCGCTCGTACGATTCGGATGTGGAATGAGCTCCCAGCCACAGTGTTTCCTTTGGACTATGACATGGGATCGTTCAAGAGGTATATTAGAGGTCTCTTTAGAGGCGGGCAACGCATTGGTGACTCCCCTGGTGTTGCTGATGTCCATAGGCGGCTCCCACTTTCCATCAGGTGGCTCGCTTGGCTGTTAGTCTGCCGTGTTACATAAAAACACAAGGTTTCCCTCTCTCCAATACATCTGAGAAAGCTTCTTGGATTGAATTAACCTCCTACCTCGTGAGGTGAGTTAAAATCAAGGGCCGATGGGGTGGAAGGTTCTCGAGTGGCGTCTGACGACCTTGTTCAAGAAGCAGATGGCAGCAAATGGGTCATTGTGAAAGGCGTGAGGGAGGCCATTCCTAATGTCGATGACGATTTACACCGCAAATCGCCGAATAAAGTGACCACAGAAAATCTATGAACACATATGGCGACTTGAAAACTACGTTCTGATGCAAGAGTGAACAAAACGCCCTCTAAATGCTGGAAGCATGGAAGGCCGCCATTAGTACAGAAACTCAAATGGGATTTGTACTTCACAAAATATCACAATGGGTGACTAAAAAGATAAAATCTTAGCTACAAGAATGTAACGCTTAACGATAGTTCACCTACCGTTTGCGCTCGTCTTTTAAATTTCTCAATCATTGCGCAAGTATTTGACGCATATTTCCAAAGCTTTGGAAACATTAAATTTTTCAATATTCACGTTATGAATTTAGCGACAAGAGTTGGTAATGTCTCTTATTCTTTTTGAGGTTATTTTGGAAGAACGTCTTCGTTTGAATTGAGGTTGAGTCAACGAAATAGTAATTCAACAACTGAGGACACATCCGTAGCATTGAAGTGTCAACTTACATTGCAATACCTAAAATGGAATACAAATGATGGAATGAAAGGATAATACAAGTGGTTCTCAGACATACAAATTTTCAAATAAAGAACAAATGACATGTTACAACGGAAATGCCGTATTCAGCTGTATTCGTAGCTGATAAATGCTGACAGATCAGAAAACAGATATTTTGTTTTCATTCACAACTTACTTCGATAGTTAACAAAACACTTGTGTCAACACTGGCGTTAAATGGTGGTCTATTAATTATTGGCCTCATAATAACAAGACGAGGTGGCCGAGAGGTTAAGGCGTTGGACTGCTAATCCAATGTGCTCTGCACGCGTGGGTTCGAATCCCATCCTCGTCGGCAGCTTTTTGTTACCACAGTGTGAAGGTCTCTTCATCGTGTAGACATTGTACAATTTCTCTTTTGATAACTGGCTGTCCAATGGTTGTTGTAAGTACGTACCTACTTACGGGACATAGAAACAAATAGAGGATATTTAAGACTACGTCTTTTACGAACCAAGAGATGTCGATTTGAGGACCTAAATGGCGCAGTGGTTAACATGCCGGTCTGCCACGCAAGAGGTCCCTGGTTCGATTCCCGGCCGAGCAGACATTAAAATGATGAGTATCAATTTCTGTTAAGGATCTGAGTTTAGTATGTATTTAAAGGTATATATGTAGTTTATCAGTTATATAGCATCCATAACACAAGCTTTGCTTACTTTGGGGCTAGATGGCGCTGAGTGAATTTGTCCGATCATATTTATTATTTATTTATAGTGTATTGCCAAATACGTCCACACGCCACTTCATACAGAACTCGAAATGGGACGAGATGTCATAAGTGAGAAAGAGACGTTGCGTAACAGTTACTTGTGTGTAACACGTGCACTCTGCACGAGAATACGCAGTCCTGTATAAGGTTGTACATAAAATGAACCTTATGCAGCACTAAATAAAGACCAAGACTCGCACATCTTCCTCATGTTTAATTTATAGAAATAAGTAACGAGAAGCCATAGCTTCTAGTTTACACATTCGCAGAATATATTTTAAAACAGTAAGCATGGCGTTAGACGAATGAAATTTTTAGTTCATATTCATATTTATAGCTTTTTCATATTTATAGCTTCCATAAAGATAATACAATAACATTGTTATGTACATACAATACAGACCCGGTTGGGCGCAGCATTTTGGGAGGGAGGAGGCTGTAAAATTACAAAGCTAATGGAATAATTTATACCTATTGAGTATTGAAGTATTAACATGAGTCACTTAAATTTTGAAGGTGTCAGCTTACGTGGTGTGAGACGCGTAATTTGCGTTCAATGGGACATTTTATGACAGCCTATTAAAAATTAAAAATTATTTAAATATTTGTAATAGATGGCGTTGATTAGACATTGGAGACATTGGAGACAATGGAGACTTTTTCGCTTTCTTCTCAGAAAATGTACGAAAACGAAATATCTTTACACGAAACACCTTTCCAAGTAACTTCGGTTACCAAATTCAATACTTGAATATCCTGTCAAAGCAGCGCCATCTAGTAAGGCAGGCACTACACGTTTTTACTTTTTAAAGTAGCTGTCTGAAAATCCCACATAACGATATGGCAGCATAAATTGCGCGATCGAAGTTACGCGACTCACATCAGAAATCAAGAAATTTCGTTCGTCTGACATAAGCCCAACAATTATTTTATATTACGCATTTTAGCTTAAAGTCATTTACATTAACGGGACGTTTAATACCTACTTATTTAGGAGTATAAAATATAATATTCAGCATATTTATTAAGCAGTTCCAGAGTTATTGAATTTCGGAGATTTCGCTGGTAATTTTTTTTATTACTTACGTTTATATATTCGAAATAAATGAAGTGATGAAATACATTTATATAACTATAAACCGTAAAATAATAATTTATCGTATAACGGTTTATTCTAGGTATCATCTGTATGCTAATCTAAAATAATAACATTGCAACGAGCAAACCATATCTAATGTATACAACATCGTGTTCAACGAAAATGTAACTACTTATCTCAGAAAAAGTCATTTGATAAATGGTGTTCGAACCTGGTCCCGACCTCTTGTTTACGAGTCCGCCAGGTGACCTATTAGGCCACCGACGCTCAAGTAGTACAGCAGTTTGTCAATTGATGTTTAAGACATAAAGCTGCAGCCTTGCTGCATATCTCACATGTAGCTAGAATTTGGGCAAGAGCGCAAAAAAATAATTTTAATAAGCTATTCTTGAAATTCCACCACCAATGTCAAAGTAATACCTCTGCCACAGTTTACAACTGCAACAATTCTGAAACTCAACTAGAATCTTTCCAAAACTTCCAGGTCCTGCAATGCCGTAGGAGGTGACAGCCACCAACCATCATGGGGATCGTGACAGCTGTCACCACGGCCACGAAGGCCGCGCTGACCATAGCTGGGATCAGCAAGTTGACCTTCATACCCGTCATGCTGGCCGCCATGGCTTACTTCAACTACGAGCTTCTCGACCCAGAGAGCAGGCCCTTCAACCAGAAATATCTAAGAGAAGAATACGATTTCGTCATAGTAGGCGGTGGCTCAGCGGGATCGGTCTTGGCGAACAGACTTACCGAAATAGAAGGCTGGACTGTACTGCTGCTGGAAGCAGGTGGACACGAGACTGATATAAGTGATGTGCCGCTACTGTCCTTGTATTTGCATAAAAGTAAAATGGATTGGAAATATAGGTTAGTTTCAAAAACATTATTTTTAATTAAGACTTTTCTGATAGCTAACAATACAAATTACTACAAACATAAAGTCACACCTTTTTGCGTAGGGGTAGACAGATACCACATTGTATCACTTGCTATCGTCCTGATAAATCTTTCTCGGTTCTTCCACATTCATTAATCTATTCATATTCGTAGAAGAACGTCGGTTTAGGGTACTCTTGACGTGACCTTTTTAAAGACTCGAGATGTTCCTGTTCAACTGTTCCTTTCCTTACTTCTCAACAAATAACATTTCTACCGGTATATTACAGGACACAGCCTCAAGATACAGCCTGTCAAGCCATGGTCGACAAGCGGTGCAGTTGGACAAAAGGGAAAGTCCTCGGAGGTTCCTCGGTGCTTAACACGATGCTCTACATCAGAGGAAACAAGCGTGACTTCGACCAATGGGAGTCCTTCGGGAACACGGGATGGGGCTACAAAGATGTCCTCCCATACTTCATGAAATCGCAAGACCAGCGGAACCCTTACTTGGCGAAGACCGAATACCATAAAACAGGTTAGTAGCAGTTTGTAAAATATTTTACAACCAAAATTATTGCGTCTCCGTGAGTCATTTCAAAAAGTTCTAATGACCAATCTTTGAATGTTTCAGGAGGATACCTAACCGTCCAAGAGGCTCCGTACAGCACTCCACTTGGTGCAGCTTTCATTCAAGCTGGCGAAGAAATGGGATACGATGTCATCGACGTTAACGGAGCTCAACAGACAGGGTATGCCTGGTATCAATTCACCATGAGACGAGGCACTAGATGTTCTACCGCAAAGGCTTTCCTTAGACCAGTAAGGCTGCGCCAAAACCTTCACATAGCTCTTTTCTCTCATGTCACAAAATTAATGATAGACAAGGAAAATAGAAGAGCGTATGGGGTAGAATTCCTCAGATATGGCGAGAGACAAGTTGTATACGCCAAGCGCGAAGTTATACTCTCAGCTGGAGCTATAGGGTCGCCTCAGCTGTTGATGCTTTCCGGTATAGGGCCAGCGCAACACTTGAAAGAAATCGGAATAGAAGTGATCCAAGATTCTCCAGGAGTAGGCAGAAACTTACAGGATCACATAGCTATCGGAGGATTAGTGTTTCGAATCGATTACCCAGTGAGTTTGGTTATGAATAGACTTGTAAATATAAATTCGGCTTTACGTTATGCCGTTACCGAAGATGGCCCATTGACTTCGAGTGTCGGTTTAGAAGTGGTTGCCTTTATTAATACTAAATATGCGAATGCTTCTGACGATTGGCCAGATATTGAGTTCATGATGACATCGGCTTCGACGCCCTCCGACGGAGGCACACAGGTCAAACAAGCCCACGGACTCACCGACGAGTTTTATGATCAGGTGTTTGGAAGCATTAGTAATACAGACGTTTTTGGTATATTCCCAATGATGTTACGTCCAAAGAGTAGAGGATTCATTAAACTTAGATCCAAAAATCCATTAGACTACCCTCTTATGTATCACAACTACTTAACACATCCTGACGACGTGGGAGTCTTGCGAGAAGGCGTGAAAGCAGCAGTGGCCGTGGCCGAAACTAAAGCTATGAAAAGATTCGGAGCAAGATTCCATGACGTACCTCTACCTAATTGCAAACACCTTCCGTTGTATACAGATGATTACTGGGACTGCCTTATTCGACAGTACACGATGACAATTTACCACGTGTCGTGTACAGCAAAGATGGGCCCATCCAGTGACCCGATGGCTGTTGTGGACCCGCAATTGAGAGTGCATGGTATTAAAGGACTGCGTGTAATAGACGCGAGTATAATGCCCACAATCACAAATGGCAACATTAATGCTCCCGTAATTATGATTGGAGAAAAGGGAGCTGATTTAATCAAAGAGGATTGGTTGTCTGATGAACAGAAGAAAAAACGGCAAAAGAGAATGCTCACATGCAGTCTACTAGAACAGTTAGGATTGAAAAACGAAGAAAATCTACTATGTAAAATTCAAAGATGACGATAGATGAACATGATAAAAACTGAAGCCATATACTTGTAGGCTTAGGGAAGTATTAACCGATACGTGTCACGCAATAACTATAATTTTACTTTCTCTATGGATTTAATCTAGTCTCAATAGAATATTCACGTTATACCTGAAGGTTGCACAAAACTTAGTATTAAGTAGCTAATAATTGACTTGTAAATAGTGAGAATGGGACTGTTAATTTGTATAAATAAACGGAGACGGGTGGTTTTTAATTCGTGTTCTTTCTTCACAAAAGGTCGATAGCATTCCGACGATTTTACAATACAACCTTGACACGAAAGTTAAGTTTCCCCATAGGCGGTATGTAATTTACCACATTACCAGTTATCATGTTGTGTGAAGACATAATCTTGCCAGTCCCACTTGTTTTGACAAAAATGTGGGGCTTGCGCACGAGTGAAAGGAAAAGGGCGCCATCTATCGATAACAGTCAATACTTTCAAGACATTGCGCGTGCTGGTTTACTAGTTAATTGTTGACTGCAGACAGGTAGCAGACATTTCACTATACACTTCTTGAAACTGTTCACTTCACAGGCTGTCAGAAAGAGGGTGCTGTAATACAATTGACGATAATGACGCTCCACATCCATCATATCATACTGGTCCTATGTCACAACACAATATACTAAGTAATACTATATCGTGGATTCCATTCCATGGACATTAAAAACCTATAAATACTTATAAACAATCACCGAAAGTACCTAGTGAAACCCAAATCTTGAAGGGCCGGGGGGGGCTTAGGATCCCCTTTGGATTTTGGAAAATTTTAGGATCCCTCTCTCAAATTCTTAATCAAATTTAAGCTTAAGATGAACAAGTTTTAAGATTTGATTTGTACTAACAAGAGGGAGTCGGCATCACAGATATGATCTGTCAAATCAGATATTTAGAACTTATCAATAGGTTATGGAACACGCCCTAAATTTATGAAAATCATAGTAAATCTTATGTTTGGTACGTATCAAACATAAGTACTTACCTAAAATATGAACGTACTATGCATTATACAAAGAAACATATATATTTTTAATAATCATAATATAGTTACGCCTTGGCGAAAAATACTAATCCAACAAGAGCAAACACATTACGAGTAAGTACCGCCAATTGAGCATCGGTGGCCGAGAGGTTAGGATGTCCGACTCGTAAGTAAAAGGTACCGGGTTCGAATCCCGCTGCGGCCATGTACCAATGACTCTTTTCCGAGTTACATTCATTAGTTGAATACTAACCGATGCTCTTACGGTGAGAGAAAACATCGTGATAAAACCTGTACAATTCAGGCGACTGAATGTGTAACCTGATCAGTCAGATTGCAGTCGCTCTACTGTAATTACCTGATCTGCCAAATCCTGGATCATGGGCAAAGCCGGGGTCCCCGGGCCCTCATGCGCGAGAGCACAATCGGGACATTAACGCTAAGATAATTATGTATTTTTTTATTAATACGTATCATAGCGGCGCCAAGCCAAACCACAACATTAAACTCTTACACGGCAACCTCATTCGTTCAATCACAATAAATTATCCAATTCAATGCCCAGTCTTTCCTCGCGTGCGATCATACAAATGTCATATTTTCGCTGACTCACGGTCATCGGACATGGAGTGACCAAGTGTATTACGAGGTGTTATGCAAGCTTATGAGAAGAAGACGAGCTTGCTTTGCGAGTTTGGGTGTTACCACGAAGAGTTGGAAGCTGGACAGTTTTAACATATGTCAACTCGCGCGTTTGCATTGTGCTAAGGTTGATAAAGTAATAACAAGCAAGACGATCTTAAACAGTACCTAGTCGACTTGAAACACTGCCGAAAATCACACGACTCCGGATAACCTAATCTTAACCTACTGTCGTGGCATATGCTGAGTGTGGCCCCATTTCACTCTCCACATGGCACAAGTAACGAGATTAGAGTATCATTTTTTTTCTTGTTTTGTTTAGCAGTAAACAGCGACTGTTTCATTATATTCTTTTAATTTCATTTAAAGAATTTTGTGCTGTGTGTTTAAGTGTAATAAATGTGTTTTACTTTACTCTACTTACCTAAGTTCGTGTTGTTCTAGTTCTGCAAATCATAAGCACAAGTTAGGTTAAGCTCGGTGTAAATTCAAAATATTTTTATTTCACTCGTGTTGAAGTGGAGACCGCGCTTCGGCAAGCGTAGTGTGGGACGCCCTGTGTCACGATGGACCGACGGACGACCTTAAAAAGGTGGCGCGCAGTGGATGGATGCGCATTGCCCAAGAACAGTAAAAACAGCACTTTTCAGGCGGGGAAGCCTAAGTTCAGCAGTGGACGGCGATAGGCTGATCAATCAATCTATAATAGTAGACTAAATCAGTCATATCGCACAAAATATCTGGAGAGGTTTGCCTTGCAAAATACAACATGGAGTTCTTAAAGAAACAGGTGAAAAGGTTTTTACGGGGTCGGCAACGCTAGGGTGATGCCCCTGGTATTGCAAACGTCCATAGGTTGCGGTGACTGCTTACCATCAACCAGGCCGTAAGCTTGTTTGCCACCTTTAGTGGTATAAAAAAATTGTATCTTAAACTCGATCGTTAGATCACCAAACACTGACTTAGCTCCACAGCACCAGTGGTCATTCCGGTGTTGCACATAATCAAAGACAGATCACAATAGAGATGTACATCTCTGCCAAGTCTATGCGACTCGTCTCGTTCGGCCTAAGGTCACTTCCGAGGAAATGTTGACGTAAGTAGGTAAGTGTGCAAGTGTCTTAGTTTTATTGTGTTGTTTGGCTTGTCTATTTGCTATGGAGAATATTTGAATGTTTTGTTAGATTTGGTATCTGCTTCCATAGATTACCTACCGTTATATTTTTCTAATATTAAGAATGTCTAAAATATAAAGATGGAGAAAGGTTGTGACCTCAAATTAATTTATCACAAAATTGAAATCCCTTCATCTGAAGTACTGAAACAGTAAGAAAATAACCATATATTATATGTAGGTTAATAAAAATATTTGCATTAATATGTAACTATCCTACAGATAGTTATAAAATAAATATAGTTAATTTACCGTTTCGTTTATCCATAAATAAACAAACACTAAACATTTCAACACATATGAAAAAATTGCATTAAGTGTGATCCTAATAGATCGTTTTAAAATAAATATTAGTAGTTAATTCACCATTTCCAAGATAATTGCGACATAAGAGATACTTTTAATTCTATTTATGTAAAATAGCTACAAATAAATAAAACACTAAATATTACAACACTTATAATCATAAAACACATTACCTCGGCCACAAACCGATCAAGCGAAACGACCTATCGATAATGCCTATTGCCGAAGTAAACTTCACGACAAATTGATAGTAATCTATTAAAACTGAATTGCAATTGGTCGCAATCAATTTTATTATATGAAAAATAAGAGGTATGAAAAATTCTGGAGGTATCGATGGATGGACGAAGTCCGGAAACACCTGCGCGCACTCCAGATAACTCACTGGGAACAAATCGTGCAGGACTGTCTATAGGCAGTGGTGACCACTTTCCATCAGGTAGCCCGCTTGCCTGTTTGCCTACCGTATAATATAATAATTATAATAGGATAGGGAATAATGGCGAATTCTTGTGTCAAGATCCACGTCGGATCGCTGAGCCAGCGTAGTAAGTAAGTATGAAAAATCCTTAACAGATAAAACCTCAACCGCTCTATGTCGACCGAACTATGTCCGCGTAAAATTCGATTATGCCGGTTTCCCGTGGAACTACATTAATTTCGAGGTAATATTAGGCTATAGCAGATGCCTCCTCGCCATGTGATTAATTTTGTATGTATTCCTCTGAAGTTGAGGCGTTCGTTGGGAGACAAGAGACAACACCTCTTCTTGTACCTATACTTACACAAACCCCGTAATAGTTGAATCTCTCTTATTGCAGTTAAACTACAATCAAAAGCGATCTAGCGACTTGTTATGAAACTGACTATAATACCAACACTGGACTAATAACGTTGAGTAACAAAGTTAACCAGTTTTAAACAGAACTGCAAAATATTCTTGAACGATGGAGCACTTGAACGTTGAATCTTTACATAGAAAAACGATAGCATGTAGGTACGTTTAGAGAAAACCTTCTTACGATCCAGACAGCCTCCTACAACAGTAGCTATTAACACCTAAATGAAAACGAAACTACATCGATTACACTCAACAACTTCTCTTAACAAACTTACATCGTCATCGTAACAACGCTGCCAGACACAACTATTGATCAAACATGATAGCGGGAGACAATCCAGGAAGAGTGAGCGCCGTCGGGAAATCTAATCAGTCTTTGATCAGGAAGCAATCATCTCGGCGCTACACACTGGCTAAATCTCTCCGTGAGGGTTAGCATGGCATTCGATGTATTCGCAAGATATACAGACTTTAGATAAATAAAATAAATAAATACATTTTTATTTTTATGTTTTCTGCGCAACTGCTTAATATTATTAACACACGCAGCGTGGGTAGGTCTCCCACAAGGTGGACCGACGACTTGGTAAAGATCTCAGGTACCAGGCTGGATGCGGAAAGCACGGGAGCGGCCCTTGTGGAGATCTCTGGGGGTGGCCTATGCCCAGCAGTGACGCCCGTCTTTCGGCTGATTTGATGATGATACAACCAACTCAAATAATACACACAATGTGAGAGAACTGACGTCTGTAGTAGATTTGACAATCAAACGCGTAGCACAGATCGCCAGGTCTTCCCCCACTATTCGTTATAGAATATCATTTCAGATGATACCATTTTTTTAGATACACAGTAAGATGCTCCTCTGTGATGGAAAGCGGCCAATGTCGTCCAGGGGCTACATTTTTAAATCACTCGCTTCGAGGCGAACAGTTTTCATTTTGGATTTCAACATGAAAAATTAATATTTTAAACTATATTAGCAACACCAGCCAGGGAAATCATACTCATGCATCTAAATATTTAATGTATCATGCCGAAAATCAAAATTAAAATCCGTTAGACTCTAAAAATCCTGTTATTCCCAAGGAATGAACGGTTTTGTTGGAAGACATTGCAATAGAAAGAAACTGGGGCGTTGTTTTTCCAGCTTCTGTCTGTAGTTTTTCATCGTCAAGATCTTAAGACAAGCATGCTACCCATACGCGAATGCACCCGTCTGCCGCCGCAGTAATCTATAAAGGTCCAAGTCTAAATGAATTATCACCAGCACGAGCCCCTACTACTTTACTTTGGCGATCGAAAGAATAATAACATAATTTATTAAAAGAATTTTCATTAGAGCATATTTTCAATGACAATCCACATTTATTTGCAAGAGAACGCGTCTCTTTCAAAAATCTTTTATGTAGAGACAGTTCACGTTTACGTTTGTTATAAATGATATTATGACGTAACGTAGATCGATTGGATACAGAGTACATAGATAAAACTCACATCTTTGTCCCGCAGGAGGCGTAGAGAGAGACTATTGACCGCTACTTTGCTCTGTCCTGACACAAATCTTTACCCTAAACAGATCAAAATATAAACAGAGTATGTGAGGAAAATTTGAAATGGCAATTCTCTTCTGACATTAACATGACATACTACGTCTTTGACTCTTTGTTATAATTACTGATATCCAAAATAATTATAAATAGGAAAAACTGTCTGTCTACGTTTTTACTCCAAAGCCGCTGAAGAGATTTGGCAAGGAGATAGAATTGGTGGATTGATCTAAACTTAGGCGACGCTTAAGATGACACATAATATAAATGATTTAAAATATTCCTAACAAGATAAGCATTGCACCAACACCTACCTTAAATGACATTTATACTCGCTGGTCACTCTTATGACACAAATTTTGTAACTCCTAAATGCTTAGGAATATCTTAGAGCGTGAACTCAAACGTCACCTAAGTTTATTGCAATCAAGCAATAGGCATTTTTTAAGCATCTCCAAAATAACCAAATGTAACGTGGGTAGACGAATTCGGGGGAAAAGTTAATAAACTCATGAACATTCACGTTTTTGGTATTCCGTGTCGAAATCACCAACGAATACGTGTACATCGAGGTAAATTGGCGTATACCTAGTGCCCTGAACTTTCCATTACATCAGTAATACTGATCAGACACAGGAACGTGGCAACCGTGTAGGTACCTTTTTTATCAAACTAGCCACGCATTTTTCGCCATCTCACCTGGTGGTAAAAGACGATGTGGAGAAGATGAAGCATGCCTGTACAGGAACAGCCTTTTCACTTTTTAGCAGGCGTCCAGATTATAATGATCTGGGGGTTGAAAAATATTCAAGTGCCACAAACTTATCTGATCCAGTGGCCAATACTGGAACTAAGTAACGCCATTTTGAATTGTCAAGTCAATGTCTAAATGTCAACAGCGACGCTGCAGCCGGTCTAACCATCTTTGACAGCTCCGCTTGCGTTTTGCGTGTATGGTAGAAAATTGACAGGTCGAAGTACGACTATTTCTACCAACATCTACATTGACTCTGATTGTGTAGGATCATCCGCCAAACCACCTCCTTTGTACACCGAAAGTACGTGAATTATCTATGGACCAAGAATTTCTACCACAAACAGCTTATGTCAGATAACGTTAGCTTATGTCAAATCCCATTCATTTTTCTACCACAAACGATTGTAGATTAACGAAACCTCTTGGCTAAGGCCGCAGATTCGTTTGTGACAAATTAACATTAATCATATCATGAAACGCTAATGTGACCTTTTTAGACCCCCAGGGTACACACTCGCAGGCAACGTGTTTCATTCCTCAGTGTTTGCGTGTTTCATTACGGCATTACGCATTATTAGGTACGTATTAGGTGTCGTAAGGCACTCGACTATGGAGGTAACTAAACTAAGGTGAGTTCGTAAATAATGGTAAGATGGAATAAACGGTCGAGATTTACTTTCACCCGGTCTCAGATGGATTTGCGCTTGCGCACGTCGGTGCGGGCTCGCTGCGGCGAATGTCTAGGCGCACGGTGACTTACCTGGGGACAAACGAATAAATGATTTAATAATAATGTATCGTCATGCGGCCGTGTGGTGTCCGGCAGAGGAAAATTACATCAACTGGGTATCGTAAAGTATATAGTGGTAGTAAAAGTAGATCAGAAAATGGGCTGCGACGATTTCTGATGTCTGTTTTGGACACTGCGATTTTCAACCCACGTGTCAAGGGTGGAGATTGTAATTGTTGATTTCATGACTGTGATGTTAGTCTCTACCATCGCGCTATAATTATTTAATATTCCATAAGAAATGTGAAATCAACATTACACGATACGTTTGTCAAACTCTCATGTTGTCAAATGATAATTATCACAATATTATTGATGCTACTTTTCGGAAAAGCAAATACAATTTAATTTGATTATAACTACTAAAATTAAATAATCAACAACGTCTAACTGATATTACATTACTATTTCAAGGGCTCAAGTGCTCCATAATATACCAAATTCCATAAAAGCGATCCTTTAAAGTGCGTTTTAATAGAAAAAGACAATGGAGACAAATAATTTAGCGCGACAACCGTGGTGCAAAAAGTGAACTAACTCCCCGCTACACGGAAACTAAGGAAGAAAAGACACTAATGCCCCTTTCACGGTCATTATTATCGTTGTCACACTCAACGCTTTCTATTCAAATACAATTTAATACAGTCATAAAGTTCCTCAAACACTTGTTTTTTTTCCACTAACAAGCAGACAATGTTTCCTTCTGTAACATTACAGGTAAGATTGCAAGCTGCTTGAACCCCATGTTCAAATGTTTCCGTGCATTCGGCGCAGGCGACCTGCGCGCAGTCACACCCAGTAATAATAATAAACGAGCGTGCAACGCGTGCTCTTCCTCACAACGGCTGCGCAGACAGAGAGTGCCATTGTGGCTTTATTGATTAGTAATGTGGGGCTTTGTTTCATAGAAAATTACGAAATAATTTGTACTTTTTCTACAGTTTACTTTTTAACCTCGAGAAACGGATTGTGGCAGGAAAGGTGGAAGGATAAAGACCTCAGGACCGTAGCCCGAATGGTGGTCGGAGGTTCTCACTGCTCTTGAAATCAACAAATTAAGCGACGCTCTGAGATAGACACTGGTGGCGACATATGTGCGTAGAAAGGTGATCCATGTCAGCAGTCACGACCCTCGGCAGTGAGGAGTACGACGCAAGGAGGAGGAACTTAAGAACCCTTCTAAAAGAAATCATTAGATTAGTATCTTCAACCGGCCGCACGATACTAATCATAAATATATTGTCAGGATCATCAACATAAGCTATCATGAACGATATTCTGTCCATATGACCGAGATATCGATCACTAGGATGGTAGTCTCCTCCTCACACACCAGGTTTTCACCATGAAAATACTCAAAAAATATCAGTCTTAGTACATATCAGGCCAGTATTCAAAGACAAAGTAGCCAAGATAGAATGTAAAGATATACATTGTTATAATGATATGGTATGAGACGCCAAAAGGCGGATTTACGCTCATTATCGCTGTTGAGATCACGTAACTCTTTGTTAACTATAACTACGGTTTAGATTGTGATGTAAAATAAAAATAATGCTACATGTAACATCCTACTTTTGGATCTTGATTGTGTGGTTTATGGGATAGTAGGAAAAGCAATATCAAACTACATGGATAACGAGGTCACCAAGAGGAAATTAACGAGAAATCGAATAGCTAACTAAACCTTTAATAGGCAATTTGTTAGTAGTTCAATTTCATTTTTGTCGACTCTATCAGAAGAACATAGTAACAAAATATGCCTAACCAAGTAGACACTTCATGACAACTAAAACAATAAGGTACATGATACAAAACCGAAAACGTTTTAATCTATCTTTCATTATCAAAAACAACTCTGAAAACGTGAAAATAAATCTGCAGTTTCATAATTTTAGTCGATTGTGAATGCAATAAAACAATTTTTAAGAACTTAGCCCTTAGCAAAAATTACCCAGTGTGAAGAATTCAGATACCGTTTTTGTTTTAGTAGGTAAGTACCCCATCATGCTCGGTAAGCAAATAAAAGTCGTTCGTTTGTTCACCAACAAACCAAAGCAAGATGAATTTAACAGTCACCCGAAATGACTTAGCAACATCCACCTCGAAATGGTTACCTACATAAACATGCCATATCGGTGCTATGCGCATAAAATGTGTGAATCATTACGTCACTTCACTAATGTTACAGAATTACTTTCCAAAAATTATAGTAACGGCGGAGTTTCCTCTAACAAAATCTGTGTTTGTTAATTATGACTGCTTCACCTACTTTGTTAGCTACAAAGAGTCGCTGTCGTAGGATATGGCGAGGAAGACCTAATACTTGAAAATATATGTAAGTTAGTATTCATCACATCAACAGCCCATGATTGTCCATTGCCAGTTGGAGATCGCAGTGTTTAAAAACACAACAGCAACCGCTGCTTTTCTTGTCTACGGGGGTCCTAGTTGGTTAGCCTCTAAGACGTCACTTCACTAATGTTACAGAATTACTTTCCAAAAATTATAGTAACGGCGGAGTTTCCTCTAACAAAATCTGTGTTTGTTAATTATGACTGCTTCACCTACTTTGTTAGCTACAAAGAGTCGCTGTCGTAGGATATGGCGAGGAAGACCTTATACTTGAAAATATATGTACGTTAGTATTCATCACATCAACAGCCCAAGACTGTCCATTGCCAGTTGGAGACCGCAGAGTTTAAAAACACAACAGCAACCGCTGCTTTTCTTGGCTACGGGGGTCCTAGTTGGTTGGCCTCTAAGACATCAGGGGCCTTTTACGACACCCAGTCGAAAGGGGTTGACGTAAACTGCTCTGTAACACTGTAAAAGTACACACACTTACAAAGTATTTTATTCGATAAAACAACTACAAATACTACAAACCAGTTTAATAACCAATAGTATTTCTTCGCCTTCAGGATATTATATATGTATCTAGTATTTACAACTTTAGTTACTTTGTTAATTGTTAACAAGAAATTTTGTTAATATTTAGAAACTGAAAAATATTGAGTTTCTGAACTAACTCTAACTATTAATTTAAGTACACCGAAAACATAAGACGTTTAAAAAGTTAAGAAGGCGAATTGTCCTTTAGGTATGCGGTTGATGTAATGAATCGATGTAACGTAGATAGGGTACATGGCGATCGTGGCTAAAATATTAGAGGCGGACCACCTACGACCCATAAATTAGAACCACACACATGAACCACCATAGGTAATACATTTTCTGTTGTTAACACCGCGATATATAAATCTTCTAGGCGTTGAAATTTAGGGTTATCTCTTCAATCTATGTTGAAGGAGGCCATGTCCATGAGTGTATGTTGCAAGGGGATGGTCACGGGCCGTTGATTAGGATCGATGTAACCATATAACGTGCCAACCATAGCGAGTAATAGGCGGTGACGTAATTTCTAGGTACTTTAGGTAAGCGATTAGGTATACTGGAGGACAGAAAATTCTACCTATTACGTCACAGAGGTATACACAGGTCATTTACAACAAACTAAGTTAAATTAGCAAGGGGTCAAAGCAAAAGTTGCTAATATTTGTACGTTTTTAGAAAGCTCATGAAAGAAGGAAGCAATTTCGCACTAAGCACTCGGAAATTTGTGAAGTTACTTCTTGTGTAACCAATTAAAATATTTTATTTAACTAATTATTGCAATATATCAGAAAATCTGTAAGTATTTGATTTCAGTAGGTAGGCACAGCTACTTATCAATAAATTTTGTCACCTTGTCAATGGTACATACACCTCGCGTAAATTTTAATGGCGGCTCCGAAGTTAGGACATCTGCATCTGCACGTTAGTTTATGCACTAAAAATATTAGTAGAAGACTGCTTCCGAAATCATAATTAAATTGATAGGTAAACAATTTTTTTAAATATTCCCGTGCCTATTGTGTAACAAGCACTATTTACAGCGTCGTCATATCGGGCATTAAACGTCCTCACGCAGAATCATTAGCCTCCGATACGTATCTGTTATGCGCGTACGCAGCCGCGATCGCCATCGGCCAATTACGCTTTCTACTTTATCATCGGCAAATTGTGACAAGGAAATGGGATAGGACTTTTTATCTACTTCATTGTCAACGTAAATTAATTCGGTAACGTTCATTATTGCCAAGACTTGAAGTTGATTGAGAATATGTTGCTTACATGTAGATGTAACATGCTTAAGTACTTCATTATGAATATTTCCGTGTTGTACGCGTCCCACTTATTTCCACTTACATGCCCATATTTTGAATTTCAAATGAAACTTTTTGTTGATATGATCGTTTTGAAAGTGGGGTCCTACGTTTGATCCCGGTCCTTCATTCGAAGATCTTTAAAATCGGAAAAACCTTCGCAAAAATTGGATCAACCGTTGCTTAGCTACGTGATAAAATAAACAAACATGTTTTCATATAAAATTTTCCTTAATTATAAACAAATAGTTACATATTATGACCGTTCTCAAATTTCAATAAAGCAATCCAATGGCCAAATATTCGGGTCATTCGCATAACATGTTAGCGAAATTGAGACGTCAATCTGATCCAACACTCCGGTTGGATGCCAATAAATTATTTAAACACACATAAAAAGACGTGCAGTGAGTCAACAGCGCAAAATTTGCATCAATTTAATTTGTCGGCTGTAACATTAATGTCATTAATACAAGATTAATCTTTGAGGATTTCGATATGACGATAAAGCAATCAGCGTGCGCCGAAATAAACAGAATTTGGTCTATTTTCATGAATATTGACTTTGCATTAATATAAGTTTTTATGTTATACGATAAACGGGTACTTTGATGATGGAAAGCGTAACTGTCGCCCATGACAGATTAGTTTCTATTGTACTGAAGGTTTTTTACGTTAAGCTGTTTCTTTCAAGAGTTTGGCTGAAATTGAAAGAACTGAGGATTTTTTAGAGCCGAGCCGAAATTTAAAAGTAACTTTAAAAAATTTGAAGAATTTATTTATTTATTTTATTTATTTCCATACAGTTTAACAGCAATAAAATTTGAAGAATTGTTTTCTTGAATTTGTTTCTCAACAATTTAAGCAATTAGAGTCAGTTTTAATACCAGGAATATCTAAGGATATATAGATAAATCGATCGATGGGTAGGATCATCTTCTTCTGTGTACCATAGCTACTCTTAATTAAAACAAAGCACTCTCTATATAGCTAATGGCACGGCAACCTATTAAAAGTTGCACAAAAACGCATCTCGCCATAGTCGATTAACTATAGCGCCCATTTTATTGGATCATGTTCTAATTTTCATATGTTGCCGTATCGTGTGACTATGATAATTATCCAGATAACTCTGCAATAAAGTAACTAATAGGAACGTTATTTATTGTTTTACTATATACGAGTTCTAGAAAGTAATTCAATAGGTACTTAATACTTATGTCATTGAAAGAACTGTAGGTAATAACTAGGCAAACTCTAAAATATTCCAGTCAAAATAGGTAGTCAATAAAATTCCAGAAGTGCAACAGATTTTGTAGGATTTCGAATTCGGAATAAGCAATTCCGCTACGAACGAACAATATACGTGAATAGCCTATTCTGTAATCTGTGGTCAGCCACAGAGTAGTCGTAGGACAAAAGCTAATAATGTTTTACAGTTTCAATAGTGTAAACACAACGTTTGCAATTGCATGTGCAACTCGACGGAGGAGTTAACGTTCGAAAGAACAATAAGGAAGTGTGGCTAGTAGCAGATTGAGATTTAGATTTTCAATAGAAATAGTAAATTGTGGACGTTTAATTTTTTTATTGGTCTTTTGTGAGCGTACCTGCGCAGCAACATAGCAAAAATAGTAGTACAATATGAATGCTATTTCACTCGTCAACGGCCCGGTCCATGGTCAGACGTGCAACCCTCGAGACTAAGAAGTGAAATTTACCATATAAGCTCAACATGAGGAAAGGGATGTAGATTGTCATAAATGTTCATCACCCAACACTGCTGACGGCCACGTTTCCCTCTACGCGACTCGAAAAGTCTACGAACAAAAGGAAAACAAGGGGCTGATTCAAAAAGGTATCGAAATTACGTAGCAGCGACCAGGATGAGTATGGCTCACTTAGGGAATTAATATCCCTTCGAATCAAATAATGTCTTTGTGTGACCGTACCGTCTGAGAATTGAAGGTGATGGCGTTGTTCTACTCTGCCAGGCACCACTGGGCTTATTATCGACTTTTAATATTTAATCGTAATCTGTTACTAGTAGTTCGTCAGTAGGTACCTGGTACATAACTGCAAAGTGTGGTAAATATTGAACTTTAAAATTCCCCCTAATCAAGATACTTCGACAGACACCATTGTGATTCCAGTATATTCTTCAAGACAATATTTAGTGTGGAACTGCAGTTTTTAAATTTTACTTGACAGGCATTTGTACGCCATGTCAACAGATGGTACATAACTAACGACGCGGAAGTGGATGAAGCATGCCTGTCTTGAAAGAACCTAGTCTTAAAAGAGCCTATACACAGATTCACTCTTTACTTCAATACATACGGACCGCGTCCAACCGAGAGGTCGATAGGATCCTGGGTGGAGGAGGCTCATATTCACTTTAATCTCGTCTGACACTAAAATCGTCAGTCACAATGAGGAACTACATCATAATCCCTATCCTCCTAATCCAGATACTTGTGCTACTAATGTGATGTGAACTGCATAGCCTTTAACGTTTTACTAGGAAGGACTTTGTACGCCATCACATGTGACAGTAACGATGCGGATGCTTCACAAATTCTATTTATTTTTAGCTAGCAAGACATCACAGTCGCCAGTGAGTGCACAGTGCACTTCCTTTTAATCGAAATACTTGGATGAACCGTATACTAAAGGTTATGTTAGTGAGGAACTGCATACTACAGTCCCGGGCGCTCTGCTGCGGTGCTTAGCGCGGGCTGCGCGTACGCAACGCCAGTGCTACAGAGGCGCGCGCGCCGTGCACTCGCCACCGTGCTTAGTGCTATCCGTGCTATGTGCCGTTGACCCACCAGGGATTGACTACCAGGGGATTTGCCGGAGTACCTTTCTTTCTGGTGAGTTTCTTTCTTTTATTGTGCATGGGGGATTATTTTGTCGAGATTTCGGATATTAATATATGTGTTACAGGTAGGTTTAGTGAAAATACAGTTGTGTGCCTGTTTATTTATGTGAGAGAGAGGTGATAAGCGATTATAGCATAATAGGTGTTTAGCTGCATATGTCTTGCAATATAAGTTATGTTTATAGTAAAATATTGATTTATGTTCGTTGAGTGGAATTGTTCACATGGCCTTTATGTTCGCGCATTGTAGAATTCTATTAGAAATACACAATATATGTCATCTGCCTGCACTCAGTGCTATAATACTGTGCTTAAGTATCTGATATCTCTATTGAGTATTAGCAGCTATTCCACTGGTGCTGATCAGTTTTAAACAGGACTCATACGTAATGTGTGTTATTCTGTCACTATCATATCGTAATCCTTCGTCGATTTATATTGGTTCAATAGTAATTTTTAACCTCATACCTACGTTTCTTTCATTAGCACCGTATCTCCCAAACGGAGTTGCTTTGTTCTATAGAGATCAGTTCAGGAATGCGAACAACATTTGCATGTTGCCCGTAAGAAAGTGTTTTTAAGCTTTTTAGTTATTCACGTTTTCTGACTTAAAGAGCAGTGCATGTAATGCATTACATCGTCTTACGAATGCCAAACCTGTCACGTCTTGAACAACAATACTGTCGTAATTCGCATCGCAAACCAGTTCGCGAATATGCCTAGTTTCAGTTCTCATAACATTTGTTGTCCATACACACATAACATATTGTTGTACACCGTTTATGCAGAAATCAGCTGCTGTGTCATCCACCTTTCGAGTCATAACTTGGAAACGAACGAATGTGGGCCATGTTTTGTAAAGATGGTTGTTACAAACAAGTCAAATTTAAGTTGGCAGTTTATTGAAGTTAAGTTTGAGTAAAATAATTACAATAGGGTCAAATATATCCAATTGTCTCATTATACATGAGAGAGAGTCTCTACTCTACCTCTGCCTGATAATGGTAACTTATCTATTGTCGAAGGAACAACAACACGTGACTAACTAATCTATACATAGTATAAAACAAAGTCGCTTCCCGCCGTCTGTTCTGATGTATCTATGTACGCTTAGATCTTTTAAACTACGCATCGGATTTTAATTTTTTCAACAATAGAGTGATTCAAGACGAAGGTTTATAAGCAAGAAAAAAGGGTAGGTAGGGGTAAAGTAGGTGTACACGTGTAACATCCTCACCCCATACTGTGCCCATGCTCACGCTAATCGGTTACCTTACATTTTACTTATAAATACTTGTCAAATTCAAACAGCTTAAAGTGCCTAAACAAATATCGTAATAAAAGACGCAGGAGCATCGATGTCACGTCTTCACAGTACCCACATCCGAGTTTAAGGAAGTGAATTACACTGACCGCGCTCGCTACAGAACAATGCAGAGATTGGGTAACGTGATAACACAGATTCGGCATAAGTAAGCCACAGGCAACAAAGGGCGCAATATTGATCTAACTTGAGATGTTGCGCAACTTACATAATAAGGTACAGATGGTAGTGTCCGGATGGAGAATCGCGGTCGGAGCCGAGGCCGACGTTCACACTTCATAATTTAAACACTGCATAAAATAACACCACATTGAACTTATCACTGCTACCCATAACGACAGAACGTTATTTGAATTATTACAGGTAGGAATCGTAAATGTTTCAACCATGATCCAATCTGGTCTTATATCCCTGACATCTGGTAGCAGGGTCATGGGCAGCAGATGGCAGTGGCTCCACTGTAATTACCTGGTGTACAAAATCCTGAATCATGGTCAAGGCGGACCCCGGGCTCTTCAACCATACCAACAGAATTTGATTTATCATTGGTAGGATTCCTAAATGTTCCAAGCATGATCCTATCTGATCAGGGTCCCCTGGTAGCAGGGTCATGGAGGAGGGCAGATGGCAGTGGCTCCACTTTAATTACCTGATCTGCCAAATTCTGGATCATGGCCGTCGTGCGCGAGAGCACGTCTAAGACGACGAAAGAGAGAGGAATCGTAAATGTTCATAACCATAGACTATAACACAAACCACAGCGATAAATGTAATCTTTTCCCTCTCGCTGCCACTAACACTGCTGACAAAAGCAGGAACTTGGAATTTGTTTAGGACCGTTGGTGGTTAATTTGGCCAAAAGTAGCTGAGGCCGAAGGCTCCACCGTACTCGGCTAGATGCGCGTACGCCGCCATAGCACACGCATTGGTTTCACTTTCCATCGCCAAACAAAAGATATATCGCATTCGTGTATTGCACAGCCGCAATTTCATGTTTTTTGGTCATTATTCCGGTTCTGTTTTATGATTATGAGTGGTTTTAATTAGTGAATGAGACGTGGTTTAGCTACCATATAGAGTTAAAAGTTTTCTTTTATTTTCTAACTTTTTAATATCAGATTTATTTTGCATTGCTTTTTTTTAATGTGATTTTGCCCTAGCTATTCTCTTAACAAGAATCTATTCATAAAAGCGAAGCTATTACTTTCATAATACGTTGCAATAGGCCTTATACTCAAACACAGCTGATTACAATAACGAAATATTTATATATATTATTAATATCGGGGATTAGGTACATGCCATTTTATTAATTTGAAAAGTTGATTGATCGCATATATCCATAGGTCTATGCAAATCAAGCAGGGCAATGCTAAAATATGATCATTGCCAAGTGCAGATCATCACGCGTGACCGAAATATATAAGATTATTTCATAATATCTATCAATTCATCAATTGGTTTTGTTAACTTTTTTAAATATATTCTATCAAATATTTAAAGATAGGCACACTGATGTGTTTTGTAAATAACTGAATACTTAGCTGAATAGAATACACTAGACTAGAGTATAATTGAATTGTTATACTGGATCATAGGTCCATTTCGAACGTAAAAATACAACATTTTGATAGAAATAAACAGTTATTAGGAAGGGTCAAATATATTTTAGGTCATCATAAATAAAATTTAAAATGCCTTAAAACAACAATAAAAAAAATTTCATATGTTTTATTTCGGTTAAGATAGGTTAGCATTGTCACAATGTATGAAGGAGCTCCGTAAACTCGGGGCAATGTTGTTCTTTAAACATTACTTTAAAGTTTCATGTAATGCAAATTTAATTGCTTAAAAATTTTGCCGTTTAATCAACCGGCTAATTTATCCACTCAGCTGCGACATGTGTATATAAAAAGGCGATAGAGTCGATTATCGTCTTGGATGCAGATCACTTAGCTAGAACTGCTGTAGACTAGATAATGGGCAGCAGCATTTTCAGCAATATGGCTGTGAATTTAAAATTCTTGTACGAATTCCATTCCGTCAAAAACGAAGGTCACAATACCGATCGTGGACACGACATATCACTTTGTTAATTCTCGCTGTCGAAATGAAGATAATTGCCTCATAGACGCAACACTCCATTGAGGGTCGTGATCGATTGCACAGTCGAGTTTCGACTGCGTTTCTCAGAAACTATACACCTAATTGCCAATCGAACAATGCAGACGCAAAAAGATAAATTCGCTTCGTTACACGCACAGGGTGAGCCGGCGATACAGCACGGCCATGTTTATCAGTTAATCGATCTAGATAACAAACCGATAGTCAACATAAACAATAATTTGGCTAATCACAGTGTATGTTACATAACCGCGAGGGCTGTATCGGTGAACTTGGTTCGTTTGCGAATCTCCTAATTTTTTATTCTATTGCGCAACGAGACCCCGAGCCCTTTCCATTGCCCTTACAGCACTGAAATGAAGCTAATTCATAATTCTCAGTGCGAATACACAAAGTCAATAGTTACTTATTACAACGCACGGTCAATCCATTCAAAATCTCAACCGACGGCGGCGGCTCGTCACATCGTTATAAAAAGACGGATGTGGCCCAATTTCGCAACGTCATATAACATTATAACACGCATATTTAATATTTTAATATCTTGCCTTACTTTTAACTTGTACCGTATTAACTCATGCATGTAGGTACGGCTTGACGAAATAATATGAACGTGACTAGGTTAAAGCTTGCTTATGTTAAAGTACAATGATTTGTTGTTGGGCGGATGCTTCCAATTTCAAAAATATTTTAGGTACTGTTCACTGTTGTATTGGAGGAAGATACAGTACAAATAGCGACTAGATGGCGAGATAGCACCGAAAACGTCACGTCTTATTTATTGTTCTACGATATACGTCTATATTAAATTGAGTCTGTTGCGAACGGCAAGGGACTGGAACCCGCTGCCTGCACATGTTTTCCCTGTATGCTACTATCTTTAAGACTTCTAGAGAATATCTTTAAGAGATATATTTAAGACAAGAGTGAATAGGTATTTAATAGACTGGTATTCACTATCGTAGACAACATCTGCACTTAACACCAGGTGAGACGGCAGTCAAATACCTAATTTCTATAAAAAAAAAGCCTTGCACGGTCTGGTTAGAAATTATGCATGGTAAACCCCGGAGGTTTACATACCGTCCCGTCTTATTACGGTAGGGGTATGCAAAGATCACATAGTTCCACTTGCTACGGTCCTGACAAATCTCTCACGCTTCTTCCACATTCATCAGTCTTTTCATGCATAGACTAATTCATCTGTGCAATGGAAAATAACAAATTTAGCCTATGTATTGTAAAATAATTTAAAATTAGACAAGTAAACAAAAAAATTGTCGGTCGGATCCCAAATCACTACTTATCGTCTGGTAACGATTTCGATAATACATATCTACGTTAAGCACTGATATGAATGATGTTATATTATTTATGTTAATTGATATGGGTTATGTTATTTATCAAACGGAAATTCAGGTAACCAAGTAGATAGTACTTACTAGATATACAAATGTTGCCGTTTTGTATGGTGAAGTGCAAATGACGGAAAGTTTCGTCGCTTTCCATCAGGTGAGTTGAGGTCAAATGCAAGCCTATAAGAATAAAAAAAAGTTTATCTTTTGGAAATCTGATATTCAAAGTCAAGTACAATTGAACAATTGAAGAAAAACAAAAGCCGTTTGTTATGACAAAGGAATAAAAAACTCCTCCAGGATATAGTTTTCAACAACTAATCTAAACCTAAAAAACTTTTCAATAACTCGAGAACTAAGTAAACAAGAGGTCACTCCAATCGCATACAAGATTAAACTCTGCACTCGCAAACTATTTGACCCACTGTAGGACGTAACACCAATAACGGTCAGGTGCTAATTGAGCAATTAATAACGAATACAAATCGGCCGATCGAACTGCAAATTAACCGCGATTTAAATTAAATACAGAGAGATAGACGTTTGTTTTGACCAATGTTGATTGGAGTTTTCGCGCCTTTTTGGAGCTACACCGTGGCTCGCCTGACTTGAAATTGGGTTAGAATTTCACTTATGTTTTATGGGTTTAATTTAAATGTATGTCAAAAAGGATTTTATTTAAATGTATGTAAAACGTTTTAAAAATTTCATTATGCTCTATTTATTTGTGCATTTTCACATTTTATAAATAGTAATAAAAAAATAATTATCATGGCGTTAATGTCCCGGTCGTGCTCTCGCACACGGGGTCCCGGGGTCCGCCTTGACCATGATCCAGGATTAGGCTCTCGACCTCCGTGACCAGGGGAACCTGGCCAGGTTACACATTCAGTCACCTGAAATGTGCAGGTTTCATCACGATGTTTTCCCTCACCGTATGAGCATCGGTTAGCATTCAACTAATGTACATAACTCAGAAAAGAGTCATTGGTAGATACATGGCCGCAGTGGGATTCGATCCCGGTACTTCACGCTTACCACTCGGCTACCGACGCTCATTTATAACTATATATACGTTATATTTGTATCTAATTTTTAACTCGATTCTTCAAACTGAAGATCGAGACATGTGTCAAAACACTATTCATCTTTTTTTTTTAATTTCTGTTAGAACAACAGCTGTTTCGTTATCTTTTGTTTTGTTTTGCTTTGTTTTATTCTATTTAGTTAGGTTTTATTTGTTTATTTTATCAAGTTTATATTCTCAAACACCTACTCAATAGGAACCATAGCGTCCCGTAACAGCATAAGCTGAGCCAGTGTCCATTTGCCTTAGTTATTTTTATTGATGAAAATAAGTTTCTAGATGATGTAGTGGTACGGCACGATATTTTGTTTAAGGCAATAAATGATTCTTATTCTTATTCTTATTTTATAAATAGTCTTGGAAACTAAGTACCTAGTACACTTCTGTCCGTGCTCCACTGCAAAATTTTAATGCATATCTTAAGCTAGCTGGAGGCTCTCTTAGAAGAGATAAGTGTGCCCTTGTAAATATATTTAAGTTTTGATTTTCTGTTATTGGTATCACGAACACGGCACAACAGAGCCATCACCTTGGAGTCAATATCCCGATTGTGCTTCCGAGAGCCCGGGTTCTGCCTTGACCATGATCCAAGATTTAGCAGATCAGGTAGAGTAGTAGAGTGACCATCATTTGACCTTCATGACCTTGATAACAGGGGAACCTGACCCGATTAGATCATCATAAGGGTACTGTAACAAAAGCACCTCCAATGTAAAACAAGGTGACTCTGCACAATACGACTATTCTATTACTTAACATTTAACCAATTTGATGTTTTAATTAATTTCTTAATGAATGCGCTTCCACTGCGTTGTTTAATTGGCTTTGCATAACACTGGTTCTTCAAAATTAATATTTTTAACTTGGACCCAAGTTAATGTATGTTAAAATCTTACATATAAGTACATATTACTATTACACAGGTATATACGACATGGCCGTGTGCTTTCAAGATCAGATTATATCTTCTAAATTTAGATTATGCATACGTAGAAGCACCTACGTTTATTTAATTAAAATGTAAACGAAACAACGAAAAGCCATTGAAATAAATAAATATTAGGAGTAACAAGTGTCATTAATTATATTTCTCAAATTATTAAAACTTTAGGCACAAATCAATAGTGGCGGACTTAAAGCTAAATAGCCTTATCTATCAGTCAACTGGGATAAATTAAGCCTGAGAAAAATCAACGGTACAGGAAAAAAACTAGATATTATCGATTAGAAACAGCTTTAGTGCAGGGAGGTGCACAAAAAGGTCAAGTACTCTGCTCGTAGATTGTTTTAAGTTTTTTTTATATTAGACTAGACAAGCATTTGACCACCATCTCACCTGTTGGTAAGTGATGATGCGGCCGCGGGTCCGAGCAGATATCTCGCTCTATGATAAGTCTTTATTAAAATAATACCTCCCTATTTTTTGGAGCTAAACAATTCACTTTCACTAAAACGCTACGTTTTATAATGATCATAATTAGAGAGTTTTCGTTAAATAAAACAAAAGGAATGACAAAATTTCGCTTTAAAAAAATAAGTTAATACAATTTGCCTGGGTCGCTTAATTTTTAAACAACCTAGCGTAACTAGGTAGCACCCATACGTAACATCTATGACTCATCTAAACTCAGCTCATAAAAACTGCTCTTACGGTGAGGGAAAACATCGTAATCGTAATCATGATCCAATTTGGTCAGGTTCCCCTGGTAGGGTCAGATGGCAGTCGCTCCACTGTAATTACCTGATCTGCCAAATTATGGATCATGGTTTAGCGGACCCAGGGCCCTCATGCGCGAGAGCACAACCGGGACATTAACACCACGATGGTTATTTATAGCATCTATGACTCATATAAGTAAATTAAGTTTCATGTCACTGAAAAGAATACCTAACCGCATGAAGAGGTACCTACATGTGTGGCTATAACTACTATAGGTGCCATGGCTCATGCGGTACCCAGTCACTAGTGGTAGAAATAGGTAAGATGGCGGAACCCAAAAACGAAGAAAAATTAACGAGGCTGTGTCGGTCACAACCAGTTTTTACCCCGGTGCGTGACCGTCCATGAACCTGTAGGTGAGAGGTCACGCGCACTTCGCCGCGCTGCGTTTGTTTTTTTATTAGGCTAACAGGCATTTGACCGCCATCTCACCTGTTGGTAAGTGACGATGCAGCTGAAGATGGAGCATACCTGTCTAGAAACAGCCTATTCACTCTAGCCTTGAAGGCGACCAGATTATAATGATCAGGGAACACCCTCGCAGGCAACGTGTTCCATATCTTAGCCGTACGCATTGTGAAGGTCGAACCAAAGTGGCTCGTGCGGATAGCTGGAAGATCCACGACAGAAGGATGAAGCGTTCGCTCGGATCGCATCTCCCGATGGCGAAAAGGGCCCGACGGAATGAGGTCGTGTTACTGCTTCGCACACTGTCCGAAAGGAAACGAAGACCGACAAACGCTCAACCCTACGCCGATGCTTGAGGCTTCGCTTCAATCAATTGCGGGTCACAAATTATCTTCTACATACAGCGGGCCGCTTCTATGCAGTTTGGATTCTGGTGCGGTATTTATTCGAGTGGTAATAATTCCCACAAGGCTGGGCTCTTACGGCCGGTTTTAGTATTGTCAATAGAACAATAAGTGCCCATCATCGTCATTTTCCCATTATTCCAAACAAATTGAACTGAAGTACAAACAAAAAGGTGCCAAGTTTTCGCCGAGTCCGTTCCGTAAAACAAACAGACCATAATAAGTTATGGTGATGTTGTGAAATTCTGTGAAATACTCATGTTAAAATCATTAACAAACTTCCTTTTAGATAACAATACTTGTTAGCAACTTTTAATTGTTTCTCTTTTGGTGTACCAAGTATTAGTATAGTATTCAAGGTGTGCCATGTAACCTACCTAATAATATGAAAAAAGTAAAACACATCTCAAATCAAATAGAACACTGCTTATTAAAACTGTATGTCTCAAAGGTAAAATATTACGAGTAATATTCCTAGTGAAATTAATATTCGATAAATCAATGAAATTGATTGTTGAAATAATGTAAATATTTTTAAGAAAGTCTTTTTATCCCCTTTATAAGTCCTTCAAAAGATCGGCGATAAGAAAAAAATAAGCAACGCAGGCCGATGCCGGTAACTGCATGGGTGACCGTTTCGTACTTTGACATAAATAGAACTTCAGCATCACGAGCTCGTTACTCATTATGATGAGATGGCGCTGTGTGAATTTGTCCACGATTATTTTTTTTTTATTTTTTTATTTATTAGTTACCTATCTCATAGTTTAAGCTTAACCAAGGTCTTCCTGAGGCCATGGATTATCCGACTTTTTCTGTCAGTCCATTATACCTACCGTAGTTAATTCTTGTATATTTTACCTATAGTGTGCAGTAGAGTTATTTATAATTGGAGTACAATACGAAATAGCTTGAATAGCGAACCTTACTAGGCTTCGCACGGAGCTGGTATCACTAATGAGCTCCAGTTACGATTGAGATAAGCCAGTAGCCACTTTCGCATCAGATTGATTGCTTGAGCCGGCGTTATTTTATGAGACGACTGAGTTATGATACGGCGGCGCAGGCGCAGCTAGGCGGTAAAGAATGTTTTTTCATCCAAGACACAAAAACACGGGTGTGTCTGTGGCATCGTAGCTTCTGAACGGATGGACAGATTTCGATATGGTTTTCTTTTTAAAACCAGATAGTGATGGTTCTTAGGAGTCTTTCCTTAAAATCGGACATTGTTAGGGGTTTTCTAACAACTTCTGTTCTTTTTTATGAAAACTAGCCAGTCATTTGATCAGCATATTACGCTTAAGTCTTACATCCATAACAGCATCACAGGTCTAATTAGGTAGACTCTGTCTAAAAAGTAAAGCGACTAGGGAAATTATAAGAAGGATGAATTTGAATAATGATCTTTTACCTATTATCTTGTTGTATACAGATGGACGACTTCGTTATTTAATCAGTCCAGTACCTTTAAAATGTGTACTTATGTATTGTAGTAGTGTAGGTAAGAACATTGCATTATTGCCAATAGATAAGTACCTACCTATAATTTAGGTCTGAATAAATACAAGCCATATTAAATCAATATAAAAACGTTAAGTCACAAAGAAATCGCGCAAATTCCCAGCATGAATAGACCACAACACCAGGGACAACATAGCATACTTGACATTCGGTAAAGTTCCTATACCGTATTTACACCGCGATAGATGTTATCTTATCCGTCAGTGTAAATTTACACTTTTAGAAGAAAAAACGTCCCCGGACTAGGTGGGGTTATTGACTGTTTAATCCTTAACTGTGTGTTGCTTTACTCAACACTTATTAGGTACACTAACACCAGCGACCCGGACCGTCTTTGCATGGGTTTTCTCAGCTTTTCTTAACTATAATATGAAAACCATATCAAAATCCGTTGCGTGGTTTAGGTTAGTGAATAGAGACAGAGTGGAAAGCGATTTTATTATGAGGATTAATTAAATAATTTACGCCCAAGAACTTCGTTCGCTTGTCAACCAAAATTCGAGGAGAAAATTAAACTACCTCGACATAAACGAGCAGAGCACGTAAGCTTGTCGCTGAAATAAAAAATTTCAAGAAATACACTTTGGCATACTTACCTGCTTATTCTCTTAATATAGTATTATTAATTATTATAACCACGATCATGACAATCATGCTGGTAAGCAGATTCGCACTTTAATTACACTGTTCTTAAATTTCGAGCGATTAACTGAAGCAAAATACTTTTTAAAACAGCTTTTATACCATGTGGACTTTTATCAAATGTAATTTGATTATTTTCATTTGTATTTGTATGTACTATAAACTCTGCGAATGATGTTTTACAGAGAATGGCACACGTTAAACTTATAAGCCACTCAAACAACATTTTTCTAAAATTCGCCCCCACTCAGCGTACCTACAGTTTATAAAAACCCAAATCTTACGGACACATCGTGAGTAGGCCTCCCACAAGGCGGACCGACAACCTGGTAAAGATCGCAGGTACCAGCTGGATGCGGAAGGCACAGGACCGGCCTTTGTAGAGATCTCTGGGGGAGACCCATGCCCAGCAGTGGGCGTCTTCTAGCTGATATGATGATGATGATGAGTCTTACGAACAGTTTTCAACCGCCATGTAAATCGAATTTCTCGTAATCTACGCATCGTTACCGCCGTTACCGTTGTCAGGACCGTATCAAGTGTTACAATCTGATCGCTGCCTACCACTAAGGGTCAATCAACCTACACCTGCGGGAAAAAGGCCTGACGTTATCTATGTATGTACGCATCGGCCCGACAACCGCTAGCTTCACAGAAGACACGCCGGGCGCAATAACAGACTAATATGTAACATTGTGTAGTAAAACTCCGTTTTATCAATAATAACAATGATTTATTCCGTGGTATTAGTTATTTTGGTATTACAATCATCTTCTATACAAAGCCACCGAAAACATAATGACACTCACTCTTATAAATTATTCAAATGTCAAACGCTACCGAAGGTATTATTCTCATACAGCCATCACTTGACTTCTTAAAAAGGTTAACAAATCAGTACAATTTACTTGATTAAGCTGGATACAATATTAATTAATCATAATAATACATTATTTTGAGCATTAATTTATTAGACCTTACACTCGTCCATCCTGACCTCGTGCACGTCCCTGTGCACGAACCCAGGTGGAACCTTACACTCGGCGACTAAAAGCTAATAATAAAGTTATATGTGTAAACATAATCTTATCAATTATATTGAATTTATTTATGTCCCAAATGTTATACAATTTTAATACAATCGAGGAATCGTCAATGTAAACCCAATTAGATTTCAATAATTACTAGGTATGATATAAATAACAATTGGAATGAACACAGTAGTAAGTTATCTACCTAATACACAATAATATTAAACTTACAAACATCATAAATTATAGAAATCTGCAGTTTATTTCAAATCATCATTGACACTGTGAAAACCATAACTAAACCCAGCTTATGTTTCAGGTGTCCAAAGTCAAATAAAACTTCAATTAATTCATTTGTTGAAACGGCATCCTGCTAACCCATCCATTCTAGCAGTTTACCTTTTCAATGTTCACGCCTTTGTGTTGTAATTGGCTAACCCATCCATTCTAGCCAAAACAACTTCAATTAATTCTTTTGTCGAATCGGCATCCTGCTAACCCATCCATTCTAGCAGTTTACCTTTTCGATGTTCACGCCTTTGTGTTGTAATTGGCTAACCCATCCATTCTAGCCAAAACAACTTCAATTAATTCTTTTGTCGAATCGGCATCCTGCTAACCCATCCATTCTAGCAGTTTACCTTTTCGATGTTCACGCCTTTGTGTTGTAATTGGCTAACCCATCCATTCTAGCCAAAACAACTTCAATTAATTCTTTTGACGAATCGGTATCCTGCTAACCCATCCATTCTAGCAGTTTACCTTTTCGATGTATATAAACCTTGGACGTAAACCCATCCATTCTTACGTTCCAGGTATCCTAAGCACAATTGAGAGTTAATCAGCTAACCCATCCATTCTAGCTGAATTAACTGTCAATTTATTCATTTGTCGAATCGGTAGTCGGTGCTAACCCATCCATATCATGTAGTAAATCATTTAATATTATAATTTCAGTTTTCAAAATATCAATAATTACTATCTTATTGTCCTTGTCTATATAATTATACTGCATGTATACAATAATCGAATCAAAGTTTCTATTAATCTACATCAGTACACTGTATCCTTGTCGTTATATGTATAGTAAACCATCTATTATAATTTCAGTTTCCAAAATATCATTAATTACTATCTTATTTACTCTAGGTATATAACTATATTCCATGTATACAATTAACGAATCAAAGTTTCTATTCATCTACATAATACACTATGTATCCTTGATGTCTTGTACTAATTTAGTGTTATTCACAGCATTCTTAAATGTAGCTAAAAATATCTCGTGTGACCCTGTGAGGGCACTGCTATTTCATTATTTGATATATTGAAACAATATTTATCCGGTTTTCACCAATCATGATTCATTATTACTTCATGACCAACCATGTACTTTACAAATATAGCAGTACAATGCTAGATTTTGAAGACTATTTCAAGCTTTGTAAGTTCTAGAATCGGTAGCGCCTTGATCACCGGCTATTTTCCTGAGGTTATTAAACATGTCAGAGTCTAGAGAAATATCCTTAATGCTCATCAGATATTACCTGACAATTTCTTGTTCTATAGCAGTCCATCCAGTCTCAAATACGAAATGGTCCTATAAAAGGTCAAATAACGTCCAGTAAATTCATAATCATTTCAGCTCATTTCTCCAACAAGTGTTTTGTGGTCTGTTATCATGATTTAAAACTGGTAATTTTATTACTAAAAGGTTCAACGAAATGTATTTTAATACAAACCTTTCATATTTGTATTGCGTCCATTCCTGATCCTAGTGTCCATGAAACTAATTGACTCGGTCAAATTGATGTTTGTTTTGTTTGTAACAATTTATTACAACCTCGAAAATGGTTGAAAGCTATTGATAAATACAATATTATCTAATACAACGTACCCAGTATTTATATCCTCTTTGCTAAGAACCTATTTCAAGCGATTATTTATCAATTACCAAAATTGTCGGGGCGCCATCTAGAGAGTGGTTAGGAATGCTTTAGATGCCTATTGGAAAACTGCTCATTGATTCAAAAGTATATGCAACCGCGGTTTTGATGTCAGTATTACGTTTATAAAGTATTTTTATTTCAATTCGCACTCGATGTATGAGTTTTATTAATAAAATAAACTGAATTAAATGAGACGCATCGCCATGGTGCCACCACTCCAGCGTCAAGAAGTAACTTTGAGACACTCATAACAAAGTGTTCGCCGCCATCGTGGATAAAATTTAAGTTGATTAATACTCCTCTACACTGCTACTACCACTACCAACGAATTCCCACAATTTTGACAAGGTGCTTTTAGTGCATAAGTCATTAGTGTCGTTTTGTTTAATCTGTACGAAATTAGTTGTAATGTTGATTAAATTTTCATTCTTGTATTTTGTCAAAAGAAAGATAGAAAACAAGCCAAAATTTTAATTTTAAAAGTAACAGTTTTCCACTTTTATGGAATATATATATATTTTTTTTTATATTATGAGGGACATCTAGAGTCAGTTACAACGCTGTTTTGTATTAGAGGACGAACTTGAACTATTATACAACGCTTCTACCGTATAAAAGAGTCGTTGTGACATGTCCAGCAAAGAGACTATAATATTGATTAAAAAAAACTGTTATATAACTTTTGATCGCTATAAATATATTCCGTAAAGTCTACTATATAGCAAAACCGCTCTATTATAGTCTCCTCATGACCACTTAGTACCATGTAACTACTATAGTTCTCATTCGTAGAGTCATCCTCCGTCATCTGTATCCTAAAATTTTTGTATTGATGAAACATCACTGCTAAAACACAAAAACAATAGTGGTTTGCAAGGAAACTTTATAACGTAAATTAGGTGCATGCTAGCCACATTTACCAGTGCTTTACAATAAAATTACTCCATACTTTATTTAAGCCTGTTATAGTAACTCACTATAATGGTTTTATGAAATGGTTAAGTAAACTTTTATAGCAATAACTTAAATAGGACATTTTGCCAGTCAAAAGGTATTGCCCAACGCTTTTTAGGCGACGGCTGTCACCGCTAAAACCGTATCTCATGATTTTATTATTATTTAAAAAGGAATGTTCATAAATCAATAGTTAAAATATATGGTATCTAACTAATTTCTATTGGCACCTCATGACCGTAGGTATATTATGATGTTTATACATTTTAATTCAGAACACATTTGAGAAGGTATCCATCCCTTCATGTGTTATTATATAATTATTCGTTGTTGTAACAGTACCTATTCCCTCCTAATATTTGAATCCCATGATTAGCTCCATGAGATCTCTTATATTTTATAGACAAGTTCGTCATTGTCATTAAAATTATGCAGACAATCATGTTGCATTGTATGCTTAATGGTCCATCTAAACAAACTCACATGAATGGGTGTATGCAATGCAAAACAACATCCATATGTAACCATGACAGATTCAGATTTCACTCACCCCTTCATTACAAAACTAACTAATAATATGGTGTCAGATTTACTCAATTTGTTAAACATCCTCAAACTTGCAATGCTACAGTGAACAGGAAATGACGCCAAGCTCACCATATTATAGCTATGAGAAAAGCTCAGACTGCCACAATCAACATACAGGCACATGTATGTTGGAAACTATTATATGTCAACTATTCAATTCTCTTAAAACACCACTTCTGCTTGTCAAAATTATAGTCAAGAGTTCACTCAGTGCTAATAGACTTCCCACACTGAATATCCTCCAATGTAAACAGGATTATGAATGGTAATATTTGTAACAGAACTGCCTGTAACCGATACAGCACCAATCTCTTTTCCATAGCTTCAATATAGGTAGATACTTTTCATGTATTTAATAACATATGCTTTTATTTTGTACCAAGACGTAACTTAGTTTTGTAGTGGCAACACTCACCATACCATTAGTGTGGCGGCCAGCCATGTGAGTGGCAGAGAGTCAGTCAGTAAGGCAGTCATTCATCCTTATGTGCTTCTTGCAGAGTAAAGACGTATCCTAAAGTTATCTTGCACTTGTACCAAGTTTCGTGGAATAAACAAAATAGTTCTAAAGTAATAATGGGTTTAAATACACTTAATACGACATTTAACCAATATTTTTGTGATTTAAGTCTCAAGTCAGTCTCAGTGTAACAAGTCATCAGATTGGGAGCAGCACAGCACCAGAGCGCTTGATTTCTACATATTATCCCTCAGTCTGTGTAATAAACGATCAACAACTCTTTTACTGTTACTGTCGCACTGGTTCTAAAAGGCTAATTTTTGTAATTCATACCTACTCCTTCCCCTTAACATATCTTCCAGCGATTAGCTATAACTTGGACCTAAAATGCATTATTTATTTATTTATTTAGGTTATAAATGAGCAGCATTGTTGCTGATGTGTCTATATCATACAGTGTTGAAAGTCATTTTAAATCAAGTAGAGACCAAGTCAATTTAATTTGTCATTCTTTCCCGCTATACCTACAATATGAAAGGTCTCAATCATACCATGTCTTGGCCAACCTTTGGAGCTTTTATAGCAAAATGTATTGTTAACTTTTAAAGCCCAATACGGAAATCAGTTATTACATTTTTTTATGATTTAAAATATTACTAGGACCTACTGCCATCAGCTGTGATGACGGCTGTGATATCAATTCTCTTTGATTTAGATTCGATTTTAAAATATTAATTACATCTTGAGTTGAATAACTAGGACTATTGAATATAGAACTGGAACTGGCTGACCTTCTCCCTCGCCCGCATGGCATGATGATCGTCACTCACATCGGAGAACCTTCACGTTCACGGCCTTCACCCTCACGGCGTATGAGCGTTTGTGCGCTCCACAGCTGAGCGGTGGCGATGGATGCCACTGGTGTTTTGTCCCATTCGGCTACGCTCCCTGCAGACTTCTTCTTTTAGCGCCCGAAAGTGCTGTCACTCCTGGTCCAATTCCAACTCCCACATTTGGAGGCTGCCGCAATTTCTGCAACGACGACTAGGGCTGCGGCTTCAGCGGCTAACTCAGCTACTGTCGCCGCGCAGGCTATGGCCGCAGCGCTCCCGGCTGTGGCTGCGCCTGGCGCCACCGTTGTCGTACCGGATCGACCTCTGGTCGGGCGTCTTCAGGCGCCTCCGGTAGCTGTCATCGCTTTCCATGCATCTCGGACACAAACAAATTCGTTAACAATTTTACTCAACTACAAAAGAATATGTAGGTATAAAAACGTCGAGCCAAAGCGGTCCGAGTGGATAGCTTAATTGGTTTATCTACTACGTGAGAGTGTAGGTATTTCACAGTGAATTTTAATTCCCTAACCATTAAATTCAATGCGAGCAATGAAAGTGTCAATAAAGAATTTATCATTTTACAAATTAACAAGGTAAGAGAAATTGTAATGCTTCCTTCACGTGGTGAATAGATGGTTGTATTGGGTTAGTATTCCGTCGTAACCAGTTGCGAAACCCCAAGTTACGTTTCGAAGAGCGAAAGGAATTTTCTCTTGTACAAATACAGAAACATAAATGTAAAACATGGGCCACTTACCACTTCTGATATGTAGTAAAACTCCGTTTTATCAATAATAACAATGATTTATTCCGTGGTATTAGTTATTTTGGTATTACAATCATCTTCTATACAAAGCCACCGAAAACATAATGACACTCACTCTTATAAATTATTCAAATGTCAAACGCTACCGAAGGTATTATTCTCATACAGCCATCACTTGACTTCTTAAAAAGGTTAACAAATCAGTACAATTTACTTGATTAAGCTGGATACAATATTAATTAATCATAATAATACATTATTTTGAGCATTAATTTATTAGACCTTACAATTGTAATCGATTTAGTGCCGCCATCCAGCGCAACGAGACATAAACACTTTCACTTGCACTACCTATCCTCAGCTCTTGCAAAATTAAGTGCTTAAATACTTAAACATTATGTGAATGAACGAAAACAGAAATTGCTGTTTGATGCTCCTTTTCCGATGCCCGGCTTACGTAACTCGATTGTTGTTTAATTAACTTTTTCTGTTGATCATACGAGGAAGTCATTTTAACTGACAGTCTTGTACATGGAACCTTAATTTTAAAAATGTATGCCGCCGACGACATTTCGTCTCCAAGAGGAAGGGGTCGTGACAAGCTGACGGTCATGTGGGTGTATTAGAATAGTCAGAACCGTGGTCTTACTTAGTATATCTCATGGGAAAAAAGTGTGACCTTGTGCAATTACCATTTATTTATTTTGCAGTTTGTTAGTTATTATACTTACACATACCGTAATTGTAAATATTAAAATTGCAATAATTAGTAATCATTTTAAAGAAAGGTGAGATCAAGCGTACCCTAAACCCAAATAATGAATGTGGAAGAATCGAGAGAGATTTGTTAGGACGATGGCAAGTAAAATATGATCACTGCGTACCCCTACAGGAAAAGGCATGACGTTATGTATGTATGTATTATTCCCATTAAACCAAAAATGAAATTTCCTTAAAAGAAAAGCATGTCATTTCCACTCTATACCTGGGTAGTAAATTACTGATGTTATTACATTAAAACTCGCGCACTCTTCGGAAAACAAAGTTATAAAATGCGTTTATTGACCTAATTAACATTCCCCCGCTGTGATTTGTGACTGCGGTGTCACGTTAAGAATCCGAAGAATCGTCGAATTTATCGACTTGCAGTTGGAATAAAGCGTGGTAAGCGACCATTATGTCTAGTTTACGTAACTTAGTACTGTGACGAGACTCGAGAGCATTGGTCTCTCTGCTAAGCGATTTCTCGATTACGCCGTGCCAAGCCAAAAGCTTGTGAAGTAAGGAGGCAAGCATCGATGTACTTAGAACAAGAGAAATTAAATTAGGGTAGTAGGTGCCTAAAGACAACATTTCTGCATATTAGTCAAACAAAAATTTCTCGATCAGAACAAATACATTTTCGTCAATGGCGCCAAAATAGAGTTTTCGCGATTTCAAATTCCAAAAGATGCTACTAATTAAGATACGTTGTCAAAATACTGCTGTGCAGAAACAACTGCTCCGCTGTAAAATGAAGGATCTAATAACAGGGAACTCAATGAGCATCTCTTTAGACCAGTTATATTCTTTAAGACGTGTTGGTGACAGTTTATTGGAGTATTTTGAAAAATCGCTATAGCTTAGCGGAAGTCAAAAATGTTAAAATGAAGTTATAGGTATTTATTTTGGCCTCACGTCTCAGTAGCGCCATCTGGAATTGCGGAAACGCTCAGGCGCTACAGCACCATCTAACGCTATCTTCATAAACTAAGTTACATAAGATGACGGTAGAAGGCCTACTTAACAAGTTTCGCTACTCAACGCTAGGTGGCGTTACCAGACCATTTCTTTAGTCGAAATCAAGAAAATTCGTAAAAATCTGCCAACACACTATTATAAACAAATCTATTGAAAAAAGAATCGCAGAATAGGACTCTCACTTTACATATAATTACTATTTTTCCACCACACAAACAACACACTCCAAGTTGAAGTTCACAAATTAAGCTCCACTTTCCCACGCTAACGTGCCTAACAAGGTAAAGTTCGAGTCAACAACCCAATTAGAAACAAATAAATAAACAAACAAGTACAAGTGAAAGAGCCTGCGAGTCATCCAATAAAATTGTGTATGCTGCCGTAACGGGACATAGAGCGGCGATGTAACGGGACAAGGACACGGATTATAAACACGCTCATTATTAAAGAACAGTCCCGCGCCGTTACCGGCTGGACTGGGTTTTTGGGGGTCAGTTTTACTGAACGAACTGCCGTTGATGCAATACCGGTTACCAATAGATGGTAAAAAAATCTTCTCATCGTTAATCGAGTAAGAAATTTTGTCTATGCGGAATAGACACGCGCCAAAAATCGCGGAGGTTTTGCCGAGCGCAAGAAAGGAGCTAGACCACGATAGAACCTGTTGCGTTGGGCTCTAGAATTTAGTTATTGGGCACATAGTGCCATTGACACTGACTTGGCACTCCTCAACGAGGATAACGTGACCAATAAGCATTATTGTTATTCAGGCGAAAGTGTAACCTTTTCTTAGTTTCCTAAGCTTTTATGCGCGATTAATTTGGATAAAGACACATACGCGAAGACTCCGCCCAATGGGACTCTACAAATTAGACAGTCATATCTGTCTTTGTAATTGTAGAGATAATCAGATCTAATTGTAGACTACAATCGGTTACAACAGCGCCACGAATGAATAATTATAGGTAAAGCTGGGCTAGGAATATAATAATATGAGGTCTGTCAAGAGAGTGCAATATTTCTGGTTAGGTTAGTTTTCAGTCAGATGGATTTCAGTCTTACGATAAGTCCAACAGATATCTATCAATTATAGTCAATTGTAGTATTAGTTGTATTATTGACATTAATTTTACGTAATATGCTTTTAAATAGCTTAATTTGTTACTCACTATAGTGTCATAAACATTGATAATAGTCTGCACCGTCACAGACTTTACCGGTGGTAGCTGTTAATCCTATGGGGTGTTGGGACCACTGCTTTATCTTATTTCTTCCGCTAAGCAATAATGCTTCAGTTGTTATGACGTTGTTGTAGTCCAGCTTTAAGTATAACATAGTTTAAGTAATTACATATGGATATCAGTTTAGTCTTCACAGTGAAACGCATCCACCATTTTTATTACACGTAATGAAATGTTTAAATCCAATCCAATAGTAGTAGTATGCGTAACCAGGACGAAGAAAGTGGAAGTAGAAGTTTGGTCCATCGACTCGATAAGAAGTAGTTCTTATATTATAAATGCAAAAGTTTGTAAAGAAAGATATTTGTATAGATGCGCTACTCTTTCACACAAAAACGACTGAACAGATTGCGATGAAATTTTGTAGTGTTACAGCTTACATTACATCCCAGGATAACGCTAGGCTTACGGTCTTATTAATAAAATTGTATGGAAGGTTTATAGAAAGTTTTAAGTTTGCTAAAATATGGTTCTTGAAAATTATTATTTATAAACGCATATTAGAGCTAAAACACTCATTAACAGCTTCATAACTTATAGAAGGCTGATCCCTTTTATAAACCTCTGATAAACCTATATTTGTGACAAACATGGCCGCCATCACACGAACAGCTGATTTTATTCGCTTAGTGATTATTTGTGATTGGCTCATGAATCCATTCTTGACTTTTATCCTGAAAAGGAGAGGCAAAGGGGCATCCCCTCTATCCATACAGCCATGACTTCTATAATTTTCCTCAAACTGCTTTTGATAGAACATTTCTTTTATTGAGACTTTGTTACAGGCGTTTTTATGTTTTGGCTTAGTTTTGGTTTTATTCATCAGACCGACGACATGATGATGCCAATCTGTATTTTATCTAATACATGCAAACTTTAGCTAATACATGTTTATGAATAAAGAATTTTAAAAGAAGTTTTAAAGGCCTAATGAGTGTTTTAGCTAATGAACGTTTTAAACCTACTAAAAGATATTGTTATGAATAAGGCCGTTACTCTATAAGCTATAATTTGAAATTAAACGTAGTTCACGAATTTTACGCAAACAACGTCGAAAAAAAGCTAGTTGTATGTATCTAATAGCAAAAAGTGGGCACTTATTCCCATCAGATGGGCTCGTTTAAAAAAAAACTACAATACAGTAAGTCGCACGCAGACTGAGCCATTGTTCTTTTAATATTATGCTCATAATGAGCATGTCCGAATGCGAATTGCGGTCAATCTCCAAAAACCTGCCTTCTACATTTTCGGCCAAAGTTGGTCAATACATGGCATAATGTAGGTTGAGAACGGAAATTTATTTATTGGAATTTAAATAAATGCTCCGTTATGTACCAATAGTCATATGTAAGATACAGTCTGTGCCCTAACTTATGTCACCAGGCATATTGGTGGTTGTGTATGAACATCATAAAGAGCCCCAAATAACCACATTAAGCAAGTAATATTATTTCGTATAGACTGTACCAAATGTATGTATGTATGTAATCTCTTTATTGCATCAATTTATAACATTACAGGAAATAAAAATACAGTTTATAATGCAAAGGCGAGCTTATCCCACAACGGGATTTCTTCCAGCTAACCTTTGATAAGCCGAGAAGACCTTTGATGAGCGGTGAAGGCAATTAAGAGTAAAAACAATTAACTATAAAGAAATAAGTTAGTAATATCAATTATTTCGTACAAGCCAATATTATCATAGTGACTTTTCACGAAGGAACTATGTTACACAATCACGTCTTTACATATAGGACACACGAGGACCGTGAGGGGCCATCAGTATATTTTCCGTCGCCGTCAGTCGGCGCCATGTTAGGACAATATTGAATGTAGCGTAAAAAGGTACTAACATGCCGTCGATACTAGTGATTATGTTTCTCGATTTGAATATTAAGTACAAAATAAAAAATTATAAGTGTTTCAACACTGCAGTTTACAATGAGCATTCAAAACTACCAATATAACTGGTGACATATCAGGCATTTCTTTTTTTGTGATTGTTGTGTTGTTTAGTTTCAATTTTTTCCTTATTTTTTGTTTAAAGTTATTGTGACGACCTTGTTAGTGAATAAATATTGTTGTTATATTCTTTAACATGAGTTAAGGAACAAACTGTACCTAAAGCAACGAACGACTTTAAGTCGGATAAACGTTAAACATGACCAAAGACATGACGTTTTCTGAATGACAGCATAACAAGATTCTCGATCTACCCGAATTTCACTTACAATTACGTAATTTCTAACACGTTTTTCTGTAAAGAAAGTGTGATTCACAAAAATGAAAACACAATTGAACCAATAACTGGTCCGAGCCAACATTACTGGCTGGATTATTCCAGAAACTCTCACTGACTCATGTGGTTGGAAAATTAATGCATATGCATATTGACTTTTTGTTCAATGTTTAAAGTATCTGGTAAGGGTAGAGGTTTTTGGACATACAGACATAATGACGATGGTACCGGCAGATAAGATTTGAAATTCGAAAAAATGGGATTACAAAATATACCTATAGTTAAGTTAGTCCTCGAACGAATGACTACAGTCACGTAGGCTCTCTTACTTGGTCCATAAACATGGACCATGTAGTCGTAGACACGTCAAAAGTCTACTAAAATTACTAGGTACATAAAATAAATAAAAAAAGTTATAGCAGATATCTAAAAAAAAGCATTTCTACAAAAATTTTCACGACCGTACTTAGTGACATGGACCTGCCTACCCTGCAGCAGTTTCTTAAAACGCTCTCCAAGACCTTTTTCAAGGCCGCGGAGGAACATCCCAATCCGCTCGTGCGAGAGGCAGCCTACTCTCCCCGCCCGGTCTCCGGCCACGTGGTACGGAGACCGAAACATGTCCTCACGGACTTCCCCCCCCGACGAACTGTCGAGCGCCCTGAACCTCCTCCTGGAGGCTCGGGACGACTCGACAGAGCCTCCCTGCCGTTTCAGCGGCCCTCGTAGGCCCCCAATCCCAACCCACAGCAGCGGGACCCCCTTCTGGGGTCTCGCTATAATTTCTCCAGCGTATGCTCCGTAAGGAGTGACGTTGAGCGCACCCCGTCCCTACGGGGTGTCGCATCCGGTTAAACCTGAAAAGCCCTTCCGGCTACAGGTGCTCCCAGGGGGTGTGCTCCCAGGGGGTGTTTAGCACGTATGCGCAAGACCGTACTTAGCAAGAATAGATGAATAAGCAATTATTTAACCTTTCTTTCCTTTTTAACCCTTGGTGAAAAAAGAGGAACGTTATAAGTTTGACGTGAGTATGTGTGGCTTTGTGGCGGTGTGTGTCTGTCTCTGGCATTGCGGTTCCCGAACGTAAAGACCTATTTAGATGCGGTTTCTCTATTTGATAGCCTGTTTAATCTAGATGGTTTATAGCTTTGTTTCATTTAAATAAAATTTTGTAGTTAGAAAATATTTGGGGTTATCCGACTTTTTCTGTCGGTCAGGTTAATTCGATAAAAGAAATTATAATTCCACCGCATCTTCAGTATAGCTGGTCTGGGTTTAGGCGACTTGACCGCCGGCGGCATCGCCAGCCCAGTATGAAGGTCGCGCTTTCTTTCTCTCCGCTAACGAGTGAAAGAGACACAGCCATGTGAAAGGTGATCGCTGATCATTCCCGCCAGGGCTGCCACTTCAACACGATTGTTTATAAACTTTTGGTGTTTTTCATGTATAGTAGGTAAAAATGTAAAAGATAAAAAAATTAAACGGGCGAGTTCTATCCATAAAATTTCCAGGAAATACAGAAGCTATTTTGATGTATTTATAACATACCGTATATATCTATAATACATGACTAAAAAATCCAGGACCCTATAACAGTGTTGCAAGTTCTCCCAATATAGCATTCAATGTGACAGTACAAATTGTTTAAAAGAAAATTATAGCGCTTCTATCAAATAGACCTCAATCAATTTGGACGATGGGTCCCGCTGTTTATAAACCAGTGTTCAACCCTATAGCGACCAGATCTTGCTTACTTTTGCAGCATTTATCTCGAATACATGGCTATTTCATCTCCGAACATACCTACGTTTCAAAACTGCTAAATTTTGAAATTTCGTAGTTTCATCAAGCAATGGGCAGCAGGTGAGAACTCTGATCTCCGAGCAGCGATAGTGATCAGCCTTGGGCGTGCAATAATTGGTAATGGGTGGTTCGTCCATCCGCGCCGGTACCGCGGCACTCTAGCCGGGCCCCGCCGCGCCGCCGCACGCGCCGCTTAGTGACCGCACGACTTTCTACGAAGACATTCCTTATCCTGAGCCCGATTAAAAAAAAGAACATTCGTATTTTCAAAACGTTCGTTTTCCAAACGCTCGACTTGTCCAGCCAGGAATCGTCGTTTGTTTTTATTTATTTTTTTGAAATGAGAGACTGGAAAGCAATGGTGTGAAACGAAAGTGATAACGCCGGTCACTCGGGATTTTGATACAGTGTTCTCTGTGACGAATTGGATTGTGAGAGTGCTTTCAGAAAACCAGTTTGTGGATATGTTCGGATGCAGCCATGGCTCGCAGGTAATTGTTCTCTCTGTACGGTGTATGGGCTGGTCGAGATCCCGGCGATAATATGTTCACTTCCTCAAAGCAGCTTTTGCCAACAACTTATTTTGGGTCTGATAAAATTTACCCGTGGTAAGGTTCTGTTAAGCCGGAGGAGTGCTCCTGGAGGGGCACCACTCCCTTATCTATTTCGGTCGTAAAGTAACAATGTTTGTATTGTTGTGTTCCGGTTTTAAAGATAAGGTGGCGTGCGCAATACAGGAATGAGACATGACGTCTTAGTCCTCACAGTGAAAACGCATCTGTGGTTATGCGTTAAACGAATCTTGAAACTATGAATTGTAGATGTTATGGGTGACTGTTACCGCTTACCATCGGTGGGCTGTGTGCTCGTCTGTCATTGTAGCATGAAAAAAAGGTCAAGCAACTATTTGCTCTAACTCAGATTACTAACTGAGATTTTCTTTACCCTTTATCTCCTGGTTGACTGGTAGATAAGGCTTTTTTAGCTCTAAGCCCGCCTTTGTACTATTTTGTGCATGAAGATTTAATAAATAAATAATATCGAGATTTCCAAACGAAAACTTATATTGTACAGAATAAAATGTAGCCTGTCTTAGTCAGGAATAGTGTGGCTTTAAATTAGTGAAAGATGTTTATGAACCGGTTGGTTTGAGCTCGAGATTACCTACGTTATAAACAAATACAGGAACTTTTATCATTTTGTCGTATACGATAGATCAACTAAACAGTCGAAACAGTCATAATCAGCGTGTCTGATGTCATGCAATCAACTCTATGATGGTTTCTTCCCATCTAAGAGAAAAAAGATTCCGACGAATTGAGAAGCCTTTTTTAAAGTGAGATAAATATGAACTATCAAAGAGGTGTAATTTAGCCTGGCAGGGATCCTAGGATCCATACTATAGTACACCAATATACAAATAACTTTATTTAGTTTATGTAACTATAATACTGTTAAGTGTAAAGTTCATCTCATATGTGCGCAAGTTACCTCACGATTTTCTTGTCAAATTCCTTGTAGTAATTGACTGCATTGAAATCACTGAAAACAGAAGGCACGGAAAAGGTGTACGTGAAAAGATCATGCGGCTAATGATCATGATTATTGAATGTTAAAGTTATGTTAGTATTAATTTGACTAGATCACATTACAACAACGGCAAATAACAGAACACTACTGAACTTAAGCCTTTTGCCATAATCTCCACGCTTGACAGGCGGGTTCACAGAACAATGATCGGGCCACACCGCCCGCGCGTGTCCCCTCGGGGCGACACACATGGACTTCAAAGCTCTGTGGGCGGGTTGGACATCGCAGTGTTTATAAAACACACAGAAAAAGCTGTTGCTCATTTTGTCTTCGAACGGAGGTCCTAGCTGGTAAGCCTATGAGCTAACCACATATTAGCCACAAAACATTTGAACTGCAATATTAGTGTTGGTGCAGTTTATTAATGTATGTAACACTAGTGGACCCGGCGCTTCTTCGTTCATTTGTTCTTGAATCGCTCTCTCTATTGCTGAAAACCGCAATAAAATCCGTGGCGTAGTTAAAAAAATCTAAGCTTACGTAGATATATGCGGACAGACGGCGGGAAGCGACTTTGTTTTATACTATGTATAGATTTATTAAATTTATAACTGATTCCTTCCACCTTCGGATTTCTGTAACAACGTAACGAATACAACTAATTTATAATACTGCACTAAAAGCGTGCGTCGAGGAATTTCATGAATTGTAATTTCCTTTTTTATTCACGCATTAATTCACTACGTTCACGGCAGGGAATGCGTTAACGCGGAACATGTAACAAAAAATAAAAAAGCCTTTGGCTAAAAGCGGCCCTTAAGCGATAAGAATGTCAGACTTCTTGGGTTTTATAACTAAAAATAGGTTTTATACCGCTCAGTGATAAACGAGTAGCCAGCCCAGCCGATGGAAAGCGGCATAACTGTCACCCAACACCCACGATTCGTGCACTTACATACATTCATACATACATAACGCCACGCCTTTTTCCCGTAGGGATAGGCTGAGACTACATCATTCGACTGTCTCCTCTATCCCACATCGGTCCTGAGAGATCTCTCTCGCTTCTTCCACATTCATCAACCTTTTCATCATCGGCTCGGGGCACTCCTGACCTGACTCATGCAATTATGTTATCATTATTTTACTAACAAAAATCTTACAAACGCAGTCCTCAATGACATCTTCGGTTCCTTCTTTCGTAATTCAAGTGTTATGGGCTATGGGCTAAGGTTCTAGTACTGGGCTAACTACTCGTTCGCTGCGGTCATAACGTTAAAATGCATACATAAGTCACACATGTTAAAATAAACCGTCGTTATACATGCTCAATTATGTCGATAAGGAAAGCTTTAGTGTGTTGTACAGTGCGAAGACATCAATCTAAATTTTAAATGAGAAATAAGTATCTTATGCTAACGCTGTGCGTTCACAGTGCTAGCCACTGAGTAGCTAAAATTTTGCACGCGTATCTACAGCTATTATGACAAAGCCCGTCCCTTTGGGTGGTCATAATAAAACTATGGCTCCCACCATCGTTCGGTCCTCTTTATTCTATGGAAAATTTACAAGAAATCGAAAAACCTGGTTCACGCGAACACAATTACCAGCAAAGATTTTTACAGGGTCGCCACCATGAGAGTGATGCCCCTGGTATTCGCCATACCGTCGCAAACGTCCATAGGCGGTAACTGCTTACCATCAGGCAGGCCGGAAGCTTGTTTGCTATTTTAGTGGTATAAACAATGTATCCCAAAAGTTATCTCCACTTGGTCTTTCAACGCAACAAAACTAGTCGAAAGTCTTAATGTATTCCGAGTAGCATCGTATACGATGTCTTGTCACGCATATTGTTATTATAGTCGAGATGGAGCCTCATTGTTCAATTACCAATTCGATTGGTCCACGATAGTTACTGTAAATCAACATGTATTTATTTGAACCCATGAAGAAATGCCATCGTTCAGCGCAAGTGTGTTGGATCTTTATGATTGCTACATGCATGCATATGCCATGAACGCTTCTTTGTCTCAATGTTTATGCCGACTTGCAACTTGCGTCGAACAATAGACAACAGTATACTAGGTGTTGTTCGCGACTTCGTACGTATGAGCCAGGTTTGGTATTCTGCAGTCAATTTTCCTCCCTGTTTCATCTCTTACCGTGGGAATTACCCAAAATATATTCTCCCTATGTATCAGTTAAATTAATTTCAATTTAATACAGTAGTCAGTTAAAACATTTGTAGCACTACTTGTCGTACCTGCAATTTTGTCTCACTCGCACACCTGATTCGAGACATACTGTAACAAAATGTCAAGACCCAGTTTTCGATCGAACGAACGTACACTGGCACGATATCGCTCGCGTTGATATCTTTTATATGAAAACTTGGATTGTCGCGGCCATGACGGCCCAAATAGTTTTTAAATATATTTTTTCTGTGACAGGCCGGCCTGTATCGCAGAACAGAAATCTGACGATAAATTTATTTCTAGACTGATTGTGCGATTGTCATTTTATACAACTTTAACGCCCACAATACGGAAACCAGTGTTTATATTGTCTTAAGTATGGCAGTCGAAAGACTCGTTTATGGCTTCCGTAGGAGTGTCTAAAGTAACGCCTCCAGTTTATGTCTTCATCAATGCAGATAAACGCCTCCACGAGCAACTCAGACTGGGGAAGTGCCCGCGGAGCAATCGACGACATTATTTTACGTGTTATTCTTATACACTAGTTACACTGGCGACCTGCATCGCTGCACATGAACAAAGTAGGTACTGTGGAAACAAATAGAATCCAATATTTTCAAAAGCATCAATTTATTAAGACTACACCGGAATCAACATTGACCTTAGACATATATTATAGATATTATAGATAACTTAAACAGCGTTACTGTTAATGGTACGACACTTTCTCTGATGGCTGTAGAGACCAACGCGGGAAAGACAGATTCACCCGAATACTACACTGAAAATACACCAAAACGGTCCACAAGAGTAGTGACAAATTATATTTAGAGCTGGTCTTCAATCCCATTTGAAGCCTTAACGCGATGTCCAGACATTCAAGCCATCAATGTCCATACTGATCATCATACGGGTAATTCTCAAGATACAACCTGTATGTTTTGCGTGCAGCAGAACCCTAATTGATATATGTGTCACGCGAATACCTGTGTAGTGATTAGAACACTATCCATAATCATCGCCTAATCATCTGATCATGACCTAGTAAGTAATTAGCATGTAAAGCTAATTATGCGATTACGTATTACGTATTACGTCGAATCAACAGAGCACTGTTATTAACTATAATCACCCGTAATCGATTTGTACGGTTGTTTGTCACGACATAGCCATTTGATCAATAGCTAAGCACAGAGGGACGTTTTTTCTTTATGCTAGGTATTTGATAATTGCTAAATAATTACTCAGTACTGAGGATTCTTACCTTTACAATTTCTCGTCAGCTGTTATCTAGGTTATAAGAAGTCGATGATTGTTTCATGGCAGATAAAACGACTGGCCGACGGATCCAATTGATTTACATAGTCCTTGTCCTTAAAATAACCAGCGCCGACATAAATATTACAAACACATGTTCAGCACATCTAAAAAAATGTGATTTGATTTGATTTGATTTGATACAATTAGATATAATAATAGCAATAATAAATATTCGTGGACAAAGCTTGTACTATGGGTGCTAGATAACTGATATACTACTTAAATACTTTTAAAAACATACTTATTATACATAGAACACCCAGACCCGTAACAGAAATTTAAATTCATCACAATCACAACATAATGACTTCACGACTCTCTCCGTTAGATATAGAAATACTACATTGTGCCAATTGCTACGGTCCTGACGAATCCCTTTCGTTTCTTTCACATTCCTCAATCTATCTTGGGATTAAAGACTATTATTAATTATTAAAAACTATTATTAACAACTATTGAAGATTCTGACAGACACCGCATTAAGCATGATCGATCAGGCAGTAAGCGCCTCAATATTATACATTACGGAAGGCACAAGCCACACCGGAGTGGCAGCGGTCTGCAGTTTCACTGTCACACCATTTAAAGCTCTATCTCCATTGATAAATGCACAGAATTGCATGAAAGACTAGGCCGCCCGCGCAGTCACTGGTGGCACACACATGAATGTAGACTGTGTTTTGCTGACACCATCTCACCTGGTGGTAAGTGACGATGTGTCCGAAGATGGAGCAACCCTGTCTAGGAACAGCCTATGCAATCTATCCTTGAAGGCATCCAGATAATAATTATTAGGGATCAGGCAACGAGTTCCATTCCTTAGCCGTACGTTATTATAAAGGTATAGGCTCGAGACAAAAAACGAGCTCTTAAAACCGCTGGCGGCCTCTCGGCACCGCTGAGAGTCTTACCCGAGCTAGACGCTGCTAGCCGATGCCGACCGCTGCCACCACGGTGTGAATTGAGCCCTATGGCCATATGGTCACTTAACTTGAGTGTGGAAATAAACGACCTCTAACCGCCGGTGCTAAGAGGTTAACGATGGGAAAGTACGCCTCTAGGCTGTGCCCAACTCTTTTCAGAGCTTTACTCTTCCGACGACAGATTCTCTCAAATTTTAGAGTTGCGGGGCGTTGCACAGACTTTAGTTTTTTCACACAGAGAGGTTATGGAAAAACCGTGCATTAAAGGCAAAGAGATTTGTCCAGCATTTAAACACTAACGGGATGAAGAAATGCCTCAAGTTATGGATGTGAGGAAACAAGTAACACCTTACGCATATATATCATAAAGCATAAGTTGTCCTTTTGTTAGTTTATAACAGTCATGCAGTGTGCAACATGTCGAATTGAGAGAATATCCTCACAGTACCTACATATCGAAAGACTATGGGTCATAGGTTACAAGCAGATGATAATTGCATGTGCCTACAATGTGTAGTGAAGCGCTATTATGTATTTTATATTGCCTGAGTCATGATGAATATTGAATAGGCCCGCAGTCAGGCCTTTATAATAGATACCAATTTGTTTTTCTAATAATATTACAGAATATTCAAAATCCTGTTTATATGACGGGCGTATTGTCATGTTCTATTGTGTTGTTAATATTTTGTTTTGTCTGTAGTTGTTGGTTTATTTATTGGCTGTGTTTCAAAATACCGGCAACACAAATTTCAAAATACAGTTCCCACCCAGGCGGACGGATTCCTCAGGCTTGTCAGAGTGCTACCACCGAAGGTTCCACTTGTCTGCGCCACCACCGGTTGCAACAAGTAATTAACTTTAAACATGTAATTATCACAAATTCCTCAATGCACACAAGGAAGAGTTCAATTTTAAATTATAATAGTGATAGCTAGATCTTGGTAAGATCCCATAAAACGTAAGACTGGCACTTAAAATTGGAACAGGTGGAAAAACACGAGTGGAACCGGTCCATTATAGTAGTGAGCGTTTTCTACGGCTCGACTAACCACACAGGGGACGAGACGTGCAACTTGATTAAGCTTAAACATTTTAAATACGTACTTTAAACAGCTAGCGCAGGACACTGTAAACGTATCTGCTCTACGAAAATGTAAAAACAGCAACTGACCAAGTCGTTATTAGAAGGAAAGTGGAGCCCCCATTATGTATCTTCTTCTTTATTTGGTCAATATTTACGTCCATATAGCACGTATATATACAAGATATACAGATACGTATCTGGATAATAAAATATATCACGAACAGGAACCGAGCTAAAGCTCCACGTAAGAACTCTACGTCGATATTGTGCGCTACTTTCACAAATTCGTCGGTCCACCTTGTTTTGTATAGCAAGAACAAAAGGATTTTATGGGAGAGAGAACCTAAACTGGGCTTAAATCTCAATTTAACAATTTAAGTAGCAGTAGGAACTCAAAAACCATACGGTAAATAAATGAATCTGAGTAATTGTTCATCATGCCGAGCATCCACACCTGGACAAAACAGTAAAAACGATACATACGCACATTCACAGATCACGGGTACGTTTTGCATATAGTTTAGGTACGTGTGAAGACTAAAGCTCGTCTAAGTATTCATAAACACACACTATTCTTAAAATTTATCACAACTGGTATTACCGTTCTTTCGAGCTCTGACGCTTGCGGATTTTCTCTCTTACGGTTAGTCGTAATAGGAAACTTCCGTACACTAGACAAACAAACCGCTAGTGTCCGACCGAAGCTTCGGAATTGGCCACTTTCGGACAAAAACACCTTCGGCGAAATTGAACGAACAGTTAAACAATCAAATAAATTGTAAGGTAATTTTTTTATCATCTCTAGTTACACTTCTAGAGATGATTTAAATTACCATTCTATATTATACAGTCAATATAAACCTTCAATATTAACGTTTTAAAATCATTTATATTATTGTTTGGAGCTTGTAGCCCATCATAAACCAACATTTTCTTAGAGCTTTGGCTTCGGCTGAAGGTTGTAGCGATACGATTAATCGGCTTCGGCCAGAAATTAACCGTCGGTCGGACACTAACTACTATGTTAATGGTTAATGCTGAGTAAAAGCTCGAGGTCAACCCCTTACAACCTTCACTAATAAACAATAATAACCACACAAAAATGCTTACAGAAAATACTCCTAAAGTGAAATTAAGTCATTATGATGCACTTACGCCGATGGAATTTCTACATTTAAAAAGTCGTAATGTACTTTTTACTGCCCGCGTATGGCGACCATTATTGAAGAAAGTCGTTAGCAGATATAGAAATGACAGCAATCTTGCAGTTGTGTCCAACATCATACTTTTTTATTTCTATAGGAAATAACATTGAGAATATTCTTTTGTAACCTACGTGTCTACGGAACATATAAGTCGGAAGGCTGGTGGATAAAACCTTCGAAAGAACTCGAAACTGATCGGGTTTGTGCGACCATGATTTACCTTACGAACGACCTGCCCACTCAGGCGCTGTCCCAATTGTCAACAGTCGTGCGACGGACGCTGCCCGACCAGTTTAGGAGACCTCAACATCGCCCGTCGCACGACCGCGGCCAATTAGGACAGCGCCTTAGGGTCTGTGGTGGCAACAGTGTGCAGCCATAAAAACCGTAGCTCTACTATATAAAAACAGCATCCCTTGCGAATTGCCACTTGTAATTTGCAAGCCAATTTTTCACGTAGTCCGCGCAGAATCGGCAACCACTAGGGCCCTACCTACCTATTACAAAATCAACATGCTCCGTTACCACATCCAGCACTTCCCACATAATGGATAGGTATTAGGTACCCGCGTCAACTACAGCCCAGACACCGGAACAATGCCTAAGCACGCCATCAAACAAACAATCACCCGTAAACGATTGCATGACTACCGTCGAAACGACAAGTATTTTCTACCGCCGCTTACGACACCCGCCATAAACCAAATTGCGTCTTTCGTCCATCGTGGCCAATAGTTGCTCTTAAATGACGGTAAATAATAAATGCAACCAATTAGCTTTTCTCCGTGACTTCGCATGCTCGGAACACGATTGTGGCTTAATGACGCGGTCAGATGACGGCGCTTAGATGACTTCATTCATGATTAATTGACGACGTACTTACAACCCTTATGGGACGATTGTGTATGAGTGTGAGTACATCGAACTCTGATTCAGCTTGAAAATCAGCGCTGTGATTGGCTGTTGCACTTCAGAGCATTACGCTGAAGGTCTGCTTTGCTTTTTTTGTAAATTCTCTTGGATATGTACTTGGGCCAAATAAAGTTTAGTCTATGTCTATGTCTAACGGTTACGTTGTAATGCGGTTTTCGTTTCGCTATGACGAAAACTATAAGGAAACCAAACGCTTTTGTTTATGATATTGCAAACCTTGGCTATCAAATGAAAACCACACGAGAACGACCCATTGTCATAGAATTAGGTAACCGCAGACAGGTTCGAAAACCACGAGCTATATTGGTCCGTGCAGCCAACAAAGGCAGATAACGCACCAGTAGGGTGAATGAAATCAGGGACTACACATGGTATAGCCTACAGGATTGTAAAAGTATGATTACAATCAGCCAGAACATCAAGTTTTATAGCATTGTATATCTAATGCTATAAAATGTTATTTGCGTGCAAAATCAATTTCGCGCCAATCATATGCAGCAGATTGCAGTCATTTTGTATATATGAAAGTATTATAAGGCAGAACGTGGTTCAGAGTAGTAAGTAGATCAGATAATCTTAAGATTTGCAGACATTTTTATAATTTGTCTCTGTGGAAATGCTAAATTACCTCATCTATAGTGGTATATTCCGGTCCATCACCCGCGAGAGCAGAATCGGGACATTAACGCCAAGATAGCCACCACCACATTAATTGGGGTGACGAATATCTTTAGATAATAATCGTCGCTTTTCTAAAAAAAAACCAAAGGTGTCACTGCATTATGGAAACTGAATTGAATATGGGGACTGCAAACTATAGAAAGTAGGCAAAATCTTTTCAAACTCTAAGTGATTCATAATATTTATTAACCGGAAATGTAGTGAGTAACACTTTATTTTTGGGCTTTAAATAATAACTCTGTAAAGATTCCAATGCCTCCGTTTGCTCGCATAGACGCTAATATTTAAAGTTCTGCACTGTCTTTAGGCTAAGCACGATAACGTCACGCACGTTACGGCAAGCGATTTCTGAACCGCTAGAAAAGTAATATCCTTGTGCAGTCCTCCATAAGAGCTATCAGGTGGTCTGTCTGCTCGTTTGTCACTGAATAGCTTAAAAAAAGAGCGTGCACTTAAGTGAGGTAACTAATTTAAAAAAACGCAACGCAGTTTGAAATCCCCCGCCCCTGCCGTTGCTCAATCGTGGTTGTCTAGACTTCAACGCGACAGACAAAGCTCTTTTGGTATTGCTAAACCGCGAGCGTTTACATTGTAGATAATCGTGCTAACGGCTCGAAATATATAATTAAATAGTAATAAGACTTTGCTTGCTTGTTTAAATCCCTCTATTAAACCTCACCCTCTCAATCTTCACGTTTTATGCTTGTGGGTCGTGGTTTCCACCAGAGTACTCCTTCTCTGGGCCGACTTTACGCCATTTATGCCAATCCTTGGCGTTGTATACGGCATTGTGGAGATCTGTGGCTAATATCGATCTAGTGGGTCACTGTAGGTCACTAAGATTGTCGACGTTTTCTACACCTTTGCGGAAACCTGCGAAAAACGGGAAACCGCAACCGCAGTGCGATTCACAAAACAAACTGCTTTCGTTTAATTTGCGGTTACTGCCAAGGCCGTAAACTCACAAGATATGTAGTCTAACCAACCACAAAAACGATAACACTTAGATGAACCAACTTTTAGATAATAGCGACCCGAGTAGAACTGTGGTTTCCGTGCCAGTCTGGGCTCTAAACCCCTTGTTCAATACCCGACAGCTCACAGCATTACACTTATGACGGCGCTCACGACAGACATTTCGTTCACACGGCGATCGAATACTGGACAAAATGAAAGAGAGACAGTACTCACTCGGCCTTCAATAATTTAATAATCCTTATGTTGTTTAACCCCCGAGGAAAAAAGAGGGGTGTTATACGTCTGACGTGTGTGTCTGTATTTGTATTTTGTATTTATTTATTTAATTCAAAGTACATTTTGTATCTTAACACTAAATGACACAAAACCCGGATGGGTAGCTTTGTGGCTTTGTGAATCTGTGTGTTTGTCTGTACCATCGTAGCTTCCGATCGGATGGACCGATTTGGATGCGGTTTTCTCTATTTGAAACCCAATTTAATCGAGATGGTTCTTAACTTATTTCATTAAAATCGGTTCAGTAGTTCAGAAAATATTCTAGTATATGTAAACTTGGTCGGAAATTATTCGACTTTTTCTGTCGGTTAGGTTATATATCGCGTGAACTGTGGAGTATAGATGTGGATTCCAAAACCTATATCGAACGAGCATTACTCACCTGGCACCCAAATTACACACAATTACATAAGGGCCGTCGCGACCTGTAACCAAGCAACTGACACCTGACATTACGCGTACCACGCGTACCGAGCTTGTGCAACCGATCCCAAATCGTAGGCGTCAATAGAAACCGAGAGTGTCCCGGCGCCCGCGCAGGCTACAGGCAACGGTCCATGGTTACGCCACAGACCATCGAACAGTGCTAATTCCATTGACATAAAAAATAAGTGGGTGTGAAAATAGTTGCACTATACATTGGGGAACGTTGAGGCAAGTCGATTTTCTTCTTAATTATTGGCTATGCATCACATTTGCGTTGACTTAGCCAATTTCAAGTGAACTGTGAATAGTAATATGTAATAGTGGTAAGGTTCCCACAATACACGGTAGCAATTTTGGTGGGTCTTCTTAGACCAGCCCGAACGATCATATAGACGCTTGCGGCCGGCCCATCCACTTTTCCCTTCCATCCATCATTGTAGAGTATCACTATCATCCGTCATGTTGTAAGTATGTGATAGGTCAATTATATATATTTTTTCTTTTTAACCTTACCCGCCAATCACGCCCCGCCCGTATCACGTCTATTTCGTGGTTCTTGTCCATCCATTTCCTATGTCAATGGCTGCCGCCAACAAAACAACGGCCGGTCGGCTTTCTCCGCGGACGGGAATCAATCGATCGGCGCACGCGCACGGCAATCTTGCTCGACTCAATCATTGGTCGGATTCCTTTTGCTTTGCCGAAGTGCATAACGGACAACGATACAGACGTCGCGCCAAAATTCTAGTCCGCTGTGAGCACTGAACGATTCGCGTCGCAGTAACAAATATAGATATTAGGGGGACGATGGCAATTGCTAATGATTTAAATAAATAATGAAGTGTCAAATCACAAAGGATGAAGGTACAAAAAGTTGTGTCTGACTGATTGACACCTGCGCGAAGCAAATTCAGACCGGACTAAAAGTTTTGCGCCAATTGTAAAAGCCTCCTTGCAAACGAATGTGAAACCGCGGACAGGTTGTCAAAGCTTCGATGTCAGTGTAACCGTTGCGTTAATGTTAATGACACATCTATTAGCAATGTACAAAACGGTGAATGATTTTATGCTAGTTTCAATATTTATTAACCAGTTTTGTTCCACACTCAGGACATCCATGTCTCGATGAAATGGAACGGATGGCTTTATAGTATATTTAATATGTGTTCTCTGTTGCACGTTTTCTCAACTTTGATTTGGCGTGAATATTGTTATGATGTTAGGAAAGTCAGTAAAGTAAATAAATGATTAGAAATACGAGGTGATAAACCAGGACGCGCGGTCCAAAGTCTAAAAAGGGCAACTTGAACCGCCTTACGAATGTTGTGGAACTCGGTGGAACCGTCTAGCGGCGCGCGCGCAGTCCAACTTGACCGCACCCAATAATCACGTAGGCAGTTCGGAAACGAAGCCGTTGCGTCGCCCCACTTACACGAGCAATCGCTCCGAATACAGAACACCGCGAATGCCAAGCTGTAACCAGATACTACCGCTGACACGTGCGTATGCGCACGTACTCGCCACCCCAATAGCACCTATCTATCACTCCCAAACTAGAGCCGTTGCGTGGCGTCCTCTATATCAGGCTCTGATGCAAACGACATCGTTAATTGAATTTGTAATCTATTACGTCACCGGAGAGTAGACAGTTGTAGAGTTTCTTGGACGTGACCACCATGCTAAGGGTGGGTTACGTATCCTGACGATTATGTTGGTCGTAAATTTTAGCTAGGTATATCGTGTAGGTGGCTTACAATTAGGGAATTAGGTACATCTGCCTGCCTACTAGAATTATTAAAGCAAAATACATAGTCTAATATAAACTAAGAAATTATCTTTAAAAATAACAGAGCGTATATGAATTCAACATAGACTACTACCAAAAATACAAAGATTGCAATTACTTGCGATTGCCAGGGACGATAGATAGATAAATTTGAATATTGTTTCCTGTACTAGTCAAAAACGTCGCTGTTTTTGTGGAGCTAGTGTACAAAAAGTGATTTAATTCAGATAACTTTAACTTACAACTACCCCGATTAAACTTGCAACTGAAGCAGGTACACCCTTTATACCTCTTAAGAGTAATTCAAACATTGCAATACCCCGTAATTTGTCACAGTTATATGACTATTATATTCCGGTCTATTATTTCGTGATGTCCCTATTTCATATTTCTATTAGCTTTGGCTTGCGAAATGTATACCCGCTTTCGGGCCGCGCTCAAACACTTTGAATGATTCGCGGCTTGCATCATCGCCTTTGCGGTGCACATCTTCGCTTTGGTAAGCCTTTTCTCTTACCACAATATGACATTCAAAGCAAAAATGGCTTTACCAACAGGGTTGCTAGTCGCTTTTGTTATAGAGACATCTAAAATTTAAATTCTGGCACATTCAGACATTTTGACATAGCTTTAATTAAAAATTTGACGATGAATAGCATAGCATTACCCTCAGAGACGCCTACAATAGCGCCTGGAATCTTTGTTTCGATGTAAATAATTGATTTCGTACACACAGTGCGTGCTATGACATCAGTATCAGAGCATCCACAACATATACTTGCAAAGGCAATAACCGAGGTGTCGCCATTGAGAATTGCACTCCGAATGTTGAATACTTGGTACCGCTAACTAATTAACTTTTCCACATCCGAATAGAGTATGTCCACATAATCCCCAGAAACAGCTCTAAGTCGATGAATTTTCAATATTGACTACATAAATATGCATACGTACATATTCAGTAAATTCCAGCCATAGACATGGGACATAAAGAAGTAGACACGAATCAAAATAGGTGTCTCAGGTTTGCGATAAACCATTATCAATATTTAAGTATCTTCGTAGACTGAAAGAGAGAACACTTAAGTACGTAATTGAGAAAAGAGAAGAGCACAACGTTATTGCAAGACTAGTAGTAATAATGTCGACTTTCAAGGCTGACTCTGATCTTGCGGAACTTGAATATAATCTTTTTAACATACCATCAGCAGAGTCAATACCGATTGCAACATTTACTATTTCGTATTGGTATAAGGTAGGATATATATATTGCATTATATCATTTTTATTCGAATCGAATATATTAAAGATAATAATAAAGAAAGTCATGAATATATTACCACAATTACAATTACAGGTTTCGTTTCGCTCATGAGCAATTTCACGCTTCCCATTAAACAGTACTTCGAGTTAATTATCAAAACAAAGAGAAAGCGACGCCTCTTAGCTCAACGCACCAGACATGTGATATAATCCTAGCTAACTTGTTCTAAGCATACAGAACCTTTCGGCCGCAAACACAGCTGTTTATTAGCGTAGCTACCAACTGGTAGTGGTTGCAAAATAGTTGAGGTCAAGACGTGGTGGTATGGGCACACTTATCACATTTGGCATGTAGGTATAGGTGTACAAGGTACCAATTTGTGTGTTTTGTCCGGTAGTAGATGATCACAAATATGTACGGGTCATAGGGCATATGACGACCAATAGTCAGTTAATTTTGTGCAATATTGGGGATGATGAGATTTCAAATTATTTAAAACTCAAAGCACATTTATCTTACATCAATCATTTACACCCTTGTCGCAAGCGTAGACAGAGACCACAATGCAAGCAATTTACATACATGAATTTATCCATTCGCCTTTAATTTGTCGCTTGTACAAAGCAAGGCTGTAGTAAATTATTAGCACCGCAGTTCAGTTCCGTTCCCCGTAAGAGTTACTAATTTCTGCAGTTATGTTCCAACATTATTGAGTGTCAACTGGTTATAACCAGACACAAAGTCAATCGGAAACAGGAGATCTGTGATTGAAATAAACCAGATGCCAATATATGTTATTATGTTCGTGCCACCAGTTCCAGGAATCGTTAAGTGGATTGCACAGCCTGCGCTCTACGTACCTAAGCCTCAGGGATACGTGAGAAATCTGTGCCCATGCAGTGCTGAAAGCGGATCCTGAAAGAAGCCGAAATTTACCGATAGAATGATGATGATAGAATAGGATTATGTTTATGCAACGAGTTCCAGGAATCGCTAAATTGTTGTGGTAATTTTCTTGTAGATATATTACGTGATTTGTTCAATAATCCGTGACGTCCACCGTTGGACAAAAGCTTTGATCAAGATACGGGTTATGCCATAATTTCCTTGCTCGGTCCACTCGTTAGAGATGGCGGTGTTGACAATGCACAACAGACAAAAGAAGGCCAGCCTTAAAAATACTAGTCGCCCTATTTTATTTATACCACTAAGGTGGCAAACAAGCCTGCGGCCTGCTTAATGATAAGCAGTTATAGCACCGTATGGACGTTTGAAATACCAGGAGTATCAGTCCCGCGTTGCCGAACCTGTAAACATTTTTCACCCCTTTCTTGAAGAACTCCATTTTGCCTTCTAAAGGAAAAACCTCTCTAGGGAACCTATGGGTGTCGTGTTGTGTCCAACAGAGCAATAGAGTGGAATATAGCACCAACCCTGTCCAGTCACGGGTGTCACATGAGGCGGTTAATGGCTTAGAATCAGACTGAAGTTTCAACTCTAATGTGAAGGAGACGCACGTCCAGCAGTGGACCAGTACGAGCTGTTGATCTGTGAGGATGTGATACTTTACCCAAAACCACATGCATGCTCCACGCCGATTCTCTGTAAATTCTTCTGTCTATATTCTCTGTAGGTGTACCTCATGGTTCTGACAAACCTACTTTGCTTTATCCAGATTATTTGTAAAACCGGCTAGGCCCCACCATTAATTTCCACCACTGCAACTCTGGTTTAGGCAGGATCTACAGCAGCGATCCAAAGAGACACTGAATTGTTAGATTGTGGTACGCCTGAAGACAAACATATACCTACGGTCTTGTAACTCGCAACAAATACTATAATGTTTTAAACTATTGCGGTTATTATCACACATTTTAAAGGCATGTTCCGGGTTTCCTACCGCGTACCTTGCGTAACAAATAATTTTTCCACATTCGTCAAACTTTCCACACATGCTTGGCAATTTATAGTGCCTATTCGATCAGACATCTCTCTAAATACTCATAATTCTTCAGATCTGAAGGAAAATCTCCGTTGCTCTTCTTAAAGACCACTCTTGAGAAAGATACTCGACAAGAAGCTTAACAAAGAGCGACACCTCTTTGGAGTGGTGATGGTTCCATGCTCTTTGCTGTTTTGGAGTAACTTGTTATATGCTCTATGCGGTATATTAGGTTTACTTGTGATATAATGAATACGATCGATACTGTCACCTCATTGCCTATGCATAAACGCTGTAGAGAAAATGCAGGGACCTGTAATACGAACGTGTCGAGAATTCAATATTCCTACTTTCTTGAAAGCATATTAACAAAATATAACAACGATAAACTGTTGAACATGCGTATACCAAGGGAAACTTTATTAAAGCCCCGAAAATATAAAAGTATCAAGATTAAAATTAACACCAGCGTAGCAATCATAAGACAGATAGATAAATATATAAATTTAGTATTGGTCACACAAGAATAACTACATTAAAAAGTTCCTACAAAAACCATAACTAGTTATGGGCAAAGTAGCAAACTTAGCATGTAGTTAATAATTATTACAGTGTTCAATCAATTTATACGACTTAAGTATAGCAAGCAAGGCTCCATTATTGCGTGATTCATTGACCCTATTTATCATTGATACGCGCATACATACTCGTACCTAATACTAAACAGTGAATTGCTTCTCTTTCCGCAAATAAGTCAAATTTATCGTGCGTGTTAAACAGTCTAGTTTTACAGACATGTTATGTGAAATAATCAGTCACCCCAACATTTTATTATTGTTAATTCTTCAAATTGTTATCACTTGTTTTCTTCCCTTATCTTACCTGTGTCGGCACAACATCTCTCGGAGTCTTGCTGTAAAAAAAAGGGTTTCTTCTCTTACTAGTTCTACCTAGTAATATCCTACTAACATCATAAGTGCGAAAGTTTCTTAGGATGGATTGTAGTATGTGTGTATGGATTTAGTATGGATGTGTGTCACTATTGAACGCAGAAGCTACTCGTCGGATTTTAGTCATATGCCTTGCCTTTCAGATACACCTATACCAGAATAACACATTAGGCATTTACGCTGAAATTCTAAGTCGTTCCCACAGTATCACACCATAATACGCGAGCGAAGTCGCCAGTAGAAGCCAGTGACTTAAAAAATTATAAAATAGAAAACGTGTTTTCATCTTTTATCTTGATCCCTTCGCACTTTGCACTCCAGTAACTACCACAAACAACTAAAACACTCGCTCAGATCTTTATCTCGTAATTACATTAACTTCATTAAGCTGACATATATATCCAGTAAAAGTAAATGTTGAACTTACGATACCGTATCCAGATTCATGAGCACGCTATGCTCTGATAAACTTTTAGTTGCTTTCCACTCGTGTCTTCCTTGCTCACTGTTGGGATTGTGTCATACACCAGTCACTATCGTGTCTGCATGGTATGTGCCCTTGATATCTTGAACCGCATAGCGGTTTTGTTCTATTCAGATTTTCTACACATCAAGATTTTTTCTGCTACTTCATCGCCGATGACTCCGGTAGGAGCTAGAATATACTTTATGTCGATATTCGTTCCAATTGAAAACTGTACTGTCAAATGTAATAAAGGGTTTGTGTTTCATTAGCGATTTGATTTAGACGTCGGTACTTTCAGAACTACCGTTTGCTTTGAACAATCATCACATAAATCATCACTTTGTATATGGTTTGTCACCATGGGTTTCATTAAAACCGTGCTAACAAAACCTACATCTATGACGATTTACCTATGTGCAGTGAATTACCACGAAAGTCTTGAACAACCTTGTCAAATTAGATAAATGAAATGAATGACAAACTGATGATGCGTGTGATAAACGAAGTTTTATTGTGACAACAACATTCAAGGTGTCAAAGTGGGTTAAACCCCACTAATATGGTGGAGGCTCAACTGAAGATTGTCTGTGAACTGTTACATACATACGTAACATCACGCCTTTTCACGTAGGGGTAGGCAGATAACATATTGTTCCATATTGTAAACTGATAAGAATGTGAATTTGATGGTCTAGACAGATGCCGTAGAACCGATGAAGAGATCAGAGAACGTAGACCAGAAATGAATAATCATTAGGAAGGGGAGATATTGATTGATGGGGGTTATCTGTTGAAAACTGTTGCCAAAGACTAAGAGACGCATAAACATGAGTATACTGCTCTAGTACTGGCCTTGAGGGAACATATTCTTGATTTCGTCGTTGCTTCTAAAATAGTAAAAGTTGTTCAAAATTAACGCCAGCTAAGCTTGGATTACTTAATAGTTTCACACATAACCTTGGTATAGTGACTTTTGATCTGGCTACTATATTCAAAGAAAGATAAATAATTAGTATTTAAATTTTATCACAGTAACTTGAAACATTTTGACGGTAACGTTTATTTATTAAACAAACACTACAAAAGCGTTGGCGTAATACGGACGAAAACATATTTGCTAAGGATTAACAGGAAGGATAAACAGTGAACTTGTAAAGTGCTTCATGTATAACAGCAACATTAGCATGAATACACATATACAAGACTGGGCCTCTGTACAAATTCTCGATATATCCACAAGGTTATCCACAAAGAATTTCACAGTTATCGGATCAGAAATAAAATTCTGTTTCAGTAACTTGAATTTAAAACGACACCCTGATAAGAGGAGCGCTTTTTACGACTAATACCTATACGATTACCCTGTCCGAATGGAATTCGTCCATCAGTTTCAGAACAAAGGACCGCGGTCTTACCTGGTGGCTTACCTACATCTACATAAATAAAAATCTATTTCCTGACAGTATGCTCGCGCAGAACTTCAGAACGGATGACCCATTTAGCTAATTCTTTTTTGTTGTGGTTGGACTGGGGTCATTTCTGGCAATTGCTTTGGTCCATGATTTACTGTTCTACTATTCCATTCCAGGACTCCCATTCCTCAAAAAAGAATTTATTTCCTATTAGCTTTTATTTGAAAATGCCCAGATTCCCAGCGGGAACCAGATCGGCCAGAAAGCGCCACTGCTTGTTCATATCATAAAAGTGTTTAGAAGCCTCTCTTTCACTTAGTCGATTTAAGATGCAAATACAACTCAGTCACGGACACATGACCACAACTGATCTTCCTTTCATGGTTGTTACGGGTTTTGTGTTTAAGTAGTCTACTTAGGTTTGTCGATCCATTTAAGAAATTATACGCTTGTTGGTCCACCTGCGCAGCCGTGACCAAAACCGTTCCACATGTTACTGAATAATAGGATAATCCTACATGCTTGTTTGGTAGAATACCAAACCTATACTCACTTATCTCATGTAGTAATAGAACTCAAGTTAAACTAAAATTTGTATCAAATTAAGCAGAGTTTTCGGCGCCTCGACGTAGTTGACCACGTAATAAAACACTGTATTTATTTATACTGTTTTCAACCCATAGGGGTTTATAGGTCTTACTACCATCCCATATGCCAAAGCCTACCCGCTCGAGATGCTGACATACGCATCAGAGTTCTGGTGAATAGGCTTTTCCCTAACAGATTGTGCTGGTTAGGTGGTAAACACAGGAAAAAGAAGAAAAAACCACGCAAGAGAATGTAAAATTAAATGTCAGGTTGGAATACATATCTAGAGCATTCTCTACTGGCTCTAAGTTAAGCGGACCCTGGCAAAAGCCAGTGATTGTTTCAAAACAATTATAAAATTTAAAAGGCTACCAGCAACATAATATTACGTTTTATTGCATTCTTTATTATTTATAACTGTTGTTATAGAATGTAGTATAACAAGTATACTTATGAAAAAATATTTTTTTTTTGTATCTGTAACAACTCATTTCGTTATCTGTATATCGTGGCCATTTATATTTTACTTATGGTTACCAAAGCCGCAAACGATGTCATCCGTTGCCCAACAGATTCTTTATACAACAATTTCTCACATCTTTACGTAAATACGCACTTTAGCGACGAGTCGAACTCAACTGCTGGTCAACTAAGCGCCGTAATTAAATCTCGTCATCGCAGTCAAGATGTTATAGTTAATTAATGATTTAAAAGTATGAATGGTACAGTCGAGTTCATTAATATGTGAGCAATCAAACATATGTTTCATCTGCTCAGATATATAAGTACCCTTCCATGTACATTTATATTTTCAGCCTTGGCAATGCTCACATATTAATGAAGTCGACTGTACAAGCCAACTTTATTGCTCTCAGAAAGTTCATTCAAATGAAGTACTAGAGATGGTCGAGTATCGGCGGAATGCTAGTACCTTTTTACGCCACATTTATTATTGTCCTAGCATGCCGCCAATTGGGAAACTACTGATGAAAAGAGACTGACGCCCCCTCACGGTCCTTATTATAGTGTGTCCAAATAACTCCAAATGTTATGACGTGATTGTTAACATAGTCCCTTCGTGAAAAGTTGCAGTGATACTAATGTGACGTTATTTAGCACCCATCTCTATCACTTATTTCGAGTGAAGGTCGTGAGACAATAAGGGAAACTATGATTTGAGCACTTATCACTTTCAATAAGATAGGCTTTTCGCTCGTTTGTCACTATGTTTTTACGTGTAAAGATGCGATAACCATAATTTATTGGTACAGGATGGAATGACAGAAATCGGAAATTTCGATACTTTATTGCATGGTCTTAAATGGAACACCTATCAGTGGCTATCTAGCCGTGTGATGTCCAACAGTGGAGAATACTGTACAAACTACAGCGACGAATATAACGAAGCCAGTGAGAAGTTACATTGCAAGATACTTTAGTTCTCGCAGTGACAAGCACCTTTAGTTCTGCATTTTCGTTTTATGAAACTCGTTCTGAAAGTGTAATGTAATCGAAGCGTGTGTTTTGTGTCATTTTCGCACACAATTCTGGTACCGGTCAGCGTACAAGTATCCATCAATTCAAACTTTCACCTTATGCAATAGACAATAACTTTTTCTATATTTCTCACTTCAGTGAACACCTTCATTACCTGTGGTCGATCTCTCTGTCTTGTACCGGGTCAGCGATTTCCTGTATAAGGTTGTTCAGGACAAAATGCACAATGTTCATTTAGAACGCACTAATTTTTAACTGCCGCACCGATTTCATACTATGTACTCCCAATTGGATACTTTAAAGCTTGAAATAAATAAACCTTCAAAAATTCAAGGCCATAATCCTACACCTAGCTAAATATAATGCTAAAGAAGCTATCTGTGTGTTATGTTTTACAAATTTTCACGTCTAAACCGCTAAATGGCATGGCAAGGGTATCAGTATTTTCTATTCTGTGTTAGTAGAACTTCATATATTATACGAGTAACATATTATTATATCGTCTCCTATATTAGACAATTTAGGTCAGTGCTATCTAAATATCTATAAACTATATACAGACTGCAGTACCTACTGGATTTATAAAGCTTGTAAAATGAACTAAGAAGTTCTTTCAAATCCACAAACGTGGGGGGAAAATTCTAATATTATAAAAATCAACCGCACCGCGATAGTCAACATAATAACTGTTAATGACGCCACAAAATATTGCGTCCTACATATTTTATTCATCCGAAATAAAGTGTAAACAGTCCATAAAGTCCTTTTACTTAGAATCCAAGTGTTGACCATTATTAGTTATAGCAACTACACATTATCACATGTCATAACTCAAAATGTGTTCCATCATGATCTTCCCTATGTCCACACACACTTAGCACATTAGAAAGTGAAAATCTAAGAACCACCGGACGAAACAGAACATTTCTGTTTGTAAACCACTTCTGGTTTCACGAGTATATGTAAGAATCATTTTGAAGGTAAAAATATCCATAAAGCTATCTAAGGAAACTACAAAGTCCGTTTTAAAAGAAGCGAAATACTTAGTACAAACAATGAAGCTAAAAATAATACGACGGAAATTGTGCGAGTCTATTGGAAGCTACTGTTACCTATTAAAATACAACGACTCCAGCTTGAAACGCTGAATTTTAAAAAGAGTGGTACGAGAAAAAGTGCCTTTGTTTGTAGAAACATGACTATCTGAGTGCAAGTGGTCGTACCAGTTCGAATTTCTCTTGCGACGCAAAGTCACAACGCGAACGAAGCTTGCTGTCCCACTGACACACATTTAAAAAGTAATGAATTAATGCGAAACAATACAATCAACTATACAACATACATACCAGCATTCCAGTTATCGTGGTTTGTTATCGGTAACGGCACTTCAAGGCCAAGGTCATCGACCAGATGCTAGTTCCATGACGTGACGCTAGATGTCGCTGCAGGTATTTTAGAACGCGCTAGCGTTTGGTCCGGAACATTTCAGTATAGTCTTTCGTCGCAAATTTCACAATTGCCATCAGGAGGGTCTTAACTGACTCGACTGAACAGCGAGTGATGAGCTCGGATATGAATCTCTGTGATTCCGCTCCACTCACTTGAAGGTCAACTATCGCAGACCTTCTTGTCGAATATCTGACGCTGTTTTTTTGGCCACTTTTAAATCTTATTATAACTGTTGATGTTGTCGGCTGATATCTGAATAAGGTTCAGCTGATTAGCCGTGAATGCGAAACCAAAGAGAATATATCTGTCACAGCCAAATGGTTAAATTAGCCGGTTAATTAAACGGCTAGCTATTTAAGCAGTTATTTAATTGAAAATTGGCCAAATTCATGATCTTTGAAAATAAAGTCAAATGAACGATATTGCCTCGAGTTTACGGAGCTCTTCCATTCATTGTCATAATGCTAACCTAAACTAACCGAATAGAAACCTTATGCAAACTATTATTATACTTTGAAGTTATTGTGGGTAGGTTAGCATTGGAACAATGTGTGTAAGAGCTGCGTAAACTCGAGGCAATATCGTTCTTTCAACATCACTTTAAAATCTTATGAAACTGGCAAATTTTCAACTAAATAATTGCTCAAAAAGCTAGCCGTTTAGTTAACCGGCTAATTTAACCATTTGGCTGCGACACATCCACTACGTTTTATGCGTAACAGACAGACAGAGTTACTTTCGCATTTGTAGTATTAGTATGATGGATGGGTAATAAAATACAAAATATAGTGTTCCTGTGTTCTAAACTCTAAATGGTATCTAATTCAGAATACCAACAGGAACAACAGTTTTCAGCAGAGCAGAGCAATAGATCACTTTGTAAGGTTTACATTTATTCAGCCATAGATTAAAATCGTTGTTAAAATAGGACCACGGTAAGTCTGAATCAACTGACAGTATTACAAATTATAAAGCGTGGATATGGCAATAATCTGGGGATAATCTGTCCTTGTCAGTCGTTTTCAGTCCTTCTTGTAAACATTCAGTTATTTGGTCACGATTAGCTTGAACTTTTGTCTAAATAATTAATCATGGTGAAAATTATCTTCCGCACTTCCTTAATAATAGTTTTGTCTATATAATTTAATAACATTTTTCTTAACTTACGAAAATAAACAGTCCTATAGAAATCAATTTATTTGTTATGACTTTTATGAATGACGGATAAAAAACTTAGCATAAGTTGCCATACAGAGATTTTCTTTTTTAATATGCTTTTCGGACTTAGCGTGGTCTTATTATAGTTGTAACTTACTTCACCCCATTCCACGCTGTAATTTCTCCGTTGCATTACCTGAAAAAATAAAAAGGTCCTTTAACAATGAAGTTTATTTAGTTAACAAATAGTCGTACTACCAGTATTATATGAAATAGAATAGAAACAAAACCATTGAAAATACTTAAATTGCTGCTAAAAATTCAATTATTTATGATCACGGTATTACGTTTCAATTTAATACTTTTCTCATCAAAATTTATTACAGACTGTGTCATTAAGTATCGTCAGCCTAATAATACAAAGTCAGTCACACAATTCAAAATTGACTTTTTCTATTTCCAGATATCCATCGAGCCAGCGCGCGCGCGCACCTCACCATGGGCCAAGAGCAGTCGTACGCCTCGCACGCTAGCGTGACGTCAGCGCGCCGCTACAGGGAACCGTCGTCGCGCGGGTACGAAGACCCCGTGCCCCACCGCGCGCCCCCCGATCCCGCCTGCTGCCCCCCGGACTACGAAGACAAAGACTACAAACGACACAAGGTCCGCAGAAGCGGCGACAGCTTCAAGAGCGACCTAACAGAAAGCAGCGGATACCGCAGCAGCTCGAGCGCCTACGAATGTCGCTCCGAGAGATCCACCAACAGCGACTATTACTGCACGTCTCTGTACAAGAACGACCACTACAAAGACGTTAACAAGGAACTGTACAAACCGGTGAAGATACCAAAGGAGAAACGCTACAAACTGCAATTGTTCGAGGACAGGGACGATCTGAAGAGCGAGAGGCTGAAGAGTTATCTAGACGACACTGAGAAGGCGAGCAAATTGCCGGCGAAGAAGGCTGGCATAAGGAATTATACGCCAAAAATATTAGAGGAGGAGCAGAAAAAGAAGATAGACAATTGGATATAAGAGAGCTAAGACTATAGATTAAGTTGTAGATATTAGTGTAGCGGTAGATGTGTTGTGAGGGCAAAGATGGAGGCGGCTGGTGCGCTGGCGAGCTTGGCTCCGTCACCCATCACCGTGCTGGGTCTGATACCACTCCTGGCACTCGGGATCACGTACTTCAGATACCAGCAGTTCGATCCGGAGTCGTATATAACGGAAGTAAATGCTGTAAGTAACGCTTCGATATCTTTTAATTAACCAGTAAAGAGTCACCAGTTTATGAAAGTGCAGCGATAAACCTAGACATAATTTAAATTCTTTTTTAATTACACATTACCTTCAATGATAATGCATTTGAGAATGCAAATTTTCGGGTAACCTATATTACTATAGCTACGTACGTATAAACGTAAATATAAAGGTCTTTAGCTAATACATATAAATAGTATTCATGCCAATTTTTATCGTAATCTGGCCGTATGGTGTCCAGAATTGTAGAATATAACACCACCCCTTCAAGTCACGACTACCTTATCCTATACGATAGACCAGGTACGCCCTCCATAGCCTACAAAATGGGGAGCAGGCGTTTTCTGTGGAACCTCCAGTTCACCTGTCAATGTCGAATAAGAAAATTATTGATTTCTCTTAAATGTAACGTGCATGTTAAAGACATCTTAATTTGTTAACTATACTCGTATGTTTTAAGTAATAGTCAGGCATTTGATTACCTTCTCACCCATCTTGCGCGTCAACACTTAAACCACTGCAACAAATAATAAACCACACCCATTTCTACGTTCCAGGTGCTGCCGATCTACGACTACATAGTGGTGGGGGGCGGGTCGGCCGGCGCGGTGGTCGCGTCCCGCCTCTCCGAAATCGGCAACTGGACGGTGCTGCTGCTGGAGGCTGGCGGGGACGAGACCGAGATCTCGGACATCCCCGCCCTAGCCGGCTACACCCAACTCTCGGAGATAGACTGGAAGTTCCAGACCACGCCGTCCAACAACCGGTCCTACTGTCTCGCGATGAACGGCGACCGCTGCAACTGGCCGCGGGGAAAGGTCCTCGGCGGCTGCAGCGTCCTCAACGCCATGGTCTATGTGCGCGGCAACCGAAATGACTACGACCTTTGGGAGGCGCTCGGCAACGACGGCTGGGCCTATGACCAGGTGCTGCCCTACTTCCTCAAATCGGAGGACAACCGCAACCCGTATTTGGCGAACACGCCGTACCATTCAGAAGGCGGTTACTTGACAGTGCAGGAGGCTCCGTGGAGGACGCCGCTCTCAGTCACTTTCTTGAAAGGCGGCTTGGAACTGGGATACGAAAACAGGGACATAAACGGCGCTAAGCAAACAGGTTTCATGTTGACTCAGGCGACGATGCGTAGAGGAAGCAGATGTAGCACGGCTAAGGCCTTCTTAAGGCCTGTGAGGAACCGACCTAATTTACACGTCGCTTTGGGTGCTCAAGTCACACGCATTCTAGTGAACCCGGTTAAGAAACAAGCGTACGGCGTTGAATTCGTAAAGAACGGTCAAAAGTTCAAGGTGAGAATTAAGAGAGAGGTCATTATGTCGGCTGGCGCAATAATGACGCCTAAGTTGTTGATGCTGAGTGGTATCGGCCCCGCGGACCATCTGAGAGAACACGGCATCCCCGTTATAGCCAACTTAAAGGTGGGGCATAATATGCAGGATCACGTTGGTCTTGGTGGTTTAACCTTCGTAGTCAACAAGCCCGTAACATTCAAGAAGGACCGCTTCCAGACCTTTGCTGTAGCCATGAACTACATATTATACGAAAAAGGCCCAATGACAACACAGGGCGTCGAAGGACTGGCTTTTGTAAACACAAAGTATGCTCCAAGTTCTGGCAACTGGCCAGACATTCAGTTCCATTTCGCGCCTAGTTCAATAAACTCGGACGGCGGAGAGCAAATAAGAAGGATCCTGAATCTACGTGATGGTGTCTACAACACTGTGTACAAACCTTTGGAGGACGCGGAAACATGGACGATCCTTCCACTACTCCTGCGTCCAAAGAGCACAGGTTGGGTTAAGCTGCGTAGTCGCAATCCTTACCAGCCCCCTTCAATCGAGCCAAATTATTTCGCTTACAAAGAGGACATCAAGGTACTAACCGAAGGCATCAAGATTGCTATGGCTCTATCCAATACAACCGCATTCCAAAAGTACGGATCGAGGCCCCACAACATTCCTTTGCCTGGCTGTGCGCACCACGTGCTATTCAGCGATGAATACTGGGAGTGCTGCTTGAAACAGTTCACATTTACCATTTACCATCCCACCAGCACATGCAAAATGGGCCCCAAACATGACCAGGAAGCGGTCGTGGACCCAAGGTTGCGGGTTCATGGTGTGGCCAACCTTAGGGTTGTCGACGCCAGCATCATGCCGACCATTATCAGTGGTAACCCCAACGCCCCCGTGATAATGATAGCTGAGAAGGCATCGGACATGATAAAGGAAGATTGGTTGGCTTTATGACAGGGTACATCTGATAGGATAACTTATGAATCTCATGATGATACAACTAAGTTGTGGAAAAAGTTGGAAAGTGAATAGAATGTGTTCAATTTTATAAATACTTGTGTCTCTTCGGAGTGATAGTCATCTTCGTTAGATAATGAACTAGCGAACTTGTGAGTGTCTAGTACCTATAACTACGTTTTGTCACAAACTTTATATGTAAACAAAGACGTGAATAAAAGTTTTATGTGAAATGAAAGTGTATGTGTTATGTGAAAATACTCAACGGACACGGACTATTAAAACATGTTGTAATTTAATACAAACATAGGTAGATTTAATGCTTCAAAAGTATATTAGATATTTGTAAATAAAATGAACAAATTTTTGGATTATATTGTACATGTATTTTATTTCTTACGAGTCTACATTTTGTAATATTAATTAATTACATAATTATATAAAGTTATAAATAAATTAGAAAGTCGCTGTTTTATTTAGTAATATCACAATAGTTAAGTTACTATTTTAACGAGGTGAAACTATTTAAACGATAGTTATTTCTTTATGAATGGAGATAATTACATGCAAACATTTATTTCTTGCCGTGTGGTGTCCGGTAGAGTAGAATAGCACCAACCCCTTACACTCATGGGTGTCGTACAAGGCGACTAATGTTTTCGAGGCAAAAGATCAAGAGTCTCCGTAGTCTGGAAAATGGGCAGCAGCATTTTCCATTGTTATATTTAAACACTGCGATCTCCAACCCGCCTGCCAAGCGTGAAGATTATGGCAATAACCTCCCCTTTCGCGGGAGAGGCCCTAAGTCCTGCAGTGGACATTGTAACGGGCTGTGATGATGATGATGATTTATTTCTTTCTTTTTTATGCTGCTCGGTGACAAGCGAGCAGACTGCCCGCCTGGTGGTAAGTGGTAGCTGCCGCCCATAGCATCTACGATTCTTACATTTAGGTTGCAGGTAACAAAAATGTAAAACCGCAGGTGCGTTGTCACTATAAGGACTAAGAAGAAATGCCTCATGCCTGTGATTTCGCTGGCTACCTTATCCTTCACACAGAAACACAACAATAGTTAATAGTTTAGTTTAAAAAAATAACACTATTAGGGAATATTATGTAAATAGGTTCTGCAAGAGACCATGATCCAATCTGGTCAGGTTCCTCTGATAATGGAGTCACGGAGGTCAGATGGCAGTGACTGCACTATAATAACCTGACCTGCCAAATTCTGGATCATGGTCAAGGCGGACCTCGGGCCCGCACGCGAATTAAATTCTTGTCACTGAATTTAAATTAAAAAATAATTTAATAAAAACCAGCAGAGTTACAGTTTTCTGTCTAATACAAGATGATATACCAAGATTAAATCTAAATGAGCATCTTATATACTAAAAATAACTAGTCAGCACTATTATCTATTGGATACTAGTTCTAGCGTGATACGCCAGCTCTTACAAAGCTTAAAAAATATTTGTAGATCGGCTACACTTAACTCGCGCGAGAGCTTAACCTATAGAGCCTATCTCTATAGAATGGACTGAAACGTATGATTTTGAACGACATGAAGTTTATTATACTTTAACTTCGTGGGGGTGGAGTTTATGTTCCATTCGGCCCGGGGCCTATGCCCAGAGGCCTCCTCCAGAGATCTCCACAAAGGCCGGTCCTGTGCCTTCCGCATCCAGCTGGTACCTGCGATCTTTACCAGACCGTCGGTCCACCTTGTGGGAGGCCTACCCACGCTGCATCGTTAAATGCAAAGCCGCAAATGTTTTTTGCATCAGTACCGTACCTATTCTAGGTTCCTAGTGGCAGGTAGGTAGTGCAACAATACAAATTAGTGACAACCAAAGCTTTGGCCTATTGCATGATAAACTGTGTACTTACACTAAAAATAATTTTAACAATAAAAGGTACATTTACAAATATAATAAAAAATTGCATATCGTGTGGTTTTGCGGTAGTAGACCAATAAAAAGCGGCATCTACAATGGAGTAGACAAACTATTTCTAAGCGAATTCAGCGCCATCTATTGACGAGTAGCCTATCTATCAATACAATATTAGGAGTTCAGACTATGTATTGAAACTAGGCGTTGCGCGCACACACAACCCATGAATTTAATTTTAAGAAACTTCAATAGGTGGCGTTTGGTCCAAGCTCAACATATTCTTGTAGTTCAATGAAAGAGTAAATTACATATTATCAGAATTATCGTATTTTCATATGGTCTGATAGTCTTCATAATTTTTTTATTTTATTTATTATTTGACTAGCCGCCTGCCTATTTGACCGTCGCCAAATAAATATATGAAATAAATAAAAACCTAGACTTTACTTTTTTATAGTAAATAAATAATCGTCGACAAATTCACACAGCGCCATCTAGCCCCAAACTAAACAAAGCTTTAACACTTTGTGTTGTCACTTCATGATGGAACTCCATTATTATGAATTAAATCACTTTTTGTACACTAGTTCCACTTTATTATAAAGTGGAACTAGTGTACAAAAAGTGATTTAATTCATAAACAAAGCTTGTAGTGCTTGTAAGCTATGGGTGCTAGCTAACGGATATACTACTTATATAGTTTTAAATACATACATATTATACATAGAACACTCAGACCCGTAGCAGACATTAAAATTCATCATTGAAATTTCTGCACGGCCGGGAATCGAACCCGGGACCTCTTGCGTGGCTGACTGGCATGTTGACCACTGAACCACTCAGGTCGTCAAATAGGTATGGGTACTAGGCAGGAATTGACCCGCCATTTCGCCTGTAGGCCTAGCACAAGTTGCTCTCGCGCGCGATAAGCGAGAAAAAGCGCGACATAGGTATTGCTAACTCTTTCGTCTTAGTATTGAAAGAAAGAGACAAACGCTCTCTCGCGGCGCGAGCTTTGTCGCGGACACACTTGTGCTAGGGCCACTGTTTGGGAAGCGTCGATACTCAAAACGGATACCTAGCTGCGGATGCTTGGCGGATACTTGGATTTTTAAAAGGCATAAACCCTTATGGGATTCAGGCGAGTGGTTATGTATGTATGTATCGCCGATGGTTTACTAAAATGACAGAACTTAGATGAGCTTAGTAACACCTGACCTCTCTACCTGAGTCATTGTTCCCCGATACGTATAACCTTGGGGTCTTCAAATCAAGAGTGAATAGGTATCTTCTAGGCACGCATGCTACATCTTCGACCTCATCGTCGCTTTCCATCAGGTGAGTTGAGGTCAAATGCAAGCCTATTATTAATAAAAAAAAAAAAAAGTACCAGAACCCACCACCAGTATTAAGTAAGCTGGCATATGTAAACATACTGCACTGACCAACAAAGTCTTTGTAGACAAAAATGCACTCGCCTAATTAATTAATTAACCCACTTAGTTAAGATCTGAAAAGGTGGTAGATATATTATACAGATGTAGCGCATAAAAATCCGGCCAAGTGCGAGTCGGACTCTCATTCGAAGCGAAGGGTTCCACTTCCGTACCATTAAAACAAATAATTCTTAGATAAACAAATGTGTGCGATAAACTTTGTAATAATTAATAATAAAATCTTGAAAACAAAGCAGATTTTGAGAACAAATTGTAAAATGCTATCAATTTCAAAACCTTGTTGCGTAAACGCGACCGATTTAAACGTATGTTTTTAATAAATAAATTATAATCTTGGCGTTATTATCCCGGTTGTGATATCGCGCGCGAGGGCGCAAGGGCATGGGGTCCGCCTTGACCATGATTTGGCAGATCAGGTAAATACAGTGGAGCAACTGTTCTTATATTGAGTACCGTAAACATACACTAATTTGGACGCTTGTTGGTATTGCCGTATTTTTTTTATTGCATAACTCCATAGGCTATGTGAGGCACACGGACTGACGGTCCGCCTGATGGAAAGCGGCCACCGTCATCTAGTGTAACCTTAGGGTAGCGATGCGCTGTCAGCCTTTGAGGTACCTGTAGACATGCCTTTTGTAAATCCCCATGTTACAGTGAAAAGGAAAGACTTCAGGAGGCTTATTCCATATCTTGCCGCCCAAAGGCTCGCGAAGCCCTTACGAGAGAAAATAAAATATATCACATATTAAACCACAATAAAGCACGGTTTCAAATAACCCTAACTTACTTTCTGTGCTGGCTCAGAGACCCAAAGTGGATCTTGGCCTCCGACCAATAACCCTAATAATTTCTAAATATTTTCTTATTTATTGTAAGTCCAGTGTGAGTGACAGACAGCGGAGGCTTAGTAAAAAGACGTAACAGGATTCCTACTTCCATACCCGGACGGAACTCTAAAAAGCACACACATCTCCAAATCTCCATACCTACACTATGTACGTAATCTCATTCTGTTAACTCGTCTAGATGGTAACCCGTTTAATCGCGTACGATAATCGTAATTACCACTGTTACGTGTAACGCTAATCTAGTTGCGGTGGTAACTGGCACTCGGTGGAGGTGCAACGGACTGGTTACTCCTAGCTGGTATTACCGTCGTATTGCCGTTCGGTGCAGCCTCCCACCCTATTGCGCAACTCTGATGGCTATTCCATCGATATAATGATACGTGTAAACAACCGTTATCTATAATTTACCACATGCAATAGATAGGTTTAAATGGTTTTAGAATTGGTTGGGGGCTCATAACATTACAGATGTTACGATTTGGGAGTCGGTAGCGGTGTTAACGCAAATAAGAAAGGTGTGACTTGCTAAACAGAATTATTCTAAAATTTTACGGAATTATCTAAAGTATGTTCCAATATCAAAAGACAAAAGATCAGATCACAGAAATCTAAAGAAATAAGTCAATTTATTCAAATTTCTATGGATAATACTTATAGTGCTCCATTTCTTTGCCATTTTTTTTATTATTTTTTTATACCACTAAGGTGGCAATCAAACTTACGGCCTGCAGCGGTAAGCAGTTAATTTAGGTGGTGTAGGCTTTTTATCGTCTAATTATGCGTGGAAACGGAGATATACTCAGCCGACCTCAAATGAATGGGATAAAGGCATGCAAATGATGGACGTAAAAAGTAAAACTTAGTTGCCATCTAACTATTCCTCATTTTTCAGTAACTGGGTGAAAATGGAAATAGCTACGATGTAAGATAATAAACGAGTTTTGTACGCGGGTGCAATAGATTATCGTATCATCTATGCAACAAATGCGTAACTGCAATTGATTTTAATCAGCCTACTATTAATAAAATTGTTTGCATGTCCGACGTGCGCACGCAGCCGGTATTATGACGCAGCCCGCGAGGATGTGCGTTACATAGCTTAAGCTGAAAATTATTGGGGAAATCGATAATTGAAATACACAACACTCGTTAGCATAGAGAATTACAAAATCCCCAAGAGGAGACATTTGAATAATAGTAGGTAGGTATCTGGATAATTGATTAATTAATACAAGGTGGACCGACGACCTGGTAAGGATCGCAGGTACCAGCTGGATGCGGAAAGCACAGGACCGGTCTTTGTGGAGATCTCTGGGGGAGGCCTATGCCCAGCAGTGGGCGTCTTCTGGCTGATGATGATGATCTGGATAATTGAGATAGCTATAATCGGGATTAAAATTACAGGGTTTCTTTGAAAAAAATATCTCGAACCTCAAAAACAATTATCATAATTCAAATAATTCAAAACCCAATTATCACTGCTTCAAAATATTATGTAAAAGTATCCAATCGCATAAACTAAAATAATAGGACCTCAATCGAAAGGTTATTTTACTTTTTTTGTCAGGCATTTGACTGCCATACCAGGTGGTAAATAACGGTGTGGCCGAAGATGGAGCTGTCTAAGGACAGCCTATTCAAGTATTCACTCTAGCCTTGAAGGCGTCCAGATTATAAGGATCAGGGAACATACTCACACGTAATGTGTTTTGTAATGTACGTAACAACGTAATTCCTTGACCTTAGTAAAAATAATCACAATTTTACTGGAGATCCTGTTGACAATATCGTAAACTTGTATTCATCCAACCCAACACTCGGAAAGCTTACATATTGCGTTTTCTAGGTGACCTGAGACTTTTTATTTATGATGTGACTTATTAGTCATATGTAAGGTTTATGTAATTCTATGACGTTATCAATTAGTCATTAGTCATTTATTTATTGCTTCACATGGTAATTTGAGACAGCTAACGACTTCAGGCGTTGGAGGTGCGGTGTGTATCTCACCGTAACATTGTATAAGCCGTTAGTGTAATGTATCGAAATATTGTGAACTGCAACAAAATTCACTAAATCATTTACAATTAAACGTATTATTTTTCGAAGGAACACTTAACCATTAGGTATAAATTGGGTTAGGTTAGGTTTGTGTTGTGACAACTCGATGATCGCGGGGGTCCGTCAACTCGTTCCCGTGCTGAATGCCTAGAATGTAACAGTTCACAATTTTTGGACTAACGGCTTTGCGATATTAATTCTCTTTTTCCAAAAAAGACTGGCTGGTTGTATTGGGCATTGAAAAATTATATCAAATTCATGACAATGGCAGCAATTGGACTGCAAGACATTTCACACGATCTCTTGCCCTCTATTTAGGCGCTCTTAGAGACTTTCCTTTGGACTCATAGTCCATGGGATCTTTCAAGAGGTATATTAGAGGTCTCTTCAGAGGCGGGCAACGCATTAGTGACTCCCCTGGTGTTGCTAATGTCCATAGGCGGCGGTGACCACTTTCCATCAGGTGGCCCGCTTGCCTGTTTGTCTGCCGTATAACATAAAAAAAAAGCTTAGGTTTCCTCCAATAATTCGACCTTAGTAGTCGCTATATTATCAAACAACGTTAGTGAAACATTACCTACATTTTACGTTATCCACATTGCGATGTCAAAAAGCGCGGCTTCGAACTTCGACGCTTCAGTTAAAGCAACCGCTAAATGACTGCACCACTATAGAAGGAAATGTAAGCTTAACTATACAGATGACGTTAATCATAGCCATTAAATCGAAACAATCCGATTATCATACAATTATTAACAGTCAATAGATCAGATAGCCTTATCTGAGAAAGTTGCGCTTCAAAATATTCATATTGTTGCATACTGCAAGCTGCAACGTCGTAGGTACAGCAGCAGCTACCTCGCTATCGCTGATCCGGACCGCAACAGGTGGTCTGAATGTTTATCCGAATCGTGATTTCCGGCATTCATTGCTGCGGAAACACAATTTACTTAAGCGTGTACCAACATTACTATTTGCTAAACGAGCCGTGGCCGGGCTTCCCTCATGATCCGCTTGTTGAGACGAGGAATTCGCATTTTGAAATAGGTACATGAACGACCGAGTGCCTCATTATGCCGATTTAGATTAGACTAATGTTCCGTATAAAGTAAAATGTACTCAATATGAATAACGCCGCATTCCATTGTAAATATAAACTTATTGTTATTTTCAGATTTGTTTTAATTTATTGCTTATAAAGGAGGGACACAAGTGCCTCAATCGAAAATATGCATTAGGCGCTGTCCAAATTAGCAGCGGTTGTGCGACCATGGTCGTACGACGGACGCCGTCCGACCAACAGGAGACCTCAAAACCGCCCGTCGCGCGACCGCGGTCGTATGACCGTTACCAATTAGGACAGCGCCTTATTCTAGCCTAGTTTCTAGTTAGCTTGATTCGGAAGAAAAACTAGGTAGCCAGGCCTCCCTGCGTCTGATATGCTGAAGACGATATATACTATTCAGATATAGGACCGTGATCTCTGGTGACAATTAACGTTGCGGCCGAACACTATTTAACTACCCACACTTGACAACACGACGTAACTACTCGATCGTCCGAACCCGAACATCTTTACTTCCCAGTTCAGTTACACAATGAAGGGCGGTATTGGCGACCGAATTGAGCTTGCCACCCTGATTAGCATGCGGCCCGCGCTGCGCAGGCGCCGGCCGCTCACGTACGCGCCTTGCGCAACCACTGCCGGGTCACCCGGGTGCCGCGACTGAGCCTATAGTTCCCTGAAGAACGCTGGAAATATGGGAAAATAAATAAATGCATGAGCTATGCAAAGATGTCCGAAAGTGGAAGAAGCAAAAGGCCTGTGTCAGCATCGTAGCTTGTGGCACTCGAAAGTCTCTGGCTACATATGTGGTATATGGGAATGTGTTTTTATGAGAATATGAGAAACCATTATCATTGTCCTAGCGATCAATCCCGGCTTCTGCCAGGCAGGAACGAAAAGAGTAAAAAATGTGTAGTTGAAAGAGGACAGAAAAATCATCTCACTCAGTGCTCGAGTAGGACGAGTAGTTAAAGTTGTTACAAGCCAAACTTTATGTTTATTTAGACATCTACTGAAACAATAGCAAAAAATTATTTTAACTGAACTAGTTACCTGCCCTAGAGACGGGGTACTTGGAGTGTTCAGGCGTTTAGGCCCGGTCTGGTTTTGGCCCGCGGGCCGAAACCTGACTGATGCATTAAATTAACTTTTTTTGTCAGGCGTTTGGGCCCGCAGTTCAACAAGACCTTAGAACAGTTAGGACAGTTGGAGAAAAAACATTTTTAATAGAATCATTCCTCCACTCTTCACGATCAAGTGCCAATGTCTGCCAGTCACTATCGAAGTGTGGAGGAATCGGGGGGAGGCCTTTGCCCAGCAGTGGGATGATTCGGGCTAACATAGATATAGAATAGAATTATTAACTGCGGGCAAAAACGCCTGAGGAACATAATTTTAAGATTCATTATTTATAGTCCCCACACACAATTTATCCCCCGTGAACGACCGTCTATATAATCCAGAATTTTGCAGTTCAGGTACCTACTTAACTATAATGGAGCCACTGCCATCTGCCCTGCGTTACCCTGTCAACAGAGGAATTTGGAACGTGACCTGAGTGAATCACGGTTACATTCATTCGCCCGAATATGCAAATTTCATCACGATGTTCCCATCGCAAGGGCATCGGTTAGTGTTCAACTAATGACATAACGTAGAAAAGAGTAATTGCAGCTCATTAATTTGAAATGCATCGAATTATGACCTGGTTTACCCTTTTCATTAAATATTTTTTAGACAAACAAATGGCCGTAAAGAAGTTACATAAGGTAAAAAAAAAGTACTAGAAAAATTGCACATAAACAAATTATAAATTCAAATTCCGACGCCTAGATTCGGCCGCACTTAGTACCGAGCTCTGCATCGGAACGAGCACATTAAAGAGCGGCGGATTTGTTGTTAAACGGAGTACGTAAGAGTGGGTAATCAGGAATTCTGAGGCAATAACTTAATAGTACAATCGTGAAAGCCTTACGGGCACAATGTGCACTGGCGCGACCAGATCGCCTGAGCCGTGACGCTCCAAATAGCTCGTTGGAGGTGGTACGACGAGGTGAGGTCTACCGATATTGGTGGAGGAGCAGCCGCTGGTGACGTAAACGTCCCATTACCGCGAGAGTACTTTCGATTTCTGGATGAAATCGAGTTTGCTTCCTCGCCGCCGAGTGTGGTAACCCAGTAAGACTATACGCCGTTACGTCTCAGGAAACTGTTCGATTTCGAAGGCCGGGCCGCGGGCGTGGGTGCATCTGCTGGCACTTAAAGGACTGGGGTTTACCCGCGGCTTCTTTCGTGTTGATTCTTATATCAAAGTAAGTAGGCCGCCTTTGCTTAACTGTCTCACTGATTTGAATTGTATTATGTTTTTTGTGAGCAATAAAGTGTTTATCTATCTATCTACTTTTTACTCTAAGTTGATTTAGGGCCGATTGTTCAATCCTCAGATATAATTTATCTGTCCGATAAAGTAATATACTGCCAAATTAAAACAAACTATACTCCTTAAATTATAAATAAAGTAATGTTACATTTTATTTTAGTCGCACAACAACTTATCAGACTGATATGTTTTATCAGAGGATTGAAAAATCGGCCCTAACTAATGCAAATTATTTACTAATTTAGCGTTAATTTAATTAATTTTGAAATTGATTTGGAATCGGTCAGGTAATTTTAAAGATTATCCACAATTAAACTAAAAACCGGCGATCCACTTGCCAAACTATTATCACTTTTAGTAGGCGGCGATTTTGTTACCTAAGGCACGGATGATCCTCAGCAGCTATCATGATCGTTAACGCGACTAACATTAGAACATCAAAATGTTCTAATTACTCGTAACAACCTCGTTAAATTTACAGAACCACCACATTAAAAGCATCAGGAAAAGCATACATTATACTTAACGTTGATGCAAACATAACCATTAACCTAAACATTATTCGCACACCGTTTAGTACACCTTCAAACATGTACCCACGTCACGGTGCAACCAGGAAGAGGCGGACCTTAATCAGAGCCAGTGTTTCAACAGCCTATAAAGAATTAAGGACATCGAGTCGCATATCGATTTTGAAACCAATTGGCTGTGTGGGTGAAGGTTTTCGAAACTGTTGGGACACCGAGAGATATATGTGCGAACGGGTCTTAAGTCACGTATGCCAAGATAGTATAGGAATATACTTTAACAGAAAAACAAAATTTTCATTGCCAAAATTTTCACTTACGCCAAATGCCTACACTGAATTGTTTACCTGATAAGTACTTCCGATTTCAATGTTCCCATAAATCGAAATCAAAAACATAAAATTTCGGTGGCCTAATTCTATTTTACAGCGGCATTTCTTTCTGTTCTGGTAAAACAAAAAAGTTAAGCTTTTCAAGAAACACACATCGGATATTAAACATAAATCCCAATCACGACACCTTACAACAATAGGCACTTGATCTACATTAGTTGGAGAAAAAAAATCTATTGACTTTCAATAATAAGGCAGTGACATAATGATTACCGTGTTGTTTTTCCATTACCAAAATTGATTATGATTGGCGTCGGGGTCCGCCCTTGCCACTGCGTTACCGATTGCAGCACTGCTGTCGAAGATTGCTTTCAATGTGGTCTTACCAAGAGTCACTAACTTGGATTGTCCTCAGGTTAGGCACTCTACGATTACACCAGTTTCATGCTATCGTACCCCCTATACGCGAGGTTTTCGAGGGGGACCACTCCTGAAGTGACAGGAGAAAATAATATGGAACCACCGCTTCTTCGATTGCAGCATTGTCGGTCGAGGATTGCAACCAAGAGCGGCGAGTCAGAGGCTTTACCCAGGTTACTCTACATAAGGCACAGAGCCGCTGGCCCTCGTAACACACATAATGTTTTGTAAGTTTTGCAACGCGGGCCGGCTGCGCGCGCGCACGGCAGTCAGACCCGCGGAGTGCGCCGCAGCGCAAGTCTCGCCCATCCACCGGATAGCCTACAGCCGCTCACGATGTTAGTACTCACGATTTTGTCGTCTCTTTAAGTTTGGGTGCGGATTTGTTTAAAAATTTATCTTTTTTTTTTGTGATACTTAAGTGACATTTTTTGGATAGTGTAGGGGTAGTCCGGGTTATTACGTTTATTTAGTAATCTTGATTCGATTTTATGTAATTTTTGTAGTTAATAAATACGTCAATTAAGCTCGGCAACTGTTATGATCAACGAGCCGAGATAGTTTTAGAAGGACTATTTTATATTACAAAATTGTGTCCTTCCTCCTTGTACATATCTCGGTTTGAGGTGTTTATCAATCGTTCATGGAAATGATATAATTAAATTACGTAAAAGACCTATGAAGAATTTTCTGTAGTGTACTCGATTCACTTGGGTTAATTCATCTGGATGTATTATGTATACTATTCCATGAAAAGTTAAGAGTCATAACTTGTCTGTCCCTGTTTACAGGTTCTAAACACTCCCTTTCTATTCTTCCATTCTACATTACCAAGAAATATATCTATGGTAATATTTACAGTATCTTCCCTGCAATATTTATTTCTATTAGATATCATCCCGCAAATACCCTAAAACCGTTTCGCATCACGTAGACCCCTGATCCTGTCATATCATTATCAGCTGTCATTGTCACTACCAACAAGACACCTGTCTCGGTTCCGTAGTTCGTGACTGCAGTGTGAATATTCATTGCGTTAACTATCGGCTCGAGTTACAGTGCTGTGGTGCAACAGATCCCTTACCTAATCCAACGTAACGGCACTGGATCCAGTCTGTGACGTAATGGGTTTTATATCCCTGGCGCGTAGTATCTATTGAATGACCACCAAGATTTCTGTGGGAGAAAACTGCTTCAAAATCGCGGGATATGTTAAAAATTGTGTTGTATAATATACGCTGGTCTCTGGAATTGGTTTAATATCAAAGGCGACCAACTTGGTGGAGCTTTTCCATCGAGTCAACTTTGTCCGAAAACTTAGGTTTGTGTGGTTCTGCCTACTGACCTAGCCCAATCCTTCATTGAGAAGTGACACTTGCATACTGTATTTGCTTCGGTACAGATCTTCTCCATGTTAACTTCAGTTTTTGTACTTTTGTCATTTTTATCCTTTATGTTACATGTTTCCCAAAAGAGCTCAATTAATATTCCTTAACATATTCTTAAGTAACTTACTTTGAGCGCATTACAATTGCGGATGTCCAACTGTACAAAAACTTTAAGCAACTCGCATTAAAATTAAAAGTCAGCCAACCATTGCCCTCATTAAGATCCCATTACATATGAATTAGTAGATTAATCCGTCAGGGTGACCTATCAGTGAGTCGTACTTAACCTATTACGTGGTCCCCCCTCCCCCCCTAATGGGGCGCACCGAGCCGGTCTTAGCTTTTAATTAGTCAGTGTTATCTAACGCTCGGAATTACAATCGCTGACGTAAATGCCGACTGCAAGTATTGCAATTTGTTATCGTTTCTCAGTGGAAACAGTTCTTTTACGAAATTCCTCAGAGTCCGCGCGCGTGCGCACTGCGCTCGATAATGTTTCGGTTTGTTTACATGCATTGCCGGCGGTAACCACGCGTAATCATTGTATGAATCCTTGTTCTTTTTTGTGCATTTCTATATCTTCTAATGTTCTAATATAATCATATTTTCTAATGTCAATTCTGTCGCAAGGTTAAAGTGCATCGATACCGAGTGAGAGCAACGTGAGAGAGTGCACCGACGACGCAAGTGTCATAATAGACGCGTGCGCACGTGGTGACGCACCGGCCTCGTCAACTACAACATTAACAGTGATAAAGAACACATTAGTGAGTGCAAGATTAGTGAGGAATCCTCAAACACTGTGTCAGTGACCGTCGACACCTCGGGTACAAGCATCGTCAAGAACACAGCGAGGAAATCATCAGCAATGAAAGTAAGTGATTTATGCGTCGACATTTCCGTTGCAATATCTTCGTTGATTGCTACAACTCGCCAACTGTTTAGTTGATACGTCTGAGAATTGATGCGTTTTAGAAAACTGTGTAAGTTCTCAGATTACAGTAATTAGCGAGCGTTGTAAAGTTGACGTCTGCCAACTTAAACGTAACCAAATTCTTTGAGCCCAGTTGTTGTAACAACGAAATGTCAAATGATAAACTGTTATGATAATCAAAGTAGCCTTGGCGGAGACATTTCATTTTGAAACCTCGCGTTTATTGGGCAACATTTTCAAATTTCGCAATTATTTCTGCATTTGCGGCGAGACTCCCTAATCGTGTTTCACAATGGCCGGTTGTTACCGAAATTACCAAATTTATGCGATCGAGAATAACGACAACGAAACGTTCATAATTATGTCATATAGTGTTGGGTAAAGTTGCACCCATACACCGCGTATTAATTTAATTTTCAAAAGACCAATGACCCTGCGCCGGCGAAGCGTATTACGGCAACAATTACAAACGCGATGGCAGCGGTGAGATCCACTACCAAGCACAAAAGTAGGCCAAGGCCATACTATAATAGCCACATTGTTGCCCAAATTATTTTACAAGCACCTTGCATACATTAGAAATTGCAAACTCATCGTTGCACAAGTGGCTTGTCAAATATTATTATCACGATCTATTACCAATTTCCATATGAAGCGGTAGCCTGTAATATGTGTAATACGTAGAACTTGTTTGGTTATTGCCATAACATAACACATCGGGTTGATGCAAGTTATGTTTTGGTGCTGCGCGGGCGCATGGTTTGCGAAACTGAATTCTTTTTGAGGACACTCGAAAATCGAATCTCGCTCGACAGTGCTAATGAACGCTAAGCTGCGGTTGTGTTGAAAGTTACTATGAAATGGACAGTCACATTGCATTTGGAAGTGGTAACGAAAAGTTTTTACATACAATAATTAGGGATAATGAGTTTTCGGCAGAGTACAACGTAGCCCCAACCCCGTCCATTACGTAAAAGATGACGAATGTCTTTGAGCAAGATTAGATTAGAGAAGATATTAGAGTTAATATTAAGTAAACCAAAAAATAGATAGCAACGTTTTTTGTAGAGTATTTTCAACATTGCCAAGTATGAACATGATGGCAATGCCCTTTAGTAATGTAGAATAGGTTCAAGCCCAGCAGAGGATTGTTATGGGCAGATGATGTGATTATCTTTTTACAAATGTGATTTGATGTCAGCATAATTTTGCATTTATTTTGGAAATCAAACATTTATGACTATTCTTGCCCATTTTATGTGTGTATCTGTAGATCTGTGTGTACCTATGGCATCGTAGCTCTTAAACGAATGTTCCGATTTCGAAACGGTTTTCTTTATTTGAAATCCTGTTTAATCGATATGCTTCTCAATGGAGCTTTGTTTTATTAAAATCTGTTCAGAAGTTAGGAAATATTTGTATATATTTTGTTTTCCGACATTTTTCTGTCCATTAGGTTAGGTTATATAATTTGATAAGTTCACTTAGGAAACCAATAACCCTATAACTATATAGTAATTTTGATTATTCAACATTAAATTGTTATTTTATGGTCCAGTACGTGCGTAACTGATCGCTCATCAAGCTCATTTAATTGTTTCCAGCGATTCAGTGAATCTAAATCCCTTCCTATCATTTAGCTACCGATTACCTCAACCATGGCACTGATTTCACGATAATTGTACATTGATTTTATTTAAATCTGTAGAAAGCGTATATTTCGTCTTTATTGATTGATTGATTTGAAATTTTGAACTCTATGTACGGTTAAGGAGTCCGGCTCGTACCTCGTAATGCCTCTTTTCTGAGTTACGTACATTCGTTGAGCACTAACCGATACTCTTATGGTGAATGCTTTTCCCATTGTTTCATTAAATTGGTTCTGTAGTTCAGAAAATGAGTAAACTTGGTCGGAGTTTATTCGACTTTTTCTGTTGGTTAGGTTATTGTGCGAAAATAAACGCCGGTAAAATTTAATTTATCTCAGTTTGAGCCTGGAAATGAAAAGAATTAGATTTACTGAAACATCAACACAGTAACTGAAACCACAATAATATGTTACTTGTACGGAATTCGTACAATCGTGACAATTACATTTAAACAGGGGCCTTACAGCCGACGGCGATGGTATCATGGTACCTAACCGACATCTCAGAGGGACAGATACAAAGTGCGGGTCAGTTCGCCGGTGAACAATGGTACACCTGCTGTGGCTAGTGTGGCTCCAGTGACAATAGAAGCTGATTACCAAGCCGTTGCCTAAACTATACTATCATATTTGATAATATCAATTGTAGGTTGTGATTGATTTAAATAGTTAGATAAACTATTTAAATCAATCACATCGATTTATTTAAATAGTTTTACACATCACACACACATCAACATCCAGTCTTAAGCCTCCTCCGCATAGTGGAGGGGTTTACCACATGTAATATTTGCGTAATCCTTTTGCAATTACATCAAAAACCCCGTAATCGTTAGACCGTCCTCCAAAATAGACATGGACTGTACATGGGGTGATTTTACTCCGCAGCTGACTGTACACCACTGACATCTAGTGAATAGGTGAAGAGTCAGGTAGTTACTGATTACTTTCTTCTTATTTTGTAATGGCCAAAAATCCGTTGATTACGATCCAGTATTAAATATCCCATGTGATACGAAGGACGATAAAGTCCAGCGGTGGACTATTAAATTGAATCATAGACCATTTATGGATGAGGTTTTGTAATTGAATAGCTAGTGGTGGTAAATAAACATTTAATTCACGTGGCGTAGAAAACCACGTATACGTTCAGCTGTAATGACATAGTTTGATTCCAGACTCGACGTAACAACTTCCGTATCCACAAATGTAGGTCAAATCTTACTACTTACTTATGTTAAATTTAGATATATAAATGTAACTTGCTCCATGAGTTTTGTATTATGAGTATTGTGATGTCAAAATAAATAATGTCTATGTCTATGTCTAAATCTAATTCTTGTCATTTCCTTGTCATTTCCAGGCTGCAACTGAGATCAAGTAAACTTTACCTGCGTTAATTTTCGCACAAAAAAGGTGGAAGGAGCTATTTTAACGCTCCGCTGACCGCAAACCACCGACTTATAATATTTTATCTATGGTGTAACCGCTGTGTAATTTAATAAGGAAGAGCTATTTAATACTCACACACGTAATATATCATTTTACTCTAATAAGCAACGAGGAGTCGCTGATATTATGTAAATAGGTATATCAGTTCCGTTCCCAGCGGGGGTAATTAAAATAGTAAGTTAATTTCGCATAGTTGAATAATGGTCTACAAATGCGTTCATTGCGTTTTAATGATGGGTTTAAAGTTGAGTTGCATTGAAATTAGGCTCTACTGTAATTATTTATACTCTTGACGTATAGGATACACGCGTAGAACGACTTAGTAGTACTTTTTTTATCAATCTATTTATACTATTAAAAAACTGAGAAATAGCCATGTCTGCACATTGAAGATATTTGAGAAAAAATTGTCGGGAGGATTCCGAGACGTAAGTTAGCTCAAAAATAGTTTTTTGGAGTTTTTGTATGTCTGTATGCTCGCGCATCACGCAGAACTACTGAACGGATTTTGATAGTTTAGTAGCGTCAAGTCCAGGGTACAATCTAAGCCATGTTCAATCTAATGCGGGTGGGCTCAACGTCTTGGTAGTACTCACATTCATGCAATACGGTGCCCATTAAAAATTGTAACTTAAAATTGTAACGCGGGCAAAAGCTAAACTGGCTAGAAACTATTTCTACGCGGACAAAGTCGCGGGCAAAAGCAAGAATAATGAAGTCTCCAAAATTTTTGATCTGCCTCTTGTAAGCTCTACTATGCAGTCAACCGCAAGAAATATTATTGAACACTAGTAGAGCTCACGGGTCAAAAGATTGCCTACCCCGGTAGCTGTAGCTGTAGCTGTAGCCGGTAGCGGTAGCCGAAGGCAAACGATCAAGCATAGGAGTTCTTAAAAGTTCGCGATCATCATATCAGCCAGAGATGCCCACTGCTGGGCATAGGCCTCCCCCAGAGATCTCCACAAAGACCGGTCCTGTGCTTTCCGCATCCAGCTGGTACCTGCGACCCTTACTAGGTCGTCGGTCCACCTTGTAGGAGGCCGAAGTTCGCGATATTTTGCAGTATTGCAAAGATTGTTATCACAACAGACGCAAGTAATTCTGATCATTCCAGAGAATAGAAAGTACGTAATACGAAGTTTTTGCAGTACTATTAGCTGTCACTCATCCAGGTGGTACGGATGAACCTTGTAGGTACTTTGTATTTATAAACTAATTTAAAATAACTGGGTAGTAAGTGCATACTTTTTTACCAAATTTCAATCATTGCAATTATGTGTCAAAGTAAGATACGATAAAATAAATACTACAGCATTTTGTTACATTGCATTTTGCTTGCGACGTTGCAGATTTCTTTAAAAAGTACTGCCTTCCCTTCAATCAAGCTCCAAGCTATTCATACTACATAATAGGTTGGTGAATTGTCAAGACAAGCATTCAGGAACCTTCTTTTGTAGACGTCAATGGATTCCAATAAATCTTGGTAGATAAGACAAAACTTCACTGTGCGAGAATACCGCGGACACCGCTGAGTTATTAGCCAGTATTTAAAATGTCCCAAAAATAACACATTAAAGACTAATTGGTGAACTGCAGAGACAAGCCACATGGCCTCAAAGTTCGGCACGAAAAATATTCATATATTCATTTATTCGTAGTAATAATCATACATCGTAATTTAAAATATTTTAATAAATAGAATTACTAATACTTAATGTCAATGTTATAATACAATATGATACAATTAAAATAATCAAAAATCTAAAATAGTAAGTAATCAATTGTCATGATACTATGTCAATAATACCGCAAGAAACAGATACTTACTTCAAGGCACGATCCCAAAACAGGGTAGCGATAGACGTACCTACACATAAGCATACATCTACTACTTACAAATATGAATCGGGCAGCACATCATTCCGAAACCAGAAAAGAAAAACCATTAAAATCTCGCCTAATCATCGAGCGAAGCTTAAACTCCTTCAAAACTTGCATGGCTACTCTCAGACAGTTCCATGGCTTGCTCAGCTGCAGTGACAAGACAAGCGTTACATGACCGCAGTGTAATGGAGGAAGGCCGCCGCGGCTGCGTACGCGCATGCTATGACGCAACAAGTGCGGCGCAATCGCACGAAAAGGGACAAGGGACAGTTGTATCTATTAGATCGAGGTAGAGGCGGACTTTCCTCGGGTATGGGCTTCCGGCTGATAGGGACAAGTAACTTTTTGACGTTTAGGGACCACTTTTTCTGGACTGACTATTTCTGAATTCGACCACTTCTTACTACTTAATTCTAGTTGACCTTAATTCATGAGACCAGTGATAGCTGCATGGGAGATAGAAGCGGACTTTCGTCGGGCATAGGCCGATACGGGCAATATTATATAACTAATTCATACGGCTTTGGTAAAAAAAATATAAGGTGACGAGTAGCTGTGGCAATTCGAAAAAGATTCCTCCTAATAAAATCACAAGACATAACATTGGGTACACAAACATTTCAAGCGAAAAGCGTAATTATGGTGGGCGATGAGACCGCCTTAGTACTGATTATAATACTACAGAATCTATAATTATTATAATGTACAATAAAGAGCAATAATAATATAGTATTCGAAATATACGTAAGTACATATTATTATATGTGCACATCCGCATCCCACAAAGACAGGCAAAGACTATCGATTGCCATAAGCTACGATCGATTCGTAACAAATTTGTTAACTTTATATTTCAAACTATCGCGCTAAATATTAGATTTATTATTAAATTGTAGTGAACGAAAATATTTCTCTTATTAAGTACTTAAAAGTTCGCGATATTTTGCAACATTGCAAAGATTGTTATCACAAGTAAGCGCAAGTTTTCATTCAAAGTTATTACAGCGAAAATAGAAAATAGAGCCTACCTAATTAGGACTGCGGTTAATTTATTCCCCGAGAAACACTGAAACCAAACACTGCTGCTCTAGTACTGACAGCAACAAAAGTACCTAAGCTAAATAACAGTCCAGAATACTATTTATTTCAACAATACAATTATTAACATTTAAAAAAAAGCACTAACAATAAAAACCTTAATTCTAACTAAACTGAAGATAAATAACTTGTCCCCCCAATTTGACAAGGCTGGCCGCGTTGCCCCGCTGAATAGCGAGACTTAAACGCTGACCCAAGAAGAGGCCAGCCTTCTGGTGATTTGTAATTTGGACCAGGCGCTTAGATAACTCCCGGAATAAGGAATGTGCGCCTGATCCCCACGGCCCAAATGTCCCCCAAATGGCGCAAATATGTAGTCATCACTGAGACTGGCATATTTGCGCCGCTTGGCGTTTTCAGCTGCGGCAGCACCCGTCGCAGCCTGACACGCGGTCACTGGAAGATGGGACGGCGCAAGGGTATTAATGCAAGTAGCATCCTATACCAGAGGCCGTCCCAGCTTCATCCCAGTCATCGCGAGCTAACCCAATCGGTTCTAGCACCGCGGGTGCACCAGCGGTGGTAAAGGCCCGGCGGATCACATCGTCTAATCCGCGTGACGGGGATAGCGACCAGCGCTCCTGCCGCAAGAAAAGCCGTGGCGACCGAGCTGGTCTACAGGACTACCACAGCGGCATTGATGAGGAGCGCTACAGGCTGCTCCAAGACGAAGGGCCGTGGCAATCCTAAACGTGGCACGGTCGAATAAAGTGCCGATGTTCTTAGAGGGCATTGCCTGTAACCAGAAACCCGACTCCCACTCGCCAGCTGCCAAGAGGCGAGCACGCTCTGCAGAATTTGTTGATGCGCTCAAAAGGTTGTTTCGCACCAATCTGCAGAGCGGCTCGTCCCAAAGTCTTTGCGAGCAAGGATTAGCCGGGGGGTCCGACTCCAGGCAAGCTAACTGCCAAGCATTTTTGGCCTCGGTGGAGAATGCCGACTGAAACGTCCCTAGTTTTGACAAAATCTTATTTACTAGGGACTGCGAGCTATTCACCAAGGACAAAGAGGCTGGCAGAGAAACACTCGACACTTTGCGAATGCCCAAACCACCGTATCGAATAGGCAATAATGCCTGGTCCTATGAGAAATTGTCAAAATTTATATTTATAACGGAACAGAGGGTTTGTTTCACGGTGTTGTCTAGGACCTCTAAAAGAGCAGGATGTTTCCACAGCTGACAACATTGCAAAACGTACATAAATTTAGGTACAAATAAACAGTATTTAATTATTACATAAGCTATGTGGCTGTTGATTTTAAGTAGGCGGTCCGAAATATCATTAAAATTTGTAATTTTTATGTCAACAAAATTTTGGAAGGAATCAACAAAGATTGGGGAGCCTAGAAGATGAAGCGAGGACTATAATGTTAGGAGCTAAAGCGCTAAAAGCAATAGAAATAGCGCCAGGCGGCGGACAAGTTTCAAATATAAACAACTTACACTTCGAAAATTCAACTTCAGGCCTATGGCACTGAACTCTCGAATGAAGAGCTGTAGATTCTGTAAAAATAATAATCTGAACTACCAAGTCAGTTTTAAACCATATTACTACGACATTAAAAGTCCGTTTTGGAATGGACACAGTTCACGCGCAACACATGTCATTCTAAATACAACTGCATCATATAATTACAAAGCTAAATTTTCTCCGTTTGATCGGATCATTATTAACAGTACCTGTAGTTGACTGTACCTGGATTCACAACATCAGGTAGGTTTACACTTCTACTTCACCATGCCAACGACCTGTTCAATATTCATGTAGATTTAAAGCCTTTATGTCACCAGAAAGGCGTCGCGAGCTCCATTCATTGTTCGCCACGACAAACACGACGAAAGTAAAAGCACAGCTCAAAGTCTACGTAGTAAAAGTGTTCACTATTCATACGGATTTGAATGAGCGATCAGTTCCGGACGTTTTGGCGTACCGGCGTTAGGTGACAACAAGTCACACCCAGAAATTTTGGAATTCCAAGAGAGGAATTGTTTGTTTAATAGTTAAAAGTGGATGCGAAGAAAAACACAAAACAAAGTCATAGGGAGCGGAGGCAATGGATGCAGGAGGACAATGCTGAACAAAAGGCTCTTGGGGAGGCCTACATCCAGCAGTAGACGTTCGTGAAGGATCGATGCACTAACAAAGAAACCGAAGGAAGTGAAGAAAATCTACTACAGTACTTCAACGCCGATACAACATCGATAAGAAATATCCAAATAAAGGCGAACATGACACAAAATAACATACAAATGAACTCGTCTACGTTTAAGAGCCAAGAGTGTCTGCAGTGTTACGAAATTGCCGTTTACAAATACGCTGAACAAACAAACAGTCATCCGGAAGGAGAAAAAAACGCAAGAGCAAACAGTAAATCAGACTGTGCAAACGGAGTCTTGTTGAGGGTAGGTGTGAATGCTTTAACTCGAACCGGCTCTTATGTCACTCACTTCAAAGACATTAGCATTTGCGATATTTTGGCATTCGGAAACAGGTCATTGGGTCAATATTGTCTTGCAAGCTTTTGGGTTTAGACGACTAGTTTGTGGCGGCAGACGCAAACTTTATTTCTTTTTGGAAAATCCAGCATCTATAACAGAACTGGCATCGTCAGTATTGCCTTTATTAGTCTTAGTATTTAGTATTATTATTAGTCTATAACCGTCCAACAATTGAGAAAAGGTCCCATTTCACAAACGCCATGGGGATATTTTCCACCAACTCCATTCCTTACAGAGGTTAACCCACCACGTTATCCAAATCTCGGGTCTATTCATTGATGAGATGAGTTAGATCTTAGATATCATTTTTTATTTGTCAGAACGTTTTACTACCTTACGCAATGGGTATTTGTACAAAAATACGACTAATCACGACAAAATATAGACGCTAATGTTTATTTCTAAGAAGTTATATATAAAGACTAATTGATTCCATAACCGTAAAGTATATTGATAATAAAATGTCATGATTACGCTGTAGGTCTGTATGCGACGTAATTGAATAGTCAGGATGATTGGTAAAGTAATCATTATGTCAAAGAGGAACTTAACGTGCATCTTGCAAAACGACATTCATACCACGACATGACAAGGTTTAGGTTTCTACATAAATAGAAGGCATTGCGGAAGAAAAGCGAGAATTTCAAACATCTCGTCGTCCTATTTTCTAGTAACCTATTAGTTTACATTAAAAACAACTTGATTAGTTTTAATAAGGTGATTACCTATTTTGACTATAATGTCACTTTTCAATTACCTATTTATGAACTTTGGTGAACAAATGGCTTTTTCTCTCTCTCGTCAGCTTTCGCTTTGAAAGCACTTAGATAGTTCCTATCAATATATCACAAACAACCATTTTTATAGTTCACTAGCTGATTTAAGTCAATAACAACCAGGCAATGCCAACTCCAAGACCAAGCACGATCGACGCGGTATCCATAGCAACCGGCATGCAAATAGCGAGAGGAAAGTGAAGCCAATGTTCGCGAAGTGACGCAACGGCGGAGTGCTGGCCCCGCCTCGCCCGCAGCCGAGGCCTGCACTAAGGAACTATAATAGGGAACTGTCCATTAAAGTGGCAACACATTAAAACCGCGATTCAGCTCTCAACAACCGAGCGAACACTCGGCACCTTCCTTATTAGGTACGACGTTTTATGGGAGTGATCTAACGTGTTTAACTTGATTACCTAGCGACCGTGAAATTGCAACATTACTGTCACATTATCTAAGGAAATGGTAGAGCAATATTGGTTGCAATCATATAATGATAATATACATCGAGGAAATGAAACATACGCGATCATAGATTAGACACCAAAGATTTAGGAAATTAGAACGTACTTGTTACACTCAATCATTCCTACGCCATTGTGCAACAAAAGCTCGCCGGCTCGCTCTTTAACTATAAAAGTCCGTTCAAATTGACCGCTTTACACCTTGTAAATATGCAAATAAGAATCATGTGCCGCGGTCACGTTTCAGGCCGCGGACCTCCGGCGGCACCTCACTGACAGCCTTAATTGCGTGAAAGTTGATTATCTGACATAACCGACGCATTTGTCGGTAAACACAACATTTGTCACAACTATCCCATTAACCGCCCACTAATTGCCCCACTGCGTACATGCGAATGCGAATTCAAACACCACAATACGGGTTGTGTCCAAATAAATCATTTAATTAAATCTGTGGGAAAATCCCAAGATTATTTTTTTAAGAATAGCGGAGTGTACGTTAACAAAGCTAGAATTTGGATCAAGGAAACGAGTCCGTGGCTTGTCTAGCGAGTAATTAGTCTCCGCAGGAAACGAGTGATAAGAAACTAAATAATTTTGCGAGACGTAACGTAATGACAAACCTAGCTCCAACATCTCAAACAAACAAATTCTTTGAGAATAAACGTAATGCGAAATGACCTAGAAAAGAGACAACAAATCTTGGACTTGAGCTTACGAAAAACACATAAATTATTCAAGCAACCTACAAATTCTACGGATTATTGAACAGAATTTGCAGAACAGTAAAATTGAATGTTTGTTGAAATTGAAATCAATTGACGAGTTACGAAATTGATTGAAAATAAACAAATAAACATAGCGAAAGATAAACCACGCAGATCATTATCGTAACGGGTGCAATGACGTGAACATAAAATTGATGATGCCTTGCTGAAATCTTGTCCGGCACATTTGTCAATGTTAACAACCTTTAGTCACTTGTCGTGGTTATTCGTGATTAGCAAAAACTAGATTGAGAATTTGAATGATGACTGCAGCGAGTAAGTAATATTTGTTGTATGAAAGTTTACCAAACCGCAATGTGACACTGTGACTGATGATTATTTGCGACCGTTGTTTTATTCATCCTCATTAACCCGTTTTAATGTTAAGTGTTACATAATCATTTGCGCCGAAGAATGCATGAGACTACACAATGGAAACTTGGTATAGGTTAGCGGTTTATGGAGTAGGTTCTTGAGGTTACTGAGCTGTATGGCACGTGCGGAGTCATCGACTCTTAAGTCCAGTAATCAAATAGCCCAAGGTCAAACTCTCGAGAAAATTTTACATACATAGAGTGTATCCAAAGTTGGGGTTATAAATTAAAGACATGTTCATTACTTATTCCTTTTGTAAGAAAATCATAGCTGTAGTTCAATAAACACTTTATTGCTCCTACAAATACCAATAGGTGCACAGTAAATTTAAAAGGAGTGGCTTGAACGGCAGGAGATACTGTATATATAAAAACTTTTTGTCGCGGCTTCTATTTAATAAATAAATAACTATTCTTGGACAATTCACACAGCGCCATCTAGCCCCAAAGTAAGCAAATTATGGGTGCTATAGATAACTGATAAAAGGTAAGGGGTATAAAGGTTTTTACGGGGTCGGCAACGCGTGGGTGATGCCCCTGGTATTGCAAATGTCCATAGGCTGCGGTGACTGCTTACCATCAGGCAGACCGTAAGCTTGTTTGCCACCTTAGTGGTATAAAAAAAACTACTTATATACTTTTGAATACATACTTATTATACATATGACACCCGTAACAGATATATTCATCATTTCAATTTCTACTCGGTCGGGAATCGAACCTGAGACCTCTGGGTGGGAGACCGGCTTGTTAACCAACTGAACCACTCAGGTAATAGTCGAGCTGATAGCATCACCACGCTTACCGTCTTCGTTCGTTGCGTAAGTTATTTTAATGGGATCGCAAAATGGTCCGATGGTTTCATCTCAATGTAAATTGCACACTTGTTTGTGTTACTTTGTCGGGATAGTGAACATTTTATCGACAATTCTATTGTTCGCCGGATTTCGTCAATACAACTAAGACGGTGAGACTTGACTATGCTATTACTGTCATAACGGATCGAGAGTCTCACTGCAGTAGACAATCACTCCATTAAAGTTACATTGTATTTTGATAGTCAATATTGTGATCCGTTGTTTGATTGTAGAGCTAATAACGCGTGATGTATGTTACCGGCAGTCTGTATAATACGGTATTCTATATGTCTAAAATGTCCAGGCAAATAATTTATTCTATACTAAACCTAGGCATTCTATACAATACATCAGGTATTTCATACAATACCTAAAGTAAAGTAAGGTAAAGTATGTAATGGTAAACGATAGATAACGTATTTTATACTTTGACTGGTATAACTAGGTATTCTATCTACACAATGACTGAATAATATCATTTACAAGAGCAGTTATCTTCTAACAACTCTTCTTTAGCTGGAATGATGATAAATACTTGTAGCGAAGAACAATGCAAGTAACAATAACATAATGCGAGTACTTCAAATGTCGCCAATTACAGGATTCACAATCTCATGAATCTCATTCCATCTTATATTGAAATAAGTAAACTAATACATAATAAATAACCAGAAATAAGAAGTGTGGTAGATTAGACGCCTCCTGGTCTATCATACAGCATGTCTCGTTATCGTTAATCTTCTCACGATCTGATTTGGATGTCTTCAAGACTATCAAAATATACAAATGCAGTCTTTTCGGTGACGGCACAGTGCCGCAGTCCGACTGAGGAGCATATAGGCGCTGTTGAAGTTGATTGTTATCACCTCGATCGGCATACATTTATTATTCCTCATCGTATAAGCTAGCAATCTGGCTTCGATAACCTGTCCGCGGTCTAAAAGTCCGCGGTCCCGCCAGTTGCAACACTGTGACAGCACGGCGGCGCCATCCAATCTGGGTTGCAGATGTCTGAGCGACATATGTCAGTTGTCGGAAGTATTATAATATTAGTTGGCTGTGCCGGTGGAATTAGGATCACTTGCATGTCGTTGGTAGGGAGACGGATCAGGTTAGGCTATTGGGTATCATCTTGATGGAAGCAAAAATATACGATGTCCTGCTGGAAGAAATTTCTTTATAGTTGGGCTGTTGTGTCTGATATATAGTTTTGTAACAATCTTGTGTACAATAAATGGTTACATAAATGATTATGAATTTTTTTTCTTTACCAAATTTCAATACATATATCCTTGTTTTATCTATAGTCGCCAGGGAAATGGTTTTGGCAAAGTATATCGACCGCCTCACCGTATTGGACGAGATAAGAACGATGAAAAACGATCCAATTAGCAATTAGAACAGTTAACTTGGGCCCCTTTACAATATTGAGTCGCGTGACTCGGGTCAATGCTATATCCCAACCCTGAGTAGGAGTGACTAATGACATAGGTAGGTGATAAACGGTAGTAATACCTAAGTGTAAACGCATAATTAGAAAAGGCAAATAATGAAATGGTATTTCGTTAAACGATCGGCAAAAATCAGCAAAAAACTTATTTTGACGGCATGATAATATTTTTGTTGGCCATAAAATAAGCCAAGCAAGATTATGCAATCGGTCATCTTAAAAATCTCTAAGGGGCTGCATTTGAAAATTATGGTCAGCTAATAATTTAAATATTATTGGAAAAGAAAACCAAATACACTAAAAGCAGCCTCATTCAATTTGTTTGCAGACAAAATACAGTTTGCAGATGACCAATACCTCTATAATTAGCTGACCGATTAAATGATACCCATTATAGATAATGGGTGTCATTAAGCTTAATACAAGCTGGTTACCTGTAATTAATTTTATACTGTTTGGTGTGTATGACTTAATCTGTAAAACACATTCTAAAAAGCAGAACTTGCATTAACGAAATCCAACCTGCTTTGCACCTGCACCTAGTATGCATTATATGATATTTTGTAACAAATATGAAATAATCGATTTCATAACAACCTCATAAGAAGATCATTTGATGCGCTACAATGTTTCAGTATAGCAGGTATCTAACACAAACCCAGGAAAATGCAAGCAAGTGTGTCTCGTTAGCATAATAACATAATTACGTCCAAATGCGTAACCTATATTAATAACAGGTTGTACTAGAAGAAATTCATTACGGAACACAGCGAATAAGGCTGAAGAACCAAAATGAATAAACTAAAAATAATTTAAAACAGAACCAAATCAAGAAGAAGTAACTGAATAAAATAGAAGAAAATCTGGGATTATGCGACTAATTCAAATTAGACGCATACCACCTCTAATGCTCTATCTATCTATCTCAAAACTATAATAGTAACAGAAGCGAATTCAATCTTTCCACTTATCTCTACTAAGGATACCTTGAAATCCTTGTCTTTAAACTTTCATGGGCAAAATGCAACGAACCCGGTTACACAATGACCTGTAACCACAATATGTCAGACATGATAACGTGCAAGTGTGAGCGATCACCGATGTACGAAGGATAATCATACGCCGAAAGTCGTTTCGCGGTCTGATACTATTGCTGTATTTACAATGCAAGAGCATAAAGTTCATGACCACCTTAAACGTTTTTAAACGGTTTTTATGGCATTCGTGGATTACATTTTTATTACTTATATAAATAAAAATTCTGTACGACAAACAAATAGGTAAACAGAACTAGAAAAGATTAAGGAAGACATAATTAGTTGTAGGATGATAATCCTGTGACCGGGGGTCGTGAGTGGATGGTTTAAAAATATGTTTAAATATTTTTCCACTACAATGTTTTGTCAATCGTAGGCTTATTATCCTGCCTCATGATAAACAGTCACCAGTGTTGGTTTGCAATACAACCTTTTCATATTTTTCTTGAAAAACTCCATACTGTACTCTCTAGACAAAACCTCTCCATTCCACAACCCTAGAGTGCGTGGTCGAAAGTACCATTGGAACCGCACAGTTCTCGACCAATTTATCTCCAAGGTGTAAGGATAAACTTCCTGTCGAAAAAAGTTCCTGTAGGCATAATGTCAAACAGTTCCTCAGAAACATCGTTTTACAAGCAGTAGAACACACAGAGGGAGGCGAAATTTCTCCGCTAACTCCACTGAGTTGGCTGGCTCAATACCACTTATGAGCATAGTACCATCGAAAATTCTCACAGTGTGTTTTTGGAGCGAGTCACAAAGACCAAGCTGATATGCCGGTGCTCCTGCCCATAGATTTGAGCAATACGCCAAATGGGGTCTGACTTGAGCCTTATATAGGAGAAGTCTTTGCCGCGGCGTGAAGTATTGCTTCGATATGTTAAGCACACCCGTTTTTTTTAGATGCAAGCTTGACCGTTTCTTTAATATGATTGCAAACCTGGACGTCACTGGCGATTTCGACACCTAGGATATGTATGCTTTTTATATTAATTTTGGCGTTTTTCCGAAATCTAATCACGGACCGAAAGCTCTCGGCAAACAATTCAGGTCACTGTTTCTCGTGCTCCCATACACTAACATAATCAAAGACCAAAGCGCTAAACTATTACAGAAAACATTCACACCACCTGACAGAACGAAGTTGCTCAACTGCGACAACTGCTATTATCGTATTTAGCGAAGTTCATAATGAAGACGTGGGTACAATTACGCAATAGTCGCACAGTCGTCGCAAAATAAGCAGCTCCACGCAGCTCTTACGTGTTGCGTTTTTGTGCAAGCAACGAGACAACAGCCGTAATGAGTGGCCGCCTGGCGACTAGGGATGGGCAACACAGCCAACACAGTGCGCCGGCACTTTGAGAAAACAAAATGAAAAATACATATATTTCAATAAATCATCATGGTTTAATCATAATCAAGTTTTTCAAACTTACGGTGACATATACAAAGTTACGTCTTATTCCCTTAGGGTAGGTAGGCAGAGACCACATCGTTCAATTTGCTACGATCCTGACAATCCTCTCTCTCTTCTTCCACATTCATCAACCTTCTCATAGATGGTCGTCATTCAATATTTTTCAGTAATAAATTCCAATCCAAATTCTAACTTCGAACTGAGTTGGCGCAGATGCCCATCTCTACCCGATACTCCACTTTCCGAACGGATGCGCGCGCGCACGTGGTCCGCGCGAAGCCCGAGGCCTTTTTCGGTCTAATTAAACGGTAAATTCGATTCGGAGGCGCTGTCGCTAAATTACGTATTTAAATACAAAAGTTACGAGATGGTTAGGATGATTAAGCGAGATTAATGTGTAATCAGAATTTGGTAAGAATTCTAATCACTAAAGGTGGGTTTAGTTATTAGGATCGTCGAGTGGAAACCGCTGAAAAAAAAATGCCGAATTTCAGTGATATTTTATATAGATGTATAAAACGTCACTGAAATCGATCTTAGACATTACACGATTGGCGAAGATAGTTGAGACACTGTTTTTTGACTGCAATAGATATTTCAGTGTCATTAATAATGGATATTTATGTCTAGAAAAGTAAGGATTTGCGAAAGGCTGCTGGTAGAGGACGGCGTACTTTGGCGGTCATTGGGGGAGGCAGTTGACAGTTATGTAGGCTGAAGATGATAAAGAGCTCAACGTATGAATGTAGATATTTCCAGAAAATAGGCAAAATCGTACTTGTAATCATTCGGCAGACTAATACTATGAATCTAGTTAGTACCTAGATAAATTCTATAGGTATTTTAGGTTTGATGTAAGCTATATGCAAGGTCCGAGAAACAAAATTTCAACAAAATCGGTAGCACTTTACTAGAAAAAGTAACAAGGACAAATTTGTCGCCTTTATAATATTAGTTTCTTTACTTAAACTTTTCTACAATATGGGAATTTTAGGTGATTGAATTTCAATTTTAAATATTGTGTAAGTAATAAGCAAATGCAAAAATATTTTAAATCGAGTTTCTCTCAGATACAAAAATGGCGCGTTGAACTCTTTTATATGAAAATCTAATAAATTTACCGGCACATTAAGTTTTCTTATCGGTTTTCGCAATCAAATCAATTTAACATTGGAACAGACTATTTAAATATTATTTGGTGTAGTTGCGGTACCAAACATTACCTAAACTTGTATAACCTACACTTTAATTGAGGCAAAATAAATTTGATCTGATCCAGTTGCAACGTCATAAATCTACCAAGCACTTACTTCACACCGGATCCAGACATAATACTGCAGTATCACGTTTAGGATGTAACTCGTACTTACCTGTAAAAATAGAAAAAAGAATAAAATTACAAATCACACATATACTTGCATATAGTTCAAGAAATAAAAAAAATATAACTTGTAACTGTAGGAAGCCATGCATACGATATTTATAATACTAATATTGTAAAGAAGAAAAGTTTGTATGTTTGTAAGTTTGTATGTTGGGGTAATCTCCGAAACTACTGAACCGATTTCGTAAAGCGAGAGGTACCGCGTTCGAATCTCACTGCGGCGATGTACCAATGACTCTTTTCTGAGTTATATATGTCGCAGCCATCTGGTTAAATCAGCCATTTAATGAGAATGCTAGTCAGTTAGTCAAACACCGGCGTTCATTTGAGTGGCTAAAGGACAACTAGCCATGTAGTTGAATGTAACGTTCAGTTACTTTGCTAAACGTTATTTAGCCGTTTTGTTAAAGGGTATTTTTAAAAAGAGTGACGTTACTTATGTATTAAAGAAATGATTAGTGTCAACTAATTCACTCAGTAAGTATAAAATTAATTGTATTGCGAGTACCTATGCATTTACAACAATAAAAGCTTTAAATATGCAATGGCACGAAACTTTGACAGTCATTTATGTTTCTATTTATAAGTATAAATAGAAACTGAACAAATTAAGTTATCTTAATTCTTACTTAAAAACATATAGGTATCACAGTTAAAACGAAAAAATTCAAAAACATTGCTTGCTGTGCGAGCTGTCTAAAGCCATCTTTGTTTTGGCACTACCAGCGCCGAAGTGAATAAAATTTGAACTACATTTAAATCACCCGCCCGATTTAGTCTCAGCCGTCTTTAAAGGGCTAGCTAACTATAAGCCAACTAGTTAAACGTTGAGTGTTGCTACTTCAACCAACGATCGGCCAAGGCATTCAATTGAATGCCGGCTTTTAATTAACGGACTAGCTTTCTCATTAAATGGCTGATTTAACCAGATGACTGCGACATATACATTAGTTGAATGCTAACCGATGCTGTTACGGTGAGGTAAAACATCGTGATAAGACCTGCACATTCGGGCGACTGAATGTGTAACCATTATCAAATCTGGTCAGGTTCCCCTGGTAGCAGGGTCATGGAGGTCAGATGGCAGTCGCTCCGCTGTAACTATCTGATCTGCCAAATCCTAGATAAGGTGAAGGCGGACCCCGGGCTCTCGTGCGCGAGAGCACAGCCGGGACATAAACGCCAAGATCATTATTAATATTATAGACCCATAATAAGCATGTCAGTAAACCACCGAGGGTGTTACCAGGCCATGACTCAGATTCGCATACCTTTCGAGGTTTTTCCGCGGCCATGCATACGGCCAGTGCCACGTAACCGCGTTAACTATGGCGTAATGTGTGCACTAACATTATGGAACGTTACGCCTGCGCACGTTACCGTCGCTCAACCGTGCCTTCGTGGAAGAAATTTTAATTCTAACGTTGTAGCTGGAATAAGTCAAACTGCCGCGCACGGGAAAAATATGGAATGATCTCACTCTGGAAAATGTTGCCCTGTTCTACAACTTAGGGTTCTTCCAGAGTCATGTTTACAGGTATCTCAAAGGCCTCCTTCCGTCATTCTGGACGACTGTTGCCATTTTCTCCAGGTGGACCGTCTGACCTTGTGGCTCCCTATCCAACAAAATATTTATCATTATTAACCTAGTTGGTCCATCCCGGCTTCTGAAAAGGTCCACATTGCTCTTTCTTCTCCACTTCGCCCGGTCTTCGGAAACCTCATGTCGTTGGCTTTGGCATTCGATTCGCGATCTCAATCTATTGTTTCTTGGCTCTTCCTCTTGCCTGATACCGGCCAGTTTAGGCACATATTTTCCACGTCTCCCTTGGGCTCACACAGCACGTGGTCAAACCAGCGCAAGCCAGCCTCATCAATCTTATCCGCAATATATCTCACGCCAAGTCTGCCACGGATGTACTCGTTACGGACACGGTCAAATAGAGTAATGCCATACATCCACCGCAGCAACTTAATTCCTTGGCGTGGTGTTTGCGGACTTGCTTAGTCAGTTTTAGCGTATCATCATCATCATCCGAGCGATCAATCCCGGCTTCTGCCAGGGTTGGCTTTCCTACTTTGTTTTCTCTACTTTGCCTAATCTTCGGCATCTTCACGTCGTAAACCGTTAGCTCTCGTGTCCGGCTCGGCGATGTCGATCCATCGTTTCTTGAGTCTCCCGCGGGACCTCTTTCCTGATACTGATAAGTTTAAGCATCTATTTCCCACGTATCCCTGGGGCTTACGCCAAGGCTGCCACTTATGTACTCGTTACGCACTCAGTGTTGGCGATAATTAAAAAAAAAAAAACATTTGCCACAAATAGCAGTGCCCTGTGCAACGTGAAGGTCAGTAGAGCACAACATGTGACGTCATATTATGAGTTGTCGCCGCGCTGCGCCGGCGCCGGCGTTCGTTTCGCAACGGCGAAAGCCATTTCGGCGCGGCCTTCACCCAATGTGCCACTGGCGATCGCCCGGGGCAGTCCGTCATTTTAAATGCGACGGTCACTTTTGACGTACAGCGCTGTGCGTGGCAAAAGAGGAATGGAAATTGATAGGGAATAATGAAATATTCAATACAAATAATTAAGAAAATTTAGTTTTTATATAATGAAGGGAGGCAAACGAGCAAGCGGGTCGCCTAAAGAATAATGATTGCCGTCAGATAAACAGCTTTTGTAGAGCATGTCGAGGTTAACTCCGCGTCTACGATGGCTACGAACTGCTACGAAAACCTTCGACCAAGAATGATGTAAATACACATTTCTCATAAGTATTTCGGAATGCCGAAAGCCATTGTGGCGCGGCCTTCACCCAATGCACTATTGGCGATCGCCTGCGGCGGTCTGTCATCTCAATTGTTATTGTGCCATCAGTTTTGATAGACCGTGCTGAGTTTGAGTGATATTGATAGGGTGTAAATGTATAAATACGAAATAGTTAGAGATTTTAGAGGGTTTTCGCGGAACTAACGAAGATGAAAACAAACTACAACGGTGGCAAACAATCTACGGCCCGCTTAGTGATAAGCAAGCAGTTACCATAGTCTTTTGGTATCATTTACGTATTGTCCACTTAAGGAAATACTATTTCACCCGTTTCTTGAAGAACTTCATTATTCACTAGAGAAAACCTATCTAGAGTCAAAGGCTTACGATGTAAGGATGCCGAAGATCGGGCAAAGTGGAGGAGGTGATGATGATGATGAAAACTCTTTCCACAACCGAGCGTGTTAAATATGCTACGAAAAATTTCCACCAAGAGCTGTTAGGGGCCGTGTGGTGACCGGCAGAGTTGGCCGTGTGGTGACCGGCAGAGTAAAATAGCACCAACCCCTTACGCTCATGGGCGTCGTACAAGGCGACTAATGTTTTCGAGGCAAAAGATCAAGAATCTCCGTAGTCTGGAAAATGGGCAGCAGCATTTTCCATTGTTATATTTAAACACTGCGATCTCCAACCCGCCTGCCAAGCGTGGAGATTACGGCAATAACCTCCCCTTTCGTGGGAGAGGCCCCTAAGTCCTGCAGTGGACTGTTACGGGCTGTGATGGTGGCTGTTAGGGGAATATAATGATATTTCCAATGACTTTCGAAATAGCGAAAGGAATTTCGCTCGGCCTTCACCCAATGTACCACTAGCACTCACATGAGGCAGTCCCATTGCGATTGTGCCATCACTTTTGACAGAGTATTGGGTATAACTGTAAGTCGGTCTATGATTTACTAATCGTGGTGGGATGATAAGTGATGCATTGTGTGTGTGTTTTTGTACTTGTTATTTTGAACCTATATGGACTCAAGCTGATATCATGTTGCGTGATTTTGTGATGGAGTAACTATACATTCCATTTTCATTTTTTGTAATTTTGTGTGCAATAAGTAGGTACAATTAGATATATACAGAGTCCTTCACTCGAAGTGTTACCAATTGAGCATGCAGATTTTTGTCAACATTTAATCAGCTAAAATATGTCAAATTTTTGCGAGTCCGACGCAAGCGTAATTTCGATAAAACTCTCACCACGCACCCGTTGGGTAACAACATGGCGTTACGGCACCAAGGCTGACATTGGCGCAATTTCTCCAAAGGCCGCCTCGCGAATGAGAGTGAATTAATTAAATTACGAAGTCACTCACCGAGCCACCTTTAACGGTAAAAAGCCCGGGCGTCCTTCATCCGGTAACATCATCTTAGCGTTAATGTCCCGGTTGTCCCGGGATCCGCCTTCACCATGATCCAGGATATGGCAGATCAGGTAATTACAGTGGAGCGACTGCCATCAGACCTCCGTGCCCCTGCTACCAGGGGAACCTGACCATATTGGATCATGGTTACACATTCACTCGCCTAAATGTGCGGGTTTCATCACGATGTTTTCCCTCACCGTAAGAGCATCGGTTGGCATTCAACTAATGGCGTTACGGCATCAAGGCTGACATTGGCGCAATTTCACCAAAGGCCATCTCGCGAGTGAGAGTGAATTAATTAAATTACGAAGTCACTCACCGAGCCACCTACGACGGTAAAAAGCCCGGGCGTCCTTCACCCGGTAACATCGATTCATAATATAACGAGTCGCGATAATTATGTAACATTTGTTTATCGATTTATAAAACTCGTCGCGTGCCAACACGGCGCCGTGTTCAACGAATTTGACACGTAAGATATAGGAGAGCATTGATCGTGTTTGACAGCCGTATATTTACGTTGTCAAAGGGGATTATGACGTCACGTTAGGTACAGTCTGGTGCAATAACAAATATGTATAGAGAAAAAGGTTAAGAATCAGAAAATGTTAAAAAATTATCAATTAAAGCTTATAAAAAGCATTATACTAAAAACACAATTACAAATTTTTTTAATGTTCAATGGAAGTTAGGAAGTTTGGGAACAAATGACGTATCTTTCGCTATTTGTTCCTTAACCGATTTGGGGTCGCTGAGCCAGCGAAGTAAGATAAACAAAAAAAAAACAATGAGTGGGACTCGCGCGGGGGGTATAATTTTTATATTATAGGGTTTTTATGCCAGACCCGTGTGATTCGTAAAATAGTAGAAGGCATGACTCACACTAATTTATTACAAGTGCTTCTTCTTTTTTTCTAAAAGATAAATGCACGTTTTATGTATAGGAACCCACTTGTCCGTAAAAAAATCTAAACACACAACTCCTTTTGGTGTTCGCCGCAGTCAGGGTAAAAAGATAAACTAAATGGCACATTCATCAAGGCTCTAAATATTACTTTGCATCACTACTACTATGCCGTAACATTAAAGTTTAAATTATTATAAGTAACAGGACTAGCAAAACCATATTTCGCAAATAATAGTAAAAGTATAATTAAAGGGGCAATTCAATGCAAGGACATCGAATATAATGAGTAAATGTCTCTATTAAAGACCAGGTAATTACAGTGGAGCGCCTGCTAATCTGATCTCCATGACCATGCTAGCAGGAGAACCTGACCAGATAGGATCATGGTTATATACATACAGTCGCCTGAATGTGCAGATTTCATCACCAAAATAAATAAATAAATAAATAAATCACGATGTATTCCCTCACCGTAAGAGTACAGTTAGTGTTCAATTAATGTACATAGGTAAGACAGAAAAGAGCCACAAACAACAGTGGTGGTACTAAATATTCTACTGAAAGATAGTAATACCACAGACCAACTCTTCATTTGTAAACATGACGACTATGTTGCTAAACGTCAGCGAAACGATGGAGTCCCAATTAGGTACGGACCTACCGGTCAGATGTGACCCGATTTCGATAGAAATATGTAGGTAGTACATAATTGCACAACTGATCAAGCAACAATAAATACAATACTTGTTTACTATTAAGTAAAACACTAGTTAATACAATCTGCAACTGCTTTGTATTTAGTTTCAATTTGCAATAATGCCGCGGCGATCAGAATTAAAAGCATAGCTAATAGATACCTGTGCCATAGGTCGCGAATAATGTGGCTTTCCATTAGTGAAATTATTCGTATCTACCACTACAAACTATATCTCTACTTAGGTAATACTCGTTACTATAACGTAATAAACTTTGTTAAAATAAATATAAAAAATACCAATAAAACCAACCAAACGAAGGTTAACAAAAAAACACCAATAAAAGGTTCAAATATTGCCCCACGAAAAGTGTAACTCAATGCCACGAGGCATGACGATCTAATAACATATATATTAATAAATGGGCACACGTTGAAAGGCAAAGTAAATCACTTCAGTGTTTCTTTTTTGAGAGTTCATGGCTGTCAGCTGATAATTGAAAATTTAAATTGAGAGATAACCGGCATACAATATGTATTGGTTAATAGGGGCCTTATTCCACTAACATTTTAAGTTAAACGTCAACGCAACCGCAATCGGAAGATATGCCGTCTCTTTCTCATGATATATTATAGGGAAAATGTTCCGTCGCCTGGAATGTGTAACCATGATCTACTCTGGTAAGATCATGTTCATCATGTGACATTGTAGTCGCTCTAGTGTATTTAGTAATAACCTGACATGCCAAATCCTAGACCCTGGCACGCGAGAGCACAATTATAGGGGAATTGACGCCAAGATGATAATTTTTATAACTTGCCTAAATAAGTATTACTTCTATCATGTACTCGTAGCTAACTTACATGTAGCCGACTGTACACTCAACTGTATTTATGAAAATGCTCGCCTTTCATATTATCTAGGTGTGACCAACGATATCGACTTGGTCGTTGCGTAACGCTTTATTATAATTTCCGCAGTGCTCAGTCAGGCCGGATGTAGATTTTACTAGAAACCCTGATCTTAGAAGCAAATAGATTACAATGTAGCCCGCAAATTGATTATAATATAATATATAAAACAGGAAAAAAATGAGATATTTACGATGAAAGCTTTATTACATCGTCTTAAAAGAAATGAACCGTTACGCCAGCTTCCGGTAGACTGCCCTCTCTTGACAATAGATGCGTTTCCTATTCATTAAACCGACGAAAAACCAGCTATCAATACTAATCGATTCACAAAGTCAAGAGTTCAATCAATTCGTCTCAGTTTCAAACGAAACGTACGTGTCACGGACGAGCAGTCCGCGCGACAAAATCTACAATATAAACGGATTCATTTCATAATTTAAGCCACATTAAACATTTTATGTAATACAGTTTTATTTGTATTTGTACTTTGAATAAAGTAGACAGATAGAATTTAAATTTTGTTTCAATGCAATCGTTTATAGCGGGCACGGGTAAAAACTAGATGTACAGATTGTGTCATTTTGATATAATAATAAATCAATTTGAGATCGATTTCATGGTGAATGATCAGAGCTAACCTACAGAAGTGAAGTGACAATGGATACAATCTTGAACTCTCACGACTGCGGCCTAGGCTTTGCACGCTTGGATTTGCGTGTCGCAATGGCGTTCGTGTCTTCGATATCTACATCTCACTTAGACAACACTACCATTATTTTAGTTCCAATACTCGCCGGCGGCATAGTCATAAACTTATCTAGTTATAGGAGTGGTGGAGCTAATGTAATTACAAGTGGGCGTGTGATAAGTAATTAAACTGACTATAGATCGTGTGCCGTCGATAAATCAACCTGCTTTGTACTAACAAAATAATTACTAGTGCAATTAAATTGGTAGTAAATGTATCTAACTATTACATTCACTAACTACGTTACCACACAGGCTGATACAGACCAGCCAGTCTTCACCTGCCAATGCCATATTCTCTACTTATTGAACTGTCGACATTGTCAGTCAAAAACTCACGAGATGACTAAAATAAACCTTTTTATTATGATTAAAAATAACCAAATATCCGCTTGCTTAAATTAGATGATTGATTTACGTCATGTTTCATAACTTAAATCGATTACAATTATCGCAGAGCTATTATTATAGCATTTTTCAATTCAACTTAATAATAGTGCAATTCGTAAACTATTATTAGAAGTAGTTATCCCACCAAAAGCATTTCACGCAAAATTGGTTGGCCAAGTGCGTCCTTCTTTTCGGTCGGCTTGGCTGGAGCACTTCCGTGCAATCATATTATTTTCACATGTTACAGATATCTACGCCTATAATTGAATGAGGGCCATAATTACGAAAAATACTATCAGATATTTAAAAAAACAAATTGTTCTAGTCTAAATCTTTGACAATGTACATAGTTATCTATTATAAAAAATTGGAAGTTTCTCTATGGCTGGTGGCTTTCGAAATTTATTATAGACATTTTAATTTTCTATGTCCATTTGGTACGACTTTAACATCGACCTCCAGGTACTTTATCATGCACACAAAGTGACGCAACAACAATTTTCGCGTGTACCGCACCGCGTGTACGATAAGGCATCTATGCCACGAGAAGGCTATTTTTATTTTGTGGCTCGCCTTCTTGGTTGTTGTGACTGTCACGTACGGAAAGCCCATGTGATTGCCGAAACAACCTACACGCTCTGATTGCAGCCACTCGATTGTTCTTATTTTCTTTACCTACGTTCGGTTTGTAGTGTAACCAAATTAAGGCCACTATTTTTGGCGTAACAATGTTTTATCTAAATAAAAAAAAGACAAAGCCAAGTGAGATGGCAGGTCTTTAGAACTACGGTGACGATTTAGATAAGAAATTTCATCACCACAGCCCGTAACAGTCCACTGCAGGACTTAGGGCCTCTTCCACGAAAGGGGAGGTTATTGCCATAATCTCCACGCTTGGCAGACGGGTTGGAGATCGAAGTGTTTAAATATAACAATGGAAAATGCTGCTGCCCATTTTTCAGACTACGGAGACTCTTGATCTGTTGCCTCGAAAACATTAGTCGCCTTGTACGACACCCATGAGTGTATTGGTGCTATTCTACTCTGCCGGACACCGCACGGCCAAGATAAGACATTTACATTGCTAAGAATAAGAACTATGTTGATTAAGCTTCCTATTAAAAACATGTTAATCAGTTGAATCGTGTAGACGAAGCCTTGGTTAGCGTCGATGGTCATAAAGGTATTAAAAAGTATAGCAAATGTCTCAAGAGTCTCAGATATATTAGTTTCCTAATTATATAATCATACACGCTGCTTGCTAACGACTACATAAATTATAGGAAATAAGAGTAAGCCATACCAATGGATATAATGGTACTAACTTTCTATAAGACATGTATCCCACTTCCGACATGAACAAGACGTAGATCTCGCGAGCATCCATCACATTGTATACAGATAACATTTTGATTGAAAAGCACAGATCTCCTTCTTACAAATCTGGGTGAAACAGAATTAGGCCTTAATACACAAGGCTGTAGATTTAATTGTACCTAATATAGTCTTTATTTTTATATTAATATGCCATACGAATAAATAAATAAATGCACAAGGCTGTCGAAGTGGTATTAAGACCTAGATTAGCGTGGTCCTATAAATGATTTCCATGGCCAAGTCTGGTACCAGAAGAACATTGATGAGATCAACATGGTAAACACATAACGCAGATTTTGTACGATTCTAGTTCTGTCCACTACTGCAATATTGGTTCTTATTGGTGGTGGTAAAATAATGGCTCACAAATTACATAAGCTTTCCGCATTTCTAGGAAACATACTGTTATTATATTTCATATAGGTAGGCATACTCCTATATAACAGTTAGAGGCAAGGTCTATGTAAATAAATATACTATTAGGACAGTATAAAAACTTATGGCTCAAGTTTATTATTTTTTAAATCTTATAATACGGTAGGCAAACAGGCAAGGGGGCACCTGATGGAAAGTGGTCACTGCCACTTAACCAGCAACACCAGTGCGTTGACCACCTCTAATGAGACAGACCTCTTGAAAAATCCTTTGTGATATATGTTATTTACAATATACTCGCAAGATAGTCTTCATGTTATACTCACTGTAATCTCGATGTAGGTGAACTGGCCTGTGGTTCTTTTTGCTAAAAAATATGTTTACCTGTAACAAAACAAAATTTAAATAAGTAAACGAAAACTTAGGATATAAATTAAAATTGGTTAGGTATCATACTGACAAATACAATGATATTGGGAAACAATATAATAAAATGCTATGAAACTATTTTTGTTTCAGTTTTTCCATCCTCATAATTTGGAACTTTGATTACTAATGTATTCCATTATCAATTTCCAGATTCGAGAAACAACTGAATACACCGTGACAGCGTGCGATGCTGTGTAACATGCGGCCGCGGCAGCGCCCGCCCGCCGCCAGCCAGCGCACGCGCAGAAAGCCCCCGGACAGACCCGAACCGGACCCGAACACTCCCGACCTAGTCCTAAACAGACCAAAGCGAACCCCGATACTGTGACACTGGCCGGAAACGGCAGAAAAAAGAAGAAAAACTGTGATACGACTCCAAATTCAAATTCAAAATGGGCGTGCACGTTCTATTGGCGTCGACGGCGCTGAAGACCATCAGCGTGACAGGGCTTTGGGTGATACCGTTGCTACTAGGAGCGCTGACGTACCACAACTATAGTTCGTACGACCCAGAGGCTAAGGTGTTAGACAAGGAGCCGCGAAGGGAGTATGACTTCATAGTCGTGGGCGGGGGATCAGCCGGCGCCGTGGTGGCGAATCGGCTCACCGAGGTCAAGGACTGGAACGTACTGCTGTTGGAGAGTGGTGAGTTGTTCGTTATATTACATACTTCTGCAAACACATTATGAATACGATGTAGGGGATTTATAAGGCGGCAGCTTTTTAACGAACAGTCACGTTTGCTATAGTTTTTAAGTGTCGTAAAGTGTGAAGATTACGGCAAACCCATCCAGGGTTTGCCATAATATTCACGCGTTCGAAATATTCAATCCAGCAAGAAGGAACACCTCTTCGGTTTTATCAAAGAGGTACATGCTCTTGATATAGATTAGCTATTATGATATTATAAAGATGTAACATCTCCTGGTTGTTAGTAGGTCAACTCTGGACCAAATACAAAAATCTTTGGGGCATACATGAAAAAGATGTCCCTTATGTAACGCTAATGGAGCGTGAAAAGAAAATACGTCATACTATTTTGACAGAATCAAACGCGCAAAGTTGACAGTTGCATTTTCACCAATATAACGTTAATTTGATGGTGATAAGACATTACTCGCCAGTGGTGCCAACCAATAATAATAATCATCTAGGCGTCAATCGCGAGAGCCCATGGTCCGCCATGACCATGATCCAGGATTTGGGGTATCAGGAAATTACAGTAGAGCGATTAAGTCTGACCTCTGTAACCCGGTTAACAAGGGAACCTGACCAGATTAGATCACTGCATGAGATTGAACCAGACTGTATGGGCGGGTTTCCTCACGATGTTTTACCTCACCGTAAAAGCATCGGTACATAACTCAGAAAAAGTCATGACACATGACGGCACTGGCAATCGAATTCGGTACATCTCGGTTACGAGTTAGCCAATAAAAGGCGTTATATTGACAGTGTTAATGCGCTTATTACACATTCCTAAATTCAGTGACTGAATTCAGAAACAAATGGCGTGTGAGCAAATCAAAGTACAATGTATTGCTCATATAACAAGGTCCATTTTTGTATCTCGGATATTTGAAAGTCAGCGACGCGTGACTGAATATATGTGATACGAAAATGGACCTTATTCTATGAGTAATTCATTCCACTTTGATTTGCTCTCAAGCTTTTTGTATCTGAATTCAGCCACTGAATTTAAGAATGTGTAATAAGCGCATTAGCCCTAACTCGCCAGTGGCACCAACTAGTCGGCAAAAATACGTGAGCTCCTTCTAATACATCTCTACTGCCGTGCGTTCCAGGTCCGGACGAGAACGAGATCACGGACGTGCCATCGCTTGCGGGGTACCTGCAGCTCACCAAGCTGGACTGGCAGTACAAGACGGAGCCGACCAGCTACGCGTGCCTCGGCTTCAAGAAGCGGCGGTGCAGCTGGCCTAGAGGAAAGGTACATACATAGACACACACTAGATTCACTTACATTCAATACTCAGTACTCAAGGTATATGAGTAGGTACCACTAATCTTCTCCTGAGAAGTGTTACTCCAGAATTAACTCCGCCTTTATATCAAATGTCTATTTAATGCATTCACTTTATTAAACGTGACTAAAAGGTGATTTTTTCCCACTATGCACAGTTCCACATTTCTAAAAATCGCAACATCTATTTTATGTGTAATTAAATAATGTGTCATTAGTTAACTGTACAATACACAACCCATGCCACAAACAAGAAATAAAATACAAAACACAACACATAGCCAGACAGTACAGTCATAAACACAACGTAAAGCAATGTTTTAAATTATGCAGCTTTCTGTCTTTAGACATATTTTCATTTAGTTGTACTTATTGTATTCGACAGCTAAGTAACTTAAATATTACTTCCGACAGGTGCCGGTAGCACTCCCGACTCAACAAAGACAATTCTATTACTAAATTAAATTACTAATATATCTCCTCAACTACTAACGCAACCTAGATATGGATTGTATAAAGAATGGCGGATCTTAAACCATCGTCAAACTACATTTTTGCATCGGAAGTTAAAAGTAAAGTGGAAATCAGTTTATGTATAATGTTAAGGATGAAAGAGAATAAAGAGTTGTCTATGTCTAAATATTGTCATCCGTCGCGTTTCGCCAGCCATGAAACCATGACATGATTAACAAAATTATGAATACAAGCTTTGGATCCGTGGCGATGTATTCTGTTTGTAGCTGAAATTCAGATGTGATGCCGTGATGTGACGTAAATTTTAACGCACAAACATCTTCTGTCCAACATCGATTCTGAAATGAACGACGAATATTCTGAAAGCAGGAACTGCTCCGTTTTTGTACATACAACAAAGACAAGCAAAAAGACAATTCCTTAACCGTAACAAATTGGCACTGGCGAATAATGTAAAATACACAGATTAAACAATCTTTCTAAAATACCCACATTTATTCAGTAACGCTTTTTGTCCAATTCACCACAATAGTGAGCACTTAATACCTAATAAAAACTGTGGTAAGATACCTAGATAAATTCAAAGCTATTACGTTTGATTGCTTGTTACGCTTTTTATATTATATGTGGTATTTTTTATATTATATATTTAGGTTGCACAATATCCATAGATATTAATAGATGCCATACTATATTATACTAACAAATAAATTGGTAATTAGCGAGATAAAACGGTTCCCCGCGTGCTTTCGGTACTCTGATACGGCTATCCCCCAGGATTCTGTTATTTTTACGCATTAAGTATATATGTCGGATGAGCGGACAGTTTTACAGTATGCAGTTTGTCAAAATTACATACTTTTAAATATTATATATATATTAAATTTTTTATCATTTCAAGTACGTTGCATAGGCATGAAATTCTTAATTTTGATATAGCTTACTAATCTCGTCTTCCCAGACGTTCTCGCAAATTTGCATACTGTAAAAAATGGGACACCTACATCTGTCGCGTACGATCAGTAAACATAGTTTATGCGTAAAAATATGACTAAGGACACTCGGGAACAACGTAGCCCTCTATTAGTGAAAGAATTGTCCTAATCGGTTTAGTAATCTCGCAGATTACCTTCAATATATGATTTCAATTTGCAATTTAAAAACCCTGGTTTGATTTTTTATTTCATACGGTTTTATTTTTATGGCAAACAAGCAAGCGGGTCACCTGATAGAAAGTGGTCACTAGCAACAGCAGGGGTATGGCTAATGCGTTTACATTATTGTAATTTTCGTAGGAATGTCAAAACTACGTTCGCGTAGAATTCGAACTATATTACTGCAAAATTTCACCAAACTCCGTTCAGTAGTTTTTGCGTTAAGGAGTAACAAACTCCAATCATCCATCCATACATCTTTACAAACTTTCGCAATTATAATATTAGTTAGTAAGATTAAATTGTTGTGGTTATTAAAATAAATAAGTAGCTTATAATTTTTTTTTTATACCACCAATGTGGCAAACAAGCTTACGGCCTGCCTGATGGTAAGCAGTCACCGCAGCCTATGGACGTTTACAAGGGGCATCACCCACGCGTTGCCGACCCCGTAAAAACCTTTTAACCCCTTTCTTGAAGAACTCCATGTTTATAATTAGCTATAAATAAAAAAATTAAGTGTAGGTGAATGCATCCAAAAGCGTGTACATACCTACCTAGGTAATGTAGTGAGAAAAAGTTTCGCATTTTGTTTTATATGAATTTATATCAATTTCAGGTACTCGGCGGCTCGAGCGTGCTCAACTACATGATTTACGTTCGAGGCAACAAATTCGACTTTGACCATTGGGAAGCAACCGGCAACCCTGGTTGGGCATACCGGGACGTCCTCAAATATTTTGTCAAATCGGAAGATAATAGAAATCCGTATCTTGCAAAGAGCAAATACCATGGACGAGGGGGATATCTTACAGTTCAAGAAGCACCCTGGCGAACGCCGCTGGTAGCAGCGTTCGTAGAGGCTGGAGTTGAATTAGGATATGAAAACAGAGACATCAATGGAGCAATACAAACCGGTTTCATGATAGCACAAGGCACGATCCGACGCGGTTCTCGATGCAGTACCGCCAAAGCCTTTTTGCGGCCAGTACGATCGAGAATGAACTTGGACGTATCTCTCAACAGCCAAGCTACGAGAGTTCTAATTAACCCAGTTACCATGAAAGCTTACGGCGTTGAATACGTCAAACGAGGCATCAAACGAGTGGTGTACGCCAGAAAAGAGGTCATTCTAGCAGCGGGTGCAATAAACAGCCCACAGTTGCTAATGCTGTCCGGGATAGGGCCAAAGGACCATTTGAAAGATGTTGGGATACGCGTCTTGAAAGACCTACCGGTAGGAGAAAACTTACAAGACCACGTCGGTGTTGGAGGATTGACATTTCTAGTCGATAAACCCGTGGCGATCGTCCAAAACCGTTTCCAAGCTTTCCCTGTTACGATGAACTATGTGATCAACGAAAGGGGTCCGATGACTACACTCGGTGGTTTGGAAGGTGTCGCTTTTGTGAACACGAAGTACGCAAACAGCTCGGGCTTGTGGCCGGATATACAGTTCCACATGGCACCGGCGTCATTTTCCTCGGACAATGGACAAATTGTGAGAAAAATTTTAGGTCTCACAGATGAGATATACAACACCGTTTACAAACCCATAGCGAACAAAGACGCTTGGACAATCATGCCCTTATTATTGAGGCCCAATACGCGTGGTTACGTGAGGTTGAGAAGTTCGAATCCCTTTCACTATCCCATTATGAATCCCCGCTACCACGAGGATCGTTTAGATGTAGCTCGTTTAGTCGAAGGAATAAAGATCGCAGTGCAAGTCGCCAATGCGTCTCCATTCAAGCAGTTTGGATCGAGGTTGTACATGAAGCCTCTACCGACGTGTAAACATTTTAAGTTCATGTCGGACGAATACATAGAATGCCAAGTGCGACACATATCGATGACGATTTACCATCAATGTGGCACGGCGAAAATGGGGCCTTCCTGGGATCCCGAAGCTGTGGTGGACCCCAGGCTAAGGGTGCACGGGGTGGAAGGCCTGCGAGTGATCGACGCCAGTATCATGCCAACTATAGTTAGTGGAAACACCAACGCGGCAGTCATTATGATAGGCGAAAAGGGTTCAGATCTAATTAAACAAGACTGGCTCAATCGATGACACTGTCGGAGATACGTCCTTTTGTTACCATTGCGTGAGTAATCGCGAATTTTGTCACTTCAGTGATAGTGATTATGAACGTTAAGTTACGAAACTTCGTAATAATAGGCCAAATAATAGAATGTAAAATTAACTAAGGACATTAGTGAGGCAAGCAAAAATTATCAAAAGCTTTTTACTTGTAAATATTACTTAGAGCCTGTGTCTAGTTTCTATTTATTGCTATGTGAAGAGCAGTACGCATATGCTAACGTGTTACCAGAGACGAGAATCCCGAAGATCAGAAAACAGTGGATGACTATAGTCCCACACATGTTTCGTCTGATTATGGAGTTTTGTGTAAATAAAGTTAGTGGAATTTAGTTACTAATATTATTTTGTTCGAGTCTTAATACCTGATTTCATCATAAGTGCTTTAATAAATTTAATAATGGTAATGAGGATTGTTAAAATTATAGTCATGGTTTATGAATGAGCTATAATAATTTGTTCATAGACTTCGGTTACTTTAAAAATTTACGTAAAAATGTCACTGCATGTAAAAATATATACTTGTTAAATTATGTTATTATTTCCAAAGATTTTGTTGTGTTACAATAGTAATCAAATCCATCGAGATCCTACGGCTAATGTGAAGTGCCATAATATAAGTCGTATCTACTTTTTATACATTTTAAATATACTCCCACAGCAACATTTCGTCGATATCAAGTAAAAACTATGTGTAAGATCCGACCATAGAATATCTTCCCTATTCTGTTATTCATAAACGAAAGAATATTACTCAATTAAGAAAAAACTTTTGCCTAGGCAACCAGGTTGGATAGGGGAAAGAAATCGTGCATTATACTGGGGTGACATTATTTACATTAAAAGAGATATTTACAAAAATATAATAACAAATCTATACACATAAAAAAATGTTGAAAGATAAAAAAATTGCCCAAGATCCCGAGTAACCGGATAAGTGCCCAGAAAGCTGGCCACATTACCCCGCTAGATAGCGAGGCTTATTCTTTGGCCGAAGTAGAGGCCAGCCTTCTGGTCATTAGATGCATCGACCAGGCTCTTGGAAAGAAATACCTTCCATTTGACATATAACTCGATTTATGAACAGATGAGGGTACACATTTTAAGGGTATGTTCCGGGTTTCCTACCAAGTACCTTTGTTGACGAGTAGCCCGATATTTCGACACAGTTGCATGCATCATGGTCACGGGACGACTGGAAATGATATAGATGAGGGTAGATTGTTTTCATGGCGACCTCATAGAAGGACAAGGATGAGAGTAAGCAAGAAGGGTGAAAGTAGGCAAGCCATATTCATTAATATTCTTTCGTATTCGTGCATTATATACACGATTTTTTTATATAACTGAAGATATTACTATGGCCGGATCTCCAACTATATGTTTTTCGGTATGTAGAGCATACCCAAATTTGGTATCGACATTAACGACATAAATCCAGGCAAATCATTTGTAGATATCATTAATTGAAATGCTGATTAATTTCATACTTCATTATGTTATACTGTTTCCCATTGAATTTTGTGACATTACAAATAAATAATTTGATTGAAAGGTTCGAATTTTTGTTAATTGTAATACCTATTGTATATTTCAGCAAAATGTACTACTGTAGTTCAGCCTTGACGACTGTTTCTGTTTATTATTGACGACCTGAGTGGTTCAGTTGGTTCAGGTGGTCACACGTCAGTCTGCCACGCAGAGCTCCCGGGTTCGATTATCGGCCGGGCAGAAATTGAAATGACGAATTTTAATTTCTGTTACGGCAGTATAAGTAGTTTATCAGCAGTTTATCAGTGCTGTGTGAATTGACCAAGCATATTATTATTATTATTATTACACAGTGTAAGTATGTCTGACAAAGGGGCAGACAGCCCTCCTGATGGAAAACTGTAATTGTCCCCATAACATACGATTATGGACTTAGGTATAGCGGGTGGTTCTGGCTGATAGAACCAAGTACCCTAAAGTATGAGATCGAATGAAAGATCAAACATGTGAACAAATGTGTTGCCACTACAAAAAATAACCCAAATGGTAGATTATTTAAAATTATAGTAATATTGATTACAATTATTACATTTAAAATGAAATAAAATTATATGAATAATTAAAAATATTGTACTGAATTAAATAAGCAACAATGTTTATGTTACGTATTTGTTTTGATTCAATAAAATATGTGTAGTTTTCATTTATGCCACTGGTAATGGTATGAAATTGTAAACATTTGGTTCGAAAAGTGAGAGATTGACCGATGCCGAGACATACATATATACTGTTTTTCGAAAATAATACAAGATTCAAAATGGCGGCCACTTCTTTTTAATATGAGAATTTTCTAACTAGTGTTCTAGGACTAATAGTTTCCAATTTACTTATTACGTTTTTAATAAATTGAATAAATGGGGTTAAATCGATTTATTTCGTTATAGAAAGTTTACCAGCAATTGTAAAACACTCTGAAAAGTATTCGTGATGCATAAGCATTAGGTAAATAAATACATTCGATAAAAAAGGTTTTCAACCCCTGGATAGTCTCTTTGACATTGACAGTTGTGTGTTTACATTTTTAATCTTTAATTGCATCTCCAACCTTAATATTTATCAACCAGCATCACCTGCCTCCTCTATATTTCGAGTAAATGCAGTACCTACAAAAAACCCTGTGTTCTCAAGTAATACACATAAACCTCTACATCGCAAGTGGAGCTTAATTATGGGGACACCTATGACGAAATTTTTCAAATAGATAATCCTGTCTGTTTTTGCTACTTAGTGACAAACAAATACTTGCAATTTCTGCGAGCTATGCTACCTGTCTATTGCCACTTCAGTATTGCGCTGCTAAAATCTCGATTTTCGCCACACATGAGGTCGACCGTCGCAGGTGTCTAGCGACATCTATCGCTCCAAAAGGAAAATTCAACAATACTCACATTACAAGTATACTAACACAAGTTTGGGAAGCATCCGCACATAGGTAGCACTGACCGTTCCTTAGGAAGTATGCCAACTTCGGCGACATAAATACTACTTCCGACGATCAACTGTCAGACCCTTGGTCCCCTGGTCACAACACCCAGCTAAGTGGGTACTTACCCTTTTTTACCTTCACATCTTCGCTTGCCAACATTGGCGGCTGCCTTATCCCTTCACCGCCAAAGTTGTATGAAGCTCTCCAGATGGATTTAGGCAACAACTTTTTTTAAATACTTCTGTTACTGAAACTGTTCGTAGAATAAGGAAGGCAAGGCAAATTTGCACGACAACGGGGACCAGCGCTGAAGTCCTTCATTACATATTTTATTTTATAGTAAACGTTTATATCTACGACAGTTAATCATTTATAGCTGGTCATCAAATCGAATAATATTAAATCGAGAAATCCTCATGGCCTTAATGGCAATGTGACAGAAAATGTATCCGGCTTATTATGTGGCGCTGCTGTAGATGCAGACCTATCACACCTCTCGGTTAAAAGTATCTGAGACAAGCTGGCTACCGTATCCTTCAAACCAGAACACAACAATGAAAACATTGTAACTTGGCGGCAGAAATATATATTAGTGGCTTATACCCGCGACTTCGTCCGCGAGGAAATTGTTTTTATAACAGTTTATTTAACTTTTGCCCGCCCGACGACTTCTTTAGTGTGTTCTGAATGCTAGTTCTGACAAGCTGGACCGAATGGACAAGCTGTACCTCTGGTTCTACTCAACCGAATTAGATGAAACATGGCTTAAATTTTAAGTCGGAGATCAGACTACCGAACTATCCTTAAAATCGGTTCAGTGGTTTTTGTATGATGCGCGACCAGGCAAACAAACAATAATTTAAAAAAACAGCTTTAAAAAAACACCAGCTCTAAATAGGAATATAGCATTTGTAACCCGTGCGTCGGGCGTATAGTACGTGTAAGTATGACGGTGTGTTTAGACAAAGCGAGCAAATGCCAATTCCCTTAGTGTAAACAGAGGAGCATTTGTTCATTGTTCTTTAACGAGAGAAATCGCTACCTATGGTTACACCAGGTGAATAAAGATTCGCTCGGTCTTAATGCACCGGGCGAAGATGAACTAAATAAAAGTTTGTATGGTATATCGTCACAGCACTATGCCTAAATAGGATGGCCAAATATGTACCCGGAAGCTTACATCCAAATCTAAAGTGATTGTAGGCATTTTCCAAGCCGTCCGACGTGCGTTATGAGGACTTCTATCAATCGACAGCAACCGGGACCGATGGCATATAATATGATTACGATCAAGATTACCTTATGGTATACGGTCCCCACTGGAATTCGAACCTGGAGCGCTCACTTACAAGGCAGACTTCTACTGGGCCACAACTTGGCGTGACCAGTATGGAAATCTCTGGAGATGGTAGATGCAAGGAAAATTTGTCCAAGTTGGACTACACGGACGATGAAACATGCGTGTGCGGTGCTACACCACAAACCATGCACCACCATTTATGCTGCCCTTTGTACCCTGATACACCTGCACAATGAAAGACCAGACAGTGCGCGTGGCCAAATTTTGGGCGATAAAATAAAACGTCTTTTGCCATAGACTCGCTATTCTGAATGCCGGAAGAAGGCGTTCTCGCCACTCAGCCACCACAGCTCCTAAATAAGCTTGCAAAACCTCAGACTGAGACACCGTTTCTGAGATATGTTTAGCTGAAGGGCATTACGAGTACGTCTTTGCGGTTAGATATCTATTGTACGCCTAGTGGCCACAATAACAAATCTCTCGAGTGTCGTGACGTCAACTCGGATTTGAATTTTGAATCAATTACTTTTTAGGGTTCCCCCAGTAAATGGCCAAAAGGTCGCAACTGCGCAAGCAGGATCCTAAGCGAATCCTTCAGAATTTTGTTTGAGATGCTTAGCTTAGGCCCTTAAATACTAAAAAGTTCTGACGGGGGACCGGGAGAAAAAGGGAGAGCTCAAAGGGCGCTTTTGTTTTTTTATTTATTTTTTTATACCTCCAAGGTAAACAACCTTACGGCCTGCCTGATGGTAAGCAGTCACCGCAGCCTATGGACGTTGCCATACCAGGGGCATCACCCATGCGTTGCCGACCCCGTAAACACCTTTTAACCCCTTTCTTGAAGAACTCCATGTTGTACTCTCCAGGTGTTTGTTTTTCGCTAATCCAGAAAATATTAAGCCGCAGAGAAAATTTTTAATGGTCTGAAAATAAATGTGAACCTATTGAATTCTCTACAACTTCCACTCTCATACGCTTTCAAATTCGCAACAGTTTACGAACCATACGCTCCCGGAAATTGTATGAAAAATATAACATATCATCATCACAGTCCATAACAGTCCACTGCAGCACTTAGGGCCTCTCCCACAAAAAGGGAGGTTATTGCCATAATCTCCACGCTTGGCAGGCGGGTTGGAGATCGCAGTGTAATAATATAACAATGGAAAATGCTGCTGCCCATTTTCCAGGCTACGGAGGCGCTTAGATCTTTTGCCTCGAAAACATTAGTCGCCTGGTACGACACCCACGAGTGTAAGGGGTTGGTGCTATTCTACTCTGCCGGACACCACACGGCCGACTCAATTAACAGTTTAGGATTTCGTTCCCTTATTTGTGCTATAAGATTCCTTTATAATTTCATTAGTAATTATGTGAAATGTAAGTAGTACCCACTCTCTACCCTACTTTCTGAATTGTAAGTAGCGAAGTTTGTTCATGTCAAAAATCAAGCTAATTAACATCCTAGGCTACGGAACATTACTGTGCGCTCCGATACGTGCTGGACCGCTTTTTTCTAATAGGATAACTAGTGTTTTTATGGTTTGTTCGTCATAGCTTATACTGTATGGTACCAAAACATTGTATGAAAAATGACTAGTATAATATAATCATGACGTAGCATATCTAATAAGGTATATTTTACCTACAGTTTATTTATAGAATTTCCCGAGATTGGGTAATAAAAAAATCGGTTTTACGTACGCCGATGACTATGAATTATTGCAACCGATACTAATATTATAAAGAGGAAAGGTTTGATTGTTAGTATGTATATTTGTAATGGCTAAACTAAAACAATACTCAACCGATTTATAAAATTCTTTCACCAATAGAAAGCTACATTAACACATTTTATCTTCAAAAATGTTAGAGATCCCTAGAAAAATTGCAATAAAACAACCAAAGGTATCAAAATTTTGCATGTTCGCGCATAATTATAGAACGATTGAAGCTTTTAACTAATTGTTTTTGTTGGGTTTGTAATTTTCAGGACAAGGTTTGTATGCAAGAAAAAAATGGAGGTAGATGTAGGGAAGGTGTAGGGTAGGGTAGGTGTAGGAATAAAGTCGCACCGGGCCTACTAGTCAATATTATAAAGTGGCAAATATAAGGTCTATAAGTTGGCGTAGGCAGATATCTAAATGGAGTTACGTATGTATGTTCGTGATGAGATATTTTTTTCATGTACCCAAGGTGTTTCACTGAAGCTAAATTACTTCCTCGCAAAATAGGTCAAGAATGTCTTCCTCGTAGACTTAATACCCTCACGGGTGAAGCGGCGAGGATATATCATATAAATGATACACCATAGTAGAGAGCATATGTTTGCATCAATATATTTTTACTATAGGCAGGCTCACTGGCAGTTTTTTTCAGTAACAAGCAATGACAATGCGTCGTTGGTATCAGACTCGTAAGCGGGAGGCACCGCGTTTGAATCCCATTGCGGCCATGTACCTACCAATGACTCTTGTCTGAGTTATGTACATTAGTAGAATACTAACCGACGCTCTTACGGTGAGGTAAAACATCGTAATGATACGGAGGTCAGATGGCAGTCGCTCCGCTCTAATTATCTGATCTGCCAAATCCTGGATCATGGTCAAGGCGGACGCTGGGCCCCCGTGCACGAGAGCACAAACGGGACATTAACGCCAATATTTATTTATTTTACTTAAAAACTTTATTGCATTAAAAATAATACAATTGGCGGACTTAAAGCCATCAAGGCTTTATCTACCAGTCAACCAGTAGGCCATGCAGTAGGCAATATACTTTTTTACAAGCAATGACAATGCAATAGATCGAGTGAAGTGAAGAAGAAGCAGGGAAACGGACCCTGGCAGAAGCCGGGATTGACCGCTCGGACGATGATATTGACAAGCAATTTATCGTTTTTTTAAGTACGTGATACTGACGCCTGTAATTGTGCTGATACTAAAAAGAGTACCTTATCCTTAAACCGGAACACACAATGCAAACATCGTTGATTGACAGGAAAAATAGATAAGGGGCGGTGTCCACAGATTTGACAGTATTCTACTCTAGTAATTTTTGAAGGATGGCTTCCTTATTTTTTCCTAGTTTTTATTTAACTTGCACTGTTCGTATGTTCCGTTAAAATTTGCAAACCATTTTTCGACCATTCGTTCGGTCGAAACGGTCGGTTCGGTCGGTTCGAACGAGTCAGAAGGTGGTCATAGGAACTAATAAAACAATAAGACAAGCACATCGTATTTAGGCTCTTTAGAATGATCTTGATGAGTAGGTACTATACCGCGCAATAAAAGCTTGTTATGAAAAAAAGAATCCACTGAGAACTTATTAATAAATAGGATTCTTTTGACTATCCTGGCTAAGGCATGACGTTGATTTACGAAAAACCCTGTTCCACCACTACGCACTAGAAGCAACGTGACTAAAACGCATCAAAAAAAGCTTTGATGAGAGCCATTATCTCACTAAATTTAGAAAGATACTTCTAGGATGATACGTGCGTCATTCTCGTTAGAAAATCCGTCAACACCACAAACGACATGTGGAATAATCCCCGATTTGAAAATAATGTCTTGTAGCTCATCGCATACGAAATAGACTTAAGTTTTCCCAGATCTTAATTACATGTACATTTTTTCAATTATGTTACGTGTTTCGATATCAAACCAATTCAATGGGAAATAATATTTCGTTCAAGCCAAATCTAACGCATTCTAAATGGCGGTCAGAAGCTGGTCTAAGGATGTTTTAGTCTTTCAAAGATATTACTTACTTTATAGTCTTATAAGTAATAAAATCCTGTCTTTTCGTTTATTTTTTACTTTTTGTAACAAATAAAAGAACATGCAATTTATGCTAAAATTTTGGTTTGTGAATTGGTCGTCAAATAAAAAAAAGCATCGTGGACATTGATCATACATTCCCCACTTCTCCACATCAATGTGCCAGCAACAATTTGACATTACAATATTTTTCGTAGATCGATACTTTTCCAGTTACACCAATAAATAAGAAATATCATTAGACAGTGTCGATGTGTGTACAAAAGCTCTAACTTTCATACGGTTTTCATCAAGGGCTAGATTAAGATTAATTTATTTCTCCTTCACAGTCAATAACTACATTATTTATGCAAGAGATCATCAGAAAAACACAATTTATTCAAAATAATATTAACATTGGCCGCGTGGTGTCCGGCAGAGTAGAATAGCACCAACCCCTTACACTCGTGGGTCTAACAAGGCGACTAATGTTTTCGAGACAAAATATCAAGTCTCCGTAGTCTGGAAAATGGGCAGCACCATTTTCCATTGTTATATTTAAACACTGCGATCTCCAACCCGCCTGCCAAGCGTGGAGATTATGGCAATAACCTCCCCTTTCGTGGGAGAGGCCGTAAGTCCTGCAGTGGACTGTGACGGGCTGTGTTGATGATGATGAATATTAACAACAACAAACAATATAATTGTGAGTCACGAGAAAAGTATCAAAGGCGTGGTCACATAATTGGATAGACAACCAGTATAATCACGACTATTATTATAAATATAAGTTTAAATAATAAAAAAATCTACCGGACACGATAGTTTTATTAAAACATCCATGTTTTTCCAGTAGGTTACACCAGTAGTATCCAAGCCACAACGATAATTTGTGGTCGAAATTATGAATACAATATCGATAAAAATGTTCCGATGGGTATTTCCCGGATTAGTAATCAATTTGTATTTTAATTTCGTAAAAATTATGAGGGTTTGCTTTCTGAGGTTATCATATGTGTGATAATTGCTTAAATGCCAAAGATGACTGTTGTGACAAAAACACACCTGCACACGGGGGTTCGCGTGATCAGGTGTGTTTTTTTTTTGGGCTATCCATCCGAATTAAAGTGATTCTCTAATAAGATTCGGCAGGGGTATTCGACAGCAATATTTTAAAATTTGATTCATTTTTATAACATTAGTTGTAGTAACTGTAACTGTTACAATATTTGTTGTTTTTGTTTTATTTTATACTATCCAGGCATTTGACCGCCATCTCACCTGGAGCATTCCTGTCTAGGAACAGCCTATTCACTCTAGCCTTAAAGGCGTCCAGATTATAGTGATCAGGGAACACACATGTGATATCACAATTTTAGTAACTCGCTCATGTTTGAAGAACTTAATAATATTGAAATTAGTAAAGATTATGTTTGGGGCGATATTAGACCCGGGTAGTCTAATATCGCCCCAAACATAATAAAGTAAAATTTTAATTTTTCAGCTTAATCCCATTTTTCAACGTCTACGTTATTTTTTTAAACTTGTAGACACACTTGTTTTCTAGTAATGGGTATCCCACGTCACCGAAATCTAGAGTGATGTGTCTATAAACCTACATATTTATTCCCGGAAGTAGATAACAAATTATAAGCAGTATCCCCAGCCTAAATAAAGGCAGTTCGTGTCAATATTCTGCGATTAAGCGCAAAAATGAAAATTACGGCATAACTCTACGGTAGGTACCTATTTGAGGAGGCTCTGCGGCTCTTGTAAAGCATTGGAAAATCAATCATGATGAGAACATATTTGATTTTGGAAAGATATTGCAGAAAAAACCGTAAAGCGAAGACCTCGAAAGACAGATAACCGTATTCGGGATAATTTGTAGTGTTCAATCGATGTCCTTACACCCGGGTGCTGGCGTAAAAGTCAACGTCTGCCACTTCCGACATGCGCGAGAGTCGCCGCGTTCCGGTTTTACCATTGAGGTGTTCTAAGTTCAAAGTTCACGTCATGTGTCGTCATGGATAGGAAATTCGAAATGTGTACCGAAATAAGTTGTGTAACCATTTTAAGAACTTAGCTTTCTTGTGGAAAATAAAACAATTCGTATCAAGTATTTACTTCTAAATTCTACTTAGAGAAAGTACAACTGAACGCAATCAAGTACCTAGACGTATATGTAAGTTTCGTTTGGTGACAATGTTAATAGGGATCGATTATCCATTAGCACTAACCTAGACTTACCTCCGGCCGGAATCGGCTGGTTTTCCAAAACACTGTCGCATTAATGATGCAGTTAAATGACAATTGGGAGTTGACGCACTTACGAAGGTTGATATAATGAAGTGGAAAGGCCCGTTTCGCATTTTATTCCGATGCAATTTACACCAGAAGTGTATCAGGCCTAGTCGGTGCGACGGCTCACCGCTTTTTTTGAATTAATTTTTAATTGTGCTAGTGAATTGTGGTGGAGAAGATGAATTGGATTTGTTTGTGTGTGTGTTTGCTTGGGTATGTAGCCTATCAGTATGCATTATCAGTAATATCAGTAGATATATAGTAGTAGCAGTATTGTCAAATATCTTCACAATCACTTCGCCCATTCGGCCAATTTCCTTCGCAGCGTTTGCAATATCGTGACGTGTCGCCTGAACGCAATCTAAGGCGTCAAACAAGCTTACGGCCTGCCTACAAACGTTCATAGAAACATTTTCAGTACCAATGGCATCACCTACGCGTTACCGACCCCGATAAAACATTTTCACCCCTTTCTTGAAGAACCTCATGGTGTACTCTCCAGGGTAAACCCTGAATCTCCAAGGTGAATCTCCAGGGTGAACCCATTGAATATAAATTTTAATGTAATGGTACAGATATCAATTTCCACAAACACCAATAAGTTAAACAAACACAGCGCGACATTCAACCTAAAGAAATTTTTAACGATATTTTACTATTTTATCTAAGTACCTGTGTGAAACAGAAGGATGGTCAGGTTATGGGTATCCGCCGAAACATCACAGTGTTAACTATCTATGAGGTCCTGTGGTGTTTCAATAAAAAGCCGTTGTGGATACATAGAGGGGTTTTAGTGGATAGGGTCCTTTTTCGGGCAATCCCACATAATCTGATATCTTCAGAAGATTTGCCCTATTACAAAAAAAGAAAACAAAAGTTTAAATAACCTAACCTAACAAATCAATACCTTCACAAATCGGACAGCTGGTTGTCTAAACCATGGCTTCACATCACATCGAGCGTCTGTATTGCGCTGACAGTTTGTTAAAAGTTGCTCGACATAGAACGCATAACTTGGATACGAAGCGGCTCTCGACATGAAGGGAATATTTCGTTAAGACTTGCCCTGTTTATCAGCTCGTCATACCCCAGCCCTGCATTGGGGAGGCGAGGGTCCATACTTCAAGCGGTGGACGGCCTCCTCCGCGACATAAGGCAGCTGTACGATGGAGAACCAAGGGACCAGGGCGTACCATTGCCCGAGTACGACTTCATAATCATCGGGGCTGGTACAGCGGGCTGCGTGCTCACCAACAGACTCACTGAGGTGGCGGGATTCAAGGTACGACTATGTTTTTTTTACCAATTGGTAGACAGGCCAGCAGGCAACCTGATGGAAAGTGGTCACCACTGCTTAAGATTTGATAAATTGCTCTCGTTTGATCGCATCGGCTACTCATAACAGTCCACAGCTGGACTTGAGACTCTTCCACTTCATATTCTGGAGGGTTTTGCCGTAACATCAGTACTTGACTAGTAGGTTGGAGATCGCACTGTCGGAAATACTCAACGGAAAACGCTGCTGTCCATATTCTGTTATCGTATCAATAACAATCTTTCGGTAGTTCTTGCAGGTCACGATACGATACGATGCCAACAATGATATCGGGTATCCTGTTTCCAGGTGTTGCTGATCGAAGCAGGCGGCAGCGAGCAGGTGTTCATGGACATCCCGGTTCTAGCCACCATGCTGCAGTTCACCGACGCCAATTGGAACTACCACACCGAGCGACAAGTAAGTACAGCTGTAACCTTATCGCTGGTTATCTTGGTAATCGCTCCTTTTAGTCGATGTCGTCATTCACACAGTCCATTTTCTTAGATTCCTTAGATCAGCCTCTACTGTTGTATCCACCAAAGTGGTAAACATGTGTCGAACATCCTTGTGCTCCTGCACATAATAAAAAATTTAAGTCAAATTCGGTGCGCCCGCGCATAAAGTCTTTCTGTCATCGCGATTGAAAAAAACATTGAAACAGGTATCGATATTGTATGCAAATACGATTAGCGAAATATGTAATAGAAGTATTAATCATTTATTGAATCGAGGTATACGAAACGAGCTGCCTCAATCCTAAAAGGTAATCCAACCTTATGTACGTCAGAATGTGAAAACTAAATACACGATTATATTGGGTTTATAAAATCAAATATACGATGGGTGTGTCACCCACGAAAGGGGAGGTTATTGTCATAATCTCCTTGCTTGGCAGGCGGGTTGAAGATCGCAGAATTATTAATATAACAATGGAAAACGCTGCTGCCCATTTTCCAGCCTACGGAGACTAGATCTTTTGCCTCGAAAACATTAGTCGCCTTGTACGACACCCACGAGGCTCTACGATTTTTTCCGGTGGACTTCATCTTAGAGACGTAAAGCTTGGCGCTAATGTCCCAGTTGTGCTCTCGCGCACGAGGGCCCAGGGTCCGCCTTGACCATGATTCAGGATTTGGCAGATCAGAGAATTACAGTGAAGCGACTGCCAACTGACTTTCGTGACCCTGCTACCAGGGGAACCTGACCAGATTGGATCATGGTTACACATCCAGTCGCCTGAATGTGCAGGTTTCATCACGATGTTTTCCCTAACCGTAAGAGCATCTGTTAGCATTCAACTAATGTACATAACTCACAAAAGAGTAATAGATACATGGCCGCAGTGGGATTCGAACCAGGTACCTCTCGCTTACGCTTACGAGTTGGATACCTTAACCACTCGGCCACCAACGCTCCTACTCTAAATTACTCAGCATTAGAGTCAGTACTCGCAGATTCCCCCATACTCGTATACATTTCAACTTGCAACTGAAACTTGCATGCAACTGAAACTTGCATGCAACTGAAACTCTTTATAGAATATTAGTTAACTTGATACATTGATGGCAGTAAATAATGTTTTCAACTTCGCCCATTAACAATTACATAACTATAATACACATACTTGTTAAGATTATTAAAAACGTGCCACACATTGAATATTAACAATGACTATTCATATTTAATAATACTTTGATAACAATATTTTTTAATTCGGCACCGAAAAATCAAGTAGATACCTAACTAAGACGAGGTAGGTACTTAATATGCAAAATCATGTTTGAAATTGAACAAAAACTTTAAATAAGAATCGATCAATGGTCTTTTTGATATTTTTATTTCTACTTCGCCTCAGTTATATGCAGTCTTTCAATGACGTACTGAGGCGGGGATTTTTTGCAAAATCATGTGCGTGTCTAGTCTTGAGTCTCGCTAGACCCCCTCGACTCAAAAGACCCGGGCTTCGAGACATGACACGTCCCAGGACCCAACTGTGTTCTAAAATTTGTGTCCTATCATATGTTAGGTTAGGTTAGGCTTTTGCACTACGGCTTAGGGTTCTTCATGTACCAGCCTATGAGGTGTCTACCTTAAAAGCCGGCACCACATCCGCTACCCTTAGTTAGTAGATGTCCTAGATAACCATGACCACTTTACATCAGGTGGCCCGCCTGTCCATACACCTAAGCAATAAAAAATACCGCTTCCTAGTTCAGTATCATCAAAAGAAGACAGTGACTAGGATAGAGAAAGGAGTTGGTTTGCTCACATGGAGAGGATAAATGAGAGTAGATAATCGAGAAAGATTTATTTGGCAGGAGTGAATGGAAGTATTGGAAGGAGAAGACTGAGACCTATTACCGATAACCGAAAGAAGCTGTAGTTCTTGGTGTTGGGCTCTGTACCAATCTCTCTCTTCAGTCAGTACATCGAATCCAAGGCAAATATTGCAGCCAAGAAACGGTGTATCCTCTCGAAGGTCAGGCGATACTTCACTTCAAAGCAGGTGCTTCAGTTATATACTTATGCCATCTCCGGGATGAATCAGTCAAATACCAACTAGCCGCTTTGGATTCGATGGAAAAACGTACAAATAATTTGTGACCCACAATTGATTTATGCTAAGCTGCAGAGCCTCGAGCATCAGCGTAGGATTGCACATCTGTCGGTCTTCTACACGTAACCTTTCAGAGAATGCCATTTGCGAAGCAGTTTCACGACCACATTATGTCGGCCCCTTTGAACCATCGAAAAACGCGATTTGGGCGAACGCTGTGTAATGTCGTGGTTTTTGGTCTTTGGTTCAACCTTTGTAAGGCTAAGGAATGGAACGCGTTGCCTGCTAGTGTGGTCCCTGATCAGTAAAATCTGGACGCCTTCAAGGCCAGAGGTAATAGGCTGTTCTCAGACTCTGCTCTATCAGTAGGCGTAGCACAAGTTGCTCTCGCGCGCGATAAGCGAGAAAAAGCGCGACATAGGTATTGCTATCTCTTTCGTCTTAGTATTGAGAGAAAGAGACAAAAGCTCTCTCGCGGCGCGAGCCTTGCCGCGGACACACTTGTGCTTGGGCCACAGGCAAGATGGCGATCACAGGCATTTGAATCTGATAAAAAAACGTACTTTTATTTATTTATTTAATACTTTATGCAGAAAATAGTACAGAGGTGGACTTATAGCTTTGTAGTTTTATCTACCAGTCTACCCCGAAAACTGGTAATAAAAATTGCAGGCGGTGCACTAAAATTTACAACAACATTACACTTATATACTTAACTACAATTATAATTTACTTTTAAAGAAAGGTGAAGAGTCAACAGTTGACTAAACCGACAAGTATGTATGAAAAGGTTGGTGAATGTGGAAGAAGCGAAAGAGATTTGCCAGGACCGTAGCATAATGTGATCTCTAACTAATCCTACGGCGAAATAGGCGTAAGGATATCATAATATTAAATAATATTTTTTATACTATGACATAATTAATGAACTACTACGCTATGTGATATGAATAAACGAAAGAAGAAAGAAAGAAATAACATTTATTGACACAAACAACAACACCTACTAAACAACATTGAAAAAGACACAAGAAAACAAAAAGACATAAAAAGACTACAATTATTACCTACAACATATACACTGGAATACTATGGTGCTGCCCACCCACTTCATTGTTGTTAATTTGTTGTGTAGTGTAATTGATAATGTGTTGTAGTGGTGTGTCTACTAATATAACACTAATGACTACTTTAGTGTCGCAATTAACCTGTTCCTGTCCTACCTGTTTCGCATCACGTATGCTTCCTTCTATATCTATCACTTTAATCGCGCCAATCACGATCAATTCCGAACATGGCTAGAGGTGACCTGAGTTTAATTCAAATGTCGAACAGGGAACAGCTGATTCTTTTACCTGTATCTGGCATTGAAGCAGTTTCCTTACTACTAGCGCTGAGGAAAAGTCTCTCGGCCTTAATCTTCACGATTCAAACGTTCCATTGAGAATCGAACAGAGTACCAACATGTTGTTGTTAATTCATTGTTGTTGTTGGTGCTATTCTGTATACTGTGTCTGTTTATAATGGAATAAAAATCGTGAATCTGTACGAGCTTGCAATCAGTCTATGTTCACTATTGTATTTTTGATTGCTGTCGTGTACATTTTTGAAATAAATTAATCTAAATCTAATGCTTTACATAAAATTCAGAAAAAATAGTAGTTAGTTTTTTCAAGCTAAGTCACAAATTTCAATAGATGGATGATAATTTTATGTAAATGACATCTAAATTTTGAAAATATTACAGGTAGATATATTATATGGGCTCGTCATCATGACTAGTAAGATCGTCGGTTGTAAAAAAAATTTTAACCAATACCTGTGCTAAATGATGCTATCATATCAAAAGACATACCAGTTTAGTTTTGCTAACCCATCTCCTCGTATCATATTGTATTTAACGATCTATGTGATTTGTTAAGTTATTTTTTTCGTACCTCTCGACTACGATCAATTTACAATTGTAATAAATACAGAAAAAAAAACAGGTTACCATAATACTGACACTGATGTGCCTAATAAATATTTTGTTAATAGACTACAATATTCAATTTATAATGCTGGTACGAAGATTGATGACCCTAATACGAAAGTAACCATTTATGCCAAATAAATATTGTAATTTGAAGAAGTACGGAAAATACAAACAGTCAACCACACAAGTGCGAGTAGAACTTCAGGCTACAAATTTAATCTATAACATAAAAATGGATGGATAGATAGAAGCATCGAGACTAAAGCTAGGCTCCCTTCATTACGGGCTTAGGGGCTCACTTATGAAAAGCAAAATCATTAACGGCTGGTAAAACTAAATATATAAAAAGTAATAAAAATGTAAAACGTGTGGTTATATTTACGCCTGTAATTATGAGTTCTATGACCTCAGGCGATTTTATTTTTTTAAATGTTATTTCCCTGTGGAGTAAAAAGTAAAAGCTCAATGCAAAGGCCTTAAGGAAACACAAATAATAAAAATAGGTACAAACAAAATTATAATATGTAACAAATACTTAGTTTTTCATTGCGTTACATGTACTTACATCTAATTAATAAATCGAGAGATGTTTAGAATGACCTAAGAGGCCTCGTACAACATTCGCATGCTAACAAAGTCCGCGGATACAGTTGCAATAAATCAATGTAACGAGTCCTTTAAGGACTTATAAAAATTTTACTTACACTAAATAATGACTTTCTTTACAATTATACGACATAGATAAATTACATTATCTTTTTTTATACCACTAAGGTGGTAAACAAGCTTACGGCGTGTCTGATGGTAAGCAGTCATCTATTCTTACTTTCAACATTAGAAATTTACGAAATGACCGACAGATTGTCAAACTCCTGAAAATTTACAGTGAAGATTTAAGCAACAGGTTGTGGAAAGAACTCAAATCTTACTGTTAGAGAACGTACAAAACCGAAAAGTTATTCACCTGGTGACAGCTAAAGTGTCGAGATAGGATTTGCAGTGAAGGCATCTCAATGACACATGGCCCATTTTCAATATTAATATTTCATTTCTAAACCTTAACTGAGATCTGTCTTTTCGTCTATAATAATATCTTTGGAGTTTAGGTACCTTTTCCCCGTAGGAGTAGGCAGAGCAGAAACCACATGGCTCCACTTCCTATTGCCCTGACAAATCTCTCTTGCTTCTTCCACGTTCATCAACCTTTTCATACATACTCGTCGGTTTAGGGAACTCTAGACCTGACCTTTCTTTAAGTATTTCCCCGATGTGATCGTCGAGGCGACCAGACGATAAAGTTTTAAAAGTAAAAATTCACAATAACACCGACCCTGAATTTCCTTGAAAACTCGTTTCGTGGAACGTCGGACCTATTATTGTCGCAAACTGAAATGGTACCCAATGTGCGTCACACAGTCAAAGACTGCGGTGGACGTTTTTTGTTATTGTCCTAAATTGGACCGGTCTGGAGCAGCATTTTTCAAGAATTTATCGCACCAACTATTCACTGTACGGCTAGCACAAGCGTTTGTTTCCTTCTCTCAATACTAAGATCAGTCTTTTCTCGCTTATCGCGCGCGAGAGCTCAGTTGGGCTAGCCGTTCTGCAGGCCTAGCACAGTTGCTCTCGCGCGCGATAAGCGAGAAAACGCGCGACATAGGTATTGCTATCTCTTTCGTCTTAGTATTGAGAGAAAGAGACAAACGCTCTGTCGCGGCGCGAGCTTTGTCGCGGACACACTTGTGCTACTGCTTGGGCCACTGGTTCCCTATTAACGAGTACCTACCAATGAGGAGTTTTCCTCTACCTCTAAAATGGTTGAAACTATTGATAAATACAATATTATCCAACACAACGTACCCAGTGTTTATATCCTGTTAGCTAAGAACCTATTTCAAGCGATTATCAATTACCAAAATTGTCGGGGCGCCATCTAGTTAGTAGTTAGAATAGCTATAGATACCTATTGGAAAACTGCTCATTGGTCAGCACAAACCATTTTGAACAAATGAACAATGTTGTAGACACAACTCAGAAGGTACAGAGCAGGAAGTTAACCTGTAAGGTTTACGAGATCATCATTGTAGACGGTTTTATCGTTTAATCCATGTAGTAAACGTCAAAACTATTATACAGTTTTTTAACACTCTAATATAATTAATAGGTACGTAAATAAAAATTCGACCTGTGTAAAGGAAGTTGTGTTGTAGTCTCTATCATGTATATCAGGGATGGCCAAGATATCGACCGCGAAAGCGATTTAGGAAGCCAGCGAGAGTTTGATTCATTAAAACTTCTATTAGTTTAATAATTCGTTTCTATTAATTTATGGAAAAAAACTATTATTTTAAAATAATGCCGGCATTATTTTAAAATAAAAGACGGGCAGCATTGTCCGGTCCCACTGCTGCGGCTTGTACATCCGACTGATCATCCCGGCTTCTGCCACGGTCCGCTTTCCCACTTTTTCTTCCCTACTTCGCCCGGTCTTGGGAATCCTCGCGTTGTGAGACATTGGCGCATCCGTCTCGGCGCGTTCAATCCATCGCTTCTTAGCCCTTCCGTGGGACCTGTTACCGGGCGGTTTACGTACCTATTTTTTACGTATCCCTGGGGCATACGCAACACGTGACCAATCAAACCCATACGAGCCTCTTCAATCTTATCCGTCATGTCTCTAATGCCAAGGCTGCCACGAATATGCTTAAGAGTAACATGCTTACTCGATCAAGTCCAGTAACGCCGTACATCCACCGCAGCATTTTCATAAAAACCAAATTCAATATAAAACCAAACATCGTAGACGCCCACTTAACTCCCTGTTTATGTATTGCAGCTACACTCCTCAATATGATACACTTATGGAGAATATCTGTCTTTCCCGTGTTGGCCTCTACAGCTATCAGAGAAAGTACAGTACTGTACCGCAACAGTGACGCTGTTTAAATCATCTATGATATGATGATGAAGAATATATAATTCAAAAATTTCCACTAAAAACATATCTAAAGCGGAATAAAAAATGCGATTTTTATATTTGTATTTCAAAACTTATTAGAAAAATGTTAAATATCTTTCTTGTAACCTGCAGTCCGCAAGAAATATCTTTGACCACTAGCTGACCACATAAGTCAAAAGTTTGGCCACCCCTGATGTACATGTAGCTATGATAAAAACAAAGTATCAGATATAAAAATACATTTAAAAGGGATATAACAACTCATTATGTTTATGTTGCGAAAAACATTCTATAAAAAAATATACCAACCTGCTGAGTAGATTTTGCCTTATGCTTTTCTTCTTATATTTTTTTTATGAATTATGGTGGATTGGGTATTCCTGGTGACGCAGGAAGACCGTAATGACGTAGTTACAATGGCAGTTTCCATTCGTGATAGCTTAGGTATTTTTTTAATTAATCGAGAATTCCGATCAAGTACGATCCGGCCTTAGCAGACAAGGCTCCGTTTACGTTAATTGTTTGTAATTATTATGTGGTCGAATAATATGGTCATTATATTATTATGCCAAAAAAATCACCATTTAATTAGCTATGCACAAATAGTGTAGTGTAGTAGTTGTTCGATGAGCGTAAACGCAGGAAAGAAATAGACAATTGTTTATTTTATCTTATTTATCAAAGTATTTAGGTACAAAACTGTTACCAATAATTAAACTTCTATTAATTACAGGGTAACGTTACTGAATTAAAAGACTTAAATTTCTATTCAATATTTAGCTTTTACATTTTCCCTTCTGATGCGAGTACCCTAAAATCTATAACTTCGTTATTAATAGCTATGAGAAAACTACATACCGACGAATTTTTCAGACTTGGGTTAGGCATAGAACTTATATAACAATAGGTAAGCTCTAGGTTTACTGAAAGCGGTTACCGTACGGTCAATTTCAGCTAGCTACTAGCTAAACATTCAGGTCCTTCGACTGTACATCACGCAAGAATCAAAATATTCTGTACCAGAATCCTACTTCCATTATTTGTTAAGTGAACAATTTCGGTAAATCCGTTTACCCTACAATGATTCAGAGTATGGCCACGAGAATACCTACCAAGTGAATTACTTGATACTAGTAATATTTGACGCAATTATGACGCAGCATTACGCAGTGAAACCGTGATCTTGAATTACGTTGATACAAGTATCAAGATATGCTATTAAGATGCTAATGAAACCGCAAATCATTCCAAACCTCGAACAGTTGATTACGAAGCTGTCTTCGAAACATATCATTATCATATCAAAAAATTTTTACTTATTATATTAAACCCGCTACCATTAGTGAGAGGTGAATTGAGAGGGTCCGATTGTACGAGGGTACGACCCATAAAAGAAAGTGGTGGAATGTCGGGTGCGGTCAAGATAGGAGTCTACCATACTCCTTTCACGGGGACAAGTTTATATAGGTACCTAAAAACCGGTTATTCAGTGAGATACCACATTCGCTTTCCAGAGTTCCGGCTGCATAGGCATGCGCGGCGGGCAGTGCGCGTGGCCGCGCGGGCGCGTCGTGGGCGGCTCGTCCGTACTGCATTCCATGATGCACACCCGCGGCAACCGGCAAGACTACGACCGCTGGGCCGCTGCTGGCAACCCAGGTAAACATGCTAACGCGGCTCTAAAGTCTTCTCAACGATTTTCATATGAGTACAGGGTACTCTTTCTTTATTGCTCAATCAGAGAATATTTGACGTCATAATACATCATTTACATTACAGACATTAAGCGACTAAAATGACTAATGACCCGGTTGACTGGTAGATAAGGCTATTTTAGCTTTAAGTCCGCCATTGTACTTTTGTGCATACAGCTTTAATAAATAAATAAATAAAATGACAAACAATAAACGCAAATCAACCATTATCAAACAGAATATTGATTTTCAAGGATTTGTATGTGCTGCCAATGTGAATAGTAGTTACTTCATAAAATTAAGTCATGGTTTTGCTCTTTAACAGGATGGGACTACAACTCAATACTGAAGTACTTTAAGAGATCAGAAAACATGCAGATACCAGAACTGGCGAGGGATAGAACTTACCACTCCACCAGCGGTGAAATTACTCTACAGGAGCCCCGTTGGCGAACCCCGCTCTCTAACGCATTTCTCAAGGCTGGTGTCGAGACGGGTGGCAAGGTGGTCGACTACAACGGCGAGAACCAGATCGGCTACTCCATCATCCAATTCACTATAAACAACGGGACCAGGATGAGCGCCAGCCGCGCTTTCCTTCACCCAATCAATCGTCGAAAGAACCTCCATGTTGTCAAAAACGCAATGGTTACCAGGATTCTAATAGACCCGAGGAAAAAACAAGCTTATGGTGTAGAGTTTAACAAAGGCGGACGCACTTACCGCATTCACGCCAGACGTGAAGTGATACTTTCTGCTGGAGCTATAAATTCTCCACAAATATTAATGGTCAGTGGTATCGGGCCCAGAGATCATTTGACTGAGAAGAAAATATCCACCATAGTAGATTTGCCAGTTGGCTACAATCTACAAGATCACTGGGCGCTTGGAGGACTGACATTTGTCATTAATTCTTCAGTTTCTATTAGGGCCGAGAGAGTGGCGACTATCGACAATGTTTTGGAATATTTTAGCTATCACACTGGTCCGATGACGGCCCCGACTGGAACTGAAGCATTGGCTTTCATAGACACAAAGAATCCCCACAAACCTGACGGATATCCCGACTTAGAACTGCTTTTCGTTGCAGGATCATTAGTTTCACAGCCGACGTACAAAGATGCGTTTGCTATTAACAATACCGTTTACGAAAAAGTGTATGGTCCTATAAAACATAGAGATACCTGGATGGTGTTCCCAATGCTTCTGTTGCCGGAGTCCAGAGGAAGAGTAATGTTAAAGAGCCGAAACCCGTACCACAAGCCCATGATACATGCGAATTACTTTTCCGACGACGGGCATGACCAGCGCGTGATATTGCACGGAATTAGAAAAGTAATCGAGTTATCGAAGACGAAAGCGTTCCAGAAATACGGGAGTCGACTGCACGACATCCCGCTGCCGAATTGTGCGCACCACGTCTTCAATTCGGATGAGTATTGGTTTTGCGCGATGAGGACCATAACCAATACGATATACCACCATTGCTGCACAAACAAGATGGGTCCTGAAAGCGACCCTGGCGCTGTGGTCGACCCTCGGTTGCGTGTGTATGGTGTGAGAGGTCTGCGCGTAGTAGACGCCAGTGTGATGCCTAATGTACCGGCTGCGCATACTAATGCACCAACTATGATGATAGCTGAGAAAGCTGCGGACATGATAAAGGAAGACTGGGGCGTTCCTGTTACGCACAGATAACTCAGACGTATGGACCATGCGTTTGTATTACGATTTTCCCAGTTCTCGCGAAACGTCTTGCGCAGAGTTTGTGGTTGGTGGGAAACCTACATTTAAATATTTTCTTTTGTGCCATCATTACGCTATGTAAATAGTTTTATGACAAACCAATTTTAATATCTGTCCCAGCTACGAACATGTTTTCCTTCTGGGAGATTTTAACACCTGCCCACTAAAACCTGCTACCCATGGTCAATTTCCCTCTCCTTTTTCCTATCACGATTTAGTCTATCTTTCCTTTAAAACTCGAACCCCTAAACCTAAAACAAAATTTCAATTCTTGCGTAGTTTCAGAGACATCAAGCTGGAGGTTTTGAAACGCGATACAGCTCATGTTGATTAAAGTACTGTTTATAATGCTGATCACATTCACGTGAAGGTCCAGGAGTTACAGTCACGCATTTTCCAACTGTATGATACTCATGCTCCGGTTAGAAAAGTCAGGGTAAAATATGCGCCTGCGCCATGGATTACTCAGAACATCAAGGATATGATGTCAAAACGGGACAGCGCCAATCGCCGATATAAAAAATGCTCACCCCCAATGACCTTGGATGCAAATGTTAAAGCTGTAGGGCAGCTTGATGTCAAACCACGCCCACTTTGCTCTTTCTCCTTTACTACTGTAGCGGAGGAGGACGTTCGAAAGCATATTCTCTCTATCTCCTCAACTGCTGTGGGCGATGATGATATTTCCTCTCGCATGATTTCGCTCCTACTTCCACAACTCCTACCCGTACTTTGTCATATTTTCAATTTCTCCTTGACAACGAGTTGCTTTCCGTCGGCTTAGAAGTGCGCGAATATTATACCCCTTCCCAAAATTACCAATTCTACATCGTTCTCTAATTTCCGGCCCATATCCCTATTACCATACCTTTAAAAAGTCCTGGAACATATTGTCCACAGTCAGCTGTCTACGTTTCTCACATCTAACAGTCTTCTTTCCCCTTTCTAATCAGGCTTCCGGTCTGGTCATAGCACGGTTACGGCGCTGCTAAAAGTCACTGACGATATTCGTCTTGCGATGGAGGATAAATCTCCACAGTTTTGACATTACTGGATTTTAGCAACGCTTTTAACTCTGTTGACTTTGATGTCCTTCTAGCTGTTCTTCGCTCCCTCAACGTCTCTCCTCCAGCTATAGTGTGGTTTGAGTCATATCTCCGTAGTCGTTCTCAGCGGATCCGCCATGATGACATATCCTCAGACTGGTGCGATCTCGTCGCCGGCGTATCGCAGGGTGGTGTACTCTCACCACTCCTGTTTTCGGTTTTTATAAATACCGTCACTCCTGTCATCTCTTCAAAGTTCTACCTTTGCGCCGACGATCTACAAGTTTACCGGCATTTCAAAGTAGGTGATATTGCGGATGCTTTTGCCCAGATCAATATCTAGAACATATCTCTGCCTGGGCTAAGGATTTAAGGCTTTTAGTGAATCCCAATAAATCACAAGCGCTGCTAGTAGGGAGCCCGTATATGCTAGGCAGCTGAAATTGTAATCCCTCAGCTGCTTTATGACGGGACACCCATCTAATGCAGTAAGACGGCAAAAAACCTTGGGGTGACTTTCGACTCCAATTTATCCTGGCACCCTCACGTCAATGAGGTCAGCAAGAAAATCCATTTTTCACTTCATTCACATAAACGTCTCCAAAACTTCCTGCCATTTAACACCAAGATCACCGTTGCACAAACTCTCCTTCTTCCAATTCTTGACTACGCGGACTCTTGCTATTTGGATGTCACTGAAGAACTTTTAAACAATCTGAAGGCCTATCGGCTATCTCAGTGGACAACTGAATTTGATATAAAAAAAATCTGACACTACTCTAATTTGGTAGACGCTATTGCCAGTTTTCAACGTAGATGACGTGGTGTAGAATTATCTAGTGTCAAATACAGTTGTCAACTGAGTTAGCCAATAGCCCCGCTGGAGCGCCTCCAAAATGCTTTTTTGAGGTTTATCTTTGGTCTACGTAAGTATGACCACGTCTCCTGTTTCCGAACACAGCTCAAATGGCTCCCTATACGTTACCTCAGGAATGCTCACATCCTTTCAACCCTTTTTAATACCCTGTACAATCCTTCTGCTCCTTCTTATCTCCGTAACCTCTTTCACTTTTCCCGAGACCAGGACAAACCCTGTCGCTCAAATGTCAAAACGTCATTAGCCATCCCCGTTACGATTTCTTCTCCTACTCTCTTCCTCATGAGGTGCGTGACAGTCCGTCACTACCTACTTTTAAAAAGCGCGTCAAAGAGCATTACCTTTCCCTGTCTAGTCCTAAATAGATATGTATTTATGTATGTATATTATTTTATAAATTATTATATAATTATGCATGTACGCATTCATTATATATTTAAGCATGTATGTATATGTGTATGTATCTAGTAGCATAATTATTTTTATTCTGTACTGTGCACGTCGTATCTGCGTTTCTTATGTAACATCTCACTTCTGTAGGCCTGCTGGAACAAATTTCTTTTTAGAAATAAGTTGTGCCTGTTGTGTCATTTATAATTGTGTTTTTACCTGTATATTTTACTGTATACAATAAATAGTTAAATAAAAATAAATACCTATTTTTACTATTACATGTGATATTTCGTCGTAAGTTTTAGTGAGCACAAAGAGTTGAACCAATAAATAAAATATTTATTTATTAAAAATAGTTAATTTCTAGTTTATTTTACCAGTGTAGGTAAGAGGTATAGTAGAGATGAAACGGATATCCGGTTGCTATCCGGTAACCGGCATATCCAGCCTTAATTTACTATCCGGCCGGATACCGGATAGTAAAAAATGAATGAAAATTCCATAAAAATGATTTTGCATATCGGCTTCCTTCATTTCTCTGAGCAGTAGCCGCGTCAATGATATTATCCTTCAGGTCCTGTTGAACCGCCGTTAGCCAGGTTGCGTGTAGGGTCTTCCGCGGAAACGCGTCGACGTCGACAAATTTAGGGCTACTTGCACCATAGTGATCTTTGTTTTTTTTCTCTTTCTAATTTTTATCCAGTATAAACCTTGATAGACTTTAGAAAAAACGTTATACTAAACAACACTTGTCAAAACAACACACGACAAAAATGCGCATATTTTACGCTGGTCAGCGAGTGTCACTCTTTTGGGAAAAGTACGTATCTAATGTCCACACTCGTGGAAGTTACAAAGTCTCATATATCCCAGAGAAAATTAGAGAACGCCGAATACGATGGTATGGACATGTGCTCTGTCAACCCAAAGACCACTATGGTGCAAGTAGCCCTAAATTTGTCGACGTCGACGCGTTTCCGCGGAAGACCCTACACGCAACCTGGCTAACGGCGGTTCAACAGGACCTGAAGGATAATATCATTGACGCGGCTACTGCTCAGAGAAATGAAGGAAGCCGATGAGCAAAATCATTTTTATGGAATTTTCATTCATTTTTTACTATCCGGTATTCGGCCGGATATTAAAGCGCTATCCGGTACCCGGCCGGATAGTAAATTAAGGCCGGATAGGCCGAATACCGGATAGCAACCAGATATCCGTTTCATCTCTAATAAAATAAACATATTTCTCTATATTTAGAGATAATATACAATGTCGTTTGTCCTCCGATATGCTAGGGGCATGTGTAAGCCCGCATTCGAAACTACGAATCCTTTCGAGGTCGAAAGAATTGTTCAAATCAACGTTCAAATTATTCTCATTGAAGGAATACTTGAAATCACGTAAACACATGCAGTCGTCTAAAATTCCACCCCACGATTACAGCTTGGACAAACTTGTTCAGAGACTAAGTTCAGCCAAATATCCGGCTGCCGGATATCCGGCTATCCGGCAAAGAGGCTGGCCGGATATCCGGTATCCGGTATCCGGCCAAACCACTATCCGTTTCATCTCTGGTATAGAGTCAATGACTCGTGGTATAAAACCTTGTATTTTAATTCAATTCAATAATGATGTTTGTGGGTATAAAAAAATAAGGAACTCATTCACTGTCCATGCGGCAAGATTGTGGAACTCTCTTCCGCATGAAATAAGGGATAGCACTTCTATCTTCATCTTCAAGAAACGTGTAAAAGAGCACTACCTTTCTCTATCTGTCTAATATATGTATGTATATGTATTTGTTTTCAATGTTGGTATATAAGTATGTATTTATTTATGTATAGTATTAGTTAAGCATCATTATTTTGTTTTTGCTACTGTGCACGTCTTTACTGCATTAAATTGTCACGATCTCTCTGCTGTAGGCCTGCTAGAAGAAATTTCTTTATAGAAATAAGTTGGCCTGTTGTGTCTGGTATATTATGTCATATACTTTTGTAACAATCTTGTGTACAATAAATGGTTAAATAAAATAAAATAAATAAGGAAAGATTTGTTTATTAACTAAGGCCACTGTAATTTGTGCAATCTTTAACGTGGGAAGCAAAATTGCAACATCTTATTACAATTGAAGTCTTATAGTAACTAACAGTATACTATAGAATGATGATACTTTTTTCTATTCTACGCAGTGACAAACGAGCAGACAGCCCACCTGATGGTAAGCGGTAACTGTCACCCATAACATCTACGATTCATGCACACTTAAATATAACTTATCTTTATTCAATTATTATTACACACGACTTCCTCTATCGTATCCCTAGGTGCTTTTTTTGGATTTTATATCATCATATATTTTTTTATATTATTTTTTTTTGTTTTCCCTGGAGAGTACAATATGGAGCTCTTCAAGAAAGGGGTTAAAAGGTTTTGACGGGTCGGCAACGCGTAGGTGATGCCCCTGGTATTGCAAACGTCCACAGGCCGCGGTGACTGCTTACCATCAGGCAGGCCGTAAGCTTGTTTGCCACCTTGGTGGTATAAAAAAAAATCATCATCATCATCTTGGTATCAGTCCCGGCTGAGCTCTTGCGCGGCGCATCTGGTCAGATTGTACGTAACTAAGTGAAATATGGAGTAGACAGTATTCAAAGCGCAAGTTCAACTTCAAAGTACACTAATAGTCATGACATCGCTTACTTACTTGCTTTGCTGGCTCAGCGAATTGAAGCGGATCTTGGCCTACGCAACAAAGATTCGCCATTTGTCGCTAACAATGAATAAATGAACGACAAAGATAAATTAAAGTACAAACTCAGAAAAGAGTCATTGGTATATGGCGGCACCGGGATTCGAACCCGGAGCTCTCGCTTACGAGTCGGGCCCCTTAACCACTAGGCCACCGACGCTCCAATATACTGTTGATATAGTGCTTGTAAGTAAATTAATTAACCCGTAATATTTCAAAACAATTATTCGAGTGAGATATTTATATACCTACGCTACAGGACATGCCAGCTATCGATAGCTTACGAAGACCTTCGGCAAATGGGACAAAATGAAAATTTGAAGTTTACAACAAGGGCCTCAATGCAAATTGTAACCAAAATATTCCAATTTCAATATGCTAGTTATTCATAACCATATCCCACCTGCAAATCGTAAGCGCGATTGTGATGGAGTAATTACAACGTGCATTTGAAAGGTCGAAGTTATCGTCCTCGAAGTCAAGCGTATTGGCGAGCTAACGAGATAGACACCTCATTAAATATTTGAACTGTTCCCAATGGACCCCATGCCACGGGTCCCACAATGTTTTTAATTGCTTACGGCCTGACGGCCCATTTAATGGACGGTCCTAAGTCCTCAAAAGATGGGGTTTACCCGAACAACGAACATCTCTATAAAAGGTTAAATTATATTTGTTAATACCTGAGACAACAGCGTTTTTAGCCAACTGGTCTGCCATTTCAGGTCAGTGGCTGGGAATCCATGCCAGAGCAACCTCAATATAAATACTATAACACGTGTTCGACTTTAATTCTTAAAGTTATACCAAAATTGTCTATACAATTAAATAGATGTTTGGTGATATCCTGAATGCAACTCAGCGAATCGTTTTAGATAGTGGAGCGCCGAGTTGATCATATCTGAAGCTTCAGATAATGAAGAGGACCGTACATAAAGCGCTACATCATATGCATATTGAAGAATATCGCAAAAGCTAAGTACAGATAGACCCATATCATGAGTGTAGATGTTATAAAAAAATAGGACTAAGTACAGAGCCTTGAGGAAGGCCTTCGTAATCCCCGTGTACCAATAATGAAACCCGCACCAATGAATGTGTAACCATACCTAATCCAATCTGGTCAAGTTCCCTTGTTGACAGGGTCACGGAGGTCAGATGGCTGTCGCTCCACTTTAATAACCTAATCTGCCAAATCCTATATCATGGTCAAGGCGGATCCCGGGCCCTCAGGCGCGAGAGCACAACCGGAACATTAACGCAAATATGATGATTTACCTAAGTTTTCTTCAAAAAGGACTTTGTCGACGGCAGCCTTGCTGAACGAGAACTAAGCAACCTCTTTATTTGAATACCTGTTTCAATTAAGAGTTCATTCACTAAGATCCTCAATGAATCAACATTTATTTATTTATTAAATAATTGCTATGCGCACATTGCTTCGAGACTCCTTCCTCTAGGTTTTAGTTAGAGGGAGGTCTGCAGGCCTATGAGGTGTCCCATGTGCCCGGCTGTCTTCTCAACCGGGTAACCACCCGGTCGGTCTGTTATCCGTATGCGATATCTATCCCATAACAGGACAAAAAGGACATATACCTACAATTTTAGTATTGTAGATAGGTAAGTGTCTGTAGTGCATACATTAATAATTTTAACCTAATAAATAATAATAAGGATCTAATAATTAGGATTCATATTAGTAAGGTGGCAAACACGCTTACCTACCAAGACTACATGTATACGTATTGTGTATCTACATACGTAATGATATTTTTACCTACCTACGAAGATAAGGGACACTTACTAAAGACGTCAGCAGTCAATTAAAACAAACCAACAAAAATTTGTATAAAAAAGTATAACCGGAATCAAAACACAAAAAAGGAAAAAATAACCTTTAAATCATACAATACGAGGAGGTAAACAAAATTATTTTTGGGGTCGATGACAGCACAGTAATGTTCGTCGAGGGGAGGAGGCTTTGGGGGAGGGGGGGTTATAGATAAAAAGCATATCTTTACTTTTTGTGCTTTGAAGACGAGTTTTATTTTTGTAATAAAAGTTTTTCGCAATTTACAATGGTCCACTCGTTAAGGAGTTCTGAAGCTTCATCATCAGCATAACAGCTTCAACTATTAACACTCTGACCCGAACACCTAAGTAAGATATGATTACGTACACTGTGTCTACAATTTTCAAAGGATTCCTTAGATTTTACAGGGTTGTCATCATCAGATTCTGACCTGATCAAAATAGGACCACCTCAGGAGTAAACCCTATAAACAAAAACAAAATAAATTCAAATCCGACTATTACTGGCGGATTTCTGAGGTAACAATTTTGAGAAGTTACGGAGGCTTGTGGTCTTCATCATCAGATCCACTTCACCAAATTTTACTTTTCTAAATGCAAATGCTTGACTTATCACTGAAAATACTGAAATACCTATAATAAAGAGGAGTTCCTTTGATTTCTCCAGGACCCCATCATCAAATCCTAACCTGACGACCATGGGACCACCTGGAAAGCCTTAGCAAACAAAAATATAATTTTCCATATCGTTCCAGGCGTCTTCGAGTAATCGGGAAACATACATAAAAAATATAATAACTTCCGACGAATTGAGAACCTCCTCCTTTTCTTGAAGTCTATATTTATATAGTATAAAACAATGTCGATTCCCGCCGTCTGTATCTATTAACTTAGATCTTTTTAACTAAGCAACGGATGTAAATGCGATTTTCAACAATAGATAGAGTGATTCAAAATAAAAGTTTATAAGCATGAAAAAAACTTGGTAGGGGTAAAGTAAGTGTACGCGAACGAATTCGCGCCGGATTCACTAGTAAAGAATACACTCGTCTCGATTACACTGAAATATATAAAAAACGCATCGAAATTATTCCATCCAAACGCTGATGCCACAGCCACACAGATTTTGAGTCAGGGGTTTAAAGTTCCCTCGAAGCCATGTCTTCAGCAGAAGTAGAAGAGAGAGTAGAATAGCACTAACTCCTTCGACTTACAAATGTTATTAAAGGCGACTAAATTTTAAGGAAATGGTTAGGGTTTCCTACCGCATACCTTTGTTGACGCGTAGCCCGATATTTTGACGCAGTTGCATGCATGCATCATGGAACATACCCTGAAAATGTGTAATAATAACCGCGATAGTTTCAAACATTATGGCGACTAAATTGTCTTAGAGGCTGCTCAGCTACTATCTTCGTACACGTAGATTACGTGGAGAACTCCGTCGAGTAGTATTTTATGTAAATTTTATTCCCTGCGATCTGAAGCACTATTTTTGAAACCCTGTCGAAAATGAATATTTCAATATTTTTTTAAATCACAATAGAAACACTGAAAGAGTACGGCTCAAAAATATCGAATTTTTCATGCCGAAAATCAAAATTGAAAACCGTTCGAATCGAGCAGAGTGAATAAAAAAATACAGTCCCTGGACCCTGCACTTATCAGGCGTGGATCGATTATGGCAGAACTAATGTAGATGAGGTTAAAATCCAGCAGTGGACTGTTATGGGCTGGCTATGGGCGTGACGTAATGGGAAAATTCACTAAATTATAAATTGTACGAGTTCTTGAGGCCGTTGATGCACGAAAGTAAGATGTTACTCAAATCTGTTCTACTAAAATAGATAGGTAAGTACATACTGATGGTTTACAAATAAATTTAGCATTTAACGATCAAAAAACCCTAACCAGAATTGTAATTGAATTCGAATTGCATTCTAGAATTAATAACTTAATGTTATCAATTAACCAAACATCTTTTTAATACCCGTGTAGCCAACACGTCCGCCTCTATTTGTACCCAAATTAACTTTCTAGCAAGTCATTCACTACATAATAAAAATCAGTAAAAAAGTGTCTGTACATTGAACATTACCCCACCTTGTTCTTCTTCACCTTGGCGTTAATGTCCCGGTTGTTCTCTCGTGCACGAGGGCCCGGGGCCCGCCTTGACCATGAACCAGGATTTGACAGATCAGGTAATTACGGTGGAGCGACTGCCATCTGACCTCCATAACCCTGCTGCTAGCAGGGGAACCTGACCAGATTAGATCATGGTTACACATTCAGTCGCCTGATTGTGCAGATTTTATCACGATGTTTTCCCTCGCCGTAAGAGCATCGGTTAGGCAACTAATGTACATAACTCAGAAAAAAGTCATTGGTACATGGCCGCAGCAGAATTCGAACCCGGTATCTCTTCTTACGAATCGGGTACCCTAACCGCTTGGCCACCGACGGGCAATTAAGTATATTGAACATATTTACAAATAAAAAATAAAAGGCGTTGAAGAAATAGTAATAGAATTTAAAAAATTAAAATTTTGTCTCTCTGTTTGTCTGTTTGTACACGCTAGTCTCCGGAACCAATGGACGGGTTTGAATTTAAAAATGGTTGTGTAGCTATTAAGCCTGGGCAACACATAGGGTATAATTGATTTTGGAAACTGGAACACCTGATGTGGAACCACAATCGTCCAGCTTAACTTTTAAAAATATGGAAATGGCGCCAAGCGGATTTCGATGGAGTCTTTCAGTTTGGTAGTTTGAGGTACTAGTACTTAAAATCTAGGCTGTTTCATCTTATTCGGTTATACAGCTTGACTTCTCCGTAGTATTAGCTTCCATACATTAGGGTGGTCATTTAAAATCGTCGCTCGAGAAAAAGAAAAAAAGCCCTAAAAACGATTTCCTCGCGGACAAAGTCGCGGGCGAAAGCTAGTCAAATAATAAGACAAGCGTTTAGGTAATAATAATTTAAAAATGATAGCTAAGCGTTTTTCTCTCTAAATTACAAGTATGTTGTGGTTCGATTTTGTTGCTTAGAGGTCACGGTTGCGCACGTGCGTACGCGCAGGTTTTGTTCACCGCGGATGTCCTGTGTAGAATAAAACCGTCGAGTCCTCGCGTTCGGACTGCCACTGTCGCACTCCCGCGCAGATCGAAGCCGCACGGATCGATCCCCGACAAGTAACAAATTAGGAAAAAATTTATTTCAAACCTAGGATAATAATTCGGTCGTTGCAAAAGTTAACTGAAATATACTCATTGGTTGATAACCGATATTGACTATTTAGTGAGGTGCTGTGATTATAATAGGTATTTTCTGGAAACAGTGGCTTGGTTTTAAAAAACAAAATGTAAGTATATTTTAATGAAAAACAGCAAAATATTTCTATCAAATTTATAGCAATAAATACCTATTTAATATGATTGTCGAGAGGTTTGGGATAGGAAACTATTGAAGTCCTTAAAAAACTCTGTGTAACTTTATTAGACAGCATTAAGCTAAAACATAACTGACGCCCAATAAACAATTTATATCAACTTTAGAAACATTTTTATTTCATTTATAAAAATTAGATTAGATTACTTAGCATAGATTAGACTTACTTAACTACGTTAAGAAGTAATGTACTTAAGTATTTTTAGTTTTAGTTATAATTTCGACACTTACCTTACTTTTTAAATCCTACTTGAATAAATGACCATTTCATTTCATTTCATTTCACCAATCAATCAATGTTCTAAATCAAAACACCAAGATAGAATAAATGACCGTACCTTGTTGCATCAATAGCTGCAAAGTGGATTTTTTGTAAGAAAATCGCGTAACCGTAATATTTGGATACGTCTAAGAAAAACTTAGATTTATAATATATAATATTAATTTGTGACATAGTACGGAAATACGAGCGTAAGTGTGTATATATTCCGTACAGTTGAAAAATCTGAGCTATATTGCGGAATGGAAAGGCAATTTTTGTAAGGACGCAACACACAGCGAGTATATCGTTCCGTACTTGCTTACAAATGACGGACACATGTGTTACTTCTAATATGCATATTTATATTATGTTTGCTCTCTATGCGGAATGGGGCCTCTACAATGAAGGTTTCATTTCAGGACTATCCATCCCAGTTTTTTGCATATCTGCTAAGCCTTTTTTTATAATAGAGGGAGTCAGAGGGAGAGGGAGAGGGGTTAGCTAATGGTGCGTGACCCAGCATGGACACCGAACACCCGGAGAGTCGCGAAAGATTTGCCGGCCTTTGAGATAGGCTAGTTTCCTGCAGGTTTCAATGTCGTGACGGTTTGGAAAACATTTCAATAAGCTCATTCCAAAGCTCGGTCGTGTGAATAAGGAAGTTTCTCAAAACGCGTACTGTGGCCAATCGCCCGCCACTCACACTCACACTTGCGGCTTGTTGTAATACAGTGGTTAAATCCTTAAATTCTGCCAGCTGCGGAGTATCGCAGCACGAACAATTCCTCGTAGCACTCCCCATAATATAAAACGGGACATAGCTTTCACAACAATTTATGTACCTGTATTCAATTGAGGATTCTACCTACATAAAACGTATCTATAATATTAATCTTGGCATCAATATCCCGGTTTTCGTAAATCAGCATAAAATCTAATATTAAACGATTATCGGTAACGATAAATAAATAAATAAATGTATTGAGAAATTTGCCTTAGAACTCAAATATTGAGAATTTTAAAAGTCCTTCATGATACCCCGCACTAAATAAACAAACTCAAAACAAACCAGTTCCTGGGTGATACCCGTGCCATCGGTTCGGCTTGGTTGCTCACAAATCAAAACCACCCGACAGAGCCCATAGCAAAGTGATGACGTCAATTTTGGCTCTCACACAAAACCCAAAAGCCCTTAACGTACTTCCTTTTTTTCGTATGTACTTTTTTTGTTTTATAATAGGGAATTCCCTGTAGGGATTGTAACGGAACGGTTCGTCTAAAATCGGATCTAAAGACTATAAATAAAAGACACACAGAAAGTACAACGTACCGAGCAGTAGATGTAAAAATTTTAATTAAATACACGCAAAAAAAAAAGAATTATTGACGCAAAACTTCCAAGTTATGGTAAATTTAAAAACTCTGCGCACAGTTAACGATTTAGTGCTAAATCGTAAACTCCAAATTTAATAATACTCATAGTTTTATAGGTACAAAGGCCATTTCAATTCTACTATAGGTATCTAAGAAAAATTAATGGTACATCACCATTCTAGCGGTTAGTCCCAGCTTGTGCCAGGGTCAGCTTCCAACTCTTCTTGGTTCTCCACATCGCTCGGTCTGCCGCGTTCTCGCATCGTAAGCCGATGGCTCTCGCATCCGAGCAATATCAAGCCATTGCCAAAATAGCAATATGCACGTACTAGCTAAATAGCTAACCCACAACTACTTTAAAAGAGTGTTGTTACAAGTTTAACGTGTAAATCTAAGTATCTTTCCGTCATAGTAGCACCCGAACAGGTGGACTGCTTTTGATGCGGTTTCTTTACTTAAAAACCAGTTTTGTTGAGATGGTTCTTACCTTTGTTTCATTAATTGGTTCAGTAGTATGGAAAATATAGTAAGTGTAGAGACTTTCCCGGGGTTTTCCAACATGGGTCGGTTAGGTTATTGAAGATAAGAAAAGTAGTCTATCTCCTTCTTCAGGGCGCCATCAATATCCTTGCCAAATTTTTATCCGAATCTGTTCAGCGGTTTAGTTGTAAAACCGTCACAGGCAGACTGATAGGCATAGTTAAGTTTCGCATTTCTAACATGAGATTGGATACTACACCAACATTTTAATATATCTAATAGTACTTACCGGTAAAAATTAAGGACTTTGTTGAAATAACAAGTTTCAAACATAAAGTTTATTTTATTAATAATTATAATTTGTCTTTAGTGTATTATTTTTATGAATTACACCTTAGAACCTATTTTACAGGGGCACACACGGATTACGAAAATGTTTCCAATAAACAAGTCACACTAAACAAGTTAAGATTTCATTAACACTTGAAGTCATTAAAATGGCAGTATAACACCTATGCTATAAGTATTTAATTTCTACACTTATGTTAAACACCGGATTTAAAACAAATAAATAAATATTTAAAAAGTTTATCTGCCTGGATAAAAGGAAAGAAGGGCTAGGGAATTGTGTCAGGAAAGAGGAAGAGCAACATGGTCCATAGTCTCCCCTACCCCACCCGTGTAAAAGAGGTGCGAGCTTTATATTTGTATGTATGTTATCTGTCTGGAAGTGATCGCTTGACACGTTAAAACCGCCTTTTCTCCTACGCTTATTTATAACTAACATATTATACAAACAAGATGTACAAGTCGTAAATAGCGATTTTGTTTTAAGAAGATTTCAACATAATTGATATCCGGTTTACGATTATGAAGAGTCGTAATCGTAAATCGTAATGATTATTAGAGAATAATCATTGTTTTTATTGCTGTTATAAATTAATTATGCACATGTATGTCATAACATTGCCGGCTGAGGAAGTCGCAATGAAATTTGGCAAGTGATAATGTGAATCTAGAATTCCGGACTATGTCTCCGCATGTATTACCATACTCTGTTTTACGGCTGACTACAAAAGCGATGACTTTTAATTTACAACCTATTAAAGGTTGTAAATTAAAATAACGGTTTTAATTGTCATTTTCTGACCCAAATGGTAAAACCGAGTATAGTTGTGCTCCGCGGTTTCACTCTCCGTTTAAAGTCCGGCCGCCCTCGGGCCACGAACCCTGGACACACGGCGTTGCCCGTGTGTCTTTTTGTCTACTGGGTCGTTGCGATGTAGCCTATACTCGCTCTTAAGAACTTAGGCTATCAGAGGTATAAATATATTTTCAAATTCGACAACTTTTCTAAACAAAAAGAAACAGGCTACAAACAAACTTTTCAGCTTTGATATTCGCATGTATCGTAGTACAGATTAGGATTAAATTTGGCAAGGATAATTGACAACCTGGGGATGGACATATGTATATTTATTCATTTATATCTAAAAACTCGAACACGGCATAACCGAACTACACGAGCACACAATCGCGGCCAACAGCGATAGAACAATGCACAATGACGTGTTGGGTTGTGTATTACCATACTAATATTGTAAGAGAAACTAGTTCTTACGACAGTTATTATATGATTTAAAGACCTCTAAACAATTTCTGTTTCTGTGTTTCTAATATGTTTAAGTTATAAATACAACCATCTTGAACTTGAACTTGGCACAACACGGTCAATGCCATCACATGTTAATTTTATTAACCAACACTGTGATACCCAGTTTGTTACTTAACATACTGAATTTTATAATAATATACGTAATAGGCATACCGCATGACATTCTTGATACTGATAAATTGTAACACACCTACATGATAATTTCATTAAAACGATTTCGCCATATTATAGTTTATAACATAATCACTATGACATGTTGTATGTAATCAGCAATGAATCCCTCCGGCATCGCATGTGAGTACTTGAAAATTGCTTACTTTACCTAGCTAGTCATCTGCATATTAATTTCTTCAAACGCAGCCAAGGCACAGCTAATTGCCATGTCAGCTATGTGCCCCGAAGGTCAGACTGTAGTCCATATTAGATTTTCCTAGTGCAGATTGTGCGTGATCTGCGTCAACCGACACTATATTATTGTCTCAGATCGGCTGACGGCTATATTATTATCTCAGATCATTTATACGCTGCTGCAAACCAGCTGATCGCCTGCTAATTGAGAACTAGGAAAATGTTTCTTTTTCATCGCAGGATTAATTCCTCTTAGGGCCAATAATGTATTTGTATATGTAAGATGGGGGTTTATGAGGGTTTACATAAATATACCTGAAAGTTTCAGATGGGAGACCCGTGCACACGAGGGTGTTTACCGATTTACAAAAAGGACAAAAAGAAACTTGTCGTTTGGCGCAAGTGATTTTGGTATCATCTTTTGGGGACATTCATAAGGACATTTGTTTGTTTGTAATAAATATCTTTTTTGCATAAAACATTACACTCATTTCATTGTATTCGTATCTCGTCTCTGGGGTCCCCTACCATTAACAATGGGATAAGTAGATCCAGCCACAACCTAAATGACCTAATCAAAGTTTCACTTTGGGAGTTTCCTTCCTTTCATTTTCCTAGTTCTCAATGCAATGCAACTGCAACTATAATAAGTAGATGTTCTACGTGATATTAAGTAGTTGTTTTGCTTAAATTGGGACGGTTTATTTCTCACATAATTCGATAAAGGTTCACCTACGCTCATTTCGTAATACTTACTAGTAGGAGATACGTCATCTGAATATCGTAATTCATTCGTTAAAAAAATTGTTTAACCGTAATAGTTATACAAGCACACTTTACCACGTGTCTACTCCATAAAGAGATAAAAATGGTTGTCGAGGAAGTACCGAACAGATTAAGTAAAAGTTTCATTCAACAATCCTCATTATGCTATTCTATGTGATGCGCGGACCAACTCGTGGGTAAATGCTGTAAATGTTACTTTTGTATGCTGCTGTCACAGCATGCACAATACACTAATAGTATTAGTATATTGTGCAGCATATGTGACAGATATGCAGCATTTGGTACCATCTACAACACCTTCTAATCAAACCCGAAAATACCCAACTGATTCATAAAAAGAAATTCCAGTTACCTACACCGATCATACATCATAGGATATCCGTTTCCAAGTTTTAGGAAATATAACGCATTCATAGAGTTTACTGTAGCCGCACGCCGATGATTCAGCAGAACGTAGCCTAGTTCAAAGAGACACTGTTTGAACTAAATTTGGCAACGTTCAATACAAAATCTGACACGTAGTCGGTTAAAAACCCAAAACCAGCTGACGAACGATATATCAATATTGAGGTAACCTATTTTATTATAGTAGCAACTAGAAACGTCATTCGGAGAGCCGCTTTCGTAACTGGGGGCTAGCTACCTGTTCATACGTTAACATGACTAAGGACAGACAGGATATGACAAGGCCATAGAGACAGCTCACCACATCGGCAGTTAATGGTTACTTTCACCTACTTCCCCTGCTCCGCGTCACCGGACTTTTAAATAACCTTGATTTTTGTTAATAAATAAATAATTAGAACATTTACAAGGCTAGAGCCTGTGAATATGTAAGCTCGATCTTCGGCCTCATCGTCAACTACCACCATGTGAGATGGCGGTCAAATGCTTGGCTAGTTCTTATCATGAAAAAAGTAGAGAGATTTAGCCTGGCTTGCACCAAATTTTTAAATACATTTAAGGTTGACGTTTAACATCATTTTGTTTGGTATTTTGAGTTCATCGTAAGATATAAAACGATGATTAAAAATTCGGCGCAAGATATTGAATTTTTTTTAATATCAGTAGAAAGTTAAATTGAATAAAATACGTGCTACCACTCGATTTGCCAATTATGCCAAAGGTTATAACTGATAGACCACATTACGGTGGACTTATAAGTACAACAAAGTTAGTTTGTTTCTTACTATAGATATTTAGCTTACCTACCCAATATTACGATAGTCTATTGTTCTCCTTTATGGCTTCGGAAAGCGTAATCGAGGAATCCGACCATCCAGGTCATTCCAGGTTTATTCATTTCTGCTGCTAAAAAGCAATGCTTGCGGTACTATTGCCACTTCCAGTTTCAGTTATTAGCTAACCCAACAAATTTGGGAGCAAGAGACCTATCAACTACTCCGCACCTTTTTTTTTACCACTAAGTTGGCAAGCAAGCTTGCGGCCTGCTTGATGGTAAGCAGTCACCCCAGCCTATGGGCGTTTGCAAAAAAATTTAAGGGGACCTACCGTGACAATGAACCTGCCGCAATACATATTTATTTAGAAACAATGACAATTATTTACGTGGAACTATTTATTTATTTATTGGTGTATCAACAGCTATATAAAACATAATAAATATTATTGTAGAACCAACAAGCCAAAAGTCCTCGCTAGCAACTACAGTTACCCATATAAAACACTTATATTGGTCACTACACTTACATTGGTAGAACCAAATACAGACATAATACATTTTTATCAGGGAAGGCACAGCTACAGACTAAGTATGGCCTGTTTAAGTTGCGTCGAGGAAAACAATAGCCACGCGGATACATTTGCATTCGCGCCGCGTGAGCCCTTGGACTATCCTTGTTTCAGTATCAATGGCGTATCAAAATCCTACTTCGAATACTACCGACTCTATTATTCTTTAGGGGGCTAAATAGTTTCAATTAATACTGACACGAAGGAGTAATTACAAGCGCAATCAGTTGAACAAGCTTCATGTTTGCTGAAAGACAACAAAGAAAAACGAACATAAATATTGTATGAAGTTCATAGTCTAGTTTTGAACATCAGGTGTTTGACTACCGATTAACATAAGCAAACCTAAGTTAAAATTCTGGTTGATATTTTATTCTTACTCATGACAATAATTTGCATGTAGGTAATAATAAGATTGTCTTGCATCCGCATTATACGAATTTATAGCTGCGATAAACTTGTAATAGTAATAATGAGCTCTCTGTACCCTTAAAATAATACCTGCATAAATCTCATGAAAAAAAGTTTACGTTCAAAATGTTACGAGAAATTATGCATTTTATTAACTTAATGTTTTTAAAAAAAAACCTTAACTAGTTCCTTGACGAGACTTGTTTATGAGATAATATTTTTGTTAATCGTACAAAAGACTCTTCCTCTTGAACCCATGTTTACATGTTTGTATATTTTTTACAGATGAGGTGTCAGTTCAACGCGCCGACGTTGGCGACGGCGTTGTGGGTATTCTCCGCTCTCCTGCTGCCCACGGACACGCAACCCGACCCAATAAGCTCATTCCTAAACTTCGTTAGGGAAGGCAACCAGCAGCTCGACGAAGAGCCACCCGACCAAAGACAGCTACTATCAGAATACGACTTCATCATAGTCGGCGCAGGCACCGCTGGCTGCGTACTAGCAAATCGACTGTCCGAGATCTCAGAGTGGAAGATATTGCTAGTAGAGGCCGGCGTGAACGAGAACTACGTCATGGACATACCCATCGTCGCCAATTACCTCCAGTTCAGCTCAGCGAATTGGAGGTACAAAACGAAACCTTCGAATAGATATTGCGCAGGATTCGAGAATGGACAATGTAACTTTCCTAGAGGAAAAGTCGTCGGTGGTTCCAGTGTTCTCAATTATATGATCTACACAAGAGGGACAAAGTACGACTACGATAATTGGAAATCTTTGGGTAATGATGGTTGGAGCTGGGACGATGTCTTCCCCTACTTTCAGAAGATAGAAAATTTCAATATACCAAAGCACGACAATCCTAAGCATCATGCACATGGAGGTTATTTAAACGTCGAGCACGCCCCTTTCAGAACATCAAAAGGCAAGGCTTGGGTTCAAAGTGCACAGGAACTTGGTTTTACGTATGGTGATTACAATGGCCCTACTCCATCAGCAGTATCATTTTTGCAGCTATCGATGAAAAACGGTACCAGACACAGCTCGAGTAGAGCATATTTGCATCCTATAAATGGTAGAAAAAATCTTCACTTAAGTAAAGGTACTATGGTAAGGAAATTAATTTATGATGACAGTAAAACGAGAGTTATCGGGGTTGAATTAGAAAAAAATAATCAAAGATACAAAATCTTAGCAAGGAATGAAGTTATATTATCCGCCGGGGCGATAAATTCACCTCAGTTACTTATGCTGTCAGGTATTGGGCCAAGGCAACATTTAGAGGAAAAGAAAATAAGAGTTATTAGAGATTTACCAGTAGGTTATAACTTGATGGACCACATTGCGGCTGGTGGAGTGCAATTCGTAGTTGACAAACAGGCACTGTCTCTCAACACAGCAGACATTCTTTTACGTCTGGATCTTATATTCAAATGGATGAGAACCCACGACGGACCCCTGTCTATTCCGGGTGGCTGCGAAGCGTTGATATTCATGGAACTGAAAGACAAATTTAACACGACCGGATGGCCGGACATGGAGCTATTATTTATAGCTGGAGGATTAAATGCTGATCCAGGCCTGCAACTGAACTTTGGATTCGAGCAGAGCATTTTCCGGGACGTGTATGGACCTTTAGGTAATCTGGACCTTTTTATGGTATTCCCTATGTTGATGCGTCCTAAATCGAGAGGGCGGGTTATGTTACAAAGCCGAAATCCCAAAGTGCATCCTCAAATAATACCGAACTACTTCGACGATCCGCAGGATTTACAGAAGATCGTTGAGGGTATAAAGGTGTCTATTGATATAGCGAGACAGCCGACCTTGCAGAAGATGGGGACGAAGATCTACGACGTTCCAATAAAGGAGTGTCTGGAATACGGCCCGTTCGGGAGTGACGCGTACTTGGCGTGCCAGACGCAGATGTTTACTTTCACGATTTACCATCAGAGTGGTACTTGCAAGATGGGTGCCGCGGGCGATGCGTCGGCGGTGGTGGACCCGAGGCTGCGCGTGCACGGCATGAAGGGTCTACGTGTGATCGACGCCAGCATCATGCCCGAGATAGTCTCCAGCCACACCAACGCACCGACGTATATGATCGCCGAGAAGGGCGCCGACATGATCAAACAAGACTGGGGGAAGTTGTGATAACTAGAGCGATGCGTAATCAAATATAAATTATAGTGAAATTGGGTTAATTATACCGTTGTGATGATTATTAAGCATTTCATAGGAAATTGTGTAAGATTATTTATAGTTAGATAGTTCACTATTGAAGCAAGCCAAATATAATATGTAAGTAACAGTAAAAAAACGTTTACGTCATATCCCTGTGATTAGAATAAATATTTAAAAGGCCTACATTTAAACATTTAAAACTCAAGATTTGTCTAAACTAGAACTTTAATTGTTTTAAGTATGGAGGAACAGGATGGTTATTGTTGTACCTGTATGTAAGTAATTTATTTTAACATTTAAAGGATACGCCGTTTAAACAAACAAATAAAATATTAATACTTATCATGTCTGTTTTAATGTCTACGCATTTGCGACTTCTTAATATTTGTGCAAAGATAAACATTCTTGCCACATCTTGACTCATTTCGCAGAAACTATAAGTTTTGTAATAATTATATAGAATTAGAAAATAAAGTAACCTGGGAGTTATTTGTGAATTTTGAAATAAAAATAAATATCAATTCAATGAAAGTTATGTTTTTTATACTACTGAGTGACAAACGAGCATACAGATCACCTGATGGAAAGCGGTAACAGTCGCCCATAACATCTACAATTCATGCGCTTGCGTTTCATGTAACAAAAATAAAGAACTGATGAATCATCAGCTTTCCGCTGGCTACCTTACCCTTCAAAACGGAGCACAACAATATGAACATTGTTCCTTGGCCGTGAGGTTAGATTACATAAGGCGGTGGTATCTACTACCTAACCTCACTGTCCAGGCTTGGTGATGTATCTACCTATTTGGGGCATATGCCAGCAGTTTGTGACGCTCGGCCTTCGTGCCACCCTCATGAAGTTGTCGTAGGCATAATTACGTGACAACTACGGTAATACATGCAGGTAAGGCTTTACGGTAAGGTAAACAGGTAACAATATGAATTGAATGCAAAATATATAGGAAATGCAATAACTGGTCATCAGATTATGCTAGTTTAATAAAAGCAAACATGTATCAGACAAGTGCAGGGTGATTAAATCTAGCACGGCTTCTCCGTCAAAGTGAGTCAGCGGGAAATTCTAACAAATACCTATGGAAATAGCGTGGGCTAGGCATAGCTCGAATCAGCAAGATCAGATGCCAAGGCACAAGGCGTTCATTTATGAGAGCCATTTGTATGGACGATGTGCGGACGCTCTGTGTGTCCTTTATGCAGAGATTTATTGGCTCACGCATACGATATATGGGCACTAAGGCATAGCAAGTTTATATCTCTTGGGAATTGTAATAAAGCTTTAAATAAATTCTACCGCCAAGGATTTGTGTTTGCGAACCCGAAAGTCATTGAATAAAAAATCCTACCGGGATAGTAAGTTGCCTATATTTAGTTCATAAGAATCAATTTACACACAGGTCAATTTTAATGGGAGTTATTAAAAGCACACCAGACAATTTATCAACTTCCATGTAATGTATATAATCAGTATCCGGTAGTTACTCGTACATGGCAAAATATCACGAAGATTTAGCTTTTATTAGATTATTGGAAAATTAAATGTCTATCACCACAATTATGACCGGTGGTACCTGTCAAGCCTGAGCAGGCTGAGATGTCCGCCTGGAGGGGGCAGACTCCTCAGACCCCGTTATCTAGTTCTACCGCCAAGCAATAATTCTGGCATTGTTGTGTTCCGGTTTAAACGATAATGTAGCCAACACAATTGCAGGTACATAATCTTTAGTCAAGTCAGTGTTTAGCAAAGTATGTAAGTACAGTGGTGTGAATCGTTCGGACAGTTGTTGCATGCTGCCTTGCAGAAGATCCAAATTGCAATAATCTTTATTTTTTGTGACAACTCGCGCGGCCGCTCAACCCCCTGCGCAGCACTTGACAGTTGATTTAAGTATGAAGAGAGTTTTGTCTATAAGACCGCCGTGAGACCAGCTATGATGTACGGATCGGAATGTTGGACAGCGCTAAAGCATGAACAACTGCTACACACAGTGGAAATGAGAATCCTGAGGCAGGCGGTGTATCGCGCATGGATAGGGTGCGCAACAAATATATCTGTGGATCATTCAAGGTGGCGCCAATTTCTGACAAGCTTAAGGAAGGCAGGCTCCGCTGGTATGGTCATGTAATGCGCCGCGACGATAACTAATCCGTTAAGTCTGTTCTGAACACACACAGCCAAGAGGTAGAGGCAGGCCACATGGCGGTCAACTATCGCAAAGGAATTTAAAATAGCCGAAAGCCTGGGATAGTCGTTCTCGGCGCAAGAGTACAAGGAGGCCCGACTCCCGCAAATTGGGACGAGAACAGGGGGAAGAAAAGAATTTTGCGCAAAATTGCACGTATTTCTTAACGTTGGTCGTCCATATCGACGGTAATGGTACTGGACTCGCTGTAGTGTAAACAGTCACTTGCTACTGTACTTGCACTCGCCACTCGCCATGGACAGCCATGACCAATGTAAATCGGGCGTTAGACCTCTCAGTATCAATGCGCCTGCTTCTAAATTGACGTAGCTTGAAATTTATATGCAATTGTGCGTGAATTGTAATGTCATGGGCGCCAGTTACCCCTTTCCATCAGATGTTCTGACTGCTCGTTTGTCACTGAGTAGTATAAAAAAAAAGGCCGAGGCTCAGAGTCGCTACAGATAATTAATGAAATTAGAACCAGCGTCGGAAGCGGAGATCGAGCGATAACCCACCTAAAGGAAAGTGATAATTCTCGCACTTTGCCTCTGTAATTCACACCTTAGGTTTGATCACTAAGTAGGTATGCAAATATTTGAACATGGTAAATATGACTTCTAATTTATATCTGGAACTATTGCGCTTGTCTTACGGTACGGAACGAAAACAGGTAACAGCAGTCCACTTAAGCTTCATCCACTAAAGTAGAGGCTATTGCCATAATCTCCACGCTTGGCTGGCGGGTTGGATATCACAGTTTTGAAAACATACAACAACAGAAAAAGCTGCTGAGTTAGTGCTGTTCTGCTCTGTCGGACACAACACTGTCAACGTGTACCAACCAAAAAAAAATTGATTGCTTCTAAAATTGAACTTGCCCAAAAAATATTCCATTCTATTCCATAAGGCGTCGCATAGACTGCCATTAAAAGAAGGCTTCAAATAGGTATATAAAAACAAACAATGTCATATAGTACTTATGCATACGTATGTAACGCACGTAATTGAAAGAATATAAATTGCAATATTCATGGGCACTGGGTACGGTACCTATTCAATTTACATGTACAGTACGGTTGTATTGCTTACTTTATTTATACAACATGGAGATGGTAATCTTATCAACACAAAACAGCATTTACGACATTGGCATCCATTGGGCACTCGTCCATTCTACCAAGACGTGCCTGCAATTAAATCAAAATCGTGTACCATGATACAGCCACGAATTATCTCACCTGTCTTCACTCTTCGCTCAACTTTGTACAAACGCCTTATAGCTTCTAATGGGCAAATAATTTTATTGAAGTATATCAATAGTGAAAACCAATAAAATTATATGGCTTTCAAAGTCAATCATTCAGCAACATCATGTTACGCCTCTAACTTAATCTTGGCGTTAACGACTTAAACTAATAAATACTATCAATATAATATACCTACGAGTACTATCAAGATTTATAGCAATGAATAATCTTATTAGGAGGATGTGTGCGGGGATTCGATTACTAAATTTGTGAGAAGGCCTGTACCTTAACAATAGTTAACAATAGTTCTAGATTGACTAGGGTGATGAATAGCATGTGGAGAAGTTTCGCCCTGGTGAAGAACGTGGCGTAGCCGTGGGGTATCCGGGAGAATATAGCACCAACCCATTTTGTTCATGGATATCGTACAAGCCGAGTAACGTCTTAAAGGCTACCCAGCTAAGACCTCCATAGACTAGAAAATGGGCTGTAGCGTTTACTGTTGTGTATTTTTAATACTGCCATCTACAACCCGCCTTCCAAGAGTGGAGATTATGACAAAACTTTTCACTAATGTGGAGGAGGCTCAAGTCCAACAGAGGACTGTTGCAGGCTATTAGTGTGATTGTTTTTTGTTTTAAATTGAGCTCTTACGAATCAGTGAAACTAATACATATTTAAAATATAGGTAACTATAAAACGCGTATTACCTTACAGTTGTAGACTGGAAAATTAAGCCTGAAGAAAAACAAAGAGAAAAATAAAATTACTGAGCGAGCAGTGGAAACTTAACGGCAGGAGTTTTGACTGGTCGCGCACGTTACTAAATAAAACAGAATGTGGAATCTTAGGAGCTAAAAAGCTCCGTAGACCAGAAAATGGGCAACAGCGTTTACTGTTGTGTATTTTCTGTACTGCCATCTCCAACCCGCCTTCCAGGAGTAAAGATTATGGCTAAATGTTTTACTAAGGAGGAGGCTCAAGTCCTGTTGGTGTGATTGTTTCTTGTTTTAAATAGAGCTCTTCAATCAGGAGCAAATCAGTGAAACTAAAACATATTTAAAACATAAGTAACCATAAAACGCGTATAACCTTACAGTGTCGTAGCCTTAAGAAAAACAATGAGCAAAATAAAACTACTGAGCGAAACGAGCTACTGGAAACTTAACAGCAGGAGTTTTGACTGATCGTGCTCGTTACTAAATAAAACCGAATATGGAATCTTGGGAGCCTACAGTCAAGTAGATAATATAAATAACTCCACGCATACTAATGAGCGGAATTATTTATATTCGAGTTATTTTTAACAAAAACGCTTAGTTTTCAACGCCATAATGAAAAAGAGTTCTAATATGTAAGTTGTGTATTTACGGCCCTCCGTTTCATTGAGGCATGGCCGGTACGCATCTGGCTCGAACACAGCCTTAATCTATACATATAGGTATGTATAGTTTAGTGTTAGAAAGTTTTAGACCTATTGTTTGACCATAACGAGGCCTACCATGAGGACCATGAATTATGGATGACTAAAGTACGACGTAGTTAATTGAATTTCTAAGAGATGACTACGACGATCTATCTATAATCTACGACTAGATTCTTAATTTAAATTAAAATCAATGATTTACTATCACAAAGTTCATCTAAACCTACTCTAATGGGGAAAAGTTGAATACATACTTAACGCCACAAATAAATACGACTACAGAGCAGAAATCTCATGATCTACTCGTATTTAGGTTAGGTAGGTACTGTTCGTTAGGAGTGGTTAACATATGTACAGTCATAGATTAAAATCCGGTTGTTGGTTGTTTTGTAACTCACTTCACCACATCCCTCCCACGCTGTAATTTCTGTGATAGATTACCTGAAAAAATCGAAATCATACATTAATAAAGTATATTTTCTAACTATTATATAATGCCGAGATAATGAAGTAGATTTGATGATTTAAATTTTTTTGTATGTACGTCTGCTTCTAAATAGAACTAGCTGGTTGGTTGGTTTGGTTGGTTTTCTCTAGACTATTCATAATTCATTTATTCACATTGGTGTTAATACAATTATTTGATAACATTAGTCGCCTTTCTAAAGCTTAGCGAGTTACATAATTATATATCAAGTATATTTAAACACTGCGATCTCCAACCCGATCGTGGGAGAGGCCCTAAGTCCTGCAGTGGACTGTTACGGGCTGTGATGATGATGTCAAGTCAATTAGATTAAATGTGTCTAATTCTAACAATTAATATACAAAATTAAACCGAAACAATTAAATATGTAAATAAATTGTCAATGATCTACAAACTAATTATTGAATATGTCAAACAAATAAATAAACAAATTTCAATTACTACCAAACAATTTCAATTAGGTACTTGAATTAAATTTTCGTGTCAGATAAATAATCAATCGTTCCATCAAAAAATTATTTAATTGTCTCTTAAATTCGGTAAAAGTTTCGGCATCTCGAATGCGTTTAGGCACTTTATTATAATTTTTTGGGGCCATTGCAAATAAACTTTTATGTAACAAGGCTGTTCAAAGCGACGGAATCAAACATAACTGGTCACATCGGCGGCTTCTTGTAACAAACGTAAAGATATGTAAATTCAATCTTACAAATGTAGCAACCTCCAAAGCACTGTAAGAATTTTTAATTATTTAAAATGTGGTTGATATGAATCTAATTGTTTTAGGTTACAAATTGCTCTTATACACCGTTTCTGCGCTATAAACACTGCTTCCTTTTTGGTAGCGTTTCCCTAAAAAAATATTCAATATTTTATTACGGATGCCACATAGCCATGATAGGCCGTTACTAGAGCGTTCTTATTCACAACTTTACTTAGCATATATAAGGCATATGACACCTGGTGAATTTTATTACATACCGTGTCAATCTGAGTTTGCCATCTCATGTTGTTGTCTATAAAAAGACCTAAAAATGTTGTTACTTTCGTTTCTTCAACTTTTATGCCCTTATATTTAATGCCAAGTTCAATATTATTTATTTGCCTTTGACGGAAATCCATTATTACTGTTAATGGTATCGACAATGTCCTCTAAATTTTTACCATACGCAAATAGAGCCATGAAATGTTGTGTTGATTTAGGAAAATCGTTAATGTATATTAGGAATAGTAGTGGTCCTAATACACTGCCATGGGGAACTCCATACCGCACAACCCCTGGTGTAGACGAATAAACTTTTTCTGTTTTAGTTTTCTAGCAAAGACCAGTAATGCATGTAATCTGCTTTCTTTCATTTAGGTATGAACTTATAAGTTGCAAACATTTCCCCCTAACTCCATAGACACTGAGTTTATCTAACAGCAAATCATGTCTGACACAGTCGAATGCCTTAGCTAAGTCCATGTACAGCGCCAGGACTGGATTCCCCGCATCCATACATGAATATATTTTCTCTAAGAAACTATATAATGCCGAATCAATAGATTTATTTTTTCTATATCCCTTTTGTTCTTCACATATAATATTGTTTTCCTCGAGATATGAATATAAATTATTGTACAACACTTTCAATAATTTTGGAAAAAATTGGAATTAACGCAACTGGTCTATAGTTACCTAAATTTTCTTTATCTCCTTTCTTATATAATGGTTTAATTATTGAGATCTGAAGCTTGTCAGGAAATATTCCATGTTCTATACATTTATTGATAATGTCACTTAAAATTTGTGCAATTATTATAGCTACCGATTTGATTATCTTAGTACATATGTCGTCGTATCCTGTACTATTTGTATCTTTTATGTCCTTTATTATTTTGAAAACATCAAAGGGTCCCATTGGACTCATGAGTCATTAAAAGTTTGTGCAATATTTTCAGGATTATTGTATGGTTTTATATACGGTATGTCATGTCTAGGCAGTTTCGTATTATTTGCTTTTATAATTTTCCAAATAGCTTTTGATTTGTTTCGAGTTGTTTTTATGTAATAGTTATTTCGAGATTTTTGTGTCAATTTTACAATCTGTCTTAATCTTTTGCTGTATGTTTTAAGTGTTTCCTTTGTGATTAAACTCTGTGTTCTTCTATAGTTCCATAACATCTCTCTTTTTCTTTTACTACAAATTCTTATACCGCGGGTTATCCATTTAGGTCGGCAAAAATTTATACTTTTACTTTAATAACGGGAAAACACAGCTCATAAAACTTTTTAAATGTGTCAAAAAGTTCATTAAAAGCCTCATTTGGATCTGAGGTTTCATAAACCTTAGAAAAACTTAAACTTTGAAGACATTGTGTAAATTTATCTATATTTTCTCTAGAGTAATCTCTACGTTTTATGAACCAATACCGTAGCGAACACGTTTTTTTCACTGGGCATTTCAAAAGATGAGCAGTGTGGTCGGATAGGGCAAGTTCAATTACCTCGCTCTTACAACCATGTATATTATGTATAATGTTATCTATACATGTACCGCTGCCGAGTCATGTTGGTTCATTGATTTTACATTTTAAATTAAACCCTGATAGAAGCCTCTTGAATTCAACAGTATGTTTTGTTTCCTGTAGAATATTAATATTGAAGTCACCACATAATATAATTTTCTTTTTAGCATTAAAGCTGTATAAACATAATATATCATTTAAATTCTAAAAAATAAATTATATTTATCTAAAACATTATTTTTCTGAGTTATTCTATAAACACAAATAATAATTATTCTGTGATCAATTAATTCAAGGGCACAGCATTCAATAACATTGGCAATACTACATTTTGTTAAAGCATCCACGGTTTTATAATTAATGTCTTTACGAATTAAAATACAAGATCCACCATTTATATTAGTTCTAGTATATGAGGCAGCTAGTTTATAGTTAGGTATATTTAGTATCGATAAATCACTTGAGACCATGTTATGTTTTGTTATACATAACACGTGAACTAGTTTACCATTAAGAGCTAATTCGTCCAATGACAATAAAAATATATCTGACTTATTAATTAGACCATTAATATTTTGATGTAGTACAAAGATTTTATCATACACGAAAAAAACTATCACCTTCTGAATCAGTTTTACCATTAACTACAATAGTATCATTTTTATTGCTAAGCTCATGAGGTTCTATATTTGAAAATATACTGTTTGCCAGAGCGATAAGGTGCTCAAAGATATTTCTGAAAACTCTGTTGCTCAATTTACCAGTATTAAGAGAGAACATATCATGCTTTAAATCGAAATTAGAGTCCAAAAAGTAGGCATATTTATATGTGTCAATGTCTTTTTTCAGTAGGTTATTGAAAATTACAACACGGTAGTTGTAAATACTTGCTCCACAATTATTACATTCACATGTGTTATCTTCTGCATTTCTTGCCTAATATGATGAACAAGGTTTTTGTAAACTTGGGATACATTAAAGTCCTCTTTTCCAATTAGTATCAAACAGATGTCTCCACTGTTGAATTGTTACAGCTTGCCATTTATGTTCCTAAAAAGCTCTCGAACATCTCCACCCAGCTTACAGTAATGACAACAGTCGTCTTGGTCACCCCACAATGTTGTACTCTTTGCAGTTTTTATTATATTACTTTTGTTACTATTGCTTAATATGCACAGTTTCTTCACATTTCTTAAACGGTCATTAGAAATTAAAGTGTCTTCTTGATTGTTTCTATTGTTTTTGGTATTTTCCGTGTCACTACAGCAGTCGTTTAAAATTGCTTCGATTACCGTTGAGTTAGTATTTTGGAAAGTTCTTCGCTGTATTTCAAGTCCTTTGTTAAAATTGCTTAAATTACCTGGGTCAATAATTTCATTGTGTAACTCCATTTGCTTTTTACTCTTATTCATATAATTAACCACTATTATCAGTTAACACTAAACGTTCTACAAAATATTTTATTAATTAGTGGTAACTTTTTTGGTTTAATTCTTCTAATGTTGTCGTATTTTCATCACTTTATTCACTGGTACAGTTATTATAGTGTTTAGTCTATTGTTATACGACGATTTGTTTCCATTATTTTACACATGTAATCGTTGTTAATTCTTTTAACGTTCTTCGTTTGTAGAGGTTTCAGAAAAGAGTACGTACCGGGCTGGAACGCAGAGAGCGAAAGGCTGTAACAAGGAGTATCAGAATACTGGGGAGGGGACGACCGGTACTGAGCTCCTAAACACCCTGGACGCCAACCGATCAAGCAAATGGCGGCAGACCGTTGACTCTATGGACTTTAAGCGATCCAGCCGGAAGGCATGGAGTGTGCTGAACAAGCTTACGGGAAAATTGTCTCCACCAAGAGCGGACCCCGCTCTTCATCCTAATGAAATTGCAAATAGGATTGTGTCGATGTCCAGAGTAAAGGGTGATAAACCGGCAACTAAAGAGGTGAAGAAGAAGATGAAACAACTAAAGGCGAATTTCGTGCCGATTCCGGAGCTTGCTGAACCCTTTACTCCCGGGGAGGTGTTCCTTGCCATTGGCAACCTAAAAACTGGTAAAGCCGCGGGAGTGGATGGATTGTATAACGAGTTTTTTAAAAAGCTTGGCCCTAACGCTATCAAGTGGCTCGCCTTATTCTTTTCCAACATTCTATCAACTGGCAAACTCCCAAAAAAGTTCAAGAACGCGAAGGTGATCGCGGTCCTTAAGCCGGGAAAGACGGGTGGACCCTTCCAGCTACCGACCAATAGCTCTGTTGTGCAACTGCTACAAGCTATTGGAAAGACTCCTTCTGTCCCGAATAGCTCCTCTTATTGAGCGAGTGGTCCCTGTCGAGCAGGCGGGCTTCAGATGCGGCCGTAGCTGTACAGATCAGGTCCTGGCCCTAACCACGCACATAGGAAGCAGGCTTCCAAAGGGAACTGAAATCCGGCGCTGTCTTTGTGGATCTCACGGCGGACTACGACACTGTTTGAAGAGAGGGTCTACTATACAAACTACTGGCTGCAGTCCCAAATATACAAATAGTAAGGCTTATCTTCAATATGCTCTCCCAGCGCCAATTCAACGTCCATTTGGGGTCTAAGGTAAGCGATACAAGAACACTTAGTAATGGTCTCCCCCAGGGATCCGTTTTGGCCTCCGTTCTTTTCAATCTTTACTTGCACGATCTGCCGAAAACAATTTCAAGGCAATTTATATGCAGACGACATTTGTCTTGTGACCCAGGATAGATCTTTCTCTGTTTTGGAGCGCACACTATCGGATGATTTGGCCACACTAGAAAGGTATTTCAGAGTGTGGCGGCTGACTCCAAGTAAAAGTAAAACTGAGGTCGGTTGTTTCCACCTCTGCAACCGATTTGCTAGGCGTGAACTCAGGGTGTCTCTTGTTGGCCACATGTTAAGGCACAACTTTGCCCCGAGGTACCTTGGCGTCACTCTTGACCGTTCTCTCACTTATAAAGACCACCTTATTGGAGCAGCTCGCAAGCTTCAGACTCGTTTCAATATCATCCAGAAACTAACCGGTACATCCTGGGGAGCAAGCGCTGATGTGCTTCGTACCTCGGCTCTGTCACTTATGTACTCCACGGCGGAATACTGCGCTCCGGTTTGGTTGGGCAGCGGACACACGAAGAGGGTAGACACAGAACTAAATAGGGTCATGCGCTGTATCTCTGGAACCTTAACTTCTACACCGACCCACTGGCTGCCCGTGCTATGCCAAATTCCTCCCCCCGACTTAAGGAGAAAAAATGCATTATTACGGGAGGCTCGGAAGATTCGCGACAGCCCCGGCCTTCCCATATGCCCGGAGTTTTTGGACACCTCAAAACTCCGCCTGAAGTCCAGAAATGCACCAAATGTTATAGCTTCGACCTTGTTGCAACAGGACTTCGACCTCAAGCAGGAGTGGTCTACCTCGTGGAATTCCGAAATGTCGGGGAAACTGGGCGCTGGGTTTATCCCGGGCTCTGTGGTGAGGGGTTCTGAGCTCCTGAGGCGCGACTGGTGTACCCTCAATAGACTCCGCACAGGTCATGGACGCTGCGCTTAGTACAGGTACCGCTGTGGGTTGATAGACTCTCCAGCCTGTTCTTGTGGTGCCGCTGTGCAGGATATCCAGCACATTATCTCCGAGTGTCCTTTAACGCGGTACACCGGAGGCCCGCCCGATGACTTGATCGGCCTAAGTGACGAAGCCATTATGTGGCTCAAGTCTTGTAAAATGGATCTGTAGATTTAATTGTACCTAATATAGTCTTTATTTTTATATTAATATGCCATACGAATAAATAAATAAAAATTCTTTTAACTATTTGTAAAACCAACACTTTCACTTATTTTCGGTGTATTTAGGATTTACTATAACTATAAATTTATAATTTTTATAAACAAATAACCACTTTAGCTAATTTTAAAATAATAATATACGGATACGATATGTTTCGTGTGGTTTTTCAACTACCCACTACTATTACTGCACCGATGAAGCTAAACAACTGAACCCATGAGGAATCCGGGAATTTGCAGCACATATGTTTTAGGTGAGCAAACAGAATAAAGCCAAAGGTACTGTGGGCTGAGTGTAAGCTTTGCTTCGGGTTTACTTTACTATCGCGTTTGCGTTTACTCGAAAAAAGTATAGAAAAAATATATAGCGCCATCCATATGAAGAAGAAACTTCATTTACGTACCACTACGTAAATTAAGTTTCTTCTTCATACTAATTTCGACGAAAACGCAAACGCGATAGTAAAGTGAAGTTAAAGGAAAACTTACACTCTGCCATCTGAATCTGACATTTATAATGTGGCTTGGAGAGTGACTTTATTATTTATAAAGGCTTTGTACATTTTGTAAATAAATCTTGACATTAATTTATTTAGTTATGAATGAAGTTATTTAATAAGGGATCATGAAGTGACGTGTAACGAGTAGGAATGCAGACCCTGTTTCAGATTATGATGATTTCAATCTTATTACTAAAAAACATTTATGAAGACACCCTCTTTTCTTCCAGAAGCACATTCCTATTTCATTTTATAAATGTTTCTACCAACCAAAATATTGGTACTAAGTAAGACTAGTTAGGAGGCAGCTTGTTCCTTAGTTATCTCCGTAAGAACAAGAAGTAGGCTACAGCTTGTTTCGTAGTTATCTCCGTAAGAAGTAAGCAGTAAATAAGTAGCTGTTTGTTAAAATCCTAGATCATGGTCATGCATACCCTGAACCTAATACAGGAAAAAGAGCTGGGAAGAAGACAGCAAGAAACAAGCTGACTGAAAAATCTGGATACAGGTTAGTTGTAAAAATTTAAATAATAAAGATCTAAAGCCCCTACAGGCTGTTATTGATAGTAATTAAATCACAGCTCAATATAACACATTCATTCCCAAAACACACAATACCATGTGGCACTGGTGGCCGGCGACACAATTTTATGTGGTTGTTCTTAAGAAACTGCTATACAAAACATTTTTAACCCTCTTAAAGCCATAACTTTTGGACGTGTCAATGGACTTTGTATATATTAAAATTTGTATATATTTGGCTAAATTTTTAAAATCGATCCATTATTTTTTGAGTTTATTCATTATAAACAAAAGTACAAATCTTTTCTATTTAAGTACAAAATATTAGTGTAGATGGAAATATATTTTTTGACGGAAAATCATCATCGTCCTAGCGCTTATCCAGGTCTCTGCCAGGGTCCGCTTTCCTACCCATTCTTTTTCACTTCGCACGGTCTTCGGCATCCTCGCCTCGTAAGCCGTTGACTCTCGTATCCGACTCAGCGATGTAAATCCATCGCTTCTTGGGTCGCCCACGGGGCCTTCTTTCCTGATACCGGCAGGTTAAGGCACCCCCATGTATTTCCCACGTATCCCTCGCCTGAGGCGAGTTATCGATTAAATATTGAAGAAATAGATTTCACAAAACAAATTAAAAACTGCTATATAAAAGTGGTTTTTCATATCAATAATTTTGCTTTGCGCAGCAGATAATTCGCTTAATTAAAACGTCGCGCTTTTAAGCTATCGCGCAATGGAATTGTCGCACAACTGACCGTTCGCTCTTTGAAGCTTTCGCGGAATTGTTTTTTCGCACAAATGAACCATCGCGCATTCAAGCTTTCGGGCAATCGTCTTCGCGCTATCGTTATTCGTGCTTCCGGCATTCGCACCCGTGTATTACACCCCTGCCGGTCAGGTTATAATTTTTTAAATCTTTTTTAAGATATTCACGTATTGTGCTGAATACGAAGATTGAGCAACGAGGCTGCTATACTTTACTTTTACTTTATTCGGTGGGCACAGACATTCTTAGATCGGTCTCGTAGCCCGGTGCATGCCGCGCTCACGCGGACGTTACGACACCGGGTGCGCCCGCGCAAGCAGCAGCGGGTCTAATAAAATATATGGAAAACACGCACGGATGTCAGTCACTTTTTCGCGTGCCTCCGGATAGCAGCTTAGGAAAATTATAGGACATTTGAGGACAGTTTTTCTTTCCGGTTGTCTAAGGATTTCTAATGACTGTACCTAATTCAGTTTTTTCTGATTAGTATATCATTACTCTATATTGTGACGTGCCTTGTGATGTTGAGTTGCTAGTGCCAGTGAATAGATTCAGTGTTTCTTTTAAGAAAAAGAGGTAATTAAAGTTATATTATTTATACGTATATTTAAGCTAGTTAATACAATACCAAATAGTTATCCGTCAGTCACGTCTGGAAGATAAATAAAAGTCAATTGACTTCGTTGACTTAGATATTCTACACTTATTAGATGTCGATTTTAATATGGTTGTTACACATGAATAGCGTGGCTAAAAAAGGTAAAAGTATATGTCTCTACATAAAGTGCCAAACTTGAAAATAGTAAACTAGTAATATACTACCTTTCATATACAACAGTTCAACAGTTCCGGCCAATGTCGCACATAGTGTTTGGGTTGATGGAATTATCGTCATGTCTTTCTGTATAATGGAAGTCACTGTCGATACAAATTTCTTGAAGAATAGCCAGGCTCTAGCATCAGATGAAGTACCCAAAGAACTTTGGAAGTGTATCGGCCCTGTTGCAGTAGAGCGCGTAGCTAGACTTTTTCATGTCATAGCACAAGCTAAATTTATTCTAATGCATCTCCATGCAAACAACAACAACAAAGTAATTTCGTCTCATTTTACAATAAGTTCTCAAATGAAAAATATTTTACAAGCTTTTATTGCTTTTATAGTAGCTTCTCATCAAGACCATTCTAAAGAGCAGAAACACGATGGGGTTATCTTAATGCGATCGTTAGTTCCTATGACCACCTTCCGAATCCACCATCATACCAGCTCCATGGTACCATATTATTGCATTGTCATCCAAGTTACATAGGTATACCAAATTTCAGCCCAATCTGATACCAACAAATGGTCGAAAAATTTATTGCAAATGTTGACGGAAAACTTACATACATACGAACAGTGCAAGTTAAATACAAACTTTTGAAAAGCTTGTGAAAATAAGGGCGGTATAGCACAATGTGGGAGCTATAGAGGGATTACCTTACCTAACCTTAACCTTCATTAACCTCTCTTACTTTAACACTTTTGGAGATAATCAATAATAGGCGTCTTGTTGCAATAACTCAAATGTCCCCAAATCAGTTTGGCTGCAGATGATATTCAAGGCATGAGAACCCCGATGGAAAAACACCGTAATAATAAAAAAGGTATATATTTAGCTTGTATTGACCTCGGAAAGGCTTTTGACCGAGTGTCTCGAAAACTTGTATGGCAAGCACTGCGTGACCAGAACGTGTCTGAACATTATCTAAACCTAGTATAGGACATGTATAATAATATTCATGCTAGAGTTAGGAGTCTAGCAGGTGTCGGTGACCCTATTAAGATGAAGGTGGGAGTACATCAGGCTTCCGCTTTGTATCCACTACTGTTTAACATTATCATGAATTATGTAATCCGAAACATCCAGTCCCCGCTGCCTACGATATAGCACTTGCTGCGATCTGCAAAACAATTTGTACCTGTGGAAAAACTCACTAAGAGATAGGAGTACGCAGACCGAAACCTGAGTACCTTACGTGCAATTATAGTGGAACTTCATCAAATAAAACCATCTCTATATCTATAGGCGAATAACCGATGCCACAGGTGTCTTAGTTCAAATACTTAGGATCGGTACTTTCAGAAGACGCTCGTATAGGTGAAGATGTGAACCATAGGATCAATGTCGCCTGGCGGAAAACCGGAGAACACTAACAGGTGCTCTGTGTGACCCCTTGTATGCCGATAAAAACTAAGGGCAAAGTTTACCAGACAGTTAAAAAGCTATGGGTTGCTAAAAAACGCACGAAAACAAGATGCATGTCAACGAAATGAAGATGCTGAGGTGGGCTGAGGGTGTCACTAGGAAGGATAAAATTGAAAAGAGAATTATTAATCAGGGGCACTTTAACAGTAGCCTCAATAACAGATAAAATAACTGAAGACTGCACTTAGCCTCCCCGAGGTCAAAAGTGGCAGAGGACCACGCTACCTGGTGGTCAACAATATCCAATAAACTACAGAAAATCAAGTGCCTAGAAAGACGACCCACGATAGAGTTGCATGGCGCACAAGGAGACGCGACCCTAAACAATGGGAACAGGGAAAGAAGAAGAAGGGGGAGGCCTATGTGTAACAATAGAAGTCCTGAGACTGATATGATGATAAGGTGTGGCAATAACACGCAGAGTGTTAATGTGCGCTTTCATACACCGGAGTGATTTCATTAAAGAGATTGCATTCGTATTCGTTTCATGAATTTCGGGTATAGGTTCCGAAAGCTTAATGAGAATCATGAGGTTTTGATTTTTTATGCAGTTATTTTGTTTTGATCTCGCACCAAACATTACGAAAAGGAGGCTGATATATAGGACAATACCTAATGTTGATAATCTTATAAGGGCGTTGCGTGAGTATCGAGAGTACAAGGTCTTTGAGGGATATCTACCTACGTGAGCTTAAAAGTTTTCTTACAGTGTATCATATTATCAACCAGGATAGAGTTAGTCATTACCTTATTTGATATTACTATTTGTGTATTATATGCGTAACGCAAAAATCCCCAACTTACGCAAAATCGTGAATTTACCATTATAAATTCAAAGTATCAAATTTGTGGTAAAATTACTAATCTAAGGTCAACAAATAAACGTCACAACGAAAATACATATTGGTTTAGTTACGTAAACGTGATTCACGTGACTGACATCTTACTATACCAGACCGGTGGGATATTTTGGTATAATATTTTAATCTAATTATCTTGCTTGAATCTATTTATATACCTACTTGATTCTTGATATGCTTCTTTTTTATGCTACTCAATAACAAACGAGTAGATATACTACCAATAGTTTTAAAAATAGACTCGATAAGTGGTTTAATGTGAACTCAAAAACTCTGTGAGTGATGTGTAGTGTATCGGCTGATCGAGGACAATAATTAAACACACCAGCCCGGATATAGGCACATCAGCCTTTGGCTGCTCGCCTATTACTTACTACTATACTATATATACTATACTATATATTATACTACCCGATGGAAAGCTGAACTATGGCCTTATAACCATACACGATTCATAAACTGAATTTTCAAATAACAAAAATGCACCGCAGATGCGTTGACGCTGTAAAGACTAAGATGATAATATGCCTTATGCACATGCTAACTACCTTATTCTTCAAACCGGAACACAACCATGTGAACATTGTTGTTGGCGTGAGAAATAGTCAATGGGGTAGTATCCTCGGTATACTCAAGCTCGACAGAGTCCTACCACCGGCAGTAAACGTAAGTTTTACACAATAGGACGATGAATGGCAGGCTTGCATCTGCAACTGCTGAACTTGAAGCTATTAGAAACTAGAAATTCCTCACATATGTTCCATAGTTTCTCAAAACCCCCCGAAAGCACTAAAAAATGAATTTTGGAAATCCCACGGAAAGGGAATGAAACGGAAGTTGAAAAATTATATGGAAGTATAAATGGTAATTCAAGCAAAGTCGCGGGCAAATGCTAGTTTATTCATAACCTCAAATAGGACATTGCTTATTTGAAATTGCTAATCTAAAATTAGATTTCAATATAGAGGCCATGCCGGAGAAACTCAATTAGTTTTATTAAGTAGGTACTATAATGGGCGAATATTTAATTGGACAAAAAAAAATTAGGTGTGTTGATTAGGTATCAGGGAATAAAAAGCGCTGGCTTCTATTCTACTCGAGTTCTATGTTTACAAATATAAAAACGTTACCATCGTTACTATTAAAAGCAAGCACTTTACAACTTGCAAAACCCGTTTACGAATCCAAACGACATGTTCTTATGTACGAGATGAAATAATAAAATTTAAACTGTCTCATGCACATTTACAATTAGCAACGGTCAACGTGCAATTGACCATTTTCTTAAATTTAGGTGTGCAAGACAAACCAAGGCTGTGTGTAATATCAGAAGCGGCTATTTGGTATTTCCAGAGCAAAAATTACAAGCTTAACTTTCGCAACAACCAAGTTGTGGGCGCAGACCGATTGACTTCGATCGCACACTCAAAGTATAATCGGATGCAACTACAACGTAACCAAATTTAAAAAACAAAGTTTTTATATTTTGTGATAGTAGGTTTTGAATACGCATCTACGCTCTGACATAACTATAATTATGTGCAATATACAGGGTCAATTTTTATACATAAAATTTAATCCATTTAATTTGCTATACCTATTCATTGAAAACAAATTAAATTAGCCGTGTAGTGTCTGGCAGAGTAGAATAGGACCAACCCCTAACACTCGTGGGTGTCGTACAAGGCAACTATTGTTTTCGAAGCAAAACTTCTTGTCTTCGAAAGCTGGAAAATGGGCAGCACCGATCTCCAGCTCGCCTGACAGCGATAAAATTTTGGCAATAACCTCCCATTCGTGGGCCCTATGTCCCGCAGTGGAGTGGTGTTATGGGCTACGATTATGATTGAAAATAAGAAATAATTAAGATACGACGCTGAAAATTAAGAGATAATAACCAAAAAATGCGTCAATGCTGTAATTTTTGTTAATCGTAGTTCCGTAATATTTTGTATTACGGGATTAAGCCAATCAATGCAAAGAGAATAGTTGAATGGAGTGGTTTGCACATTCAAGTTCAATGCCACTTACGTTTGTGTAAGGAAGGTTAAACTACATAAATATTGTAATAGTACATACAAAATTTAGCACGACATTTCTTCATTGATTTTGAGTGTTCAGTGAAATACAAAAAAAAAACACATAATTCGGCGGTCGATGTCGTTGTTGTTGATTATTTTTGTTGCTTTGTTTTATATTATCTATTATGTAGAAATCCATTTCGCGGTCCATTAAATACAAAGGTACTAACGTCTAGTTGAAAAAGGTCGATCAAAGATTATTTATTTATTTAACAGTCTATTGTGAACGATAACAGAATATTAACATACAATTTGAATGTTTATCTACTACTCTTATAAATGTTTGCAAGTTTGAAGCTTCGCACACACATGCTAGGGGTTGCACAGTACCTATACTGACTGCTTAGATTGCCGTGTATTGCAATTATATCGAACTATCCGAGCAAACGGGCGGAAGCTACTAGAATACAACGAAAAGAATTTACAGTAATAGAACAATTAATTTAATTGAAAGGGTATTAAACAAATCTTATCATTTACTAGAGCGTTTAACGTAAAAATAATACTTCTTCCAAATACTCAATTACCATAATTAAGACTTTCTCAATTATATCGTTAGATTTAAAAGAATAGGCAGTAGCATTGACCGCAATAAGCAACCGAGCACCTGTAAGTCAAAACCCTTACCACACACATATAGAAGTATTTGCCGGCCTTGATACTATTTCGTTGCAAGTTAATTATGTCATACCAATCGGCTTGTCATATCTTATCTATTATTTTTTTATTATTATTTTCTCAGTGCGTTATGACATTAATTAATACCTTGAATCTAAGCACGTGTCCAAAAACTGTATAAGCTAAATGGTAATGAACATAGCAGCCCAAATAGGCCAGGGCCTGTGCTAGGGCTAGCTATATATTTACTAGGCTGGTCCGAAAGTTTTTAGCCAACGGCTTCTGATACACCCTATTGTTTTAATTTTGGTATCGTTTAAAAGGAAATTTCATCAGAAATTCCTTAACCAAAAATCGCTAGCTGGCAACCCTCAGTTATTTTTTATCGACTATCAAAAATAACATGTCTGCTACATATCAACCCCTACGACAGGTAAAGCGGGAAGCATTTCGTGGTAAGATATATTATGAATATGGGTTAACGTTTATAGAATTACATGAAAATGTTATCAACCCGTTTGGTGAATTGTCCCTTGGCTATGCTATTGTCGTTTGTTGAGGTCAGAGCGACCTGAACCATGAACCTAGACCAGGGCAGTCGCCAAAGTCAGACACTCCATAAAATGTCATCAGCGTATAGTCGCTGATAAAAGTGTCACAATATTTCTAGCTGTGAGATTCAGTATAAAATATAGTTTCAAACCCATATAGTGTTTCTATAATTTTTACGGACCATAGAAATTATGTATAATGAATTGGCACAAGTAATTTTCTGCTCTTCTCTGAAAATTATCGCTATTATCCGAGATACAACCTTCCTAACCTTAAGAAGTTCGTGTAAAGTGGTGGAAACTACTTGGGATCCTCATTTCAACCTGAATCTCATGCTTGTTAATGTTGTGACATTTCTGTAATAACGACTTAACCCTGATGACGTTTTCTGAAGTGACGGCAGTTGGCGGTTGCCTTAGTCCAGGTTCATGTTTGAGGACGCTCTGACCACGTTTACACTTATAAAATCAATAAATGATAATAGCATGTGATAGGGGCAATTCACTTAATGCGCTAATTAAATTTTCAAGTGATTTATTATACTTTAACCCTAATAACATAATCAAAATACATCTGCCACGAAATGCTTCCCATATTACCAAAATAGTATGGATTTGTACGGACAGACATTTTTTTTTAAATATTCGATAAAAAACATAACTAAGAGTTGCCCGCTATTGAATTTTGGTCAAGGAGTCTGTAATAAAATTTGCCTTTAAACGATACAAAAAATTAAAACAATAGGGTGTATAACAAGCCGTTGGCTAAAAACTTTTAGACCAGCCAATCTTTCTTTTCACAATTTTCATCTTTTCACTTCCAGGAATCCTAAGAAAGAAAATGGCGGGAGAGATCAGGCATTTGGTGATGCTGATCACGTTTGCGTTCATACAAGACCACACGACGAGTATGTACGGGTGGACGGACTCGTATGGGCAGCCGAAGCAGGAGATCAAGTTCAAACGAGCGACGCTGACAGACAATCCTTTCATGAAGCTGATGATGGACGTCCTGGCGCCAAACACCAACATGCCAGTGGACTTCCTCGATAGTCTCAAGGACCAATTCCCTCTGCCAAACGGTAATTCTTGAAAATATAGAAACGATAACTAGGGATACGGGATTGACTGTGTATGTATGTACCTATGAACGTTAAGAAATAGATAGTAAAGAGTATTGACATCAATTGATTTAGATATTAGGCCCGAAACCAACCAATCATTCTAACATTAACGCAATGGAGTAATACAATATTTCATAACAGATCGACCGCATTACAGTAGTATATATAGTACTATTTAGTGAATAAATCAGAGACCATACAAATGGAGGTTTTGTAAGTTTTGGAATAATTGAAAATATCAAAACAATAATAAACTAAATTACTTGTCAAATATTATTTACAAGCATAGTAAACAATTTGCACACAACATCTTTTCTTGTAATTATTACTTATTGCCAACGTAATGTTGAACGTAATTTAATTATGTAGTGTATGTTTTTGCGATTTATAGCAATTGCCTATCTATGTTTCATCTATAAGTACTAATATTCTAAAGAGGAAAGTCCTGATTAGCGTTTTGTAAGGCGAAAATGACTGAAACTGTAAATGTTTTGGATATGGCCAATCCGATTACGATGAAACTTGTAAGTATAATCAATTCATTTTGCTTTTCATAAAATCACATCTGGTTAAAGAGGCAAAACTGACAACCAATGAAAAGGCGTATTTTCAACCCCTACTAAAAACTTAAGAAAATAATTTTTATAAAATTTTTGTGTCTCACTGGCATCTAAACATACTCTAATTTCGAAATAAAGTATTAGTTTTGATATGATGTGTACAATTAAAAATATATATGCAAATATGTAACTGCGAACAAACGCCAATTTCATAGATAAGGATCCAATATAAAGATTGCTAACAATTCTGGCAACCCTTCCTATAAACGGTGCGAAGTCGGCTAGATAATTTTCTACGCTAAGGCGTGTAAAAACTTGGTTAAGAGCAAACATGTTAGAAGAGAGGTTGACACATTTAGAAAAAGAAATAGAATTTTGCCTGTTACAGATTTTGTAACAATCTATGTTTAATACAAAAGTTTCTTATAGACAAAATGGTCCATGACTCAGCGTATGGGTGAAAGTAAAACACACACCCGCTGGCATTATGTCATGGCCAGACTTAAGACTAAGATTTAACTCTTCAAAATATTCATTTTGAGATGACCCCAGACGTCACAAATATTATCATCCGATTCACCAATAAAATTAGAAGACTTTATTACACATTGTGTAATTAAGTGATCTATTGTGCAATAAAGTCGAATTTACTGACATTTTATTATTAGTGACCCCTTTCCAAACCAGGCTGCGACAGGCTTATCTACTTACACAAATTGACTACAGCAGAATTTTGATTAGATAGAATAGTAAATATTGTAGATATTCATAGAGATAATAATATATAATAATAATAAGAGTGATCAGTTGCAAATTATTATGATAGAAGGAAATACTACGCAAATCTGTACGAAGTATCGTGTTTTATAGACAATAAAGTAACTTCATTTACTATAAAAAGAATCATTGGATACGATTAATTGATTTTAGCGTATATGTATATTAAACTGTGTGTATCAGCAATCAGATCATATCATGAATAGCAAACACTAGACTATAAAAATATTTTTAGTTATCGCCTTTATGCATTACATGTACAAAATAAAATTAGTTATATAAATAGTACAGAACAAACCTTGAGAGTCCTCACCTCGTCTGTCTATTTTATTGTATTTTAATGCTTCAGACCCTTAGCTTGAACCATAAGTAACGTATATAAACACATAGATAATCCGATATACGAAACGAAATCTTAATTAATTAATCGTCAGGTAAAAATAGGCGTATGGTCGTCGAGTTGCAGTAAACGCCTGGGTGTATTTCTTCAAGAATCTTAAATTCAAATAACCTGACCGATTGATGTCGTAAAACCCCCTATAAAGTTACCCTCAAATACATATATCCTAAAGTTCCTAAACTATTGAAACAAAGCTAAGAACCATCCCGATTAAACCAGCTTCCACTGTAAGAAACCGGATCGAGAGAGGTCTATCAGTTTGGGAGACATGCATCTCTCGTACGCCGAATACGACTTAACCAACAGTACTCCTTTCAGGCCTGCAGTCACCCTTCACCGAATACGACTACGTGATAGTGGGCGCGGGGTCAGCCGGCAGCGTGCTGGCAGCCAGGCTCACCGAAGACCCCAACGTGACTGTGCTTCTGCTGGAGGCCGGCAAGGGCGAGATGCTGTTCACCGATGTGCCGGCCATATCACCCTTCTTCCAGCGCACCGACTACGCTTGGCCGTACTTCATGGAGCCGCAGAAAGGCGTTTGCTTGGGTGAGCGTGAGAGATATTGTTTAAATAGAAAATGTTTCATAAAGATATGTATTCATATCATCATTATCAGCCTAATCAAGTCTGCAGCTAGACATAGGCCTGCCCCAATGAGCGCCAATGGTCGGCTCGCCGCATCCACTAACCACCTGTCGCCCTTCGCAAATCGTCACTCCACCAGACCGCGCATCCCACACTACGCTTGCCTCACGGTCTCCACTCAAGAACCCCTCAGCGGTTGCCGGTTCTTCGGCAGATATGACCAGCTCAATGCCACTTCAGCTTACTAATTACGTGCGCTGTGTCGGTAACTTTTGTTCTCTGTAGAATTAATTCGTTACGTTAATTCAAAGAGACTCCGAGCATAGTACCATAGCACGCTGAGCGACTTTGAACTGATTAACCAGCTGACCGTAAACATCCACGTCTCGTTCTCGACACCGTAGGTGACGACAGATACACCTACTGGTTGAAAATCATTGTGGTATGAGTGGGGCGGGCGACCAAGTTTTCCGAATCCCGCTCAGCCTAGCTGAATCCGCCTCTTGGCCTCCGCTCTCAAAATTGAGGTACATTATACATTGAAATTCATAATTCATTCATGTCGTGGCGTCCTTTGTAATAAATGTTTTTTTTTCTTTCTTCCTAATAGTCAAAACACCAAAAAACTGAAGAACAAATCAAATAAAAAATGTATGTCGCATAAAAATGGATGAATCTATCGTATCTATGTAAAAATCTGAGAACGATTGCAAAGGACCGCAGGTTTTGAGTTTCGGTTATTAAACGCCTTTTTCTGCACTTGACCCTTAAAACACTTAAAACTTGGTCCTGACCGATTATATTTGTTTTTAAATCCATAGGCCAAGAAGCCTCTACAAGTACATTTAGTATTCCGCAATCCTTTGCAATGGTAAATTCTCGATTTCCATACCCAGTATTTTCATCTCGCTTCCGGTGCAATTGAAAAACGCGCGATAATGATCGTGCTAAATATCGCGGTATAAATTTAGACTGTGTTCCCATTCAAATGTTGTAAAATAACGAGATGTCACGCACACGAAATTTCATAATAATGGTTCACGCTACTTATTCACTATGCGTTTTCGAGGCGAAATGAACCTATTCCAAGCACAAGATATTACAGTAACGTCCCCAAAGTACCGGTTTAATTGAGATATGACTTGTCAATACGTATATCACAATCATATAAATACCTACAGGTTCAAAGTAACTAAGACAATAGATTAGTCCACTATTATTTGACTTACATGGCAATTACGTCCGTAAATGCTGTAATATATGTAATCATTTATGAAACGTTATGTTTTAAACTATCGCGGTTATTATTACAAAATATATAATGTGTCGAAATATCGAACGTAAACCAAGGTACGCAGTAAGAAAGAAACCTAGAGAACACGTAAGGTACAAATTATACAAATGAAAGGATTGAGTGGAAATGCCGTATAGGGGAGAGTAGAATATTGCAACAACTCCCTACTAGCTCTATGGGTGTCCTAAAAAGCAACTAAAGTATTAGGAACCTAACCTGCTAAGACCTCTGTAGACCAGAAAATGGGCAGCAGCGTTTACTGATGTGTATTCTAAACACTGCGATCTCAACAGCATTCCCAAGCAATGTTGACATCAGGCCAGTCACGAAACCTCACCTACGTTGTAAATCTGTTTTACTACATAAGTGAGAAACATGTTGTGCCGTAAATTTAAACTAAAGAGTATAGTTATCCTGTGACTAAAGTGAAAAACATCATGGTAATTGGCTTAACATTTACATGCAATCTGCTGAATAGATACCTCAAACATTTTACAACACATCATAATGGCCCTTCATTACCTCTACTAGTCTAGAGATATACCGAAATCGCTTAGCACATCAGCTATACTGCAGTTAAACTACAATGTCCAGAGGTAGACGTAATAAAATTTTCAACATTTCAACTCTAGTGGTTTGTTTGTAAGCTTACTTGATACTCAATCAGTGTAAGTCAAAGTAGCACAGGTAAACACTCTTACAATTAAATTGGTATGAAATATCGTTTAGCAAGCCATTAAATCAAAATATGAACGAACATAAAGCAAATTCACTTTGAAATTACAAATTATGTAGGTAACAAGATGTTCACTTACTAAATGTTGCGTAAATTAATTGTAACTTCTTCACACACACGTCAGAAAGCGTTGCATAAAGTGCAGAAGCATTTCATCAAATCCTCATCACTTTGTTGGCTAAAGAATTGCATCTGGTAATGCTTTCAATAATTGCAACATAATAATTCCCAATTACGTTAGAGACGATTTCAATTCCGTTACAATACGAGTATATCTATTGAGACTTGAACTTGAACTACAGAGCTGAATGAAAGAGCAATAATATGAATTATGAATACATATCTTAAAGCAATGCAATCTTTCCATCAGGTGGCCCACTTGCTTGTTTGCCTACAGTATGACATAAAAAAAAAAAAAAAAAAAAAAAAATACCCCAAGAAATCAAACCGATTTCCTAATTAGAACCAGAACACACACACATGTATGTTTAAAACACATGTGTGAATCAGGGAACAAAAATTCGTAGATCCACTCGTGAACATTACGTTGGCATGTCTATCGGTATACGCGAAGCTATTTTTAGACTTGCAGCACAAAAACTGTTTCTACATCTAATTGGTCTCTGCTCGCGCACATAGAATATAAAAATACAATGGCAACATTACAAATCAAATCGGAGATATTTCAAATTAAAGAAAGGTCAGGTCAAGAGTTCCCGAAGTTTATTTTTATTTCTATTCATTGGGATTACCAACTAGAGTTATGTGAAAGAAGAGAGAGAGATTTGTCAGGACCGTAGCAAGTGGAACAATGTGGTCTCTGCAAACCCCTAAGGGAAAAAGATGTGACGTTATGTACGACGAAATTACAGGCATGAGGCATTTCATCTTAGTCCTCACAGAGACAACGCACCTGCGGTTTTGCAACCTGCAACCTAAATGTAAGAATCGTGGATGTAATGGGCGACAGTTACCACTTACCATCAGGTGGGCTGTCTGCTCGTTTGTCATTGAGTAGCACAAAAAATTTTATGAATGGAATCTTTGCAGGCATGGTGAATCAGCGGTGCTTCTGGCCGCGCGGTCGCGCCGTCGGCGGCACCAGCGTCATCAACTACCTCATCTACACGAGGGGCAGACCGGAGGAGTGGGATCGGATCGCAGCTGCCGGCAACTATGGCTGGTAAGTGAATCTCGTCTGGAAACTGAGTATTTTCGGGGAACATCTTCACGGCGCGAAAAAGTCGGTTGAGATTTCTAAAATTAGAATCAAATGGACAGATATTGGAGAAAAAACGTGACATTGATTGATGGGGAATAGAAAAAACATATTACTGTTAAACAAACTATTTTTTTACCGATCCATGTCAAAGTTTAACGTGCATGTATTTTTAGGTCGTACGCGGATGTTTTAGAATACTACAAAAAATCAGAGGATGCAAAACTCGATGGATACGAGAACTCACCATATAGATCAACAAATGGTGAAATGAATATCAATTTCATTCCAGCAAGGTAAAGCATCAATCAATAATACAGACAGCTGCAGAACACCCCCGTAGTATACATTCTCAGTCAGTTATTTCTGCAGCTGACAATACCATTTTTAAGATAGAGCACGAAATTCACGGCACTATACGCTTAACATTCTTTGTATATTTTCAGAACCCCGCTGGTCGATGCATTTTTGGAAGCCGGACGATCATTAGGACACCCAACAGTTGACTATAACGATCCAGAACAATTAGGGTTCGGTTACCTGCAAGCGACAGCGCACGACGGCAAAAGGGTCAGCGCTGCAAAAGCTTTCCTTCATCCTAATAAGGACAGACCTAACCTGCACATTCTCCCAGAGAGCCGTGTAACTAAAGTCTTAATTGACAATGCAGATAGGAGCGCATATGGGGTAGAATATATACGCAATAATATAAGACAACAAGTTGTGGCCCGACGAGAAGTCATATTATCGGCTGGGCCAATCGCATCCCCACAGCTCCTTATGTTATCGGGTATAGGACCCGAGGAACATCTCAGAAGTCACAGAATTCCAGTCATTCAAAACCTACCTGTAGGCCGAACGCTCTACGATCACATCTGTTTCCCAGGCGTAATATTTACACTGAATGTGACAAACGTCACTTTCAATGAAAACAGGCAAACTAGTTTTCAAAATGCACTCAGATTCTTTCAATTTGGAGACGGCCCAGCGTCATCGGCGGGAGGTGCAGAAGGATTGGGCTACATTAAGACTCCAGGATCAACTGAGCCCGAACGAATCCCAGATTTGGAACTATTGAGTATAGGCGGATCATTGGTTTCGGACGGGGGACCAGGAGCAAGCAAAGCGGTGCGACGCGGGATGATGATCTCAGACGAAGTCTTCGACGCAGCATTCGGGTCTATTGACGGCACTGACACATGGAATGCATTCATCATGTTGCTTCACCCCAAATCAGTTGGCTACTTGGAATTGAAAAGCCGGAACCCGTTTTCTTATCCCCGCATGTACGGAAACTACTTGACACACCCAAGCGACATCCAAACCTTTATAGAAGGTATTCGATATTTGCAAGTGATAGCTGAAACGGATGCGTTCAAGAGGTTAGGCGCTCGGCTGCACAGAGCGCGGTACCCAACATGTCGTGGTTTGAGGTTTAACTCTGACGCATATTGGGAGTGTGCGGTGCGGACGTTGACGGTGACGTTGCACCACCAGATCGCGACGTGCCGGATGGGCCCGCCGGAGGACCCCCTAGCTGTTGTGGACCCCGAGCTGCGGGTGTATGGCGTTAGTCGACTACGCGTCGTAGACTCCAGCGTGATCCCGCGCACCACCGCCGCGCACACCAATGCGCCTGCCATTATGATCGGTGAGAAGGCCGCTGACATGATCAAATCCTTCTGGAGATTCTCGTAACAATACGAGTCACACGAGTGCTGAATTGTTTGAGTGTTAAGTACTCTTTATTAAAACGTGGATCACGCAGTTTATTTAGTCAGCAGCTAGTTTTAGAACAGTGGACTTCCTGACTGAAATTAGTGATAATGTACAATAATTATGAATAAATTAAATTAAGTTCGCTGTGGGTTTGTTACGTATAACATACCTACACATTAGATTAAGTATTGTTGCTCAATGTGTATACCTACCTCGATATTAATTAAATATTATAATAATCACAAACGCAACTATAATTTTTAAAGTTATTTCGCGTATAAACCTGTTATTTTTGAAATAAAATACAAAAACTGTATACCTACCTAAGTATGTACTTACTCCCCAATTCACGACCACATAAAACCTTACCAAGGTTAATACCCGATTCAACTATTAAGCGAATTCATACGTAACCGCACGCACACGGTTCCAGGCTTTCGTCGCGGTAACTTGGACGTACGCGCTCAGACATAAAACGTGTCTCCGAATTCCAAAATCAAGTTTCGAGCTCCTTTTTTACCGTTATTCACAAGTCTTTCACGTACAAAATATTAAAATGTTGAACAAAATACTCTTCATACTGAGTTTGTTGTTAATTCGGTGTTTTACTGACGACGATGGGGTTCAAGTGGAGACGATAGACGAAGGAGTCATCAACTATGACGAGCCGGGCTCTTCGGACGAAATTGAACGAAATGGACGAATACTCTGGTCGTACCCGCAGAGTCCTATTATCGACTTGGTGTTGCAGTCGGCAGCGATCAACTATGTTCCGAGACGGGCCGGCGACTTCTTTGACTTCCTTCGAGATCCGTACCCGCTGCCCAGAGGTGAGTGGTACTCTTATTTCTACTGTGATAGCTACATCAATAAATTATATCAGCAAATTGCTGTTTAGCTAGTCAGTACGATACTATATCAGAGTCAGCGTGATAATACAAAGAGAAAAGATTTTATTGTTTGTCGGTTTGTTTGTAAGGTTTTTTGTGTGTGTTTGTAAAAACTCAAAAACAACCTACCCTATTTTAAAATTCTTTCGCCGTTAAAAAGCTTCATTATCAGGGCTACACTTTTTATTAAAAAAAATTGAGGTCCTTAAGAAAATTGCAACAACATAACCAAACATCTGGTGAAAAATTGAAGGCAGTTTGACAACTTAGAAAGATGCAACTTAGTAATTTATTTATTTATTGGAGTACCAACAGCTATATAAAACCATAATGCAACTAAAGTACCAGAAAACGAATTGTAAAAAAGTTCGAACTCATGGAAGTTGCAACTCAACATCTGTCAATTGAATAACAATCACACGTTTGACATGCGATGCAATTGTAATATTACTGCAACTGGGTACCGATTCTGGTGTGCAATGCAGTTGTTATTATGTTGCAATGTAACTGTGATGTTATTATAACTACGTCGAGGTATCGAGTCAGTCCCAGCATCATCCCAGTTAAATCATTGTTCGACTTTTGACACGTTTTCGTTGACAGAATTGAAGGCAGTTTGACAACGATAGCCATATAAAACCATAATGTACCAGAAAACGAATTGTGGAAAAGTTCTAAATCATGAAAGTTGCAACTCAACATCTGTCATTTGAATAACAATCAAACGTTTGACATGCGATGCAATTGTAATGTTACTGCAACTAAGACGATTTCCGTACCAGAATCGAAGCCCTGCACCCATTTAACTGTTTCTTTTCATGTTGTGTTTCTAATGTCTGGGCAAGGTTTGTATGAACGTAAAATAGGTAGATAGGGGTAGGGTAGGGTAGAGTAGAGTAGAGTAAGTCTAGAGTAGGGGTATAACAACATGTAAGCGCAGTCGCGGCGGGTCAACTAGTTACAAATACATATTTAGCCGTTTCCTTAACATTCAAGCTGCTGCAGTTGCGAAAAAAGTCATTTAGTTTAAAAGATTTTATCAAAAGCGCACATATGCGGTTCCTTGACCTTAAAAATATGTGACATACTCGTACCAAAGAATAATAAATTTGTAGCACAACGCGAACACTCGCCAGTATACAGATATTTTGAAATGTTAGATGTCATTTTGATATCTACCTTGTTTGAGGATAACATGCCTGAGAGAAAGAAGCTCATCAACCATTCTGCACTTACCTTCCATGGAAGGTACGAGTGCGTCCAATATACATAAATCATAATACGAAGATGATTGAGGAAATTGCAAATTACAAATTTTGACAGCTACTTAGATGCTCCAGCATTGTTTTGTTCATTGCCCTGCCTAAATGCACGAGTCGGCATATTTAAGTAGCAGTTATTTATTCAAGTTTATTAACCTTGTGAAATTGGCTCAGACAGGTCATCAACCGTTATTTTTTGTTCAAAAAAGCCAAAGTACGTCGTATTTGTTCAATAATGGCTACTCTCTCAAATAAAAATACGACATCTTAAATAATTAGCATAATTACAGAATGCAAGTTTAGATTCATATATTTCTGAATCTGATCCTCTTGTGGTCAACACAAGAGATTAAAATAAAGGATAAAAAGCATGATGGAGAATGGATAAGTACATGCTATCAGTATTATAACTCCTCCGTAAGGGCCGTGGTTTATATTTATCGCAAATAAAGAAAAATTTAGCTAGAAAGGATAATTCTCAGAAAGAATGCGGAATATAGTATTGCAAACGTCCATAGGCTGCGGTGACTGCTTACCATCGGGCAGGCCGCAAGCTTGTTTGCCACCTTAGAGGTATAAAAAACAACTTGTTCGAGTAAAAGACTGGTCCATCTTAAGGTTATAAAGAGGTCGTACACCGCAACAGAGCATGTCTGTGGCCATCATTTATATGCAACACTTTTAGCCAGTCCTAAATAAATCAAATATATTCTCTAACTAGCGGCCCGCCCCGGCTTCGCACGGGTAGTAAACCTTAACAAATAATACACCTGAACCTTCGTATTGAATCACGTTGTCTAAAACCGCACTATGTAGTCTGTGTGTGAATACCGCATGAAAATCCGTTCAGTAGTTTTTGAGTTTATCGCGTACAGAATGACAGTAAGACACGGCGTGGGACTTCGTTTTATAATATGAAGTAATTATATTATACTTAAGTATGTACTGAGTAGTGTCCCGTTACAAACAGGACACCATATTACGATCACAAAAGTTCCAACCGTCTACTCAACCATTTTAGAGGGAAGGGGGCGACCCGGCTCCTGACGGCCGTATTTCTTGACATTGACTCCCCTCCCGTACGTACCCCGTGCTGCCTAGATAGCCGAGCGGACTGAGCGGCGAACACGCGACTTTTTTCTAATATTCACATTTTTAAACTCGTGATATCTTTCGAATGGAATGTCTGAATTGAATAATTCAAAAAGTTATATAAAGGTATTGAAGCAGTCGTGAATATGAAGTAATTTATTTTGATAAGGATTAATACCAAGGTACAAATAAAGAGCGTTTTTAGCGGCGGCATTTCAATTAAATTTTGAAAATAAAAGAACACTTATTGTGACATAACTATAATAGTTAGACATATACTGTCGCGACACTTTTTGTAGATAATGATGTGTTCTGCAAAGTCGTAGTACATTACTTTGTTCTATCATCAATAGTTTTAGCAGCGCACGCGATGTAAGGAATTTTTTGGGTATTTTTTTACACCTTGGGTTACATTATTGGAGTTTTATTAATGATCCGTAATTTTTTAGAAAATATAATATAGCCTATGTCACCCGCGGATAGTGTAGCTTCCCAACGGTGAAAGAATTTTTGAAATCGGTCCAGTAGTTTCGAAGCCTATTCAATACTACATAATATATATAATATTATATTATAGTGTAGATAGTGTAGATAAAAATACCACGGAGAGACGGGGTTGGCTTAGCAATTATTGAACTTCAAGTATCCCATTAGATACACAGTACGGCTAGCACAAGATGCTCTCGCGCGCGATAAGTGAGAATAAGCGCGACATAGATACTGCTATCTCTTTTATCTTAGTATTGAGAGAAAGAAACAAACGCTCTCTCGTGGCGCGAGCTTCGTCGCGGACACACTTGCACTAGCCGTGCAGGACTGGTTTAACGTCGTACGTGCGAAGATCACACTCACAGGCCAATATGACCGTCTGTAACTTAGGTTTTATTAAAAACTGGCTAATAAACTAATAGACACACACTGACATCGTGTCTTTTATGAGGTGGTGCCCCGTCTTGTCGGAATGTTATGATGACATACAACATTAAATGTACAGTTGAAATGCTAAAACTATTGACGTATTAAGATATGAACATAACTCTAAAAATATATAATCATACTCCGTACATACTTCACATTAACTGCCATATATACCTAGTACCTAAATGTATTCAAGAACCATCTCCTTTTCCAGGTCTACAATCACCTTTCTCGGAATACGACTTCATAATAGCCGGAGCCGGATCGGCTGGCTGTGCGCTAGCTTCGCGACTCACAGAAGACCCTGGAACGACAGTGCTGCTTCTAGAAGTAGGGAAACCTGAGATGCTGTTGACAGACATCCCCGCACTTGCACCGTTCTTCCAGGCAACCGACTACACTTGGCAATATTACATGGAAGCCCAGCCTGAAGTATGTAAAGGTAAATAGTCTAAGCTAGCTCGCGAGTGCGTTTCCTGATCATAATCAATATAGTCTGGATGCCTTCAAGGCTAGAGTGAATAGGCTGTTCCAAGACGGGCATGCTCCATCTTCGGCCGCAGCGTCACTTACCAACAGGTGAGATGGCGGTCAAATGCTTGTTTTGTATAATATAATTAAAAGTAGGTACTTGACATTAAAAAACCTTACATGCCACATTTGAAAGTTTCATGTTTTCATTGCTTTATATCTTCTAAGGACATCTAAGGACAAGCGCTTTACTCTTGTTGCAGTAATTTCCACGGTCTCCTGCGAAAAGCCTTTCACTTTTTTTGCATGCACTTCGTCCGCTTAGTGCTCTAGACTACAAAGGTTAAGCCCGATTATTAATTTATTAATTGCACTTGGTTTGAAGTGTTTGAACTATTATAAGTGGCTTGCAACACGATATGTCAACAAATTAGGCCATATGTCTGTCACATGAAAATGTTCGGCAAATTACACGATGTACTCTTTCTTACGTATCGATGTAACATTTAGAAATTAAACTACAAATTTGAAGTGTTTCGAACTAACGTAACTTTACATGGAACTAAATATTTCAGGCATGATCAATGGACGGTGTTTCTGGCCGCGCGGAAAAGCGGTAGGTGGCACCAGTGTAATCAACTATATGATCTATACGAGAGGGCGACCTGAAGATTGGGACAGGATTGCAGCAGCGGGTAACGATGGATGGTAAGTCAATGGTACCTATATACATCGATACGGGCGTCTTAAGACAAACAATTTGATAATAATTCATACAGCGCCATCTAACCCCAAAGTGAGCAAACCTTGTGTTATGAGCGCCAGAAAACTGATTAACTAGATACATATTTTTTAAATATACACAACACCTACCCGTAACAAAAATCTAAATTCATCATTTAAATTCTACCCGGCCAGGAATCGTACCCGAGACCTCTACGTGGTAGACCGGCTGAACGTTATGAACGGCTGAATGTTAACCAACTGAACCACTTAGGTCGTCAAAATTTTGTATTTTATATTTTAATGTTTTGGATCATGAGATGGTGACAATAAAATAACAAGATAACACAGTAGAATACATTGACAAACATCTGTACCTACTGCGTGACTGAACTGCGCGCAGCACCTGTTTTCTTACGTAACGAACAATGCTCATTTGAAATTCTTCCTGTAAGACTCGCCTAAAAAGACGTGATGCTTTAAAATGTTACACTCATACATACAATAGACATGCTAACTATTCAAATCACGTACAATTATGAGCCGACTATTTTCAGGTCGTACAACGACGTACTAAAATACTACAAGAAATCGGAGAGAGCAAATTTGAAAGGATATGAAAATAGCACAACAAGAGGTCGAAGTGGAGTAATGCCGGTGGAGTTCGTGCCAACAAAGTAGGTTAAGCATTGTATTTGGTAGAAGCCAGGATTGACCTACGATGATCACGATTATTTATTTGGTCAATGCACATTGCAAGAGCATAAATGCACTTCTAGTAAAATTTTCTTTGCCGCTACAGCAACATTCACGGTATTCGGTGCATCTTTAGCCAAAATCAGTTTGCTAAAAGAAGGGAGCATTAGCTGTCCCTTATATCCTTTACCCCCAGGCTATTTTATACACTAATAAAAATTTAATTCATGAATGCTATAAAAACCGTTCAACAACTGCACGGCACTCCAAAGGAATATGATTGTGAAGGTCATGCACTTATGCTCTTGCTTTGTACATGTCAAAATCTTTGTATTTGGTACATTATCATCTTTTAAATATTATTAATATTGTCATACCTATTTTCAGGACAAAACTGATGAACGCTTTTCTGGACGCTGGAAAAATACTGGGACACCTTACTGTAGATTATAATGCACCTGAAAGTCTTGGATTTGGTCGAGTACAAGTTACAATGAGCCACGGTAGACGCCAAAGTGCAGCCAAAGCGTTTCTACACGGACATAAGAACAGGAAAAATCTACACATTTTATCGGAAAGTACAGTGACCAAGGTTCTGATCGACCGGGACACAAAAACTGCTCTAGGAATAGAATATGTGCGAAATAGGATAAAGTATACTGTAAGAGCTCGGAAGGAAGTTATTTTGTCCGCGGGGCCGATTGCTTCGCCACAGCTGCTTATGTTGTCTGGCGTAGGACCGAAAGAACATTTAAGTTCAAAAGGCATAGAGATAATAAAGGATCTTCCTGTTGGGAAGACCGCATATGATCACATCTGCTTCCCTGGCACAATATTTACACTAAATGTAACGGGAGTCAGTTTCACTGAGGAAAGGGCTTTATCGATTCAGAATGCCGTCGCGTGGCTACGAGATGGCGAAGGAAGCTTAACTTCACCCGGTGCCGTGGAAGGCATTGGATACATAAAGACACCGGTTTCGGATGATCCCGATCTGGTGCCAGATATAGAACTTATTAGCATTGGCGGATCAATTGTTTCTGATGGTGGTCGAGGATCCAGTCGTTCTGTTCGCAGAGGTATGCGAATATCGGAGGAACTATTTAATGAAGCGTTTGGTGCCATTGACAACACGGACACATGGAGTGCGATCCCTATGCTGCTCCACCCCAAATCCGTTGGTTATATTGAGCTCAAAGACAACAACCCTTTCAGTCACCCTGTCATGGTCGGCAATTATTTAACCGACAAAAGAGATGTAGCGACGTTCGTTGCTGCTATTCGATACATTCAAGCTCTGACGCAGACGGAACCTTTCCAGCGTTTCGGCGCTAAGGTACACCCAGCACAATATGCTGGTTGTCGCGAAGTGACTTTTGATACGGACGAGTACTGGGAGTGCGCCCTGAGACACCTTACAGCGACGCTACATCACCAAGTAGCTACTTGTCGAATGGGACCGGAGGGCGACCCCCAGGCAGTGGTGGATCCTACGTTACGTGTTCATGGTATTCAACGTCTTCGAGTTGTAGACTCAAGTGTCATACCTCGCACGATATCAGCACACACTAACGCACCTGCCATAATGATAGGGGAAAAGGCAGCTGACATGATTAAAGATGCATGGAGGACACCTCAGTAAATGTGTACGATATCAAGAGAAGGCATAAGACTGGTTAGGAAGTCTATTTAATATAGTAGTTTTAATTGTAATAATTTGAGTAATAGTTCCTGTTTACTTTGATTGATGCCATCTTTTAGTTGTTTGCAAGCCCTAGTTAATGGCATATGCCATTTACTTTAACTGTAAGTAAACTGGTAGTTAACGCTGACTAATTCCAGTTAGATTTATTTAGGAATTTATTTATAGGTTTAACATAAAATAGACAGTATTGTATTAAATAAGTATTTATTTTCATTTAATAATGACATGTAATAGTAATATCCTAAGATAAATAAATAATGATAAAGTTAAAATTAATCACAATATCTATATTTTTTCAAAAATAAAATAGGATAAAACATGAGAAAAATTGTTAATTCCCCCCAAATGTTAATTTTAGTTTCGTTGTCTCCCATAGAAATACAATTTCCATGTCCAAATATTATACCTTATATACCTATTACCTGTGTTTATCAGTGTAAAGTACAGTTTCTTTATACAACAGCCAGTATTTGCTATAAATACGAAAAAGCTAAAAAGAATATTATTGTCCAGTTTTATAGTAGCGTTTTATTGCCATGAGGACAATCCCCGCGGATGGCCATCCGCCACGCTGCCATCCGTGCGCCATCCGCATAGCGGCGAGGACGCGCGATCATCCGTGTGCGCACGCGCTTCTTCTTTCAGCGAGCGTTAGCAGTTGCGGATGGATGGCCAGGTATTGTCGCGGCAAAAATGTCTTCTCGTAATTCCGAATACCATTCAGTAATTGTGTGCATTGTATTTGCGTTAATGTTCTCGACTGTACTGAAATGAGTAACGATTCGCAGAAGACAAACGGTTTTATGGCGACCTCCGCGCGGAGGTACCGTACGATATGTATCAATATTTTTATAATAATAAATAAGTATGCTTGGAAAATTCACACAGCGCAATCTAACATCAAAGTAAATAAAGCTTGTGTTATGGGTGCTATAATAGCTGATAAACAACTTATATACTGTAACAGATATTAAAATGTATAATTTTAATTTGTGCTCGGCCGGGAATCGAACCCGGGACCGCTGCTAGACAGACCGTATGTTAGCCGACTAAACCACTTATTTTTATAAGACCATGCCTACGACAACACGCATTTTAAATTTTCCGGACAATCTACACCTACTTTTGCGGTTACAACCTATGTATAACACAACAAACAACATATAATAGGAAAATATATTTCATGCCAGTTTTTGTCCCATTGTCCTTGAAAATCCAACATAATTAAAAGCAACATAATTAAAGGCAATCTTAACAAGGTAAATCATATAATTTATTCCTATACCTAGATAGAAGGTTGCGGCTAAGAATATTCATTTATTATGTGCTAGCGAACCGACCTACCCCTTTGTAGTGATCATTATTCCTTCCCTTTTACTATGAAATGGTGCCCTTGGAATGAATACCATCAATATCAAAGCCATGATTGACAAACACACTAACTAAAGTTTGTTGTTAGATATCGGTAATATTGATTAATTATTTAAAGTTTACTTAAATACACAGAGCCCATATTTTGTTAGTATTCTTATCAAAACTGTAACTTAATTAATGTTGATCGTTGGTTGTAGCTATTTAGCTAATTTTATTTATTTACCTATGTACATTAATCAACAATTTAACATATAAGTCGAGGCCCGAGTTAACGACCTTCATAAGGGGCAAGTTCAAAGCACTCGCAGTTTTTTTTATACACCTAAAACCGGAAACCATCAGATGGCTCGGCAAGTCGATATTATATCTACGGTATCAAACGCGTAACTGGCTCAGTGTCTTGGTTAATGTCATGTGAATACTGCGTATTTATCGCATAATGAAGACAAGCAAAGTTTTCTGTTTAGTTTGTTCGCTGTTTAGTCTAACTGTGCCATCACTGAGTGTCGATAACAACGACGAAGGTTTCGTTGACATTGAAGATTATCAAGCTCCTGAAAAGTGCAACAAACCCTGCGACGATGATGCATTTAGGGAAAGCAGGCAGATGAAGACACCCCCGAGGAGCAGGGTTCTGGAGGCAATGCTGAAGACACCGATGCTTCAACTGAATTCATACCAAAATGACATTTTTGGGTTATTGAAAGACAAGTATGAGCTACCAAAAGGTAAGCTGTGATTACTTATGCGAGTAAACATGCGAGAAGTTAGTTGAATATTACATAAAGTTCCCGTTTATCCGAATGATTAATGTTAGTTACGGATGTACCGAATATTAACGCCCTAAAAGGATAGGTGATTAAATATTTATATACAGCTTTTGTATTCGGAGTCGGCCTGGAAGGGTACCGGGTTAAGGGAAAAGCTAATTAGTACAATTACAAATTACAGCCATATGCAAGCACGACGGTTTCTATAAATACTCGCTGTCACAAAGCTTTTGCGGTTTGCCAACCTAGTTATAAATAATATGAAGTCTAAAATAAATAAGGATGTATAAAATAGCAACGAAAACTATTAATAACTTCTCTATAAACTATGAAGAACCCGATTTTCAAAAAAAATTTAACACTAGGTACTTTGAGCCAGCCAGAATTATTTTTGAGAGCACGCCTACTAACGTAATACTAGCTATCCGATACATTCATACATCAACTTGATGAGCACTCAATTAGTCAATTCCTATGACCAAGTGGTTAATGTGACCGCTTTGTATGCCGAAGGTACAAGTCCAAATCCCTCTCAAGGCTATACCAATGAGTAGTTTATTGTCCCTGAATAGCATTTAAGTACTTTTATAGTAAAATAGTACCTAGTATTACAATAATCTAGTAGAAATCCGCCAAACCACATAACCTGTGCGCACTACCTATGTCTGCGAAGCGAACTAATGCCCTTTCCAAAATTTGAGAGAAGACCAAACTACGACTATGTTTTACATAGTTATATCGCCGTAATAGGCTGACAATGAACTTGACGGAAATGATATGACTTATCATAATCATTTTCCCGCTCAAAGGCAGGAAAACATCGCGTAAAACTATTTCTATGCAATATACATACAATGTACATGTCTCAGAATAAATTAACGAGAAACGTATATTGAAAAGTACAACCCACCTTCTGTCGCAGTCTGATAACAAGTAACTTAGCACCACTACATGTATTGCCAACATTGGACATTGGAGGCTTACGTTTAGCAGTTGACGGCAAGAGCAAGCACGACTTCGAGTAGTATTAATTGATTGAAATGTATTCACAGGATTCACAGGGCTATTGTCCGAGTACGATTTCATCGTGGTAGGCGCGGGGTCTGCAGGCAGCGTGCTTGCATCCAGACTGAGCGACGGCGGGCTAGCCTCTGTGCTACTCCTGGAGGCTGGTAGGCCAGAATCCTTGCTCACCGACACGCCGATCCTGGCCCCCCTGTTCCAGCAGACTGACTACGTCTGGCCCTACCTTATGGAGCATCAGCCTGGCGTTTGCATGGGTAAATGAACAATCATATAGAAAGCTCGAAAGGCAAACTTTGGCAACGAGTGCCACAATTGTGGGATTAAGGTTCATATAACTTTTTGAAATCTAATTTACTTATGGTATTTATTTTAGGCGTCTCGCCTCGTCGTTCCACATAATAAAAAACGTCAAACCTTTTTCTCAATTAAGAATTTTTTAATTCGTATTTTTTTATATTGATAGTCCAGGAAGTAGCCTACGTCTAAATCCAGTGCGTAACACAAACAAGTTTCAAACTGAGACCATTATTTTGGTTTTTCTATATTGAAATAAGCGAGCGACTTTTTGTAAGATAACAATACGAATATGAAACATTTATTATAATTATTAAGGTTTTTTAAGCTAGAAGCCACAGTTATTGCCGTTTGGGGTTCGACTATTGACCTGTAGTTATTCACGCCTGGTCTAGTGTTAACGAAGCAAAACATGGAACTTGCTAATTTGACATAAATACTTTTTAGTATACCATAGTAGGTATGGAATGATAGTCTGCATGACAAGTGTCTATAACCATGACCGATAGAAAATATAAATTGCATTAGAGCAGTGACTAAAGCGGACGCCTTGCAGTAGGTCATACTAACTTAATGGGTAGGTCACTTTATTATGGTCACATATAATAAGCGTGTGGCGAGGACAGACATGCTTAGTCTATATAAATATTTTTCTAACTACTAAACTAATATAGGGTAAAAGCCGAATACTTGCCCCAGTGGGATAGTTGCCCCAGTTTTGAATACACTATGTTAGGGATGTTGGTGGCGTTAGCGCTTTACCACAATTGAAAGTACCTCTCCCGAAGGTCTCCGTGCCATGTAGTCCATCAGCGTAGCCGCACGCGTTTTGCCCTTGTGAGCAAAAATGTTCCGCGCTGAAGTTTTGATGGGCGTCAAAATTATTTTGGTAAGTAATTAATATGGAATATCTTTATTACTGATTATGAATTCAGTCTACTTTTTGTTTCTATGCATGCATTAGGGTTTAAATTACATTGTATAATACGTTATATTGTTTAATAAGTCTTATTTAATGCACAAATAAAAAGGGCAAGTATCTGTATCAAAAAGATAGTCGCCCCATTTACTTTGGCGGATAGTTGCACCTAAGGGCAAGTATAAAATTATTTTACAAGCAAGGACTTATTTTCAACTTATTGGGACTTCTTGCTTCATAAAATAAATATGAATTTGTCTGTGCTTTTATTCAAGGTGAACAAAATGCCTCACAAGTACAAGCGAAAATCAGATATCGAATAGAAAACTGCCATCTGGGATAGTTTCGACGAAACGCTGCAACGCGGCGTATGCTATGTTCTGAACACATCGTGGTTAGTGTGGATCTCATGGCATGGTCCAGATGAGACCCAAGACCAAAATAAAGAAGAAAAAAGAGGAAAGCGGATCCGATCTGGCAGACGCAGACGACGGATGGTGATAATATGATTTAAAATCATTAAAACTTAATAATGCTTTTACTATAATTATTAATATTTTGATTGGTGCATAATAAAGGATCTCAGTAAATCATAAACATTGTTTATATTCAACAAAATCATAATGAGGCGTCTATCCCCGCACGAGGCAACTATCCCCCGAAGCATTTTTACCTTGAAGCAACTATCCGCCACAGTAGGTAACTATCCCCCTTTTGAAAGGTCAAGTAAAACATGATTTACTCAAAACCAATAATAGTTACGTTTACGAAAATAGGCTATTATAGAAGATTAAAGACCTATGTTTTGATATACATGTTGCATATTTCTTAGTAAGTACATATTTCTTCATAATAGAGCTTTTTCGAAAAGTGGGGCAAGTATCCGGCTTTTACCCTACACATAAACACTCACGCATGCATCCCATAGGGGTGGGGAGGGAATATCGAGTGCTAAAAGCTCCTCTATTGCCTCTATCACATTCATATAATATATCTTGTCATACATTTACATGAAAATGAACACAACCGATAGGTGCTAATTTAAATTGCCGTGATTTAAGAAAAAAAGCCTGGCCTTACCTACGTATTATATGTCTGGCACAAGATTGATGACGTAGTATTATATATAAGACAAAAAACACATGGATAAATAAAATAAAACTAGCAAAACATCTCAATTGTAAACTGTTTACCAGAAATACTAAGCTCGTGTAACCTGTTATGTGTATATTTTTCTTGTTTTTTTAAAGATCTCTTGTAAACACTACACAAACACGCATTTTTGCCTCCATCAGTTGCCTGCGTGAGGTCATAACTTGCAATATCTATATGACAGAAATCTTATCAAAGCCGGCAGCCTTAAGCTTTTGCATTAGACAACTAATATTGTTTCTTTTTTATTCGGCTAAAGGGGCAAACAAACTTACGGCCCGCCTGATGGTAAGCAGTTACCGCAGCCTACATTATGAACGTTCGCAATACCAAGGGAATCGCTAACGTGTTGCCGACCCTGTTGTCACACGTAAACTAAAAGTACGTATGATAGACACCGCTTTCCCTGGTTGGGTTATCATTTTGGTGGTGTCGACGTTTTCCTGTTATCGTTTAGCTCGTCATCGTAAACCATAAAGAAAGACATCAGGAACCGTCATTCATCATCACAGCCCGTAACAGTCTACTGCAGGACTTAAGGCCTATCCCACGAAAGGGTAGGTTATTTCCATAATCTCCACGCTTGGCAGGCGGGTTGGAGATCGCAGTGTTTAGATATAACAATGGAAAATGCTGCTGCCCATTTTCCAGACTACAAAGACTCTTGATCTTTTGCCTCGAAAACATTAGTCGCCTTGTACGACACCCATGAGTGTAAGGGGTTGGTGCTATTCTACTCTGCCGGACACCACACGGCAACCGTCATTAGAAACCACAAAACGGTTACATTGCGAACATCCAACCTATTATGTTTAGATCCAACCACAACTGGACTATACCACTCGCTTGTCAATGGGTAAAGTTGCCACCAAGGTTTCCTGTTTTCAGGTATGGTGGGAGAGAGGTGTTTCTGGCCGCGCGGCCGGGCGGTGGGCGGCACCAGCGTCGTCAACTACATGATATACACCAGAGGCCTGAAGCCGGACTGGGACGGAATCGCGGCAGACGGAAACTATGGATGGTGGAGTACCTACGAATACATTCCTCGTATTTTCCTGTTGTATCCGGTTTAATAGTTCAGCCGTGTGGAAATTTTAGCCGTAGGCGGACCGCATTAGGTTGAATTTCGCTCGCTCTCGTCCTCGAACGATTATTGGGACAATTGGAATATAAACAGCCACCTGTTAAGCGTTTGTTGCGCAGCCGACAGCCGCGATTGAGCGGGCGTTTCTATTGCACTAGATAGATAGATAGATATACGCTTTATTGCACACAAAATCACAGGAAAGAAAATTTAACAGGTCTATTCAAACATTGTCAGCAAAGGCCACTACTGATATTTATATCCCATTCCAGTACCCGATATCCTATGAAATCCCACTATGAAATCAGCTGGTATGAAATATCAAACTACCAACGTACAATGTACATGCATCGTGAGGCTTTTTACCGCACACAAGTCCCGCGCGCTAGTATGCTTTAGCACTGCAACTTCTTCTGGAGTACTTCAAAATGCAGATGAAATGCTTCAGAGGTATTAAAAGCCGCCACCGCATCAGCTCATATTAGGTTGTAGGTTTTTAAAATCACTCTGTCTATTGATGAAAACCGCATGAAAATCCGTTCACTAGTTTTTGAGTTAATTTACTCTTACTTACGGCTTAATATACTCTTTGGTGCAATTAATGTTGAGCCACATCAGGAGTATTCAGGAGTCAGGAGAATAAGTATATATTCAACTGTTATATCTACCATTGTGCCATGACGTAATCGATGACGCCATTGGTTTGACACCCACAGTTTGTCCCCTAACTTATAAATGTCACCAGGGTTATTTACAAAAGCCATGAGTTGAATAAAGTTATTGTATTTTATCTCCGAAGTTTAGAATTAAAGCGTAGAATATTGGTGACCTTAAAGTGAGAAGAGATCCAGACTGGCGTATTTCCTGGCAAGTAATTCCATAGACGAGTAACCTTTACTGCAAAGGAGTCATAAAAATAGCCAGAACTTATAAACTATAAATATTGTCAGTAGTTGACCGCAACGTGCGGCTATGGACATCACCCAAATACCGGAAACATTCACTAGATAGCCGGGTAACGGGAAACATGCAAGACCGTTTACAGTAATGCAAGGATATGCTCATCCAGTCTGAGTCTAATGAGAAGCCAAGACCCAGGCCTTTTAAGCCCGAATGATGTAGATAACATGGGATAACATTCTCTTTGCCGGCGCTCTTCGAAGCCGAACTAACTGATGTGCTTTGTTTACCGCCGATAACTGTATAGATATTGTTATCAGATGGTTTAAAAATTCATTGCAGCCGAATCCATAAAACGTGCTGAGTTGATATCAACAGATAAACAATGTTCTTTATTATCACAGGTCATACGATGATGTCATGCCGTATTACTTGAAATCGGAACGAGCGAATCTCCGAGGCTTAGAAGACTCGCCGTGGCATGGGAGAAGTGGCGATCTTTCCGTAGAATTCGTGCCATTCAGGTAGTTATTTGGAATTTCCTACTATGCATTACGCTACTTTTGATTTCAGAAAAATGCTAGCGAGAGGAATAAAAGTGTCATAAGATTTTTGTGGACAAATTTTATTAATCCATACATAAAGCTCACGCCTGTGTCCCACAGGTGGGGTAGGCAGAGACTATGGACCGCCATTTTGCTCTGTCCTGACACAACTTCCTAGCCTCGCATATATCCACAACTCTTTTCATACAATACAAATATTATATTCTTCATAAAAAAGTAAATTAAGAAAACGTAGCGTCCCAAATCCAAAAGAGCTAGCACATTGCTTAAATAAGGTGTGTTTAGTCTAACCATAGTTTGACCCAATTTCTCGCACTTCCCACAGCAACAGAGTAATGGATCGACGTTACTTTGCGTAGAAATAGTCTATAGGCTGAGTGTCGTCAGTTGATGACGTTATTCAGTTGGGTTAATGTATTCGTTTCATTATGTATTACTTATAGTACTTTTAGTAAAAAGATAAACTAGCTGTTAACCAGCGGTTGTTTGATTATTGGTTGTCATATCACGCCCCAAAAAAGCTATATAATGATAATGTTGTAGCTGTGCCATATAGAAAGATGAATTTTATTTTCCCGTTTGTACCTACTAAGTCCAAATTTTTTTCGATATGTTTTCAGATCGAAACTCTCGAAAGCATTCCTCGACTCAGCTAGGCTACTGGGCCACCGGAACGTGGATTACAACAGTCCCGACTACTTCGGATTCAGCTACATTCAGGCCACGATGCAGAGCGGGCAGCGATGCAGTAGCGCTAAGGCTTTTCTCCACAAAAAGAAGAAAAGGAGAAACCTCCATATCCTTCCTCGCAGCACTGTTACCAAAATATTAGTAGATCCTAAGACTAACACAGCTTACGGAGTGGAATTCAAGAGAAATGGCAGGGTTTATCGAATAAAAGCGACGAAAGAAGTTTTATTATCAGCTGGGCCAATTGAATCGCCCCATCTGCTGATGTTGTCTGGTATTGGGCCAAGAGCACATTTGGAATCGTTCGGAATACCCGTGATAAGAGATTTAAATGTAGGGCAGACACTTTACGACCACATTTCCTATCCCGCTCTGGCATTCACTTTGAATACAACAAGATTAACGATTGTAGAAAGAAGAGATTCGACTGTCGAAAACGTTCTTCAATTCATGCAGTTTAGAGAAGGTGTCATGGCTTCGTTAGCCGGCGTCGAAACTATCGGCTACATCAAGACCAACATTTCCAAAGAAATTGGTGATATACCCGACATAGAACTGTTGGGATCCTGTGCATCCTTGGCTTCGGACGAAGGAAATATCGTAGCGAAAGGAATACATTTAGCTGATTGGTTATACAACGACACTTATAAACCAATAGAAAATGTAGAAAGTTTCACTATACTGTTTATGTTGCTCCATCCAAAATCGAAAGGGTATATGAAGTTACGATCCAAAAATCCGTTCGACCAGCCGAAATTGTTCGGGAACTATTTGACGCATCCCGACGACGCGGCCACGATGGTGGCTGCCATTAGGTACATCATAAAGATGGTGGAGACTCCGCCGTTCCAGAAGTACGGCGCGAAGCTTCATACGAAGAAGTTTCCGAATTGCCGGCAACATTCGTTCGGGAGTGACGCGTACTGGGATTGCGCTGTGCGAACGGTGACTTCTACTCTGCATCATCAGATCGCGACTTGCCGAATGGGGCCTGCGACCGACCCTGAGGCAGTCGTGGACCCCGAGCTCAGGGTACACGGCGTGAGAAAGCTACGGGTGGTGGACAGCAGCGTCATACCGCGCACTATAGTGGCGCACACCAACGCGCCCGCTATTATGATCGGCGAAAAGGGCGCGGACATGGTCAAAGCAACCTGGGGGCTAGTCAGCTAACATAACCAGACAAAACAATGGTAGAGTTAATATGACACACAACCAAACATGTTTGGAATATTTATTGTATTCTATAGGACTAGATTTTTAAATTCTTAGAATAAAACATACCCACCAGTAGTTTTAATGGTCTTTTATTATAGATTATAATCTGATTGAAATACTCATTTCATAACTAAGCTTTTATTGAGCAGCAATTTTGATTACTTATTATGGTATTATATATAAATAACAATAATTAATAATAAAAATGATTGCAATGAATGAATGAATATTTAGAATTACTGTTACATTAACATTCTTTTAAAATAAATATTGATAAGAACTGCAAAACCAACCTACAGCCGTATTCAACACCTTTATATCTCAAACACAGATGATACAATAGATGCTGGCCTTGAGACATAATTGGAGAATTCAACTAAGCTAATGGGCGTCTCTAATTTCTGTGGAACAAAATGTCTAGCATAACATTTTATTTAATTCATTAGTTACATACTTCAATATATTGAATATAATAGTTATTTTCGTCTGATTGGATTAAATAAGAAAATTTTGCTGCCGTTGGTTATTATAACTTTACTTAATTAAGTGCAGAAGTGGCCCACAAGGCCACGAAATTAAAATTACCACAGTGTTATTTCCAGAAAATACATCAATTTATACCAAACAGTAGTTTGTCTATGTATATGTTGAGGGTAAATCTTCGAATTGAGCTGATTGTTTGTATGAAAGTTTTAATTTGGTTAGGTTAGACTTATGTTATGCCAGACTGAGGAGCCACACAAACTCGGGGCTATCCGATATGCCCAGCCTAGGCAGGTACAATTGGTGTATGACATACAAATAGAAATATATCCGGCATCCGCCCTATCTTACTTGATAGATATGACAAATAAGGAAGGAATTCGTTTTTATCAATTATCTTTTATCAGATACTCAATAAACAACAACAATAAATGTTGCACCATCAATAAATAAAACTGCACTGTTCTGTTCCAGTCGAATATGTAGACAGAGTATAAAATAAATTAAATAAACAACTGTTACACTAAAGTAAACAAGTTCAGATATAAGGAAGCTTATGAGGAAGAGTTTGTAGGTGTTTAGCTAGTATAAAATTGGTAATACCTGATACAATCAGCGCTTCGTTGGGCCCGACAGTGTGGATATTTCCCATGGTGATATCTGGTAAACTCTCACAGGTCACTACAACAAATTTCGGACTTTAAATACGATCAATCGATACAACAACGAAAAACTTATATTAACGACACAAACCGACGATTAGAATATCACTTATATTGTATGGACAACTATGTCGTATGTGAGAAGAAAATAAATACCTAACCAAAGGCCAGATATTCGAATTCTTCAAAAGAAATATATTATTTTGCGCGAATAGGATAACAACGGCCGGGGCGGGCGGAATCACACCATAAACATAGTAAACAACAAGTAACAACTGTCATTGTCATTTGGAAGTCAACTGTTACGTCAAAGTTAAAGAATACAGACCTCATTAAACTGGAGTACGTACTGTGTTGAAAAGCGCTTTTTAGTTTATCTCTTAATTTTATTTATAATTAATTTTATAATAATTTAACATACGATGTTTCAAAAATAAAATGCGAAACGGATCGTTACTATTCTCTACAACTCCCCATTCATTTCGTTTATTCTAACCGATACTGACTTAGGCGGTATGCATTCTGTGAATCAAGATAAACCAAGATGTTCATGTTGTATGGCGGTGTTCAACTAAAAAGCTTGAATTTTTTTTAGTAGAACGGATCATAAAATTCACTCCCATGAAATTGAATTAAAACCAACTTCATGTCGTTCAAAAATAGAATCTGTTGAAGCAGAGCCTATTCGTATTGGATGTTGTGACGTCATTCCACTGGAGGAGATCAAGATGGCGGCGTACTATCGGAGATCGGCGTTATCACTGTTATCACATTTTGCTGTACCATTTTTATTTTTAGTAGATTGACTGATTCGTAGAGGTTCACATCATATTCCAATCAAGACAGGCTCACTCAAATTAAATTGACAAATGTATCAATGCAATGTAATCATATTTAAATGTACCTGTGGGTTTCTTGCCGTTTCTTTCTCCCACAGATGGTCATTTTCCTGACTGAAGTGGCATACTGACAGACAGACGACATTCAGGGGGTGACGCGGGTAGGCCGGCTGGTGCGTGCGGGTGTGAGCGCCGGTAGGCTGGCTGGGGCCAGGCAAGCGCCGCACATGATTCGCTTAGGCGGTTATGTGCGTGGCGTGTATCGGTGCCCGATGTCTCGCCGGAGTAAGCCCTCGTACGCGCTGATCGGTCCGCATGCGTCTCCCCCTACCTAAATGAGCTCGCTTAACTTTCCTTTAGTTTTCCGTTAGATTTTTGACTTTTGAAAAGAGATTATACCTTGTCAAATATAGGATGATAATTTTGACAGATCACAGTAGGGAAGTGGTTGTGTAAAATCGTTAATGAATCTATTCGATTATCGATTATCATTCTCATAAAACTTGGAATCGATAGTTGCATGGTTATGCTATACGTATTATACAAAATAAACTATTTATTTTCTTCTGAATTAAGAATTTATTAATATGACATTAAAAACCCTTCTACAACGACGATTATGACACGTGCGTATTTCTATTCGGTCAGTCATCCTAATACGTAGAATACGCGCGACTCGAAATCGTTGTTGTGAAAGGTCCCTTAAGGTGAAATCCAAACAAGGAATAAGAGTTTAATTACAAAAAATAATAAGGTTACCTAAATGTTAATTTTAAATATTCGATTTTATTATATCGATATCGATTTTCGATTGTCTGTTGTTATTCGTTATTCGTGGCACTTCACTAAAGGGGCGGGGCAGGTCTATGAAGTACAACATTTTCCGTAGTACATTTTATCGAAAAAAAAATACATAACTTCATAGGCGTGCGCCAAAGACCAACAATTAGTGAGCTGTCAAAATTATCATCCTATTTTAGACAAAGCATAATTAATATAATCCTAATTCAATAAATACTTTTTTCATTTCATTTTCACTCCAGAGCAAGCATACCAAACTCTTTAGGGTAAGCACTACGCGCAGCACTTGATATTGTGTTGTATATCGCTTTGCTTAATTAGAGTATAATTAACTTCACGGGGCCTATACGGATTGGATGTGTGACGTCATTCTATAGGTATTTGATCACGAAGGCAACGTTCGATTGGAGTTAGGCGGTACCATCCTGGACAATCGCTAATGTATGAAAATATGATTGCGGCATGCTGACTGCTCCAGTTATCTACTATCATATCGGGTAAATAGGTATACTTGTGTGGTCTATGTTCCTTTGTGACTTTGTCTGTCTAGTCTCTACCCTCTACTCTTTCTAGTCTGTGGACTGTCGTAGTGGTTGAATGACGAATTGTGATTGTTTGGATGTAAATTAACAATTTATTGGTTAAATTATTACAAACAACGATTGTACACCAATAGTTTAATAGTACGTATATGAAAGTACTTCAAAATTCAACTTATAACTTCAATAGCCTAAACAGTACAACTTGAAATCTGTGGTACAGTCTGTAGTTCGGTTGCAGTTTTTAGCGTGGTGGTTCCATTAGAACCTGTACAGAAGATGTCTGACACCAGTGACCTAGACCGCCAAATCGAACAATTGAAAAGATGTGAAATTATAATGGAAGCTGAGGTAAAAGCTTTGTGCGCCAAAGCACGCGAGATTCTCGTCGAGGAAAGCAACGTCCAGCGAGTTGACTCACCTGTCACGGTACGTTTATCTACTTGTTGTACTTGTACATGAAAAACCAAAGAATTATTGTACATACAAAGTCTCAACAACACTATAGCATGTTGCTTAAAAAATCTTTATGACAACAAATATTTAGCTGATATTTCACAGATGCTGTCCAAAACCCATTTACTTTCACTGTAATCAATCAGATCTGTTCGTCTTATATAAAGGACTAGCAGTACCCACAGTTTTCACCTGCATTCAGTCTGAAACTTTACTAACAATCCACTAACCCCTTGTGAATAAGTTGAATCTTAGCAATATCCTGTTACTTTTCTGGGACCTTAAGAACCCTGGCACTTAGGAAGAATATATCTTCCATAGTTATGGAGATGTACATGTTCAACAAAAAAAACTCCAAATATATAAGTGTAGATATATTTATATGAGTGGTAGAAACTACTGTTCCCAGAGATTTTAAAGTCAAATTTCATTGTTTCAGGTGTGTGGTGATATCCATGGCCAATTCTACGATCTCAAAGAATTGTTCAAAGTAGGGGGTGATGTTCCAGAGACCAATTATTTATTCATGGGAGATTTTGTAGATAGAGGATTTTATTCAGTAGAGACATTCTTATTATTACTCGCACTAAAGGTAGGTAACCTGTACTGTAAGCATTAATAAAAATTATAATTTCTGTTCTTTTTGAGACCATGAAAAAACAAGAACCACAAATATGAGAGAATATGCTTTTTTGTATAATCATAATAATGACAATGTATCACAAATCTGAAATGTTATGAATGATATTTTATCACATTTCACCATGATTGCACTAAAAAGTGTAATCATGTTCTGTGACCTTTTATTGTTTTGTATTTAACTATCAAACTTATCTTTGTAATACCAAATAGAGAAAAAGATTCTTAAGTTTTTTGAAGTGAAAAATTACACCTGTACTTTATTTATTGTTTATACAGAACCATCTGCCTGATGTTATTATTAATGTCCTAAATAATTTTTCAGGTCAGATACCCCGACCGCATTACCCTAATCCGTGGCAATCATGAATCAAGGCAAATCACACAAGTATATGGGTTCTATGATGAATGTTTACGTAAATATGGATCTATTACAGTCTGGAGGTATAGTTTTTGTCCAATGTATCTACTGTTACTAAATGTTGTGTTAACTTGTGTTTAACCTTGTTTTGCAAGTTTGTAATTACTAATCATTGTTTTGTGTGAGTAAACAGGTACTGCACTGAAATATTCGACTACCTGTCTCTTTCTGCAATTATCGATGGGCGGATATTTTGTGTTCATGGTGGGCTGAGCCCATCCATACAAACACTGGACCAGATACGCACAATTGACCGCAAGCAGGAGGTGCCACATGACGGGCCAATGTGCGACTTATTGTGGAGCGATCCAGAAGGTAAATTTTGCTTTTCAAGTGTATACTACATTGTGGCAGATAGAGACAAGTAGTCTTATAGATGGTCTTACTGGTTTTTGTATTTTTCCAGACACACAAGGGTGGGGAGTGTCACCGCGTGGTGCAGGATACTTATTCGGTTCCGATGTTGTGGCACAGTTTAATGTATCCAACGACATAGACATGATCTGCAGGGCCCACCAACTTGTCATGGAAGGGTACAAGTGGCATTTCAATGAGACTGTGCTTACTGTGTGGTCAGCCCCCAATTATTGTTACAGGTATGTCATTCTCTTACATTTAATATTAAAATGTATAGTTGGAGATCAAATTAAAGATCTAAAATGTAAACACACAACTGTCAATGTCAAAGATACTATCCAGGGGTATAAAACCTTTGGTTTGCATAACCAAATGGTTATGCATCATGCACACTTTTCAGTGTGCTTTACAATGGCTGGTGAACTTTCGAAAACGAAACAAATCAATTTACCCCCATTTATTCAATTGATTAAAAACGTAATAAGTAACTCGGAAACTATTAGTCCAAGAACACTAGTTAAAAAATGCTAATATAAGAAATGGCCGCCATTTTGAATCCTATATTATTTTATGTATTATTATTTGAGAAATGAATTAAATATGTCTCGGCGTCTGTCAATCCCTTACTTCCCAAGCCTTTGCAATAATGTACTGTAACAACGAACCAAAGGTTTAGAATTTCTTACCATTACCATAAATCAAAACTACCCATATTATATTGAAACAACACAAATATGTAACAAAAAAAACATAGTTCCCTATTTAATTCAGTAAAATATTTTAAAATATTCATATGAATTTATTTCATTTTGAATGTAATAATTTTAATCAATATTTAATGATTTTAAATAATCCACCATTTGGGTTATTTTTTTTATAGTAGCAACCCATTTGTTTACATTTTTGATCTTTAATTCGAGCTCATACCTTAATTCATTATAGTTGATCAAATTTGATGATCAGAAAGGTAGAAAAGTTTTTGTTTGTGCTAAAGATGCATGTGGACAACTTGTACAAAGTTTTGAGGGATTGTGCTTTGATCGCCAATAGTGGGATTATTATTATTAAATTGTACTTTTTGGGTACAGGTGCGGCAACGTCGCCGCAATATTAGAACTGAATGAAAATTTACAACGCGAGTTCACAATATTCGAAGCAGCACCGCAAGAGGCGCGTGGCGTGCCCTCGAAGAAGCCTCAAGCGGACTACTTCTTATAATGTATAGTGGACAAACACCCAAACTAGTATTACGTTTTAATTAATGTAGTGACAAAACATTTTGGTGTAATTTAATTTGTGATTTTAAGACTGGTAAGTGTAACAGAAAAATGTGTTAAAATACATCTCCCAACTTAACCGCATTGAGTGCTGGCACCAAGTGTTTAGTTATTTCTCATGGAAATTGTCATTCTCAACCTTCACAGTTTGAGTATGTAAAGTTGTAAAGGCTGCCACTGCTTTACTGATGCAATGGTTATCACCTTATTTGGTTCTTGTAACAACGAAATTAATATTTGACCCTGATTTCTGTTTACTGAACCTAACTATGAGTTGTATTTATAACAACATTTCAGTGCAAGCGGAACATAATCAGTTTAACTTGACATTATGGTTAGTAGCATAGTTATTGAAGTGCATTTCAGTCCCCGAAAATATGCTTGTATATTTTTATTGTAATACCTAATATTATTTATTAGATGATCTAAAGCTTCAATGAATAATACATCATATTTCCATGGATATTTATTTAGCTTTAACATTTGGTGAAAGTAACCCAGTTGGGGAAGTGTACCAAAATCATTTCCATTTTTTTTTAATGAAAATAATAAGTAAATTGTATAAACTTTACTGAGTAGTGTGCTCGACTAGAGAATAATGACAGCGAAGAGCGCAACAAAACCGAAGACTTCTTTCTTACTATCCATACCAATTTTTTAAACTGTGGCACTAATAGTGAATTGTTTCCCAAGAAATACAATTCTAATATGTTTCTCGCATAAGAAAAAAGTTCAATTTTAATATTCTAGATAGTAAGAAATTTATATCACCAATATAATTGATTGATATACTCATACAAACTCGATTTAAAGATTTACCTCATAGATCAACTTAATTGTTAGTCATGTAATGTGAAAAGTTGTTAAAAGTAGCAGAACACTGCCAATATTCACATAATATTAAATAAAAAACTAAAGGTTGATAGACTGATAGAACGTCTTTTTAACCATTTGTTTTAATGCAATGACACATTCCCTTATGTTACAGTTTTTAATAAGTTTGATCGAATGTTAGCTGGCCTAGCTTTTTATGGTTAATTGTTTTGGGTTCTTAACTAAAATCGGCTTTCCATCACGTGGGTTGCTTGCTTGGCATCATGCAAGCTGTGGCTGTGTTGCGGATATGTAGTACTTATCGATTTATGGTGACATGTGTCACCCCCTACCTGGACAACAGTCCCCTTGCTTTCCCGTCCATAGTTATTTGACGTTTGATAAGAGATATTTCTATAATTAGCTTACAAATTTGATCCCACCTGATATTGATCCCACATGTGTTAAAAGGTAGATCCCACACGCATTGGCTTTGCGCGGCACTGCGAATCAAATAATCTGTATACGTAAATAAAAATCAATATTTGTTTGTCATCTATGGACTCCGAAGCGGCTGGACCGATTTTGACGAAACTTGACGAAAAGTGGTTGTTCTGTGCCCGGGCAGGGGTAGGGTAGGACAAGACACCACGCGAACGAAGTCGCACCGGGCAACCGGTACCTATTATCATAAAACTGTTAAATCGTCATGTTGTACTTAAAGATATTCCATAAACAACAATCTGGACAATTCTCTTTTGGGTCTCTGTGCGCGCATCACGCTAAACTACTTAACAGATTTTGATGGGATTTTCAAAGTTCGGTTGCTATTTTCATCTAATAAATTCAGGTAGGTTTCGTTCATACAGTAAAATGGACATCTAAAAGAAGTCGCAGGCAAATGGTATTAAGTAGTTTATATGAGTTTGTTGGAGCATCGCGCACTTGGGCCACGCGACGCCGACGGTCAACTCCATACAAACAAAATCGCAACTTTACCGCGAAACGCAAATACTTATGTGGTGTGGACCTTTTAGTTGTGTCATTGCATTGTACATATTGGTTGTGTATCTTCATTTGAATAGGGGCATTTCGAGTCTGGACATTTTGGCGCAAAATGTTCTGTTCGCAAAATTTCTAAGTCCCCACTGCGGCACTAAAGCAACAGTGCGGGACATTCTGCGAACAGGACATTTTGTGCTTAAACATTCAGAAAGAATTGAAACTCTGGCTAATGATCCCTTCCCTATGTATGTAAAATCCATTTTTCTTTTTTTTTCTTTTACCAATAATTAAATGAAATGCCATTGTCAAATGTTGCTTTTATTTCTAATCTCATAAATTACTATGTTACATATGTACATTTAGACAAATACAATATTTATTTACAATTTCTTAATATTTTTTACAATTTTAACAAATTCTTGTCGGTGGATCACTACCATTGGCAGTATAAGTTACTTGCATAGTTCTGGCAAAATGTCTCCACATTTAGTAGACACTTTTATATCAATTATCTGATCTGCTCTAGTAGGTCCTATATTTAGGACAGCTACTAATTTGTTTTCTTCTTTTGCCTGTAAGATAATCCTATAGCTAGAGTACACAGTTAACGTGGACCCAATAACAAATATTGCATCACTATGTGATATGGCTGTCCGCACCTGTTCCACCCTATATTTAGGCACATTATCTCCAAAGAACACAATATCAGGTTTTAACGGCGCTTCACATTTAGGGCACAGTGGTGTTTTGAAACTCTCAACTTGTTCCTAAAACCAAATTAAAAATCGTTATTTGACATTAACTCCTAATAATTAAAGTAGGTGTATATTATAGTATTTCAATTGGTTTTTGTACACACAGAAAACATACAACTTCTTAACCACAGGAACTATTTAATACTCCATAACCAAACTAAATAAAAAATACGAAACTGTTATGTTTTCCTAAACCACAACAGATATGGATAATTTTTGGCAAGGATATTATTTTAATGGCAACTGGGAAAATGTAAAATTTATATCTCCAGAACTAACCGAATTAACCAAAGTTGCAGGCAAAAGCTAGTTACATTTAGCACTTACACAATAACAGTACCTATAAACATATATATTCGGTGAGCATACCTTTGTTAGTTCTACATCACCATCAGGGCGTATCATTGTAACACTACTCTCCATTGATGGATTACTTTTAAGCAGCTGCTTTTGAAGGTCTTCTCGGTCAATTTCATATGGGCAACTGAGGCACTGCACTACAAAACCAGTCCCATGAAGTTCTATGACATTCTGTGATCCAGCCTTGTGATGTAGCCGGTCCACATTTTGAGTCACTATGGCTGTCACTTTCCCTGCCTAAAAAATAAATAGAAGTAAAAATTTAGCTTTCTTGTGTACAAAATGAATGTGGCAATCATGGCACTCCATTTATTTAAAAATGCATGTTTTAGAAATACAAATCACAGTTATAGAATGAATATGACGAAATGAAGTGAGGATGCCGAAGAGCGAGACAGATGCGAATTGGAGGAAATTAAGTAGGAAAACGGGCCTTGGCAGAGGTATAAGCGCTATGATAACGACAATAGAATGAATATGGTGAAAATGACCAATACCTAACCTTCTCCAATGCTCTGATCGAGTGATGTGACGCATTAGGCAGAACAGAACTGAATCGAGACCACCCTACAAAGTTTCGAGCCCAATACCTCTGACGCACTCGAGGATATTTAACAAATTCTTGGTACTGTATAGGTTTATGATTGCTTCTGGCGTAGAGGCCAACTTCTTCTGATCTGTAATCTGGTATTCCTGAATAAAGAGTTTAAAATATACTTGTACACTTTCAATACAAATAAATAGTTTAATAGTTGAAATGAAAGCCTTACCAGATTCAGTAGATATCCCAGCACCAGTTAAAATCAATATATTATTGTGATTCTGTAGGAAATCTCGTAATTTTTCTATATCTTTCGGTTCAGGAGGCTTGTGTTTAGGCACACATACAATATTTCTAGCAAAGACAGTGGGAGACACTTTTGGCACGTAAATAGTTTTGAACATCTTTATAAACATGCTTTTGTTGTAACAATTTACTAATGTTGTAAGTAAGTTTTAATGATACAAGAAAGAAACCAAATAAAGAAAACTTTATCATAAAAGTAACCAACAATATCAAACAGCTGACAAGTGAGTGACCACAGATTACTATAGATCAAGTGACAGCAATGAAAATCTAGGATCAAGAATCTTGATCCGAGATGAAAATAAAGTGACAGTTTATAGCCCTTGTTCCCACATTCCCGCGAGATTCACGGTGCGAATCTCGGAAAGGACGTTCACACTCGCAATAGCTCACGTCTGGCTGGGCGCATTGACAAATGAGCAGACTACCCACGATGGTAAGTGGTAACTGTCGCTCATAACATCTACGATTCATGCATTTAGGTTGCAGGCAACAACAATGCGTCATAAATAAAGGAAGTGGGGAAAAAGTAAAGCTCCTGTGATGTAAATTCTCCACCTACATACACACACGGAATAGAAAAAAAACCATCACACTACCGTCCGCGGCACGCTTCGAATATGGAGTGAGTGAGCCGAGACACTTTCGCGCCAAAGTTCCCGCGTCGCATTCCCTTTGTCGTGGAAAAGGAACGCGAGATATAGAGAGATGTAGGTTAGGTTAGGTTCGTATGGAGTCACACCACGCAAACGTTTTATCGCAATACATTACCGCAAGTCACTCGCTGCAAGCAACTGTAAGACGCGGGGAGCTATAATTTCGCCATTTTTTGTCCGATATCGCGGCACGAAGCGCTCATGTTTCGACTTTCGCGGGTGATCCGTAGCTTCGCGCAGGAATGTGGTGAGGCCGTTAGCCGTTACTCTAGGCATTCGGGCCACAAATTAAAAAACATTTTTTTTGACGTATTGTTTTTCTATACGTATCAACGCTAGGATCAAGGATAAACATGTTTATCCTTGATTCTAGTATCTTCGCTTTGTCTAAAATAGGATGATAATTTTGACAGCTCACTAATTGTTGGTCTATGGCGCACGCCTATGAAGTTTTTTGTTTTTTGCGGTAAAATGTACTACGGAAAATGTCGTACTTCATAGACCGGCCCCTTTAGTGAATGCCACGAATAAGTATTGATATATTAAAATCGAATATTTAAAATTAACATTTAGGTAACCTTATTATTTTTTGTAACTAAACTTTTATTCCTTGTTTGGATTTCACCTTAAGAGACCTTTTACAACAACGATTTCGAGTCGCGCGTATTCTACGTAATAGGATGACTGACCGAATAGAAATACGCACGTGTCATAATCGTCGTTGTAGAAAGGTTTTTAATGTCGTATTAATAAATTATTAATTCAGAAGAAAATAAATAGTTTATTTTGTGTAAAACGCATAGCATAACCATGCAACTATCGATTCCAAGTTCTATGAGAATGATAATCGATAATCGAATAGATTCATTAACGACACATTACACAACCACATCCCTACTGTGATCTGTCAAAATTATCATCCTATATTTGACAAGGTATAGTACAGTAATCTGTGTTCTATACTCTTTGATATTGTTGTGATGTGATATGTGCCTTGTTTGTAGTTAAAATTAAGTTCAATTAAATTGCAAAAAATAATAATTAAAATGACATTATTTCGTTTAAAATCAGCACCAATAATTGTAATTGAAGACGACCAGAATATAAATATTTTGCCTCTGCTCTTAGAACTTACAGCTCAGAAGAATTTGAATATATTTTGTTATGAGCAGCCTATTACACTTTGGAAGCACGTTTTCAGGGAAAAGGTTAATGTTGCCTATCATGTAGATTTTGATCCTAAATCATATGATAAGTACACTAGAGAAAAGAACACCATTGTAATTGATTCTATAAACCAAATGGCACTATGTCTTGGTTGGGATGTAAGTCTAAAATATTTAAAAAAACTGCACACAGATCCAAACGTAGCTCAACTTATTTTGGTACTGCATAAAGACTGTCTTTCTCCCTCTTCAAAACTACAATTACATTTAAATTATTTAACTAGTGCAACAGTTTCATATGACTCCACAAACTCCTGTAAAATACATGTGCAACTTAAAAAAGGTGGAAAAATTATTCAAAGTGATGAATTATTAACATATGATCATAAAACATCCACATTGAAGTGTACACAAATAGTTAAAGAAGACAAAGTTGAAGATGAACCAGATAAGATACTGCCAAGTCAGTTATCAACATTCAAAATAGAAGTTGAACAGACAGAAAAGATTGAAAAGTACAAATTGAAATTACCTTATATGAATAAAATTCATGAAGGAGAAAGTAAAGTGTATTATGAACCAGATGCAGTAGACGATTGGGATGAAGAAGATCCAGATGAGGATCTAGATATTTAAATACTTGCAATATTAAAAAGTTTAATTATTTAAAGTGTGTTTCTTTTCTCAACTCATTTTTCTTAGGCCTGATTTACATTGGTTAAGTCTAGACACTTGCGAAGATGACAAGTGAGAAACTACAACGGTGTAAACCGAAAGGATAGTAGCAAATTCGTATCACTCACCACTGACATTTGCCAATGTTAACTCAAATCAGTTTTACAGTGAAGGTAGTAGTATGACCACTAATAAAACACTTGTATAGGTTACAGAAATCAAAATATTATATAAGGTAGGTTTTATGTGCAGGCGCAAAACGCTGCCTTGTGGCAGTATTTTGGGACCCTATATAACTATGGGTGGTGGTAGGGTCCCGTAGTCTCTACACTTAGTAAAAGCCGCCAGTTGATATTTGGCTGATCCATCCCAGAGGTAATTAAAGTCTCCTCGCTGTCGTCGAACATTCATCCATCTCCGTCGGTGGCAGCCGCCGCCGACAATAGCCAACCGCCCGGGTTATATTCGGACTGATTTCGGAAATTCAAACTCACCCGGCAGACAGCCTTTGTTGCCTGCCCGTGATCCTACGTATAGTCCTGTGGTGGTGCTACGGCGTAGTCATACTTACTGTTATCCAAGGCCAATGTTTTTGTTCGTTGTACCGACAAGTCCAAGTAGGTACCACAATCTATGGTTGCAAGTACCAGGGAACGTGTCTCTCCGGCGCTGACCGCCCGCCCAAAACCATCAGTTCAGGCTCTCCCGCAAGAGCTGTATGCTGAAGTGGCGGTCCTCTGCCAGAAACGCCTGCCGCGCCGCGTAACCACGACTGCGATCCGGCAAATATAAAAACGCTGCGTGGATATCCTGTTTCGACTATGGACGTCGTGATGCCGTTGAAACCTCACTCGTTACAGCCTTCTGTTGTCTTTTAGTTTATTTATACCTATGTAGGTATGGGTCTAGATAAAGTCATTAGGAATAAAATCAGCTTAACCCACGACAGTCCACTGCTGGACTTGAGCCTCCTCTATATTTGTGGAGAGCATTAATCTCCGCTTGGCAGGCAGGTGCGAGATCGCAGTATTGAAAATACTCAACAAAAAATGCTGCTGCCCCTTTTCTGGTCGACGAAGGTACATAATAGATGGTTCGCCTATGAATTTAAGTACAAAGATAACTATCTACCTACCAGTATCCAATTCAGGGACTTTGATTATAAGCTGATATAACCTACAATACTACCAAATCCCATGGAAATCCGCGGGTGCAGTACTTAGATATTCGTGAAAAACCCACACTAAGTTGTGGAATGAGCTCCTTGCATTACAGCATACAACATAGTTCTTCAAGAAATGGGTGCAGATTTTTACAAGGTTGGTAGCACGAGAGGGATGCCCCTGGTATTGCAAACGTCAGCCTGAGGTAACTGCTTACCATCAGGCAGGCCGTAAGTTTGTCTGGCACCTTAGTAGTATGAAAAAACTGTCCCCTGCTGTTTTCACCCGCGCGCAGAGCAAATCCATTTATCTAGCCCGCGGGATCTTATTAGAAAGAACCTTTCAATGACCTATTCTATTAGAATAGTTAATCGGAGGTTTTGACCAGTTGATACCAGTAGCTTCCTTTCTGATAGTGAAAGAATTTTCGAAAATAATTCGGAATCGGTTCAGTGGTTTCAGAGATGACTTCCAGCCAACGATTTTCATTATCTTTTAACATATAAACTTAATTTTTTTTCTCTTATTACTGGTAGAGTCGTTGCAAAAAATTATTAGGTATTGTCTATTTTAGAGGATAGGGACCATAAAATTGGATAAGTTACAAGGCATTCTATACAAACCCACGGTTACAAAGAATTCACTTTTTATTCATTTTCTATGTTCTGTTACAATTTTGCGATTTTTTTTTATTTATCTGCCACGTAACTTATGACATTTAGATAATTTCTAATAAAGTAGAAATCCCAGTACGTGGAAGTTAAATTTATTAATGACGCCGTAATTACATCATCATAGTATCAACTCTTAAATTATATATCATAATTACTCCATTCAATGATTAATTTTTGCGAGACCTAACAAACTAAACAATCAATAATAATGATAAACAATTACAATAAATACAACAGTGAATCAGTTATCCATGCGGAGCTATCTAAAATCGACACATATTACAAAATTAATATTATGTTTACGTTACAAAATCGTAGTAACAAAAATGAACGAAAAAGAAATTTTCTTCTGAAATGTTTAAATATTATGCTCTAACTACACAAGTAACATAGCGTTACTCGTATACTTGAGTTAACTGAATCAGTTGTTGAAAAATGAACACTAGCAATTTAAATACTGCGAAATAAAAGCTACGCACCGATCTTCGCCCAAAAAATGAGGTGAATAACGACCAGCGCTACAACAAATAAGCTCATAGATACACATAATAAAGCTAACAAAATATATGATAAAAATGATTTACAACCTCATAACCTAATAAATTTTAATTTCAAGTTCATATACAGGGGCCTGCACTTGTTACACAGAGTGTTGTAGAAGGTGTACAAGACAGGTGTCTACTCGTTCGCGAGTTCCTTGAGCCGCTCTTCTCGCGGCCGCGCGCCGCCGAATATCGACGAGGCTTGAGACGTGGACGCCAGCGCGTTGACCGGCTCCTTAACGGTGCGCGGCTCCAGCTTCAGCTTCGGCCGCCCGGTCGTGTCTGCAACGGGCGCTGGCTTAGTGTGGGCTAGCCGCAAGGGCGGCGGAGTCTTAACCTATATTACATGCTGGCCGAGCCTGGGCCAATAGCTCGGCAGGTAAAAATTAGGAGGCCCTACCTGGACATAAGTCCAAACTTTAATGAAATTTGGGAGATTGTTCGGAAACAAAAAAAATTGTAATACCAAGGTAATCTACATAAAATTCTTTACAACATTGGCTTTATACACTTTTTCATATTCTCAACCGTTTTCGAGCAAAACAGCCTCGGTTGTGGCGGTAGGTAAAATATCCTTTTCTTAGGAAATTGTATGAAAAAATATACGTCTAAAAATTAACTTGATGCGTGGCCCCTTTCGGCAGGTAGGTGAACGTCGACAAGCAAAGGAGAGGTCATACAAATCAGCTCTCCACACGTAGGCGCTTGTCTTCACTCGAGTTCAATCGGCCAACATGTGGTCTTTACGTTTTATTACATGAGCGCGGGCTATCTCCATCGGAAGGGGTAGCGGGATACAATGCTCTTAGGTTATAAATGGTCCCATGACCAAATTATAACTTTCCATATTGGGCCATAGAACGAAGCCAGTACGACTTTTTTCACTAAACTTGCAACGTTTACAGCCTACCGAGTAGCATCGACAAAGTGGTACAGGGCGATAAGGATAATAATGAACGCGAAGAAAGGCGCTTCTTTCAAGACGTGGGCCTTTTTCCAAAACATGAGTGTTTTGTTTTAACAATGGCGCCGTGTTAGTTCTTTTTACCGACGTTAAAACATCCTAAATTACATTGTTACGCATGATACGCATGAATACCAGTGAAGATGAGCCTTACAAAGTGAGTTGTCTAAGAGTAATAGGCACCCCTGTCAGATCATGTCAACAAAATAAGCATCCTGGCGTCACTATCCCGGTTGTGCTTTCCTTTCGCAAGCAAAAGCCCGGCCTTCACCTTGATCATGATCCAGGATTTGGCAGATCAGGTAATCACAGTGGAGCGACTGCTCTCTTACGTGCCCCGATTAACAGAAGAACCTGACCAGAATGGATCATGGGTGTGTGACTAAATGTGTATTTAGTCACCTGAATGTGCAGGTTTCATAACGATTTTCTTCCTCGCCTCCGTGTTAAACTAATGACACTGATGTGTCATATACAATATACATAACTGAGAAAAAGTCATTGGTACATGACGGCACAGAGGATCGAACACGGTATCTCTCGCTTACGAGTCGGACCCCTTAACTATTAGACCACCGACGCTCTTTGGTAATGAGCTAAAAGAGAAACACATATACGTATGTTTTATATGCATCGGAGCTCCCGAACGGATTAACCGATTTGGATGCGGTTCATTTATTTGAAAGTCAGTTTTATCAAGTTGGTTCTTAGCTGTGTTACATTAAAATCGGTTTTGTTTTATTAAATATTGAAGTACACTTATTTAGAGTTGTCTACTACCACGACTTCCTACTCTACATAAGTATTAAGTAGAGTTTATCGTGGGTTTTCGACATCACTAAAATAGGTTAGGTTACTCCTTTCAAGAGCAGAAGTACTGGGGCCTTACCTTGAACTCTTATAGCAGGACCTAAACAGAACTGCCCTGCTTAGAACGAGACAGCGCTATACGTGTCATATAAGCTTGTCTCGTTCAAACCGAAAGCAATTCTGTTTAGGTCCTGCTATAAGAGTTAATGGTAAGCCCTCTGGAAGGAGTATTAGTAAATACTATAATAAGACCACGCTACGTCCGAAACGCATATTACAAAATAAAACTCCCTATGGCAACTTATGCCAAGATTTTTATCCGTCATAGAGCGTCATTCATACAAGTCATAACAAACAATTAGATTTCTGTAGGATTGCTTATTTTCGTGAGGTATGAAAACTATTATTAAATAATGGGCAAAATAATTATAAAGGAAGCGCGGGAGATAATTTTTATGCATCTAATATATAAAATTCTCGTGTCACAGTTTTCGTTGCCATACTCCTCCGAAACGGCTTGACCGATTTTGATGAAATTTTTTGTGCTTATCCGGTATCTATGAGAATCGGCCAACATCTATTTTTCATCCCCCTAAATGTTAGGGGTAGTCCACCCCTCAATTTTTTTATTTATTTTTTAGACAAAATTTTTAATTTCTATTTTTTTATGATACAACATACAAAAATACATACAATCCAGAAAATTATTTATATGGCAAAACAACGTTTGCCGGGTCAGCTAGTGATTAATAAATTAGACAAAAGATCAAGCTAATAGTGACCAAATAACTGAATGTTTACAAGGACTGACAAAAACATATTATCCCCAGATTATTGCCATATCCACATTTTATAATATTTACTACTGTCAGTCAATACGGACTTATCGTGGTCCTATTATATTCATCTTAAGTCCGAAGTAAGTAATAGACACACATTGCATAAATTCTCGTGTTGACGTAGACAGGCTAGCAATTTCAAAATGGCGGTTATCTCACACGGATTTGACGTTTACAAGTAAAATGTGTCTCTCTCACTCGTCTCATGCAACGGCCACAGAGGGATTAATAATATAGGGGAAAAATTATCGTAACTTTGTGCTAAGTAAAGTATATTTTAAAGATAACATTACCTACATTTAAAAATAATATTAGTTGACTTAAATAAAACGAAATAAAATGCTGCGCAAATGAGTATCTACCACAGTACGAGTATAAATAAAACCCACGTGCGAGTCAAATGGCGGCAATGAACCGGTGGCGGCGCCTTTTTTATTTTGGTCTTACATTTTTTTATTGAATTAGGATTTCAAACGTTAAAAATCTAATGGAAAGCAAAGGGAAAGTTAAGCGTGCTCATCCAGGTAGAGGGCGAAGCATGTAGACCGATCAGAGCGTACGAGTGCTTACTCCGGCGCAACACCGAGCACCGATACACGCACATAACCGCCTTGGGCGAAACGTGTGCACAGCGTGGTCGGCCCCAGCTACCCCGCCGGCCTACCTACGTCGCACCCTAAGCTCGAAAAATACGTAAAAAAAAATAACCGTCATTGTCCGTCTGTCAGTACGCTGTACGCGCCGCCGCGCCGTATTGATCAAACCTATATTTTTTTGGTTATTTTTTGGTATAGTTAACTACACCTCTAATTTCAGTCTGAACTTACAGTTGTTAGAAGTACAAAATATAAGAACCGTTTTTATCGTTTGGTACTTTTACTTTTTCAGTTTTAGCTTAATACAGACTGAGGTCAATTTGAACTCAAAAGTAAGGTTTGGTCAACTCGTATGTAACAGCCAAAAAAAAGGCGCCAACATCAGGCATTGGCATTTTTTTTGTATGTCTTGCTGCCACAACATTGGATATAGTCGTTGCCGTGAGTAGCTTGGTACAGGTCTTACTTGCTCCTTTTGTCAAGGTGATCATTATCTATTACATTACAATGGCGTATCCTTATGAGACAGTATAAAAATAAATAAATTACGACTTCGTCACATTATCGTACTTTTTGTGTTTTAATAACATATTTACCATATATTAAAATCTCTCGTTTTACTTCTACTTATTACAATTTCACATATTGCCTTACTCTTTAAATTCACATCTACTTTTTTATGATTTATTATCTCGCTAATATTTTCTCCTTTAACATCTATATATATTGTATTTCATGTCGCAATTACGTAAACAGTGAACAGTCAACAAATATATGTTATTGGGTCTTTACCACTCCTTGTGCATCTGTCCCATTGGACTTAAGCTGAGTAACCTTTAACACAGCATACATTTCGGCTCGATAGACTTGAGCAGTAGGTGGCTAATTAAAACTTTCGCGCAGATGTTTCCGCTCCTTTTATCATCATCTTGGCGTTAATGTCCCGGTTGTGCCAGGGGTCCGCCTTGACCATGATCCAGAAATAGGCGATCAGGTAATTACAGTTTTCGCTCCTTTTATCTCCTATTATTATTTTTACTCTCGAGTTTCCTTTCGTGCATAACTCTTCTTCGTTTTCGATGTAGACTTTGGCATTTGAAACCCTTGTTGGAACCACTTGACTATACTTCCAACCTAACGGAATATCCTACAAGTATGCTTCTCTTGCCAGCTTTGCTTTTTCTCTACATAATTGTCATATACGCAAAGGAGATAGCTATAATAGTTTTAGTTATAGCCTCGGTTCATAGCCTTCCAAAGCGCGCGGATATCGGAATACGGGGCCATTGTTGGAGTTTTGACAGGATCTCAAATCGGAACGCGGGGCTTTAGAGCATAACTACAAATAGTTAAAACCGTGAGCGTCGGTGGCCGAGCGTTAAGGATATCCGACTCGTAAGCGAGAGGTGCCGGGTTCGAATCCCACTGCGGCCATGTACCAATTACGCTTTTCTGAGTTATGTACGTTAGTTGAATACTAACCGATGCTCTTACGGTGAGGGAAAACATCGTGATGAAACCTGCACATTCAGGCGACTGAATGTGTAATTTCATTTTGTATTCTGTCATCATAATATTGCAGTGCAGTTTTACTTTCCTTTTTTACTTTATTTTGTTATTACTAGCGAGGACCTGTAATTGGCTTATTGACTCTATCTAATATAATATTTACTATATTTTATATAGCTGTTGGTACTCCAATAAATAAATAAATGATCCAATCTGGTCAGGTTCCCCTGGTAGCAGGGTCACGGAGGTCAGATGACAGTCGGTCCATTGTAATTACCTGATCTGCCAAATCCTGGACCATGGTCAAGGCGGACCCCGGACCTTCGTACGCGAGAGCACAACTGGGACATTAACGCCAAGATGATTTATAAATAGTTAAAATAGGTCAAGTGTGTCTTATATTCCAAGGTTCCGCATTTAAAGTATTGTGCTCTAGAATCAACATTTAGTTGTTAACCTGTATGTTCAACGCACAGAACCCTATCGAATTCGACACGCCCTTGACCGGTTTCCGAGATCCGTTCGGTTTTACGATGATTCATAGACAATTTATACGCAAACGTGAATAACTATTTTGAATGCTGTATCTGTATGTGTCATCCATCAGTAGCAGGAAGCAAATGGAAACAAGTGCTAACAAGCGAATATTACGCGCATCGTCGAATTTTACATTATGTGGTCAGCGCAGATTTTATACTACTCAATGGTAAATAATTCACATGACGGTAAGAAAGCGGTAACTATCGCCCATACATCTACGATTTACGCACTCGGGTTTGATAGTATTCAGCTGCAGAGTGAAATGACCGCCCTAGCAGACATGAAATGTATAGCGAGGGGAGGTAGGGAGGGTTTCATGTAATATACAGTGCGTTGTCACTGTGAGAACCAGCTGGTATGCCTCATGCCTGTTCTTGCGTTGGCTACCTTATCCATACACAATAATGCACGCATTGTTGCTTGGCGGCAGAAATAGATTAGGCGATGGTACCCACCCGATCGGACTAAAGACTTAAAGAGGCCTGCCACTTCGCATCTCATTGAAGCGACCCATCGGCACAGCCTCGACTAGTTCCTTAAGATTAGAATTTAACCAGTGGAGAACACCAAAACGTTTTTATTCTGAATTTCTCACCGATTTGCAGCAGGGGCAAAGTTGAAATGTAAGAGGATAAGTACAAAACGAAAGATACATCATCACAGATATCTACCAGATAAGATAACGGGAACTCACCAGTAGGTGATAAAACGCGGTCCCCCGCTAGCCTTCTCCACTGGTCAAACCACCGCACGAGCTGCCTCATCCCTCGTCCGTGACTTATACTAACCAACACCTAAGCTAGAATACTGAAACACGATACTAACCCCTGGCGGACTCACCTGGCCGCGAGGACGGCATGTCGTCGAAGTTGCGGCGAGGGCGCGCCGGGCCCGGGCCCTGGCCCTGGCCCTGGCCCTGGGGCGGGGGTCCCGCGCGGTTCCCGCCCATGCGGCCCCACTCGCCGCCGCCGGCCCCGCGGGGCTCCTCCGAGGGCCCGCGGGAGCCGCGCCCGCCCTCGCGGTCCCCCCACCGCTCGCCGCCCGCGCCCCCGCCGCCGCCGCCGCCACCACCTCCACCGCGCTCGCGCTCTGGGGACGAGCAGATGTTCATATACAGATCGCTGGTCGAATTGACCTTTGTGGCCACCGTAGCGCTCGAACGTAGAAAGACACCATAGATACTGACAATCGAATGACCTCTCCATCTGTCCGTAATCTTACCATTTCACAGATAAGTTGGTGCCATTGTACTTGATGGAGCGTTGAGAATATGAGGACGCCGAAGTTTATCCAACGTCACCGAGTATAAAAACAAATCCATTTTGAAGCGACAGTAGATGTTTAGGAAACCACTCCTGCTCTACTATCTCTACAAAGTGAAATATTTCTTGTATTCAATGACGTAGGATAACCTACAGCCCCCTCATAGTCTAGGTGGATGACATTGTATTCATAGTTAAAGTGCCCGCGCTCTAAAGAGATAACGGCAAGTAAGCGCACGCATCTTTCGTGATGATGTAGGTCTATTTGCGCGTTTACAAGTGGTGGTTTGTAGTGAGCCTTTATTTCCTCCTCTCCATTCTAAGATGAAAGATATCATCATCATCATCATCATCCTAGCGCTGATCCCGGCCTCTGCCAGGGTCCGCTTTCCTACTCATTCTTCTTTACTTCGCCCGGTCTTCTGCATTCTCGCGTCGTAACACGTTGGCTCTGGCATCCGGCTCAGCGATATCAATCCATCGCTTCTTGGGCCGCCCACGGGGCTTTTACCTGATACCGGCAGGTTCAGGCACCTATTTCCCATATCCCTGGGGCTTACGAACACATGATCATACCAGAGCCTCCGCGATATTATAAGCGATATCCCTCACGCCAAGGCTGCTACGGATGTACTCGTTAGATACTCTACGTTACAGCTTATAACAGTCCACTATCGGACTTGAGCCTCCACCACATTAGAAGAGGTAGCGCCATCGATCCAATTTCGATAGTCACATTGGACAATGGCTATTAATAGTGCAAAAGTAGACCTAGCTTATCTAGGACCCCTTTATAGGCAAAGAAATCGCCTTTTCCCCGTAGCTATAGGCAGAGACACACTGTTCCATTTGCTACAGTCCTGACAAACCTCTCGCTTCTTCCACATTCATCAACCTTCTTTATTTGTTCTTCTTCGCACCATACTCTTTTGAGAGAAAAAGTAAAAATGGATACCACTACCAGCAGCGATGTCCCAGCTAGAGGTTATTTTTACATATATGTATTTGGTAATTGAAGACAATTAGTAACCCACACCAAACCACAAGAAAATTTTAATTAGGTACCTACTATTTTAATCTACGGGGATTCCCCTTATCTTATTCTAATCAGTTCGTATTAACGAGTCAGTATCCACCCGGACTTGGGAACATTACAACAACTCGTTACGCATAACGCCGTCATATTTACGAATATAATATAAAGAAAGGTTCTTCCGTGCTAATGTCGATGACTTCCATTCTTACTACAAGACACAAGAGCTATAACAAGAGATAATAAAATGACAAAGACGTGAAAGATAACAATACCACGGACCAACTCTTTCTTCGTAAACATGGCGGCGAAGTGCGGCAAAAAATTTGCGAAACGCTAACGTCCCAAAACCAATCTACACCATTATTGGTTAGTAAGTTTCATAGACACAGTAAAATAAAAAAAAGCAAAACAATTGGGCGCACAACCATAACAATAACCGTGAGGCGTCAGTTGTCCTTTACTCAATATAGCTTTTGCCCGCACTTCTAAATTATTTTTATGATGAGCTTTTGTCCGCGTTACCATTTTAAATTACCTCCGTATTGTATGCATGCTAGTTCAGGATATATCCTGCACTAGCAATAAGAAGAAACATGGCTTAAATTATAATCTAAGCCATGTTTCTTCTTATTCAGGTAGGTAGAACCAGATGTACAGGTTGACGTTCCCGTAGTACTAGCATTCATATTGTCATAAAAACTATGTCCATGCGGACGAAGTCGCATACAAAAGCTCGTTGTAAAATTTTGTTTACAATTTAAATCTTTTTTACGGCGCACAATTGTTTTGCCTTTTTCTATTAAAACATACTTTTAACTAAAATCAGAGTTAATTAGGTATCGTAGAGGGCCGATACCTGGACGACCCTCCGTTCAGTCGCAGCCATGTCTGTGCCTAGCATCACAGTACCCCACTGTGAGGTGCGGGCACAAGCACGACTAAACATACCTGGGTACATTACAATGGAGAGCGCATAACAGCCCTCCGTCTATTTCCATTAATCCCTTTCCAAAAAAACATGCAGTCTCCCAAGTCGGAGGATGGGAAATACTTTCCGTTGTTAGTACTTAACGGGATAAGCTTAATTACTTCCCGTTGTATTTCACAACAAAAGAGCTGCGGAGCTACTAGCTCGAAAACTTTCCAGCAATCGTTTATGACATCACCTCGCTCGCTTCTTTCATGGCGTCTTTCGCAATCGAGCTAGATGAAGATATGGAGTCATAACTCATAAGCGATTGCTTTTATGAAAGCGTTTCACACTGGGGACTATAGAGATAGACGTTTTGGACATTTAACGTCTTACGTTTCGCATTTTTACCAACTCAAAGCGAACTGAGGCCTTACCATGAACTCTTATAGCAGGACCTAAACAGAACTGCCCTGCTTAGAACGAGACAGCGCTATACGAATCACATAAGCTAGTCTCGTTCAAACCGAAAGCAATTCTGTTTAGGTCCTGCTATAAGAGTCCATGGTAAGCCCTCTGCTATATAATAAAAGAAATATGTACGGTAAACTATATTCCAATGTAAATATTGGACTGGTAGGCGCTCTCCGGCAAACTATTTGTGTATGGATGGATATGGTTGTAAGCAAAAGCCAGACATGAGATGATAAAAGCAAGCAGCCGTAGACGAAGTTGACGAAGATGAGGGACAGGAGAGAATTTATGAAAAATCCTCATTCTTGAAACCTATATTATGTGCCAGATGTTAACGTTTGACGAAAGGAACTCACATGAAGTCCCTTTACTTTGGATTTTAATAATTATGAGATGAACTTACAAGACTTCCAATTGCCAAAAAGAACATAAGAATTATTTTATTACATTGTAAATTCATTATTTATTTCAATATGGACGATCCCAAAATAAAGAAGACACATATTAAGTCCTTACCTATGAAATTAGCGTTTTGTATGGCGAAAATTTATAAATTTCTTGGAATTGGCCAATCTGATTACGATAAAAAAAATTAATTATAATCTGACTATATTAATCTAACTGGTGCATACCATGTTAGTGATTATCATTTTATGAAAAGGTATTATCATTTCATAAAATTACATCTAGTTAAAGAGGCAAAACTGAAGTCAAATGAAAAGGGCTATTTTCAAAACCTTATAAAAACGGGAGAAAATATTTTTTATTATATTTTATGGACTTCCTGGCATGTAAACAGTGGCTGTGCTTATCTCCATACCAAGATTGTCTGCCCTTTGTACTACCTATCATATTTTATGTATCTTTACTTGTGTTCTCTGGTGTGCAAAAAGAGTTTTGTATTGTATTGTAAACAGATTCTATTTTCGATTAATTTATTTTGCAAAATATTAGAGCAAATGTGTAATAAAAAAAAAGAACGCCTATAATAGGTAAGGACCCAATATAATGATTATCATGACGAAATTGTATACATTTCAGGAAGTAAATAAATCCAAATCTAAAAATGAGCGAGCTTTCTTCTGACTATATCCAGAGTACAACCACATGTGCTTTAGTGAGAGCATACTGGGCAAGAATGATGTAGCTCAATAGCTTAATGTCCCTAGAAGGAGTTAATTGCATTTATGGCACTTTTCTTGGCATTCAGGAATTTATCTTTATCTTCGCTGCTAAATAGTCTCACTCTAGTCAACTCTAGTCTACTGAGAATCTCCATGTGTACCGGGAAACCTGAAGGCCTACTCTGTACCTCCGTAACCGGCACTACGGATCATGCTGTACTGCTGATCTGTCACGCTTATTTATATCAGATTGGGTTGCAATTAAGCAAACGGATCGGTGTTCAACGCCAATCAGGGACACGAGACAACACTTGTATTACTGGACTTGAGAAAAGTGTACATGTAATGTAGTTGTGTGCTCCATCCGTAGTAACGTAAAGTACAGAGTAGAGCCCCTCGGGTCTAGTCAAGATGCATTCTCGCGATCGACAACAGAATGAATAGGAAAATGTACGGGATTTACGTGTCACAAGCCATCGCTACATGACATTCAGGATCGCCAGAGCGACAGTACCGCGAACACTGCGCAGCTGAAGCTGGTCGACCGTAAGCGACAAGTCCTGATCAACAGGCGCGATGTATCGTCTGGCATCTCGGCTTGGCTAGACCCGCTGGTGGCGCTGAGCGGTTAGGCGGTTAGTAAGCGAGCGGATGTTACCGTGCGGGAACCCTCCACCCTGGTGGCGTGGCGCGCCGCGGTCGAGCCCGTCGAAGCGCTGGTACGTACCGCGAGGGCCGCCCGCGCCCGCGCCCGCGCCGCCGCCGCCTCCGCCTCCGCCCCCGCCTCCGCCCCCGCCGTCGCGCCGGAAGATGCCGCCGCCGCCGCCGCCGCGGCCTCCGTCGCGCCCGCCCCCGCCCCCGCCGCCGTCTCTCCGCCCGCGGTCGAACCCGCCGCCCCCTCTGCAATCACAGTTCCCGACTCACCAAACTGTGAGAGGCACTAGAAAGGGGCTGCGAGCAACGCCCCTGGGACCCAGGGTTGGCAGCGATAGGCTCTGCTCGCGAGAGCAGCGCCGCTCCGGCCAGCGCGTGACGAGTGAGGCCCCTTTGCTGGCAGGAACATAGCAATTTGGAACCGATCTAGACATATTGTGATTTGTTATTTCTTTGGTGTTGGGTGTGAATGTGTTTGTGTTGTGATGTCTTGATATTCATAAATGATATTTCATTTCATTTCTTACAGGCTTAAAGGATGAAATAGAGTCTAAATGCGAAAAATGGGATCCTGTAACTATTTCAAAAGTGGACACTACAGTTCACCTGGATGCAAAACGCCCTGTGCTGCTTTAAGTAGAAATGACAACCGCGTATAACAAGAACCATCACGGCGTCTCCGAACCCAAGAGTTTGAACTCAGAATACGCTGACGCTCAAGCGGCCCCCTTTTTTTGATAGGCGGACTATGCTATACTGCATCTTTTATGTCGAGCGGTGTGGTCGGTGCGGTGCGTGCATAAGAACGCCATCTAATTACTTTTTGGTATCTCGCAGCTCAATTTCTCCAGCGTCAGCATAGTTTGAGCTCCGGGTTGAAGCTCTCCAAGCTTAAAAAACGCGACGCATGAGCCGTGTATATAGCATAATTCAGCGTCTACACGGCGGCAGCGTTTTTGAACGGTAGTTTGGTCAGGTTTTAACACCGCGTAGACTCTTATGTACTGAAGTCGCTAAGCAACAGTGCTTAAAATGTTGGTTTGAAGGGTAAAGTAGCAGTCAGTGTAATTATAGTCATGAAGGGTGTCAGATCATTGGCAACACACCCAAATGTGTTTCAGCAGTGTTGTAATGTGATGAAACCTAAGGTCATGCATCATGGATATGTTATGGGTGACAGTTACCGATGTCCTTCAGGTAGGGCAGCTCACTAGGGTTGTATGTATATGTACAAAAAGGCCAACCAATTTCCTATTTCAAAAAAGAGAGTACGTAAGTGTTTCTTGCATATAAGATGGAATTGTTGGGTATTATGACTTTAGTGAACTTAACAAAAACTTTTACAGTGTAGTGTATAAAATTGCTTACAAAATTAATTTAGAATTCAAATCTCACCTGTCATTTCGTTTCTCTTCAGCCACATCAATTTTAACAAAATTACCATCTACATTTAGAACACCATTCATTTCAATGGCTTTTATCAGATCCTCGAGATACTCGAATTCAACGTAACAGAAGCCTTTGAACTTGTCTGTGTCTCTGTCCATTACAAGCCTCACATTTTTTATCGTTAGGTTCTGAAAAGACAAGATACATAAAAATTTATGTTTATATTATATTTACCAATAAGCATAAGACAAGATACATAGATTGACATCACCGAGTCGGACACGAGAGCCAATGGCAACAGGAAAGCGGACCCCGGCAGCATCCGGGATTGATGGCTTGGATGATGATGATTTACCAAAAAGCAAAGTATATTTTAGGAATCATATATCCTATTTTTAAATTAAACGAAACCATGAAATATTAAGAAATATGACATAGAATAGTGATGAAAATATTTTTGTAGTTAGACAATCAATTATAGTTTGAATAATACTAATAAAATAAAAATAGTAGACTTGCTGAAAGAGATTTCTTTCTAAAGATAAGCAGTGGCTTTTGTGTCTTATACTGCTGTAACATAATATGTATGTTTCATCTTGTGAACAATGAACTGTTAAATACATATATAAAATAAATGAAAAATTATACAAGACAAATAGCATTGCTATTTCCTTTTGACCTCTCTTTTAACACAACTGTCACATTGGACGTCCAGCACTTTTATGATTGTTTGGCTTTGCTTCTTATGTAGTTCCACCTATACTCCCAAGTTATACATCAAAAGGCATATTCTGCTTAAAACTGCACGTGCCTGACTTTGGTGCCTTCAAGTTTATAGCCAGAGGATTTGGATGATGATGACAAGTACAGGTTTGTCCTGTACTTGTTTGTCACTTTTTATCTCCCCCTTGACAGTGGGAGCAGTCAGCAGCAGCTACCGTTACCAAACAGAATTAAAGAGCTTTTGCTGTACCGCAGTGAAGCTAAACTTCGAAGACTACTGACAATGGTTCATCAAAGTAATATTTAACCCATTGTCCAAATGGTAAGGTGATTGATTATGTAACATTATCAATGGAGTGTTTTCATTATCATACGAAAATGATGTCATAAACTAATATTATTATTCAATGTTATTATTGTTTATTTAAGCTTTGATTTATTTTTCAAAAACTTACGTTAATTGTCAGGGATAAGCTCCACTTTAATCTTATTTAAAAATTGTACTATTCTTTTGACAGTAGCTCACTATAGAGGCTGGCCACAAAGAAATACCATCAAATTGGTGAAATGAAACATCCCACATTTCTACAAATTTACACACAGATACTTAAATAAAATGATCCAAATATTTAGAACTAACTTTGTCTTTCTGTAATCTGTATCTAAAAAGTATATGTACAATAACAGAATGAAAGCATCTTAAACCAATCAACCTGAGAATGGGATAGGTTATGTCCATTGGGGTGCAAATAAAATATAAAGATTATATGTAATAGAAATGGAATGTAAATTAAAATGTGAATTTGTCAATTACATACACTAGACAGCCAACTTATCCATATTTAAGATATTTGCTGAGGCTAAACTTCAAGCTATTTATAAACAACTAGGTAGAGTATTGTCTTACAAAAATATTGACATCAAGACAAATCTATTAGGTATTTAAAAATTAAACACTGATAACATGTCCAGAGTACATACTTACATACATATTTGCATAAAAATTCGTTCAACTTCACAAATAACAATAACCATTTTTATTAAAGTTTTTTGTAATGCCATACTCACAGGAAAAATTCTGTTAATATCGCCTTGGATGATCCCTCCGGGTAAGTTTCCGACGTAAGCTTTGTATGGAGGCTCACTGGGCAGCTGGCGGCCGCCCAGCGTCCTTCTACCACCACCGAAATCCCTGCAAAAAATACCACGACCATGGTGCATCATAACCTATAAAATACTCTAACACTGATTGCAACTTCAATATTTCAAGTTCAGATTATTACAGGGCAATCATTATCGACAGTAAAATACGTAAATATCAAAAGAATTTCATAGAAGTTACAGTTTCATTGAATGTTATCGCGTTGTCAAAACAAGTAAATTTAATTAAAACTACCACCGAAATGGCACAGTAAAATATATGTTTCTTTAAAAAATGCTTTAATACTTTATTTTAAACTATGAAAAAGCGGTAGAAATGAATAAATAAAATAAATACCTCGGATTACCATCATCGAAACCACTGCGACCTGCCATGTTTAGCAAGAAACATGGAACTACTGAGCGCGCGCATCTAGTCTAGATAGAGGAGACAAGAAACATAGACATTTTTATTTTTCACCCAAGTTGACGCAAGGAGGTTATAAGGTTTGTTTGGAATCTCGATGGATTTCTCGATGGATGGCGTGGGACTTTTTGCGGCTTGTTTTGTGAACGCATTCGTAGTGTTATATCCTCTTTGGGAAAGCATGGTTTGTACTGTGCCTGACATTGGCATTGACATCTTTGCATATGCTTTGTCTAAAATAGGATGATAATTTTGACAGCTCACTAATTGTTGGTCTTTGGCGCACGCCTATGAAGTTTTGTGTTTTTTTTTCGTTAAAATGTACTGCGGAAAATGACGTACTTCATAGACAGGCCCCGCCCCTTTAGTGAAGTGCCAGGAATAACGAATAACAACAGACAATCGAATATCGATATTGATATAATATAATCGAATATTTAAAATTAACATTTAGGTAACCTTATTATTTTTTGTAACTAAACTCTTAGTTCTTTGTTTGGATTTCACCTTAAGAGACCTTTCACAACAACAATTTCGAGTCGCGCGTATTCTACATAATAGGATGACTGACCGAATAGAAATACGCACGTGTCATAATCGTCGTTGTAGAAGGGTTTTTAATGTCGTATTAATAAATTATTAATTCAGAAGAAAAAAAATAGTTTATTTTGTATAATACGTATAGCATAACCATGCAACTATCGATTCCAAGTTCTATGAGAATGATAATCGATAATCGAATAGATTCATTAACGATTTTACACAACCACATCCCTACTGTGATCTGTCAAAATTATCATCCTATTTTAGACAAGGTATAGTCCATTCATGTCTGTTTATCAGAGTTGCCAAATCTAATGATTTAACGGTAGACTTACAAAATTGTAGAGAATTCTACTGATTTATTAAACTTATTTTGAAAAATCTACTAATTTTGCAAATTTCATAAATAGTATTATACATTGGTCAAACAGCAAATGATTCATGATATGAAATCCAACTAATATCATAAATAAGAAAATTTGTAAGGATGTTTGTTACTCCTTAACGATAAAGTTACTCAACGAATTTCGATGAAATTTGTCAGTAGTGTAGCTTAGCGGAATAGCATAATACTAGGAAGGCTATAATTTATTCCGAAATGAGGTTCCCACGAGAATAGGTCCAGAATGTTATGGTCCGTTTTCTACGGCAATGAAGTAGCGGGCAAAAGCTAGTATCCTACTAATAATTATAAATTCGAAAGGTAGTTATTAACTCTTGGATGGATGTTTGTTAACTCTTTCACACAAAAACTGCAATACGAATTATGAGGAATATTAGCTACAGCTTATAGCCGAGAACAGCAAATATGCTGTAATATTTTCCAAAATACAATGTGATTCCCGCGGGAACGGGTCTGGAACGTTATAACCGAATGTTTTGCGGACGAAGTCGTGGGCAAAATCACTTATAATATAATGTTTAGGCTCAAGTAAATAATCGAATTACGAAATTTACTGATTTTTGCCAGATCTACTGTTTTTCGTAGTCCATTTTTACTGCATTCTTCAAATTCTACCTAGCAACACTGCAATCCACATTTCATGACCGACCGACCCATGTGGTGTTTCATGTTGTTTTGAAATAATTTTGTGCAAAATGAAGGACGATAGTGAAACAAATTCTGATCAAAAAGTCAATAAAGTGACTTCTTCTTTATTAGACGCATTTGATTTGCTTCGGTCTCAAAAGGATGATGCAAAACTCATCGGTGGAGCGAAAATTATTTATCAACTACAAAATAAAGAGGTTAGAATTCATATTATTATGTGCGTTAGATTGCTAATTTTAAGCCGTACGTATCAGGTAAATACATCATTCTTAACTAACAACTATATATGTTCTATTTCAGAATGAAAAAGATCTAGAATATGTATTGAAAAGAATTGTAAGAAGTTTAGGTGCTAACATTCCCGATGTAAGGGCTGGATACTTCGCCACCCTGGTGACTTTACTGTCTGAACATGATACTATCACAGTATCCCAGATTTTAGATTTAATCAAGAAAGAGCTACATGCTAACAGTTCCTCAAAAAGTGTAAGTAGCAAACCTTTTTTTAACTCCTGTTTATTTTTGCTTAATTATTCTTTTTGCCACTCTTCTCTGGCTGGCTAGATACTTTGAAGCAATTATTCTCTTGTAGTGTTTCTCTAGAGTATCGGTGACCTATTGGCTAGTGCATTGGACTCGTAAGCAAAAACTACCAGGTAGGTTTAGCTCCAGTGACTCTATGTACCAACAACCTTTTCTAAGTTACGCACATTTATTTCTTTCTTTCTTTCTGTCTTTATTCAAGAAGAATCTACAGCACATTACATTATAAGTAAACAAAGAATAAGTTATTTGCAAATAGGCCAGTAACGGATTCACACTGTTACTTTCTATTTCACACAAACAAAGAAAGAAGGCACCAATATGAAAAAAGCATTACTTATCAAATAGTTACACATCATATAAATAATTATTGGATAAATAAATAGTTGTGTCTTTAGTGTATTGTGTGGTGTATATTTAAGTAGTGAGTGTAGTGTGTCCATCGATGCCGCGCTCCGCCTGCCTACTCGCCAAAAGAGGATATAAACACTGCCATGGAGAAACACTAATGGAGATTATAGATTTAGCTACTTCCACCCTCAAATGTGATTCGAGCCCAAAATAATGCAACACTGAAATAAGATTTATATAGATATATTCTTGCGTACACACCAACTCCGCACACACACTAACGGGTACTATCATCCTTGCAGAATCAAATAGAAAACAATTATTAATACAATTATCTATACTTTCTTACGTTGTTTTAGATCGGAATTATATTGTTGTTTGGACATATCAAATATATCCAGTTCGTTAAAATATTTATTATAGGTACGTGGCAAGCGTAGGGTTAGACTGTTTAATGCTTAGTTTGTGCGAGCGGCCGGAATATGGAACAACTGCGTCTGCCTAGTATGCTTTTGAGGCGCACGCAAACACAGAAGTTTGTTTACAAACGCTGGACAATCCAGTGCTCCAGAACAAATATCGTGCATTAACGTCATGTCGAGCATACGACGGCGCTCTCCTAAAGTAGGCAGATTATATCTGTGACAGGACAGTTCATAATTTCCGTGCTTCGCGGAGATTTGTAGTTTAAATATTTAATCAATTTCATTTGGATACGTTCCAGAGCATGTTCATGAGTAGCATAATGGGGATTCCAGACAGAGCTAACGTATTCCAGGATACTTCTCACGTAGGAGTAGTACAGCACCTTGATGCATTCAACATCTGTAAACGGCTTCGTGACTCTCACCTCGAAACCTAGGTTTTTATACGCTTTGTTGGTTATGTACTCATAGTGAGATGTAAATGTTAGCTTGGTGTCAAGGATAACGCCCAGATCTTTGATTTGAATTTCCCGTTTTATGTTTATGCCATTAAATTTGTAGTCGTATTTGATGGGAGATTTTCGTCGGGTGAAAGTCACCACAGCTCATTTATCAACGTTGAGCGCAATTTTATTAGCGTCATAGTACGAGCATAGTCGATTGAGATCTTCTTGGAGCTGGATGTAGTCATTTTGGGTGTTCACATTAAAATAAACTTAAGATTAAAAAAAAAATGAAAAAAAAAAAAAAATCAAAGTAAACAAAATAATTAAAATCAATAAAATAAATAAAATAAATGAAATAAATAAAATAAAATAAATAAATAATTTGGAAAACTTATAAACTAAACAACATGGTAAGCAGTAAAGCGTTATGGCATCGAAAAAACTAAAATTATTTTAACAATCCCATCAATAATGATAAAAGCAACATCAACATTTTATTTGTGCAGCGCATTTGTGGCTCACCGCGAGCACGTTGCCTCAACGCACAAACAAATGCGCAACTGAGCAGCCTCGCCGCGCGCGGTGAGCATCTCGCTGCGCGCGGCGAGCATGCCTCGAGCTGAGCTGCTCTAATTCGTACGCAGCTTTAGATTTTAGCCATCTATGCAGATCACCACGTATGCCAAATTCATACAATTTTCGCAACAGAATGACGTGATCCACCCGGTCGAACGCCTTCTCGAAGTCTGTGTAGATGACGTCAATCTGCGACATCAAACCCATACCTTCGATTACATCGGACGTGAACACAGCTAAGTTGGAAGTTGTAGAACGCCCCTTGATAAAGCCGTGCTGTTCTGCAGGTACGCCCCTCTCAACCACCCAGTAAATGCCGTCATAAATAACACTTTCAAAGCATTTGCTTAAAACATTTAATTTCGAGATTTGTCTATAATTCGTTTAGACCCCTTTTTATGAAGAGGAACTATGTGTGCCTCTTTCCATATTGACGGGAATTCTGCCTCTCTGATGCATCTATTAAACAAGACGGACACAGGAAATGCCAATGACTCGGAACAACGCTGAAAAAATATTGGGGGGTTACCGTTACTTCCAGCTCCCTTCTTAGTATCCAGCGCAGCAAGATGTTTTTTGACTGAAATAACTGATACCTCCAAGGTGTTGATAATGCCAGTCAAGCTCATGTCATTAGTCAAAGGTCCAGTGCAAGCACTTGATGATTGAACAAATGTTTTTTGGAAGCAGTCACTGAACGCGGAACACATGTCCTGTGCAGTGGATAGTGTATTAGATTTATAGGTCATTGAACTGGGATAACCTGTTGAGTCTTTCTTTTTAGCTTTTACATAAGCTTATAATAGTCTTGGATTCTTTTTGATTGAGGTTTGCGTGTGCAACATGATTCCCTATGACACTCCGCTTGCATAACTTTTACCCTAGACCTCAATAACGAGAAGCTGACGTAATCAAGATTATTCTTATACCTTTTCCAGCGACGATGTAACTTTGACTTTTCTTTTATTAAATTGATAAGTGCTGCTATACCAAATAGGATAAGATTTTTGGTTGTTGGTAGTAACTAGGGGGACACGATCATTAATGCTACTACGCAATTTCGAGTAAAAAGCGTCCACAGCACCTTCAATAGTCCCATTCATCAGAAAATCGATCCATTCGGTATTGGAGAAATCAGAATTGATATTGTCAAGCTCGGCTTTTCGGAACATACGCTTTTGTGTGCAGCATTTTGGTAGATTTTCTAGACTAATATCTGTAGCAATTATTTGTAATGTGGTATGAAAATTGTCCTCCGACACCAGCTCTATTTACATAATCTATTCACATTAGATGTGCATCAGATCAGCATCTATTTACATTAGATGAACACTAACCGATGCTCTTATGGCGACTAAACCAGCACATTTAGAAGACTGAATGTGTAACCATGATCCAATCTGGTGAGGTTCCCCTTAACAGAGTTAAGCTAGGTCAGATGGCAGTTGTTCCACTGTACCTGATCTGCCAAATCCTGAATCATGGTCAAGGTGGACCCTAGGCTCTCACGTACAATAGCACAACCAGGATGTTGACACCAAAATGAGTGTTTCTGATTTCACAGGAAGTTGGCGATGTAGCCCTTGGACAGATACTGGTATGTGGGGCAGTGCTACGCTCAGGGCTCATGATTAAATCTTCGCCGGAGGAACAAGTACAGATTATTCAACTCTTGATGGTGGCTGGACAAAAAAAATCTTACCTCAGCACTGTGGCATACCTCATATTATTGGATTTTGTCAATAAGGTGAGTACTTTTTTATTTTTTGAGAACACTCCTTAAGGAAAGATCATTAAAATAATATGTCTGTTTCCGTTTACAAAACCCATGAGACTGAAATGAGGCTGTATATCTCCCCTTACTGTACATGCAATCTAGCCCTCTCTCTTAATTTAAGACAAAGAATTGTTTCCCAAACAGGGTATTATCTAGGGGTCGCAAACCGTGATCCCGGATACCGAAAATACCGGGATCCCGGACGAAAAATACGCCTTTACAATACCGGTATTAATTTTACAAAAACCAAGATTTTCGGTATTCAGTTAAAAAAAAATTATATATTTTGCACTATTAGAATAAATTTTATATTCTAATCACCACAAAAAGATAAACAAAACGAATAATAGTTTTCTTCAATATCATTTTCTCAAATATGTACTATAAAAGGAAAGACTATCAATGGGGGATCTATAATAGGGGAAATTAAAATCAGATTTTTCTTCTAGAAAATAAACTCTCTATACTATTTAAGATTTATATAATCTAACTATTTAAGTCTGTCTATGACTTATATAAATAAAGAATATAATAATTATAAGTTTATAATAAATTACTGGCAACTTCTTCAAATCCCGAAAATACCGAGATCTCGGTATTGACCTCATGGTAATACCGAAAATCCCAGTTTTGAATAGATATACCGGTATTGCGACCCCTAGTATTATCCCACAGGGTGCAAGACGCAAGGTGGGACCAAAAATTTTAAGGGTACATATTAATTTCAAAATTCTTGGATGCACCTTTGGTGATCCTACTAATGTTATAAATGCAAAAGTTTGTAAGGTTGTTTGAATGTATGTGGCAGTAACGTAGGCTTAATTCAATGTGGTTCAATCAAATAGACAAAAAAAAAAATTTCGCATCTTGATGCAGTCAAAACTTTTGACAAGAGCGAGAGATATGTTGTGCCAACATCACATAGTGGGATAAGGGCAGAGAGATGGTGATAGACAGTCTATTAACCTTTTTAGCACCTATTTTTCTTTGAGCTTACCGACACCGCCACTTCAAAAAACAACACTATGAGTCTTATTTAGCAGATGGCCGTGCTATGCTTAATGTTGTGTCTTATAAATAATTCAGATGGTGGTGAGGTTAAATATACCACTTTCACTATAATTTTAAGGTTGATGAAGATAAATTTGGAGCTACAGTCTGGCCTACAATTAAACAAGACTTTAAGAAAGAGATAAAAGACCACAATTTAGACTCACTCTATTTCCTGATGGTGGTGAGCAAGAAATTTCCTGGGAAAGTCAAGTTGAGGAAACTGATTGGTGTGCCAGAGATACTTTGTGAGGATAATATTCACTCTATTTGTGAAAAGCTTATGGTAAGTGAAATTTTTACAACACTAGTGTTTCTCTTTTATTTCCACATTTTGTTTCTTTATACATCAAAATCAATGTTTGATTGTCCTCTATAGCGACGATAGTCTCGCGAGGCATCTAGTAAAACAAACCAAAATTATAAATATTTTAAAAACATATATTAACATTTTATTTCTATTTCAGGCCGGCATTGATTTGAACTCGCTTAGTCATCCAATATTTAAAGAAATTGGAGAGCAAATTGCAAACTCTCCACACTTAAACTTGTTTTGGACATCGGGAATCGATAGTCAACTGCTAAAACATAATAGAAACAGAGAATTGGTTGCTATAAAGATCCTCACCACCATATTGGAGAATATAAAGGAGAATGTCGAAGTTCTGCCAAATTTACTTAGTGTAAACTTTTTCAAACTTTTCATTGATTGGTTCAAGGGCTTGCAAACCGCGAGTAAAATTCGAAATAAACGTGATAATGAGGACGATCATAAAATTATGATAAAAAAACTAAAAGAGTTGTTGAATGCTTTTGCCAAAGCAATGAAGTTAGAGGCTGTGGATAATAAGATTAGAATCGAAGTCCTGAATAAATTGCTTTTTAACCCAGGTGAAATGAATTTTACCGAAATATCGGGTACAACAGTGGTAAAGTCCATTACCGCGGATTTGAATAAAGATGGAGTTAAAAAAATGGCTAAGCAACTAAAAAATGTTTTGCTAAACACTTCAAAAAAGATTGTTAAAGATGGTGTGGAAAGAGGGTGGTACAATAACGAAAGAGTAAAGGCAGCAGAACTGATTTCTTATTTGGTGATTCATGAATCAGTGAAAGATGACACAGATTTCAAATTGACATATATGAAGATGTTGATGTGTTTTAGCTTCTTCAAGTTAGGAGGAGATGATAATATAACAATTGCGAAAGATTTATCAGGTAAGGTCATCAGACACATAGGGTTTATGACTTGTGTATGGTGTATAGCATTTTTCATCTAAATAAACAATGTCTTATTGATAATATTACTTTTGTTTTCAGGTGCCATCAAGTCTTGTTTCTATCGTTGTTTAACGTCACGATTTTCTAACGTCGACAACTTAGTCACAGTGCTCTCATCACTTTGTGGCTTTATTTGTAGTATCTTGACAAAAGAGCAAGTACGCGAGAAAATGGAAAAGCAAAAAGGAAAAGAGAATATGGGTTGCTGGGAAATGCTTATAGAAGTTACTCAACACATAGAAAAAATCGAAAATAAGTCAAAAGTTGATAAAGTTTTTCTTATTTTACTGTACCAACTTGGATTGTTTCTGTTCTCGGATCCTACACATGTGAAAATGGCCGAGAGTTCTATAAAGGAACTTAATAGTTGTTACGAACATTACAAGAAAAGTACAAAAAAATCTAAAAAGAACAAAGATACCAGCCAGAGCCTAGTGACAGATGAGCCAGAATGGATAGAGGTGTTGGTGGAGGTTTTACTGTCCATATTGTCCACAGAGTCGAGTGTTCTAAGATCTGTAGTTCAGTGTGTTTTTAGACTTCTTTGGGAATATTTAACACCTTCGTCTATTGGCCAGATAGTATCAGTTTTGGATCCAGATAGTGAATCAAACCCTTTGACCAATGAAGATTCGGACAATGAAGACTCTGACAGTGAACAAGATAGTGATGAAGAAGAAGGAGAAGAAGGCAAATCAAATGGCGACATCAACGCTGACGAGGAGGACGATAGCGACAGTGACATCGAAGATGAGAATGATGATGAAATGGGGGCACCAGAGCAGCTACGAATGGCTGTCCATAAAGCTTTAGGGGCGGCTGCGACCGAATCTGATACGGAAAGTATTGATGCAGACATGATTACCGACGAAGAAGGAATTAAGTTAGATGAAGCACTGGCAGAGGCTTTTAAACAATTTCATCAGGATAAAGGCAAAAAGACCAAGAAAGATCGCAAAGATAAAAAAGCATTATCTGATTTCAGGATCAGAGTTTTAGACTTGGTAGACATTTATTTAGAAAAAGATCCTGCTATGGATATTTGTCTAGGCATGATGTCACCCCTAACAAGATGCCTTGAGTTTTGCATGGCTGATAATCAACTCCGTGAATTGGAGAACAGAGTTCGCAAAACAATTAAAATTTTAACTAAAGTTAGAAAGTTTGCAGCAGTGGATGATGTATCAATTGACATGTTAAGTGATTACCTGAAGTCAATTATCGATAAAGGATCCAGATCACATTTTATGTTTCAAGCATTGGGTGATGTAATCACATATTATGCGACTTTCATCATTTATTGTTCTCAAAAGGTGCAGCAAAATAAAATCAAATGTAAAAAAGATATACCATATTCACCTCTACTTGAAATATTTAAGGAAGCAATTAATAATTATTTTGTTAATCGTAATTGTATGCTCCCAATTATATTTTTTCATAATGTCTTGCAAACAGAATGGGAAGGAACGTATGAACTCATCCCTCACGTAGTAGATTACGTATTTAATAAAGACGTGAGGCAATTCCGCCGCAATGAGGGTATTGAATTGATAGCTGGTTTTTACAGAACATTGAAAAGAATAAAGCCTTCCTCTGATAAATTGTTGCACAAACTGTCTACTATAGAGCAAAATTTTGTAAATAAGCTCACAAATGTGCTCAAAGGTGAAACTGGCTTTGAAGCTACAAAAAACTTTTTTGTTGCCCTGAATAAGTTGATCAATACAATGAAAGTCTTCCATGATACTTGTGACATTAAAAGTGTTGTTGATTTCAAAATACTATTAGAGACTATTGGGACAAGTAAAGAAAATATTCAAGTAAAGAATAATAAACAGGTAAAAGAAACGAGCAATGTAAAAAAGGTTGAGCAAAAGAAACGGAGCAAAAACATGTCTAACGGACATGAACCACAGCAGAAAAAGGCAAAAAAAAGCGGTCATTGATTGTTTTATATGTATTTGGAGGTGCTTCCGTATTTTCCGATGCGGGCCTAGCCAAGTCGTATTCTGCAATCGTTAATAGATGCAGAATGCATCTTAGTTGGACTAATGAATGAATACCACCATTATGAAATTTTATTTTACTACATTTATCTCGTTCGCTGCGGCCGCCTCAACAATTGAATCGTAATCGGCATTACGCGATTGCGCACGACTCGTCTGGCAGATCCATACAAAATTGACGTTACAAAGTGCGCACCGACGCATCAGGCCGGTCCATACAAACTCAATCGCGGACTCAGCTGGCCGCATTTGTTAGTACCGCGCGTAAAGCTTTGTTACTTCGGTTAGCCGGTTATGTTAATGTGCCTTTACCTCTAAATGAGTGTACCATTACAAGAAATATTGATGTGAATATCGTAATTGTATTTTAATGCAATACAATAAATAATGTTATGTTTTATATTTGCTTCTTTATTTATTTCTTCATTATTTATGTTATGTACGAGGGTCTGTGCTCTGTGTTTTACAATACTTGAAATCAGAATTCAAGAGCCAGAATTTTGATCATCATACCTACAAGTAAAAGAAAACTTCACGAGGGCAAGTGCCCTCTGAGAGCCATTTTGTTATGTTGAAGATGGGAGGTGGGAGGATTGACTTGGGAGGTAATTATTTATATCAGGGGTGCGACCGCTGCAATAGGATCAATATGATCGCTTTGATCTATTTTGATTCGGGCTGCAGAAGGGAAGAGAGCGATTGATGTCTTGTGCGGTAACCAGGGCGTAGCTACCGCCATGTCATCATATCATAGCCGTATCAATGATATAAGCAAAAATTCAGAGTGTTATCCACAACCCGGGAAAAAAATTCTGACCAGGGTCGGGGGCACCTTCCGTCGAAGAAGCAATTTAAATCAAGTGATAAAATCCGTTTCCGGCCCTCAATCTTTTTTGTGTAAATTGTGTAAAAATACGCATATATGATGGCGAAAATGACAAAATATTTCAGGATCTATTAGAAGACATGGGCAGACATAAGGTCATAGAACCGTCAGCAAGTCCATGGTGTTCACCAGTCGTTTTAGTCAAGAAGAAAGATAGCACACGTTTATGCGTGAACTACCGACGACTAAATGAATGACGACAGCTATCCATTGCCTCGTATCGACGACACATTGGATACCCTTAGTGGCATGCAGTGGTTCTCAACCTTGGATTTAAAGCCTGGCTATTGGCAGTATTTGGCAGGTGGAAATTCATCAAAAAGATAAAGAGAAGACAGAGTTTTCAACAGGAAAAGGTCTATGACAGTTCAATGTTATGCCTTTCGGATTGTGCAATGCGCCTGCCGCTTTCGAAAGACTCATGGAATGTGTACTAGCAGGATTAGTGAGAGATGTCTGCCTGGTCTATTTGGATGACGTCATCATCATGGTTTGCGATTTTGAAGATTAATTGCGTAACTTGTGTTAACCAAAATAAAGGGGGCCAACCTGAAGTTAAACCCGAAGAAATGTCATCTATTTAGGAATAAAGTCGGTTACCTTAGCTATGACATCGCTAGCGAGGGTATGCAAACAGACCCTGAAAAAGTGGAAGCAGTACAAAAGTGGCCTACTTCCAAGGACAAAACGGAAGTTCGGGCATTCCTAGGGCTGTGGTCATACCAGATGGCTTGTTAAAAGATTCTTTGATACTGCAAAGCCACTACATCGTCTGACTGAAGATAAGTAACCATTCCGCTGGGATGAGCTCTGCAAGGATGCCTTTCAAAGACTGAAAAAATGCCTTTGCGGAACTCCTATATTGGGATACCTAAAACTCAGCGGTCAATTTATCGTCGACACAGATACAAACAACACGGCGATCGAAGGAGTGTTGTCACCATAGAGAAAAAAATTTATCTACAGAAGGAGAGAGTAAATACCGAGTTTCAATTTTCGAGACAAAATGTCACACATCTCTATAACACACACACTAAGGCAAATGCAGGGACGAAACAAGGCAGCCCATCTGCAGATAAATTATTTTTTACTACGAATTTCTATTCCGTAACGAACACAAACAAATCTGACTTGTATTTATATTATCATTATAATAAAAGTGCAATAAAGGTGCCGACCTAATCGTTATCACCGTCGTCGTCAGCCTATACATATCTAAACTACTAGGGAATAGATCTGTCCTCTCATTGAGAGAGAACGGGCAATAGTTTACCACTCAGCAAAGGCAATAGTTTAAAACCATTTTCAAAGATAAGGTGTCTGGGGATCAAACCCACGCCTTGATACCTACCACTATCTTTTCGATCTCTCGATCCTACATACCGTGAATACCGTGCCCTCTAGAAGTCATCGCCATGAATAAAAAAAATTAATGAAAAGGGTATGTACATAAATATATCAAACAGGCAGCATATTCTTTATTTTCAGTAAAAATTCTGGTAGGTAAGGCACCAGGACAGAAGGAGCTTGCATATATTATCATGTTCTTCAAAATGTTTACAACACAGCACTTCCAATTTGCAACCCAGACATCACCATGTCTAGTCTTTAGGAAACCTAGAAGAATAAATAAATGAAAATAAACGTAAATTCGCGATTAATCCGTTAAAGCTTTTTTTTAAATGTCTGAATGTCTGTTTTTTTTAACACTCAAAATATCATTTAGGTACGTTTTTGGTACGGAACCCTAATAAATATGAAATTGTGGACCACTATGTACAATATTTGAGTATTAAAATTTTATACAACAAATACTAAATCCGACCCTGTTTACATCGAAATATTTCCATATCTATTTAGACACCGAAATAATACTCAATTTGCCAATAATTTTAAATCTGTCTTTAATGGCATGTTGTTTTAAGATAAAAATTTCAATGATTGCAAATTCGCACTATTTCTATGCATATTTTTATCACAATTCTATAATTGATTCCCGATAGCCACGACCACGATTCTTTACTTACCGGTGAAAGGATAATTTTTATTTATTTAATACTTTATGCACAAAATAGTACAAAGGTGGACTTAAAGCTTTGTAGCTTCATCTATCAGTCTACCCCGAAAACTGGTAATATAAATTGCAGGTGGTGCATAAAAATTTACAAAAAGGCAAGCCCTCCACGGCCCTGGGAGGATGAAGTTGAAGCTCAAGAAGAAGATGAACATACCTGGCTAATCATCTATAAGCGCTATCACTAAAGCGTATTGGGCTCAATGTGGCAGCTTCATCCTGCAGAACGGTATCATCACAGCCCATAACAGTCCACTGCAGGACTTAGGGCCTCTCCCACAAAAAAGGCGATTATTGCCATAATCTCCACACTTGGCAGGCAGGTTGGAGATCGCAGTGTTGTAAATATAATAATGGAAAACGCTGCTGCCCATTTTCCAGCCTACGAAGACTAGATCTTTTGCCTCGGAAGCATTAGTCGCCTTGTACGACACCCACAAGTGTAAGGGGTTACTTACTTATAGAACGGTATACTTTACCGAAAATGGGAAAAGCTTATGGCAGAGAGTAACATCTTCAAGTAGTTGTTTCACGGGCCAAGGTGCAAGACGTTCTTCAGGAGATATATACATGGTGGTGTATTAGGTGGACAGGGGTAAAAATAACACTGACCAAAGTACGAGAAATGTTCTACAAGCTTCATTATCAGGAAGACGTGCGGGATTCAAAAAGGATTGGTGTCGCAAAGTCGTCAAAGGCCCACCGACCCTGGGTGTATTGCAGTTGATGTGGAGGGACCATTCCCAGTGACAGAGTCTGGGAACAAGTCTTCATGGTGGTACGACTACTTTACCAAGTGGCTTAAAGTATTCGCCGCACCTAACCAAGAAGCCGCAACAGTTGCTTCCAATTTGGTTGAGTAAGTAAAATGCCGAATTGGTGTGCCCTTGGAAATCCCTTGAGATCAGGGCAGGAACTTCGAATCACAGATATTTCATGAAGTCTGCAATATCTTGGGTATGCAGTAGATAAGGACCACCCCATATCATCCCCAGCCTGACGCAGAATGACGTATTGGTGGAACGATTTAATCAGACCCTGGAGAGGCTACTGGCGAAGTTCGTAGACAACCACCAGAAAGACCACTGTTTCTTTTCGATTACCAGTAGATCTATTAACAGGAAGACCACCAGACGACACCAGACTTGGTTCGGGAAAATGCATGAAATCAAGTGAAAACATGAAGACCAGATATGACTGAAGGGTGAACACGAGCGGCATTGAAGAAGAAACGTTGGTTTGGCTGCACAACCCGATTCATCGAAAAGTAAAATCTCCAAAACTTGAGACAAGATGGGAAGATCCATACAAAGTAGTTACTCGAATGAACGATGTGACGTATCCAGCCGAGAGGAGCGATGAAAGTTGTGCATATCCACCGTTTAGCACTTTCTCACGGCAGCAGCAATGACGCTCGGGACGAGCATCTCTAAGAAGGAAGCAGTGTCGCGGTCACGCATTCGAGAACACTCGCGCGCACCGTGACTTATTGCATCGTAAATCGTCAAGCCAGAATGAACCTTCTTTTCACACGGCCGTCAGGAATATGCCCGGAAGTGTTGCCCCGGCTAGTCTCGATCATCGTTCCCGAAATACGTTCGCATTAGATTACTAGAACATTCCAGTATTGGGGCCGGGATATGTAAACCGCAGCCGGCGTGCGGCGTGGCGCGAGATACTCCAGTTTTGACTACCGGAGAGGTAACTTCGGATATATATCGAGCGATAACCTGCGAGGACCTGCGACATCCTACGACTTCGGCGATACCTACGGACTGCGATTGTGGAAGATCAGCTTGACGTGGAATTAGTGGAAACCTTGGACTGAAAAGGGGCGGTTGCGGGGGGCTATGTACACTCCGGCAAAACGAACGCCAACAAATGGGTTTCGTTGACCTTCATTTGTCCTACTTTGTAGATTAATTATCGTCATTGGCGTGTGCCGGTGACCTGAAGTATGGCAGTAACATCAAAGGAATAGAAGCCATCGATATAACGCAGTTTGGACGGATGTCAAATCCATTCGTTTACGTTCGTTGGATCACTGTGTTATGTACCCAGTGATCCAACGATTTATCCCCTGTGGGCTGATGCCGAGGCAGAATAGAAAGTATGGAAGTGATATGTCGGCGGTTACTGCATATATTCTGTGCCGGGGCTGCGCAAAATGGTGGGCATAAACTGGACCTACTCAGAATAGGTATGGACTCGGTCATGCTTGGCGTTATTAGAACATCGCCGCGCCGCGATCGTTATAGTTGAAGTCTCCGTGAGAAGAAATTTATAAAAAACGTGAAAGGTTTCCCCACATTCCCGCCGCAAACCACCCGCGAAACCGTCAAAAAAAATGCGCCGTTAATTATGATAATTCCAAGGTTTATGGTTTTTACGTTATCAACATGCATCTTCGATGGTTTGACAGCAACAACTACCGGAATGTACAGTTGTACAGTACGCGACCAGTGGCCACTGACCCCGCGCTTTCGGCCGGCCTGCACGCTTTACATTGCGTGCTTTTACTTAAAGTGCATTTATTTCAATTTAAATTTGAACTTTGAGTGTCTAAATTAATTGTGAATGATGTAGTTATCGATACTTGATATTTTTTGGTACAAAAATACAATTTTCTTTTTATAAAATAATCTCGATTTCTGCCTAAACTTTCCTCTCTCGAGTTTCCGCGGGTATGTTTCTTGGGGAAAGTTGTTCAGTTTCATGGGTAGAATATGAGGTTTCAATTAATGCTAGCGGTCTTTTTACAATCTGTATATATCTTTTAAACTACACAACGGATTTTAATGCAGTTTTCAAGAAAAATTACGCTTGATGCTTTTTTTTAATTTGGTGGTCTGGATCAAAGTCTGTGCCCGAAGTGTACATTAGTATTATACAGGATATGTATGCCAATACTGGAGTCGTCGTCAAAACCTTCGTAGGCCATACTAATCCCTTCCCGATTACTGTAGGTGTTCACCAGGGTTCTGTGCTGAGCCCTTACTTGTTCTGCATTGTGCTCGATGCCCTCTCAGCGGAAATTCAGGACATGCCTCGTTGGCTTATGAAGTACGCCGACGACATTGAACTGCTGAACAAGCTTAAGGAGGATCTTGAGACCAGAGTAACCATATGGAAGGATGTGCTAGAAAACGGAGGTCTGAAGTTGAATGTCGCCAAAACGGAGTATATCCCGAAACCATCCTTGTAGGTAACGAAGCTGTCTATAGAACAGACAAATCCGTGCACGAGTCCGGCGATATCGGCCCCGATGTCAAGTCGCGAATCTCTGCAGCTTGGGCCAAATGGCGGGAACTCACGGCAGTCACCTGTGATCCTAAAATCCCTGTAAAGCTCAAAGGGTTTATATTCAAGAGTATAATTAGAGCGGTGATGCTCTATGGCTGCGAGACATGGCCAGCGCTGACGAAACACGTTCGTGAACTCCACACCAACGAAATGAAAATGCTGCGGTGGATGTGCGGAGTTACACGATTCAACTTGGTCTGAGGGATATTGCAGATAAGATCGAGGAGCCTCGTCTGCGTTGGTTTGGTTACGCGTTGCGTAAGCGTCAGGGATACGTGGAAAATAGGTGCCTGAATCTGCCGGTATCAGGAAAGAGGCCCCGTGGGCGACCCAAGAAGCGATGTCGACATCGCTGAGTCGAATGCGAGAGCCACCGGCTTAAGACGAGAGGTTGCCGAAGACCGGGCGAAGTAGACAAGATTGAGTAGGAAAGCGGACCCTGGCAGAGGCCGGGATAAACGCTAGGACAATGACGATGATGATGACGCTTTATGCTTTTACGCGATGATTTCTTGAAATCCAATATTGATAGTCTAGAAGTGAAACTATATTCGGCGCTTTTTCAACTGACTGACAAGCGGCGCGTAAAATTGGCTTGACTTATAACTTCGAAACGACTATACCAATTTTGATTAAATTTACAGGAAATCTTCTGATTGGTCCAGCGGGTCATCCTATCAAGTTTAGTAGCGGCTGGATTGACAGAAATAACTTATCAACAGAAAACAACTGGAAAAAACTTATTTGTGATATAATCCCTATGGACTCCATAAAGGTGAGGTTAGGGTGGGGTAGGAGTTTTGGCCAAGTTCCCCTGGAAGCAGGGTCACGGAGGTCAGATGGCAGTCGCTCCACTGTAATTACCTGATCTTCCAATTCCTGGATCATGGTCAATGCGGACCTGGCCCCTCGTGCGCGAGAGCATAACCGGGACATCCAAGATGATAAGGGTTGGAGTTCTATCTAAAAATCGGTGTAGAAAAGGGCAGGGTAAGGGGTAGGAGTTGGGTAGGTACGGGTAGGGTTAAAGATGGGGTAGTGGTATGGTACTGGTAGGATAGGTACGGTTTTTTATAAAAATGTATTCACTAGACGCAGTAGCGTTATACTGCCTATCTACCACCCAAATTTTTTTTTGACAAATCAAATCAAATATGTTTATTGTGACACACAGGTTATACATTAAATGCAGGTCTTATATAAATAGAGACTAGAGCGCTGTGGTCTACCTTTAGGCATACAATATAAAATTAGAGTAGGTACACTTAATTAATTATCACAAATAAATCATTAAAATAAATAGAACAAAAAGAATGACAGCAATTATCATGAATTAAATAAATAACATGTCAATAAAATTCAATTAACAACGAAGTGAGTCATTAAAAAATTATCCTAAGCTGTAGTAATTTTTATCAATTAAGTAGTCAAAAAGTTTAGTTTTAAACATTATGATATCCTTGTTATGTGCCCTAATACTGGCAGGCAATTTATTATATATTTTAGGTGCCATAGTAAGAACACTCTTCATACATAGCGTGGTTCTTTGTGGCTCCAGACACAACTGATCACAGCGTCGTGCTCGCTGAACAAATGAGAAACGATTAAAGTGCCGTATTACAAAAACTGCGGATTCAAAAATGTAAAGCGATGGTAGAGTCAGAAGTTTGAGTTGCTTGAAATAAGGTCTGCAGCTTTCCATTCTTTTTATGCCCGTTATTGCTCTTACGCATCTCTTTTGTAAGATAAACACCTGTTCGATATTTGTGGCATTACGCCAAAAGATAATGCCATACCTTAACCTCGACACAACATAGCCATGATATGCAGTGAGAACAGCCTCTTGGTTAACAATCTGTGCCAAATTGCGGAGAGCAAACGAGAATTGACAAATTTTTTTAGATATTGACTCTATATGTGTTTGCCATTTTAGGTTAGAATCAATACTCATGCCTAAGAACTTAGTGGAGACTGCTTCCTGTATCTCTATGTTATCAAAGATTATTTTTGTATGAAATTGATTGGCATTCGTTGTTTGAAACTCATTATTTTAGTTTTTTCTAGGTTTACAACTAGATTATTGGCCTGTAGCCAGGCAACTATCGATTTAAGATTATAAATTAATTCATTTTCATCATAACAAACAACGGTGCAATCGTCTGCAAACAGTATCATAGAACTGTTTGTGCAATTAACTATATCGTTTATGTATATGATGAATAATAATGGGCCAAGGAGACTTCCTTGTGGCACTCCATATTTTACTAGTTTAGGCGTAGAATCATACCGTTTTTCAGTTTTTGTCTCAGAACATATTCTCTCTATCATAGTAATCTGTACTCTGTTACTAAGGTATGATTCTATAAGTTTCAAAGTATTTCCTCGTATACCATATGACTCGAGCTTGCGGAGCAATAACTTATGGTTAACAAAATCAAAGGCCTTTGTCATATCCATATATAAGACGTAAACTGGTTGCCGTTATCAACTCTACTATAGATTTTGTTTAAAAAGTCATATATAGCTATGTTTATTGTTTTATTTTTCCGAAAGCCTTTTTATTCTTCTATGAATATATTATTCTTTTCAAAATAATTGTAGAGCCTACTATATATTATTTTCTCGAAAATTTTCGAGAATACCGGAATTAGAGCTATGTGCCTGTAGTTTTTAATTTCATATTTACTATTACCTTTATGGAGAGGCTTTATTATTATTGTTTTTAGTTCCGAAGAGAATACGCCCTCTTTGAAACAGAGGTTAATTATATGATTCATTATTGGGGAGTTAAAGTGACAGACATATTTTATAATTTTAGTAGAGATGTCGTCATATCCAGCACTCTTGGTGTTTTTTAATTTTAATATGACGGTACACACCTCTTTAGGGTCCGTTAGATTAAGGAAGAATGAATTTTGTGAGTTGAATTTGAGTGTATTACCCTTTACTGAAATGGCATGTGATTGCACCTGATTTATGTAGAATTCATCTCTTGTGCTATTTGTTTAGGATTTTTTATTGTTTTACCATGGACGATTACTTGCTCTATACTTTCTTTCAGTTGGTTTGTTTTATGTTTATTTATAACGTTCCATGTTGATTTCGATTTATTTTTTGTATTTTGAATATAATAATTATTTTGAGCTTTTTGGGTTAGTTTAATTATTTTATTGTATTTCTGAGAGTATGTTTTGAACAAAGCCTTATCCTTAGTAGGTATTCTTTGATATCCTATAGGTATTTCCATAATAAAGATCTGTTGTTTCTACTACACCTTTTAATTCCTTTGGAGAGCCATCGAGGCCTAAAGTTTACTATTCTTTTAATCTTAATTATAGGAAAACATAAATCATATAATAATTTAAACTGGTCATAAAAAATTGTGAATGCTTTTCCACCATCTCTTTCTTCTAACACTTCCGCAAAAGAAATACTTTTAAGCGATTCAGCAAACTTGATTAAGTTCTCTTTACAATAATCACGCCTTTTTATAAACCAAAAGTCAAAGTTACACGTTTTTTGAGCGGGCAAGAGAGACATTGCGCTTTATGATCGGAGACAGCGAATTCATAAAATTCAGTTTTTCCACCACGCACGTTGTGGATTACGTTATCAATACAGCTTCCACTTTTTGGCCAAGTTGGTTCCCTTACTGATAGTTTTAGGTTATAATTGAGAATATTTATATTGAACTTTTTTGAGTGTTTTGTGCTTACTAAGATGTCTATGTTAAAATCACCACAAATAACCAGACTCTTATTATGATTTATGGTGAGCATAGAGAGAACCTTGTTGAGCTCATCAAAAAATATGTTTTACTTAATCAAGTTATAATATTTAGAGTGACTTTTAGGAGCCTACTACCTACAAACTACAATAATTTTGTGATCTACTAGTTCTATTGCACAACATTCTAATATATTGGATTCGCTGAATTTTGTTAGGTCTATCACGTTATACTTTAAATTATGCCTAACTAGAATACATGATCCCCCGTGGCGATTTTTCCTTGTACATAAGGCAGCAAGACTAAAATTGGGTACATTTAGGAATGCACCGTCATCTGCAATCATATTATGTTCCGTAAAGCATAAAACATCTACCCTATTTTCGATGTCCGACATGTCATCTAAACAATTCTGTTCCGGAATTCCGTAATTCTGTCTGTTTTGTTTACGAGTCCGTCAATATTCTGATGCAGTATGCCTATGCGGTTATACACGAAAAATCTGCCGTTGGTCGTCATTTGTAGCCTTTGAAATACCATTAGTAGGGGATGTCGTCATTATTGAGTTGACTGGAGTTTATTGTTTGTGTACCTTGGTCATTGAAAAACTTTGCCTGAATGTGCCTATCGTTGTGATCATACATTTTTATGCGGTTTCTATATTGCTGATAGTTTGTAAAGTACGTCAATCTGAGTATGTCTCTCAACAAATGACGACACAGGCAGAGTGCATAGTATTTCTTAGGTGGTATATACCTACTGAAATCCATATCAAGGAATACTACATGCTCATATTTATTACATACTGACTTGATATGGTAATTTAGTTTCCTTACATTTAAATATTGGTTGCATGAAGTCTCACATACAATAATATGCAGACATGCAGCCAAGATAAAAGGTCACGCTTAATATTTAAGGGGTTATTATCATTTGTGAAGCCTATTAGAATAACATAATAATTTTTTGTTAAACAAGGTAGATCTAATTTACACGAGCTTAGGAGCTCCGACAGGGAAGCTGCGGATTTCCAAAAACAGAATACCTTATATTGCTTTGGGATAAGCGTTAGGACGATGACGATGATGATGACGCTTTATGCTTTTACGCGATGATTTCTTGAAATCTAATATTGATAGTCTAGAAGTGAAACTAAATTCTGCGCTTTTTCAACTGACTGACAAGCGGCGCGTAAAATTGGCTTGACTTATAACTTCGAAACGACTATACCAATTTTAATTAAATTTACATGAAATCTTCTGATTGGTCCAGCGGGTGATCATATCAAGTTTAGTAGCAGTTGGATTCACTGAAATAACTTATCAACAGAAAACAACTGGAAACAACTTATTTGTGATATAATCCCTATGGACTCCATAAAGGTGAGGTTAGGGTAGGGTAGGAGTTCTAGCCAGGTTCCCCTGGTAGCAGGGTCACGGAGGTCAGATGGCAGTCGCTCCACTGTAATTACCTAAAATTACAGTAACATTAAAGGAATAGAAGCCATCGATCTCCGTGAGAAGAAATTTATAAAATACCTGTGAAAGGTTTCCCCACATTTCCGCCGCAAAACACCCGCGAAACCACGAACAAATGCGCCGTTAATTATGATAATTCCAAGGTTTATGATTTTTACGTTATCAACATGCATCTTCGATGGTTTGATAGCAACAACTACCGGAACGTGCAGGGGGGAACCGCTCGCCTTGTAGAATAACTCGGCGAGTGCCTACCATTATACAAGAGAAATAAAAAAACTAATAGGTACACCACCTTTTGTAACATTACCACCACCTATTACAATTAATTGACCATGTCGCCGGAGGCGCAAGAGGCGCAAGAATCAACCCTTTAACAAATAACACCAATATAAAAAGACAAGATGTGAAAAATGGGAACAGAAACAGAAGTAAAGTGATAATATTAGCTGATCATCAGGGAAGAGGGATACAGAAAGTACTACAGACAATAAGTCAAGCCAATTTTACGCGCCGCTTGTCAGTCAGTTGAAAAAGCGCAGAATTTAATTTCACTTTCAAGAAATCATCGCGTAAAAGCATAAAGCGTCATCATCATCGTCATCGTCCTAACGCTTATCCCACTTATAGCGCTGTCTCGTTCTAAGCATGGCAGTTCTAGGCCCTGCTATAAGAGTTCATGGTAAGGCCCCAGTACTTCTCTCGGAGATTTCACTTCTCTCGAGGATTTCAACTACAATATACTTACTGGCGGCGCGTCGAGGCGATAACGCCAAGCACGGCAGTCCGTAGGTCTGAGTAGGTCCCACCCTTGGTGTATGCCCACCCTCCTCCTCTATGCGCTCGGCCGGTATGACTTCCATGTTTTCTAAAATTATTCTGAACGCAACGTATTTAATTTCCTGGCAACACTAAACCGGAAACAAGCAACAACTCATATGTTTCTCAACCTGCCCAAAACTCAGCCAGCCATCTTTTGTGAAAAAATCATTTGTTTCGTGTCGTCAGGGTAAATTTCACATTTGTAATTAATGTCAGAGCCACAGTCTTCGCTTTTACTAAAAAAGCAATTAGCAGGTAAGCAGTACTTTTAGCCAAAATGATTTGCATGGGTCACTCACTAGTGCGACAGCGTCAGACGTCTTTTCCATGCAATCATTGACCTCAGCGGGTCGATTTTTGACGATCTTTGTGCTTTCCGAGAACTCGTAAGTTTCCTTTTTCTTTTGTACGAATCGCAAAATGGTGCCCTTTTAATTATTGTGTGATTTAGAGGAGTGATAATAAAATCGATACCGCTGGCAATGACAAGCATTCGTTGCCAAAGAGTAAAATAACTTTATTTACGGTTGATACTTGGCAATGATTCACGTTACTTTTAGAAACCGAAAATGCGTGGTTATAATGCTATTTGTATTATCAAGAATTACGTGTAACTCTCTGTTTTCAGAACTGAACAAAAATCCGGTAGAAGGCTTTTCTGCTGGATTGATTGACGACAATGACATATACAGATGGGAAGTACTCATTATTGGTCCTCCAGACACATTGTAGTAAGTGGCAAATTGTATTCTCTTTCGAATATCAACATTTTAAAATTCGTGAACTGCTTGTATTATAGATTTTGTAAATTTGACTCATTGCATTTATGTTTAGTCATGACACTAGATGTAAACTTACCAGTGTACCCAATAAACATTAATAGGTACTTTTATTATTATTCAAAGCTTATATTAACCAGTTTGAGTCCCGAAAAAATTACTGTACAATAGAAAATCTATTGTTTGAGACCCAGTCTCAAGTCACCGGGGATGTGACTCAAATGCTAATGGTTAAGCTCCATATGCTAAGAATTTTCGCATAATGTTTTAATTTTCTGGAAGAAAAACTAGTCAGATCAAGGTGTAATATGTTGTCACAAAGATTTAATGTTATTTGATATTATATTTCCAGCGAGGGTGGATTTTTCAAAGCACACTTACACTTTCCTAAGGAATATCCATTGAGGCCACCACGAATGAAATTTGTCACTGAAATATGGCATCCCAATAGTAAGTTATTTATTTTAAGGTGTTATTTATATGTTAATTTAGTGATGGTTATATTTTATAGCTTTAGTTTGAGAAAAATCATATTACTAAATTGGAACACACACACTGGTGTGTGTAAGCAATGACGTCTGCACAGCCTGTGTTAACCCTGTTTAACAACAGCTTAGACTGAGGTATGAATTAATGTATGGTATTCTTCAAACCGTCTTATATATGGAGATTATGACTAAATCCTCCAGTTAGAGGAAGCTCATGTCCACATGGTATTATTATAGTGTATTACCATAGTTGGACTATTGGGAAATGCCATTTTTAAAATTAGTCCTACTGAATGAAAACAAGGGCTTCTTTATCATGAATAATTGACACTGAATCTATTGTGAAAATTACAGAAACATAGTCTATTAGATTTTAGTATGTAGATTAGATATTGGTGAGGACTATGCATTCAAAAACTTCAGTTGGCAAACTGGATAGTTTCCATTATATATTTGAAGCAGGCAATATGATTACAACTCTGCTCACAGTTGCAACACCGCTGGCTGTTATTGCCTCAGCAACAGCTTACTAATTGTGCTGTGTAGTTGACTTGTTAATGGACACAATGCTTTTAACCAGGGCATGTCCTGGTGTATCGGAATGTATGGCAACCCTATATTATGTGTATAAACTCTTAACCTTAAACAACATTGAAATAAAGAAAGTGTGGAATACTTATTTGAAGTCTTAAATGAATCTACATTAAAGCTTCATTCTTGTACACCATGTTCACTTCAAACTCTTACCTCCGTAGACATTTGATGAATTTTATTTAGAAGTGGAAAAGTCGGCTCTCTGGTGTGCATATCATTTACATATACCTAGTTGTGGCACTTACGAAAACCATAATTCTGATTAGGTTTAGGTGCCGGTGGCCGAGCGGTTAGGGTATCCGACTCGTAAGTGAGAGGTACCGGGTTCGAATTCTGCTGTGACCATGTACCAATGACTTTTCTGAGTTATGTACATTAGTTGAACACTACTCTTATGGTGAGTAAAAACATTGTGATGAAACCTGCACATTTATGCAACTGAATGTGTGATCCATGATCTAATCTGGTCAGGTTTCCCTGGTAGCAGGGTCATGGAGGTCAGATGGCAGTCGCTCCACTGTAATAACCTAATCCGCCAAATCCTGGTCATGGTCAAGGCGGACCCCGGGCCCTCGTGCAGTATTGGTGTTGGATGGTGCGTGTTATAATTGCATTTCGTGACCTCTGTGTGACTTGCAGCTCTTTTGTAATTAACATTTCGTGAATGTGAGGGAGATTGTATTGGTATGATAAAATCTTATATGTATGTTTCAATGAGATCACTATGCTGCCGTCTTTCTTCCAGAGTAGTGAGGCGTAGTATGCAGTCTTTCTTCATAGGATTTGCGACGTAGGGCGGTCGGTATTTTAGTAGCTCTTCTTTGAACACTTTCTAGAAGGTTGATGTCCTTTCGAAAGTACGGGCTCCACACCAAGAATCCATATTCCAGAAGCAGTCTTATGTAGGTCTTGTATATTTTGAGGAACATATCTATTGTGATCGTTTGGAATGATCTTCTTATCATGTAAACAAATGAGTTGGCCTTGTTCACTATGCTGGATATGTGATCCTCCCATTTTAGATTATGTGTCACTGTGACACACAAGTCCTTCTGGGATGTAACTGGTTGCACTGTAGTCCCCTCTATATAATACCTCATACCAGGGTTATTTGCACTCAAGTGTAGAACACTGCACTTCAAATGATTAAATCTGATGATCCAATCCTTTGTCCAACGTTGAATACGATCGAGGTCATGCTGTAGCTGCCCAGAGCTGACGAGTAGGTTACTAAAGAACTTGCCATCATCGGCAAAAAATTCAGATTGTGATTCAATGCATTCAATCAGATTTGTTATATAGATGCCGAATAGATGAGCTGAGAGTACTGAACCCTGCAGTACTCCACTTAAAGGTACGAATTAGAGGCAGCCTCAGGTTGAGGGACGCACGGCTCGCCCATTTGCGCAAATTCGTACGTGGCTCACGCACAGCTCGCGGCGCACCGCGAGCGTGTGCGCCGCGAGCCGCCGATTGTCGGTTTTCTGTCCATGCTCAAAGGTGCCTCGGCGTGCGTGCCTCGCGATGTTTGGACGTGACTACGAAACTTTAATATTTTCATGTCAATTAAACTGTTAGTCATCCTAATAAATAAATAAATAAAATAATATAAATAAAATAAAATACATAAAATAAATAAAATGAAATAAAATAAATAAAATGAAATAAATGAAATACAATATAATAAATAAAATAAAATAAAATGAAATAAATAAAATAAAATAAAAAAAATGTTTTATGACCAGTTTAAATTATTTTATGATTTATGTTTTCCTATAAATAAGATTAAAAGAATAGTAAACTTTAGGCCTCGATGGCTCTCCAAAGGAATTAAAGAAAGTAGGTGTAGTAGAAAAAACAGATCTTTATTATGGAAATATAGGATATCAAAGAATACTAAGGATAAGGCTTTGTTCAAAACATACTCTCAGAAATACAATAAAATAATTAAACTAACCCAAAAAGCTCAAAATAATTATTATATTCAAAATACAAAAAATAAATCGAAATCAACATGGAACGTTATAAATAAACATAAAACAAACCAACTAAAAGAAAGTATAGACCAAGTAATCGTCCATGGTAAAACAATAAAAAATCCTAAACAAATAGCACAAGAGATGAATGAGTTCTACATAAATCAGGTGCAATCACATGCCATTTCAGTAAAGGGTAATACAGTCAAATTCAACTCACAAAATTCATTCTTCCTTAATCCAACGGACCCTAAAGAGGTGTGTACCGTGATATTAAAATTAAAAAACACCAAGAGTGCTGGATATGACGACATCTCTACTAAAATTATAAAATATGTCTGTCACTTTTTCTCCCCAATAATGAATCATATAATTAACCTCTGTTTCAAAGAGGGCGTATTCTCTTCGGAACTAAAAACAACAAAGCCTCTCCATAAAGGTAATAGTAAATATGAAATTAAAAACTACGATGTTTGGACGTGACTACGAATGCGCGCGTATTGTTTATTGACACTTGACAACTTTAATATTTTCATGTCAATTAAACTGTTGGTCATCCTAATAAATAAATAAATAAAATAATATAAATAAAATAAAATACATAAAATAAATAAAATGAAATAAAATAAATAAAATGAAATAAATGAAATACAATATAATAAATAAAATAAAATGAAATAAATAAAATAAAATAAAATAAATAAAATGAATAAAAAAATAAAATAAAATAAATAAATAAATAATTTGGAAAACTTATATACTAAACAACATGGTAAGCAGAAAAAAGCGTTATGGCATCGAAAAAACTAAAATTATTTTAACAATCCCATCAATAATGATAAAAGCAACATCAACATTTTATTTGTGCGGCGCATTTGTGGCTCACCGCGAGCACGTTGCCTCAACGCACAAACAAATGCGCAACTGAGCAGCCTCGCCGCGCGCGGTGAGCATCTCGCTGCGCGCGGCGAGCATGCCTCGGGCTGAGCCGCTCTAATTCGTACGCAGCTTTATTCGTACGCACCTTAATACCTGCCTTCGCTGGGATAGGGAGCTACCAATTCGTATTTGGAAAGTTCTATCTTTGAGGAAGTTTTTAATCCAAGCTAGCAAGGGGCCTCTTATTCCGAAGTGATTTGATTTCATCAACAGCCGCTGGTGAGGCACCCTGTCGAAGGCGCGCTGGAAGTCCAGGTATATGACATCTACTGGATTCCTATTATCTATTTCTGTTGACCACCAATGTACACAGTAGGGATGTTACGGAGGTGGTTTTATCGGAACCGAAGTCGGAGTCGGAGTTTCTAAATTTGGTTTTTCGGAGTCGGAACCGGAGTCGGAACCGGAATCGGAAGCGGAATCGGAGTCGGAGGCGGAGTTGGAGATAGTACGGTGAAGAAAGATGTGTTAAGGGCAGGCAATAAAATAAAATAGTAAATACATTAATCAATCAGCCTCTTTAATTTCAATTAAAAAGTAATAAACCTATATCATATAGGTGACACAAATAAAAATAAACACATTTTTATGACAGTTAGCAAATTAAATCAAATTAATTGACTCCAGAAGTAGCAAATTATATTTAATAAACAACAGCTTTGCAGCTTTGTCTCCGTCCAATCTATTTCTCAACGGATCATAGATTAGGCCAGCACCACTAAAAAGTTGTTCGCTTGCTACTGAACCTGGTGGACACGATAAATATTGGAGGACAATCGGTTTAAGGGATTGGAATTTTTTAGTTCCATTCACTTTCCATTAGTTCCAAATCAAAAACGGATAACTTTAATTGACACACCGCACAAAACAAAACAAACCATCCGTATTGCGTAACAATAAGTGAAATATTAATCGATGACAGAACGCGTGCTTTTCCAACGACATGCATTAACCTGTTCGTACAGTTCGTACACGTTGACCGCAGCCGCCGCGCGTCGCCGCCGCCGCTATCTGCTATGGTTCGACCTCCGATTAAAACCTCCGATTTAAAAGTATCGGAACCGAAGTCGGAACCGGAGGTGTAAGATCAATCGGAAGCTCCGACTTATCGGAGTCGGAGTCGAAGCTCCGTAACATCCCTAGTACACAGGACAGCAGATTAGTAACAGTTGACCTTTTCTTAACAAAACCATGTTGTTTGGTGGATAATATGCACCCTTGACTGAGGAATAATGACAACCGTTCACGGATTATTCTCTCCATAACTTTCACCGAATAACTTGTAAGGCTGACTGGTCTAAAGGAGATTTGTACCCCCTTTTATAAATTGACTTCCAGTCTTGAGGCACACAGCCACTGCGGATCGATTCCATTAATCAGCACTGACAATACCGGTGACTGAGTCTTAATACAGTTTTTAAGAATACAGCTGAAATTTGATCTGGCCCAGGGACTGATGTCGGATTCATTACGGATATGGCTTTTTCCACGTCAGCTACAGTGAAATTTATTTCACTTAGGCTATTCTCTACTCGCGGCCCTTTAAGCAGATCCGCATGAGGCTGTAATACTGGCTCCCTAGAGTACGCTTTTTGAAACTCCTCCGCAAAACAATTGGCAATATCAACAGGGTTAGTAACCAGGCCACCGTTCTGATTTTTTATCGCTGGTGGAATACCTACTTTGGATGTGATCGACTCTGCCTTATTTGAGAGTAAAAGGCTTCATTCCCAAAATCCAATAGCTTTTTCTCATACATGCTGCGACCTTTCCTTGTCAGTGCAACACATTCGTTATTAATCTCTCTATATTTTGGGCATTGTTCTTCACTTCTAGATATTTGGTACTTGTCCCAACAAACTTTTTTCTCTTTGACTAGTCTCATAACATCATCAATCCAGGGCTTGTTTCGATGATGATCCTCCTGCCCCCTAGAATAGACCACATACGAATGATGTGGCAGGTTAAACAGAAAACTTGGGTAACCCTCTACTATGCTTATGATTAGTAGGCTATTGGAAAGCCTTGATCAAGAAGCCTCTGTATCCATTATCAGTGCGCTAATTTGAAAGATGTAATATTTCCGAACTATTTATTTATGCTTTGGAGGATGTTTTTAATAGGAAATATCTTACTCACTTTAAAACGTGAACGAAGTGCTTGAAACTGATGTCGCCAAACAAAGTATGTGACTAGCTGTAACGCGGATCTCGAAACCATCCGTATAATTCTACGCAAACGAAGTATTGCTGCGGTTGGCGTGAGGGAATCGCGGCTAAAATTGAAGAGATTAATTCATACTTTTATCGTCATAACAATATGTCAAATTCATTTACTAAAACATAGTTGTCATATTTTTTGATCCCGAAATTCCGGCTAGCTCAAGGGTCTACAAGACCTTTATTAGACCATCCCATTACTTAGCAAGACTTGGCCGCTATTGGAGCGGTACAAGCAGGAAGCTGTGCGTCATGAAAAGAAAGATTCTGCAGAGAATGTGTAGTTTCACGTAGACCATGTCAGAAACGGCCACAGCCAGTAGCTTTTACGTCCGTGACAACGCAGATAAGCTGCAAGACTGCCGCTTTCGATGGTAACGTCTTGCGTAGACGGACGAACTGCGAAGGGCTAGGTAAAAATGGTATGGCCGTGCTACCTTTGCCATGTACAGGTAAAAGATGCCAGCCCAAAAAGCGATTATTTAACCAACCAACCGAGCATCCTTGTCGGATCATTTGCTGTTCCATGTTGCTGGAACTGAGCCAAATGGAGGTGAAGTAGGAAGACGGACTCCGGACCAGAGCGGATTGATGCCGTTCTGATGATGATTAACCAACCCAAAAATACTTAATCTTCTCTTCTTCTTTATAACTCATGTTTTGTAAATAATTTATCTGTTTATTTACAGTTGAAAAAAATGGTGATGTGTGCATATCAATACTGCATGAGCCAGGAGATGATAAATGGGGTTATGAAAAAGCTTCAGAGCGATGGTTACCTGTACACACAGTAGAGACTATCCTCATCAGTGTCATCTCTATGTTGGCTGATCCTAATGACGAAAGTCCTGCTAATGTTGATGCTGCGGTAAGAGATCAAATAATTAATTTCATGTTATGATTGAAATTGATTTTCTAGTATTTACTGTATTTTTAATTTGATTTTGGATTAAAACGCATGTACCAATTTAAACTAAAGCTAGATTCTTAACACTAATTCTAGTATTTTGACTTGCTCATCACTGTATTGTTCATATGTTGAGTCATTAGAAAATATTGATTCTGTATCAAATAGCTGCCTAGATCCATCCATTAGTTAGATGCACTAGTATGAATTGCATGTTTTGTAATGTTTTCATTGTAATCTCATACCTAATCTTATTTGTCTCCACAGAAAGAATGGAGAGAACGATATTCGGATTTTAAAAAGAAAGTTGCCAGATGTGTTAGGAAAAGTCAAGAAGATTGCTTTTAGGAAAGAAAGTGAGATTTAAATTACAGAATATGTGAAAAAGGGCCTCGTGATAGTAACAAAATAGACAAGAAAATTAATCTGATACAAGCACCTCACGCTAGGTCTGCCTGCAGGCCTATGGACACCACCATCCTAATACCAGTACACAGTGTGCTCATTCTGTTTCTTTTTGCAGAAAGAATGGAGAGAATCATATTCGGAGTTTAAAAGAAAAGTAGCACAGTGTGTGAGAAAGAGCCAAGAGGATTGTTCCTAGATAACAGTGCCCTTTTTCATTGATTTAGTTGGATAGTGAGTGTTGTTGGTGATGCAGTTAGACAATATCGAGCAGGCCCCAGCGTGACACATAGTGCAGGCCCCTCCACCCGGGTCAGAGACAATATTGAAATTGATTTAAAGTAAATACTTATTGTAATTAAATGGTATCGCTGCCGTATTTTATATTATAAATAATAAATTAAAAATAGAATTCAAGGTCTTTTTCATCTTTTTTAAGACATGTTAGCTAGCTATTGTTATTATAATGAAATGTGTATGGTAATTTTTATAGAAAACAAATCTGCATTTGTTCTTTTTACTTCATATAATTAAAAGTTTGATCTCTGTATAGTAGAAACCAAATCTGAAGTAATATAACGCCAATTATTTATTACGTAATGCCATTGTATTATAATATGAACATGTGCTCATAGTAAAGCGAAAAATAATAAAAATTGTAAAAGAAAATGTGTATCACTATTTTGTTAGTTACCGAAACATCAACTGATTTGTACCTCAGAATGGGCATCTTCATGTCGCTTTTCAGAACTATTTTAATTACTTAGAGCTAATTTTAGTGATTAAATTGAATACTTAATTATAATTTTTACTGAATAAATACAATTTTTGTAAAGGTATTGTATCGATTCTTCCTGGCTCCTCGTTGGTTCAACTAATTGCAAATCCAGACATGATTATGTTTATTCTGAACTGTAAAGATCCCGCTTGAAGGTTAACATAAAGTAAATGTTTTTAAAAAACCTAAAATTTTCTTTAAAGGTTTTTCAAATAGAACATACTTATATTTGCCATCAATCCGTGAAGTTTGATTTGTAATTTGTGTGTACTATATTTTACTAGTGTATGTATATTTTTTACTATAAAAAAATCAATGCAGTATATTGTCATTTCATTTTCAAGTTGAAAATTTCTTATTTCCAGACATTTATTACTTTAATAACTGCCACCATTGATATGGATAAATGACATTGCCATATTAATAAAGTTTCACAAATAAATAGTTGAATTTAATAAGTAACTTGAGTATACATTAGTCCATAAGTTAATCACTATCAGAATTTTCTGCTAAAACTATGCCATGTATGCCTCTAGGATCAAAAGTACTTTCAAAACACCTTTTAAATACTGATTTTATCATTGTATTTGAAGTAGGGGAACCAGGTATATGATCACAGTCCATTGCACTTTCTATTACTTTGTTAGAAATTTCTTCAGTTTGAATTTTATCTATTCTGTTTATTAATTCATTTTCTCCAGGTATATCAATCAAATTGAACAAGTGTGAGTCTTCATCTAGAAATTTAGATATTTCTTCGTCTACGTGTAATTTCTTTTTTGCTGACCCTCCAGAGCTGATGTCTTTCCGTTTATTCCTTTCACTGTGAGTAGTGTTTTGTGTTGATGTTGCTTGAGTTCCAGTCTCAGGTTTGGATGTCGCTAAGACAAAATGTGCTTCGAATGTTGACCCATTATGGACTATAAAAACTGCTGGTCGACCAGTAGTTTCGAAATGTAATTGCAGGGGCAAATTCAGAGTTTCTGCAAAAACCAGCAGTGCCTTAAATTCTTTTAAAGTAAAAGTTATGGTTGTTTCTGAACCTATAGCATAGTTATCAAACTCTGCAGGTTTTAAGGTGATTTGAGTCCTTATAAGCTTTGTCACATCCAGGTTTGTGTCAATGTAGTTTCGCAGTACAAGGCTTTGAGAAGAAACTTCAAGTGTCACTTGATCATCTGAACTTTGGAAATTATTAAGAGCTTCAGATAAAATCCTTGTTGATGATGATATTCTGTAAAACAGAAGTTATCTTGTCAACAAAATGCAGATTTCACCTTCATTTTCGATTCTTTTGGCTCATGTCCTTTTGGTTAAAGACAGTCATGCATGAACATCAAGGTTGTGGAATGAACTACCTGGAGAGTACAACATGGAGTTCTTCAAGAAAGGGGTAAAAAGGTTTTTACGGGGTCGGCAACGCGTGGGTGATGGCCCTGGTATTGCAAACGTCCATAGGCTGCGGTGACTGCTTGCCATCAGGCAGGCCGTAAGCTTGTTATCCGCCTTAGTGATATAAAAAAAAATTATAAATACGTAATATATTGTGAAATATATAAATATAAGCAGCAACTTATGAGTAGTAAGTGTGTACAACATTTAGCGACTTATATAGTGATATTTTACAATGTGGACATTATGCAACCTGGACATTTTGCAACTTGGGACATTTTTTTACCAGTGGACATTTTGCAACTGGGACATTTTGAGACTAAACGCCGGCCATGTATCAATGACTGGTTTTGAGTTATGTACATTAGTTGAATACCAACCAATGCTGTTACGGTAAGGGAAAACATCGTGATGAAACCTGCACATTCAGGCGAATGGATGTGTAACCATGATCTAATCTGGTCGTAGCAGGGTCATGGAGGTCAGATAGCAGTCGCTCCACTGTAAGTGCCTGACCTGCCAAATCCTGGATCATGGTCAAGGCGGAGCCTGGGCTCTCGTGCGCGAGAGCACAACCGGGACATTAACACCAAGATAATGATGATGATCAAATAATAGCACCACCCCATCTCTTCCCGTGGGTGTCGTAAGAGGCGACTAAGGGACAAATCCGAAAGGTGGGCAGCAGCATCTTTCTGGGTAGATTTACATCAACTGCACTGCGATCTCCAACCCGCCTGCCAAGCGTGGAGATTATGGCAATGACCTCCCCTTTTGTGGGAGAGGCCCGAAGTCCTGCAGTGGACTGTTATGGGCTGTGATGATGAATGATGATGATCCAATTGGGCAGATTGAGAACTGTCCTAAATTAATGGCACTCCTTGGTGCTTTGGTACAACACAAACCTAACCTAACCGAATTGAAAGATCCATATTAGGCAATCAGCCTGGGCACATCCTGAGTCTCAAATTCGACAAGTGGCCCACTACATACATGAGTATTTTTTGCTAGTTTAGGTTAGGCTGGCTGTTTTTTGGGGGTTACACTTCAGAGGGTTCTTAAACTTCTGTATGGGTAATTTTTCTTTTTATAAATAGAATATAAAAAGAAGTTATAGTTTACTATTTTTAACTATGAAAGAAATATACTCACCAAACACTTGAAATTATTACAAATGACTCACCTGTTTGGTACTAAGTCTTTGGTATAGACAGCTTGCATTGCTTTGCAATCCAATATTGATACAAAATGTGTTTTGACTATTCCATGTTTACATTTTAACTGGAAGATTAGCTTACACGAGTCTGGGTCCAGTTTTATCTCTAAATTTTCCACTTGTTTGTCCATATGTGCTGGAGACTTGAAAGTATTCAACGCTGACTTCATCGAAATTTTACATTTTAGTCCCTCATTATCCTCAGTAGAATAATAATTATAAACGAAGTGCGAGAAGAAATTCTTTTTGAATTTGACTACAGCGTAAGCCGATTCAGCGGCGTTAAGAGTTCTGAGAACCATACAGTCTTCTAGGGATTCCAAATACAAGTCATCACCAAATCTTGCTAAAGCATGAATTGTTCTACCTAAAACTGAGGAAAGTTTGGGGTTTATTACAGATTTACGACACTATTTACACGCAATGGGTAATATATTTGCGGTACCTTTTACATTAGCTCCAGGAACATGGCATTTCATTTTAGGAAGATTTTTTTTGCAAGATATTAAATAAAATGTACCTATTAATTACAAAACAAAATTCGCCCGCCGCTGGACACAACTTTGACATTTTCTTTTTTTATACGGTCGATGACAGACAGATGGCATTAACGGACTGCGTTCAGGAATTTCAAGCTTTGGGTTGCATACTTTTAAGTGAGAATTTGTGGAATGAAGTTGTGGTTTTTTGTGTTAATATTTAATGGCCTGGAAACTCCGTCTGTTCCGTCGTAAGCCTTGATTTGATTTCTTTATTCATTCAGGTTTAAATAATATTTTAATAGTTTATTTACAGTTTACATTTTCATTATGATTATTTACCCTTCGGCACTTTGATATTTAACGATATTGGCTCGTTTTATAACTTTAAATAATGGTTATTATAGTAAAATTTTGCATTTTTAAGAACATTTTCAAATTTACTGTGAGGGTGCCGTAGGTTATTCCAAGAAAAATTCCACTTTGTGTGTGGGTTCTCTAAGTATGTAAAAAAGCTGGCCTGCCTCACATCCTCTTGGCAGTTTCTCTTTTCAGCCTCATTATTGTCACAAAACGAAGTGACTTTAATATGGCTGTAACTTAAAAAACCGTGACAGCAAACTGGAGTGGAGTTGCTATTGGTCATAAAATAAGATCCATTATGTATCACGCCTTTTGAAAAGCGGAGCGACGCTTAACATAATACAAGTGATACAAAAATGGACCTTATTCGTATAAGAATACAATCCACTTTGGTTAGCTCTTTTAAGACGATTAAATTTAGCCAAATGTAATAAGCGTTTAATTCAGTATCGGTTGTGGACCACATATTGGTATCGTGGTTAGTTGTTCGACTTGGGTACAAAAATAAAGGTTGACCTGTATATATAATAATAATAATAAAATAACTTCGACGAGGTTCCATCCCATTGATTACGCGCGGATATTAATTCGAATTACGAATGGACTGTTTAAAGTGTAAAACAAAGTCCCACGGCACGTCTGTCTGTTTGTCTGTTCCCGATAAACTCAAAAACTACGCAATGGGTTTTCATGCTGTTTTAACCAATAGGCAGAGTGATTCATGATGAAGGTTTAGGTGTATATATAATTTGTTAAGCTTACTACCCGTGGAATCAAATTAATTTTGAATCAGTTAACATAACACCGTTTACCGTCTAGAGGCAAACAGCGCTTTTTGCAGCGCTAACAGTGCAAACAGTGCAGGCCCATATTGCGTTCAAGGTTATTACAACGAAGGAGAGCGCTTGGTAGGCGCTAGGTCTTTTCCCACGACATCAGTGTTCAGATATCACAATGGCGGCATATTAGTTCCTTTTATCGCCACATTCGATAACATTGTCGCACTGTAGACAACGCAACGCGACGGGACAGACAGCCGTTCATTATTTTCATCTGTGGTTGGTTGGAGGCGGTCGCGGCAGCTTGGCTGGCGTGGATTTTTTGCTAAGCCGGATGTTAAAGTTCTTATTTTGATTGTGCTACTTAGAAGTGGGTGTTTGTATAGATGTTGTTTGTGTACGAACGAAATAGAAAGCTATTGCTAAACTTTTACTATTGACGATTTATTTTTGTTTAGTGTTTGAATCAGAATTTAGAGACCACAAGTGAATTTGTGTTATTTGATGGATGGAAAGTAGCGTAAATAAAATTAAATAAAGAAAAACAGAAGAATTGGATACAATTACGATGGATTATAGGATTAGCGGTAAGTTCAATTTATTTTACTTATATGTAATAATTATCAGAATAATAATTGAGTAGGTACTTAATCAAACGTTTTTAACGTTAATTATTAATAATATTTTAACGTAGAAAAAATGGCCTACCCATTATTAAATTAGGCGGTAAGTTCAGTTTATTAATTAAAATGAAATAGGAATGACTAAAGTAACCTACCCTTAACTTACCCCTACCTCCTTTTTTTATGCCGTATAAACCTTCCTCTTAATAATCTGATCTATTGATTAATTAAGCTAAACTTAAAATTAATTAAGCTAAATTCAACTAATTTATTGTAATTTAAAAATCTGGTAGAATACTTACCAAGACCTATATCACCTCATAACTAAATATTGACAATATTAATTATAGTTATAACATAATATGAATTGATTGGAAGTGGTAGTCGTTTTTGATTAGTGGTAAGTAGTATTGTCAATTGTTATCGTTTTTAAATGTTGAACTGATCGATCATCGTGTCACATCCGGCAATTAAATAGTAATTTAATATTTCATTCAAATACGCCGATGTGCTCTGTTGTTATTTCTAAATAAATAAATAGGTAAATAAATGACGACAGCATAAAAACTAGTTTTTCCCATTCCTGTCAAGATCTTTTCGTCAATATTAGTAAATATAGTTTTGTACTTATGTATAAGCGTAACGGGTAACGTATCACATTCTCCTGTAACGGTTCTCTCTCAGATATTTTAATTTCTGTTTAAAAACTTTGTGGTATGTTGTTTTTAACATCATCCCATTGCGTTCGCGCTTGGTCCGCAAATCGTCTCACGATCGGAATTCGTCCCGTTAGCGTTCTAAAAACGATGTAACGATGGGTACTGTTTGACAAGTTTTGAGTGGAGAAAGTGCCATCGTATATTTCGATACCGGTAGCTCTACCGTCTCGGGATTTCAAACCAAGGTCATTTGGTTGTGGCCCCTCTGTTGACAAATGGACGAGGCACTGGTGATTATGTCTCACACCTTGAAGCTAGAACACTCTCGGATCCTACAGGCAGGAGTGTTATCCTTACAACTTCGGAGTGTCAATCTGAGTTGCTAAATAGAGGGATACGGATCATAGAAAACGCTGAGACCTATGTCGCGTCTATTTTTTATCACAAAATAAAGAACGGCCCGCTCGAAGGTCCATTGGATACAATGCGCCATCTCCGTCGCGCACACATTGACGTTACGTTTACAGGCATTTTCAAGCAGTTTCAAGAAGTGCTCAGTCGCGATTGTTAACGCGAGAATTCGTTGTAGTGTCGACTTAAATTGAATATTATTTAATTAAACGATATTATTATTGATAAAATAAAAGTACTTGTACGTAACTGAGATTACTTAATAACATACAAGCAACGCACGCAGAATCCAAGAACTGATGGGTGACTATTTCAGACTTTGAGGCTAGTCGAACTTCAGCACCGCTACGAGTTCTAATGCCGATGGTGAAGCGAGGTTGACCAAGGTCTTCCACTAGAGACCCTAGGACTAGTTGAACAGTTTCAGGCACTACATGACAGTTTTTAACAGAATAAGAAACCGTAATGGCCACCTTAATGGTTTCTAGTCGGAAATGCCTGTCTAGTCTAATATAAAAAAACCGCTGACCACTTTCCTTCTCCATCATCAAATCAACTGACTAATACCATATTATTGCATTTTGATCAATTTACATGTGTATGAAATTTTCAATTCAATGAGGAGTTTTCCAGTAGGTATTGATAGTTTGTTTCAAAAAGCATCAATAGATGGCGCTCCTACAATTTTGGTAATCTTTTTATAATCATACGATGGTGGCAGTGATTTCATGCAGCCAACTAATACTAAACTTAAAAATAAAATGTTTATTAATATAAGCATACCTGTTAAAGGTTGAACGAAGTGTAAAAAGATATATGTATTTATTAAAGTGGCCACTAAATTGCATTATTATTACAACCTCTAAAAAGGTTGAAAACTATTGACAAATACAATATTATCCAATACAACGTACCCAGTGTTTATATCCTGTTTGCTAAGAATCTATATCAAGCGTTTATCAATTACCAAAATTTTCGGGGCGCCATCTAGTGAGTGGTTAGGAATGCTTTAGATACCTATTGGAAAACTGCTCATTGATTACCGGAAATTGGGTTAAATCCCAAGTCAGGGAAAGGTTATTCTCAGGGTCTGATGAATAAACAGTAGATTATTATTACGCCTACTAAAGGCATAATGTGAAGCATGTATGGAAAATGTAATACACTTGAATACAATCTTAACAGCTTGGGAAGCAATTCTGATCACATTATGGCAAGGATTAGATACTGGTTCTTTGCAAGGGACATGTTATTGTGAACGATCTTTAAAATTCTATTCGATCTTTTAAATACTCTTTTCAAAATTCAGAATAAGTTCAGCAGCAACCCTAGTGAGTCGGCAAGTTTAGGTAATAATAATTTTCGAAGACGACGGGAGTGGACTTTCTGTTAGTTTTCAATTTTGTGGTTTTATGTTCGGTGCTATCCATGAGCGGTTTTAGATACCGTGGTATTTCACAGGTGGTGAGTGGCTCTAACTACCTACACGGATTATGATGGTGACCTCTTTCTTTATGGGACATCCGGTTTCGCACGGAACGGCACCCTCAATGCGATAACAATTTATATGAACCGGTTTGGCTCTCGTAAGTATATTTTTAGACTTACGGCCACGAAAATAAAAACAGGCTTGCCGTTTTCGGCATCGCTTCGCTGATGTTTAGGTTGGATAGTTAGTTATAAACAACTTGTATGTAAACCTAAATGTGGCCGTGTAGTGTCCTGCAGAATAGAATACAATTTTCAAAACAAAAAATCTACTGGAAAATGGGCAGCAGCGTTTTACATTGTTATATTGATTATACTGCGATCTCCAACGAGATTATGGCCCTGAGTCTTGCAGTGGACTGTCATGGGCTGTGCTGATGCTGATAAAACCTAAATCACAGACCAGAAAGAAATTCGTACATTGATCGGGTACTCCCTGTCTCTGTTGCTCCCGCGTAAATATATTTGCATCACATTCGCGCGATTCAAGGACGCGATTCTGTACGAGCGTGATAAATATGTTTACGCGTATTTATTTATTTATTTATTTATAGGGAGACGCGATCCGGGAGAGCGCTTCATCCTTATGTCGTGGATCTTCCAACTATCCGCACGAGCCGCTTTGGCTCGACTTTTATAATGCGTACGGCTAAGGAGTGGAATGCGTTGCCTGCGAGTGTGTTCCCTGATCAATATAATCTGAATGCCTTCAAGGCTAGAGTGAATAGGCTGTTCCTAGACAGGCATGCTCTATCATCGGCCGCATCGTCACTTACCACCAGGTCAGGTGGCGGTCAAATGCATGGCTAGAAAAGTAATAAAAAAAAAAGGTAGTAACGGGTTCATGAACGAATTTCTTTCTGGTACGCGGCTTAGGTTTAGTCCATTTCGTCGTTTCTGGTTATTGATATAAATTCAAATTACTTGGTTGTCACGTAACTTTCAGCAGTTTCAATGAGTACATAGGACCCTATTATAAACTCAAATGCCTACTTTTGTTACTGCTCACTACGTCACGTAAGTAATGATCTCAGATAATGGGCAGAAGAGTGAAGGGGTGAGTGAATGACTCTCAGCCAATCGTTCACTCTGTCTCGGGGCACCTCAGGAACGGTACCGCCGATCTCCAATCGCATGATACCACCCTTCTGGAATGACGAAACAACATGCATTTCCGATATTCTGTGACGTCTTTCCAGAGGGGGTTCATGCGATTGGAGATCGGCGGTGCCGCTGCAGGAAAGTATACTGTATCCAAGCTTTATTCCTCGTATATCCATCGGCTCTCCATGACCCGTTCTTCCCCATCTTCCTTGTGATTGGTACGCGGCCGCCACTCGCTAACTTTTCCGCCCCATCTACATATCTGCTACGCACGGATGTTTGTATCGCCGGCTTGTCGGTCTTTTATCGAATTCACTTCGGTGAGTGCTCCCAAGAGCTCCACAACCTTGTTCCACCGTGCCCTTTTCATTATTAAGTATTATAACCCCGATAAGTATAACCTTGGGGTCTTCAAATCAAGAGTGAATAGGTATCTTCTAGGCACGCATGCTACATCTTCGACCTCATCGTCGCTTTCCATCAGGTGAGTTGAGGTCAAATGCAAGCCTATTGATAATAAAATAAAAAAAGAACCCCTTCACGCAAAACTGATGTAGGTATTTACTACTGCGGATTTCTTTGAAAATTTGTACGTGCAATATATACTAGAAAAACACTATTATTATTTCAATGAACACGCATATTCAGAATTTAATGCGGACGGATTCGCGTACTTACTACGTCCGAGATATTCGAAGTCCTTTATCTAATTAAGTAATTGTTCATATGCCAGGCGGTGAATCAGCTTGCTCATAGCCCAGCCCAAGTATTAGGTACCTACGTTGGTAAGTAATTAAAGGTCTATATCCTGCATAATTTATTTGCATTCGAAACTATACATAGGTGTAAATAACTAGGTACACAATATTTACTTTAATTAATAGTAACCAAAACGCGTTCACATGGCATTGTCTACATTGTAGTGGTCCGGTTTTAGGAAGTAGTTCTTGAAGTTGTATTCGTCCTTGAGGAACTCGAAGTTCTCTATGGAGTTGTTGTTCATGTGCCAGGCCACGATCAGTTTGCAGGAGCCGTCCTTTTCTGCGCAGTACTCGAGAGGCAGGGAGGCGGCGGCGGCGGCGCGCTGCGGGTAGTATGCGTACTCGGACATGACTCTCACGCCGCACCGCTGGGTGTACTCGGGGATACTTTGCACGCGCCCTGGAATGAGCCGTTGTTGATATGAGCAGGTCCCAAATAGAACGTCAAAAATAGAAGAAAGCGAATAGCGAATTGGCCGTGTGGTGTCCGGCAGAGAGTAGCACCAACCCCTTACACTCTTTGGTGTCGTACCAGGTGACTAATGTTTTCAGGACAAAAGATCTGAAGTGTTCGTAGGCTGGAAAATGGGCAGCAGCTTTTTCCATTGTTATGTTTTATCACTGCGATCGACAACCGGCCTGTCAAGTGGGAAAATTATGACAATAACCTTCACTTTCGTGGGAGGGATCCTAAGTCCTGCAGTGGACTGCTAAGGGTGTAATAATGATGACGAATAGCGACTTATCCAGTGGGCCATCCCTAGTCTTCTTCGCGTGTTTACCGTAAACGAGTCGAGGTATAAATAACCGATACCTCTATTCTAACCACTGGGAACCTTGGTTAGTAGGGTCTGGGTGAGGTGAGGAGGAGCGTCATGGTTTAAAAAGACTCCGCTAACTATCACAGGGGGAGCTGCCTGACCAACATAGTGCTAGAGTAAGAGTCGAAAACAAACACTTCTCGGCTGCAGATACTAGGTATTTAGATTTCTGTGATTGTCATTCATCTGCTAAATAGCTCCTACTCTATTTAATAAGTATAATCTTGCAGTGTTATAAACAGTTCCTCTAACAAAATTATGAAATAACAAAATACGTCGATGTCGTGGGGCCTTTAGAGTTTGCTGCTTTTACTCTACAAGCGTCAGCCAGAGATCAAATGGAGTAACGATAGGCCATAGCTGATTGGTCCCAGTTGATCGGTTTAGTTGGTCAGAGTTTCCCAAACCTAGCTCTCTCTTTGGGCGCGCGCCTAAAATATTAGCGTCAAGCAGACCAAAAGGTCTTTCATACCTTGGTTACACGTAGCGTTGATGATGTGCCGTGGCACACTCAGGTACTGCTCCAAAGACGTCCGGAAACTGCCCTTGAGGCAAAGGTAGTCTTCCTCCCGGTACACCAGCCCGCGCCGCTGCGGCACCGTCTCGTACTTGATCAGGGAGTTGAACACGCAAGGGTCCTGCGGCGATTGCACCTGTAAGGAATTCGAGCTGATGTGTTGTTCTGTTGTTGCAGTATAGTAGCAAGGTTGATACATGTCTACCATGTCATGAGTCTGTGTTGGTACTGGCAGTACCTTTGGACGCAACATGAAGTTCTTTTAAAAAGCGGCTAAATAGTAGATTATACACCAAGGGGAGAAAGCAGTGTTTTGCGTCACGGGCGGCTTATTGCATCCTGAGCGTAGCGAACGACTTTAGGAGTTAACTCCTTTGCGAAGCGAGGGAGTTATGTAGTCCTGCGTGTAGCAAGGGGAAGCCGCTCAAGACTGAGACAGCTTCATCTCAGAGGTGAATACTCTACTTTTTACACAATTTGTTAGTCAATAGGTACCTATACCTATAGTCAATTACAACGTCTGATTTAACAAACTCCGGAGTCAAACCATTTGAGTGATAACGTAAAAATAAAATTTGGAACTGATAAAACTGTAAAACATGACACTTTTTGTAATTCACCTTTTTCTTTTTCACGCTTTATGTCTAGGGTTATGCAAACATTTAGCCTAGTATGTCCAAATCTTTGCAGTCTAGTCTAATGTCACAATATTACATCTATTTGCATTCACGCATTTTTCGAGTAAACTCTCTTTACAATGCGTGATTGCCCAGAGTTTTCATACGAATTTGAACGTTCCAAATTCAAATCACATTATTTCCCTTGGGAATTTCATTCAACATTACTTCCCTGCGGGTAACAAGGCCATGTTTTACGTTGATGTTTCATGACATATATTTGTGAATTGTCGAGGAGGAGGTCTAGAAAGATTTTTATGGGGTCGGCAACGCGTGGGTGGTGCCCCTGGTATTGGAAACGTCCATAGACTGCGTTGACTGTTTACCATCAGACAGGCCGTAAGCTTATTTGCCACCTTAGTGATATATAAAATACCCGTTTTTCGATATCTAGTTTGGGCACGTTGTGTAAACAGTACGCCGGTCGACGGAGGCCCACATTTTTATTTATGTGACTAAAATGCAAAGATACGTACTTATAAGAATAACCAATAGGTAAATCCGGATTATGTGACACCACGAATCGTAAAGGTTATCAAGGTTCGTTTATTATTTGTGATAATGTACCTTGTTTTTAACGCCTCAAGTTAAAGCTCGAAATCGAGGACTCTTTATTCAGCGATCGATATACTTAGGTATATACTAAGTATATTAAGACGCTCTAAAGTACAAACACTACGATGACTTGATATGATACCAACTCTGTTGTGTACCTATACATCCAATCATAAGTTCATCAACGCTATTCAGCAGCGGTTAGTACCTATCTAGATATAAAAAATACTGCTTCCTCATATAAGTCATAATGTCTGGTTTGTAGACTGATTTTTTTATTGTTTAATTTTATATCGTTGTACACAACGAATAGAAAAGTAAAATTATATTTTAAATATCTACAAAAATACGGCCGTGACGTCACGGTTGAGTATCGTCATTTAAAATACACCTAAACTCTGTTTTGCTAGGAGACAGGCAGCAGTCTTTTTTTTAACATTTTATAAATCCCATGTTTTTTAAGCAAATTTAATTCAGTTTTTGGTTTTGTTATACTTTTGCTATGTTAATAAATATGCAATTATCAGTATTAGTCACCCTAATCCTCAAATCTCTAATCGGCAAGTTTGCACCAAGCAATTTCATCTCCACCAGTATGCACCCGCCATATTCGATAGATACGCAATTCGTGATCCAGTTGACCCATACATTTTAAGACCACGTCTTAAGACGTGGTGCATGCGGTAGGACCGTGTGTTAGCGATGGATTATCCTATTTTACCTTTGATTGCCCCAATGTCCTCAATACACAGCAGAGAAGCTGCGCGAACGAGGACGCCCTATCAAGCGGCGCGCCGGGTCTTAGCCATTGCATATTGACCAGTAGTATACAGTCGCGTTCTAAGTACATCTGAATCCGAGCGGACAATCAAATGTACAATACCTACACAATACAATCCAACGATGTACGACACACTGTTCATTGACTGATTATACTAGCTGCGAGGGGATTCTATTGCTAGAAGTAAAATCGCCACGTACCATAGGACTATTAGTTTCTACTTACCCGTCGCGTACCAAGTACCTAGATGTTCGCAAAAAATCACGTGAACGGTCTCAGTCGTTCCTTCATTAGCGTGAAAAGGAAGCTCATCAGAACATACCTCTTGTCCAATACACCGGGGCGCCGAGAAGAGTTGTGCGAAGAGCGCCATGGAGGAGGCCTGGCTTTCCGGCGGCGGGTACTGCACCATGCCGTTGCATAGCGTCCAGTAGCCGTCGCGCACCAGATACGTTCGCGGCGCCTGCGCGGCCGTCGACACTGTTACGGACGTCACGCCCGACCTGGAGATACCACGGATTAATTAGAATACATTGATAATTACTGTTATAACTAGTGTCAAATAAGAAGAGACTAGGTGGGTCACGTGGTTCGACTTGCGCTGTATCTTCTTTCGTGACGCGGGTTATAGCAGTACAGAAATCAAAGTAAGATCAGCCATCTTCAAGAATAGCTATATTTTGTCCATAGTACATAACACCTGACACTTATTACGCAGTAGTACAGTTATGCGAAGTAGTTGCTGAGGTGGCGACAAGCGTTCTCGATCACGGTTGACGCCCCACATGGCATTTTTATTTACTTATCTTATTTTTATGTCTGTGGAAGCCCCTTCCCAATATATTTTGTCGCGTAGTTAATTATTTTGTGCTGTTAGCCAAGTCGGAGGCCTCATGGCGGCTGGAGACAATGCCACTGAAGAGATTTACCTCACCCGATAAAAGAAGAAAAGTTGGTAACTCGTATGGCTAACAGTGGGGGCGGATCAAATTTTCGTGTCGTTGTCGTATGAAGCGATTTTGCAATGGGTATGGGTATAGGTATCGCATGAACCGAGTAATCAAATTATTTGATTTCCTTACAAAACTGAAATTCTTTAAAGTTAGTAATTCTTAGAGACTTGTGTGTCAGGATCGTAACTTGTGGCACTCTATAGTCTCTGCCTATCCCTATTTACGGGCATGACTTTGTATTTACCTAGATATTACTCTGTCATAAGTACCGGGAAAAGACAGTCCAAATTCATTGTATCGCCTACAAAGTAAGCCCCTTCCTATATATAGGTATGATTCAATCTGGTCAGGTTCCCCTGGTAGCAGGGTCTCGATGTTCACACGGCAGTCGCTCCACTGTAATTACCTGATCTACCACATCCTGGATCATTATCAAGGCGGACCCCGGGCCCTCGTGCGCGAGAGCACAACCAGGTCATTAACGCCAAGATGATTATTTTTTTATTACGTACTACATACCGAGGTATATTTTATTAAAGTGCTGCGTTTGTGTCTCTTAAACTGTGATCGCTTGTTATCGATTAGTATTTCAAAATGTTTAATAATGTATGGACTAGGTCAAATTATTCAATTTGACCTAAAACTAAATGACAGATGGTGCTCAAACTGTGCGCTAATGTAGAAAACAGTTGTGTCAACTTAGCGACAAACAGATTTTTTATGTTATACGGCAGACAAACACCTGAGCGGGTATTTGAATTGAACTTGAAATTAGAATCCAATTATTTGAATTGAATTTGGAATTAGAATCGAATTATTTGAATTGAATTTGGAATTATAGTTAAATTATTTATTCCCGGTACTTTTTGACAGGATATCCAAAAACCAACCACCGAGTGACAAGCACTCCCAAGGCAGGAAACGAATGTGACAAGTGTGTATGTAATTACTTATATAGGTGCTTATAACAGATTCATTCAGACTTGCCTGCCGTTAGCGATAGCCTCCTTCAAATTCATTTCCTTAGCCGCAACCACCGCGATCTGGTTCTTGAGCACCTCAGCCAACTGCTGGGCTGCCTGCAGCGCGGTATCGAGCTGCACCTTGAGGTTTGCCGCGTTGAACTCCGGCACTGGCGCTGGCGGCCCAGCAACTTCCGCCGCTGCGTCAGCGTCAGCTACAGCTGCGTCAGCTGCCGCGTCAGCTTCTAACTCTTCCTCCATTGGGTTCGTGTCGTCGCCCATCTTTCGAGCTCCGTTTTGACTGAAAAGAAAGAGGTGACATGTGACCCCCTTTTCCTATTGTCAGGGAGACGATGATGATTTATTGCCTATTGCTTACCTTTTGCATTAAGTGGTGGGTTTTAACGTTAAAATTAATGAGCATTAAAAATATATTTCGAAATATATAAATTCAAATAATATTTTAAATGCCATCGAAAACAGTAAAATTAAGTACTTACAACTGATTTTGCACTGGTGACATCCATTCACCAACCTGGCAATTAGAAATTAAATGTCAACGTAATTTATGTAAAAGTGGATCAACTTCATTGTAATTTTATAATAATTATTTTATTATCTATTGTGTAGTTCAAAAACAAATTAGAAAAAGTGTCTTTCTTTAGGTAGCGATGGTGTCACTATATCGAGCTGGTATTTTATTTAATAACTCGGATAATACCACGAAAATGTAGTCGATCAAAGCTGTCATGAGAATTATCACATTGTATTTTGGTTACTGCGAGCTGCTTACCCAATCACAATAAGAAAAGTGTATTATAAACAAAACCAATAATATTCTACTGGAGAACATTATGATGGAGAACCGCGTTCAGACGTCGTCACTTCCCAAATGTAGACATAAATTGTTCATTGTTTGCGGAAATGTTTACAAATTCACTGATAACGAGACCTAAACTCGTTTTAGGCTATTGTTAAATGGGCAAAAAGTTGAAATTTTCTCTACAGCTGGGAATTGAATGAAATTACGAATTTCCTACAATCGATTAGGTTACCTATTCAATGATAATGTCTGTGATCAGCGTATCAGACACTAACAAGGCCAGCAAAGGGTAAAACTTTACACATCTGTTGAAAGCATCCATCGAAAGCGGCACTCTTGTACCTTATCGGCGATGTCATGGACGTGAAAGACAGCCTGTGCGAGTGTGGGCGTTCCGGACGCGGTCTTTGCGTGAAACATCACACATCCACCACTGCACCTTCATTTCCGTAACGCACAGCTCCTGCTTGTGCCGCTCTAGCAGAGACTATGTCTCTTTTGTATTTTGGGGTTGCAAATGACATCTATCATAATGGTGATGGTGGTTTCAATAAATGAATTGAATTGTGGGACAATTTCTCCCAAGCCGCCCGCGGATAGGTATTCGAGTTTTTTTTTTTTTTTTTATTTATCATAAATGTGGTACATTGGTATTTATTTTATGTCGCTTTCGACGGTCCCGGTTACTCTAAGTACAGATCCCAGTTTTATAACCTGTAGGGCTAGCACAAGTTGCACTCGCGCGCGATAAGCGAGAAAAGGCGCGACAAATATATTGCTATTTCTTTCTTCTTAGAATTTAGAGAAGGAGCGTCTGCGGCCGAGCGGTTAGGGTATCCGAATCGTAAGCGAAAAGTACCGAGTTCGAATCCCGCTGCGGCTATGACCAATGATTATTTTTCTAGTTATGTATTAGTTGAATACTAACCGATGCTAGTACGGTGAGGGTAAACGTGATGAAACCTGCACATTCATGCGACTGAATGTGTAGGTAACCATAATCCAATCTGAGGGCCTATCGGCTATCTCAGTGGACAACTGAATTTGACATAAAAAAATCTGACACTACTCTAATTTGGTAGACGCTATTGCCAGTTTTCAACGTTGATGACGTGGTGTAGAATTATCTAGTGTCAAATACAGTTGTCAACTGAGTTAGCCAATAGCCCCGCTGGTCAGGTTCCCCTGGTAACAGGGTCATGGAGGTCAGATGACAGTCGCTCCACTGTAATTACTTGATCTGCCAAATCGTGGATCATTTTCAAGGCGGACCCCGGGCCCTCGTGCGGGGACATTAACGCCAAGATTATTATATTGAAAGAAGGAAACAAGGAGTCGTGTCACGGACACACTTGTGCTAGCCTTGCTGTACGCATCAGAGCGAACGCATAGGAGTTCTATACTGTTGCATGCCATGTACCTACTCTGTTTTCGCCACATTTAGTTTTTGTCCGCCGCGCCGCTCGCCAGTGACCCATTCCCACGTTGTACTAGTCACCCATTGTCAGACTCTGTTAGACCTATACATGTTGTTTCAGATTCTGGCTGACTACTAGGTATCACGTTGAATATAAACGGACTGAGCACAGAACCCTGGTATTACCCAACGATAGGAGGAAAATTGGTGTTATGTTATTACCAATAAGCAGTCTAATAATAACTTGAATCCCAATTTGATATCCTCGATCTTCTATACTTGTATAGGAAGATTATCATCCTTCATTTTAGAGCGTGGCTTCTGTAACAAATGACAAATTATTTGGCTGTTTCAATTTACAATAGCGGAATATTTTTCAGCATAATAAATAATGCATGGTCACCGTGACCTCGATTTGCAGAGTAGGTATTCTATAGACGACGAAGTATACTTACTCGTACTTCGTCGGCATTGTTTGCTCTGATCATATTTACGAAGGATGACACGCTGTTTTATTCTTGAAGTACCTAAGTTGGTCAATGTCGACCATGTGAATAAAGAAATGGTTCCTCAGTAATGTTTAAAGTTTCATGTGTACAATAAACTGAAAAATAAATAAATGTTTTAAGTCCGTTAGCTGTTTGTAGGTACCGTTTGGTATCGGTAAATTTTGATCATATTACAGACGTAACGGATACGGTTTCCACCAGCCTGCGGTGGAAAGTGAACATACAACATCCCAAGGGCTAATATTAGGGATGTGTTGGCATATACCGTACTGTAGATAATTCCGCGCATTTGTACATCACAAAAACGATATAGGTACTAGTTGCGAATCCCAGTGCTAAAATATCCTTTCTAATACTTTACTGCTCCCCTAAGCGCACAGATAGCCCTTTCGAACGGCCATCGGAAGACGCATTACGCAGACACATTACGCAAGTTTACGCCATATTCTTGACAAGACCTATACCATAATTTTACACATTGAACTTATACATTTGAAATGCAAATATAGTAATAAATAAAATAAATAAAAATGTTTGGACACACAATTCACACAACGCCATCAAGCCCCAATGTAAGCAAAGCTTAGTTATGGGTGCTAATTGTGTTTTTTTTTGACATGCAATTTTGACATGTAACAATGGTTACCAATAAATAAACTTGAACTTAAACTTGAACAACTGATAAACTATCTATATACTTTTTTTTAATACATACTTATTATACATATAACACTCACACCCGGTTTCTGAAACGCTTGTCAAATCATTGATTAGCTAACAGACTGTCACATTTAACAAGCTGTTAAATCACCGTGGGTTTCTGAAAGGCCAATCAATCTATTGTTAGCTAATCGACCATTAACAAGAGAACAATTTTTTCGTCTGGCTACCCCTGCTAAAATCAGTCACATTCATTCACTCATATATGTTTTGTTTCTGTCTAACGCATTGATTTGTCTCTGTCCCTAGCGGCCTTTTGATAGCGGCGGGATATTCAACTTTTAGATGAAACTGATAGCGATTGTATAGTTTTCGTGTAAATAAAAATCGAATATTATAAAAAAAATATACAGAGCGAGAAAAGAGAAAATATAACAATATTTATGTTATAGGGTCACGGGTTCCAGTGGATCAGTAATCCCATCATCATCATCTTTAGGCAGTTAGGTGGGTCCCGGTCCACTGCTGAATACAGGCCTCCCACGGCTGACACTCTGGTCGACTCTGTTATCTTGCATCCATCGGCTCCCTAGGACCTCAAATAAGTCGTCCGTCCATATCTTGGGAGGCCATCCAGAGAAAGCCACTCAACAACATCCGCCCTATCGGCTATCGATTCTGTGAGTTTCTCCCAATAATCCCATTAGTTAAATCCTGGTTCAAGTCCTGGACACGGGCCGGTTCGTGGTTCAGGTCCAGGTCCTGGCCCCGGATCAGGTACTGGTTCAGGTCCAGGTCCTTGCTTCGGACCAGGTCCTGGTTCAGGTCCAGATACTGGCCCCGGACCAGGCACTGGTTCAGGTCCAGGTCCTGGACCCAGACCAGTTCGTGGTTTAGGTCCAGGTCCTGGCTTCGGACCAGGTCCTGGTTCAGGTCTAGGTACTGGCCCCGGACCAGGTACTCGTTCAGGTCCAGGTCCTGGCCCCGCACCAGGTCCTGGATCAGGTTCAGGCCCTGGCCCCGGACCAGCTTCTAGTTCAGGTCCAGGTCCTGGACCCTGACATGTCCGTGGTTCAGGTCCTGGTCCTGGTTCGGGTCCATATCCTGGCCCCGAACCAGGTCCTGGTCCAGCTAATGTTTATGGTCTATGTGCTGGCACTGGTCTAGGTCCTGGTTCTGGTTCAAGCTCAAATTGTGATCAAGTTTGCAGTTTTGGTCATGATCCTGGACCAGAACCTGGACCGTAGACCTGGACTTTGCCTTGGACCAAAACTAGGACCTGGACCAGGGCCAGGACCAAGACCTAGACCAAGAAAATCGGATATAATTTCTTTTGACAATCGGTTAATTGGTCGATTTTCGCCAATTAAAATAACACGGCGATAACATACAGTTAACATGAGAAAAAGCTTTCCGGAAACCCAAAATTACATTAATCAGCCGTTAATTGGAGATTTGACAATCCGTTGACAAGCTGTTAACAAGCCGTCAATTGGCCCTTTCGGAAACCCAAACTGCATTTAATCAGTGTTTAACAAGCTGTTACGTAATTTTTGCGTTGACAAGCGTTTCAGAAACCGGGTGTCAGACTCGTAACAGAAATTATAATTCATCATTTCGACTTCTGCTCGGCCGGGAATCGAACCGGGGACCTCAGCGTGTGTAAATGTTAACCACTGAACCACTCAGATCGACAAACTATTTCAAAGGCCTACAAAATATATAAGGGAAATAATTATGGACACCCAATTAATTTTACTGTTTTATTTTGAGGCAGTAATATAAAATAATCTAGTTTGGGAATCCCGGGCAATTATGAATTACGAAAATGTTTACCCAAGGGCACAGAATTATCAAACCGGTTCACTAATTTCGCGTTTTCCCATTTGTTACAATTCCGCCATGATATAAATACCTCATAATATTTTTACAAGTTTGAAACCCCAGTACTTTAGCCAGATAAATATCCTGTCGATCTATGGCAATAAGCTTTAGTAGGTAATAAATAAATTGCATTTCGTTGAGTTAGGCTCGTATAACTCTATTGAAAATGAGCAGATCTGGCGAAAGTTCAGACAAGCGCTTTACATATTAACGGCTAAGCGGGAACACTTGTTCCAGCGAATGAACTATTTATTTAAGCTGTCCAAAACGCTGCCTAGCGCCGATTCGAGGCTTAACGAATGGTTCCTATTTGACACTGAGATCATAAAAAATCAGACAATGAATTAGTTTGAGATTGTTGATTAGATTAATGATCATTTACTCACTGACAAGTCTGAAGCTGCACCAGAACTGAAGCTGTGTGACTTATTCAGTAAGCTTTCGGAAGAGGTAAAGAAGATCACCGCTGGTATTATTCCAACTATGTATACGTAACTCTTTTGTATAAAAAGTGAACATTTTCTAGAATTAGATACATTTACGATATTTATCTTTGGTGCTGTCATCCGAAATTTTTATTAGTTTTCAGGTTATCACGGTTAGTATTGTTTTTACCTCGATATTACCTAGAATTCCCTAAGAAAGGGTATGCACAGCGACAATCGAGTGTTTTGCTCGTAAACGATTCGCAATTCCAAATACCGTGTAAAGCAAAATTTGTAGAGGATTTAATAGGCTGTAATTTAATTATGGTCTATATTCTAGTAGGACGCACTGCTTTCGAGATATTTACGAAAAACCAAAAAATTGAACTTTTCGGGCTCACATCGAAAGCACCAAAGGTACGGGTGTAGATTCCACCGGCACACAAAAAAAAAAAAATTGTCTGTACACCGGGCGCCACCTATCTACGGGCATGTTTTTCGACCCGCTGAATACGAATTTTAAGTCAGTTTAGGCCGTCCAGCCTTCAATTTTGAGTAAATTGCACAAAACCACAAAAAATAGCGAAAATACGATGTTTTGGCAAGAAAAAAAATTTTGACATCTAAGGCAAGCATAATTTTTATGTATTTTGATCTGTTAAATACTAATTTCAATCGTACTTTAATCATAAACTTATTTAATTCGAAAAAAATTATAAAATATCCTTAAAAATTGCAAAAATCGTAAAAAATTTGGATATTGGTACAAAAAATTTTGTGAACCCGGATTAACAAAGATTTTCATGTAATTTAATCTGCTTGATCTGATTCTGCAATAAATTTGGCCCATAGTCCCTCCAAACATTCATAAAATTGCAAAAAATTCATAAAATAGCAGAAAATTGCTGCTGAAAAAATTGAAAAAAATCTTTTAATCACAATTAAACAAATTTTTTGTATTTTTTATTTACAAGATACAAGTAATTAACATCCAAGAATGTACACAAATTGGATTTTCAACTGTTTTTCGAGGATCATCGAACATCAAATTTTCGCTATTTTTTGGGGTTTTTTGCAATTTACTCAAAATTGAAGGCTGGACGGCCTAAACTGACTTAAAATTCGTATTCAGCGGGTCGAAAAACATGCCCGTAGATAGGTGGCGCCCGGTGTACAGACAATTTTTTTTTTTTTGTGTGCCGGTGTTCTTAGTACCTATGTCGATTAGAAGCGTATTACCTACCATTTACCGCAATAATCAATCAGTAGCTAGTAGCGTCAGTCCCTCTGTAGGTATGTGGACGTATAGATCTACGCGACGGATTTTAATGCGGTTTTCAACAATAGATGGAAATATGGAATGATTCAAGAGGAAGGTTTATAGGGCAGGTAACACGCGAATCAAATCGCCGCAGGCCAGGTAGTTAAATACTAACTAGCTGTATTATGTTTGTTGCAGCGAAAGCGTTCGTGGATCAACTCCTAACGGATGAAGCCCTCAATGAGCCTTCAGACAAAGTAAAGGCCGAGGAACTGGTGCAGGAGCTACCACCATGGTTTGACGAGAAGAAATTCAATCGGTGAGTTAATCCCGGGAGATACCCAACACCCAAGTATAAGTATCTTTTTTTTTACGAGATTTTATTATACTACTTCATAGTCATAGGTACACTATCTATAAATTATAAGTAGGTACTAAACTGCAACAAACAGACAGACGGACATGGCGATACTGTAAAGAGTTCCTGATTTTGCTTTTCTTTGCTTGTATCATTTGTGACACAAATAAGATAAAATTGCCGTTTTAGTAACTACCACAATTACGAGCGAATAACGTACCTACACCTAATGTAGGTACGTCACACTTTTAAATGGATGCTCCATTAGAGTCTATTGTTAGTAGGTAATCTATGCATTATTAAGTGATTTATCCAGCCCAAAGTGCTGCCTAGTATTTTGCTAAGTACATATAATTATGTCTCAATCTCAGAAATATGTATAATGGATCGCACGGTAATTATAGAAGCACCTATTTGCCTACTTACTTTTTGTGTTGTTATCTGATAATCTCTAGGTATACGACTCGTAAGCCAGAAGTCCCGGGTTCGAATCCCGCTCCGGCCATGACTGTTTTCTTAGTTATGTACTGTTGAATACTAACCGATGCTCTTACGGTGAGGGAAAACATCGTGATGAAACCTGCACATTCAGGCGACTGGATGTGTTACCATGGTCCAATGTGGTCAGGGTCCCCTGGTAGCGAGGTCATGGAGGTTAGATGGCAGTCACTTCACTATAATTACCTGACCTGCCAAATCCTGGATCGGGATCGGGACATTAACGCCAAGATGATGATTATGATGTGATAATCTCTAGATTAGGTTTGGGCATTGGTGATTTCTCTAAGTTTCGAGGTTGGCGTAGTCCATGGCATAGTCCGATGGCACAAGGTATCGCCACTTGTTTGAGATTTTGAAAAAACGTCGGTCATTGCCAAACAGTGTATGTAAGCTTGCCGTGGCTTATCGTCGTGACTGAACTGTGAAAGGACTTCCAAGTCCTTTAGTTAATATTCCGTAAATACGGAACTCAACCTTGTACCTATCGAAGAACATAAACAGAGCTCATAACGCAATTTCTACTGGGAGGGAGTTCTGCTACGCTTACTCGACGTCCACGCTGCTGGTTTGCGGTAGGCTCCCTGTAATTACTCTATATACTCTGTTTGTAGTACATACTTACCTTAGACTACCTGTACCTAGCTACCATCATAAACGGACCTCATATCAGCCTACATTCCACAGGGGACGCAAGTTCTACTGGGAGTTCTGCTACGCGTTGTCGACGTCCATGTTGCTGGGTCTGGTGGCGGTGTTCGCGGTGCCATCCATCCTCCGCGTACTGGTCGGCTCGCGGCGGTCAACGTCATCTTACACCGCGTATAGGCGGTACCTCTCCACGCTGCTGCATACGGTCTCCTGGTTCGAGCATGAGCTCAAGCCCGGCAGCAAGTAAGTGGCTTCCGTTAGCATTGTGAAAACAAATTGTGTTTTTATTTTTTCATTTGATGCTTAGAGTTGGTTGTAGGAGTAGCTGAGTGTCAAAATTCGGTCTTTCATTGAATGACCACTACAGTAATATATAGCTATAGGTAGCTAGTTACAGCAAGCGGTGGGAATTAGTGGCGGCACCTTTCCCGATTTCACATGTTGCTCAAGAACTATCGCCGTGTTATTGCGCTGTGGAAAACCTTGTTAGAGTAACTTGTCACAGCTATGAATATGGGCATATTTACATAGTTTTTACCATGCTTTTTTAAAAGGTTTATTTATTATCATGCCTTTTTCTGCTTTACTGGTCGCAATTGTTTGGAGACCGGTCAGTGTCTCCTTAGGCCGCCGCAAAAAGTCCTGGCCACAGTTATTACATTAATTGCGGGTAATTTGTGATCCTGGCTAAATAAAATCTGCAATGGCGGGAATGAGGCTTTAGCTGCTACCCTGCAACTTTGGGTAAACTGTTATAAGTTATGTTTTAAGTCATTTCATACCACCAACAATGTACCTACACAGTTATACAATAAATGATTTCTGATTCTGATTCCCTACTTCGGCTGTGATTCACTAAACCAATATATATAAAACCAGGTCGTGGAAATCGCTGTATGCGGTACGCAGCCGTCACGTGCGCGCTGGCTCCGCCAGCCGGCTCAAGGGCGGCGCGGGCGTCTCGCAGCGCGACATTGCGCTCACGCAGTTCGGATTCTTCGGGTTCAGTGTCCTGCGCCCGGATGCGTTCGGCATCAGACAGCTGAGCGATGGCGACTGGGACGGCTACAACCACTTCTGGCGGACCATCGGATATATGATCGGGTTGCAAGACAGGTGAGTGCGGTTCCGTCTTTACCGTAAGGACCCATAGTGTGCTGCGTACAACCAACCAACCTTTAATTAAACCAAATTAACCAACCACTCGGCCACCAACGCTCCAATTTAGACTTAATATGAATCTATATTGATGTTAGTATGTTGAAAATACCTACGATGCTTTTTATTACGTAACTTTAGATATATAGGTAGGTAGAGGTATACTAACATTGGTAAGCTGAAATTTTAATGTAGTAACCTAAATAAAAATCAGAAATAGGTTTTTGGCTACAAACAAGCTCGAATGTATAAAGTAGGTATCTTGTCTAGGTACTTAGATAGATAGATAGATACCTACACTCTTTATTGTACACAAAAAACTTACATATAGATAACCTCTTGATATGTTGTGTATCTATTTAATTTAAACATTGCACTTGAAAATGATCTATTACATAAGTATAATTGCAGTGACTTGCAAGTTTCTAATCTGTCATAAATAATGTTTTGCTTTTTCCTCCACTTGTACATAAAACGTAAATATCATAATGGCCCTTGTAAATTCTGTTTACACACTTTTGCACTATGATAAGTTATCTACCTTCATTTAGATATTAAACGTAACTAACATAATAACTTTGCAATGGATGATCAGTACCTACTGAACGCGTATTTAGGTAAATACATTTAGATAAGAGTACAAGATGTATTGATTTGATTGCATGCACTTCAATTAGGGAATACACCTACTTAAATTCTTAAAGCTCCTGAATTGGCAACTTCGCAATTATTCCCTGCGTAAGAATAACATTCTTTGCCTAAAGGCACAACAGTGTTGTTTTGGACTATGACATGGAATCGTTCAAGAGGTATATTAGAGGTCTCTTCAGAGGCGGGCAACGCATTGGTAACTCCCCTGCTATTGCTGATGTTCATAGGCGGCGGTGACTACTTTCCATCATGCCTGTTTGTCAGTAATGAAACGTCCATTTCATACAATTGATATCTTTATATGGTAGACCTTAAGAACCAGGCCCTAAGGCCAGGGCCGAATTAACCTTTAGGCAAAGAAGGCTACTGAATAGGGCGCCCGCGTCAATTAGGGGCCCCTAAGAGAAAAAATACAAGTGTTTTTTTAAATGGTATTTAACTAAAATGACAATTGTAGTTGAAATGTATACCGATATCCATTACATATTTTAGTACATTTGGTTTAGAGCAAGGGAGGTCTCGGTAGCGGGGTGATCGCGCTGATGTAGTTGTCGTGGGCCTTTGTGGATATTAGAAAGCGAAAACAATATGTTTATGCTCTATTCATCCTCAATAGCGGCGGCCTGGGTCTAGCGAACCCGAGAGGTTCATTGCCTTGAGGCCCCGACATGGTTAATGCTCTGCCTAAGGTTTTCTTCCACCCGTCAGGTACAACATCGCCCGCGAGACAATAGAGGAGACCCGCGAGGTGTGCCGGCTGATACAGGAGCGGGTGTTCACTCCGTGCCTCGAGAACGTGCCTGAATACTTCGAGCATATGGCTCGGAGTATGCTCGACGGCATGTGGTCGGTGAACCCCACTGTGGAAGAGAACGCGGTGCTGTACCACACCAGGTGGCTGGCTAGGGTGCCGGGTTACGTGTACACGGAGCAAGAGAGGGTGGAACTGCAGGAGCGGATTCGAGACTATCTCCATTCGAAAGCGAATCCTTTCGGTACAGGTGAGTTAATGAAGGTGAATAAAAATGGGAACGTTGTTGTTTCGGTCTCATATTGTTTGAAAGTCATTGGTATGTCTTGTACATAGGAGCACAAGGTTCAAATTAGTATGCATTTTAAATCATCGCTAGCCAAACAAAACGATTCGGTTGTCAGTGACGGCCGTCAGATTGTGGCACCCTAGGACTTATCAGTTGCTTTTGTTATCTTTTGTCCTTATTATTCAATGTAAAGTCATGACTTTACACACAATTGCATTGATAAGGTATGATGAGGATATAAGACTATATATAATATGTAGAGAATCAATTAAAATGTATTTAGGTACAATCAAAATATTGAGAGATACAGGTATAGTACCTACCTATAAAAACCGGCCAAGACATGGTATGTGTAATCTATCCGATTACTATCCGCGTAATCGTTCCGTAGTTTCGTGCCATAACGGTCTTTTTGATATATTAAAAATAATAATAATATTAATTATTAGTAGAAGTTAGAACTAGGTTCATATTATTCCACCTACCACTTAGTAGTAGTCTACTACTATTATTATTTTACGTGCTTATTTTAGAAACAGATTTTAGGTGTAGGAGTGGTTTTTCTCAAAAAAGGTAGATAGGTAGGTACTATTAACTTTTACAGATTTACCTTCCTCAGTGATGCAAAATGTCAGACTCTCTAAAACCAATAATCTCTGTATTAAACCGCGGGCCCAAGAACCCGGTTGGTGAAACTATAAGTGTGCTACTTGTCTACTACGGAACCCTAAAAAGCCGTGGTGGCCTAGTGACAGAAGCCATCTTGCAGTCTTGCTAGCAGATGCTGTACCAATGGGTGGTTTCTAATGCCTATAGGCACTTTGTCGAACAAACAGAAGCCTACACAGCGGATCAAATACAGAAATGACGCGTTCTAGTACAAAACTAATATAAGTCTTTTATTTCACGTACTGGTTGAGTTGCTTATCTGGTTTCAAAAAGACGCCCTTTCCTTCCAGGGGTGCCGTCCAGCACGCTGGCGGGCGACGCGGCGGTGGAGGGTCTGCCGAAACGGCCCCAGATACTACTCCAAGTCCAAGACTTCGACAGCGTCGACCAATCACCGTACTACAAGAGACTATCATTCCTCGCCAAATACAAACTCGCCTCCGTACACGTAGCATTCGCCCTCTACGGCACGTACCTCGGAAGAATGTACTTCAACCTCAACTACCTGTTCAGCCTCATCCTGATGAAGTACTTCCCGTACTTAGCCTTCTTCAGGTTCGGAATCAGAGCCTCCCTAGTGGACATCTTCCAGGAAGACCCGACGGATGACTCCAAACCGAAACCCAACGAAGAATACTACAAGGAAACCAAGCCGCTGCCTTGGTACCGAGAATGGCTCAGTATAATCTGGTGAGGTGACGTTGGGAATGTATTGCTAATATTGACTTAGGTCGGCACTACACACTCTATATATGTGTAGATGTCGACGCTTATAGGTATAACGTAATCTGTAATTGACCAGAAAATAATGTGCAAACGCAAATGTTATTTGTCGATAATTTAATTATTGATAACGTAGGTAATCGTTTAACGCATTCTTGTGTAGGTAATCATGTGTTTTCACCTACCTATATTATATGAGGCTTAATATATTGACAATTTTAGTTACAATTATTAGGCTGTAAGATATGATTTAACAGCACGTTAACACATTTTTCTATAGAGGTTTCCGACACCACGGGACATCGTGATGCCATATCACACGGTTGGCAACCCATGACGTAACCATGGCGATACGTAAATTTTGAAATTTATTGTGAAATAAATTGAATAAGAAAAATTGACTGCAGAGAAAGATTTTTTGACAATGTATTGACGAATTTTAAAAATTGTGTACTTGTATATGTTTTACAATAAATTGTTATATTTAATGCGTTAGTTATGTAAGAATATTGTAACAATCTGCTGTGAGTTTAGATGATAGTTAAGGTGGTCGGTTTCAGGGTCCAGATTTTGTAAATCACATAATATTATTCAATGATATAAAAATAATATCGCAATGCTCAATAAATCTGTTGTACAATGACATATTAGTGTTTTAATATTTTTCACTAGTGTGGTATAAACTAAAGAACTGTTTGATTTCTGAACTGTCAAAATGAAACCTGTGACATGTATCTGTGTGTATAAGTATTGGGATCGTAAAGTTTTGTTATCCCATGGTCTTTCGTAGGTATTTAAATTCCGCCCCACTTATGGCTACACGAAAGAAAACAAACAACGAAGTGTTTAGATTAGCACTTATCGTTATCTAATTTATAGACTACTTATGTGATTCAGATTACCACGAATTTATTAAAAAGGTAGGTAAAGGGTGATTCTTTAAAATATTTGGTTTAACAATTGAAATTAAACAAACGAAAATTGTTTTGGTTGTGTATATGATGTCGGCCATGTGACCGCCGCACGGCCGCCGCGACTGGCGCGTAGACGGCACAATCTGGACGTCCAATTTTCAAACACTTCGAAGTTCTCATGTATCACCGAAATTTGCGATGAGTTGTTAGCGGAGTACGGCCGACTAACTGTATTTAAATAAAGGCAAACTATATAGGTATTCTATCGTCTCTGGTTTATCAGTGAAGACATACCTATCCTTAAAGAAAATAATCTAATGGAGTTAGATCGCACAATCTCGATGACCAACATGAAATTATTTGTTGATGAAATTATTTTCATATCGTTAAAACTATTATCAGCCAACCGTTTCCCATGGCTCAGCCATAGGTTCCAATACAGCCGCGCCAGTTGATGAGCTTTGCGTACGTGGTAGATCCAACTCACCATGATGTGACAGTATGGATGCCTGCTGCAGGATGTCAACTTACAATAGTAGTCATCAATTAGGTTCTTCTTACAGTTCATCATCTTAGCCCGTAACAGTCCACTGCAGGACATAGGGCCTCTACCACGAAAGGGGAGGTTATTGTCATAATCTCCACGCTTTGCAAGCGGGTTGGAGATCGCAGTTTTTAAATATAACAATGGAAAATGCTGCTGCCCATTTTCCAGACTACGGAGTCTCTTGATCTTTTGCCTCAAAAATATTAGTCGCATGGGCGTAGGAAGGGGGGCAGGTGGGCCATTACAAGTTCCGAATGTATATTTGCGTCAGAGGATTTATTTATTCTACAACAGCGTAGAGCTCGTCTAGTCTAAGATGACGCGCCCCACTACTTAGTTAGTTGATTTCGATGTGTGAGTGCAAATATTAATAACGACACTTCATCTGTGTGGGAGCCAATGAACGGCGCGTGCTCCGACGTTTGAATCTTACCGGCAACTGAATGACCAATTACAACGGCTATTGTATATGTATTGCGTCCATATTTTAAACTTGCTTGTGTGCGTTAATGCGATAGTGGGGCGCGTCAATTTAAATTAGACGAGCTCTACCTAAGTAGCTTTTACTTGTGACTCTAGATTTCTTCCTCAAGTAGGTACGCATGTACCTAATACGCATGCGGGTGATAAATAATTGACCCTTTTTATAGTAATCGTGCTTGAATTACCAACGCGAATGTTTTCGCGTATGGACATACGCGAAAACCTAACCAAATCGACACATTTATGTATAAAGTAAAGTAAAACACGTTTATTTCACTCACACGGCCTAAGTAGTTAGAGCTCGTCTAGTCTAAGATGACGCGCCCCACTACTTAGTTAGTTGATTTCGATGTGTGAGTGCAAATATTAATAACGACACTTCATCTGTGTGGGAGCCAATGAACGGCGCGTGCTCCGACGTTTGAATCTTACCGGCAACTGAATGACCAATTACAACAGCATTTGTATATGTATTGCGTCCATATTTTAAACTTGCTTGTGTGCGTTAACGCGATAGTGGGGCGCGTCATTTTAAATTAGACGAGCTCTACCTACTTACTCAAGTATTTCCCAAATTACTAAACCGATTTTAATAAAACAAACCTAAAAATGTCTGGACTAAATAAAGAAAACCGCACCGGAATCCGATCCACCGCACGGACTGTAGGTATTGTGCAACGGGTTCCGTTTATATTTACTCCTCTGCCACGGGTCCGCCGCACAGTGCTCCACTCACATACAAGCGATTGCTCGTAATTAAAAAAACCGAAGATAAGTATAATGGTTACTTTTATTTTAAAGACAACTTACTGAAGGGCAATAACATATCTTTCTTTTTCCTTAAAACTCATTAGAACGGTAATTTTTTTAAATTAAAGTATCTCTAGTCATTGTCTTAACGATACTTCAAAAATCTGCGTTATATCCTTTTGCGGTTGCGATTAAATAAAATTGATGTACCGAAGTATATGGTACTGAAAGTTATGCAGCTTGCTAAAGAAGGTTTGGACTTTTAAAATATATTATTTTAATTGTGATAATACCGGCTGTTTTAAATTAAGACGATCGTAAAATTGTCATTGTTTTCGTTGCCTTTTAATTTTCTATATCAACTTTCGAAGACCAGGAAAAAAAAAGTGGTAGTTGGAAACACAGTGCCCCGGAACATAGGTAGATTTTATTTTTTCAGGTGCATCTTTTACCGTGTTTTGTATAATGTCCTCCGTAAAATGGACAGTCTGGTAAAAACATGGACACTTTCTACAAGTAGGTGCAATTTGGAATGGCTAATGGCAGAAAATTAGAATGAATAATAATAAAAATAAGATTTATGAAATTTTTATATTTTCATTTTCACAAGTGGAAACCACTGAACACATGCCCTGTGTTTCCTGTTCCACATACCTATAAAACCATTATTTTTCTATGCCTTAAACACTCAGACACAGAACGTCATTTTAAATGAAAAGTAGGTAGCTAAGTCTGGATCGTACAAATTCTCAGTTAACACGAGTGGAATGAATAGACGTCGCTTTATGCTTCATAAATATTAAACAACCGACTGGCATTGTTGGGCCATCTTTCGATGCCTATCTACAGCTTCACGTGTCAAGTCAACTAACTACAACACGTGCCCAAACCTTCATTACCTTATCCTTGAAGTTGATCCTACCCACTTCTTTACAGTATGGCATAACTACTACTGACATGCGTAATATTAATAACAGTGTTGTCTCCGGTCGGCTGCCGTAACCGGCTACCTATAGGTAGCGTAACGGTTTTTACAGTTATCCCACTCGTGAGCTGGTCGGATGGACGTTGCCCTTGCCCGGAGTGTAATACTGAATTTCGAAGCTCAAATGACATCCTAACGGTTGTTGCTGCTGTTTTGTTTTGATGGAAACCGATGCTCTTTTTTGGACACTAAAAGCAACGAATAACTTTTTGAAATAAAGAAAAGACATTTATTGCACATACCACACCACGACACAATAATAGTTACAATTACAGACAACGGAAACATTAATAATCAAAATATCTAAAACGATGCGTAGCCCATGCCACTGTCGGTGCCGCGGCGGCCAGCGTAAATGGCACCCACTCAGCATGTGTTGTTGTTTATTCACTTTTTTAAAATTCATCGTCACCTGATTATATCATCAGACCCTGAGAATAACCTTTCCCTGACCTAGGATTTGACCCACTTCCCGGTAATCAATTGAATTGAAAATTTCATACAAATGTAAATTGATGAAAATGCAATATTATGGTATTAGTCAGTTGATCTGATGATGGAAAAGGAAGGTGGTCAGCGATGTTTTTATATTAGACTAGACAGGCATTTCCGGCTAGAAAGTATTAAGGTGGCCATTACGGTTTCTTATTCTGTTAAAAACTGTCACGTGGTGGCTGAAACTGTTCAACTAGTCCTAGGGTCTCTAGCGGAAGACCTTGGTCAACCTCGCTTCATCATCGGCATTAGAACTCGTAGTGGTGCTGAAGTTCGACTAGCCCCAAAGTCTGAAATGGTCACCCATCAGTTCTTGGACTTATTAAGTAATCTTAGTTACGTACAAATACTTTTATTTTATCAATTATTATTATTATTGATAAAATAAAAGTATTTGTACGTAACTAACTACGTTTGTTTAATTAAATAATATTCAATTTAAGTCGACACTACAACGAATTCTCGCGTTAACAATCGCGACCGAGCACTGCTTGAGAACTGCGTAATGTCTGAACGTCAACGTGACGGAAATGGCGCATTATTTCCAGTGGACCTTCTGTATGGGCCGTTCTTTATTTTGTGACTCTACTCTCTACCGAGAAGATAGACAGGCGGTGCGGATGATAACAGACTTTAGGAGGTTAAGAACAACGCAATCTAGTGGCAAATATGTAATCAACATTGTTACTTAATAATCTCGTAGATGTCGCCTACCGCTATAGTTTCTTTTATTGTATGCGTAGTTTAACAGACATTTAATAAATAATAAATAAATAAATAATCGTGGACAAATTCACACAGCGCCATCTAGCCCCAAACTAAGCAAAGCTTGTACTATGCGAATTACTATGTGTATTTGCGAATTAAACCTTAATTAACACCGTGCAAGTTATTTCTCCTGTAAACATTAGCGATTTATATAACGTAATAACCCGGGCGACTTCGTTCGCATGTTGTCCTACCCTATCCTACTCTGCCCTTAACCAACGCAGCGCCTACTCGTGTTTGATGCAAATTGTTAAACAAATAGGAATATTTAGTAACGGTCGTACCCATGGGAAACTACTGCGAATTATTTTAAATGAGAGGGAGAATAAAATATCCCGTCCAATCCACGCTGAAACAGTTCGACTGTATTATGGGGATTTTATGTAGGTATGGCCACCGAATATTTATTTGATCAGTAAGCCCTCCGGTGGCGCCATCAAACTACTACGAAAACGGGTCACGATAACGGCCGGAAGATTTCTGCTGATCCTGCTTTTCATATTCGCACGATACATTCTTTTCACCAGCTGTCTGTCATCCCATGACATGCATACAACATCTCAACGATCTCATAACACACTATTATATTCTTCATTTTATCATTTAGATTTTAGGGTGACTCCATACAAACATGCTCCGTAGGGATTGAAATGCATCGCTTGTATTTGAGCTTTATGCAAGTAAAGATGCGGGTAAAGAAAACACTGTAGTCATATCATAACTTATTTATAGGTAGATATTTACATTCCTCATAAACTTAATACTTATAATTAGAATCCTATTGAAAGAAGTCCGATGCTTTTAATCTATCCCGTTTCGCGACGCTGATCTGCAGAAGGTTGTCGGTGATATTGTTTTCTGTCATATTGGGGCTGTTGTTGACGCTTCCGGCGGGGGCTGGGGCCGGTTTCTTGGCGAGGGGGGTGGTGACTAGCCCCCGGGGGGACCGCAGGGGGGTCCGAGCGCGTGGCGTGGTAGCTTGCAGGATCCCCATGTCGTTGGGGGTTAGCTTGAGCCGCGGCGACAGTAGGTGCTTGGCCGCGAGCTTCCGTGCCGCGGGGGACATGCTCGCCAGACGCTCCGTGCTCGTTCTGAAGCTGAAAGTGGAATGGGTATTGTAGAAGTCAAAATTTTCATGTTGCTGTGGAGTAATCTTTCTACGTTTGGGTTAGATACGGATATAGCTCTTGCCCGTCGTGTGGTGTCCGGTAGAGTAGAATAGCACCAACCCCTTACACTCGTAAGTGTCGTACAAAGCGACTAATGTTTAGAGACAAAAGACGAGACAGAGAAGAGGGAGAAAGTCTCCGTAAACTGGAAAATGGGCAGCAGCGTTTTCCATTGTTATGTTTGCAACACTGCGATCTCCAACCCGCCTGCCAAGCGTGGAGATTATGGCAATAACCTCCCCTTTTGTAGGAGAGGCCCAAAGTCCTGCAGTGGGCTGTGATGATGATAGCTCTTGCGTGAGTCGTCGCCATATAAGGTTATTGAGGCTAATGTAAATAAAATAATGTACTATTTTAAATATTGCGATCTTCAGCCTGCCCCTGCCAATCGTGGATATATTGGCAAAACCGTCCACTAATGTGGAGGAGGGTGAAGTTCCAGCATGCGGTACGCTGTGATGCGATACACTCACCCAGGCGTGTTGGGCGCTCCGGGCGTCCGGGGCGTGGTGGGCCGTCGGCGGCGCGAGGCGCTCTCCGCCAGCCGCAAGGCGAGACGCTCGCGTGCGCCGCCCTCCAGCATGCGGTACGCGGCGCCAGCACCCACGCTGACGGGATAACGTTATTTTTAGGGGATGATAGTAGCAAAAAAAGGCGGATTGACGGTCTTGCGAGATCGTAATCCAGTGTAGTCAGGTCGGTATCGTATTCTCGATCACTCCCGACCCGTACGACGACAGAAAGACTGAATAATGGAGTCACAGGGACACAATTACTATATGAAACGTTGATTTATAAGCCGTGATTCATAAGTGTGCTGCAATCAACGAATAGGCGAACTTTAAGAGTAAACATACGTAATGTAAATACGTAATTTTATGTAACACACTCTTTTTGAGGAAGGGGAGGCAAACGAGCAAGCAAATCACATGATAAGTGATCATCGCCACTAATGGACATCGCAACACTGCGTTACTGACCTTTGAGAAAAATATGAGTTTCTTGAAAACCCCAAATTACATATTCGAAAACCCCAAATTACATATTCGAAAAAATTACTTTTCGATACAGCATTTCCCATACTATTTTCATGACAGCTGTATCGTAAAATAACTTATTAATCATTATGCAACACTTATATTTTTTAAATTCTCGTCGGGCGCCTGGACACGGTCAAATGTAGGCTGAATACCTAGATGTCTTTAACAAATTCAAATTCAAAATTTAAATTTTCCTCTTTATATTCTGTGTAATTATTTTCCCGCTAAACAAAATATTATTTGTAATTGTTGAATTTGTGTTTGTGAATGTTTTTTCTTATTTTAAGTAAATAAATAGATAAATGTGAAAGTAGTAAAGTGAATTTCCCGCCGCTTGATATCCTCGACGCGTAGATACAACAGAACTGACTCGCAGCTTACTACCAGCAAAGTTGAGAAAATTATAGGTACGATATTTTAACATGAAAATATGAGTGTAGATAAAGTAGTGTACGCAACTGCATATAATTAGGTATTACATACCCATACTCAAATATTACTTGGACACATTGTACAATTTTCCAAACCATATTATGAATTTACTATTGTTGAATTGCTTTCGAGTATTGTAGGTATACTTAGAAATTGTTTAAATTTGAAATTGTAAGGTCTCATAGACTGTTCGGTATGCTTAACTTTTAGTTAAGTATGTATTGGTTATCCAGTTTTTATCGGTGGAAACTTGTAATTGGCTCTGTGCTGCTAGTATTATTTTATATTGTGATCATTGCTGTTGGTTTTCCTTAAGTAAATAAAATAAAATAATATGACAGTTGCATAAACTACTATTATAAGCCGTGATTCCATAGGCGTAGGAAGAGGGGGGGCCGGGTGGGCCGTGCCCACCCCAGAATGGTCTGTACATTGGCGATTGACTCGGCTTCATCGGCCACCTCAGGGGCCAGGCTTCCCCTAGAAAATAGCCCTAGATACGCCAATGCGTGATTCATAGTGTACTGCAATAAATGAATAGGCGAACTTTAAGTAATAGTAAACACACGTAACTTACGTAATCTTATATAATAAATAATTATCTTGGCGTTAATGTCCCGGTTGTGCTCTCATGAGGGCCCGGGGTCCGCCGTGACCATGATCCAGGATTTGGCAGGTCAAGTAATTACAGTGGAGCGACTACCATCTGACCTTCATGACCCTGCTACCAGGGGAACCTGACCAAATTGGATCATGGTTACACATCCAGTCGCCTAAATGTGCAGGTTCCACCACGATGTTTTCCCTCACCGTAAGAGCATCGGTTAGTATTCAACTAATGTACATAACATAAGCCGAAGACCGAGCAAAGTGGACGAGATATAGCAGGAAGGCGGACCCCGGGCACCCGCGTGTAGCACGGGGGCGCAACCGGGATTTAACGCCGAGATGATGATGATGACATAACTCAGTCATTGGTACATGGCTGGAGCGGGATTCGAACCCGGGACCTCTGGCTTACAAGTCGGATACTCTAACCGCTCTGCGACCGACGCTCTCCAATCCTTAAATTCTATCTTATATAACACACTCTGTTTAAGGAGTTAGGCAAAATAGTAAGCAAATCATATGAAGGTAAGTGATCACCACCTCGCCACAGTTGCATCAGCGTTACCGGCCTATACGACGTTTTTGAACGCCCCAATGTATATCACTGGAGGAAGAACACATACACAGTTACACTCGTAAAAAAAGCACTCACGCAGGCAGCGGCGTATCCCCGCCGTCGAGTCGGAAGGGCGTGCCCTCGATCTCGCCCCACGTCATCAGCGGGGACTGGTCGGCGCCGGCGCCGGGCCGCGGGGACGGCGTCCCCACGTACGGGTACTCGGCGCCGGCGGACACGCTCACACCGTCCACGCCGATCTTGCCCGACACGTTCGCGCCCTGGTTTGGAGGGAATTGTCGAAGTACATAAGTAAATTAGAAATAAGTAGTGTCAGTTGTGTCGTTTATGTGTACGATGTTTCTCTATGTATTTTATTGTGTGCAATAAAGTGTTCAATAATTAAACAAATTCAGCAAATCAAAGTGGAATGGTATGTGACATAAAAAAACACGCTCACGCCGTCCACGCCGATCTTGCCCGACACGTTCGCGCCCTGGTTTGGAGGGAATTGTCGAAGTACATAAGTAATAAGTAAATTAGAAATAAGTAGTGCCTGTTGTGTCGTTTATATGTACGATGTTTCTCTATGTATTTTATTGTGTGCAATGAAGTGTTGAATAATTAAACAAATTCAGCAAATCAAAGTGGAATGGTATGTGACATAAAATAATGTCTATTTTGGTATCACTTTTCCAAAGCCGTGATATAAAAATGGACCTTATTTTATGAGCAATACATTCCACTTTTATTTGCTCTCACGCTTTTTGCTTATGGATTTAGGCTACTGAATTTAGTCAAATGTAATCATCGCTTTACTTTTGCAAAAGGCCACGAGGCTGCAGCCCAACCAGGGAGGTGGACAACTGAATTTGACATATAATAATCTTACACTACTCTAATTTGGTAGACGCTATAGCCAACGAAGATAACGTACTGTAGAATTATTTAATGTCAAATTCTGCTGCCAACTGAGACGTGTGAGACGATAACCCCGCAGATGTTCAAGAAGTGTAGTATTAGCCAATTTATTCTATGTCAAAACATCTGTCAAATTCATATAAATTCATCGGAATTGGGCTTTTATCATTCGTAACTACGGCCGTATTTTTACACAAACTGGAATATATTTGACCACCATCGCCGTATATAATAAACGAAGAATACTTTCCGCACCTGGCTCTTAGCGATCTCGCTAATAGTCTGTTGGCTGCGGGCGTGGTCGAATGGCGCGGAGTTCAGCCAGGTGTTTCGGTGGCGGAGCTCGGGCTTCGGCCCCGGCCGCTGCCCCGCGCCGTCCGGCACGTACATTATGTAGTTGCGAGCCTTGTAGCGCCATGTGTCTATCTGGGGGTATGGAGGACGAGTTATAGGGGCGTCAAATGATCGCTAGTGGACTCAAACAGGGGGATGAGTAGTTATGACGCCTACCGAATATGCCATATCTAAGGCTATAACAAATACTGAAAATGAAATCAGTTACATAGGACTTATAAGATTATTGACCGTCTCTTTTTCGTAAAACATAGTTTACATTTACATACTCGTGACTTCACTTGCACGTATCTCAATCACTGTCTAATTAGGTATGGCAGACGTTGATATCTTGTGTAACATTTTAATTTAGGTTTCTAAATGGTAATTTTAAGTTTGTACATTTTGTAGTGTAAATAAGTACGTCTATATAAAATAAATTGTTGCAAATTAAAAACTTATTTCACTTTAATATCTGTTAACCAAAACTGCACAAAATGAATTAATATAAATAATGCAGTCTTCACGCTTACAATGTCGAACAATATTTAGGTAATTAAAATACCACCAGTGGACTGATTTGTCAGCATGAATGTCAATTCTGTAGCTGTATGACTAGGTCCATTCTATGAGGGGTAGATATCTCCTCATACCTGCTCCGGCCTCTCAGTCTGATCCGCTTGTTGCTCAATAGAAGGCAGCGCGAGAGCCCGATCTGCGGCGGCATCGGCGAGCTCCTCTGCCGCGAACTGGGAAGCCAACTTCCCCGCGCGCTTGCGCTGTTCCAATGCTATCACACGGTCGTAGCTCGCGTTGTCCTCGCTCGTGTGGCTCGATAGGTACGAGTCTGTGGATGTGAGAGTTGTATGGAGACGTTATCATCAGGTTAGTACGATATAATTGAATTAATTAATCATTCTACAGAAAGAACACATCTGGACTAAGAGAAAACAACTTGACGGAAAATTGCGCAGTCTTCACTGTCAAGTCAGTTTTTGAAAAACAGACCCAAATAGTTCAATTTACCTAAGGAATGCTTATCAGTTATGTCTTCTGCCTTTTCTGTTGAACTCCCTGCAACAGAATCTGCAGTCCGGCTTCGTACTGAGCCATCATGAGGCGTCGACGGCCTATCTATGTCAGGGGTGTCAAAGGTAGCTGGAGAATTATCTGCAATAATACAAGAAAACTTGTTTGAAATGTTGAATAAAAACTTGAACCAAGTTCCTTGTGGATGGACTTGTTCCCAAAAGGCTGGCCCCTTTACTTAGCTGTATAGCTGTGTGTAGTTTTGATAAGTTTATTATGGTATGTGATTCCAGTGGCGAATAGTGAAATGACCAATAGTTAATGGGTTTGTTGTAACTATATCTCAAGAACACACAACAAAATTGTATAGCTTGACCAGCGACAGAGGTGACCTGTCAATGGTGGCGCTAGTTCTGCGTTTAATGTAGCAACACCGGAAGTAGTATAATCTGCAATCAAATTCATATGACGCTTTAGAATGTGAGATGGACAGTGATGTGATCGTACATTTTTACATATTAATTTATTTTTTATTGAATAAAACGTTGAGTAAATAATAAATATTACCTATATATGTTCTCGTATACATACATCCACAGAACACGATAGAAGTGTCATCTTCGCCATTAGTACCGAAACCGATGCCGCCGTTCCCGACCCCACTATTTTTACTACTACTCATGCAACTTAATATGCACAGGCTTACGCACGCACACGCACAGTCAAACGGAGCGCGGTGATTAGTCAATCGGTCACTACCACATACACACATTGCGTTGCGTGTGTGCTGTAAATCCTCTCTGAATTTACATTTACGCTAGGGATTGACAAAATCGAATTCTTGTCGATATTAATATTTTGATATTATTATCATCATCATCATCACAGCCCGTAACAGTCCACTGCAGGACTTAGGGCCTCTCCCACGAAAGGGGAGGTTATTGCCAAAATCTCCACGCTTGGCAGGCGGGTTGGAGATCGCAGCACATAAACTTACCTACATATTAATTTTTTCTTTTTAGATACGAAAATAGTCAATTGTTTTAGATTTTCAAATTTTCAATTTTTAACGGCGCTGCCGTTCGTTTTGTATTACTTGTGTATTTAATTTACAGCGCATTAATATAATCCTTTCTTTTTTCATTGTATGGCACCTACCCACATTATTTTTAGTTGGTAAACTGTTTTATTTGGGTATAGATGGATAAATCTAGCAATCTAATCAATTATGGTGTGGTTGCGGGTGCTCCAAAACTTATGTTACCTTCTGTCTCTTTTCTTATGATTTTAATAACTAAAATGTAATTTTGTGTTTAAAAGTAATTGAATATTACACAAATTTCTGTGTAACGTATTTCTGTTCATTTAATTGTTCTTTAGAATAATAGACACTAAAAGAAAAATCCCTCAAATCGTCACCCGTCGTCCTCGACGTAGTAATAAAAAAAGGGGGGGCGTAAGGAATCACGTCAACTGACGTAGTGTAGGTGCTATTCATAAACACCTCGCTATGAATCTTCATAAACACTCTCTGTGTCCTTAAACAACGAGACGCTCTTCAGTCTTGTTTGGAAGAGCTTCAAGGTGACAACTTGAGTAATGACAGTTTACGTGAAAAGATGGAGTTATTTTCTAAAGGAGAATATTCTAATGTATCCTCTGATTACTTTAATTAATTAGTGGGCACAGAGCGGAAACGGTACAGATGCGTCGCGATGGCATCATTAACAATGCTCGTGACCCTTTAATCAAGTCGGCCCTTCGCAAGGTGCCACCATATGACCAATGCCTATTTAATAGTTAACTGTTGACGTCAGTTCTTGAAAAAGCTGAAGTAGTTAAAAAAGCTTTTTCTTATTATTGATTAAATATATTAAGCTTATAATACAGGGTGTTTCATAATACATGTATAAAGCCGTGAACTGGATGGAGTGCTAAACGTATTAAAACGATAGGTACAATTATTTTTTTCGTGCGTGGAATAGTTACCGAGAAAATGACTATCGAACTTTTTCTTTTTCAATGTCGATAATCACATTTTGAAAACGAAAGACCGCATCTCTAGAAATCAGTTGTAATAGATCACTCAAGTTCATAATCAGGTCAATCAACTGAATAATACAATTTTACCAGTTACAGATAGGATATAGGTTTTGTGCCTTTAAGTCTTTTCTACCTACCGTTTCATATGAGTTTTAAAATTCAATCTAAAGATCACTACGATCAATACCTCAAGTGGCTGGTTAATAAAATTATTATTACAAGCAGCTCGTGAGCAGTCCGGCACAAAAACAAGACATTTCGATGTTTGTTTCTACTTTAATTTATTTGTTTTTTCTTGCCTTCAACACAATGTTGCACCTAGGTACATAGTCTTCAAACTAATTGCGAAAACACAATAAACATTAATAGGCAAAAAAGTTACAGCTTGATTTCGCGTCTGCGCCATATCTTCTATTGTACTAGGCAGTCATGACTGAAGCAGGTGGACTATGTACGGGATACTGATATCACAGGGTGTCCATAAAGTACATTCACTAGATTTTAATATTTTTGGAAAGTGCAGCAAAACTACACGATATTGTTGTTATACTTTGTTGTCTATTTTTTCACTCAGTTTACATCCTGTTGAATGCATGTGGTGAGTCTTGGCACAAGTTTATGCATTTCTCGTTGAACTTTTCCGCCAGCTCCGAAATAAGGAAAGATGTCATTTTAGTACCTATCTAATAGTAATTATTAAATTCTACTCATGTTTGAATTCAAGAAGGTGAATATTAAATTTGAATAGCTGAAAAAATACCTAGCAACACTATTTACGTACTAGGATTTAAGCATTTAGGTTGCAGGCAACAAACATGCAGAACAGCAGATGCGTTGTCACTGTGAGGACTAAGATGAAATGCGTCATGCCTGTATTTGCACTGGCTTATTTTATGGACACCCCACGTACTAGGCGCAATATTAAGGAGGTCTAAATAATCCGTTTTGTATTTTTTGGTTTCGAGGGTTCTGTACAAAAAAATATTGTAATCAATTATGATTTTAATTCAAAAGGTTCATTCATAGTTTTTACGAAAGTGCACCACCACCTAACTAATAGCAAAGTAGTCTTATTCAAATTACTGTAGCATATTAATGTAGCAAACTCTAATTAATGTAACATCTTTGTCTTTTTACGAGTTTGCTTTCTCATGTCATGTCTGTCAGTCATGTTTCAGTGTCGCGTAGGTAATCGTACCTATCGTTTTCACGAACATTTCTTATCAACTAAAATTAACTTAATGATTCTTAGTTGATGGAGCTTTACCTGTAAATATCCCATGCTTCACCCAATTGGAGAACCTAGGTCACCTAGGTGGAGCACGGACCCAAACACAATTTTAGAAATTACTGTCTAGGTTACTGTCATTGTACCAAACTACCCGATAAAATCGTGATAAGCAAATGTAGGCCATCGCCATAAGGATTATTATTAAGCCCACAGTTGGATTCGCTTGAGACTCACTTTAACAAATAAAAAAAAATCAACATTATGGTGCAACTACCAGGAGAACATAAAACGAGAGAACATAAAAGGCGAAATAAGTTAGACCCCTAAAACACGGATCCCTAAGTACGAATCCTTTTGCACGTGCCGTCAAGGTCAAGGCCGGCGCCGGAGCTGTGGCGGCGCTTTTGACATCAAAATAGAAACTGAAAGCTACAAAATCTAAAAATAGAATACTTTGGCGGGCCGTTCTTTATTTTGTGGTTTGACCCACGGCGCGACTTCCATTGACGAAATTTTGTCTACTTTCGCGTCGTATTCGTTCATTCAGTTTTTAGCTTTTCGCGTGACCGAAATGATTGTTGCGTTGTAGTTGTAGGATACCTAAGTACCTATTGTGAAGATAACTGTGATAAGAGTGTTAACGATGTGAACGAATGATTTATAGCTTCAGGTACCAGTATTAACGTAGTCTTGTCTGTGTTCAGCGTTCAACGTTTAAGTATTGTGATAATCATTATTCTGTGTATGAATGCAAGCTAGCAGTAGGCCAAACACCATGGTACCTACCTATTTACGTATTGCATAGCAACCAGAGCCTGCGTAGTGTTGTGTATCTGTGTGTATGGAGTGTACCTACCTAGCTACGCTACGATACGAGTGCAAGCTTACTTGATAGTTAATACCTATCAGTCATCCGAGCCACAAGAAAGCAAGAAAGTATGGCACCTGACGCTGTTTGTTTTCATAAAATAACTTTAAAAAGGTACGTACCTACATGCTTTAAAGGTCTAGGTTCTAGCTAGACTTTAAGATATGCTACCTAGCTAGTACCTAATCGTAACGTTAGGAGGTTCTTTTCCGACGGGAAATAGGCAGAAAAGACAACGCTTTTATCTGTTCATGAAAACATGTAGGTATTTAGTAAAACCTGTCTGTAATCTGTTTCAACAAAACTAGTCTCATAAGTGGTTCCCTACGCTACGTAGGTCCCTAGATGAGTGAACCATTTTAGTAGGACATAGTACCTACTTATTTGTGTTGAACGAATTCTGTTTTAGTTATGTAGCTATCTTTAGTATGTTTTTCAAGAACGTTGGTGGCTGGGCGGTTGAGTATCCGACGTAAGCGAGAGAGGTGCCGGGTTCGAATCCCGCTGTGGCAATGTACCAATGACTCTTTTCTGAGTTCAGTGGCGTTACTGTCATACAAGCCCAAAAGCCGGGCTTGCCTTATAAAAATAGTTATGGATAAAAAATCAAAGATAATGCGAGCGCGAACTATTTAAAGTTCGCGCTCCTAATGCATTTCAAACTGCCGCGCCGCAAAGCAGCGCCATCGTGCGCCCAGGTTACGAAACACGATCCGAACGCACACGCAAGTTGAGGAAATTGAGACTCGGTCAGTCATCTCGCTCGCACGCGCTGGGTTGTAAGCGGGCTTTGATTCCGGCCGGTATGTCTCTTTCTTACATATGAAAACTGTCCTATAATGAGATATAACTATACACTGCATGCGTATGAAGTTGTACACGGATCTTTGAAATTGGCAACTTCGCGCATGCGCAGTAGGTACGTTTGTTGAATGCTGTAATACGTACCAACTTCACTATTGTTTTGTTTGAGCCGTTTGGGCGGATAAGTAATTAGTTTTTTGTTGTGTTTGTGTTGTGTTTTGTAGTAAAAGTGATTTAATTAGATTGATTAACAATAGACGAAGTAGAGTCCCTTGTGATGGTTTAAAATGTGCACAAGTTTTGATTTGCATGGAAAAGGTAAAGTTTATAATCATTTCTCAGAAAATAACAAATTATTTCCGTAATGTGGCAAGGGGATGGATTTATTTTTCATAACCGTAAAAACTACACAAACTTCATCTCTCGGCTTGCCTTACTCTGAACCCCTAGGCACGCCACTGTCTGAGTTATGTACATTAGTTGAAATTAACCGATGCTCCTATGGTGAGGGAAACATCATGATGAAATCTGCAAATTCTGGCAACTGAAATTGTAACCATGATCCAATCGAGTCAGGTTCCCCTGGTAGCAGGGTCATGGAGGTCAGATGGTAGTCGCTCCACTGTAACAAATTCTTTTCTCTCCACAAAATTATTAGACTATGGTCCATGATCTAGGATTTGGCAGATTAGGTAATTAATTGCAGTGGAGCGACTGCCATCTGACATTCCTGGCTCCTAACCCTGCTACCAAGGGAACCTGACCAGATTGGATCATGGTTACTTACACATTCAGTCGTCTGAACTGAATGTGTAAGTTTCATCACGATGATTTCCCTCACCGTAAAAGCATCGGTTAGTATTCAGCTACTGTGCATAACTTAGAAAAGAGTTAGTGGTACATGGCGGCAGTGGGATTCGAACCCGGTACCTCACGCGTACGAGTCGGATACCGCAACCTTAGGCCACCGACGCTCCGACTATTTAAGCATACCTACCTATCGAAAATAATTAGTGTAGGCAAGTTCCTAGTTAATTTGGTAGAGCCTATTCATAAGTAGGTAACATTTAGTACGACGCCTGGTAGTAAGATGAAGGAGGTTGGTTTGTTTTGATATGAATGGCACGAGGTTATTACTCGTCCTTATGGTGTGTACACACTCAACGTACGCCAACGAAGGGCTGTCGGCCGAATTATTTGGACTTCTAATTGGGAGTTTTGGGAACCGATTCGGGCTCGTATTTGCACGTTTGTTTGTTGGCCTTCGGTATCCGCCCAAACTGCGATTGGATGATTACTTCTATCCGTTTGATGTTACCGCCACGCTGCACTGCGGATTGCCGGCTGGCACACGCCAACGGACAATCGTTAGCCGAAACGGGTGCGCGTCACACATCGCCCGGTGTGTACGCAGCATTAGGCTCCTGGTAGTAGGCTTGAGGAGGTTGCTTTGTTTCGATAGGGGTCGCACGAGGTTATTAACCTGTTTTTTATATGATCATCAACTTGAAATAGAGCTGCGCTTCAACGTAGTCGATATGGTTATTTATCTTTAAAAATTATTTTTTTTTATTAAAATTAAAATTCAATGTCCGGATAAAATGAAGTCGCCAGTGCACTCTTTGAAAGCTCTACTTTAACACCCTTTCGGCTTTATACATGTATTATGAAACACCCTGTATATCCAAACTAGCACGTAGGCTATAATTAATTGGGAAAAGAAATTCCCGCAGGAATAGGTCCGCAATGTAAAACCAAATTCTACACAGACGAAGATGCGAGCAAAAACTGGTACTGCATATATAGATTCACAACAGCATGCCTGTCTTATGCCTAGCTAAGAAATATCGGAGATGTTAAGGTGGTTGGTCACCCATACTTAATTTCTATTACCATTCTTTCATTCGTTTGAGTGTGTTACGGTTTATACTCATAGTAAATGTATCGATATAAAATAATGCAGTTAAAAAATAACACGATTCGCCGCTTGGCGTTATTTTGTGATTTTATTATATTTATTTTTACTGCTTTATGTAATATTGTAGAAATTCATTTTACGCTTAATTGGATACTTATTGGCTAAAATGTATACTAAACACTAATTGCATGTACATTAAAAACTTGAAACCCTTAAAGGATTTACAACTATGATTAATAACCAAAATCCGACTCAGCGATGGCAATCCCTGGGCTTTTGAGCCACCCACCCCCTTTCCTGATACCGGCAGTTTCAGACACCTTTTCCCCACATACCCCTCCCTGGGATTTTTGCAACACTTGACCATATTTTTAGCTATAACATGCTTTAACTTTTATTTGTGTAAGTCTTGTTGGTTGTCCTAAATTAAAACCATCGCAGGCGAGCCCCCTCAACCTTATTCGCGGTATCCCTCATGATGATAAAAAGATTACTTGTAGAAATTGTATGGGTACATCTATGCTCTAGACTTTGTGGTACCAGCCATCGGGCACATGACATTCGACATGAAGCAGTAAACCCTTCCTTTTTTGGTTTTCGACAAAAATATTAAAATTACATTGAATTGATCAATATCAATACTTTTTTTTAGTTTTTGAATTCCTATGAACTTATTTTGACGCTTTCGTAGTGACATTGTCACAATAGTTATTCCTTCCGTTTCTTGTTTAGATTGACTAGGTTTAGAAGGTATACAATGACGAAGGCGGTGGCTTTAGGCCATTTAATAATGGCGAGGTTACATTTCCTTTTTTTTCATCTATTATTGCCAGTAAAATAACTTTAGTATACTCATTTTTCCGCAACCTGTCAAAGTAACCTAAGTCCCTGGTCGACCTATACATGAAGTATTTATGTGAGCAAGTTAAGATATAATCTGTACTTACAAGGTTCAGTTGGAGGTCTGCTTCCACTGTATTTTTGGGTAATTTCTCTAAGTTTTGCATAATCTTTATTTTCTGTTGCTTCAAGAAACTCATTTTGAGCTTTCAGTTTTTCTAGGTCTGGAAAGAAATCTCTCTGTATGATTTTAGCAATGCCCTGGAACAAATAAAAAATAATAATAAGGGAATGTTTTGTCCAATTTAATCAAAATAAGATTAATTCAGATTATTGTATTCTTTTGATTGTGCAATAAAGCATTATTCATTCATTAAATTTGACAGTAATTTAGCTTATAACCCAGAGTAGCACATTCACTATAATTTATCCCGATACTAAATGTAGTTTCATCATGCGATGAAACTGGTATAACTGCCGTTCACACTGAGCTGAACCTGTGAATGAATATTATCAGGTTTCTTACCAGTTAGTATTGTTTTTACCTCAATAATATGTGTGATAAAAATGTGGGTCTCGCACAAACACAATATCTAAATTTTATGCGGGCAAAAGCTAGTCAGTAATATTATATTCATAATATAGAATGGTGGTGGATGGAGCTGACTTGTATTGGAGTGGGGACCATGTCTAGATAAGTGTAGTAAGGGACCCCGTACCACGATGGACTGATCACCTAAGAAAGGTGGCATATAGCAGATGGATGCGGACTGTCGGCGGAAAGGGGGCGTTGTGAAAAAGACACGTAAAATTTTCAGTGACGGGATCCATTGAATTGCACCCTTTGGTATCCTCTGGTAACCGGACTGCCCAGAACTGGGCTGAGTGGCGCTCTTTGGGGGAGGCCTATGTTCTGCAGTGGGTGCACATGAGGTATTTTTTATTAACGTGACGACAGAAGTTTCAACTTACCTCTACATAAGTATCTTCCTCTAAAATTCGAGACCTTTTTACTGTCTTATTTTTAGGCACTTTTGGAACTTTAAACACAGCACTCTCTTTCTTTAAGAGTTTCATGTTTTGTAATGCAGCTGTACCTGGTCTTGCGGGCGTGCCGTTTGTAACATTTTCCTCCGACATTTTTAATTATTTAAAGTTTATTATTGTTAATAGATCACAGCAACAGAATCCACATCGTTAAAATATCACCACACCATCACACACAAATAATTGTTGTTTTGGCTTGACCACAGAGTATCAACTATATATTGGCTTGACATTCACAGTCACGCGATATTTGACATTTGTTTGACATTGACAACACATACAAATACTGACCAAAAACACACAAATCTTTGTCTTTACGCTGCCAACACCCCACACCGGTCAATTTTATTGACAACACCATAAGAGCGGGTTACTTTGTCATAATTTCCCTCATTGTTTTTAATAATTCTCCAAATCTAACTTATAAGAGCTGTAAAATCAAAAATATATTACACTCTACAGCCAAACATTGTCAGTATATCACGAGGTCCTGCCGTAGTAGCAGTTCTTTTTTCTTAGAGTCGCTGATGTCGAATGACCCTTACGGTAAGCAATCGCAAGTTATTTATATACGCTCCTGTTTCCTCGAGCGGCTGAATAAGCAGCATAAAGACGTGCGGCCAGCGGACCTGCCTCAGAATCAAGGACTGGTGCCAAGGGAAGTGCCGCTTGAAGAAGGCGAGAAAGCTATCGGGACTCGATGGAACCCCTACGGATGCGTGGAAATCTATTGGCTCTCGTGGTGTAAGCATCCTTACCGTCATTTTTAACCGTATCCTCCTCGACGAGAACCGAGAAGCAACCCAACCGATCTTCAAAGGTTAGGGCTCGGCGCTGGAGTGCAGTAATTATAGAGGCATAAAGGTCAGACATCTTCAATCTCTTCGAACGTATTGTGGACTCCCCGATCTGACAGGAGTAAAGAGTGTCATACAGGTTTCGGCTAGAGGACCATGGAGCCCGTTTTTGCCCTGAGAACTCTGGAGTGATACAAAGAACACGCTTCTGCACTTCCTGTTTACCTTGTCACCTTTGACAGTGTGCCACTAGTGAACTGAGGAAGTCGCTAACTGAGGTAGCTACTGCAATTCCAATTCCATGATTAGGACTGCTGTTGGTGACACCAACCCGTGCCCTATTCCGTTGGGGTACACTGAGTACATGGCTATGTGCTCAGCCCATTTCAGTTATTTATTCGTATGGCAAAAATACAATATGCAAGAAACACATTCAACTACAAATTTAAATCAAGTGAAGTCAGCCATTTAATCCGTGTCTATCATGAGCAACCACCCTACCTACTTACCATAACAAGAGGCGACACAACGTGTAGAAAGAGTCACTTAAAAACGGCGGTGGTCTTTATCAGTACAGTACCCATCTGTATAGTCGTAGATGTGTTCGAGCACCCACTGAGTCATTTTTGCTTATCTATATTGGAAAAAATTTCGAGCTAATAAATATACTTACACAATATCCGGGCCGTATAATCAATTCGGATTTTAAGGGCCAATATACTTACCACAAATTTTCGAGCTCGCGGCTATCGCTCTATTAATAAATATTCGCACCGCTCACGCCTTGTAATCAATATTCCAAATATTCGAAGCAGAGCTCGCTGTGCTCACTTAGTCATAGATTTATGTTACATTTATCATATTCATTCCGCTTCTTTGGGTCAAAATTACAAAAAACTTCGAGCTCGCTACGCTCGCTCATATTTAGAATGTTCATGCCATCCGCGCCGTGTATCCGATTTTAAGGGCCAATATATCCAAAATTTCAAATGCATTTCGCTGCACTTACTCAGTAATTGGTTGAAGTTACATTTATCATGCTCAGCCCGGGTCTAAGGACCAAAATTCGAAAAATTTTGAGCTCGCTCAGCTCGCTCATTTTTCAGTTCGAGTTACTTTTATAACAAACATCCTGTCTCTCATATGAATTTGGTTACTTTAATAACGAATACCCCATCTTTTACGAGGGGGGTGGGGGTACGAATCGAAATTTATGCACATTAATCTTGACCCCCCCCCTCCCCCCCCCCCTCCCCCCCAAAATCAAAACCTGGCTACGCCCGTGGTCGACAGGGATGTCAATCCCGAATATCCGAGTGATATTGTGACCCTAAAAGATAAACGTGAGAGATACAAGGGAAATAGGTGTCTAAATCAGCTGGTATTAGGTAAGAGGCCCCGAGGGCGGCCATAGAAGCGATCGCCGAGTTGTATGCGAGAGCCAACGGCTTGTAACGCAAGGATGCTGAAGACCGAGTGACGCGAAGAAGAAAAACTAACAAAGCGGACCCTGGCGTAAGGCGGGAGTACCCGCTTTGATGATGATGATTACGATGATTTTTTAACCCAAATGATGAAAACAGGTGGGTGTTATAAGTTTGACGTGTGTATATTTTTATTTAAATAGAGGTTCTTATTTTGGTTTCATTAAAATCGGTTCAATAGTTCTCCTTTAGAGTTCTCAGGGAAAAAAATATCCTGAAGTCGTATTGGCATTCGGCCAGGTTAAATATAATAAAACATTCCTTCCACGCACCGCAGAAAATACGGATTAAACCACAGGCAAGAGTTCATGAAAAAATCAAAATAAAGACTTTGTTTAAAATATTATATTAAATATTGTCCTTATATTACAAATACAAAATAGGTGTGTACATAGCTAGTTACCACGTTCAGCTTGGCAGCGAAATGACCGTTACTTGCTACCAGGCGAATCAAACTCTCACATGGCCACCGGTGGACATTCTCGCCTCATAAACCACATATGTTATCGGGCGGAGTGCCCAACCGAATTATTAATATACTTTCATCGTAGATAAAGTATGTTGTTTCATCAATAGCGGATTATTCTACAGGGATCTTAACAATAAGGAAAACGATCTCTCAAGGCGGTGTGAATTTATTGTGTCTTGATGTGACCACCGTTGGTACACACCCCTCTTGGCGGGCGAGCAGTCCGTGCTCCACCTGAGCTGAACGTGTTAATTTACTTAGATTTTGTTTCTTTTTTTGTAATATATTCTTTGATATAAAAGTCTGTGAACAAGAAAAGGATGAAGATGTTGTGCGGCAAGAACGCGAAGGAAACCCATTTGGGATATTCGCAGGAGGGCTCGAAGATCACGTGCCCGAAATGGAGAATGAGGAGCAGAAACTGCAACTGTAATCAGAAAAATGCAAATCATCAGTAAATAGGCTCCATAAAATAGGAGAGAACGACGAACTTTGAACCTGCTGAGGCGTACCTATTCTACATATAAAATCAGGTTAGTGCTAAGTACCTCCACTATTTCCAAGTGACATAAGGTTCCATTTAGTCCCGTGCAAGTAACTATTGTACAATGGACTTCTTCGAGGCCAGTTCAAACACTATATGCGTCGCTGAATACTGGGCGAATAAAGTGTAAGTCAGAGTTTAATCCATCGACTCGATAAGAAGTCATCATCATCATCGTACTAGCGCTTATCCCGGCTCTTCATTATTCTCACCCTTAGTAATATATTTTTTTTGGCCTCTCAAGTGAAATTTTTCCATAATTAGTAATTGCTATAAATTGGTTATCGATAAAGTTGTCTTACTTTTTATCGAAATTACATAACAAACGAAGTCCAAACTGTACAATCATCAATTAAAATGAGATTCATATCTCTAATTTCGAGACATATTTGTTAAAACTAAAATGTGTACGTCCTACCCCTACACATTAACCGCAACAACTACAATTTGATCATAAATCTACTCACCAGCTGTATCTGCGTTATGTATTTCTTCCACCAGCTGCGCACCCAGTCCTTGCGCACGAGTGCAATCAAGTAGTAGGAGTACATGACCGCGTGCACCAACGAGTTGATGCAGCCCAGCATCACGCCGTGACCGCCTGTTTGCAACAAATAAAGTTTATAAAATAAATATACCATCACGGGGTGACAATTGGCTTCTGTTACTGAGGGCTTACCATGAGCTCTTATAGCAGGACCTAAACAGAATTACTTTCGATTTGAACGAGACAAGCTTATGTGACACGTATCTCGTCGTATCTGTCTCGTTCTAAGCAAAGCAGTTCTGTTTAGGCCCTGCTATAAGAGTTCATGGTAAGGCCCCTGTTCAACCATTCGTAACCTACATATAATTTTATTTACAATGAAATAAAATATTTCAATAGTACTCGTTGAACTCTTTTATAAGAAATAAAAAAACGAAAACTCGCCTCCGGAAAATGTCGGCCTATGAAAAGTATGAAAGAAGAAATCTTCAACGAAGGATACAGTGTAGGTACTTTCGCTACAGCGTACATCGACTCAGTGTACTTTCGGAATGGCATACATCGCAGTTACGCAAATTTCGTATTAATGAATTACACTCGAATTTTTTCGTGATATTGTATTGATATAATCTCAAAACATACTTTTCCGGCTGCCATTTAGTAATTGCGTACAATGCCTAGGAAAAACATACATTTCTAAATTTCACACATTTCCAGTAACGGGCTTTACTCCTTGAACCCATTTGAATGAAAAATCAATATTTACCACGATTGACTTATTATTATTATTTTTTGTTGATGCACTAGCAGCTTGAAGCTGATGCGTGCATTTCACTACCACTTGTGTAAGTCATTTGTTTAGAAGGTCCAGTCTGTTCTTGAAGGCATTGGCCGAAGATGCACTTATCACATGTTCTGGTAATTGTTGACAGAAACAACGATATGTTAACTTTGACTCATTGGCTGGTTATTAAAATTTATACTTTTACCACCTGTAGCGATTTTTACGAGTCTATGGAGAGTCTATCTGCGCATGTAGTAAACAGTAGGCACCTACTCTTCATCAGATGTGACTATCTATAGATGAGTGATACGAACCTGGTACGTATTTGGTGCCGAGGTAACCCAGAAGACACATCCCCACATGATGGTAGACGTGTAAGAACGAAATTTGATTGAATTTCTTTCGCAGAACGAAGAATACCTGTTACATGAAGATGAAAAACATTAGGTGAGTTTGTAGCTACGGTTAACAAGTGTTCAGGCGTTTCGGCCCAGCCTGGTTTTGGCCGAAAGGTATGATGCATCAAAATTAATATATTTACTCAGGCGTTTGGGCCCGCAGTTCAAAATGTCCTTAAAAAGAGTTTTAGGACCGCCTGAACTCTCGATGTCTACTAAAACTATAACTTACAGTGTCTAATAAGTCCAGGACTTTGATGAGGTAGTATAAGTATACCCGACGAATAACCAACTTTTCTATGGGCGACTCCGAGTAGTTCATTTTCTGACACCAGACGCTGTATTCCCCGGTGAAGTATAGTTTGAACAGACACTGCAATGGAAAATAAGTTTCTTAGCAAAAATACAGGCATATCGTGTCCCTAAGGTCCGGTCGGATACACGACCCGATGTCTAACGAGACTTTTTTTCTGGCATTCTCAGTAACGTGTACTTGTTCATCAACCTAGTGTCTTCATTTAATAATAGTGTAAACCAATAAAACAGTGCAATTTCTACTAGGAAAATCTCATAAGTAGACTTTGAGATTTATCCATGTGTGTCCGGCAGAGTAGAATAGCACCAACCCCTTACACTCGTGGGTGTCGACAAGACGACTAATGTTTTCGAGGCAAAAGATCTAAAATCTATAGATACTGTCTATATCTCTGGAAAATGGGCAGCAGCGTTTTCCATTGTTATATTATAACACTAAGATCTCAAACCCGCCTATCGAGCGTGGAGATTATGGCAACAACCTCCCCTATCGTGGGAGAGGCCCTAAGTTCTGCAGTGGACTGATATGGGCTGTGATGATGAAGTTTCACAGATAGCTAATAATAAAAAAAAATATTAATTGCGCTCGGTGCAAAGTTGCTAATAAAGCATTTTGCGCCCAAATAAAGCCCCGAGGCAGTTCTAGATTTACGACCTTGCGTAGGTACTCTTGTGTTGTGAAGTAAGCTCTCTGTTGAGTTCATCCTCCACTTCTGAACCAAAGAGGTCCCGATGAGCGGTTTTAGAGAAACTTTCTTCCACGCACTCTTGGGTTGTGAAATGAGTTCCTTGCTGAGTTCATCCTCACACTTTAGACCTAAAATGATCCCGAAGAACGGTTTCAAATGAACTTTCTTCCACGCACTCATTCTGTGCTCTTGGTTTGTGAAATGAGCCAAAATGACATGAGTAGTATCGTAGAAAAAAAATATTACGAACATCTACAACATGAAATGGCATTTTCCGAAAAGGATGTGAAAACGCTTTGATGAGGCCAGCTACACTTTGGTATTCCAAAGGGCCCTATAGTATGCTTGTTTGCCCCTTTACTTTGATAAAATCATGTTGCTATTAGCTAAAAGTACCTAAACAAACCGTTGTGACCAAATTGACACCTTAACCGACCATCGTAATATCTGTTGATACAAGCTTTGCAAACTTTGGAAGGTAATGATGATAATTAACGCGCAGGTCTTGTGATTTTGTCAGTTTAGGTTGTAATGTAGCTCTAATGGCGCCTATTTTGTCATGGTCTTTAACACCTCCATGCAATTACACATTTCAGTATACCTACTAGCACTGCCAATACATTCTACCTATCTATTTTCGTGTATTGAAATTAGTATTCGTCTGTGGTCATAGGTCACATAGGACTTGTGTCACCGCAAGAATCCCTCGATTCGTACCGATTTCTGAGCGATATGTCACAAATATGCAATTTTAGTTTCTACACTAATGACAGAAAGCTTATTTAATTATTTACAAACAGACGCGCAGCGCTCGCATCGCGCCTGCGCAGTCGTCGCGTGGCACCCGCCTCGTCACCGCGTCATCGTCCGCGCAAATACGGTAGGCTGCGCGATTTAGGCGTGATTCCTGTTCGGGCGCTACGCGGTGACTGACAATGATCAATGTCTCCCCGAAAATCAAAGTAACCCCAATCCATCTTGTATATTATACCTTATAGAGTTTTTGCAAGGCATCAGAGACTTCAGCAACCGCCGATCTCTGATAGCACGCCGCCTTTTTACGCATTTGCGTGAGGACCAATCGCAGCAAGCCAGAGCCAGAGCTGTCTTGCTGCGATTGGATTAAACTCAATTACTCAAAATGGCGGCGTACAATCGGAGGTAGGCAGTACCACCGCAGATGTGTCAATAATGTCCATAGGCAGCGGTAACCACTAGACGGTGGCCCACTTGCCTGTTTTTCTACAGACCGAAAGCCGAATTAACATTAAAAGGGTACAACAAGAGAATATAGGCCAGGCCATACCTCAAACGAAATGTAGGCGCACAAGACGATCTGCAGTATGTTGTACGCTATTATGGGCTTCCTCAACTCGAACGCAGGTCTGTTTGCCATGATCGAGAGTCCCCACTTGGTCACGAACTGGTGGTAGAGGTACACTATCACCACTATGGGGAAGGGGCTCGTCAGCAAGAACCATGATTTCGTGCGCGGATCTGTAACAAGATTTCTGGATAATACGGCTTCGTAGAGTGTCTTCTCGAAGCCAAAACCAGCCGGTGTTCATTCGCTGCGTGATGTCAGTCGCTATACTAATATTACCATATCTGCTAAATCCTGGCTTATGGTCAAGATGGACCCCAGGGCCTCGCGCGCGAGGGCACAACCGAGATATAGACGTCATAATAATTAACAACAATAATCATCTTGACGTTGATGTCCCGGTTGTGCTCTCACACACGAGGGCCCGAGATCCGCTTTGACCATGATCCAGGATTTGGCAGATCAGATCATTAGAGTCAAGCCACTGCTATCTAAGCTCCGTGACCCTGCTACCAGGGGAACCTGACCAGCTTGGATCATGGTAACACATTCAGTCGCCTGTATGTGCAGGTTTCACTCACCGTAAGAACATCGGTTAGCATTTAACTAATGTACATAACTCAGGAAAGATTCGTTGATACATAGCCGCAATGGGATTCGAACCCGATACCTCTTGCTTATGAGTTGGATACCTTAACCATTCAGCCACCGACACTAGGTGACGCTATAATGGTTTTTTTTTTGTAAAGGGCGACAAAGGAGCAAGCGGGTCACCGTCATTAATTAATTATCATAATGAATCATCATATAACACAGAATGATTAAAATTGCGTGCCAAAAGTTAGAGCGTGATCTAGTATTTAAATACTTCTACTCATTTTTAGGTCGTCGAATATGTAGTATTTTTTTTTACTAAAACTGCATCATATTACCTAGTAAGTCTGATATACTACGAGGGTAACAAAAAGAGGGCAATGTACTGATCGTATGCAAATCGAGCTGTATAATTTACTGATTTTAGTGAAATCGAAGCTATGTCATGCTTACAAAGTTGATAGATATTCATCGTTGATATTCATTGATGATGATCTTTGAACTTCCTTTGTTGCGTCGTCACAGAAATGCGTGACATCGCTGATAAAACGTACTTTACTATCTATGAAAATTATTTTTCAGATATCGGTAAGTGTTTTGGTTAGATTTACCAACATAATTTTCAGGTAAACGAGGACTATTGACAATTGTATTGCGTAAGCCCCGTGGAAAATAGGTGCCTAAACCTGCCTGTATCAGGAAAGAGGTCCCACGTAAGACCCAAGAAATGATGGATTGATATCGCCGAGTCGGACGCGAGAGCCAACGGCTTACGACGTGGAGATGCCGAAGATCGGGCAAAGTGGAAAAAACAAAGCAGGAAAGCGGACCCTCGCAGCAGCAGGTATTGACCGCTCGGTTGATGATGATGGAGATTTTATACTATTAACTGAAAGACGTGTGAGTAACACGCATAATGAATAGTTAACTATTTTCATAGATCATTAAATAGTTGTGGGGTGTTTACCAGCCAAATCGTCGTTCAGAAAATGATAGTATTCCGTCACGTTATTTATCAATGTCCCCATGTTTCCGGTTTACGGCTTCTTCCCCTGAAACAACATTAGAAATTAAGTTTAAATAACAAAATACAATGTTCAAAGACAATAGGATAAACACTAACTTGGGGTTGTAAAAAATAAAAAAATAAAATAGGTAATGTTAAATAATTCCCAAGAAAATAGAAAAGCAAAAATTGGTGAAGGAAAAATTCAATAGATACCTACATCCCCCTACCTACTCTTTCGATTCTGCTTAGAACCCACCTATATAGGGCCCACGAAAATCAGATATTGGGAGGAAGATGAAGAATAAGGTCACCCCCTCCCGGAGCATTGCTTAAGCTAGGTTATCGGTCTCGCAAGCACGCCACTAGAAATATGCCGCTCATCACATTCTTAAATTATATTTCAAAGTATCCATCCACTCCATTCGGATTTTAATTGAATACTAACCTTTCCTCGAAGAGGCTGTACTGGTAAAAGGGTCTTCTATTACCTTCTTTAACAACTAAGTGCCGGCAATGTAGAATTAACAAAAAGAAGAAATTATGAAGTGACAACAGCCAGCGCTGACAATAGTGGCTGCCTTTGGGAAACTGAACAGCCGCATTTTCCAGTCGCACGTTCGACGAAAATACTAGTTGGTCAGTGGGTAACACTGGCAGGTGGTCATGGTTATACCAACGTTAGGAAGCTAGACGCACTCAGTGGCGTTACTGTCATACAAGCCCAAAAGCCGGGCTTGCCTTATAAAAATAATTATCGATAAAAAATCAAAGATAATGCGAGCGCGAAGTATTTAAAGTTCGCGCTCCTAATGCATTTCAAACTGCCGCGCCGCAAAGCAGCGCCATCGTACGCCCAGGTTACGAAACACGATCCGAACGCACACGCAAGTTGAGGAAATTGAGACTCGGTCAGTCATCTCGCTCGCACGCGCTGGCTTGTAAGCGGGCTTTGATTCCGGCCGGTATGTCTCTTTCTTACATATGAAAACTGTCCTATAATGAGATATAACTATACGTTTGTTTATATGGTAAATTGTACGAGACTTTAAGCCCTGCATGCGTTTGAAGTTGTACACGGATCTTTGAAATTGGCAACTTCGCGCATGCGCAGTAGGTACGTTTGTTGAATGCTGTAATACGTACCAACTTCACTATTGTTTTGTTTGAGCCGTTTGGGCGGATAAGTAATTAGTTTTTTGTTGTGTTTGTGTTGTGTTTTGTAGTAAAAGTGATTTAATTAGATTGATTAACAATAGACGAAGTAGAGTCCCTTGTGATGGTTTAAAATGTGCACAAGTTTTGATTTGCATGGAAAAGGTAAAGTTTATAATCATTTCTCAGAAAATAACAAATTATTTCCGTAATGTGGCAAGGGGATGGATTTATTTTTAATAACCGTAAAAACTACACAAACTTCATCTCTCGGCTTGCCTTACTCTAAACCCCTAGGCACGCCACTGGACGCACTGCATCTGCGTTGTTTGAGACCTATCTTATTGAGGCGTGTATACCTAAGAGCCAATTTCGAAGAAAAACTGCAAATCGATGTTTGGCCGTTTGGCCCACGTGTACTAGATGTCCAAATAATCATTTCGACTCGTTGTAATCATTTCCCTTAGGAGGGGATAATGTTTTATTTCTTGTATGGAGAAAAGTACTTTTTTATCACAGAGGTTTAGGTTGCGAGGAGCGAAGAGACGAGCATGTATGTTGCTATGAACCAAATCTAAAAAAATTCGGAGTGGTATTTAAAACTGGCGCGCGTTTTAAAATGGCTCTTACGTAGAAATAAAATTTAATTAGTTACCAAATCAAAATTAATTCATACCTTGCAAAATTGCCAGGTGCATAAAGTAGTCTTAAAACGAATGTAATTCTAGTACAGATAGAGATATTGAAAAGCAATACATATAATATAATATTTCGCAAGCTAAGGCAAACAGTGCCAGTAGTGGGTTCATCTGGAAATCCGACTTTTTAGGATCAAAAGTTAATATTTGGAACTGGAATATAGCAGGTTTTTTCTAAACGTCAATGCTCCAAAGATAAAAAATATCGACATAGTAGAAGGCATCTATAATCCAGAATCACAGAGCACAGACCCCAGTATGTCCAGAATAGATTTCGCAAACAGCGTCTGAAGGTTTTTGACAAAATAATGAGAGGAGAAAGTCCATATACCTACGAAACTGAGGATTTATTCTACCAACTACTGGACTTAGACTCACAATAACTAAAATGACACAGCATCAATGTAAGAACAGCCGTTGACCAAAATTCCACATTTATTCAAATATTTAAATCTTTGCATTGAGAACAGACACACTTTAAAGTGTAATCATCGTCACAATCGTGGCAAGTCAGAACATTTGCACTATCGTCCGAGGTTTTACTGCATCTTTTAATAAGTCAATATGAAGAAAAAGTCCAATAAGAAAAATTAGAAGTAACTAAGTACTGCACCTCATAAGCTATTAAGAGGAACAATTCCAATTAGAAAAGTGAGGGTTGTGATACGGCATCTTTTGACAAGCGAGTAACAAGTGGCAGGGCTAGACATCGTAGGACAACTAAGAAGAATAGGTGCAAGTTACGGGTACGCGGCGTGCATCAGATCTCCCTCTTACTTCCAGAACTCTTACCTATTCTATGTCATATCTTTAACCATTCCCTGGTAAGGAGTTGTTTCCCGTCGGCGTGGAAGCGCGCCGACGTTATACCTCTTCCAAAAATTTCCAATCCTTCCTCCTTCTCCAATTATCGACCCATATCTCTACTCCCTTACCTTTCTAAAGTCCTCGAACACATTGTCCACAGCCAGCTATCTACTTATCTTACGTCAAATTGTCTCCTTTCCTTCTTTCAATCTGGTTTCAGGCCAGGTCACGGTACTGTTACGGCGCTGCTAAAGGTCACTGACGACATACGTCTTGCTATGGAGGACAAATCACTAACAATCCTAACGTTGCTTGACTTTAGCAGTGCCTTTAATTCCGTTGACTTTGACGTTCTTCTCGCTACTCTTCGGTCATTTAACGTCTCTCCTCCGGCAATAGCGTGGTTTGACTCCTATCTGCGGGGTCGTTCTCAGCGGGTCCGCTCCGATGAGGTTTGCTCTGACTGGTGTGATCTCGTTGCGGGCGTACCGCAGGGCGGAGTACTTTCACCACTTCTATTTTCCGTGTTTATAAATTCTGTCACCTCTGTCATAGCTTCTAACTTTCATCTGTACGCAGACGATCTGCAGATTTATCGACACTTCAAACTCTCTGAAGTTGGCGATGCTATTGCTCTCATGAATGCTGATTTGAAACGTGTTTCCTCTTGGGCTAGATCCTTTGGGCTCCTAGTCAATCCTAAGAAGTCTCAAGCCTTGCTTATTGGAAGCTCTTACATGCAGAGGCGAATTGGCGCTGATACTGTTATCCCTCAGCTGTTTTATGACGACATCCCAATCCCATTCAGTAAATCCGCTAGAAATCTCGGGGTAATCTTTGACTCTAGTCTATCGTGGGTCCCGCACGTCAATGAGGTCAGCAAAAAATTACACTTTTCACTGCACTCGCTCAAATCTCTCCAAGGCTTCTTGCCATTGCAAACTAAAATCTCCCTTGTACAAACACTCCTTTTACCCATCCTAGACCACGCTGACTGTTGCTATTTGGATGCCACCGAAGAGCTATTAAATAAATTAGACCGTCTCCAAAACGTATGCATAAGGTTCGTCTTTGGACTGCGTAAATATGACCATGTCTCCGATTTTCGATCTCAGCTCAAGTGGCTTCCCATTCGCTATCGCAGGAACGCTCATGTCCTTTCTATGCTCTACAATGTCCTCCACAATCCCTCTGCTCCCTCATATCTCCGCACCAACTTCAATTTCTCCCGGGCCCAAGATAAACCTTGTCGCTCAAATGTAAGATCGTCTTTAGCCATCCCCATCCATCATTCCGATTTCTTTTCCTACTCCTTCACTGTTCATGCTGCGAGACTGTGGAACTCTCTCCCGCATGTGGTGCGTGACAGTCCGTCACTGCCTATATTCAAAAAGCGAGTAAAAGACCACTACCTGTCCCTGTCTAGTCCATAAATTTTATTTATTTGTATTGATATTTAGTAGTATTTAAGTGTATAGTATGTATGTATTTATTGATATAGTATATAAAAATTAGTCATATTCATATGTATTTTATAATTATTCATTAATTGTGCGCGTCGTATCTGCATTTCTTAGCTAAACATTTCCTTTCTGTAGGCCTGCTGGAAGAAATTTCTTTTAGAAATAAGTAGTGCCTGTTGTGTCAGTTATATCTATGTTATATCTCTGTATTTCTTTATTGTGTGCAATAAATTGTTAAATAAATAAATAAATAAGATTAATACTAGGTTTCGGTCCAAGTTGACTGCTTACGACTGCACATTGAGGTTTAACATAAGAACGATAGCTGAAGGTTGTGAGTATGCTAGTTACGGCATGATATTGAAGAACAACTATGACGAATAGCTGAAGATTACGAGTAAACTGCTTACATCGGGCATCGAGGAACAACAACTGAAGAATAGTTAAAGGTTACAGATATGCTGCTTACGACAGGACAGCGATAAACAACTAGGGAAAAATAGCTAAAGGTTGCGGGAAAAATAGCTTAAGATAGAGTATCGAGTATAGCTAAGAAGAATATCTCCAAAGCCAACGGGTATGTAGGCTGTGATAGGATATAGGGGAAAAACTATGAAGAATAGCTGAAACTTAGGAGTGTGCTGCTTGCAAAAGAACAACGTGGGACGAAATAAAATGAAAATTACGAAGAAAGTTACGGCTATGCTGCTGCTACACGACATCGAAGGACAACTTAAGAAAAAAGTTACGGCTACGCTGCTGCTGCGACAAGACATCGAGAGACAACATACGAAGAAAGTTGCATCGAAGGACAACACAAGAAGGACAGCTGGATGTTACGGGTACGCTACTTACGTCGCGTCGCGTCCGACATAGAAGAAAAATTAAGAAGAATAGCTGAAAGACAAGAGAAGAAGAGTAAGTGACAGGTACCACTAGGCTGGTTGCGACAGGACATAGATAGGCAACAAAGGAAGAACAACTAAAGCCTACGGGTAAGCTGCTTACAACAGACACCGAAAGCAACATCAAAAGAATAGGTGAACATATGCTACTTATGACAGGATATAGGTAAATAACCAAGAGAAATAGCTGAAGGATACTGGTATACTGCTTACGACAAAACATCGAAGGAAAAGTAAGAAGAATAGCAGAAAGACAAAAGTTGAAGAATAACTGATAATGTAGACGGGTTGCGACAGAACTTCGATGGGCAATATAAGAAGAATAGAAGAATAAAACATTACGGGTACGCTGCTTGCGACAGGACATCAGTAGAAAATATAAGAAGAATAGCTGAAGATTATGGGTACGCAGATTACGGCGGGACATCAAAAGACAGCAAATCACGACGATCAAACTAGCAGAGCTCTCCGAGGGATCAATTACAGCAGTCAATATCCTTTCTTTATATATTACACACTAAGTATATTATCTATCCTCCTTCACGCTGACGCGATGCTAGTATTCTTGTCGGCTCCAAATCCTTTCGCTCCCATCCTGACTGCGACAGCCCTACACTCCCCTTCGCATCTACGTACGCACTGGTATCTCGGGCTGGAGGTAGCGCAAATCAGTGGAGGACGAGGTGTAGTGTCGCTTAAAATCAACAACTCCCACGTCTGATACGGTATCCGGAGCAAACCAGCTCCTTGGGTGAGACCAGTGACATCCGCTAGGCTTGGTTGCTCAAAATACAAGTACAGACGACGGAACCACCGATGAGGGCGACGCCATACTTAGTTCTTGCTAATATGACCTACATACACCCTTGCACAAGCATTTTTGGCTGGTGTTGTACCTGAACGGAACGGATTGGAACGGATGCATTCTTACACGACCATGCAGATCGGCTTGAAAATGAGAGACTCCCTCAGACGGTCAAAATTACATGGTTACAAGAGGTGAAATATAATATACGGGATGCCACTCGGCTCTCAAGACTGTGCAATTAGTCTCCGTTACCCGTGGTAGACCTTGGTCAACCTCGCTTCATGAAATACCGTTTGCAGTTTGCCAACTTTGCCAAGTAACGAGCGGCGGGCTCGTTGCGGTGCTGAAGTTAGCACAGGCACAAAGTGGTCTCTATTCCATTAGGTTATCAGAACTCAAAAATAAATAACTTTATAATTTCTCAAGTTTCGTGAGTTTAAAAAAGTTTCGCATTGTCTCAGTCGCGTTGACTAGTATGATTGACTTGGGAAGACCGTGAATAAACTCGCTTCACCAACGGCATTTGGAGGTAGGTACACCTAACAAGTGACGAGCTCGTTGCGGTGCTGAAGTTCGGCTAACGTCAAAATACGGAACGGTCTCCCATACAGTTCCCAGACACTGTGAGCATTTTTAAATTTTAATCTTGGTTATGGGTCTTACAAGCACTCTGCCATCGGACCAGCTATGCTTGGACAGTGTTCAGTTTCACAGTATAGACAAACGTCTGGCTAAGTTATCCATAAATCCGTAGTAGGTATTCAGCATATTGTAGCCATAGATACCTACTAATACGCATACAGAGGGCCTAGTGTGAGTTCCGCTTCGATTTTACTTAACTATCGCGTTTGCGTTTACGTCGAAATTAGTATGAAGAAAAAAACTTCATTTACGTACCACTAGGCGGCGCTATATATTTTTTCATACTAATTTTCACGTAAACGCAAACGCGATAGTTAAGTAAAATCGAAGCGGAACTCACACTAGGCCCTCTGGTCAAGAGTATGTCGGTGGGTCAATTTGAAATTGCATCCCGTTGGGAAAGTGTCTCACTGAAATTGTGTCTAAGTGAAACTGAATTCAATTGGCTAATAAGTAAGAGAGAAAATTGTAAGTAGCCGTGTATATTATATATTATATAATAATAGTAATAATATATCTTACAAAACACTTTCATCATCACAGCCCGTAACAGTCCACTGCAGGACTTAGGGCCTCTCCCACGAAAAGGGAGGTTATTGCCATAATCTCCACGCTTGGCAGGCGGGTTGGAGATCGCAGTGTTTAAATAATACAATGGAAAATGCTGCTGCCCATTTTCTAGACTACGGAGACTCTTGATCTTTTGCCTCGAAAACATTAGTCGCCTTGTACGACACCCATGAGTGTAAGGGGTTGGTGCTATTCTACTCTGCCGGACACCACACGGCCACACAAAACACTTTATTTTAGTGGAATTTTTCTTGAACTCGATGACGTAGATAACTTACTGTACCAGTTGTACCTACACTTTTTTCTCTGTGTCAATAGGTATTGTTTGAGAAAACTGGTTTTATCCGACAAAGTCCCTAAGTACATTACTTATTTTTAATAAAATTCAAAATAAATCATAAACAATAACGTCTTGCGTTCACGTGTGAATAAAAAAACGCCTGATAATATTACCTACCTACTCACAGGTCATTGACAACGCCGTATTTTAATTTTTATACGATATTTTTATTTACCTTACTTAATTTAAACTCAACTTACACCGCAATGGCAGCAGTTGATAGCTTAGTGGCCGGCGGATTCACTATCACTGCAATTGAAGCAATTGCTTGAATGTGCAAGGAATTTTTATTCGTGATAAAATAGTAGTAAAATTAACTAAAATCAATGAAGCTCGGACATTAGATAACTTTAATTTTAAATTTTTTTAGAATTTTGGCTTAAAGGAGTTGGTGAGTACACGATAAATTTTAATTTTTTTTATACCACGAATGTGGCAAACAAGCTTACGGCCCGCCTGATGGTAAGCAGTCACCGCAGCTTATGGACGTTTGCAATACCGGGGTCGGCAACCCGCGTTGGCGACCCCTTAATAACCTTTTCACCCCTTTCTCAAAGAACTCCATGTTGTACTCTCCAGGTTGTTCATTCCACAACCTTAGTGTGCGTGGGAGAAAGTTCTTTTGGGACCGCACAGTTCGCACCCAATTTGGTTCCAAGGTGTGAGGATAAACTCCCTGTCGGTGGCGAGAGGTGCGATGATAGAGTGAGTGCAGCGAGATCTTCTGGGAATTTTGTGTATGTTGGAATTTCAAAACCGAATTTTTACATGGCTCGGACGGCGTCAACATTTGAAATATGAGCGAGCGTAGCGAGCTTGAAATTCCTTTTGCCATAGACTATGCAGATTTAACCTGCGGTCTCGTCTTGACTGTGACCCCGGAAATCTTGGATAATGTCAACCATCGCCACCTGAGATACACTAGCCACTTAGTGGCTATGTGTCAAGTTCGACGAATAGTGCAAAATGTAAAGATTGGGTCACTATCCCGGTGGAGCTAGTGCGCGAGGGTCCAGGGTCCACCAGCTTTTCGTTGTCCACATCGTTCGGTCTTCGGCATCCTTAGTGGTGTTTGTTCCTTAAGGCCGCGGACACGAAGTCAGCGGGTTGCGGGGCCAGCGGGGAGGCGGCGGCGACGGTGGCGCGGTAACGCAAAACCGCTCTCGAAACCAGAGGGCTGATCGCGCGGCACTGGAGTGGCGTAGCATTGCGTTGTGAGAGATTTGAGTTTGTTCTTTTAAAAATTTGCTTCACCACGTCCGCGGGCACTAACAAACAAAAAATTTAATGCACAACACTACGTCAATAGAGACGCGCAGGCACAGCTCGACTGGAGCGCATCGCTCTTACGCCGCTCCTGTCGAGGCCAGTTCCATATAAATTTATTCATTACAACGCGCCGCTCCTCGCGCCGCCGCCGCGCCCGCTTACTTCGTGTCCGTGGCCTAACAATGGCAATAAGCCATCGCTTCTTGAACCGGCCTCTCCTTCCCATATCTGGCGGGAGAGGCACGGCCAGACATTTGCTCCCTACGTAATTTGACGGTCTGCGCAAGACATGGCCATACCATCGGAGGCGGCACCCTTGCAGATTATCAGCAATATTAAGTACAGGCGAATGTGGGCGCTTCAGCGGTCTTTGCCTGAAACTCTACACATTCACAGCAAACATCTTCATTTTCTTGACGCCCGGCTCCTGCTTTAGGGTCACAAATGTCACACGTCACCCTACGGCCATTTTGCATAAGGCGCGGAAATTCGGACTTTACCGTCGCTGTCGATGTCCACGGTTGTACAGACAGATCCTAGGTATCTGACCTGGTCCGTGCGCTTGACCGCATCTTCGCCTGTGCAAACGGTAGGGGATCTGTGTTCTGTACTCTGTCTTTGCCACATTTAGCTTCAGACTACCGTTCTCAAGTGATTCCGTTAACTTATTCACTCGTGGAATAGTCGCCCCTTGTCTAAGTCTATCAGCGCAATATCGTCAGCATACATGAGCAGCCATGGAAGTTGCTCATGTTAGTCTCGGATGCTGTCTGGAAGTAAAGAAATGGGCTGGCAGTACGCTGAACAGAAATGGGCTGAGCACAGAGCCCTGGTGTACCCCACCCAACGGTAAGAAACCGGTTGATGTTACCAACAGCAGTCCTAACTACCTATGGAATCGGAATCGCGGCACATGCCCCTTATAATATAATGTCAATATAGACCTCAGACCACACCAGATCATCTAACGAGGGACGCAGTCAAAGGTCAAGTCAGTCAAATATTTTTTTCAATCCTTTGGTATCACTGAAATATAACAAAGAAAAATATATTAAATATCAGTAAAACTAGCGTTATTGAAAACCTAATCAAATGTAATTTATGTTTTAGTATGATTTCGGCCAAGTGACCGCCACGACTTGCGCGTATAGAGTAGGTACCTATTATCTACCTACGTTGTTAGAGTAGCAATCAGGCAGTATTTACTCACGTTTGTGAAATCGTCAATAGGCTATTATAATTCAATTTTTTTATTTAATTTAGATTAATAATGTGACGTATAATGGTCGGGCTACGTGAAAAAAACCGCAAATCGATGTACAGGATAGCCGTTCGGTACACGAATACAATCATTTTGAGCGGTAGTTCTTAAAAATATTCCCATGGGGGAGCAGTAGTGACGTCATCAATTTTTTATAAGGAAATAAAAAAAAATTTTTTTAGAAACCTGTCGTGTTTGGTATCAAATGAAGGGGCATCATGAACCGGTTCTAAAAATATACTACACCATCACATTTGGGCCAGCTGTTTTCTAAAAATCCAAGAAATATTTTCAAAACATGCCAAGTTTGTGCTCCTCCAGGTAGGAGACGGATTAGTAAATTTTTGTAAAACATACGACAAATGTCTCTTAATATACTCATATATAAAGTGAAAAAGTCGATATTAAAAATATTAACAATGACTAATTTTTTTTTTTTTTTTTAAGTTTTAAGATTCAGAATTGTTTTGAAACTTATCGAAATGTTTTATTCAATCCCCTTCCAATATCGACGTAAACTGGACGCTGTCTCCGCCACTGAATATCTAAGGCTCCGCTTGCGCTATCATATCCGCTCAGGTGCAGGGTAAGGAGTGGGGGCGGGGAGTTATGGGAAAAGATAGCGTGTAAGTATCAATTTAACATAAAACACAATAATAGAACAGTACAGTATAGTACTACAAGTTAAAAGTGGTAGTGCCTGTTGTGTCGTCTATATGTAGGTATGATGTTTCTCTATGTATTTTACTGTGTGCAATAAAATGTTAAATAAATAAAAATAAAATAAATAAAACAAAATTTGAAACTCAAACTTAAAAAAAAATTAAAAAGTTATTATGTGTTTATATTTTTAAAATCGCCTTTTTGACGTTAGATATAAGTTTATTCAGAAACATTGGGCTTGTTTTATAAAAAAATACTATGCCGTCTCCTACCTGGAAGAGCCCAAACTTGGTATGTTTTTAAAATATTTCTTAATTCTTTAAAAAACTCATGGCCTAATGGTAATTGTGTAGTATATTTTTAGAACCGGGTCATGAAACCCTTTCATATGATACCAAACACGACAGGTTTCTGTAAAAAAAATTCAAATCCCATACATAAAATTGATAACGTCAACACCGCATGGGAATATTTTTAAGAGCTACCGCCCAAATTATTGTTGTAACCTAAAGTACCCGTGTACCAAACGGCTATCCTGTACATCGATTTGCGGTTTTTTATCAATATTTGTCGTGCACGCCGTCCACTAGTAGCCGAGTTATCCATTCAGAGTCAATGGGTAAGGTCAAGTTTAAAATAAAAACAAAACCGAACGGTTGACCTGTTTGCCCCGAAATAACGTGCATTTTCTTTTTACTCGAGTGGTAGGTTATCTACTCCGAATTTCCTCGGTTCATTGTGTACCTACATGTATCCTATCGTCAAAGTAAGTAGGTAATTATCTAAATAATTCTTTACCATCAGGCTTATAATAAATCTAGTTCTCAAATGAAAAAATATGTTTTCATAGCATGTTTCTATCGCGCGTTCAGTCAAAGAACTTGTCAAGACTAACCAAACGAGTTCAATTTAGGAGTTCCTATGGCCACCTTCCGTTTCTATCATCAGATCTGCTCGATGGTCATTACATTGTCACCGACCTTACATAAGTATCTATGCAAAATTTCAGCACATTCGGACACAGGGAAATGGGTCAAACTTAACTGGCAAAGCACAGTAAATAATAGCTTGTAATAACGCAAGATTTGTGATTATATGTATACCTTAAAATAAATAAAAACTATACATGAACAAGTAACTTTCTTATATATTTCTTATTATCTTTATACCATTAAAAAATGTGAACCAGATATTATTAAAAATAAAGTCTAGTAAGTACGTACTTACATTAAACACGATATGAGTGTGCAACGTTAAGATCTGCTATAGGTAGGTACTATCCAAAATGTCGAACTTTAGAAATTCGCAATTTAGTGGTATGGTTCTCTCTTTGATTTTGTGAAACCCAAAATATCGGTCGCCAGCGCGACCGATATTTTAATAGGCATCGAATATTTTAAAATTGTATTGATAGGCTCGTCACTAATATGTTACATTCTTTACTACCGACAAACCAAGGACTAAAAGCTGTGTTAGGTACTGCCATTCAGTGTTTCCATCCGTCTCGATTCTTTCGGCATTGTTTCGATTTAGTTGAGATTGTCCCGCAACCCAACGTCCTAAAAATTTTCTAAGGCGACGGTTGCTCAATTCGTTCACACGACTCTGTGCATGCTGAACGATTAGCTCAGGGGCCAGTTGCACGTCCACCGACCACCACCCAAAAGCATCGGCGCCTATCAGTTACAAATCTCAAAAATCCAAAAATTCGAGCTCTTTGCACTCGGCATTCTTGTGTTTTACGCACCCCAAAAGTATCGACGCACACCAGTTTCAAATCTCAAAATTCCAAATATTTTGAGGTAGCTGCGCTCTCCACTTCTGCGCTTTACCTATTTTTATTTTTATTAGTTACTTGTCTGTTATACAAAAAAAATACGACCTTGCTACGCTCGCTTATTGAATTGTTTCAGTTTACTTTTTATACTTACTTGTTTTAAATCCCATTTTTACAGCTATTAAGATAGCCAAACTGCCAAAAACGTAATTGAAAATAGAAACATTTCAATTGACTAAAATAATTGTTATTATAGGTACATGTATATATTTACTTTAAAACAATTAAATAACTTTTTCTATTTCTAATATCTGACGGGTCGTGGGTTTAAAATATATTTGGGTACTTTGGGTCTTCAGCCAAAAAGGCGGTTGTTACCGCTGCCATATAGCATACGTACCGTATCTAGGGTTAAAAAAAATGCGAATCGCGATTGTAGACCGACCCGAAGACGAGGGCGTAATGCTGCTGAGTCATCATCATCATCATCATCATCATAGGCCCGGGGTACGCCTTCCTACTATTGAATTTGTTGGCACGCATGTCATTCATAACAATGTCAAGCCATCGCTTGTTGGGCCGTTCTCACCGTCCCGTGCTTGGCGGGGGTGGCATGGCCAAACATTTATTCCCTACGTAATTTCCCAATCTGCGGAAGACGTGGCCATACCATCGAAGGCGGCACTCGTGCAACTTATCTGCGATGTTTCGGAGGATGTTTCTGTGAAACTCCATACATCCTCCACAGCATCTTCATTTCCATGCTTGTGTCGCTCTAGCAGGGGCCAAGTCTTGCTGCCGTACAGGAGAAGAGGTCTAATGATGGTCTTATAGGCTTGTCACTTTAGCTTTATCGGCATTTTGAGGTCACAAATGACACCTGTCACCTCCCGGCATTTGATCCAAGCCGCGGATATTTGGGCTTTAACGTTGCTGTTGATGTTCCAGGTTGCGCTAAGTACAGATCCAAGGTATCTGTCCTGATCCATGAACTTGTTGACCTCATCTTTGCCTATGCGACCGGGTAGAGAATCTGTACTGTTGCAGACCATATACTCTGTCTTCGCCACATTTACCTTCCAGGTACTCTTCTTGAAATGAGCTGAAGTTTTCCCAAGTAAGTACAACATGGTGTTCTATGAAGAAAGGTGTTGATGACCTAACCAGAAAAACGTCGGAAAACCCCCGACCAAGTAGGTATACATTTACTCAAATATTCCCTCAACTACTGAACCGATTTTATTTATTATTTATTTATTTATTTATTAAACACTTTATTGTACATTAACAGTATAATTATCAGTATAAATAGTGGAGGTCGGAAAGCAAAAAACTAGTAGGCAATGTACATTTGAGATTCCTTACAGAAGTTACAATCATCATACAGTGAAGAAATGCAATAAATATACTATACAAATAACAAAAAAAACAAATACAAATATATTAAACCAAACAAAAACAATACTAATTAAAACCCAAAACCGCTACACAAGACACAGACGATAAATCATGTGTTCAGGGTAGAAAGGAGATGACCCTTCAATCTTCTTCAATGTTTTAATAGAACAAAGCTAAGAACCATCTCGAAAACTTGCATTTTGAAATAGAGATCCTAAAAAAAATTAAATATAAAACTGTACCTGTTGTGATAATTATCTGTATGTCAATATTGTTTACTAAGTATTTATTGTGAACATTAAACTGTAAAATAAATAATTAAAGAAAACCGCATCGAAATCGATCCATCCCTTCAGGAACTACAACGCCACAAACAGTCACACAGATACACACATAAATTTTATAACACCTCTCTTTTTCGACGGGGATAAAACATTAACGAATAGATACTCATCGGTACTAAAATTGCTCCCACAGAAACATCTAAAAATCCATTAAAAAAATATTTACATACCTATCAAGACACTCCGAAACACGCAATAGCTAAGCCGCAACCGCAACGGAAGGCCCGAATTCGGGACCAAACTCGCGTACCTGTTCGCGTAACTCGGTGGTTGGTGTGCTGCTGTCGCCAGGCCCGCCGCAAGATTGAGCCACGCCGCCGCCCCGCGCCGTGAACGGGCTAATGAAACGATTTAATTACGACGATTACACTACAAAGGCCGAAGTCGTGGCAGTTTTGAACACCCCTGTACGCACGTTTTCGACAATAACTGCTTAGTAATGTTCATTCTACTCAGGATGGACCACAATGGCTTTATGTAAATTGTGGCACATATCGGATTTTTTCACGGTTATCATTATGTCTAAATACCTGCCTCGATTTATGTGTAGTACCTAATTAACCACAAAAGTTTTGAAACCTACTTATCTATACTAATATTATAAAAAGGAAAGGTTTGATTATTTGTTTGTTTGTATTGAATAGGCTTCGAAACTACTGGACCGATTTCAAAAATTCTTTCACCGTTGGGAAGCAACACTATCCCCGGGTGATATAGGCTATATACCCGTGTACCCGTAGTGGTACCCGTGCGAAGCCGGGGCGGCTGCTAGCATAAAATAAGGATCTGACACCCCCTATCATCTTCTTTTAAGTCGCTACACTCTTGACAGAATGTTCGTGGTCGTCGGTTGAGGATTGGCAGTACGCTTTACTATTCGTTGCCACTCTTCTGGAAAAGCTGCTTTTCTAGTACACTCATAGAGAGTACCATTACAATACATTTAATGTATGCTGGGGGAGACCATTAACTCTGCAGCGGACTGTACTTAAGAAATACTTATTCATTCCCGTTAAGAAAAACGACGACTGCAGAGAAAGAAAAATCTAATTGCGTTGTTTATTAAAAATTTATTTTAGGTATATTTAATACCAATACAGTGAAACATCATTCTTATAAAAACTAAACTAACTTTCGTATAAGTAAAGAAAAATTGTAGATAGGTACCTTTATAAGAGGTTGCGTAGAGAAGTAGTAGAGTCACCCCTCACAATCTTTTCGAAATCCGCACCATGGTTGCTTCAGATAAATAACTTGGCTGTCGGACACCTGACAATGTTGTTAAAGCTCAAATTTTGGACTTTGGGTGTATCTTCGTATATTCTCCAGCGTTTGCGTTACAAATCTCAAAAGTAGGTACACGGATGGACACTGCCATATTTTTTTAAACTAAAGACTGTGTTGAGACTGATTTAGAAACGGAAAAGGCAAGTCAACTATAAAGGCAGAGCAGGGAAGGGAGAAATAATTAATGATGTCGTTGGGTGGGACTCCCTACCGAGACGAGTGAAACATCCTCTCTTTATGAAGGGATTTCGAAGGTATGCCGCCTGGATTTGGTTCCACTCAGCTCAGAGCGATTTAAATGTTAGGAATTTTTTCGTTGCCCTTATCACCACGTACCTTGAGCTTGGGTTCAGTCACGTCACTACTACAAAACAGTATTCATTAGTTACAAACAAAAAGACGTTGTTTGCAATGACATCGCGAAAAAAATTTGTTATTTGAAATTAAATTAAAACTACTGTTTATGTAGTACATCGGTTTTGCGTACTCTTAACCTGACCTTTCTTTGAAACCATTCGATCGTAACCAGTCATCAGTTTGACCGAACGTGTATGTGTGAAAAGGTTGATAAATGTAGAAAAGGCGAGAGAGATTTGTCCGTATCTTCGGAAAAAGGCATGTCGTTCTTTAAGAGGTGTTTTCTTTGGTTAGATTGTTCTATGGGCATCCAGGAAATATTAACGTGAAACGTCTGAAACAGAACATTTTCAGCTCATATCATCTCGTCAATGTCAACAGACTTCGATTTATTATTTCAACTTGAATAGTCTCTGAATAGTCGGATGATGATGAACTATGTCATCTTGGCGTTGATGTCTGTCTCTTTTTTATTGTACTTATGTGCCAAATAGTTTTTATACTAGGAAAATATGTTTATAACCTACTTATCAAAACTTTTGAAGTAAACTTTCTCCTTTGAGAAAAAAAAATGTACTGGAAATTGACTTCTCTAACATTGTACACAAATATTTATATTAAACCATGTGTTACACATATACCACATTTAACTTCGATAGTTCCACTAGTATATAATTTAAAATTGTCTGTAAGAACAACGGTTAATTTATCCTACAAGGTTTTTGGAAATAATCCGCCTGCAGACAATGAAATTCCGACGCTGCTACTCCATGATTTTCTCTCGTCCAAAAGACATTGGGAAGGTTTGGGCAAGACCATTGTGGCCGTTGTGAAGAAGCCGGTGGTCGCAGTGGATCTCCGAAACCATGGGGACAGCCCCAACTCCAACACGGTCGAGTACAAGAACATGGCAAATGATTTACTAAAATTAATAAAGAAAATCGGCACTAAGAAAGCAAACTTCATCGGTCACGGTTTGGGAGGGATGGTCGCTATGTACTTAGCAATAACTAATGTAAGTAAATTTTAATTTACTAAATATATACCTTAAATATTTACCTATGCCAAAGGATACAGTATCTACAGGTAGTAGTTTATAGGTCATACCATATGGTAGACAAACAGGCGACCAGGCCACATAATAACACACATAATCTGCTCATGTGACCTGGCCACCTGATGGAAAGTGGTCATCGCTGCCTATAGCTATTGGCAACACCAGGGGTAACGCCAATGCATTGCCTACCTACCTCTAATACCCCGCGGATACCGGCGACGTGCGCAGGCGCCTGTCCTTCGCGGGACCGTATGAGGAATACCTCCTACATCGTCGGGTGGGAATCTTTAGGTCAATACTTTCACCACCAGCTACCGCGGTTTCCCGTGGATTTGGAAAGGCGACGGGCCAGCAAATGCGCAGCAGTCGTGTTTGCAGCAGAAAACGTGTTTTCTACTCGTCAGCTGAAATAAAACCTGGACATCCAATATCCTATATCAATATTCAGGCAACTGATTTCTAAATCCAACAGGAAATTCTAACGTTTTGTAACGATTTCAGCCACAAGCAGTAGCAGGCTTGCTTGTAGTGGACATTTCACCGGTGTCCACAACTCCCGAAATTATTCTGTACTACACCCAACTTTTGAGTGCCATGAAAGAAATTGACTTTAAGGGAGTAAGAAATCTAAAGGAAGCGAGAAAACTTGCTCGAAAGAAATTGAAACCGCTTATTAATGATGATGACGTGTTGGACACAATTGTGCGTCAAATAAGGAAATCAGATAGGATTATCATATGGAAGCACAACTTAGATGTTTTCGCGAGTAACTTGAAACGTATAATAATTTTTCCGAGGAAAGAATTACGAGGCAAAACATATAACGGCCCTGTATTGTTCATTGGGGGACAGAAATCAGATTATCTTCCGTAAGTACGTAAACTACTAAAATCCTTGATACTTAACTAACACCTAGCATGATCTTCGTGCGGATAAGGTGACCGATTAATAAATAAAGTGCCTTTGGCAATTCCGAAACTGGCATAGGTAGGCACATAGGTAGGTAATATAAGATAATAATAATAGAACATCATAATAGAACAAACTATTAATTTTTAAGTTAAAAAGCTTGTTTTAGGGCGTTCGGCACCTTCGGGAGGGTCGGTCGACGATCGACGCCCTTACCAGGCTCAAATGTCTAACGCGTGAGGCGGCGGCTGAGGCGGAGGGCGTGTTGGCTATATCTTTTGATATAGCTAACGCATTTAACTCAATCCCCCATGCGACTATCCTGGAGGCACTCCAATTCCACGGGGTGCCTTCATATTTGCAGGCTCTGTTACGTGACTACCTCCACAATAGGGAAGTCTTGTTTGTGGACCGGGATGGTCCACTCCGGCGTCACGTCGTTGAATCTGGTGTCCCACAGGGATTGGTTCTCGGGCCACTACTGTGGAACATCGGGTATGATTGGTTGCTTCGGGGTGATCTCTTGGCGGGTATGGATGTCATCTGCTATGCGGATGACCCCCTTGTCACAGCCCGGGGCAAAACTTACAAAGAGGCAGCACAGCTGGCTTCTGCGGGCGGGACCTTAGTCGTACGGAGGATCGAGTTACTAGGCCTGAAGGTGGCGCTGGAGAAAACCGAGACCCTTTTCTTCCCCGGTCCGCGGAAGCGTGCACCATCTGACGCCCATATCATGGTCGGGGTTATCAGGGTCGAAGTTAAAGCTCAAATGAAATATTTGGGCCTTATATTGGATGGTCGGTGGCAGTTTGGCCGGCACTTTAGCGGTCTGGCGGGCAAAGGCGGCTGATGCATTCAACTGGCTCCTCCCTAACCTGGGGGGACCAAGCTCAAGGTGTCGGCACTTATATACTGGCATATTAAAGAGCATGGCGCTGTATGGTGCCCCCATCTGGGCAGATTCCTTAAATAAGGGGGATAATGCGGCCCTTTTTCGCAGGCCTCAACGAGCCATTGCACAGCGTGTGGCGAGGGCTTATCGTACGGTGGGGCATGCTACAGCGTGCGCCATTGCAGGCACTCCCCCCTGGGAGCTGGAGGCTAGGGTTATAGCCGTTGTCTACGAATGGACTGCAGCGCAGAGGGCGCAAGGTGACCGCCCGGCCCCGGAGGGGCGCAACGCCGTAAGATATGAAGCTCGCGTGACCATGTTCCGTCTTTGGAAAGAGGACATGGCTTGCGAGCAGTCTGGGCGCCGAACGCTCGACGCCATCGGTCCCGTCATCGAGGACTGGGTCAAGCGTTCGCATGGATCCCTTTCTTACCGTTTGGTGCAGATATTATCCGGACACGGTTGTTTCGGCATCTCCGCCTGCATTGCACAGGCCTCCACCTGCGCTGGATGGGAATAGTCCGGCGCTTCCGGCTATTCCCATCCGTCCCCCTTGCGCGGGGCATGGCGGACCTGCCGCGTAAGGCGGTCGTCGGAGGTGTCGTGGATGACAAGGCTTCGGCTGCTCTTATGACACCTCCATTCAGACGTCGTAGGAGCGCCGCGGGGTTTAGTGGGTAGACCGGCCAATACCGGGAGTCCCACACAGGCCCTTCGTCCCCCAACGGAGAGTAACGTGCGTAGTGCATTCCCCGCGAAAAAAAGGGCGTTCGTCACGTTCAGTCCAATATTGCTGAAACAGACGACACTCCATAAGAGTTGTCGGAGATTGCGGTAACATTCGGGAGTAATTTTGAAGTCGATTGTAGGTATTTATTAAAAGACCATACTTTATAATAATCGGTGTTCTTATCCGTTCATATTACTTTTAGGTGATTTTTGTATAGTAGACGACTTTTTACCTAATCGTCATGATCGTCATTTTATTACAACCGTGAAATAGTTTTTCAGTCGCTCACATACAAAATTGGACGTAAGGTTTTGATGCCAATATCAAGTTTTTGCCGCAAATATTCAGTACTTATTGTTATACTAAAATAACCATCAGGTGGTAGGACTCTGTCAATCCTAGCGAGTCAGCCTCGGTGGCTATACCACCGCCTTATCTATTTCAAAATCGTAGTTGTTATGGACGACAGTTACCGCTTACCACAGGTGGGCTGTATCCTCGTTTGTCACTGCGTAGAATTAAATACTGGCGTTCAATCCCTTTATCCACTAGGTACTGAATATAGGTATCACTCTAAACTGGCTACTTACTTGTGGGAGGAGATCAATAACTAACTATAATCTGTCCAAACTGACATGTCCTATTTGGTTCAGCAAATTATGTATTTAAATAGATAATGTGCAGCAGTATTCGTTGAAATTCACATTATATCTATATCTTGTACAATACAAGACATTTATACACAATACACGTAGCGTGATTGATACGGCAAGTCGTGATTTTTATTGAGAGCGGCATATTTCCGAGGTTTTGGAAACAGGCCATAATAAAACCTATTCCAAAAAAGTCTTGTCCACAATCTTTAAATGACTTGAGACCTGTGAGCATTCTCCCATGTGCTTCTAAAATACTGGAAAAAATTGTAGCGGACCAGCTGAGACAATATTTAGACGCAAATGGGATAATTCCGGAATATCAGTCTGGTTTCAGAAGGGGTCACAGTACCGCGACGGCGATGTTGCGAGTAGTGGACGATATATTGACGGCTAGGGACAGGGGGGAGGCTACATTGCTAACATTACTAGATTTTTCACGGGCGTTCGATTGTGTCAATGTTCCTCTGCTTATTGCGAAACTCCATTATTACGGTTTCAGTGAGACAACAATCAATTGGTTTCAGAGTTATTTCACAGAGAGGTTACAATGCGTGGAAGTGGTGGGTGATGGTAGTGGATCCACAGTTAGGTCGGAAACACGACAATTGAGTAGGGGGGTACCACAAGGCTCTATATTGGGACCTATTTTGTTTGCTATTTATAGTGCAGATGTCATTAGCCACATACATCATGCAAAATATCACATTTATGCTGATGATATACAAATTTATGTTCATTGTAAGCCAAATGAGATAAGTGACGCGGTGTGCAGGTTGAATTACGATCTGGAACAAATTGTGCGATGGTCAGAGAATAACTCACTTGTTCTCAACGGAAGTAAGACTAAATATATGATACTGGGGTCTAAAACCGCAGTGGAAAAAGTTAAGAATGGTATAACCAATATTTACATTCGCAATGAGCCGGTGGAACGTGTCAGTGAAGCTAGGAATCTGGGTCTTCTTTTCGATGAGGAACTGAAGTTTCAGAAACATATCATTAATACTGTTAGCAATTGCTTCTACAGGCTGAAGGTTCTTTACCAGGTTCGCCCCTATTTAACCACAAACAAGAGAGTTAAGCTTTGTGATTCGCTCATTTTGTCCAAGTTTAACTACATGGACGTAGTATACGGTCCTTGTATTTTGAAGCAAACACATAATAAGATACAGAGAGTCCAAAACGCTTGTGCTAGGTTCTGCTTCGACATACCACCCCGCTCGCATGTGACTCCGTATTTAAACAAGGCTAAAGTTTAAAAAATGAGCGCAAGGCAGTATGTGCACTTTGCGACGATGTTGTTTGGAGTTGTGAGATACCAGTATCCGTCTTACCTAGCTTCAAAGTTATGTTGGTCGCGAGACAATAACCAGTACGGAACTCGGGCTAGCAGCTATTTGATGACCGTACCGAAACATCGTACAAGTGCATTTCAGCGTTGTTTCAAGTATGCTTCAGCCAAGGTATGGAATGATCTTCCACCTCCTATTCGGTCCCTAAAAACATTGTACGGGTTCAAGAATAAATTAAAAGTACATGTGCTGAGGGCACAAGTAGATTCGTAATAAGCATCGACATACCGTGACATGGGAGGATGCTGCGGAGAAGCACTTGTCCTGAAGCTTGGTTCACTGTTCACTGGACACTACATGAATTAATTAATTATTCTTTTCTTATTTTTTTGACATACCCACAATTATATTAATTTGTAAATTTTAATGCTTAATTTCAAAATATTTATCTAATATACACATATAATTTACTTGGACATTACAACTATTTGTGATATTATATTATTTTATTTTATATTTTTTTGCAACACTCGGATCGACTTCTTTATGTTGGCGGACGTAACAGAATGGCGAGTAGCGAGCAAGTGACTGGCAAACACGGAACGGAAGTTTCTATAGTTTGATAAGGTCACTACACACCACATTTTCAACAATTAATTATTATGTATTATTGTAAAATTATCATTTACTACTATGATATATTTAAAATTCTACTGTATACACAAACGCACGTAGTAAGGGTAGCGGTCCGGACCTCACTCCGCGGGACCCGCGGAAGACCAGCGCCGCGGCTTTGGCCACGGCTCATGCTGAGTGAGGTCCTTTTATCGACCGGGAGGGCACAGCACGGCAATGCCAAGTTAGTTTTTTAAGAATTATGTAATTTTATTTTTGATTTTATTTTTGTTTTTTTTTGTTGTATGATTGTGTGTCGAAATATGTATGTAATTCTTTGTAAGTATATATGTTGTGTTGTGGCGTCCAGTTGATAATAAATTATTTACTTACTTACTTATTTTGGGCATTGTTTGTTCACCAAATAAGACAAGTCAGAATAAATAGGTATAGGTAGTGTAGGTCAGTACCGTAACATCTGTGGATGTGGAAAAGAAGTGTTCTTAACTTGCGGTTGTTGGGCAGGCCGGACGACCTGCCTGGCATCCGCGAGATGTTCCCTCAGGTGGTGGTCACCTACATCAACGCGTGCGGCCACCAGGTCCACACCGATGACACCAAGAGCTTCCTCGAGTACTGTATCCAGTTCATTAAGACAAACGACGAATATTCGTAACACGAACCTGAATGCATTAGTTTTTACTATTGTAATGTTTAATTTGCGAAATATGTAATCTTATTCTGATTCTGTTGTTTTATTGTATCGTAGATTCGATCACGAAACCTGGCTGTATGCTCGCGAGCCGCTCTCACTTTTAGTAAGTGAGTTTAGAAGCAAGTATTGCGTGAATTGCGCGTTCGAGGTGCACTAAATTTGCGGACTCGAGGCTCGATCGAAGTTGCAGTTTGACAAGTTTTTGATATTGCTACTAATAAAAGACCAATTCAATTCGATTGGTTTTCGATCGGTGTTACAATCTTTGCTCAATTCGATTTTATGATGAAACGGTATTTTCCTCTGATTATATTATTCATTAAGGACAATTTAATTTACGTATAAGAAAAAGCCGGAAATTAAATCAAGCAAATCAATCGTGCAATTGTTCAGTCTTTTGAGACAATGAGGAGTTTTCCAAAAAGCATCAATAGATGGCGCTCCTACAATTTTGGTAATCTTCTTTAAATCTGTATGATATTGGCAGTGATTTTATGCAGCCAAGTAATACTTAACTTGAAAATAAAGTGTTTATTAATATAAACATAACTGTTAATGGTTGAACGAAGTGTAAAAATAAATATTTTTAGAAGTTGGCACTATGTTCCATTATTATTACATCCTCTAAAATTGTTGAAAACTATTGACAAATATAATATTATCCAATACAACGTACCCAGTGTTTATATCCTGTTTGCTAAGAACCTATTTCAAGCGATTATCAATTACCAAAATTGTCGGGGCGCCATCTAGTGAGTGGTTAGGAATGCCTTAAATACCTATTGGAAAACTCCTCATTCGATTAGATTACCTAAAACTTTTTGCAGAATACTCAATTTGTCTCCAATGAGGAGTTTTCCAGTAGGTATTGTCAATTGGTTTCAAAAAGCTTCAATAGATGGCGCTCCTACAATTCCAGTAATTTTTTTTAAATCTATGATTTTTTCTTATCCACTCAATACGGGTAGGCTTTTTCTATAATACCGTTCGATAAGGCACAATTCAGCGGACGGCGAACAATGGGCCGGCGCTCGACGGTGCGTTTCCACTGCCAAGGTATTGTGCAAGTTTTGATGAATTATTTATATAAGTATTTATGGTAAATTTATGTATATTGTGTATATATATAAGTATTGTGTATGTGTATGTGTGTGTGTGTTTGGTTTTATAGAATATATTAAATAGTTATATGTAAATATATACTTTATGTGGTTATACATATTACATATAAATAATTATTATTAATGTACGTGAGTAGGCCACATCACTCCCCCCAAGACCATTACTACGGGCGATAGAAATCGGGAATACGAACTGCTCGGCCCGCCCTAGTTTTGACGATATCTAATGATCTTTTCCACAATAGTGGGCTTAAGTGGTATAGATTTTGGAATTTGAGCGGGAAGCAAGTTGGGTATTGGATTATAATTTGGAGATGGGTCTATCAGTAGATAGGCCGGTTTTAGGCGGTCTATTGATACTGTGAGACTTTTTCCTTTGACCAATAATTTGAAAGTCTTCCTATTGCGTTCAAGTACTTGATACGTAGTGTATAGATAGTGTAAGGAGGTTTCAAAGCTGCTCGTAATGCGTCATCCCTTAAGAATACAAGGATGGTTTTTTTTTTTTTTTTTTATGTCATTCGATTGGCAAACAGGCAAGCGGGCCACCTGATTGACATTAGCAACACCAAGAGTATCGCCAATGCGTTGCCCACCTCTATAACACGTTGCTCTGGCAGCAAAAAGACCACTGCCAAAGCCACGGTTCCCCAAATCCCCACCCCATGGAGCACTGGAAACCTTACTCACCGGCAGAAACACAATACTATTTAAAAGAGTATTATTTAGCTGCGATATTCTGTAAGGTGGAGGTACTTCCCCAGTCGGGCGGCTCCAATTCGAACGAGATACCATTAAAGATGGATGACATTAGGTCCTTATAAATAAAGACTTTGGCTTTATTATGGCGGGAAGCTAGTACTGGTTGCAACTTCGCTGCGAACTGGTGTTTGCGAGTAGTAAAATCTGAAATGTCAGTGGTTTCAGGAGAAGATGGTTGGAAAAATTCACCTGGCAGGCGTAAAGGCTCGCCATACACCAGCTCAGCAGAAGAAGCTTGCAAATCTTCTTTGAATGAGCTCCTAATCCCTAAAAGTACTAAAGGCAACATGTCCGCCCAATTACAGTCAGCATGACACATTATAGCTGCCTTTAATTGGCGATAGAAACGTTCCACTAGGCCGTTACATGCAGGATGGTAAGCGGTGGTTTTACGATGTTTGAATCCAATCACTTTTTCTAGATATCGAAAGAGTGTGGACTCAAACTGCCGACTACGATCGGTAACTATATCTGTTGGACATCCAAATCTGGATATCCACGATAATAATACCTTTCCCACAGTTTCAGCTGTCATGTCCACCATAGGCGTGACTTCTGGCCATCGTGTGAAACGATCCACTGCCGTGAGACAGTAATGGTAGCCTTGTGAATGTGGTAAAGGGCTAATTATATCGATATGAACAAAAGCGAATCGAGCGCGAGGTAATTCGAATGTGCCTGAGGAAGACACATGGCGATGTATCTTTGCGCGTTGGCAAGCAAGGCAACTTCGTGACCACTTCCGACAGTATTTGCGCATGCCAGACCAAACGAACCTTTCCGCAACCAGCTTTGCTGTTGCGTTAGCACCTGGATGACTGAGGCTGTGAAGACTGTCAAAGACTTGTTTGCGCAAATCTTTGGTCACAAATGGTTTAGGAGTTGAAGTGCTTGTGAGAGTTATAGATTTGCATCTTCTCGATACGGAGTGATGAATTAACATTTAAAAATTGCGCCAGTTCTAGATCTGTAGCTTGTGACTTTGCAAGCAACTCCGGGTCTAGTGGCATTGTAATTCATCGACTCGCGACAGAGTGTCTGCAACGACATTGTCTTTCCCAGCAATGTGTCTAATGTCTGTTGTAAATTGGGACATGTAGTCCAGATGACGGTACTGACGCGGTGAGCAGTTCATTTTTCTTTCATGAAAAGAATAAATGAGCGGCTTATGGTCGGTATAAACCACGAAGTGTCGCGCTTCCAACGAAAATATTTTATACTTTCGTATATCGCCAGTAACTCACGGTCGTACGGTGAGTATTTGACTTGAGCGGGACTAAATTTTCGTGAGTAAAATGCCAATGGTTCCCATTTGCCTTTTTGGAACTGCTGCAGGACTACACCCATTGCCAAATCTGATGCGTCTGTCACCAAAGCGAGCTTGGCATCACATAATGTATGTGCGAGTAATGCTGCTTCTGATAAAGCTTCCTTACTTTGATTGAAAGCTGAAAGAAAGTCACCCAAAAGTTCAACTGGTTGAGAAGGTTTGACCGCACCAGCAAGTAAGGCATTCAATGGGGCCTGAACCTTGGCAGCGTGAGGCATAAATCTTCTATAAAAATTCAGCATTCCTAAAAATCTACGAAGCTGTTTAATGGTTTTGGGTACAGGAAAATCTCTAATGGCTTGGACCCTGGAGTCTAATGGCTTTGTGCCAGAAGGGGAAATACGGTATCCCAAAAATGTAACTTCGCTTGCGCCAAAGGTACATTTCAAAGGATTGAGAAGAACACCGTATTCCTTCATTCGGTTGAAGAGCTGTTGCAGGTACATTTCGTGTTCCTCCTCGGTCTTCGAAAATACCAAGATGTCGTCCACGTAGCAGTAGCAAAACTCAAGCCCTCGAGTCATTTCATAGACAAACCTTTGAAAGGTTTGACCTGCATTTCTCAACCCAAACGTCATAAAGGGGATTTCACACAGGTCAAATGGTGTTGTGATGGCGGTTTTAGGGATATCGTCCTTTGCAACTGGGATTTGATTATAAGCCTTCATTAAATCTATAGTAGAGAAGGCTTTGCAACCGGCAATACAATGGGCAAAGTCATGGATATGTTTTATAGGGTAACGATCGGGAATGGTCCGAGAATTAAGCATCCTATAATCGCCACAGGGACGCCAATCATTCTCCTTTTTAGGAGCTAGGTGCAAAGGAGCCGCCCAAGGACCATTAGTCAGCATGAGGTCAAATTCCTTTTGGCAACCTTGAGTTTGACTGGTGCTAATCTTCGAGGTGTACATGAAACGGGAGGACCTGGAGTTGTCCGAATATGCTGGACGGTACTGTTACTTAGGAGTAACCGGTGTGCCAGATGGGCGTGTGATTTCTGGAAATTGCTTCAAAATATTATGGTAACATGTGTCGCCTGGTGGAACCTTAATAGAATACACATTAGGCATATTAGCAAGTACAGCACTTGAAGACAATGTTGTAATGTTATCTATAAGACACTGGCTACGACAATCTACCATTAAGTTATAATGACTCTAAAAATCAACACCAATTATGGCTTTAGTTACATTTGCAACAGTAAAACGCCATATAAAATTGCACCTTAAACCTAAGTTTATCTTAAGTTCTATATAGCCGTAAGTATCAATAGTGGTTCTATTAGCTGCAGTAAGTTGGTACTGTGTTTTCGCCCGTCGTTTCCGATAGGCTCGGATCCAGGATTTGATTGAGGGGGGGGGCAAAAGTCAAAATTATAGGTATCTTCTAATTATAGGTATTCCCTACACAATGAGTTAAAAAAAATTTGCCCTTTTTTAGTGAGGTGAATAACAAATGAATGAGCAAGCGGAGCGAGCTCGGAATTATTAGGTTTAAAACCTAGGGGAGAACAACGAATGTGTAAGCGTGCGGAGCGAGCTTGAAATTTTAGACATTTTGGGTCTTAAAAGCTGCGGTAATCAATGAATGAGTGACCGGAGCGAGCTTGTAATTTGTGAAATTTTGGATTATAAAAGCTTGAGGTGATCAATAAATTAATGAGCGAGCGAAGCGAGCTCGCAATTTTCGATTTTTTTGGTCTTAACAGCAATGGGTGATCCTCACAATAGTAATTTAAGGAAATCAATGAATGAGCTAGGTGAATGATAAGAAATGTATCTGAATATACTTGAGATATCTGCGGAGCATTTGCTGATGTTGCTGCGACATTAATAGGCGAAGTCAGTTCTTGAATGCGGTCTGCCAAGTCAGCAAGCTGTTAGACGGACTGAGTAGAATGGGACGCCAGTACGGTTTGCATATTGTGAGAAAGACGGTTGCTCCAAATAGATTTAATAAAATCTTCCGGGTCGGAAGGTCCAACTAAGTCCTATAGATGTCTCGAAAATTCTAAGGGTTTTCTATATCCCAGTTCGTCATGTGTCAATAATTGCTTGACTTTCTTTTTTTTAGATGCAGCATTTCTAAATTAGAAGTGACGCTATTAAATTTCACGGCATGGTCAGTGATATTAAGGTTGAGTTGAGTGGTTAAGAATGCTTTAGATACCTATTGGAAAACTCCTCATTGTAATACTTTTATTCGGATGTCTACTTTTAATCGAATCGCAATCAAATGAGCAGTTTTCCAATAGGTATCTAAAGCATTCCTAACCACTCACTAGATGGATAAATATTTCATTGTACATTTCGTTCAACCTTTAACAGTTATGTTTACATTAATAAACATTTTATTTTTAAGTTTAGTATTATAAAATAGTTATTTTATAGTTATTATAGTTTATTATTATATATATCTGAATCGTAGTTTTTTTAATTAAAATCAATTCATTCATTCATTACTAAATTAATAAAAAGCGTTATCAAATTAACTTGCTAAGGCATATAGCAGTAATTAGGTCAAAAGTGACGGAATTACTGGTAACCTCGAGGATCACCACACTGATCATTGATCGTCAATATAGCTTTCGTAATGCTCAGCTGGTGTTCTTCTTATTATGTAGCTACAGAGCCTGAGCCTGTCGAGAGCTATGAGGAGATGCATCAAAGGGATAGAAGCAATGGACAAACAGTTTGAACCCATTCGTTGGCGTTCATATACAATTGCTTCTATCCCTTTCATGTTACTGCCGCCACGCTGCGTATCGCCGGCCGGTGTGTATGCCCTGGGGTCTTATCATGAGCTCTTACAGCAGGACCTAACCAGAACTGCCCTGCTTTTAACGAGACAAGCTTATGTGATACGTATAGCACTGTCTTGAAGTAAGCAAAGCAGTTCTGTTTAGGTCCTGCTATAAGAGCTCATGGTACGGCCCCTGTACACAGCATAATATGAGAGCCATTGTAATATATGTAATAAATACTAGAAAAGTAAAATCGAAAGGTAAATCAACTAAAACCCTAAAAAAAATTAAGTTAAAATGTTAAAAATCTTTCTAAACGAAACTGAAAATGTCGTTTACTGAACGTCACTTTGACATTGACATACAACATCTGACTGATCTGACAACAACAACCGTACAACAACTGACAAATAAAAAAGTGCAAAAAATAATAAAAACAACCATAAAAATTTCAAAAACAAATTAAAATATGCTACTAAGACGATTAGGTTTCAAAAATGTGTTCAGTTATATAAGAACTTTTCCAAAAATTAGTCCAAGATGTGTATCAAATACATCCGATAACGCTGACACAGTTGACCTAGCCTATGCTTCTTACGAGAGTACGAGCAGTGAAAATGATACACAACCTCCGCTGGTTATTCTGCATGGCCTCTTGGGGTCGAAAAACAACTGGAATAGTATGAGCAAGGCCATTCACAGGACGACAGGGAGGAAGGTGATCAGCGTCGACGCCCGCAACCATGGGGACAGCCGGCACGCTTCGCAGCACACCTACGTCCATATGGCACACGACGTGATGAGACTCCTCAAGAAGCTAGAGCTCTCCAAAGTGTCATTGCTTGGACACAGTATGGGCGGCCGAACGGCCATGGTACTCTCTTTGCTCTGTGTAAGTAGGTAATCATTTGCCTTTAGGTAAGATGCAAAAAGTATAGAGCATTCCATATTTTTGGAATAATTTAGTTAAATACCACTAAATGTGTTTTTTGTATTTTCAGTCTGATCTTGTGTCCAGTCTGGTTGTAGTTGATATATCACCAGTGAAGACAAGTCCTCAAATATTTTCAATGACCAACTTATTTGATGCAATGACTTCAGTGTCTATACGGCCAGGCATTGCTATGTCTAAAGCAAGAAAGTTGGCGGATGAGCAGTTGAAAATAGTCTCATCAGATGTTAACTTGAGAAACTTTTTGATAACAAACTTAGTTCAAACAAATTCTGGTTCATATACTTGGCGAGTGAATCTCCCAGCTTTAAAAGAAAACTTTCAGTCTCACATTGCTGCTTTTCCATCAAACCTCAAAGGTCTCCAATACTGCGGGCCTTCTCTGTTTGTGGGAGGATCTCTGTCAGATTATATAAGGTAAGAACTAATGTGTCCAAGTATAAAAAAATTCTTCAAATTCCACTCAAAACTAAAACTCCGTGTAGTTCACTTAATTCATCTTGGTTTATTCTTCTAGGTACACTAATTGTACTATAAAATGGTTACTAAAATTTATTTAAAAGAGTAAATCATAAAATAACTTATTATTTAATTAACTATAAATAAATTATTAATTGTTATTTTTGTTTTCAGCAAAAGTGATCTGCCCGAAATTCAAGAGTATTTCCCCATGGCGAGTCTAGTTTTTGTGGATGGTGCAGGCCATTGGGTACACAGCCAAAAACCAGAAAAATTTCTTGACATAGTCTGTAAATTTCTTAAAAGCAAATGACCTATCCTAGTCATATAGGTTATAAAAAAATATGCCTCAAGCTCTAAAACGATTGAACGTAAACCAAAATTAAGTTGATGTTATTTTGGATACAACATTTATAAATCTCATTTCTTGTTAAAATTGTTAATACTTATTAGTGAGATTCGTAGTTTTATTTTAGGTTCATTATAATTATTATGTAAATATAGTTTTACAGTTGTTTGATCTTTTGTTTTATTTAACCTTTGGAAGATTGGATATAAGCTGGCTGGTTTCACTAGCTGCCATAGCTGAGGCTTGGACCAATATGGTTTGTTTTAGTTTGTTAAATTTTTTTATACATATGCATTTCCTCTTTGTATTATTACCAAAGCTTAACAATTTTTTCATTTCATTAACAATAAGCTAAACAATTTCATTTTCGTATACTATTGAGGTTTGGGTTGGTAAATCGTTCGCGACGCAACTTGTTGGAACAAATTAAATTCAACCTTATTTGCTTCAGCATATGATTGCAATTAATATATTAATATTAAATATACAATACAGCGTAAAAATATGTTTGGTACTTTGGATTATTGTAGAAGGACTCGGGTTGCGAAAATCTGTCTAAAATATATGTATCAAGAACAAAGAAACATATTACCGAGGAAAATATCCTAGAGCATATTATAGATATGGGAGATAAATGCATAAATATTGAATTACTGAAACAGAATCGAGAAACTGTTGGCGAGAAAAGAAATTTTGGCCTAGCCGCCTGGTTTATCGTAAGTTCAATAAACGTTTTCGTTACGACCTACCTAAATCGTTATATACTTAACCCATTAATTATGGATGAACGGTCAAAAGACTACTATTGTCTCGATCAATTGCAAGTCAGTTAGCGATCGGTATCCTACATTCGTGAACTCTGCTTCGAAGCCGATATTTTAGCTCTTTGTGCGACATGGCTGTCAGTCTTCATTTCGCCGGTCGTTGGGGTTGACGCCGTCGTCACCTCCCCCGCGGTCGGGCGCACTGGCCTGTTCGGCGAGCCCGGCGCGGGACCGGCGTAGGGTGGCTTCCGGGCGCGAACCATGAGGGTTGGGGCTGCCACTGGTGTAGCAGGGGCGTCGCCGGAGCCTGGCAGGTGTCGACCTCGTAGAGGGACGTCCTGCGGCTGCCGGGGGTCTCGTCCGGAGGTGGGGGCCGCGGGACAAAGTCGCTCAACGGCCCCCGCGTTGCTGCCCAATTGCGGTACCGTAGAGTCCGGTGGGGGTGGGGTGTACGGTCTCAACCCGTCTACACCCGATATCGCGTCAGGAAAGGTGTCGTGTCCGGTGATGCGTCGCCGTTGACGGCGCGTGGCGCACGACGTCTGCTCTGGCGCGGCGTAGGCTGATCCGACATGGCTGTTGCCGCATGACCTGGGCTTTATGGAGCAGATCGACAAGGATTTCGGTTGTGTTGCCAAGTCATCGGTCGACACCTCTGTTGGAATCTTTCCCAATGTCGCTGTGCTAGGTTGTGACAGTAATCGTATTGTAGCAATAAGTGTAAAGACTGGTACGAGTATGTTTGTAGTGTATAATGTATACATGCCTGTCGACGAGCCGCAAAACATTACCGAATTTATTGAGTGTTTGGATGCCGATGATATGGTGCATGTCATTCCAATGCCAATCAATGGCCTGAGACGGTTGCTTTCGATTTGTGAGCGTTATGCGGACGCGCATGGTCTGAAATACAACGTAGGTACTCAAAACAGGGTTTATGGTGTTTAGGGTAGGAATGGGTCCGGAGAGAATACCTGAGGTTAGGCTGAACAGGTTGGTGGTTCGGACTATACAGATATTTAGGTACCTGGGCCATATTCTCACCGAACACCTTAGGGATGATATGGATATAGAGAGAGAGCGACGGACGCACAGTGTCAGGTGTGACATGCTAGCCCGTGGGGTTCGTAGGGGTAGCAATAAAGTTCAATTAACTCTTTTCAAAACCTACTACCAAACTCTTTACACCTCCCAGCTATGGGTAAACCACACACAAAAAGCGCTGAGTAGCATGAGAGTACAATAAAATGATGCGTTTCGCACGCTCAAGAGACTACCGAGATATTGCAGTGCATCAAGTATGTTCGCCGACGCGAGGGTGCCCGACTTCTTCGCTATCCTACGAGCGCGAGTGGCTTCATTCTGGGAAAGGCTACGCTCAGCTGACAATGCCATACTTAGAGTGGTCGGTGAGAATTGTACTGGACCCATCTAAACGTTGGGTGGAGCTTCATATGGCTGAAAACCGGAAGTGACTATTAAGTAGGTTAATTAACTATTGTTTATTGTATACCTATTTTCCTTCATTGTATTCTTATTTGATTTTATTTTAAATTGTAAATTATTATTCTAAAAATAAAATCACACCAACGCGCGGCGGAACGGATATAGCGGCCGCATGCAGTCGCGCACACGTTGGGAGATAAGACCGACGCTCGACGAATATTTTAACTGCAACTTAATTGGCTTCTACATACATACATAAGAAATACAGAATTTAGTACCTATGAGAAAATAAAATCACTCAGGGAAGTTCGGCGCAGCGGTGGCGGCTCTCGAAGTCGCACGAGGCGCTGTGCCTCGGTCAGTACCTATGCTGTTTGTCACATTATGGTCCAAGTTTGCGATTCTCCGCCACTCTCGGTCTGCGCTGACGTTGACTGACCCTTATTGATAACTTCTGCCCTAAGCAGTTTAGTACACAAACGGACTACCTGATGGAAAGTGGTCACCGCTACGCACCTCACCTAAAACCCCGGCACATGTTTTTCTCACAGCAAATGCTAGGCCCCTCCATACGCATTGTTCTTGGTTTCGAAGGAAGGTGATCCATAAACAAGATTAATAAAAATAATGATACTGAAGAAAACTAATTAGGTTGGTTCAAGCGTCAAAACTAAGATGGGTTAGTCTACGATACTCAACATCATTTGCTTGCCCTTATCCAGTCGGCCGGCACAGTAGGTAGGTAATCTCCGAAACTACTGACACGGTTTACGAAATGGTGAGAGAAACCCACAGGGACTGTGCCCAGAACGGGCTTTAAAGATTAGTGGCCTATGGCCAGGTCACCTCACCTTGACACCTTTATGACCAAATAATCTAACCGACAGATGTTGGAAAACCCCCGACAGTCTAAAAATAAGTATGGGACTCAAAATAATTTTAAAACTACGGGTCTGATCTCCTGGTTTTCAAATAAAGGAAACCACATCGAACGAAATCGGTCCACCCGTTCAGGAGCTACGAGCCACAGAAAGATACCTACTGACACAAATCAAACTTTACCTACCTAACACTCCTATTTATTGTCGGGATTTTAAAATATAGGTACTATAAATATACTTACTTACTAACTCATTTTGTAGTCTTAGTCCCACGAACATGAATAAACAAATTGTCGCGTAAAATGTAAATATCACCTACCTAAGTCGATACGTGCCTTACGTATTTCTTCATCCTAGCGGTAAATGTCAGCTCATCGTTCAGAGGTAGATCTCCCAGCCAGGGTCCGGCCTTCTACCTGTACTGGCTGGTTGAAAGTTTAACAATTTTAAAGGCGGCGGTGGCATTCCTGCAAGAAATTATGTGGCAGGGCTTTAGGAAATCGGGCAGGTGTACAAGATTGTGTCCTCAAACCAACTGCGCCGACACCGATAAGGCTGCCTGCTGGGATAGCTTTGATGACGCTCTACCACGTATGCCTCCTCCGAACAAAACGTGGTTTATTCGGACCTCAACGGTCACATGGCTCAAATGAGCGAAGAGTTTGGTCGGGTGCACGGAGGCTTAGAAGAAATTCTGCAAACCTAACAAGGCTAACCGACTAACCTCATCAATAAAAAGAAGGCGGCCCGCACCAATCACAGATCAGCTACTTACGGAAGACTTTTTCTAGGCTATCTATCCAACTGTAAGATGATCTAAGGAGAATGCCTTTTAACACAACATTGAGTCCGTCTAGTGGACGTATGGGCAAGTAGCAGGTAGACAGCCTAGGTACTGTAGAACGTTGCGAGTCGTCTTACGTGGTGGACTTCGAAAAGTCAGCCAGGCATTCTTGGAGGCAGCCGAATGCCTCAATTAGAGCGTAAAGGGCGAAATCATTAATGAGTATTGGGGCAATTTTCAAAAGTCCATCCTCAAATCGGACGAAAACTAGGTACTCGCGTCGTGGTTGAATATTGATTACCGCTACGATGATGATGATGGTTATTTGCTAGGTATACCTAGGTACCTGTGCGAAGTCGGAAAGACTTACTAGTCTACAGCATCGGTTACTAAAGTCAGCAATACGTAAGAACGTTCCAAACATCAACTTCAGATCTGCGTAACACAACCAAACATATTGTAGAAGGCGTTCTCATGAGTTTCAGACGAGTTTACACTTAGTAACTAACAAAGTTAACTTTATTTGGCTGTCGCGGTTCCCACGTTGATAAAACGTTATCTAATAAAATAATATCACCTTCCGCTGTGCGGTTTTGCACTCGGAAACAATACCAAACTTTCGTGCGCGCAAATGATTTGATATAAAAGGAGCGATGGTACTGTTCGATATCAATCACTTCACGGTTTCGTGAAGTGTGTTGTTTGTTTGAAACACTGTATTTATAATAGGTTATATTTATTTTGAGTAAAATGGCGGACGTGGTGAAAAGTCTGCAGTTGCTGTTTGATCGCCCTAGCGAGTCCCTCATTACACCAAAGGGGGAAGAGAAAGCGGTCTTTCAGCTAACGGAGCAGATAATCGTAAGTCATAGTTTATATACCGACTTACTTTATATTAGGTAGGTAAATGGAGGAAGGTTAATACTATATTAGGTATATAGTGTTTTAACCTTAATATTAATACCCTCGACACTTACCACCAGGTAAGGTGGCGGTTAAATGACTGGCTAGTCAAATTATTAAAAAACCTCTAAGCCTGAGTGACAATCTGAGTGGTTCAGTGGTCTACCACGCAGAGGGACTAGGATCGATTCCCAACCGGGTAAAAATTTAGGTGATGAATTCCAACTTCTGCGACGAGTCTCGTTACTAATTTTGTTATAAAAACCGCGCATGAACTTTTTTCAAATCATTGCCTGCACCCCGTAGGTATTGGTCTGAAAATATGTTTCGTGTGTATTACAACAATAATAATGCGGCAATGGCGAGACCGATAACGAAGGTTAAGTAACGCTCGCGTCGATTCCGGGAACTAGATGGGTGACCGTCTCCTACTTTAAGGATAGTCGAACTTCAGCACCGTAACGAGCTAGCCACTCGTTAGGTGTGCCTCCTGATACCGTTGGCAAAGCGAGATTGACCAGTCTCCTGCTGGGGCCTTATAGTACTTTTGAACAGTCTCGGAAGTCGATTATAAATATTATAATAGCCGTGACATTACAAAGAACACCGTATCAGCCCCCAGGCTACGAAAACAACGGTATAGAGTTGAACAACCGTTTCGGCGATGAGGCGAGCGAGCATATCCCGCTGAAGGAACTGAACAGTCTGCCGAACCTGCAGCGCGCGCAGCAACTGCCCCAGGACGCGGACTTTTCCCTCTTCCTGCCAGCGCACCAGGAAATGGCCAGCGAAGTCATCGACGTACTTATGAGTGAGTCCCTTGAGTCTTGTTCCTTATATATATTTTTTGTGTTCTGTAGGCAAAGAGGCAAGAGCAGCCGCGCGGCGAGCCTTGCGTCACGGCATTTTATTTTATTTCATTTTCCTATATCTTGCGAACTTACGAGTAGAGTGAATAAAAAGTAGACGAACTATTTTCGCATTTTTAATATTAGTAGGAATTTAGTAGTATACAGAAGTAAATTAAGTAACACCTCTTTCGAAAATTTCCGTTTAGACTAAATTCTGAATTCACTGCTAGTCCTTACACTGTAGGTACGATTCCATCAGGCCCGTGTGATTTTGTTACGCTACTACAGTTTTGAAGCACAGAATATCTATCCCACTTATATTATAAAATGCGAAAGTTTGTTTGTATGTTTGTTACCTCTTCACGCCAAAGAGATTTGGATGAAATTTGGTATGTAGCTAGATTAAGGTCTGATATAAGACATAGGCTACTTTTTGTCCCCTCCATACCCTAACTCGTGCGATATAACGTGTACAGGCGGAAAGTTAGTACTAACATAAACGGAAGTAAATAAAGTTATGGTCCAAATTATGATAATTTAACATTTCAGAGGTTCCCGAGAATGAGTTGCAAGACTTTCTTTCGACCTGCGCCTATGCAAGAGTACATCTAAATCCTCAACTGTTCAACTATTGCTACTCTGTTGCTTTGATGCATAGGCAAGTATACTAATATGTAACTACAGAGTACATTAATTACAGCCAATCAGCCCTTTACTATTAAATTTATTTAAAATATACAGCAATATTTGTCATATTTAATACATATTACTTTATACAGCTTGTGGGTAAGGGTAAGATAAAACCAGATATATTAATATAAAAACGCATTTTATTATTGTACAAAAATAATAAATAATTTCTAATAAATAACATTCATATATCATATTGCTTTGATGAATATCACTACATACTTCTATTACAGGCGTGATACAAGAAATGTCCCCATACCAAATTTCGCTGAAACTTTTCCATCTAAGTTTGTGGATTCTCAAGTGTTCCAACAAGCTCGTGAGGTCTCTACTGTATTGAATGAAGGTCAAGCAGAGGTGAGTAAAAATGATTTTTTCATTTTTAGCATCATAACAATTTCACAAAACGAATACATTCCACCCATCACTTTCCTTTATTGCCGCAACAATTTTCACATTTCTTATCAGTGCCAGAACATAGAATTGGTTTGTAGTTAGGGGTCCAAGGACCTAAACTGTCATTTGAATAAAAGTCCATAGGGTAAGTCGCATCCTCTTTGAGCCACTTACTATTTCCCAGAGACACAGAAAATTCATATGGAGTTAATAAGGGCTTCGGAAAGGCAGTACCCCAGTCAATGGACAACCTCGGGCAGGCCACTTGAACAAAGGCATCTAGTGGAAACAAGCTCAGCTTGCTGGGAAATATTTCTGACAAAAGAATCTTTACATAGTGTCTATCAGCATTTGTTATTTGTTTCTCCAAATTAGCCAACACTTTTGTGCTCCCCTGTCTTCCTAAAGTACCCAGGATGAGACCGTAGCATGAAGCATTTTCAGCTGTTTTTATCTGATTCTGTCTGTTGCTTTGCATTAGTTTATGTTCATATACTTCCGATGTAAACTTTTTATCATAAGGGTCATATTTGTATGCTGGTATATTAGGGTTGGCAATCATGATTGATTCCAAATGGAATCTACCATCTCCAAGGTAAATTATAGCATCAGAATTCACTTTAGGGGCTGTGCAGCCAAGGATCTCTCCTGGAGAAAGTGGCTTGCACTGAGGGATTGTAATTATATATTCTTCATTTCTCAGATTTTTTGATACAGAATGTAAAGTTGTGACGAACTGTATGGTACTAACTAAAGCTAAATGTGTCTTCTTCGGAAAATTAACTTTTATTGTCTCTACAAAATGTGATGGATCAATTTTGATGTCTACAAATACGTAAAGTACTTTTATACTACTAGTTTGATCTATAGGAATAAGGCACGAGTGTCCATAGTGAACGAGGAGATCAACACCCAAAGCCACTGCTGTAAAATCGTCAATACAACAAGCTCCATATGTCACATCACCCATGATGACGGTGTCACATTCCGTGAAAGCCTCGATTATATCACACAGAGTTGTAGCAAACAAAGTCAAACCTGTAACAAAGAAATATGTTTTATGACTCATTAGATGTACCAGTTCTTGACGCAACTTTGATCACATGTGTACTTGAAGCATGAAGATTAATAGGTTAAACAAAGTAGGTATCATAAATAAAGTCTTTCACCACAACTATGTAACCATAATATTTATATTAACTACTGAAGGGTTTCCACAAATGACTAGTAGTCCCAAAAAGTATTATAGTATGCAGGTAGGTACTTAATTCGCTAATGAGAAATCCATACCTTCAGGCAGCTGAAGAGCTACTCTTTTTGCACCCAGTGATCGAATTCTCCATATTGTCTTATGTATTTCAAAATTATAATTATTGGGTAAACTTTCACAAGCTCTGTTGAGCAGGGGATCATTCAAAATCTCATCAGGAATCTTATTTACAGATCGTATCGTAGGTTTGAAAGTTTTTCTTTGGCCTTCAGGTTTCGCTCTCACCACCACTACACCAGAATTTTCAGCAATATTTTCCATGATTTACCGCAACGCACGACACATATCTTAACTTAAATTACTGTATAATGTATTCTTTAATCACAACGCAGTTTATTAATTTTCGTAAAAACCAAAACACGCGCGAGACTCACAGGTGGCCTACGTGACTTTCAGCAAAAATATGCGTTCCAAATAACGCACGGTATAAAAGTGTTCCTATTTGTTTACCGTAACTTAGAGCTAAAACTTTTTTAATACAATTATTTTACTGTTTATTTATAAAATCATACATGTAATGTTAATTTTCTAGTATTTTAAAGGGATGCTGTTTTAAAAATAACAAACAACTCTAAACAATAATAGCCCATTTAACCAACATAAAATAGAATGGAACGCAGATGTCAAAATAGAGATGAGCCTCGGCCGACTTAATAGGTATAAAAGTAATAGATAAAAGAATATGCGGTATTTTTTTCGTTTGCCAGTGTCCGCTTTCATACTCTTCTTCCTTCACTTCGCTCCTTTACTTCCATTGTACGTACGTACGTACTCACGTATCCGACTCAATTTGATGCCAATTTAGGCCACTTTTCTTACGTATTTCTAAGTAAGTAAAGCATACGCATAGGGTTGCCACCCGTACTATAATATATAGTATCGTACTATATTTTAGTCATTTGTACTATATATTATAGAAAAATAATATACTTAGTACGAAAAATACTATATTTTCATCGATAATAAAACTGTCGAGGTTTTTTATTTTATTTTGTAACAGGAACGCATGCCCTTTGCCCAGCGCAGCATGGATATTTTAATATGAAAATTGAATTTTATGAACTCAACAAATTGAAAATTGATATTAATTTTTTTTTATTAAATGTACAATACTTATTAGAAACCAAATTTTGTTTTCTGTAGATATTGGATAAATTAACTGATGGACGAAATGGAATTATCGTTTTGTTTACACGTGAAACTAGCTTACTGTACAGAATTTTTTATTTTCAGAAGCACAAATTTCCTTGCTCGTAATTTCTTTTCTTCTCTATATTCCTGCAACTTCCTAACTACAACATTTATGGGAAGTATTTTTTTCTGTAATGAATATAAAATCAAGAGGAATAGAGTATCTATTAATTTAAGTATAAATATTTAAATAGTCGATAGATAATAAATAATAGTTGATTGTTGGCCAAAGCCAAAAGTAATTAAAAATAAAATAGGTAAAAATAAATAGTTAATGTTAATAAATGTGTACTTTTTATTTAGCAAAATTTCCCAATAGTACTATATTTTTTGCTATTAGATAAGAAAAATACTATATTTCTCCAAAAAAAAGGTGGCAACCCTACATACGCAGCACATGACTTAACCATCTTAGGCGAGCACTTCAATGTTCTCCGTGATATCTGTCACACCAAGGCTGCCAGAGATGTAAGCACTCGGTCATGATGTATAACGCCGCACATCCACCGCAGCTTGTACAATTAATTCGTTGGCGTTGAGTTCGCTTGTTTCATATTGTATGAGGTACTGGGGCCTAGGCTGCAGCTTATTGGCATTCAGACATAGAGCATTCCTGGCTATAATACGTCTCTAATCTTATTACGTTCGAATAAGTTATAATAGGCTTATAAGTTTTAGCAATAACAGTATCATAACGTAATTTTGAATTTCCTTGTCCAATTTTAGAGAGCTCGCGCGCCTATTATAATACCAAGGGACTACACTGCCACTGATTTAGAAGAAGAACATCGCATGGCATATTGGCGTGAAGATATTGGCGTTAACTTGCACCATTGGCATTGGCATTTAGTGTACCCGTTTACTGCTAGCGATAGAGCTATCGTAGCCAAAGATAGGCGTGGAGAACTCTTCTTCTACATGCATCAACAGATAATTGCAAGGTACCTACAGTTATTTAGCAATTTGAATTTTGTTATTTTATAGCTAAGATAGGACCTCCTACATCCGTGGACCAAAATTTGGACATTAACTTTTACTGTGGTGTATTTTATTAACTGCAATCTCCAATTCACCTACCACACCAAGGTCACCAAGAGCGGAGAAACACCCACTAATTTGTTAGAGGTTCAAATCCTATCATGGACAATTTAACAATATCCTGGTGAGTACATTTTTGGTGATTTATATGCCTACTTACCTCTTCCTTTTTCTTTCAGATACAACTGTGAACGCCTTTGCAACGCCCTGCCAAGGGTTAAAAAGTTTAGTAACTGGAGGGAACCCATTCCTGAAGCTTATTACCCAAAACTGGACAGCCTGACGTCGTCTCGTGGCTGGCCACCACGGCAGGCAAATATGCAGTGGCAGGACTTGAGACGACCAGTCGATGGGTTGAATGTTTCAATTGACGACATGGAACGCTGGAGATCCAACATAGAAGAAGCCATCTCTACAGGCATGGTTCGTATGGTAAGTGAGGTTCATCGGTTCAATTTAATTCAATAGAGACGCATCTAAAAATTTAGAAACAGGATTATTTTTTGCTTTATATTCAACGAATTTTTAGAGGAAAGTAAATATATAATAGAAGTGTTTATTGAACACATATTTTAATAATACGTACAAATGTATTTCTCAAAATATTTTGTAGGCTAATGGGCGATCGCAGCAACTTACCATCGATATGCTCGGCAACATGGTGGAAGCAAGCATGCTGTCGCCGAACCCTCAGCTTTACGGCAGCATACACAATAACGGACACTCCTTCTCGGCTTACATGCACGACCCAGTGCATAGATATCTCGTAAGTTTATAATAAGAAATAAAATTTAAACATGCACTAATAATTTCAGCATTACGAAACTAAAATAGGTACTTACTCTAAAAGTTGAATTATTAGATACCTGCCTTCAAAATGAGGAGGTTCTCAATTCAACTATAGATGTCTTTATACCTAGTTATGTTTTAAATACAACAAATTAATTTCAGGAATCATTTAGCGTGATCGCCGACGAAGCCACCACTATGCGTGACCCGTTCTTCTACCGCTGGCACGCTTGGATCGACGATACTTTCCAGAAGCACAAGCAATCGCCCTATGTCAGCCCGTACTCCCGCTCAGAGGTATGTTTAATACCTTTATGCATCGCCACGGTATGGAGGGCAAAGAAACCGGCAAAATACTTGTAAACTTGCGTTGCTATCTGTTATTTTTACAGGTCATGAAATAAAAACCCTACCCACAGTGGAAGGGGATGGTCCCCTTCATTATAGGTAGGGACCTAGTACCTACCTATTTCTTTCTGATATTTCCAGCATATTTAAGGAATTGAATTTAATAATTGTCAACAATTCTGCAACAATACGAATAGCAATTTATTAAATCAGGAACTTTGCTCTTCCGCACAATGTTTTTTAGGTTTTCATAGTTATGTTTTTCCTGATACGCAGCTTGAGAATCAAGGGGTGAACGTGTCAAGCGTCGCGATCGAGAACGTAGAAGGTGGCGGGCAAGCCAACACGCTCAACACCTTCTGGATGTCGAGCGACGTGGACCTCTCCAGGGGGCTTGATTTCTCCAACCGCGGCCCGGTCTACGCACGCTTCACCCATCTGAACCACAGGCGTTTCAGATACGTGTAAGCTTCATTCTTGACTTCTGCTATTTTCTTGTTATAAAGTTTAAGTGTAAGTATACCAACCGTCACGGGTTGTCAATTGGCTCCTGAGACTATTCAGGTACTCTCTGGGTCCTCACGGAAAGACTTGGTCAACCTTGCATCGCCAACGGCATCCAATCCTTTTTAAACCAACGACTAGATTGTGGGTGGGTATATCTTTAAATCCCGACCACAATTAATATTACCTATAGTACAGCCTCGACGCAAAAATATGGGTGCCTGTGTCTGTGGCGTCATGACAAGCACCAAGCGCCCGATGAACACAAATGGTCGGATTTCGATGCTGTTTTCTTCATTTGAAACCCAGTTTAATATACATGTTTCTTAACTTTGTTTAATTGAAAACGGTTTGGATAATATATTATTAAACCAATTTGTTGAAAGTTTTCTGACATCTATCGTTTAGGTCTTTACGTTATGTAGCGTTACCTACCTATAGCTGGAGGTTTTATAGTACTAACCGCAGAGTAGGTATACTTTGAGTTGTACCCGTCTGTATGCCATAAGTTCGAGCTTGTCTGGACGAAGTCGTCATGAACATTTTCTTTTTCAGAATCAACGTGAACAATACCGGCAGCGCTCGCCGCACTACCGTGCGCATTTTCATCGCACCGAAATTTGATGAGCGCAATCTGCAGTGGTCACTATCAGACCAACGTAAAATGTTCGTCGAAATGGATAGATTCGTTACTCCACGTTAGTATCTATTTGTTTAAAAATATTTTGTTACTGAATAGGTTGACGATGCAAGTACCTGCAGAGAAACCGGGCCCCACATCGATGTCTCTGCAGGCGAGGGCGACTGTACTTCTCTATATAAGCACAGAGGACTATAAATCATCTGTGCTATAAGTTCGTCTTTTTAATTCGATAGATTTAAGGACCCTCTAAACTAAATGCATATGAAAAATAGAGGCGTCTCCTGTCGCGTATATTGTTATCGTACCTACGTAGTAGAACTGTATAACTGCTACTGGAAATAATTTAACACCTTTATTGGAGTATACTACTATATACTACAAGTATTAATCATCATCACAGTAAACAGTCCACTACAAAACTTAGGGTCTCTCCCATAAGAGGGCAGGTTATTGCCATAATCTTCACGCTTGGCAGGCGAGTTAGATCGCAGTGTTGTAAATATCGAAATGGAAATCGCTGCTGCCCATTTTTCAGCCTTCGGAGACTCCGGAACTTTTGCCTCGAAAATATAATTTAGTCGCCTTGTAGTAGCCACGAGTGTAAATGGGTTGGTGCTTTTCTACTCTGCCGGACACCACACGGCCAGTATATAGATTACGATTAGATAATTAATGAAATTGTAATTAACTTCCAGTGAACTCCGGCAACAATACGATTACGCGAGACTCCACCCAGTCGTCAGTAACGATTCCTTTCGCGCAGACATTCCGCGATTTGTCTGCCCAGGCTGAGGACCCACGCCGGCAGGACTTAGCGACCTTCAACTTCTGCGGATGTGGATGGCCACAACACATGCTCGTACCGAAAGGAACCGAGGGTGGTGTTGTGTACCAATTGTTTGTTATGCTCTCCAACTACGATTTAGATAGGGTAAGTTTTTTTATGTTCTACGACAAACAGGCAAGTGGGCCACCTGATGGAAAGTGGTCACTGCCGCCTATGGAAATCAGCAACACCAATGCGTTACCCGCCTCTAAGGAGACCTCTAATATACCTGTTAAACGATCCCATGGCATAGTCAAAAGGAAACACTGGCTGGGAGCTCATTCCACATCCGAATCGTACGAGCGAGAAACGTTCTTTCGAATCTTCGCGTGGACACCACTAGAGGGTCTACGTAATGGGGATGAGTTCCCAAAGTTATAAATGTAGTTACTATCCTTTGATGTTTGTATATTGTGCGGTCTATTTACTTGGCAAACAAACCTCAATCTACTCGTTTATGCTGAATTAGCTTTTGTTCGCGACTTCGTCCGCGTGGAAATGCTGTTACGACAGTTTAGCTTTTGCACAATTTTAAATGATCTTAGTGTATGAATTCTATGACTACAGAAGTCGCGCACACAGACAAAAAATAGAAAAAGTTAAATTGTGGCTGCTTACAGTATCCTCTGGTTTTTTTTTTCTGGAATATCATCAACAGATATTTTAGTTTTAGAAAATATTTATTAGACATAATACTGGTATATCATTAGCCCCCAAGTACACATACTTGTGTAAAGGACAGTGAAGGCAGTCTGCAGTCGCAGGTAGCTAACAATATTCTTTGAAAAAAATAATTCGTATTTTGCCTAATATCTTAAATGAACATGTCACCAGATTGACCAGGATGATGCTGAAGCAAGCTGTGATCAAGCTTCCAGTTTCTGCGGGTTGAAGGACAGGCTGTTCCCAGACCGCCGCGCTATGGGTTTCCCCTTTGATCGACCCTCGAACACTGCCTCAGAGATCGAGAATTTCATACTGCCTAACATGGGGCTCCAGGACATAACTATTAGACTAAACAATGTCACAGAAAACAACCCTAGGAACCCAACAACATAAATATTTTCAAGACTCTCTCAACATACAATTAATTGAAAAATCTGATGAAAGGCTGATAGTTTATAAGTAATTTTATGAATTGTTTACTTACTTTGTACATATTATTACCTAAGTTTTGACTTATTATATTGACCCAAACCTAATTAGATATAATTTTAATTAAATAAAAATGCAATCTGAATACATACATGTTTTATTGTACTAAATCATTAATTAGGTACATAATTACTGTGAATACCACCTATTTATAATCTGTCTAAACTGAATTGTTTTATTTGGATAAAGAAATTATGTATTATTGGATAATGTGCAGCAGTATTCGTTGAAATTCACATTCTATGTGTGTCTTACATAATTCATGACGTCTACACACAATGTTCATAGTTTGTTCACCAAATAAGACAAGTCAGTTTGGACAGATAGATATTTTGGCTAGATCATAGTTGTCTCCATTAGGTCGCCACAGTCCACTCCCAGACCTGTTGAAAAAGTTATTAATTAAATAAAAAGAATTCTCAATAATGTACAAGTTTACAATAATAAGGCATAAATCAGACCTATCATTAACTATCATGTTGTTATCAAATACAACACATTTCGGCTCGTGTTTTATATCATCATATTAGAAAAGCAAGATAAACATCTTAAATTATATAGACAAAGAATATATAATAGAATACAAATAGTATGATACTTTTTTTGTTACCTGAATATGAGATGGACAAACAGGATCAGCGATGCCATTTAAACACCCCGACCAACAAACAGTGCTTGGTGGTGGCGCTTCATCTTCCAGAATGATATTTCATCAGTAAACTTGCATTCCGCTTACGCTACCTCTTATGTAGCGCCTCCACATGCATATTACTTCTGGACCATGTACTACCCCTGAAATAATAAGTAGTAGGCACCTTCTTAACCATGTAAATTAAGAAATGTGTAAATAGTTTTTTAAGCAGAGCATCAGACCTATCATTTGATATCATGTGTTAAATCATGAAAACACATTTCGGCTCGTGTTTATTGTCATCATAAAAAGAAATACAATCTCATCGGCATACTCGATTTCCTAGATAAACAGACAACACTTTGTCGGATTAGTTACGTTTATCGGGGAATGACTCCCAAAAACTAACCTAAGCAAATAATCTTATCTTCGATAAATATATAGAAAAAACGTTATCTGCGACGGTAAGCAGGTTTTATATCGATGAATAGCTGATATATCTTTATTCCCATTGCAGTATTCTTGGCGACAAGTTCGTGGAGCTTACCGGAGCTTGCAGTCGCCACGTGCATGTTCTACATGACATGTGGATTGGATCTTTTTGGCTAATAACGCAAGTACTAAGAAAACTATTCGGGACTTACCTTGTAAAAATGTGGTGACTATGAAGAAACTGCTCCATCGTAATTAGGGAAGAAATAATAAAATGATCCTCAAATATAAATTTTGAAAACGATCTTACTCGCTCAACTCGGGTGACTGGCGAGAAAAAAAGTTAATTATACATGAAGGGAAAGAGAGATGAGGGAGGGAGAGAAACATTAGGGCTGTGCCATACTAGCCGTTTTTATACGTTTCGGCAAGAATAGAATGAAAATGGAAGGTGAAAATGACGTAGACGCCATATATTGTGCCACATTAGATGTCCCGTTAAGGCACGGATTCCTTCTAATACTACTCTACTCTACGGGCTCTAACTACATGGAGCCAGGACGAAAAGGAACGGAAAAAAACATCCTCGGATTCAATCCGTAGCTCAAACAAATGTATGAAAAGATACAATATAATACAAAAACTCTTTATTTGCACACTAAATACATACATACGTACAAAGGGCGGTCTTATCACTAGCGTGATCTCTTCCAGACAACCTTGGTATGGCAAGTAAAAGAAAAGCATTTTAGTTATTGATAGGTAGTGCACACAAAAACGATAAAAAATTAACAATGAAAACACAAAAACAATTGGAAAGACCCATAATCACCCAACTAAAGACAAGTAATGTTGTTCGCGTATTTCTTAAAACTGTACAGCGATTCTGCACACCTAATATCTCGGGGAAGACGGTTCCATCGTTTAGCCGCCTGCAGTGCGAACAATTTGTGTTAGAAGTCAGTTATATGGGCAGGAATCTCGAGCATCTTCTCACGGCATGCACGCAAAGAGCGGCTATGGATATTGGCTTTGAATACAAAAAGTTCCCCGAGATACTTCGGCGATGACTTCCCGAACAACACGCAGTAAAGAAGGGAGACAATACGAGCATTCCGGCGAAGACGGTTGGAAAGCCAGCATAGCTTGGAACGAAACACCGAGATGTGATCTAACTTGCGGAGCCCAAATATAAATCGGATGCACACATTCTGCAGCCTCTCCATTTTATTCGACTGGGCCTCGGTAACATCTAAAAAGCTGGCATCCGCATAATCCAATATCAAAAGCTGAGACTGTGCAAGCGCAATCGTAGTACCAAAAGGTAAGAAGTTGCGCAAGCTTCTTAAGGAGGAATAAGCCGCAAGGAGCTTCTGGCTGAGGCTTGCGATCTGAGGAGCCCATGACAGACTCTCATCTACAAGTATCCCCAAGCTCTTCACCGTTTTGCTCCTGGGAATACAAACCCCGTCGAGCACAACATTGGGAAGCACCATTTTGTTCATCTTTGATAACATTCGCGAACTACCGATGACAACAAGTTAGTTTTGAGAGGGTTTACCTTAAGTCCATAGCTGTCACTCCACGCAAATATACGCTCCAGATCACTGTTTATAATAGAAATGGCTTGACCTATTTAATCGGGAGGAGCCTGAGTGTTAATTTGTAGGTCATCGGCATATATGTGGTAGAAAGAATAAAGAAGAGAGATTTAATGTAATGCTATTTATAAACAGTGAGAAAAGCAGTGGAGATAGCACGCCACCTTGCGGCACCCCGCAAATGACAAAATTGCCCCAAGTTTTCTAGAATTAAGACTATTTGTTAAATTACGAATTTAAAATTTTCAAAATTTGTCGACTTTGAAAGGCCCTCCTCTACTCGTTAGTTTCATACTAAAAAAAATTAGTAAAAAAATAAAAACCTCAAGTAACCCGCTTTTTGCTAACCCATATACTCAGTTCAAATGTTTTTTATTCGAACAAGCTCTTTGTAGGTTCTTAGTTTTACTGCAAAATGATGAGAGAGATGGATAGTGGACATGTTTGCCATGAGCGAGCGAGACAGATAGTGACGCCACTTTTACCAAAGTCAACAAAAGTAAGTAAAATTAATAAAATAATGAAAAAGCTTGACCTAGTTTAGTTTAGGTTTATTGGAATAAAAGTCAGATAGGGAAATAACATTTTTATTACAGTAAATGTTTACCATCAGCCTCAATACACGCCCTACATCTTCTTAAAAAAGATCTACTTATTAGCCGGGCATATCCTCGAGAGTTGATGTCCTCAGCAGCTTGAGAAATTCGTTCACGCAGCTCGGCTATGCTCTCAATGGGCTTTGAATAAACTTTTTCTTTGATAACGCCCCAATAAAAAAAATCCAGGGGATTTAAATCTGGGGAACGGGCTGGCCACGAGATAGTGCCTGAACGTCCAATCCACCTTCCCGGATATTCCTGGTCAAGGAAATCTCTTACTTGCCCTGCGTAATGCGCTGGGCAGCCATCTTGTTGATACCACATGTGGCGACGATCTGTTAGTGGTACGTCCTCTAACATTCATTGAACACACCAACTTTTACGAACTACAATGCTCGCTTTGCTCGCTCATTCAAACGTCTCACATACTTTTCTTATCATTCACCTAGCTCGTTGCGGTCAATCATTCATTGATTTCTTTAAATTAACTATAGTAACCAATTCACCCATTGCTGTTAAGACCAAAAATGACGAAAATTCAAATGATCACCTCATGCTTTTATAACCCAAAATGTCACAAATTTCAAGCTCGCTCCGCTCGCTCATACATTAAATTATCACTTCAGCTTTTAAGATCTCAAACGTCAATAATGTTGAGCTCCGTTCGCTCGCTCATTAATTGATCACCCCAGCTATGACCCAAAATGTCAAAAATTTCGAGCTCGCTTCGCTCGCTTACACATTCGTTGGTCTCCCCCAGGTTTTAAAACCCAAAATTTCCGCTCCGCTCGTTCATTCATTTATTGATCACCCTACTTAAAAGGCCAAACCTTTGTAATTCAGACCCCCTCAACCAAATCCTGGATCCGCGCCTGCGTATCCCACATTTTCGAATGTTCAGTGCGACTGGTTGCGGCTGAGTACATTTCTCTCTGGAGCGCGAGTACTCCAGAGCCCGGTTTTTTTCGTTCCGTCTCGTCCCGGATGCTGGACAAGGAGGAGAAGGAAAAAACAATCACGTAGCTCAAACAAATGTATGAAATTTTACTTAACCGAAAGGAATTCTCCCCGGAAACAACCGTATCGTGCGCCGTTTTTCTCCGTGTGGTTTTCTACGACACGAGGGGGATGGCCTATCAATATCGTATGAAGTTGTATGTAGCTGACCAACCACAAGAGACTGAAAACGTTCCGTTCCGGATGAATCGCTTTTTTTTTTCTATACTTAGGTCCGTGGGGTATTATTACCACCCATAAATAAGGTATTTAGGTACCTAGGTAGGTTTTATGGAATGATAATGTGTGAATGATAACAAACTTCTCCACTAGGAGTAATAAAATATTTGGAGAACTATTTTATTAACAGCCACAGCTATAAAAGGTAAACTAACGTTCAAATTTTAGGAGCCAGGTATTTATAATGAGCTCTTATAGCAGGACCTAACGTGCCGGATGCTTGAAATCTGAGCCACGCCACACAGTCTGTTTCGTTCCGTTTTGATCCGGCTGGGTTGCCGTTACGAGTTTCATTTTACCTGATTTAGGGTACCTATGCTTTGTCTAAAATAGGATGATAATTTTGACAGCTCACTAATTGTTGGTCCTTGGCGCACGCCTATGAAGTTTCGTGTTTTTTTTTTTTGTTAAAATGTACTACGGAAAATGTCGTACTTCATAGACAGGCCCCGCCCCTTTAGTGATGTGCCACGAATAAGGAATAACAACATACTTTCGAAAATCGGTATTGATATAATATAATCGAATATTTAAATTTAACATTTAGGTAATATTATTATTTTTTGTAACTAAACTCTTATTCCTTGTTTGGATTTCACCCTAAGAGACCTTTCACAACAACAATTTCGAGTCGCGCGAATTCTACGTAATAGGTTGACTGACCGAATAGAAATACGCACGTGTCATAATCGTCGTTGTAAAAGTGTTTTTAATGTCGTATTAATAAATTATTAATTCAGAAGAAAATAAATAGTTTATTTTGTATAATACGTATAGCATAACTATGCAACTATCGATTCCAAGTTCTATGAGAATGATAATCGATAATCGAATAAATTCATTAACGATTTTACACAACCACATCCCTATTGTGATCTGTCAAAATTATCATCCTATTTTAGACAAAGTATAATTTAGGCCTTGAGAGAGTACGTTGGTAGACACATCAAAGGGGCCATAATCATTAGCGTATCTAGGGCTATTTTCCAGGGGGGCCTGGCCCCTCAGATGGAGGAGTGAGGAGGATGAAGCCAGGCAATCGCCAATGTACGGCTAGTGAGAACTACATTTTTCTCTTATGTTTGTTACCCGACTTTTGGAAAAATACCTCAATCTTTCATTGTAAATTTGACTTTTTGTTTAGAGAAATGCGATACAAACTGAAAAGAACATAAGTTAGGCAACCAACCTAGTGTCGAGGTTTCAGTCCACAACTTTCAAAAAAGTAAGCATGAAGTTTGTGGATTCCTCGGTTGTTTGAATGAAGTTTATTATGTGTCCAGCCCAGAATTTCGTATCTGTACATACAGGGGTGGGCACCAGACCATTCTGGGCCCTTTTTACGCCTATGGCCATAACACAAAAATTTCGAGCTCCCTGCGATCGCTCATTAATTGATTGCAGTCAACTGCGGCAATTTTATTCCTTTTTAATAAAAAACGGAAAATTTCTAATTCGGATACCGTAAGTTTCTTGTTTGACTGGCGGCAACATTGCAAACCGAGAGATGTGAGCGCTACCACGACCGGGTGTGGTACCGCCTATTTCAAATTGAACTCCGCCATGTCGATTCCATCATGTGTAATGACGTCACAGAATTCGTACCACCGAACTCAGTATCGGTCAGAATGAACGAAATGAATGGGGAGTTGGGGAGTATGGATGGAGTATGGATAACGATCCATTTCGGACTTTGATTTTGAAACATCGTACTTTTGGAATTGAATAAAATTCCAAAAGTACGATGTTACGATAAAAAATTTCCTGAATAATTAATGAAAATAAAATAAAAATAAATAAATAATGCAATTTATAGAATATTTTCATATTCTTTTCGTATTTTGAATGCATTAAAAATATTCTGCAATGTTAAATTTATTTATGTCATCATCATCATCTTGACATTAATGTCCCGGTTATGCTCTCGCGCACAAGGACCCAGGGTCCACCTTGACCATGATGTAGGATTTGGCAGAACAGGTAATTACAGTGGAGCGACTACCATCTGACCTCCGTGACCCTGCTACCAGGGATACCTGACCAAATTGGATCTTGGTTACATATTCAGTCGCCCGAATGTGCAGGTTTCATCACGATATTTTCCCTCACCGTAAGAGCATCGGTTAGTATTTAACTAATGTACACAACTAAGAAAAGAATAATTGGTACATGGCCGCCGCAGTGGGATTCGAACCCACTACCTCTCGCTTACAAGTCGAATACCGTAACCACTCATCCACCGATGCTCACCTGGGATCTCTGATGCCTTGCCAAATCTAAAATCGGTAAGGTATAATATATAACTTATTAAAATAATTAAATAAAATAATACTAACAACTACCTTTACCTAAGTTTCTTCAAATATAAAATGCAACCTAACACTCAACTTTGCAAATATTTATTTTCTTCCCTCGGACCACGAATAGGTATATTATGCTGTATAATAATATGCTTATAACCAAATGATTTATAATTATCACAGCCCATAACAGTCCACTGCAGGACTTGCAACCTCTCCCATGAGAGGGGAGGTTATTGCCATAATCTCCACGTTAGGCAGGCGGGTTGGAGATTGCAGTGTTTTAAATATAGAAATGGAAAATGCTGCTGCCCATTTTCCAGCCTACGGAGTCTAGCTCTTTTGCCTCGAAAACATTAGTCGCCTTGTACTATACCTATACGAGATTAGTATGGCTCTCAAACAGCTTAAGAACAACAAGGCGCCGGGTGATGATGGAATTACGGCTGAGCTTCTGAAAGCTGGTGGCAAACCTGTGCTTAAGACCCTTCAGAAGCTGTTCAATTCCGTCATCCTCGAGGGCAAAACGCCGGAAGCATGGCACAGAAGCATAGTGATATTGTTCTTCAAGAAAGGTGATAAGGCTCTCTTGAAGAACTTCAGACCAATATCGCTACTGACCCATGTCTATAAGCTGTTTTCGAGAGTCATTACGAATCGTCTCGCACGCAGGTTTGATGACTTCCAGCCTCCCGAACAAGCCGGATTCCGAAAAGGTTTTAGTACCATAGACCACATACATACGCTGCGGCAGGTTGTACAGAAGACAGAAGAGTATAACCGGCCATTATGCTTGGCGTTTGTGGACTATGAGAAAGCCTTCAATTCGATCGAAACTTGGGCGGTGCTCCAGTCTCTACAGCGGTGCCAAATTGACTATCGATATATCGAAGCATTGAAGTGTTTGTACAAAAATGCCACTATGTCAGTTCGTCACCAGGACAAGACCACAGAACCTATTCAGCTGCAGCGAGGTGTTAGACAAGGTGATGTCATATCTCCGAAGTTGTTTACCGCTGCACTGGAGGATATCTTTAGGCTTCTGGACTGGGACGGACTTGGCATCAATATTAACGGCGAGTACCTCACGCACCTCAGATTTGCTGACGATATCGTAGTCATGGCTGAAACCCTGGAAGACTTGGGCAAAATGCTCGATGACCTCTGTAGTGCCTCTCAACAAGTAGGTCTTAAAATGAACATGAACAAGACGAAAATTATGTCGAATGTCCATGTTGTGCCTACTCCAGTGACAGTTGGAGGCACTCCACTTGAAGTTGTTGACGACTATACATACCTAGGACAAATAGTCCGGCTAGGTAGGTCCAATTTCGAGAAAGAGGTCAAACGACGAATCCAACTCGGTTGGGCAGCGTTCGGGAAGCTACGCCACATATTTTCGTCCCAATTACCGCAGTGTCTCAAGACGAAGGTCTTTGACCAATGTGTGTTGCCAGTGATGACTTACGGAGCTGAAACGTGGCCACTCACTATGGGCCTTATAAGAAAGCTCACTGTTACCCAAAGGGCAATGGAAAGAGCTATGCTCGGAGTTTCTTTGCGCGATCGAGTCAGAAATGAGCAGATCCGCAAGCGAACCAAGGTCACCGACATAGCTCTAAGGATTGCCAGACTGAAGTGACAGTGGGCAGGGCACATAGCTCGAAGAATAGATGGCCGATGGGGCAGTAAAGTTCTCGAGTGGCGACCACGTACCGGTGGACGCAGCGTGGGTAGGCCTCCTACAAGGTGGACCGATGACCTGGTAAGGATCGCAGGTACCAGCTGGATGCGGAAAGCACAGGACCGGTCTTTGTGGAGATCTCTGGGGGAAGCCTATGCCCAGCAGTGGGCGTCTTCTGGCTGATATGATGATGATGATGATGACTATACCTATAAATGTAAGGGGTTGGTGCTACTCTCTTTTGGTTAAATTTATTTATATAACGAGATTAAATCAAAATTGATCAAGATCAAGATGGCGGCGTTCAATAGGAGATAGGCGGTACCACCCTAGGCTGCACGACGACATGCGTCTTAAAAACTTTTTGGTCTGAATGCGCATCAAAACCCGTAAAAAAATAAAAAGCCGGCGCGCTAACTTCAAAATTCCCTATTTCTATTCTACTGTACCTACTTTGAAAATAAAAACGGCGGTAATATTTATTTACAGTTTTCTCGCAGATTTGTGCTTATTTTATTTCAGTACAAAGAAAAGCGGTGCTCTCTAAATTATGGACGTAAGTAATTTTGTTCGCAAATACATTCAAACGAGCGATACCTAAATTAATGTTGTACCTATAGGTGCCCAACACAGAAATCTAAATAAATAAGTTACTTATTTAAATTTCTGCGCTGTTGTCATCGCTGGTTTTCCAAGATGTGACCTATGGAAAGGATTCACCATCATCATCCGAGCGATCAACCCCGGCTTCTGCCAACTATCTCCTACGCTTCTTCGGTTCTTGCATCCGGCTCAGCGATGTCAATCCTACAATCCACACTGCTTCTTGGGCTTCGCGCGGGACCTCTTTCCTGATACCGACAGGTGTTGGCACAATTTATTTATTATTTATTTATTTTTATTTAAAACTTTATTGCACAATAATACAATTGGCCACGCATCACGCGACCAAAGCTAAAGAGAGCCACTTAACCACGAGCGATATCCCACGCCCAGGCTACCAGATGTACTCGTTACATACTCGGCCATGTAACGCCGCACATCCACTGTAGCACCCAAAGACCGGGTTATCATCTTGTACCTAAACATTACAAGCTGCTAAAAGTAAAAATTGCAAACTGCTTTCACAAGAGCGTGTACGGTAGGTACTTTGTTTTCAAGCTACCTAAGCAGAGCACCGAGTTAGATACTGATAGTAGTTCGCCGTAGAAAGAGTCACAGATCACTACCTACACTGCACACTATACATACCATACCTATATCTATGTATACCTGTACCTATACTTGCCGCTATAGTGTACTGTGCTATAGCTATCTATACAGCATGTATACGGCTCACCTCACCACTCAATTTCTTGCTACCGACCCAACAAAATGGCGAATTCAAGATGGCGGATATAAAAAAAACTACTTACGAGTTTGTACCAATGTACAGTCAGCATCAAAAGTAGCAAAGCAGTGAAAGAAATAATTTGAACAACAACAGAACTTGATTTTTTTCTGCTTCTCTAGCATACATATAAAGTGTTCAGATACCTAAATACTCTTTTCACTTAGCTAGATTTTGAGCCTAAATCCAGATTGTACTAACTACATCCGTGGTCCGTCATAGTCAATCTTCTGAAAAGTGAGTCAATAAATGAAATATTCAAGTTAATTACAATGGTCTTTTAATTAAATAAAAAAAATACATATTCATTCACTTGCCTAAGTACATTTAACAATTTAGTAAACTTTACCAAATCAACACTCCAGTCTATTGGTCTGAGATCAGAAATAAATAAGACCAATGTGTCTGTCTAGAAATGTAACTTTTATCACTGTATTGTATGGTAGGTGCCGGAAATTAGAAAGGTAAGAGAATAAGTTCAGAAAACATTACTTACAACTAAAATCTACAATTATAACTTATACCTTATTTAGCTAATCTATAATAATTGATTTATTACACATTAAATGGAAAGTATCTACCTACACAAATGATATTATACAATCCATTAATTCAAAAATATTCCTAACATTAAATAAAAGTAAGCAGACATTAATTTATAACATCATTATTTGCAGATTATACACCCTATAGTAATTGCAAATAAATAACATTCATATAGATATTAGAAAAATAGGTAATGCTTCACTTCTGCATTCACACACTAAAACTTAACTAACATGTATTGTGTACTTTCGTACATTTAAGCAGATCTAGACAATAGCACTTGTGACAAAACTTCAAATGTACAACTCACATAAAAAAATGAACTTAGATAAGTTAACAAAATGTAATTTGTTGGATATCTAGTTTGGTTTATACACTGAATTTACATGGTACTTCTTTAAATTGTCATTATAAATACATTCACACTTAATTTCATATTGTGAACTACATTTCACTAATGTGTTTCCAGGAATTAATATGATTATCAACACCGCTTACTTATATTTACACAAAATACTGTTAACGTCGCGAAAGTATTCTTTGCAGGCAACAGTGTTCAGTCCACACGCTCCCTTGATGATATTGTTATTTACCTTTTGCAGTTATGGTTACGTTAGACTTGGTGGGTTGAGGGATAATAGTGATTTCATCACTTATCTTTAAAGGTTTCAGAAGGGGGTCCTCATTTGGTTTAGCTGGAGCTGCACCCTTGCTCTTATCCATTACTCTTTTAGCAACTACACTATGTGCGGAATACACATGATTCTCAAATTGTTTGTACATTCCAAATGTAGCAGTGCATACAGTACACTTATATGAAAGATGTGCTGGTTTAAGAGTCATGTTGTGATCTCGTGACACATGATTTAGAAGTTTCCATTGGTAAACTCTGCCACACACAGGACATCTGCCAGCATCTTTGCCCTTGTTGGCTGCTTCTTGCATGGAGCTTGTTACCAAACCATGGGATCCTAAAAGATGTCTCTCTAGACCTTGATCAGTAAAGAATCTAAACTGACATTTCTGGCAATTTAATGGAGGTCTATTATATATCATCTTAGGATGAATCTTCACTTTGTGTATCCACTGCATGTGATTTCTCAATTGCTCCAGATCTTTAATATACCCATCACATATTTCACAAATCACAAAAGTAGCTTTTGAATTTGTTAGAGTTTGGGAAGAAGAAGGTTGAGGTGCTCTTGGTAGAGGGGTAATGGAAATCTTAGGAGTAGCATTACCTTGGTTATTTTGCATGATAGGATAATTAGCTATAGTAGTCCCGGGTGGTGTATTGTGCATGATCATGACCCCACTGCGGATAATTGGCACCCCAGATACTGTATTAGGACGGGGGCCAGTGCCAGTGCCAGTGATGGGTGGACGACCACGTGGCCTACCTAAAATAGGCATTGCTCCAGTCATTGGTCCAGACATATTTAAAGGAGGCCTTCCAATATTATTCATCCCAATTTGCCTGTTCATACTAGTTCCATATGATGGAACCATGTTATTGCGAGCTCTTGTCAACTTAGGTATTTTTGCTGGTGGCTCCCATTCCATTGGTGGTCCCAAGTTAAATTCAGGTTTGAATTTCTTAGCACATGCAATGAGATGCCTGGCAAGTTTAGTTTTACTGTTATCTTCAAAGTGACAGTTTGCACATTGCTGATAAGCAGGTGCCCGTTCCAGTCTTCCTCTAATGTTATGTTCTGCTTCCATGTGAAACAGAATGTCATGTGGGCTTCTTATTTCAAATGCACAAGTGTTACATTTGTAAATATTATTACGCATATGAGGAGCTTCTAAATGATGAGCCATTACCAGCATAGACTCGGATTTGAAGCTACAAAACTCACATTTTACATAGTCCAATGCATAAGGTGCATTAGTTTTCTTACTAAACTCTAAATTTTGAGATAGGGACGTGATGGCAGATTCTGTTCCCTTTGTGCTACGTCCAGATTTCTTTTCTCTGTACAATCTACGATGTTGTTGTTTTAATAAGTCAGCCTGAACATATTCCTGCACAAGATTTAAACCGATATTTATAAAAAATTGCCCCAAAGAACAATCAAAATAGCTATCAGGCTTACCAGATAGTCCTTTTGCAATCATTGCAATGGGGTCTTTCATTTCCTCTATGGAATCATCTTTTTCCTTAATGACAACCATATCTTCTTCACTGGGGGCTTCAGAATCCGATGTAGATTCCCCATCCCATGAATCATCATCATCTTCTTTTTGACGCTTTCTTTTCTTCTCAGATTTTTTTACTTTAGCAGCATCATTATCAATTGTTTTCTCTTTATCACTCTCAACTTCATCTTCTACTTGTTCACCTAGTTCAATTCTTTGTTTTCTTTCTTGTTCCTTTCTTTCCTTTTCTGCCTTATCTTTTTCTAATTTCTCTTTATCTTCTTTTATTTTTAACTCTTCTAATCCTTTACCTAACTTATCAACAAATTCTCTGAAAGGCTTCACAGAAGGTTTTTCATACACATATGGGACAATAAATGACGGTGCCTCTACAACAAACATATCATCAGTCAATGATGGCAATATGTTAGGTTGTGGCGCTTGAATATTGTTCTGGGTAGAAGAACTAGCTTTGCAGCTTACTGGAGTTATTGTAGTGCCACGCGCTGCAATACTTTGGCATAAATTCTGAGCATCAATGGCATTTGTATTATTTTTATTTTGAACAGGTGCTGCTGGTTTGCCAGCCAGAATTGAATTTGTGTCAATTATAACAACTGTAGGTTCCTTTTGATCACCACCATTAGCCCTTGGTTGTTTTAAAGCTAAATCGGCCAAGCTTTTTGTATCACTTATCACTATTGGTTTACTTTTATTTTGTGACGGATTCAATGGATCTTCAATAGAAACTTCTTCTATATCAGATTCATCATCACCGTCACCATTTTCTATTTGTATATCATCTTCTTTTTTTTCTTCTTCCATGGCTTTGCTTTGTTGAGATTCCTCAGAACTTTCACTAGAATCAGAACTGGAGTTGGAGGAATCATCTTCATTGGTGACCACACAATCATCCTCATCATCGTCAGTAATTTCATGAACTTCAGGACTGTGTGCTCCACCATTCTGATTTTGTTGATCACTCTCATTTTCATTTGTATGTTCAGTGTCATTTTCTGAATCACTACTGTCATCTTTTGGTTGGCTTCCTTGGGATGTGTCATCATCACCTTCTGTGCGGTCATCTGTGGAGCCAATAAATGAATATGTTAATGTAAAAGTACACTATTCCTTAAACAGGATTTAGCAAATTCAATAATAGAATACAGACAACAGTAGAACAACATGCAGAAACAAGGAGAAACTAAAATCTATAAAGTGGATGTTCAAGTGATTACTGAAAGGTGACTAGAAAAAAAATTACGTCGCGATCATCGGTCATAGAAGATGCCAAAAAGACCAGTAAAAACTAGACAGTCATAGTAACCTAAATGTAAACCAATAGTAATTATAACCTATCCTAAAACATATTAAACTATATATTTATGAATAGTAGAGGTAAAAATTATATCCATTATAGTGAATAGCGTCATTCTATCATGTGGTGTGTGGACCGCCATATGGGATTCCATGGAATTTCTCCGCAAACACAGGCAATCGTGTTCGATACCAAAATGCATTCAAATTGAGAAAATTATGTTATCCTATGAAAGATAACAGTTAATATTTACCTGTAGCAGCAGAAATGGACATTTTCTCGTGATTTTCGAATTATAATCCAAAAAATAGCACAACAGCACAGTAGCGGAAACCAAACCAAATCAAGCTGTCATTTCGATGGTTTGTTTAGTCGCCATATTGGAACGCTGGTTCAAGAAATAAAGATAGTATGGTTTATTTATTTCACAAATTGATTTTAACGTTTATTGATGTAGAATTATATTGATATTTAAATATTATGTCGTAAATATATCAATAATATTGTAATATATCAGCGTATAACATTTTATTAACTGAAATACGATACGGCCGATTTGAGTGCACTATAAAATACCTTTCCTAAAAAATTGTGGGAATGGGAGGGAAAACGGAGGGGGAAGGACGCGGTATTCCATTTTGGAAAGATTGGAATTAAATTGCGGGAATTTCAAAATAATGAGCATTTGCCTTATCTATTTATATAATTTGGATTTTATATAAATCCCATAATAAATGGTGAACTATCCATCCCTAATTATCGTATTAAGCCATATTCATCAACATTTTTAAAGGTTTTTTATAGCTAAAGTAACTGGGTAGTGTCCTATGAAATAAATATTAAGTAGTAAATAAATAATAAAAAGCAACAGTCCGACCCCATCACTTAAAAAAGCCATTGGTACTCAGAACAATTTTTTATTGTTCTATTTCTAAAATGCAGTGGTAGGTACAATATTGTAGACAGTAGGTACAGTACAGTAACTGAATGATGAGTGCCTGCCGCCTGCTGGAATCACCAATAGGCCCGAAAAGTCCACCGTTGAATTTGAGCCTCATCCACAATACTGAGGGGTGGTAATAAGGAGATAATTGTTGAAGAGAAATATTTTATGGCTCTTATGGCCCTAACTAGTCAGTAGCCGTATTCACAATGATTCGAAACCGTTTCCGAACGATTCGACATGAAATTCGTGAGCGGCGAATCCGTGTCGATCGATTTGAAAGCTGTTATTCAGAATCCCAATAGATTCCACGGAAACTCTACTCTATATAACATATGAAAATTTCATCAAAATTAACTGAAACCACATTTTCCTTAGAACTTTTGCGGGGTCCTTTGTCGATTCCGTATCCGAATCCGATTTCCGAGCCATTGTGAATACGGCTACAGCTCTGCATTGCTCGACACTCTGTTGAAGATGATGTTTTATTTTGTTCTACCGGACACCACTTCGATCTCTATCATCATCCATTCCATAACGGTCTAAGAGGTGCTGGACTTGAGCTTCATCTACTGTGTTCGACACGTTATATATTTTTAGGTAGGTACCTACTGCATTCAGGTACCACTCGTTCTAAGGTGCTACCCAATAGTAGTTATCTACTCGGAATTTTTTACTCTTCTGTATTTAATAAAGCTGAAGAGTTTGTTTTACACGAGCGTCGGTGGCCTAATGGTTAACTCTTTTTTTAATTCCGTACCTACGTTTGTTGAACACTAACCGATATGCTCTTACGGTGAAGAATAAACATTGTGATGAATCCCGCACATTCAGGCGACTGAATGTGTAACCATGACAGGTTCCCCTAAAGTATCATAGAGGTCAGATAGCAGTCGCTGAACTGTAATTACCTGATCTGCTAAATCCTAGATCATGGTCAAGGCGGATCCCGACCATTGCGGCGCCAAGATTACCAGTTTGTTTTACGCGCTAATCTGCAGAACCAATTTCGAAAATTCTATTACTAATGGGAAATCTGCCTTCATGATTTAACCCCAGTAATATATGGCTTTATGTTCCGGGAAAGTCAGTTCCGAGAATTCAGGATCCCACAAGATAGTTCAACCAATGTCAGCAAAATTTCGGTTGAAATTAATGAAACGGTCAAACATACAACTATCTCACGTGACACAGGTAAATTAAGCCAACGGATATTATTCTCATATCTACAGGGACCCAACCGCTTTATCGCATTGGTATGCTGTATACAGGTCAGGATGTGCAATCTAAAGGATTCAGTGAGGAGATATCCAAAACAATATTAAAGGGGGCCGATTTTAGATTACTGAATAACTAGGTACTTATATTAAATTTTTTTATTGTGCCGTGTAGAGCCAGGCAAAGTAAAGTAGCACCAACTTACACTCGTGGATGTTGTAGGTACAAGGCGACTAACGTTTTCGAGATCTACAGTCTCCGCTGGAAAATGGGAAGCAGCGTTTTGTATTTACAATACTGTGATTTCAAACCCGCGATCCAAGCGTGTAGATTATGGCAATTACCTCCCCTTTTGTGGGACAGGTCTTTAGTCCTGCAGTGGACTGTTTAGATGATGACAATTTTTTTATTAATTCTCACACTAATTGGTATTAAAATCATGTGTTCAAGAAAAAAATACATACGACTTTCGACTTTTGTACAAATTTAAACCGGATACGATTTCCTGTTATGTATGAGAGTTATAAAAATAATTGACTGCCATCATTTTTTATTCTAAAACCCACCTCGTGAGGAGACCGCAGTATTTAAAATAGTACGTTAGAAAATGCCGCTGCCCATTTTCCAGTTTAACATATTGTGCTTAGGAGAAAAAATATTTCTTAAGAACAATTTTATCTTAGTTTCAAATTCCTCCTCACTGACCTAAATAGGACCTGACCTAATCTAAATTAATTAATTATGTCTACCTTAATCAGGCTAAAGATTAATAATTTAGGGACTTTAATTAAATATAATAAATAAGCAAACATTTTATTAATGATTTAATTTGCAATACATTTTTTATAAAACTTATAAAATATGATGATATAAAAACAGACAAAAAACAATAACTCATTTCATACACAATAAATAAATGTTAAATTCACAACACATATAAATAAAATTTCTTATAGGTATGTAAAACTACAAGGTGTGCCATTGGAAAAGGCTTCATAACAGTTTGTTCAGGATCTTATTGTGATTTAAAATTGTGTAACAAAATTATGAACCCTTTTCCAAATACATAGCTCCAATAAGTACATTATTCATCAATCACTTATACTTTTAAGGTAAATGCACACTTCTACATATAGTTTAACTCAGCTTAAATGTTATCTTCATCATCAGTTTGATTTAGGCTTTCTTCGAACGGGTCAACAAGTGGAGCACCATCAGGCTTCCTAATTATTCCCATTTTTTCTGCGGTATCTAAACATTTTTGGGCCAACTCTTTTGCTTTTTTATTTTCAGACTCTTCTAATTTAGTCAGCGCCATTAAGATTTCCATTACATCAGTGTTAAAGATCTTGGCAGCTGTATCTTTATCACCTTTCACAATATTGTATAGTATATAAGTACCCCTGTATTGTATTTCCTTATTAGGATTTGCTAATAAGCACCTCAATGACTCCAACCAAGCTTGTACATCTAAGAGTTTTCTGCAGCAAACCTTGCTAACTTTCGTTAGAATACACAGAGCACCTGCAGCTGCCAGGGCTGTATCTTCATCTTCATCTTGACACAGTATGTACAAATACTTTGTTCTGTCATTATTTCCCTCATATACTTTGATTACTTCTTCAGATTGTAGAAGATTGCAAATGCATTGTACGGCAGCTCTCTGCAACATGAGATGGTCTTCATATAAGTATTGTTCAATCTTAGTTAGTCCTCCTTCTTTAAGAATTCGATTGCGAGTAGTCTCATTCATTCCAGCTAAATTACACAAAGCCATTAAAGCTTCAAAGTTCTCCAAAGCAGAACATTCGGGATGCAATAACCCTACAAGAGGCCTTACAACCTCCAAATTTCTTTGACCAGGAAATGCAACCTCTGGGTTAATAGTAATACCAATTCTTGCTAAAGCTTGTGAAGCTTGTTTCTTTCCATTGCTAGTACCTTCAAGAGCCATTGGAAGTAAAACTTTAGTTCCACCTTGTTGGACAACTATTCCTCTAAGGTCTTGCAAACTGCAAAGGGCATTAAAAACTCTTGCTATAAGTTCTTTTGAATTGTGACTTTCAGTTTTAGATAATGCAACTAAACCACTTGTGACACCAGCTTTAGCTAATACTGTTAATCTTTTATTGACAAAGTCAATATCATCAAGTTCATGCTGTTCTGGGATGTGATGTTTTGCAAACTTTGCGAGTTCTAACATCTCAGGCATAACTTCTTGTTTTTCATATGCATTACATAAATTTACTAAAGTTGTGACTACACCATATAAACAAGATTGGTCTCCAGTTTTTGCCAATTCAATGAGTGATTGTAATGCTGCGTTATCTTCTACTAATTTTTCTTTCACATCTGCATCTAATGTCAGGTAAGACAGCCCTTCAGCTGCCCATTTCCTCAAGTCTTTATCTTTAGTGGGATTTACGAGGAACTTCCTGCATGCTTCTGCCAACTTCGTAGTTGAGCCATCTGCAAATGGTCTAATTGAAGCATCATCCCCACCAAAACTGCCTAGTTTGCAAAGGCCTACCAAAGCTCGTACTCTAACAGCATCATTTTTACAAAGATACAAATTTTTCAAAATGTTTACTCCTTTGTCAATTATTGCTCGGGCTTTATCTTTTTTGGATGCTGCTGCAATCAAACATTCACAAGCCACTTGTTGCTGTAAATAATCTTCAGTTTGAGCCATGACCAAGATCATTTCCATGATACCTTCTTTAGATATAACATAATTGCCAACATCTATGGGTCCCCTTAAAAGAGATGTTATTGCTACTGTTACTCTTACTTTTGATTCCAAGTCTGGAGATAAAAGTTTGTCTTTGATAAATTCATCAACTTGATTATTGAACTTTTCTTTAGCACTATCATAGTACATATTTTCATATATTCTCGCTAGACATGCAGCTGCAACAGTTCTAGATGAAGAAGTAATATTCATTGCAGATTCATATTTATATTCTTCCAGTTCACTGCAAACTTCAAGCAATCTCTGTACGCCATTGATATCCACAAACCTTTCTGCCCAGCTTAAAGAATTATAATGACAGTTTTTCATCACTAGTTCCATTACAGCATCCCTTGCTTGCCCACTAATTACTCTATTAGTTATGGAGTATGTCAGACAAGTTAATAATGTGTCTATTTCACTTTTATTCTCTTCACAAAGTTTTGTATCAGGTTTTGAATCTTTATTTTCCATTCCAGAGAGCGCATTTAAAATTAATTGTAAACAATATTGAGCTGCATTAACTCTTTCTTCCTCAATACTATCAATAATTTCCAAAAACCATGGAATGCCAACCACTTTAAGTATTTCTTTTGTTCTTTCTGTATTTTTCTTGCATAATTGCCCAATTACCCGTACTGCATTAATATATATCTCTGTATTTTTTTCCACTTTAAGCAACTGTTGTATTTTGTGAATAATTCCATTTTTTAACATAACCTGTGCACCTGTATTTTCTTTTGCCAAAACAAGTAAATTTCCCATGGCTTTCTCACGTTTCTCCTTATTTTCTTCTAATGTGAATGCTAATTTAAACATTTGTTCAACCTTGTTACTAGTTTGAGCACTCTGTTTAGCTTTTTCTTGAACAATAGCATGTAGACGTGCTAAAACAGGCTGTACCGCTTTATTTGTTGGTTCAACAGTAAATATCATTTTAGCATCTCTGTAAGCTTCTTCAAATCTCTCTAAATTTTCCAAGGCTTGTGAACGCCGAAACAATGCTTTCGGATCTTCTGGAACAATTTTTAGAGATTCGTCACAATCTGCAATAACTTTGTCGTAGTCTTTCATTTTAAGGTATGCAGCCGCCCGGTTTTTTAAGTAAGTGGCACGGTCGCGACTATCCTTCGCAACCAGATTAATTGCCTTGGTGTAGAATGTTATAGCTTCTTCAAAGTTTTCACTCTTAAAGGCGTCGTTGCCTCTATTTTTAAAACTTTCGGCTTCTTCGTTTAGGACTCCCATTTTGCTTCTGTATCTCACTGGTTTCTATTGTATTGCAAAGGAGCACTGTTGGTTTTATATCAACACGTGGGGAAGGTTCTCGTAAGCTCTCGACTTCAAAGTACTAAAACCTTAGGATGGTTTAAAATAGAAGTTTATTTTCGATCTCGTACAAAATGTAAACCAAAGCCAGGTGTTCGGTGACTGCAGTGCCACAGACCAATAATACAACTAAGTCAAGCTAATGTCAATTGTCAAGTAAATATGTAAATAACAGCAAACAAAGAGCAAAAATTACAACGATACATTTTGCAACGAGTGACATTGAGGGAAGATTGACACGTCAGTAAGAACCTTATATACCATAAAGAAGGATTTATTTGAAATGCATGACGAAAGTCGATGACATTTTATTCAGTCTTCATTGTTTGTGGTATAGCTTTTCCGGGATCCTCGTGTTTCAGTTTTACCGAATTTGTTGAAAGAAAATTATTTCTAAAATAACGCAATGGCTGCAATTAGTTTATTAAATCCTAAGGCTGAATTTGCAAGGGCAGCACAAGCCCTAGCTGTGAACATTTCAGCCGCAAAAGGAATCCAAGATGTTATGAGAACTAACCTCGGTCCCAAAGGCACAATGAAAATGTAAGAATATAAATACTTGCTTTTATTTAAATTACCTCAATTCCGCAAAATCATTTTCTTTTTTATTAGCCCAACCCAATGCACTAGTAGACACTTGGGTTAAAACGTCAGTTTTTAGGTAATCTGCATTACAAAAGTCATATGGCCAACCGGGATCTCATATGGAGCATAGCAGTAATCGTGTAAAAAAAGTTGATCATAATTTTTTGTCAGTCTTCTGACTATATTATGATTGAACAAAACCAAAATAACGAGTCTAAAATTAAGATCTTAAATTAATTGAGCATTGAGGTGTTCCATATGTGTTCATATGGAATTCAATTGTTAGTCTTGAACTTCGGCAGAATTTCGAAAATATATGGTCAACATTATAAAAAACATGCTTTGAGTGTAAATCTTGAGATTGCTGATACATGTTTAATATGAATATTTATCACACAAAGAAAACAGCCGTTTGTTGTAACTTCAGTGACATGGTTACTCATTAAATATTTTCCAAAATGACAATGACGATTTCAGTTCACTTTCTTTGAGTTTTTACTCAAAGAAAGTGTACTAATTTCATTAATAATTCAAATACTTCTGTTACTAGTAGTTAATTAAATGGTTGCCACACTGCATATACATAACATAAGTCATCAAATTTTAAAGTATCTGCCATTTATATGACAAAGACATAATTTAAATAACAAATAATATTTTTGTTACCTACATGAAAAAGAATTGTGTTGGGCCAACTACAATAATTCCCTCATTAAAATCCCTTCAAATTAAATTATTAGTTGACTTTATGCGTAATATCACTTTTCAGGTTGGTGTCTGGAGCTGGTGATATTAAAATCACCAAAGATGGCAATGTGCTTCTCCATGAGATGCAGATCCAGCATCCAACAGCATCCCTGATTGCAAGAGCATCTACTGCGCAAGATGATGCAACTGGAGATGGAACTACTTCCACTGTTCTTCTTATTGGGGAATTGTTAAAACAAGCTGATATTTATATCAGTGAAGGTGAGCATATATATCAACAAACAATAATGTCATATATTCGTAATCACCACATAGATTTCAATTTGTACTGGATAAAAATGTTTTGTTAAACCTTTTCAGGTCTTCACCCTAGGATTATTACAGAAGGTTTTGATGTTGCTAAGGCCAAAGCTTTGGAGATTCTGGAAACTATGAAAATCCCAGTGGATGTAAAGAGAGAGAACCTTCTCGATGTTGCCCGGACATCTCTGAAAACGAAGGTGCTGATTATTATCATTATGTAGTATTAATTTCGAAATGTACCTTGTGTTTTTGTGATTTATGTTATTTTTTCTTCGATAGGTACATCCAAGCTTAGCTAATGTGCTAACAGATGCGTGTGTCGATGCAGTGCTCACAATTCGGACCCCTGGCGAACCTGTGGACCTGCACATGGTTGAGCTCATGGAGATGCAACACAAGACTGCTACGGAAACTACCCTTGTTAAAGGTTAGATAACTCATTTCTTTGTAAAGTTACATTGTATTGAATTTCAGAAAGGCAAAATAGACCTATTTATTAAGATACGAAATTCATTGTACTTGCATACAAATAGTATGAAAAAATTGTGCATTTCTTTTTTCCCAATGACAAAAGAAAATCCTAGCAAACTAGTCTCTTTTGTTATTGGTGCGGGTGCCATGTCAACAGTCTTATTACACATGCGCGGCTCCGGCAACTATTAGTAAGAGATCCACTCATAATAGTGGCTTTTACACGTAAAGATCGGGCTGGAAAAGGTTTAGTTGGTCAAAAAGGAGATGGTCCTAGGAAACTAGGAAGGGTACATAATGACATGCCAGCTGCCCCAGGGCCGGAGCACACCCTCCACAGACCGACCACGGCTGGAGCGTGCCCAACAATACCAGGCAGAGCCACACAGCTCCCGACATATTGTTTCCGCTGCTGAGCAAACTGTCAGTTTTGATGGCGGTTAAATCTGTTGTGAACTGTCATGTGCGTTTACACCTCCCGTTTCGAACTTTACGTCTAAAGGCCGCTAATATCTTCCCTCATCTGTTATTCAGAAAAATCGTGCATTATACGAGAGAATATGACTCAAATAAGAAAAAATTTGGATGGCCTGCTCTCAACCTAATCTCTTTATAGGGTTGCCATGGAGATAATCCACCCTCATCTGTTATTCAGTAAAATCGTGCATAGAAAGAGAACGAGAGAATATATGGCTCAAATATAAACAAAATATGCAAGTCCATAGTTGGACCAGGGTGACAGTACGCAACATTCTCCTCCACTTCGCCCGGTCTTGGGCATCCTCTTGTCGTAGGCCGTTGGCTCTCGCATCCACCTCAGCGATGTCAATCCATCGTTTCTTGCGTCGCCCGCGGGGCCTCTTTCCTGATACCTGCAGGTTTAGGCACCTATTTCCCACGTATCCCTGAGGCTTACGTATCACGTGTCCAAACCAGCGCATGCGAGCCTTCTCGATCTTATCTGCGATGTCCCTCACGCCAAGGCTGCCACGAATGTACACGGAAATACTATTGCCGGATTCTTAGACCATAATGCACCGCGTAAAGAATAATACACGTTACGCCGTGCCGGGTCCGAGCCGATCTATTTTGTATGGACACGCTCATGCTTTACTAGCGGCTATAGCGATAGTAAGGCGGCGCGATAGTCGCTGAAGTCGCTGCGTCACCATTGCGATGCACGGAATAGTACCTTTATGAACAATTCACGCTACATACCAAATATTTGATTAAGCTAAAAAAAAATTCAATATATTTATTAGAAGAACGGACTGACAATGAAAAGGGTTATGTGTGTTTTTAATCCAATGTTTGTAAGAAAAGTAAATATGGCACATAACAAACATTTTGTGTTAAATTTACGTTCTTACTTTCATCGCAGGTCTGGTACTGGACCACGGCGCACGCCACCCTGATATGCCGAAGCGCGTCGACAACGCGTACATCCTCACGTGCAACGTGTCGCTCGAGTATGAGAAAACTGAGGTCAACTCTGGATTCTTTTACAAGTCAGCTGAGGATAGAGAGAAGTTAATCACAGCTGAAAGGGACTTCATCGACCAGAGAGTGCAAAAGGTAACACTGAAAACTGCTAAAATAATTTTTTTATATAATAAATGACTGACGAGCATACAAGGTAAGCGGTAACTGTCGCTCATAACATCTACGATTTATGCATTTAGGGTGCAGGCAATAAAAATGCAGAACCTCAGGAATATAATACACAACATTAACGTAACTTATTTATTACTTTGTATTTTTGCAGATTATTGCTCTGAAGAAGAAATTATGCAATGGAACAGACAAGTCATTTGTCGTCATCAACCAGAAGGGCATTGACCCACTGTCTCTGGACGCGTTGGCCAAAGAAGGCATCGTGGGGCTGCGCCGTGCGAAGAGGCGCAACATGGAGCGACTGGCGCTGGCCTGTGGAGGCTCCGCTATGAACTCCTTCGATGACCTCAATGAGGAATGCCTTGGATACGCAGGGTTGGTTTACGAACACATCCTGGGAGAGGATAAATACACTTTCGTCGAAGATTGCAAGAACCCCCAATCCGTTACTATTCTTATCAAGGGGCCCAACAAGCATACTTTGCATCAGATCAAGGATGCCGTTCGCGACGGTCTGAGGGCTATCAATAATGCCATTGAAGACAAGTGTGTTATCCCCGGTGCTGGAGCCTTTGAAATCAAAGCAAACACTGAACTTCAGAAATATAAGGATACCGTTAAGGGGAAGGCTCGCCTTGGAATCCAAGCCTATGCTGAAGCATTGCTTATTATTCCCAAAACACTTGCTATAAACTCCGGCTATGATGCTCAAGATAGCATTGTGAAGTTGCAAGAAGAGTCGCGCTTGAGCCCAGACCCTATTGGTTTGGATTTAAGCACTGGGGAAGCCATCAAACCTGCCGACTTGGGTATAATAGACAACTACATTGTTAAAAAACAAATCCTGAATTCCTGTTCGGTGATTGCAAGCAATCTGTTACTCGTTGACGAGATCATGAGGGCTGGCATGAGCAGTCTTAAAGGATAATTTCACTTAATAATTATTATTATGTATTCCTTCATTCACAAAACTGATGCTTTTAAACTTTAATTTCATGTATTAACAATGCGATATAATTTAGTTCTTTCTTTATGATAAACTTTAATAAACAACTAATAAAAATAATATAGTCTTTCAGTTTAATAAAACGAATTTATAGTATTATATAATTGTTGGGTATATTTTCTTTGCTTGTAACTTGAATTTACAAATAGGCAGCTAAAAATATAAGTGATGGTTCAGTCAGATGCAGAAGTGCAAATTATGCAGTTACCAAATTGTTGAGTTTTGTATCCAGTTACTTACATTCCGACCGACGAAGCACGTGACAGAGTGCGTAAAGATTACAGACAGCCGTAGCAACCTTGGCGTAAGACAACGCAGATAAAATCGAAAGGGCTGCGCTAGTGTGGTCACGTATTGAGACGTCTTCAAGGCTAGAGTGAATAGGCTGTTCCTAGACAGGCATGCCAGGGATAAGTGGAAAATAGGTGCCTAAACAAAGTTCATAGGTGAACAAAATTCCGGCATTCTTGAACATTTTTGACATGGTGGGGGAAGATTTGCCGAGGCATACAGACCTACGATCTTTTGGCACGTGGCCGAAATCAGAACTAACGCCATTTTGTAAAGAGTTGATGTTAACCACCACGCCCTCGCCGAAGTGTCAAAAGATCCTTGTAGGTACAGCTGTTACGGTGCAGTCACGTCACGTGCCTTTTTCAAGCAGGTTTACTTATACTTTTTAGGTACCTACAACCACGCCAAAATATCAACACGAACTGGTCAAAGACCTTCGTCTTACACCCCTGCAGTAATTGGGACAAAAATATATGGCACAGCTTACCGAACGCTGACTAGCTAAACGGGATTCGTCAATTGACCTCTTTCTCGAAATCAGATCAACCTAGCTGAACAATTTGTCCTTGGATTAGTTTTTTATCAATTAACTCATTATCCTTACTTATCAAGATTGTTTACAAAAGAATAAGGTGAGAAAGACAAATAAATTTATTTTTATTTATTTTATTTACATATAAGTATCACAATTACAACAGCGAATTGGATTTTTAACACATAGTTTAACTACATTTTCTTCTTACACCTGCTTATAATTATAACAAATTACTTTCTCAAGAAGACAAATGACTAGTAAGAACTATACAGTTATAACTGAACCTGTAACACAATTATCAAGAATTTTTTGTCAAATCAAGTATCACATAACTTCCACCACCAGACTTAAGTTCACCAACACCAAATAATTGAAATCTATACTTGCTATTTTGTGACTTCTAAATGCTATAGCATACTACTCAAGGCGTCAACTTAAGCGTCGCCTAAGTTTACTCTAATCTGGCAATGCTTATGGATAGTGTTAACGTCTGTAGGTAAAGAATCAGCCGCTTGAATAGTAACCCTCCAGTTAAAATTACATGTTTATAATAATAACATATAAGTAATATTTTCGACTTCTCGAGAAAGCATGGTCACTAAGGTTAACAATGTTTGTTATAAATTCTAATGAGGACACATCAAAATGCGTATACATAAAAATTTTGTTAACGACAACCACTAACGTTACACAATACCTCACTAACTTATATTCAAGACAACCAATTACTTTTAGGAATGACCAATATTGTTACAATAACAAACCCAACCAAACATACCAGCTTATTATTATGCGAGATCATTATATTTGATCTTATTATTTCATTAAAATTCGAGGTAGGTGGTCATATTAGTTCAAAATATATTTCATATTCATATCTAATACATTTAAAAAGATTCTTAATAGAAACGACTATCGAGAAAAACTTGATTAAAAAAATTTTTATCACAAAAACAACAAAAAATATATATAATTTTATACCTACCAGGTAGTAACGAAAATATTAAAAATTATCAAAATCCCAGTATCATCTGGTATCACATCCCATATTGGTTACTTTAACAACAACACTTGAATTCGGTAATTAATTAGAATGACATTTATTAACATTGCATGAAATATTAAGTATATTGCAAGATTACTGTCCCTTATCTAGTTGTTATTATTAAAATAAAGCCAACATACATACAACATCAATTTAAACTGAAATGCAAATTTGACACATACGACTACTCGTAATCGGAATAAATGAATATTTGGTTCAATTATTTTGTTTTTGAGCTTCAGCAGCTCTTTCGTTGATATCAATGGTGGCCAGGTTCATGGAAGCCACTATGCCATGTATAACAGAAATACCAGCTTTTACAACTGCCACAGGCAAAGATATCAAAGCGATAAGCTTGAACAAGCCGATACCCAAAACTGAAAAGAAACATCAGCACAGATTAGATAAACATGTACAACATTAAGAGTCATAAAAATTACAAGTTACATTAGGTTTTATGACTACTGATAATATAGATAGTTGCAACCACAATAGAATTAACTAGATATTTCGCTATATCTTGTGAGTTAAATATATGTATTAATTAATAATTTACCTGTCGGGCCAGTATAGAAGTACATCACATAGAGAGCTGCATAAAATGCTTCATTGCCAGCACACATGAAGAAAAGCACTGTCTTGTTAGTATAATATATGTGCATTATTGGATTTTCAGACATGTCTATGAACTTGTGAGACTTTTTCCCCTGAAGTGTGACAGTGTGTAAGTACAGCCAGTGGCATGTGATGTCAATTGCCATGGATATTTGGAGCCAAAATGTGTACTGAGGATAAAATGTAGCCAGAGTCATCATCAGACAAGCGGTGCCAGCACGATCTGTCAGCTGATCCAACATTCCACCAAACTTAGTACCTGAAATAAATTCATACTACATTTTTAAAAATGACATTGTTTCTATGTGTTTATCCTAACTTATGTCAGGGTTTGCTTCGCTGCTATTATTCGTCCACATTGAAACATCTACAAATTTCTAAAACCACCTCGTTTATACGGTTAAAGTAAACCAGGTAATCTAATTATATGATACCATACATTATCACATTACTTACTTTGATTAAAATATCTTGCAGCATGACCATCAACTGCATCAAGTAGAGCAGAAGTAACGTAGCAAGTGCAGGCCAAAACACAGTGTGTAGGCATAAAATAAAACGATATTATTGCCAAAATGACCCGGGCAAATCCTGAAAATGTAAACAACGTTGTAATGTAATTGAGAGAAAAAGAATTGATAGGCATCAATAACAACATTAACTTACCAATAATATTGGGAACGAAGAGAAAAACGTTTTCTTTTGCCTCTGCCATTCTAATTTATCTTGAACAAAGTACCGGAATAATAAATAAAATATAATAAAATTATTGAAACTTATTCCGCTGCAATCAATCAATCCCAAGAAAATGACTACACCTCCACACTCACACTCAATGACACATACGCTCGGATGGTGGTGTTTTGTCAATGCTCGTACAGCATGCCGAATACCATGTATCCGAGCCGAAAATTGAACTGTCTGTAGAAGCTTTAACGTTTGGTTTGATTGGTTGTTGTTATGTGGTGGTTCTGAGTGCTGGTATGATTGTTTGTGATCTGTGTTAAAAAAATGTTGGTCGGGCCCTGTCGAAAATGATGAATTTGGTTTTGCAATATGTTAGAACTTTATTTAAGAGCCCAAACAAGATAAAAAATTAAAGAAACATGGTGATATAGCAGCATTGTTGTGAGGAATATCAAGTTTGCTGGGTAGAGAGTGATATTGGTGTGAAAAAGTCATAAGACTTGTGTCATCTGTCTTCTTCCTTCAAGATGGCTCCTTCACCGGAATATGATAAGGAACCAAAAGCCCCGGATAAAAGTGCCGCAAATATTTCTATAATCGAAACCAAGGCACCCCATTCTCTACTGAACGACCAGCAAACAATTTCGGAAAATAAATCTTCAAACACGAACACCAGCGTTGAAGTTGAGGTAAGGTTGACCTCTGTTGCCATTTACATTTTCTGTGATTTTACTTAGTACCATGCCAATTTATACAAATGTTTTTGATTTCTATGTGATAATTAGTTCATTTCGTTTTGTAGTTCTAATATCTAAACAAGTTGTGTTTTGTACGTTCACGAGTAGGTAGTCGAAAATGGCGAAAGATAAACGTCAAAAATAATGTGCAACACGGCGCACATACCGTAAGCATGAGTGGCGATTTCTTTTGCAACTTTACTCTTGGTATTTGCTGGTATGATGGAGCTGTTCCCTTTTTGGACAAAGAATGTAACCAACTAAAATAGTAGTATACAGTGTTTTGTAGATCTCAATAAGTAAGTGCATGTTGGGCACATGTTAGTTCAAATATTTCTGGAATTTACCTAACTACTATTGGTTATTGCAGAGATATTTTATTTTATTTGGATTATTTATGCACTTTTTTACACTGTAATCAATCTTTTACCCCTACACAAGTAAAATAAACCCTTAGGAAGCTAAAATCACCAATTATTGCAATCCCTGTGCATTTATTATGGAAGTAGACATAATATTTTGCTGGTGGCCTTTTACTGGTAATTGGTAAACAAATTAGAAAGCACTGACCACTTCCCATAAGGTGAACCATCCGTCTGTGTGCCTCACTAGGCATTAAAAAAATATACAACAAAACTTTTTGGGCTTAGCCTCTATTCTAAGTCTTGAGCCTATTTAATTATAAAAAAATTGAGAACACTCCTCTAATCAGCAGCCTAATTTTTATAAATATCAAATATTAATTATTATAAAATGTTAAACAGCACATGCTCATTTTTTCTCTATATGTGACTTGTAATACATTTTGGCCTCCTCTGCCTTAATATTATTTGTATGAAGGTGCAGACCCAATACATAGATTTTTTATTTTTGGGCAAAATAAGAATGGAGAATGTTATACCAGTACTTTAAGATAAAAAAATAGAGTACAGTGTCTTATTGAAGCAGGATTTTTAAGCATAACCGAAATATTGCTGTCTGACCTAGTTTTGGCGAAAACCTAAATTTAATACAAAACTAAAAGCAGAATACAACATTTAATTTAATTAATAAATTAATGTGATAAGATGTGGGTAGTCCACATCTATTTGCACAAAATGCTCTATATTTGATACATTACTTATTTTGACATCACAATATTCCTAATAATCACACAGAAAAAAGCTTACTCATGGTAAAAAAACAGTGAAAGCTAGCAAGTGTTACCCTTGTGTTAAGTGCTACCCAGCAGATAACATAACAGGGGAAAATATGGCTAAGAGAGAAAACAAATAAAGGAATGTCTTGTAATCTCATTAAATCATTATTAGTCTGCAATAAATCTATATACTAAATCATTCCAAAACTAAAGAGGTCTCCAACTCGTTTAGGTACTCCTGTACCACAGCGGCTGTCACATCTTTGGCAACAATGGTCAGGGTACTGTCTTTATTAGTTTGGTAATTCGTGTTATTTGTTGGTAACTTTGGGTTTCTGCTGAGCGACTTCAACTTGTGCACTAGCCATACTGTTGGTGTCCACATCTCAAGACCATACATTATGAATGATTGTGGCATTGGTACTGAGTTTCTGGAAGCCGTTTTCCAAAATCTACCCATCTTGTTGGTCCTCCTTTAGGCTTCTCTTAAAATTGCTTCTGCCTATGAGCACAAAAGACCTGCCCCTGGCTCAGAAATCAACTTTCATTCATGTCATGCCCAAATCAATGTGCGCATTATACAGATTTTCGTTTTGTCCAATGCCTATCCGAGACCTATCGATTGTCAGTCCAAAGCAGTGCACGACAATTAAGTTAGTATGGGCTCGGTGGGAAACGTATGAGCCTAGTCTAGAAATGAAACCGGATCATTAATTTACCTCCAAAATGAGCCGTTATCAAATCCGAAACCGAATGTTCCGCCGGACACTACAAGTATGTAAATATATTATTTTGCATGGAGAAACAGGAAGAGTTTGTTGTATGCTGAAGAATGATGTGGTGACTAGGATTGAAAAAGGTATGCAAGATGATTTGGACATGTGGAGAAGATGAATCAGAATCAGACATGTTTTATTCAATTTAGGTTTATATGTTATACTTATGATCAATGAAAGACTGCTTGTGAAAGGTAGAGTCCAAGGGGGACTTTACTAATCAAATAAATTACTTTCTCAAGAAAGGGCATGTCAGAAGCACACCAAACTGGCTTAAACATATGAGAAGATGCATGAAAGTGGAAGAGGCAAAAGAGCTGCATCAGGATTGAACCTTGTGGCATTTGATAGCATCTACCTACCCCTTTTGAATGCGTGGATTTGTCTGTATGAGCTTAATGCCCTATAGCTTCCCTATTGGAGGAAACTATAATACTCGTCGTACTGACGGCACTGACAAAGGCCGTCCATACAAAAACTCTAGTTTCCATACTGTCTTTCATCGCGCTGTCGAAGTATCCGTACTTCCACGAAATTTCATCCGACGATCATCTTCGGACCCTTGGTCCCCTCCCCTGGCCACTACACCCGGCCAGCTGGCAATTACCCTTATCCACCTAAATTCACTCGTCAATATTCGCTGCTACATTATCGTCAAAAATGTTGTAACTAATCAACAAAATACATGAGAACCAGTCGCAGGTTCTCTGAACCTGGCTGCGCCTCGTTTCGTATTTGAGGCTACTCGAACTTCAGCATCATAACCGCAGTGTGGGTAGGCCTCTTAATACCGTCGGCCAAGTGAGATTTACCAAGTAGGTTAAGAAAAATGGGAAAGAAGTAAGAAGTAACCAGTCAGTTTTCAGTTAACCGACTTCAGCTGAGCGGATTGTAAAAAAGCCATTTTTGTTGATCATTTCTGGTCAAGAGTTTGTTTTCCATGTCTTACATATTCCCAGAAGAAGGGCGTCATTTGCCTAATATAGTTAACTATAGAACAGTGCTTAAGTTCGATTTTGATAAAAACATGTTAAATTGGAATCTGCGCAAAAAGCTCTTAAGATCTGACTCACTTATAACTCAACGGGAACCCATTTATATCATTATTATCTGAGCGGTCAATCTCGGCTTCTGCCCGGGTCCGATTTCTTACTCGTTCTTCACTTCGCCCGGTTTTTTCTGTTCGCCTGTTCTTGCCATACTGAGTCTACTCGGCGTCGTCAATCAAGTGCTTCTTGGGTCTCCCGCGGGACGTCTTTCCTGATACCGGAAGGTATCCCTGAGGCTTACGCAGTACGTGACCAACCTAGCGCAGGCGAGCCTCTTCATCTTATGCGCGATGGTTGCTGAATTTCTAGTGAAGTCTAGAGGTAGATAGAGCCTCATTATGAACATCGACAACCCAAAAACTCAGTGCTGGACGTGAGCCTTGTCCAAGCATGTAGATTATGGTTAAATCTTTCGGGCATTTTGCCACAATCTCAATGCGTCAGCCGGGTCTCTCCCAGATCTGTGTCTCCGAGTCTTTCGTATACCAGCGTAATGTCCAAGGCTCCATGCTATCGGAGCAACTGCCGTCAACTACGGCTTAGATATGTCCCGTAAGAATGTAAAAACCGATTGTTTATAATCTAACGTAGTCAATTACGTTAGTGAACTATCAAAATATTGTTAACTACAACAAAATTCGCCGCCAATTCATTTACAATTGTGCGCATTATTTTTCGAAGAAACAAATATTATAGGTATAAATTGGGTTTAGGGTAGGTTTGTATTGCGATAACTCGATGAGGACAATGAGGTTAACTCGGCCCAGTGCCAAATCGCCTTAGAATGTGTTCATAATTTTTCGACAGTTTATAATTTTAAAATTCTGTGGTAGGTAAATACCTACTTTAGATAAGAAACTGACGATTTTAACAATATTATGGAAATAGATACGTCTGCTATACCAAAAGCTAGTTACCCATTTGCACAATTCCTCGGGATACCCATCATCACACAGTCCACCGTAGAATTAAGGGCCTCTCCCACGAAAGGGGAGGTTATTGCAATAATCTCCATGCTGGGCTGGCGGGTTGGTGATCGCAGTGTTATAAATATAACAATTGTAAACACAGCTGCCCATTTTTCAGCCTACGAAGACTATATCTTTTGCCTTGAAAAGACTAGTTCCCTTGTACGAAAACCACGAGTGGAAGGGGTTAGTGCTATTCTACTTTGACGGTCACCACCCGGCCAGCCGGCCACCGGGATACCCATACGGGATGGAACTTTGATAAACCCCTGTGCTATACCTGATCGAACGCCTTCGTTATAGCTAGGCCAACGTCAGACATCTATAAGGCTCAAGTCAGACACCATTTGGAGTATCGCTCCCATCTATGGGCGGGAGCACCGGCATATGAGCTTGGTCCTTTTGATTCGTTCCAAAAGTGCGCTGTGAGAATTGTCGATATCATACTCACAAGTGGTATTGAGCCGCTGAGTCAACGGCGGAATTTCGCCTCCCTTTGTGTGTTCTACCTCTTGTACAACGGTGTTTGTTCTCAAGAACTGTGTGACATGATGCCTACAGCTTCATTCTATCATCGCACTGCTCGCCACCGACAGGGAGTTCGTCCTCACACCTTGGAGCCAAATTGGTCGCGAACTGTGCGGTTCCAAAGGAATTCTCCCACGCACACTAAGGTTGTGCAATGAACTACTTGGAGAGGTTTTCTCTGGAGAGTACAACATGGAGTTCTTCAAGAACGGAGATTTGACTATCGCAGTAGAGTATAAGCAAAAGCCTTTTATCATTGTTAACACTTTCGCTGCGGTCGACGCAACAATTGCGTCCGACGTCGGCGCTACGCGTGTGCGCACGGCGCACCTGGCCGGTCCATTTAATATGCGCGGTACGATACTTATCACCGCTGCAGCATCTCTGGTAAATACCAGAGACTCAAATGAGTTAGCAGGGGAAGTGTTAATGTATCGAAAAAAAAACTTTTGCGGCTGGACGTGAGCCTTGTCCAACTGTTGTCTGTAATTTGACCCAAGTGGGTAGCTGTAGATTATGGGAGATTCCTGGGGGTTCGTCTATGCATTCCCGGGGATTTTCTATGCGGCAGGCCGGTCGCAGGTCAATGTTTTAAGATTTATATTTATCCTCGTCCGACTGTTACTCGCAACTTGATCTAAGCGTGTATATGTAGATTATGGGCTATACCCCGAGTTTCTCTGTGCAGCAGGTGGGTTGCAGATCAATGTTAAAGGATTCACAGTTTTCTATGAAGTAACACTAAACGGTCGGTTGCAATGATAATGTCCCCAGTATAAATATATGACAGTCGTGAGCAGTAGGATCTATTTTCTTAGCCGCATACACCACACAGGAGGCTGTCAGCCACGCAACATAACATCTCATTATAGTGTACACTGCACTGCGGTTAACTCTTATTGTCAAAGACTTCTACATAATGGACCGGTTAATTGTACAAAGGCAATGATACCACTTCATTGGAGCTAAAACTGCAATGGCGCTCCAACGTTGTCTCAGTGACGTTTTGGCCACGTATACGAATGGTCGTTACTTTACAATCTAAAAATGCCGAGTTGCGTAGGAAACACATGCTCTAATTCCGATTAACAGTAACCAAAAACAAGAATGGAGTATCTTTTTTCCGTAAAGTATAACAAACATCATGTATTACTTGTTAAACTTATGTTTTTAGCATTTCCAATAAATATTTCAGTGTTTATTGCTAAATTATTAACCGGCCATGATTAATTGGTATGTTCAATCAAATTCAATGCATGACATCTGTTTATTTTTTATTTGGCCGTCTTACATATATGCGCACGATGTGACTTTGCACCGGCGGCATAATACCGTTGATTTTGTTTTCGCGAAAGTGATATTATAGATAAAAATATATAACAGATAAGTATACAATTTAATCAATAACAATAATATCGTTATGTAATGTAGCTTCAAAGCAGTCAACATATCAGTAAAAACTTGTTGTAAATGTGTTAAATCGTTAAAGAATTCTACGATCTACAACAACAAAAGTGGCATAATTTTAAAGGAGGTAAAATGATAAAGATTATAGGTTGGAATTGAAAAGGTTGGATTTTTAATTGACGAATCCCAATTATTACTGTTTAGAAAATTATATTTTAGGTATTACGTTACAACAATTTTGTACGCTTTTACAATGTTATGTTGCCAATAACAATGACGCTGTCACCGGGTCAAATAAGTTTGTGGCACAAGAGACTGCGCCATTTTATTTAATATGGTAACGGTGAGAGTTATTTGTTCGGTAAAGCATATCTTTATGCTTATATATCCATGCTTATTGTATATTTAATTTTTAATGTATCAAATCCACCTCATCTTTCACCTCACCACCACATCTTTGCATCTTTCACTGTTTCCATCTAATATCAAAGTTGTCATAGAACGGTGGCAAAGAACCCGTTATTTAGTTAATAGTCCGACAAGCTTTTGCCCGCGACTTCGTTCGCGTGGACCACTTTTTGCGTTGTCTCGTTATTTTCAAATGCAATATCTATTCAACCAGTTCCTGTTCTAAGCAGACGCCTTTAAAATATCAAACACATAAAAATTGTATGAACCTTTTCATGTAATACAAATTTTCACCCTCTATTTCGCCCCCTCAGGGGATGAATTTCCAAAAAATCCCATTTTGTATTCACTTAAGTCATATTTTATAAAAAAAACATTGACGCAAAATTTTAAGTTCCTATATCTAGCTTGCGGTTGCATTATTAGCGCTTAGTTAACATTACTAAATTCCACCCCTGTTTTACTCCCCTAAGAGACGAATTTATAAACGTCCTGAATTTCATGTTTTATCATGTTTTTCGTAGAATAGTTGTACAAAGTTTCAAGTGAATCTGCTGAAGGAATAAAAAGTTGCATACAAATGCCCCATTTCACCCGCTTAGGGGATGAATTTCCAAAAAAAAGTATTTAAGAAGTATATCAGTTATCTAGCACCCATAGTACAAGCTTTGCTTAGTTTGGGGCTAGATGGCGCTGTGTGAATTTGTCTACGAATATTTATTATTATTTTATTTATTATTCTTGGTTAAGCGGATGTGCTCTTCCACGTCCTTTGCCGTCACTGTGTAATGAAGGCGGGACAGGTAGAGCACCGTCGTCGGTGTCGCAGGGCGCAGCAGGAAGTTGGGACCGGTTACTGTAGTGCCGCGAAAATTCTGAGCTACTCTCAGTTATTCGGTTATCTATAAAATTTACATCCATTCAAAAGTTCAAGATTCCAGGCTCAAGAGTCATTAATCAGTCACAACTATGAACTTTGATCCCCTGTTTCACCCCCTTAACGCATTCACTGCCGTCAACGCATATATAGATTTTCCTGACTTTCACGCAATGCCTTGGATGCATCTGTGAGTACATATATTTAGCGAGTTTCGCTCAGTGCCTTCAACGCATATGTGAGTTCTATATGATAGATAGATGTATCCGGGCCATTTCCACAGTCCGACGAACTCGCGCCTATTCTGCGTGAGTGTGATGTATTTCTAGATACCCTACTGTTTTGCCATCCTAACTCTTCCAGGAAGTAATCCTAATAGTTTTACAAACGTCTCCGGAAGGGTTTGTTGTTGTCGGCGATGCTCAAGCCTGTAAGATGCCACTCCCTCGCAAGTTTGTTGGATGTCGGCAGCTGTCTCCTTTTCTTTCAGGCAGGCTCTGCACAGAGGGTTGTCGGTGAGGCCTATGGTGTAGAAGTGTTTATTAAAAGGACCGTGTCCCGTTATTGCTCCGGTTACCATTCGGAGTTGCAGTTTTAAGAGTATTTCAGACAGGGAGGGGTTAATTCGCGGTAAAGCCTCCTTGCCTGTATTAGTCCAGTGATGACCAGAGTTATGTTTTACCTTGATTTTATCCACCAGGTGTTTACGTCCATGAGAACGGCATAGGTAGTTTTGGTTTAGGGCCTATGGGCTTCGTACTAGAGCCTCGCCTGGCCAACTAGTCGGCTGCTTCGTTTCCCCTCGATCCACTGTGTCCTTTTATCCACTGTAAGGTTGTGAGATTTGTTTTATATACCCCATTCAAGCATTTGCAACAGTCGAGTATAAGCCCAAGGGGCTGGTGTTGATTTCAAGGGTCATGAGTACTGCTCTGCTATCTGTTAAGATCCTTATAGGTTGTTACTCTACTTTTTTGTCTTGTACAGCGTGTGTGGCTACGACAATTCCCATGCACTCCGCTCGTAAGAGCGTGTTGTACGTACTCAGTCTGTTTTGGACTCATCTGTAAAAATCCTTACTTTCCGTATGTTCCCTCCCGCGGGTCCTCGTGAAATTGTATCTTGTATTTTTTGCCGTTGCTACCAATCTAAGCAATATACGGTTACTAATAGATTCTGTCATTGGTTCCTCTTTTGTTTCTTCATAGAAGAAATCCGTATGTGGGTATCGGTACTTTGTCCAATAGATTAGTGTTTTAAATGTACCATTGCTGCGGCTTCCTCTTATTGTACGTATAAGTAAAGTGAAGTTAGGTTGAGCTTAGGTTCCAGGGCTGCAGTTAAGGTCGTCCTCATGCAGCCGCTAACTGCCATGCAAGCTAGTCTTTGTAATTTAGGTACAGTGGTGGATTGCTTGGTTTTAGTCCACTCCGTTTTAGCACTCCGTCCGATCACTGTTTTGTAAAGCCATAATTTGCGGGATAGTCCCCAGGTTTAAAATTATGATATGAGTTATATTAATTGTGCTGTTGCTCTTAGTTGTAAGCGTTTGTACTAAAATTTGTATGAACTCACATGTGCGTTTGAGGAATTACATTTTTAATATATATTTTTTGTAGAGTACACAGTTTCAAGTGAATCAACTGAAGAACTATAAATTTGCGGTTGGGATGCAAAATTTCAAGGTTCTTGTAGTTTCGACTCTTTGTTAATTACACACAGTCAGACGTCTACAGTTTTATATTATACAAGTATATAGATATAATTCTGTCAATTTGAATCAAAATGTAGATAGCAGTGATGCTATGCTGTCGCGTGGTAGCTGAAGCAATTTATGTCAATTAGAGGCTAATTATTTGTTTACATAGCCAGCGTCATATGGCTCTGCACGGCTAGTGCAATACAAGTGTACTGTCGTGCGCGATAAGCGAGAAAAGGCGCGACGTAGGTACTGCTATCTCTTTCATCTTAGTATTGAGAGAAGGAAACAAACGCTCACTCGCGGCGCGAGATGTGTCACGTGCACACATGTGCTAGCCGTGCTGAAATTAACTAAATTTTTAAATTCAAATTTTAATTATATGCCACGGTACTATGAATGACAGCGGCGACGGGTTTTCAAAAATAAAATGACATCTTGATCATTTCGAACCCTGACGGTATCCTACAGGCTACAGAGCATGTGACCCGATAGGCCTTCGACACGAGTAAACGTCAGTGTTGACAAGTCTGTATCTGTAGCCAGCGTTTCATCAACGTCCCGTGGTTTTAAGCGAAACTACAAACATTTGCTAATATAGCTAGTCTAAGGACAACAGCGCCACTCTTCAAAGGTACTAAATGATGATACAAGCAGGTTAAAGAAAATGCCGTCGCCTGTCATTTGTTTTTGCATGACGCGCGATACCAGATTCGCGTTTACGTGTGCTGCCATAAAGTTGAATATCGTCTGTACTTGAAAAAGCGACTTACAACTGTTATTCACAACTTAAATATTACAAAAAATTAAAGCAGACTTAATATGTATAACGCACAACACCTACTTACTTTACCACTCTACTTTAGACTCAACACGTGGTTACGCCATAAAAAAGGGAAATCGAAAAATTAAATGTAGTATTCATTACTAAATACGGTTCCATGTCCATCAACAAACCATGCTCCTGACCATACAAAAAAGTAGAAAGAACTATCACAATAGTTACTAATTTGCCGTATTTTTTGTGAATGTTTATTTGGTTCGCCGAAAACCACTGTCCAGTCCAGTCCACAGTGACTTTGATATTGAAAATTAGTTTCACTCGTGATTGTGAACACATTGCCATATGTTACTGGATACTTATGTTAAATGACCAATGCTTCATATTTTAAAATATGTTGTGTTCTACAATATGGAAGCAAGTAGCTACATTATATTAAACGCGATGGTTTTACTTCGCTGGCTCAGCCACCAGAAGTGGATCTTGGCCTCCGAGTTCCGACATAAAGATTCCCCATTGGTCGCTCCCTATACTGCGCGATTTGTTTCCAATTAGCTATCTGGAGTTCGTGCACGTCTTTCTTTCCTTTTGGTACGTACATGTACACTAATTACTAATAATTTACAATATTTCCTGAAAGACCGGAAATAATTTTGAAGACGATATTCTCCTTTCGTGACTCTGGGGCAACGAAAATCTAGGTATTTTCCTCGGTGATAGTGCGAATAGGAACAGGCGATACGCTGGCAGCGCTGCGGCGTGACGGGTACAATGCGCGGGAGTCGCCGACGGTAAACCTACACCCACTGTCTACGTCGCCGCCACCGCCGCCGCCGTCGCCCGCTGCCGACCACTCTACTAGCATGACAAACTTGACCTATAGTGCAGTAGAAATAGTTTTAGAGGTGGAACTAATTGCAACAGACATAATTAGTGCGGCAAATTGTACTAGGTAATACGCTTCTAATCAACATACTAAAAACAACAAACAAAAAGCAGAACAGGTACAGACAGATGTATATTTCTAGTATGTTGATTATAAGCGTATTACCTAAAATTTGGCGGAATAATAATTTCTGTTGCAATTAGTTCCACCTCGAGCCCCATTTTCGGTTAATTCTACTACACTACTAAGCCAAATTTCCTTCAGTATTCGCAGTCAACCGACAGATGTTCACTGCAAGACAAAGGGCATCTCCAAGAGCATGTCTTGCTTACTCTCTCTTACGGTTTCCTGATACATTCGTGAACCCCGATTTTGCATGTTATTGAACTCACAAACGATGACAATATCTTTATCAACTGTTGTTAATTTGTTGATTAAAAACAAGTCAAGGTAACAGAAAATATAATGGAATAGTTTCTACATCTCCAATCCGGCTGTTTCTATACTGTTGTTACAGCTAACGGCTGAAGCTCATTAGCTCCAATGTCGAGGCGGAATGAGGCATTTACTCCGGGGACGCTTTACCTCCATCATATAATTGAGTATTGTTTGTGTAACATAATGCGTGTTTGCGTTTACTTAACGCCTAAATGACGCCTGTTCCCCGCAGTCACTAGGTCACGTGCGTGTGGAACGGCTAGGCTGCCCGGCTGTGACGACTTTCTTGTGTGGAGAGAGGGGCGTGTTTTACTTTGAGCATTTATCGGATGTATATAAGTAAGAACGATAGAAATTATCAACTTATCACGAAAATAAAGAATTTATTAGGCGAACATACTTGCTTATGTTTGTAAAAATATGAAACGAAATTGCTTTTGTTGCTCCGGTAGAGACTTGTTAATTACGATTTGCGCCGGACGAAACATTTTCTCATCTAAATAGAACGTAGTTTCATTAGGCGCTAACGATGTGGTTTATTGTGGGTTTAGCTAAATTACTTTGGGCGGCTAGCACCAAATTAATAAAATCATCTTGGCGTTAATGACCCGGTTGTGCTCATTCGGGATTCGGCTTCAATCTAGGATTCGGCAGGTCAGGTAATTACAATGGAGCTACTGCCATCTGACCTCCATGACCCTGCTACCAGGGGAACCTGACCAGATTGGATCATGGTTACACACACATCCAGTCGCCTGAATGTGCAAGTTTCATCACGATGTTTTCCCTCGCCGAAAGAGCGTTAGTATTCAACTAATGTACATAACTCAGAAAACAGTCATTGGTACATGGCCGGAGCCGGGACCTCTGATACTCTAACCGCTCGGCCACCGACGCTCTTGCACCAATTTCTACCATGAATTAATACAACCCTAGTTCTAACTTAAATTTTGGATGTTCACGACTTTTACATTGATTGAACTAGTATTAAATTTGTGGCTGCTACACTAGTGATAATAGCTTATCTGTACATTATACTGATATCTACATTTTGATTGACATTGGGAACAGAATATGGCAACGGCGCCCCCGACGGACTTTTTTATCGATCTGCTAGTCAGGGGTTTTAATAGTAGTTTATGCAACTGTCATATAAAAGGGGGTATTAAAACATGAGTGTCTGTTTATCATACGAGGCGTAGCCGAGTATGATAATAGGTTGACACGAGTGTTTTAATACCTAATTATATGCAGTTGCATACACTACTTTATCTACACTCGTATTTTTATGTTAAAATATCGTACCTATAATTTTCTCAACTTTGCTGGTAGTAAGCTGCGAGTCAGTTCTGTTGTATCTACGCGTCGAGGATATCAAGCGGCGGGAAATTCACTTTACTACTCTCACATTTATCTATTTATTTACTTAAAATAAGAAAAAACATTCACAAACACAAATTACAACAATTACAAAAAATATTTTGTTTAGCGGGAAAATAATTACACAGAATATAAACAGGAAAATTTAAATTTTGATTTGAATTTGTTAAAGACATCTAGGTATTCAGCCTACATTTGACCGTGTCCAGGCGCCCGACGAGAATTTAAAAAATATAAGTGTTGCATAATGATTAAAAAGTTATTTTACGATACAGCTGTCATGAAAATAGTATGGGAAATGCTGTATCGAAAAGTAATTTTTTAAATTTTTATAGACTGGCGTGAAAAAAGTGTATCCTTAAACGACTGTTTTTGAATATGTAATTGGAACATTACACTATAAGTGTAGATAAAAATCCTTATTCAATTGGTGTTAGGAAATTTTTTATTTAAAATTTTGGTTTTTACTTTTTTGATTACAGTGTTTACAATTTTCTTATGGCATTCAAAGCATGTTTTTTATGCATCGACAGACGACAAACGCGTTGAATAGAATAAGGGTCATTGTTAAATCAGGCGTTTTGGAAAGCGGAGCAATGCAAAAAGTGCGAAAGTTGTAGTTTTTTAGATTTTTGCTTATTAGGAACCGCAGAATACCGCAGCTAAACAATACTCTTTTAAATAGTATTGTGTTTCTGCCGGTGAGTAAGGTTTCCAGTGCTCCATGGGGTGGGGATTTAGGGAACCGTGGCTTTGGCAGTGGAGGGGCATTTGCCTTTTTGCTGCCAGAGCAACGTGTTATAGAGGTGGGCAACGCATTAGCGATACTCTTAGTTTTGCTAATGTCTATAGGCAGTGGTGACCACTTTCCTTCAGGTGGCCCGCTTGCCTGTTTGCCTACCGTATGACATAAAAAAAAAAAAAAAAAAAATTAAAAATGATGTCTTAAATAGAAAATATTTTCGTATTAGTTTAGTTATAGATCTACACATACTTGTATAAATTGTAGTCGTAATTAAAACTAAACTAATTTATGTAGTTTCTAGTTCTTGATTTATCTTTTGAAACATATAAATATGTATTTCAAAAATGTATTCGTTGATATTTTTAGTTTAGTTCTTCAGCTATCCTCTGCAATTTTTAGATTGGAATTGGCCATCCACGCCAATCTGGACGTTTAAAAATCATACGTTTCGATTCAATGGACGCCATGCTTACCTTAACGGACCAATTTCTTTGTATCTCGATAATTTTCCATACAATATTATCTCGCAACTAATAATCCATTGCAGAAAACCGCATCTAAATCGGTCAAGCCGTTTTTGCACGAGATAAATGACAAGATTTGTGAAAAATGTTGATTGCAGCGCCCCCTGGATTGTTAACCCAATAATATGAATTAAATCACTTTTTGTACACTAGTTCCACTTTATTATACAATTTTATTAAATTGCAACCGGTTTCGAATTACTCATCTTCAGGCAATTACTTTATATTTTAACCCAATAATACTTATCTAAGAACCACCGCTGAAGAATAAAAAAATGGTTGAAACCACATCGAAATCGGTTCAGCCGTTTTTGAGATAAATGACAACTCACCCCAAACTCATATACCATCTCCGTTCCGTCGTTGGTAACAAAATTTCATACAAAATGTCGTTAAACGTCATTCTATAATGTGTTTAAGAATTTGGTATAAGCCAGACTTAGTGTAATCAACCTTTTTTTTACAAACTTATTTTACTTGCCCTAATGCTTTAATGGCATATTGTTGCCGGGTTCCCGTCCTTCCATCTTTCCCGTCTATATTATTCATCGCTCGCAAATTTCCAAGAAAGAATATTTTCTAACTAATTATGGTAGAAAAAAAAACCTGTGTACCGACACTTTACCTGAAAAAGTACCGTCAATGCGGACAACTTACATGGAGCCTAATCGGCGTCTAGCTGGCAGCCGTCCAATGCTGCACTGTCTCGCAGAATTGGCCGGATAAGTTATTTCCAACATTTTGCAAGTTCCATTTTTGCTTATATTCAGAAACGGTACGCTTTACATTGTTATTGTTACGTACAGCCGCCAGTTTCTTTGTTTCGGCGGCACTCGCCAAAAATAGCCGCATCCAAATTGATATAAATTGACGAAGTTACCTACGGCAATAGGAGTCGGAATGAACAAAAGTGGGCGCAATCCTATTAGCTAGGGTGGAGCGGCGGCGCGCAACAAGTCGGCGGCGCTGCATGTAAAATTCAGGAGTTTAGTCTAACATCCGCAATGCTTTAGCTTGCAGATTTCTTTTTCTTGTATTGAGCTCTACATTCAGTATTCGATTTAGAGGATAAATAAAAACCTGCTAAGACATCATTATAATTTATTATGAATGAATTCATCACACAAGTAAGCTTGTTTAAAGTTATAATACATTAAATAGAGCAAAGATGAATCACAAAGGCTTCCCTCGTGGACTCGTTTTGATTTGCTATTACCAGCGCACCCCGAGTTCCGGATCTATCAAAGGCTCTCTATTTAGAACGGGGTCGCTATAACGAGGGGCAGAGCGCAGGTAACGAGAGGCGGTCTCGGGCCACGGAAGCGCGTGTACGCGGCCAAGGGCGGCCCATCGATCCCGGGAGGGGGTCCTGGCCCGACCCTGACCGCTCGGGAGACGGCGGCGGGCCCAGCCGGAGCCGCGGGGCGCGCTCGTCTGGTGACGTCAATACGCGCCCGCGCCCCGCCCCCGCCCGCAGACGCGCGCCGGCTCCGGCTCCGGCTGCCGGACACGTCCGAAACAATACTCGTTCCCGACATAAAAACGAATATGTACTTTTCTGACGTGACCTATGTTTACTTCACCGTGCTCGGCTAATCTGACACTAAATTTGCTAACCATTGAACTGGAGTTGACTAGGGTAGAGTTACCTTATGGGCTCCCCTATTATTTGTCGACACTCGACCGCCCTTTCCGGCACAATACGAATCCGCAAACATTTAGCTGCTATTTTACCATTTTCGCAAATGTCTATTCAATCTTAAAAATAATTTATTGGTTTTCAAAAATTTACATAGCATCATAATTTACTTAAAATGTAGGCATTATATACAAGCTTCCAAACTAGGTCGAACCCGTAACTTCTTTTATGTTCAAAATAGAAATAGGATATTTAAAACTATTATTATGATACATTCACCACCACCACCATCACAGCCCATAACAATCCACTGCAGGACTTCGGGCCTCTCCCACGAAAGGGGAGGTCATTGCCATAATCTCCACGCTTGGCAGGCGGGTTGGAGATCGCAGTGCAGTTGATGTAAATCTACCCAGAAAGATGCTGCTGCCCATCTTTCGGATCTGTCCCTTAGTCGCCTTTTACGACACCCACGGGAAGAGATGGGGTGGTGCTATTCTTTGAGGTGGCGGCACCACACACCATATGATACATTATGTAGACAGAAAGACAAAAGCGAAATGGTTTGAACGTCATTACTTTTAGTAGGGCTCGTTGTGTTCTATCAACTTTAATAAAATTTAATTTATTTGAACCACCCCATATTTTAATACAATAGCACAGGATAGATTGATCCAAGGCATAATACACTGTTTTTAAAAGTTATATATTAGCTACTTGTCTGATGCCCGATTTCTCCCTCACTTAATAAGTTTTAAGGGAGGGACCCTTATAGCACTTTAAGTGACGGATTTGCCTGAAAAACATTACACTTAAAAGTGTTAGAAGTCCCTTAAAACTTAAGGTTGATGGTGAAAACGGGCATACTGTTTTAAATGCGAATATAAGTTTGCGAATTGGTTCTGATATTTTATTTATCTGGGGCTTCAATGTGTCTCATCAAGTAGTAACACCTAAATATTTTATATTTGCTACTCTTTCAAGAACCTCACATCTAGACTTTGGTTTCTAGTACGCCAATACGCTGGATCTCGGACCGACTCCCTTCCGCACAATAGTGAAGCTTATTCTAAGATTGTCGTTAGTCGGGAGTCCTTTGTACGTATAGCAAAGGCGATTATCTTGGTTTTATTTAAGTTTAGTGTGACCTTATTTATCTTAAGCCACTGAGTGACTGTTCTCAAGCAAGCTTCTGCCATGGCCCCAGCCTCTTCCCATATTTTGTCATGACAGATTATTACGTTTATAATCTGTTTAAATAAAACGTCCATTGCATTTTTTTTGTTCAAGTTTCTGTGTCACGTAATCTGTGCGATCATTCACTACCTCTAAAGTAGATCTTCCAGTTCTAAAGCCATACTGGTTTTGCGAGAGAATATGTTTCTTTTCGAGATACAATACAAGTCGTTTATTTATTATTTTCTCTGCTATTTTAGATAATGCAGACTGAACGAAAATAGGCCAACATTATTTTATTAATGTTAGTTATTACTAATGCATTTAGAAAGTGTTTTTACACGGTTTTTAGCAGCCCACTCAGCGTCACCGCTCATTAATATATCGTTAACTAACTGACCCGCCCTGACTTCGTTCGTGTGTTGTCCTACCCTATTAACATTCCTCTTGAATCACTATCTATTGTTGAAAACAGCATAAAAATCCGTTGCATAGTTTAAAAGATCTAAGCGTACATATATACATACATACATACATTCGGACAGGCAGTGGGAAGCGACTTTGTTTTATACATGTATTGATTGAGGGTTCTATGTCAATAGAAGATAATTTTAAGTTACTTTGCATTCCTTCAAGTTTATTTCCCAAGTTCGAAATATATTCCAGATGTACCTTTCTCGCACTTTCTTGAGTTTAAATGGACATTTCATCGTATTTGTTTGATAGAAATTGTAGGGATTTTTCTATTTTTAGGTTAGAATGATGTATTGTGGAGTTCTAACATTTTATCTCGGCAACTTCGGAAATTTCATAAACTGAAACGTTTCAGCTTGGTCTTTAAGTTAATTAGGTTATCATCAGAAGAGTCCCAGCGTCGTTTATTACGTTGACTAACAAAAGATTGGCTGTTTGGTTCGTTAGATAATTTGGTTAAATCTGAGTCCGATTTCACATGATATACGGGGCAATTTTAGACGATTCATTTCCCTTAGGATTGCAGTTTATGTGGTTAGTGTGTGTGTACGCAGCAAGACAATTTTAATTTGAGCTCCGTGTCACTGCTTTTACCGTAGTCAACCCTGGTCGTAGTATAGTGGTGACTTTGTTTATATTGACTTCTCGTTCGTTGTTGGGGATACTGCTCACAATAAGAAGTTATGCACTGTGGCTCCTATAGTTTATGCCCCTCATCATATTGGCGCTATGTCCCGGTTGCGCTCCTGCGCGGTACACGAGGGCCAGGGGTCCGCCCTCCTACTCTTACTGGCAAATTTCGCTCGGTCTTCGGCGTCAAGCCTTGCCGACCGCTTCTTGATCGCTTGATCGCTTCTTGGACCAACCTCTCCTTTCCGTGTCTGACGAGGCTGGCATGACCAGACAATTGTTCCCCACGTATTTTGCCGATCTGCACAAGACGCGGCCATACCATCGAAGGCGGTACTATTGCAGCTTATCTGCGATGTCACGGACGCCAAGGCTACCTCTAATGCGGGCATTTCGAACGCGATATTTCCGTAAACTCCACATATCCGTAGGGGTAGGGTAGGGGATCTGCATTTTTGCAGGCCATGTACTCTGTCTTCTTCATTTCCTTTAGTTTATGCCTGCCTCTTACTTACTACTACTTTTGTTTTACTATCATTAGATAGTAAATACTACTTTTACTTATTATTAGGAACTTTTGCTTATTATTGTATATTTAATTTTTATTAAATTAAAATTAACGATTTGTACGTCTAAACGCTTTCGTGGTTCGGAGGGAAGGGTATATACATATATCGGTTTAACATTGAATCGCGGTTTATAATATGTTTTTAAGGAGCGTATGTGTCAATATAACTTGGTGCAATTTCCGATTGCTGTAAATAAGCAGTTAATGCTAAAATTAAAACCAGTTTAATCACTGTTTAGTGTTTACGTAATAATTTTAATACCAGTCGTCTCGTCTGTCGGTAAAATATTTACATACATATACATGATTTCAGAACACGCTTTAGTTAGAGTATAAGCCTTAATCCTTAGCTTACTCTCCTGTTCTATCACTTATGAAAGCTAATATGTACGATATAGGGATAGCATTTCATATCTATTACTGGTATTTCATTATCGTAATGGTTCCGAAGCGCAATAGCGAGTTGACGCTCAGTATATTATTATTGTCAGCGTGATTGTGAATATCATTGAATTTGTGATTGACTAGAGTAACTTCAAAGAAATTAAAATCTTGTTTCATTTGTTCTGAAGTGATATACCTACCATTATTATTTGTCTATGTATGTATTAAATTTCTTATATCACTTCCACTGCGGAACGTAATCAAACATGTCCGCTACGTGAGGTGTCGTGCGGTTTGTCATGTTTACGCAAACTGCATTCTCGTAACGCTAGAGTCGAGTAGGCGGCTTGACCAAACGCTTGGGCTGGTGCCAGCAACTCACCTGTGCCTTGGTGCAATGAAATCTTTTACTGTGTTTTCCGCTCCTCAAATTTCTTTACAACCCTTGTATTGATCTTGCACGCCTCGGTTTGCCGTCTTGCCCCTAGTCGTCTAGTAGCGGCGTAGATACTATGTACTATATAATGGGTATTTTCTCAATGTTTAATTTTATGAACAAATTATAAAACGGCTCCTTATTTTGAGCTGTATACTTCTTATTCTTTGTAGGCATTTGTTACAGAATGATCACGTCATACACACACATTCCCTAAATTACGTTGGCGTTCTTTTATTGTAGTTTTACGCGATGCAGGTGGTCTGGTGAAGTTTCTATTCTTCATTATTTTATTATCTTGTCATCAAAGACACTACTGACGCCTGTTTCAATGTCGTTCTTCGTTTTATTCGAAGCTGCGGATGAAATCGGCTTTCAAGAATGTACCTACACCACATAATCTGCCTACACCTACGATGAAAATATGTTTTCCTGCCAACGTTACTGCGCTGTGGTTAATTGTGAAAAGGCAGATAACCAGATGTAATCAAAATATGTGATACTTCCTGGGCGTAAAAGTTTTTGTGGTACAAAATTACCCTGAATTTGTACTATTTTGTATCACAAAAATCAGAATTTGTACCTCTCTAGTTCCGGAGATCAGGTGGTCGGCCCAGGGAGTACCACTTCCTGGCCCGACCAAGCTGAAATCAATACTAGCAAAGCAGTTGAAAGCTTGTGAAGATGCCTAAAAATTTGTACCGATGTTGTACTCCTATTTGGTTAATAAAATTGTGATAAATTGCCGTTATCCCTACCAAAAAGTGAGGTTATGTTACGTTTTAAGGTGCCTGCAAATAGAAAATCATTACTTGTGATTCTCACTTTTCATACAAAAAATGTTTTTTTTAATGAAAAGTGAAAGTCGAAACATTTTTTGTATGAAAATTTACAAACAAGCCACAATCGGCAGGTTTCACGGCACTAATACCCCAGCTCTAAGATACTTGGTACAACATACGTGCTATGCTATCGCCATATTAAATGTTGAATGGATGCAGAGACGGTGTGTCTCGTAAATCTGTCGGTTGGCACGTGTCCACGGCGCTGCGCGATCAGCTGATAGCGTCGGCTCGTCGCTATCGCGGCTCTCGTGCACGCCTCCGCGGCAGCGATTATTTATATTAATACCCCGCCCATTGCTTCTCTGTATTCCGAGTGATTACATTATCAAGCCTGCTTCGACATCGGCTAAATACACGCTGTTATGGGACTCCATGGACCATCATGCCGCTTGATAAAATGGCATGATCAATTGTGTATGGGGAATTTTTCGTCAGGCGGCTTCCTATATTTCTCCAATATTTCAATATTTTCTCATACACGGTCAGTTTGGCTCGATCAAGCCTATTTTATCATGCCATTGATTAAGACGCGTGATGTTGAGTGGCCACCATTAGCAAATCTACAGACAATTATTTCCCTCTTTTTGGCTTTACCACATAATAATAATAATACTGCTTTACCATACTGCCGTCAAAGAAAGAGTACAGTAAATTACCCAAAATCGGTTATGAGATAAAGCCGTTTAAAAGTTGCGCGCGATATTTTGACGACTGTGTGGAAATCTGTGTAATACCTTATAAAGTAAGGTCCACTTACTGCACTGTTTGTTAGTTATATGATATTCGTAGTAAATAATACAATATGTTAACTACAACCTAACCACTTACTGTTCTATTCCTTGAAACTGTTAACATGTTATTCAGTCATACTGTATTGTTTATACATACTAAATCGCAGGAAAACATAATACGTCAACGAAACCTAGACAAAAAGAAAGACGCGTTATTTTTCAGCGATCATTTCTGTGTATCTAACTTAATTTTGTCAAAATGACCACTTACTGTACTCTTTCTTATGACGGCAGCATAGTGAGCCAGGTAAAAAGTTATCTGTATTTAACCCGGCAACATGGGGGATGGGAAGTCCTTGTAACAATTGTTTACTCCCACGACGCCAGGTTAAAATACGCATTATCGCATTAGCCAACTTCTCGGTAAGAAAACTTTAGATAACCTTGAGGGCCGGTGCCATACAAAGTTTTGTTTACATCGCCGGTGGACAATAAACCGTGAGCGTTATAAATCAGACTAATAGACCGGTGTCGTCCCTGGCTCACCTGAACGTGGCGATGCGATAACAGAAATAACCTTGTGCCTATGACGTAGCTCGATACCGAACAGCGTTATCAGTGCTTTGATGCTATTATGTTATCGTTCACACATATCAAACGTAACACTCAATCGCATCGCATTGCTTTAATCTGAATGCTATGCTAGGGATTGCTTCAAGGATAGCATATTCACGTCGGTTACTCGGGGCCCGACTCGGTCATCCTACTACTTGACTGCGAACTGACCTATTATCATTACAGCTCGTAACAGTTCACTGCAGGACTAAGGACCTCTCCCACGAAAGGAGAGGTTATTGCCATAATCTCCACGCTTGGCAGGCGGGTTGGAAATCGCAGTGTCATAAATATAACAATGGATAACGCTGCTGCCCATATTTCAGCTAAATCTTTTGTCTCGAAAACATTAGTCGTCTTGTACAGGATAAGCCTAATCTGCTGGCTATGCCAGTCCGTCCACGAAACTAAAAACAAGTACGGCCAGCCATTTCCCTAGATAATGTAACAAAGACAGGTAGAAGGATTGCAGGCAAGCCGGGACACCGCAAAAACTTTTTTTTGGTTGTAAAAGTGATAATGCTTTCTGTGGCGTTGTTCGAAAGTTGGGGCGGTTGCTTTCAGTACGAAATATGACCATTTTTTTTTTAAATAGATTAGAATCCTTTGTTGAGCAGAGCGGCTGTGTATGCGTCCCAAATGGCTATTTCGGATACCTCTCTTACAGTAAGAACCCGACTTGGTTTCATTGTGGTCTTGAGGGCCGTGGAGTCTACAACTGTTAAAGCCAGCAGACTTTAACACGGGTTTCTGGGTGCTCAACGTGTTTTAGTGAACTCACTTGTGTTTACTCGGACATTGAATCATCAAGAAATCATCTCTTGTAATCCTCAAGTAGGTGTGGTGTTGGTGATGTGCTAAGTCAATGTGATAGTGACGCGCCTAGCTTGCAGCATTCGATCATTGGAACTTCTGGAAGTCGCGTCATCTTTGCCACGTATTTGGCATATTGTGTGTGCTGAATCATCGACAGTCATTTTTATTACTATTACGAAATGTCGATGAAATGTCAATTTCCTCTACATCGAATCCACGAAGAATATTGGGTATGTTCAATTGTATATATTCTATATTCGCCTCGACCGCTTGCTTTTGCGAGACCTTCAGCTTTTAATGATTACAACATCCTAGTTACGGTTACGGCCGGGCAATTTATCGTGATTTGTTCTGATAAAAACCATTCGCTACGTAATTAACAAAAAAAGTAGATTAATCAAATCGAGTGCACTCGAATTTCATTTCATTACAATGCAGTTTACATTTGAAAAATCGCTGAATACACTAATCGTCGCTCTCATTATGACGAGCATAATTTAATTTATAAACTTTAATTGTTGTGTATAATTAATGACAGTGGAATGTGCAGATTTAACAATTAGCGTGGCAACGATAAAGCTGTGTGCACATGATCCACTTTCGCGCGCGGCAATGATCTCGCGGTGACCGCCGCGGACGCGATAAGGGAGGCCGTTGTAGCTTTCTAGCCTTGACATTATTGTGCCCACACCGGACCGACACTGATACACTTGGAAATATTATTGACACCCATTGGGTTCTTTCCATGTCCTACGTTTGAATCTCCTAGGGGTTAATTCGGGCTGAGTCTAACATAATTCTCTGTTGTCTCAAAATCTCTAAGTGTAATCGGTAAGTCGCCAGCGTGACTGGCGGCCGTACTTGTTGTTGCCACAACCACAGGTGGAACCATACTAACGATATACCAGATTAACGCGGTAATTACCCACGACCGGTATCAAGCAACTCTGGAAGGTTATAATATGCAGTTATTTCGGTAACATAGTAAAGCCAGCCGTCATTCGCCGAAACCTCGCATATTTTGTTACATTTTACTGTTGTAGCAAGCGTACAAAACCTACAGTTTAAAGTTTGGTACGCCCAAGAGAGCAACTTGCTCAAATGAAAATGATTTGTGGTGCTTTCATGAGACAAATATGCTTCCTCAACTTTTCCCAAGAATTGTTCGCTTCAGCCGGCGATAAATAATGATGTTTTCCAGGTCATAATCTCGAATGTTTCGGTCGCACAAAAGATATTAAAGAGATCGTGCGATATCCGCTAATTTAAATGCGTCATTGTTGAGTTTTATGATACGAGTGAAAAAGTAAAAAGACTAGAAAGTTTAAGAAACGCATTTAAAAAATATCTGCAATGTAGGTCAAGTATAATTAGTGTGTATGGATGGCGCGTGGCTGGGGTGGCGGCTCGCGAGTTTGATGTTAACGATTTTGAGTTTCCTAACGAATACTATGAAAGAGACGCGATTATTCAAAGTTGTATACGTAAAGTTGTTTAGCCATGAAACTATAAGCCATTTGTATGTCGTATTTAGATGTAATCAAAATGCCAATCCACGCGAGCCATTCCTATGTTCTTATCCAACAATACTCATCAGTATTGATAATCTATTGTTGCAGAACAACAAGAACGTGGAGCATCTGGACGACGGGCAACTGAAGGCCTTGCTCGACGAGGCCATCACGTATAAGTGCCCGAAGGACCGCGAGGGAAAGAGCAGCCTCTTCAACGTCAGTAACACACAGCCCGGCCGGGGCCCGTAGCAGAAGCGAGCTCTGCCAAAGGACTAGAGGCCTTGGGAATTATGACCTAAAGTCCCTTTGCAGATGGGTTACGTCGCAAGTCTAGATCAAAAGACGTACAACTACGCTTTTTCTGCTGGTCCCGGCTATTACTTTCCTAATATTCAATGAGATCTTAATGACATTCTCCGTTTCCAGTTTCATATTAATACTTCATATAAATTCTCCATATACCTCCATTATAAATATATTACAGTGTATCAACACTCGACAGAACTATTTAAATAAAAGTTGTAAGTTGACATAACACGGTTCGTTAGCAAGTACATATTGATGTCTCAATGTCATCAGCCCAGTAATTTAATTAAAGCTGTGGGAATTCCGTAAAGTAACGAACCGAACCGATGACACAATTATGTTTTAGTAACAGTGTTCTACCTACTGTGTCATTTCAGAGTGATATTTCATTATTTTATTAAATTGCAACGTGTTGTGTAATTTTTTATCGTACTAGATAAGATAGTGCAGGGAAAGTCAGTTGTTCTGGCATTATTACTCAGCCCGGCGTATATCCGGCTCCTTCGTTACCACATCAGCAAAGTATTGCTTCGGAATAAAGTAAATAATAAATCACAACTACTAGATTAGTTCATTAGCAGCGAAGCCAGGAAGTGGAGCGTCGGTGGCCTGGTTAAGGGGTTCGACACGTACCCCGAGATACCGGGTTCGAACCCCAGTCCCGCCGATGCTCTTACGTTGAGGGGAAACATCGTGATGAAACCTGCTGTCACTGTAATTACCTGTCTGGCAAATCACGAACTCACGACAGTGGTACTCGCACTACAGTAATATTAATACTACAGTAAAATCTCGTTTGCTAACGTTGGTTTACACGTGTAAATAGTAAATGGACTAGCCCGCAATTATAAATATAATCGTAAACGCCAAAATAGATTCTTGCCTTGGCTTGAATCAAGACGGGTAATCCCAGCATAATAGGTTATGGACACGCTATGTTTACTTATTTTAGTGAGACGGTTATGTACAAATATGTATACTCCAGCATTAGGAGCATACATATTTGGACATAACTATCTGCTCGGGTGCCACTGAGTAGCATAAAAAAGAAAAAATAAGTAAACAGCGCCTCCAGAACCCATTACGCTGCGATTACGCGTCTTGATTCAAGCCGAGGCACGAATCTACTTCGGCATTTACAATAATTTAGGAAACCGCACGAAATCCGCAATTTAGGAAGTTGCAATGCACGAACCCTATGCGAATGCGTTGGACCCCTGGTCCCCTGGTCACAACACCCGGCCAGGTGGGTAATTACCCTTTTCTACGTTCTCCATCTTCGCTTCCAATATTGGCGGCTCCCTTATCCCTTACACCGCCAGAGTTCTAACACCCATAACACAAGCTTTGCTTACTGTGGGGCTAGATGTTGCAAAAAAACAAATGCCAACATTAGCGGCTCCCTTACCCCTCACACCGCCACAGATCTAACACCCATAACACAAGCTTTGCTAGCTATTGGGCTAGATGAAGCAAAAAACAAACCAAGTTGCTGAACCCCATGCCTCCCCGCCCAGGAGCTCCTGGAGGAGGTGGAGCAGGACGAGCAGGCGCTGGAGGCGGCGCGCGGCGCGGGCGCGGGCGCGGCGCGGGCCCGCCGCGGCGCCGGCGGCGGCCGCTCGCGCCGCGCCCTCCCGCACTCCAACTCGCTGCAGAACCTCGAGCAGGAGGCCCTGGCCGCGGAGTGCGCGCTGCGGCGCGTGCGCAACCACGCCCCGGTCTCGGCGCGCGCCGGCCACGGCGGCAGCTTGCCCTCCGATGTGGATAAGTGTGAGTTTACGCTCTGGTACTGCTTTCAGAACTTGACAAAAACAATATTTGATATATGTACTTGATTGTAAGCAAATGTGTGGTTGCTGTAAAACTGTGAAACAAATCAATTGGTAAATTAGGCTCCTGACATTACCCTAATTTATTTATTTGTTTAATAAATTAGGCTAATGTCATAATTAGGTATGCTTTTTGGAGTTGGAGATGATTTAATGTTAATTTATTTATTCGTATGGCAAAAATACAATATAGGTGAAACACATTCAGCTACGAATTGAAATCAAGTGAAGTCAGCCACTTAATTGCTTCATCACTAGGGGTGATCAGGTCCTCCGCCAATGTAAGTTAGTGGGTACAATAGAATACTACACCGGTTTATTTAAATTTCTTACTCCGAATCCGATTTACGGGCGCCGTAAAAGCATACCTGCTTTAAAGAAAGAAATACATCATTTATTACACAGGACGCCCCGACAAGATAATTTTGCAATACAATAAAATTTAACAAAAAAAATCGGTACATAATAAACGGGGGTTTGGGTTATCCACAAACCCAGATATTGTACCCAATTATTGGGTTCTGTTTTTTGTTCTCGTAATAGTATCTCCAACTCCGCCAACGTTATTCTTCCAACCGCAACAACAACGCAAGAATTGTTTGGCATCAGAAGGCGATGGACCTCTATCCAGACATTTCTCAGTCTTGACAAATCTGTAAGAGCAGTAAATTTTATTACATATTTGGTGTTTGTAAAAAAAGGTGTAATCTGGCACCGACATACCTAGAAACAAACATAGCTAACCTACGTAGCTAAACGATATATTACGAGTACACATTGTGTTTGATAAATAAGTTTTTTTCCGCATGTGACGTGCACTTCACTCAAGGGATTTACTCGTAACGTCGGTAAATGTCATTCCCGACTTGTCAGTCCTATTCAGTCGCCCAATTAACAACTGTCTATCAACTTCACCAATGTGGACGAGTTCGCGTTTAACTAGTGTGGCAGTGTTCCTGTTGTTGGAAACGACAATTTTTACTTCTCTATCCTGTTCAGCGGCCTTAAAGAAGTTTTATGAATCTCTCATCTAACTGTTGTACTTTAGCCTCCTCCATATTAATGAAGGGGTTTGCCGTGTTCTTCCTTTCAACAGCCCCGTATAGAACACTCACACTGCCAAGTTCCCATAATCATTATCTTCATCGTCCGAGCTGTCAATCCCGGCTTTTACCAAGGTCCGCTTACCTACTCTTTCTTTCACTCTGGCCGGTTTTCAGGATCCTCACATCGTAGGCCTTCGTCCGTCGCATCTAACTCACCGAGATAGATTGCATCTTCCTGGACCCCTCGGGACCCTATACTAATACCAGTAGATTTATTCACCAATTTCCCACGTATCCCTCGGACGATACGCAGCACGTGAAAAAACCAGCACCAACGAGCCTTTTCAATCTTATCCGCTTCGTCTCTCATGCCAAGTTCCCTATGCTATGGCCGTGTTTTTATAACACTTAGGTGGAAAACTAGCTTACAGCCTGCCTAATGGTAAGCACGGTTGAAAAAAAGTATTTATTGAATTAGGACTACGTTAATTAATCTCTTTTCAAACGTCAACAATCTAATAAAAAACAAAGGAAAAGTTAAGCGAGCTCATCCAAGTTGGTTGGTTGCTCCACCGACATTACCAAGGCTCTTAAATGATGATGATTGGGCGCAGTCACCGCAGCCTATATCCGTGTTGTAACCCTGTCCGGTGCTGGCAGCGTTCCTGGTGGGCGAGGAGCCGCGCGCGGGCTACCTGGCGACGGTGCGCTGCGTGAACCCGCCGCCGCTGGCCGAGCGCCGCGTCTCCGCCAGCGACGCCAACGGGCCCGCCGAGCTCGAGTTACTCAACAGGTACCTACCCCCAGCGAACGCAAGGCGTCGTACTAGATACTGAGCCAGTCTGCAGGACTTCGTCGATTTTGCCTTTTGTAGCATTTTTTTATGTAAGTGTCGGCACAGGGCGCCCGAAAAGAACATATTATGCTGATGAAATAAATAACCTTTTTCAAAAAGGGCCGGTTAAGATTACTTACAACCGGCGTAAAGGTATGAATGTGTAAGAGGCAAAAGAGGTGTGTCAGAATCGTAGCTTATGGCACTCGATAGTAGATACGGGTGTGAGAGTGTTTGTATGATTGAGTCGCACTAGGACATCCTGCAGAACCCGGTCGAGTTCGCCTTTTCTAAACAATGTTTTTAAGTATTTATTAGTACCAGCCCACGTAGCATGACATCGCCGATGCATAGTCACAGTTGGAAATTGCAACATAACAACGTGATTACGTGTCGCCATTTAAGTTAACTTTGAACCATTAATTAACTTAAGAGATTACTTAATGCACGTTAAAGAATCATCATAATTACTTAAGGAGATAATCATTACTTAATGGCATAATCACTACTTAGGGGCACAACAATGGAACTAGTTTGGTATATATTCGGGTTTGGTAGGCCTATTTCCGCATACACAGTTAACATTCTGTTTCCGACAGACGCAGCAAGCCACCGTTCCAGATGACGTACACGGCGCGCGCAACGCTCGAAATCAGCGGCAGCAGCGTGAGCTCGGGCCGCGCGGTCACCACCACCACGGCGTCCAACCAGGTGCGTACCCGCCGCCCGCGCGCCCCCGGGCCCCCGGAACCGGACCGCACGCCCTATCTACCCAACGACCATAACAACACTAAACAACGCAAAACGTCCAAAGTTGTACGCGAAGTGAATCGAAGAGCCGGTGGTGCAGATGGTCGCGTGGACACCGCTGGTAACGAGACGTGGCATTCGGAACGCGCCAGGCCGAACGAGACGTGGCATTCGGAACGCGCCAGGCCGAACGAGACGTGGCATTCGGGACGCGCCAGGCCGAACGAGACGTGGCATTCGGAACGCGCCAGGCCGAACGAGACGTGGCATTCGGAACGCGCCAGGCCGAACGAGACGTGGCATTCGGAACGCGCCAGGCCGAACGAGACGTGGCATTCGGGACGCGCCAGGCCGAAACTAGATATTATGGATGTGGCAGTGATACGGAACCTGATACAAACAGTAGGTGTCACTGATAAGACTCATCGCGGGCGATCGAAAAAACCTACGGCTAAAAAAGAGACTGATGCACAGTGTCACAGGCAAAAGCAGCTAATGAAAGCCGTAGTTCCGAACGTTGGCAGCGATGCGAAGAATTCTGCAATCAAACAAACGGAAGCTACGGAGATACCCGCCTGGGCTAGTTGCCGCTCGCGCTCTCCCAGCCCCCCGGAACTATACCGCACGCCCTATCTACCCAACGACCATAACAAAACTAAACAATGCAAAACATCCAAACCTGTACGCGAAGTGAATCAAAGAGACGGTGGTGCTGATGGTCGCGTGGACACCGCTGGTAACGAGACGTGGCATTCGGGACACGCCAGGCCGAACGAGACGTGGCATTCGGGACACGCCAGGCCGAACGAGACGTGGCATTCGGGACGCGCCAGGCCGAACGAGACGTGGCACTCGGAACGCGCCAGGCCGAAACTAGATATAATGGATGTGGCAGTGATACGTGACCTGATACAAACAGTAGGTGTCACTGATAAGACTCATCGCGGGCGATCGAAAAAAGCTACGGCTAAAAAAGAGACTAATACACAGTGTCACAGTGTTGGCGGCGATGCGAAGAATTTTGCAATTAAACAAACAGAAGCTACAGAGAAACCCGCCTGGGCAATTAATTATACGACGAAAAAAGGAATGCCTCGTAACGGCGCCACGAAGAATACTACTACTAAACAAACAGAAGCTAAGAAGCTTGCCTGTGAAACTAATTGCACGTCGAGAAAAGAATCGCCTCGTGAATCTCGTAATAAAGTTTCGGACGGTGACAATAAAAACTTTTATATGTCCAAAAATGTGTGTAGTGACGAAGTGAGAAATAATCCGGACACTGACTACTTGTATACCACCCGAGTAAATATGTGGTATCAAGGACTAGATAGGTATCAATTGCAAAGTAGTTTGACGAATACGTCTAACCAAACACCAATTCAGGACACAAATAATAACATTCCCAATGATAATCTTGTGCCTTATATGCCTACCCTTTATGAAACCTCGGAAACCGTGGATAGTTTAGATGTTTCAATCAATCAAATAGATGATGATGAATCTCCTTGTCATTACGATGACCTCACGAAGCAAGCATTTGCAGCAATTTATCCACCAGATAGAAACGTCGACGATGACGTATACAATCAGCATACAGGGAGCACATCACGACCGCGTTCTGTAAGAGGTATGCAACCTAAAATAAATAAGCCACAGCACATTCTAAGAAATTTAGTGCCAGCTGATTTATCATCTATTAACTCAAGAAATATACTAAACATGACGACAGGACCTCCGGCAAAATATCAGCCTACAGCGAGCACATCACGACCGCGTATTGTAAGAGAAATGCAACCAAAACTAAATAAGCCACCGGCTTTTCTAAGAAATTTAAAGTCATATGATGATTCATATATTAACCCAAGAAATATACGAAAAATGTCGATTGGAACTCCGTCAATCACTCGAGAAGACGTCAAGGCGGCATCGCCTGCGACTGATATCAGAGCTAACCGCGATAGCAGTGCATTTGATAAGGAAGCACCAAATGACTGTGATAACAGAAATTGCAGTATCGATAACCGTGATCCAGTCTGTAATTTGAGTGTTAACAAAAGTTGTGTCAGAGAGTTATCTTTGGACCAAGATAACGCAGCTAAATCTGCTAATAATATAACGTCCAAGGCCAAACTTGTACCACGCACACAATCAATTACAGGAGAAAGTGTTGAATCATTAAACAAATCAAAGTTTAATATGGCCGATTCTACACCAAAGCTTGATTTAACCTTGAATCCAGATAATACAAAAGCATCATACTTAAACGCAGACGAATCTTACATTGACAATGGAGATGATTCGACCGCAAATTATATTGAAATGAAATCGGTGAATCGTCTACATGTTGAAGATCAAGATGTAGAATTAAAAGAAATGGTCACTACTACCCGGGACATAAATCTTCAGAGTTCGTTTGCGGAGTATATGCAAGGCCAAGAACGCCTAATGAAGCTATTAAAATTAGAAGATAACCGTATTGAAAACAATATCACACCAGACAAGATTTCAGTCAAAGAATCAGAGAACGTTATGTCAGAAAACATCAAGCAAAGCGAAGAAGGGTGTAACGAGTGCGACGATATCGAAGAAATAAATAGCGACGAGCGTTCTGTTGTTAAACTGGAATCGTACCGACCCGGCGCGGGCGCACAGTACGTGCTGGACGAGCTCCCGAATAACTCATACGTCTTGCTAACATTTCCTAGCAGCCTGTCTTCTGCAATTAAGTTGGAAGCGCTCGCCGGCGTCCTAGCTCTGTGGAATAGTATGAAGCAGAAATCGGTAGTGTTCGATCCGAAGGACGGTGAGAGTACCATAATCAGCGGGAACCCTAAGGCGCTACGGTTCTGCGACGTGGAGAGGTCGCGCGGGGAGCCAGCGGAGCGCGAGGCGGGCGCGCGCGACTCGGAAGGCGCGGGCCGTCAGGTAGGCCCAGCGATAAGGACACTGGGCAGCAGGCAACAGGCAATCGCGACCCAGCGCACCGGCAACATTGCACTAATCCACTACTCACTACTCTAAAGTCGTTGATGAAAGTAAAGATCAAATATGTAAACACAACTGTCAATGTCAAAGCCGGTTGCTTTTCTTTTTTGCCTAGTTTTTGTATTTTTTTTGGTGTATTAGCAATAAAGATTTTTTCATTTATTCATTCATTCATTCAAAGTGACTATCCAGGGGTATGAAACCTTTTTTATCGAATATATTTATTTACTAAACAATTATGCATCATGCACACTTATCAGTATGGTTTACAATGGCTGGTAAACTTCCGAAAACGAAACAAATCGATGTTCATTAAAAAAGTAATAACTCTGATACTATTAGTCTTAGAACACCAGTTACGGAACTCCAATATTATGCTTTGTCTATTGGATGATTATTTTGACAGCTCACAATTTCTTGGTCCTTCAGAATCAGAAATAATTTATTGTAAAACTGTAGTAGGTACATTGTAGGTGGTATTTGATTTGGAGCAGACCTATAACAGTTTACCCAAATTTGGGTGTACAATAGGATGTTATAATGTTACAATTTCCATTACAAATAAATTAATAATGTCACAACAATATTTAGATTATGTCAATATAATTACAAGTAATAATGTCATCATAATATCCAACTAATGTCACAGATTGAAATATTTACTTATTCTCTATATTCTATTTATATATTCTCTGTCATTTAACCATGCCTTAAATTTAGTTTTGAATGCGTTGCCTTTAAGCATTTAAATGTCAAAAGGCACACGATTGAAAAGTCTTACAGCAGAGACAAAAACATTTTTAAACGTTACTGAGCCATTTGATTTAGGGATACAATAATACAATTTTTAACAAAATATTCGTTATGGTTTTTCAAAAATAAAATACACGTACTTCTAATATATAAAAGAAGATTATTTTGCTTAAATATATTTGCGCACGCCTATGAAGTGTAATTTTTTTTTTCGGTAAAATGTACGACGGATAATGTCGTACTTCATGGACAGGTACCGCCCGACAGTGGACAGACCGTCGAAAATCGGGTTTCAAATAAAATAATCGAATATTGAAATTTAACATTTAGGTAATTTATCATTTCTTTTGTAACTAAATTCTCATTTATTGTTTGGATTTCGCCCTAAGAGACCTTTCACACCAACGATTTCGGCTCGCGCATTGACTGACCGAATTAAAATACGCACGTGTCGAAATCGTCGTTGTGGGAGGGTTTTTAAAATGTCGTATAAATAAATTGTAATTATAAAAGAAAAAAAAATGTTTTGTATTATACAAACAACATAACCATGCAACTATCGATTCCTAGTTCAAAGACAAAGATAATCGAATAGATTCATTAACGATTTTACACTACCCCATCCCTTTTGTTAAAATTATCATCCTAAATTGGACAATGTATAGAAGTAGTGACCGCCATTTTGGACTCTTGTTACTGGACCAATTGTCATCAAAATCTATATCTTAGCCATTTTAAAATCAATATCTATACCCAGATATTGATTTTGAAAGTAATTGGTCCATTATTAAAAAGTTAAAACTGGCGACCACTATTTTTCTAAAATTGGCCCCAGATTAATATTGAGGGGGTACCAAGCGACCGGCCACACAGAAAAAATTTAAGACGCAGACACGGCGCCTACTCAACTTACTTTCATACAAAATGTATAGAAACGTCGCGACACAAAACAAACCGCAAATACAGGGCGCGGACGCGACGCAGACACGTCTTCGCCCTTTTGCAAAACCTACAGAAATGACGGGACACGGGCGCCGCGGGCGAGGCCGGGGGTGCGGGGAGCCGGGCCTCGCCCACAGCGCTTGCTGTCCTTGTCTTGCCTGCGTTCAAAACTGGTCCGTGGCGCTGCCGCGTCCGTGCCCCGTCTTTTCTGTATGTTTTAAAAAAAGTCACGTCCGCGTCCTTTCTGTGCCCTGTCTTCGTCTTACGTCTTTTCTGTCTGATCGACGCTCATCTGAGCATCAATCGTGTAAGCAATCGGTCCAGTAACAGCAAAGGTCAAAATGACGGCCATTTTTTCTATTTAGACTAGAGATGAAACGGATATCCAGTTACTATCCGGTATCCGGCATATCCGGCGTGAATTTACTATCCGGCCGGATACCGGATAGTGCGTTAATATCCGGCCGGATACCGGATAGCAAATAAATATATTAAAGGTACATAAAAATAATTTTATTGATAGGAAAAAGTAATCCCATAAATTATTAATAATCCTTTATCAAAGCACCGTTAATTAGGTACCTACCCGTTGTTCATTTAGTAGGTATATATTTAATCTATCAAAAGTAAATCTAAGGTAAATTATTAAAAATTGGGTTAAATACGAATTGCTCCTCCATTGAGAGGTAGCATTCGGTTTCGTGTGTCTTCTTATGCGAGCTTAAGATAATCTTTCACTACACGTTGTTCCACGATGCTGGGGCTAATTACCTGTATTTAGAATCGAAGGTACCGTCCTAGGTCGGAAGAATTGTTCAGAATAAAGTTCAAATTATTTGTATTTAACATACATAAAACTTGAAATCACGTAAACACCTGCAGTTGTCTAATTTCCAACCCACGCTCATAGTTTGCACAGTCTTGTTCAGAGACTATGTCCTGCCAATTATCCGGCCGCCGGATATCCGGCTATCCGGCGTATGGGGTGGCCGGATATCCGGTATCCTGCCAAACAACTATCCGTTACATATCTAATTTAGACACTATATTTTTGTTGACTCTCAAGGGACGCTCATATATCGTTTTGAAAACAATCTGGCGAGCTAAAAAGTTTAAAATGGCGGGATCTTTTTATTTTATTTGGCACCGGATTTGCATTGGTAGTCCCCAGCACCCCCCGGATATCGAATTTGACGGCAATAAATAAATAAATATGCTTGGACAAATTCACACAACGCCATCTAGCCCCAAAGTAAGAAAAGCTTGTGTTATGGGTGTTAGATAACTGATAAATTCCTTATATACAATATATACTTTATACATACTACACCTAGACCCGTAATAGAAATTAAAATTCAATTTCTGCTCGGCCGGGAATCGGACCCGAGACCTCTGCAAGGCGAACGGCAAGTTAACCAACTGAACCACTCAGGTCGTCTACAACTATCACTTTTTACTAATATTGAAGTTATCTTAAGATCTAGGACCAATAGTTGCCGACCTTGGTCTTGGTGGATCTTTTGCCTAAAAATTGTTAGAAATCTAGTATCATTTCCTCGCAATATTTGAGAAAAGTAGTTAGTATATTTTCCTCGTCGTCGGTCAATCCTTAACTTTCCGAGGCTTTGCAATAATGTATACTATAATTACGAACCAAATGTTTAGAATTTCTTATTTCTTAGATGCATAAATAAAAAGTACACATATTTTATTAAAATCGCACAAATACGCAACATAAAAGACATTGTTCCATATTTAACTCAGTAAAAAAGTTTTATTTCATTTTGAATGTGATAATTTTTATCATTGCATATATACATACATACACAAAGCTCACGCCTGTGTCCCATTATTACAATGATTTTAAACAATCCACCATTTGGGTTAATTTTTTAAGTGGCAACACATTTGTTTACATTTTTGATCTTTAATTTGATCTCGTACTATAGATTTTATTGCTTTACTCGAGCCTTGGTCGCATCGGCGCGAGTATTTTAGACTAGCAGCAGTACATCGCTTGGTTGGTTTTGATGCATCAAAATCGTCTCGAGCCGTGCCGAGGCTATCGGAGCTCGTCCGAATTACTCGCCTCGACGCGAACAAGGCTCCCCTGTAACTTTTGTTTTCGTTTGGCTCCCATCCTTCTACCCAGTGTCCATTGTTCTATTTTTTTTTGTTTTAAGTGTAGTATTAGTGTGGAGGTGAAGGTGGGTGAAGTATAACGGTGCATGGTTTAGCAGGTGGACTCTGCGATTCCGTTCAACTGCATCACCACGTCCGAGGTGGCGGACAGCGCCGCCGCGGCCGCCTCGCCGCCCGCCGCCGCAGACGACCAGAAGGTATCGTGTCTAAGACTACGTAATGCCAACTCATTCGCTACCTACCTACTATCAGCTAACCCTCGGTCGACTTTAAATGCGCTACACCATTTGCATTCTTTTTGATTCCATTTCCGATTAACACTTTCGTACTAACAATTTTGACGTCTTTCTCCATTTAGGTCTCCTTTCTCTGTCTTTGTAGCATCATTTTAATTTTTTATTTAAGAGAAATATATAACTATCTTAACATGTTTGGCATACGAATATTTTATTTTTCAATGTATATTTTCGACACACTGGTTGTGATGCAATGTACCGGTAATCGATGCCGATCTCGACCGTGGCCGGCGAGCGCCGCCTGCGGCTCGACGGCAGCACGACGCCGATGTCTAATACCACGAGTCGAGGTCGCGATCCGATCGGATCGAGCGGAGGTCGTGGTCGGTGGGCGTGTCGGACGTTGTTGGAAGTCAGTCGCGTTGGCAGCTCGGTGCGGTGTGCATGCAGCCGCTGCAACTGGGGTCGGAGTACCGCGCGGTCGCCAGCCTCGTCGGAGCCGCGCCCGCGCCCGGAGCCGCCGTCCCGGTCGCCGCAGCCGCCGCAGCCGCCGCTTCGTCGCCCCACCAGGTACCGCTCGGGCTCAACCGCGACCCCAGGGGTCGACCCTATGTCACTAGATCGGTTTGTGTGGTTTTTCATGCCAGTAAATGTTGCTAGAGCACCGGACAAGCGGCGCGTGTATAACGTGTCGCTGCGGGCCGATCAAAAAGTGTGTAAATGGTGCGCTCGATCCCGGTCCTCCCGCCGCCAAAGCGTCGCCGGGGCTTCGCGGTCGTGTAAAGCTTTCACTGTGTATTATAATGTGTTGCGAGCCGATGCGATGTGCGAGCTTAATGTGTTCCCTGTGCGCAGTCGCGCGGCGCCACGTTCAACGGGCTGCCGCTGCCGCGCGCCGCCTACGGAGCCACCGCCGCCGCCTCCCCGGAAGAGTTCAAGGTACCGCCTCGTTCCTCGTTATGCTTACATTTTCTCGTCGCCAGCAATCTCACGTCACGCTCGCCCATTGCAGAAGTCTCTCGACGAGAACGGCAACTCGCTGCAGGGGCTCAGCTCGCCGCTCTCCGGCTCTAGTCAACTGAAAAAGCCGCGGAGGAAAAAGTCGTCCAAGAACGAGACGGTGATGACGTCCGACCAGATCGACGGCTACAAGGGGGACAAGGATCTGAACGAGGTGCTGCGCTTCATCGAGTCGGCGGCGGGCGGCACGCGCGCGCCCAAGCTGCCGCACCGCAAGCACGCGCACGACGACGACAAGGGCAAGAAGCGCTCCGCCGAGCGCCGCAAGGACAAGGAGCCGGAGCCCAAGCGCGCGTCCTCGCTCGAGGAGCTCTCGCGGACCACGCTCGAGGAGCTCACGGACGAGCCGCGGCGGCACGACCCGCCCGCGCCCGCCAAGCCCGAGCGCCGCTCCTGGGGCGACGACGCGCGCGACTACTACGCCGAGCCCGCGCCGGACGGCGGCGGCGGCGGCGGCGGCGGCGGCGGCGGCGCCCAGGCCGCGAGCGCGGGCTTCCAGACCGTGACGAAGAAGCGGCGGCCGCGGCGGCGCGACGAGCGCGACGAGCCGCGCGCGCGGGCCCCGGAGCCGCGCCCGCGCCGCGTCTCCGCGCCGCCCTCCGACCGCTCCGGGGACTCCAACGACGACCTCGACTCGGTCCACTCGCTGCCGGCGCTGACCCCGCGCGGCGCCCCCACCCCCGCAGCTCCCCCGGCTCCCGCCCCCGCCGCGCCCGCCCCCGCGGCGGTGTCGTACGCGGACATCGCGCGCACCCGCCACAACATCCCGGACCTGATCGAGTCGTGCAACTTCTACGCGGAGGGCCCGCCGCCGGCCGAGCCGCCGCCCGCGGTGGTGGACGCGGACACGTACCCGGCGCTGGAGCCGCGGCGCCCGCAGCGAGCCAACGCCGCCGCCGCACCCGCCGGCGGGAAGCCCGCGACGGAACCGCCACGGACACAGGACCCGCCACGGCGCAAGGTGAGATGTTTATTTATTTGATTTGCCAAGAGATTGAACTATTTACAATGCCCTTAAACTATTGTAACAATAACAATTTACATAAATTTAATACCAATAACAGGAAAAGCTTACGTGCAGTATATAAATCGTGTACTCTCTTCGCAATGAGTGTTATTACCTGTAGTATCTATCGTTTTGTTTTGGCCAACCTACGTGTTTTTGATTTAGTGGTTTGTTTATCCCACAGTAAAAACTACATCCAAAATATTAGAGTTTCCGTCAAACCAACGCGGTGGCAATCAATTGCATTTCCTTGCATGTATGTGAGGCTTCTAAGATGCGTGTGATGGCAGTGAGTAGCTTTCGCTGATTGCCACCGCATTCGCAGTTTAAACGCATAGCTGATGATGAGACCTTAAAGGATGTAATTGCCGCAAAATGCCTCTTTTTCACGTTAACCCTGAAAGTGTTACATGGAAAACGACTCTTCCGTTGTGCGTTTAAATATCACAATGAGCATCTTCTTAACGTAAATATATTTTAACTACTTTACCCAAGTTTAAAATAGTAGTTTATGCAACTGTCATATATGTCATGTATGATAAACAGACACTCATGTTTTAATACCTAATTATATGCAGTTGCATACACTACTTTATCTACACTCATATTTTTATGTTAAAATATCGTACCAATAATTTTCTCAACTTTGCTGGAAGTAAGCTGCGAGTCAGTTTTGTTGTATCTACGCGTCGAGGACATTCACATAAAGCGGCGCGAAATTCACTTTATTACTTTCACATTTATCTATTTATTTGCTTCAAATAAGGAAAAACATTCACAAACACAAATTACAACTATTAGAATAAATATTCTGTTTAGCGGGAAAATAATTACACAGAAATATAAACAGGAAAATTTAAATTTTGAATTTGAATTTGTTAAAGACATCTTCGGTATTCAGCCTACATTTGGCCGTATACATTTTAGGTATTCAGCCGTGTCCGGGCGCCCGACAAGAATTTAAAAAATATCAGTGTTGCATAATGATTAAAAAGTAGAGATGTAACCGGATATCCGGCCACTATCCGGTATCCGGCCTATCCGGCCATAATTTACTATCCGGCCGGATACCGGATAATGCGTTAATATCCGGCCGGATACCGGATAGTAAAAAATGTATGAAAAGCCCATAAAAGTGATTTTGCTCATCGGAAATGTATGCCCTTCTGATGCAGTCGAGTAAAAAGTCGTATCAAAACGTTTAAAAACCATAATTATTAATCAAAGAACTATTGATTATGTCGGCATCGGCACCTTTTCTACTCGTATCGTTCATTTGGTAGGTTAGCAAATTTTTTTAATAGTTTTCTGGTCTCTTCTTTTTGCACTATGCCTATTCCATTAGCTGGAGTCAACTCTCCTTGTCTGCTTCCTCCATTTCTTTCTATTTTGAGCAGTAGCAGCGTCAATAATATTGTCCTTCAGGTCCCGTTGGTCCGCCGTCAGAGAGGTGGCGTGTGGGTGGGTGTCTTCCGCGTCAGCGAGTCGTCGTCGCCAAATTTAGGGCTACTTGCACTAAGGTGACCTTTGGGGCGGCGGAGCACATGCTCACACCATCGCATTGAGCGTTCTTAAATTTTCTCGGGCATAGGTGTGACTTTAAAACTTCCACGAGTGTGGACATTACGTTCTTTGCCTAACAGGGTGACACCCGCTGATCTGCATAAATACGCATTTTTGTCGTGTGTAGTTTTGACAAGTGCTGTTTAGTATTAAATGTACTAAGTGTAATAATTTAAAGTCAATCAAGATATATTTATATTGATATTATAGATATGAAAACATATTATCCTGGATTAAAATATGAATTTCTTTATATTTAGAGGTAGTATACGATGTCGTTTATCCTCTACGATACTGTTGGCTAATATGTAATCCATTGGTGGGCGGAAGCATTGTTCAGTTCAACGTTCAAATTATTCACATTAAACAAAAACTTTAAATTACATAAACATATGCAGTCGTATAAAGTCAGCTTGTACAAACTTGTTCAGAGACTATGACCTGTGAATATCCGGCCGCCGGATATCCGGCTATCCGGCTAGGAGGCTGGCCGGATATCCGGTATCCGGCCAAACAACTATCCGTTTCATCTCTATTAAAAAGTTATTTTATTTTACGTTACAGCTGTAATGAAAATAGTATGGGAAATGCTGTATCATAAAGAATTTTTTTTAAATTTTATAGACTGGCGTGAAAAAAGTGTATACTTAAACGACTGTTTTCGAATATGTAATTGGAACATTACGATATGAGTGTAGATAAAGTATGTTAAAGAAGTCATCCCATGTTAATACCCATATAATTGATGTACTTTATTTTTATGTATTATGTATATCGTTTTGTTGGTAGGAAACTAGGGATTTATCTATTATATGCTTTAAAAATTATTCTGTATACTCTGTTTCTTTCTAAATAAAGAAAAAAATAAATGTTTTCCGTGACCAGGAGCGCTGCAGTTCCCTAGCAGAGTCCGTAGTGGTCGCGGAGTCCCCGCCGCCCGCACCCGACGTAGTGGCGGACCGGCGGCCACCCGTCATCCTCCTGGACTCTGCCAGCCGACCCAAGGACATGGACGGCATCACCTTCGGATTCGACATCAACGAGCAACTGCTCGGTATGTCCCTACATCTAGGAAAGCTAGGAAAACTAGGCTACACGGTCTCTGTTCTCTCTAGAAATTTCCCGGGTTGGGAGATACGCGGCGTATTTTTAAACTTCGAAGCGAAAGAGAGGAAATCTGTCGGGACATTGCCGCAGCTGTCGCCTTTTTTAAACTTCGAAGCGAAAGAGAGGAAACCTGTCGGGACATTGCCGCAGCTGTCGCCTTTTTTAAACTTCGAAGCGAAAGAGAGGAAGTCTGTCGGGACATTGCCGCAGCTGTCGCCTTTTTTAAACTTCGAAGCGAAAGAGAGGAAGTCTGTCGGAACATTGCCGCAGCTGTCGCCTTTCCACTACAGTCTTCTCAAGGCTTCAGTGAAACGTCGGGGAAACAAATTGAAAGGTATGTCGCGTGTGAGTCCTGTTTAATATAATCATATTTATATATGTAAAGAACGCGAGTTTAGTTTAAAACAAACCAAAATATAATTGTTATCAAGTTTCACGTGTGGTGTGTGTACAGTTCCTCAGTTCGACATACAAAGTTTCTTCCCTTATTTCACTCGCTGCAGATTTATTTTTGGAAATAATTGGAGATGAAAAGCCCATGTCCTTACCCAGATTGCCATCTATCAAATATTATAAATAATTACTATAATTTTCTAAAAACTTTAGTAGTTTCGGAGATTTGATTACATACAAACCTTTATCACCTCCCTCTTTTTCTTTTCTAAATAATGATTTGTTTATTTATTTCATTTACCAACAGATCTTAATTTTTTTACAATGCTCTTAAACTAGTGTTGTTAACAATTTACATAAATGTTAAGCCAATAACAGGCAAACTATCCACCTACACCTACCTAACTATGTACCTAATGTATATATAGCTAACAAACAAATCCCAATCCCCAGGTGGCCCGGCGCCGCGGCCTCGCTGCGACTTGGTCCGCGACGCCCTCGAAGTATGGGACGGCGGCGACGGCGGGGGCGGAAGCTCAGTGGCGCCCGCGGAGGGCTCGGTGGCAGTGGTGGCGGGGTGCGCGGCGCTGCGCTACGTGCCGCCCGAGCCCCCGGCCGATACACACCACCTGCTGCAGATCGTCGATTACGTGGGATCCGGTGAGATTATTCATTCTTTAATATACCAAAGGAGTACATATGTAAAACTTACAATTTAGTTTAGACTTAGATGCACCCCACCCCCATGATATGCTCGAGATTGAGCCTCCGAGGCTGACCTTCCTACTGATATTGTAAATGCGAAAGTTTGTAACGTTGGATGAGTGAATGGAGTTTGAACTGTTCAACCAGGCTCAGGGTCCTCAGCGGAACGCATTGACCTTAATAACATATATTTATTAAGAAAAACAGTCTTACACAAGTCTTATATACCTAGTCTGTCACAAAAGGGTTGGTCCTGTAATATACTCTACCGGTAATAGAAAACAACAACATCACACAGAGATGGACACAACCGGACCCACTCATCCAACCAGTAGTGACGATTGGGCAATCCAATACACCTTGCTGTTGTTGTTGGTTTGAATCTCCCTTTGAACCCGTTCCATCATAAATGCGACATTAATATTAGTGAAAGTAACACAATGTTGTTTATTGCAGCGTGGGAGGACGTGGTCCGGTGCGGTAGCGGCAAGGTGCGGTACTTCAGCGAGTAGCGCGCCGCCGCAGCCCCACCGGGGGGCCCCCAGTGCCGGTAGTGCCGCGAGTACCGCAAGTGCTGGCAGTGTTGCAAGTGCCGCGAGTGCCGGCAGTGTTGCAAGTGCCGCGAGTGCCGGCAGTGCTGCAAGTGCCGCGAGTGCCGGCAGTGCTGCAAGTGCCGCAGCGCCACCAGCGCCACCAGTGCCGCGAGTGCCAGCGTATTGCCAACGTTCAGTGCGCGATTGCGTCGTTTAGTGAATAGTGAGGAATCTTCCATAGTGTCGTGGACCGTGACGCGTCGAGACGTTACCGAACCGGACGAGTACAGAGCGCCAGCGCACCGCGCGCCCCGCTCGACCACCTAGGCGTCTTCGCTGTGACTAATGATAAATTTGTTTTTGCTTTGTAAATATGAAAGTTGAGAGAGCTATTTAAGCATTTAATTACATGCACTCACAAAAACGTAAAAAAATTATAATAAAATGTTATCGGTTAGAGTCTGATGTTTTGTTGTCGTGTTGCGTATTGTTTAGTTTGGATGTCTGGGCCTGGCGCGACCGGCCGGCTCACGGCGGATGCGTGGCCGTTTGTCGCACTTATGTTTTCATACCCGTCATAAAACGTTCATTTCGTACCCCAGTCTGTGCTTTGTACGAAGAGTGGAATGCCTATGCGGACACCATTTGACAGTACCAAATGAATATCGCAAGTGGCGAATACTGGACTTGGAAATAAGCGCCGCTCTTGTTGATTCGATATATTGTGTAGACTGTACCACTGTTCTATTTACGGAAACAACAAGTAGTGTAGCTTGGCTGAGGCCTGCCCCGGCCAAGCCCAAGCGGCAACCGCTCCCGCGCCAGGCCGCTTTGAGTATGAGTAATTATTTTGTTTCTGTTGATGTTTATTGTGCTTGAGTTTTGTTATTATAATCACAAATATTTGGTAGATTTTTTTCTAACTAGCCACTCATGTCTAATTTGTTATGTATTTTTAAGTTTTACCATTTAGAATTGTAAATAAAATGAAGATCTATTAAAGTGTAACTGGCCATATTAACATATGGAGTGTACTTCACTTGGTGTTGTTCTATTAGGGTAGTTTTTATAAATTAAACCATTGGTAACATTCGTTTGTATTTTGTCTGTATGTTAACGTTGTACGTGAAGTCAGGGCGTTTACGTTGGTTTATTTTGTTACCCTCGTGGATACAGAGCGAAGTGAAGTAGCATGTGTGAGCTGAACTTTAACATTACATTATTGAATTGTATTATGTTCGAATACTTGGTGAACACTGAAAAGATATCGCGCGTGCACAGTGGCTTGTGCATCCTTTGCCTATGACACGCGTTTATTACCATGATCTTACTTGTGTACATATATGATAACTCAGAATCACTTCCAGACTTTCATTCTGAAATATTTTCCTACCCCATATATATACATTGAAATAGTTACTTTGGTTAATGTTCCTATTATTTAGTTAACATATAATTCAACTGATTACCAGAATACTCATATACATATATCCATACTATATAATAGCTATGCATACAGAGCTGGTTCCTGGAGTGATATAAGATATTACGATATGAATGAAGGTCATAGCGAATGCACAAGTCACTTGATATTTTTGGCAACAGTGAAGTGTGAGACGAGTATAAATTTTAATAAAGAGATGAATAATTAAACTAATTTTTTAGCAAACTAAAGTTTTACCAGATACTAACAATTTGGCATCCTTTTTAAACAATTACATTGTTTTCCTATAAATGATATATGTTACCAATTTGCATTCATATAATATTATAAAATTATTTGAAGAGATATTAGAAAGAAATAAAAGAGGTAAAGAAGAAATATTTGAAATATGTCCAGAGGATGTATTGGTATGCCTATGATAGTCAACCTTTTAATGAACTATTTAGTTAATAACTAGCTTCTTAGTTGTTCATTGTGCCGGGCGATCGACTGGTCCCGTGGCTCTGGATTGTATAAAGGAACGGCCAAGCCATCCACCAAATGGATAATTCAACAACTGGACTAGAAAAAGTAATAAAATTTGAATATGTAAAAATATTTCTGTACATACATAACCTTATTGTCATATGTTTAACTGCATATACTCTGTAGTGTACATTTTCAATAATGAAACATTGTCCATAGATTCTAACTTAAGAACTACATGTCTCAATGTGCATTCTTCATAAGTCCATTATTGACGCAAACTAAAAGAAAAAAAAACGAAAAATGTTGCATCAAAAATATATTGGAAAAAAAAATATTTTTTTATTAATTATAATAGGTAAAAATGAAAGTTAATTTGCTTTTGATATACACACTAGGATTTACTTATTATGTTAGTACATCATAAGATAAATTCCAGACAAGTTCTGGATTATGCATTTTCTACTTTACTCCAAACTCAATGTTGTTAACTGTATAGCTAATGTTTAGATTTCTTGAAAATACAAGTGTTGTAAACTTCATTTATGCTATAACGTTATAGCTAGCTGTCTTTACGTCTTTTTGGAATAAGTGATATTCACAATGGTGAATAAACAAATTGTATGGCCACAACTGTAAATAAGATGTAATTATACATTAATTTAATTTTACTTTGGAAGAGAGAATGATTTTTCATTATAAACATGACTGTTGAGATTGATATCATTAAAGGCTCTGAAGGTATGCTCATATCAAAGGTATAGAAATATTATTTATTATTTCTCTCCCTTGTAAAATATGTAAATAGATACGCAGAAAATTATTGGATTTTTTATTCTTAGTGCATACTAGATGTTGTAGATGCGAGATCTCTGGGTTTGGACGTTTCGAAATAGACGGCGGCGCGGGCCGGGAAGAGCCCGCCGCGCTCCAAAGGATATTGGATCCCGACTTTATTATTTCATTATTAATTAACCCATCTGCTTCTTTTTAATTTTCGCCTTGAGATCCAAAATTACGAGAATGTGAAGTCATATAGACATATATACGACATAAAATAAATGTATTTGTGGAAAACTGGAGTGATATTGCTTAGGAAGGCTATTTGGCAGTGTAAATGTATAAATAAATTAATGCTGAAATATACAAATAATCAATGTCTCACTATCTGAATAAAATCACAGTGATGTCTACTTTGTTCAAAGCACTAGTAAAAACTTCTAGATTTTCCTAATGTTTGGATAACCAAAGAATAAACTTTCTTTTTAAAAAAATGTATTCAGATAATGAGACCATTGGTCTGATCGTACATATATTATGTATTAATATGAAGATTTTATTTATCTGCTTGTAATTCTATACCTTTATTTTGTTCCTAGATGGACATCATGAATTTTAATTACTGAAAGTTTCATATGTATGTCGTTTTATTATAATTCAATAAACTTTTACTTGAAAGCCATTTTTGTAATAATATATTTTATCTGCCTACCTCTATATTGTATTTTGGCGCGTCTTGATTGAGATAGGAACAAAATAAAAATATAGAATGTACTTATTCCTAAAGGATTTAAACTGTAAAATGAAACAATATTGTAACCAACTGCAATTTACAGTTATGTACTTTTTCACTGTTTCCGTTTTCTTAATAAAAACGTTGAAAATAATCTAATGGTGTACTTATTATCAATCCACTAATAATAATAAATAATATTCTTGGCGTTAATTTCACGATTGTGCTTTCGCACGCGAGGGCCAGGGACCGCCTTGAGCATGATCCAGGTTTAGCTGGTCAGGTAATTATTGTGCTCCAACTAACGTACTACATACTCAGAAAAGAGTCATTGGTATAGTCGACGGAACTAAATGTTGATGATGTGAAATTGGCCATGTTACTATTTTATCTCGTCTGGTTTGACATTAATGTTATTACGCTATGTTTCTCGAAATCATACCAACAAATTAAGAAGATTAGTTAACTGCTAAACATTCAGTTGAGGCTTTACATGACGTCATGGCGTCACTCTTCACCATTACTCTTTTTTATTTATTTTAGTTAGTAGAAAAGCAATCATTATTTTTGTTTAGTGAAAATGTTATTTTTAGAAAAATATGATGCAAGTTTCTATTTAATAGATAATTTTAATCAATCTGTACTTGGGGTAAAAGTCGGAAGAACAATCAGATGTGAATTCCGGTTATCCACCCCGTTCAGGGTGGATAGATAGATGGACACGCGTTTCCGAGTTTCCACCTTTGGGTGGATAAACGGAACTCTAAATAATACTAATAAATTAACCAGTAAACAATCCGGTACTGGCCGGAACGGCACGGTATGTTTATTTATTTATCGTGTAAACTTTATTTACTTTAGACAACGTTCATTTCTAGTTTGGTGTCGCCAACCTCGCCAACTTAGAGATTTCGCCACTGATAGTTAACGCTTAACAGGTGCTCGTGTGTTACACCTAACAGCTCTGGATCACGAATAAATCGTGTTACTTTCTCCACCGTACCTCAACAGCTAATTTTGGCTGATCCAGCTCAATGGTGGCAAAAGTAGTATGCCATACAAGACCGAACTTGTGCTTCGTGCTGAAGCAGCTGTTTTAGATTGAAGTACCGCCTAACCTTTGAGAGAAGTCGAGTTTTCGCTTTGGTTTCGGTTTAAGTTGTGCATAACTTCTATCAACACTGCTGCAGTTTATCCGTAAAGCAATGGTAAAACAGGTTGTAGAGTAAAAGGGTGTGAAATAACTAGAAGTAATCCGTAAACATCAAACAGATCCCATCTTTCTCCTTACAGAATATATGATCCTTGGTGCTGTTAATCCTCAATTTTCGTGCTTGTGCACACAACCACAGTAAGTTGCGACGAGTGAGAAAAAGATTGGTCGATTTGGGGAGAAATACATTCGAAAGTTGCGTACATCTTGGCCTGTAAAATGCCCCTTGATGTGCCTGTATTTACGCGAGTTTAAGGATTTTTAACCCTAGGCCTATTACGATAGGATATTACGTGATAACCTGATTTGGGCTGTATTGGCATTCCGTCAAGGAGCATTCTTGGTGAAGTCTCTGGTCTATAATACGTTCGAATAGCTTCACTGTGTGGCTCATAAGCTTGATACCTCGATAGTCGCCGCACTCTTGTACAATGCCCTTTCCTTTATAGAAAAGCAAATCCAGGCAAATATCTTTTCCAGGGGAATTTTGGGAAGAATTACGTGCAGTAGATTCATACAGAGATAGTTTATAATGCTACAACTCTGGGTACGCGACCCATGTAATATTACCAATTCTCCTTTCGTGGCGCTTTGTATCAGTACGATACCCGTCAGATGAGGGGCTGGTGCAAATATTCTCCGCCAGTCAGCTCAATAGGAAAGAAAGGAAAACAAAGAATATCATATTGCGACATTATTTATTCTCATAATCAACATGATACAGATGTTATGGCTTTGTATTCAAATATCATTCTATTATTATAATAAAAATATTAACAAATTATCTTACATCCACTTGAAAATGTACAATTTGTAATAGATCTTACAAAATATTTTCGAACACCCCAAGTTGATACCGGCAACTGGAAAGAAAACGGGTCGTTTTGCAAACTGATGGAAGGGCGCCCCGGTATCAACTTGCATTCACTGTAACACTTACAATAAGGCATTATAGATAGTTATGATTATCTCTTTTCGGTGGACGTAGAGCTACTTTTGCCCATCCCCAAAGACATGTCCTTGTCTTATTTTTGATTAAATATAGCGGACATTTCAATAACAAAAACGATGATAAAATAGAGCGGGCAAAAATGGGAGACTGGCCTGCGCAGACGAAGTACGTGCAGGATAAAAATCCTAAAGTGTAGGAAAAATATCCATCGAGGATTTCCCACGAACATAACACACACAGTATGCGATCATTTGTTCGCCGCCGTACGTCATTCTAGCGCCTAAACTTTAAGTTAAAGTCGCGTTATGACACACAGCGGACTTCGGGTCACTGAACTCCGCTATGTGCGTTGAATGCGCGTCAGTTCTAGGGACTTCCACGTACTTGTGTCCGTTCGTCAGGCCTGTTGATCCTAGGTTATTCGGGGGACATTTTCGTACGCGATAGTTTTAATCCCACATGTGCGTTATTCAATTCAGTTAAGAGCTATCTATTTCGACGGACAAAAATGCACCTCGAGGACCGTTTCTCGTCTGCGCAAGCCTCGAAAGCGATGTCGATGTTAGATTTTTAGTATTTTGGACAGAAACATGAAGGATAGTTGGGCTTTTTAGGCTAGCGTAAAGCGCGACCCGATTTAATTCAATATATTCTATAAAGCACTTGCGATTTAACAAGACGAGCTGCGTCGCGAAGGCCTCGCGGCGGCGTGCGCCAGGCGGGAGGCAGCCGTGCTCGACTTCAAGATAAAGCAAAAAACTTGCTCCTCGTCCTTCATCTCAATTCCAACAACCAATACAGATGTCGACCGTTTATCGATTATCCAAAACCAGAGTTATTAGGCCACAACAGTCAGCTACATTACCAGCGGTGATTCGGTTAAAACACGACTCCAATAATTATTTACACAACAGAACCGAACAACAACAAAAAGATCACTATGAATTTCCGAACGAACAACAACAAAAATAAAATAAATTAAACGACCACATTTGAACGGAACGGGTACCCGAAAGGATTCAAACATTAAAATATATAACGATTTGATCTGTACACGATAACTGAGACTCCGATCGTTAAAAACGCTACAACGTTAAAGGATTAGATTATGCGTCACACCGTCAGTCGACTCGCGTCACACGGTCGGATCACAGGGCAGGACACTCGGCGCCGGCGGCGGGTCGGGCTAGTAGATGTCGGGGCAGCCGTCCCAGTCCTGGCGCTCCTTGCACTCCCAGTAGCGGTTGTTGTACAGGTGTCGGAGGTGGGGGTCTCCCCCGGGTTTGGGGGTGGCCTCCCGGGTGAACCAGGCGGGTTTGGGGGTGGCGGGTGAGGGGGAACCGCTGCGGGCCGCGGCCTCGGCGGCGGCTTCCAGTTGTCGTCGGACGGCTCGCTGTTTTTCCTCGAGCCGTAGTTTCTCGTTGTTGGCTTCGTCCCAGAGTCCTTCTTCCATTAGGCGCTGGTCGGGCCGCCGCCGCGAGTCGGTGGGCGCCACGCCCTGCTCGGGCTCGTTCAGCTGCGCCGCCAGCACAGTGAAGTTGTACCATCTGGGGAGGGGGGTAAGGTTAGTGTTGGAGTTGGGAGGTGGGGAGCGAGTTTGTCGAGGTCTAGTATGAAAAATAATAAATATCTTAGTTATAATAATAATTAATAGTCTTTTATTTCAGACATTTTACACCCATATTTCAGGAATTTTATGCCAATAAATCGAGACATCGGCCGGCATGCCTGGGTAAGAAAACTCAGAAGCTCTTTGGGTCGCCGCTGCAGATCCTGGCTTAAAGAGTTTTTTATTTATTTAACAGTTATTGTGCACAATCATATTTATAAGAGTTGTAAGAATGGCAGACCTTTGCCCGTTTAAAATTAAAGACAGATCGGATGATTATCAAAAAACTTCTTGCCTTGCTTCAACAAGCTTCGAATGAACGTTCAAAACAAGCCTACATACCTAACTCAAAAGCCGGCAACACCTACACAACACCCCGGATGTTGCGGGTATCTATGGGCGGCTTGATCACTTTCCATCAGATCATGGCCCTATCGCCAACTCTTTAGGAATTTACGATTACATTGACTACCTCTCGTTCGTTCCGTTCACGGCGCTTTCATGAGCAAGAGAGATGGCAAGTCATAAGCGATAGCATCCGAATTAAGCAGTCGGGCCCCAGGTGGCTTTTTGCATTTGGCCTTTTTTCGTTTGCCTGTCTCTATTATAAAAAAAAGCAGAAATCAATAAGGATTTCTACTATTTCAGATGGCGCTAATGAGGCGCCAGGTCTGTTATCAGAATACTGCAGTGCAGTTAGAAAATGCTGTTATAAAATGACGACTCTATTCCAGCTTTATTTCGACACCAGACCTTACGTCACATTAACGCCATCTCGTGAATTTTGTCATTGTTAAAACCCTCATTAGCCCATTCGCAAAGCGTCATACTCACTTGTCGGACGTGGGCGGCGCAGGCACCTTCTCCCAGGCGACGGTGAACTTGCCGGTCTTGCACTGCGTGTTGTCGGGCGAGGCGCTCGTCACGGGTGCAACCTCGATTCGGCTGTCCCAGTGCCCTTGGAGCACGTAGCGGGGCTGCGGGGGAGCATGTTGCTTTATGATTTTTTTTTATTGCCTACGTAGGCACACGGATATACGGTCCACCTGATGGAAAGCGGCCACCGTCGTCCAGGAGGGCGATTCTAGCGCTGTGACATCACAAATTCGAAAATTCTTTAGCCAAAAATCTGTATTAAAAAGAAGTCGCTGAAAATGATCTTCGTCAATATATGACAAAAACAATATTTTTGGCTGCAATAGACATTTAAATGTCATTATTAATGGAGATCTGTGGCTAGACAAAATGTCGTATTCGAGATGTCACAGCGAGAGGATTAGGCCCCAGGACGGAGAGCTAGGGGAACGGATGCGGTGCCGCCGGCCTTTGAGGTACCTGTAGACATCCCTTTGAAGAACCCCATGTTATAGTGCAAAGACTTCGGAAGGGAGCCTATTCCATAACTTGCACGTGTGCGGTGTGCGAGTGCTTTATCATCATCGTCTCAGCCGAATGACGCCTAGTGCTGGGCATAGGCCTCTCCCAGAGATCTCTACAAAGACCGGTCCTGTCTACAGTGCAGTCTTAACTGCAATATTAATCAATTCTTCGCCTTTAATGTATTTAGTAGTAAATTTTTAGTACTGTTGTTTTAATTTATGCAATATGGAATCTACATTTAATTGTTAAGATAATTTTGTTTGCTATGTTTTTTATTATTTTGCAGTGCCCTTACAGGATCACATGAGATACTTACCTACTTTTAAGATTCAATGTTATTATATTACCATGTGAAGCAATAAATAAATGATTAATTGATTTACAAAGACGTGGGAAATAATCATAACCATGTAAAATATAACCCTATAAAATATAATAATCATCTTGGCATTAATGTCCCGGTTGTGCTCTCGTGTGCACTAGCGTCCGGGGTCGACCTCGACCATGATCCGAGATTTGGCAGATCATTATCTGATCAGGTAATTACAGTGGAGCGACTGCTATCTGACCTCCGTGCCCTGCTACCAGGGGAACCTGACCAGATTGGATCATGGTTGCACATTCAGTCACCTGAATATGCAGGTTTCATCACGATGTTTTCCCTCACCGCAAGAGCATCGATTAGCATTCAACTAATTATACATAATTCAGATAAGGTCTTTGGTACATGGCCGCAGTGGGATTCGAACCCGGTACCTCGCGCTTACGAGTCAGATACCTTGACAATTCGGCCACCGACGCTCCCTGTGACAAACCCTATAAAATATTGTACGATAATTAATGTGTGAAACTCTCAAAACAAAGTCTTCATCCAACTCACCACGCCATGCGGATCCTTCACGACCCCGGTGACCTTCCGCTGCGTGTCCTTGCTGAAGTATCCGTACGGTAAATACTTGAGATGTGCCACGTAGCCGGCGGCGGGTCCCGCTTCGCCCACAATGTCCATATCGCCGTGGTTGTCCACCCACAGCTTGCCCACTATTATGTTGTGGACCGTTGTCGTCACCTGCGGATTCGATTTTGGGAGTGTCAATGTTGCGTCCATACATTTTATTTTATTTTTTTAAGTACACCAACAGTTGTAGTAGCTAGTAAAGTACATATAGTCACGCCACTGTCCCACAGATGGGGTAGGCAGAGACTATGGACCGCCTATATTGCGTTCACGTTTGGGAAAATTAGTTTTCGCGTTTCCAGATAGCGGTTCTGAGAAGCAAGTGCTGATGTTAAAATCATACTCATTTTACAGCAGTTGTTTCCATCAAATAGTATGGCATTATTCGATAAAAAGCTTCTCGAGGCCTAGCCTTCATTTATATTTCGAGTAAACAGTACCTACTTGAAATATAAGTTGTCGAGTTGCAAGGAAACGAACGATGTGATTACAAAAATACCGTGGAAGAGTCGCTATCTTATACTGGACACTAATGTCATTACTAGAGTGTCTTAAAAACAATACACAAAAATTTTTAACTACATAAATTTCATTCTAATAACCTGACAAAAAAATAAGCGGGCGGACCACTCTCTTCAATTAACTTGTAAAACGCACTTCTACATACAATGGGGCTCCATTAGGTTCGTTCTCACAACAATTTCGTGCTACAACAGGACAAATTAACAAAGTTTGCAAGATACATGGTAATGTAAACGTCCATAACGCTGACTATAGTTCCCGTCACTCACACTACTGCTCCGTAGCCCACATACGACTACGAAAAAGAACGCCGAGCGACAGTGGCGTCCGCCAACTTCAAACCACACATTTTTTATAACATTTTTGCATATATTCCAAAAAAGCAAAACGGTCAGCGTTGTTTTTACTTACCATTGGACGGCTGCACGCTTTGCGCCACAAAAATACATCTCTACGCATCTACCGCCGCTACGCATTACCTGTCACCGTACCCTATCCACGTACCCGGCCCCACGTGAACTCCGCTCCGGTCTTCGCGAAGCGCACGCAGTTCTTCGTCTTGGGGTTGACGTGTATCACTTGACCGCGGAAGTGGCTCGATATGGCCATCGTCTGCCAACACACCCAGCCGGCCGCGCCCTCGCAGTGCAGCGCCATCGTGGGCGGGTAGTGCCGCACCTGCTGCATTCTGCTGCATTGCACCCACTGCACCCACTGCGCACTGCACCCAACGCTGTACCGACCTATATACTTGATGCCGTCTCGGTGGGCCGTCCGCGGTGGATGCTGTCTCGATTTGTTACATGTTGTGTCAGTCCAATGCTCGGTTCATGTTGTGTAAGTTCTATGCTCGATTTACCGGTGTACTGCGCACTGCACCCAATGCTGTACCGACCTATATACTTGATGCTGTCTCGGTGGGCCGTCCGCAGTGGATGCTGTCTCGATTTGTTACATGTTGTGTCAGTCCAATGCTCGGTTCATGTTGTGTAAGTTCTATGCTCGATTTACCGGTATACTGCGCACTGCACCCAATGCTGTACCGACCTATATACTTGCTACTATCTCGGTGGGCCGTTCGCGGTGGATGCTGTCTCGATGTGTTGCGTGTTGTGTCAGTTCTATGTTCGATTTATCGGTGACTACCGGTGTACTGTTAGATTCTTGGTTTACTGTCCCTACTGCCTATTATCTCGATATGTTGCCTGTTGTGTCAGTTCAATGCTCGATTTACCGATGTACTGTTAAATTCTCGGTTTACTGTCCGTACTGCCTACAGTCTGCCTGTCAGTTCAATAATCGATTTCCGTAATGCTGTCTCGCCCGATATGCCTGCCGTCCAGCTCTACAGTCCCATATTGCCTACTGTCTCGGTCTAACTGCCTGTGGTGTCACTGTAATTATGACCGTTTCGTCTGCTTTCCCGGTTCACTGTTCACAATCTGCTATCAGCTCAACACATACCTACCTATTTTAGCGTTGTGGTGTTTCCGCCGCCTGCCTGTCCCGCCTGCGCCTAAGCACATATTAAAATGTAACGTGTCAATGTTGAACTTGCAATCGTATGTGTTGTCTACTAAGAATTTGGAAGCCACGAGGCACTCGTGTCAAGACCAAAGGTCAGGTATGTCACGAGTGTCACGCCCAATCAAGTCACGAGCGCACGCAAGCGTCACACCCTTGTAAATTCCAAGCTCAACACAACAACGCGTCAAGGGGAGCGATTCGCACCTTTCTCCAGGCGTAGCGATTCCCCGAGTTCGGGAAGTAGGCGGTGGCGCCCCCCATGGGCACAATCTGTAGGTATTTCCCGCGGAATTTTGTCGTCATCGTGAACTCCTGCCACAACTGCCAGCCGGCTTGGCCCTCGCAAAACTGCGCTACCATCGGGGGGTGGTGGGACACCTAGGGACAATTTTGATGGTATTGAATGACCCTATATTTGTACAATATAGGAGGAAAAAAAACAGTAGAGATGGAAGGAGTTCCAAAAAAATTGAAAGAAAAGTTGGACAAAAATAATCGTATTTTTCGACGTGTTTCCATTTGAGAAGGAAGGAAGGGCCGGCGTTGCTGGAAGGAGTTTGGTAAGGAATGGTATTCTGGCAAAGGTTATTGTAGGAATTATAGAATGAATTGAGGATGGACTGTGCTGGAAAGAATTTGGGAAGGCAGGCAGGGTACTGTGGTTAACGTTATTGCTTCTAAAAATCCTATCATTCAAGTCTAAATAGCACTTTTGAAAATAATCAAGGATGGGCTGTTGGGGTGGCAGACAGAGTATTGTTTGTGGCATTGATAATAAAATAATCAAGACAGATGGCTGCTCACACAATGAGGAGTTTTTCAGTAGGTATTGTCAGTTGGTTTCAAAAAGCATCGCGCTCCTACAATTTTGGTAATTTTTAAAAAATATGTATGTGGCAGCGATATCATGCAGCCATTTAGTACTAAACTTAAAAACAAAATGTTTATTAATATAAATATAACTTTTAAAATTCGAACGAAGAAATATTTATAAAGCAGGAACTTTGTTCCATTTTAATACCAACCTTTCATATTTGTATTACGTCCATTCTTGATCCTAGCATCCATGAAACGAACTGACTCAGTCAAATTGATGTTTGTTGTGTTTGCAATAATTAATTACAACCTCTAAAATGGTTGATAAATACAATATTATCCAATACAACGTACCCAGTGTTTATATCCTGTTTGCTAAGAACCTATTTCAAGCGATTATCGATTACCAAAATTGTCGGGGCGCCATCTAGTGAATGGTTAGAAATGCTTTAGATACCTATTGGAAAACTGCTCATTAATTATGTAATGGGGTATTTTCACACAGCAACTTTAAAAAGTGTAGCTCATCGTACCTCACTAGATGGCGCTGCTTAGAGAGGATTCTCGGGTATTGAATTTAGTAACCGAAGTTACTCGGTGTTTCGTAAAAAAATTAGTTTAGTTTACTTAGTTTTAGTACCTTTTCTGAGAAGAAAATACAAAATGTCAACATTTTTATACATCTAACGGTATTGTTTATATTTATTTTTGAGACTCGTGTCTTATCAAAGCCATTTATTACAAAAAGTTGAAAAATTTTCATCGGCTCTCGCAAAATCACCCATCGTAGGTAATTAAAGAGGAATTTTAATCTAACGAAAGTTAAAAGTAGTTTTGGAAAGAATCCCTGTAGTGCCAGAAGGAATTTGGAATATCAGGAAGGGTATTGGTGTGGTGATAGTTACAGAAAAATAATAATTTAAAAAGCGCCGATTTTTCAATCCTCAGATAAAATTTACCTGCCCGATAAAGTAATATACATCCAAATTAAAACAAACTATAATCCTTCACTTATTTAAGAAGTAATGACAATTTTATTTTAGTCGCATATGACTTATCGGACTGATATGTTTTATCTGAGGATTGAAAAATCGGCCCTAAGTACTATAGGATCAGGATATTAATAGGAATTGTGTGTGTCATGTGAAAAATGTAAGTGCAAATGTTACCTGCTCCGATATCGATCGCCAGCCAAGGTCGGCCATGCGGTCGCATTCGAACGTCTCACCCAATAACGGGTTGAATGGTTTGTTTGTCCTGGAAAAAAAAGGTCAGTGTTAATATTATTATAGGGCTGTTAAAGGTGGGTAAATGCCGTCGCCGGATAGTATGTAAGTTATCAATGGAGGGGGTTTGTTGTGAACTGTGAATGAGGGAGTAGAGTAATAGTAAGAAGCTCCTAAATGGGCAATATTTTACTGCAACATGTAGCTGCAATATTGTCACACGAAAAAAGATCACAAGAATAGAAACCGCTATGCCACAATATGAAGATCACAATAAAAGCATTTGAATTTGAAGATGGTGAGGGTGGAAAAGCCTGGCAGGGCGTTGTTACCAGGGAACCAAGGATCCGTCAGTTGATCATCGGGAGTAGTATCTAGCGCGATGTAGAACGGTCAGCGCCATATACAAGGTGTCCCAAGCCGAAGTGACCGGCGAGTTGTGGTTGAATATTTAGACAAAATTATCGATAAAAAACTTTAATTTAGAGTTCTATCGATATTAGTTTCTTTTTTATTGCCATTTCTTTTATTTTAGCCGAGACTGACTGACTGATTACTAAGTAACAATAATAGCTATGAAATAAAAAAAACAGAATGGAAAATAAACTTAAAACAAATAAAATATCACAAAAATAGAGCAACAAGTCAGCCGTCTCGGCTAAAATAAAAAAAATGGCAATAAAAAAAAAACTAATATCGATAGACCTCTAAATTAAAGTGTTTTATCGATAATTTTGTCTAAATATTCAACCACAACTCGCCGGTCACTTCGGCTTGGGACACCTTGTATATGCGGATGCTTGCTAACCTTGTGTTCGTGTACTCGTATTGCTGAGTTTCTCTATTGGAGCGATAGGACACTACAATACGCGAGGGCTATGGGCTATGGGCTATGGGCGGTCGCAGGGGGCCGTACCTGACGGCCGTGGTGGCGTAGGCGGAGACGGTGAAGGCGGCGACGTAGGCGAGCTGGTGCGCGGGGTCCGCGAGCCGCGCGGCCGCGTCCAGGACTGGCGAGTACTCGTAGTCCTCCGTCAGCCGTTGGAGCATCGACAGCGGCTCGCTGAAGTTCACCGGGATCGGGATCTTCGATAGCTCCTTGCCTGGAAGGTGACAAGGCGCCGTTAAGACCGATCCAAACGACACCAACTTATGCTTGCACCGCGCGTTTGTACAAACGAAGTTTACCCAAACGGATCGAATAGACGTCAAATTTTAAGTTGGCGTCAAATTTTTTTATTTGTAATTTAACGTCTACACGATCCGTTAGCCCAAACTTCGTTTGTACAAACGCGCTATGCAAACATAAGTGTGTGTCCTGTGGACCCGGCTTTAGCCGCATACTGATTCGCCGAGTGCACTATTCTCGGACTTCCGTATTCATGGTGGTGAGTTGTCAAAGTCAAAGCATCGCTTCTTGGGCCGACCTTCTTTCCCGGGGGTGGCATGGTCAGAGATTCGTTAGCTACGTAATTTGTAGGGCTGCGCAGACGTGGCCATACTATCGAAGGCGGCACTATTGCAGCTTATCTGCGATGTCACGAATGCCAAAGCTACCTCGAATATAATGAGATTTGTAATGCTGTTGTAGCAGTCTGCCTGAACGTCTGGTTAGGCAGACTGATACAACGTATCATCATCATCATCATCTCAGCTGAAATAAGAACATTGCCGGGCATATACATTCTCCACCAAGGCCGGTCCTGTGCCTTCCGCATCCAGTTGATACCAACAATCTATACCAGGTCGTACCACTTTGTCTCTACCCAAGCAGCGTCTTTCGGTACGTGATCGCTACACGAGAACTTTACTGCCCCATCGGCCATCTGTTCTGCGAACTATTTGTCCCTACCCACTGCCACGTAAACCTGGCCATCTTCGGGCTATGTCGATGACCTTGTTTTGCTTGCGGATCTCCTCATTTCTGATTCGATCGCGCAATGAGACTGCGAACATAGCCCTTTGGGTAACGCACGTCAGTCGAGTAAGAGCATAAGCCCATCACGTATGTCTGACAAATAAAGAAGAAACACCTTAACCGAAACTCACCTATACAGTTCTTCATAATTGACCATAGACTGAGGGGATAGTTGGGCCTGTCCGGGACGCGCGTCCGCCGCGGGTGGCCGTCCACCATGCTGTTCACGGCTTGGGACACGTGCGGCTGTGGAGAGACAACGGGGGGTTACGTTAGTTGGTGGTGTGGTGTTGGCTAGTAAGCAATCTCTTCGGAACGATTCTATTGCGATTTTTGATGGCAATTTGTCGGTAGGTCGGGGAAGTACCGCGACTGCTATGAAGCTGCCGTAGCATGAAAAGTTTTGTCACGCGCGAGAGGGCGACATGAGTTTGGCTATCTCGGTCGAATTGCGTTGAAGCAAGCAAGATAAAAAATCTATGTCGTGCGATGAAACTCGTCATGCTGAGCAGACTAGGTCCTGATTGTTAAACCGTTCGCATTACTCGTGTGCTACGTAAATAATACAGCGAGAAAACAAACAACAACAAAAATGTGTTTTGAAATGTAAAACGTGCTATAATAATTTTATGATAATAATTATTATAAATTATTTATGTAAATCACCTTGAACCCTGCATTTTATTACTGGTTAATGACTGACTTACACTACTCATTAACATAGGTACGTATTCGAATAGTTAAGGTATCACATGTTATTGTAAATGTCATTTGATTGCGACACAAATCACAGCAGGTTATCATTTCATAGAAAGAAAGTATCTTCATTATTGTCAGTAATAGCAACAATAACTCCTTGAGACACACTAGCTACTTCACAGATAAAATTATTGATAATTTTATCATATGAACACATTTGTTTTATTCTAATTAAGCCTAAGCGGTGGGAACCGCTTTATCTATTTCTGCCACTATGCAACAATGCATTTTTGTGTTCCACTGGAAGACCTTACTCACCGGCAAGAACACAGTACTATTGAAATGATATAGCTGGGCTGCAGTACTCTGCAAGGTGGACTCCAATGCTCTCTGAATGTTAGAGCTGCGTAACAACACTCATCCAAAAGATATCGATCTCTTTGTCAAGCGGTCGCGGGCACTTCCGAGACTCTCGGGAGCCAGTTTCCACCCCGTGATATACCTAGGCTTTCTCCGCAACTCGACTAACATGCACCCTATTTCACGGTAGATATGTCGCAGCCATCTAGTTAAATAAGCCATTTAATGAGAAGGCTAGTCAGTTATTTAAACGCCGGCATTCAATTAAGTGGCTAAAGGACAACTAGCCAAGTAGATGAATGTAACGTTCAGCTACTTGGCTAAACGTTATTTAGTCGTTTTGTTAAAGGGGATGTTTTGTTAGACATAACTTATGTAATAAAGAAATTATTTGTGGCAACAAATTCATTCAGTAAATATATACAATCAATTGTATTGCGAGTACCTATGCATTTACAACAATAAAAACTTTAAATATGCAATTGCACGAAACTATGACAGTCATTTATGTTTCTAATTATAAGTATAAATAGAAACTGAACAAATTAAGTTATCTTAATTCTTACTTTATTATGCACATACATATTTGTTTTGGCACTACCAGCGCCGAAATGGGTAAAATTTGAACTACATTTAAATCACCTGCCTGATTTAGTGTCAGCCGTCTTTAAAGGGCTAGCTTACTATTAGCCAATTAGTTAAACGTTGAGTGTTGCTAGTTCATTCAACGATCGGCCTAGGCATTCATTTGATTGTCGACGTTTAATTAACGTACTAGCCTTCTCGTTAAATGGCTGATTTAACCAGAAGGCTGCGACAGATACAAGGCGGTGAGGTGTCCGGCAGAGTAGAATAGCAGCAACCCCTTACACTCGTGAGTGTCGTTCAAGGCGACTAACTATTTCTAGGCAAAAGATCAAAAATCTCCGGCGGCTAGAAAATGGGTAGCAACGTTTTCTATTGTCATATTTATACCACTGCGATCTCCAACCCGCCTGCCAAGCGTGGAGATAAATTATGGCAATACCCTCCCCGTTCGTGGGAGATGCCTTAAGTCCTGCAGTGGACTGTTATGGGCTGGGCTGATAACAAGGCGGTGTTAGAAGTCCCAATATTGTGGCACTCACCCATACGATGTCGATCTCCTTGTCGGGCGGCTTGCTGGCGGCGGGCTCCGCGGGCTCGGGCTCCGCGCCGCCCATGGCGCTGCCGGCGCGCTCGCGGTCCTCCACGAACACCACCTGGGGAACGACACCGGTACAGTTTGCCTAGCGACACTACACTTTCGATACTTTTGCAGATTTTTACACTGCAATACTAAATGTCATCGTCATCGTCTTGGCGTTGATGACATCATGATCATGATCCCGGCTGTGCTCTCTGACTATGATCCAGGCTTTGGCAGATCAGGTAATTACAGTGGACCGACTACCATTTTCCCGCCGTGACCCTGCTGAATAGGGGAACCTGACCAGATTGGATCATGGCTACACATTCAGCGCCTGAACATGCAGGTTTAATCGCGATGTTTTCCCTCACCATAAGAGCATAGGTTAGTATTAAACTAATGTACATAACTCAAAAAAGAGTCATTGGTACATGACTATACTTAATACATGTATCAACGTCATTTCCGAAATTGTCAGTTGGTTGTTAGACTGTGCGCTAGATAGCTGATCATTTCCTTTATTTAATGTATAGAGGTGCTGGTAGCACAGTTTTTAAAAATTGTCGCGCTTTCTCAGGGTCTACTGTCCATAGACAGACTCTATCTATGATTTATTATAGTTGCATATTATTAACACTTTTAAGGAATAGCATTAGGAGTGCTACAAACAACGATCTTGACACCTTTCCACCCTTCTCTTCCCTAATCCACATCTATACAACTTTTCATTAATTCATGCTATTTCTAGAAATGCAAGGCATGACAGAGGTCTCCTTAACATGCAAAGAAGAGATTAGTGACCCCCAACAGATTGACTCTAAGTTGCAGAGCCTCGAACATCAGCGTAGGCTTGCGCATCGGTCTGTCTCTTACTTAGTGGGCGGATTGGAGATCGCAAAACGAAGTCAAAGAACACCATATACTTGACTGATGACAATTATCATTATAGATTAATGATAATTGTTTATTTGTGCATTATGAAATCGGTACTCTAGTGGCAGATATCACCCCTACATACAAAAAAGTATTGTTACCTTAGTAAGTTAGGTACCTCTTTATTTGTAACAAACTAACCATTTGATATGGATAAGGTCTATTAACCCATCTCATAAGTTTTCATTCAATCACATTCAAGTCAATAAATCACTTTATAATCTAAATAAATATTTTTTGCTTTATAATCGTAAAACATTGCATGACATGGTAAATTTATTGTATGTTAAGGAAAACAATATATTTAAATTAAAAGTACACAACTATTAAATACTAGTCAAGACTGAATTACGACTTCAAAAATGATTCATTTGCAGTATAAATGAGAGAATACTATACCATTAAGTACCCTTGTGAAGACTGCAGAGATTTGTCATATTTGTGAGTCACTTCAATGCACCTTTTATTATGATTTAAGCTGAATATAATGGATATTTTCTTTGTCCATTTACTAATAACAGTTAAGACTGTTCACTAAAAGAGTTTTATCAGTTTGTATTTACGATCTCCTCTACCGACTATAACAAAACTCAAGCCTATTTTACGGTTGCGTTATTTTAAAAATCTACGAATGTTACCAAATATTTGTGCTAAGTATAATTTGCGGTGAGTCGCGTCCTTGTCCACTGACCTGCTGCGTCTCAGTCACGGTCTCGCCCTCGGAGTCGCCGGAGCTCTCGCCGCATTCACTTAACGTTTTGTTTTTCCTATTTACCTGCAAAGAGACACACGCGTGACAATGGGGCGCACACACGAGCACACACACACCGCGCCATGGACTGAAAACACCCACCGACGGCCGCGAGTTGTCGCCACGAGACATAACGACATTCAACTTGGCACCTCCCGAAACGTGACTCAATCACTCGACTCACAATATGTACAATAATAATTATATACATTGGCTTTGCGTATTCAGACGAGCACAGTGAAGTATCACATGAATAATGGCATGATACTGAATACTCCAAGCTCTCTGTGTATTGAAATCAAAACATTTGTGTCCTTGATGAGATGCCAACTTATCTATTATCATTATCAGTTTAATAGATTATTAATTATGCTAACAAAGATCTAGTGATGAATTACGATGTTCTTCCATATTGTTATAAGTATGGCTTGATTTATAAAGATACCACAACAATTTGGGCTTTCTGAAATATTGAGGTATGGTGCGAAAAGAGATATTTTAAATAACTTACAGGCACTTTAATTACAAAAGAAGTTTTGTCGTCCACAGCACTATCTGTCTCTTCCATGGCGTCGAAAAACTCATGATCCTCATCCTCAGTTTCGTTGCCTTGATTGTTGCCGTTGCCTCCTGCACGCAATAAACAAATATATCAATATTTACACTTACAGATTTTTACACAATTTAATTGAAGACTATCGTAATTGACCTACCAAACACTATAATCAAGTAAGTATCCTAAAATTATAATATTTACCAATGTGCTAGTATGCCTAATGTACCTATTTATTTATTTAAATGACCTAATACCATAATCAGTTGTTTATGTAAATAGTAGTTTGTTATCTTGAACATACTTTCAATTAATAATTTAATAGTTTAGCTGTAATTAAGTATTAAAATTGCTTTGAACTTGTAGTGACACTAAAATAGTATACATTCAAGGAAATATAATATCACAAAGACTAGTTTTTAAAGTTGCGGTTGCCAGAGGCAAATTAGGGGGTTCACTCTAATAGAGTGGGAATGTCACTGACTTTCCATAACTCTATGGAGTTACCGAAAGTCTACCACTGGCTTTTTTGTACTGTCTGACTTCAACAGTTCTGAACTGAAACTTAACTGAATTTAGTAGTTCTGTCATATTTCGAATATGGTACTCTATCTTTTGCTAATACCTCTAAAACTATGTGAAACCATTTGTTACTATTGCATTATTCTAAAATATATTTAATTCTACATGAAGCACTACACTTTGAAACAATCTGTAAGAAGCATGATATGGTGGTGTAATGTAATATTGGATTTACATATTACATTTTATGGTGTAACATATTTTTAAATGTAAACACTAATAAGACACAAACTTCATTGCTCACCTATACCAAGATATACAAGCCATCTATAAACTATATCCATATATCGACAACATTCAGTGCCAAGAAACCTAAAAGTGAAGCCACAAATAAATTGTTTGATAAATACATTGTTCAAACAACAAATACACAAGTATTGTAAAAATTCAGCCACATGAGGCATAAGACAATTTAGTTTTTTGTTCATATTAAACAGAAAAAGACATAGCTACATATGTCTTTTTATAAAAACTACCTTTGCACCATGACTTTTGTCTGTGTAAAATTCCAGAATCATTCCTGCGAGAACTTTTAGGGATAATTTATATGGCTATAAGCTATATTACTGTCAAATTAAATCAAAATAAATTCATTACTTGGTGTTTATGTGAAGGACTAACAAACATTGATACAGCCTTATTGTCTAACCTAAATGTGTAACATTCAAGCATTTCATAAACATAATTTGATAAACATTGAATGTGTGATATTGCATGAACTCCGGGCAAATATATGGACAGTTGGAGTGTAGCAAAGGGGGCGCTGAGGAAAAGACTTGTAAAATTGATGCACCCTTTGGTATCCTCTAACCCAACATACACATGATAAAATTATTGACAGTGGTTCAAATAATATTTCCATAATTATGTTTTATCATGAAGCCCACAACCAATGGTAAATAAGCTTGATCCATTCCACTTGCCACAACATATTTTCACTTACCACCCATGGCTTGAGAGTTTTTAGTCGTGATCGGTTCAAATTTACATGGAAAATAACCTATAATATTGTAATAACAAGCTGTAACTACGAAGGCCAAGATCACTATGCACCGTAACAAGATTCTGTTCGCTGTTTGCACTGCCTGCCAAAAGACAACAGACGGCGTACGCGGCAAATGATAATTAAATCAACGGACACGTAACAAAAAGTAACCAATTACTGTTGCATTACTAGCTATACGATTAGTAAATCAACCTTGGAAGACCATCAAAAATATCTGAAAATCACTACGTTCTCGAAAAATGTCAATAAGCCGTCTGGATTACAAGTTTACATACCAAAACAATATTGCTATTTTTTTACACGCATTGTATTTACTGAATAACACTAATTAACACACTGAATAACCAATTTTACTGAAAATATAACGAAATTATTAAATTTTCCCCATCAATTGCCCGATTTTATCTGTCGGTCCGTCCGTCCGTCCGTCCGTCGCTATCCGTCACCGACCGCAGTCACTAGTGATGCGCAACGTGTCACGATAATAGGTAGGTACTATACTAATACTAGCCACTAGTTCTTTGAAGGCCCAGTAACTTTACCGCCCTTGAAATTATTTAATAATTAACACAAAATGCTTTAGTCATTATTAAAAATAATAGGTAGGCATCACTAGCCAAAGATACCCTAAGTAACATGTTTAGATGACAAACTCATTAAAAGATTTAATAAATAAATTGTAATAGGTCAGTTTTAAGCGAACTAGGTTATAGAGATAACGGAAAAGTAATTAATATTATGAATAAGCGAAATTAACGTAGCGGATGCAATTTCTTTTAAAATCTTTTCAACATTTTGGGGGTGACGAAACATCAATACTGAATCGCAATTTGATTCTGAGAGAGAAAAGAGTAAGAATATCTCGTTATTTTAATCTCTGTAATGGTTTCAGAGCCCATGAAGCCAAGCTAGTATCTAGCTCGAGGAAATATCGGTAAACTTTGTCGCAGCACTATTCAACATAATATTGCGTTCCATTTCACGAAGACTCTGAAGTTTCGAATAAGATTTTCGCTAGATGCGTTACTAAGATACGACCTCTCGAGCGACACTCGAAATAGGAGGATCAATAAACAATGCAATAAACAATGCGATATGCTTTGTTTACATTTGGTAGCGATAAAAATGTAATTCAAATAAAAAATTGTAATCTACTGTGTAATTTAATTGTAATCTGTTGTATATTGTAAAAATTAAACTTGTAATCTTATCTATAACTAGCGGATCAGCGGCTTTTACCCGCGCGCAGTTCGGATCTCTGTAATCAATAAACTTTTTCCGGGGGTACCTATTATTTTCGCGGGATAAAAGTAGCCTATGTTACTCAGTTAATCTTAGATGAGAGCATGAATTTATTGAAATGTGATGTACGAAGATAGACGAAGATAGACTAATCAAAAGAAAAACTGATCAATGACTCTCCGCATATCAAAGTTACCCCAATTATCCGGTGCCTTGGTAGTTAATACTATTACTTTTATTTGAAATTCACGTTACGAACTGCAGACACCAACTCTTCAAATTGTCGAACAAAATATAACGCTACACAGAGGAGGTACCTATGTAAAACGAAGGGTTTTGTTAGAGCTTTTGTGTAGCTTAATGTTTGTTCAAGTGTACGTTAAAAACACAGTGTGTTAATCTCTGTGTAGTCTTGTTTGTTTGACTGCACGCTGTAGGTACGTCAAAAACGCTGCATGTTTATATCGCAGAAAAATTGTAGGTACCTCTGAGTAATGCTGCTAGAAACCTGTTAGTTTTAAAGTTGCTTGACTTTAAACAATCCATAATCTAAGTCCGGGGTCGTCCCGGGAGTTAGGTTCGAGACTTCTCCGATTTTTTGACATTGTCATTTTAGGGCTACTGTGCACTAACTAAGCTATACATAATATTATCTATAGATAGTCTTTAAAGTGCCGTGGTTATTAGCGAAACTACATTCACGAATGGCTACGATATATCTACGCTAGAGACAACAGCACCAATACCCATAGGTACTAAATGTTGAAACAGATCGGCAACCGTCGAACGTGACGTAACCGCTCCGTGGACGCAGTTTCATTTGTTTCTACGCAAGATGTGAGCAATCGATCAAATGACGATATCGTACCTATTACCAGCAGTGTTACATAGTCACCTTTTTGCTAATCTTTTGTATTAAGAGCAGCTTAGTACTTACGTCGTAGGTTTTTCTTGGTCCACGATCTTAGTTGACGACCTAAATCTATCGAATTACACGACGAGCTTAAATCAATTTGAAGACTAACAACGTACCTGCATGCGGATGCGGCTTGCGCCTGGCCGTGACTGTTTTCTCCAGCGTGTCATGTTGCCTCGCCAGCTGTTCCACCACCTCTTGGAGTCGCATCTTCTGAGCGCGCTCGTGTTGAAGAAGGCGGTTCGAGCGCGCCGCCGAACCCGCCGCCGAGGTCATGAACTCCGAGCACGCCTGGTGGGCAACCAGAAGTCTCGGTGTCACAATGGGAGATTTTCAGACAGCTACTTTAAAAAGAAAAAAGTGTAATTCGGCGTGCCTCACTAGATGGCGCTAATTAGACGGGATTCTCAGGTATTGAATTTGGTAACCGAAGTTACTCGAAAATGGTGTTTCGTGAATAGATTCTTGGTTTTAGTAACTTTCCTAAGAGAAAAGCCTTTAGTAAAAAGTATCCTGAGACTGGTGAAACAGTCGCGGGAGTCAATTGGCACCCCGTGACGGTACTTTTTCTAATAGCCATGTGGCGGTCCGGCAGATTAGAATATGGCAACTACCCCTTCCGACTTAAGCATCTATGGCAGACAGCTGCGGCCTGCGGAGGCGACCACCGAATACTACTGACCGCCATAGCGGGCCTATTTGAACCCACTTGGCAACTTCACATACTTTGCAAGCGAATACAAATGGACACATTTACAAGAGATGTCTCATCGATGGGAACCTGATAACCGTCTGGATTGGAGTTCAGAAAAAGGTTCACGCCCTTCTACATCCGGTAAATAGATGGGTTCTGTTGCCAGTTGCGTGAGATCATTGGCCAGATCAAATTTATGGGCGGATCTCCCGGCAGGGTTGGTTAGGAAACTACTTACCAACTCGGTGGAAGGATACCGATCAATAACTTGGTCAGTAGCGCATTGAATGTGCTCGACAGACTGATCTGTCTTAGTTAAGTGCTACCTGAGATTACCTTCTGCAGATGTACATGAAGTCAGCAGATCAACCTTTATTTTTATGTTATACGGTAAGCAAACAGGCAAGCCGGCCACCTGCTGGAAAGTGGTCACCGCTGCCTATAGACATTAGCAACACCAGGGGTATCGCAAATGCTCACATCTATAATACGTTGTTCTGGCAGCAAAAAGGCAAATGCCCGTCCACTGCCAAAGCCACGGTTCAGCACTGGAGACCTTACTCACCGGTAGAAAAACAATATTATTTATAATAGTATTATTTGGCTCCGATTCGAACGGGAGTCCCCACTATGCCCTACCTCTCTTGAACCTACCAAAAATCAGTATAAAAGGAGCTAGCACTGCTATGTTCGTCCATAGAGATCCTAGCATCATCTTATACTGGTTCTGTATAGGTTAATTTGATGCCTTCTGTACGAGTAGTGTCTTACTTTTAACACAATTAGTTTTACTAAAAGGGAACTCGCTAAAGCCTGAGAAGGTTTCAGAACAGCCATTTCGTGACTATTTCTGCCGCTGGGCGATATTTTTGCGTTGTATTCCAGTTTGAAGATATACCTCTAGCTAGATGCGTACGGCGTGCGTGCTTGGAGTGATAATAACCCACGCGGTTCTGCATTTTTGTTATACACAATGAAGAGTAAATGTATGAATCACAAATGTTACGAGCGTAATTTCCCGCCTTCTGTCAGGGTCAGGAGTCAATAGAGACTTTGATAGGGGATTTACGAGTTTTACAGAGTAAATTGCTTTATCGTTCTAAAGGCGGGTTTCCACGGTGCGTGATTTTGCGGACGGACGCGGCCCGCACCGACGATCGTAGAAAGAGTGTAGTCTAAACTTATCGGTGATACTGACTTCCAGTTTTGGCCACCGGGTCAGATAAGTTTGTGGCACTCTACACAAGGCCGTCCGTGGTCGTACGAAGTGCGTGATAATCCGCAGAATCACGCACCGTGGAACTCCGCCTTAAGGTTAAAGTTCTAAGGCTACGCTACTAGGTAATTTGTTTGCTACTTTGTACTCAATTGCTGGCCGATAGGCATCGACCAATAATAGCAGTATGTCGATCCTGAGTCATGAACGTATCAGAGACAAACATTTGCACACAATGTTTTAAACTATCGCGGTTATTATCACACATTTTAACTGGACTGTTGTCCCGTGACCATAATGCATGCAACTGCGTCGAAATATCGGGCTACTCGACAACAAAGGTACGCAGTAGGAAACCCGGAAAATACCCTTAAAATGTGAAACATTTGCACATTAAAAATATCATGAAGCATTTAATATTTATGGGATGAGACATATTTTCCTAATACTCCATTCGGCATTTGGTTAGTCAGTTAACTAATAGTCACTCACATTCATCATGGCGTTGCACGATATCCTGAACAGCGTGGCCCTCTCGGAGACTTGTTTGGCGGAGTCCGTGGGCGGTATCTCCAGGTCCACCAGCGACCGCTGCAACGCCGTCCCGTGGCGGGAGACCAGCTCCGAGCAGGTGCGGAGGTCATGGAACCTTGCGGCGAGTTCGCGAGCTAGACCCCCCGAGTCCTCCCCGTCGGTTGTGGTCGTCCCCCCGTCGGAGACAGCGGTCAGCTGATCGTCCTCGTCGTCGGACTCTTGCGCGCGGCTGGGGGCAAACACTGACGCTGTAGCGGGGTGGGTGAGCTTCATCCACGTTCGCAACTCGTTTTCGTAACCAGTTACGAAACTGAAAATTTTGCTATTTTCGTAACTGGTTATCAAACAAGAATATTTAATCCACGTTCGTCTTCTGTAACCAACTATGACTCCACATTTTTCATATTTTCGTCACTGGTTATCAAACAAGAATATTGCTTCCACGTTCGTAACCACCATATTGTTGGTAAAGGCTATAGAAATTTACCATTCCACACTCCATGCTTACCCGTGGTACTACCGCTAGTACAACTGGTACCACGGTCGTAAACTTGTTACTCAAATATTCCTTCTTTTAAAATATGTGTATTTGATATGATGTGTATTTTAACTTAGCTGGGGGTAAAACTGGTGGTGAGTGATCGAACAGACCAGTTGGTGATGGCTATAATTTTTGATGTCGATTACGATTGCAAATATTTAATTAGATATAACTTTTCAACGATTGGTTGCTTGCGCGCGCGGTAACACTGGCTCTGTAGGAGTGGTTCGTGAGCATACGTGTTGGTTTCGAGATGAATGTGCAATAGTGAGTGATTACATCTGATTTTCCAACGCCGCGTCCACCGGGTTGGCAACGTCGTGTGTACTCCATATTTGCCTGGGAGCAACACTGACACTAAAGCATGATATAACAGTTCGAGCCACGCACAAAGAGCCCTGCTGGCTAATTACGTAACTGTGTTGCTAACAATTATCCGATTTCAATGATTGAGATTGTTACTTTTGCGATTCCGTATCATCAATTTCATGAGTTCCGTTGCTAACAAAGCTCCATTGCAATAAACTGACGCTATTAAATCGATCATACGTAATCGCAAAAGTAGCAATTTCCATAATTGAAATCAGATAATTGTTGGCGACAGAGTTACGTAATTACCCTACTGACTGGCGATGAGTAGGTACTTGAGTCTACATACATATATGGCAAGTTAGAAGTATGAGGTGAGGGAAAACGCGTCGTACTATTGGTACATCAATCGACCGTCACGCGCCATATGCCTATCCCCAGCTCTGCCCTTGTCGCTAAAGGGTCTACTAAAGTGGCGGGAACTTTATAGGTGTTGATGAGGAATGTATGATTTCATTTTCCGAAGCACCCGGCTGATCTTCGTCGCAGGCCTCTTGCGCGCGGCTGGGAGCCACATCCACACTAGACGGTGGGTGAAAACATGGTTTCATGAGGACGGGTTTGGAGAGTGAGATGAGTATGTGGATGGAGTAAATGTGAAGATAAGCGTTTACAGCTTTTTTTTTGTAATTATACTAGCTAGCCATTTTACCGCCATCTCACCTGGTGGTAAGTGACAAGTTGACTTTCCACTGCAGCATTCAGCAATTCAGCCTAGCCAGCGGACTCTGGCGTGTAAATTTGGTTAGAGGATATTGACAGTGTAGGCTACTTACGTAACAAACAATTCTCCGATTTTAATTACGTATCATCGATTCAATGGGTTCAGTTGCTAACAGTTCTATTGCAATAAAGAAACTATTAAATCGATCATATGTAATCACAAAAGTAACAATTGCAATCATCGAAATCAGAGAATTGTTTGCAATTGCGTTACGTAATTAGCCTACTGTACAACTGGATACCATCCAACCATAGTTTATGCCTCTTATGATTCAGAATAAGTCCAAAGTTCAAACTAATTTTTAATAGGTAGTAAAATTGACTTTAGCAACCACCTTGAGGTGTTAGGTAGGTATTAGTGTTGAATGATAAATGTGATAGTGCCAAAAAGTGTAAATGTGCAAGTTTCATCACGATGTCTTCCATCACGGCAACAACATAGGTTAGTCTACTTATGTATATAACTCTGAAAAGAGTCATCGGTACATAGCAACAGTAGGATTCGAACCAGGGATATCTCGCTTATGAGTCGAAACTTTCGCTGCGGCCGACTCAATAATTAGGTCGAAATCGGCGCTACGCGTGCGCGCACGACTCATCAGGCCGCTCCATTTAATACGTGCGCTACGTACGATACTTAGCACTGCTGTAGCCTCTCTGGTATTTCAGTTAACAGGGGAAGTGTTAACCACTCGGCCATCGACACTCTCCCTATTATTAATATTATATGTACTACTCTAGTAAGCCTCGTAACTAAACAGCGTGTCTACATACTTTACAAAAGAAAATTGTTAGTAGTGCGATTGAATCTGATTGTGCTCCAGAATCCTCCACCTCTTGTTACTCTGCACATAACAATAGGAGTATCTGAACTGAGCCAATATTACCGAGGTAACACTAACATAGCTTTCGCCTTGGCGAGCTCCAATGCAGTGACCCAGCTCTGGCGCTCTACTTCATCATGGGCCCGAATGTGGAAAGTCTGAGTCCCGCCGTTGCTTATCACGAACGTGCAGGAGTCTGCGGTGTGGATCAGTGCACCCAGTAGAGATATTGTCCCCCGGCACGTGTGGGCCATCTCTGCTTGGTTTCTGGAACAAAATAAAGTTTGCAAATTGGAGTATGGTTATACTCATTCATATGAACTCCAACAGTCCTCTACTGCCGTCTATCTAATTATTATCAAGGTTCCTGAGGTAGTAAAGTGTGCCATACAAGACATAACAATACAATCAACACAGCCCGCGACAGTCCACTGCAGGACCCAGGGCCTCTCCCACGAAAGGGGAGGTTATTGCCATAATCTCCACGCTTGGCAGTTGGAGATCGCAGTGTTTAAACATAACATTGAAAATGCTGCTGCCCATTTTCCAGACTACGGAGACCCTTGATCATAACAATACAGTCATTAGTGAAATCTCCCTAGAGTTATATTGTGCCATTCAACCCAATAAATAATTAATTAATTATATAATTGCTGTACAAATAGTTACAAAATCACATCATTGTCATCACTAAATATTGTAAAACAAAGTCCCACTCCTCATCTGTCTGTCTGTCTGTTCATGATAAACTAAAATACGACTGAACAGATTTTAATGTGGTTTTCACTAATAGACAGAGTGATCTATGAGCATTGTTTGTGTATATAATATATGCATATTATAATAGAGTAACCCTGGGAAAACACATGCAAAGCCTAGTTCAACATAAGTTAGAAACTCGCTAGTACAACATAAGTACAACACATAAAACTATGGAATTCCTATGTCAACAAACAGAGCTGCTAATTAGAATCAGAGTCATCAATTTGCACCTCTTCTTTATAAACGAGGTCAGCCAATGGACTATTATCAATGTATGAGATCACCAGCTTTTCTCCTTAATTATAAAAATTAAAAATAATCATCATAATAGCGTTAATGTCCCGGTGGTGCTCTCGCGCACAAGGGTCCGGGGTCCGCCGTGACCATGATCCAGGATTTGGCAGGTCAGGTAATTACAGTGGAGCGATTGTCATCTGACCTCCATGACCATACTATCAGGGGAACATGACCAGATTGGATCATGGTTACACATCTAGTCGCCTGAATGTGCAGGTTTCATCACAATGTTTTCCCTTACCGTAAGAGCATCGGTTAGTATTTAACTAATGTACATAACTCAGAAAACAGTCATTGGTACATGGCCGGAGCGGGATTCGAACCTGGGACCTCTGGCATACGAGTCGGATACTCTAACTGCTCGTCCACCGACACTCCAAACTTTCTCCTTAATTATAGGTATAATTTATTCATTCATAGTTTGTGGTTAAAAACAATCTTAGAGCTTATATGTTATTTAGTCCTTTTTCTATATCTGTGCCAAAAATTAGGACAATAAGATGTGCCATATTTTTCCTTTTTATTGTGTAGATGAAATTTGCAAACTTTTTTAAAAGATACTGTTAATAGTGTAAAATCAACTAAAATATGTATAGTGGCAAACAAACATAAGGCCTGCCTGATGGTAAGCAGTCACCGCAGCCTATGGACGTTTGCAATACCAGGGGCATCACCATTGCCTTGCCGACCCCGTAAAAAACTTTTCACCCCTTTCTTTAAGAACTCCATGTTGAGTTTTCCATATTAGTGTGCTACCAATTATTGGTATTTGTTTATTGATGTGTTATTTTATAAAGGGAGTTATACAAAGTTCTTCAAATACTTATTATATGAAAATTCAAATAACCTCATTACTCTAATACAAAAATAATTACTCACTAAACATTGTTAGCAATTAATATTACATCATGATATTCAGTTCCTCACTACGCACATTATGACCAAAGTGTTTAACATGTCAACAGATGTTCTGATAAGAAGATGTGAAGACCACTTAGTCATCATTAGTGGTTTCCTAGATCTATTATTTATCAATAATGCAGTACAACTCTAACGTAAAATTAGTTTTATTTTCACTTCAATATACAGAAAAGACTTGGACGAGGAATGAGAAGAATATCGTGCGTATTACAACTAGGTACTGAAGTTAGCCAAAACTAAATAAAAACATTATACGTCATTGCGGCTGAAAATCCGAACATTTAACACCCAGAGTTTCTATAAATATTTAAGCAAAAGTTTAATAGATAAATACTACTGACCAGGGCGAGCTAGTTTATTAGCATTTACCTGTAATATGATAACAATCCATTTGAGAGGACGAACCATCTTCTTTGATAACCCTTGAGGTAATTGGTCCATTTGAACAGCCATCCTTTTTTTTCTGGGTCACCCGGTATGGGCTGGCCTTTAGGCACAATAGCGTCGGACATTTTAAATAGTTATTTGGTTTATGAAACGAAAAACATTACAATTACTTCACTATCAGCCACGTCCGTCGTCCACCATAATCGTAAAATGTCAAAATTGTCAAAATCACTCCGGGTGTTACCAGAACGATATAACCATAACCTACCCTTTGCTACAATATAAATATAAAATTAAGAAATTTGTAAGCGTCAGAATAGCGGAATCTATTACGGTAGCGGTACCGCCTATCTTCAATTGAACGCAGCCATTTTAATCCTACCCTGTGGAATGACGTCACAGAATTCGTACCGCCGAACTTGGTGTCGGTTAGAATGTACGAAATTCATTTCGTAATGCCATTGGAGAGTTTATAGAAACGATCCGTATCACATTTTAATTTATAAAAATATTTATTTATATAAGAACTAACAATAAAACTTAATATATACAATATAAGGAAAAATAAATTAAGTAGAATAAGACCACGCTAAGTCCAAAACGATTATTAAAAAGAAAAATCTCTTGGCAACTTATGCAATGTTTTTTAAACGTCACAGAATGTCATTTCGAAAAAATTATGGAACAAGTTTTAAAAAGACTTTGTACAAGTAAAAAGAAGGTAATAGTTTGTGGGGACTTTAATGTTACCTTATTAGAAAAAACAACTTTTAGTAATAAAATAATAAGCTTATTCCGTAGTTTTAATCTTAGGTATGTATTTTTAGAGCCGACACGATGCACAGAATCATCAGCGACTTGCATCGACAATGTATTCTGCTGTTGCGAGGTCAAGGTTTTACAAGATCTGACCATAGTGGATAATTCGTTGTTTTTGATTTTACGGAATAATGTAGACCAATTACTCAAAGGAGAATTGAACACTTCAAACAAGCCTTATCGGAGCTCATGACCCAAACATTCTATTTTCTGATATGTTCAGTTCTGTCAAGCTTAATGTAATGTCAAATAATATAGACGAAGTAAACTGTGTTCTTCAGAATGTGCTTCCTTGGTTTACGATTAATAACTTAGTCTTAAACTCTAAAAAAACAAAATGCGTTCATTTTTGCCTCCATAATGTACAAAGTGATCAATGTAATGTTATATTAGATAAAACGCAACTTGAGTTGGTAGAGAAAACTACTTTCTTAGGCGTTAATATAGATCCAAAAATTTAATGGGGCTCACATATTGAATCATTGGCTAGTTGGTTAAGTTCGGCTTCATTTGCCGTGTGGCGAATAAGGAGGCTAACGGATGTAAATACAGCTAGATTAGTTTATTATAGTTATTTTCATAGTATTATGTCGGTACGGTATCATACTATGGGGCATGTGTGCTGATGGTGACATCATATTCAAACTACAAGAACGAGCTGTAAGAGCAATATATGGATTACGTCGAAGTGATTCGCTCAAATAATTATTTAAAGAAATTGATGTACCTATTAACTTTTTCAAGTCAATATATATTTGATAATATTATGTACGTTAGAAAGCATATTACCCAATTTGCTAAAAATACTCATGTTCGTAATGTCAATTTAAGAAACAAGAATAAACTAGTAACACCTTTGGTCAGACTTAGTAAAGCGAATTCATCTTTCATGGGTAACTGTATAAGATTTTATAATCATATTCCTGAAAGTATTATTAATTTGAATGAATAACATTTTAAAGAAAAGGTTAAAACAACTTTAATGAAAACAGCCTATTATAAAATTGATGAATATATCAATGACAAAAATGTATGGTGTAGGTACTACTAGCTCTTCAAAATAGGAAGTTATTTATACATTTACAATTTTGTAAATTGGGTGAGGATGATTTGATTTTTAATAGTCATTGAATAGCAAATATTTTTTTAATATGTACCCCATTGGCAGCGCATGCTCGCTTAAAAGTCTGCCAGGTGGTGGCATGGGGGTCAAGTTGTTCTCTTCCCTCAAATATGGTTGAATTGGATGATGGCTGGGCCCTGCGTCATGCTCGTGAACGGGTGCTGCCTTGGTGGACTGGCCCGCTTTAGCTGTACTATATCTTATTCTTATAATTAGGTATTTTGACCAATTTGCAGGGATCACTCAAATAAAATTGACAAATGCATCAATGCAATGTAATCATATTTAAATGTACCTGTGGGTTTCTTGCCGTTTCTTTCTCCCACAGAAGATCATTTTCTTAACTGAAGCAGCGCACTGACAGACAGACGACATTCGTTTTTTCGCGGGTAGACCGGCTGGTGCGTGCTGGTGCTCGCGTCGGCGGGCTGGCTGGGGCCGGGCACGCTGTGTACATGATTTGCCTAGGCGGTTATGTGCGTGGCGTGTGTCGGTGCCCGGTATCTCACCGGTGTGGGCGCTCGTGCGCGCTGATTGGTCTGCATGCGTCGCCGTCTACCTTGATGAGCACGCTTAACTTTCCCTTTGCTTTCCATTAGATTTTGACGTTTGAAAAGAGTAATTAACGTATTCCTAACTCAATAAATACTTTTTCATTTTCATTCGTAACGTAAAAGTCATAACAAACGAGTAGATTTCTATAGGATTGTTTATTTTCGTGAGTTATTTAAAATTTTATTAAATAATGGGCAAAACAATTAAAAAGGAAGTGCGGGAGATAATATTTAGCATTATTAATAATTTAGATTAACTAAAAGAACAAGTTCTAGCTAATAGTGACCAAATAACTGATTGTGTATAAGAAGGACTGACAAGGACTGACAAGGACATATTATTATCCCCAGATTATTGCCATATCTACACTTTCGTGGATTCACTTTTTCACTTATTGTGGCCCTATTCTAGTAGAACGGAACATAAAATTCACACCCACGAAATTAGAGTAACCAATTTCATGTCGTTCAAAATCGTTCATTTCAGTCCATTTTACAGGGTAGGCCCTATTGGAAGAGAGCCTATTCGAATTGCATGTTGTGACGTTATTCCACATGATGGGATGAAAATGGCGGCGTGCTATCGAAAATCCGCGGTACCACTGCAGAAGGAACGATTATGAGCCATTCTGGGGGCGTACCATGAACTTATGTGATACGTATATCGCTGACTCGTTCTAAACAGAACACTTTCTACTCTACTGAGGTGTAATCTACCATAACAATATTCTTCATTTAATGTGGTCACACCAATGTGTTTTTGTCGTACAACAATTGCCATTGGTAACGTTTATTTTTCTTACTAGAGGAACTGCCTGAACAACAGCTAGTGCAAACGAGGCATAAAGTAATAGGTTTCATTGGCCAGATATGTCAAAACTGTCAAAAGGTTTGTTTGACGGATGTCTTGTCTTTCTGCCTCCGGTAATATGGCTTTTTTATTCCGCAAAGGTAGTTCTGTATACAAGGTTGATAAACTTGTTAGAAGTTTTGTTCAAGGTAAACCTTTCCCTTTTTTATTGAAACCATTATATCAAGTTCAGTATTCTCGATGTTCAAATTGTTGTGTTCAATTTTATCTTTATTATTGTTTTTGTTATCAGATAACGTAAGGAGCGAAATTTAAAAATAAAATCATAATATTTTATAGGAATAGTGTTTTCAAATAAAACCATGGGTTCGACTTATTCAAGATCCTATTCCCCAAAGAGCAAAGGTAGCAAACTAGATGATGATACCTGCGGATGTAGTAATCGTAAGTAAAGTTGTCGAAATTGCGATATTTGAATGTTTTCCCTTTACGTAGATACTTGATCTCACTGGTTACCTCTGGTTAAAATAATTACTAAAAACTAATTGCTAAGAGTTGCTAAAAAGTTCTAAGTTAATAACAATTCAATCCACATTCAAATTTAAATGACAGAAAGTCAAAAGTGTAATCTTATTCATGTAAGTAGTTCAATGTATTTACTACAGTAATTTCTATTTCTAATTATACAGAGGGGACTATATCCCGTATGGAATCTACAGACAACTTTGTAGAAGCTGTTGTTTGCAAAAAGAATGACTTGAAGGATAATGAAATGAAAGTATTTGATGTTGAAGATGGGAAAGTTTTATTAATCAAACAAAAGGGAGAATTCAGTGCAATTGGTACAAAATGCACTCATTATGGAGCACCTTTGGTAAATGGAGCATTGGGAGATGGACGGGTGCGGTGTCCGTGGCACGGAGCCTGCTTCAATATAAAGACTGGAGACATAGAAGACTTCCCAGGCTTTGACTCACTACCATGCTATCAAGTTACTGTTACGGAGAAAGGAGAAGTCAAGGTGAGCAAGATACTGTTATATTAATTTTTACATGACTTTTTAATTCTAGCCTATTCTCTTAATTTGCCCAAAATATGATAGATAGTAAACTTATCCATTATGTAAAACTAAATATTGGTGACTGCAGTTTAAGTACTACCTATTTGGACGTGGTTACAGCATGATCCCAAGGGACCTTTGAATTTCGGGTTACATTGTAACCTATGGATTATTCTAGTATTTAAACTGCAATGCTCATCAAAAAGAGTTATTAAGTAAATTAATTAACACATCCATTCCACCCTCACAAACTTCAGTGTTTATCCTCATATTGGTCCAGTGGATATCCTATGAGCCATTCTATACCTTCCTGTTTTCTGTAGTAGATCATATAATATTTAGCGTTTATCCTGGCAGAGGCCGGGATAAGCGCTAGGACGATGATGATGAACTGATAATATTTAGTAAGCATCTTGTTTAGATGCCTAATAGTGTAGAAAGTTAAAGCCTTTTTAATTAATTGTGTATCTCATCTCTGTGTCTACACTATTGTCCTAATTCTGAAGATGCTTCATACCAATTCCAACATATCATTCATCAACCATGCATGGTGCTGTGTCCCATATTGTTGTCTTATTGATGGATAATAAAGAGCCAGAAACTATTAATTCAGGTATGTACCTATAATGTACATAATTATGTATATCTGAATTCAGCTTCCTCAAACAACAAACTCCATGTTTCTTAGGTACACAACCTTGTTTACTGAAAATATTGTTTGTACTACCTATATAGGAAAATCATATTTATTTGTATCTGACTGAGAACGTGAGTGCTGTCAGTGGGCGTGAATGTCGACATTGACTATTAGTTAGTGTTCTAACATTTAGCCGTCGGCGAAATAACCTACTTAGATCTTGCGGGTCGTGCTTAGGGTGCGTAATCGTACGAACTTGCCACTAAATCCGTAACCTTTCTATGGTACATAATAATTTAATTATTTTAAATACTAATTTAATACTTAAGTGCGTGAATCGTAGATGTTATGGGCAGTAGTTACCAGTGGAGATTCCTGGTGTGTAGGCTTGGGGTGGCACAAAAATAAGGTTACATTTTCCCCCAAGAAAAGCCTACTAAATATCGAATTTTCACCAAACGATCTCGCCGGGAAAGGTTACTAGGTAGTAGATTTCGTTGTACCTCCTACTTATTTTTTCATCAGAACTATCTAAAAGTAGATAACGTAAGCCAAATATTTAAACCTATCCTAGACGGTCACAATTTCAACGAGAACCTTGCGTGAACAAATGCATAATATGCTCCTTTAAAGCGCCAACTAGCCGCGTAAAACGAGCGCAGGGTCGAGGTGCGCGGCGCGGACATTTCAAAAGGAATTGGGTGGCGCCGGCGGCATTCGCCAAACACAAGTCCCAAAATGATCGCGGTAAATTCATTGAGTGTACCTACGAGATATAAGATAACATATAATGAATGAATGAATGAATAACGCTATGTTTGTTTATTTAGCGCGTAATCTTCATTTAAGTTAGATAAAGCAATTTAATTACTGTATTAATGGTTTGGCGACGCCAACCTCGCCAAATTAGAGAAAATAGGCCCTGATTGTTACCGTTTAAAACGTGCTCGTTTGCTACTAAATACCTAACCTACCTGAAAAAAAAATACGTATCTAAAGTGCGACCAGCCGTCACGTAGCGTCTGTTAGATTTGACAATCACGTGAGAACTAGTTGACAATATAACGTCGCAGTTACCTTAGTCTGAACTGTGTTCGAAGCATAGTCGATACATCACCACCATGAACGCGCATTTTTGCTCCTCGCTCGCATGATTTGAAATGGCGGAACCAATAACATGTAAATGTAAAGGTATGATCAAAAAGTCATGCTATGTAATCGTTATAAGGTTCAAATTTTTTCAACGTAATCCTACTTTATTATAAATGCGAAAGTTTGTAAGCATGGATGTGTGGATGTTCGTTACTCCTTCACGTAATAATTACAGAACGGATTTTCATGAAATTTGACAGTAATATCGCATATAGCCCAGAATAGCACATATACCATAATTTATCCCGAAACTCAATGTCGTTACCGCGGGAACGGGTTTCGAACGTTACCGACTTTTATGCGGACAAAGACACAGGCAAAAGCTACTCTCGTAATAAGTCAATACATTCAGTCCATCTCGTCTTTAGTTCGCGAATTCTTATTGAAAAAAAAACTTGATATTGATCCTCCCAAAATGTTTTTACATTACCTCACAGTGTTGAAATTTCTTACCGAGCTGTTCCCTAATCCTGGGATAGATACCCAATTATAATTAACCCCCGACCAGCCCCGGCTTGTAAATATAAACCTTCCGGAATAAATTCGCTAACCGATGGTGAAAACCGCATCAAAATCCGTTTTGTAGTTTAAAAGATCTAAGCGTACATAAGGAAGCACAGACGACGGGGAACACAACAACGCAAATAGTGTTGCTTAGCTGGAGAAATAGCTTAGGGCGTGGTACTCCTCCAGCCGGGCTCCTCAGGCTTAGACAGAGAACTACCATCGGTCTAGGTATGTTTAGGTAGTTCGTATCAACTGCCACGCCTCTGCAAGTAATGTAAGTAAAGATGCAAGGCGATTGAATCACTGCCAGTGAGTAACTTAGTTGGGTTAGATCATCAATTATCAAGGAGGTAAACGACACGACGCACGTTACATCCGGCTTCGGTATAAAAGAACTAAAGTATAGTAAAATAATATTTAGATACTCTCCTATAACCTCCGAAGCAAAAAGTGTAGTGCATTTGACGTGTGTATCTGTTCGTAGTCCCGTTCGGATGGACCGATTTGGTTGCTATTTTCTGTATTTGACAACTAAGTATGTATTCGGTCTCGCAAGCACGCCGCGACTATGGCCGCTTTATTATTTTATTTTATTTGCATGTCTTACAGCGTGCCACAAAGAAACCATAAAATTTAGAATATAACATCGATTAGCCAATTAAGAGACACCACAATTAAATTTAACTAGTTATGTAGGAAAATATCAGGATTATTTACTAAGACCTTATGTTAGTTACCTTATACCGGCCGCTTGGCCTTGTGGTGTCCGGTAGAGTAGAAGAGCACCAACCCCTTATACGTGGGTGTCGTACAATGCCACTAATGTTGTCGAGGCAAAACTTTCGAGACTCCGTACTCTAGAAAATGGCAGCAGCGTTTTCCATTGTCATATTTATAACACTGCGGTCTCCAATCCGCCTGCCAATTGTGGAGATTATGGCAATAACCACCCCTTTCGTGGGAAATTCCCTAAGTCCTGCTGTGGACTATTATGGGCAGAGATGATGATCTTATTCTAAAATCGAACACTGTTCTCCTTTAATTGTCCTCGAAGGAAAAGCTACACAAGTAATAACGGGATAAAAATATCCCACACTCATGTTTACGGGTTCAATATCTACCTCAATGCCAAGCCCCTTCAATGTTTCCTCAATAAGAATACATATTCGAAGATTATGCTTACATAGTTGTTATTCTCGTTAAAAACAATGTTCTGTCGTTGCTGCCATCATAAGCTAAAATTATGCAGCTCTTGGCGTTATTTGCGAACAAAATGAGCGATCCGTCTGGCATACATAAGCCGGTGGAAATCTAGATATATTTATTTTCTCTTTTCGTTGTATGTACAATCGGCTGTCAGAGCCATAAGCATTGTTTTGATAAGGGCTATTGTTTAAGCGGTATTAACTGAAAACCGGCTTATAGTATGTTCGTTGATAGTCAAATTCTAAGTATAAACGCTGTTTGAAAACTGGGGGTAGGGGCACGTACTGTCATACACGTGATACGTAGCTACGGATCTGTCCGATGTCAAAGAAATTGTAAAATTCATAAAAAACCTGTCGATAGAAACCTAGAGTGTAAAGAATGCCTACAGCACCGACCCGTTCTGTTTACGGATGTCCAAAGTTGTACCGAAAGGGTAGGTTAGGTGATAAATTGGCGAAAAATTTAAGTTCTGCAGCATATGCTGTAAAGAAGATATCTGGTACGAGGTAGGTATTTCTGATGAGGCTACAGCAAGATTGGTTTACTTTAGTTATTTCCACAGTATTATGAGCTATAGCATACTGCTGTGGGGACACGCTGCCGATTGGCATAATGTATTTGTACTACAGAAAAGGCTATTCATGCGACTTGAACCTCACAATTGACATTATGACAATGCCGTCACAATACATATATGAGAACTTAATCTACGTTCATAAAAATATACACTTGTTTATGAAGAAAAGTTATGTTCATAATATTAATACTAGAAATAAAGATAAGCTTGTTACTAGAGATTGTCGTCTAACCAAGGTTCACAAATCATTTATAGGTCAATGTGTACGCTTTTCTAATAAGGTTCCAACAGATATACAGAATTTACCATTGAATTGAACAGTCCGTTCACTAATCCGCCTGACTATAGATGCGAATACCCTTCTTCACTGATTGAAGTGGTATCTCAGGTCTAGCTATGTGATGATTCATCATCACAGCCCTTAACAGTCCACTGCAGGACTTAGGGTCTCTCCCACGAAAGGGGAGGTTATTGCCATAATCTCCACGCTTGGCAGGCGGGTTGGAGATCGCAGTGTTTAAATATAATAATGGAAAATGCTGCTGCCCATTTTCCAGACTACGGAGACTCTTGATCTCTTGAGTGTAAGGGTGTGATGATTAATGACAGTAAAAAACAGTAAATTATGAACGAGCTTAGGGCAAAAGTTAACATTTGACACAACAATACAAATACTTTATCGATGAGAACTTATATACATTTACGATAAAAGTATCAGCGCCAGGGCCGCTAAAGCCGTAAAGCAAATTAGTCAAGGAGTATTAGTAGTCTATACAGAGGGCAATAAGGAGCATAGCGAGCCACCCCACACCCTCGCATCGTTAAGTCCATATTAAAGCTGACCCACATATATTGTCCCCATTCCATCCCATTCGAACGCCATCGATCGCACGCTTTTACTTCCAACAAGTAGTCAAACCTTGGGGATAGTATCCAAGACAATCAAGTTAATTGTAGTATAGAGACATTGATTGATTAATATAGTTACGAAGTGGTTGGTACTACATATTTACTGACTGACGTTATAGGTAGTGTTTACTGAGTGACTTTTAGGTAGGATAGCTTACTACTATGTATGAATGATCACGGATAGAGTCAACTGTGTAAAGCTGCGTGATATATTTAGATTCAGCTGTTGAATGTTTATTTTTATTTACCCGTGTAGGTAGGTACATCAGTGGTTTAAATATCGATTTGCTATACAAAGGGATCTAGCTTTGATCCCGGGTTGGGCACAAATGAATATTGATTTCCATTTAATGCAGTCCATAGTAGAGCTCGTCTAGTCTAAGATGACGCGCCCCACTACTTAGTTAGTTGATTTCGATGTGTGAGTGCAAATATTGATAACGACACTTCATCTGTGTGGGAGCCAATGAACGACGCGTGCTCCTACGTTTGAATTTCACCGGCAACTGAATGACCAATTACAACGGCATTTGTATATGTATTGCGTCCATATTTTAAACTTGCTTGTGTGCGTTAATGCGATAGTGGGGCGCGTCATTTTAGATGAGACGAGCTCTACAAACATTGACGAGTAGGTTAGGCTCGGCGTAGGTTAGTCAGTAGTTAGCATAGTTGAAATGTAATGCCAAATATTAAAGTATATTAGTTTTTAAATTCCCATTTCTTGGTTTTTCTCGATCCCCTGGTTGTAGCCAGCGTAACTTGCTTTTGAGGGGGTTGTAGAGCCTATTCTAAATAGGGTTATGGTGTGAAACATTTATTCATCATTTACTAACCAGTCTGCGTTGTCTTCTTATGCACAACTGTATATCTAACTAAACCACATTTAAAATTGATCCCAAATTGGTAAGTTCTGACAACATTCCATATGATGAAAAAACGTAATGTTTAAAATACCGGTAAAACCGGCTCTGTCCTTATTCAGACTCGCAGCTACGTAGATTTATTACTTCCAAATCGGAAATGAAAATGTGTCTGTGAATGACAAGTGTTTACTGGGGGCTTACCATGGGTTCTTATAGCAGGACCTAAACAGAACTGCCCTGCTTAGAACGAGACAGCGCTATACGTGTCACATAAGCTTGTCTCGTACTAAACCGGGCAGTTCTGTTTAGGTCATGCTATAAGAGCTCATGGTAAGCCTCCAGTTAGATAGATATAACCCTGACCGGCAGATGTCGCAAACCTCCGACAAAGTCTATATGTCGCCTGCCGGTGCCTACCAATAAGTCCTCGCAGGACAGGATTTGGCCTTGAGATTTGTTTATATTATTGATGCTTGTTACGTAACCAGCTCGTCTTGCGAGGACATATCTTCGCTCAGACTCACGATTGTTTATACCTATCTACAGTTATTTACCAGCACGGCCTACATTTCAGACAGATAACAAACCACAGGCACCTAATGTAGTTGACCACCATGACTAGTTATTCCCACGGTGATACCTACCTACATACTTCGTTATACGTGTATATATATACGACACACCTATTTGAAAATGCATATTAAGATTGTGTCCGACCTTGCGTCTCCTTGACCGACCGGAGATTATGCGAATGCTCCATACTAGCTTCGTTCGTATATCGACTCTGGTGACTCAACAATTTACTGGCTCAAGGTCTCAGCTGGCGGCACCGAATTTTGAACACTGCTGATATATGTACTTTTGAATCTACTTATTTCTAACGTTCTACTTATTTTAAAAGTTTGTACGAAGTACCTACCTATCTACTTAACTAGATAGGTAGGTACTTCGTACAAACTCGATATATTTCACTAGTTTGGTACGTTTTTTATTTTTTATGACAAAATTAAAACTAAATCCAAATAAGTATCTGTACTTATACATTACTTCGTCTTAACTTAAACAAGAAGCCCCACTCTTTGCCATTCCCGGTGCAAAGGTGACCATAACACTAGCGGCATTGCCACGCTGTATGGCGATGGACAGCCTCTGCATCAGGAGGTACTGACCTAGAGCGAGGGTGGCCACTCCTCATCCTCATTTGACGGCCCACTCGTTTGGTAGGTAGGTCCTTCTTCTAGGTAGAATTCATCCAATATCTAAATTAATTATTCATCAGTATCTTTAACCAACCATGATCCAATCTGGTCAGGTTCCCCTGGTCACGAAGGTCAGATGGCAGTCGCTCCATTACCTGATCTGCCAAATCCTGGATCATGGTCAAGGTCCTCGCGCGCGAGAACACAACCACATTAACGCAAGATGATTAATTATTTATTTAACCAATACCTATCTAATTAATTTTTAATCTATATATTTTAATAATTTTTAATGCAAATAGGTTTGCATTTCCTTTTTAAACCACGACCCAGAAAACGAATTTTTAAATTTGTGTTATGCCTGTCGGTTAGACAAGGGCAGATGTCGGAAAGCCTCCGGCAAAGTCTACTTAAAAGGTGACCTATGAAATTGCCGTTTTGTATGGCGACAACAATGGAAAATTAATTTTCATATGAGTAAATTTCCTAAGTAATTTACAAATCCGGTTAAATTGAAACTTCGTAGGCATCATCATCATCATCACAGCTCATAACAGTCCACTGCAGGACTAAACGCCTCTCCCACGAAAGGGGAGGTTAATGCCATAATCACCATGCTTGGTAGGCGGGTTGGAGATCGCAGTGTTATAAACATAACAATAGAAAACGCTGCTGCCTATTTTCCAGCCTAGATCTTTTGCCTCTAAAACATTAGACGCCTTGTACGACTCCCATGAGCGTAAGGGGTTGGTGCTATTCTACTCGGCCGGACACGACACGGCTAAGTTGAACCTAAGGTATTGGTTGCCTAATAAGAAGAGTATCTCGATTAAACTGACTGTCAAATAAAAAAATACGGCATGAAAATACGTCAGCACCGATGAAAGACATGCACACAGAGAAATACGTCTTTATAAAACCTTTCTTTTTGTGACGGGGTTGAAAATAGGAAACTACGCAAAAGTCGAAAGGTTAATTTTTAATCTTCAGCTACTTATATTTGCGTAAGAACTGTTTATTTTCCTATGACCTCTCATCTCAGATCAGCGCGTGCTCTCTCACATACGTAGCTACGCTTTAAATGCCGACGTCATTCTTTCGTTTTAACTTTCGTCATCATCATCATCATCTTGGCGTTATGTCCCGGTTGCGCCCCCGCTCGGCATGCGAGGGCCCAGGGTCCGCCGTTTCAACTTTCGTAATTATGTATAAGAAAATCGATCAATCGATTTGAGTTAGTATTATATCCGGTTATGGGCTTTAAGATTTTTATACTAATTTAAAACCCTTTTTTTGTAAAAGTCGGACAAACCACAAGCATAGATATTGGTTTCTGGATCACGGGTACGAAATTTCATTGGCTTTGAATGCTTTGATAGCGTAGCTATAATATTAAAAATATGATCAAACTACCTTTGTACAGAGCGCGCTCGGAAAACACCTCCTCTACCTTCCTCTTAATTGCCACAGAAATTCTACTTTCAAATAAATAACAGTACCGGTTTGTGAACTCCGCAGGTGCGGGCGAAGCTGAGCGACCTGAAGTCGAACGTTCGCGTGAAGGACATGGGAATCGCGACCGAGTGCGAAGGCCACTCAGTAGTGGTGGTGGGCGGCGGGCCCTCCGGCGCCACCTGCGCCGAGACCCTGCGCAGCGAGGGCTTCCGCGGACGCATCACCGTCATCGCCAAGGAACCCTACCTCCCCTACGACAGAATCAAAGTCTCCAAAATCGGCGCCGTCCCAGACATCAGCACGCTCCAAGCCCGAACTCAAGAATACTACGACAAGGCACACATAAACGTCCTCAAAGGGACAGAGGTCACCAGCGTCGACATCGAGGGCAAACAGGTCAATCTTAGCAACGGCACCCACGTGAACTACACCGCGCTCTATCTCGCCCCCGGCTGTCGCGCCCGCGTACCCAACACCATCGTCGGCATCGACCTGAAGAACATCTTCTCCGTGAGGAACTACGAAGATGCCGTGCAAATCTTGGGAACTCTCGGCGAGGAAAAGGACAAACACGTCGTAGTACTGGGCTTGGGCTTCATTGGGCTAGAGGCGGCCGCGTCGTGCTCATCTAAAGCCAAATCGGTGACGGTGGTCGGGACGGACACGCTGCCGCTCGGCCAGATATTCGGCGCGACTATAGGTCAGAGGCTGAAAGAGCTGTTCGAGGAGAAGGGCGTCGGTTTCCATTTCCGCACCTCGGTCAGGCAGTGCCACGGCGAGGACGGCGTACTGAACGCGGTGGAGTTGACCGACGGGGTCACCCTGAAGGCGGACATGCTGGTACTGGGCGTGGGGATCGAGTTCAACACGGGTTTTATAGCGAATAGCGGGATAGATATGCTGCCGAACGGGGCGGTGGTGGTGAACGACAGGTTGGAGACGAACGTGAAGGGCGTGTACGCGGGCGGGGACATCGCGAGCGCGCCCGTGTTCGCGGCGGGCGGGCAGCGGCTGGCCATCGGGCACGTGGGGCTGGCGCAGTACCACGGCCGCATGGCCGCGCTCAACATACTGAAGCGGAACGCACCGCTGCGCACCGTGCCGTTCTTCTGGACGATGTTGTTCGGGAAGTCGATCCGCTACGCTGGCTGCGGCAAGCCGGCCGGCTGGCAGGTGGAGGGCGACGTGGCGGAGATGAAATTCGTGATATTCTTCTTCGACGAGGCTGAAAAGGTGATCGCGGTGGCGTCGTGCATGCGCGACCCGGTCGTGGCTCAGTTCGCGGAGCTGCTGCAGCAGGGCAGGACCCTGTACAAGAATGAGCTCAAGGGTGATCCCTTCGCTTGGACGAGGACCATCAACTAAACAGTATTACCATTTAACAAGTATAGATGCTTTTTCTGCTCATAGACGCAATCTGCATGTAGGTATTTATCACAAATAATTTATTGTTACCAATAAAATAGATATATATTCTCATTTTTTTTCTATTGTTTTATGTACTTTAGTATATAAATATGTTTTTGTTTATTTAGAAGTTTAATTAAGCAGTAGACCCTGGGCCCTCGCTCGATACGCGGGGTTGCAACCTAGGACATAACGCCAAGATGATGATGATGAATTTAGCAGTAGACAATAATCTCAAAATAATTCTCATACTTCTAAAGTTAATTCTATGAGATATTATATTAAATACTTTTATTTCACAAATATTCTTTATATATTTAGAAACTAATTGTACCTATTAATTATGTGCAAAACTAGTATTGGGTATGTGAAATGTGATATTATTTAAGAAATGGTGTATGCACCAGTGGTACAATACATACATACGTGATTGATAAGCTGTACTCAATCATGCATAATTATGAGTTATGGTAACTTTTAAGCTTTGTATTATGTACAAATGTAAGTTATGGATGGTTATGTTGTTTTACAATAAACTACTGAATTTATTTGGTACACAACATTTTCAGTTGTTTGAATTGTTACCTCTACACTGCCTGGGATAATCTAAAAATAACAATAACAATTTTGTAGATTCATTTAATAATTACATTTAAATAACTAAGATAATTTCTAATAACTAGACTAGAATAATAAAAATTTAATCCCAAGACTCCTTGACTCGAAGATGACCGAGTCGTTCATATAACGTGACATCTTCTTTGAAAATTCTTGCGTTTTTATCACGAATTCCTTGCAGTTTTACTTCTTGTTTTCCAAGGGCTTTGCTATGACCGAAACTTTCTTGCTGCAATTGAAAATAAATTATATATAATATCTATCTTAGCAATCTTATTCACATTGTTAGAGGCCATCAAGGATTTAGATCTAATAGCTTTAAGGAAGGAAAGCCAAGACATCCTTTAGTTTGTGTGTGGCGTTGCAATGGTTACATGAGTATTTAGATTGGTCTCTATTCTACCTTAGAAGAGGCGTGACATTATGTATGAAATAATGTATCCTAGGCTACAAGAACATTACAAATAAAAAAACTGCTTACAAACCTCAGTAAGATATGGAAATCTCAAATAAAACATATTTTGTTCCTCGATGGCAAAATCTTGCCGTAGTTTTCGCAAATGCTTTGGTTCAACTTTTTTAACCAAACGGTCTTTCCCTCTAAATATATTGCCATTTGGTAACAAATTTCGTCGGAACAAGACTAATGACAATTTCATTTTCTTGTACTAAAAACTCCAAAATCCTGCGAGAAAAACAAAGTTAATTTCTAGGTTAACCATAGACAGAAAAAACATGAAATTATTTTTTTAACGAAAGTACTGCTCCGTGTTCGGATACACAAAAACATAAGCCAGTACGGCACACTTTTCAAAGAATTCGTGAAAACGAAGCATAGCGGCATGTATTCGAAGTCGACATTTGATTTAAGCTTCTATTTTGTTTATGACTGATTATGGCTGTCGATCGAGCGTAGGGTTGTAGTGTTTTGTCGTAAATACAAAATTGTATTGAATTTTTGGTTACTATAATATTTCTAATGTAATTTAATTAAGTGCGGTTTAGTTTAGTTAATACAAAAATGGGATCACGGGGCTGACAGTTTGCTTATTTTGGAGCTGTCCTTTTATAGGTAAGTCATTTATTCACAAACTCGTAATAAGTAAAGCTTAGCTAAATATTTGCCTAATAAAAAGAGATTTTGTTATATTTATCGCTTTTACATATTATCAACTAAAAGTATATTATTAGCGCACAGTTTAACAGAGAAATTACATTCACAATTGTTATAAGAATGGCACTAATAAGTTGGCAGCCTTTCACTTTAAAATGTATACAATACTTTTCGTGCTCCACTTATTTAATTCTTGAAACTGTGCGGTATTGTTTCCTTTGCGAAACTCCACAATAGTCATACAGGTTCATATATAAAACATGCTATAAATAATAATTGTTGTATCAAATTATATGCCAAGGTAGCATTGTAAAAAATGACCCACTTTTTAAGTCTTTCTTAACTTTTATCCGTATACGATTGTTTACGTGATTTTACTAAATTGAACTGCCTAATTCTGTGAAAACAATTAGCTGTTTGATAACTGTTTTCAAAATCAAAATACAGTAATATGCATTGTCCGTTAATGTTTACTGTATTTCTACATGTGTCAGTTTATTTAAAGGACCATTTGTTTTGCCTATAGCTTTTTGCACTTGATATGGTATAATTAATCCTATTTCATGAATTACCTAGTTGCTGAATGAGACTTACCGAGAAATAATTTAATGGCAAACTGGGCTGTAGTTCATTGCACTCTCTTATCTTTATGGCTTCTATCAGCCAGTGGCTTTTAATTATTCCTTGTAATACAACCAGGTGCATACTGTGCATTTATGTTCTATTAAGTGATTTGTTTTCCTTTGCGGTCATTGCTCTGTTGTTGGTATTTTCAACATAAATTGTTATTATAATGTTTTTCAAATTGTTACTTTTACATTATAGGGGAGTCAGTAAGACGTTTGTTGATCTGTATAAAATATATGTATAAAATTATTTTGGTTGTTTGAGATGAGACAGGTTTGTGGTAATTTAGGATGATTAAAAGTTGTCCGGGAAAGCCATATGGGACGCCCAGTGTCCATACTAGAAGCTGATATAAATACAAGCTAAGCAGCCTAGAATAGTGTCTTGATAGACCAGCTTTATTATAGTAATGAACACATATTGTTGTAAAGTTGTAATGAACACAATCTGTTCCAAATCTATTACATATACTGTTTAGTATTTTTAGATGTTGTTTAAAGGTATTTCACCTTTTCTAACATCTTGTTATAAATATTATCTTAATTTGTTTTAACTTTCTGTTATGAATGCATTCTAGGTATTCTCATACCTCTATGCAATCTCATACTAATATTGAAAGGTCTATTCAGTGACTTGTTTCTGGTGTGCCTTCCTTTTCATTCGCAAAAGGTGCTTGGATTTCTCATGAGGCTTCATGCCATTTGGTTAGAATCATTTCTCAGTCTATATCTGTATCTTATCATGTGGTATTTTACTTCACAGTTCTGATTTCTAGGTCTTGATGTAGTAATTCGTTTGAGATGTACTAGGGGGTATTTGTTGTTAGTCTTAAAGGTTTTCGATTGAAATCATTGTAAGATGTCAAGATTTAATTTAGAGCCGTGGTTCCCCACAGTTGTATTCATAGATTGGCTTCAGTATGCTCTTGTACAGAATGAGTTTATTTTCCAATGATATTTCAGATTATTTACCAATATATATTGGGAGCCAATACGTATTGTTTTAGGCCGAGGGCTTTTCGTTTTGTGAAAATGTTTTCTCCATATAAGTAGCATATTGGCTTAATTAAACTATTACATATTTATAATCTCTATTCAATGGATTATCTAGAGTTTAGACCGGGATATTGACGCCTAAATGATTATTATAATAAGTGGTTCAGTGATTAACATGCTTTTCTACCATGCAAAATTTCCCTAGTTTGATTCCCGACCGAGAAGAAATTGAAATGATGAATTTTAATTTCAGTTACTGGTCTGGGTGTTATATGTATAATAAGTATGTATTTGAAAGTATATAAGTAGTTTATCAGTTATCTAGCACCCATAACACAAGCTTTGCTTACTTTGGCGCTGTGTGAGTTGTCCAAACATTTTTATTTATATCTATATTGCCTTGACTATCATGCCAGTGGCGTTACTGTCATACAAGCCCAAAAGCCCGGCTTGCCTTATAAAAATAATTATCGATAAAAAATCAAAGATAATGCGAGCGCGAACTATTTAAAGTTCGCGCTCCTAATGCTTTTCAAACTGCCGCGCCGCACAGCAGCGCCATCGTGCGCCTAGGTTACGAAACACGATCCGAACGCACACGCAAGTTGAGGAAATTGAGACTCGGTCAGTCATCTCGCTCGCACGCGCTGGCTTGTAAGCGGGCTTTGATTCCGGCCGGTATGTCTCTTTCTTACATATGAATACTGTCCTATAATGAGATATAACTATACGTTTGTTTATATAGTAAATTGTACGAGACTTTAAGCCCTGCATGCGTATGAAGTTGTACACGGATCTTTGAAAATGGCAACTTCGCGCATGCGCAGTAGGTACGTTTGTTGAATGCTGTAATACGTACCAACTTCACTATTGTTTTGTTTGAGCCGTTTGGGCGGATAAGTAATTAGTTTTTTGTTGTGTTTGTGTTGTGTTTTGTAGTAAAAGAGATTTAATTAGATTGATCAACAATAGACGAAGTAAAGTCCCTTGTGATGGTTTAAAATGTGCACAAGTTTTGATTTGCATGGAAAAGGTAAAGTTTTTAATCATTTCTCAGAAAATAACAAATTATTTCCTTATATGTATTCCTATTATACCTATTTCTCAGATTAGTAAATCGCTTATAAGACAATTTCATAGATCGGTGTACCAAACTCATTGAATAATTGGTTGTCTCTCTCACAAGTTATATTGCTGGTATAAAACTGAAGAGTGATAAGTGAGGATTGATCAGTAATGTGGCAAGGGGATGGATTTATTTTTAATAACCGTAAAAACTACACAAACTTCATCTCTCGGCTTGCCTTACTCTGAACCCCTAGGCACGCCACTGTATCATGCGTATAATATTTTAAACCATCGCGTTTATTATCAGAAATCTCGTACTCGTAAACCACTACTAAACACTGACAAACGCGTAGACGAAGTCGCGCGTAAGTAGCTAGTCAAAATAATAGTAGTAGTTCAAATCTAAAATAATGACCCCGCCACTGCAGTTTTTGAGAAATCAAATCTTTAGTTCCCAGTAACATTTAACACGGTCATAATATTGTTGATATTACATGGCGTCGGGTGCACCGGTATTGTTATGAGATGTACGAATTGTTGTGATAATATTCAGATATCACTAGTGAAACATCTGCGCGCGGTCGGCTGCCTGGCCTCGGCCGGTCAGTACCATTCCGATTTTGTGACGTGATGAGTGCACTGTGCCGTACAACGTTAATAGTTGTGGATCTACACGTGCTTTCGTGACTGTGATTAGGCGAGCACCCGGTAACATCTGAATACCTATAACCGACGTAAAGCTCGACCAGAGACGTGAAACACCCGGATTTTTCATGAACTATCTTTTTTGCTCTCCAAAGTTGTGCGGGAAACGGATAATTGAACTGCTGGCGACATTGGCAGGTTTTTTACTTTTCTGGTCGCACTTTATGTAAGTTTTTATTATCTTCGAACGATCGCAATTCGCAATGAATCACGTCGACATCGTACACGTGCTCAATATAAATATTATACGAAACATTGGCAGTGAGGTCAAAGTTTGCATATAAAAATGGATTACGTTACGGCCAATTACCTACAGGAAGCTATTTCATATGATAACGGTACGATATAGACGGATGGTTAGGCATCTAGTGCTGCATAGCAGTAGTCTGTCACAGTACAATAGACTCGGTACCTATTCGGGATCACTTGCATTGCAAAGTGCACAAGCTGAGGATAGTTACTCGTATAAAATAATACACACATCGTTCTTAAAACGTATGTAATGGTTTCGTCGAAAATTTCTAGTAGCTTGTGGTTAACTGATGGGTCTTGCCTACAAACCTTTTGGTTATTTGTTGTTACTTATAGTACACAAACCGGTTTTACTATTGTACTTATTATGTAATTTATATCTAAATAAATAACGTCCGCAAGCATCACCCATACTTGAATGGAGGGAAAAGGATACAACTCGAGGAAGTTCTAGCGATGTGGAGTATTAAATTAACCATACGCAGCCCATTCCATTAATTAAACACGTTGAAAGGTCAAACGTTTTAAGAAGTATAATAAGACCCCATAAATATTGTGTTAAACCTCCCGTTGGACCATTAGCCACCCGCATAGAAACGCCATGCATAACTCCCATCCCGCGAGGACATCGTTAATGAGTTGAAAAAGAAGGGTCGCGGCGCGGCAACTCGTGTCGTGTCTCCTAAATTGTAGAGGTGCCGTTTCAAACACTGCTGTGGCGCTCTAACAAACGTCATAAACATATCAGTCGGAAGACACCCACTGCTGGGTATAGGCCTCCCCCTGAGTTCTCCACAAAGGATGGTCCAGTGCCATCCGCATCCAGCCGGTACCTGCGACCTTTACCATACCAGGTCGTCGGTCCATCTTGCATCTAACAAACTTAACGTAATAAATGCTGTACTGTATCCCGCGGCTGAGAACTCTTCTCTAAAACCATCATCGTGGTGGCGACTGATAACTAATATAAATATGTTTAAAATATGCTTGAACAAATTCACACAGCTATATCTAGCTCTAAAGTTAGCAAAGATTGAGTTATGAGTTTTAGATAACTGATAAACAAATATACTTTTAAATACATACTGACGATACTGACGCCTATTAAAAGATATCTGGCCCGCAGGGTGACCCCGAGCACCCGTGGTCCTGAGCAGCGCGAGTCGGCAGCCGACAAAATGCCTCAAGTTGCGGCCAACATGGAATACCAGGAGTACAAATGGGCGTACTCAATCATGGACTCCTCAAAGTGAGTATGCTTTCCCAACATGGCGATATAATCATAGGATACAGATTTGCATTATGTAATGTGTTTTAAGTATTAATGTTATTGTTAGTATTAGTAACTTAACTCGTTAACGTTTCTCACTCGTACTTTTCGGATGTGGAATGAGCTCCCAGCCACAGAGCTCCTTTGGACTATGACATGGGATCGTTCAAGAGGTATATTAGGGGTCTCTTTTAGATATACATGGGCGATTATAACAGATATAACCTCTTTCCATCAGATGACTCGCTTGCCTGTTTATCTGCCGTATAACATAAAAAAAACTTATTCCTAGGCCGGAAAAAATAAAAATCATATAATGACATTACAGAACTTGAGATCGCGATCTTGAATTCGATATCTTGGTAGAGCTCGTCTAATTTAAAATGACGCGCCCCACTATCGCATTAACGCACAAGCAAGTTTAAAATATGGACGCAATGCATATACAAATGCCGTTGTAATTGGTCATTCAGTTGCCGGTAAGATTCAAACGTCGGAGCACGCGTCGTTCATTGGCTCCCACACAGATGAAGTGTCGTTATCAATATTTGCACTCACACATCGAAATCAACTAACTAAGTAGTGGGGCGCGTCACCTTAGACTAGACGAGCTCTACCCGTTTATTTAATTAGCGACGACCAAAAAGTTCAATAATCATATAAAGTTTGGTTATAAGTAATTATGTATATAATATAATGATGTGCAGCATAAGACAGGTATTTGGCTCCTTGTCCTCGGTAAACGAACGACAACGATGACGACTTTACCGATGACGGTTCGTTGCTTCGTTGAGTATTTTAACCGGGTGTGATTCGGTCGTTTTCGTTAGATACCGTTGACTTCCGAACTCGTAAATCAAAGCAAAGATTGTGGTAAGTGGCAACGGGCACTATATATGCTACCCCTAATTTAGGCCAAAGCGGTCATATTCAGTGATAGTGAAATAAGGCTAAGTATTCTAGTAGTTACGCATATTAATTAGACAATATAAGAATAATTTTCGTATTTCCTGTTTATCCTATTATGAGTGACATATTTAGAGCTATGGGTAAATGTTTGAAGATCTTGAAAGGCATCGGACTCACTGCCAAGGCCTGTATTCATGGTGAAGTCATCTGAGTTTATGTTAGTTCTCCATTAAATTCGAGACGAGACGGGGCGCGCTATAATAAAATATAATAGATATAAATATTTCGTGTTAGTTATTCGTAAATCACAACATAAATAAGACAATAATATTTGCGTATGTATCACATTCTTTAAAACTTCCAAGTGCCGGAGCTATCATGGCCGTTGGACTGCAGTGATTGTTGTGTCTAGACCAGCCATATCTACTCAAACATTTTTTCGCAAGGACCACAAATACATTTCAGCTATGGTACCGCAAGCCGCAATACATTACATTTATGAGCGAGCGGAGTGTGTTCGAAATTTCTGTCATTTTAAATGAAATAAAAAGTTTGCATAAGTTACGTTACAGATTTTGTTATGAGATAAATCATTGATTGGGTTTATCTACAAATCCCAAGCGATTTAGTCACACAATTGTAACAAATAAAAGTAAACGTGAAGAATAAGCGAGCGCAGCGAGTTCAAAACTTTTCACATTTTGGCTATTTACAAGGCACGTGTATTAAATAAGTCCATAAACTTAGAAAGCTCGAAAGTTTCGTCATTTTCAGTATTTGTTAGAATGAAATGAAATATGAGCGGGCGCAGCGAGCTCGAAATTTTTTACATATTTGCATATAAAGCTTGCATGATTCTTATTTCTTTTGAGAGAATTGGATTAAAAGTAAACATATTCGCGTTTATCCACACATTCTAGGCGGGCGGGCCACTTAAAAACACCCACTGGGCCGCATGAGGCCAGCGAGCCGCAGGTTGAGTGCATCTAGTCTAAAGCTAAACTAACAGATGTGTACATACACACGTCTTCTCTAAATCAACTAAACACGAATCCTTTCGATTCGATAGAACAAAACAGTTCACACGCATTTATTACTACATTTCGGGTTTCATCGATATTACGAACACGAAAGTGTTCGTCAGAAATGTGAGTGGATCCATAAAGCTGCGGGAGTACCTATATTACATTAAAAGCTATTTTATGTAAGTGACTGTGACCTATGGTATTTGGGTAAGATTGGGTATGCCATTAAAAACTATATAGCGACATTGTGTACAACCGTGTGAAATTCAAAACTTTTTGAAGTCTCCCAACCACTTTCCTGTACCTACCTACGTTTAATATTTTCGAGTATAATATTGATACCTTGCTTTCACCCCCAGGAGTAGTGTAGCTTCCTAATGAAATAATAGGTATTTGGAAATAATGACTTAGTATCTACTTTCAAAGATATTAGAAAAGCTCTCCAATCCAGAACTGGATCTTACCATCAGGTGAGCGGACAGCTCACACAAAATGCAGCTAAAATGCAGAACCGCAGGTGGCGTTGTCACCGTGGAGACTAAGATGAAATGCTTCATGCCTGTAATTGCGTTGGCTACTTTATCCTTTAAACCGCAACACAACAATGCAAGCACTTGCTTGGCGGCAGAAACAGATAAGGCGGTGGTACCAAGGCGGACTCCGCAGGCTTGACAGAGTCCTACCACCTGGTACTGAATATGATAAAGAGGTAAAAATTCACATTAATACGTTAGGTTGGCAAAACAACCTAAATGGGTTATTACTGTTTGTTTTTATAAAGACAGATAAAATACATATTGTAGGCGTTTGCTTGCATTGTGGCCTACGCGGAAGCGTAAATAAACAAAATACAGCAATGGCGAATATCTGGTGCATTGATAAATAGTTCATACAATAATTTATAGCGATTCATAATCGGAGATTGTAAATACTCATGAAACATTATGACGAACCAAACTTTATTGAACATAATAAAGTTAACGGTTAGCATTGATGTTTATTTGATTTGCCCGTTTACCGCACATTAAATTGCACATGAAAAAGATCAATTTAAACTGTGAAAGCGACGCAAGAAATGTCCATAGAAATTGTGGAATGTTTTGCTAACTAGAGATGCGCCGACTATGGCATTGGCCGACTAGCTGACTGGTCGACTAGTCGGCCAAGCCGATCATTGTTTTAGGCGAAGTTCAGATGGCATCGGTAATCCCGCAGGTGCAAGCAGAAACCACATTGTTCCACGTGCAACAGTGCTGACAAACTTCTGCCGCTTTTTTTTACATTCATCAACTAGTTTGGGTCCTTGACCTGAAGTAATTAAAATGTCTTCGATTAGATGAAGGGATGTACGTCTAGGCGCAGGTTTATATCCCCTTCCTACTGTCACATTCTGTCTTGCTTTATACGCCGTTAGTGACTCTGCGTCAATATCTTCTAGATTACGAATAATTCTCGTACCACTTATCTTTATCGAATCCGAAGCAGCCACTTGATATTTGGCTGTTCCATCTCAAAGCTGGCAGCAGTACTCCATACAAGACCGAACTTGTGCTTAGAAACAAGAGGTAAACCGCTATCTCTTGACTATGAAAAAAAAACAAGAGTTTCACCTGGCAACTTCGTTTTAATGTCAAAGACACAAACACTGTAAGAGCGAGTTACTTAAGCCCGCGAAGACTATTCTAGAGGCAAATCCCGGTTCGATGGCTAGAGGTAAATCTGTTAGGAATTTACTCTAAAATTTTAATTCCCCTAATAATCGTGATATTGCGGTCGACCTGTACCTTTAATAAAATGTAGGTTTTTCGCTGCAGTTTTTGGTTAGGCTTTGAAATACAGGTCTAAGCTAGATGAAATAGGCTCCGTTTGGTGGAAAACACAAGTACGTATGCTTTTTTGTAAAACTCAATTGAACACTCGACTGAAATCAGCGTTGTGAACTTGTACATTCATCGCAATATAATCACAACCAATCTATGTTAAGCGCCAAAGCGCTTAAACTCTTATCTATAAGAGTTTACTGATGGAAATAAATACGTTTTTGATTTTATCTCATAATAAATATAAGTAAAGAAAAGAGCCGAATAGCCGGCTGTTTTTACAGACTAGTGGACAATGCGGCCGAATAGTCGGCTTTTTCGACTAGTCGGCGCATCTCTGCTCGTTACGGTCTCTCGGCTGAATGCCAAAGTTGATGTCGGTTCCCAAAGCATTACTTTAGTTCGTATCCTATACATAGGCCATGACCAGGTCCAGACCCAGGTGTAGGTCCAAATCTAGGCAAAATCTAGGTCCAGGACCAGGTCTCAATCCTGGTAATTTCTACTGGGGTAATTTGCGAAAGGAAATTTATAGAGTAGAAAAAATACGTGTAGCAGGTCAGGCGAGAAATGCTAATGGAAATAATGCTGCCGGCAAAATTCATAAATGGGGAAAAACGAGAATAGAAAAATAAAGGTATAGAAATACGGGAACGGAACAAATGGCACCAAGAAAAACTGATATTCGGAAATTAAAGGCCACAATGTCTTGACCTGATTCTTCTATGAAATATCATCGATTTTAAACTTCCAATATTATTGTGTCAATAATTAAAGTATGTCAGTGATAACGAGGATAAATGCTCGTTTCTCTGTACAGTTCAAATACCACTAGTACTATCGAACACGGGTGGGCCCTGTCTTTTATCTAAGTCCTAGTATCTATTGGTTTTCTAAGTTAGCGTTTTGCAAATTGCATAAAGTTCAGAGCTGACCCGGATTAGGCAATTCACGCCATAGTGTAAATTTGACTCGCCCCGGGACCCACGGCGCTGGCAAAATACACTCTAATCATTCGGATCATCATTCAAAGTCAACATGCATTCCATTAACATTGAAAGTTGACTGCGAACGGATACTGCTGATAGATTATCTAAATTACGATAATCTCATCATCGTGCTAGCGGTCACTGAGCGATGTCAACGCTTCTTGGGCCTCCAGCGGGACCTTTTTTCTGATACCGATAGGCAATTTCCCACTTATTTCCCACGTGACCAAACTTACGTACGTATCACGTTTTTTTTTTCGCCCACTAATGGACACCCTCTGAGAACAACGAGGGAGGGAGATGGTGAATACATAGTATACCAGTGCAGCCGCTGGGGCTGGTGATGTGGGACTTACTATAAAAACCAAGCACCGCCTTAGGGATGCCACTAGCGTGGAAGGATTTTCGTGGCTTCATCGGATGCGACACCCCATAGCACAGACGTACCACGAATATTAGGAATAAAAGTTAAACAAAACGTAAATATGATTTAGAAGAAAAGTATCACCGGCAGGTGCTTAAAGTTTTTTTCCCCGCGCTCGGTAAACAAGTAGCCCAACGATATTGGCGAAAACCGCAATATTTTATTTTTCCGGTCCTTCAATCACGTTACAGTTAGATGTGTAACAGTCTAACCGTACCTAGTGAATCGCGCCTTGCATACCTACTTCCGGTGTGGTATTATTCGCGGGACGCGACCAGCGAACTGCCTAATTTTATACGTGACACTGACACTTCATGTACGTGATAACAAGGTGCCTCCATAAAAAAGCGTTTCAAAGAAAATTCTAACGGAATGTTTTTTTCACGCTTGGTAAATGGTATTTTGTGTAATAGCGTCTCTAATGTGAAACGATGTCATCATTATCAACAGCTAGCCGACCACTGTTGGACACGTGACACGAGTCTCCAGGGAGTCTCCACCGTGACTCTCCAGACACTTTCTGCTTATTAGGCATTATTATAGGTATTATTCATTCATGTTTTGCATAAGTTACAATCCTCAAATATACCTAACCGCAAGGTAGAGAAAAACGTGACATTGCCTATAATATTGCTTCTATCATTTTTTTTATGCTACGCACTAACAAACGAGCAGACAGCCCACCTCACGACCACCATCATCATCATCGCCACGACGGTCATTTAATGGCCTTATCTTTTGTAACACATAAGTATTGCTGAATGTCACCTAGACAGTTTGCAATAGCAAATGGAGTTTAAATGTTTGTAACGAAACGAATAATAAGAAATTATTTTTCTCACTTGACGAAGTGTGTTTAAAATGTTACGAATTTTGTAACTCAAGAATCCAATTATAAAATGTTTTGGTTTCCAAACAATCGAGTGCTAATCAGAAGATGGACGTGGAAAACGTCTCATTAGCCGGCCGGGTCGGTTCGCGGGTCGCTTGCGCGTTCGAACGGTGTCACTGTAACGGCGGGCGGTGATAAGCGAGCGGTGTTTGTCAAACGTAGCGGAATCGCCGCTTTGTGCCGGCCCCCCGGTCCGCCTCTGTTAATTGGAGGGGCTTTGCGCCGGTCTATTAAGTACCATTCATTAGAGCCACCGGGTACCGACACTCCGTACTCTGCTCGATAGATTACCGGGGCTCGGTGTCAGAGCACAAGTTTTTAGTCGGTGGGCGTTGACGCACGTCAAACGCAACTCGGCCATTCAGGACCTAAAAGGGTGCGATTTTCCAACTAAACTGGCTCAGTCAACGAATGGCCCAAAAGGGGGTGTTGAGTGTGTTATAAGCGATTTCGGTAAAAACTTCAGGGACTTAGGAAGCGCACTTTGAGAGACCTCAAAGGAACAATTTTTTGGTTATTCGCCAAGTTTCTGAAGGAATCGCATATGACCATGTTCACGCACACATATGTCAACAACTTCTTTATTGACAGAACCGTTTCGATTACCATCGAATCTTTTATATGACGTGTATTATTGGTCAAACTCAAAATTAAGAGGTGAACTATTGTCGTTACCAACCTTGAAACTTGAGTTAAAATAACCGTACAACTGCATAAAGATCGTGACTGCACCCCCGCGCCCCGTCCCCGTAGATTCATTGTTAACAAGACAGTCTTGTTTGACTCGTAAGCATGAGAGCCGCTCCGATCTCCGTTATACCCTATGGATAAGACGTATGCACAGATGAAAGCAAAATAATGTAGCTTGTCTCAAGTAGATATTTTTTATTGTAATAATTATCAAATGAAAGGGTTAAACATTCATCTCAATCATTCCACAAATTTCTGCCAATCCGTGAATCGAATAAACCTCTCTGCATATTAACCGGCTACATAAACAGTCATAGAACACTTTATTCGATCTACGACCCAACTACGACGATGACAGCTGATTTTGAAGAATAAGATTGTTGTTAAAGATTGTTAATATACACTTGTTGTTTGTATTGTTTCTGTGGACAAGTTTTAACTTAATTAACCAATGTATTCCGTCCAGCGACTTTTAAGCAAACCATGAGTTCCCACACTCTGTAGTCCGCACCGACTATTATTACGAGATATAATGAACAGCGCTTCAAGCATAAAGAGAGAAAAGTTTCCATACAAATCTTGACGACATCCATTGATGATTGTAGTAAACTACAGAGTGAACTCTAGAAGTCTTACTGGGAAAAATGCACTGTGTTGCGTACTCGTCTTTTGTTTGTCCGCCAGAGCGCGGGAAATTTGACCGTGATCGAGTCCAACGGCTGCTAAAATAACAAAGACCACCGGTTGACCTTAACTTTCACCGCGATGTATGCAAAAGTTGCAAGCCGAGTTGCCGGCCGGCGTTATTTTGCCATTTTTGAGAACGTATATTTACGTTTTGCTGCGATTTGTTTGTGTAATGAGCGGCCATTTTCAGGAAACATATTGAACGCTTTGTACGGATTTCTTATCACTAGGAAATAACCTTTATTGTTAGTTAAAGGAATTGTTATTCAAACTGACCTTAATTTTATCAGAGCGCCATAAAATCAACTAACTTTGCAGTAACTCGGCAACTAAGTCTCGTGGTCAAAGCTACGATAAATAGATTTTTTGACATACAAAGCACCAACCTGCAATTTTATCGAAATTTTTAGATAGTTTCATACATTAGATATAGTATCATGTGACGCTAACTCTTTCGCGCAGACTTAGGAACAGGATATATATGCAAAATTTAACAAAATACACGCTGTAGTTTTTGCATGTTTAACGAACAAACATCCTAACAAAAATCACTTTGTACCAGCTGAGATGGCAGAATAATCTTTGAGTAAAAAGTAGAAATAACCGTTCAATTCAATTTATAATAAAATTGGAAGAGCACAGAAATCTAAGTAATGCATACTAATATATTAGATACATACTACAACATTATTATAGCATATGCTGAACTGAGCTATAGTTTGGCAAGACACTACAATATTTCCCTAATTTAAGTTTGTAAGAAATATTTTGTTTGTTTATTTATTGTAGAAATTGCCAAATAAGCATTATGTCTATTACCAACAATAATCCCTCCTTAGGTAAATTGTTTCCTTACAATCACCAACCACAGCTTCACCATGTTTATCTCGCTGTGTAAAAAAATTGCGTCTCCATATTCGAACCTAGTTAGCGAGCACGCGACCCGGGTTGCTATCATTAAATTAGGCTGAGGGCACCGGGTGGCCGCTTGTTTAGGCGGCGGCGACCGCCCTTGATTGCGTATCGGGATAGTTTAGTGTAAAACCTATATAATTATAGTTGTAGTCTTTTTTATATGACCTGCACGGCCATCACAAGCGTTTGTTTGCTTTGATGAAAGATATAGCAGTATCTATGTCGCGCCTTTTCTCGCTTATCGCGCGCGAGAGCAACTTGTGCTAGATGTACTGGGCCCTATAGAAGCAACAAAAGACTTTCGACCTGATGGAAAGCGGTGACTGTCACCAAAACATTTACCTACTACTCTGGTTTTATGAATTGTTATTGTAGTGTCCGGTAGAGTATATATGTATATATAGCGCCAACAATACTTGCGAGTGTTAGTGTTGAGGAGCGTCAATGACCAAGTGGTTAAGGTATCCGACTCGTAAGCGAGAGGTATCGGACTCGAATCCCACTGCGGCCTATAGCAATGACTCTTCTCTGAGTTATGTACATTAGTTGAATGCTTACCGATACTCGTACGATGAGCAAAAACATCATGATGAAACCTGCATATTCAGGCCACTGAATGTGTAACCATGATCCAATCCTGTCAGGTTCCGCTGGTAGCAGGGTCACGGAGGTCAGATGGCAGTCGCACCACTGTAATTATATGACCTGCCAAATCCTGGATCATGGGGAAGGCGGACTCCGGGCCCTCGTGCGCGAGAGTACAACCAGGACTACGCAATGACGATTAATTTAATTTTTTAATATGTGAGAGAGTTAGAGGTACCCGGCGGTAGGCGACTAAAGTCTTAGAGCCGGACCATCTGGGTCATCCCTAGTCCGCGATCTTCAAACGTGTCTGTTTGACGTGGATGTTATGGCAAAACCATATGGAAAAAAACTACCTATAATGATCCCGAGAGGTCCCGTTCAACAGTTAACTTTATAATTATTTCAATCTGATCACCTGAGTGATATCACCTTAATGACGTAGGTCAGTAGAGCTGCTGATGCTGTAGAGCATTGTTACATCAGAGGCAATCAACTAATAAAAACGCTTTGATTTGAGCTTCTCTGACGAGTCGTAACAGCTTTAGAAGTTAATATAACTGAATTAATCAAAGTCTATTTTAATTAAAGTTCGTCTTTATCCCGAAGAACATCTTTAGTGATTCCTAACCTCATTTGAATATTATTTAATAACGCGAGGATGACGATTAACGTTCTAGATTAATAAAGTAGGGATTCACTTTATATTGCAGATTATTGTAACTTTTCTCCACGACTTTGTCCGCGTGGGCCATACTTTGTATTTTCCCTACATGCTTCCATCATCATTATCACATCCCATAACAGTCCACTGCAGGACTTAGGGCCTCTCCCACGAAAATCAGCACGCTTGGCAGATAGGTTGGAGAGGCAGTGTTATAAATACAATGAAAAACGTTTCTGCCATTTTCCAGCCAACAACGGCTTGATCTTCCTATTAGGGCCGATTTTTCAATCCTCAAATAAAACATATCAGTCTGATAAGTTATAATGCGACAAAAATAAAATTGTATAATTACTTCATAATTGTAAAGGATTATAGTTTGTTTTAATTTGGCAGTGTATTACTTTATCGGGCAAATAAACTTTATCTGAGGATTGAACAATAGGCCCTTAAAAAAATAAATTTCTATCGGTATCGGTACCAGAGTATATTTATAACTTACAATTAAAGAATTAGTAATCGCAACCTCGCTACAATGCTACCTGTAGCTACGCTGTATGACGCTCATGAATAATTTGGCGGTTGTAATTGAACCGAGCGCAGCAAGTCTAGCGGGCGATGGAAATACGCCAAATTGCCGAAAGGGTAATTAATCACAAGGTTCATGTCGGCTTATGATTGATTCACCTAAATGCGTTTTGGTGAAGTTATTGCTTCTTAAGTTCGCACGTAATTAACTCAATTAAATGCATTCGCAGTTGCAACACTCGGAAACGTTTGCTATTTTAAGTGTTTTATGAAAGGACGTAAAGGAAAAAGTGAGCGCCGGGGATTATGAGGAGAGAAAGAGATGGGCAGACAGAGAGAGGAATGGCGATTGCTCCATTGACAAGAGTATAGGAATATATGATGATGAAAAATATCGGATTCTTTTTGGAAATGTAAAGAATCCAAAGGCGCTAGTTCCGAATGTGATTTCCGGACAGTTCAATCTGGATACCTCAAGGCCAAAGAAAAATAGGCATTTCTAGACAAGCGTGCTCCATCTTATCTTTGACCACATAGACACCATCACCACTCATCATCCGAGCGGTCAATCCCAACTTCTGACAGGGTCCACTTTCTTGATGATTCATCTCCACTTCGCCCGATTTTCGACATCCCCATGTCGTAAGCCGTTATCTGCACCACTACAGCAGTAAAATATCTGACCAATGAAGTGTAAAAAGATAAACCAGATCATAAAGAAGCGTTTTGTAAGTACAGCTATAAGTCAACGCGAATTTCAACGAATGTTAGTCCGTACGTAATTAATTGTACATAAAATCAGCCTTGAACTTTATACGTTCGAACTTGTAATGCTTTGATATAAAAATCTTTACTATTTAGGGAAGCCTGCGTTGAGCGTTTATATGCCAATCTATTTCAATGGATTGGTTAGGTACTATAAACTGGCGATTTATCAGTATTCCTTCTCTTATCGATGCGGTCCTAGACAATCTTTAAGTGGTACTTAGATCATAACACGCCATGAAATATAACAATGACCACAACTTTGCAATGTTGCCACGCCGATCATGCGATAGTTTCGTATAACTTTCGGACAGCATAATTGGAGTGCAGTGAGAAGAATCAATTACGAGTGCCTGTTTCGTGCCGAAGATCCATAAATGTGGGTCGCAATGCGCGGGACAAATCAGGGCTAGTTGTGCAAAACACCGGTTGCGTCAGCGGTTACGAAGGAAGCCCAAAATGTACGTTACTCCAACCGTGAAAGCCGTTTCGAGCGTGACACCGCACGTAACAGAAGTTGCGAATAAGTTCCTTGCTGTTGTTGCGAAGAACGACAATTACCAGCGTTTCCACGGTGGCTTACTTAATCGTGATCCATTTATTAGGAGCAAGAGCTAAGCGTTTGGTGGGTTTGCATGCTTTACTCGCAATTTTATTATGTTTCTCTTGATCTGCCCTTTAGTTTTTATCGGTTAGTGATGTGATGATTTTGTTTTTATAGCTATGTTTGTAGGCGGTGCCTCAGAGCTAACGGTGGACTGTTATGGTTATAAACAATTATACTATAGGTTAGTATGAGTACACAACTTCAGTATCTGGGACTTGCGTATGGTTGTGTACGAAGGGGTTCACACCTAATCGCATACAAACACATCTATGCGGGGTGTAGAACAAATTCTATTGATGTACACTCGGTACATTGGTGTCATCTCGGTATAAAAGTTTATAAAAATCAGTTAAATAATTGGGATTTACAAAAACCTTCCGTGAAAATTAACACCTAGCCGTTCCACGCGGTTTTCACACGCGTGCAGTTTAACTATCATAAACAATTCCATGTCTATCAAACTATCCCATGGCATCCTATTATTTTCCGGGATGAAAAGTAGCTTATGACACTCGAGAATAATGTTACGAGAATAATGCTTTCTATTAGCGAAAGACTTTTCAAAATCGGTTCAGTAGTTTCGGAAATTACCCCAAATATACAAACAAACTTCAACGATACCTCTTTATAGTATAGAGATGTTCATACCATCAGTATCAAACGAAATGAAATTGTTTCGATACCATAATATCCACTTACAATTTTCGTATGTATGGCATATGAAATGAATATTTTATTTTGTACAATTTTTCAACAGTACTTAATGTTTTAAGATATCGGAGCTATTATCAGCAATTTAAATAAATAATTTCTGGAATTCTGACCGCGTTACAATAGCCCGATATTTCGACGAACCGTTTATTTATTTATTATACCAAATTGTAACGTATGTAAAAGTTACAATTTACTTCAGACAAGGTACAAGATTTATATGCACCCCAATTACAGTTATTGTCACGGGACCAAAACTCATCAGTGTGATCGCATTTGCATGCTTTTGCGACTGGCTCGAAATATCGATCTACTCTTAAACAAGGTACACGCACGGTAAGAGACGGGTAAAATCTCATAAAATCTTCAACACGTCATCATCATCTTCTCAGCCTTTGAAGGTCCACATATGAACATAGACCCGCCCTACCCCTACGACCTTTGCCAGGTCGCCCATCTATATACAGGGGAGGCATTTTGCTATTGCCGCACCTGATCGCCCCTCGAGAACCTTGGACCCGTCTAACCCTACACGCTTGTGTTGCAGAGTGTCGGCGTGCCTGATCTCAATGCTGCTGATCGTGTACGGCAGCTTCCGCTCGCTGAACATGGAGCGCGAGGCGCGCGAGCGGGCGGAGCGCGAGCGGGAGGCCTCGCTGCTCGGGGGGAAGCCCGTCGCCGCGCACAGCGGACACTCTAGCAGTTAGTACACACATACATAATAATGTTTAGCTCTTTCTCTTTCTAGACTTTCTCGGGTTGCCTGGAAGAGATCGCTTGTAGCGACAAGGCCTTTGCCCACAATGTTTGAAAAGACCTGTAAAATTCTCTTTTTTTTTTGTAATTTTGTGTGCAATAACGAAGGGGATTAATGTCTGGCCATGCCACCCCCGCTTGGCACGGGAAGGAATGGTCGGCCGAAGAAACGATGGCTTGATGTTGTTAAGAATTATATGCGTGCCAATAAACTCACCACCAAGAATGCCGAAGACCGAATAAAGTGGACCAAGAGAAGGAAGGCATGGATCCCGAGCCCTCGCCTGCCGCGCGAGAGCGAAACCGGGATTTAACGCCAGGATGATGATGATGCGGCACGGACGAATACTTATCTCTTTGCTTCGTGTCTATAAGTTTTCCAAACAATAAACCACCCAATGTCCATGTACTAAAGTGTATTTTGTTGTATCTCCTCAGACGTGCAGACGCTGAACACTATGCAGGCGCTGTGCTTCCCGCTGGGCTCGTCGGTGGCGCTGCTCGTCATGTTCTTCTTCTTTGACTCGATGCAGACCCTCGTCGCCATATGCACAGCCAGTGAGTTTCCGTAACGTCCTCTTGCAATAGCTTAACTGTTAGTCCATAGCATTTTTGTTACAACTCCCGTCAGTCTTTATGACGGCTCTGAAGTTAGCTGCGAATGCAACTGTTTGCGATAATAATCAAATTGTGGTGCTTTTGGGTGGTTAATAACCACCTGGGGTTGGTCGAGGGAAAATTGTGATGAAACGTGTACTGCAAGTGTAACAATGATGATCCAATTTGGTAGCTTTCGCCCTACAGTAATTACCTGATCTGCCAAATCCTGGATCATGGTCAAGGCGGCGCAAGCGAAATATTAACGCCAAGTTAATTTGCCGCTGAGTTGTCCAGCCTTTGAGAATGATCTTAGCGAATCGATGCTAAAACCGATGGCGAGAAAGATGTAGGCTCGTTTCTCGAAGGCCTCCTCGTCCCGGCTCGGGAACACCGCTGCTTTGGCGTAAATGAGGCGTAACCGAACCCTCCCGCTGCCCGGTTACTTTACAGCTATCGAAACCTTACTTAGGCTGACACCCCCCCTTCCCATTGCAGTAATAGCGTGCGCGGCGCTGGCGTTCCTGCTGACGCCGCTCTGCCAGTACGTGTGCGAGTCGGCGGGCGGCGTGGGCACCCGCGCGGCGCTCTGCGGGCGGTACTCGCCGCCCGAGCTGGCCGCCGCGCTGCTGGCCGCCGCCATCGTCGCCGTGTGGGTGCTCACCGGCCACTGGCTGCTGATGGACGGTCGGTACCGCTCCGGGCTAGGGTAGGACGGCCATCGCGGCGCTCTGCGGGCGGTACTCGCCGCCCGAGCTGGCCGCCGCGCTGCTGGCCGCCGCCATCGTCGCCGTGTGGGTGCTCACCGGCCACTGGCTGCTGATGGACGGTCGGTACCGCTCCGGGCTAGGGTAGGACGGCCATCGCGGCGCTCTGCGGGCGGTACTCGCCGCCCGAGCTGGCCGCCGCGCTGCTGGCCGCCGCCATCGTCGCCGTGTGGGTGCTCACCGGCCACTGGCTGCTGATGGACGGTCGGTACCGCTCCGGGCTAGGGTAGGACGGCCATCGCGGCGCTCTGCGGGCGGTACTCGCCGCCCGAGCTGGCCGCCGCGCTGCTGGCCGCCGCCATCGTCGCCGTGTGGGTGCTCACCGGCCACTGGCTGCTGATGGACGGTCGGTACCGCTCCGGGCTAGGGTAGGACGGCCATCGCGGCGCTCTGCGGGCGGTACTCGCCGCCCGAGCTGGCCGCCGCCATCGTCGCCGTGTGGGTGCTCACCGGCCACTGGCTGCTGATGGACGGTCGGTACCGCTCCGGGCTAGGGTAGGACGGCCATCGCGGCGCTCTGCGGGCGGTACTCGCCGCCCGAGCTGGCCGCCGCGCTGCTGGCCGCCGCCATCGTCGCCGTGTGGGTGCTCACCGGCCACTGGCTGCTGATGGACGGTCGGTACCGCTCCGGGCTTGGCCCACCTCCACCCAGGGTCCTATCGGTCATACGGACCACGGGTGATGCGCATTCTAACTTGCCGGTGGCTCTTTGGGCGTGCGCACTTCTAATCACGCGACAGGAATACTTATACTGCGGGGCATACCGCGGCCGAGCTCGCGGCCGTGGGGCTAGTGGTCGTCGTTGTCGCCGGACACTAGCTCTTAATTGACCGTCGGTACTACTACAGCCCCAGTGGATAATACGACAAGCGGGCAGGAATATAGGCGGGGGAGGGCTTGGCACAGCTCTGCTATACGAAGCAAGCTTTGCGGCCGTGCGTGTGGTCGCCGTTGTGGCCGTTTGGGTACCGGACACTGGCTGCAGATGGACCTACAGCCCTATAACTAGGAACAGACGCTCCGATTTGGCGAGAGCCGACCAACAGTCAGTTGCACTCGATCGCTTTTAGATTAATTCGCATGAGCGAGCGAGCCGACCTTGAAGCCGGCACATTAAAGCGACTCTATTTTGTACATCACATGGATTACTATCAACTTTTGTCCGATGTTTTCCGCCATCTATCGCCTACATTACAACAGCCTAACCTAACCTCGCTTCTCTCTCTCCAGCGATGGGCATGGGTCTCTGCGTGACGTTCATCGCGCTGATCCGGCTGCCCTCGCTGAAGGTGTCCACGCTGCTGCTGACGGGACTACTGCTGTACGACGTGTTCTGGGTGTTCTTCTCCTCGTACATATTCACCACCAATGTGATGGTGAAGGTGGCTACCAGGTGAGTGGGGTTGTGGGTACTGTCTTTCGGTGTTATTCGTAAAATGTTATTTGACGTTTTTTAAACCTTTTTTGGCGTTGACGTTTTAGTCTGTCAATGAAATGATTGAATTTGAAAGAAAGTTGACAAAACATATTTTAGCTAAAATATGTTTAATAAACGTCGAATAACTTTTATGAATAAGACGTATTTACAGTCCACTTAACGTCTACGATTCATTGTTTTAAATACATTTTCATGACATAAAAATGAAGACCCGGAGGTGCAATGCATTAGGCGGATACTGTTCTGTTCGCGAAGGGTCTTTCGAAAAAACCGTTATGCAAAAAGTTCGTAACGCAAAAAGCCCTTTTTAAAAATGTGTATATGAAAGGAAAATTAATATGAAGTGAAAATAGATAATTACTTTTTACTGTTACTTGATAATAAAAAGTTGACACTTTTGATGCCATTCATCACGGGCCACTCGGCAGATGTAAAACATCGAAATTGAAGCCAAGTGTACGGGTACCTCACCGTGCCGGGTTAATAGATTTTTCACATCAAAAACAAACTACATGCGCTAAAACTTGGGTTAATAAATTTTTTTTTTGTCGAAACGCCTCCGAAACGGCTCCTATGAAACGCCTTTGGAATGGAATGCCTTTGGCAGTGGAGGGGCCTAGCAATTACCCTGTATTTTTAGGTATAATAGGACCACAATAAGTCCGTATTGACTGACAGTTGTAAAAATTATAAAATGTGGATATAGTAATAATCTGGGGATAATCTGTCCTTGTCAGCCCTTCTTGTAAACATTCAGTTATTTGGCTTGAACTTGTACGTTTAGTTTGACTAAATTATTAATCCATACAGAGTTTTTTTTTTGTTTTTTTTTTTAAGTAAGCTATTCGGACTTGGCGTGGTCTTAATATAGGCATCGCATTGGTAATACCTGTGGCCCTAGCACAAGTGTGTCCGCGACAAAGCTCGCGCCGCGAGAGAGCGTTTGTCTCTTTCTCTCAATACTAAGACGAAAGAGATAGCAATACCTATGTCGCGCTTTTTCTCGCTTATCGCGCGCGAGAGCAACTTGTGCTAGGCCTACTGATATTACTAGTATCCATAGGCATCAGTGACCACTTACCATCAGGAGGCCCGCTCGCCTGTCTGACTACCGATTGACATAAACCTAAATGCTGTATATTGCCCACAGGCCCGCGGAGAATCCAATGAACGTGGTGGCGCGAAGGCTAGCCCTTGGCGGGGCGATGCGTTCGGCGCCCAAGCTGTCGCTGCCCGCCAAGCTCGTCTTCCCCTCCATGCATCACCAGGGACACTTCTCTATGCTCGGTGGGTACCCTAGGGTGATATGTCTCGGTGGCTGTGCGGACGAAATCGCCAGCATGAGCAAGACTCCATATGTCTGGAATTTTGTTATCTTGTGGTAGAGGGCTCTGTCAAGCCTGAGGAGTTCGCCTGGGTGAGTACCACCGCCCTATCTATTAATGCCGCCAAGCAAGTGTTCCAGTTTGAAGGATAAGGCAGCCAGCGAAATTACAGGCATGAGGCGTTGCATCTAAATTTATTTATTTATTTAATTTGCCAACAGATTTACATTTTTTTTTACAATGCTCTTAAACTATAGTAACAATAACAATTAACATCCTCCCAGTTAATTAAATCCTCACAGTGACATTTTGACAAGGCAATTTTGTTACCTGTTACCTGTATGAATTGGAAACGGTATGCGTGACAGTTATCACCTACCATCAGGTAAACTGTCTGCTCGTTTGTCACTGAGAAGAAAAAAATCTGTAACCGAAGGCGCTCGACAAGTCTAACTGTTGTGGTATTTCTCCCCAGGGCTCGGCGACATAGTCATGCCGGGTCTGCTGCTGTGCTTCGTGCTTCGCTACGACGCGTACAAGAAGGCCACGCTCGTCTGCCAGATGGGACAGGTGCCAGGCCCAAGGTCCATGGTTAGTGGGATGTTGTTTAACTTGATAATTGTAATATGCCGTCACGGGGTGCCAAGCGACTGCTCAGCCAGTCTCAAGGTCCCCAGCATGCAGTTTTCCACCTTGGTCATCCTCGCTTAGCCTTGCTTGATCACCCTAATATGGTTGGCGAAGCGAGATTGACCAGAGGCCAAGGGTCCAAGGGGTTAGCGGCGCGACTTCGGCGTTACGTGGTGAACTTTCGATTCGCAGTTGTGTACTTTCGACGACGGCTGCTGACGGCGACGGTGTCCGCAGAGGTGTTCAAGGCCCTAACTCGTATTGCCGTCCGCTCCGCAGAGCTCCCGCCTGACGTACTTCCACTGCTCGCTGCTGGGCTACTTCCTGGGGCTGCTGACGGCGACGGTGTCCGCGGAGGTGTCCAAGGCCCTAACTCGTATTGCCGTCCGCTCCGCAGAGCTCCCGCCTGACGTACTTCCACTGCTCGCTGCTGGGCTACTTCCTGGGGCTGCTGACGGCGACGGTGTCCGCGGAGGTGTTCAAGGCCCTAACTCGTATTGCCGTCCGCTCCGCAGAGCTCCCGCCTGACGTACTTCCACTGCTCGCTGCTGGGCTACTTCCTGGGGCTGCTGACGGCGACGGTGTCCGCGGAGGTGTTCAAGGCCCTAACTCGTATTGCCGTCCGCTCCGCAGAGCTCCCGCCTGACGTACTTCCACTGCTCCCTGCTGGGCTACTTCCTGGGGCTGCTGACGGCGACGGTGTCCGCGGAGGTGTTCAAGGCCCTAACTCGTATTGCCGTCCGCTCCGCAGAGCTCCCGCCTAACGTACTTCCACTGCTCGCTGCTGGGCTACTTCCTGGGGCTGCTGACGGCGACGGTGTCCGCGGAGGTGTTCAAGGCCCTAACTCGTATTGCCGTCCGCTCCGCAGAGCTCCCGCCTGACGTACTTCCACTGCTCCCTGCTGGGCTACTTCCTGGGGCTGCTGACGGCGACGGTGTCCGCGGAGGTGTTCAAGGCCCTAACTCGTATTGCCGTCCGCTCCGCAGAGCTCCCGCCTAACGTACTTCCACTGCTCGCTGCTGGGCTACTTCCTGGGGCTGCTGACGGCGACGGTGTCCGCGGAGGTGTCCAAGGCCCTAACTCGTATTGCCGTCCGCTCCGCAGAGCTCCCGCCTGACGTACTTCCACTGCTCGCTGCTGGGCTACTTCCTGGGGCTGCTGACGGCGACGGTGTCCGCGGAGGTGTTCAAGGCCCTAACTCGTATTGCCGTCCGCTCCGCAGAGCTCCCGCCTGACGTACTTCCACTGCTCGCTGCTGGGCTACTTCCTGGGGCTGCTGACGGCGACGGTGTCCGCGGAGGTGTTCAAGGCCCTAACTCGTATTGCCGTCCGCTCCGCAGAGCTCCCGCCTGACGTACTTCCACTGCTCCCTGCTGGGCTACTTCCTGGGGCTGCTGACGGCGACGGTGTCCGCGGAGGTGTTCAAGGCCCTAACTCGTATTGCCGTCCGCTCCGCAGAGCTCCCGCCTAACGTACTTCCACTGCTCGCTGCTGGGCTACTTCCTGGGGCTGCTGACGGCGACGGTGTCCGCGGAGGTGTTCAAGGCCCTAACTCGTATTGCCGTCCGCTCCGCAGAGCTCCCGCCTGACGTACTTCCACTGCTCGCTGCTGGGCTACTTCCTGGGGCTGCTGACGGCGACGGTGTCCGCGGAGGTGTTCAAGGCCCTAACTCGTATTGCCGTCCGCTCCGCAGAGCTCCCGCCTGACGTACTTCCACTGCTCGCTGCTGGGCTACTTCCTGGGGCTGCTGACGGCGACGGTGTCCGCGGAGGTGTTCAAGGCCCTAACTCGTATTGCCGTCCGCTCCGCAGAGCTCCCGCCTGACGTACTTCCACTGCTCGCTGCTGGGCTACTTCCTGGGGCTGCTGACGGCGACGGTGTCCGCGGAGGTGTTCAAGGCCCTAACTCGTATTGCCGTCCGCTCCGCAGAGCTCCCGCCTGACGTACTTCCACTGCTCGCTGCTGGGCTACTTCCTGGGGCTGCTGACGGCGACGGTGTCCGCGGAGGTGTTCAAGGCGGCGCAGCCCGCGCTGCTCTACCTCGTGCCGTTCACGCTGCTGCCGCTGCTCACCATGGCCTATGTTAAGGTAACGGGGGGGTTAAACCACCACTCATTTCCATCAGGAAAGAGATGAAGGCCCAGCGATGACATCGCCGAGTTGGACGCGGGAGCCAACGGCTTACGACGCGACCGTCGCCATGGCATACGTTAAGGTACAATACTCACACCGTACCAGACGCAGCGGGGGGAGGCCTCCCACAAGGTGGACCGACGACCTAGTAAGGATCCCAGGTACCAGCTGGATGCGGATGGCACAGGACCGGCCGCCGTGTAGATCTCTGGGGGAGGCCTATGCCCATGCCATGTTTCTCGCTCGGACGATTCGGATGTGAAATGAGCTCCCCAGCCACACGTGTATCTTATTCTTTTGGACTATGACATGGGATCATTCAAGAGGTATATTAAAGGTATTCTTAGAGGCGAGCAACGCATCGGTAGCGCCCCTGGTGCTGCTGATGTCCATGTGTGGCAGTGACCACTTTCCATCAGGTGGCTCGCATCCTTATTTGTCTGCCGTATTACAGAAAAAACAAGAAGCTTGCAACGCCTGGTGGTCTAAAATGGCCACATTTGTGTATTTGTTTTGTGCCAGGTTGTGCACAGGCAGACTAACGTTTTGTGGGTCTACTATCATTACAAAGTGCATTTTTTCTTGTACTCGATGACGTAGGAAAACCTTATAGTATAGATCCGGACCAGCATCGATTCGAACACCACTAAAACGCGACCTTTCCTCCCCAGGGTGATCTCAGAAGAATGTGGAGCGAGCCGTTCATAGCGCCAACGAGCGGCAAGGGCGGCGTCGACTTCGACGTGTGATGGCCCGGAGCGCCGTACAGTCAGTGCTAGAAACGCACCCAGCCACAACGACCGACACTCGCCTTTCGAGTGCCCACCGACAGGCTACCACCGCACTGACAGGAGACTCGCTTGGGGACTAGCTACTCGGTGAGTATCGAAGTGAAACAAGTGCTCGCAGTTGGCCGCCGATACTCGCTAGACGACTAGCCTTTTAGTAAGTCACTGGTTCTGTGAGTGCGGCCGTAGCCTTACAGTTCATGGGAGTGCCCGAAGGAGTCTCAAGTGAGCGGATCCACTGTATTTGTTTTGTGCAACTCTGCTCCGAACTGAACACGCTTCGAAGTGACACTCGCATGTTTCAAAGTTGACACCTGTCGTTTGTGTATTTGTTAACGAATCAATAGATTTGTCTCACGTTTCTGCGTAGATACGGTGCCGAATGGATATGTACTTATACAAAGTTTTCTTAACAAAATAAGGAATTTTCGTACTTGTGTTAGGGGTCAATCATTCTTGCTCTCGCATGTGCAATGCGTTGGATGGTTGAACGAACTTAAGTTTCTTTAAAATGATAATCGTACATTTTTTATTTTCTCTACCTATAACGCGCTCTATTGTTTACTACTCTTTCTCCCAACGCTAGAAGAAAATTGCTTATCCTGTTAGATGTAGTCTTGTTATAATTGTAACGAAGAATTACGGAAGAAAAGTCATCTTATAGGTTCTAAGCCAACCCAGTATTAGTTTCCAGTTAGTACATATCCATTTTGAACACCCAGAAATGTTGGCACATCACAACGATGACCCACTATGTATATAGAATAATTTAATAACAGAACATGAAATGTATTTACACTGTTGAACAAAATTTCTCTTATTGGTCTGGTCGGTAGTCATTACGCTCTGAGGGGCTATTTATTGGCTATTTCAGTGGATAACTGATTTTGACATATAATATTCTTACACTACTCTAATTTGATAGACGCTATAGCCAGTGACCAACATAGATGACGTAGTGTAGAATTATCGAATGTCAAATTCAGTTGCCAACTGAGTTAGACAATAGCCCCGCTAGACAGAGCAGAACAAACAAAAACTACTAAGCTACGTTAGTTTTCTGACCGTCGAGACAAAGATATACCAGTGCTGTAATCATTTTTATCACTGACTCTACATGACGTGCAATCGGGTATAAGAATGTGAATCGATGCGTTGCAGCAGCGTTTATGAAATAGAGATATTGTAATGTTATAAGATGTATGTTAGATTAGTGAATACGCTTTACGTTTTATTTTCGGATAAAAAGCAATTGGAAAGTTACTGCACAGGGTAACTTGTAGATTGGAGTTGATAAGTATCAGGACCGGTATTTTCATTGCTTGTGTTAGCATCGAATCTAAGTTGAAAGTTACTTAAAGTATTGTTTCTATTTGTTACGCGTCTTATTATAATTGTGAATTCTATTTGTAAATTGTAATATGAAATGATATTGGAGTGTCACAAGCGTTTACCCACATCGGTTTTTGAATACTCAGTCTAGCATTTTATCGTTTTCCTATTTTATTAAAGATTTTATGCTAGATAAATATTGACACTGGCCAGAATGACGAAATAAAATCCTAACCCATCAAGGTACTCTTAGGGCTTTTTAGTCACATCTTTGCTTGAGCCTAAAGGTGCCAAACATAACCTCAATTGATTTTTCTTGTGTGAAAATGAACAAATATTAGATCTTTATTGAATCTCATACACAGCATTATGACCCATTTTAGTTTTGATAGCATTACGGATTTGATATTATTTTGTGTGAGCTTGTTTAATAAAGCGTTTTACATAGATAGAGAATATTTTGTTTGAGAATGATTTGAAAACATGTTCACTGAAGTTATTGTTTGTTGTAAGCTAATCGGTTCTGTAAGATCAAACTTCGTTGTCACTGCCTTAGACTGATGTTTTTCCATAAAGATTTTTTCTATGTTAAATGGAGTATTGTTAGAATAATTAGCTAGCGTAAGGTTTACTAACTTTTGTTGTTATTATTATAACAACACTATTGTTGTTGTAAATTATTTGAATTTAAAAGATTTTACGTAAGCATTACATTTCATAAAATAGATCTACTTTGTATGTGTGATTTAATTTTTTAGATACATTATACAATTTTTTTTTATTTAACCTTTTTTTAATTAAGGACGAATTTATTTAAGTAGTGTTAAGGGCAAATAAAATACATTAAACAGTATTTCTTTGTGACAAAAGTGATATACTTATCTAATTTGATCGAGGCTTAAATTCTAAAATGTGACTCTGTGTTACAATGTTCTTTTTGTGGTCAATTTTAGTAAATGTAAAGTTTAATCAAACTGGTGTATTTTTAGATATTTACAGATCATTATCAGATGTTTCTAATGTACATAAATATGTATGTAAAATTGGTGTTGCATGATGATCCCTTGAAATATGTAAATATTACCCATACATTGATTTTATGTATTCACAAAACTGGTAAAATACATTTAATATTTTTATATGTATGGAGAGTATTTGCTAGGAATACTTAATAAAAATATTAGATGAACCACTTCCATATGAATTTTCATTTATTTATCTTACTCATAACGGTAGAATTTTTTTAGGTACCTAACTAGTACTGTGGTAATTTTCCATTCCACATTACGGAGAGGACATACACACGGCGACTTTGTGTAGAGATGCAAGTCGCGATACAGTCTCTATGCATCGATACATAAGGTGCAGGCGCCAGATTTTTGAACCGCTCACATCATCATTAAGGCCCATAACAGTCCACTGCAGACCTACGGGCCTCTCCCACGAAAGGTTATTGCCATAATCTCCACGTTTGGCAGGGCGGGTTGGAGATCGCAGAGTTGTACCTATTCCAGCCCACGGAGACATTAGATATTTTGCCTCAAAAACATTAAGTGCGCTCCACATGTTCGCCGAAACTTCCGGCGAAACTTTTGCCGGGACTTAGGTCGACCCTCTACATTCTCGCCTATTAGGGATGTAGATGATCAAGTGTCCCCTGAACCTGTTACGGGAAAAAGCGCTAGAAATATAAATATAAAATAGATCGAATCGAGACGACAACAAACTATCTCTACTTTGTCTGTGAAATAGGCGAGACATGCCAAACATGCACGGGACTACACGAATATAGGCGAATACCTCCTATACATTCTCGTGTTCCCGCGGAACTGTCTACATGTGGAGTACCCACCCACGCATGTGGAGTGCCTTGTACGGCACCCACGAGTGTAAGGGGTTGGTGCTATTCTACTCTACCGGACACCACACGGCCACATCTACGTGAGGAAATATCTTTCACACTAGTACAGCGCTAGCTTCGTATATAGTATTCAGAAGTGCTCGTAAAAATCCTAAACTGAATAAACGGTAAGAATTGATTAATTGATTGCTACTGGTGGTACAGCTAGGGTCTATCTTTACGGCAACTCTATAGTTAGGTAGCTATGAGTAAAATTGTTTGCTGGGTTATTCAAAATGTGGTGCCTTTTGGTGGTTATTAACTTAATACGACCAATAAAACATTAATTTACAGTGAGTATTAATGTAAGATTAACCATATTTATCATGCTATTTTTTAATAATAATTATGCAAAGAGACAGAAGACGAACGGTTCAAAATTCATGGGCTCTATTTTTTTAATTGCTCGCATGCGCTACCTATCTCTTTCACACTCGTGGTAAATTGCTATAGGCAGATGAGACAGGCATTACAAGGCGAGCGCTGGATAGGCCCCTAGGCCCCCGATCGTCGCAACACCGCACACTTGTCGCACGTCTGCATCGATTCAGTCACCTGTTTCTGTTTATCGATCGCGATACAGACAGATTGCAGACCTTGTACAGACGCGAAGGAGTCTCAATTGAAAGACGGACTTGGTCAAATCTACCTGGGTCTGGTCTCGGTCCTAATCCTGGGCGTGAACCTCAACCTCAACTTGGACCTAGTCTTGGTCCTAATTTCGAATCCTGGACCGGTGATGACCAGCTCATCATCGGATAACGTGAAGTGCTCGCGTATGGTGCGTCGATAAATCTTTCCTATTCCGAGCTCATAAAATGTGTGCCTCTGATTGTAGGAAACAAAATGGAGTCGCAAGGTCTGAGCTGTAGCGTTCTATATTTTCAAATACGTTTCAGTTACATTAGCGATATGAGGACGCGTCATCATGAAGGACGACATTGCCTTTAATACTTCGCCTTTTCTTACTTTTGTGGGGGACACGCTGTTTGGCGTTTTTGCAACGCGCTAGCCAATAGGCTTTGCCCCACCACTCATTCCAACCGCAACTCCTGTGTAGCCAAGATCCATTGGCGTATCTAGGGCTATTTTCCAGGGGGGGCCTGGCCTCTGAAGTGGCCGATGAAGCCGAGTCGATCGCCAATGTACAGTCAGTGAGCACGAATCAGCACGATTAAAGCCACTAAACAAACCAAGCCACAGGCGTTAGTTTTACATAGTCGAGCTCTGTATTCTTATTAAATTTTTGATATTTTGGTTTTTATAATCTCAATAGATGGGCGGTATGGGTTATTATTATATTCTTATCGTTATTATTGTTCTATTCTATTCTTTATTGTATACATACTTAGGTAGATACATAAAACAAAAATGAGTACAATGGCGAACTTATCTCTATGAGAGATTTCTTCCAGCTAACCACAAATTATGTGAATGTTTTAAAAATTAGCTAATGTAGAGAGTTCGAATTTTTTTTAATCATGGCTCAAAAGAACTGGTGTGAACACATTGAATGAACGAGCTCACAATGTTTGGAGTTTTGGATTTTATTTACAAAAGACCTGGGCGAATAATCATGAAGGAGTAAGCGAAGCGAGCTCGGAAATTTTGAGTTTAAAAACGTGGTGGAGAACAACGAATGTGTGAGCGAGCTCGAAATATATAACATTTTGGGTCTTAAAAGCTTGAGGTGATCATTGAATGAATGAGCGAGCGGAGCGAGTTAGCAATTTTGGCTATTTTTTGTCTTAACAGCAGTGGATGACCCTTACAATAGTAATTTAAGGGAAATCAATAAATAAGTGAAAGAAATGAGCTAGGTTGATGATAAAAAAAAGTGTGAGCGAGCGAAGCGAGCTAAAATTGTTGACATCTTGGGTAGAAAACGTTGGCGTGATCAATTAATGAACGAGCGAGCGGAGCGAGCTCGAAATTCTTGACATTTTGAGTTATACTAGCCTGAGGTGATCATAGAATGAATGAGTCAGCGGACCAAACTCGTAATTTTAGTCATTTTGGGTCTTAACGGAAAAGGGATGATCTTTACAAAAGTACCTTATGCGCTTTTTACACATTCCTAAATTCAGTGACTAAATTTAGAAACAAAAAGCGTGAGAGCAAATCAAAGTGGAATGTATTGCTCATAGAATAAGGTCAATTTATGAATCTCGGATTTTTGAAAAGCGGAGCGACGCGTAAATTAATATAAGTGATACAGAAATTGACCTTATTTTATGAGCAATACATTCCACTTTGATTTGCTCTCATGCTTTTTGTTTCTGAATTCAGTCACTGAATTTAGGAATGTATAATAAGCGCATTAGGGAAAATAATGAATGAGCGACCGCAACGAGCTTATTGAAAAGTAACTGTAACTTAAGAATGAGTGAGTGGAGCCAGCTCAAAATTTTAGATATTTTGGCTGAGGTGCTGTTATGATGTACGATGCTGATCGTTGAAAGCTTGAGTGGTTGATAAAATCAATAAAATAATTGAGCGAGCTCGGAATTTTCGGCTTTTTGGCTCATAAAACAAATCAGGTCTGTGTCCATCGGGGGAACATTTGACTATATTATACACTGATAGACTGAAAAATTTTGTCTTGGGTTTTATTACCCGACTTTTGGAAAAATAACTCAATCTAGGTAGCTTTCATTGTTATTCAATTTAATTCTAATGAAAAGCTCTTGTCCATTGAAAGGGCTAAGTGGTCGGCTAAGTGACCTTTTGTTTAAAAAAATGCGATACAATCTGAAAAGCCCAAAAGTCAGTCAACCAGACGCACGCCCCCACCCCTTCCTACGCCTATGCCAAGATCTACAACGGCGACCACACACAGGTCCTGAGTTTTCGACACTCGGGCGCGCCTGAGGACAATGTAATACTTTCTTGGAACCCGCAATGTCGCGTGGTGCGGGTCAGCTAAACTAGGATTTAACGCCAGAATAATGATAAAAAAACATAATCAACTTGGCATTAATGTCCCCGGTTGTGCTCTCGAGCACGAGGGCCTGGGTTTCGCCTTGACCATGATCCAAGATATGGTGATCTGGTAAGTACAGTGGAGCGACTACCATCTGACCTCCGTGACCCTGCTACCAGGGGAACTTGCCAGATTCGATCACGGTTACAAACTCAGTTGCCTGAATTTGCAGGTTTCATCACGATGTTTTCCCTCACCATAAGAGCATTGGTTAGAAATCATCTAATGTACATAACACAGAAAAGAGTCTTTGGTATATGGCCGCAGCGGGATTCGAACCTGATACCTCTCGCTTACGAGTCGGTTACTCAACCGCTCGGCCATCGACGCCCCGACCGTCAGAACGCCAGAATAATGATGATGACAAATAAATGCCATATTACAAGAATAGGGGAGTATAGGCCCCACCACCATCTCAACGGCCCAAGCCAACCTCACCTGCTGGCAAGACGGACGAGGTTCTGGAAAATCGGCTTTTTCCTTACTTATGGGTTGTGCAGGTCAGATGCAGGAATTCTTAAGAATACCTACGAATAAGGAAACCTGAGACGGATCGCCTTCATATTTTTATGATCACCCTACTCCTGCCCGACTTAACCTCGGTTAGGGCTACCCGATTAAGGAAGGAGACGCTGACAAAAAGTTCCGCTTCACGTCATGGATGGATTGGAACAGTCAGGGTTCAGTCGGCACGGGAGCCGACGTGCTCACCAAGGTGAAGGTGGCGTAGCGTTATTGCAGGATACTTGGTGAAGAACCAACAGGTCCCGCAACATCAGGAACAGCTACAAGCTGTTGTATGCGGGCTCTCCAAGTGAAAAGAACAGGGACAGTACTTTATACAATAAGTTGGATTTGTCTGAAAGCAGAAACTCGTTTGCAGGTTCGCACCATCAAGGGTCAAAGCGGCACAGGACATTTCTAAGTAGCATGCAACAATACAGATCGCTTATCCATCATTAGGTCAGATACGTCTTTTGAACTTAGCACAACTGGGGACATCAGCAGGGACGTCAAAGCCCAAATATCCATGGCATGAACCAAATGGTGGGAGGTGACGGGTATCATTTGTAAAGATACATGTCTATAAGATCATCATTAAACTCGCCCTTCTCTACGGCAGCCAGGCTCCGCCCCTACCAAAGTAGCACAAGCATGAGCTGCGCTGCGTGACTGGCTGACAGCTGGAATTGATGGTATGGCCACATCTCGCACAGGCCGGCCAACAAACTCGCCATCAAAGATGTCGAAGAATGAGCAAAGTGGACAAAGAGAAGTAGGAAGGTGGACCCTGGAGAGCACAACCGGGACTGACACCAAGATGATGATGACATATAAATAGAATATTTAGAAGGTGCACATTTGGTATACATTTGGCGGATAAGGGATAAAAGGTGGCCATGAATGTTAAAATGAAAATTCAAAATCTTATACAAAATATTCTATTTAGAAGCCTCTACTTCTTTGTTAGTATCTCGCTTCTGTATAAATCTCATCTGTTTCTTTCGCATTCTCCTTAGTTTAGCAGTGTTTGTGATAACTTGAACAACTTCAGCTTTACGTTTGTTTTCCTCAGACTGTTTTAGGTTTTGCCTTCTACGCTCTTTGCGATCCAGTTCTTTTTGCTTCAGCTCTTCTTGAATCTGTCTAGACAGCTCCTTGGTTCTCTGTTTTTCCAAGCGCAACGCAGTTTTCTCTTGAAAGTTTTGACGAAGCCCTTTAGTTTTATTCACTGTAGAGAACCTAAAAGTAGTATTATAAAAAGTGACTATCAAGGAATAAAACTGTTGTTAAATAATTAGAAAAACATTTTTAAGGTTTGCTAAACTTACCTTTCTTTTTTTGATTTCCAAAACCTGCCAGATTTCGGTAAACCTCGAGGAACCTCTTGTTTCTCCTTATTGTTAGCTACATCGACTTCATCAGTAGGTTGTTCCTCTGGTTGAGCGTTTTTATTTTTAATACTCTCTAAAATAGATAGTACTGCTGTATCGGTTTTATTTTCCATTTTAAATATTTATTATTTTATTGAAACACGTGCGAAAAAAATATAATCTTATTTCGTTTCTTGTTCTCTACCTTGACTAAGAATCTCGTTGACGACTCACGTACCTGTCATCTCCATCCAGCTGACAACAGACCAGTAATATTTGTGTGTATTCAGCATTGAGTCTCTAGTGACGCTACAATTTCGATTAAACTTGCGTCCGATCATAGCCTCCTTCATCTAGATGAAGGAGGCTATGGTCCGATAGTAATGACTGTTGGTACTTGGTGACATACATTGTTTTGTCAGTTATACAGTTTGTGGTTTGTTGATTTTCCTTGCATTTCATTCTGATTCATATTATTGGTAAAGTTTTCAAAAATAAAGGAAAAGGTAAGAGTTTCTTGAGTAGTGAGTATTTTCGTGTAAATTACGATTCTATTCCTATTATCATTTACTTACAGTTTAAATATTCAGAAAAAATATCCCGGACTATCGGTTTCCTGAAAACGAAGATAAAGCAACCTACTTCGTTTTTGTTACAATGCCGGTAAGTTAATTATTTCCAAAATCGAGTAAATATTATAATTAGAACCTATTACACACAGAACGTTGTTTTGTTTTTCAGGCTTATCATTCCACTTTATCAGACTACAATCAGTCAGCAGGAAACTTAGCTCTTCTGCCGATACGAACCACATTCCGTGGCCCCGCCCCAACGAGCCCTAAAATTGATCTCGATATCGTTGATGAGGCCCTGAATTACTTCAAAGCTAATGTGTTCTTTAGATTTTATGAAATTAAGGTAAGCATTAAGCACATGTACACGAATAACTACAATGTTTTGATTTACTACATATTTAAAATACTCATGCACAAGTGAAATTCTGCTGTTTTAGTCTGATGCTGATAGAGTGCTCATTTACCTCACACTGTACATCTCCGAGTGTCTGAAACGCTTGCAAAAATGCTCCAACAAAAGCCAGGGTCAGCAGGAAATGTATATGCTGGCTATATCAAAGTTTGATATTCCTGGGGAGGCCGGCTTTCCTCTCAATTCCGTTTATGCAAAACCATCTAGTCCTCAGGAAGGAGGTAATATTGCCAATGCTGTCATCATTATATATTTTCATGCAAAGCCAATTTTGGTAAACCTAAACAGATTTATAACTATCTTTTCCTATAACTATTCAAATTTCTATATTACATCAAAATTGTTTGATAATGTAAAAATCAATGCAAACACATTTTTAATTTTTTTGGTCCTAATTAAAATATACCATTAGGAAATTGAGCCTTTTGATAACTTCAGATATTGTACTTTTTCAGATTTGATGAGACAGTATTTACAGCAGCTAAGGCATGAGACAGGGACAAGGGTTTGTGAAAAGGTAAGCAGTGATAACTTTGTTTTTGTGGTATAGCCGTCCCATGATTTTCACCCATGTGCAGTTCAGATCTCTGTAAACAAATACTAGTGCAGCTTTGTGTTAGTAAAACAATTTTTGAAATTGGTTCAATGGTTTCAGACATCAACATCCAAAATTGCATTCCTCTTTCTAATATTAGTAAAAATGCATTAATTTTATTTTATTTTTAATACTTCAGGTGTTTGCTACAGAGGATGGAAAACCGAGTAAGTGGTGGTTATGCTTTGCCAAGAGGAAATTCATGGATAAGTCTCTCTCAGGGCCTGGCCAATGATCAAATATGAATAGCCTTGTCATTCATACAGCATTTTTGAAGCAGAATAATCTGTAAACTGTAAATAAATTATAAGCGTATATTATTTTGTATTCAGAACAAAGTGTAAAAAATATAATTTATTACTCTCTGAAATGACAACCTATGAATTGATTTTCAGATTAACAGTATTTTAATTCAATCCAATAAGATTATATTCATTTGAAATAAAATAATTCTAATAAAAATATATTTTGTTTGCACTTATAAAACATTATATTAATACAAAAATTAGCTAATAACCAGCTTTTATGACTTAATTACGTTGTACATTTTAAAGATACATTTTAACTTATAATACTAATTCAGTCCATATTCTTTAATGAGTTGCCCAGCTATGACCAGTCTTTGTATTTCTGAAGTACCCTCGTATATCTCAGTGATACGGGCATCGCGATAGTGCCGTTCAGCTGGCATGTCGGACACATAACCCATTCCTCCCAAGACCTAAAAAAGAAATAATTGATTACATATACATATTTGAAGTTATAACAATGGAATTCTCCGAAGTTACTGGAAAACCAAGTACATAACGCAAGTAAACTTACTTGAATGCACTGATGAGATGTGAAAGTAGCTGCTTCTGATGCAGCCAACTTTGCCATAGCTGCCTCCTTAGTGTATGGTTTCTTGTTGTCCTTCAGCCAAGCAGCACGCCATGTGAGAAGCCTTGCTGATTCAAGCCTCAAAGCCATGTCTGAGAGCTTTGCTTGAATGGCTTGTAACTTCATAATGGGCTTCCCAAATGCCATTCTTTTAGATGCATATTCAACGGCAACATCTAAGGATGCCTGGCAACAAATTGATGAAAATACTTAATTGAAAGCATTGCTACCTAAAATTTCATTTACTTAATACTACCAACCTGTGCAATTCCCAGAGCTTGGGCAGCTATCCCTATCCTACCAGAATCAAGAGTCATCATAGCAATTTTGAACCCAAGTCCAGGTTGCCCCAAAATACTCTCCTTAGGTATTTTACAATCTTCATAAATCAGAGAGCATGTGGATGACCCTCTAATACCTAATTTGTCTTCTTTTTTGCCTAGTTCTAGGCCTTTAATAGGTTTAGGTACTATAAATGCTGATATTCTTTTGTGTTTTAGGTTTTTATCTGTAGTTGCAAATACAATTGCAGCCTTACTTTCATAGCCATTAGTGATCCAGGATTTTGTACCATTCAGGACCCATGAATCACCAGCATCTTTTGCTACTGTGGATGCTGCACCTGCATCTGACCCATTCCCTGGTTCAGACAGAGCAAAACATCCCACAATGTCACCTAGAATAACACAAGATTTTGTTGAATAAGCAAATTATACAATGGCTAGATTTTGAAATTATCTTTATATGATCAGGGGGCTTACCATGAGCTCTTATAGCAGGACCTAAACTGAACTGCCTTGCTTAAACGCGACAAGCTTATGTGACACATATAGCACTGTCTTGTTCTAAACAGAGCATTTCTGTTGAGTTCCTGCTATAAGAACTCATGGTAAGCCCCCCAGTTCATTAACAACATGCAAGAGGTAGATTTTGGAATTATCTTTCAAGAAAATTTAAAATAAACAAATCTATTTACCAGTACAAAAGGGAGTAACAAACTCTGCTGTTTGTTTATCAGTTCCCCAGTGAACTAATGGGCCAAGATACAGTGAATTATTCACTGACATTATAACACCTGCTGAAGCACATCCTCTTGATATTTCTTCCAGAGCGATAGCATATCCGAGATAGTCAAGGCCTGCTCCGCCGAGCTCTTCAGGGATTGCAATAGCCATGAGACCAAGTTCACCCATTTTTTTTATAGCATCCACAGGATAGAGGTGTTCTTTATCATATTTAGCAGCATTGGGTTTTAGCTCCCCTTCAGCAAAATCTCTGCATGTTTTATAAAGCATTTGATGTGTGTCAGGCAAGGCTGACAAAGAGGCTATACATCTTGATTGTCGAACAGCTACTGGGCCTGTGGAATTCGAGACCAAAATAATTTTATCATCAAAATAAACTAGTAAACATATTGTGTTGCAGAGATTATCTAGGTACTGTAAACCTACATGGTTGCCAAATAGATAGACCTACTCATTTCGAGGTCTATCAACTGTTTGTATCATAGGAATTACATGGTTGTAGTTATAGCGTTATACGTTTTAATAATAATAAATAATTGTCCTGTTTGTACATAACAGGTATGGTTTCATTCAACTAAACTTAAAAATATATGGCAATAAATAAATATATGCCTTAATGTATGTAAATAGACTTACTGAATAATTGGAAAGATTTTGATACGATGTTTAACATTTTTGAACACAAATATTATTAAAAAATACAATTTAGGTCTAAAAAAAAAAAACAACTTTGGTTGACTTTGACCTCTGACTTCGTTCTGAAATTTGTCATATATTACCCCACTCGACCCCATCGGCCACTTGTAAGGCTCCTACTCACACTTCTATTTCAAGCACGGCCGAGACGGGACAGAGAATGAATATGATTCGACACTGTTGTTTATAGCCTCTTTGGGCAATGTCTGTCAATGTCGTCATGTCCAAAGAGTATAGAAACACTACGTCATGTCAAACAAAAACATCTTTGATTTGATACTTTAAGTTACGACAAAAAAATTGAATAAAATGATATAAAATGGAGATATTATTAAAATTTTTACCGCCAAACAGATTACGTTTAACAGCTTCTAGAATTTTTTTAAATCATGTTGCTCATTATACTAGGTAAGTTAGACTGATAAATTTATAGAATAAGTACGTAATATAACCTAAAAGAAATATTTTCTTTTAGATTAGCCGAAGTAGGAAAACTAGAACCTCCAAAAGCGGCAGGCAAATATGATACAGGACAACTGATACTTCATAAAGTGTTTGGCTATAGAGGTGTCGTCCTCTTCCCTTGGCTGGCTCGAGTGTATGATAGAGATGCTACTAATAAAAAAGAAATCACTGAAACACCAACCAGCACAGATACTTCTGGAGATTCCCTATCCAACGTAGGAAAGGAAGTAAAGGGCCGAACTCATACATTTTACCAAGTACTTATAGATACAAGAGATGCACCCTACATAGTAAGTATCCAATAAGTTTCTGTTCATTATATTCTTATTTAATTATTTATTTGAGCTTCAAAATTTTATTTGTATGTTTGTTATATGTGTAAAATACTTAAAACTAATATTACAAGGTTCTACTTAACATTCAAAAGTTTTTGATAAAATATTGAAAATGCAAATTTATTTTCGAATCTGCACACAAACATCGATATGAGGCCTGAATGGAAAAGAAAGGTATTTGAACAGATGCATTTTGCTTGTAAATGTGGTCTTGTGAAATTAACATTAGTTACTACATATAATTACTACTCAAATTTAATAACAATACTATAATTGAAAACATTTCTGCCATTGTTTAATACTTAAATTTTATTCATTCAAAATAATTAATTATGTGTACCTTCATCATTTACTTTTGTGCTCTAACTATTTATATTGTAAAATAATTGTTAACAATCTCATTAACTTCCACTTCATGATACATTAATCACATTCTTTGTGACATCATGTACAATCGTCGACACTTGTAACGGCTAAAATCCATACCTAATTTAATTTATTTGAAATTGTTGTAAAATGAGATAGCACTGAGTATTCTTAACAATTTTATTAAGTAACATAATATTTAAGAATACTATGCTAATCATAGATGAGAAAAATACCTATGATCAGTAGCTATACAATAGTAATCAGAAATATGATATCCAGTATTCCCATAGTACCCAAAATCCATATCTCAATTAAGGGCAAGAGTGTTCAAATTGCAAGTTTAATTGCTTGGCATATGGCTGTAATTGTCATAGCACCTTTTTTTTCTTTTAGGAAACTATGCAAACCTTTCTTTTTCATTTGAGTTTGCAATTATAAAATACAAAAATTTGTGTAAGTACTCTACCTCTCATCTCAAATGAATTTACAAAATGCTTTGACAAAATTGAGGGTAGATGTTCCAACTTATACCCAAGAAGAGAAAAAAACCAGCAACACTCAATCTGCATAAGGCAATTAAATATTTATTCAAACACCCCTCCCCAAGTAGCACCAAGCTCAAAAGTACCCATCACCTCACCCACCCAGTACCTCTTATTTGAGTCTCAGACTTATCTACTGAATTTTGAATCAATTGCGAGTTCGCTAAAAACAAGGTTGGTCTCAATCAATGTGTGCAAGACAAGGCAACACTAATTTTATTTAAAAACATCAATCATTACTCTGTATATAAACATTAAACAAAATTATATGTAAATCAGCAGCAGGACACTCTGTATGTATGTGGCAAACTATTGACCTGATTTCGATAAAACAACTTCAGTAAAAAAAAACTAGTAGCCAGTTAACACCGAGGCACTGCTCACACTTTTAAAGGTGGCAATGCAATACATCCTTACCTACTACTTATGTAGTGCTTAAAAACAGCGGGCTTTCTCTCTCTTAATTTCAAAGGGTGTGACCTTGTAACACAATTTGTGCCTAGAAATGTCGAATTCGAGAATAAGCCCCTGGACTCTAAATAGATTAATTAGTTTGGAAGTTAATACCACAGACATACACGAACACACTTTAAACCTATCATACCGCTCTGCCACCTCACTCGCTTGCTTTCACAGCGAGCCCAAACGGAGTCCGTGACCTTCCTGGGCAACCAGGAGTCAAGTCGCAGCCTCTACGCGATCCCAGGGCTCGACTACGTGGCGCACGATGACATCCTGCCATACACCTCGGTGGAGCGCGTGCCTCTACAACACGAGCTCTTCGACAAGTTTCTCATCCACAACGCCGATAAAGGTCAGAATCCTGTAACAATCTCTGCCCAAATACCCCCCTTAGTACTTTAATCATTCTTTGCTTGCATTGTTGTGTTCCGGTTTGAAGGATTATAAGGTAGCCAGCCAAATTACAGGCATTTAATCTGACGTAGACGTAGTACGTAAGACGTATCCGCTGCAATTACGGCGCAAAATGTACGTATCGAAGCATTAGAAGCTAGGATAGATTCTCTGGAAAATAATGAAAAACATCAATGTGAAATAACAACCTTGGAGTCTACTGTCATGCAATTAAAAGCGGAAATTCAAGATCGAGACCAGGAAATGCTGGTAAACGACCTCGAAATAGCAGGATTATCGGAAACGGTCAACGAGAATACTATACACATTGTCTTAGCTGTCTCGAAAAAACTAGGCGTTGATCTGGATGAGCGAGATATCGTGAGCGCAGAGCGCGCTGGACTTCCCCTCGCCCTGGTTGAAGGCGGACCTCCGCCTAAGCCGAGGCCCTTGGCTGTGAAGTTGGCACGCCGCGCGCAACGCACCGCGCTTGTCCAGGCCGCACGAGTTCGACGAAATATTACTACAGAAGGTTTGGGATTGCAAGGACCGGCTCGCACGTTTTATGTAAACGAGCGCCTGACTAAGCACAACAGGCAACTATTCCAAAAGACGCGCGAAGTAGCTACACGCCTGAAATGGAAATACGTGTGGACTCGCGAAGGGAAAGTCTTCGCTCGACAAGAGTCCGGTACACCGCGGCACCGACTACGATCAGAGGCTGACTTTGAATGGGTTTTTGGCAATGCCAATGTTAGCTCTAGTACTACTCCTAAACAATGATTTAATGGGTAATTTAAATTTTTTATATTATTTTCGTTATGTAAAAATATGGTTTATAAACCCGTTACACACTTTATTACTTGCTTGGCATTACGTCATGTTTATTACTTGTTTAAGAATGTTTTATCTATATCATTATAGCAATGGTTTAACCAATAGTAACTGGATAGTTCCTTATAATCCTAGTCTATTTAACTCTGTAGATATATGTACCTACCGTTTTTCAAAATGTCAAGTCACAATGGCATACTACCACAAAGATATTATAAATAATAAATATAATATTTATTGTTTTTTATACACAATGATTAAGTACTTTCCTTCAATGTCAAATTCGTTATGTATTATCTGCAATCATTATAAATGACCCAATTTAAAAGAGTATGTTTGAAGTTGGGATTGCTAAATGTTAGATCGTTAAATACAGGTCGTGATGAGTTGGCAACTACTATACAAAGACATAAATTAGACATCTTAGCACTAAATGAAACATGGTTAAGGGAAGGGGAACAAAACTTTGCACCGTTGATACCTGGTTATCAGCTGAAACATAAAAGTAGAAAATCAAATACCAGAGGAGGAGGTGTCGGTTTTTATGTACGAAAAGAATTGCGAGTGCGTGTCAAACCTCATCCTGAATCTCCTCTCGAACAAATGTGGCTGGAACTTAATGTGCCGGGCCGCGGTAGTTTTGCTATTGGAACAGCTTATAGACCTGAAGCGATATCATTATCCGTAGCAATTTCAGCCATAAATGAATCCATAAGCCACTTTCGGTATTGTAAACATATATTCTTGTTAAGTGATTTCAATTGTGACTTAATGAAATTAGACAGAAATAAATCAGATGAACTCTTAACATTTTTTAAGCAGCGTAGTTTTGAGCAAATTGTAGACGTACCCACACGTATTACAGACACAAGTGCGACTCTTATAGATTTGATTGCAACCGATTCACCATCTCTATGTAAAAATGTATCTGTATATCATAATCCTAGTCTAAGTGATCATGGTCTAATTGTCTGTGAACTAAACATTAGAAAAATCAAACAAGTTCCAACAATGATAACTAAGCGTTCACTGAATAAAATCAATCTAGAAGAATTCAAAAAAGACCTTAATATGTTGCCTTGGTATAATATTTTATTACAATCAGATATTAATTTAAAGGTAGAAAGTTTCAATGCTTATTTGTTGGCTTTGTTTGATAAGCATGCTCCTATAAAAACGTTTAAAGTCAGGCATAGGCCGACACCTTGGGTAACTGATACTGTTAAATACATGATGTCTTTACGCGACTCAGCCTTTAAAAAAGCTCATTTAACACAAAAAGGCAGCCATAAAAATTATTATAAACAACTCAGAAATGTCGTAAATAGTGCCCTAGATAAAGAAAAACAAGGTTATTTTACTTATTACGTAAATAAAAATAAAGACAAGCCCATTACCATGTGGAAGCACTTAAAACAAGTATCCCCGCTTAATAACAATAGTTCTACATGTAATATTCCCACACATCTACAAAACCCAAATACCATAAATAATTTTTTCGTAGACTCAGTAGGCTCCGATAGCGCAGACAAGAACACCATTGACTACTTTAAACATAATCGATGCAATGACGAAACGTTTGATCTATTACCTAGCACGGAAACGGATATTGAAAAAGCTATAAATGCCATTAAAACAAATGCCGCTGGGCATGACAACATATCCATACAAATGATACGAATGACCCTCCCCACTACACTTCCTATAATTACCAATATTGTAAATGACTCCATTATTTCGAAAGAATTTCCTAAAATCTGGAAACTTGCAAAAATAAAGCCGATACCTAAGGGAAATAAAGTAGATGAATATAAAGACCTGAGACCAATCAGCATATTGCCGGTACTTTCCAAAATATTGGAACGGTTGGTATGTATACAATTGACAAAATATTTAGAAGATAGAGAAATACTACCAAAAGTCCAATCTGGATTTCGTGCTGGTTATAGCACGGAAACAGCCCTCGCACATGTAACGGATGATATTCTCGAAGCTACAGATAAAGGATTGGGTAGTGTAGTTGTATTGCTTGATTTTTCCAGGGCATTTGATAGAATAGATCCGGAACTATTAATTGAAAAATTACGATATTACGGTATATCCAATTCAAGTTGCGAATGGTTCAGATCTTTTTTAACAAACCGACAACAGTATGTTGAAATAGAAACTGAAAAAGAGCATATACAAACATCTTCAGTAATAACCACTAATAAAGGAACACCTCAAGGTTCCATTCTCAGTCCCATCCTATTCATATTATTTACAGCTGACCTTCCAAAAAAAAAAAAATATTCAAACTGTCACCTATATGCAGATGATACCCAACTCTACCAAGTCTTCAACCCAGACGAGGCAGATATTGCCATAGAGCGGCTAAATGAAGATTTGCATATAATCAACGAATGGGCCAAAAATAACTCTCTTTTATTAAACCCTACAAAAACAAAGTATATGATCATGGGTAGCAAATTACAACGCCAAATAATTTCAAATACAAATCCGGTTATCAGAATTGGGAACGAAAATATAGAAAAAGTATGCAGTGCAAAAAACTTAGGCTTATTGTTAGATGATGATATGAGATATATTGAGCATATAAACATTAAAATTAGAAATGCATTTTACCGTCTAAAGTTATTGTATGGGATTAGAAAATATTTATCAGAAGACGTTAGAAAAACCCTTGTCGAAGCTTTAATTCTATCGCAATTTAATTATTGCGATTCAGTGTACGGTCCAAGACTTTACAGTAAAACGAAACATGCTATTCAGCGGGTCCAAAACGCATGCGCTCGGTTTTGTTATGACATACCTAAGCGAGCGCATATTTCACCAATCCTCGATCAAAAAGACATTTTAAATATGGAAACAAGAAGGCTTGTTCACTTAACCTGTTTCATACGTAAAGTCATAAATACTAAACGGCCTAGTTATTTGCATGATAAAATAAATTTTAATAAAAACGGAAAAGGTCTACGTAGCTGTGATCATGAAAATTTGTCTATTCCAGTACATAGGACAGCGGGCTATAAAGGCTGCTTTAAATATTCCGCATATAAAATTTGGAACAATATTCCACCACCCCTTAGACACGGTGTATCCCAACAAATTTTTAAACTTCACACAAAGAGAGCTTTATTAATTAGGCAAAAAGAAAGTACTTCAGTTAAATAAAAAGTAACACTTTAATTTGATAAATAAAAGAAAAGTATAAACCTTTATTAAATAGCTAATAGGTAGGTACCTATACATATTTATTTATTTATACAATCTCTTAGTTAATAGAGTAAACCTAATTATGATGGATAGGGAATCCTGTAATATTGTAATATTTTTTTCTCGTTTTTATAATAACAGCATTTTTTGGTTTTTTGGTTACACACATAGCATGTTTTTGTTTGCTTGTTTAACTGCACTTATGCCCTACGCAAAATATGGACAAGGCTAAGATGATCAGGGGCAATCTGAAAAACAGTGCTGCAGGGCTTCAGCCCTCAGCGTATACTGAGATTGTGCCCTTCCACACTTATGTATATATTTTGATTAGTGATAAGTTTATAGAATTAAGTACATTTTTGTTGATTTTTGAAATTATGTGTTTGTGTGGAATAAAATAATTTGATTTGATTTGAATTTGATTTGATCTTAGTCCTCACAGTGACAACGCTCCTGCGGTTCTGCATTTCTGATATGTACAACCTAAATGTATGAATTGTAGATCTTATGGGCGACAGTTACCACTTACCATCAGGTGGGCTGTCTGCTCGTTTGTCACAGTGCATTAAAAAAAAATTGTTTGTCGATTAATTCGATACATTAAAAGGACACTAGTCTAGTACGAAGCATTTAATAGGGGCGTCTCTAATGGCAACATTTAATTCGCTTTTTCGCCTCGCGCCAAGCTGCAGCGCTAAACGCTAAACTAATGTCATCTTTGCCAATAAATTAAAAAACGAACTATAGCCGATAGTTGGTCCACCATGTTTGCACTGTCGTATCCGTTCTTTTCTAACCGTTCCCCCGGTCCACAGACCCGCCGTTCCTAGCCCAGGAGACGCTCCGCGCGTGGCAGAAGAAGAACCACCCCTGGCTGGAGCTGAGTGACGTGCACCGAGAGACTACAGAGGGCGTCCGCGTCACCGTCATCCCGTTCTACATGGGCAGTCGCGAGGCGCAAAACTCGGCCGTCTACTGGGTAGGTGCACTGCGCAATAGCAAGGTTACGGTCGCAATGACAGCTAGCTAGCCCAGTCTTGAAACTTGAACTTAATATGTAGAGGTATAACAGAGGTCTCTTCAGACGCGGGCAACGCATTGGTAACTCCCCTGGTGTTGCTGATGTCCATAGGCGGTGGTGCCCATTTTGCATTAGGTGGCCTGCTTGTCTGTTTGTCTGTATAAGATAAAAAAGATAAAAGATATGTAAGGCGGAAATTAGTGCACAGAGGGGACTCCGCGCTCCGATTCCGAAAGCCGAGTCATTGACTAGAATGGATCCGTCAACATGCAGCTGTTGTGTCTGTCCAATAGCGCGGCTATATTGTGACATCAGACATTACGCCACAGTAGCGCCATCTGGCGGATCGGTCTAGTAGTAAAACCCTTGTGGCCAACACATTAGCGAAGCTCGTGTTATGGGTGTTAGATAACTGATAAACTTCTATAATTAAATGAGCATGTCCGCTTAAGCTGTGTGAATTCGGGCCATCCCTTTACAATTTGCCGCCACCATGCGCCCGCGCATACCGGCACGCCGCTACTGTAATAGTTACACGCTTTGCTTGTATTTAGCTTATCCACTCGCTGTTCTCGTTTGCCTAAATGTTGCTTTGTAGTGGCTTTTTCTATCAGATTCAATTTTCCATTTTCAAAATCCTTCATTTCGTGTTTTCTCTGTTCTAAACCTTCCTACTTTACTTATTTTTGGTAGCACCCTATTATTATAGTTGCCTTCAGCGATTATAATATTCTGATTTCTTATCGGACGAGGTTTCCCTACGTGTACATAATGAAGTCGCTTTTGGATTAATTTTTGGAGCCGACCTTGGTCAGATGTCCGACCACGTCCCCGCACGTAAAAGCGACTTTATTTTATACTGCGTAAGGATTAGTATCGACTGCAACTGGCGGTTGGTCAGCTCCAGCCAAAACGGAACGTCTGTTAGTGTACTCTATTCTTTTTAACTATAAAGTACTGAGTCTGAATACGACATGCTCATTGGTTCATTCAAATTAAGAACACTAAGGCGGCTTTCACGGCGTGGATTGATTGGTGGTCGATGTGAACGCCGGCTTGCAACCAATAAGAAGTTACTAGTAGTTTATAGTTTAAAATAAAAGAGTATAGTTTAACCTGCACCCATACCCTCATTAGCTACAACAATCCGTCTCTCTAAACAGTGGCGCTACTGCATCCGCCTGGAGAACTTGGGCGCCGCAGCAGTCCAGTTGCGGGAACGGCATTGGAGGATCTTCTCGTTGAGCGGCACGCTGGAGACGGTTCGCGGCCGCGGGGTGGTGGGTCAGGAACCTGTGTTGGCGAGGCACGCGCCCGCCTTCCAGTACAGTAGCCACGTCAGCCTGCAAGCGCCCAGCGGACATATGTGGTGAGTAACGCTGTGTGCTGTTAACCTACCTGAGTCCGCTGCTATTACGACCTTATAAGATGAGAAACAGTAACAGCACGCTAAGGCAGATCCAGGATTGGCCGCGAGGACGACGACATCTTACGTCATATTAGAAAGTCCTGTGGTGTTCGACAGTGTAGAGTATAGCACCGACCCCTTTGACACAATATAGTACAGGGATTATGAGTTTAAGAGTGCCTGAGATTCCTTCAGAAACTTGTTCCGGGTGCTCAGAAAGCACACATACTGAAAGTCTTGACGTCTAGGGCTCCGGCTCTCCTTTTTTTGTATTCTATTGTATAGGGCTATAGGGCGGAGCGCTAAAAAGAGACCATAATTTGGAAATGTTATCCATTACTAAATTGATGCCTACAACCCTATACAATTCTATACAAAAAGTAGGAAACCGGACCCTGGCAGAAGCCGGGATTGACCGCTCGGGTGATGATGAGCCACATATAATTCTCTCGCGCTCTAATTCTTGTGTCTTTTTCTTTTGTACTCTACCTTTAGTGCACGTAAAATTGTAAATTGTTATTGTCAGTTTAAGAGCATTGTAAAGAAATTTAATCTACTGGCAAATTAAATGAATAAAATCTCCTGTTCCTCCCCAGGGGCACGTTCCGAATGGAGCGCGAAGACGGCTACACGTTCGACTGCCGCATCCCGCCCTTCTCGCTGGAAAGCAAGCCCGACGAGGACGCGCCCGTCGCGCCCACGCCCGCCGCGTGACCAGAACCGGATAACACTAGTTTACTACCCGGCACGTAGAAGGAACCGATAGTGGGTGGTATGTCTGGCCCCTTAGTACCACTACTTGGCATCCCCTTACAATGAAGAGACAACAGCTGATAGCAATAAAGTCTATTGAACCCAAAATCTATAGATTTGAGTTAATCCAAAGTATGTCTGTCAACTTACTACAAACAATGGAGAGGCAAAAGCTTGGCACCAGTCGACTGTACCCAAAATGTATTGATTGGTTTGAGTCGATTCAAAATTTGACATCATTTTGACTGGAAATTGACCAATCAACATATTTTGGATACAGTCGCTGTTGCCGCCATGCTAAGCTCATGGAACCCCCAGAAGTAATTCTGGGGGCTTACCATGAGCTGTTATAGCAGGACCTAAACAGAACTGCTCTGCTTAGAACGAGACAAGCTTATGTGACACGTATAGCCCTGTCTCGTTCTAAGCAGGGCAGTTCTGTTTAGGTCCTGCTATAAGAGCTCATGGTAAACCTCCGATTGCCTTCCCATTCGTTATATTTTTGTCTGATACTTCAAAAACGGCCAGCATTCCTTTTACGTGACGGGGAGTTTACGCTGGTTCACTCGCCGGTAGTATGAGCTAAGACCTGTCTTCTGCTGGTCCATTGGCCTGGATTAAGAGCTAAGACCCGCATTCAGGTTAGCCATTGACCGATAGTAAGAGCTGGAACCAGTATTGTACTGGACCATTGGTCGCTAGTAAGAATTACAGGACCTTTTACACGAGCAAAATTGTTGCGGCAATCAATCCAATGCATTGAACTGTCTTTATTTATACTATACTGATATTAGACTGACTTGAGAGTAGATTGCCCCAGTAATTTGCCCAGTGGTTCCTCCGTGTAAAAGGTCCCATGTTGTGCTGGTCGATTGACCAGTTAGAAGAGCTCAGACCCGCATTCTGCTGATGCATTGACGGTCTAGGATCCAGAACCAAGGCATACATTGGTCGGTAGTCGTGCAGAGATTCAATCGAATATGCAAGTAACATGTGAGAGGTTTGTGTATAGCCTGTTTCTGAAATCGTAGGCTTCAGAACTAGGCTGCACAGAGCCCAGAGCGCTGAAACACCTCCCGAAAGCTACGCCTCTCTGGTACACTCGGATGATCCGTCGTGATAAAATATCGCTACGTTTAAGGCCTTACAGCTATCCTATTTCTCCTTCTCAATTCTCAAGTGAAATAAAACTAAAAATGAGGTGACCAAACACCACTCAAAAAATAATTTGTTGGACACCCTATTTACTGACTTTCAGAGCGATATTTGTGCGTCATACGAAACCAAAATCTCTTGTAGATACTGCTGGCTGGAGTGTCGGCATATATTTAGTTATCTTAGCTCATCAAAGAGTAGGTTACGCAACACACTGGTCAATGGATCAGCAACTTTGCGGGTATAGATCAGTGATATTGCGCGTACATCTTGTGCAAGTAATTGAAATTATGGTTAAAAAATTGTATGTTGCTGCCGAAATCGACAAGAACCTGTGGCAATTTGTATAGGGGATTTTCTGTATGGTGGCATTGGTTTCACTGCATCGTTTTGTCTCTCGGTGCTGTGATGACTATGCTGGCTGGCTGAATATGTTATGATGCAGACTTTCTTCTTAGTTGTTGTTATAGGGTGCAATGATAGTTTCATGAAAACATTTTGTTGTTAATTTAGCAGTAATATTTTGGTTGAAACGTTATTACTCATTAATCGTTATAATTACTTATACCTTTAAAATTAAAATACATACAAAAGCATTGATATTTTCGTATTGTAAAATTATGTATGTAATATTATAAATATTATAGTAAATCCAATTTGTAAATTCGTTGCATCCAGTTGTTTTAGCTTTGTGAGTTTTGATGAAATCCCTTAGTCATATTATTTAAATAAATTAATAATAGTGATAATAGATCTGTAATAAATTTACAGTATTCTAAAACTTGGATTTTATTATTTCCTGTAAGATTAAAATAAAACAATATAATCAACTATAAGAAGACATGATTTCAAAATTTATTGGAAGTATAATTAACACAAAAAGCAGTTAATTTCTTTACACAAAGTAGGTACTCGTATCAACAATAACAAGCTACAATATATAATATCTACAATATTTATAAATCTATAGCATAGATTCTATGTTACTAACCCTAAGCTTGGCGCCACACCAGCGTAACTTTGTGATTTGAAACGAAACATCGGTCGCGTAATTGGCAATGCCGAATTCCATATAAAATGGGGACGGTTTCATTCACACGACACGCAAGATAAGTTCAGAATTTCAATATAACAAAATACGTTAATCTGCGAACTAACCTCATGACACCAAGATTGTGATTTTTTTTATCTGTTGTAACATTATTTTAAGAATAATGACTACTCAAGGATTTAATGACATTTGACGTGTAAATTTGTGTTTATCAAAATAAATGAATTGAATTGAAACGCAACCGAAATTATTACAACAAAAATTACGCTCGTGTGGCGTCAGCAACAGTATAATTACTGGCACAATTTACTACAATCTCACAAGCTAACATAATAGCCTAAATAAGGGGGAATCTTAAACTAGTAACAGATATTCCGTTTTGTCTAGAGCCCACCAACCGTCAGTGGCAGGTAATACTAACCCTTACGCAGTATAAAATAAAGTCCCTTTTGGGTGCGGAGGACGTGATAGGACGTCCGATCAAGGTCGGCTCGCCCGTGCATCCGAATTAATCCAATAGTGACTTTATTTTGTACATCGTAAGAATTAGTATCGACTGCAACTGACGATTGGTCGGCTCCAGCCAAATCGGAGCGTCTGTTACTAGTTTAAACTTACCAATCGGATTCTTTCGATTAGAAAGTTTAGAAAGCTTGGGGCATCGAACGTAACTATTCCGTACGTCGTAAGACAATCCACCATTTACTAAAATACTGTTATCAAACAATTTATTCATATTACAATAACTGTCCATCACCAAATTAGACAGATGCATGTCTTAGTTAATAAAAGGCACTTCAAGCTTTATTTGACCGTCTTTGGTAGATTAACAAAACCGATTTATCACCATTACCTACATATATTTACAAACGTTATGCGCAGTGTTTGCAGGCGAGCAAATACTTAATACTGCCATATGAAATAAATAAAAATTTAATATATTGTATTTTCGTCAACACTTTTTGCGATCAAGATCAGAAAAACAAGGATATTGTGGAGTCATAATTCGCGCAATGCGATAACAAATATTGGGCAATGTTGCGCGCAACATTTACCTCTAGCTTTGTTGATCAACATGTTATATAGGAGGCACATTTTGTTGGGCTATAATGCCTCGCAATTCGCGAAGCTGGTATTTGAAAATGTAAAGTACACGTAGGTAGAGCTCGTCTAGTCTAAGATGACGCGCCCCACTACTTAGTTAGTTGATTTCGATGTGTCAGTGCAAATATTAATAACGACACTTCATCTGTGTGGGACTGCCAATGAACGGCGCGTGCTCCGACGTTTGAATCTTACCGGCAACTGAATGACCAATTACAACGGCATTTGTATATGTATTGCGTCCATATTTTAAACTTGCTTGTGTGCGTTGATGCGATAGTGGGGCGCGTCATTTTAAATTAGACGAGCTCTACTACCCACCCAGAATATCCTTTATCGAATTACTTTACACAATTATTGCTAGACACAATAATTATCTAACCCCCTGGGTACAAGCTTTGCTTAGTTTGGGGCTAGATGGCGCTGTGTGAATTTGTCCACGATTAGTTATTGTTATTAATTATACACAGGTATTGCGGTATACGCTCGCTATACACGCAAAGTCAGCTGTATAAAGAATGGACCCCACTCTCAGCATACATTTAAGTATGCTGGGCGTGCCTTGCAGCTGATCCTAATACTCGATAAAATACATTCATCCCAATTTTTGCTATCACGTCACAGAATCGAAGCTAAAGCTACTAACAAGTAATGTACGAGACACCGTACACATCGCGAAGGTCAATGGAACAAATATTAAGTGGACAAGTGACTTGGTTGGAAGAACCGTTGATCAACAGTCATCGATGTATCTTTCCAGCTAGCTCTGCTTAGCAGCTGTAGGATCAACGGCCGATCTACCTTGCCAGCTTGATAGCTGATCTACCATGCCAGCCTACCGATTCTCTCGTAACGCAGCAACCGTGATCGCAACGCAGCCATTTTGACAGATCGTGGCGAAGTTGCCACAGCAACGGGCATCCAAAAAGTGCTAAAAAATTTAGAAGTGCTGGCCAATAATTTAAAAGAAATTAATTTCTGAATATTTTTATTACCTCAGCCACGCCATAAGACCATTACTAGAGTTGTTATTGAAGCTTGAAAATCGAGATTTCGATTGCAATCATAGTTTGATTTTCAGGTTTCATGAAAAACGAAATCTTCAAAATAATGCGTGCTGTAGAAATTGCTACCATAATTTTGTAGGCCAGCACTTTCAAATGTCAGTACAGTCATACAACGAATTAGCTGACTTAGTCCATATTGTCCTATGGATTATCACACGGTCAGGTGGTCAACAAATTCCTTGAGTGACTGTACATTTTGTATGAGCCGTGAACGGTCTTCTCGCCAATAACAATCCACAGCCCCATAGCGTCGTTGTGATCAAAGATAGTGTACAGAATCGCAACACAGACCAGCTGATCAACCACCCGTCTACCTCCCCACTATCTACCTAGCCAACTGTATGATCAACGCTGCGCACATCTCAAAGAACTCCATGGTATGGTGGCCTGATGGCTGTGGGGGCGCCATGGAAGGGGGCGCCATGGGCGGTGGGGGCGCTAATGGGGACGCCGCTTCCTCATCCATATCCTCCTTCTCCCCAGATAGGGATTTGAAGTCTAACAGGTAGGATTTGTAGTCGACCTGGTAGAGTTGCAGCGACATCTTCACGTGCTTGGTCGTCATCTTGTTGAGGGTGCGTACTCTGGGGGAGCAGGAAGATTATTTAGTATTGTTGGCCAGGCATTTAATTTCAAGTTTTTTTTATTATTTTAAACGGTTAGTAGAATGTTATAATTGTATTTGACATTAACGCATTTTAGCCGAGAAATCAACTACCTACACCTTAAAAAGTTCCAGTGGCACCATGTAGTGAATTTTAATTTCGCTCATTGTGATAACTTTCCAATATCAACACGACAATAAAATACAAATTGAAAACCTTTTATGGCTGTTTGCGAAACAATAATTACATAGACTCATTTTTGCTGCCACAAATTGCAGTAAAAATATTGCTAGTTTAAAAGCCTGACCAGAATATATGAGGTTTGTCAAGTGGGACCTACTGTTGTTGTAACTTACTGTAGCCAGTGTAATGCGCTAAAGCGTGACTAAAGCGTGTAAAGGATCACTATCTATCTCAGTGTGCCTAGACGTATTACAATGCCTTAATACATATTATGTATTAATATAGTATATGTTTATTTTATTCATATATACCTATTAGTATGTATAGAATATTATGTATGTATTTATTTATAGTATATAATTATTGTGCACGTCGTATCTGCGTATATTTATCATATCTCGCTTTTTGTAGGCCTGCTGGAAGAGATTTCTTTTAAGAGATAAGTAGTGCCTGTTGTCTAATATATATCTAATTTGTACTATATCTTTAATTTTCTTGTGTACAATAAATTGTTAAATAAATAAATAAATTCAGAAGCAAAAAGCGTGAGAACAAATCAAAGTGGAATGTATTGCATATAAAATAAGGTCAATTTTTGTATCACGGATACATAAAAAGCGGAGCGACGTGTGACATAATATAAGTGATACAAAAAGTAACCTTATTCTATGAGCAATACATTCCACTTGGCTTTGCTCTCACGCTTTTTGTTTCTAAATTTAGTCAAATGTAATCAGCGCATAAGAAAAGAATTTCGCATGAAAGTGCAAGTTTCTGGTCAATCTAGAAGCCATTGTACACCAATGAAATAGGTTTGCCCTCACCTGACGTGGTAGGGGTTGATGACCTTCCACTCGTAGTCGAGCGCCTTCATCGCGCGGAACACCTCCAGCATTATGTCGTTGGGCTTGCTCTGCGACCGGATGCCTAGGTGCCACTTCGCCCTGGATAAGTAATAAATGTAAAGGTGATTTTAAATTAATTATTGATGAAAAAAGAAACCAGCTGTTTCGTACAAAATTGAAAAGGAATTCTGCCAAAATGTATGCTACAGCTCATTCTTTTATTGCGATTTCAGAGTTGATGCTATAGTAAAAGTTGTTTGTTATCACGAGCATATGGATAGCCCTTGGTATCAAGAATTGATTTCAAGTTACCCTATATATATGGTAATAAATATACAGTCTGGAGGTAAGATCATTTGGCATTTATACATAGGATATGGCTGTTTTACTCGTGGATTTTCATATTTATAAAACTGACAAATGAGGGTTTCAAAATTCCCGATTCCAAAATCTACCAGATGGCGTTACCTGCTGTCAAAATGAAGCCCTGCAATTGGCTGGAATGGATCTGCAATTTACAAGCTGTTGTTTCTGTCCAATAGCGAGGCAGTATTTTGACAACGGACCTTACTTCTCAGTACCGACATCTGGCGGATTTTGCAATCTCAAACAAGGTTCGGATAGCATAATTTAAAAAAAAAATCATGTAAGATACGATGTTGGATATACCTCTTAACGGGCGTCCCTCTCTGCTTGTCGGCGTTGAGGGGCGGCGCGGGCGCGGGCGAGGTCTTGTCCCGCAGCGGCGCGATGCGCTCCGGGTGCTGCCGCGACGGCTCCGACACCGCCGGCGGGGAGTTGCCTGGGGTGGACGATCACTTTTAAAATAGGCAATGGATGTATGTTAATGCGAGATTACTAGGTCGCCCGGCGGGGAGTTGCCTGGGGTGTACGATCACTTTTAAAATAGGCAATGGACATATATTTACGCGAGTTTAGTAAAGCGTTTCTTTTTTGGAGTGGTTTCATTTGCTCTCGTTCTTGACAAAGGTATTGGGACAGCGTAAGTAATGGTATTTAATTTTTAAATGTATAAATCATGTTATTTTATTGACAATGAGTCAGATATCAAGTACCTGAATAATTTTGGGTAACTCATGCAGTTAATTAATTAATTAATTAGTGTAAAATATCTATTGCTACTTTTAACTTTTAGTGTATTTATTATTATTATTTATTTAATTTTTTTATAAATTTGATTGTGGTTGAATAAGCTTTTGTGTAATCTTTACTTGTAAGTAATCTTCCTGCACCGCATACCATTTGTCAATTGTTATCTCTCCTGGTAGACTGGTAGATAATGCTATTTTAGCTTTAAGTCCGCCAATGTACTGTTTGTGCATGAAGAATAAATAAATAAATAAATAAATATCAGTTAGCTTGTGTGCTCAGTGGATGAATAACGGGTAACTGGATCCGACAAAGAACCTGGACGCCCTCATGAAGGCATAGTTTTGGCCAAAGGGTGTGGCGTATCGTCGATTCCGCGGGCAATTAAATGCGCCGATATTATCGATGTGACAGTGTTTTGGTGTAACAGTGGTCCATAACTTAATACCTATCTAGTTATAGGCTTTTGCTACTATTTATGTACTTACTGGCAACGTAGAAGTCCTTAATTTCTGCCTTGGCCGCCTCATCGGCAATCCTCTTGTTGTCTATGATGAGGTGATAGGCGATCGCCAGCTGGTCGTGTGGATCGCCGCTCAGTAATGCGTTGTGCACCTCGTGTTCTTTCACACCAAACTTGTCGCACACCTCCGCTATCGCCTCGGTGTCTATGACACTGCTGTCCTGTGAATAAGAGTCAATTTACACATTGCCAGGTGACCTAGGTAATAATTTAAAGACTGTTACTAAATTAATAAAAAAATGTAGTTGTAGTCAGTAAATAAACACTTAAAAAATTAAGGTATACCTGCTCAACAGGCGAAGGAAACAAGTACTCAGGCAGATCCTTCTGGAACCACTCATGTTTTTTCACATCTTCGATAGTTGATCGCTTCATCGGATCCACTTGCAGCATCGTACAAAGAAGGTTCACCACACTTTTGTTCAGGTACTCGGGTATAGGGAATATGCCAGACTTAATTTTCCGGAACAGTGTCGGCACATGTTCGTCATCAAAGGGCAATGTGCCGCAGAGCAAAGCGTACAGGATCACTCCACAGGACCATACATCTACTTCTGGACCAGCATACAATTTTCCCGAAATAACCTGTGAATACATGAAACTAAATATGAAACCTATTACTTGAAATAAATATTTTTAATTTATATAAATATAATTCAATTTGTCTAATTAGGTGAATTCCTAAAAACAATTTCAATTAATTAGGTTATTGAACAATAATGCTATCTCAACTTTTCCAACTACATGTTACATTTAATAAGTTATTTATTTTATTCATTCTTCTACAATATTATAGTTAAAAACTAATGCGTATTGGAAATTAGCATTTTTGTAATTATTGTATGGAGTGTGTTGTTATTATTTTCAGTAGATATTATCATAAGAAGTGCTATTAGAGCACTGCCACTTGAGATATTTTAAAACCTAAACTCTGGTCTTACTTCTGGGGCAGCGTAATTAGGAGAACCACAGGAGGTGCGAAGGAACTCTCCGTCCATCATCATGTTGGAGAGGCCAAAATCTGCAATCTTCACATGCATGTTGTGGTCCAGCAGAAGATTTTCTGGTTTCAGATCTCTGTGCACTATCATATGCCTATGGCAGTAATCCACTCCAGATATTATTTGCTGGAAGAATCTGTGAAATAATAATAAAATTATTTAGTGTGGTGCCAAATTGTACAGATATTGCTATTGATTCTTAAGACAGTTCTCTCAATGTTTTATGTTACTTGATTTTCCCATACAAAATGAACACTGTAGATTTAGTATTTAATATAAACCTTAAATATACTTAAATCTATATGTAGTAAGAAAAATAACATACCTGCGTGCTTCGTGTTCCTGCAGCTTGCCTCTCTTGACAATATAGTCAAACAGTTCACCCCCAGACACATATTCCATAATCATAAATATGTCAGTTGGTGTTGAAATTACCTTAAATAAAAAAGAATATCTTTATTGAACATTCTGTTTTTTGTTTTTTTTTTATTTGACAAGACAGGCATTCTAGATTGGATTGGATATTCTAGACATTTACCTAAATCAGGAGTTACCATACTTTACAAATAAATAAATTAGTTGGTGGCCAACTACTGGTCATGCCAGATCTAGGGTTTTCGAAAAATTTACTCGACGAAGAAGAAGAAGCAGAATAAATAAATTAAAGCAACATAATGTTACTTACAGAATTTGATGTTAAAGCCAACACATTAGAACCTATCATTAATGTTTTTATACTGTAATACCCGGAATACATGAGGCTTATTCTTCAAGCAAGGATAGCAAAGCTTGATACTGTACTATACTGTCCTGGCTTGTTGTTCCCCAGTACTGTTTATATGATGCCAGATAATTTGAAGCTGGTACCATTACAGTGATGAACTACATTTGTAAATAAAACACAATTCAACTGGAACAGTTACTTTAGAAACTATGCCAATTCACCCTAGATGAATTACTAACAGATGTAATTTACAAGACTATTTATATTCCATAGACATTCCTCCTCAAGGTATCTAATCTTGTAATTTAGTTTGGGCATCTCATAGTTAAAAAAATATGTAGATAGTTTGGGTCTGAAAAATAAAACGAGATTTTGCTACACGCTAGCCCAATGGATACTACCTTCGCCAGTCACACAGAGTACTAGTACACTAACCTGGATGGTAAAATAAGTGATGGAGTGCGACAATCTCAAAAAATTTAATGGCAAGCTATAAAACTATACTAGTTTCAGGCACTACTAACTAGCTGGATTTTTTACACAAAGAAGTATAGCAAGCTTGTTAGCTTACTACACTTTCTCGTATATAAGTATAAGTATTTATTTCACCAAAATTGTATAGGCACAAAAACCGGGGAACTTGGAGCCTGCTCTAGGTTTATCCTGTATTGCAGGTCTCCAGGAACCCTCCATGTATCTTATATAAAAAGGTAATTAAAACTAAAAGTGTGTGTGGTGTGTGATATCCGACAAACTACGACAGTCTAAGACTTATGACAAATTGTAAACATCTTCAAGGTCAAGAATCAAAGTATAGTTAAGTAGATAAAGAAGAGAACAAATTATACCTGATATAATTTAATGATATGTGGATGTCTAAATAGCTTGAGGTTCTGGATTTCGCGCCTGATTTTGCCGACGACATCGAGCGACTTTATTTTCTGTCTGTTGAGGATCTTCACAGCTACTTTATGTTTGGTCAGTTGGTGCTCCCCAATCTTTACTTTTCCAAAAGTTCCCACTCCAAGAGTATTGCCCAGCGTGTAGTGCCCAATCTTCACGATAGGCTGATGAAGGCCGCTAGGGCCAGCCTTTTCAGTCATGACTCCAGCCAGAGTTCAAGTACAGTTTACAAGAGGTTTTACGCAATAGGAAATTGCATTCCAATTACATATTTTCAATGACTTTTTGTTAAGGGAATAAAAAAGCAATTTTTGGAGCTTATAAAGGATTAAACAAGAGACACAAAATATATATTATGACGAATATACCAAATGACCAAAAACACAAATTCACACAATGTGAAAATATGACATTTTATTTTGACACCGAATGTCAAAAAATTGACATTCGCAGACTAAAAACTGAAAATTCATAGTCTACATTTTATATTTTTTAATTAATGCCACCGACTTGTTAATGTTTACTAAAGGTCTCTACTGACGTGGTTTTACGCAATGCAATGATATAGATGGATCCATCTATAATTTTTACGGAGTCGAGCGATTATGCTAGAACTACACAGACTATACTACAACGAATCCCACCAAGCCACGTATTACATACATAAGGAATTTATCCATCCCTATAAGTTTCATAGTTTGATGCCATCGCGTACATGGTGTACGTCACCACCGTCGCATGGCATGGGTCTAATATAGCTGTAATGGCGTTATTTCGTTTGACGACCTGAGTGGTTCAATGGTCAACATGCCAGTCTGCCACGCAAGAGGTCCCGGGTTCGATTCCCGGCCGGGCATAAATTGAAATTATGAATTACGGGTCTGGGTATTCTATGTATAATAAGTATGTACTTAAAAAGTATTTAAGTAGTATATCAGTTATCTAGCACCCATAGTACAAGCTTTGTTTAGTTTGGGGTTAGATGGCGCTGTGTGAATTTGTCCACGAATATTTATTATTATTATTATTTCACAATGGCTTACGATGGGCAACTATGTATTATGTAGAGGGAGGGCATAATGGTCTATGAGTGGGTAGGCCATCATCGCTTGTGTAGACATGTAGTGTTACTATTCTCTTTGATGTACAGGCTTCGTATGTATAGGTCTCAAACGTGTGCGCCGGTCATATAGACTTCACCTTTTTATGTAAACAGTTTCTACTTTAAATCAGAAACGACTCCATTGAAAGAAAACGATATGTTTGAAAAATAATCATGTTGCTGATGTAGACTAAATAACCTCCGTCAATGTAGTTGAGACGTCAGTGGAGCCTTTACATGTTGTATTGTCTATGACTAGTGAGGACGAGTTGCTTGTGCCCTCCCTCCCACTTCTCTTGACATTCCCCTCGTTTCCCACCCTTTTGTCGTGTTGCGAATCTATCGTATAATGAGAAAAATATCAATATTTACGGTATTTTATGAGTTATTTATTGGTTTTGTGTGAAATTTCAAGTTTAGACGATGGATAAATGTGGAATCTGCCTGAAACCTGCCGTTGTAAGTAACTGCGTACTGTTTTTTTTATGATCTTTCGTTTATTTCCATCAATATTTTTTTGTTTTCTTTGGAGAATGTTACGAAAATAACGCCTTGACGCGGCTACTTGTTTCTTCTATCGATTTACACTTACATTTTATGGTAAAAGCTTGAACAACATTCTACGAGGTGAGCTGCCTGCACTGCAATATACAAAAAAAAACTTTGGGTTTGCATTCGAAACCTGCCCGCGTATTTTTTTTTGGCCGCACTGTGTTTCGTTTGGTGTTTTTTTTACGTCTGGCTCGGGCGGTGTAAAAACTTTTGTGTTTTATTTTTTGTGTCCACTGTGCACTACATGAGTAGAGCAGATGGGATTTTTTTTATGTAGCTGACCCAGAACAGACCCACTCTATTTCAAAGAGGATTTAAATAAATATAAATGGTTCTTTTGTGCATGCAAAATACTTTATTTTATTTTAATTTATGAATTGACCTTTACAATACTAATGTCCAGTACTGAATATCTCACTATATCTTACCTGACTATCTATTACTAATTGTAAAACTTGAAGATTTAATTTGACTTAAAAATTTCAGCAGCTATTTGAAACCGGCAATGATGGAGTATATGCATGCTTCAAATGCCAGCCCCTTGTCCCAGAGGTTACTATTGGTGACAACTCTAATGACCAAGATTTGGAACAAACCGATTCAGAAAACCCGAAAGATGACCAAGTCAGTATATTTTATTTATTCCTATAATTTTGTATTATAGCCATTTATTGAATTAGGTTGTTTGACTGCTTTTGGTTGCAGACCGTATTCAGGTAATTGTATTCATTCACCCACATTCAGTGAAAAAGGGGCTCCTGTCCCGCTATTCCAATTAGGTTAACAAATTAGGTCAATCCACCATGTTACTACCAAATATAAATTATAATGTGTCCTCCTCCAACCTTCTCCTGCATGTCATAGGCCACCTCTGTCACTTTTCTGAAGTCACCTTCATATCTCTGTGATTGTATGCAACTTTTCCTTTTCCCCTATCTGGTGTACCAATGGGTCACAAACTTTTTTGCTCCATTTTTCTTTCACCCTTATTGCCGTCTCACTTCTATTTAAATGCCTGTACTTTTGGTGTTTTTCATTATTGTTTGGTTTATAATTCTTACAAAACTTTTTTTAATAAAATGTAATAAAAATTATTATTATTAACATACCAGTCTTAAAAAGCATGTTTCTTGGTTAGAGGTATTGGTGTAGTTACTTTTCACAATTTATTTGTACACACATTTTGTAATTCAATTCGCAATGAAATAAATTAATAGCTTTCTGATAAGGCTAGAACAATAGGTTATTTTTAAGCAAGCTAGATTAAATTTTATTGTGCCCGACTCTGCTAGGTGAATACGTAAAAAAGTCAAATAAAGCATCTCTGAAACAGTGGGCTGAAGAATTTGTGTTATTTAGAATCACACTTACATATTAATCTTTATATCAAGAGCCATAAATATTATATTTGGAAGAAATCTCATATAGTTAGATGAATCCAGATAAGGGTTTCAAATTAAATATACTGTATCTCATACATTAAATAGTTTGTAAAATTCAAACCCCAAATGTATCGACAGGAGGGAGTAGATCCATTGTACTGCGGTATCTGCCATAAGAGCTTCCAGAAAAACATGCAGCTCCAGGCCCATCTGAGGAACCACCGTGCTGAACGACGATTTGTTTGCACATACTGCAATAAAGGTTTGTATCAATTGTCCCAATAACAAAAGTTATTTGTGATAAAATAAATTCTGTGAATATACTTTAAATTTTTTGACAATTGCTGTTGTGCACACGGGAATGGGAGACAAATACTAAATCAACTATTTCTTATTTTCACTAAAAAATTCAAACATATTTCTGCATCTTAGAGGCAGATCAATTACTAATTTGCAACTAGTAATTGGACAGCAGCATACTGTGGTGTGAATTATCAACATTGCCATTGCACCATATACCTATAACTAAATCCTTTCGCCTTGGAGAAGGCTCATGAACCATTAATATGAACTATGGATGGCCGACTTTTGTTGGAGTTGGGACCGCGTCTCGGCACGCGTAATTTATGTATGGGATGGCTTTTTTTTGCGCGCCCACCGCATGTTCAACTATGAACAACGATGGGTCCATCCCAGGTAGTGAATGCCCTGAGCATACAAACGCGGCAGGCCGGTTGGGGATGGGGGACACCCTGTGACACACGACCCTTAAGTGCAGTCGATGGTTGCCGACCGCCGAAGAGTGGACGCTCTTTGGGGGAGGCCGTCGTTCAGCAGTGGCCGACAATAGGATCGATTGACAGACTAATTCTCTATACCTATGCATGCACCACTTCTACTGAAGCCTGGCCAGAATTTATACGGAGTCGGCAACGCGTGGGTAATGCCCTTAGTATTGTAAATGTCCATAGGCTGCGGTGACTACTTACCATCAGATCAGGCTGACCGTAAGCTTGGCCGTAAGGTGGCTTAGTGGTGTAAAAAAAAAGTGCCGTCATATTGCGAAATTTTTAGAACTCACTGACAACAGCAAGTAACAGCAACAGTAGCTCCCCCCCGAACACTCGGCATAGCTCATGTATTCCTGTTCAGGTTTTATATATCACATTAGTTACACGGTCCGTTGCAGTCCTTCCTCCTCCACATTTGTGGAGGGTATTGCCATAATCTCCGGCATTAGGAGATACACCTAACGAGTGGCGAGCGCGTTTCGACGCTGAAGTTCGGCCTCAAAGTACGAAACGGTCACCTAGTTCCCGGACTCTGCATGCGTTGCTTAGCTTTGGTTATTACTGTTATCAGCCTCGCAAGCAAATCGATGTACAAGTTAGCCGTTTAGCACACGTGTTTTAGATGTCCATACAATCATTTTGACATTTTGACCCGCAGTCCGAGGGTACCTCAAATTATATGTACCTACCTACTCGTGTCTAACCTCACGGAAGCAATTATGGAAACATTTATGTTTAATATTTTTTTTTTATTTTGATGTGCTCTACATTGGAGGGTTAGAGCATTCTATTCCTAGAGCTACACAGCTCGTAAATGGTAGGGAATTTGAAAAAGTGTGCTATGTAAAAATAGTAGAGAATATTAGGCTCTAATTTTGCTATACCTACCTACACCACATTTCCGTACAACGCACCCTATTCCGAGAGCGTATAGCTCGTAAACTGATGGAAACATGAAAAAAAATGGTTGGGTATTTATTCAATTTAAGAAAATGGTGTGTAAAGTAAAACTTGTAAGAGAATTTTATAACCCAGGTTTCAGAGAAAAAAATATTTTTTCCCCAAAAAAAAAAAATTATGCCGTCATGGGAACTATTTATTAGAACTGCCGTTCAAAATGATTGCATAGGCATCACGAGTACACGAGTGCCAAACGGCTAGCTTGTACATCGAATCGCAGTTTTGCGTCGAAATTCGTCTCGTACGCCGACCACTAATAGACTAGTGGCTTTCAGAATGAACGATTTGAAAGACGTGTTCCGGATTTTCCACCGCGTACTGCCGTCCCGTGACCATGATGCATGCAATTGCGTCGAAATATCGGGCCACTCGCCAACAACGGTACGCGGTGGGAAACCCAGAACATATCTTTAAAATGTATGATAATAACCGCGGTAGTTTGAAACATTTTTTTTATACTACTAAGAAGGCAAACAAGCTTGCGGCCTGCCTAATGGTAAGTAGTCACAGCAGCCTATGGACATTTACCTATTGTAAGGCATCACCCACGCGTTGCCGTATAGATTCTGGCCAGGCTTTAGTAGAAGTGGTGCTTGCATAGGTATAGAGAATTAGTCTGTCGATCGATCAGCCTATTGTCTCCCTGTCGGCATCATGTCAAATAGTTCTTCAGAACAAACACCGTTGTACAAGCGGTAGAACACACAAAGGGAGGCGAAATCCCTCCGCTGACTCAGCGGCTCAATACCACTTGTGAGCATAGTATCATCGACAATTCTCACAGCGCGCTTTTGGATCGAGTCACAAGGACCAAGCTGACATAAACATGTTAATCACTACAATGTACAAAATCCCATTCCACGATAACAGTAAAATTATCCTTTCCACAGCGTTCTCACAGTCGAATAATCTCCGTGCGCACCTTCGCATCCACACCAACGAGCGCCCGTACAAATGCAGCGAGTGCGGCAAGGCGTTCACACAGGTACGCCTACACAAGTGTAATTTTAATGGGGGATTTTGAGACTACTACCAGATTTACAACTAACTTAAAGAGTAAAGGGTGTAGTTCGGCCGTGCCTCACTAGATGGCGCTGCTTAGACAGGATTCTCAAGTATTCAATATGGGTAACTTGTCATTATCATCATCGTTTTAGCTCTTATCCCGGCCTGAGAGGATCGGCTTTCGGAAAATCTCCCATTACATATACACTTATAGGTTTAAGACTTTCGTGGTTAACACATATCGGGTTTATTACCACGTTAGTATTATTTGTGTATCGATATTTCGACACAGTTGCATGCGTCATGGTCCCGAGTAGCTGGTGCCGCTGTGTGAAGTCGCTCCTACGAGGACAGACATAATATCTGTCCACCCTCATTCGGATTCGACGATTACTCTCGCTTCGAATTCTCGAATCACTTCCATTGTTTCTCGCTTGATTCTGACGACACACGAAACTCACTATAATAATAACCGTGGTAATAACATGTGCGATGAAAGTGTAGGTACACATATCCATGAACAAGGATACATAAAATAACTTTTAACTGCGCTCGCTAATATATCGCCGTAGACGTATAATGTTTGACGGCCTGAGCGGAGTGGTGGGGTGGTGGTGGTGGGACGCCACGCAGAGGTCCCGGGTTCGATTCCCGGCCGAGCAGAAATTGAAATGATGAATTTTAATTTCTGTTACGGGTCTGGGTGTAGTATGTATAATAAGTATGTATTTAAAAAGTATAGCTTTGCTTACTTTGGGGCTAGATGGCGCCGTGTGAAATTGTCCACGCACATTTTTAAAAAATGTTTATTGGTACAGGATTTGTCTGCCATCTCATCTGTAGCCGTATTCACAATGATTCGAAACCGTTTCCGAACGATTCGACACGAAATTCGTGAGCGGCGAATCCGTGTCGATCGATTCGAAAACTGTTATTCAGAATCCCGATAGATTCCACGGAAACTCTACTCTCTATAACATATGAAAATTTCAATAAAATTGTAGCGACATCTATCGCTCCACTAGGGAAACTCAACGATACGCACATTACGAGTACACACGAACACAAGGTTGGCAAGCATCCGCACATAGATGGCGCTAACAATCCTACATCGCGCTAGAGAAATGTGCCAACTTCCACGGCATATATACAACTTCCGACGATCAACTGTCGGGCCCTTGGTCCCCTGGTCAAAACACCCGGCCAGGTGGGTAATTACCCTTTTCCACCTTCTCCCCATCTTCGCTTGCCAACATTGGCGGCAACCTTATCCTGCACCGCCAAAAAATTAACTGAAACCACATTTTCGTAAGAACTTTTGCGGGGTCGTTTGTCGATTTCGTATCCGAATCCGATTTCCGAGCCATTGTGAATACGGTCTTCCCTTACATGTCAAATGTTTCTCAAACTACTGAACCAATTTTAACGAAACATAGATATAAATCATCCTATGTAACGGGGTTTCAAACAAATGTAACCGTATCGAGATCGGTGCTACGTTGCCACAGACTGATATGAGATATGTCAAATTTATATCACCGATGCGGATGACAGTAGGTCTTCTTGACGTAGTTATTTGTTTGAGATGCACAGAAGACAGCACTACAACCTACCCTGTTTAGTTTTTGGACCGTCTCCGGTTTGCACGCGCATTACCGATTCCCAGTGGTGAATCTAGGTTGCCTAATCTACTACATACTATACCTACTATCCTTCTATATTTTGGGTCAAGATACTATAATATTTACTTTTAGAAAATTATTTTTGCAGTTTTTGAATCTGGTCAAGTTATGCGCCCAGTCTCCCGCCGTCGGCCCATCGAGATCGTGTGGGGTAACGCTAAAACAGCACATTATTGTCACCGCAGGTCACGAATCTGAACAACCACGTGCGGCTTCATACTGGCGAGCGGCCCTTCGCCTGCCCCGAGCCGGGCTGCACCAAGGCGTATGCACAGGTATGTTATGGTCTACGCGCGTTGACAAACACAGACGAATTACGCACGTTGACTGCTATTGGCGAAATATTCCTTAACATATACCTACTTATCATCATCCGAGCGGTCAATCCCGGCCACTGCCAGGGTCCGCTTTCCTGCTTTGCTTTCTCCACTTTGCCCGATCTTCAGCATCCTCACGTCGTAAGCCGTTGGCTCTCGCGTCCTACTCGGCGATTTCAATCCATCGGGCCTTAACCTACTATAACATTATAAAGAAGGAAGATTTGATCGTTCATTGTTTTGTTTCTTTGTAATGGATAAACTCAAAAACTACTCAACTGATTTAAAAAGTTCTTTCACCTATAGAAAGCTATCAGTGAGTAACATGGGCTATATTTTATCTTCAAAAAGGAAAATTGCAATAACTTTGTTGCGTTGCGATCACATCGCATGTAATTTCAGAACGACTGCACCGATTTAGTTCATCATGTTTTTAAAAGCTAAGTGGCGGCCAAAAACTGAAAAGTAATTAACACTTTTTTCTGAACATTTTTATTAACTCAGTCACGCTTATACGACAATTACTACAGTTGCCATTGGAGTTTAAAAATCTAGAATTCGATTGCTTAATAACAAATGTAGTCAAGGTCATCATTATCATCATATCAGCCGAAAGGCGCCCACTGCTGGGCATAGGCCTCCCTCAGAGATCTCCACAAAGGCCGGTCCCGTGCCTTCCGCATCCGGCTGGTACCTGCGATCTTTACCAGGTCGTCCGTCCACCTTGTAAAATTCGAATCTTTCGACTTTTAAGCATAGCGAAAAAAGCAGTCTGTATTTAAAAAAAAATGAGTAAAATCGGCGCGCTCGGTTCGAAAAATTCAATATGGCGGCGGTTATTTTTAAATAACGGATTTTCCTCATTATGATTTTTTGAGACTTTTAGGATATTAATTGGGGTGTTGGTTCTAAAATAATATTTATTATGTTTTATATTGCTGTTGGTACACCAATAAATAAATCAATATAAATCAGGACACTATTCTCTACATTTATAAATCCTAATAATGTTTACTAGGTAGGTGCTTTTAAGTAAAATTGTTACTGTATAATAATAAAGTTTATTCTGTGCTATAATAATTGATATTTAGGGTAGTTGTAGGTCTATTAGCTACATGATTGGAAACTCATGCAATGTAACATGACTGTTTACTACCTGAATAAAAAAATAAATAAAAAAAAAACACAAATTTCCAAGTTGTTAATTCTATCTCAATCAATGTCTAATTTTCCTGCACTATGTTTCTCCCAGGTGACGAATCTCAACCAGCACCGCAAACGGCACCTGAGCGGGCGGCCCGTCGAGAACTCCTACGACTGCCCCATCTGCGGGGCGCAGTTCTCGCAAAGGAACCATATGTATATGCACAGGTGAGCCTGGATATAAGAGAATCAATAGATAACCTAACTGACGGAAAATAGAAGAATAATGCCCGACTAAGTTTGCTTAAACATGAATATTTTCTTAACTACGAGTACGATTTTAATGAAACAAAGCTAAGAACCGTTTAATCAAGACAAAGGGGGCTTTCACATATTATAGGCGTTACTGTGGCGCTTCTAAGGCGCTGTCCTAATTGGCAACGGTCGTACGACCGTGGTCGTGCGGTCTCCTATTGGTAAGGCGACGTCCAACCATGGTCTGTTGCTAATTAGATCAGCGCCTAAGTCGCGATGCAGTGGCGCCAGAAGCGCAACTGCAAAGCTGCGAGCTGGTATAGCCTTTTCCGTCTTTGTATTGCACGACGATGACGTCGGAGAAGTAACAAGCGGACCACTAGTGACAGTGTGTCTCCGTTGGATTGGAATCCATATTGAAAATATACAGAGGTCGCTACCCCACGTGAAACGCGCACCTGCAGCGCGACTATTGAGCATGACCGAGCAACGCAGTCGGTAGCGCCCGCTTCGCGACAAAACCGCTTTGCAACCGCTGTCATATGAAGGGCTTGCTGATGCAGCGCTGCTGCACCTAAAACGTCAATATAAGAAAGCATTCTTATACGTAAGATTATTCTAGTTGACGTTCTGGTTAAGTCTACTCTCAATTTGATGGCTATACGCGTCCACTGTTCGCCATTGCGCTCTATTCTTAGCTTATTCTTTTATATTCTTCTATAAGAACGATGCTGAGGTACTTGAGTTGTTGATGTAGCGAACTTAAGAAATATATTTCAAATAACTTGATTAAATGTCTAAAGAATGTTCGGGAGCTATGATGCCACAGAAAGGCACATAGAGCCACAGAATATACATACGTTTTTTTCGTCGGGAAAAATTCAAACACACAAATCCAAACCACGCAGGGCCATCTAGACCCAAAATTAGCAAAAAGGAGTGATTTGCGGTGAGGCGGAAATGAATGGGCAGGCCAACCGCAGGCCAGCCACAGATAACCCCATCCGTCGATTAGTGTTAAACGAAATGTACTTACTTATAATCCGCGTCATGAAAGAAGAGACTTGTCAAAGGGGATTTCGCGCAGGTAATCGCCTACTAAGCTAGTCGAACCACGTGAACCGCCAAGTCTCTTCTTATTTGACACTAGTTGTACAATGAATTAAATTCTATCCTAGACACAGACAAACCCACCCTGGTTTTTGACTTTTTTACAATGTATTAAATAAATAAAAAATACACTTAATACAATATCGCTACACTAGAGGGCGCGCAAGATAAGTCTGCACTTAGATATCGGTGGCGTCCTTGTCCTTGTTTTTGTTTAGAGTTATTCTTGTCTAATTTACTTCTATTAAAGCCGGGGGCAAAATGATCTTGCGTGCACTCTATCGTAATTTTTCGTCACACGGCATAACTTTTGTCTTGACTTTTTTCTGTCAACCTTTTGAACCTTAAGAAGACAATCATCATAATCATCTTTATGACGACGCACATTTCGCGTTAAACCTATAATTTGTATTTTCCGAGATGTCGTCGTTTTAATTTTGTCAGTAGTCATGTTTTGTCAATAGAGAATGTGATGAGGACAATTCACTAAATGAGCTATTTTAAATATTTATCATAATAAATCTTGCCACGAAATACTTCTCTCGTTACCTAAATAGTAGGGATTTGTTAGGGACAGACATATGTGACGATTTGAATGGTTCAGTTGGTTAACATGGCGGTCGCTATGCAGAGGTCCTGGGTTCGATTCCCGGCCGAGCAGAAATTGAAATGATAAATCGCACATGTAGCATACCCCTTTGTCCCCGTTGTCTTTCGGTCGGTGTCCTGCCGTAAGCAGCGTAAGTACCCCAATCTTTCAGCTATTTCTTATGTTGTTTGTCGATGTCCTGAGTTTCTGTTATTCTTATTATGTTGGCCATCAGTGTCCCAGGTAGCTTATCCAAAACTTTCGATTAAAGTTTCTGTGTTGAATCTTATTCGGACCCGGTTAACACTCGTATTGCAAGTTATATCAATCTTTACGCTTGTTAGATCTTCAGTGAAGTCGTAACTATCGAGGGCTGCAAACTATGTTTTAGTGTTATCCAATTGGATGTCAGTACCCGCCTGAGAGTTAACACGTAGTCGTCCGTCGATCAGTCTTGTAAGAAAGTCGCCGGTTCCTTGCTGGATTATTTCGTCAATTTTTTTTGGCGTGTTGTTCATTCTTTATTGAGACTCTTGTGAGGTGCTTGTGACTATGGTACTTTTCAGTGGTTATTTTCAAAATGCAGATCAGTATTTGTTCGTTTTCTGGACTCAAACCCGTGGAGCAGTATAGTTCATGTGCACGTTAACATGACAAGGTAGAGTTCGCTGGTCCCTATCTATTATTATCACGAGTATTTTCATCACGTCAAAATCTATCCATGAACTTAATCTGTATGTATGTACCAATCTATCCTCTCGTCGACGGATTACTATTTGTTTCCTACGTTGGTTTATTCTGTTTGTTTTTCAGTTAATCGCTGCGTATGTCACTAGGTCGAGGTACAACCTCTAGTTTTTTCCCCTTATTTGCTCTTGCACTACTATGAGATACAGTGATAACTTACCTCTTCCCAAAGGTTGTCTGGAAGAGATCGCTTAAAGCGATAAGGCCGCCTTTGCGCGCATATAAATTGTTTTTCTTATTTCTTGTTATGTATAATTTTTTGTGTGTGCAATAAAGAGTTTTTAGTTACTTACTTACAGTCTAGGGATCAAATATCTGGTGGCGTCATTTTTTCGTTCAGCGATGGTGTGTGGTGTCTTATTGTACCCGCCTGCTTTTCGTTTGCCGTGTTCCGTCCGCCAGATGTTACGGGCTAGTAGCTTTGTTCGTGGAATTGACCAGGCAATTGTTTTTTGCGTCCTTTCTTTCGGGAACCAGTCTACAAATGTGCGCAACTTTTGTTTTGAAGTGCCTTTTTTTAGGGCTACTCAAAAAAATTTTTTTTATTTCTCTCACATTCTTGAGTTTATTGAGTTTCGCTGAAGGCACAGTACTTTAGAAGGGTGGTTTACGGCTTTTGAACGTTTTTTAAATTATATGCTGCGTTGCATAGTAGGTAGGAGTTTGTGCTGCAATTTGAGATGCGTTAGCGACACGTTAGCATTATAATAATTTTAACTAACATAATTCAAATTAATGCTGGTTAGGGTAATTTTGGTTAGTTTATTCCGTTTGCAATGTTCCTGTTATCTGAAAAAGAAATAGATTAGAACAAGCAAAAGCTGCTCTTGGGGCGTTTCCAACTACCTGCCACCTAAATTATGGATAGTTATAGCCGTGGAGCTTGAAGAGCTTCATAGGCACTTATATGATAGGTAACTTCTCCGATACTGTGGCAGTATTGGATGGTTTAGAATATAATTAATTAAATCTAATTATATCTACCTATTTCTCTACATATTACTCTATCAGGTATGGATTGGTCATATTTTCAGTACTCTTGTTTTTTTAACGACGATTTTATCTTCCTAAAATGTAACAAAAATTTCATTATCTTTTTGTGTGCTGAATATTCTAAAAGGGAACGCTCGGATAGGTACCTACTACAGTTTAGTTTTAGGTTTCCTACAGGCTACGTCAATCGAGGTTCAGTCGTATTGGGCCTTATCGCTTAAAGTGGTTAGACCGTAGGATCTTCGACTGTACGTACAACTCAATTCAAAATTCCTTTTGCGGACGTATCCATAGGTTTTGTTAGTAAATTCACAATACATCCATAGGCGGCGGTTTCCATCAGGTGGCCCGCCTGTATGTCTGCCGTATTATAACATTATCTTTGCGTTAATGTCCCGGTTGTGCTTTCGCGCACGAGGGCCCGGGGTTCGCCTTGACCATGATCCAGGATTTGGCAGATCTGGTAATTACAGTGGAGCGACTGCCATCTGACCTCCGTGACCCTGCTACCAGGGGAGCCTGACCAGATTGGATCATGGTTACACATTCAGTCGTCTGTATGTGCAGGTTTCATCACGATGTTTTCCCTCACCGTAAGAGCCTCGGTTAGTAGTCAACTAATGTACATAACTCAAAAAAAGTCATTGGTACATGGTCGAACGCGGTACCTTTCGCTTACGATTCGGATACCCTAACCGGCCGCCGAGGCTCTCCGTACTATAGTGAGGGCAACAAGGGCAAAAAAAATTAATATAGACCCTTTAACTAATCAATAACTAAGGCCACGTAGTTTTAATTTTATGAAGTGAAAAATTAATGTATTATTATTTTCAAACAAATTTAATCGAGCCAGCAATGTACTGCATGCCCGTCGTATCCAGTCGGTACGGTTAACGTCGCCCCAGTATGAAATAAATGCTCGGTACCAAGACATTTAGCGACAATTTTGTGATTATGGAGAGTAACTTTAAATTATTATTTATTTGAGTTTAAGCACTTTGGAGCATTAGGATCAGGTTTAGGTAACTGTGGATACTCTGAAGAGTCTACGTTTAAATTGCCCCTGTTACTGGACCCACCTGTAAGTAAAAAAAATCCACGCTTCCAGACGCGAAGCCCACGCGGAGGATCGCAAGGAGCCGCCGCGCATAGTGTCCCGCGCGCGGCGGCCGCGCGCCTGCAAGCACTGCGGCCGCGCGCTGCCCTCCGAGAGACAGCTCAGACTGCATATGGCGCAGGAGCATCCGGAGAGCGAGGAGGGGGAGGGCGAGGGTGAGTTGGCTATGTTTAACACTACAGCGGCCTTACCCAAGAGCTTTCGTTAATCTACAATCGTTTGTAGTGGAAAAAATGTATGGGATTTGACATAATAGCTTATGTCAAATCCCATACATTTTTTCTAGCGGTTTGTGGTATAAATTCTTGGTCCATAGACAATTCCGTACTTTCGGTGTACATAGGAGGCGGATTGGCGGATGATCCTACACAATCAAGAGTCAATGTAGATGTTGGTAGAAATAGTCGAACTTCGACCTGTCAATTTTCTACGCATCACGCAAGCGGAGCTGTCAAACATGGCTAGACCAGGTGATGTTGTATACAAGGTGACTTTAAATTCATTCTTGATACCAAAATCTATTGTTTCATTCACGATTGGGGACTACTTTATAAAGTAAAAGTGTAGTTCAGCATGCGTCACTAGATGGCGCTGCTTAGACAGGATTCTCGAGTTTTGAATTTGGTAACCGAAGTTTGTCGGTAAGGAGTTTCGTGAAAAGATACTTGCAATCATATTTATTGGTATATTTTTCTAAACGCCACAGCCACCACCGACTCCGCTAGCGTCGAAGGCGGCCTAACCTGTGTATTCCGGTCGTGTGGCGCGCGAGTGGCTTCACCCAAGGACCACACCGACCATTTGTTGCGAGCGCATCAGTTGAGAGTGGTCACGGCGAGGGACCCCAGACAGCAGACCAAGCGGGGACGACCGCCTAAGGTGAGAGGACAGGTATACAGATACACAACACGCATGACACATACGTAGCACACGAATCAATAAGGCACCACACCGATCAACTACTGTAAGCATATCAATTGAGTGATCACTGCGAGGGACAGTATTAAGCGGGGACAACAGCCCAAGGTGGGAAGATAGACATGAGGACACATAAACACGACACGGAGTAGCACATATTGTACCTGCTATAGGACGATATTAACGCATGATGCAGCTGTGTAGAAAGAACGCGGGACGCCGCGTTATCGCCGAAATGCTGGCGATTTATCGCGCCTGTTTGGGAGGGGCTGGATAGTACAATTAGAGATAGAGAGGGAGAGAGAGAGAGAGAGAGGAAAAGAAAATTATATAGACGCGCAAGTAGACCAAAACACAAACACACATACATACACGTAATTTACGTATGCCCACACTCAAACCCCATAGTCACTGCTGAAATGTGAATTTTCTTCTGTTTCAGACTAAAGCAGTAGTATTAGATGAAGAAACTGATCCTCTTGCGATTGATAGCAAGGATACAGAATTCCAAGCGGTATGTGGGATATTGAATTATTTCCTTTATGATGTTTATTGTTCTTTAAATGTTGCGTATAGGACTTTATAAGAATAAAGGACTATCATCTTGGTGACGACCTGGTAAAGATCGCAGGAGGCCTATGCCCAGCAGTATTCTGGCTGATATGATGATCTTGACGAAATGGCACGTGAGGGCCCGGGTGTCCGGCTTGATGATCCAGGATTTGGCAGATCAGGTAATTACAGTGGAGCGACTACCGTGTCCGTGACCCCGTTAACAGGGGAACCTGACCATATTGGATCATGGTTACACTGTCAGTCGCGGGAATGTGCAGGTTTCATCACAATTTTTTCTCTCACCGTAAGAGCATCGGTTAGTGTTCAACGGAACGGGTTGGTTGTTTCAATATCCTACCGGATACCATACGGCCATATGCATTTATCTCATTGAGCAGTACTTCTTGCGATGATTGAAGTAACTTAACTTGCGGGAGGCCGCACTGATGCTGTTTTAGTATATTATCTGCGAAGGATAAATCCCATTTGGTAACCGAGTTACAGCTAGGAAAAAACGGTTTTTTTTTATACAACTAAAGTGGCAAACAAGCTTACGGCCTGCCTGATGGCAAGCTGTCTCCGCAGCCTAAGGACATTTGTAATACCAGGGGCATCACCCACGCGTTGCCGATCCCGTAAAAACCTTTTCACCCTTTTCTTGAAGAACTCCAGGGACCTCTAAACCTCTCCAATTAGTTCATTCCTTCCTTCCTCTTTGAAAACCGAATAAATCAAATGTGCACGGACCTAACACCTACCAATCTTTTCCAGATAAAGATCGTGAACGCGGACCAATTCCAGTTCATGCATAAAGTGCGTGTCCAGAGCATGTTCAGTGAGTGAGCTCGGGTGGCGCGGCGTGGTGACAGTTCGGAAATATCTTGGAAGCGTGTGACTAAATATGTGAATATATATTTTCTTTTTTTCCTGTAAAGATGGCTGCTAATTAGACGAAAGTACCATGACACGGAGATGATGACGATTGTCTATGGTATTTGCAGGCAAATAGGGCAGGAACGGTACCGCCGATCGCCAATCGCATGATAACATCCTCTGGAATGACGTCACAGAATATCCGAAATGCATGTTGTGACGTCATTTCATAGGGGTGGGATCATGATATTGGAGATCGGCGGTGTCGCTTCAGAAATAGAATTGTTTTATCATGGACAATATGAACAGTTAGTTATGCTACGTTAGAAATAACTATAAGGTACTTGGTAATTAATATTATTAATGTATTTTTTGCACATATGTTAACAGGTTAGCGTACACGTTTTAGATAGTCTGGATAGACATATTTTTTCTTTGAAATAATGACGTGCTTCATAGATTATGTTAAATGTAAGTAGATGTTGATAAATACTATAACGAAGTATGTCTAATTAATAAAAGAAAAATAAATATGTATAAGAACAAAATATTAATCTAAATCTGCATTTAATATGTTCTAAAGTGATTTGCGGTACTATAAAATATATGTAGGCTAATACATCAAATAAGTAATTTAGTTTATAAATGAATTAACAAGCTATATAGATATATTAAGAATATGTTAAGTTCTACATCCATAGGATTATCACGGACATGGCACAAAGTAACACAAATCAGGATGATTTTGTAAAACATGTTTTGATGAATGATTTCATATAACATGAATTTCCGATTTTCTTCCATTCACACAAACCTAACATTATGTACTTAAATATAGTAAAACTGTCATTGTACATACATAGGACTAGTATATTAAGGAAATACAAATATGAACATAATATAGTAAGCCATAGAGTTGAAACGGCATAATGGTGTTCAAGTATATTATAACATTTTATTGCTAATAATAGAAAAAAAACATATTCGGTGATAATGAACATAAATATAAAAACTCAATCTGTCAATATTAGGTTAAACAAAATGAATTGCTGATAATTTTTTTTATAAATCGTTTTTATTTTGAGATTTGTGATTAAGTTTAGTATGCAATACTGTTATAGTATATATTATATATATTGCATCTGAAAATTTAAAGTTGAGGTTTTTAGTATATATTTTTTTGATATGTTTATGCCTTGCCTTTTTTTTCGTTGTCACAAACGCTTTTTATAAAGTTGTATTTTTTACATTTCCATAAAGTGTTGCTGATTTAAATTTTAATCGTACACCATACTGCGGGTCTAGCCAAGATGCCAATCGCTTTTTAGCGATTGACGATCCTAGCTTATCGGCTACTTTCGCAGATACTTTGGTACGCAGTACTGCGCCGATCTACGAGAATAGCGGAATGTAGCCGTTCCGATGCGATTGGCATCTTGGCTAGACCCGCAGTAAGGTTAAAGCCGCACTGACAGGTGGCTTGCTTAGAGCCTAGATAAGCGCCTAGAGGTAAGGACCGACCGAGATCTCGGTCTCGGCTAAAAATCCAGCCGAGATCTTGGTCTCGGTTCTTGGCTAAAAATGGCCGAGACCGAGACGGTCTGATGATGTAGGATAACCTCAGAAATGTCAATATCGACCATACTTAGGCGTAAAAATATACGAAAACTTACTTTCAAACTTGTGTTTAGGTAATCTTTTGAATTCAATGTAGGTCTATGAATGTTGATGCTAATAAATATTGTATATCAAGATTTAAATATATTTCGCATTTAAAAGAATCTGTCTCGGTCGGGTATGCATATTATGCTCTTTCTCGCTCGAGACATAAAACAATCTCGGTCAGTCCTTTACCTAGCGATCTACCTATGGTAGCGAGTAGCGAAGCCGCCAAGCTCATAGTTCGGTCGGCTGTGAACATTGTTTCTCATACGTCCGGCAGTTTTACTTCGCTTTAGGCGTCTATCTAGGCTCTAAGCCAGCCACCTTTATGGCAAGCTAACAATGTTTGTAATGTTTTCTTGGTTGGAGTTTTACACACTGGTGTCTCGTCGACACATTACACAATCCAATTTGTATTGACATTATGTCAAAATGTGTCGGCGGTTTTCATGTGTATTGCACGGACAGGTGACTTAGCGCCTTATACAGATGACTTCAAATTCATTATACCAAGGGGTACCGTATACACGTGCTTGTGATAACAAACACCTTTTACTATAGCACCAACTCCTAAATCGATAAAATATCAGCTGTTCCATACCAATTTGAAAACGAATTCTGTCAAAATAAATAAATATTAGTGGACAAATTCACACAGCGCCATCTAGCCCCAAACTAAGCGAAGCTTGTACTATGGGTGCTAGATAACTGATATACTACTTAAATACTTTTTAAATACATACTTATTATACATAGAACACCCAGACCCATAACAGAAATTAAAATTCATCATTTCAATTTCTGCCCGGCGGGAATTTCGGGAATTGAACCCAGGACCTCTTGCGTGGCAGACCGGCGCATGTTGACCATTGAACCACTCAGGTCGTCAAACCAAATCAAAAAACAAATCCAAGAAACAGTTGATTTTTGCGATTTCAGAGTTGGTACCATAGTAACAGTTGTTTGTTATCACGAGCACATGCATACAGTGCCCCTTGGTATCATGAATTTGAAGTCACTTTATAATGAGTGACGAACTAAAACTAACCCTATACGTTATAGAATATTCTTGGCCGGCCCCACTGTTGGCTTGGCTTTCTAGGCGCTGCTAAGACACCTATTTTTGCGAACGTAGCATTAGTTTGTCATCGCGCATCTCCAAAAGCAACCCCGTCGTGTCGTTTCCGACACTTTTCGAACATTTATTTTCTATGTTGTAATCTAATAAGGTGAAAATGTTCCTATGAATGTGTCAGAGTATCTCTTAGCTGTAAGTTTAGATAGTAAGCATAGCGTACATTGTACATAGTATTTCAAAATTTGCTATACCTATAGCTTTGTTAAGTCTGTATGTCGGAGATTTTTCTATAACATACATATTATCTTTAAATATACAAGTTTAAAACTATGTAGTATGGTTTGTTATATTATTTCTGTTAGGAATCCTTCCTACCTTTGCCGTCCCTTACCAAGCGTCTCCTATTTGGCAAGTGAGATTCATGTTAAATCGTGAGCATTAGAATGGTGCGTCCAGTCATATTAATGAGAAGTTTTCCAGTAGGTATTGATAGTTGGTTTCAAAAAGCATCAATAGATGGCGCTCCTACAATTTTGGTAATCTTTTTATAATCTGTATGATGGTGGCAGTGATTTCATGCAGCCAACTAATACTAAACTTAAAATTAAATGTTTATTAATATAAACATAACTGTTAAAGGATGAACGAAGTGTAAAAAGAAATATTTATAGAAGTTGGCACTATGTCCCATTATTATTACAACCTCTAAAATGGTTGAAAACTATTGACAAATACAATATTATCCAATACAACATATCTAATGTTTATATCCTGTTTGCTAAGAACCTATTTCAAGCGATTATCAATTACCAAAATTGTCGAGGCGCCATCTAGTGAGTGGTTAGGAATGCTTTAGATACCTATTGGAAAACTGCTCATTGCCAAAATGGTGCCCATTGCTTCCCATTTACTCCTAATAGGTTCCATAACTCTATAATGTTACCGGCAATTAATAAAATCTGGTATTCTATGCACCTAAGTATTCTGGTACCTATACATTCTATGAATTTCTACGCAATACCGAATGTGAATCCAGATTTTTTTTGTCTGCAATACAAGTCCAGGTCATGATGCGCGACGTTACCGATATGTGGCGAGGGGCATCCACCGAGATATACCAGTCGTAGTTTCAGCCAACGACCTCGTCCCAACTTCTCTTCGTGGCTATCTGGGCCAAAAGGTTGGGATTGCGTGATGGACCAATGATAGCGAGGCTCCAGCTGATAACGCCAGGATTGTACGCTGATTCCTCTCTCCCTCCCTGGCCCTGACCCTCGCCGTTCGGCCTCCTCTGACGAAAGGTATCCTCACTTAAATGGGAAGGGAGAGTAAGGAGATGGCTACTCCATAATAAGAACCATTGTCAAGGCGGACAAAGGGATAAAGGGTAGGGTAGGGGTAGGTCGTCACGCGAACGAAGTCGCGCCGGGCCCACTAGTTATGTAATAAAAATAACATTTGTTTCGCAATTCTTTATTGCTCTCGGATTATGAAACCACAAAACTTGCTTTCAAACTTACAAAATAAGCTACATTTTGTACTAGTTAACCACTCCACATGACTGTACACACTATTATACATATTTTTAAATACACAAATACTGCTGGTCTACTGCACCGTGTTTCGTTCTCTCTACTAGATATAAGAATAAAAATAATGTTATACCTCGTATCAAACTTTAGTGCTATTCATTCAGAGAACGGTGCAGTAGGCTAGAAGTACACAATCTATATTTAGGTTCATGCGAGAACACTATATCGAATACAGAGATTGCGGTGCTATTTCCTTTACCCCAAATAAAAGTTACTCGCACAAACACACCAAATATAGTTAAACAAAAACCTTGAAACATAACAACAATCCCAGGCTCAAGTTCCCAGCCTCTATAAATAAATCACATTTCATAAATCTTTAAAAATAATCTTCCAATAATATACAGGGTACGAGCGTGAAATCGAAGGAACACCGCCATGAGCACGAAACAAGCATTATTATAAATTAATAAAATTTTCTGCTCATGGCTACTTTCGTGTGATAACATATTTTACAATCAATGGAACGATTTACAGAAAGGGCACATAATAACATTTAAATAATATAAAATATGAAAATAGTATTTCTGACCTAGGGTCAGTAGGTTATTTTAGTATAAATAAGAATTTTTGTACGTCACATTCAAGACAAAATCACGACAACCAAGTTTTGGAATGTTACTTGACACAAATCTGAGTAAATACACCGATAAAGCTACATAGACAAAATATATAAGCACAAACTGACACCAAAAACGTGTGACTGGCACCGAGCTGTGGCAAAATCGAATGTTACATATGAAAAAAATTGCCATAGTGACATCAATTTCATTTCAAAATAATGCAATTAACCAGCCACATCGAGTACAATGAGGAATGAAACGTCTAAGTACATACAAATAGTCCTTATTTAAAAGAAACCCTTAGTAATACTGGACTTTATTTTGCTACTTATAAAAAAGGATCTCTTCACCTACATTATACGAGATACAAAATGTCTTTCATAAGATCTTCACATTAAACTACGTCTCACGCTATTCCTTGAGGGTCAATATATTTTATTATACTAGTGAATTTTAGTGTCGCTCAGACCAGAATCCTCACTTTTGAAAACTCACGTTTTCAAGGCGAGCGGACCACCTGATGAAAAGTGGTCACTGCCTATAGCCATTAGCAATACCAGAGGTGACCAATGCCATTTTGCTCTGGCAGTAAAAAGGCAAATGCCCCTCAACTGCCAAAGTCACAAACAACTGCTTCCCCAACCTGTAAGGTGGAGTTACTTCCCCAGTCGGGATGCTCCAATTCGAACGGGAAACTCCGCTATGCTCTACCTCAAACTACAAGTCTATACACCGCACATTATGTTGACAATGACGGGTGAGGATTCTATGTTTACTTCAGTCCATAATCCTCACCGAACTATAGCTATAACTTCGGAGTAACTATATTAACTTCGGAGCAACTAATAATTCCATTTCTCGTGACTAATTTTTGGCATACTCAACTGTTTTCAAAAGTGAGGAATCTGGATTGAGGGACACGAATGTTGTCGCCTATGACATGACATGTTTGAGCGACAGACATATATTATTATTATACAAAAAATAGCTTTTGTAATATCAATATCAGATGTTTAATGAAAGTCTTGCTCATTGAGAATTATGGATTGAATAATATTCTATATGAACAGACTAATAAAAATGGGATAAAATTTAATAAATGCCATGGTATGGGGTCTCTGTATAAAGAAAAATAAAGTTGGCACTCCGCTTTGTGAAAAACCCCACAAGACTAATACAATTCATAATTTGGGCGACATGATGACAATGATTATATAATTCATAATCATAACTGAAGTGGGAAAACAATAAATATGAATAACAGCACCAAATTAAAAACATTTGACAACAACCGTATATCGGTGTGTTTTCTGTGGATGACCCCATTTGTATACCAGCATTTTTGTACCATTCAAAAATACGGCCATTCGCACTAGCACTGATCACATTACAAATATTTATAAAGACAATTTTATCATGCAACTATTGTCTGTGATAACAGTTATATCACACTATTTGTTACATTATTATTTATAATACACCTTAAACGCGTAGTTGAAAGGCAAGACTGACTCTTATCGCGCGATAGCTGAATATTCTATGCTAATTTTAAATATATTATCGAATTTGGTTCTTATTACAAATAAAATAGAAATAAATAGACATACGGAATATAGAATGTTCTACATACTTTTCATTGATATCTACCGTTTATTTACATTGTGAACTTCACATATACTCGTTATCATGCTCCACCGTAATGATAAAACATATCACGAGATTCTATTGTCTGGTCATGAAAAAACTTACACACGGCCACAGCCATCTTTAAGCTTTAGAATATTTTAGATTATTTACAAACGCATGAATAACATACGATGACTTTTGAACGTGGAACACATTTCACATATTAAACAATGTTTACGCGAAAAGGAACGAGGAAATATTTACCAAACGTGCACGACAATCCCCATCGCAATTCATGCAACCGATTTTCTTACATTCCCATGTTTGACAATTTGTAGAACTGACCGTAACATTTTCTAATGTTCATTATTAATTCGGTTTCAAGGCTGATAAACTCAACAATGCTGTCAAATAAGGCAACTATTTATAATCGGAAGCATAGACAACGCAACGTCATATTGTCGAGCACGTAACAAACTATCGATACACATTGGGGTCTTCCATACTGACAGATTTCCAAAATCGAACCTTACGGTTATACACCGAAAGTGACAGTTAGATGGGCACCCCAGTGTGGTATCTGAAAACTGTAAGACAAATCAATGTTTAGCTTACGGATAAGGGAGTTAGTTACTAGGTTAGTCGAGTGTTCGCACAGCGCAGGCGTCCGGTTACCGGCGCCGCCGCGCCCGCGCCACCGCCGGCCGCCGGCGCGCTGTCAAACAAACATATTTTTATTTAAAACCAACTGATAAAATACTTTCTTGGCCTGATTGTATGTACAATACATGGGTAGGGATATGGGTAAAATTCATACAAGGTTGCGTCTGCTCCGGGCCTGGCAGTATTTAAAAAATAATTTTTATATTTAAGCTTGGACAATTCACACAGCGCCATTTAGCCCCAAAGTAAGCAAAGCTTGTACTATGGGTGCTAGATAACTGATATACTACATATACTTTTAAATGCATATTTTATACATAGACCCGATAAAATTCATTGCAATTTCTGCCCGGCCAGCAAACGAACCCAGGCAGACCTTCTTGCGTGGCAGACCAACCTTGCGTGCAACATACAACATGTTGACCACTGAACCACTCAGATCTTCAGGGTGGGATGGGTTGAAATTCGTACAAAAAGTTCGCGTCTTTACTCTGGGCCTGTCAGATATTAAACATCTTATTTTACAAACGAGCAGAAGCTCACACCACTGTAACTCCTGTTTGGTCCAAATGGGCAACTGGGTCAAAATAACCAGGCTCGCCAATTACAAGCTCCATTACAGAGTTTGAATGCTAAATGTATGCCAATTGCAAAATCATAGAAGTTACCTTCTCATAACTGTGTTCGAAATTACAAGTTAAACGGTTCAAGGAATGGAAATGGACATTGGCATCCTTTTATCTGGATAACACTTTTATGTTTCTACCATGGCGTCGGTAGCCGAGTGATTAATCCCACTGTGGCATATTAGTTAAATGCTAACCGATGCTCAACCCGAAAAAATCAACTCACTCACTCCCCACCTGTGGGACACAGCTTTATGTATTTACGTATGTTTGGACTCACCTGGCGCCCCGGCGTCGGCCGGCGTCCGCGAGCCCTATTCCCGTTTCTTGCCCTTCTTCTTGCCAACTCGCTTGCTATAGCTCTGCGCCAACGCGTTCACTATCGACACTATGAAGTACAGCACCATCGCTAGCACGAACTTCTCTAGGAGGCTGGAGAGCACCGAGCCTTGGTTCTCGACACCGGCGTCGTTCTTGTGTAAACGAGCCTTCTGGTTGCGAAGGAACTCTAGGAGAGGCGCTCCGAGCTTCGGCCCCACGTACGGTATCCGCTCCACCCAGGATAGCACTTGTCTGTTGGTGGGAGGAAGGGGTTGTGAGGTTTTGTCTTCGTTATTATCATCTTAAAGCGCTGTCCTAATTGACATAGACATAGACGTATCTTTATTTGGTCCAATGACATACAAAAAACTTAAAACTAACGGAATAAGTACATAATCAGCAACAATGCTGCTCGTCTATAACCTAAATAAATAATAAGGAAGCAGGGTCAACGGACCGTTTTGAGGTCTCCTTTTGGTCAAGTGAACCCGTCGTACGACCATTAGGACTGATTATAAGGAAGATTAGGACAGCGCCTAAGGCTTCAGGCTCCTACTTCGGCCGCATCGTCGCTTCCCATCAAGTAAGTAGCCGGTCAAATGCCTGTCAGGCTAGTTAGTAGTAAAAAAAATTCTAGCCCCGAGGCTTCCACTGCTTGGACATAGGTCAACTTTCCATACCGGTCGAGTTTTAATTTATAATTGTTAGATAATTATCTGCCATCAGTGCTAGCACGAGTTTTTGACATGTTTTAGCGCAAGTTTGTTCTAATATGCACGATCTGCGAAACACTGCGATCTCCAATCCACTAAGTATTGTAAGTGTGGAGATTCGAGTGAAAGGCTCAATGGACTTGTCCATTATTAGTCCCAACTGAAGTGTTAAAAACTAAAACCTGTGTAGCATGACGAGCTTTGTCGCGCGACTTAGAACTTTTTATCTCGCTTACTTCAACGATATAGCTAGAGTTATTTATTTATTTAGTATTCATTATTTGTACAACGTTACAGTTAAAAACTAATGCGTTATCTCGCTCTCTCGCGCGTGACAAAGCCCTTCATGCTAGGGATGCTGGAAAGCTCATAAACAATCAAATTTTCTCACCCAACAAGCGTTTCATTAAACGCGACGATCACGAACATCTTCTGTATGTGCATCTTGATCACAGCCTTCCCTATCACTGTGGCACCGAAGAATGTCCAGAAAGGCACGAGGAAATGGCCGCAAGTCAGGCCGGCCAGGTCGAACAGTGGGTTCGGAACGGACGCGCAGGCCAGGATGCCTGCGAAGCCCACTTTCTGGACAAGCTTTTGCACCATCACTTTGGCCCTGGATGAGAGAATTGAGGATATAAGTAAGGATAAGGTAGCCAGCGAAATTACAGGCATGAGGCATTTCAGCTTAGTCCTCACAGTGATAACGCATATGCAACCTAAATGCAGGAATTGTAGATGTTATGGGCGACAGTTACCACTTACCATCAGGTGGGATGTCTGCTCGTTTGTTACTGAGTCGCATAAAAAAATCAAGAGTCCACTCGTCACTGTCAAGTGTAAAGCTTCAGGTCAATAATCGAGGTAAAAATAATAATAATCTTCATCTTAGCATCTACGCCCGGCTTATGCCTGCTTAGCTTTCCTAATGTACCACTAACAAAACACAACGTCGAGCTCATAGCGCCGCCGTCTGATAAATGAGACTAATCTCTGACAGTTTTATATGTTTTTGGTTTTTATTCGCGACTCTCCGGGACACCATTATGGATGGTAGTGATCACTTTCCATCAGGTGATTCACTTGCCTTGGCTCACTTGTTACTAGTGTCCTTAGAAATAAGTAAAACTCATAAACGTGGATGTGTTGAAATCTAATAAAAACTAGGGGGGATGATTCATATTAGTGCTAGAAACTTATCAGATCCGGTGGCCAAAACTGGAACTAAGTGACGTCATTTCGAATTGTCATATCAATGCCAACAAAAGCGACACTGCAGAAGTTTATGACAAATTAATATGAATCATAATATTCTTCTTTTCAGCCATTTTCAACATCTAAGGGTGTAGGCCTCCTTCAATATCTTCCATCGTTGTCTTGTGCTGTTTTTAACCATTCCCTACCAACTGTTCTCTTACTGTCATCGTACTAGCGCATCTGAGGTCTTCCCTGTGTGTTCTAATGTGTCCTTTTCAGACCCCCAAGGTCAATATTAGTTGCCCCCACCTGCCGGTCCTCGAGTCACCGTCTGCCGGTAGCTCGTCTGCGCGTTGCCCTGAGAGCCTGGCAGCTCGCGCCATGAAATATGGTGGCAGCTCGCCCAGCGCCGTGCCCAGGCCCCAGAGCATGGATTCTACGCGTACCTGGGAACAATAAATAATGTTTGGACAAATTCACACAGCGCCATCTAGCCCCCAAGTAAGCAAAGCTTGTGTTATGGGTGTTAGATAACTGTTAAACTACATACCTTTATTTAATAAATACTTATTATACATACTACACCCAGACCCGTAACAGAAATTAAAATTCATCGTTTCAATTTCTGCTCGGTCGGGAATCGAACCTGGGAACCGTAGATGTGATGGGCGACGGTTACCGATTACCATCAGTATGGGTTGTCTGCTCGTTTGTTGGTAAAGACAATAAAAAAATATCATCAATTACACAAAAGAAAACGAATATCTACTCGAATTCGAATTATCGATAATCCACGAGTTGTCGAGTTGTCTAATCCGTCAAGCAAGGTACCTTATTATAGTAGTTACTATGTAAAATAGGTACCGTCTCACCTTCGCCATAATATTCCATATCGACACCACGCTGTTGGGGTCAGCCTCCGCCGGACAGATTATGCTGCAACAGAATAACACTTGTTAGATACAACGCCTAGATGTGCATCACAGCTTACGCTTCATAGCGATTCTATTGAAACCATAGATTAGAATTTAAATAAAAAACAAATATTCATGGACAAATTCACACAGCGCCATCTAGCTCCAAACTAAGCAAAGCTTGTACTATGGGTGCTAGATAACTGATATACTACATAAATACTTTTTAAATACATACTTATTATACATAGAACACCCAGACCCGTAACAGAAATTAAAATACATCATTTCAATTTCTGCCCGGCCGGGAATCGAACCCGGGACCTCTTGCGTGGCAGACAATTGTTTGACAATTGAACTACTCAGGTCGTCAAACTATGACAGCTACGTCCGGTTAGCGCCGTACGAACCATTCGAAGCTGGCCGAACGTAGCTGACAAATTAATAGATAAATAAATAGCGCAATAGAATAACTACAAAGCGATTGGCATCTTGGCTAGACCCGCAAATGATTTACAGTACGCATAAAGAGAAAAATACAAAACAATTGAGCGTGACAACGTTAACATTGAACGTGGCTAATAAAGGAACTAGCACGCCGCCAATATTAAACTGAACTGAAGAAACGACAACTAACGCCTTGACGATCATTATTAGCGTAGTCGCGCTCAAATATTTTGTCTTTGACAAGTTTTTTTATACACACGCTTCCGCACGAGCCGCTTTCGTTCAACCTTTAAAACCTTTGCGTACGGTTATGGAACACGTTGCCTGCGAGCTCCCTGGTCATTCTAATCTGGACGCCTTCAAGGCCAGAGTGAAAAGTCTGTATCTAGACAGGCATGCTCCAACTTCGGCCGCATCGTCACTTACCACCAGGCACCAGGTGAGATGGCGGTCAAATGCCCGGCTAGTCCAAAAAAAAAGTGCGTCTGTTTCGTCACCAGGGGCTCTTTTTTTGAAATCGCTCGCATACACGTGAGCGCTAGTCTTCTTGTTTGTATTTTCTATCTCTAGCAACTTGCCACAAGTGTGAAAGAGATAGGTAGCGCACGCGAGCGCTTCCGTGGATGCCAGCGATTTCAAAAATAGGACCCCAGAGGCTATATTTTTTAATCGCTCGCCTCGATTTTGTTTTTCGGCATGAAATAATCAATATTTTTTAAATCACATTGGAAACACCGTAAGTGTACAATTCAAAAATAGGGAAAATTAGCATCATGCATAAAAATATCGAATTTTAAAACCGTTCGTATCAAGGCGAGCGAGTTCAAAAATGAAGCCCCAGCACGGCTATCACAAGTGCTCATTCACGTGCGATAAGCGAAAAAAAGAACGACAAGATCCTGCTGTCTCTTTCATATTAGCATTGACAGAAAGAAACAAACGCTCTCTCGAGGCGCGAGATATGTCGCGGGCACACTTGTACCGTACAGGACGGCGTAAACACTCACTCGTTAGGGTACGGCGGCTCCGGGAAGTCGAGCGACCCACACTCGTAGGCGGCGAGCGTGACGCGCGCGATGTGCGGCCCCAGGTACAGCAGGAACGTGTGCAGCCCGGTGCCGAGCCCCACGCTCGAGCACACGCCGAGCGTCACCCACCAGCCCCACCACGTCAGGGTGGAGAGGGCCACCTGGTGGGGTGAGGGTGGGACGTTAAATGAATCGTCTAATATGTGAAGCGAAACACTATTATACATACATACATAAAGCTCACACCTGTGTCCCACAGATGGGGTAGGCAGAGAAACGTTATATACTCATCATATAAACTTTTTGTTTGTCACATTCAGTCAAGCGGGCCGGTCACCTGGCAGAAAGTGGTAACCGTTGTCTATAGACATTATCAACGCCAGGGGTATCAATAATGCGTCGCCCATTTACCGCTCATCATCAGGTGGGCTGTCTGCTCGTTTGTGTACCAATTTGGTGGAATCGTTCAGCAATAGAGCAGTTTCGGCAGAAATAAGTTTGAAGAGTATATCTGTCTGTGGCATTTTAGCTCCCGAATGGACTGACCAATTCTTGCGCGATTTTATTATTTGTAAGCCAGTTTAATCGTGGTGGCTCATGGATTTGTTTCATCATAATCAGTTCAATCGTTTGGGAAATATTTGAGTATATGATGTAGATTTCAACAGGGGTTTCCGACTGTCGGTTAGGTTATTGGGTACTTAAATAAATAATAATCATCTTGGCGTTAATGACCCGGTTGTGCTCTCGAGCACGAGGGCCTGGGGTCCGCCTTGCCCATGATTCAGGATTTGGCGATCAGGTAATTACGTTATTTGGTACTTTTTATTGATAAAAAAAAACTCAAATTCTCTACATACGTGTACATAAGGCTGGTGTGGCCCGCTGATGTAGTAAGATGCGGCCGTGCCACCCGTTAGCAGGATCACAGTGAGTGCCAGCAGCTTATACGATAATAATCTGGAAGAACAAAATAAAATGAATTACATACCTGTATACCTACAGTTCATGAGCCAACAAAACCACCACCAAGGATGCCGAAGACCGAGGGAAATGGACCAAGAGCAGTAGGAAGGCGGACCCCGGGCCCGCGCGTGCCGTGCGGGAGCGATTTAACGCCAATATGATGATTATTCAGGAATATAACCTTTCCACGAGTAGACTTTTCTCATAAATCATAAATCATAAAAATCTTTATTGTTTTTACTGTGTGTTACATAGGTGGAAAAATATGTATTTGACATTCGATCAGCAGTAAATATCTGTCTCATACAGATATACAATAGGTTTATTACTACACTAATATATTTAATTAAAGAACAATAACAATGACTCGTAACAATTACTAATTTAAATTATAATTATAAAATTCTTGCAGTGTATAAAATGTTTTACTAATTAACCAACTATGCAGCCCATTATTAAATGTAAAGCCTTTTAAGGATTTTAGGTCACGCGGCAGTTTGTTATAAATTTTGAGACACATATGGCTACAATTATTTACAAATAGACTGGTATTGGGACAATGCATGTATATTTTGCGTTCGGGATCTCTCACTGAGCGTGTTGATAGGCTACTGTATTGAGCAAATATATTGGGGTTGTGTTTGACGAATTCACATATTTCCATGATGTACATATTGGTAAGGGTTAACAAGTTGTGTTTTTGGAAGAAAGGTCGACAAGATTCTAAGGGTCCTAAGCCACATAATGCTCGAACGCACTTTTTTTGTGCAATAAATGCTTTTCGAATGAAAGAGCTATTACCCCAGATTATTAGCCCATATCTTAAGATGGATGCTATGTAGCCGTGATAAGCGGATAGGGCTACATTTTGAGACACTATTTGTCTGAGTCTGCGGAGAACATAAACAAACTTATTGATCTTAGCACATACATTATCTACATGCTTCATAAAATTAAGGCTTTTGTCAATTTGTAGCCCAAGGAACGGAGCGCTGTCAACTTCATTAATGGGTGCGCCTTTATAATTAATATTGAGCTTTACATTTTTCCGCCCTTTAGTAGTAAATTGTATAAACCGTGTTTTTAAAAGATTAACTTGTAAATTATTAGCTGATAGCCAGTCTATCACAGAATTAATAATGCAGTTTATATTTGATTCGTACTTTTGTAAATTTTCTTTATCAGATGTAACTATTATGGAAATATCATCGGCAAAAAGTATACATTCGTTATTAGGAGTAAGGTTAGGTAGATCATTGATATATAAAAGGAATAACAACGGCCCCAAGACGCTACCTTGTGCCTTGTGGAACGCCAAATCGGTAAAATTTGTATAAAGAGGTATAGCGTGTGAGAACATTATTACTACTTATTTTATTTATTTGTGTGCATTGTTGTCTGTTTACTAGGTATGATTTTATCCAAGATAACGCTGGACCTCGAATTCCGTATCTTTCTAATTTAGAGAGCAGGATGTTATGGGACACAAAGTCAAATGCTTTGGACATATCAAAGAACAACACGGTCACGAGTTCTCTTTTGTCTAAATGTTTTAGTATACTTTTAACTAGGTTAAATCCAGCTAAAGCAGTAGACTTGCCTTTTTGAAATCCATGCTGTTCTTCTTTTATAATGTTAAACTTGTTACAAAATTCCGTTAATCTTAAATGCATACATTTTTCAAATATCTTTGATAATATTGGAATCAGTGCAATAGGTCTGTAATTTGGTAATTCTGATTGATCTCCTTTCTTGAATAGTGGTTTAACAATAGAAATTTTTAGGTCGTTTGGAAAAACGCCTTGTTCAAATGATAGATTAACTAAATATGTCAGAATAGGTGCTCAACTCTACATTCTTTTAGTATTTTTGTGGATATTCCATCGTATCCACAAGCATTTGTGTTATTAAGTGATAAAATTACTTTAATAATCTCAGGCTCATTAAAAGGGCTCAAAAATATGGAGTTATTTAAGTATTCAATATTTGTATTTATTTTGTTTTGGTTTGTGTTATCATTATTTGTAAGATTTATGAAGTAGTTATTAAATGCGTTAGCAATATCAGTAGGATCAGAAATAATTTGTCCGTCGAGGTTTATTTCGTCGATATTATTGTCAAAGTTTTTAATGCCTGTTTCTTCGTTTATAACTTTCCAGGATGCTTTACAAGTGTTTTTACTATTTGAAATTAGTTTATTGTAATTACATTTTTTTGACGTAAGTATACATTTTTTTAAAGTTTTAGAGTAGTTTAGGTATATTTTCTTGCTATCTTGTGTTTTATTTTTATAGTACTCATAACGTAATGTTCTTTTTTTCTTTGTACATAATCTGATACCCCTAGTAATCCACTTCGACTTTTTAGGCTTATTATTAACTGTAATTTTAATCATTGGAAAGCATAAATCATAAAGCAAACAAAAAGATTCATGAAAAGTTGTGAATGCTTCATTAACATCCTGTTTTTCTCGGATGGGGGATAGTGGGAAGGAATTTAAATACTCTCTGAATTTTTGAATATTTGAGCGACTATAATCTCTTTTATAGAAAATCCAATTTTCCCGAAATTATTTTTTATTCTTTACCGGAATCTGTAATATTTGTGTAGTTTCATGATCAGAGAGTCCAAGTGGAATAATTTTACCTAATCCTTTTTTAATATTGCTAATTATAAGATCAAGGCAGGAAGACCCTCTGGTAGGTTCATTGATATGAGAAGACAAGTTATGGTTATTTATAATATCCTTTAAATATTTAGATGCATTAGTTACTTCCATGAGGTTTATATTAAAATCCCCAGTAATAACAATTTTCTTGTTATTATATTTTTTTGACATTGTATGTAGTAATTCTTCTAATTTCATAAGGAATGAGTTGGCAAATTTTTTATGTGAGTTGGCCATAGGCCGGCAACGCATTCGTAACACCTCTGTTGTAGCATCTGCGTTACCACCTTAAGAATCATTGCTGTGCAGTTGTGCATATCGTTAGCAAGATAACAAAGTGGAGACTGTTTTAGAGTAAAAATAATATCACAATTTAAAGTTACTTTGTCAGATTTCCTTTTAAAAGTATTTAAAACTTTTTGGTTAATTAAAAAGATGACGTAATGCTTATTAAATCCTTCTAATATTATAAAGGCGAATATTTGTAAAAATGGTTTTATGTTTGGATGCTCGTTACTCCTTCACGCAAAATACTCAACGGATTTTGATGAAATTTACATCATATAGTCTATAATTTATACCGAAATTTAACGAGGTTCTCGCGGGAACGGGTCTAGAACGCTATAACCGAATTTTACAAGGACGAAGTCGCGGGTAAAAACTTCTTAAATATAAGTAAAATTTGGAAGTTCTATCATCAAAAAACATATTTAATAATTAAATTATAACAAAATCCTGGGGTCAAGAATAAGTTCTTAGCGCTTATGAGACAGCTAATAGGTCCTTCCAGCCCATTCTAATTTGTACTACGATGCTTCAAATACCCTGCTTTCGTTGCAAAGGATTTTTCCCAAAGTGGCAATGCACTTATGCTCTTGAACTGGAACTCTACACACAAAGTAAATTGAGTCGACCACCTAAATTGAGTCAGCATGAATATTAATACACCGATTCAGTGTACGCAACGGTAATTTAAGTGCTGAGTTGGTGTTTGTTTTTATTGTCCGCGCGAAGAGTGAACCAGCAAGCAATTAGTTGTGTATCGCTAATTTTACCTTGTTACAACTAGGTAGAGCTCGTCTAATTTAAAATGACGCGCCCCACTATCGCATTACCGCACACAAGCAAGTTTAAAATATGGACGCAATACATATACAAATGCCGTTGTAATTGGTCATTCAGTTGCCGGTGACATTCAAACGTAGGAACACGCGTCGTTCATTGGCTCCCACACAGATGAAGTGTCGTTATCAATATTTGCACTCACACATCGAAATCAACTAAGTAGTGGGGCGCGTCACCTTAGACTAGACGAGCTCTACACGAATATGAAATATAGTCATTTTATTCCTTATGCAACTGGGACTTTAGCTGACAGAATACTTAATATAAACAGCGAAAAGAAGTATTGAATGTATACATTAAATTTTCCTAATTATTTTTAACCATTTGATTGACATTTATAATTATATTGTAAAAGTACGACATTTATAGAATTGTTTGTAATTAAGTACTAAGTATTAACTAAAATAATATACATGCCATACCCACATGGGTAAGTCCTGTATAATCTCATGAATGCAATAAATACATTGACTATTGAAAGAAATATACCTCACAGCAATAGGTGTTAGGTATAGTGGCTGTATTAAGTGTAAAGAACAGCCATACTCAACCATTTTTTTAGGAGGGCTACAAAACTGTTTCAGTTATGGTGCCGCGGGCCGCAATATACATTTTTGGAATAAGTTAATTTTGGCATTTTGATATTTAGATACATTGTAAGAATGCAAAAGAAATGAAACACTGAGCGAGCGTGGTGACCTTGAAATTATTGTCATTTTTGCATACGTATTTAAAGAGCTGTCATGTCTTTTATTTCATTTGAGACTTGTATGGAGAGCATAAAAAAGAAACCGTATGTGGGTTTATTCACACATTCTAGGCGGGCGAACTTAAAAACGCCTGTCGGGCCGCAGTTTGTGTTTAGCTGGTTTTAAGTTAATACTAACTAAATATTTATACACACAAATTCATTCATAGAAGAAACCACTACACATGTGTAGTGAAAGTGACGACGAAAACAAACAACAAAGAGGCGGTTTCGTAACCCACGGACTGTCTTTGTTGTAAACTCATGTTTTATTTGCATGTTTATTTTGTTTTCTTTTCCACTTGTTGAAAATGTTGATTCTTCAAGCTCTTTCTTTACAACAATAGGAGTGCGACGAAGATTATAATAAACGTGAGTAGGCGTCAGTGTCTTTTCGTCAATAGTTTCCGTTATTGGCGGCATGTTAGTTCCTTTTTACGCCACATTCGCACTGTCGCTCTCCATTGTTTTGTCTTTTTATTTTGAAATACATTACATAATTTTTCACAAATCGAAAGTAGGTAGGACGGTTTTAAAGTGGGGACCGCGAATCCACTTCACTTTAATGGCGAGTAATAAGCGCTGCTTGACCTTTTCAATGTGAAAGACGAGAAGGGAGACTTCGACTGCATTACATATTAGTTTTATTCATATAAGGATTGATTTACCTTGGTAAATCATCGGTATCAAACGAAAACATATAAGGAAACTAAACCGTACAATTTTATGGGCGACAGTCAAGGCTAGTTTCCTCAAAGCGCGCTCCATACAAACGTAGTTTGATCATTCAATATTACGCTATTAAAGCCAATGAAATTTTGTACACGTCAGATTTTCGTTAAAATATATTGTTTCAAAATTACACAGGATCTAAAATTTGTATGCATATCCTAAATCCCGTGTAACTTTGATACGAACTTTGCTCGGTTGAAGTTTAGTAGCACGTCATAAAGCAACAAGATCGATTTTCCCTTGCAACAATATTTGACAGTTAACAGGTTCGGTCTAACCGATATTTTGGTTACACGGAAAGTTTTGTACCGACTGTACAGAACGCCGCACCTACTCTGTTTCGACTTTGGACTGTGTTTCGGTTCGTACGCGCATCCACACTGATTCACTCTCATTTTATACTGGTGGTGGGTAGATAGATAGATGCCTTCAGTACAAGAATATATTATTTAGATTGTGACAGCGTAGATAATCTCCCCTAAGCTCTTTGCAACTGTTTGTTAATCCAAATAGCCATCATCATATCAGCAAGACGTCCATTGCTGGGCATAGGCCTCCCTCCGAGATCTCCACAAAAGCCGATCTTGTACCTTCCGCATCCAGCAGGTACCGGTCTTTACCAGATCGTCGGTCACCTAGAAGGAGGTCTACCCAGGCGGCTTCGTCTCTGTTCCGTAGGTCATCACTGGCAATACACACTGGTCAAAGACGTTCATCTTGATATACTGCGGTAAATCGGACGAAAATATATGGCGTAGATTCTCAAACGCTGCCCAACCGAATTTGATTCGGCGAATTACCTCTTTCTCTAAATTGAACCTACCTAGCTACCAAAAAATAATAAAGGAAGTACCTCTGGATTCCTGCGGAGCACAATATGAGGAGTTCCCGGAAGAAGTACTCGAGCGTGGTGAACGGCCGCCGCCAGAGCACCAGACTGTCTGTGTCCATCTGAACGGGCTTGCTCCTGTAAAGGAAATGTAATTTAAGAATAGAGTAGTGTGAGTTAGAATCATTAATCATGACCACAGAACTCTTCTGGGCAGGTCCTGGATGTCATGATAACCGACCTACCTACATTAAGCTCTATTTTTGAATCGCTTGCTTAGAGTCGAACGGTGTACAATTTTGATTTTCAGCGTGAAAAATCAATATTTTTCTGATTATTTCAAGCAACACTGAAATCGAACTTCTCAATGGCCTAAGCGACAGAAAACGTCGGAAAATCCCCGACCAAGTTAACATACACTTAAACTAAGAACTATCTCGGTTAAATTGCCTTTAAAATGAAGAGAATCACATCGAAATCGGTCCACCCGTTCGGGAGGTACGAAGCCACGTCATGCAAGAAAAATCAGCGTCATGCATGAACATTTTAAAATTTTCATGACGAAATTCAAAATTGAAAATCGTCTGACTTGTGGTTAGTGGTACAAAAATAGAGCCCGTGACCGACAGCTAGGCTCGTTTCTTGAAAACGCTGGCAACGCATTCGTGACTCCGATCACTTTCCATCAGGTGAGCCGCTATCTCGTTTACCACCGAGAAAATGACAAATAATATTGTCCACAATGTTTGAAAAGACCTGTTAAATTTTCTTTGTTTTTGTCTGGGCGGGGTTCTGTTTTATGCTATTATAAAAAGTTGTCTAGAGGTGCATAATAAGGCGAGGTTTTGGTCGCGCAAAAGGATGTAGGTAATTTCCTTAAATACCCAGTCTCACAATCAGTCTGAGTGCCCTTGGTATGTACGATTTGGATGTAACGGTGCTAATGCAAACAATACTAGCTAGTGGATTCCAGCCTCTGATTTTTAAATTGATCAGCTAGACTGTAATACCACCAAATAAGTAAAAGAAGCAATATTTTAATGTATTTCTCACAGAGACGACCTCGGACCCATCATGGGTTGAAAAGGTTTTAACGGGGTGCAGCGCGTTTTAGCAGCACGTGGGTGATGCCCCTGGTATTGCAAACGTCCCAAGCCTGCGGTGGCTGCTTACCATCAGGCAGGCCGCAAACTTGTTTGCCACCTTAGTGGTATAAAAAAAATCACACGTCGGTGACAAATGACATAATACTTGCTATTCGTTTTGTTACATGAAATCTAAATGCATGAATCGTAAACGTCATGGACGACAGTTACCGCTTGCCGTCAGGTCACAGGTGGGCTCTCTTTTCGTTTGTCACTGAATACTTAGTAATAAAAAAGACTAATGCCCCTCCTTCGGCCGTATACGAAATCAAAGTTGCGCAACCAGTCAAAAACCCTACCAATGCAAAATAAGCTCTACCACCCAAGTGTTTCGTGACATTGACGTTGTTGTACAGGTCGTGAAGATCAATATGTACAAAAAGGTATTTAATGCGTTTATGTTATAATGATAGTGCCGACAAGATGCTGTAACCTATTTCTAAGTGAGCAAAATGATCAGCTTTGACCGCACAAACCTGGGGCGGCAAATATATAATTGTGTGTTTCATTCCTACTTTCCTAGGTCCTATTGACTGAAAGAGATATTTAATGTCCTACTTAATAAAGAAAGGCTTTTGTACTTAAACTATCGCACGTAGCCATAATTAATTGTGACAATTACTGTCCTTTTTAATTAAAGCTACGGCACACAGGTTAATCCACGTTTTTGGTTACATTTTGTGCAAGTAACTTCGATGTAAATACAGTTTATAGAGACATGCCAAACTCACCTGATCTCCTTCGGGTGGGGATGGTGCAGTCCGTTGCGCGCTCGCTGCTCCGTGTCCGCCTGCGCCGCCGCCGCCAGCTTGTAGTACCCGAGACGGGCGAGCTGTAACAGCGCAGGGGCCGGTCAGAGAATAGCTTTTTTTATATCACTAAGCTGGCAAACAAGCCTACGGCCTGCCTGATGGTAAGCAGTTACCGCAGCCTATGGGCGTTTGCGATACCCGGAGTATCACTCACGTGCTACCGACTCTTAAACTTACTCTCCAGGGAGCTAATTTCACAACCGTAATGTGCGTGGGAGAAAGTTCCTTTGGAACCGCACGCACAGTTCGCGACCAATTTGGTTCAAAGGTGTGAGGATGAACTTCCTGTCGATGGTAAACTCGATCTTGTTGTACCGCTAAGGTTGAAGTTCGGTTGCGCGGTTGCGCGTCATAAAGCAACAAGGTCGATTTCACCTTGCAACGCCATTCTGTCCGAGTCTCAAATCGACTAGGAATTTACAAATATGATTAATTTAAATAGGATTAATTAATACTCGTAATAAATCCCTTATCAAACATAAAAAAACTACGGAAAAAAACAAAGGGGTCTTCATTTGATTTTTTCTATCGAAAGGTAGATGGACATTTAGTCAGAGTTTAGTGATTGACATGTAAAAATAAATAAGCATGTGATCGATATTTTCAGGGCAGGGTGGAGCAGGGTGCTACTAGTTCACGGGCTTGTGGCTACTTTCTAGGGCTCGTAGGTGATCTGCCTCCATGATATTCTGGCGGACGCCACACGGTCCAACTATAGAGACATAGGTGCATTATTATTTTCTAACATTTGTGTCATCAAGCAAATAAATTGGGTGTAAATAAAGTCTCTTTGTCCTGGAATGCGCCGACGGATGCGGGTGCGAGTGGGTCTATAACAGCCAAAACCAAGTAGTTCTGGGAGTGCATGATGAGAGACACTTGAAGGAAATGCAAGAAGAATGAAAGGATCTTCTAGGCGACTTTAATGGATGGATGGGAGTGAAGCGGATATGAAAGAGTTCTTAGTGCATTTGAATTTGAAGGGTTAAAGTCTGCTTGAAGTATGTTTAGTAGTGTATGGTAAGTATGCTTGTAGTGTAGGTAAAGCGGAATTCTGTTTGTTGGAATGTTTGCTGTGGTTACAAGTTGTGATTGTTTGGGTCTATCCGGTGTTCAAGTCGCAACTGGCAATAAACAAGTTGCGGGAAACGTGCAGTAGATAAGGCTGATGTTGGCTTAATTGGTAGAAGTAAGTTATTCACGTAGTTCAGAGGATTTGCAAGCTAAAGTGCATTGATCACTTTTGTCAAAGAAAATAAAATTAAAAATTTAGAATATTTTGAGATAAAGGAGTATTTGAAATGATAAACGTTGGCGTAGACGTGTTCTGGAGTGGAGTCCCGTTTGGGCAAACGTAGTGTGGGCGTCCTGTGTCTATTGCAGGTACGATCTGCGCAAAACGGCTGGCAGTGACTGGACGCGCGAAACTGAAGACCGGTTTAAATGGCGTGCCTTGGGAGGTCTATGTCCAGCAGTGGACCACGGTGGGCTGATGATGATGATAATATATTGGTTAGTACAGTGCAAGAGCATAATAACTTCAAGAAAATTTTCCTTTGCCTCTACAGTTAACATTCACGGCATACGGTGCGGTGCATCTTTAGCCAAAATCAATTTGCTAAAAGACTGGAGAATTAGTTGTACTTTACGCCTAAAGGACTCGTCCTTTAACCCCCGGTTTTTTATGTAATAAATAAAAATTGAATTCATGAATGCTATAAAACCGTTTATCAACTGCACGATAGTGCAAAGAAACATGATTCTTGAGGTGGTCATGTACTCTTGTAAATACTGTAATATAATACCTGTAAAGTTTAGTGATTTGACTGCAGCAGTAAAGTAACGGCCAAACCACTGTCTGGCTCTGAATAGCTAGTCTGTATCTTTATTTAAAGGAAGTGGTGCCAAAAGTCTGGAAAGCATAAGTACAATCAGCTACATCTGTGTAGTGTAGCCAACTTTTTGCTCTACCGTAAATATATTTTAGTTAATTATAAATTGTAGTTTGGTTAGTTGCGCGAGGGGATTACCTAATAATCTCGATCAATCATTGTCTGTAGGCCGAGTATTTGCCCTGACGTAAGTAGGATAGGTATGAGTATAGCCTTAGAAGGTTTCTGTTAAACTGTAGAACGAATAGGTCGCAGTAGCAATTTTTCACTAACGTTCCGTGCGTTACAGATTATAGTTTTGTAATAGGCTGTTATTACAGCAGTTGTGTGGCATTATGGTGATTATATACGGTGTACAGGCACACAGGTATTTAGGAGAGAAAACCTACAGTTTTAATTGCAACTGTTTCATAACATTAATCTCATCATCATGTGCAGATGTTGGTGATTTGCATTCCAGTTACGTATTTAATGTAAGAATCGGAGCGGAGCGCCGAGTATGCGTTTTCAGATGGAATGTAGTGCTAGTGCATAGCTGATACCTAGTTGTTCTAGTGCTCTTTTACTAAGCCACAGCTTGTAGTCAATACGGTATGTGATATCAGTAGTGGGGACTGAATACTTTGTAAATAATCCTTCAATTAAAGTAGGCGAATCTTCAAACGTAATGTTTGGTGAAAGTGAGCAAGTTTATCATCACAGCCCACTGCAGGACTTATGTCCTCACACATAAGGAGGTTATTGTCATATTCTCTACGCTTGCCAGTTTGTTCGGGGATAGCTGTGTAGTAAATATAAAAATGAAAAACGCTGTTGCCCATTTTCCAGCCTACGGAGACTCCAGGAGTTTTGCCTAGATAACATTTGTCGCCTTGTACGACACCCAGGAATGTAAGAGATTGGTGCTATTCTACTCTGCCGGACACCACACGGCAAGTTGCCCAATCCTTATCACTAAGAACGTTGGCAAGTAAGTTTAACTGATATTTATCGAGCGTGGGCCTACCGATAAAAGTGCGTTATTGCGTTAGGCAAGTGTATTGTCGACGATTAGTTAAACAAAGGCAATGTACCGTGAAGCAATCGTACATAAAGACCTTTGTGTACTTATTCCTACTAAAGTGAATAGTGTTGACATTCTGTGAAACGTGTTGAACAGTAAAAATATATAAAAAAGAAAACTTGTCGATAAATTCAGAACTTCAATAGGCAGGTAGGTTCAGGCAACACAGTGTTGAGTTTAATTATTATAATAATCAATTAGGTACTTTACATTCGTGATTAAATTCACAAGCACAAATGCGGAGGAGACACGTATAAAAAATTACCTTGTCGTCGTCGTCGATAAAAAAATAACGAAAAAACACAAATCACGACACCACAACACAAATAAGGTCTGTCACAAAACACTGTGTTATTTACATATGAATAAAAAAATTGCTGAATAATCTTTTGTGGCTTAAGAATCGGTATCGTAGCCGGCGGAGAGGTATCGTCGACTGGCAATAGTGCTATAAAAAGGTGCTTATGGAGCGCGACGCGTCGCCGTGCGGGCAAACGACTGCTCTGTACTGGCTCTTGCTAATATCCGACAGTACATTGAACAGAACACACCTCCGCCACTCTATTGGTGAAATGCACCACGTGGATGGATGGAGTCGATCGACGCGACATCGCGCCACCATGAATTTCACTTTCGACGGTACTCTCTCTCTCATTTCACTATCGTTTAAGGCCGAAGTGAAACGGGTTTCGGTTATCGCCTTTTTGGTGATCAGCTGACAGCGAGTTACGTGTCCGAAGAACAGCTGATGTCATACGGTGGATTGAAATGCGGTGTTAGCTATTGTTGTGCAGTTTTTGTTCTCGATTGAGCGGAGTGTAGAACTATGTAGCATTCATTTAAATTTTTATGATGTAGTCTCACAATGTAGGACCCTGAACCCGGTTGAAAAGTCTCGGGGGCCGATTGGCGGCATATCTTTTTAGTCTTACAAATGTAGATACTATATCATAATTTCTAAGGCTGTGAATATATTGACGTGTATCTACGTTTAAACATTAGATTTTTATCTTAGATACGTGTCCTAGTTTGCACAATCAAAGTAGTAATACAAATATAAAATCATATCATACCGTATATTATATGTGGAACTTTTGTGATAAATTTCCGAGCTCGAAATCAAAATAGCAGATAGGAGTATCTAGGTAGACAAAAAACGAGATAAAAACGAATTGAATCTCTTAATTATTTTATTGTTCGCGTACACAACGTAATATTGACTTTAAAGATTTACAGATAAAGACTATTCAGTGTGCAGTGCTGGCCTACATTTGCGGCCAATCGGAAATAGTGCAACGAGCCTTGACATTAGAGTTTATATTTAAACGGACGCGTAGATAATTACGGAAATAGTGATAATGTGGACCAGACGGCTGGGCTGCCCCTCCCCCCTTAGCCTGTACTGGGATGGAGCCCCGCGGGGGGATATGGTCACAGAAATAGCGCGCGAGGTGGCGTGATCGTCGCGTGAATGTGACAACTGACTCGTGCGCAGGTCCACTGACCTGTATTAGTATCACAGATACGTAGCTGTGTATCGCATATATCGTGTATACAATGCTGGTTGCATATCGTGGCGTGGGATAGCTGAAGCAACTATAAGTAAGCCCGTAACAATCCACTGTTAGATTTGAATATATTGATTAGTGGAGAGCTTTGTCGTATCTCCACGCTTGGCAGGGGCCTGTCCATTCACAGTGTGGATAGCATGACGAACTTTGTCGCGTGACAAATAACTTTGTGTGTCCCTTACTTTGAATTCAAAGCAGCTGTCTCTCGCGCACTATAATGCCTGTCAACTTCGAGTGCTGGTCTACGGAAGTCCTAGCTGGTGGCTGGTGCCAACCAATCTTTCATTGCAGTAAAGCTAGTGTCAAATAAGAAGAGACTTGGCGGGTCACGTGGTTTGACTTGCGCTGCATACGATTACCTGCGCGAAAACCCCTCCACTGCCATTTGACAAGTCTCTTCTTTCGTGACGCGGGTTATACTTAGGTTGCCACACTTAAGTCGCTTTGTACGTCCTGTAGTGCAATGAAATATACTAGTATTCAAATGGGAATTCAGGAAAACACGTGACGTTTATTCAGGTCAACACACTCGTATCAACAATGAATGTTCAGTCGGCTTATTAAGAGGTAGCAAAAGGATATCTATGGGTCCATCCATCATCTTTCTACAGATACGAATTATATCTCTGATTATTTTTTAAGTACGGCAGAAAATAGACTTAATGATTAATTATACGTAGGCAACGTATTAAAGTTAAATGTCGACTGACTTCGTCAATCGATGACTTGCAAAATTCAGTTTTGATGCGATGTTATATAAAAGTTAATATGCTGTCTCGGTTACTTTTAAACTTGTTACTGTTCGATTGTGTTACGCTAAATCATGTATAGTTGGTTCCAATTGGATTGGCAATAACGGTCATTGATCTCTCGCTCAGAACAGAACTAATTTATAAGCGATCAAAGCGTTAGCTTAGTCGTATTTGTTATTTTTTTTATTGCCTAATGAGGCAACGGACGGACGGTTCACCTGATGGGAAGTGTCCACCGTCGTCCAGGACATCTCCAATCTAAAGGGAGCGGATGCGGTGCTATTGACGCCCTAAGCAGTTCAATTGGTTAATAACAGTCAGTCTGCCACGCAGAGGCCCCGCGTTAGATTCCCGGCCGAGCAGAAATCGAAATGATGAATTTTAATTTCTGTTACGGGTCTAGTTGCACTATGTATAATAAGAATCTATGTATTCAAAAAAGTATATGCGTAGTTTATCAGTTATCTAAGACCTATAACAAAAACTTTGCTTACTTTGGGACTAGACGGCTCCGTGTGAATATGACAAAGAAAAGAAGATAATTATTCATAAAATAATACCAGTGTATCTGACCGAGAGCACAGGCCGCTATTCTCAATCCATTTGGCCCGAACTATAGGTACTTATTCCGATTCGTTACGAGTGAATGCTCACTGACCGACATCCAATGTCGGCGTGGTCCACTGATTGAACAGAGGGGCGTCTCCCTCTCATTGGCACCGTGGTAAGGATTTACTCTACATATTACGGGCGGACTGGCGACAGGGGTATAAAATAAATAGCAATGAATTATTTACGCTGTTACCGCGTAGTTACTAGATACTAGCAAATAAATACATGTGCACTGTGCATTTATACTAATATTGCGAAGAGAAAAGATTTGTATTTTAATAAAAACTACTGGACCGATTTAAAAAATTCTTTCTCTAATGGGAAGGCACATTATTCCCGAGTGACATAGGCTACTTTTTATCCCGGGATAATATGAATGTCCCGCGGGAACATTGAATGTTTACACCCTAACTGCGCGCGAGTGAAAGCCGCTGGGAATGGCTAGTAACTGTATAAGAAGTCAATTCCGATGTGATGACTATGATTGATAATAAAGAAAGTTCTTATGTAAAATATGCATCAATATTTAACAGAAATATGTAAATTCATTCATTGACAAGTAAAGTCTACCTAACATGTATATATTGTATATGTTTTCAAGTTTAATTTATATATGCAGCATGACTGTGCAAGATTGATTACGGATGATGATGACACACTCTTTCTATCTCAAAACAAAGGGCAATCCACACATTACACTGAGGGACAAAGACAGTATTTCCTTATGACTTACTTACTCATTACTTTATGATTTTATTTAGAGAAAAATAATTTTGTTTTATTATCTAAATAATTTTGTCTAGTGTTCACAGATAAAAATATAAATGGAACAATGTTTGTTTGATAAGTATTTGTAATAAGCCAAAAGTCCAGTGTGCCAAGGCTTGGAGCCAGAAAGTGGATCTTGTGACAGTGATAATTAATTTGACTACATTATATTGGTGTGTGTTATTTTAGTATAGAATTAATCCTTATTAATTTGTAGGTAGATATAAATCGTTTTTTATAAATCGTTTTTAGGTACTGTAGGTACCTAATATGTATATCAGAAAAAATCATAAAACAACAAAATAACATCAAACTACATATATTATCTTCATAAAGTGCTTAAAACAAACAGGCAATAAGTGATTCTAAAGTTCTAACATATAAAAAATTTTGTAATTAAATATATTATTAAAGCAAACTATTACAATCTACACTATAATACAAAATAATAATCAAATAATGTTGTAGTCTTGTAGTGTACTCCTACTAAACTGAATAATAAACAGGCTTTCTATTTTCTACATCTAAGTACCTGGGCACCTATTTACAGCAAAATTGTACAAATAGAGTTTAATACTGAGTCAATCTTGAGTATTTACAGTAAACTCCTAATACATACTTAAATTGCAGTGTCCGACCATCAGCCAAGATAATCAGGCCGGGCCAGGCCTAATCCTAGCAAATGTCATAATTTAATTGTGGCTTGTAGCCAATCTTGAACAAACTTTCTTCGAGATTTTAGCCTTCGGCTTTGGCCGAAAGTTGTGGCGTACGCCGATTAATCGGCTTTGGTCAGACATTGACCTTCGGTCGGACACAATTAAAATGCTACTTTTCTGTCAATAAGTGCTCAAATATGATCAGTTATAAGACTTGATTCAATTATGCATGATAATATTAAGTATTTATATGGAGTGTCTATATATTATAAACATAATTGTGTACCTATTACAAAAACAGAATTAAAAAGTCATTAATAACAGATTACTACATAAATAAACTAAATTATAAAAAAAGATAAGCATCACAACACGGCCGGCAAAATCAAAGATGAAAACAAAGCACAGACTCAAACTCAAACAGCATTATACCAGCTCATTTTTGTTTCCCGTTGCTCGTTGGCCACGTTTCCTGCATTCTGCGCGTAGTTGCTCCTTGCTCATTGCTGCCAGGGCCTCAGGGCTCAGAGTTTGCCGCGGTCTAGTGTTCTCGGACACTGAGTTCTGCCGAGGCACTATCACTGAGGCGGCCTGATTGCGTGCTCTTCTTGTGCTCACCATGATTTCGATTTCTTGTAACCACAATCTTGAAATATAATTTTTCGTCCAATAGTGTCGAACAGTAGTGTTGAACTTCACAATATATAGTCATTCAATTGGAGTTTCTTGGCTGCCTTGTTGGATTGTGGAAAATCATTGGAGGTAATAAATACAGGCATTAATTAATATATAATGTTTTTAATATATACAATTATATCTTGTATTTGAAACATACATATTGTTTAATTTAAATTAGATATTAAATGGTATAGAAAAAATAAGAAAACAAAATATTGTAATAAAAGACAAAACAAAAATTTGTCATGTTTTGAAAATTAGGTACTGAAAATGTGTGTAGTTTCTGAATGACGTAATTAAATTATGTCCTGCATGTTGGATTGAATTAAAGAATTATGTGTAAAAAAATCGATTATTGTTGTATCGGTCGAGTGTTAAGTGTCGTTATATAGTAAATAACATTCGAAATTTCAGAAGAAAAATTAAACAAGTACTGTATTTCCAGCAGACCGAAAACAAAAAGCCAGTTCCAGCCTCTAGGAAAATAAGCTATGAAATAAAATATAGGATGAAACAATCGGGACAGGCAGCGAAATAAAATGCAATTTCTAACCTAACATAACAACTAATTTTGAAACTTATTGTATATACTCACATCGATAGAAAATCCTGAAAATTCCACACAATCCCACCTGGATTTAAGTTGTTTGTTGAATTAAAATCTAATTATTATTTTAATTCAAAATTAAATTTGCTCACAGTTTACTTCCTTAAAAATATTCAAAGACAAACTACTGGATAATGTTGCCAAGTTGATATACAAAAATACTAAATTTTGTATAAACATATCATTATTTTGTATTTATTTCGGGATTCAATAACGGCCTAATTTTCCATACAACTCTGCCCATGACTGCATGTTATTAACTGTAATTTAAATGAAAGACACAGTTTAGTATAACTAGTAATCATAATTGAGGAAACATACTTAGTATTATTTTAAGTATAAGGATTACAAGTAAACAGAAGACTATTAAACTACAAGAAAATTCTACATATTTTAATTTTATTTTTATATTTAGCAACATTTAGCTTAAAACTGACGTGTAATTTACCATAGACAAAAACAAAGAAAACTTGGACGAATTATCGTCCAAACTTATCGTTTCATGCTATTGAAGTGTGAGTAGGGAAGTTTAATGTCAATCGTTTGTTTAGACGTCGCAGACAGTCGTAGATAGACGTCGAAGAAAAAAAAGAAAATTGGAGACGGGTGGATAGATGTTGTGTTTTTGGTTTTTGTGGTGTTTTCCAGGAATATCACGTAGTTTTTTCTAATAATTAATCGCCTAAATTAATTGAAATAATGGCGGATCGCCTGACTCAACTACAGGACACTATCAACCAGGTTAGAAACTTGTTCATATCGCGCAAAGCAACCCGAACCTGTCTATGATAGAGAACAATATATTTACCGTTTGTTTCTTATTTACAGCAAGCTGAGCATTTTTGCAATAGTATTGGCGTGCTACAGCAGTTCTCAACTCCCAGTAAATTTCCTGGGTTCGACCGGAGTGGTTCGCAAACGCCGCAACAGCAACAGAATCAAGAAGACTATGCGGTGCTCTTTGCAACGTTGATTTCGCGTTGCGCTAAAGACATAGATACCCTTATAGAGTCCTTACCTAGTGAAGAGAGCTCTACTGAACTACAGGTGCAAAGCTTGAGGCGTTTGGAAGCAGAAAATAAAGAGGCTGCCGAGAAATTAGAAGAGGTACTATATACTTTAAAATGCTTGCCTGTTTGTTATTATTTATTATAGACTAGCAGCTGTAAGCTGATGCATGTATATCACGATATTTAGTTCTTGTACTGTCTATCCAGTCTATTTTTAAAACCATACACTGATGGATTACTGATCACTGATTCCAGCAGTTCATTCCATGCACTGACAATTCTATTTGGCAAAAAATTGTGTCTGGGGATACTGGTTCCCTGTGGTCTTGATAAAATAAATAAAATAAAATATAATAAAAATCATTTATTTTAAGCCGATTGACCCATAAATTGCATTACATGGGTAATATGTCAAAACAATACAATATTATAATTTATTACAAAACTATATTTTAAATTTTGGCATTAGATAATGTTATTAATATAGGATACAAGTCTTTACGTACATTTTTCTTATTACAATGTCAGGTTTATAATTAATATAACTTCAGTGTATGGCCTCTGAGGTTTTTGTTATTAGTGAAGTTGTATATGGTTTTCAGTCCTTTCACAAATAATGTCCGGTTGGAGTGTAGCAAAGGGGGCGCTGAGGAAAAAAGACTTGTAAAATTTCGAATTTTATATGTTTCTATCAGATCAACGTAGTATCTTATATGTTTCTATCAGATCAACATGTTGTGTATGTCTTTCCAGTTTTGGTAGTCCAAGCTCCTGTAAGCATTCCACATAGCTTTTACTCCCAATCCCTACTACAATTTTTGAAGCTCTTCTCTGGACTCGCTCTAGTAGGCTGATGTCTTTCTTCAAATATGGGTTCCATATCAGAAAACCGTATTCCAATATTAGTCAGTTGTTACAGTTTTAATAATAGGTCCTTGCTAATTATAGAGAATTCACGAATATGTTTGCCTCCCTTTATTATAAAATAATATTTGTAATTTGATACAATGCTGTTTCTTATTTTCAGGTGGTACGTCAAGGAGAAATACTGTTAGAAAAGATACAAGGGGCTCTTAGCGACATAGCACAATGCCAGTTAGATATGCAGAATCCCGCACTGATTCTTAATAAAGATGTAAAAACTCCATTATAGGGACTGCGGAAGTATGGTGTTCAACACCGCAGATGATATTAATGGACTTTATGTCAACCACAAATAAGGACAATAGTGCTTGAGAATGTGGATTTATTTATGTACAGAGATATGGGCCTGGATTATAGATAGAGGTGGAAATTTTTTATTTTGTTATTTGTGTAACATACCAGTATATAAATGATATTTTGCAAAGTTGGATTCTTGTATAAGAAAAATCTTTTTCTGGCACACATATTTCATATTTATTTGTATTTTACTTCATTTCACATTTCGATAACACTTATTTCTTGTTTTGCTCAAGAATGTATAAAATTAAATTCCTCTTAATTTATGCCATAGTCTTTCAAAACACTTGTTTATATTATACTATGTTTTACTGTCACAGTTACAATTAGACATTCTATAGGATTTATATGGGTTTTGCTTTCCGCTCAATAATCAATGTAAGTGGTAAAAAAGAAACCCATAAAATACTTATAATGTAAAAATATTAATTCTAATTCAAATTCTGTTAGATATCTGAAAATGTTGTTTACTGACCAATTTAGCTACTGCTTCATAAAATAATATAAACAGCCAAGACAATGCCAGATTTTGTCTTGGCAAGGAAAAATACATTAAGACATATTGTAAGCAGACACATTGTCTTTGACTTTTTACTCATAACATATTGGTAAACTTGCTAGAAGCAAAGTTGATATAATAATTTTCTTAATAAATTATTTTCCATATAAGAATAAACGATATCCTAACTTAGGTACTGTTGTTTTCATAATGTTGATTTCAAATGACAATTTAATAATTCTGGTATTATTTAGTTCATCACCGGTGGATGACCACGTCTGGGATGATGGTATAGGACTATTTTAGCAGAAATTGAAATGCAAAGTTATTTCTACAATACAATAACATAATAATAATAATGTATGACATTATTATTATTATGTTATATGTGACATTATTAATTATGTATTTATGGGACTTATGTACCTGAAATAAATGACATTTAATTAATTTTAATTTAATTTAATTTAATTAATAATCGCGAGATACAATCACACCGGCAGGGAACGCTATCCCTAGGGTATATCTACTTACCACCATCAGAAAATGCAATTCAAATTATGGAAGATTAAATAATGTATGCAATGAGAAGGATGAAGATTGGGTAAGGTCAAATGACCTTGTCTTATAAAAAGGGCAGGTCAGTAGCCGTATTCACAATGATTCGAAACCGATTCCGAACGATTCGACACGAAATTCGTGAGCTGCGAATCCGTGTCGATCGATTCAAAAACTGTTGTTCAGAATCCCGATAGATTCCACGAAAACTCTACTCTCTATAACATATGAAAATTTCATCAAAATTAACTGAAACCACATTTTCCTAAGAACTTTTGCGAGGTCCTTTGTCGATTCCGTATCCGAATCCGATTTCCGAGCCATTGTGAATACGGCTACAGGTGTGCAATCGGCGAAGGAGTGAATCGTAGATGGTGACACTCGATAGTCTCTCCTACATGGGATACGGGGGAGAGTGTGTATATACCGATGACAGCACCTCAACATACTCTCAAGTAGGGCCTTTCGTACGAGCGTCCATAGTGATGCTAGCTCGTTTTATACTGGTGGTGGGTAGGTTGAGTGCTTGTTCATATCGCGCAAAGCAACCCGAACCTGTCTATGATAGAGAACAATATATTTACCGTTTGTTTCTTATTTACAGCAAGCTGAGCATTTTTGCAATAGTATTGGCGTGCTACAGCAGTTCTCAACTCCCAGTAAATTTCCTGGGTTCGACCGGAGTGGTTCGCAAACGCCGCAACAGCAACAGAATCAAGAAGACTATGCGGTGCTCTTTGCAACGTTGATTTCGCGTTGCGCTAAAGACATAGATACCCTTATAGAGTCCTTACCTAGTGAAGAGAGCTCTACTGAACTACAGGTGCAAAGCTTGAGGCGTTTGGAAGCAGAAAATAAAGAGGCTGCCGAGAAATTAGAAGAGGTACTATATACTTTAAAATGCTTGCCTGTTTGTTATTATTTATTATAGACTAGCAGCTGTAAGCTGATGCATGTATATCACGATATTTAGTTCTTGTACTGTCTATCCAGTCTATTTTTAAAACCATACACTGATGGATTACTGATCACTGATTCCAGCAGTTCATTCCATGCACTGACAATTCTATTTGGCAAAAAATTGTGTCTGGGGATACTGGTTCCCTGTGGTCTTGATAAAATAAATAAAATAAAATATAATAAAAATCATTTATTTTAAGCCGATTGACCCATAAATTGCATTACATGGGTAATATGTCAAAACAATACAATATTATAATTTATTACAAAACTATATTTTAAATTTTGGCATTAGATAATGTTATTAATATAGGATACAAGTCTTTACGTACATTTTTCTTATTACAATGTCAGGTTTATAATTAATATAACTTCAGTGTATGGCCTCTGAGGTTTTTGTTATTAGTGAAGTTGTATATGGTTTTCAGTCCTTTCACAAATAATGTCCGGTTGGAGTGTAGCAAAGGGGGCGCTGAGGAAAAAAGACTTGTAAAATTTCGAATTTTATATGTTTCTATCAGATCAACGTAGTATCTTATATGTTTCTATCAGATCAACATGTTGTGTATGTCTTTCCAGTTTTGGTAGTCCAAGCTCCTGTAAGCATTCCACATAGCTTTTACTCCCAATCCCTACTACAATTTTTGAAGCTCTTCTCTGGACTCGCTCTAGTAGGCTGATGTCTTTCTTCAAATATGGGTTCCATATCAGAAAACCGTATTCCAATATTAGTCAGTTGTTACAGTTTTAATAATAGGTCCTTGCTAATTATAGAGAATTCACGAATATGTTTGCCTCCCTTTATTATAAAATAATATTTGTAATTTGATACAATGCTGTTTCTTATTTTCAGGTGGTACGTCAAGGAGAAATACTGTTAGAAAAGATACAAGGGGCTCTTAGCGACATAGCACAATGCCAGTTAGATATGCAGAATCCCGCACTGATTCTTAATAAAGATGTAAAAACTCCATTATAGGGACTGCGGAAGTATGGTGTTCAACACCGCAGATGATATTAATGGACTTTATGTCAACCACAAATAAGGACAATAGTGCTTGAGAATGTGGATTTATTTATGTACAGAGATATGGGCCTGGATTATAGATAGAGGTGGAAATTTTTTATTTTGTTATTTGTGTAACATACCAGTATATAAATGATATTTTGCAAAGTTGGATTCTTGTATAAGAAAAATCTTTTTCTGGCACACATATTTCATATTTATTTGTATTTTACTTCATTTCACATTTCGATAACACTTATTTCTTGTTTTGCTCAAGAATGTATAAAATTAAATTCCTCTTAATTTATGCCATAGTCTTTCAAAACACTTGTTTATATTATACTATGTTTTACTGTCACAGTTACAATTAGACATTCTATAGGATTTATATGGGTTTTGCTTTCCGCTCAATAATCAATGTAAGTGGTAAAAAAGAAACCCATAAAATACTTATAATGTAAAAATATTAATTCTAATTCAAATTCTGTTAGATATCTGAAAATGTTGTTTACTGACCAATTTAGCTACTGCTTCATAAAATAATATAAACAGCCAAGACAATGCCAGATTTTGTCTTGGCAAGGAAAAATACATTAAGACATATTGTAAGCAGACACATTGTCTTTGACTTTTTACTCATAACATATTGGTAAACTTGCTAGAAGCAAAGTTGATATAATAATTTTCTTAATAAATTATTTTCCATATAAGAATAAACGATATCCTAACTTAGGTACTGTTGTTTTCATAATGTTGATTTCAAATGACAATTTAATAATTCTGGTATTATTTAGTTCATCACCGGTGGATGACCACGTCTGGGATGATGGTATAGGACTATTTTAGCAGAAATTGAAATGCAAAGTTATTTCTACAATACAATAACATAATAATAATAATGTATGACATTATTATTATTATGTTATATGTGACATTATTAATTATGTATTTATGGGACCTATGTACCTGAAATAAATGACATTTAATTAATTTTAATTTAATTTAATTTAATTAATAATCGCGAGATACAATCACACCGGCAGGGAACGCTATCCCTAGGGTATATCTACTTACCACCATCAGAAAATGCAATTCAAATTATGGAAGATTAAATAATGTATGCAATGAGAAGGATGAAGATTGGGTAAGGTCAAATGACCTTGTCTTATAAAAAGGGCAGGTCAGTAGCCGTATTCACAATGATTCGAAACCGATTCCGAACGATTCGACACGAAATTCGTGAGCTGCGAATCCGTGTCGATCGATTCAAAAACTGTTGTTCAGAATCCCGATAGATTCCACGAAAACTCTACTCTCTATAACATATGAAAATTTCATCAAAATTAACTGAAACCACATTTTCCTAAGAACTTTTGCGAGGTCCTTTGTCGATTCCGTATCCGAATCCGATTTCCGAGCCATTGTGAATACGGCTACAGGTGTGCAATCGGCGAAGGAGTGAATCGTAGATGGTGACACTCGATAGTCTCTCCTACATGGGATACGGGGGAGAGTGTGTATATACCGATGACAGCACCTCAACATACTCTCAAGTAGGGCCTTTCGTACGAGCGTCCATAGTGATGCTAGCTCGTTTTATACTGGTGGTGGGTAGGTTGAGTGCCGCTTCTGCCGAAAGGAACGAGATACAATCCCTAATGAAATGTAATAGGTATAATTTTTAATCACGTCTCTTATCGGACAACGTGCCATAATGGCTCTGCCATAGGTAGTCTTCAAGCTTGGCAGTCAGTTTGGAGATCGCAGTGAGTGTACAGGGTGTCCCGTAAGGTTACGATAAGTTGGGATAGGGTGATCGAGGAAGTCACTAGGGTCTCTAGAAAAAATATAAAAAAAATCGCTCTTGGATATTTTTAAAATTTATTATGGCAATTTTTTTTTTAATCGAAAATTGAACACCCTTTGAGCCTATTTCAATAACTGTGACTACAAATATTGCTTCAGAAAAAAATAAAAAACAGTGAAATCGTAATTGTTGAGTCCTTGGCAAGGGAAAAACATGATTTTCTTTATGATCTTGGTCAGATATGTATTGTTTTTTTCATTTCAGATTGTAGAAAGGTTATTTAAGTTTTTTTTTTCTAAAGCAATATTTGTAGTCACAGTTAATGAAATAGGCACAACGGGTGTTCAATTTTTGAAAAAAAACAAAAATTGGCATGATTTTAAAAATATCCATGAGCGATTTTTTTTATATTTTTCTGGTGACCCTAGTGACTTCCTCGATCACCCTATCCGAACTTATCGTAACCTTACGGGACACCCTGTATAATGACATTAGCCGCCTTTTCCAACACCTAGCAGAAGGGATTGGTAGGTGCAATTCTACTGTACCGGGCACTATACAGCCAACACGGTCAAAAGAAATCAATGAAAGCAATGTCTAAAATAATGCCTAACTTCACTTTAATAAGTAGGTAGACTAAATTGCGAATAAGCGATTTTGCTGTCATATATCCAACAGGCGCTAATAGCAATCGAATTAACTTTTGTTCACCTTCTTTTAAAAGAGTTTTAATGGATCAAATAGGTAATTCTTACTGTGCTATTTTTATTTTCTATATAGCTATTTTCCGCGACTTCGTCCGCGTAGACATCGTTTTTAGGGCAGTTTATTTTTTCCCGAGCGTTCACTTTAAATGACCTATTTTTAGTTATACTTCTTCGTAGTATATGAAAGCTATATTACGAAGAAGTCAAGCTGTATCTCTGGTTCTACCTAAACGAATTAGATAAAACATGACCTAGATTTTAAGTCGGACCCCAATATACCATGTACAAACACACTTTGTTTACTGTTTAAACATAAAACCCCGTCTCTCCGCCGCTCGTCTGTCTGATCTTTTGAACTACGCAACCGATTTTCATGCGATTTTCATCAATAGATAGAGTGATTCAAGAGGAAGGTTTGAAGGTAAGAAAAAAGGGGTAGGTAGAGGTAAAGTAGGTCTAGGGTAGGGCAAAATAGGTGTAGGTGGGGAGGGCCGTTTTTATTTTGTGGTGTAGGGTAGAGTAGGGTAGGTAGGATATGGGTAGGACGCCACGCGAACGAAGTCGCGCCGGGCCCACTGGTTCTTAGATGGGTAAACAACCCATGCTTTCTCGTATCATGACCTTATTTATGTATCGTATAAGGTTAGATGTCCTAAGGCTAAACGTCGAATCGTCATGCATCGCAGTTTCGGGAACTTTGAGGATCCCAAATTTATGTCGGATCTTAACAATATCAACTAGTGTGCTGTCTTTGATGCTGCGACTGTGGATGAGAAGCTGGAGGTTTTTGGTTCTTTACTGACGGGGTTATTTGACAAGCATGCTCCTATGCGCTCTATAAAATTAAAGCATCTCCCAGCACTTGGGCTTACGGATGACTTGAGGATGCTTATGCGCAAAAGGAATGCGGCGAAGACCAAATACAAAAATAATCCCTCTGAAATTTCATGTTGCAAATATAAGGAATTGAGCCTTGAGTCCTTATTAAGCAGGCTACACTGCGGGCTCTGTCTTTCACAGTCCCTCCTTTATATTCTCCCTTTAGCTTCGAGGCCGTGTCAGAGCGAGATATTAGAAAACAAATTATGTCCATTTCCTCTAATGCTGAAGGATGTGATGGGATCAGCCGAAAGATGATCATCTTATCTCTTGAGGTCGTCCTACCCATTCTTAGCCACATTTTTAATTTTTCCCTCGACACTGGCTCTTTCCCCGACTGTGGGCGGCACGCTGCTATCATCCCGATTCCTAAAACTGGCAATCCTGTTTCCTTTTCCCATTATCGTCCGATTTCTATACTCCCTTTCCTTTCTAAGGTTTTGGAACGTCTCGTCCAACAACAGCTGTGTGCTTTCCTTAACAAAAATTCACGCGCCAGTATCACCTCTACGCAGACGATCTCTAAGTTTATACATAGGCTTGTGTTGACGACATTGTGGCAGGCATCGACAGGAGAAACTGTGATTTGACGACTGTGCTTGGGTGGAGCCGTAAGCATGGTCTTACTGTGAATACAAGCAAGTCCCGGGTCATAGTTATCGGTGGACCTAAGCAAATGGCACATTTAAATCTGGAGGATTTACCGCCAGTCATCTTTGACGGCACTCCTCTGGTCTTCAGTAAAGCCGTGAAGAATTTGGGCGTGTACTTCGACAGTACTTTGTCCTGGGCGCCACAGGTTTCTGAGGTGAGCCGGAAAGTCTTTGCAGCGGCTGGAGCATTGAGACGGTGGAGGAATCTACTACCAGTTAAAACCAAAGTCGAGCTTGCGCAGTCACTACTTCTTCCGATCCTGGACTATGCAGATATCTGTTATCTAGACCTCAATGAGGATCTTCTAAACAAACTGCAGCGTCTGCAAAATCTCTGTTTACGTTTTATTTTCGGGCTGCGCAAGTTCGACCATGTCTCCGGTTTCCGGGCACAGTTGGGGTGGCTTTCGGTCAGATTGCGAAGAGACGCGCGCTCTCGCTAACCTATAATGTTATAAATAACCCACTCGCACCTGAGTATTTGTCGGAGAGGTTCCGGTTTTTGGGCGCGGATCATGATCGTGGTCTCCGGTCGAAGTCTGATAACCTTCTTAGAGCCCCCTTTTCTCGATCAGGATATTACAGGGAATCTTTTACAGTAAATAAATTTTCTGTTTGTGATTTTGATAGTATAGTATTACATTTTTTTAAAAGCATCTTAGTTTATTTGTTAATTAATATTTTTTTTCTACTATTTACTCTTACACTACTTACTAGTTCTTGTGAAACTCATCTCATCGTCACTTTCCATCAGGTGAGTTGAGGTCAAATGCAAGCCTATTTATTGGTAATAAAAAAAAACGACGAATTTTTAGCAGAGCAATTTACAGTTTCGATATCTTCTAAGCTCTTCTGTTACTCAAACTCAAATTATTTTTTTCTATTATAATTATTTATTGAAATAGGATTAATTATTTCTTGTCAAACGTCAAAATACTACGGGAAAACAAAGTCGTGACGAACGCACACAGACAGCGCGCACGAAATGAACGCGTCCGCGAGGCACCTGGTCCCGATACAGTCAACCACAGAATGAACGGATACCATACCACCCCAGCACACATTGTTTGCTGAATCCTGAGGGAGCCCGCCCACTACGCACTAGCGCTACACGGTCACAGCACGCACAGGCACCCGGTACCGAGCCGGCGCACCCGCCCTTTATGTCCCGGTTATGCTATCGCGCACGAGGGCCCGGCTGGGATCCGTCTTAACCATAATCCAAGATTTGGCAGATCAGATAATTATAGTGAAGCGGCTGACGTCTGGTGTCTGGACCCTGTTGACAGGGCCAACCTGATCAGATTGGATCATGGATACACATTCAGGTTTTATTATTATGTTTTCCCTCACCGTAGGAGCATCGGTTAGTGTTCAACTAATGTGCATAACTCAGAAAAGAGTCATTGGTACGTGGCAGCAGTGGGGCCCCTCTCGCTTACGAGTCGGGCCCCTTAAGCACTAGGCTACCGACGCTCTCATTAGGCCACCGACGCTCTCAACTAGGCCACCGACGCTCTCTGAGCTCGGAACAAATAATAAGGAAAAGGAAGTATCTGTCTGTTTTATGTATTGAAGTTAACACCGCTTCATCACAAGGGAAGGGACCATCGGTGGGAGAAAGAAAAGACAAGAAACCCACAGATAGATATTACCTACATTAAAATTATCACATTGCGTTTACATTTGTCTATTTCATTTGAGTGAGCTTGCTGTGTTTGGAATGTGGATGGTACAAATTCAGACATAAAGTTTTTTTCGCACAGCTTTATTTTCCAGTCAACCAGAAATCGATTAATAAAATATATAAAGTTAAGTCCCAATGAACACCAACATTAAAAAACAGTTGAATCAATATATCTAAAACCCTAGGGATCTAGAACCCTGTTCCTGTTGCACGGAAATGATCTGCTCGTGTCCGGTGCTTTTGGGTATGCGGATGACACCACAGTGATGGACAGGCACACATCCAGTGCAAAGGTCAAGAGAGAGAATGTCGAGTCTTGTTAAGAGTCTCTCATTGATCGCCTGGACCAAGCTCTCCAGAATATTTCTGACTGGGGAGTTGCCAATCTTGTGTTCAACACGTCTAAAACACAGCAATGTTTGTTCACTGACAAGAGAAGTACATTTCGTCAGACTTCAATTTTCCAGGGTGTGCCTCTACAAATAAGTGATAGCCTCCGCCTGCTGGGCATGGAAGTGTCATCCAAGAAGGATTTTGGTGGGTATATGAAGTCCATAGCTAAGCATATTCCAAGAATCTGCCGGTATCAGGAAAGAGGCTCTGTGGGCGACACAAGAAGCGATAGATTGACATCTCTGAGTCGAATGAGAAAGCCAAAGGCTTACGACGAAAGGATGCCGAAGACCGGGCGAAGTGGAGAAGATTGAGTAGGAAAGCGGACCCTGGCAGAGGCCGGGATAAGCGCTAGGACGATGATGATGATGATGATGATGGTGATGAAGTCCATAGCTAAAACTGCGGCGAAAAAACTAGGCATCCTCTCTAGGGCGGTATTTCTCATCTGAGGAGAGGTTGCTATTATATAAAGTCCAAGTTCGACCTTGCATGGAATACTGCTGTGACCTATGGGACGGATCTGCAAAGGTCTATCTGGCTGCTCTGGAACTGGTTGTTAGACGCGCCAAGAAACTGATAGACAATCCCCCGTTGGTGTAGGAGGCACCTTTGCTGCAGGTACTGTCAGACTGACGTTATTCATTTGATATATTGTTATTGTCTTTAAGAGAGGTAGGGCATAACGGGGTATCTCGTTCGAATTGGAGCCGCCCGACTGGGGAAGTACCTCCACCTTTCAGAATATCGCAGCTAAATAATACTCTTTTAAATAGTATTGTGTGTCTGCCGGTGAGTAAGGTTTCCAGTGCTCCATGGGGTGGGGATTTGGGGAACCGTGGCTTTGGCAGTGGAGTGGCATTTGCCTTTTGCTGCCAGAGCAACGTGTTATAGAGGTGGGCAACGCATTAGCGATACTCTTGGTGTTGCTAATGTCTATAGGCAGAGGTGACCACTTTCCATCAGGTGGCCCGCTTGCCTGTTTGCCTACCGTAAGACATAAAAAAAATTTAGTACGATTTCAAAAATGAAATCGTAATGAATCGATAAAAATCAAAATCAAAACATAATTTATAAAAAGAGCTCATTTAATCGTTGCCTTTCGTACGTATCTATTACCCGTACGTTGGTCTGCTGGCAGGCATCCGCTCGCAGGATTTCCACATTCGTGACCGCCTGTGACGAACCTTGCACGCCATAAAATGTAGGCATATTTAATTAACATTTTACGCCTAGAGGTACAGCAGACTGGGGTTACTTTAGATTGCAGGGTAAACGACATTGGCCCCTCACTTTTTCCTATTAATTAAGAGTTAATCTTAAGTGTAAATGACGCCGTACGTGTAAGTACTGAAAAGTTGCAAATATAAATATATGGATTTGTATTTGTTGACAATATCTACTTATAATCAGACAGGAATTTATTATAAGTACTACTTATAGTAAGTGACCAATGTTGTTTACCCACAGTAAGTATAGCCCAATCCAGAATTTATGGACTGAGAAACAGCGTTGTTTTAGTAGACGATGGCTGTTCCAGCTCTATTTAAGAAATCCGTCATTATTAAGTATACAAATAGGAAGTTGAGTCTATTTAACTGCTTCTTACGTTCTTTCTGTTAAGCAGCTTGGCTTCGATTTGATATGACGTTTTAGCTATTTTGGGTTTGTCCCAGGGAACGACATTTGGAATCTAGCTATAATCAAAGTTTTAGCGAGCGGCTAAAGCACTGTCCTAATTGGCAACGGTCGTACGACCATGGTCGTGCGACGGGCGGTTTTGAAGTCTCCTATAGGTCGGGCAACTATATTGTTTATGTTATGATAGATAATAAACAAACTGTACCCTGCGGTATTTACCCGTATATAATTCGAAACTCAGTGAACATTCGACTATTGCGCATTCCGTATTCCGTGCTTCCGCCTAACTAAAATGGAATTTGTAAAACTAGATATTTCTGGACTAAAAGAGCATATTTTCTTATTTCCTGCTCAAGTGACCGTAAGCAATATGGAGCGGTAGTCTCGTATGTATAGCAATGTCGAAATAACGAGAAAAAGCACGCAATTTCCACCTGTTTAGTTCCTGGCGCACCTTATCCGCGAGATTGCCGCTCATCACAGCAAACCGGCCGCGGTTAGCGAATCGAACTTACATTCACACGGCGCCGCCGGTCGCCTCTCGCCGCGCCTACAGTTGATAATCGACCTCTTTGGAGTGAGCACGCGCCTCACCCATACCTGTTTCTGAACGAAACTCGTGTGCTGGTTTTGAATTTTGAAAAGAACTCATCCCGCGAGAAAAACTTTGAGGAACTTCTTCAATTTGAGTTTCGAACAAGTTGAACTTGTTTCAAAATGAAGTGACTGTTTTTGAAAGCAGATAGTGTTTTGTTATTCTTTTCATAAACAGGGATTTTCACTGAATTCTTGATATTGGAGTGGCACACTTGTTGGATGTGTAAAGTGCAAAGGCAGGAAGTTATTGCTTCTTCAGTGCTTATGCTACAGGTATGTTATTTACAACTTTATATCTACATTTCCTATCTGAATACCTACCTTCTTTAAATAGGAGAGTAACATTAGATAGGCACCTAAACTTACTTAAAACTCAAATCTAGGTGTCCCCTCACCTGACCCTGCTGACCCTAACTAAGTATCTCTATATCGTTTAAATGTAAGAAATTTCTATTTTATCCAGAGGGCAATCGAGCATTCGGGTTATGATGGCTTATGTCAAGCAGCGGCATCTTTAAGCTTTCAGTTGATCACCAGATCCTGGTGGTGCTTACCTATACGGAATAAGGGATTATGTGGCTTAGGGGTGGTGGTAGGCTTTAACTTTTTTCTTACCATATGTAGATTGATGTAAGAAAGCAACGTTCCTTAAGTTGCCTGAAAGAGATTGCTAAAAGGGAAAATGCCACTTAAGTACATTCATAATCCATATACTCCCCATAGCTTTCTATGATTAGCAAAATTCCCTTTACCAGGATTAGTGATATTGGTTGATCTAACTGGACACGGAGAAGTAGGAAGGCGGACCCATCATTCCTCGTTATGGTACCGCGCGCAAAGATGATGATGATGGTTGAGCTAAGTATTTCATAAGGAATCTTTACCTGTTACTCTGTACCCTTTAGACTGTAGATTTTCATTGCTTATCAAGAGCGTACGTGGTATTGTTGCCAATTTCAACCGGATGATTGCAAAATACTTTGCTACCTGTATTGAAACTTTTTATGGTGGCTGATTGTGTTTATTTCCTGTCGTCACTTTAGGTGATAAGGGCGTTTGAGTACCTATATTAATTTGTAGATTAATTTCTACTTATAAAAAATACCTCACCCTACGGTGCGTAACGTACGTAATGTTAGTTTAGGTTTAGTTTGAAATACTCCTTTATCAATATCAAAATAGAGTCACTATCCGCGTCACTCTGTCCTGTATGTATATTCGCTGACTCCTCCTAAATAAATAAATAAAATAAACAATCGTTCATTTACCATCTTACAAAAAGTTATAAAATTAACATTTCAGAATTTAAAAAGAAAACAAATACATAACAAAGAAAGAAACTAATTAAAAATGTACCCGATGATAAATGGGTTTATGGCTCAGGGGAGCAAGACACAAGTCCCACCCCCTGCTATTTTGCCACTCCCTTCAAAATATATATCTATCTACACACCCACGAAATTGAAAAAAGAAAAAACAAGAAACAAATAAAAATAACTAACGCATTTTGATGCGGTTTTCGCTATCAGTAAGAGAATGTCTTCTGGAAGGTTTATATGTGTAATACATGCATATTATAGTAAAAAAAAACCTCCGTCTATTATAAAAAAATGTTTAGGTAGCGGCTCTATTTTCTTTATACAGGCGGTAATATAGACAATTTTTCTTTGATTTCAAAAGGCGATACAAGTTACACCTTCCATTAAGTCACACGCACTGCTCTGCCGTACAAATTTAAAATTTGTATGGCATTTTAATTTTGTATGGCAGTGTTGCACATTGTTCAGGGCATATGTCGCCCGTCTAGGATCAGTCCCGGGTGGGGTAGATGATATAATTAGGTAAAAAAACCAATAAATTATAGTTATAACGAAAATGGCAAAACTTTTCTTCTTAGGTCTATTCTTCAGCGCAACGCGGCATGTGCATAGGTGCAGCATAGGTCTAAGTGTATATTCAACAATAAGGACACATTATAAGTACTTTAAAACTTTAACGTACGGATTTAGCGATGCCAAAACAAAAACTTGGGATTATTCCAAGCTTTTCTAATATAGGTAGCTGGTACGAGTTACAGGTAGGTACAGAATATCTATCAAAAACTTTCCGAAAGGCACTCTTGATTGTAGGCTGGAGCTAAGTGCCTAGAACATGCAGTGGTTACGACTCAAGATAGGTACCTAATATAATTGCAAATTAATTGTCATATTAAATATTCACAGCGGTTTGCAAACCCTGTTATTAGTACTTTTGCAATTAACTCATAAAACATAACTGTCTACTACAACTAGAAAAATACCTAAACGTGTTTTCTCTTCATTACTTTATATTTACGATTGGTATTGTGAAGGCGTATTTTTAGTCCGGGATCCCGGTATTTTCGGTATCTGGGATCCCGGTTTGCGACCCCTAGTTTGAATCGTTCGCTTTGAACCTATGGGTTTTCATTTTGATTTTCGGCATGAAAAATTCAATATTGTATATCCTATTTGCATCGAAAGAGTACGGTTCAATATCAGAGAAAATCAGCATTATGCATCTTTGATGAAAATACCGAATTTTCAATGCCGAAAATAAAAATTGCAGACCATTAGAACCGAGGCGAGCGATTCACAAATAGGTCTGGTCTATTGAGATTCTAACTGTCAGCTTCTAACACATTAAGTATAACACAGTGCAATGGATGGGCTTGGTGCTATCGTATACCGGACACAACACGGCCACCCACACGAATTTGTTTAAGCTAACTTCCGAATTTCGTGGACTAGTGCGGATGATTTAATGTTTTTCCTTGCGTCCCACCTTGAAGCAAAGGTTAATTATTTCCGATTCCATTGCGTTGAGGTATCAGGGTTTTAAAAATACCTACACTTATATAAGATTTTACCTACCTACCTACAAATATATACGGCGAAAGCGTACTAAGTAATTGTCATAAGTCTGAAGTCTTATATATTATACGTTATACGAAAGTAGAACTTACACCATTAACACCTTTGCCACGAAAACGGAACCGGACGGAGATGCGGCAAATAAAAAAGGAGGATGTTATGCGTATTCTTGAGATTATTACGAGAAAGGCGGCACTATACAAGACAACGAATACAACGATGCAGACTCGTACATACTCGCTAAACGGCCGCGTATCTATTACGTATGGGCGAAATATTAGAAAAAAGCTGTCGCGGATGCTTGTGAAAGTGCTGACCCGCGGAACCGGCTCCGGCGGCGGCGCGCCGAAACTATCGACAGTCGATATCGACGATACAGACGGCTCTATTGATTTATTACCCAAATTAAACCTACACTGGCATATCGCTATCTCTACATATTATAGAACAAAGTCACACACCGCGTCTGTCTGTTTGCGATAACTACTGAACGGATTTTTCGGAACGGAAATGGAGTTTTCACAATAGACAGAGTGGTGGTTTGGGCATGAGGAAGGTTTAGGTTTGTAATTTGTTAAGGTGTGAAGCCGGGGCGGGTCGCTAGCCTATAATGAAAATAAATGCATGGTGACGATGCGTCTGTAGACTATTTCATCAATACGATGTTCAATCACAATGTCTCGGTTGACGATCTATTTTACAAATAAAATGTGTGTTTACCTAGACGGTATATATCACTACCTCTTCTTGAACAAGGCACGGACTATAGCGATGAATTGAGCCTGCGAAAACCTTACCCCAACTCCAAAAATTTTAAAAAACGTTGCGGCCACTAAAGATTTAGGTTGAGTTCTACTACAATTTATTATCCTGTAGTTTATATCCACGCGCGAGTTTTCCTGTAAAATACAGCGATGTGTATAGAAAAGTCGTATTGTATTATAAAGCTGTTGGTCTTCATAAAATAAATAAAATACTACAAAGGTCGAGTCGTTGAAATCCTCGCGACATCTAATACTGAATAGTATATAATAAAGTATTAAAGGCATGTGACTTTTTCGCAATTCGCCGTCGATGGAACGTGAAGTGTTAAACAGTTTATCAATAGTGTGGTTCCTAAGCGTTGGAAGAAAATGTATAAATTAAAGAAAATTTGTGGATAGTCGCTAAGTCTCGGAAGGCGTGTAGTGCGAAGTTGCCTTTTATTCTCCGCGTTAGATCGCTATAAAACTTGATGGTGTCTCCCTGTTATAAACTAACATACGTACATATACGATCGTATCTGGATAATTAAAGGAAGTCTAGCTACTGTATTTATTGTAATCTAGGTATTATTGTATTATTATAGAGATATAAGTACATGAAGACCAAGAGAAGTTGATGTGGAATAGTAGAAAATGATAGATTGATTAGATAGATGATTTGTTTATTTATTTATTAAGTTTTTCGAGAAAATGATGATGATGATGACGTGAGTAAGCCCATTTTCTACAGTAATTAGAGATTGCTTTTGACATCATACCTTATGTCTCGTGGATTTTGTAATCGCAAAAACCCTTAATCCCCATAACATCTATGTGCGATTCTTACATTTAGTTTACTTTTTATGAGCATAACATAATCGAGAAGCATTTAGATCTTTACTTTGTCCATATTATGATAACGGCTCTCTACAACGTGGCGGCTCTGAAGTTAGCTGCAAGCACTGATAAGTACATTCCTAAATCATTTATTGCATGAAAATATGCTTTATTCTGCATTTAAGTTTAATCTTAAAAAATATTTATTAAAATAATTTTAAAATTAATTTTTTAAAAATTGTTAGTGTGAATTTATTAACCACCAAAAACCACCACAGTTTGTATAATATAGCAAACAATTTCACACGCAGTTCCGACCCGTCCTAAAGATTGATGGTGTTCCTACGATATATACCTACACCTTCCTTTCCATGGTTGTCGTACAGTAAAAAGCATGGTGTCCATCCACCCGCCTGCGCAGGCCTAATAGCCTATCCGTTAAAAACGCTTTTTAAATCAGATCACCTCCCGAAAAAGGTGAAGCGTAAACACAACCGTTAAATTACATAAATAGGAGGGCGACATAACATTTCCACCGTCCGAAGTGATTCTGTCAGCACGTGGGCCTCAACGCGGCCTCCGGAATATGATAATGGAGCCGCCAAACAGTCAGTGGACCTCGAATTTCCAGTTATCGAACAGATTTATACTAAAATCATACAGGTTTTTGTATCAAAATGGACGGTAGAGCACGTATTAATAAGATGGACTGAGATCCGGCTAGGAACGACTATTGTGATCGCAAGTATTTTTGAAACGTAACGGAAGATTTCAACACAACATTCATTCAAAAACTATGAAAAGTGAAACCATGAAAATTTCTGCCGTTTTACCTAGGTACTCTTTTTTTATACCACGATGGTGGTAAACAAGCTAACGGCCTGCCTAATGGTAAGCAATCACTGCAGCCTATGAAAGTTTACAACACCAGGAGCATTACCCACGCTTTGCCGACCCCGTAAAAACCTTTTAACCCCTTTCTTGAAGAACTCCATGTTGTACTCTCCAGGGAAAACCTCTCCAGGTACTTCATTCGACAACCTTAGAGTGCGTGGGAGAAAGTTCCTTTGGAACCTCACAGTTCGCGACCTTTTCACCTCTTTCTTGAAGAACAACTACGTGTTGTACTCTCCAGTTAAAATCTTGAAAATGTTGTGATGCCATGACAAAACTAACTTGGGACTATTAACTAAAAGCTGTTCTGCAATATTATTCTCGTTACCTTTTCTTACCTAGTTAAGCGTGAACAAGATCGCAGCATTTGAACGAATAGGACTCTGTAAGTAATTTGTATGAAACGTATGTGTGTATTTCAAAACGATTTAATGAATTATTTATGTAAATCACCCAGATTACCACCCATTAGCCTTGCGCATCAACATTAAAAATAAACACTGTATTAAAAACGAGCAAGCAGACTCGAGTGTGATGATATCTGCAAGAAAAATATTATAATGATACAGTATCGGTTCCAAATCGAAATAAAAAAAGAGCCGGGGCAAAGGGATTTAAAATAAAAGTGCCAATGGTCGAAATTAAAAGGATCGCTTTGCGTGTTGTTTTTTCCATAGATTTGTTTTATTTTTTTAAAGCGCCATCTTGCGGTTTACCTTGACATTTACAAAGTGCTCACTTGAGTGGATCTTCTTTTAATTTTGTTTATGCGTTTAATTTAAATTACACACACACTGGGAGTCTTTTATTTAATTCTGCGGGTATTAAAAGGGGCTTGGGTAATAAAACATCTGTGCGACATGAATTATTTTTTTGTATGACGGTAAGATTGCAATTTTTAGCACTACGTAGGTGGGTACCTAAGTAACTTCAGGTAGGCAGGTACGTACTCTGCTAATTATTACTTTCTTTAAATGACCCGATGTGGGATTGTGGATATTATTTTAATCTTCATCGTTGTAGAGTAGACAGAGTGTCGTATTTACAACAACTAATACTTTAGGCCAGGTATACCAGAATTTGGATTTTTAATACTTTCGCAAACTCATTAATCGCAAAACGGGTACAGGTAAGTACCATAATGGTTATACATACGAGTATAGTGACGTTCTTATTATAATATAATGATGGTAAATTAATATTTATAGGTAATCTAATTGTTAGTTCTAGTCTAGTCTAATTCTTATCAATAATATATTTAACCCGCCCGATTAATTGCAATGGACACAGGTTATTCCTTTTTGAACGAAAGATTTGAACTTTTGCACAGTGATCATTGTTTGTTGTTCTGTGCAAATAGGTACTGCATAAAGTTCAAGGCGATAGTTGCATCATAAATGGAGTAATATAAAGTCGTCGACTACCTACGAAATGGTTGGCAATTTGGCGCCACTATCTCGGTATATTGTAGTCTTCAATAGTAAAAGGTTACCGTGATTCAAATCGATCGTAGCAATAAACAAAACGAAAATACATACTTAGATCAAGCCCGTGACTTAGATACGGACCTAAGTTGTATGTACATTTTAAAACTATGGTGCCTATAACGATTTGGGATTGGTTGAAGAAGAATTTTAAGATATTTTAAAGAAATATCGGAATATATCCTGGAGAGCGATAGAATATTAGTCAGATGTGAGAGATAACGACCTTCGATGCGAGGATGCCGAAGATGGAAGTGGAGAAGAATGAGTAAGAAAGCGATCTGGCAGAGGCCAAGATAAGCGCTAGGACGATGATGATGATGGTGATGATCCGAAAATATCGTCATGAACGATAAATTCACCTACCTACCGGTAGGAAAGAGTTCCCGCGGGTGGCCCAAAAAGCGATAATTTGTCATCGCTAAGTCAGGTGCGAGAACCAACGGCTTACGATGCGAGGAGCTGAAGACGGGCGACATAGAGGAGAAGGCAAGCGGACCTTGACGGAAGCCGGGATTGACCGCTACTAATAATACAACTATGTCGTCATAGTTGTATTATTAGTAGCGGTCAATCATAAATATAATAAATAGGTTAAATGATTAATTTGGTTGGTTATTAAATTGGTATGGTTAAACGATAATGATAAATAGGTTATGAAAAGGGTCAATACTCAAACATCTATAACCTTCTATAGAAGTCCTTACATTGTTAATTCCCCGTATAATACCTACCTGTAGCATCGAGGTAAGTATATTAGTTTCCCACTTAATTAGGTAGACAGTACTTAACGATTACTTAGTAAACTTTCTTTGAATGCTAATTGCAACCTAGTGCCCTGTTCGTTTCCCAAGAATCACTCGTTGGCGGAATAAAACAAACTGTGTGGTCCATTTAAGCAATGTTGACAGATTTAGCGATCGCTCGACGAATCTGTCTCGCGGTTGGGCAATCGGCGAAGGTGATGAGTCAATAGGAGCTATTTAGGGCGCGTCTGGTGAAAATACACATACTAATTCTAAATAAAATGTAAAATGTGTTTGTACAAATTTACACAGCGCCATCTAGCCTTAAAGTAAGCAAAGCTTTTGTTATGGGTTAGATAACCGATAAAGTACTTATATACTTTTTTTAAATACATACTTATTAAACATACTACACCCAGACACGTAACAGAAATTAAAATTCATCATTTCAATTTCTGCTCGGCCGGGAATCGAACCCGGGACCTCTGCGTGGCGACCGGCATGTTAACCAACCGAACCACTCAGGTCGTTTATTTTAAACTTTAACTTAAATTTAAACTATTTTTGTTCCTCACTTGCGTAAAAGACTATGGACTATGACATGGGGTCGTTCTATAGGTACTCGTATATTAGAGGTCTCCTCAGAGGCGGGCAACGCATTAGTAGCGCCCCTGGTGTTGCTGTTGGACATAGGCAGCGGTGACCACTTTCCATCAGGTGGCACGATTGCCTGTTTGTCTGCTGTATAACATACAAAAGATACACTAGAAAAATCTTTAACAGGCTTCTCTTTAGTTTCAGCTGTACAGCCCAAAAATACGAGTTGACTGACAGTTATATTAATAGCCTCCATTCTCTGTTTACAACGAGCACATAAGTATATCAAATTGGTACAGCAGACAGAATACACAATTTACAGACCACAGAGTAACTTTACAAGTATAAGAAAGAGTGAGGACAAGAAAAAAATGATGTTAAAACAAGCCGGTCCCATTTCACTTTCGTCGCGACTGTAGCGGTACCAAACGGTAGACAAGGTACAGACGTTAACTAAATTGTTAAGCTGGTTGTGGTTGAGGGTTTTATAATAATAATAAATAGCTTTTGCTCTACTGGGTTCCTATGGTTAGCCACATTAGTCGGCTTTTACGCCGCCCATAGGTTGAATATGTTGATAAAATATTGTACTCTGCCGAACACCACACAGCAATTTAGGAGTTCATTATAAATGATTTTTGTTCATCAACAATAAATTTTATGTAACAATAACAATGTCGCAATCCTAATCCTATAGTCCTTAAACCGTTTGGAGGACCGACCCTGTACATAGTTTCTATGGCGAAGACAGATCACGCATTACACGCATTATTCACATTGCCTCCTCTCCTCGTATAATAATTTTTTTCTTTCCTCATTGCTCAAATGTAAAAGAACCTCAACAGAAAACGTTCTGTGCGCGACAGTACCATACCGGCACGTGGTCAGAGAGCCGTCCAGCGTGTATAATTTGTAAAAACACTGATGCGGTCGACTTTTTACCACACTCTGTCTCTAGGTAACCGGGTGTAACATCTAACACAATACATCTTACCATTGAAGTAATGTGACTTTATAACGGTAACATTGTAAAGTGTAACATTGGCCGTGTGGTGTCCGGCAGAGTAGAATAGCACCAACCCCTTCACTCATGGGTGTCGTACAAGGCGACTAATGTTTTCGAGGCAAAATATCAAGAGTCTCCGTAGTCTGGAAAATGGGCAGCAGCATTTTCCATTGTTATATTTAAACACTGCGATCTCCAACCCGCCTGCCAAGCGTGGAGATTATGGCAATAACCCCCCTTTCGTGGGAGAGGCCCTAAGTCCTGCAGTGGACTGTTACGGGCTGTGATGATGATTGTAAAGTGTACCGAGTTCTATTCCAGGTAGGATTCTGTCGGTCGGTGGAAGAATATTTATTTATGCTATTCAGTGACAAACAAGCAGACAGACTGTGATGGTAAGCTTTAACTGTCGCCCAAACCATCTACAATTCCTAAATTTATGTTGAAGGTAACAAAAATACAGAATCGCAGGTGCGTTGTCACTGTGAGGACTAAGATGAATTGCCTCATGCCTGTAATTTCCATCTGGGTCTTTTCCTACCTAGGTCACTGGCCAAATAAGCCGGTTTGAAGGATAGTTACATTATTGAGGTACCTATATCAGTTTCATACTGTTTGCTCTACATTACTTTGTAAGCTAGTATGAAGTAAAAAGTAAAATAAGTAGTTGACAGTGCAGTCCTCAGATAAGTGTGTATTTTTTGTAATCGAGATCTGCCGGGGCATATCGTTTTACCCGAGTCATTTAGCCCGCTGCGCTTTGAGATGACACTCACACTTAACTGAATTTAAACTTCAATACATACGATCGGCGCAATTCAACGATTTGCCTATGACATAGATACCAGTTGCCATCAGGTAGATAATTTTATTTCATGAAAGAAATACTTTACTGAATAGAATTGCACAGGTAAATAGAAAGAGTACCTGCAATAGACTCAAATTGGTGGAATGTAAGAGGCAAGAGGCGGCCTTATCGTTTATAGCGATTTGTTCTACACAACGTACGGTTTAAGAAGGATTACTAGGAAAACTTAAATACTAACTAATTATTTAAAAGTTTATGGGGTTATACCGCGTACTGCCTTGGTTTTTTTTATGTTATACGGCAGACAAACAAGCAAGCGGACCACTTGATGGAAAACCTGATGGTACTGCCTTGGTTAACGGTACTTGGTTAAAACAATAGGTTATTCGAGTGTAATTTTGTTCAACAATAAGATAGGTAACAAACAAATAAGGTACACATTTTTTGCGAGAAATTGAATAATCAATATAATTTAAAAATCCACTAAAAATTATTATGTTCTGTTATAGGTAATGGATTGCTAATTATGTGGTGTGTCTGAATGGCATACGTCATTAACTAAATATAATTATAACATGCTTGGACAATTCACACACTGTCATCTAGCCCCGAAGCGGGCAAAGCTTGTGTTATGGGTGCTAGACAACTGACAAACTACATACTTATTATACATATTACACCCGCAACAGAAATTGTAATACATTATTTCAATTTTTGTTAGGCCGGGAATCGAGCACGGGACCTCTGCGTGGCATACTCACCAACTGAACCACTCAGGTTGTCAAACTAACACGCGTACTATATATATACTCAGAGCACTTCCTCAAAAACATCTACTTAGTTATCTTCAGCTTATCTTCAGACTTAAATTTTGTACACAAAAGCACGTTCTATTCGAATAAAGTCGGTGATAATATTATTTACCTATGAGGAACATAGACCTGTTTAACATGTTAAGCTATGTTATGTTAATAGATTATAATAATTACCAGCTCATCATACCTGTTTATATTTTAACTATATGGAGACTATAACAGCGATACCTAGCTTAAAGTAATTTTATCTTAGGTTGGAAACCATAACTCATTACAAATTAAAATACCACGTACACTCGGATTTGGCATTTCATACCTATTTTGCTTTATTTTGACCAAATTTCGAGTGTAATCAACACTGACCCCACAACAAGCCACCTCCCTACCCCATTACATACCGCTGCAGTTCCTAGGAACTCCACACTGACTACTATACCCTAGTCATTAACCTCTACAAATCCAGCGAATCCCTCGCATTTACCGTGGCCAAAGCTGGTCTCTGGCAGCAAATTACCAGGCAATACCACCCACTTCAAGTATCGGTGATTTTGACCCACTTATGCGGAGAGAAGTGATGCTTTGCCATGTGCTCTTCCCATCTCGTGATGTGCGAAACTTTCGCCCAGTGTGAGGAAAATGTGTACTCTGACCTTTGGCGTCGTGACTCCCCGGCCGATCAGAAACGAGTTGGGTTTAATGATGTTATATACAGTAGTAATATTATAAGCGGTGTTAAGTTTTAGTTTTGCTTAACATTTCGTTATTAGCTAGTGGACCCTGTGCGACCTCAATCGGGTACGCCTACTGTAGAGGTAATCCTATCTACCCTTTTTTCTTGCTTATAAACTTTCATATCTATTGTTGAAAAGAAAACCGCATTAAAATCCGTTGCGTAGTTTAAAAGACCTAAGTGTACATAGTTAAGTACATAGGTATATAGGCACAGACGGCGGGAAGCGACTTTGTTTTATACTATGTATAGAAGTGCGCAGTTAAACAGATGTGCTTCCCTAGTCAAATAAATCACAGAACAGTCAATAAAATTGTGAACTTAAATGAAAAACTGTACGAACGGCAAGTTTGGGTACCTTGCTATTTTTCTGAGTTAACGCTAATTCAGATAAATATCTCTCTACGGACGTAACTGTACACTGAAGGCATACACCAACTCACTGACGTACTTTACTTATTTTTGTTTAGTTTCACTAGGTTGACTTACGATTCATACTTAGATTAGGTACAAGCAAACAAAAGCGCGTGAAAACTTTCACACTAATTAAATTGGGATGGCTTAAACTAGAGATGATTTTGATCTGTCAAAATATGAATAAACAATGGCATGTTGAGAGTACTTTGTGTATTAAATTCCCGCGCAAGAAGGCCGGGCGTCTGTGTTTACGCATATTCTGATTATGACCGTTAAATTCGGAACGGACATCTGCATTTAATATCTGCAGCGGTAATTTGTACATACCTACGTTGTAGTCGGGTAATACGTCTGCAACACGATCTCGCGAAGGTCGTGAGGAACCAATGGAAGCAAGAGGCACAAAGACAATCGGTGTGGAAGGTGTGGGAGAAGGGGTTCAGCAGTGGACGTCCAACGGCTGAGATGGTGATGATAAACACAACTGCATTGCAGAAAGGCTCCCGGTCAAGCAAAACAAAATCGTTTCCGCCTGTCGTCCCTATGTAGCTATGTACTCGTATATATGTATCTATGAACGCTTAGATCTTTCAAACTACGCTTTCAACAATATTGATTCAAGAGGAAACTTAATAAGCAAGAAAAAGAAAGGGTAGGTCGGTAAACCTAGGGGTAGGACGCCACGCGAACGAAGTTACGCGGGGTCCACTAGTATGATATAAAAGCATGTTACATCATCATCTCGATCGTCACTTACAACTAGGCGAAATGGTGGACTTATCACATCACTTTACATAAATATTGTAAACGCGGAAGTAAGAGAACGCAAACGATAAAATGAGAAAATATCGGAATCCCTCCGGTCTTTTCAATGTTGATAAGAAGGATTACTATGTCTATAATACTATAAGCACTTCAATACGTTTACGTACGATAGAGTTAAATTAGAGAAGAAAACCAATACGCATTACAACAAATGAGCCCGGCACGAAGTAACCAGGTACTCGTAACCCACGATTGTTATGTCACAGATTGAGGCGAACACGTCTCTGTTTGATTATCCAATTACGAAGATCTCCTCGTGAGATGACACACGGAAAATCCCGGGTTGAAGCACGCGGTTTACGTAGTCTCTGTTGAGAGTGGCCAGTTTTTGTCGTGTTGTGTTGTCGTCTATTCATTTCAATATTATAGATGATGATTAATGTGAGCAGGAATTATTTTTTGGTGCTTAATAATTAAATATGCTTGGAAAATTCACTCAGCGCAATCTAGCCTTAAAGTCTTAGCAAAGCTTGTGTTTAGGTGCTAGACAACTGATAAACCACTTATATACTTTTACATGCTTTTTTTATATGCTTATTATTCATATTATAATACCTAGACCTGTATCAGAAATTAAAGTTCATCATTTTGAATTTCTGCTCGGCCGGGAATTATAATTAGGGGAAGGGTAGGGGTAGGACGTCACGCGAACGAAGTCGCGTCGAGTCCACTAGTATGACTATATTTCGGTATGTAAGATTGCGTACAAATTCTGATTTTCTAAGTGGTTAATACAAAGAGATCCACGAGGAAGATTTAGAAGCCTCATCTTAATATATTTAATTACGTAGTACAAACTACAGTCACAGCATTTAGGCGTATCTCTCGTAACGAATTTAGATACGCCTGTTAAATCTATCAGCAGCACAATGCTGTCTAATAAAAGAACTGGTTTCTGTATTATTTTGTGTTGATATTAATTTATTCAATCGCTCACCATTTGCGGACAGCGGGTTGACCTTACTCTGGCATTTGGAAAATGTTCAGTGCAGCGTTTCGGTATTCCGTTTACAACTTGCTTGTCACATAACTGGTGAATTTTATGCGGAAACAAATAATGCTTTACTCCATTATCTTTTGCAAGGACTTCATTTAGTATGATGTTCTGTGATTTGGCTTATTATTATAGCCTATTCCTAGAGTGATTAGATAAATGTTTTGCCCCAAAAAGGGCAGGTCAGGAGTACCTTCAACCGTTTTATAATGTGGTAGAGGTGAGAGAGGTGTGTCAGGATCGTAGCTTATGGCACTCCGTAGTCTCTGTCTACCCCTATGGGACACGGGCGAGTGTGTGTATCTATTCCTACGGGAAAAAGGCGTGATGTTATTATTATGTACGTATGTATTCTGTGCTAACAGAACCTCGAAGGGAATGCTATCCATGTCGATTACACGAAAGCTTATTTAATAAGCCGAAATAGTTATATGCAATAGCGCTAGTACGAAATATGCTCACTATATAGTCAGGTGTGCTCTTCACATTGATTAGATGTGTTAAAGATGATACAAACTGGGCGTGTCCAGTGCTATAATGTGATGACATAATCACAAGGCCTGCGCGCTAATGATCATCAATAAAATCAATATCTTCCAAAGTTTTATCTCATATTGCCTTAAGATATTACGAGCCTCGATTAAGGTGAAATTTTTTGTCACGATACTTTGTTTACGTATGTATTTAGCTAATAGAATCATTTTTTTTTCAAGGTAAGCCATTACCTGTATTGTAGCCTATGGACGTTTGCAATACTAGGCGTAGCCGACCTTTTCAGAAGCTTCACGAAAAATTTCCATTCCATACTGTAGGTACCTACTCACTAAGAATACCTCAACCGTTCATTTTACAACCTAAAACTGCGTGGAAGAATTATTTTTTATGTTATACGGCAGACAAGTGGTCACCGCGGCCTATAAACATCAGCAATACCACACTAATACAATGCGTTGCCCGCCTCTGAAGACCTCTAATATACCTCATGAATGATCCCATGTCATAGTTCAAAGGAAACACAAAGAAAACGAACTATCGTGGAAGAATGATCCGCAACAACGCTTGGTAGTCGGGATGAAGATGATATTATCTGAAATGGGACCAGAATACACTGATGGTGTCTATTTTCTTGGAGACGCTATAGACAGCTGGTCTATCGCATCTTACGTAAGTACGACCCATGTGTTGATGTGTAGTATGGGGCCAATCTGTCGCCATATGTAAACAACATCACCGCAGACAACACAAGCACAACTTAAACGAAAACTTTATACATTCTTGTCTCATTATAATTCAGACAGTCGCATCACAGAATCAATAAACAGGAAAAGATATAAACTTGATTGACCGATTCGAGTATCGTTGGCCACTTTAGTAATCTTTAAGCATTTGAATTGTCGTTTAAGTTTCGGGTTCTGTCTTGCGGACAAAACAGTATGAAGAGATAAGTTTGTATCACTTTTCTGAAAGGTTTTTTTGCTTTGAGGAAAAAAATATGTATGATAATAATCTTAATACCTATCTAAGTGGTAATTCCATGATTACGACCGTAATCTGTGTAGGTAATAACCATTTTGTTGCTGACAGGGAAGAGACGAAGGTAAATAGAAAATTGTTCCTGTTAGTCATTGGGAAATTTGCAAAGATTTCCTTCTAAGTTTTTACATACATGTAGGTATTCCTCGCTGCGTAAAACCTTCAAGTGCGAATCGGATTTGTACGTACTTTATACGTACGTTCTTTTACGCAACAAAAACTTTAAAAAATATTTCCATACATTTAACATGGATCTCGGATTTATCTCGTTGACTTTAACTGCTTGCTATGAAACTCGTAGGGAGTATAGTCACAACAGTTAAAACAAAGTTAGGGCATTTATAGTTCTTTGCGAATGATATATGATATGATATACAACCCTAACAATAACAATATTTATAAAGTTCTCATATAGAAAACCATTAATACCGAATTCATTGTATATCTTAATTTTTTACACACTTTTGTTATGTATTAACCAATTGAATTTCAAATTCAAGGCGAACGACGCGAACGCGACAAATTTTTATTGGACAGGCTGTTTACGATTCCGAATATTAAACTTGACTAAATACATTCATGTGCGGAATTATGATTTTGTCGTGCTTCGGCTTCAGAAAAATAGTTTCTTTTTCAGACTATTAAAGTCAATTCAATCGTTTTTGAATAATCTATATGGATAGATTAAATATCCATATAGATTTGTAAGAATAGTCTTACAAACTGTTATTTTGCGTCAAAATATCAAACTGTAGATCATATAGATGTAATCAGCACCTAGTACCTAAGTATCATATGCATAGCCTATGCCATATTTCAAATTGCAATAAATTCATTGCGATGGTACTGAATGAAATGGAGTACAATTTGAACCATATTTTTTGTTTCAGGTAAACGATAGAAACAACCCAACCAAACGTTATTTCACGATTTGTCGAATCGAATTGGATGCGAATGTAAGCGACATGGTGACACATCGGTTCCCATAAAGGGCTTGGACGGAAGTCCATACAATTGGAAAGGATTTCGATTGTCACACGGTGAGTAGGTATATTTATTGACGCAGCCTTATATGGGACGTCGGGCACGCCCTTGAACCGATTTGTGATTCGATTTTCGGATTCATTCGATATACTTGGGTCAGCGTATAAGCCTCGCTATTCAGCGGGGCAACGCGGCCAGACTTCTGGGCATTCTGACCTTGGGAATTTTTTTTACCTTTAATATAAGTTAGGTTAAGTACGTTTTTTTGTTTATTATAGGTAAATAACTAATGTTTTTATAAATTGTAAATAAATATTTAATCGTCGATTTACTTAATTGATTCTTGAATCTTTCGTTTCCGCGTTTCAGCTTTGGAGCTAATGTAACTGTAGTATGATGATCGTCGTTCGTCACATTTGACGATGATTGAAATACATCGTAAACGCGATATCGCTTCTGAATACCTTAAGCAAATTAAATGTGATCTCTCACTCCGTTAGGTAATAGTGTGGAAAGCCTATCAGGGAAAGAATTTTTTAATATTTTTGGTGGTTTTAGAAATTAGAACGTTCAAACGAACAAGTGTACAATTAGTAAGTCTAAAATGCAGCTAATCCGAACGTATATTATCGTAGATTGGCCTGTCATATGGCGCGCTTATGAAGTGGTATGTTGATTAAAACTCATAAATTCATTAAATTCATTAGCTTGCACACTTACCTAGACAGTTGCAAATGACCTCAATATTCGCTTATTAACTGTTTTAAGTTACGCTACATATACCTATACAGGGTGTAAAAAGACCGCTTCTTCTTCGTCGAGTCAATTTTCGAAAACCCTATTTATTAACTAGATATGGCTTGCCCGGTAGTCGGCCACGGCAACTAAATTACGCTAGAATTAATTGTAACCTCATATTCTACCCATGAAACTGAACAACTTCCCTTAAGAAACATACCCCCGGACACTCATAGTCACAAAGTTCGAGTTTCTAGATGTATAGCGAGTTTAGGGTATCGCTCTACCTTTTATGTTATTAAAAAATGTATACACGTTAAGTTTTAAACAATTGCACCCACCCCTTACACTCCTGGGAGTCGTACAAGGCGACTAATGTTTTCGATTCAAAAGATCTAGAGTCTTCGTAGGCTGGAAAATGGCAACAGCGTTTTCCATTGTTAAATTTATAACACTGCGATCACCAATCCGCGTGCCAAGCGTGGAGATTATGGCAATAACCTGCCCTTTCGTGTGAGAGGCCTTAAGTTCTGCAGTAGATTTATATGGGCTGTGATGATGAAGTTTTAACTCCACAGTTTAACTATACCTTCAGTTTTAACATAATAAGGCTATTACATAAGTCCGATTTATATGGCAATTTTCATATGTGACAATTGTCATAGCATTGCCAGATAAAGCTAACTTATGTAACTGACGTACGACCAGTTAAACAGCACAGTTAAAACTGAGACCACAATTGAACTGGTCAACGATAACGCGTTGATGTCTTTTGTACTGGCGAGCCTTGCTTCAGAGGGAGAAATTTTATTCCCATTGCACAGCTCGTTACGTATTTAGCTATGAATTTTAGCTACGTAATAGGACGAACGGGATGTATGTTTTGCCTTTCCAGATCAGACAACCATCAGTTGCAAGCAAGATGCAATGGCAAGATTCATGTACCCGAAATGAAAAAAATGCTATTAGTTTTTAAATGAAACGATTTGTCTGTAACAATATATACAATACGACCTTAACTAAAACTACGTTAAAAAAGAAACATAATTACCTAATTATCAATATAATAATAAAGCGAATATTTTGTCAGTTTATAATTACGAGTACTAAGAAGCTACACTACACACATTTTTCCCTGCACCTTTGCTCAGCTTGGATCTCTGTGAACAATGAATTACCCCGCGGGGTCCTCTTTCTTTTTTGGAGACCAACAGTGTAGCCTCTCGTTAGTGAATTTTTTTTAAATCAGTTCTTCGTTTTGGAGAGGTAAACGTAGAAACATACAAATTTATTAATTTCTATAATTACATGCTATAGTGGTAATTATATTAAAATTAGTACATGAATTTAGAAAAAAGATCGCTTAGGTCACTGTCAGTGATCTCTAGGTCACTTTGAACTAGTATAAGCATTTTATGTAATATAGACGATTGCATACTTTCCCAATGACCCAGTGAAAATATTGCATACCTACTTTGCACGCAATGCAATTGACGCATTCAGCACAAATCGCAAATAATTATGAATATTTATTAGCTATCATTATTAGTCATACATGAATGCACCTCATTCGTAATCATTCGCAGTAATTGGTAGGTACGAAGAACAATAGACCCGGTAAAAAATGAAGAATACTCTCATGGGTTTTAATAAAGGATATGCTCAAGGAGATACAATTGTACAAACTTATCCGTTCAGTAGACGGCGGCGCTAGTGCGGCTAGTGGACATTGATTGACCTATTGGACAGTAACATTTACTAAATGACGTCTATAGTTTCGATTTTGTCTACTACATGCACTGTTGGTCGTGTTTTTGTTGTTTGCTAACGACCACGTCTCAAAGACAAATCACTTTTCACTATTAAACAGTGAAAACCTCTTTGATTTGAAGCGTTAAGGTTTGTAGCGAAGTTTATCAATAAGTAATAAATAATTATATCATAAGACATTTATCAATAAATACCAAACTGATAACAATCAGATGGTCTAAGTAGCAAAACGTCCAACAGCGCGAAACTCCTACTCTAATTAGCGCTGGTAGCCTAAGTGCGGGCTTTATTGTTCATAGGAAGCATATGAAAGGACATGTCAGAAGTGCCATCAACCGGGCGCGGGCGTAGCGTTTGGTAGTGGAATACCAGAGGTGTACTTCATACGTTAAAAAAAAGGAAAATAATTTAAAATCCGTCATCTATAAAATGAATTTAACCTTAAAATAAAAGGCCCAAAACCCGCTCGATTAAATTTTTATTTAAATTTTAATGTAATAAGTTTTTTTTTGTACATACAGTGAATACGTTACACAGATTTTAAATTTACAATTAAAGATTGTGAGCCAGTCTCACTTAGTCTTACGCTCCAGAGCTTAAACTAGACTTTCGTCTGTATCTTAGGTCTCCAGGTCCCAATCTCAAGAAAAAGAACAGTTCAAGAAAACATTAGAGCCCATCAGAATGGCCAACGTAGAGAAAATAAATATATAATTTAAATAATGTATCCAGTGACACTCGCGCCACTAAAACGAATCAAATTATGTGTCTAAATCGATTTGGTCTATAGAGCGCCACAACGGAATGTCTAATAAACACATTACCCTCCTTTGCTTCGCGCAGTCGGGTGGAAGCTATAGCGAATTCTCTAACACAAATTGCCATTTTTTATTGTTAAACGACGTCTGCCACGCGGAGGTCCCGGGTTCCATTCCCGGCTGAGCAAACATTGAAATGAATTTCAATTCCTGTACTGGGTCTGAGTGTAGTATTATATACCTATAATAAGTATATATAGAAAAAAAAAAGTGTATAAGTAGTTTATCAGTTACCTAACACCCATACCACAAGCTTTGCTTACAATAGCTAGATGGCGCTGTGTGAATTTGTCCAAGCATAGAAAAAAAACGCCGTTTGATCCACATAGCTACCAGGCGAGCATGAGTAACGTGGCGTGCGTTTAATCTCCACTCCTACCACGAATACGCGTCGCAGTTGACGGAGCTCGCCCCCGAATCGCTGCAACCCACTTTCTCCGGGTGGATGAGATTTGGTGGAGTGCCGACGCGATACGTTCTTAGTAAAAGTTTAATTAAGTATGTTATAGATGTAAAAGTGGGAATGTCATTATGATTTTTCGATAGACGTAATTATAAACGTACTTTAATAGTCCTGTTTATGTGCGTTATGTTTAGAATTGACCACGGATTTGCACGATGGAATTTGTCAACGATGCTGCCGAAGATAAAAAAATTACGTTTATTTTAAATGCAAAATGAAATACTTGTGAGTGAGAAAATATTTTGGATACACACTAATTTCGTATATTACCTGTGAATTGAATTGAATGAGAGATTTAAAATAATCTCTAAGCACCTCAAGTAGGCACTCCATAAGTCAAATGAAAGAAAAAATTACACCGCGACCTCTCGACCACAACACAGTATTAGTGTATCGTGCCGCGACGAACACGTTAACATTAACGATAACGATAAGAATACGTTTACACGAAGCCCACAACGACAGAGATCATCATAATAGCAACACACTTTTTCTCATCCACGGCCAATTTACCACAGAACACTTTCAAAATCAAAATGGGCACTCAATTGGGTCATCTCAAATCATAGTGGGTCATTTTACACTTGTTTCGCTTGCTTGCATCTAGCACGCATGGTGGGTCAGGAAAATCGTGGTTACGTAACTACGTAACTCACTTGAGTACCCGTATTTGCGAGCTAAGAGCCGATCATCCAATGATATATCTGATGTAATGCTAGGGAAAGTGGAGGTTTTGGGAAGTAGGAATTTCAGGTTCCACGCAACCGAGTGACATTGAGTGGACCTTGAGATTTTTCATTTATTATTAAACCAGCTGACCCTAAAGTTCTTAACGAAACTCAATAAAAACTCCTCTCCCCAATTAAATCATGGTCAGTTCGTTTACTTCTGCTGGTTAAATTAAATTAACAGAAAAATAGGTTTTTATACATCTGAGATGGCGGTCAAACGTCAGGCTAGCATATTTAAAAAAATCTACTGTCAAGTCAAAGAAATCGGGTAGAAATTGATTCTTGTATTTGTATGTAATATGACACTTATTATAAGACTGCAAATAGTAGTGTGGGGCTATGAATGTTGATCGTTGTTATAGATAGAACATAGCAAACATGATTCAAAAACGCATAAAATGTTGCCTACGCGCTCAGCCGCGTCTTTAAGCGGGCAACGCGCTACTAACTATTTTGATAGTTGCGTGAGTGAGGCCGGTGTTTGCTTATAACAACCTTACAATCATGAAGCTAATTTCCTTTAAAATTCTCACTTCAACAAGTGCATTGAACTAAAGTGCCTATAGCTCGGTAAATCGCCAATGGTATCCTCGTGGTAACCATTACATTTCGCAATACAAAAATAAATACACATAAAACGTGTTACGAGGCATTGCTACAACGCAACCGGCAATTTTGTAAGTTTTATATCTTCATAGATTTATTTTGCTTATTACAAAGGAGGCTTAAATTGCGATGAATCTTCAGTCGGAGAGGAGCGTTTGCGACATGCGTGCGCGCGTTATTTGCCGAGTTTATGTGACGTCTTACTGACAGCTAGACAGTTTCGAAAGTGAATACACGCTCAGTATACGTGTCTATAGCGGCACATTCAAATAAATCAGTTTCGCTATCTGGGACAAAGGTTTTAAACTTATAAGAGTCGTCGACATTGTGATCGACGAGACGGCAAATCGTCCGAAATTCTAGTCATATAATTTTCAGAGTCTGTAATCAAATTTCACTTTTCTGACATACACCCTTTAATCAGCGAGGTAATATAACAGCCACGTAACTGAAAGTTGTTACCTTGTTATGTCACTATTGTCGTCCTATCGATTTTTATTGTTGTGTGTCACTTGTTATTTGACAACAACGTGAATTGGAACGTAGTCAATGGGTAAATTCACCATTAAACCTAATAGTATTATAGAAGCCGAACCATGGATATCTGTTTATCCTTTAATCAGGCGCTAACCGAACGGAATTAGTAAACCTAACTTGTTTTACTATATCCCGGTCATAAAATACTTTTCTCCTCCTAGAAGTAAGTTAAATAGAAGAAGAAGTTCATAGAAGTTCCCGATGGAGGAATTCAAGGGCAGATAGATACGTAGATATCCATTTCTCGCCATGCCTGACTAGAAAGAGTCTGTTGATTCTGACATTGACACGAAGAGCGGCTTGGATCAAATTCTTAATCGCATTTAAGCATGATAAAAACACAAGATTTCATACACCATGCCGTTAAACAATACTCTTGGGAACACTGTCTTTTCTATTTTAGTACAAGCCAAACATTCATCTTCTACTATAAGATATAAATTGATACATCGTTGTACAAAATGATGAGTCTAAAAGTAGGATCGACATCACTAATTACGTGGTTAAAGGTGTTACAGCGGTCATATAAAAGCAGCCGACAAACAGGAATTAAAACTGTTGTAAGGCCACCAACCGTGGTCGTGGACAGACAGTTGGACCTACGTCAGAACGACGTACGCAGCTGTACACCTACTCTTTTCATGTAAACAAGCCTCAGAAATAGGTTTAGCCGGACCTGATTGATTGATCAAAGTCCAAAACGAATAGTTACCCCAAATGTAAAGATACTAACGTATGTGATAACCCTCGTAGCTAAGACAGAAAGATAAAAAGGCAAAGATTTTGACATATACATAAAGTCGATGTATAAACAAAGATTTTGACATTTATGTCTGTGTACTCTGTGCTGGTCAATCGCAAATATCGCAATATTGGTAATCGCAATGCGTCAAACACGTCGATAACCCATACCAGCCCATTGCCGGACTGGAGCCTCTTCGTCAGTGGAGGATTATTCTCGTGATAACCACGTTTGCAGATCATAGTGTTAAACACAGCAGTAAACGCTGTTTGTACGAATTTAGTCGCCTTTCACGACACCTGTTATTAAGAGAGCGTGGTGACCAAGCTAATTAATACTATTCAGAGATATATAACTCCTATAGACAACGAAATAGAATTCTGCTCTGCCGCACAGTAGCCGGAAACCACTCTTCTGCCTACAACAAGTAATCCCAAAGCGAAAAGTCTTATGAAAAAGTCGAGAAACAATCGTTCAGAAGCGAAATAAAGTGATAGGTATCACACAGCGATCACGTTTTCGAGCACGCTCATTCGCCAGTCAGTATCGACTCTTTAACCACAATGGAAATTAGGAACAATGGGCACAAATCAACGAACGCCTCGTTGGCTCGTTAGTTTTGTGACAAAAGGAGCGAATTGTTTACTTGCCATTGTTTACTCGCCACTTCTCTGTACCGCGGACAAAATCGGAACTGCATTTGTTCTGATATAGTATTGTAATAAAATTGCAATTTGAAACAACCACTGGCGACGTCGTCAAGTGTAGAAATAAGTTGGTCGCGCTGTAAGACCGTTGTTGATCGGCGCTTACGTCGCAATGTGCGCATGCGCAACTGTTTAAATATGAAGTCATGTTGACGTGTACGCTGTTTACGTTTGGAACCTACCTTTGTAGAATATTGAGCTGGATGTTCAGTAACTTTTATCATTTATCAATATTTCACTGTTGGTCTTCGTCTCCGTTTATAGCGTCGGATTAGAGATTGTAGTAGTAGTGTACCTTAGACGTAAAATAGGGCTAATAAGATATGATGCAGTGGTTTCCGATCTGTGTCTGAAAAAAACTTACCTTCTGTATTTCGGCAAGTTATTTGCCTGTGCAAAAAGGTCTCCTAAATACAGATTTACCTACCTCCGGACAATCGACAAGACGCATGTCGAACAACTCCAGCGCTAATTCATTCAGCACTAAATCATCAGCATCTTGGCGTCAACATCCCGGATGTCCTCTTTGCCCGGGGTTCCGTGATCTAGGATTTGGCAGATCAAGAGCGACCTTACCTCCATACCATCTTACCTCTTTGACCCTGTTGAGAAACCGATTTTGATTGGATGGTTACGCATTCAGCACTATAACTTCTGACCCATGTAGACTTCTAACGCAACTTCTCAACCACACGGCAGCAACATCTGCATCAGCCACCATGACGAATGCGCCGGCGTGGGAACCATTTGCTTATTCATTGACACATTACGGCAATTTTGCATCGGTTGCCAGTGATCATTTCTTTTGAACAACCACCGATTAGTAACCATTGCCGCTGGGTTACAAAACGGAATTGTCATTAGAGTTATAGAATTACATTACATCTGTATAGTACATAGGTGGGTCTTAGCTCATTTGAGTTGAGAGATGTACAGTAACCAACCGAAGAGAATACACGTAATACTACTTTTTAGTAGTAACTCTATGGGTTTCATTGAAGTAGCGTACATAAATGTCGCCCACAGACAAACTTATCTGATCTGCGGGGCTATTGGCTAACTCAGTTGACAACTGTATTTGTCACTAGATAATTCTACACCACGTCATCTACGTTGAAAACTGGCAATAGCGTCTACCAAATTAGAGTAGTGTCAGATTTTTTAATGTCAAATTCAGTTGTCCACTGAGATAGCCGATAGGCCCTCAGGTGGCCAAAACTGCAACTAGTGTCGCCGTTTTGAAATCTCATTTTATCGTCAATAACAGACATCGGGTTAAACAAGCCTGTGTCTCTTTTAAACCTTTGACGTCTTCTTATTACGAAGCATACCTGTCCTTCAATGTGATCTCCTCAGCCAACCTATGGAGCCCTATGACATACACCTCTTTAAACCGGCTTATTCACACTAGCCTTGAAGGCGTCTAGCTTATGCTCGGAAAACTCTTCGGATTGTACGTAAGCGCTCCTGTGTTCGCACGTATAAAATTTAGTATATACAATTCGAATTGATGATATCTGCTATTTTATTAGCCTTTCTTTCCATAACCTGCCTTCACACCTATACGCCCCGATGTGTTTTCCACATAATGTAAACAGCAATTAATGCATAATACATTTTCCCAAACAACAATACAATACGTTGCATTTATCTTTACTGATACTTTCTCTTCGAGCGCACGCAACGAGCGCTATATCAAATTATCAATGCATTATCAAGGCATGCATGTTACCGATACGGCAATTGACATAACTTCCGAGGATACCTTTGCTTTACGACGCCATTGTTTCTTTTTATAGAGAAGGCTTTTTTTAAACTAGTGTATTTTAAATAAACCATAATCTGACACTTTAACACTTAACACTGAGATCTTGGAATTTTTCCCAGGAGTGTCGATGACCTAATGATTAGCGTGTCGGACTTGAAGCTAGAGGTACCGGGGTCTAACCCCAGTGCCACCATGGCATTGTATATAATTTATTTACATTAAGATGTAAAATACACGTAAAAATGCTAAACTTTGTAGGTAGCTGTAACAATAAAGTATGTCATGTACATTAGTTGAATGCTAACCGATTTTCTTACGGTGATGAAACAACACCGTGATGAAACCTGCACATCCAGGCGACTCAATGTATAACCATGATCCAATGTGGTCAGGTGCCTCTAGCTCTGGTAGCTGGGTCACAGAGGTCAGATGGCAGTCGCTCCACCAATCCTGGATCATGGTCAAGGCGGATGGCCCTCGTACGCGAGAGCACAACCGGGACATTAACGCCAACGTGAATTGATGAATTGAATGTACAAAAAAATCATACTTATCGGTATCAGAATTAAACAAAGGACCTATGTTTTTCTAATTGTTTTTTAAAACGCAATCATAAACCGTTTATTTCTGGACTTGCACTCCTAACAATGGATAGTTAGAGCGGCTTACCGTTAGAATTACTACTACATATTTAGAACTATAACATCAGAACAAGTTGGAGCACAATGTTATCTTGTATGAGTCGCGGAATCGGCTCTAAATAACAACTCGGAAAGGTTATGTCCTTATTGTGTACTGGAAAAGCGATACAGCTGATCGGTGTCGTTTGACTTAGCTATGAATTAAGTTATCACGAACGGAGACTCTTTTCGTTCACCTCATATATTGCTTATGAGGTGAACGAAAAGGGGCCCAAATTCAGAGAATAACATTTTATAGAGGTTTCATTATTTTAAAGATTTTATAGGTTGTTGATTGCCCTTTTCGTTATCTCTTCAAACTAAATCAACTTATATGAACATTATATGTAATTATCACTGTCTCTACAAAAATCACTTCCAGCTAACTGCAACACACTAGCTCGGAGTGGTAGAGAACGGTTAACGGCGGAAATTTATTTATATATTTTAAAACGGTTAACTTTTTTGCAACAAACACAAGTTCACTGACAAACGAAAGTGTGGATAGTATTCGTCGTTTTCACATACAATAATTGCATCGCGAAAAATCTTATTTACATATCAATAAAATTTGCTATATCATAGTATCTAGACACGATACAGAATAGTCCTTAGCCGATACACCCTACCGAGTTATAGAAGGTAATGCCCAAGCCAAAGCGAAATGTTTACACTGCACTGGTTGACCGCATTCCTCGGCGACTACACGCCGCATTGCGGCTACTCTGAAATTTACTTTAATTTGTACTTTTACTCATTAAGATAATTCACCACGGTAGGTAAAATACCCTAAAAATAAAAGGCCCTTAAAGTCCGGCTATGTTTTCGCATAAATTGGCCTATATTTAGATCACAGAGCCGACTCCAACGAAGAGTTTTAATTTCTGAGGAGTTGTTGGAAGATTACCAGCTGCAGAATGTCAGTGTACAGTTCATGGCATACTGTGTATTACATGTATTACAAGTGGCATAATGTATAGGGTAAATTAAAGTGTTTAAAAAACAAATTTTCTTAATGTTTATTAAAAAAATCTAGGTCCAAGTATGAGCTATATTAGTGTCCGACAAATATAGAAATCCCCTGCGGTTTTCTATAAATATTCAACTATCTCGCGGGACCCTATTATTTTTCCGAGTTAAAAATGTTGCTCGAAAAGAAGATAGCTTTCTATTAGAGAAGGAATAAACAAAATACTGTTTCGGGGTGGCAATCGGCTCCCAAGACAAATTGTTGTCAAACAGTTGTCGATCCAAGGATTATTCAACGGCTCTGGTTGTGTAGTTCTGTACCAAATGCCAACATCTTTCGATCGCCTATCGAAATGTTCACTCCATAATTCGAAGCACTGCCTCTTCGCCAAATGTAAACATTCAGTAAAGAATGGAAGCCTATTCACTATGCAGCCTTCTGACGCCGCTTCCTTTGCCAATCCATCTACTGTTTCATTATGTGCTATGCCACTATGCGATGGGATCCACTGAAGATGTATGGTCTTTGATTGATTTGAGTCCCAAGACTGTTCAATCAGTCTCAGGGTCCCAGCGGAACACCATGGTAAACTTCACTAACGGTATTAGGACGAATACCTAACGAGTGGCGAGCTCGTTGGGGTGCTGAAGTTCGACTGGTTTCAAAGTACGACACGGCCACTCATCCAGGTTGTGGACTCTATCTGCGTTTCATAAATTTTATTATCAGTCTCATAAGCACGTTGTCACTAAACAAGGGTTGCATTCCGCTTCCTTTAAATTAGCGCAATTTATTCTAAAAGTTATTAAAATGTAATAATATTATAGATTACCCTACTATTCCCTGTTTATATGTATAGCGTATTGACGCCAAGGTGATTGTTTTAAATATAGCGTGAAACCCCTGTGCAATCCCAAAGAGGCATAAGAGACATGTATCCCAGTCACAAAACCAAGTTCGCGGTTCGTGGTTCGCGGCAAGCGGCCATAACATTATGCTGAGGAGCCATGTACGCTGGATGCTCACGGAAAATGCCACTGGGAACCCTATAATTGTCTCCGTGTTTTATGTACTTTTTTTGTGTTAAATGTAAATTATCATGTCGTGGCGTCCTTTGTAATAAATATTTTCTTTCTTTCTTTTCTTTCTTTCTTTAACCATATAAATTTAAATTTTCGTGATAATAAACCTAATCATCACCATCTTAACCCTTTACCTTTTTCTTATTAAACTAGAGACGTAAACTTCTGGCATTTAAGCTGTCTCGACCTCACCATCGCTTTCCATCACGTGATATGGGGTCGAATGCGAGCGACGCGTAACATATAGAGATAATCTATGAGATTTCAGAATATTCCAATAAATATATATCCAAACCGACAGGATAAAGCTGGAAAACTCAAATTATTTATCCTAAACTAATAAACCGATTTTAATGAAACAAAGCAAATAACCATTACGATTAAACTATCTGGCTTTATCCGTGCGACAGCTATGATGCCACAGACAAATACACACGTCAACCAGCACCCCTCCTTTTCCGTCGACGGTTAAAATCCAAATCGCACGATGCTCATTGCACCGAGATGCGTACAGCCCGCCGCACAGCACTGACCGCATTCCGCTAGAATATCCGCTGGGCTACAGTACTGCAGTGCAGGAACTGCAGTCTGCCGGCTGCGGACTAGCAGAAACCTTTTATTAAGTACTTGCCTTGATTTGCTCGAACGGTTCGTGTTGTCTTAGTTTTGTCGGAGAAATGTTCGTTGTGAGTCCTTGATTTTGTTGTGTATTATTTACCTTATTTCTGTAGATAACTAAGGGTTTATTCTGATTGTAAGCCAATTATTGTTAGCTTATGTCATTGGTAATATACACTTAATTAAAGACTCTAGTTAATCGTTATGGGAATAAAAATAAGAGAATCATCTTTGCCTTAATGTTCCGGTTGTGTTCTTTGGCTTTGCAATTTGGCAGATCAGGTGATTACAGTAGAGAACTCGGGACCTCTCGCTTACGAGTCGGACTTTTTAACCACCGACACATTATCGTTATCAGAATCCGTAACTATTTTACTTACTTTGAATCAAAACAGATCAGTAAGCCTTCTCCACGTAAGTGGCTGGTTTTGAAAATAATATATATCTCTACCCTCGCGCAATCTAAGTTCTAAAAACGCGGGACTTAAAAAATGCATACCCAATCTAGCGCCCGCCTGTGCACAACACTTCTTTCTAACAATGAAAATAGTTCAAATTAGCAACAATTTCCCTCGCTCCAAGCAGCGTGGAGCAAACATCTCACCGCACCATTGAGACATACCACCGAATCCGCCGTCTGCCTCATAACATAATAAACCGCGCCACTTCACAGCCATATCATTGAAACTAATTAAATAATGATAATGATAACAATTAATGGTAATGATGTTAATGATTGCGGCAGCCGGTCGCGATGTCGCCGGGCTCTCTCTGAGGTATTGTGCTGGGTTCTCACAGGAGAAAGCTCCGGAGAGATGCGTTCGTGGAAAATATACGAGTGAGGCGGCGGACACATGGTGGGTGTTCGTTCGGGTCTCTTCGGAAAATGATCGTGGAGGGTCGGTAGTTTTCGGTGGAGGTTCTGATTTTGAATTTACGAGTGAGGCTGGCACATGGTGGGTGTTCGTTCGGGTGTCTTCGGAAAATGATCGTGGAGGGTCGGTAGTTTTCGGTAGAGGTTCTTTCTGATTTTGAATTTTGGTCTGTGCGAAATAAATTGAGATTTAGTCATCGGGAATCTTTAACTAGGCGAAATAATATTTAACTGTTGATATTAAAAGCAAGTTTATATTGACGTCTGCGGTGATTTTTGAGTTGGTTTTAGCTAGCTGCACAGGCAGATAACAGTATCGAAGTCTCTGAAGAACGAGCATTTTGTAATCAAATTGCTCCATTACATAAAGATGAAAGACTGATTCACAGATGTATTTTCGCACGTATAATATTAAATAGTGATTAATTATAATGAATCAGAGCTTTAATACTCACTTTTACAGCTTATATATAATTATTGATTCGGCACAAATTCTCCGAATTACAATTACATTACAAAATTACATTATCCCTTTAATGACATAACTCTACAGCGCTATAGTTTATATTATTATATTAATCGGGACTCACACGCGACATCTTCTCGTGACCAAGGTGGGTTTAACCCTACCGAAACGTCGGGAAAACAAATCCAATAGGCACGTCGCGTGTGTTTCTCGTTCAATATAAAAACATGTCTAAAGAACGCGAGTTTAGTTTGAAACAAACATTAGCACTATATTTTGTCGCCAAGATGACGCTGAACTTTGAACACCTACTTAAATGATTTTGTAACGGGTTTTGCTCCACTACTCATTCCCTTCGCTGCAACTCCTGGGTAGCCAGGATCTACAGCGGCGACCACACACAGGTCCTGTGTTTTGACACTCAGGCGTGCCCGAGGACAAGCTAATACTGTCTTGGAACTCGCAACAAATTGAATTAAGAATTAGTAGGTTGGTGTAGGAAATATAGTGTCCCGACCAGGAGGTCTTAATAAAAGGAACTTGATAATCTGTAAAGTAGGGAGGACCCTACTTTACAGATTATCAAGTTCTGTATAAGTATAGAAGTTCGAAATGATTGAATGCTGGTGTACCGTACACATTCAGACACCGTGGAACCAGTTTATGGGCATCATAAACAAGCGCACGTCATCGTTTATCGATCGAGAATGATTGGGCTTTCCACGCTTTCCATTATAGACGATAATCTAATTTTAGATACTATCGGTATATTGACGATTATATTCGAGTACCTTTTATACGTAATACGAACTATTAACGTTGGTTTTATGTTTCATGTTTGATGGATTCGATTTACCTAAGTATTTTTAATTTATACCACTACAAGGTTATTTCGTAATAAATAGTACACGAATATGGTTACAGAATGGACTAGAATAAAGCTTATTTTTCAAATATGTATGAAATGTATTGAAAGCTGTCTTCCCATAACAATCATGCATGCAAATGCGTCAAAATATCGGGCTACTTGTAAACTATGCTACGCCGTAATTAACCCGGAGAATACTTTTAAAAACGTCTAACATGACATGACATGTCTGACATTCATGACATGTGTTAGTGTGGACGCAGCCTAGTCTAGAGTCATAGTTGGTGTTAGAAAACGGCTGCGGGTTTCCGCTCGTCTACAGTAGGGCTAGACCGAGACACATACATTACATACACGTCTCTTTATGACATACAAATATACAGATGTGTAGATAGAAATCTCTACATTGTGTGAAACTTATCTTGCAACTGCTAGTTTGGCTTCGTAGGACGTCGTCTCTGTCGCACATGTGCTAGTAAATAACAAAAGTCAAATCAAAATTTCTTTGACATTCAAGACATTAAATATATCTTTCAATCGTCAAAAAGGAGGGGAAAGTAGGAAAATAGGATTACAAAACTGTAACTAGCCGATGTGCCTTATTTAACGCCGATTAGTGTATGTTGTTGAGTCTGTATGTAGAGCAAAGCACGGCTAGCACAAGTATGCTATCGCGCGCGATAAGCGGAAAAGGGCGCGACAAGGATACACCTATCTCATACCCAATATTTCAGCTTAGTATTGAGAGAAGGAAACAAACGCTCTCTCGCGCCCCGAGCTATATCGCTATTACACTTGTGCTATCCGTGCTAGGTAAGGATGAGCGACATTTAGAGTGGATCAACTCGTTATCGATAATAAACAAAACATCGATACGGAGTGCCAATTGGCTCCAGATTGTTCAGTGTCGATAATTGTTTTACAATTTTAACATATTGAATACTGCATATTATTTATTACTCATGTTTCGATGTTTCGCTTGCTAACATATAATTATTTCTTTGTTATTACTTACAAAACTTACTTCCCAATGAAAGCTATTCCGAATATTAGAATAACAATAGCGAGAAAATTGCAAATGAGCAAACTTTTACCTTTCATATATTTTACATAACCAAGTAGGAACATGAAGAAGTAAAATATGGATACTTAACACCAAGTAATGATTGACATGACCTGACTGAGTTAAGACCGGCCGCAAGGCGGAAGCTGCAAAGGCCACGTTATGTGATGACTGTAAGAAAGTACACAGCGAGAATACAATACCCATCTAATAAAAATAAATAAAAATAAAGCGAAACATGGTGTCACTAATAAGTGTGGATGTCTATTAACTGAACTGGAGTTTGGTAGCTGCTTTAGATTAATCTGGTAAGGGCGGCTTGTACCAAACTCTTCAACGCATTTAAGCATTAGATTAACACAATTTTTTATACAAAATGACGTTAAATGGCATTCTTAAATGTGTTTGGTTACACATTCAGTCGCCTGAATGTGCAGGTTTCATCACGATGTTTTCGTACTAATGTATATATGAGCAGCTGTAAATATGTTTGATAGATGAATCTGCTCAGATATATAAGTACCCTTCCATGTACATTTATATTCGAAGCCTTGGTAATGCTCACATATTAATTAACTCGACTGTACATAACTCAGAAAACAGTCAGTGGGATTCGAGACCTGTACCTCTCGTATTGCGAGTCGGATACCGTTACCACTAGGCCACCGACGCTCTAAACTATATAAAGATAAACTATCACAATATCCATGAACTGTACGTCCATAAAATCATAAGTAATACTAACCACTTCGGCTTTAATATTGCAAGTTATAATGCTTAATATTATACGAGTAAATGTGGTGGTAAGTGCTTGCTTCACGTAATGAGGAAACTAGAAGACATTAATTGCTAGATAACGTCGCCGTAGCTTCTTCCTGCACTTTCAATGACTTTTCCTGGTTATACGGATGATATAGCGGCTAGGTTTCAATACCTAATGCAGATGGGGTCACTAGTTATTGATTATCATTTCGTTTCATTTCATAGCTATTGGGTTGGTAAAATGTTTACCTTCTACTAAAATGTTACTGTAGACTCTAACCGTTACCGTCATGTGACGACTTGGAAGATTTAATGGTTAACATGGTTTGCCACTGATGTCCCGGGTTCGATTTCCGACCGAGCAGAAATTGAAATATGAATTTAGATTTTTGGGTATGGGTTACCTATATGTATAATAAGCATGTATTTAAAAAGTATATAAATAGTTTATCATTTCTGTAGCACCCATAACACAAGCTTTGCTTACTTATTTATTTATTTATTTATACCTTATGCACAAACAGTACATTGGCGGACTTAAAGCTAAAATAGCATTATCTACCAGTCTACCAGGAGAGATGACAGTTGACAAAAAGGTATACTAAGGTATAAGGTTACTTTGGGGTTAGATGGCGCAGTGTGAATTGTCCAAGCATATATCCTTTTTTTATTAATTTATTTTTTTATGTAAACGCTGCAATCGGTATAATGAAAGGTACTGGGAAGCTTTTCTCTAGGTACGAATATACGTAACGCAGATGATAGATGGCGTTGCCGGATGGTTAGAACTTGGTGACGAGTTTTTTTATATGCCTGAAAACACAGGGAAAACGTGGTGAAATATTGCTAGATTAAGCTAGATCGACCCTACATACTAAATTTAATCGAAAATCTAGTCTGGATTCCAATTAATATACAAGAATAATTGCTCGTTTAACGGTTTGAATCAATTTAAAATTAAACCCATACAGCGAACCATAGAACATTACCAGCGATCATTAGCCTCAGCTTTCATTACGACAGCATTACATTTTTATTTCTCTACCTTTTTTCGTCCTTATGTAACCGTAGAATGTACTTTTAAATTTATGTGCCCGGTGTCGAGTTTCAGAATGCAATACAAATATTGGAGCCGTTCGAAATATGCGCTAGCTATTTCGCTGTAATGTGGACAGTTATTTTTCTTCCGATGTAATTATTGAGGCATGTTTTATTTTTATTTCAGGTATGTATTTCTAATTCCAAAGCTATGGCAAAACATACAACTAATACATACGTACCGACTTATTTATTTTTTGTTAATATTATTGATTAAACTAATTATTATACACAAGATACAGAAAATATAAATGATAGAAATGTAGAAGACACAACAGGTTATGTGTATTATTACTTATTATATGTACGTAATATCTACTTAATAATGTGTGTTTGTTTGCTTTATGTATAGTCGTATTCAAAGAAGCTAGGCTTTCAACAAAATATAAATAATGTTGGAGTACCTAAGAGAAGAAATTTCCTTATACATTTGAATTATTTTACGACTGTTACCACATATTTATTTCGTCATATGATATATATGCCTAAATACCTAATAGTTAACTGTTTTGTGATAGTTGTTATATGATTTTTTTTTGTATACTATTCCATGTTTTAATATGTTTTCAACGTTGTTTACCGTGAAATAGTAAGAACGAACATGGCAAGCTACGAAGCTCGATGGAAGCAAACTAATTTATATCGGAGCCTACTTAATTGGAGCGGGTTAAAGAGGACATAGAAACAATGTGTCTGTCTACTTTATATTATTGTTTTGTACAATAGAATACCTAATTAAATAATTACTAATTATTATATAAAACTAGCCGGACTTCTGATAAGTCCCGCGGGATTCTCCCAAAACATGAGTAAACTACTCTATGACAATCGGGACAAATACAGAATCCAACTAGTGAAATAATTTTTTAATCCGTTAAACGGTTTTTGAGTTTATCCATTGCAAACAAACAATCAAATCTTTTCTCTTTGCAATATTAGTATAGAGATATGCCAGACACCACACAGCTTAAGACACACACTAGACCGTTACTGGCTGTTGATGCGATGATGGCTGCAACTTTCATTTCGTTATATTTATTACCATATCTCTATTATTTTGTGATCTCTACCATCACGAACTAATTCTGAACAACACATCTACTCTATCTATCTCTATCGCCTTGTAGGTAAGGTTTTGCCATGAAATTTGTACCAGCTGTTACAATGACATTGCCCTTATGTAACTTACCTTTAGTCCATATAAGTCCAGTAAATAGACCTTATGGTCGAGCTAATTAACTTTATAAAGACTCATAACTTTTTATAACTAGTTACAAGGTAAATAGTGTGAGTAAGTACCACGCCTTAGTTAACAATGACCTATTGGTCAAAAGGCCGGCTGGCAGGCCGTGTGGTGAGGCAGTGTGGTGCTCATCAGAGTAGAATAGTACCAACCCTTTACACTCGTGGGTGTCGTACAAGGCAACTAATGTTTTCGAGGCAAAAAATAAGATCTAGAGTATCCGTAGGCAGGAAAATGGGCAGCAACATTTTCCATTGTTATATTTATAACACTGCGATCTCCAACCCGCCTGCCAAGCATGGAGATTATGGCAATAACCTGGCCCTTTCGTGGGAGAGGCCCTTAATCCTGCAGTGGACTGTTATTATGCTGCTGGAACGCTGTGATGAGGATTTATCAAAATTGTAACTGGTAGCTTTTGTCGGAACTAAAATGTATCCGATAAATTATTGTCTTATTCATATATCACTGCAAAATTTCATCTAAATCCGTTCAGTACATAGTTTTTGCGGGAATGTTTAATAAACAGAGAACAAAAGAGTTTTCAATGCTAAACACCTACATTTTCGAATACTCTATATAACCTAACATGTTCGAATCTATAGACTTCCCGCCGTCTGTCTCTGTGTCTCTATGTATGTATCTATGTAATCTTAGATCTTTTAAAGTACGCAAAGGAGTCTAGTACTCTATATAATGTAGAGCAAAATCAGCTCTACTTACATAACACCTGTCTGATAGGTAGAGTCAAGGTGCCGGCGCCAAACGCCGACAGACTGACTCCCTCGCAACATCCTATCATACATACAGCTCTATAATGTAGTTACGGCCTACTGTCACGCGATCTCCGGATTTATTTTTGGATATCGCGGGATGGCAGTGGTGGGAAACTTTATCAATAAAGTAGCTATTAGCTGGCCCTAGTTTGTAGGTGTCAAGTGTAAAAGTTTTTCAATTTATTGCCTATGAGATAGTGGCATTATTTTGAATGCTGAAAGTTCAAGCATAAATTGTAGTTTGTGTTCCAATGTTGGCAGTGACTCTCTGCGTCCAATTCGAAATACGAAAATGCCGTCCGAATTTTTCTGAGTTTTCTTAAGCTTACATGGCAGGGTACTGGACAAATTGTGATAGTATTATTTCGTATTCGGGCGAATAGTTTCGTAGGAGGCCGCCATTAGAAGCCATCATAAACTTGGAAGATTATAGATCTGTAATTTCTCGGATTGGGATCGGATGGATTGTGTAAGCGCTGTAATTATGGTTAACTTAACTTTTTGGTAGAAGTTGAGTTGCAGTCCAGTTTATAATGAAATATGGGGAAGAAGATTGTTATATATGCGACCGGGGGACACAAGTAAAACCACTGCTTGTTATAAACACACTGCTTTAATGACAGGTAGAGTCTTCTGTTAATACAGCGAAGTAACCGTTATCGGTAGGTACCCACATATACAACAAAGATAAATGTAAGAAAAGCGGAACGTGTCTTCGATGAATACTGACACTACCCTACCTATACCAAATTGTTTAGAGCAATAATTATGTGACTTTATTTTGTATTTTTTTGTTTTGATTTTATTTTGTATTATTGTAAGTTTGTGTTGTTTAAATGTTGCGTTATGGCGTCCAGTTGATAATAAATTATTTATTTACCTTTACTAAGGTATTAGAATCCTTTTTGGAACCTTGTCACAATTGTTCTGTTAGTTTTTGCATCATGCAGTACCTAAGAATGAGTTTAGAATTTCCATGTCACGACCTATCTTACAGAAAGGCCCGTAAACAATTTTACAATTCAAGTTAACCCTTAAACACCGAACCGTTTACTGTTCGCTCAAATTTTGCGTTGATAGGTTGTACGTAGTGTGGGCAGCAATGTGATGGAGTCTTTACTTATAAGGTTCCTGACATGCGGAGCCTGAAGTGCTATAAAAGCCGCGCCTGCGCGTCGTAACTCACGTCTCGATTCCGCCCTTTCACTTTCCGGCCACCTCGGAAGATGGGCTTGCGAATGGTGCGCTGTGTACAGCCAACAGCGAATCGAGCCATTAAAAGCCAGTATAATATGAGCTAGCATCTCTATAGGCGTGCATAGCAATATTAACTCCTTTTATAATGGTTTTGGGTTGGTCGATGCGCTATCTTCTGTAGCTTTGTTCTAAGGTGGTAGTACGTGTATCAAGAATGTCTTCGTGACGTTATTTGATTCCCATAATTTTTTAAAATCTCAATCGCTAGATGAACTGGCAAGCGAGCTACCTGATGTTATAGGTGTTACCAACAGTATCGTCTAAATTTCCGGGAAATTTTGTTCTCGAATAGGCTGCAGCTAGCCTCCTCCCCTGCCAAAGCCACGGTTCCCGATGGAGTACTTTAGATTCGACCTTATTTGCGGTCTGGAACATCTATATCTATCTATACATCGTATAAAACAAAGAGGCTTCCCGCCGTCTGTCCCTATGTATTTATCTATGTACGCTTAGATCTTTTAAATGCGGGAAAATGTTTCCCTGCACAAAACAACGACATTCCACATTCGAAGCGACATGCGCCCGATATCGTGTTAAAAACAACAACGGTGTTGGAAATACAATACACTTTCTCTACAATATCACCTGATTTTTCAATCCCTAAAAAATATTTTTACCTAGAAACTGTTTTTATATAGAAATCAAGTTCGAAATCGTTGTTCCTAAGGTTGTCTGGAAGAGATCACATTAGTGATAAGACCGCCCTTTGTACTATCTACCATATTTTTTGTTTAACTATACTTGTGTTCTCTGGTGTGCAATAAAGAGTTTTGTATTGTATTGTATTGTAATCGTTGTAATTTCATAGTTTATAGATTATCAACGGACAAAGTAATCGTTGTAATATTAGTAAGTGTAGACAGTATATCAATGCGGTACTAATACAAATACACCATTAACTTCTTAATATCTCATCATAATACTAGGTCGTAACAATACCAGACAAAAAACTATTAAAATTTATTACTCATCATATTTATCATCTCACTGACCTCAAACATTCCATACGCACAATCTGTCGGCTGGCAAAATCATATCAGAAGGACATTGAGCATTGTCAGGTGTCGAAATAACTGGCTTGACATATTCTATAAATATACCTATACTATGCCGGCACATAGACGCAACCTCATAACGAGGGAACATTGATGATAATTTCGAAAGTGTACGTGTGGTCGAATCTGAAACTTGAAGCATCCAGCCAATGGAGTATTACCATGGAGTATGGAGTGGAGAAAGTGGTGGACTGTACCTTCAACTGGCGTAAATGTTTAAAGATGTATGAATGTGCTAGAGGCAAAAGAGGTGTGTCAGGATCCTAGCTTGTGGCACTCGATAGTCTCTGCCTACTCCTGTGGGGCGCGCGTGGGCTATTAATGATTGTTTTATAATCCTAATAAACATTCCTAAGTCTACGAGCTACTCCGATACAAAAAATTTGCGATATGCATAACTCCACGGAGTATCAACCTTTTACTTCCTGATTAAATTTGTGTCTGGTTCTGTGGCACCTCTGTCGTGTCTGGGTGTTAAAACTCAATAGCTCTTTGGGTCGCCGCTGTATATCCTGCCTGAGGTCGCAACTGTACGAGTATATCCCGCCTAAACATGAGTTACACCAGTGGGAACGAGTAGTTAGACCTAGTCTGTTTCAAAGTACCAGAGCATGGAGCGGGTGCTGGCCGGTCCCTCGAGCATTCTCCGTGGCGAAAGCGTCGAGCCGCCCGCGGCAGCTTCCGCCGCACGCGGAACCCGCTGTTGGGAAACTGCCTGCAATCCATGATTTCCTAGTCCCACATTCCTTGGGATTGGATGTAGTCTATGATTTTTAGAACTAAGCAAGAAAGCAATGAATAAATTTGAAGCTTCCTATCTAAATATAAAAGTTTAGAATGTTTGTTACTGTTCACGTATACGTATTTTTTTTAACTTATATACCAGAGAAACATGTATGAATATGTTTAATTTATCTCGAAATTAAAAGTAGTTGCCGCTGGAAAACGATTTAACTAAATTATTCGAGAACGAATATAATAGCTATATGTACAAACCACGGATCCAATGTGGATACCAGAGACCTCACTCGAGTCCAACAATATGTAAAATTTGGTGATGATGATGATGAATAATTATTTTAATTTTTAATATTTCTAAGAAACTTCCGCGGCACCGTAACTGCCCGAATGAATCTTTAAACCACTACAGTTGGAAAACTACCTATCAACCAAAGAAGACTGGTTTTCATTTCATCGCCCTATCCAAGGAATCGGCAATAATTTTATTTTATGTACTACCTCCATAAAGCTTTGCAAATCGCAGGTGCTTATAATGTTACTGCTTATTAGGGCCGCTTTAGCATGATGCCTTTAATACGGAATATTGCACGTGTAGGTAACATATCATTACCAACGGTCATATCGAAAGCGGCTGTCAATTCGCACGATTGCGCCTACACGCAGATTTATTCCTCAAAATTGACCGCTACACTGACCTGTAGGTTCAACTTTCGATCTGGGGTAGGTACAGTCAGGTTACTTGTTACTTATGTCACCAGCCATATTTGTGGTTTTGTATTCACATAATAGCTTGCTCCAAAATAACTACATTAAGACAGCATTAATTGTTATGTAGTCAACTCCTGTGGCTTAATGGTGATCCGACTGACATCATTTACTAATACCAAATAAGTCCAGCCCACGATTTTTGCTTGAACTTTGAGTTTTAATTGATATACTATAACTTTATTCAAGTCATGGATATTTTAATATTTTTAAATATACAACTTCGTGTAGTTTTAAATGTATAAAATTTACATATTGTGAGATTGATGTAAATTACAATTGTTTCCTGATTCCAATACATTTTACAATACATTCGTGGGAAATAGGTGAAACTTGCCGGTTTCACGAAAAAGGTCCCATGGGAGACCTTAGTAAAAAAACGCGTCGTCGGACGCGAGAACCAACAGAACGACGTGAGGATGCCCATGATCGGGCAAAGTGGAAAAGAAAAAATAGTAGTATTGACCGTTCGAATGATGGTGATAATAAATACTTTTCTGACGTATTATTTTAACAGTGCAGTCTATAATGTGCATTCGAAACCACCAAAGTGCCTAGTGACATGTGTTACGGAACAGACTGTACATTAATATCACCAGTCAACACCCATTGTATCGCAGAGCTCTATAAAGTATGGACACGGCAGTCACTATCTCGAGTGGAACAAATTTTCATTTACGACCTTTATGACCAATAACAGGTACCGCCCACCAATATGAACCTCTTGGACAACCACTCCCTGTGATTGAATCAACGGTATTTTTGAAGACCTTTAATTATCGGGTCTTTACTTTATTAATGGTCATTGTAACTGTGCATCGATGAAGATGAGACTGCTATGTCAAATGAACTGCGGTGTTCCACGATGTGTGGAGACCATTTCCAATGAAATAAAGAAAATTGATACCAGTGTCAAGTATTCTATAGGCCCTATGACAAAGATTAGACTTTTTTTGTAATAAGACTAGCTAGGCATTTTACCAGCGACATCTAAATTGCTTTTTAAATTTAGTCTAGCCAAGCATTTAACCGCCATATCACCTGGTGGTAAGTGACGGTGCGGCCGAAGATGAAGCATGTCTGTCTAGGACCTCTTCGTTAGGTGATTGTAAAATTAATTTAAAGTTTTATCCTTTTGTTCATCCTCCCATATCAAAGTCGACCAATCAGGATCCACGACTCTTTTCACGCTGGCTTCTGTTTGTTTTCTTTGATCTGATTGGTCGAATTCAAAATACAAATTCGGAAACATGACCCGGAAAACGAATGTATGCGGCCGGCCTTAATTTCCAGAAGGAAGAATCGTAGGATGGGTCATGGGATATCCTACGATGTTTCCAAGTTCGAAACGAGTATTTTTCTTTCAATGTTTTATATTTTGATATTGGATCCGTAATTCACACACACAATAATGTAATTACAGGCTTAGAGGTTTGCCTTCAAAAATCCTCCAGAATGTTTTTCATTCTATAAGATTCTGAAACAAAAGTTTCTCGCTCCAATATTGTCTTACTGGCCAGTACTTTGTAATTTCCAGCCGCTCACAAAAACACTTCGCCGTTTTATTATATTGGTGATTGTTTTGGCGGCACGTACTCTGTAGATGTGAAAGCAATCGGTAATTGTGTTACGTAATGCCTTGTAGCGTTTTTTGGTCCAGCCTCTTATGTCAGAACACAGGTTTTGTTAAGGGTGAAATGTAAAAATTCCGGAATTTGGCGGCATATTTGGGTACACGTAACTTCTGTTACGCGGATTCGATACCAACGTTATAAGTAAAAAAAAGTAAAAACAAGTGTAGCGCGTTGATATCTTTTATATGTTGACTTTGGAAATTATCACGTTGATTATAACTAGTGTCAAATATGAAGAGACTTGGCGGGTCACGTGGTTCGACTTGCGCTGCATACGATTACCTGCGCGAAATCCCCTCCACTGCCATTTGACAAGTCTCTTCTTTCGTGACGCGGATAATACCTTGCATAGTTCCAGTCATGTAAAACTAAAGCTGAGGGGCGGTGGAAGGGGGACTTCTTACCAACAACCCTAATCCTAACTAATATTATAAATACGAAAGTAACTTTGTCGGCTGAACTACTGAATCGTTTTTCCTCTGGAACCCTGAGATGAACGTAGACTATGTGACGTCATCATGAAGTCAATATGGCGGCGACTGTGTATACATATAGTGTACGCAGACGAAGTCGTGGACGGGCAGCTAGTTTGTTATATTTTTTTGTTTCATATTACAGAAAGGCTGGTTTTTTTTTCATATGAGATAACTACAACAAACGCATCTGTAGCGTTGTTTCAAAATCTTTTGACCAAGATTTTCAAGATTTAATCACCGTACGGCATCTTCACGTAACAATTTCATAATTTAATCAGAACGCAGTCTTCACTGACTTGAAATGGTGGAAACAATAGGTGCTGAACAAATGTTGGTACTATTTAATTAATCTGTCGAGAAACTACTGGTGTTTTGCAATAAAATGTGCATAACTAATGTAAATATTTTATCACATATTCTGAACAATAGGCTGTATCTTGTGTTTCATAATTATAGGCTAGTCCAGTCTTCATTAGGCGGTTACCACAGCTATGTAATACGCGGAAAGCGCTAATCAGATATGTGGAGCGAAATGAGTGTCTAGTTTCTTGGTGTGAGTGACAGCTAGAATGTGTTAGAATTAGAACTAATGATGCCGATTATGCGGCCAACGGTTGAGTTGAACTACGAATTATTGTATAAAAAAAGTATACAGGTAAGTAGTTTATCATTAGCAACACCCATAACATACATACATTTAAGCATATTTATCTCTATATTTATAATTTCGTATATTATTCGCGTGAACTAGAAATTTAAATTCAGCGATAAAGTGTCAGGCTAAACTTAGGTTTAGGTCATAAAGTCAGTGTACCTTCGGCAGTATATTTTATTTGATGGTTTAGGTAGGCCTACCACAAATACAAATAGTTTGTTCATAAAAAAGAAATGGTAACAGTAAACTTGTTACACGTTTTGTAGATAACATTGAATAAGTACTGGAATCGATCTTAATTCTAATTATTAACGTTTTAGAATAGAATAGAAAGCATTTAATTACGCGACAAAAACACTACAATAATTTGAAACATACACAAGAAAGAAAAAAGACACAGAAAAACTTATTAAGTAGGTTAGGTAGAAAATACAGAAGACAGCTTCCCAACCCACCGGGTGGATTTTAGCGTCATCATATTCATGACGTCATCATCATCATCATCAACATTTTATAATGTCGTTTACTGTAATAATCACGAGAGTTGCTAATAGAAGTGTTCGAATATTATACACAGGATTTTTTTTTCATTCAGTCGTACGGTTCTAACAGTCCTTATTCCAAACATAGCATTAAATTACCGATACAAAGTTCAAATGCCGCAATTATTTGAAATTTATAAATGACTAGTTTCTTTAACTTCTTTTTTCCAATCATAATTCCTTATAGTTGAAATACTTAGAATTTATATAATTTACCGAGCTTAGAATTCCGTAATCGAAATAAAAAATGTCTGTGGTCTGTGGAACCGGCAGTGAGGGAGGGAGGGGAGTGGGGAGTCCAAGATTATCAGAGAGCCTCATTCAATTAACAAAAATAAAATGGTAACATGAGAATCAACTTTCGCGCTGGCGTTCGCCCGTAAAGGCTGTAGCATAGTGACGCGGAGAGCGGACGGAATTATATAAAGTCTGACTAGGAATTTAAGAGGTTTGTCACGAGTGGCAAAAGGGAGGCACTGTTGCTGTTACTTGCTGAGCCGCAAAAAATACGCGCCGTATATTCCTGATCAGGCTTTACATTAATATTATCACAGTTAGTCTACTAAAAGAAAATGGTATCTCATGAATTTATTTTGTTATTAACTTGGTCTTAATATTGATATTTTATAATAATAGGTGGCCTAATAACTAGCGTCGTTGTAAACGAGAGGTACCGAGTTCGATTCTCTTTGGATTCATCTCGAATAAAAATGTAGGTTTTAACTGAACTTAGCGAATAGCATTAAATTGTTGTAATCTACGTTCAATATAAATATAGTTGAAAACCTTGAAGTCCTTTTTTAGAAGTCGGGAGTTCTGATATATAAGATATCTGTTAGCATCATAAGTTCTATTAAAAACTCTTGCACGCAAACGTAATACAAAAGCTCCGCTCGTCGCTTACCCACGCACCATGCCCTCTCCCTTAGGCTTATCTCAAAAACAATGCCGCCGCGAGAGAAAAACGAATTGTCTCTTGAAAACGAACGCAATCTCGATTGAGTTATCGCGATCTCGGTATCGTGGCGTGCAAACCACTCCTCTCTTTTGTGGTCGGGTAACCGATGCGTGGAAAGCGAGCCGAGGAAGTTGACGAGTGCTCGTTAACGTTCGCGTGTGACAATTGACAGCTATGTTTTTGTCTATCATCGCAATTAATAAGAACTATAATATTTTATAAGTGCTCATCTAAAAGATTTCTATTCATTTTATATAAATTTAATTTGACACATCTTACGTCAATTTTAAGTACCTACTAACCTAAAAGTTGTCAATTAATGAATTTAAAAATGTATCAACTTGTATTCTACGGAAGAGCGGGGCTTCCTGCTTCAGGTATTTTATTGTATAATTTATAGTATAGTATTTAAAGTATAAAATATAATGATAGTCTGAAGACGCCTAAAAGAATTGGTGTACAGAAGGCAGCGTAATAACCAATATATCAGACCAGTATTTAATAAAATAGCATGACGGGGATGCGCAGACAAACACGTGTAGAACACGGGTGCGAATGCCGATAGCGCGAAGACGATTGCGCGAAAGCTTGAATGTGCGATGGTTCATTTGTGCGAAAAATCAATTCCGCGAAAGGTTCAAAGAGTGATCATTCAGTTGTGCGAATTCCATTGCGCGATTGGAACAGAGTTGGTTCAAAGTTTAAGAGTACGTGGACGGGTTCACATGAACCCAATTCGACTCGTACGTATCATCGAAAAATACGTAAGGCATGTATTTTTTTTATAACTAGCTTACTTTATTAATGGTCATTGTAACTGTGCTTCGATAAAGATGCGACTTATGTCAAATGAACTATGGTGTTCCACGATGTGTGGAGACCATTCCAATGAAATAGAGAAAATTGATAGCAGTGTCAACTATTTAATAAAAAAGATAAGATTTCTAATTAGACTAGCCAGGCATTTGAACGGCGCAATCTCATTTGTTTTTTTTTATTCGCCTGGCTAGGTATTTGTCCGCCATCTCACTTGGTGATGCGGCCAAAAGATGGAGCATGCCGTTCAAGGAACAGCTTATTCACACTAGCCTTAAAGACGTCCAGATGATCAGGGAACACGCAGGCAACTTGTTAGCCGTTTGAATCGTACTCATCTTAGTACTAGTACCAGACGTTTCGTTTTAGCTGGACTCGACCAACCGTCAGATGCAGTAGACACTAATCCTTACGCAGTATTAAATAATGTCGCTTTTGGCAGCGGGGGACGTGGTCGGACGTCCGACCAAGGTCGGCTCGCCCGCGTATCAGAATAAAAAAAATCTTGGCGTTAATTTCCCGGTTGTGCTCTAATGCACGAAGGCCCGGGGTCAGCCTTGACCATCCGAATTGATCCAAAAGCGACTTTATTTTGTACTTCGTAAGGATTAGTATCGGCTGTAACGGATGGCTGGTCAGGTCCAGCTAAATCGGGGCGTCTGTTACTAGTTTAAAGTTAAACGGGCCCAACGGGATCGAATCCCACAGCTTTATGTCACTGTTGCGAGTCAGTGAATACATTTAACTGCCGAAGACGATTCAAAGTAGGAAGTTATCAGTTCATGCTATGAATTCTATTCTCTAGGACGTTACAGTTACGGAGAACTGAGCAGCATCAGAGAATCAATAAAGGGTATACAATGCGCCATATATCATTTCTCGTTTATAATGCAGAGAATCTCACAATATACAATAACGGGATCTTAAATACGAGTCGACTCAATAAACTTAAACGTATGACAGATATCCATACAAACGTACCATACAAAATGTCTTATTGAAATGATGTCTTCACGATGCCTCGGATTGATGCTCGCTTTTCCTGGTTCAATGGGATGTGCGCTTTATGTAAAGGTGAAAAGATCGTAGCGCAAGCCGAGAATGGGTTTGAAATATTATTTTCTATCGCATCTATAAAGGAAGGTCTTGGCTATAGAAGAGGGAAATAAGTTTTTGTAAGTATCTATGTTGTAAAGTTGGAATGTCTAATTGACCATGCGTTTACAATATAAGAAGCTCATTTGAATGTGTTATGGTGAATTAAAAGACGATGTAAGAATTGAGTTGTATGTTTTACATATTTATTTTATCTACTTTGGTTTGGCTGGATTGTTTTTGGCTTTGTAGTCGATATATATTTTAGATACACACATACACGTCTTTTTCCGATGGGTAGACAGGGTAGGCAGAGTCCACATTGTTCCACTTGCTACGGTCGCTTACTCCAAAGTTGGTTGAAAATTACAGTTTTTTAGCACTTAGTTTAGTTAAGTTTATTTATCTTAATTGGATTAGAAGTACATCAATCAAAAGGATACCTTTATGAATTGTCAACATTAATAATATCTAACATTTTGTATTATTTTTCATTGGTTTACCAACAGATAGTACACTACATCTAACATCTAAATCTAAGGTATTATAATCGTTTTGTTAGTGCATTAACATATTTGGAAAAAAAATTGATACAATATGTCCAAAATATTTATAAATGTAATTTTTCAAATTAAATTAATAACCTAAAGAATGTCAAAGAGTATAAAAACATTGTCCAAATTAAAAATATTCGTTACGTATCACATTGGTTAGTTTATAGTCATGATTCTCCAAAGCATGTGTTACCGCCTACCGATACCATCATTATCAGCTCCTCCCTCAATATGACTTTCACTGCACGAGTAATCGCTTCCTCTCTTTGTTACCATCCCGGCAAACCAAGTATAACGTATCTGCAGGTACGTTGCGTAATTAGCGGCATGTCGATAGTAGCTTTGCGCGGCGTCGAGGTGACTGGCCAGTGGCTTGTGAAAACGGTTTTCAATGCGAATTCTGAAGAGGTAACGTTTTGTTTGGATGGTAAGGGGTAATCTACGTTTAGCGTAATTAAAGGCACGTCGTTGGTAGCTTTGGCTCGACGTCGCGGTGTCTGGCCGGTGGCTTGTGGAAACGGTTTTCGATGCGAGTTCTGAAGAGGTAATGTTATGTTTGGATGGTTAGGGGTAATCTACGTTTAGTGTAATTAAAGGCACGTCGCGGTGTTTGGCCGGTGGCTTGTCAAAACGGTTTTCAATGCGAGTTCTGAAGAGGTAAAGTTTTGTTTGGATGGTAAGATGTAATCTATGTTTAGTGTAATTAAAGACACGTCGTTTGGTAGCTTCGGCGAGGCGTCGCGGTGTCTGGCCGGTGGCTTGTCAAAACGGTTTTAAATGCGAATTCTATAGAGGTAAAGTTTGGGTTGGATGTTAAGAGATCTTTTGCGGGGTCGGGGGTCTTGTGCTGGCCCTGGTAATGTAAACGTCCATAGGCTGCGATGACTGCTTACCATCAGGCAGGCCGTAAGCTTGTTTGCCACCTTTGCAGTATATAAAAAGAAACTCATATGAGCAAAGGCAGCCTTAACGCTGTATAAGTTTGTTTGCCACCTTAACGGTATTAAAAATAATAAAAATAAGCGCGATACAATGCTTGTATTAAATTAGTGGCAAAGGTAAGCATTTTCTTGCCATGTCATCTGGTTGCGAAGCGACTTCCGAAGCGCATCAGCTGGGAAAGTTTTATGAGTTGACCTTTGCTTTTTGTTTATTGCATTTCGTTGGCATCAACAAATCGTGAATCGATCTTATGCTGCTATATTGCGCTTATCTAGATTTTACTAAATGAGGTAGGTATTGTATAAATATAGTAGTAATATGCCTGAAAACTCATCAATTGTTACAACGTTATTTTGAGTTTTAGTCACCACAACACAAGTAATAAATGTTGTTGTTTTCGAACCTTTCGAACTCAAATATACAACTCAGCTTTAAAATGTTATGTCAGCTTCATAAATAAATCGAGGCACACAAGACGTTACTTCTGTTAAATAACACGTTGAAGCGATGACAGCACAATGCTGCAGATCTGCAGCTCATCGATCATGAAGCCACGGTAGCGCTTTCACCTGATGCGAGGAATAGATGAACAATAGCCAAGCCTTTTGTTTCAAGTTTATGCCAAAAGAGCATCGCACATTCTGATCGTAAGGTGGTCCAAACGACCGATCTCAGACACTTCGGTGTGTAATGCGGTGATGCCACAATCGATAAAGTTGTGTAATCAATGTGCGGTAACTTCGATCGGAGAAGTCGCTTTTTGCTGATTTTCAATATATTATATCATATGCGGTTAATGTTATTTTTTAATGGGTAGATTATTTTTGATCGGTCCAGACTCTGTAATACTTACTTGATTCTAATCTTAGTGGAAATTTTATAGCCCTATATTATTTATTACATTATTAGGCCATCATTAAAAATAACTTGTAAATTGTTTCAGGTCCATGAAATAAGTTGGAGACTTCATGTGTGACTAAATAAACATTTTTGTAAGTATTTTCATTACATAAGTAAAATTAATTGGTAAAATAATTTTAAGAAAGATATCCCGTTCAAATTGGAGCCGCCTGTCTGGGAAATTGCCTCCACCTTACAGAATACCGCCGCCAAACAATCATACTTTAAATAGTGTTGTGTTCCTGCCGGTGAGTAAGGTCTCCAGTGCTTCATGGGGAAATTATTTCCCCATTTGCTGCCAGAGCAATGTGTCCCGGGTCCATAGGCAGCTGTGACCACTTTCCATGAGGTGTACTGCCTGCCTTTTTGTCTTTCGATTATAATTTTTTGAAGCATATGCAGCCACCTCCGCTACTTGTTTCCAGGGGTTCATGGTCTTTGGTTATTTTGAACTCGAAAATATTTTACGTTCGGCGGGAAACTAAAAGCTTAGCTAGTGCCATCAAATGATATTATTGGAGAGTACAGGCAGTTAAGACTTTTTTTAAAGTCAAGACTAGTCAGGCATTAGAGCCCCCATCTCAACTGGTGGTAAGTGACGATACAGCCGAATATATAGCATGTCTGCCTAGTATCAGCCTATGTACTCTATCCTTGAAGGCGTCCTTCACTCTTGTCTTGAAGGCGTCTACATTATAATTATCAGGGAACACTAGCAGGCAACATGCTTCATTTCTTTGTCGTACGCACACACACAGAGGCAAAACACTCGCAGGCAACGTTATCTAAGCGAACCTATCCTATTGGTCAACTGACCACGTTAGGTAATTGTAAAACCTCTAATTTCAATATCAAAAGAGCACCAGAATAAATGACAAACATCCATAGTCCCCTTTATTAAAGCCTGTTCAGCCTGAACCGTACGTCCCAGTTTGTCAAAGCCAACAACGTATTGTTTGTTCAAAAACCGATTTGTAAATCGTTTGCCAAGCAACACAGTACATTGACCCATAAAATTAAGCAATGATCGAATTCCATAGCCCACAACAACTCATGCGCCGTTGTTCAAATACCCATAAGGCTGAAGTAACATCTGGTATGGAGTGCGGTTTTGGAATATAAGGAATTATGTTTACGTATGCAGTATTACATAAGACGGTTTAATACCATGAAATTGATATATGACTATTACAATACAATACTTACCAAACTCTTTATTTGCACACCAAAGAACACAAATACAGATACAAAATATATGGTAAGTAGTACAAAGGGCGGTCTTACCACTAATGTGATCTCTTCCAGACAACTTTGGAATCATTTAAGATAAATAGTTTGCTGCTCATTCCTATAATATGCGACTAACAAGCAGCTCATCAATTTGTAACTATCGATGCACAGATTTAGGTTTCATCACATGAAATTTATGTCACATGTACTTACACATATTAGATCAGAGAATTTTTTTAGAGAGATTTATAAGTCATACAATTCATTAGTCTTTGGATCAGTCAGACAGACAGTCCGGTTACAGTTTAGGATACTGCTTAGAAGCATGCTACTTAAAAACGATAAATATTGTTATGTCCAAAATCCAAAAATATAAGACATGAGAATGTCCAATCAGCTGTTTCTTTTCACGGCTTACCGTCCACCGAACACGATCCACTATATTTCACGTGCACACCGGACCGTTGCGGACAGACAGACAAACAGACAGTTGCGCAAGCGTATCGAATGGCACACAGTCACTGCTAGCATAATTTGATCCATCACGTGTGGTGTTACGTTACTATTGCAAACAAAAAATAATGGCTCCCTAACGCAGATGGATGTAAAATTGTCTACAAATGTTAGGGATTCAGCGTAATGTATGGTAATGTAATGTTAGGTTGTTTAGTTGCCGTTTATTAATGTGTTTCGTTTTCTAAATCTTACGTACTGTAAATTAAGGTCAGCAAGTAAGCTTGCACTGAATTTTGTAATATAACTAGTCTGGTCATCTTGGCGTTAATGTCCCGGTTTTTGTAATGCGCGCAAGGGCCGTCCGTGGGGTCCGCTTTGACCATGATCCAGGATTTGGCAGATCAGGTAATCACAGTGACTCCGTGTCTCTTTTAACAGGGGAACCTGGCCAGATTGGATCATGATAGATTTTTGTAATATAACTAATATGGACAAAAGATAATTTAGTTCCTTCGCAAATATAGATTTGGTTACAATATTTAAGGACAATGTAGATGTTTAATAACTTTATGTTTTTACTTTTTATATTTAGAGAAATATAGTGTAAAATGTACACAGTTTCATTGGTAAGGTAAAAATTGGTACCTTTACCAATCCTTATAACTTATAAAAATCGCAATCTGTTCCCTAGACTGTTTAAGCAGATTGGAACCCCGAGACGTCATATTATTATTGTTATTTTTTATGATTTAATTATGTACTAAAAAGCAATAGGTTTTTGGTTTTGATTTAAAATATAACTACGAACGGATACTAGGAATAATTATTCCGTGACCTCAACATAATTCCACACATTGGCCTCAAAAGTAATGTCTTAGGTACCATAAAATAATATTTTCAATTTCGAATTGCCCTCTACATTTACGAAACACATTAGGAACAGGTAATTAGAACACAATACCTATAATTACGACGATGATAAACCATTTTGAAAATAATATCAAGTGTAAGTATAATTACAAAATTACTGATGACAATAGAATTGTGACGAAATAATCGATTTTCGATACACACTGCGTGATCCTCGCAATGTCAGTTATCATCACGTTTTTCGATTTATTTTTATCAATGTCGACTTTTTATATCTCGCATAAATGATACGTTATGTATGATGATATGGTGCAATGATATAATACTGTAGATAATAGAATTTCGTAACTGTTCCCAGTATAAGAACTTATATACGTTTTCTGTGCCCTGCAAACCTGCAAATTCAAGCAACTGAAATTGTAACCATGATCCAATCTGATCACGTTCCTCTGGTAACAGAGTCACGGAGGTCAGATGGCAGTCGCTCCACTGTAATTACCTGATCGCCAAATCCTGGATCATGGTCAAGGCGGACCCCGGGCTCTCGTTCTCGAGAGCACAACCGGGACTAACGCCAAGATGATGATGATACGTTTTCTGTGCCCGTAGTCGACGACCTGACGACTTGAGTGGTTCAGTGGTAAACATGCCAGTCAGCCGCAAGCGGTCCCGGGTTCGATTCCCAGCCGGGCAGAAATTTAAATGATGATTTTTAATTTCTGTTACGGGTCTGGGTGTTCTATGTATAATAAGTATGTATTTAAAAAAGTATATAAGTAGTATACCAGTTAGCTAGCACCCATAGCACAAGCTTTGCTTAGTTTGGGGCTAGATGGCGCTGTGTGAATTTGTCCACGATTATTTATTTATTTATTTAAGTCCCATGTGCTAATGCAATTTTAGAATCTGTACTAAATGACAGTAAGTATACCTAACCTATAATCATTCCACAAAATCGCGCACTATATACGTGTAGAGTCCGATCAGTAGCATTTCTGTTATTCACTACGATCTTAGCTAAATAGGAAGGAGGCTCAAGGAACTAAGAAGTGGCTGTAAGTTTGAAAGCAATTGAATAATACATAAATAATTATGACTGAATATCTCGGTTGCCAGGGGATAATAGTCTTAATTAACACAAGTACCCTCGGTATTTACAAAATATTAGCAAGCATCTTTTTTATATCAATAACAAGAGTTGTCTGTAGTTCTAAACTTCCACCAAATAACCAAACAAAATGTTCTTATCTTTATAATACTACTAGCTGTATTACGAAGCTAAAACGATGCTGTAGCCTTTATCTTCAGTGTCTTTATTAGCTAGATTGGCGTAATTAATTAAATCTCCAAGCATTCTCCAAATATTTTGCCAAGCCAAGCGCGTCTCATAAAAGCAATAAACGCTTGCAGTTTGCACGCGGCTAATCACAATGCGTATTTTTAATTTGGAAAGAAAGTGTGGGACCGAGGTTTCTAGTGGGCGAAATTATCTAATGTCATTATCATAAACACTAGCAAGTGTGCGAAACTAAAGACAAAAGATCACATTTCCCTCAGTCGCAGAGAACGCGGCGCTGTCACACGACGAGACACCGCCTTCATTAATTCAAATTTCGAACGAACCACGAAACAAGACCGTCATTACAATTTGTACTCGGAAACTACCGTCATAACATTTAAAAATCTTATGATTAATTAAGACGGCATTCTTTAAAGAGTGTGTAGTTCGTGCATTTTTTCACAAAATTATTAAAAAGAGAAATGCATGGAAACCAGACGTTTGTTTCGGATGTGTAAAAATGAAAGTGCCTAGTCTACTTCTGTAGGAGGAAACGTGGACCGGTTGTGGCGGCTGATTTGTTTATTGTGTGTTTAGGAAAAAGGTCGGTGTTATGTAAATCATTTATGTCTTATCATGAAGTAACTAATTAAAAATGAGAACGCAACTCTGTTTCATGAAACTTACTGCGGCGCGAGAGATGAGGCGGCGGAGGCGGATAATCAAAGAAAACTAAAAAAACAGCTTATCGATAGATCGCACAGCGTCGTTTTTGTCGGAAAGAGTTTCTGACAATAAATGACACTATGCGACATAACTATGAGGATCATTTTATAATTTGATGTCGCGAGGCGACAAATGTCCGTGCCACGCCGCTGCCGCGCGCCTTCGCCGATTCTTTTCTATATAAACCGCGACTTAGATAAGTTTGTTCTTGCCCTAGTTTTTAATAAATTCGCCCACAAAATTGCCAACAAAAGCCCCTTTACCTATTAGCCATACAGAGTTTAGTACTAATTCTTCATGCAATCTACATATCCGTTACAAAACCCCTATAAATCCGTTTCTTACTTGTACAAGTGTGATCCTATTAATTTGTGAAGAGATTAATCCACCGCAAAAACTAACTACCAGCCTTCACTTTCCAACATGGCCACGTTATAATTACGTGTCGTGTGGATATTGCATGGCGGGTAAACTACTGGGCGGACAAATTGTGGCCATTAGAGAATTAATTGAAAGACAGTAGCGATCGGTGGACGCCGCTACTGTTGGATTGGCTCGTCAGGGAATTCGATTGGAAAATATCCTGTATATCATTACATTGACAGTCATTATCAGTCCACTGACGGACTTAAGCCTCTCTCACAGCCGTGGGTGGCTTTGCCACAATTTCCACTCTTGGCAGGCGAGTTGGAGATCGAAGGATTTAAAATACACAACGCTACATACAGTAAACGCTGCTGCCCCTGGTTTTATAGATTGACGATAGCGGTCATTGACCCTAACCCTATTTATATTTTATTTTGATTAAATGTTTGTATAACGTAAATTTTCAAACTTAACACGTTGAACGCCAGATGCACAACAAACAAAATATTTTCTATTGATATAAAATCAAATAAATAAATTTCTTGGCGTATTCTTCTACCTACACTTTTTGATTTCATATAGCGGCTGCCTGTACTTTGTGAAGAGGTCAATAACCGCTACGACCTGATATGGCATCTACTACAGCCTTTTACGACAACCAGTCAAGGGGTTGGTGCAATTTTACTATGCCGGACACCACCCCGCCTACATGTCTACTATCTAATGTAAAATTAGAATACATTTTCATTCATCATCATCATCATCGACCTCTATATCATATCCCTCGTTGTTTATATCGTTAGTAACTCCAATGACCTATTTCCCCTTATATCAGTAACCGAGTGCTCACCGAGCCAACGGTAGGGGCGCTCAGTATTGCATGTCGCACGGACGGCGTCGCGGCTCATTGGACAGCTGCTATCTCCGAGATTAGGGGTTGTTCCTGGATAACTAGTCTTCGAAAGAACAGAAATTATAATTGAAAGTTAATTGAATGGGATTTTGGAATGATTGTTGAAAATTATTTATTGCTCATACACAAATATAACAAAAACAAAGGAAAAAGGAAAAAAGAAAAAGCAACCGTCGGCCTTATCGCTTAAAGCGATTTCTTCCAGGCAACTTTAGACTCTAGTAAACAGAATATACTCTAGGAAATTTGGATGTAGTTTTTAATAGAGTGCAGGGCCTCGAGTCCGCTAATTTTCTTGGCTCGATTGAATTGTATTCGGATCGCAATAGCAGCTCAACGGCTGTTTTAATTGTAGCAGAATACCAAAAACGCGTAAAACTGCCATTGAGCGACGATGGCGATTCGATTACATTTCAATCGAGTACTTAGTAAATTAGCGGACTTGAGACCCTGCACAGATGTCGACGGTAGTAATGAACATCGGCTAGTTCTGCTTTGCTAGCCGAAATGCATTAATTACCACTCTGTTAGTCGTTTTTATAAGGTACTATTCAAACCAGATGTTCTGTTCATCTATAACCTAAATCATCACAAATAAAATCATTTTATCCTTAAAAAAATATTTAAAAATATTATAGTTACTTATAAAAACTACGAAACTCAAATATAGTTACTTGTCTGCGCGACATAATATTCAGAAATGTGTTTTTCAAAACACAAAAATGTATTAACAATCGGAATATGCTATGCGGAAGTTTTGCGACTATATACTCGTAGACAGGTTACCGATTAATTAGGTTTCAAATACTGTCTGTTAGAATATACGGCTTAGAGGTGTCACACATAGGTCCTCTAAACCGTGTCGTAAGAAAATTAGCAACAGTTTTCACGTAATTCTATGCAATTAGCTGCCCGGTGCTCCCAATGAGCTGATAGCATGCGGGCGATGCGTTCCCAATGCATAATACCTTCGTAGGTACCCGACATTTCATGCTAATGCGATGACACAGTGCTGGAATATCAACTATGTAACCCAGTAGTTTTCTTTTTGGTAATAGATCGGTTTCGTGCTGTCGCGACGTTTTCAAATGACGACATTGATTGAGAAAATGCAATGTGCGCGCTGGCCGGCCTACATGCGTCAACCCCTATCTGGATGAACTCGTTAAATAAATAATAATAATAAATAAATATTCGTGGACAAATTCACACAGCGCCATCTAGCCCCAAACTAAGCAAAGCTTGTGCTATGGGTGCTAGATAACTGATATACTACTTAAATACTTTTAAATACATACTTATTATACATAGAACACCCAAACCCGTAACAGAAATTAAAATTCATCATTTCAATTTCTGCCCGGCCGGGAATCGAACCCGGGACCTCTTGCGTGGCAGACCGGTTGACCATTGAGATGTTGACCATTGAACCACTCAGGTCGTCCCAAATAATCCCTTTATTTGCCGTAGTTTTTTTGACGTTGGATAAGAGATTAATGAATCCTATTTCAATAAAAAAAAATTGAGTTTGATTTGAGTCTTAAGTTTTAAGGAATCGGTCCGTGATTTATTTCGATGCACTGCTGTCGTTTTTCAATCCTATCTCGTTCTATTGTATAGGGGCCATTGGTAATACCATGGACTAATAAAATTTTAGTTCGTTAACATGACCGCGATATGCGGCAAAATCTTACTTAAATGAAAACGATCCGATACCGAAAGGTGAACCGTGTTACATAGTTACACCTCTATGATATAAGACGCGTACGTTACGTGCGATGGAAAGATTTGATAAATAACCTATGTTTTTAACGTTTGTTTACTATGTTATGCAATTTGGCTCGGACTATAAATTGCTTAGATTAACCTGTCGGAAGTGCGAACGTTAGAGTAAAGGTTGCCCTAAATTTTAATGCCCATAAGTAGTGTAGCTTTGAATTCATACAGCTGACTTCAATGTCCCTTTTGATATTCGAAGGTATCGGAAAACAGAGGACTCCTTGCAGCAACTTATTGGACTGGCCCTCTCAAAATTTTTTGACGTAAATCTATCATAACCATCCAAACGGTCCATCCCAAAGCTTTCCTGTTCTTCCTGCTGTATTTACCTCAGTCTATTTCTCTCGTATCCTACTCAGCTATGTAAATCCATAGCTTTTGGACCTCCCGTGGGTGGAACCTCTTTCCCGATACCGGCAGGATTAATCAATTTTATTCCCTACTTGTCTTTATTACGCAGCATTTGACCAAACTAGTGCAGAGGAGCGTCCTCAATCTTATCCGCGATATCCATTAGTTTTCTTTGGCATGGAGTTCGCGGACGTGCTTCATCAGCGCAGGCCAAGTCTCGAAGACATAAGGTATCGCAGACCGAGTGGTCCCCTAAAGAAGTAGAATAAGGTATCCTTATATATTTTTGGATCTAAATGTACATACATATACAGAACTTTATAGTAGACGCTTTTCTATATTTTTAATGGTGGTTTTATTAGTAATAGCTTTTAGTTTTAGATGCATCTAATCTATTATAATATAATTAACGACTGTTTTTAAGTTCTTTACGTAATTGCAACCTAAATACATAATAATTCTAACCTAACTAAAAATTTATTTTATATTATTGATTAACCATTACATAGTACCTAATAGATACCTAACATAAATAGTACAGTAGTAAATATTTATAAGATAATTTATGCTGGAATTAAAAAAGAAACTTAGAAACAATCCGTATCTAAAATCGACAATAACCATGTTTCTTTTTACCGATATTATTAGTTGTCTACGACTGTACGTTTAGCATTAATTATCTATCTAGATATACTTACCTAATGCTTTCGGAAAAATACTTAATGGTATTGTGAAGCTTATATTATGAGACCCATTGTAATGCTTTTTAACCGTCGAGAAAAAAGAGGGGTGTTATAAGTTGACAGTGTATCTTTGGCGTTGTCTATCTGTCTGTGACATCGTTGGACATTTTGCGACTTGGACATTTTTATACCAGTGGACATTTTGCAACTGGGACATTTTGAGACTAAACGGTAGCTCCGGAACAGATGGAGCGATTTGGATGCGGTTTACTCTATTTGAGACCTAGTTCAATTAAGATAATTCATTGTTTCATTGAAAATGGTTCTGTAATTAAGAAAATATTTGAGTTTAAGAAAACTTGGTCTGTGGTTATCCGACTTTTTCTATCGGTTAGGTTATTAAAAAATAACATTTTCTTAGAAATTACATCTGTAAGTTCTAGGTTTGTGAAATGTAGGTAGATAGATTCCAATGGTGCACAGCATTTCCGCTAACAGCTGAGATTACGTATTTTACAACCGATGTTCACATCGATTACAGGCATACCAATAGATAAATGCAATCGTCAATACAGCAAGTTTGCCAGTCGTTTAAATGCGCTGTGTGTTTAGTAAAGTCATGCAATTGAGGAAACCGATTTGAGGTTATTTATTTTACTATAGGATTTTTCCGTGAATAAGTTTACTTGAGTGGCGGAACATGAAGAAAATTTACCCATCACAGAGCTTTCACTTACGTAGCAAATAGTCGCTGTGAGAAGTATCATGGACAAGTCAGGAAGTGGACAACTTTGGAAATGGACAAATTAAGAAGTGGTCAAAGTCAACCGGTTTGCTTAATTCGCTGTTTTATTTAGACTTTGTGAATATCAAGATTTTTTAGGAATATGAATTTTTTGTGTTTGTATAATTAAACGATCCTAAGTAGATTTTACTTGCAAAAAGGTTGTTTATGTATGTCCCATCCGAGAGTCTAAACTCTAAGCTATCTCCAATTCTCGATAGTAAAAATCGTTTATGGATCCAACCGATGTTAAATGAACTGTGAAATTCATATTCTTTAAGCTGATATGACGATGACGTATTGGCGATTGTGGGATAAGTCCACGTTTGCAATGTATATTTATATTTTTATTATTTAGTTCTAAGTTCTTGAATGCTATAGAGAATTTAAAGAGAGGTAGAACATTAGCAAGTAAAGAATGTAACGCTAACGCTAATTTGCTTTAAATCGACAAGGTTCCATCCCATTCTGATTGGGCACGAATAATATTCAATGATGCTTAAACCGACATAAACAGGGTTTACATCTTTAGTTTCAGATTTAGCGAGTAGATTCTCTAGAGGGTTGTTCGAAACGATTATGCTCGCTACATCGTCTCGGCTATTTGTATCGAATAATGACCATTGTTGCATGAAATTACCAAAGACAATGACGCTGCGGTCATCGCGACCTTGACGGTTGCTGGCGCTGCATTGAAACTGCAATTGGCGTATAATTGAAATGCATTTCATCTGATTATAAAATAACATTACTCTAGTTATACGCCGTGTGGTATTAGTCAGATAGACTAGAAACCAACCCCTTCGTAAAAGGCGACTAATGTCTTAGAACAATTGTACTGCGACCTGCCAGCCAAGTGTAGAGATTATGACACAGCCCTCCACTAAGTTGGTGGATGCTCAAGTGCCGTAGTGGAATTTTACGAGCTGTTGATGTGATGTCTGATGATTCTAGTCTAGTAAGACCATTAATACAAGTATAGTACATCGTCATAGTAATAAATGACGACAGTGCATAATGTCACCTTTAAAATAAAATATGACAGACACGACCTTGGTTAAACACAGAAATAAGTATGAAATATAAACATTGTATGGAATAACAATACGCTGTTATCTACAAGAAGATGCAAATTGTTGAGTTTTAACATTTTAATGAATACGTATGACAATAATTATGAGTGGGTATGAAGCTTCATTGCTCATTGATTCATACACAATATTCCTTATTTCTGTCTGTGGTTGATCAGTGTGAGGAAGACGATGAAACGTTTTATAGGGTAGGTTTTATACGAGTGGTACATAGTAATATATTCCCATATCTAAGTAGCGTTCTATCACTGTTCCTCTGTTAAGCGAATGCACTGCGTTCAGTACGGCTCTTAGTCAATTTTGTTTATTTTGAAGGACGCATAGACCCGATCGCCACTCAAGTATTTTCAGTTGGAACTACTTGGAACCCTGTGCGTTCGCGCGCATTGTGAGACCTCATAGTAACGGTTCTGAATACAGATCTAGTCTACGAAAACTGTTTATCATCATGGTACTCTAGTTTGCCATAACAATTGAGAAATTGAGAAAAGAACTAACATGCCGTCAATCGGAAACTATACCTATTGAAGATAAGATAACTGACACCCCCAGGGGTTTTTTACGGGGGTGCTTACGGGGGGTCGTCACTAGGTCTACCTTTAATTTGACTATAGTTTTCATCATCATCATCCTAGCGTTTATCCCGGCTTATGTCAGGGTCCGCTTTCTAACTTTTCTTCATCCACTTCGCCCGGTCTTCAGTATGTTCGACGGTAAATCATTGGCTCTCGCATGCGACTCGGCGATCCTTCAATCATCAATCCATCGCTTCCTGGGCCTCCCGCGGGATCTCTTTCCTGAATTTGACAATACTTCGAATACCCTCAATTAGGTAGCTACCTACTTGTATTGTAACGTTAGAAATGCTACTACCGTCAACATATTTAAATCCAAATTAAAGCATTGGCTATTAGAACATTGTTTCTATGACTTTGACGAATTTGTAGATTGTAAATTGCCTCCACATAGTGTAAAATGAATTGAAATGACATTTTACCTGATGATGACATTAATAACTGAAACTATGACATTTTATTATTGTATTGCGTATTACTTAATTATTGTGAATGATTTTTAATAATTTGAAATTATAACATTTTTATATTTTGTTATGAATAATTTAGTTTAGTCTACGGCGTCGACATTGTAAATTATAATGAATTGTAATGTGCTTCTTATAAAGATACTTCCTAGGTACCAACTTGCCACTTTGACGTGTAACTCTGTTACTAATAAAGTATTTGTATTTGTGTTGCTTCTCAACACTGAACCCTATCTTTGTGTTAACCAGGCAATAGGTATTGTTGTCATTAATGGTGTCCTATAGGATAATGAGTGACGAATGACGAATACATGACCTTCATACTTCATGGCCTTCGCCCACTATGGCTCCATGAATCATCCTTGTTTACGGCTCATTGTACACAACCAGCTTCCTCAACTTCCAACCTTAAGCATATCTCTATAAGTGTGAGAATCGAGTCGTGGTGTTTCATTTTGCACTGATGGCCTGTTGCAGTCATCATCATTGTGTTTGTAAATTAATTTGTTTTATTGAATCGTTTACTCAATATAAAGCTCTGTATTAATAGGGTTATAGGTTATGTCCATGCCGGCGCATCGTAATGTAGCACTTATAATGTTCCTTGATCTTAATATTAATGTACACGCTATTTTATTGTTAGCGATCATCTTCAGCTAATCTCAGAGTGGAACAAGTATACTTACGCGCCAAATTCGGAGAGGATTAAAGCGTCCCGAGTATAATCTGTTTCGCATTTTGAAGAGTGGCGCTGTAGTCTCTAGCCTGGCTGTATACTTTACACATTTTTGTAGTTCCGCTCATAGACACAGGAGTTGAAAGATGAAACGCTGTCTAGATAGGCTCCGCCATGCGTCCGCCACAATTCAAATGCAGATAATGAAACGTAACTTTGGCATGAAACATGAATTTCATCTGATGTACCTGTTACCTCTTACTTAGCTCTACTTTTTTTACCGCGTATACTTACCTCTAAGGTACTTTTTTTCAAACGAGAAATTTTTGGTACCTACCTGTGCTACCTATACATATTGTATAAGTAACCAGCTTTTGCCCGCGACTTCGTCGTATGTCCGACCTCCGAAGTAGCCTATGGACATGTTATATAGAGCCTATAAGACATCTCCTGGGTTGACATCTTAAATATCTACTTACCTTTTATCCAAGTATGTTCAGCAGTTTAGACATGAAAAAACAGACAAACCGACAGACAAGACAGACAAACAGAAACACTTTTGCATTCCCAATAAATTCATAAGGTTTTGGGGCAGAGGAATCTATTTATTATTTATAGTCTTAATGTTGGCAAACGCGCGGGAAACTCGCTATACTCCGAGCAAAGCCCACTCGTACCGGTCAACTTGGTACGCTGCCGCGTGTACCAATTAACTATGAGCAAGACATTGCAGCGTTCAACAGGTTAACAGCATAATAAACGAATGGCATTCTAACCCTAAAACTGTCACGCGACGCCGCCGCGTGCCGGGTCATGCGTGGTCGCGACCTTGAACAGGTATTCGGAATAAGACGCTGTTTTTGTTGCTTGGTGTCTTTAAGAGATATATGAATCGGAGCCCTTACTGCTGCTACCAATGGTACAGGGTAGCTTTTCTAACTGTAACTAATAGTTTATTGCTTTGACGTGTCACAGTGCCTACAATATAGCCCGAAACCCTTTTTTATTTTGGTACCTTCGGGTGTCGTACAATGGTAGAGCTGTATAATCCCCTCAAAGAATTATCTTTACTAACAAGTATGACAAATCGGAAGATATTTTTTGGTTAATTAATTAATTGTTCTTTTTGTTTGTCAATAAGGTATCTATCTATCTATCTTCTAATTTGTTAACTGGCTATACATTTTAATCACCAAAATTTTAAAATGCATCTTTGTCTTTGGCATTTCAACCATAATGTAGGTACTTATTTTCAACTGCTGTATAACTGTGAAATGAGCTAATACAAAATTATTAAAACCTCACAATAAAGTAAGATAGCTTCCTATAAACTGTTCTAATATCAATTTTATTCGTATACCTACCAACCTCCTTCAAAACACAGAGTAAAAAAAGAATACCAACAAAAAGCGCGCCAAACGCCGTAAGCAGCAGCACGCGCCGGCACAATGGTACGATTTCCTTTGCCTCTTCTCAAACTGATAAAGATTAGTTTTTCTCCATGGCCCCAAGTGGCAACAATACTGATACACATCGGGCACAATAAGGTGAAAACGAAAGTTTCGATTAGTTTTTGCCGCTGCTCGCTTTCGTTGGGAGCGCAGTAATGAGATGGGTCTCTACGTTGTTATTAGCTATGATTCCAAGGTAGTTGTGGCGCCCGACTTGCCTTGTAATATGTCGGTGTTTTGGTACTTTGATGTACGCGTCACTTATTAGTTAACTTATGAGAAAAAAATGTTGAACTTATTGTTGAAGTAAGGCATGATAAAACTACGAAGTTCTATTTTATTTTTATGTCATACGGTAGGCAAACAGGCAAGCGGGCCACCTGATGGAAAGTGGTCACCACTGCCTATTGACATTAGCAACACCAAGAGTATCGCCAATGCTTTGCCCACCTCTATAACACGTTACTCTGGCAGCAAAAAGGCAAATACCACCCCACTGCCAAAGCCACGGTTGCCCAAATCCCCACCCCATGGAGCACATGAAACCTTACTCACCGGCAGAAACACAATACTATTTAAAGAGTATTATTTATTTAGTATTAAATTGTAAATTGACATTGCCGAGATTACAGTAGGTATCTAGTATTCCTACATATTGTAATCCATCCATTTTATTTAAAACTGATCTATGTTGACCGTAGCAAGTGTGTCGAGTAGACTCTGCCTATCCCTACGGGAAAAAGGTCATCAAAATCGTCATCATCTCGGCTTTCTATCCCGGTGGCACGACACGCGGGAGCCTGGGGTCAAAAAGGAGTGACGTTATTATTATACTTATGTATTAGGAACTATCTGTTTCTTACATATTGTACCTATAGGTATTTCATTTTGCAGTTAATCTATGTAATGATGAACATTTAACAAAAAATAAAGACGTACAATCACACAATCGTCCGCACACTGCACTAAGTATATCGAGCGCTCATACATACAAGCATACGAGTCTGCCCCTTGATGGACTGAAAATTGTATGTTTGCCTCTTTGCGAGATGATTGCCTTTGAGAAATGCGCGGTGGATTATTTAGATGCTATCGGAGACCAACTAGTTACTCTGTAGTCGTATTACGTCTAGAGTGTCTTCAGATTTCTCAAGATTGTACCTAATAGCTATTAAGGTAGTTAGATACAAGTAATAAACTGTATTGTGCATGCAGGTCATTGCAGGTACCAAACAAGTAAACTGGGAACAGAAATTACGCTACGGGTAAATAAAGTATTGGGAACACATGCATCATCATCTTCGGCATCCTTCATAGTGAGTCCGTTGGCACTCATGTCACTCTTAACGACGTCCAGCCATCGCTTCTTCGGCCGGCCTCTCCTTCCCGTGCCTGGTGAGGGCGGCATGGCTAGACATTTGTTCCCCACACAATTTGCCGGTCTGCGCAAGACGTGGCCATACCATCGAAGGCGACACTCTTGTAGCTTATCTGCGATGTCACGGACACGTAGGCTACCGCGGATGTGGGCGCTCTGCACGCGATCTTTGCGGGAAACCCTACACATGCACCGCAGCATCTTCATTTCCGTGACTCGCATCTCCTGCTTGAGTCGCTCTAGTAGAGGCCAAGTCACGCTGCCGTATAAGAGAACAGGTCTAATAACGGTCTTGTAGACCTGTCCCTTCAGTTTATTAAATTATTGGGAACACATGCGAATGGTGTAATACATGAAGGAAAATAAACCTGATTAAAAACAAACTCGAACCGCATCCGCTCCCCATCCCGGCCGCTTTCCATCATGGATCGTTCGTGTGCCTGCCTAAGCAATAAAAAAAAACTACAACTTAGTAACTAACCTTAGTAGTAACCTTGTACAAAACTTGTAAATATGCTCCAGCAGGACTGTGTCACACAAGACACTCATAAGATACGAAACTAGGTGAAGCTAATAATACACATAGATACACGCAGATTTGTATTCTTGTCAACTCGCAACATTTGACATTAGCACGTATTAACAACGTCTTTAGCCCAAATAACGTGCGTGTCAGAACTGTGCGACTGTATAATTAGATAAATAATAACAGTAACCGTGCTATTAACCGAATACAGCACAAAATAATGCTGTACTGTCAAGGCCTGAGTCATATGTGACCGTTGCTATAGCGTTACAAGATCTATTTGGGTTTATTAGTCAAAAGTGGCGTAATTTTATAGCGTTAATATGATGACAATATTAAACGAGGCTAGTCTTCACAAATACAGTATCCAGAGTTTAAATTTGTGGTCATTTATTTCGTACTATAACGCTGACAATGTGAGCCAACATTTCTCACTACCCCGAAACTGTGTGTTTTAAAAATGCCCGTCTCACTGCTGCCATTTGCGAATTAACAAGCGTCTTCTTAGTTTCGAGGTTATGGCTTGTCTATGCTGAGTGCTTTCGTCATATCTTGTCGACAAATTGTTTTTGTTCTTCCAGTCATTTAATCCGCCTTTTGTAGACCGTGGTGACGAGCTTATTTGATCTGTACATAACTTGGTGAGCTTCTATCAAAATTGATAATTTTTTCGGTTAGATTTGCTACTCTTGGCTAATAGTGCTAAAAAGTCAAAACCACCACAAATTGCATTTAAAGATTCTGGTAGCAAACCGCCTGGTACCTAAATAAGTAAGCGCTTTTCTAGTAGAAGAGCGGTCCCTGGCCGGAAAATCCAGCATGGCATTTGCCGCTAGAAAGATAATTCTTATAAAACAATATTCCGAAATCTACGAACCTTCTTAAACAAAATTATAATTAAACAACCTTCAGAATAATATCTATCTCATTATATTCGGCCATCCCATCCGCATTTAGGCTGTTCATGACAAATCTGTTGCGTGCATCGGTCAAAATTAAAAACATAATGATAGGTGTTTTATAGGTACAGTTTGGTAGCATCAGCGCCTTGACCAACTTAGCGTTGTAATTTCGTTGTTGTCTTAAATAATCGATCATAGGGTTCCCATGAGGCACAATAAAGAATTTTTTGCTGCTTGTCTCGTCTTATTGTTGTATATTGAATAGTTTCTAGTCAATGACCGTGTCAATCGTGTGAAAAGAAATTGACACTGTGATTGGAAATCTTAACGAATGTGGCGTGATATTGCATATTTTTTCGGCTTGATTTATGATAATATGACCGTATCAAAGAGATATGGTTGGTTTGAGGGCCATATGGTGTCCGGCACCAGCCGCTTTCACCCATCGACTATTGTTTTAGACACAGAGCTATTGTCTAGATAGGACTTCTGTAAATTCAACAATCAGAGTGAATATTATAACAATATCGTGGAAAGAGCGTCGGTGGCTGAGCGTTTAGGGTATCCGACGACTTGAAAGTGAGAGGTGCCGGGTTCGAATCCTGCTGCCGCGATGTACCAATGATTCTTTTCTGAGTTATGTACATTAGTTGAATACTAACCGATGCTCATACGGTGAGGGGAAACATCGTTATGAAACCTTTACTTTTGGCGCCTGTACTTAATCTGTACTTAATCTGCCAAAGCATGGATCATGGTTGAGGCGGACCCTGGGCCCTCGTGCACGAAAGCACAACCGGGACATTAACGCTAAGATAATTATTTTTTTATTACCTGGGAAGAACCTTATTGTTACTTATTTTTTATTATTATTATGTAATAAAGCAGTATAAGTTTTTATTTACCTTTCACGAACTTTATTAAAATAAAGGAAAATAAATAAAAGCCCATAATGTTCCTAATGTAATGATCAGGTGGCCCGCTTGCCTGTTTGTTTGCCGTGTAACATAAAAAAAAGCATTATGTCAACTCTCCTGCTCCTGGGACTGTTCAACCAGTCTCAAGGCTTAATATGTAACTCGTCTCAACAATTTCCACTTTGTTCACGAATTCTCTCATACGTGTAAACTCGTATTGTAGTTACATTAAAACCCCCATTATCTAAGTACAAATGGAAAGCTTTAAAAAATAATAATACGGAAGCAACTGCGCCTCCCACGGCGCGGACACTAAATCTTCCCAAGAGATAATACGCCAAATATCAGAATCATTTTCGCATTACGTAACATCGCATAACATATAGCGATTTGCTTGCGGTGTGACTGTGGTACGGTGGGTACAATAAAACGGTTTATCGTTTAGTGCGGTGGGAATTAGGAGTGTTTGTTGAGAGCCGATGTATTCGGTATTCCCTGTTTTACCCACGGCACAACTGTGTGATAGTTCGTGAGATCTACGCGACTTTTTGCGAGAACTTTGGATCAATTCTGGGATAAAAAATGTAGAAAGTATTAATTAAATATTTGTAGTATGGGATGATATTGCAAACGTCCATAAGCTGCGGTGACTGCTTACCGTCAGGCTGGCCGTAAGCTTGTTTGTCACCTTTATGGTATAAAAAATAGCAATCATCAGGGTACAATTGGATGGATTGCAATTGCAAGAAAGTGTCATTAATATTATATCTTTCTATTTGTTCTAAACATGTCATGTTATTTCACCTAATACACAATTTACGTCATCGTTTGTAAAGCCGGTCTGTAAATGATCAAGGCTTTTATTGAATAGGTTTTAAATATATATACTTATGTTAAATTTAGATATACAAATGTAACTTGCTCCATGAGTTTTGTATTATGAGTATTGTGATGTCAAAATAAATAATGTCTATGTCTATGTCTATGTCTAAATGGCGTGAGAGTCAGCATTTATATTGTCCGTTCATATTCCACTTGGGAGACCCTGCCGATACGTTGTCTTAAATGATGATCGCCACGCATTGCTTGCTTCGGAGGGCATATTACGCCGTCGGATCCCAGTCGCTATCGATTAAATCTGAGGCTCTTTGGATATCATGATACTATTACCGTGGGTATTTACAATTGCCATATCTTGTGATGGATACGTTCTTAGCAATTTAGAGTTAGAAATTGATTCCAGCTTCTCTAGTACATGTTCAAAATAGTCGTAGATTTGAAAGCAAATGTCAAATTTCTATGATGTCAGACTGGTATATTGTTGAAGAAAAGTGTCATAGTGCCTAATTTCCGTGATGTCAGACTAGCATATACGAGATTCTCGGAGATAAGTGTGTCGACGTTCAGTTTCCAATCTTCCAAACTGTGCATCAACAACCGCTTCAACCAAGCTTACCAAGTGTAATGGTAAACCTATACCGTGGCAATATCGTGCTTTAAAGCAATAACGTCGCAAGACCACACAACGGGCGGATTTGCACGCATCTGCCCGGCGCCGGGCCCGTGACGGGGCCGTTATCTTCCGATAGATGATGATTTGCCTGTGCTAATGCTTACTGGAAAGGGTTGATGGGTGCTTAGAAATGTTAACCGTTGTCGTATAGGCTCCAAAGTAAAAAATGTTGATACTAGATTGCGGATAAACCGATTTTTTTGGAAATAAATGCACTTGCGACTGTAAACCCAAACCTTTTCCATGAATTTCTCTTTTAAATTGTGAAAATTTATTTTTCCGGATTATCGCTTTCAGATAGGCAGACAATGCAGGGACCAAAACATTACACCGATTTGTTATGTGCGTAGTAAGAACCTATAGGATCTTTTTTCAGATCAGATCAACCAAGTTATGGGTTATGACGTCTAGACATGAGATACCTATTTCTAGGCAATAAATTAGCTTTCCTCTTTTTTCTCTGTATAAAAATCTCTTCAAATTCTCATACGTTCGGCATGCAACACTTTATGGAGCTCTCGTACCCGTGGGAGAGGGCTAGAGGTGGCTGTTCGCAATCTCACGCAACGGACTCCGGCTTCCTGCCGGTATGGTGATGGCAGATTCGGCGAACATGACATTCCGCGCCGCCAGTGTGAAGCTCACGCGAGTCTGGAGATTCCTTATTGTCTGGTAGAATTCAACTGTAAATTATTGAGAAAGTATCTAGGTGTGGCTAGGGGAAAGTGTTTCGTAATATGAATGGTTCGGAAGGATGTTTCTCGATTACTATTCGGATGTGGAGTGAGCTCCCAGCCACTGTGTTTTCTTTGGACAGTGACATGGGATCCTTCAGACATCCTTCGATATTTCAAGACATGGACCTACGTACCAAAAAGTTATTGTTCGATTAGCTTAGCGTGGAAACATATCGTCATTTTCGTTATTTCAGACTACTATACTAATCATCCGCTTCTGAATATAATCTATATTAGCAGAAGGAACATATTAAAATCGAATCAGCAGACCGCCTTGTCATCCAGCCACGATCTATCAAAATTAGTCTTCCACCATAATTATTTCAATGCGCATTTGTATTGTAGAAAGTATAAACAACTTCCTAATTGAAGAATATCAATATGTTGTATGCTAAAACCGACCTTATCAGCGAAGTTATACAGATTATTACATGATTTTGCGCGCGTGCTGAACATGGGCACGAACATTTATCACTTACCACTTTCCCGACTTGATATGAAGTAAAAGTAGTCGAACTCGATGTGTCTCGAAGGCTCGGGCCTTATGTTGGACCGTAGCGCCAGCCTTAGGGCACTTTTCCGCATTCTAGGGACTCGGGGAAAATTGTTTGCCTTTAATATTAGTTTCGTTAAGTAAGGTTTGTGTTTTGTTTGTTATAGGTATTTTAGACTTTTTTTTGCATTAATTGTTACTATTATGTAGATATTGCTGTTTTATATAACCTTATAATACGTATCGTAATATTTACGTAAATTTAATGCTTTTGGAAGTGTATTTTGGCCAACATTTGTCTATGTCTATGTAAGATATTAAATTTTTCATGCCGAAAATCGAAGCGGAAAACCGTTCGCCTCGACCGAGCGGTACCAAAATAGAGTGCCAGGGGCTCCATGTTTGAATCGCTCCCTTCAATTCGAAAGGTTTTCAATTAAGATTTTCGGCTGGAAAATTTCAATATTTTTAAAATCAGCGATTCAAAAATACCGTCCCTGATCTCCTATTCGGTGTGAGCGCCGGCCGTCTTCATTGAGAAGTAATCAGACAGGCGGGCGACCACGCGCCGGGATTGGCTCATTATCATTACTCAGAGATTGCAGGCTCATCTAGACTGCACCCAGACTAGTAATACTGTTAGTTCAGTACGCGTCTTAGGGAATAGACGTACTCGTACGTTAGTGGTGTATGTTACTTGTTTCTGGTTGCTTGCGACCTAGTACCACTTTGGTTGGTATGGAGTTTTACTAGTTGGCTGTATGTGAAATTTAGTTCAATATGCAACCGCGAGGAAAGTTATATTGTATACACTGTAGGCCATTTTCTGAGACGTAGTCATCATGATATTTTAAACTATCGCGGTTATTATCACACATTTTAAAGATATGTTCCACAAACAGGTAAACATAGGTGCGCGAAACCCGGAACATACATTTAAAATAGTCATGATGGTCTTTGTAGGCCAGTAATTGGGTGGCAAAGTCTTTTGGTGTGAATTTTCAAAATTGCTATCTCTTACTTGCTTGAACAGCATGAAGGGGGACAATCAGCAGAGGATAGTTAGGTAAATGGTAATAGGTTTTTAATGGTGCTAATACATTTTAACTCACACTACACCACTGATACTACTGATTTAAATTTTTATTTTTTTATTTCCTAGGGAGTCACACGACGGACGGTCCACCTGATGAAAAGTGGCCACAATTGTCCATATGATTCATGGATTGATATTTTTTAAACTAATCACCCGCTTCGGCTAAGCACGGGTATGTAACTTCATAGGATCATTCGCTAGGCTAATAAAGATAGGTACCTGATAATTTCATCAAAATCGTTCAAGCCCTTTCGAAGGCCATAGGATACATGCACACATCGAGAATCGTGTAAATAAGAGTTCTGCTTAAAAACAGCTTTTCGTTTAACTCAGATTGTCTGGAGAGATTGGGATTATGCAATTCGAAAAAGAAACAACAATCAGATTTAAAATTGCTTAGTATTATAGGTACTGGCGAATATTGTAATATTGTCACGAAACACTATTATGTTGTACAGAACTATTGAGTCGTGATGGTTTTCAGATCGAGGTGTCGGGGTCATGTCGTGACCGCTCTGTGTGAACGCAATTTTTATTTGAAACTTCTGTTGAAGAATGAGAGTGTTATGTAACATTTTATAATTACTTAATTAGTGACACAACATTAATTTATACGGGTTTTAAATAATGTGAGAACTTTAGTGAAGTAATTGACGGAAACGGAGACGGTGTTTTAGTAGAAAAAGGCCAAGCCTAAACGATAGTTACAGAAAACGCTCATTTTCTGGTAAAAGGAATTTCTAAGGTTGTCGTGTTTAGAGATATGTGACGGTATTCCAATTCTAGTTATCTTTTCTTACTTGCTAATCGTTTGCGACAAAACAGTACTATGCTTTTGAATATGTCCAACTGTGTCAAACACCAAAAGCCCTGAAGTCGGATTGCCTGGTTTTGGAATTAAAATTTTAGCCCTGTGTTTTACATCCGGTTAAACTTTTTAAGAAGACATTAGAATGTGTTCCACGTAAAAGTGCACAGTAACAAAGATATAAGCGTATCATGGTGAGAATACAAGAATTTGCATTCTTTCACTCGGATATCAAATGAGAAATTTCACTCTTAATTTTATGTATTCACATTCATTTATATTTCAATTGTTATTATGATGAATCTGCTGTATCAATTACGATTGTATCAGAAATAATACTTACATGTCTTTATATTGTTAACTAGCAGCCGCCCCGGCTTCGCACGGGTACCACTACGTACACGGGTGTATAGCCTATGTCACCCGGGGATAGTGTAGCTTCCTAACGGTGAAAGAATTTTTGAAATCGGTCCAGTAGTTTCGAAGCCTATTCAATACAAACAAACAAACAAAGAATCAAACCTTTCCTCTTTATAATATTAGTATAGATGATATATGGTATAGGGATATAGCGTGTTATATGTATTATAAGTATGTATTTAAAAAGTATGTAAGTGATTTATCAGTTGTCTAGCACCGACAAGCACACTAACACAAGCTTTGCTTACTTTTGGGCTAGATGGCGCTGTGTAAATTGTCCAAGCATGTATTATTATTATTATTTATTACTGATCAATAATTCAAATAGTTATCTGTACTACCTAAGCAGGTTCTTTATCCAAACTAATACTATAAATACGAAAGTAACGCTGTCAGTTTGAAGGTATATGTTACATTTTCACACCTAAATCGCACCGATTTGGTTAACAAGCAAGGGGATAGATAGATTGCAGCCTGGAGAAGGACGTACGCTAGTTTATATCTCCAAAAATAACTGGGCAAAAGCTATACGAAGTAATAGAAATATCATACATATCATACATACTTGAACAAATATTATCTACCTATTATTTTATTTTTCTTACGGACTGCAACTTTTTTGTTTATTTACCGAAAATCCGTAATCCTACTTCAGCTACATCATATAATTGTTTTATTCATAAGAAATCTCGAAAGATCGCTCAACAAAACATACACAACGAACGTTCTATTAAAGTCTTTTACGTACAAGTGTTATATATAGTCATTTACCTACAGCAAAGTACTTGGTAGTGTACTCTTTACTCATTACCTCACCATTGCCATAATGAATCATAACATGAAGTTTAAAAAGTCAGAGATGCTTGTCACGCGGCCAATGTCAAGGCGGCAATAACTTTACTGGCGTTTTCCTTATTCGCCTCCATACATACGGAAGGAACCATTTCCGAGTCCATTTTTAACTGCAACTGACCTACGAATAAAGGATAAATCAAATGTCCTACATTTTTAAATGTAATACGGCCGTATACGGCAGACAAACAGATAAGCGGGCAGGTCATAATAACGATAAAAAATAAAACATACTTATCTTGGCGTTAATGTCCCGGTTGTGCTCTCGCGCACGAGGGCCGTGGGTTCGCCTTGACCATGATCCAGGATTTGGCAGATCAGATAATTACAGTGGAGCGACTGCCATCTGACCTCCGTGACCTTGCTACCAGGGAAACCTGACCAGATTGGATCATGGTTATGGTCGCCTAAATATGTAGGTTTCATCACGTTAGCATAAATAATTAAAATGTTCTCAATGGAAACCTTAAGTTACTAATGTTGACCTTCTTTGATTTGTTTTACACATGTTTAGTTTAAAAGTAAGGTGATCCACATTAAATTGATATAGGTACGTTAGCAGATTTAGTATAATTTATAGCTCTAGAGTTGAACAAACAAGGCTGTATTTGAAAATTGGGAGTGTTTTTGTGGTGTAAGTACTTAGCACGTTTTGTTAATTGTAATTGAGAAGTATATTGATAACTGATATAGAAGAAGCGGGAGAGATTTGTCAGTGCCTTTTGATGAGGATGATGTCATTGTTGAGTTCTGGTTTGAAGAAGGTAGACAGCGCAATTACAGATATGAGCCATTTCATCTTAATCCTCACTGTAACTGCGGTTCTGCATTGTTTTTGCCTATATCTGGTTAAGTTCCCCTGGATAGGGACGGTGGTCCGACGGCAGTTGCTCCACTGCAATCACCTAATCTGCCATATCCTGGATCATATTTCTGTTCCAAACATTATTCTGCCGTGGTATCTTTATTCTTCCGTATAACAGAAAGTACTATCTTTATTCTTCCGTTATCTGAGGCCACGCGCCGAATTTGCGTCCGTCCTTTGATTATATACGAAGCGATTTTATTCTTCTGAGCGTCCGTCATAGAGAAGTTTCAGTGAGCGGCAGCCAGGTGGCGCACCAATGTTTCGTTTTCACTATTATGAGTCCACGATTATGATCGTCTCATGATCGTTCACGAAGGCTGACGGCAGTAGCCCAATACCCGCATTTTTTAATTTTAAAATGTTCTCTACTTTATTCCCTTTCTAACAAACTTTAAACAACTACACAGGACCATGATTTTTAGGTTTGTAAGACACTATGTTCTTGAACCACAACTAACTAGGTACTAAACTATTTTGTATACATTCGCCATAACACATATGAAGGCTTTCTCCAACCGAGCATAGCCTCCGCAATCAATTAAGACCTGGAAGTGTAGGATGTAAATATAAAAATTAGCCCGCACCCGCTGTTTTGATAGACTAACATCTCTAGCCGTAATTGTGTGAAGACTCTTAGTGAAGAGTGCATTGTCACCGCTGGGAACTAGCGATGGGCAGATAAGCCTGCCCACGATTTCCGTGTCCACAGTAGTTTGAATTAATTATCTTTACCGTAACAGATTTTTTTTATATGTTGCGTGGTTCTTATATGGCGTTATATGGGTTTTTTATATGGCGTCTAAGGCGTGGTCTGTCAATAAGGTTCTCAGAAAGTTGTGTGTTGATTTTGACCCTGCACTGATTTGGTTGTATTGTGTAATTTAATAATGTGATACTTTGGGCACCAGGTGTGCCTTTAGGAAACACACACCATCCGTATTCAGAAACGTTACTGTAAGATATCATGTGCTCGGATCAGGTTTGTTTTTGATCCGAGTCATAGTGTTCCTGCTTGCAATACTTGAGTGGTGATCGGCATATGCGTCCGTCAAAATTGACCAATCATAGAGACGTATTGAACGTGTTATATTATATGTATGTATGTTTGTATGTAAACTCTTTATTGCATGTAAAAAAAAATACAGTAGGTAGAAAAATATCATTTTACAAAGCAAAGGCGGGCTTATCCCACAATGGGATTTCTTCCAGCCAACCTTAACTTAGAGTATTTTTAATTGTTATTTGATTGTAAAACTATCGTAATTAATAATAAATAACATTGCCAAATAAATATATAAACATTTCTGAACGAACGTAAGATATTCCTAAACGATGTTAAATCTTGAAGTACATTCAGTACTAATTAACTAAAATTTAGGTTTCTTAACATGTAATTTATCTTATAATTATTAAATATATTTTTAAGAGCTATTTTTATGTTTTTGGTTTGTATCGTTGCACAATATTTCATAGTTAATTAGAACTGAATGTACTTCAAGATTTAACATCGTTTAGGAATATCTTACGTTCGTTCAGAAATGTTTATATATTTATTTGGCAATGTTATTTATTATTAATTACGATAGTTTTACAATCAAATAACAATTAAAAATACTCTATAATACCATATAATATAACAAACGCGTGTGTTATTTACCTATATAGTATTTCAGTCTAATTTCAATTGTTAATTAAAATTTGATTTATTTAACTACTTTACGAATTATGAAGTCGAACTAGACGACGTGCATTAATAATAAGGTTGTTTAATAATAAGTACTTACAATTCAATCGCAAACTCTCCCAAAGATTAATTTTTTTTCTCTACAACAGCTTAAGTAAAGCTCGCCGTGAAAAACTTTCGTACTGGTAGGGACGAATGGGAATTTTATTCCCAGGTGCATTCCCAATGAGTACGACCTGGAATAAAAGCACTAGTCTTAAACATAATTTGCTAGTTAATTAGCAACTCTGTTCACTTAATTAAGAGGAATCCTCAAATATTTTTATTACAGCACTTTATGTAACTTCGGTCGCGTATACAGTCTTCATTTCTAATTTAATCAGTTCTGACACAGTTACATAACGGAGTATAGCAACTATTTTGGCCAAATAATCAACTCGACAAATCAGCTTTATTAACGTATTAGATTGTCAAATTTTATTACATTAACTTTACCCAGATATTTGCCGCCATGTAATAATGACTTTTAGTGAGTTACGTACATCAGTTGAACAATAACCGATGCTCTTACGGTGAGGAGAAACATCGCAAAGAAATCAGCACATTCAGGCGACTGAATGTGTAAACATTAACTAAATTAGTCAGGTTCCCTGGTTAACAGACTCACAATGAATCACTTTACTGTAATTACCTGAACTGCAAAACCCTGGATCATGCTTAAGGCGGTCCCTGGACCCTTGTGCGCCAGAGTTCAACCGGGATATTGACGCCAACACGAATGAGTGTATCGTAACTAGTTTACTCGTTGAATAATTAATGGTTTCTTTATTTTGTAGAACGGTTAGCGTAAAAAGTAGGTTATTCTAAACATTACAACTCCGTAACAAGTGGCCACATAATACAAAATTAGCACATACATTCCAAAAGCAGTAAATGTCACCAAAACATTGACGATTCGTAACAACATTCAAATTTCGTCATGTGCAACAAATATGGTTAGGAGCTACAAAGTAAAGGTTAAGTTGCGGATAATATCATTATGTCACTCAGGTTCGTGCCTAATTACGATGCGTATCACCCACATTCGTTGGCTGGCAGTCGGAAATGAGCTAAATATTATGTAAATATGTGCTCTCACACTGAGACAATGGTTTTAGAGACATGTGACGCTGCATGGCGCATGGGATGAGTGAGTAGCGAACTGCTATTAATTAGTATGCAAAATAGTAGCCTGCTTTTTGTCACACAGTAATAATATTCGTCTTAATAATAATCTTCGTTATATGATTTACCATTGTCTATTATGCACAGACCATTGTAGCTGATATCAGGTACCAGCTGGACGCGGAAGGCACAGGACCGGCCTTTGTGGAGATCTCTGAGGGAGGTCTATGCCCAGCAGTGGGTGTTTTTCGGCTGATTTGATGATGATGATGATGATTGTAGTTGACATAAGTACGAACATGAAACAATGTCACCCATAACATTAGTATGCGTTACAAGCCCGTTTACAAACTCTTCTTTTAGACCTTCACCTGTAGGCTAAATCACGGTGGTGGGAGGTGACGATGTGACCGAAGATGGGCACGCCCGTCTAGAAAACAGCCTTTTCATATTCATGTTCTAGTAATACTTGCAGACAACTTATTATTTATTCATTAGCAACATCAGTACACATCTCGTTGGTCAACCTCGCTTCGCCAACGGGATTACGAGGCACATCTAATGACTGGCGAGCTCGATGCGGCCGTTGGGTCGTTGTTACCATTGCCGAAGCGAGGTTGACCAAGGTCTTCCGTTGGGGAGGGACCCTGATACGTTGTTCTAATTGGCAACGATTGCGACTATGGACGTATGACGGTCGTCTCTCAACCAATAGGAGACCTCAAAACCGCCCATCGCACGACCGTCAATTAGAACAGCGCCTAAGATTGGTTTACAGTCTCGAGAGCCAATGGCACCCGTGACGGTATTTATTTTTATTTATATGTCGTCTGTAACTAGTGCAAATCGGCTAGTTTGGCTTCATGCGTAGAGCGTCGTACAAATTAAGCCGAATAAAAAACCGAAACTATCCGATATACATTATTTACCGCGTAGAGGAACTAGCGTCAACTAACAACGTCAAGTGCACCCGCCGTAGCATGTAACTGAGTCTGCGGCGTGCATTTCGCGATCAAATTCATTACCCCATCATGAGGAAACGTCGTTTTTGCTGTTCACCGCGCGCCCGATATGAGCCATTGTCACAGTTTTTCGCCGCACCATATAATGCGGGTTACAGCTTTCTCTTCTTGTCTTGTCTTGACACCGTATAATCGATAAACTCAATCAATCCTTATTAATTTTGAAGAAAAATGCTTAACTAAGGCTTATGTAAGGCGTTTGACTTGTAGAAAGCCCTCCGGCCAGGTGCAGTGTCGATTTGCGAAAGACTGGTAATGTTTTAAATTGATGCAATAAATAGATTACATACATCCATACATACATACTGGTGGACTCTGGATGCGGCAAGTCGAAGACGGAGTCATTGGCGCTCATTGGGGAGGCCTATGTCCAAAACTGGAATAGGCTGTATAGGTAAATATGAAAGTGGGTTTGTTGTATTTCAACGAAACAACGGATCCATGTATTAGACATCGTCTACATTCAAGAATATGCTATTAAAAAGCTGTAGTAATGACGTGAAATAGTCTGACTATTCAAATAGGTATGCATGTAGGTATAATAGCAAAAATACTTTTAAGAATCCTACTTAATTCTTAATTCGCAATTTACAATATTTCTGACTCCAACTATTATCTTCTTAATTTTGTCATCAAACTAATATAACTCCGAAAGAAGAATATTATATGTATAATATTGTACCTACCTAGTTACCAGGTGAGATGTTGCTCAACTGGCTAGCTGGCCAGTTTTATATAACTTTTTGTGTTAATTTACGTATAGTAGGTATACCTAGTTTTTGTTACATCTGCTTATACAAATTTTCAAGATAATTACTTATAAAATATTTTACTAGTTCCTGCTAATATAGATTATAATTGCCGGAAGATTAACATTATAATCAATTAGGACAACATACTTCCTGCATTAAATATTTATGTTCGAATTTATGTAATGTCTGTTTGTTGATGTGGATGTGTGACATCGAGTGAAAGTATCACTATAGCAAACATAGTTCGTAATTGATGTTATGTTTTTAAATTGGAATGATATTTATTTTATGTTTTCACAGATTTCCAATCATATACTTACACTACTAGTAATTAGACGTTTGTGGTCGATTTAATAAGGTATTAAATCAACAAACAAATAATAATAGGTATTATAGGTATATTATAGGTATATTTTTTATATTCTCTGTTGACCTTTAAATTTGGCGATTCTTATGTTTCTTTTTTATTTTATTGAGTGCAATAAAGTGTTTTCACTTTCTCCACTAATCTGCTATTAGATACTCGTATAGTTGAAGATAAAATTAACGATCCATTACTTCTAAGTCTTTACGAAATCGTAGGTTCTTACAATAAAACAAAAAGAGGAACAGCCAAATGTTGAGCTTATTTTCGGTATCGAAAAAATTTAAAGTGAAAGTTAGGAAAGTTACATCCAAGCACAATAAAAACTACTTCTGATCGGTAACTTCGGTTGTGGCTAAATTGGTAAATTTTATCTCGAATGGACCGCTAATGGCCGGCAATCGACGAAGTGTGAAGTCGATAAAAAACAACGAATCGTATTTGATTTGGCGATCGAGTTTAGGAACGATCGATTAACCATTAAATCTAAACCGTTGATGAAATAATAGACCAGTCAATCGTTAATTTTGGTTAATTGGTCTATAACGAGTACATAGGGAAATTATGTTTTGATACGGAGGTATTATTTCTATATTTGCATAACAATTAAGTGATTGGGTATGGTCAAACTTTACATTTATTTATAAATAGAAACTTAGATGCAGCTCAGGCAGCTTGACCTTAATAGACCAAAAAATAGCTAGGCGGCAGCATTGTCTATCGTAGAAGTTAAATAATAAAAAACAACAGCTAAACGTATAGGTGTCACTGTTGTAATGTGGAGGAGGTTCATGACCACTAAGTAGACTGTCAACGCAAAGAAGGACCCAGGAATATATCCTATTTATAACAACATTTCCAAGGATTGCGCCAGGCTTAAGTGTCAGTGGGCAGGGCACATAGTTCGCAGAACAGATGACTGATTGAGCAGTAAAGTTCTTGAGTGGCGACTGGTGACCACGTACCGTAAGACGCAGTGCAGGTAGACCTCCAGCATGAGGACCGACGACCAGGAAATCAAATTCAAATTCAAATACCTTTATTGTATCAAATCCGCTATTTTTAGTTATCTCAGAATTCTATTGTGATTCTATTAAGAGTAGATAACAATTCGAGACAAATTGTGTATTCGGCAACTGATCAAATGAACGTGAAATTAGAACGATTGATTTGCTTTAATTTATTTAATTATCAATTTTTCTTATTTTACGTAAATTAAATTGTCGGCAATGAAGACCCTTGTCAAATAAGACGAGCCTACTGTTTTATCACTCAATCCCAATCGAATTTGATTGGTCTTTTATTAGTAGCAGAATACCAAAAACGTGTCAAACTGCTATTGAGTTGCGGTTGCGGTCCAATTACAATTCAATCGAGCCATTAGTAAATTTGCGGACTGGAGGCCCCGGATAAAATCGCAGCTACCACCAGACGTGCGGAGCTCGGAACTGGCCTTTGTGGAGATCTCTGGGGGAGGCCTATGCTCAGGCTGGTATGATGATTATATATATTAAAAAAACATTTTAGTACCATTTAGCATCGCTAACCAACGATGCAACGCTGTCAGCATTGTGGGCACAGCGGTGTGGACGAGTTTTTCAATTTTTAACGTTTTATAAGTGTTAGTGTATATTTTTACTCTAAGTAGGTACATAAATAGAAATAAGAGATTTGTGAGCATATTCCTTGTGGATATCATGGCCGATTTATATAAAGGGGAGGGAAGAGGGAGGGAGCAGCGCACTGTGTGTGAAGACAGTCAAATACCTATATAAATAAATAAAAATTTGTATTTGTTTGAATATCTGAAGGACAAACGGAGTCTGTACAGTAAGATCCGTATATTTATACTTCCAAGCTCATCTTAATCTTTCTTTCCAGAACCATGACGGTGAAGAAGACTGCCCGGAGCGGTGGCTTCGCCTGCGTGGTGGCCCGGCAGAAGCTGCTCGGGGCCAACCAGCAGCTCGACATCCTCACCATCAAACCGCTCCATCAGACCTTCAACGTGGTAGTTGGTTTCAATGAGAAAGACCAACTCCAACTCCTCACCAAAGAAGACGCCAACGACGACGACAAGAAACTAATCAAAGACTTCCACGAGACGAAATCTCTGAAGCAGGAAAACATACCGATAGACGACATAATCAATTGCGTCAACATCGAGAACTATCCGAACTGCGAGAACACTCTAGTCTTTTACGTAGCCAAAAATTCAACTAAAGAAGCCATAGCGCTCAAATTTGAAAACGAACAAGACTTCAAGAGGATATACTTCACGTACAAGTATTTCAAGATGAGGAACCGTCTCACGAAGAACACCAACAACTACGCGAGCAGCGAGAATCTGTTTTCGAAGAGCAAGAAGTACGAGGGCTTCAAAATTAGAAAGAACAGTGTAGACGATTACGGCGTCTATGATAAAGGGAAAGAGTTCGATTTTGCGCATACGGATAACGATGTTGTCTCTCATATTTCTGTACAGCAGAAAGCGAACACGCGCTTTGATCAACCGATGAGTCTCATTGGTATTAGAAGCGACTTGGGAGATATTGGGGAGATCGACAGTATCATATACACCGACATAGATATCCCAACCAAGCCTGATAGAAAAAGACTGTTCCATAGGAAAGCTAATGCGCCACAACCTCCGGTGTCGAAAGAGCCCCCGAAAGTGTTGAAAGGGGAATTCGTGCGTGTGAACGTAGATAGAGCACCAGATGTGATACCAAAAGATAACAAGCTGAATAAAGTACCTGATATTCTTATGTTCAGGGACGCGAAAACCAAGCGGAACAGTCCAACGAGCAATCTCTGGTCAGCGAGTAACAAAGGTAAGCATTTCATCAACATCTTCATATTTTATGGGCACTGCGCAATACCACAGACGTTTGCAGGTACAAGTGCGCACAATTGTATGTTAAATCTATCAATCAACAGTTACGTCAAACCATTCAATACGGCCAGGTGTTAATTGACAAATTACCAAAGTTGGAACATAAACATCTTTAGACCAACAATAGAACAAATTACCAACCAGTGCGGGATTATGGGCTTGTAACCGGTTCTAAGCTGTCATAACATAACTTTCGTAGTTTCGCCGGTTGAAGTATACTGTAGGTACTAGCAGGTACTAGTTTCTATATTTTCTTGCCTTGCCTTTCAATAATGAAAACATCAAAACAACGTGCGTCGCCTCAAGCACACGTTGTCGATAATTAGTATAATTATCAATATAATAAATATTTTTCAATAATAGTTTACTACCCCTCTTTGAAACTCCTTTGTTAAAAAAAAACTATAATAGTAATTGTGATGTACATTGTAACTTCTTTGTTAAAATTAAATATATAGTCTCGATCAGGTGCCGCATGAAATGACGGTGCCGCATTATTCCGAAATGAAAATCCGTACAGTAGTGTTTGCTGAAGGAGTAACAGACACCCAACCATACATCCTTACAAACTTTCGCATTTATAATATTAGTAGGACTCGGTAAATTCGGTTCGTACGCTCCATACCTAGATTCGACATTTACATTTTCCACATAAAACACGCATAAAGTACTTGACATTTTCCTCCGAAACCCACACAAACAGACCGTGACACGATGTTGCTTTCCCTCCACCACGTGGATGAAATCCCACCAGCACGAAGCTATACAAATAGGTACCTAATTACTTACAAATTGTTTAACTCTAATGCCAATCAATCGGGCTGTGGCGTAACGCCGCGAGACGACCACTGTTTACAGAAATTGGTTCCGCAGTCTGGCGTTCGCACCACAGACCGTCCAGGGAGCGGACTCCGCGTTGGTACCTTGGTACTAATTCTATATTATTATCGTTATCTAAGAGACTAATAGACTTCTGGAAGGAGCTGAGCTCGCTACTATTGCCGGCTCTCAATTACTCATAAAATAAGATAAAGATATGAAAATCATAGCCCCTAACCTTACCTACTATCGTTGTCGCAATCAAGTGTAAATTGTTATTTTAACTTAGGTTTATCGTCCGGTAGTCGCTCGCGTGGATCTTGAATGTGATGTAGTGTTTCTGAATATTAGACATAGTTAGTATTAGAAGTATTATAACATAGAGTTTTCAAAGGGCATGTCTACAGGTACCTCAAAGACCGGCACCGCATCTGCTCTCCTTAGGTTGCAGATGTTGAACGAATGGATGGACGACGGTGGCCGCTTTCTATCAGATGGACCGTTGCGACGGTCCGTGTGCTTCCCTAGGCAATACAAAAAGACCTAAGTAACCAGTTTCAGAGTGATCGGAATGATCTGACCAAAACGAGAAAATTAAAGTTTATCCAAACAGGCTGTAGCTGTATTTAGAATGACATTGGTCTGTGCCCGCACACGGACTTTTTGTCGTGGACCTTGGTGGCCTTATTTCTGCGCCCTATCTTATTTTAATTCAATTATTTGTTGGATCTGTTACTATCGGTAACAACTCATGAGACATAAGTCGTTTGTGTTTTTATTGCTTAGTTATATGAAACGTAAATGTCTGATGAATGAACTGAATGATGAATTAGTATTTGTACCGTAAATGTTATAGGCGAAAGCTACCTATTTGTCACAGAGTCGGTTTTACCGTCGCATAAGAAGCAAGCGATCACGTTTCTACATTAATAAATTATCTTCTGTTTATCTATAAACTAGTGAATCCGGCGCAACTTCGTACACCTACTTTAGTCCTACCTAGCCTTTTTTTCTTGCTTATAAACCTTACTCTTGAATCACTCTTTCTATTGTTGAAATTAAATACTGCATCAAAATCCGTTGCGTAGTTTAAAAGATCTAAGGCTATCATAGATACAGATGACGGGAAGCAACTTTGCTGTTTAGTATGTATAGATGCGGCGTCTAGTATTTTTTTAATCTGCGACGATCGTGCCTAAACGAACGTGCGATCGGTGGCGATCACGCCGCGAGCGGTGATCGCGCAACTTCGTTTCTATTGCTGTCTTTGATTGAGAGGCTAGCTTCCGCCCGCGACTTCGTTTGCGTATTCCGGGATAAGACTATGCAAGTAGTACTAAATGTCTTGGTCTAAAGTACGCTTTAATAGAAAAAAGATAAAAGCACAGTACGATAAGTATTATCGATAGAAATCTATAATAAACTGATTTACTTCAATATTTTTTTCTATGACACTAAGGTGGCAAACTAGCTTACGGCCTACGTGACGGTAAGCAGTTATTTACCGCAGCTTATGGACGTTAGCAATACGTATTTACCTATTCTTCTTAAGACTTCTGTGGATAATACTCAACGTTGTTGTGGTCTACCCCTGACTTTTTATATTAAATCGTACTTTACCAATTAATATAAGAAAGATTCCAAGAAGAACTTTTAACCCAATAGAATTACTTTTAGTACTTTTTAAAACAGATGTCATAGTTTGTCGTAAAGTAAATACGCTTGGACAAATCACACAGCGCCATCTAGCCTCAAAGTAAGCAAAGCTTGTGTTATGGGTTTAGATAACTAATAAAATACTTTTTTAGATGCATACTTGTTATACATAGTACACCCAGATCCTTAACAGAAATTAAAATTCACTCATTTCTATAAGAAAGATTCCATGAACTTATTAACCCAATAGAATTAATTTTGTGCAAAGTGGCGGTCCATAGTATCTGCCTACCTACTCATCTGTGGGACAGAGGCGTGTCTTTTATGTATGTACGCATGGAATTTCTTTTAGTTCTTAAATTAAAAACAGATGTCATAGCTTATCGTTACATCAACCGACTATTATCGAACTAGTCAAATCAAAGGTTACAATGTTCGTAGATAGGTACCTAACATGAAGCAGTTGAATTTTGGTGAACGTTGCCAAGTAACCATGAAAACAGAATCAACTGCGAGATGTCAACAACACTTCGTGACTGATGTGTTTGGGTCTAGGTCGAACAGTACGCGGGCAGAATACGATTACTGGAAAACAATGCGCTGGCAAACAGCACATTGTGTTTACATAAACAAATAACTATTTTGGGAGGTCATTTTTGGCTTCAGCAGTACCGACAGTACAGTCGACTGTTCAGTAAAACGACGAGTTTTGAAACGGATTTATCGAAACGTGAAGATGCCAGACGATGGCCAGTTAATTATTCAAAATATATAATAGATCTAGGTACTCGAAATCATTTATAGAAGTTAAAGAATCAGCACTGAATGGGAATAAATCCCGTCTGGAATCTGATCTGGGGATGGGAGTTCATCCTCACACCTTGGAGCCAAATTATTCGCGTACTGTGCGGTTCCAAAGGAACTTTCTTCCACGCACACAAAGATTTTGGAATGAACTACCTGGCGAGGTTTTCCCTGCAGAGTACAACGGGTGAAAAGGTTTTTACGGGGTTGCCGACCCGGTGTCGATCGAACGCGTGGGTGATGCCCCTGGTGTTGCAAACGTCAATAGGCTGTGGTAACTACTTACCATCAGGCAGGCCGTAATCTTGTTTGTCATCTTAGAGGTATAATTTTTTTTATGAAAAGTGCTACACCGGCGACAGCGTATCTACGAATAGTGATATGTAACCAACTGATTGTAACATTAAATTGGCCCTGGATGAAAAGTCTGAGTTTCGTTGTAGATCACGTTTGTTAGATTCGCTCACGTAGTCCAACCACGTTTCAAGGCATTTAGCCCATGTCTTTCCTTGTCTCTTGAAATTATCTACTTGTGACAAAAATCAGTCCAGAAAATTATTTCGACACGAAGGAGAAAAGAACAAAGCGATTTTCACAATGCAAATAGGTATTTTTGAATTTTAAATTTCACCCTTATAAACAAAGCTCTTATATTTAAATAGTATAAAACAAAGTCGCATCCCGCCGTGTGTCCCTATGTATTTATGTACACTTAGATCTTTTAAACTACACAACGGATTTTATTCTGTTTCAACAATAGATAGAAATATGAAACAGAAATGTTTATAAGCAAGAAAAAAGGGTAGGTAGGGTAAAGTAGGTGTACCAGGTCCACTAGTAGTGCGTATTCCCAAAACAATTGATTCTGAGAGTCTGTTACAATCCCTAGACTACCCAATACCCAAACAATCCAAACGCTCACCCAATTGTAATTCTCGAAGAATTTCGTCGGAAAGTGAATGACCTACGTTACACAAGTGACTTTTTGCCCGGTGGCCTTGACTCCGATACATTTTAACACAGCGCCGCATCTCCAGCGTCCAGTATCGATTATGTGCTGACGAAAGCGTTTAGAGGCGTTCTGTATACGATTAGTCACGGGATGGGCCTGATTTAACGCGTTTAGCCTCGGTTTATCGCAGTGATGCTGTTTAGAAATAATCACGCCTTTGTAATCGGCTATCGTCTGAACTCATTAGTCTGGTAAGGCAACTTTGTAGGGGAGTCTGCAACCACGAGAACTAAACTGATTCTGTATACTCTTTCACAGAAGTCTGTCATAATTTGTTAGGTAAAATCTGGCCAGGGGCCTAATTCTAGTGCTGTGACATCTTCAATTTGACATTTTTCTAAGCCAAAACTGTATTAAAACGTCACTGAAATTGATCGTCGACAATATGCAACTGTCGAAGATTGTTGAGAAAGTAGTTTTATTTGCTGCAATAGACATTTCTATGTCATTATTAATGGAGATATGTAGCTAGAGATTATGTCGAATTCGAGATGTCACAGCGCGAGAGTTAGGCCCCAGACTGACTTATAATTTGCAGCAGTATTCGTGTAATTCGTCACATTCTATGTTTATCTTATATCATTAATTCAAGACATCTGTACACAATGTACGTAGCGTAATTGATACGGCAAGTCGCGATTTTGGGTATTATTTGTCCACTAAATAGTAAGACAAGTCAGTCTGGACAGATCTTAGGTATTGTTCTGTTATGTATTGGTATGTTCGATTGTTATTTATTCTTTTAAGGTGGCCAAACTTGTCGTGATTGATCATTACCATGACAAAACACCTATTATCAGACCGAGATCAATTTAGTCCTCATTGTGTACAATCAAGTAGGAGCTACTAAGTAGTAGTAGGTGCATACACGGAAGTCAACGCTTTAGCACGCAAGGAGATCCAGTCACCTAAATTCCTCTGCATCGTTAATGCATCTCTTTCTTACATTTGCATACGTACAGTGCCACCAACTTAGCTGTTCAGTTGACGAAATCTAAACTAACGCATTATATTATACTAAAATGACAGTTTGGAACGCCCGCTTCTTGACCACTGGCGACACCGGCAACTGAACAGAGAAGTTGGTCGCACTGTATATTTGCTCATTGCAAATTACATTAGGGAAGGGCCGCCTTGTACTAATAGAGCCATGAATGTGGGGAAACCAAGTTGCGTTTGCCGTGACCGGCGGCGCTAGTGGCAAACAAAGTAGTTTCTAAATTGATTAATCAACTATTAGTTCGTTGTCTCCCCGCTAATGTTGTAAACGTCGAACTATTTGCACGCGGCGTCGAATTGCGGATGTTTACTTTGCATTTCTAATGGCAAGCTTAAGCTCTCACCGCTTTTTCTAAATAAATGCTCTTATGTTTATGGGCATGGCTCGTGAGAGAAGAAATTTCCGAGGACCATTTCCCTGACGACGAAAATGGCTACGTTGATGTGTTGCAACAATTTAGAAAGTACAGTTTCCTATGGTTTCTTCCTAGAATGCTACCAATTAAATTATAACTGAAATGCATTTAAACATATACCTAAATAACAGATGTAGAGGAGCGTAATTGAGGTTTAATCTTGTTTCAAAAGTTGTTTTTGTTGTGTCGGGTCCAATATAGGTTTTATTTAACTACCTTACCTGTCTATTAGACTGAGTATATTTAGTCTTATGTTTATTGAAGATTCTAGGCTGTATTATTCGTTGTCTTACGGCCTGCCCGATTGCACTAAACTTAAACGACATTTAAGTGGACGCCTTAAGATATTCCTAAGCATTTAGGAGTCACAAAATTTGTGTCCTAAAGTTAAGAGTGACTCAAAGAATTTATATTTCATTTAAGGTGGGTATTAGTGCTGTGTTTTTCTGGACAGGAATAGTTTAAATCATTTAGGTACCGACATAAGCGTCGCCTAAGTTTAGTGCAATCGGGCTAACAATATAAATAAACATACATAGCACGAAATACTTACAAAACGAATATTAAAGACGTAAAAAATATTAAACCACATTACACGCATTGGTAAGCACGCATGGAGTTTTTCAAGAAAGGGGTGAAGAGGTTTAACGGGGTCGGCAACGCGTGGGTGACGCCTCTGGTTTTGCAAACGTTCATAGGCTGCGGTGACTGCTTAGTCAGGCCGTAAGCTTGTTAGCCACCTTAGTAGTATAAAAAAACCTATCTAGATAAACATCCAGCGACGAGTAGGACGAAAACCGACTCGTCACTTATCACTCATCTTTCTCGCAATGCCTGATGAGATTAATGGTCGCTCGTTATAACCGCTAGTGGCAATCGCGGTGACATCCTTGCCAACCTCACCTTGCGAAATGCCGTGGGCAGACTACTGTGCAAGTATAGAGCCTTCGGGCTTTTTATTTATTTGGTTTACGTAAACATTACTCTGTTTAATATTTAAATCGTGTTGAATTTTTTTCAATGAGGAGTGAGAAGTAATAGTCTCATATTGGACTAAAATAACCTTATATACAATAATTTCGGTTTTTAGTAAACTATTCATTTGATAGTGTGTAGATACTTAATCGTAGAGATGACGTATAATGCGGTGTATTGTCGTATAATATTAATAGGGTAGATTGAAGGTGATGGGCACCCACAGTGTTTCCTTTAGAATATGGCTCTAGATCCTTCAAGAAATATTAGAGGTGGGCAACGTAGTAGTATGGTGTTGCTGATTTTCTTAAGCCGCCACCACTTTCCTTCAAGTGGCCGTTTGCCTTCAAAATTGCTGATTTGATTAAGTATCATGGAAAAGCTTGCACCCTGGGGATGTAATCGGGGAATGGGATGCAAGCAAATGAGGAATAATTTCCCATCGAAAGTCACTTATCATATTTCGGCAATCAAATCCTCTGTTCTGCGGCTACTCTGTGCCTGCGTACGAGTGTACACGTCCGTGCCAAAACCGATGCGCGGGCGCAGTCGAGATTAAGCAATATTGTGTTTGCTCAGGCCGACCGTTTGTTTAGCGACGCTGAGATGGCAGGTCACGGATACGTTGTTTGTATGGTTTTGGCGATATAGACATCTTACTAGCATACATGTGGGAATACATACATTTTCGATAGTCGCTGAATTTACTAACCACGTTGGCTATAACTAATCGTTCACGTGCATTCTTAGAAATTTATTCCATTATAATTAAACTATATCATACTATATACATATCAGTAAAGTTTCTAATGCGTATGATAATTTAATATAAGGTATAGTTTGTAATGGGTAATTAATTTGGCCGTGTGGTGTCCGGCAGAGTAGAATAGCACCAACCCCTTACACTCATGGGTGTCGTACAAGGCGACTAATGTTTTCGAGGCAACAGATCAAGAGTCTCCGTAATCTGGAAAATGAGCAGCAGCATTTTCCATTGTTATTTTTTAACACTGCGATCTCCAACCCGCCTGCCAAGCGTGGAGATTATGGCAATAAGCTCCCTTTTCGTAGGAGAGGCCCTAAGTCAGTGGACTGTTACGGGCTGTGGTGATGATGAATTCAATTGGACTTAATAAGTAAATGCAGGAAAAAGTATATAATATCCGACCGAAGCTTCGGCTTTGGCTTCGGCAGAAATTGACCTTCGATCGGACACTACTGGTAGGTTAAGTACGTACATTTTAATAACAAACTGAACCAATGTTTTCTAAGTTTTTCTCTCTACGTGGCGGGCAACTAGTTCTTCTAATTATAATAAACGATTTCATCATCTTTCTTATATGACATGGGGCCTTTTTAGAGGTATGTTAGGTCTCCAGAGGTGGGAAATACATTGGTGACGGCCTTGGTGTTACTTAATTTTATAGACTATTTATTTATTTGCCAAATGACATTAAAAATCATCATCGACCATCGCCGAGTTAACCCTGGCCATAAACTTATTAATAACAAGTCTATGACCCCGGCTAAGTATTTTGTACGATTACAGTTAAGGTATTACTTAATAGATATTAGATTATCTTAATTGCTCTAGATAGCGTGGATCAATGCAATACTTAATACGCGCAATATTGTAATGAGACACGGTTGCGCGATACAATTCAACCATGAAGGGCGGGGTTCGGTTCTCGCGAGAGTCAATTTACACGTCTCTTCCTGTAAAATAAGCCTATCTGTGTCACTGGTGTCAGTGTAGAGTGACTTGACTTGCTAGTAATTATGAAATAAGACCGTATCGTGATCGTCTGAGCAGAATGTAGCACGAACCTGTCACCCATTGATGTGTTCGAGTGTCATAAAAGGAAACTAATGTCATAGAGACAGACCATCTATTACAAGTTTCAATCACCTGAGCAGGCCGGGTTTCGAGGAGGATATAGCACTATAGATCACATTCATATAGAGAGGCAGATTATCCAGAAGTCCGAGGAATCCGTTTAAATGAGTCCGAATCACCTCCAATGTCTGACCTTTGTGGACTATGAGAAAGCCTTTGACTCCGTCGAGACCTGGGCTATTTTGGAGTCCCTAAAGCGATGCCAAGTGGACTATCGCTATATGACTGTTCAAGTTCAGTATCAGCAGTCTAAACCCATCCAATTGCACAGAAGAGTGAGGCAAGAAAGCTATCTAAAATCAAATCCTTGTAATATTTCTAAAGAAATTTCTCGTTAATTCATATAATGCTCTTCCTCTGGAGACTAATGCATTTAATTAAAACAAGAATACAATCTACTAGGTTTATTCGAATTGACAGTCTGTTGAGAAACTGTAGCTAACATTTCTCCAATGCTGTATGCAATCCGTTGTACGACGCCCACGGTAGATGGTACATGAAAACGCTTAATTCAATGGACACGTACGCCTGAGACACTGTTCTGTGGTGAATTTAAAAAGCATTCTGCAAGTTCCTACCTAATACATATGCTGGGACAAATTAACACAGCGCCATCTACCCCAAAAGTAAGCAAAGCTTAGATTATGGGTGTTAGATAACTGATAAACTACTTATATATATTTTTTAAATACATACTTATTATACATACTACACCCAGACCCGTAACAGAAATAAAATTTCATTATTTCAATTTCTACTCCGCCGTGAATTGAATTCGGGACCTCTGCGTGGCGACCGGCATGTTAGCCAACTGAATCACTCATATCGTCAAAAGTAGTATACAATGACTTAGTAAATTATTAACAGTATATTGTATTCAATATTCGTGTATGTGTAAAGCATTTGTTGTTGTTTAGTTTATGTAAATAAGCTTCTCAGTAGCCCCATCACTTGTTAAATATCCATAAAATTTATATAGTTGTAAAGTTGAAACGTAAATGCATGAAAATGTTAATAAAGATCACAGTTTTATTGACCTTATATACGTATTTGTACAACATAGTACTAGTTGAGAGTACATCCACAACAATATAGCATATACCAAAACAATGCCGTAACTATAATTACATTTACGTTGTACCTCTATTCACTATTGTAAATGAATGGGATTTTATGAAATGGAACTAGTATGGACCCTTGAGGCACGCCACGCAATTGATAGAGTTTATCAAAACAAAGGCGGTGTTATGAACTTGTAATTCTCTTCACCTTGCCATTTCGATGAAATTCCCGTTAGCCGCTTGTAATATTCAAATTGGGCAATACGCTTAACTTTTGTTTGATCATGTCGATACGATCAAAAGCCTCTCTCTAAGTGAACGCCAAAGTACTTCTTATTAAAATTAAATTTACAGACGTTTCATGGATGAATCGCTGATTCGATCATGATCTATTGCGATTTCATAAGCGGTTTAAATATAACCTACTCTAATGATTTTGGTATTTTGCGGTTAAATAACCGTATAAAATTTTTAAAGTATTTATGTATCTTGAGATTTGACAATCGTGTAGCCGAAAAGTCCTTATTCAACGAAATTGTATTTGAACATAAACCATTTGGCCTTCATTAAGTGAATTTTAAAGAAGGTCCTGACATTTTCCGTACACATTCCAGACATCCTTGCTGCTAGCTAGGTCATCCGATGCACACATTCGTCTTGTTTAACTTATCGCAAGCTTCGTATGCGTAACGGCGCGGAAGCGTTTTGCATTTGCAGAATATTTATGTACAGGTTGATTTTAAAAGTTAATACAATTTTGTAGGATATCAATAATTATTGCGACTAATATATAAGAGGTAGACCAGCCGAACCTACGTAGACCAAAAAATGGGCTACAGCGTTTTTCGTTGTGTGTTTTCAGCACAGTTTTCGACAACGTGCCGGTTTTTTTTAGTTGGACTAGCTAGGTATTTGACCGCCATCTCACCTGATGGGAAGTGACGATGATAGAGCATGTCTGTCTAGGAACAGCTTATTCACTCCAACCTTGAAGGCGTCCAGATTATAATGATCAGGGAACACATTATAGGTTTATACTAAAACCATCAACGAATGTGAAGGATGCTCAAGTCCTGCAGCGTAACTGTTATGGGCTGTTAATGAAACGATGATCTGTTTTATAAATATTTAATTAGTCTAGCAATATCCACCTGTTTATGTTAAACCTTGATTTGTTGATTTAATGCTAATTTCACTCATAAGGTTCAAACTTTAATGATATAGCGTAACATCACGATTTCTAAATCAGTAGAAACCACATTAAATCATACTAAGATTAGTAATGGCAAATCTTGAATTTAATTCGAAACACGGCAAATAACTGGTACATAATATATTAGTATCTACCTATGACATGAACAAGTATTATAATTAACTTAACGATTTTAAAATCACTATATTGGGTTACAGTACTGAAAACCTTTCGTTACCCACGATATACCTATCTTATACAAGTTTTCTTTGGCGAATTTTGATTCGAATAAAATCTATACGTTATTTCTCATTTAAAATAAAGCTTTCTTCCAATCCAATCTGTACTTTAAGACTTGGACATTTAAAGTTTCGTTTTTAATGTTCATTTGCTTTTACTACATCTGTGTGAAGCATTTAAATGTGAGGTCTGGCGTAACTGTAGGTACTCGTATTCGTAATTTGGGGGTTTTTGCATAGATTCTAGCAAAATAATTTATTTATGCTAATCTATTGAATAATAGACAAAGATGTTTGCATACTAACTGGATGTAGAATCATGTATACCTTGATAAACTGAAGTTGATGTATTTGTAAAATTAAAGTATATTTTGTTTTGATAGAATGCTAAAAATATAAATTCTAATAATATTTTTCTCTCTATATTTTCAGTGACTGGATACGAGTCAGACAGAGAGGAATGGCGAAGCAGCCGTTCACAGTTTTCAACTACGGCGTTTGATAGTTTAGCGAGGCCTACTAAGATGGCGATGGCGCTAACCATGCGGAAGCCTCAGCGCCTGGAGCCAGTCCAGTACTACCGACTACCGAAGGAACAACAGAAGTTAACCCCAATGCCCTTCCGACCTAACAACTTCCTGCCGCGACCGCCGTTACTGCCGCGGCCATCGCCAGAAGTAAAGAGGAATCTGACCATAGATCACAGGAAGTACACATCGTTGACGAACCTGGACCTGCCGAAGAAACTGAGCGAACCAAAAAAGCAAATTGAAGCGAAGAAGACGAACTATTCAAACTTGTCGACGAGGATATCTGGCCTCACGAATAAGTTGAGGGATTTGGGGAACCCGACCAATACGCTGGGGAGGTTCAAGGCGCAGTCACACAGTGACGTCGCGAACCTGAAGCCAGTATTGAAGACTCAAGAGAAGCGGTCGGTAGTGAGAACATGCAGTGCAGAGCCACCAAAGAAAGTAACATTTAGCGCATTCGCCACAGTGCAAGTTGTTTGAGATACGTCTGGTGGGTTGGAGACGATGTAATATTTGTATAATATTTTGTTTAGTCCTGGAGTATCAAATTGAAATTCGATATTTTTGTGAGTGTAGATAAAATTAAATCTAGTTTATATGCAGATAAGAATTGATTGATTAATATTGGAAATAAAAATGGTAGTAGTAACTACCATAATATGTCCCATTAAGAAGTACTGTAAATAGTTATAAGGCGTGGAAAGGCCGGGAAGTTGTGTTAATACGTGACTAATTTCATAAAAGAAGTCAATTACTGTATCGATAATTTGCAATGATAAAGTTATTGCAAGGTAATTCGTAGTAATTCGTACATACAATTAATGTTAAAATTATTGTGTGATTAGATTGTGCTGATTGTGACCACACTTTTCGCATTTTATTACATAAATACTTATTTCGTCTATTTCATAATTTTCTCAGATAATTTAAGTGTTATTTTGTTTAATTTTGATTCTGATCTGACAGTTTTAAAACAAAATCATTCATATTCAATTGATAAAAGTTATTCCTCCACATATAAAAAAATAAACTTCTATATCCTATAAAGCTAACTTTAAAATAAATTAACCCACTTGAACGATTACCATTTCTCAAATGTAATAAAGGGCAGCAAAATAATGAAATGCCACCAATCTTGAAAATAGATTGCTGTCGGTCAGTTTCAATTTTAAAATACAATGTAATTTATAATATGATTTATAGAAAATACAAAAGAGTAGGAATACTATTGAAAAGAGTATTGCACATGCTACCTATACTATAAATCCACACATGCTATACTGTTATTATTTATTTTATTTAAAGTAACTAGTATCATTATCACCTACAGTTGATCGTTATTTTCTCAAGATTATTCTTTTATTATATTCTGTTTGATTTAAATATCTTTTATAAGTCTTCATCTTTAACTATCTATACGCACAGCAATCCTGGGAGAAATAAATGTCATGTCTTGACGTAAAATTATTTTTAATAAGGTAATTTGAATAAAAAAGTGTGATTCCTAGTTTTCTTATAAATTCAATAATTATTGTTGAAAATTGTGATGTCTGTATTTTCATAATTGACTAAATATTGTAAAATTCTAACGGTTAAGTTTACGTTTTTAAGAAAAAGTCATAATTATTTTAATATTAAATCACTTGCAGTTATCCTGTAACTACGCATATTTTTTGTAATTATTATTATTTGAATATAAATCATGTTGTTATTAAATGTTCATATTATCATAAGATTTGTTTGAAAAATAATTAAATAAAATGTGTTTGTTTGTCAAATTATGAGTTTCAGTTTGTCTGTACCGTTTCGTATTATCTCAACATCATCAATATCATCAATATCATCATCATGTAGATATGTAATCGCCACAATGCTCCACAAACCAAATCTCAGTTTGCGCCCCGGTATTCAGGCTTAAATTACACTACAGTTTTCTTTAACTGCCCCCGACGAAATCTTACGTTCTAATCAGTACCTAAGTTATGATGTTGTGGTTTCATCTAAGGATGAAATGTAGATAAGTACCTGTCTTACGTTATTTTTTTGGAAAATGTACGTTCTCCCGAAGCTTGGATGTCTGTGGTGAATGGGCTCGTGAGCAGTTGCACAAAGAAGTGTATAGTATAGTAAAGTAGCTTTAGTTAGAAAATTAATTCAACCTACGTGGTTTTAATACGACCTGAGTGGTTCAGTGGTCAACATGCCGGTCTGCCACGCAAGAGGTCCCGGGTTCGATTCCCGGCCGGGCAGAAATTGAAATGATGAATTTTAATTTCTGTTACGGGTCTGGGTGTTCTATGTATAATAAGTATGTATTTAGAAGTATATAAGTAGTTTATGATCCATTATCTAGCACCCATAACACAAGCTTTGCTTACTTTGGGGCTAGATGGCGCTGTGTGAATTTGTCCACGATTATTATTATTATTATTTAATTAATTATTAAGAAAAATGATAAACCAGGATATCTGCTTCCTCTTATGTACGCAGGTATTAAGGTATGTATATCTACTCCCTATAATATCTACCTATACTTTTATCAGATTATGGGGCCCTACCATCATCCTTTGAGGGCCCAACTTTAGCTGCTCGCGCTCCCCTTGCTGGCAGACGAGGCTCTGGCGAACCGGCGGCATCTTCCTAACAAATTTTTCATTAAGGGTTCTGGTAGGAAACCGCTTTTAGCTGGCCGATTTACCTGAAGCCTTTGAGCTGGGATTCACCGGCCAGCAGGTTTCAGGACCTGTTTCCCGGCAGTCGAGTCTCTTTAATCTTATCAACAATGTCTTTCGCGCCAAGGTTGTCACGAATGTATTCGGGATTCTATCGAGTCGTGTAACGGCCAGGTTTACAGCTCTTATATCGTTCTTTTATCAACAACCAACAGTTTTTGGAAAATGAAACTACACTAAGAGTTAGGGACTAACTCCGAGAAATTATTAGGTAATGCTCAACTCAATTCACACAGAGAGGCTGCGGTGTTCTTTGCCGACGCTACGGTAGTTTTGAGGAACACCTAACAAGTGGCGAGCTCATTGTAGTGCTTGAAGTTCGACTAACCTAAAAGTACTAACCAGTCGTCAATCCGTTAACGGACCCTGCAAGCGTTGTTTAACCTTAATTATTTTGCTAAAAGCTGTTTGTTTTCCATATAAAATAAAATAAAACGACGTGATAGGCACAGCTGCCCTAAAGGCTGTAGCCACACCGGTGTGAAATGAGCCTGAAGCACCTATTTAGTATTGTTATGCATCCCATATTTATCCTTGTGACATAACAACCAAATGATCCGTATGTCCGTAGGTCATTCTTTATTTAAGCGTGTTTGATAAGAGAAGGTGTCTTGAGTGACATTTTAAGGGTGAGTGTTTATTTATATGTAGTACAAATATACAAAAAATAATTATCTAAGTATTACTGTCCCGGTGGTGCTCTCGCACATGAGAGCCCGGGGTCCACTTTAACCATACTCCAGGATTTGGCAGTTCATGTAATTACAGTGGGGCGACTGCTATCTGAGCTTCGTTACCCTGCTACCAAGGGAACCTGACCAGGGAAACTCATGGTAGGCCTACAGATTCGATCATGGTTACACATTAAGTCGCCTGACTGTGCAGGTTTCATCACGATGTTTTCCCCCACCGTAAGAGCATCGGTTCGCATGCAACTAATGTACATAACTCAGAAAAGAGTCATTGCTACATGGCCGCAGTGGAATTTATATACATGTGGTATATTACGAAGCTATTGATCGGTGTGAAACATACGCTATCCATTCAAATAATTCCTAGTGGACGTAACCGCGACCAGTGGGTCCTTCTGTGACACTGTAACTTTCAAACGAATCCCTGACTTTGATGCATTTTTGGGATTTGTTGTAAGTAAAACAAGGAATCCATAGTTCAACCATATCAGTCTGTGGTTTAACTTAAAAACTATTGGTATTAGATACCTGTTTTGTATGGTTATATACTATTAATTAGGTGCCGAGACGTGGACACGGTAATAACGGCTGATTCACCAGTTCAAGGTCGCTCAGCTCAGTAAGTTAAGGACAAAATTCCCATCGAAGTGGTCCGAAAGAAAGCCAAAGTTACCGAAATAGCGAACAGAATTACTAAGCAGAAATAGCAGCACATTAGCCGCATAGGGCAGGCCATCTCTGTCGACCGAAGAACCGACAACCGCTGGGATAACGGCTCCTTCAATGGAGACCGTAACTCGGTAAGCTTAGTGTAGGGCGTCTTTTGGCTAGATGCAGTAAATATTTATGAAAAGCTGCGGGTGGATACTGGATGCGGCAAGCCGAGGAGACCCTGCATTGGCGTTATGTCCAGCGGTGGACTGCCACAGGCTGGTAATGATAATGACATAATAGGTAATCACTCTAACGAACTTGCCCTTAAGTTACCTATCACCCGCTCCGTACAGGTTATCGAGTGAGTACCAAACGAAACAAAACAGTTTTTTTTATATTTTATAATCGCTAAATTCTTGCCGTTATCGGCTGCACTTAGCTCTCGTTATCGGCGGTCACTCGCTACTCAGTGGTTCAGTAGGATCAGAGTCGGTCGTACGCGAAATCTACAGGCAAGTACATAGTTGATTGATCGATTACTTCATACTTTAAGATCGGAATCACAGTTTCCTACTAACAATTATGAAAATAACTGTCTATAAAAATGTCATTTAAACACCCTATACTTTTACTTCTTAATCCTAGGAGCCTAATTCTCGCGGTGTGACATTTCGAATTCTCTATTAAAAATATCTCAATTAAAAATGTAATTTAAAACAATCTTCGACAATAAAGGATTAGGATCTTTGAGTGTAAGTTTTTCGCTTTTGATAGAGATTCAATGACTTTTTAATATATATTTGTGGCTAGAGAGAATGTCAAATTCTAATGAAGAAAGCCTGAGAATCGCCTTCCAGTTCCTATTCCTGCTTTTACTTGGGTATATGAATTTAAAAAGTTGCGATATCCTGTATACTTGTTCTCTGTTTACTCAGGGTAAAAGGAGTTGCTATGGTATAAAGGAAGGTTTTGACACATTGCCGGAAAAGGTACATGGTATTTTTATTGCCTATTTTGCGCTGAGTATTATTGCCTCTCCTATTAATTAACAGTAATAGGAGAGGGAAGTTGGAGATAAGTTCCCAACTCTTCCATTATATTTTAAATAAAAAAATAATTGTTCACTTGATGTTCAGGTCGTTACGAAAGATCCAAGATAAGGAATTCGAAAGGCCATCGAGAGATCAAGACTATTTATTAAAAATACTTGACAAAGAAATTACTTTAACTACTAAAACTATAACTATTTAGTCTATTGTCTGTCTTTTTCTCTTCTTTTTTGTTGCACCGCCTTGTAATTTTTGTTAATTGTTCTCTGGTTGACTGGTGGAAAAGGCTACGTACTTTAAACCTGCCATTGTACTGAAATGCGCACGAAGTTTTAAATAAGTAAATTAATTAAGAAACACGCTTGTTGCGGGTACTAAGATATTTGTTTGAGTTTATTTTTATTTGAGTTTATTTAAATAGCAAAGTAAAAAATACCTATACAAATAATCACAGAACACTCAAGTTTATCTGATTTCTGATTTGGTTCTCCTTTCAAACTCTTGTCTCAAGAGTTCTATTATAACAAATCAGTTTCTCAAACAAAAATGACTGACTTATCTTGTCAATATTAGTTATAAAGAGAACATATTTGTTTGTTTGTTTGTAATGAATAAATTCAAAAGCTACTTAACAGAGTTTGCAAATTCTTTCATCTATAGAAAGCTACATTATCAGCCAGTAAAATAGGCTATTCCCGAAATTCAATGTGGTTCCCACGGGAACGGGTCCGGAAAGTAGTATCTATCCAAATTTTACGCGACTGAAGTCGCGGGTAAAAAAGCTGTAGGAGGCATAGAGAAAATATTTACTAAAGTAATAGAGGAGACACCGCAAGTATTTTCTTTGAACCACGCTTTGCGGTCCATGGACAACAGTGGCCGCAGTCAGTTCTGAGACATTGCGCGACGCGGACCAATCTGACAGTGGCTTGGATATTCAAAAAAACGCCATCTTGTGCATTAAAAACTGTACGAACCATTCGAGGGCCAAAAATAAATACATTTCATCGGTCATTCTATGACTTAGCAGCCTCCCCCCGCACCTCCCGCACGTGACAGGTTGGTACAATATTTTTGTTTGTGATGGCTGCTCTATTACGTTAGTAAATATTTTCTCTATGGTAGGAGGTAGTTAGATACGTCAAGTCAACGTTACGGCGCAATGGTAGAATGGTCCAAGCTGTTAATGATAAATAAATATGCTTGGACAATTCACACAACGTCATCTAGCCGCAAAATTAGCTACGCGTGTATTATGCCAGAAAACTGATAAACTATTTATATATGATGATAATGAACATTATATCCGCAGTCAAATCACCATGTCGCTGGTCGCCAAAGCCTTCGAAGCGAGCAAGATCGTGCCGGATGTCATCCCCACGCCGCCGTCGATCACCATCGAGGTATCTACAAGTAGTTTCATCATCATTATCATCATATCAGCCGGAAGACGCCCAATGCTGGGCATAGGCCTCCCCCAGAGATCTCCACAAAGACCGGTCCTGTGCCTTCCACATCCGGCTGGTAAATGCGATATTTACCAGGTCGTCGGTCCATTTTGTGGGAGGCCTACCCACGCTGCGTCTTCCTGAACGTGGTCGCCACTCGAGAACTTTACTGTCCCATCGGCCATCTGTTCTTCGAGCTATGTGCCCTGCCCACTGCCACTTTAGCCACGTGGTTAACTGTTTTGAAATTATATAGCTACGCCAAGTATCAATGTACATCATCTTGGAGGTAATGTCACGGTTGTGCTCTTGCTTATGAGGGCCCGGGGTCTGCCTAAACCATGATCCAGGATTTGCAAGATCAGCTTTGGCTTCGGCCATCTTCAGCAAAAAAACCGCCTTCAGCGTAAACTTCGGCATCAGCCCGAAGCCGAAGGTTCCTAGCAAGCGTCGTCATTGAATAGATAAATAAATGTTATATTTATTCACATTATTTCGAAATGTTATTATTTTTGACAAATAATTGCAAGGATTTTTTTATAATCTCTAGATCAACTTCTAGAGATGATGTCAATTACCTTTTTGTGATATACCTACAATCAATATAAACCTTCCATATTAAAATATTAAAATAAATTGTAGCTTGTAGTGAATCTTGAACAAAATTTCTTCGAGCTTTTAAGCATTCAGCTTCGGCTTCGGCCGAAGGTTGTGGCGATATCCGATTATTCGACTTCGGACAGATATTGAAGCAATATCAGTTTTCACAACTTGGACAGGAAATCTTAAAATACTGCAGATAATTCCGGTAATAATCAGTGGAAGTAATCCATCTATATTTACTTGTATTATCGTAATTTATCATAATTAAGTATATATCTTCAGACATGATTTTGAGATATCTATATGTACCTACCTATATTGCCTTAAACTATAAATACATCAACTATAAAGGGAAATTATTAAATAAGTCTATATTAAATTAATTTTAGTCACTTACTGAAGTAATTAAACAGTCCAGCCATACACTTTGTAGAGGAAAAAGCTTATTTAAAGAAGCTCTTCATGAGATCTAATAACTTCATGGGAAATTTTCCGAGAGAAAGAAAGAAAGAAAAAATAGTTCAAATAATTGTAATACAGATGGCGTTGATGAGATACGATTCTCGAAAATTAATCAAAACGAGACCGTTAGCTGTATAAAAATGTAGACTTTGCGCTTTCTTTTCAGAAAATATACTAATACTAATACTTATATTAGTATATTTTCTGAAAAACCGTTACCAAAATCAATACTAAAGAATCCTGTCTAAGCAGCGCCTTCTAGTGAGGCACGCCAAAACTATACTTTTTACTTTTAATGTACCTAGGTATCTGAAAATCCCCCATTGACAAAGTAAGCGAATTTTGTGGTATCTCCATAGGCGTAGGAAGAGGGGGGGCCGGGTGGGCCGTGTCCACCCCAGAATGGTCTGGTACCCACCCCAGGATGAGGTGCTCACTGGCTGAACATTGGCGATTGACTCGGCTTCATCGGCCACCCAGGGGCCAGGCCCCCCCTGGAAAATAGCCCTAGATACGCCAATGGGTCTCTCTGTAAACGAGGGGTCTTAATCTCTAATACAAGTAATTTGACTTAAAAGTGAAAAACTTTGAGTCGATGTGGAAATTAAGATTTTCGAACTTGATATCTCGTAAATCGTAGTTATCAATGAGAAAACGACTGATAAAAATTTATTTAAATAAGCACGTAATCAGTCGTATTAGTCGGCTATCTTGCATTTCGACGGTGATTATGTGATGATTACACCAAACAAAACATTATAAAATTACACGTAACATCGTCGTAATTATGTAACTCGAGTAGGTAGTTGATAACGAGAATGGAAAAATATACATACGTGTGGGAGATTACTGTCTTATATGAAAACGGATTTTTATGAAATTTTACAGTGTTGTAGCTTGCATCTCTGATTATCAGAGGTTATAATTTATCCCTAGATTTAATGTAGATATGTAACTTATATGTTATATGTAACTCCGACTCTGCCCGGCATTGTTGGGCACGGTCAGGTCGTGGTTGGCCCACTGCGTTTTGCTGCGGCCATGGGGCGGCCAGCGTGTCACTGTGTGCTTCCGTTCTACTTTCCTACCGTTTTCACGATTGAAAGAGAAATTTAATGTCCTAATCAATAAAGAAATTTTGAGATTGAGTTTAACTAGTTCTAGTAGCCCTGGATAAAATATAGCCTACTTTCTTTTCTGCTTTATAACCTACATCACTGCCAAATTTAATCAATATCTGTTTATAGTTTTTGCATGAAGGAAGGAGTAACAAAACGCTAAACATACATCCATCCTTACAAACTTTCGCATTTATAGTATTAGTAGAAGTTGGATAATTACGTCCATCAAGGTTGACCAAGGTCATTCATATTAGTCCTCACAGTGACAACTCATTACGATGTTATGGGCGACAGTTACCATCAGGTGGGCTGTCTGCTCGTTTTTCACTGCGTAGTATAAAAGGAAAGTTTATAAGCATAGCATAAAATAATATTATTGTACGTCATCGTACATATTTTTAGCTGAAATACCCGAGTGGCGTCGAGGCGTCGCAGGGCAACGAGCTGACTCCCACGCAGGTGAAGGAGCAGCCCAGCGTGCGCTTCCAGGCCGACCCCAACGCCTACTACACCCTCGTCTTTACCGGTAGGTATTGTAGAATAGACCGAGTATTAAACTGTCAGTAAGCGATTGCTATATGTTATTATTTCTAGAATAAATGTAATGGTATTAGAGCCACGAAATAAGCAGACAATCCATCTAATAACAAGCGGAATTTTCGTGTTGGTAACCTTCCATACAACGATCTAAGTTTTATGGAATACAATTAAAGTATTGCAAGTGCGCAGGTGTCTCTTGTAATTTAGAAATATTACTTATAATTATGAATTTAAGGGCTGTTGATAAAGGGCTTGAAGGGCTGATAGATGGCAATGATCATGGAGACTCACTGAATATAATATGTAAAGGTTATTGGAGAGGTTTGGAGGGAGACACTATTCGCAACGGTTTACGACTCGCGGATGCTGAAGAAAGATAGTGCGAAGTGGATAAGAAAGAGTAGGAAATCGGATCCTGGCAGAAGCCGAAATTTGTTTCTCGGACTATGGAGATGATATAGAGAAGTCATCATGGGCAAATTCTCACAGCGCCGTGGTGTTTCCTACACAAACAAAACAAAGTGGAAATGATGAATTTTAATTTATGTTACGGGTCTGGGTGCAGTATGTATTTTGAAAAGTAGTTTATCAGTTATCTAACACCCATAACACAACCTTTACTTACTATGGGATAGATGGCCCTGAGTAAATTAAAAAAAAAATAGACAAAGATTTTAAAAAGCTTGGAGGCTTGAACCTACCTACCTACTGCTTACTGATTGTAGGTACCTACTGCTAGTACTTGCTTGGATGGTATACAATAAAGAAACGTTAAAACGTCAATAACCCTCAGATCCAGACAACTACGACGGCCCAGAGCTCGTATACCGCGAGTGGCACCATTGGCTGGTAGGCAACATCCCCGGCTCCGACGTAGCCTCCGGAGAAGTGCTGTCCGGGTACATCGGCTCGGGCCCGCCGCAGGGCACCGGCATCCACCGTTACGTCTATATCTTGTATAAGCAGCCGGGGAAACTCAGCTTCGATGAGAAGAGACTGACCAACAAGTGAGTGTCGGGGTGGGGGATTCCTTTTCTCCAAATAGAGTTAGTACCTTTCTTCGTATCTCGTTTCTTCGCTAACTTCTTACATAGAGATGCAGCGGAAGGAACGAGTGGTTCTCGACATGCAATGGATTTTATAAGTGCAATGATAGGAATCACGAGGCAGGTGTAGGTATTTATATAGTTAATTTCATTCTGTAAAAAGTGGAACCGAAACGAATTTCCGCAAGTAAAGAAGCATAACATCTTAAACGACGTCTAGCCATTACTTCTTGAGCCGGCCGCGGTCTCTGGACACTTGCTTTGAAATTACAAAAAGCGCCTGTTAGAAATATGCCGGCAAAAGCATCAATAAAAATATTAACTCGGCTTTTTACCAATACCATACCAATGTCACAGAGGACTACTATGTGTAGGTCATTCAACTAATCAGTTGATCCCTGACCTTATGATAATCCATATGACATATCGAGTAAGGGGTGTACCTAACAATTTCAACAGATCAAAATCGTTTTGCTTGTAATACAGTACCTATTAATGAGATTCAACTGAATAACATGATGTCATAGTGAAGTAAAGTTTTTAAAAATTCTTGTTGTTAGTATATTTTTCTACCTAATTCAGTGGTCCTAAATCCATCATTGTACACTCTTCCTGCTTACAATATTTTTTCAGTGTGTTTTGCACTGAAAATGAAAAATGAAAATGAAAAAGTATTTATTGAATTAGGATTACGTTAATTAATCTCTTTTCAAAAGTCAAAAATCTAACGGAAAACAAAGGGAAGTTAAGCGAGCTCATCCAGGTAGGGGGCGACGCATGCAGACCGATCAGCGCGTACGAGGGCTTACTCCGGCGAGACACCGGGCACCGATACGCGCCACGCACATAACCGCCTAGGCGAATCATGTGCGGCGCGCGCCCGGCCCCAGCCAGCCCGCCGGCGCTCACACCCGCACGCACCAGCCGGCCTACCCGCGTCGACCCCTGAGCTCGGAACAAATAAGTAAAAAGAATGTCGTCTGTCTGTCAGTATGCCGCTTTAGTTAGGAAAATGACCATCTGTGGGAAAAAGAAACGGCAAGAAACCCACAGGTACATTTAAATATGATTACATTGCATTGATACATTTGTCAATTTAATTTGAGTGAGCCTGTCTTGATTGGAATATGATGTGAACCTCTACAAATCGGTCAAGATAACTAAAAAGAAAAATAAATTCAAAAACAAAAAATGGCACAGCAAAAGCAGGCCAGTCCACCAAGGCAGCACCCGTTCACGAGCATGACGCAGGGCCCAGCCATCGTCCAATTCAACCATATTTGAGGGAAGAGAACGACCCGACCCCCATGCCACCACCAGGCAGACTTTTAAGTGAGCATGCGCTGCCAATGCCGTACACATTAAAAAAATATTTGTTATTCAATGACTATTACACATCAAATCATCCTCACCCAATTAACAAAATTGTAAATTTATAAATAACTTCCTATTTCGAAGAGCTAGTAGTACACCATACATTTTTGTCATTGATATATTCATCAATTTTATAATAGGCTTTTTTCATTAAAGTTGTTTTCACCTTATCTTTAAATTGTAATTCAGGCAAATTAATAATACATTCAGGAATATGATTATAAAATCTTATACAGTTACCCATGAAAGATGAATTTACTTTACTTAGTCTGAACAACGGTGTTACCAGTTTATTTTTGTTTCTTAAATTGACATTATGAATATCAGTATTTTTAGCAAATTGGGTAATATGCTTTCTAACATACATAATATTATCAAATATATATTGACTTGAGAAAGTCAATACATCAATTTCTTTAAACAATTCTTTGAGCGAATCACGTCGACGTAATCCATATATTGCTCTTACAGCTCGCTTTTGTAGTTTAAAAATGATGTCACTATCAGCACACTTGCCCCATAGTATGATGCCGTATGACATAATACTATGAAAATAACTATAATAAACTAATCTAGCTGTATTCACATCCGTTAGCCTCCTTATTCGCCACACGGCAAATGCAGCCGAACTTAACCTACTAGCCAATGATTCAATATGTGGGCCCCATTGAATTTTTGAATCTATATTAACGCCTAAGAAAGTAGTTTTCTCTACCAACTCAAGTTGTGTTTTATCTAATATAACATTACATTGATTACTTTGTACATTAGGGAGGCAAAAATGAACGCATTTAGTTTTTTTAGAGTTTAAGACTAAGTTATTAATCGTAAACCAATGAAGCACATTCTGAAGAACACAGTTTACTTCGTCTATATTATTATCTTTCCTATTAATTTTAAATATCAGTGAAGTGTCGTCAGCAAACAAGACTATACCAGCAATATTCTGCACCATGTATGGAAGGTCATTTATATATACAAGAAAGAGAAACGGCCCCAATATAGATCCTTGTGGCACTCCAATGCTCACTTTCCCACCCGCAGATAACTCGCCATTTACATTTACTTTTTGAACTCTACCTTCTAAGTATGATTTCATCATTTCAAGACTATCATGCGTAAAACCGTAATGTTTTAATTTTAGTAATAGTGTTGAATGATTTACACAATCAAATGCTTTAGACAAATCGCAAAAAACACCTACTGCATTATGATGTTCTTCCCAAGCGCCAAAAATTTGTTGAATGAGGCTAATACCAGCTTCGGTAGTATTGCGGCCTTTTGTGAAGCCATATTGTTGTTGATGAAATAATTTATTACTGTTAAAGTGCACAATCATTTGACTTAACATGATTTTTTCAAAGATTTTACTGAAAACGGGCAGGATGGATACCGGTCTAAAATTATTCAAACTATTTTTACAACCTGATTTGAATAATGGCACCACTTTACTGATTTTCATGAGGTCGGGGAAAACACCTACTTCGACGCAAGCATTAAAAATGTAAGCTAAATACGGTGCTAAAATATCAACAACAGTACTTATAACTCTAACTGACATTCCCCAAATATCTTCCGTATTTTTCAACTTAATGCTTTTAAAAGCTTTAATAATAGTTTTAGCGTCTACTTCGGAATAACAAAAGCCATTTTCACAGGCACCTATATTTTCTTTTAACAAGTTTTCTGCACTAATTGGGCACGAGTTTAGCAGCGAGGTAGTTTTAATCGGTATTTCGGTAAAAAATGTTTGGAACAGCTCTGCCACTTCTTTATTTGCGGTACTAGTTCCGGTTTCTGTTTTGATTTCATAATGTGTATCACGAGGCTTTGTTTTCCCTGCCTCCTTATTTATTACATTCCACACAGTCTTAGCCTTGTTTGAAGACGAACTTATAATTTTCTTATAATGCTGTGATTTTGCAATTAGACAAACTTTCTTAAACGTTTTTGAATATTTTTTGACATATTCTACAAAATCTTTATCGTGGCAATAAGCTCGTTGACCGTATAGTTCAAACATTCTATCTCTGCTTTTGCGGATACCTAAAGTAGCCCAATCACTAAATTTAGATTTACAGTTACTTTTTATTCTTTTTTGCGTAAAAACACTTTGATAAACATTATTGACAGAATTGAACATATCAGAAAATAGAATGTTTGGGTCATGAGAATCAAGAGAAAGGCCGGCAATGGTCTCCGATAAGGCTTGTTTGAAGTTTTCAATTCTCCTTCGAGTAATTGGTCTTGTAATTATTTCATTGATATTACATTTTTCCGTAAAATCAAAAACAACGAATTGTCCACTATGATCAGATCTTGTAAAATTTATAATAGCCTTTTCGTTGACCTCGCAACAGCAGAACACATTGTCGATGCAAGTCGCTGATGATTCTGTGCATCGTGTCGGCTCTAAAAATACATAATTAAGATTAAAACTACGAAATAAGCTTATTATTCTCTTACTAAACGTTGTTTTTTCTAGTAAATTAACATTAAAGTCTCCACAAACGATTACCTTTTTTTTACACGTACAAAGTCTTTCTAAAACTTGTTCCATAGTTTTTTCAAAAATCTCATAGTTTTCATTGTATGGTGGCCTATACACACAAAGTATGATGCACTTTTCTAGCTCCACGCAGGATAACTCAATCTTATGTTCAACTGAGAGGCCAGAAACATCTTTCCGGTCTTTCGATTTAATATTTTGCCGTACTGCAATTAATGAACCACCACGGGAAATAGATTTCCGATTAAAACAACTAATTATATTATAGTTAAATAAATTAAATGACAAGTCAGATTCCCTCAGCCAGTGCTCAGTTAAACATAAAACTTCTACAGGAGTTTTCTTTAAATATAATTCTATTTCATGTTCTTTGCCAGAAAAACCTTGTATATTTTGATGAATTAATCGTAAACAATTCTTGGGCTTTTCTTTTGTCTTAAAATCTAGTTTAAAGAGCATCCTTTGTCCTTAGATGATAACATGCAGGAGCCCTGGTCAATCCTACTTACGCTAATATTGTTATAACAATTAATATTATAAGCTAACAATGTAGTAATATACTTTTTGTCCTTTTGCTTGAGATACAATGTATCATTTGTACAAATAATATTGCCAACAAATTTGTTGATGTCAAAAAATGTAAATGCGTTACTATAACGAGTCAAATTATATAAACATGTATTCAGTCTATGAATACGTCTATTTAATTTAGGGTCATTATTTGTGTATGGGAAAGCACACAAAGTAATTTTATTAAAATTATGGGACTGAATTTTTTGAAAACTCTCTACGATATCATTTCTAGTTATTCCCATGCTATTTCCGACCATTACTATAATATTGGTACGGTCTTCATTACATTGTTGACTAGCTACATTTATTATCTCATTAAATGATCGGTTTGGCAAACAATGATTACACACAGATTTATTGACATCATTACTTATTAATGTGCCCATGCCTTTGCCAAGCGAATCGGAATATATTATGGTGCGTATTGAACTCTTTGCCGTGTCCGTAGTGCCCGCCAATGTCGTTGTCGCCACGACGGCCGGGGCGGCTGGGGTCTTGTGGGGCCTGACGACCGCGGGCTGGATGTGGGCCGCGGGGGCCGTAGAGCGCGTCGATCTCCTTGCTATGGTGGCATAGGAGGTGGCCGCAATAGCCGGTGCGTCTGTGGCCTTGAATGGCTCGTCGACCGCGGGCTGGATGTAGGCCGCGTGGGCTGTAGAGCGCGTCGTTCTCCTCGCAGCGGCGGCATAAGAGGTGGCCGCAAGGCCGGGGCGGCTGAGGCTTTGGGGGGCCCGCCGACAGCAGGTACGATGTGGGCCGTGTGGGCCGCGGTGGCAGAGGTGGTCGCGACGGCCGGGGCGGCCAACACCTTACACCCGGCGCCCGCGGGCTCGACGTTCACCGCAGGAGCCGCGGTGCTCGCAGCGTGCGCCTCGGGGGCGACGACAATGTTTTGCGGCTGGGGCGCGGGGCGTTGACTGTTACACTGGCAGTAGGTAATGGTTGTCAAGCTATTGAACGACTCGTTGCCGTTTAAAAAAATTAATTGATTGATTGAAGAATTAAAAAAATCTGCTAACAGATCAATCGACGGCCGTGCCGCCTTCTCCACGAAGAAGTTTGCAGAGAAGTACAACCTCGGCGCGCCGGTGGGCGGAAACTTCTACCGCGCACAGTTCGACGCCTACGTTCCACTGCTGTACAAGAGCTTGGGCGCCTAATAACTGGTTACCTGCGAACCTTATAAATATGTTACTGTTATTTGTGTAATAAATAAGTTTTTTGTCGTTTACATGTGTTTGGTTGCCACGTTATCACGAAAATATTATTATTTGACAAAAAATAAAAAAATCATCTTGGCGTTCATGTCCCGGTTGTGCTCACGCGCACGAGTGCTCGGGGTCCGCCTTGACCATGGCCCAGGATTTGGCAGATCAGATGATTACCGTGGAGCGATTGACATCTCACCTCTGTGACCCTGCCACCACGGGAACCTGACCATATTGGATCATGGTCACATTCAGTTGCCTGAATGTTCAGGTTTTATCACGATGTTTTCCCTCACCGTAAGAGCTTTAGCATTCAACTAATGTACATAACTCAGAAAAGTGTCATTGGCCGCAATGGGATTCGAACCCCGTATCTGTCGCTTGCGAGTCGGTTACTTTAACAACTCGGCCACCAGGCTCCTATAACGGAAATAAAATATTGTTTAAATTTTATTTGACAATTTTACCATACCCGAAGGTATACAAAACGTATTTAACGAAACTGAACACTGGTACAAATATTTTGCACGGAGCGTGTTACACTCCAAAAGATTCAATGGCACCCACTGCTGGACATTGGCGCTTCCTACCAAAAATCTCCACAAAGGCCGGTCCTGTGCCATCCGCATCCAGCTGGTACCTGCGACCTATGCCATGTCATCGGTTCATCTTACGGGAGACCTATCCACGCTGCGTCTTTCGGTATGAGGACGCTACTCGAGAACTTTACTGCTAGCACCGGCCATTTATTCTGCAACCTGTGTGCACTGCCCGATGGCCCGGCAATCTTTTGCTACATAGTGTAGCAAAAGATTGCTGGGCCATCGACATAAAATTAAAAATGAAATACAAATGGAAATTTTGCAAACGCCACACGGAAGAAAACCTCGATAACAATGTGAAATAGACAAACAATTGTTACCGTCGGTTTACTCTACGTAGGTAATTAGTTGCGCTAAATCTTTTTAAGAGCGTAATTATTGTAGAACTTATTACGTGGAATATCGCAGTGTTTGTAATGGAAAGCAAATACTAAGTGCAATTGCGGGCTTAATTTTATCTCATTACTTATGGTTTTGTATGAAATTCTTCAGTATACTTGCATATTCAGTGTTTGACACAGATAGAGGCAAGTTGTTGAGGAAAAGTGCCCATAATGTGGCCTCTAATAAAATATTTAACTATATTTTTGTTGACAAATTGTGCGTTTATTGACTTCGTTGTCGTTGTGAAAGGCCTTACAAATATAAGTGATGCATTTGAGAAGAATGGAGTGGTTCCAGATGTCGTGGACAGAGCACCAAAAGCTTTGCTAAAGGTACTATACCGTCAGTCATAATAATCAGCCTTATTATAAATTATTGACACTGAGAGGACAGAAAGACCAGTTTCTGGCTTAGGATCTGCAATCCTCAAGTTAAAGGAGGAGTAGGTAGAAAATATAGTGATTCTCTTCTATATCACTGATCTCTATTCATCACGTGGTAGTACTCTGTCAAGCCCGAGAAGTCCGTCTGGGTGAGTACCACCGCTTTATGTATTTCTGCCGCCAAGCACTAAAGCTTGCATTTTTTTGTGCTCCGGTTTGAAGGATGAGGTAGCCGGCGCAATTACCGGCATGAGGCGTTTCATCTTTTATCATTTCATAAAAAATTCAAAAGTAAAAAAATATATACGAAGCAAATACGAGCACAATCTTCAGATACCCCAAATTAATAAAACGATATCTTCAAAAAGTACATATGTCACAGGTATTAAGATCTATAATCATTTGATTTGAATAAAAAAACTTGATATCAACAAATTTAAAACGAATTTAAAAAAGTGGTAATTAAAAAAGTCTTGTTACGATCTCAATGAATATTACAATGTCGATAGCATTTATATTAAATATTAAGAATTTTTGTTAGTATTTGAAGTTCTTTTATTACATTGTTATTTAAATAGATACGATATTACAATAGTAAATTCGGTTAATAATAAGTTTATTTCGTCATTTAGTATTTTTGTGTTTAATTTTGGAATATAAATTTGAATATTGTACACCCAAAATGGGTAAATTGCTATGGTATGTATTTGTTAACCAGTTAGTAACAATCAATATTTACTTTACTTTACTTTACTACATCTTATGTGACAACGAACCTGTGGTTCTGCATTTTTGTTGCCTACATTATAGGCTACTATACTATACGATACTGCCTACAGGTGGGCTGTCTATCCGTTTGTAACTGCGTAGTATAAAAAAAAATCTCCTGATTTTGGTAACAGATGAAATATGCAAGCTCTGAGGTTGACCCTGGAATGGTACTAACTCCGACACAAGTAAAAGACGCGCCTGACGTATCATGGGATGTGACTCCTGATCAGTATTACACACTGATGATGGTTGGTGAGTACTTGAGCTTAGTTTTTTAATGCGTTTCGCGTGGGCATGGAGTCCGTCTTGACCATGTCTGCCATCTGACCTCCGTGACCCTGTTTACAGAGAATCTGACCAGATTGGATCATGGTTATACAATCAGTCGTCTGAATGTGCAGGTTTCAGTACGATGTTTTCTCCAAGAGCATCTGTTAAGTTTCAACTAATGCACATAACTCAGAAAAGCAGCAGCACACAAGCGGCAGCGGCATTACCCGGTACGGTAGCTTACGAGTCGGACAACTTCACCACTAGACCACCGACGCTCCTAAAAGAAATAAAAAAGTTTCTGGGTCTTATTACGTTCCCGTGTATTTCTTTTTGACAAGGTTGCTTGTTTAGCTATAAACAAACTAACTGATAAACGACATAATATAACAGAATTGTCCAAGGATATTACCATCTTCTGAATTTCACAGACCCCGACGCGCCTTCCCGCGCCAACCCAAAGTACCGATCATGGCAGCATTGGTTGGTAGCCAATATCCCTGGAGACAATCTGACAGCTGGTGACACGCTTTCAGCCTATGTTGGAGCAGGCCCTGGGAAGGGATCGGGCCACCATAGATACGTTTCCTTGGTGTTTAGGCAAGAAGCAATGATGCAGTTTTACGAAGAGAAGTTGAATGATACGTAAGTTGGCTTGTAATCAAAATGGAACATTAGTTATTGACATGACTTGGGATCGATCAAGAGGTATATTCCAGTACTTCTTAAAGGCAAAACATTGGTAGCGCCCCTTGTGTTGCGGATGTCCATAGGCGGCGGTGACCACTTTCCATGTGGCCTGCCGGCCTGTTTGTCTACCGTATTAAATAAAAAAACGTATCGTCCGTTATGTAGAGAAACACTTGTAACGAGACTTTTTCATAGTCGAGTGATGTTGCCAGTATCTTGTGATGTAGGTATACGTTGTACGTACTTGTGATACGAGGTAGGTGTTAACAGTAGATTTACAATTGCTCAATGGTCATTAATTTTTAGGTCATAGATTTCTCGTGAAATAAAGCAAAGAGTGCCTACAAAAATACTCTGTGCAAATTGTGATTGCAAACTTTTTGCATCCTTGAAACGCACGACTCATTTTTATACAAGTTTGTGTGCCTGTAAGGAATATGTGTGTGTCCCACGGACTCAAATTACTTTACATAGTTTATATGGAACAGTTAGAGCCACAGGGTAACGGTCAACGGTAGTGAGTTCTTGGGAGCCTCTTTTATGTTAATCGAAAGATAAACAAACAACAAGTCCACCTGATGGAAAGTGGTGACCGCAGCCTCTGTACATTAACAGCATCAGAATTGACACCAACGCGTTGTCTACCACTAAAACCCCCGAACACGTTGCACTGACAGCAATTATGGGCAAATGCTAGACCCATACCCTCATAAAGCTACTGTGCCCTCTGGAGCAATTGTACTTGGAGTTACTCCTCCCTCCTCACTCCTGGAGACCGTACTTACCGTCAAGAACACAATTCTATTCAAAATAATAGAGCCGTTACCAAATAATGTAATTTATTCGCCACCAGATCCACCTACAAGCGACCAGGATTTTCCGTGACCAACTTCACACGAAGGTACAACCTCAGCAGCCCGGTTGCCGGCAATTTCTTTCTTACCGAATATGACGAATACGTCCCAAAGCTGTATCAACAACTCGGCATCGCCAACGGACTGAATTCCGGATGTGACCCTTTGAATATGGGGCTCGCTTTATTGGCATTTATTATGTGTTTCTATATGTAAGAACAATATGTTTATTTGTGAACTGTACTGTGAATAAAATATAGGTGACAAGTCGTATTCGTATGTAGATTTATTTGATATATACAATCATCATCTTTGCGTTACGAGTATGGCCCGGTTGTGCTCCCGCGTTGTATGCCAGGGCCCGGGGTCCGCCTAATATATGCTTAATAATATTGACGACCTGAGTGGTTCAGTGGTCAACATCTACCACGCAAGAGATCCCGGGTTCGATTCCCGGCCGGGCAGAAATTGAAATGAAGAATTTAAATTTCTGTTACGGGTCTGGGTGTTCTATGTATAATAAGTATGTATTTAAAAAGTATATAAGTTGTTTATCAGTTATCTAGCCCCATAACACAAGCTTTGCTTACTTTAGGGCTAGATGGCGTTGTGTGAATTTGTCCACGATTATTTATTTATTATTATTAATATGTAAAAAAAACTGTCAGATCAGAAAGGGACATTTAGATATCCGATTATTTTATTTGGAAAACAAACGGCTTACAATTACAATAAATAAATAATATTAATATAAAATTTATTTATTTCAAACCATTTTGTCCATATTGTGTTAGTATTGAAGGTCTTATTAACTAGGTTAGCAGGTACAAATATTTCAATATTTCAAGATTAAAGAGGAAGGAAACACGCGAACGAAGTCGTGGCGGGCAGCCTGTCGTTAATTAATTTCTGGCAATCGAAATCTAAACGGCTTTACGGAAGTCAGCGGTCGTAAACAGAAAAGTTTCGACAAACAATTCACACATAGTAGCAAACGTGGTAGCAAACTATAATAGTATAGTACTTAGTCTACGCTTTGACGGGAAGTGTATTATTTCCTACAACAAATTGCAAATGGCTACTAGGCTTATTTACAACTATGTTATAAAAAATCTCCCATAATAAACTCAGATGTGAACTCTCCTATTGTCACTGTGGGTAATCATTATCACTATAGGGTAATTTTGTGTAAATTACTAGAGTCATTTTGTGTAGGATTAGCAGCCTGCTTGGTGATATTCAATCATTTTTAATTCCTAACAATACGGTAGAGGTCTTTTCTGTCCATCAGAAGCGATTATTGGCTTAGATGACTACGATGAGTGGTTTACAACGTGCCGCACGGTATTTTATTAAAATGTAGTGCTCATATATACGAACTATTTAATAAAAAATAAGGCTCCATAATAAATTGAACCTACCTAATTGGTATACACGTGCAGCACAAAGTCTAGTTTTTGTTCTGTACACTACTTCTGTTTTGCAACTTCGTAATGGAATGTTTACTTTGTTTGTGTGTATGTATTATGAAAGTTCTCGAGCGGCGACCACGTACCGGAAGACGCAGCGTAGGTAGGCCTCCTACAAGGTGGACCGACCGATAAAGATCGCAGGTACCAGCTGGATGCGGAAAGCACAAGATCGGCCTTTGTGGAGATCTCTGGGAGAGGCCTATAGCCAGCAATGGGCGTCTTCCGATTGATATTATGATGATGATGATGATGATATAATATATTATAACGCCACGCCTTTTCCCAGATGGTTAAAATGTTTTGTTTAATTATTTAAAGTAGTGTGTGGTGCCGCCACCTCAAAGAATAGCACCACCCCATCTCTTCCCGTGGGTGTCGTAAGAGGCGACTAAGGGACAAATCCGAAAGGTGGGCAGCAGCATCTTTCTGGGCAGATTTACATCAACTGCACTGCGATCTCCAACCCGCCTGCCAAGCGTGGAGATTATGGCAATGACCTCCCCTTTCGTGGGAGAGGCCCGAAGTCCTGCAGTGGACTGTTATGGGCTGTGATGATGATGATGATTTAAAGTAAAATTTTGGGCTGACACCCGGAAACAAACTTCCATGGCCTACCTGGAAGGCGCTTAATAAGCTGCGGACCCTGGTGGATCAATGCGAAGATAATATTTTCATGTATAGGGATATGTATAGGAAAATTCTTCCTTTGACTGTGGCGTATCTCCGCATCCTCAACCACTTCGTCTGCTCGGCGTGGCCTAAAACTTGGAGGACTTGTTCAAGGCCAGTCCAAATGCTGTATGCGCTGAATACTGGGCGAACAAAGTGTAAGGGGTAGTTAAGTCCACCGACTTGAGAAGATGAAGAAGCAACAAACGACAGCCAACAATAGACAGCGGTACCTTAAACTAGTAACAGACGCTCCGATTCGATACTAATCCTTACAATGTACAAAATAAAGTCGCCTTTGGATTAAATCGACCTTGGTCCACGTCCCCCGCAGCCAAAAGCGACTATTTTATCATCATCACAGCCCATAACAGTCCACTGCAGGACTTAGGGCCTCTCCCACAAAAAGGGAGGTTATTGCCATAATCTCCACGCTTGGCAGGCGGGTTGGAGATCGCAGTGTTATAATATAACAATGGAAAATGCTGCTGCCCATTTTCCAGTCTACGGAGGCGCTTAGATCTTTTGCCTCGAAAACATTAGTCGCCTTGTACGACACCCACGAGTGTAAGAGGTTGGTGCTATTCTACTCTGCCGGACACCACACGGCTATTTTATACTGCGTAAGAATTTGTATCAACTGCAACTGACGGTTGGTCGGCTCCAACCAAAACGGGACGTCTGTTACTGTCGGTTCCATGTGGTAAGTATAAAAATGTAGAACAGCAGGTGCGTTCGCATTGTGAGGACCAAACTGGAATTCCTCCAGGAGCATACATATATGCATGCTGCATTTATGTAATTGTGTAATTACATAAAGCTGTTGTCAACAATTCTCTGATTTATATTGATTCTTTAGCGATTCCGTATCATTGATTTCATGGGTACTGAACCCACGCTAATATAGTTACATTGCAATAAACTGAAACTATTAATAGATCATACGTAATTGCAAAAGCGACTATATCAATCATTGAAATTTTCTCTAAATTGACAACAGAGGTTGTTGACAACAGAGTTAAGTCTTTAGCCTACAGTTCAGTACTACCTTGTCCTTGTCCGGTACAAAATAACGCAAGCATTATTCCCTCGCGTGACTATTAACACAGATAAGGCGGTGGTACCCATTCAGACCGACTCCTCAGGCTTAACTGACTTTACCACCCCATAGTTAACGTACAAATACAACTGTGCTCGCCGAATTTCATATCCATCAAAATTATCTGAATACCATGTCGGAGCTCCGTGAAATCGATTAATATTCAATCACTATACTCACTAATGCGATTCACGTTTCAGATTTGTCTTGAAAATCTGAATTTTGGTGTTGTCTTAGTACAATAGTGCGGTAAAAATGAGACACTTATCGGAAATTCTCAATTATCCCAGCGCAACTACCAAACACATAACAGTAGTTTTACTATTTTTATTTATTTCGAATGTATTTGGATCGCGTCATCGGCATCTCAGACATGACGCTTGTAATAAGAAGGCAAGATTTTTTTTCCTTTATTACCTGTATCCACACCAATATTTAACCAAGTTATATTAGCAGCATTCTAGTGAGATAGAAACGATTTTGATTGGACAGCTGGGCGGGCGGTTTTTGAAACACTTCGTCGGATCTTCCCGTCAACTTACCACAATGCGTCCTCATCTCACGGAGCCGGTAGCTGCTTCACCAGTTCAATATCGTTTACAGAGTTACAGGACATCTCGCTCACTTAAAAACTAGTCAGCGGGCCAAATGCCTACCTTATGAGATGTGTATGTGTAGATTCTCCTGGAGCTGTGTGATATAGGAACGCGGAGTGCTCGGACTCTCTAGAGGTTTAAATTTTCAATGAAAAACTGTGATAGAAAGTTACTGACGTAGCCTAAAAACTTGAACCATGAGGCAGTATTCTGCGGCTTTGGTGGCAGTGGGCTGGCCGTACCTGCCGAAAAGCTGACTGGATGTAGCAAGCCGAGGACTTGGGACATTGACACTCATTAGAGCAGACTATGCAGCAGTGGACTAATTTAGTCTAATAATAATGAGATTAGGAAATATCCAGTAGCGTTTTATTCGTACAGTGTCAATATTAATATTTCTCATACGCCTGTTAAACATAGATATGGTAAACAAACCTACTAATTTGGAAGAGGCTAAAGTTTAATGTTATACCGGTCCAATGTCACGGACTGTTGATGATAGTGACCACATAGGTGGCAAGCAGGCTGATGTTAAGTAGTTACCATAGCCAATGGAGGTTTAAAATCGGGTGTTGCCATCCTTAATTAAATTATAATTACTTAATAAAAGTAATTTCCCGGGCCAAAGGGTTTCGCTCGCTATTCAGTGTGGCAATGTTGCCAGTGTAATTGGCACTTTTGGCCCGATGATGACCCGGGGTGTCTTAATTAATTATGGGTTTTATTTTTTACTTATTGTTTTTATTTCTTTTTGTAAATACTTAGTTAGCTTTTGGCAAACTGTGTGATTTTATAGTAAAACTGTTTTATAATATAGTACCCACAGTTTGATAAACTGTTAACTGACGTAAATTTCATCATTTTACAGTGTACTGATGAAGAATGTGAAGTATACGTATGTTCTATAATATATTCTATGATCTTTATATTATTCTTCACTGTTGCTTACATCATAACTTACCACTGTAAAAGGAGGCCTGTGCTTTAACAGTAGCTCATCTAACAACGTCAAAAACTCATATAGTAAAACTCTGTCAAGTCTGATGAGTCCGCTTGGATAGGTACCAAACCAACCCCTTATCCATTTCTGCCGCCAAGCAAGATACTGCCTTGTCTCTGCCATGCGGTGTATACGAAGGTTGTTGTTCAATAATGTCGGGTACAGTAGCCAGCGTAATTAAACAGCGTAAAGCGTTAAACTTCTCACATTAACGCACCTGCTATGGTTCCGTATTTATTTTTCATGTCATGCGTCATCTGATGGAAAGTGGTCACTGCCTATAGACATCAGGGGTTACACGTCGGTTACACGTTGTTCTGGCAGCAAAAAGGCAAATATCCCAACTGCCACAGCCATAGTACCCCAAATCCCCATCCTATGGAGTACTGGAAACATTACTCACCGGCAAGAACACAACACTTTTTTAAATTGTATTGTTTATTTTTATCTTATACGGCAGACATTAGAGAGAGAGATTAAATTAGAAAGGTCTGGAATTAGAGGTCCAGCTCTAAAATGGGTTGAATCTTACTTATCCTACAGACAGCAATGTGTGGAAATTAGCAGACTTGACTGTAACAAAACTGTCAAAGCAACAATGTCCCATTTTAAAAATAATATAGCTGGGGTCCCACAAGGAAGTGTACTAGGTCCGTTACTTTTCTTAGTATATATTAACGACCTTCCGAAAGTAACACGTCACAAATGTATTTTATATGCTGATGATATAGCTTTAACGGTTACGACAAATAAGAATAATAATTTAGAATCACATAAGAATGACATAAATAATACACTGAAATTAATAGTAAATTGGATAAATGAAAATAAATTGAAAGTAAATCTAACAAAGACATCATATATTAATTTTAATAATATAAGAAATGACATTATTGATTGGAATATGAATTATAACGGACAAATCCTTAGGGAAGCTGAATATATAAAATTTTTAGGTGTAACAATTGACAAAAATCTAAATTGGAAACAACACGTAGAGAATATTTGTAAAAAAATTAATAAATTTGCTTATCCTATACACAAACTAAAACGGGTATCTAGTATAGCAACTTGCAAATCGGCTTATTATGGATATGTTCACTCAATTTTGCGGTATGGGATTATTATCTGGGGCAATAGTACGGATGTTGAAAAGGTTTTCTTAGCACAAAAGAAATGTGTGAGGGCTATATACAATATGGCACCATACGAGTCCTGTAAACCCTTATTTAAAAAGTCGAATATACTACCACTAGCATGCTTATATATATTAGAAACGTGTTATTTCGTAAAATGTAACAAAGAGCTATTTACAACCGCAAAAGAAATATATCCTAGAAGTACCAGGCATGCGCAAAGGCTTGTAATGAATACGTTGCCGCACTCAACGCTATTCTTGAAAAATTGTCCTAGTATGTGTATAAAAATTTATAATAAAATAACTAGCGATATAAGAGAAGTACCGATGCATAAATTTAAAAGAGCTTTGAGTAACTGGTTGTTGGAGAATGTGTTTTATACAGTTAAAGAATTTTTCGAACATAATAGGCCATTTTAGAGTTTCTTTTAGAAGTATTACCTAAATTTATTTTATATAATTAACATAAAATATATTTGCATGTCGCTTCCTATATGACTAAATATGTGATTCAATGTTATTTATACTGTAAGACCTGTAATGTATGTACCATATTTAACGCAAATAAAGAATTGATTGATTGATTGACAAACTGCCAAGAGGGCCAGCTGATGGAAAGTGGTCACCGCCGCCCATGGACATCAGCAACACCAGGGAAGTCCCCAATGCGTTGCACGCCTCTGAAGAGATCTCTAATATACCTCTTGAACGATTACATGTCGAAGTCCAAAGAGAATACTGTGGCTGGGAGCACATTCCACACCCGAATCTTAAGTTAAGCTACGATATTCTGCAAGGTGGAAGTACTTCTCCACATATCCAATTGTTATATGAAACCTAAACGCATGATTCGATAATATCTAGGTATATAAGTAACACCCAGTTTTCAAAATAAGAAGTGCCTATAAGATCAACTTAATAATTATTTTATTAACACATTTTGATGAATTGCAGTGTAACACAGACTATGGACATGCCACGGTAATTATTATGAAATCACAAAAATAAAAATAAAAAAATTACATGGATTTCCATGTGCCTCCTCAAACTATTGTGAACGCAGGTCGCGAACTCGGTAACTACTGCGCATTGCTGTATTACCGCGCAATAACTGTCAGGTGTCAGATACTATGGGTAAAATATGGCTATCAGCTCTTCTACATTGCGACAAAATCGTGTGCGCATACTTATTTCAATTTCTGTGATTACAATACTGTTACGTGCTAGCGAGCGGCCACACAGAAAAGACGCAGACACGTCGCGGACAGGGCACAGACGGGACGCGGACGCGACTTAAAACATACAGAAAAGACAGGGCACGGACGCGGCGCCGTCGCGGACCAGTCAAGAGCGTAGGCAAGACAAGGCCAGCAAGCGCTGCGGGCGAGGCCCGGCTCCCGCGCCCCGCCCGCACCCCCACTCTCGCCCACGGCGCGCCCGTGCCCCGTTCTTTCTGTATGTTTTAAGTCGTGTCTGCGACGCGTCCGCGCCCTGTCTTTGCTGTATGTTTTGCGTCGCGACGTTTCTATACATTTTATATGAAAGTAAATAGAACGGGCGCCGCGTCTTTTCTGTGTGGCCGCTCGCCTAGGGTTCGTTATTTGGACCGCTGATAACAGTTATACATATATAATCGTTCAGTATTCGTTCCAAAGTTACCTCTCCGGTAGTCAAAACTGAACTGTCTCGCGCCACGCCTGCCTGCTATTTATATACCCCGGCCACGATACAGGAATGTTCTAGTTATATAGTTCGAACGTTGTTCTGGAACGACTAGTCGAGAATAGCCGCGGCACACATGCGGGCTTATCTGGACGGTCGTGTGTTCAAAACAACTTTAGACCGTATGTTCCAGAACATAAGGTACATTCTGGCTTGTCGCACATTTATTGCGACGCGAGTCATGGCGCGCGCGAGTGTTATCGAATGTGGTCGCGACAATACTAACCTATAAGCTTAAAAATAACGGAGTAGCTACGTACCTACATAACTAGATATTGCATTTATTGACATTACCAATAGTAATCCGGAAGAGAAATCCATCACCATTAATTAAATAACCTTCTAAAGTATGTGGTCGATGGTGTGTGTGACTCAACACCAAGTAGGTGCATCATACCTCGTGGATGCATCACACCCACACACGGAAGCCCTGCTTGAATGCTTGGTGAGGAAGAGGCGACCTATGATCTGTCCAGACTCACTTGCCTTATTTGGTGAACAAACAATAAACAAAATCACGACTTGCTGTATCAATCACGCAACGTAGAAAGTGTGTCTTTAATTATATAAATAATAATAAATAAATATTCATGGACAAATTCACACAGCGCGATCTAGCCCCAAACTAAGCAAAGCTTGTACTATGGGTGCTAGATAACTGATATACTACTTAATTACTTTTAAATACATACTTATTATACATAGAACGCCCAGACCCGTAACAGAAATTAAAATTCATCATTTCAATTTCTGCCCGGCCGGGAATCGAACCCGGGACCTCTTGCGTGGCAGACCGGCATGTTGACCATTGAACCACTCAGGTCGTCACATATAAGAAACACATAAAATGTGAATTACAAGTAATACGGCTGCAAATTATCCGTTTCAATACATAATTTCTATAACCCAATAAAACAAGTCAGTCTGGACAGATTTTAGTATCTTTCTACATATCAGTGAAATAATTTTTGAAATCGCATGAAATGTTTCGCAGATTAGGTTGGGTTCCGACTAGGGATGTTACGGAGCTTCGACTCCGATTCCGATAAGTCGGAGCTTCCGATTGATCTTACACTTCCGGTTCCGACTTCGGTTCCGATACTTTTAAATCGGAGGTTTTAATCCGAGGTCTAACCATAGCAGATAGCGGCGGCAGCGACGCGCGGCGGCTGCGGTCAACGTGTACGAACGAACGAAGGTTATTGCATGTCGTTGGAAAAGCACGCCTACTGTCATCGATTAATATTTCACTTGTTGTTACGCAATACGGATGGTTTTTTTTGTTTTGTGCGGTGTGTCAATTAAAGTTATCTGTTTTTGATTTGGAACTAGTGGAAAGTGAATGGAAATACAAAATTCCAATCCCTTAAACCGATTGTCCTCCAATATTTATCGTGTCCACCAGAGTCAGTAGCAAGCGAACAACTTTTTAGTGGTACTCGCCTAATCTATGATCCGTTAAAAAATAGATTGGACGGAGACAAAGCTGCAAAGCTGTTGTTTATTAAATATAATTTGCTACTTCTGGAATCAATTAATTTGATTTAATTTGCTAACTGTCATAAAAATGTGTTTATTTTTATTTGTGACACCTATATGATACAGGTTTATTATTTTTTAATTGAAATTAAAGAGGCTGATTGATTAATGTTTTTACTATTTTATTTTATTGCCTGCCCTTAGCACATCTTTCTTCACCGCTACTATCTCCAACTCCGCCTCCGACTCCGATTCCGCTTCCGATTCCGGTTCCGACTCCGAAAAACCAAATTTAGAAACTCCGACTCCGACTTCGGTTCCGATAAAACCACCTCCGTAACATCCCTAGTTCCGACACAGACGTGCGTAATGTAATTCCCCGCGAAAAAAGGGTTACAAAGTCTCTAATAATATTAATTTATGTTTTCAGTGTATAGGTAATCTGTGCGTAGCGCATGTAAGTGAATTTCTAGCATCAAGTTTTAACATAGCTTTCATCCATTGCAAGTAAAAAATTTAATAAACAAACGCAACGACGAATACAATAACAATAAAAATGTGGACTAGGCATTGCCGTGTCGTGGCGTCTCCAATCACTAAAAGGACTCACTCAGCATGAGCCTCAGCACTGGTCTTCCATGGGTCCCGCCGAGTGAGGTCCGGATCGTCGTCATGTGACAATATTCATTCATTCATATTCATTTATTCGTATGATCATTACACCGTCATTCAAAATATTTTAAATTTTTTGTGAAGCACAATAATTATTTTAAAAACTTACACATACTTCTAAACTCTACTCAAAGATTTTCAATGCAAACGCCTGACCTGCATCGTCTTGAAGTGTCAACGAGGCTTGAGACCAAAAAGATTGGAAAGATACCCTTTTTTACTGCTCTGTGCTCAACACCTTCAGTTTTTCTCTTTTTGGTTTTACTTTTTCATCCTCCATATTTGTGAAGAATATTATTGTCACTATTATTTATGGATCGTAAAGGTACTGTACCGTAGCCGTAGAGGTACCGTAACGTAGCCGTAGAGGGCCTTCAGAGGCAGCGTAGCGGGATCGCAGAGGTACCGTAACGGGATTGCAGAGGTATCGTACCGTGGCGTAGCGTAGCGAGACCGTAGAGATACCTTAGCGTAGTCGTGGTGGGACCTAAGCGGCACCGTAAAGTTATCGTAGCGCAACAGTAGCAGGTCCGTATGGATCGTAAAGGTACCGTAAAGGCCCGTAGAGGCAGCGTAGTGGGATTGCAGAGGTACCGTAACGAGATTGCAGCGGTACCGTACCGTAGCCGTAGCGTGGGCGTAGTGGCAGCGTAGCAGGGTCGCTGAGGTACCGTACAGTAGTCATAGCGGGATCGTAGAGGTACCGTAGTGTAGCCGTAGCATGACTGTAGAGGCTGCGTAGCGGAACGTTGCAGGCAGCGTAGCGGAGTCGTGCCGTTTTAATAAGTAAAATTCAGTGCATCGATGGAATTTTTCAGCGCCATCCATTGACGAATGTTGTAAAAGTCAACTCGTAGAGGCACCCCATTGAGTACATCCGTAAGGTAGAAATGACCAGAGCATTTTCTGTAGAGCTCCTTCAACTTTGCGATCTCTAAACCGTCTGCCAAGCGTGGAGATTATGGAAATGCCAGATGTAGAGTTATTAGGCTATTATATTATAGGCTAGTTATTTCCTTATCTCACTGAAAATTAGTCCATTTATTAATACTATTACTGTGATCGTTTTACATTAAACAATAATAATGATCATCTTCTTGGCGTTAATTTCCTGGGGTCCACCTTGACCATAATCCAGAATTTGACAGATCAGGTAATTGCAGTGGAGCAACTTCCATCTGACCTCCGTGACCCTACAAACAGACAACCTTAAGGGAATCGGTTAGTACTTAACTAATGTACTTAACTGAGAAAAGAGCCATTGCGGCACTGAGCTTCGAATCCGGTACCTCTCTTCCGAGTCGGACCCCTTAACCCGAGTGGTTAATTGATCGCTCTTAAGTTATTTATACTTTGCATTTGCATTAAGTAATTCGTCCTAATATGAACACTAACTTTTGTATGTTATAATAATTATAGTCCAATGGAACGCACGCGAAAGCTATCGTAAGTATCTTATAGAATATCTAGAATGGCACTTAATATCTCAGAAGAAAAACTTAGCTTCGCTCAACTAATATAGACAAAAAACAATCAAGCCGCTCATGCAAAGATATTAGACATCGAGCACGCTAACTCCCCCTTACAATTTGTTCGCCCAGTATTCGGCGACGCATACAGCGTTTAAACTGGCCTCGAACAAGTCCTCCATTGCACAAGTTTTAGGGCACGCCGACATGAAATGAGGTTCGCCATGGTTTGCGGAGCCACAGCACGCTGATGGTAATCGACGACATTGCGTAATGTCAATACTTCGCATAGTTATAATTTCAGAATGCTTTAATCGAAAAATAGTTGTGCACTCTTGGCTTGGATATCTCTGTCGAGTCTTGCATCACCGCTACTCTCATGTTGCGGCGCCATGTAGCTCTATATTTCCCGGAGTTTGTAATAACAAACCCACAATAATGTGGCTTAATAAAGCCACATCAAATGTAGAATTTGATCATCATAGTCGTTTTGCACCCCAAGAGCCAACGGTTTATAACGCGAATATGCCGAAGACCGGGCGAAGAGAATGAGTAGGAAAGCAGACCCTGGCAGTTCTGATTAGTCGTTCTGCACCCCGGCTTTGTTTACACGGTCAGATGAACCTGATGGAAAGCGGCCATGGTCGCTCAGGACATAGCAAACAAACGGAGAGCGTTGCCTTTTAACGAATTCCGAGTTAAAGTGTAAAACAAAGACTTCATCTAAGTTGTTCTACCTGGTTGTATTGCAATTCAGTAATTTTTGAGTTAACTCATGTTTTTTACAATCTCTTGATAATCCTAATTAACACAAATTGTATATTATGGCACTTCGTAAATATGTAACTGTCTTTTTTTAATAACTTTGAAATTAGACTACTTACGCCCGATTGCTCTAAACATGGGCGACGCCTTAAGGTGTCCCTAAGCATTTAGGTGTCATAAAATCGGTGTCATAAACAATAAGATACATATATACGTATGATCCGTAATGTAGTAGGAACCTAGGAAACTACGTAGCTCTTGGTAGGTAGGTACTTCTGAGATTAGACCTACTTACTTACTTAATTTACGTTTTTAAGCAGGAATATAAGTAGTTTATACGTAATTTTCAGTGTAGAGGCGATGACTGCGCAGCTATTGTAAGTACAAAATAAAAGTTTCAGTTTACGTTAATCCCATCTATAATTTTGTATTCGTAAATCACGCAAAAAAGGCAATTTTATTAATAAAGTTTTCGCGGACGAAGTCTAAGTCGGACGGACCTACCTATTTTTAAAGTTATCTAAATTCATTAAAACTATTTTTAAGTCCGCCAATTGCTGTAATTTGTGCAATAAAGTTTTAAAATAAATTGAATTAATAAATGCTTCCCTCCAAACTACTTATTGTACCTACCTAATTTGTGTCGTGGTGTCCAGTATCTATAAGTATGTAGGTAGTTAAATAGGTATAATAAATGTTTCTTTTATTCTTTATTTCAGTGTATTGGAAAATCGTGTATAGCAAGTGTAAGTATCAATCAATGTATGTAGTCTGCCGTACCTACTTTAAATACCTATATAATAAGAGGAATGTACTTTCTCGCAAAAATTTTAAGCGACCATTTCTATTTACCCTACTCTACTAATTTTCAAGTCAATCAGTATTTATCGGTCAATATATTCCTCAAGCATGCTGTGTTTTTTGAGCCAGGGAAGATTTTCTCACTCGTATAGGAGGATCTACCCAGAAAAGTTTTACAATTTTTCTTCGATTTAGCTCTATAGCGTAGGTACCTATACGTAGCCGTAGTACACTCGCCTACAGAGTGAACGGACCCCCCAGCAGCAAGGAGTCCGGTCACTCTGTAGGTGAGGTACCTTTGGTACCGTACCTAAAACCTGTTAAATAATAGCATATATTTTCTCTTATATTGTCAGTGTGAATACAGAGGCTGCGAATCGTACGTAAGTTTTAAAATAATCTAATTTTTACAAAAAATAATGTACCAATTCGTTTAACTAGGTACCTATTTAGGTAGGCACAATATTAAACACTTCTAATACATTTTCAAATATTTTAGTGCACAGGCGTAAACTGTAGGTCGACGGTAAGTCAATGCTTATTAAACCACCCTTACAATAATAAGTATTTATCAGGTTTTCACATTGTTTACGTAATTATGCATTTCTGCTAGTGCTCTGGTGAAGAATGCATGCCGATGGTAAGTCAGTCAATGGTGTATAAACACTAGCATAAATTCTAACCTACCGTGTAGAGCTCGTCTAAGCTGAAATGACGCGCCCCACTATCGCATTAACGCACACAAGCAAATTTAAGCAAATTTTAGCGGTATCTCTTAATTGTAATATCTAACTGTACCTGTGTTTCACAAATAAATTATTTGATTGATTGATTGATTTGATTGACAAGCAAATTTAAAATATGGACGCAATACATATACAAATGCTGTTGTAATTGGTCATTCAGTTGCCGATGAGACTAAACTTAGGAGCACGCGTCGTTCGATTGGTGCAGTCGACGCTCCCACACAGATGAAGTGTCGTTATTAATATTTGCATTAACACATCGAAATCAACTAATTAAGTAGTGGGGCGCGTCATTTCAGCTTAGACAAGCTCTTACCTACCCATAAGTATAATGTAGGCAAATAAACGCGGAGGACGATCTAAAACGTTTCCGGCTAAACTTGGATGTTACAAGATGTTTAGTATCACTACATATTATAAAGTCCCACGCCTCGTCTGTCTGTTCGCGATAAACTCAAAAACGACTGAATGGATTTTCATTTGGTTTTCACCACCACAATTTACTATAATTATCGACAAACCCCGAGAAAAGCCGCGTGAAGCCGGGGCGGATAGCTAGATTTTTATAAATATTTCTGTACAGCCATTCCTAGAAATAACTTAAACTGCGAGTTCGCAACCGATTACCTAAATCGTTTGATAGTGATTTAATAGTGACAGCGATTTTTGCGACACCCTTGTATTCTTGACTAATATCGACGGCCATATCTAACACCATTACTTGAAATTCTGTGATGTTTGATGATAGGTATCCATTTATAGCCACCCCGTCTTCATCTCACCATAGTATTTGAATAGTGCCTATTCGGTGACTGTCCCACCTGACTGACCTTTAATTGCCTTCGCCAGTGCAGGGGCCAAGGCTGTAAATGGGAGCTCTTCAACAACACGAATGTGCTATCTGGGACCGAGAACTGGGACAGTAGTCTGACCCACGTAGCGGCAGAGGAGTCCAACGAGACCCAGAGCGGCAGCCAGAGTGCCGAAGACAGCTCTTTCAGTGACGAGCAACGTTTACGCTCTAGTGACAACAACCGTTACCGCTCTAGTGAGAAGCGTTACCGCACTTTCAGTGACGAGATGCGATACAGCGGTCGTGCGGAGAGGCGATACCGCGCTCGTGCGGAAAAGCGTTATCGCTCCCGTTTCGGAAGACGTTATCGCCCCCATGACGAGAGGCGTTACCACGCTGTTGTTATTCGTTTGTGAGAGCCATTCGATAGTAAATTAAAGCTGGGAAAATATTGGTGTTATATTTTTAATTGTTCATTAAGGGCTTGACGTCCATTACCCGCGAATATCCCTGAACGACCACATCCCTAAATGTCCATTTTGCTGAAACGACTATAGTGAAAGTACTATAGTATAGTATAGTGAATTGCTCACTTTAGGAAAAAACTTCATTAATTAAAACTATAAAAAAACGTACTCAATTATCTGTCTAGAAATAGCAATGAACTATTTTTATGCAAAGATTTCATAGAACAACGTCTTTGAAGCTAATTTAAACTTTCGTTAAAAACATTTCTGACAAAAATTGTACATTGTTATTTTTAGAGATATAATTTAACATATTTTTGATAATAATTCTGGTTAGCAATAAATGACGTTTATCCTAAAATGGCAACACTCAAAGGATTATATTACAAAAATCTTTGGTTGGATTATAAGCTGAAATAATCAATTCAACTGTGAAAAATAAAGACTTGGCTTTTAGGTCTACTTACCAAGCCAGAAACCTTAAAAATTTAAAGTACCGTGTGGTGTCCGGCAGAGTAGAATATAGGGAAAACCCAACCGCTTCCTGCTTGTTAATGAGGGTGGTCGGGTAGCCCAGCTAGGCTCGGCACGTAACCAGAAAATGGGCACCAAGTATCCTTTTGAGTAGTCAGGTAAGTATCTTAAACATCGCGATCGGCATACCTCCCGCCAAGCGTGGCGATTCTACCAAGACCGTAGTGTCGAAAATAGCGGGGAACTATAGTAAAAGGAAGTCATTTAAAAAAAATAAGAACTTATTTAGTTAAACATATATTTGCACACAGTTGATCTTATATCTATCAATGCAGAACCAATTACTGATCTCATCAGTGATATTATCTCACATTTGGAACTTTTACAATTACATTGGAAGGCCAAATTTTTACTAAATACAGACTTTTTATTGAGCTTTTTGCATATTTATATAAAATTTTAAACTTATTAACCATGCGCTTGACTTTAAGTAAACTTCATTTCATATTTTGGAACATTCAAACTTCTATAGTAATAGCAAATCCGGTGATAAAATCAGAATGGCATCTACAATTTCCATTTAGAAACCGTTTACTTCAGTCATTTGATTATTGAAATAGTGAAAATAATACGCAACAACAATTTTAACACACACTTGGCAATACTATCTCAAATCTAAAACAATAACAAAAAAGTTACGCAAGTATAATACAAAAATATAACAATCGATAAAATGCAAGTGCAAGCGCAGTGGGTACCAGAGGCCTTTAGCAAACCGTTATTGCGACAAACGTAAGACAACCTAGCAACATGGCGGCGACATTGCCTCAACAGTATCTTCTTGAAATAAATGCAATATTATAGACTTTTATCTCACTAATAAGCGACATTTCTGAACAGATTTGTATGAAATATCTCAAGTCTTGTTTTAACACATAGGAGTGGCTACTCCTATCCTTGAACCAAGACTGATAATAAACATGGAAACTGTGTAAATGCACAACCAACTAAAATTGAACAAGTCTCATAAGATTCAATAGCCAAAAAATATATTACATCCATCAAAGCTTCCAGAGCCAAGAAAAAGAACAAAAAACAAAATCACCGCCATCTTGCCAGCCCGTCGCACGGGATTGGTCGAATTTACGCGCCAAGTTGCTTGTAAAGCAGGGGCACGTAGTCGTCCCATTCGGCTTGGTAGAAGTTCCCGGCGATCGGGTCGCCGAGGTTGTACTTCTTGGCGAAGTTGGCGATGGAGAACTTGCCTCGGTTGTCGCCGGATCTGTGGGGAGGGTTTGTCATTAACGGAAGGTCGTCAGGTCTCAATCATCATCACAGCCCGTAACAGTCCACTGCAGGACTTAGGGCCTCTCCCACGAAAGGGGAGGTTATTGCCATAATCTCCACGCTTGGCAGGCGGGTTGGAGATCGCAGTGTTTAAATATAACAATGGAAAATGCTGCTGCCCATTTTCCAGACTACGGAGGCTCTTGATCTTTTGCCTCGAATACATTAGTCGCCTTGTACGACACCCATTAGCGTAAGGGGTAAATAATCGGTGCCTTTGAAGTGCCAGTGGACATGTTGTAATTACTCACGTGTTAGTCAGACGTGGCTCGTCGAAGCTAAGTTTGCCGGGCTGCTTGTACACCAGGAACACGTAACGGTGGAGGCCGGTGCCTGTCGACAGAGACATCAATATTATTTTACTAAATATGTTTACATTGTAATGTACTCGTATATGAACACACCCTAACGGTCCTTTGGACTTGAGTTTTGTCAGGAAGAGCTAAGTGGCGTTCCATAATCTCTGCTTACCAAACGATCCCTGACGAGCAATGCAGGGTGAGAACGATAGTCAAAGAGTGGAAAGTAAAATATATGGTAGTAGGGGTAATTAAAATATGATGTATTGCAACTATTTGCAACACAATCTGCATCGCTTGTTACTCAAAATGACTTATAATATTGTCCCGGCCTCATGAACGTTTGCGCGCTCCGTGAGTTATATCCTCGTAATAAGTGTGCGGCAAGCCGGAATAAACCTTATGTTACTTGAAATTGATAATGATACAACTTACTTGACCTAAATACTCAATTATCTCAATGGATGGGAAGAAGAGAGCGTCTCGCCGGAGCCGACGTTGCCGCCGAGCACGTTACCAACCAGCCAGTGGTGCCATTCGCGGAACTTCGGCTCCTGTCGTACGATGGAGAGAAGGTAGGCGTCACTCACCCTGGGGCGGCCCGGAGCCGACGTAGGCCGAGAGCGTCTCGCCGGAGCCGACGTTGTTGACCAACTCGTGGTGCCATTCGCGGATCTTCGACGCCTGTCGTGCGGTGGAGAGAGAGGGCAGGCGTCACTCACCCTGGGGCGGGCCGGAGCCGACGTAGGCCGAGAGCGTCTCGCCGGATCCGACGTTGTTGACCAACTCGTGGTGCCATTCGCGGATCTTCGACGCCTGTCGTGCGGTGGAGAGAGAGGGCAGGCGTCACTCACCCTGGGGCGGGCCGGAGCCGACGTAGGCCGAGAGCGTCTCGCCGGAGCCGACGTTGTTGACCAACTCGTGGTGCCATTCGCGGATCTTCGACTCCTGTCGTGCGGTGGAGAGAGAGGGCAGGCGTCACTCACCCTGGGGCGGGCCGGAGCCGACGTAGGCCGAGAGCGTCTCGCCGGAGCCGACGTTGCCGCCGAGCACGTTGCCGACCAGCCAGTGGTGCCATTCGCGGAACTTGGGCTCCTGTCGCGACGGCGCGTCGGGGTCTGCATGGAATGAGATATATGTTAGGTTGAAATTCGGTAATGGTTGTAATAATGGAAAGACAACGCAACTCGGGGCAGAGGCGCCTTGCTCACCATGGAATCTTAATTGCTGAGTAATTTTAATGGTTTGTTTTTTCTTTCTAATACTATGGCACAACTTAATAATTTTGAGAGCAACTTAAACAATTTAAAATAAGAATCTGCCAAATTGCCAAATTCATTCCTTTACTTCTGCCCGTCCAGGAATCGAATCTGGCCCCTCTGCGAGGCAGAGGTAATGAATTACCAATGAATGAGGATGATGTGGTCATTACTGTATTATACAGTAACGACTATTATGAGAGTATCGCTTAATACAGTCAATGACAATAACACGGAAACGTGTGATCCGGCTTATGGATTCGGTGACCAGCAGCCGTACCGCCGATCTCCGATAGCGCGCCGCCATTTTGATAGCAAGCAAGCCAGAGCCAGAGCTGTCTTACTGCAATTGGTCTTGGACTCATTTGCATCAAAATGGCGGCATACAATCAGAGATAGGCGGTACCACTGCAGGAGACCCGATATCGCGTGGTTGTTTATAAGAATTTGTTTTTATGCAGTGACAAACGAGCAGACAGCCCACCTGATGATAAATGGTAACTGTCGTAACATTTACAATTCATACATTCTACACAAAAAAGCTTTCGAACCTCTCTTTAATCCCAACTTTTCGGCCCGGCAATCGACTAGTTAAATAATGAAGTAATTCACTGACCAGTCATGACGAGGGTGTAGTAGTCGCCGCTGCTCGCCTCCCAGGTGACGGTGGGCACATCCTTCACCTGCGTGGGCGTCAGATTGTTGCCTTCGCGCACCTCCGCGCCGCTCGGGTACACCACCTGCGGGAGGTTTGAGGGTGCCGTCAAGTCATGCCATTGGTGTTTAGTTGATTTACGTCCTTTTGTTTCTTGTGTTTTGTTATTTTATATCTAGTTTGAAAGTTTATTTTGTTTACATTAATTAGGTATATGCTGTGTATGTAAACTTATTTCAAATAAATAAATAAATGCATACTCAATACCTAAAGTACCTACGTTTCAATAGGAAAGCACAAATACGACAACGCTAATGACACAAACTTATCTGCCCCGGTGACAGCCTCGCTGTTATTGACAACAAATTAACACTTCAAACTGGTAGAGCTCGTCTAGTCTAAGATGACGCGCCCCACTACTTAGTTAGTTGATTTCGATGTGTGAGTGCAAATATTGATAACGACACTTCATCTGTGTGTGGGAGCCAATGAACGACGCGTTCTCCTACGTTTGAATCTCACCGGCAACTGAATGACCAATTACAACGGCATTTGTATATGTAGTGCTTCCATATTTTAAACTGGCTTGTGTGCGTTAATGCGATAGTGGGGCGCGTCATTTTAGATTAGACGAGCTCTACCAACTAAGTTAGACAATAGCCCCACAGATAAGTTAACCCCATTCGTCCACGTAAATTTCTGTTATGTTTCTGTTTGCCCGTAGAAGACACGATAACTTCTGCTGATAATGATAGCTTACGCATTATTTTGGGTTATAATAAGCTACAACCATAAACATAATATACTAGCTACTTCTACTGCTATTCGTCTACGTAATTTCGAAAAGGAATTCGAAACGTTTTCAAAAAGTAAAAACTAGTTACTGCTTCTAATATATTTTGGTACGGTAATAAACCTTGACTTTTATTTTAAATCTTTTATTTCAGTTCCGGCTGAAACAATAATACTTGTGTAATTACTACTACTAATGAAATTGAAATAAAGTTCAAAATAGTAGTCATGTTAGTTCTCTGACAAATTTCAATTTCCAATCCATCCACCCAATTCATCTCAATTTCAAAGTGAGATTTGTGTAAAAATGAATAAGTAAAGTACCTATAAACAATTTTGCGATTTCACTGCGATAACTTGAAATTCGCTAAACAAATCAAGTCACGGCCAAATGCTAATGAGTAGACAAAACAAAATTTAATTACGAAATGAAATATTGTTTTTACACAATTACGAAAACAACTTAAAGTAATCCAATTTAAAATGATCCAAATCCAATACAATCAAAGGAACAAAAACTATACTTTTTCCGCTACACGTGACTGACTATACCTACCATACACGTGCTAGTATGGTCTACCCAGCAGGTCTACCGTATCAGCGTAAGGTTAGTTTTAACCCTCGACGAAAAAATAGGAGTGTTATAAGTTTCACGTGTGTATCTGTGACTTTGTGTATCTGTGACTTGGTGTATCTGTGACTTTGTGTATCTGTGACTTTGTGTATCTGTGACTTTGTGTATCTGTGACTTGGTGTATCTGTGACTTTGTGTATCTGTGACTTGGTGTATCTGTGACTTTGTGTATCTGTCTGTGGCATCGTAGCTCCCGAACGGATCGACCGATTTGGATGCATTTTTCTTTATTTGAAAACCAGTTTAATCGTGATGGCATCTTAGCATTGTTTTGTTTGCATGGTCGGTAGTTATCCGACGTTTTCTGTCGGTTAGATTATTGAGCTTTAGATTTGTTACAACAAATTCTAGAGGGTGAACTTGAAACGCCAATGCGAACCTTTTGTAAATATTATGTTAATATGTTAAAGCTGTAGACATGCAGTTGTTGTTTCACATAGCCATAAGAAACCGCTCAAGTGAGCTTTGGACTCGCATACAAAAGGACCCAACTAGCAAGATTTGGATGTCAAAACAACACGTAATTCGTAAAATTCTGTTAATTTCGAAGTTAAGTGATCCAGACTCACAATTGACTGGTTTGTAATATTTATTGTGAATTAATATTTATTTTAGTATTAGCACTATACATATACATAGGCTCTCGACGATGTAGGACAGATTCTAAGGACAACAGATTCTTCTTATTTTGTCTGATTCGGACTACGTCAGATTCTAGCATCCGTTTTTGCCCTTCCGATTGTAAACTAGGTAGGAATACATTGTCACATTTATAAGCAGGATTTTGACTGTTGGACAGAAGCCGATTCACTACAGTATTAGATTATTTATTCACTGCGAGGAAGGTTAATCCACACAAAATTATACCTTATTATACTAACAACACTGGACATTGCTGTGACAACATTAGAGCTCACATCTAAGTTATTAAGTACCGAGTGCTACCACCTGATAAATTATATGGTAGATATTCTTACCACGTTAGAGGACTAATTTGCTACAACTTAGTGTTTTGTTAATTGGAAATACGCATTTGACCTAATCTCATCTGATGGGAAGCGAAGATGTATTTGCCTAGAAGATACCTATTCACTCTCGACTTGAAGACCCCAAGGTCCAAGATGTTAAACGCTTGACGAAACTATGGTGTTTGACAACCGCATCTGCTTTACGTGCAGTTTTGAATTCAATCTCGAGTTATTGCCAATATAATGTGAAAAGATTTCGTGAAAATGTTACTAACTAAACGTGTGCGCAATAGAAACAATTACATGGACGTCATTAATAAGTGCAGAAATGAAAATAAAAATAAGAAAAGTATTTATTGAATTAGGATTACGTTATTTAATCACTTTTCAAACGTCAAAAATCTAATGGAAAGCAAAGGGAAAGTTAAGCGAGCTCATCCAGGTAGGGGGCGACGCATGCAGACCGATCAGCGCGCACGACTTATTTTACACGCAGTCTATCTACTCGCGAGCAGTAATGCGCTTATTACATTTGACTAAATTCAGTATCACGGTGTTTGAAAAGCGGAGCGACGCGTAACATAATATGAAAGATACAAAAATTTACCTTATTCTATGAGCCACATTCCACTTTGATTTGCTCTCACGCTTTTTGCTTCTGAATTTTACCGTGGTCGACTGCCGTCTATTAGTCAGATAATTCCTTTAAATTCTTGTTATAAAGAATATCTTAAATCAACTTAAACGTCGCCTAAAGTTTAGTGCAATCGGGCCGTTTGTGCGCTATTGGTCCAAAATTTTTAAATTTATGCCAGTTAGATGCTAGTTTCCGAGTATATGTTAGTTACCCATTCACGCAAAAATTACTGATCGGGTTTTGGTGAACAGTGGCAGCGTTGTAGCTTATATTCCAGAATAACACATATACTATAATTTATCCTGAATAAATCATATAATATAAAAATAAGGCATATATCTACTAATTATGGACGAATTGCGAATTGGACCAACTGCGAAAAGCAATTTTGGATCATTCGGAAATTGGTCCAATCGCGCAAAAGGAGTTCAAGCCAAGAACTCTGGCTGATGCCTAGACAAACAATTATTTTGCCGCAACCAGCAGCGTTTGAAGAGTAGTATTTTTTCTATTGCAACTAGTTGTGAAACTTGGCTACGTGCGATGGTGGCCGGAGGGACAAAGGTTAGGTTTGTTTGTTATTCCTAATTAAGTAGGCACTGTCAAGTTTTTACTGGTTTCACAGTATTTATCTCTAAACATGCAATAGCACGTCTTATTGTATGGGAGAAAAAAAACGGATAAAACACGTTTTGTATTCATAACGTCGTTCGAAATTAACATAAATAAGCGTAAGTTACGTATACCTAGCTGGAGAAACGCAATCTTAGCTAACTCAGTGTCTGATCGAACATTCGACACTGAGTTAGGGAGTGTTCGTTTCAGGCGCTGTCCCAATTGGCAACGGTCATACGACCATGGTCGTACGACGGGCTGTTTTGAGGTCTCCTTTTGCTTGGGCGACGTCCGTCGTACGACCGTTGTGAATTAGGACAGCGCCTTAGAATCGAGATGTCATCGGTCTAGAAAGACCCCATCGTCTCCAGAAAAGTCTGCTCATCCTTTTGAATAGCTTGCGTACTATGATAATTAATATCTACATTTCTCATAAAAAAATTGTAAAAGACCTAAATTGAATAAATATATTTCATATTGATATACCTAGTCTTTATCGCGCACGGAAAAGCAAGATAGTTGTAGCTCTTTCGATTTGTAGTTAAGTAAGCGGGACACAAAGTTATTTCTCGGGCGACGAAGCGCCCTTCGTAGTACGCACGCTGATTTCCCTACGACATTTCAAGCTTTCGGTCGGTGATGCCAAGTGATGAGCAGCTGATAAGTACAGTTGCTAGGAAAAGATTTGTGTTGCTATAGTAGTACCTATTAGGTACGGTTATTTGTTCTACAAGTGAGGAAACCTATTTTTGCTGCGAGTACTGTCTTTGAATCACGAAATCACGAATTGAATTTAATAAAAAGAAATTCATGTGAAACGTAACATTTTTCACCTCTCCAGTATGAAAAGGGCGTTATTGTTGCGTAAAAATGTGAAAAAGTTCATTACCAGACCCGGCACAGTTAATATCGTAGATATATACCAAAATAGATATAACTTAAATAATAATGCTAAAAAGCAAGGATATAACATCAATATAAATACACTAACAAAAAACTATACATAATAGCATCATCACGCTTGGATGATCTGAATAAAATTTCAGTGTTGGTCGCTATTCATAGACCATTAAACCGTTAGAACAACCTTTGACTGGTATATATTGTACATTAGTTTTTACCATATCGGCTAACCTGTTCCGAGATAAGACGGTTACTCCAGCAGGGAGACAAGGACTTTGTAAGCGATTTCATATCTTTGAATTTATTTTTATTTTGTTTTGTCTATTTTTTTTCTTATTTTTTACTTAGCACTAACATTTTTATTGTAATGTTACCGCACTAAGTTCCAGACTTCTTTTTAGATACGAATACGATAGAATTATGTATTTATTCCAGGACACGGTATTTATCAAACTTTTATACTATATTAATGTGTTTTCGGATTTTCTGTATTTGGTTTAATATGCTCATATGGAATAATATAAACCTTCTGGAAGGAATTTTCTAAATGACAGTAATAATCCGTTGAGTGGTTTAGGTAAAGTTGGCAGATATAGACAAACGCGGAAAGCATATTTATACTATGTAAGGAGGAAGGACAAAGTTAATTGATTTTTTAATACAAAAGTACCAGTTTAGATTTTTAACAAGGAATATTCGTTTTTACATCGATATTAATGTGTCAAAACTTCCGGTAATATGCATTCTTTTACTATTTCAAAACTTGTTTACAGAGCCACATCTGTTTCATGTTTCATGTTTAACAATTTATTGCACACAATAAAGAAATACAGAGATATAACATAGATATAACTGACACAACAGACACTACTCTGTCTTCTTGAACACTATGTAATACTTTAAATTGTATGATAATTTAAATAAAATCCGCATACTATCCGACCTTGACGTGCTTTATTGCATTGGCAAAAAGCCTTTAAAAGGTTAGTATTGTTAGTACTAACTTTGGTCTTAAACCCTAGATAAACAAACAAGTCGGTACTTACAGATATCAAAGACGACGGCGCGACGCGAACGACGTCTGGCACCACCCCGTGGGTCTCGAAGGACTTGGCAACCGTCGACATGGCTCTGGCAAGCACCCTAAAATTGACCATAGTGCTGTCTGCTAATAACAAGAAAATGGCACATCTCAATATGCGTAACATCTTTAGACCGCCAGTAAAACTTTAACACAGGACAAAACAGAACCATGCGGTGAGCGGTGAGCGAATGAACGCTGCAGGGTTTGTACCGTTATATAACCATACAGAGACCTGCTCGGCTCCGAAGTAATGGCAGGTGTAAAAGTGTTACGTGCAAACTAATGAGCTAGAGATATAGTTGATAGGAAACGTTATGGGCTCCATTTCTGTAACTAGGCTCGTTGTTTAGTTAGTTACAATTTCTAGCCGGGCAATATTTTACTCCAATAAATGTCTGCAGCGCAATGGTCGGCAATGCCGGTAGCAACAGCATCTTTTTTATTGTCGTTTCAGGGAGGTGTTTCTCGCGCTGTGACATCTAAAATCCGCAATTTTTTAACCAAAAAACTGAATTAAAACGTCACTGAAATTGATCTTCGACAATATACGATTGTCGAAGGTAGCTGAGAAAATATTTTTTGACTGCAATAGACATTTCAAAGACATTATTAATAATAAGATGTCCTAGCGCGAGAATTAAGCACCATCTGCTTGCTATTGTTGTGACATTATTGATGATTATGCGTCGTTTTATGTGGAATAGACGTGAAGTTTGCAGTCACTGACGAAGTGACAATATTGCGGTCACTTACCTATCGTAGTAAAAACATTGCCCGTTTAGAAAGCAGAAAAACAATTGTCACAAGATGTTAGGTACTTTATACGTTACCAAAGTATTAGAAAAGCGAAAATGTGTCTGCCTATCGGTCGTTCCATCACTAAACTGCTGCACTGATTGTGGTAGAGAAAAATAAAGTTATGCTGTATTATGAGTAATCTCGATTTGATAAGACCATTTCACTTGTATTATCTACTCCGACTACAAGATTATGATTTTATCTTTATCTCGATTAGGTCTAAATACCTTAAAAACCTCTAAAAACCTTTCCTGAAGTATTTGTACATTTATTACACTTCTTACTTAAAAACTTCTTCATGGCAAAATCATTGCTTAGACCTTGTTGTCTTTCGGTATGGAGTAAAAGACAGTTCACTACGTTTTCTTTTTATTAAACCCTATTTAACAACTAACTGACAGCCCCTGATGACGGAAAACACTTCTGGAAAATTTTGAATTCATGTAACTAACAGTAACAATAAATACGAACCGCGATTACGTTGTGACACTGACACGTATGACTATGAGGACAAAGCTGACGCCTCTCTATATAATTTGTGACTCTAATTATTTATTACTCTCTATATCATAATTACACTTTTTTGCCCGCCTGTACAATGAAATTCTGACGCGAAATAGTAGTGGGAGTCCATCCACAGCTTAAAGTCAACATCATTGTGCTTCTTCCATGAAGATAATGGCAGTTTTTTTATTGAATTAAAAACAAGGGCTGCTTATATTCGAGACTTGACAAGGACAATAACTAGCAATTTTCATAACAAGCCGTAATGCTATGCTCATTCGTTTCAAGTAGACGTAACAATACGAGGCGACAGAGTGCATTTATACAACTGTGACACTAGGTACTTTTGTTTCCAAGATATGATACTTTAAAAGTACCTAACTTAGGTCTATAATTTTTTTCTAGTTAGTAAAATTGTCGTGCATTGTGTACAGTGTGTTTTTATTTTATTTATTTATGTAAGTACCAATTCTTTTATATTAATGTGTGGACCCACAGAGGGTAATCGTGGTGGGTTCAGTATCGGCAAATGGAACTCAGAATGTGTAACCATGATCCAATCTGGTCAGGTTCCCCAGTTAACAGGTTCACGGAGGTCAGCTAGCGATCGCTCTACTGTAATTATGTGATCTGTCAAATCCTGGAACATGGTCAAGTCGAACCCCAGGCCCTCGCGCGCTAGAGCACAACCGGGACATTAACGCCAAGATTACAATCGGCAAATGGCGGTCCCACGAACTACAACCCGCTTGGAGTCTCGCAGAGTAGAATTGCAGCAACCCCTTCGACTTACGGGCATCCTAAAAGGCGACAAATATTATGCCTTAGACTCGGACCGGCTGACATTTGCGTGGACCAGTCGGTCCATTCTCTAATGGTGCCCACTCAACTTCATGCCGAATGTTAGTTGGCATGATAAAAATAAGCCTGTCAAGACAACTGACCGTATGGTCATCTTGGCATTAATGCCAGGTCATTGTTCAGACCTTCTTTCTTAGGCTGTAGACTTCAGGGTAAGCAGGTTAAAATGATGAAGATTGGACTGTAGTTTTAAATGAGTTTTACGCGTTGAGCATAGAATTACAAAGGTAATGAGAGGCTGCTGATCCTCGTGAACAGTAGCGGAATAATTATTAGTGAATATATTTGAATTTTGAATATGATTTACGATAGGGTTAAGCAAAGGTAGTTATAGTATACAGCCAAAGTTTGTTTACAAATATATATAAAACTAATATACAAGTTAATAGTTTTACTAAATCTGAACAGTAATAACAGTAAGCGACGGCCATCTGACCTCCGTGAGAAGAGATACCTACTCGCGTGTTTTCGACTCCGATAAAAGTACTTCCGATCCCTAAAAATTCTTCTAATCCCTGTCTAATCTACTTAAGTCAATTGTCAAGAGACGCTGGACGCCGTCCTAATAGAAACCAATAGCGAGTTCGCAGGATGCAAGGATCGAGCGTCGTAATTGCATGATCGCGCGAGTATCCGACGTCACGTGAGGCGTATGGTTCTATCCACCTACTACGGCATGATCACCATTCGTCTGACTTTACGCTTGTGCTCACCCCGGTTTTTTGAAGCCCATTAAACTTTATAAGAACTAGGCAGGCATTTGATTGCAATCTCATCTGCTGGTAACGGCCGATGAAGCCGGAGATGGAGCATGCCTGTGTAGGAACAGCCTATTCACTCTAGCCTTGTAAGCGTCAGGCGATCACGAAACACACTTGCAGGTAACGCGTTCCATTTCTTAGCCGTACACATTATAAAGGTGGAACACAGTAGGTGTGCATAATTAAAAAATCGACGACATAAGGTGGTAGGTAAACGTCCGACCGGATTGCGTGTCCCAGTGGCGGAAAGGGGCCGGCGGAATGCGCTCGTGCAACTCATTTGCACACTCTCCGAAATGCAACTTGTAGAAGACCGACAGACGCGCAGCCCTACGCCGATGCTCGAGGCTCTGCAGCTCAGCATCAATCAGAATGCATGCTAGGTACGCAAGTACGTGGGCTATGTGTGCTATTTGAAGACACCAATATCGAATTTGGTGCAGTGCAGCAGTTTAGTTGTGGAGGTGATTGTAAAAAACATAAAATTAGTGTTAGACAAGTTGATTCTCCAGAAATGGAATTTGCTATGGTTGTGACTAAAAGCATAATGTACAAAGCAGGGACATTGATGTTACCGTACCGTACGGTAAAAAGGTAAAGGCTAAAATTTGAAGCAATCCATGAAGGTAGTAAAAGAAATACATATTATAATTTTATCTTCAATTAGGGACATACTTTTGCAAGGTCCACAATTGAAATCAAAGTTAGCTGAACTTAGTTACTTCACCAGTATGAATAATGTGAAAACAGCAATAATAGGGCACAGAAGTTTTTGAAAAGAATTATACATGTATACTTATATATTACTTGGTGGACTGTTACAACATACAATTAATGATGATGATGTCAATATATTGTAAATACATATGTGGAAATCTGCCCAAAAGTATTGTATTTTAGTATTAACAGGATAAGTAAACTAAACCAATAAAAGTGTTAATGGTTGCCATTTGCCAGGCATGATTGAATAATGGCCATGATTTTTTTAAAGCTGGACACAAAATATTGAGGAATACCTAAGGTTGTTTATTGTAAAGTAATATGGGTAACCAAAAATATCATTTCTACCAACAATATCAATATTAGATCATCAGTGGCATTACAAATTACAAACATAATCATATAAGAATTACATTACTTTACTAGTAGAATGGAGGTGAGGTATTTTCTCGGCTATAATACCGGTGATAACACTGACAAGATAAAACTGATATCAATAAGCGTAGGTATTACGTAATCACAACCTTTGGAAGGTAAATTGGAGAGGAATATTACCACAATTCATCTTTTGTTGACATTTACATAGTTGAAACTGGTAGGTTATATAGATGCTTAAAAATAAAAAAGATGATACTTTACTCACTTGATTCTAAGTTACAATAAATGCTCTGGTTTTAAAAGTAATAAACTACACGATCGTCCTAAATAAATTGATTAGCAATCACGAAGAATAAATGAAATCTCCAAAATAAACTTTGTCTCCCACCGGCACGCAAGATAAGAAGCAAAACAAAGAGTATAAAAACACAGAAGCATAATAAATATGACAGCGCATCGAGTTGTTGGTCATTGGACAAGAGCGTCGGGTTGATACTCATAGTTAGTGCTTGTTGATTTGGTATTTTGTGTTTTGTTGACAAAGTGCGCACACGTAGGCTTGTGCTGCGACGTTTTTTTTTTGAATGAATATTTACTGGCCACAAAGCACTCAGGTGGAATTGCTATACAAGCCACTGATACCAAGAATTTGAAATACCTAGCTTCCTTTAAAGTAACATACTTAGTGAAATTGCTAATTTGTGACTTGACGGACCACGGACCTTCATGCTGACCTCAGACTGATGTTAAAATGATGATGATGTATCGACATATAATGATATAGTAATTAAATCATCAAGACCCTAAGGCAGATATCAGAAGTGGGATCCAACACGATGCCCACTTTTACATAAAGCTCACGCCTGTGTCCCTAAAATATCAGCATATGAAATTACACCTAGGTGATGTCACCTGGGATTGGATGTACTTAGCGATCATAGCGTTGATGAAGAGATCTTCTGTTAAGAAATGGATATTGTGTACGAAGTTTCATAATACAGATGCAGTGAAATTTGACAGAATAATGGTTCTGCAGATTACGTTGTATTAGTTGGTATGTCAGTGCTCTAACCTGGACACTGATGTATGTTGCTGTCATCCGGATCATACTCTGTGGAGTGCGGGAGTTGGGAGAGGAGTCAGTAGTCAGAACAAGACAGTAGGTATATATTTATGTGTATCCTGGACCAGGATACACGTAAACTTATACCTACTACTATCTTGATGTCTCTTCCTGTGCCGCTAATATTCGGACCCTGCCCTGTTGCGGGATTTGGGTTGAAGGATTCAATAGTTAGGACTAGCTGATATTTACGTGTACCCTGGTTTTTTGCCGTTTATATGCGGATCCTGCCCTATTTCGGGGTTTGGTTTGAAGGATTTTATGATTCACACCAGTTTTTTACGTGTGCCATGCCCTGTGTGGGAGTTGGTTTAAAGGAACCGAAAATCTAAAGCAGATGATGACTGAGATACATTTGAAGTTACACAATGTGGTTGTACTACAGTTGCGAGCCATATGTATAATCACGATGACCATGACGGCGAAGTAGATGAAAGTAGATTAATATTATATCTACAGATTAATTCGGTTGAATGGTGTCATAACCGCCGTTTTATTGGACGTACGTGATTGGTCCGAGTTTCTCAAAAATGGCGTCACGCGGCTCGCGGCGCTGACAGACGAGTGAGCTGAAGTTGTGAGCCACGAGCAAAAATCAAACATGTTGGATGGCCGACGAACTTACTCGGCGGTTTTAAAGTACGCGTACTTAGGCTGACACACAAGCGAGCAAAGTCATCGAGTCACAAGTACGCATACTTACTTGCAAGTCTATCAGTCACTTTACGGTGAGGAAAAACATTGTGATGAAACCTGCAAATTCAGGCAATTGAATTTGTAACCATGATCCAATCTGATCAGGTTCCCCTGGTAGCAGTGTTACGGAGGTCAGATGGCAGTCGCTCCACTGTAAGTATCTAATCTGCCAAGTCCTGGATCATGGTCTAGGCGGTCCTTGTGCTCTCGAGCACAACCGGGACATTAACGCAAAGATCATTATTTTATAATATAACGCGAGTATGTGACTTTACGAACCGCCGGCCCTCATGCGCGCGCCGATATTCAAATAGATAGAATAAAAACAAAATAAACCTATCGGCGCCATAGAGTCTAGATAGCCGACATCATTATAATTGGATCTATCATCACCATTTTAACATCAGGGCCGACTTTTCCAGCGCGGTGCATGAGGGTCCGTGGTCCACCACGACACAAACTTACAACGTCGTTAGTTTAAAGGCTATGGTATTGGTATTCGTGACTTATATAGCAATTCCTTGTGGGTGCTTGATTTCTGGTGTTAATCAAAACAAGAACATCACAGCGCACAATAATGCGTGCGCGCGCTGCCATTGTTAACTAACCACCGACAAAACAAACAAACAAGGACCGCTAAAGAGTATCTAACCGATAGACATCTTATCACGACCAATAACTCGATGCGCCGTCAAACCCATAAATGTGGCATAGACCAATAAACTTGATAAGATGCCTACTCAACCTTGTTATTTTCACATTTTGCATCGCCGCGCGCCGTACCGCACAATGGAGTTACTAGGTACGTTGTATGCAGTATAGTTAAATGTTTTTAGTCTGTGTACTTTTGCAGATATGGACAGGGTTTCTTGGATTTTTAGTTTGTGACTTGCGGTACTTTGGTAAAACGCGTTTGTTTTTCTGCAATATTCCGCATTTTTTCGATTTACTTTATATGACGAAATGGAGGCTCTGGCTGATAATGTGCTAAAATGATTAAGGCAGTATGCTTAACGACATTCAGTTGACAAAGCGTCTAATAGTTATTGCTTTAGTTCTTGGTGTTATTTATATCTTGAAAGAGTACGTGTTTGTTTATCCATTATGAGTCAACACAGGGTTGCGTATTTCTACAATGTGGATGTTGGGAGCTTCCACTACGGGCCTGGACACCCTATGAAGCCACATAGACTCTCCGTCACGCACAGCTTAGTGCTAAATTATGGACTTCATAAAAAGATGCAAATATATAAGCCTTACAGGGCCAGTGCTCACGACATGTGCCGGTTTCACAGTGAGGACTATATTGAATTTCTTCAGAATGTAACGCCTCAGAATATACAAAGTGAGTAGTTAATTTTGAAGTTTGGTTTTAACATGTTAACCCCACCATAACAAACGTAAAGGTAAGCCCCGTGAGTCCAAGTTAAGACAGTCTGTCTGTAAATCCATATATAAATAAAATAAATATAATTTATGAAAAATTTGTATCATTTTGTAACTCCAAAAACAAAACTTTATGCATCCCGTGATCCAACTGTGGAGTCAAGATATATACATTCATTCAGTTTAGTTGTAAACCTATTTACATAGGTGGCACTGGACTGTGGTTTTGTTAATCCAGTGTTTTTACTTTTATTGTAGATTTTAAATTAATTTAATGATAATTTTTTATTGCAGGCTATTCTAAAGATTTACTGCATTACAACGTTGGCGATGATTGTCCTGTATTTGAAGGATTATTCGATTTTTGTTCAATGTATACTGGCGCCTCATTGGAGGGAGCTATGAAACTCAACAACAATGCCTGTGATATAGCAATAAATTGGTCTGGTGGACTCCACCACGCAAAGAAATTTGAGCCATCAGGTACATTGCTGCTGATTGCATTGTCCGTAATTATATTAAAAATAAATTAGGTACAGTAGAATCCGTTTATTATGACTCCGCCTATATTGACCAACCGGTTATTATGACGTAACTATACTACGAAGTTTGGTTTTCATATGAAATTCTTTATAAATAGTCGGATATAATGACTTCCCTTACAGTGACATGTCGCTTATTATGACCCATTTTTAATAAATTATGTCAAAAAATGTAAAATGAAAAAACAAAAGCAGACAAAAATTACAGATTACTTACAATAAAAATACACTTGTATGTGTTATAATGTGCTGATTACGTGCAATTTTGATTTTGATTTAATATGTATGTATACATATGTAATTACTATGTTTATGTATTAAACTACTTAAGTACATTCATATTAACATAAAAAAGGTTTTTCATTTCACAAAACGCTTTGTATGACGTCCGCTTATTATGACTTGTTTGTCAATCCCTTTCGATGTCATTACAAACGGACTGTACTGTATAACTAAATCTCATAAAATTGTAATTCCAGGCTTCTGCTACGTCAACGATATCGTAATAGCTATTTTGGAACTACTCAAATACCATCCACGGGTGTTATACATTGATATCGACGTGCACCACGGAGATGGTGTACAGGAGGCATTCTATTTAACCGACAGGGTGATGACCGTCAGTTTCCATAAATATGGCAACTACTTCTTCCCTGGGACTGGTGACATGTATGAAATGGGTGCAGAAAGTGGAAGATATTACTCTGTGAACGTGCCTTTGAAAGAGGGGATTGATGATCAAAGTTATGTTCAGGTCAGTATAGGAAACCATCTCTAACATGTGTGAAAAGGATCACAACACATGAAGATTATTATTGTCCATCTTTATTTTTCACTTCCATACAATGTTTTTCACTTTGAAAATAAACCACTTTAAAATTGTACAACCCTGGGTTAACCCATTAATGAAGTAATTAAATAAGTTTAATTCTTAACTATTAGTAAAACCATTTATAATTTTTTCCTTAATTCCAGTTTCAGAATCTATTAAGTGTTTATGAATATTAATTTTTATTTGACAATGTAATAAATATTGTTGACAGGTATTTAAACCAGTTATATCAAATGTGATGGAGTTTTACCAGCCAACAGCTATAGTATTGCAGTGTGGTGCAGACTCCTTAGCAGGAGACAGGCTTGGGTGTTTCTCATTGTCAACAAGAGGACATGGAGAGTGTGTCAAGTTTGTCAAGAACCTCAATGTACCCACATTGGTGGTTGGAGGAGGCGGGTGAGTAGACAAAAATATTGTGCTTATTAAAATTTTTTTTTTCATTGTTGCCGTCAGTCGCTAGACTATCAATTGTCAATCAATCAATCAATTGATTGATTGCTTATACAAAGTGTCATTTACATTACTAATTCCCATGAATTTGTCACAGATACACGCTTCGCAATGTTGCTCGATGCTGGACATACGAGACCTCGTTACTAGTTGATGAGAATATATCCAACGAGTTGCCCTACACGGAGTACCTTGAGTTCTTTGCACCAGACTTCCAGTTGCATCCAGAGATTTCTAGGTACCTGTCCAATTTAGCTGCCTATCTTTAACTAGCTTTCGAAGTCTATTTTCGACTTAAATGGTCATATTTATGCTGTTAGCATTAAATGCAACCAAAATCAAACAAATCTGTTATTAAGTAAAAAAGTAATTATCATTTGTCATTAGTCTCATTTTCAACATCATGACTAATAATGATTGATAGTACATCTCAGGCAAATGCAGTCTGTTACTGATATCTGCAATTACACATTCACAAAAGTATTAAGGACATCACTTTTTTATCATTGCACATTGATAGCAATAATCAAAAGAAATACCATTGTTGACAAAACATATTATGCTGTCAAAATAACATTTTTAGATGATTTTTCTTGCTGACCGGATATTAAAAAAAGAACCATTATTTATTTGCCTTTTTTAATGTCACTTAATATACACATATTTAAGATTATGGGTAGAATTACTTAAATACGTATATGACTAAAAATATGGGTATTGATGGGGTTCATTATTTTTTAAATATTTCACAGCACATCAAATGCCAACACCAAGCAGTACCTGGAGGCGATTACGAAACACGTCTACGACAATCTGAAGATGTGCCAGCACTCTCCAGCTGTGCAAATGACACATGTGCCTGGTATGTTGTTATTGTTTACAATTTCTGTTTTATTTCGTTGCGCAGTGCAGGGTAACTTAGTATTTTTTATACCACTAAGGTGGCAAACAAGCTTACGGCCTGCCTGATAGTAAGCAGTCACTGCAGCCTATGGACGTTTGCGATACCCGGGGCATCACCCACGCGTTGCCGACCCCGTAAAAACCCTACCCTTAACCTAGTATGCCATAAGCTCCGTACTATGCGATTAAAATAAGAATAGGACTGTTGACTAACTTCTCTCGAAAAACTACTAAAGATGGGTGATAAATAACGTCTTGGTAGTATCACTGTCTTTACACGAAGGAACTGTTTTTGTAACAGTTCCTTCCAGTTCCAATCACTATATTATGTCAATCACATAGGATTATGGCCAAAGGTGGTCCTCGAGACCTCGCGCTAGAGAGTAAAACCAGGCGTCAATAGACGCCATGCTGATATATGATTCTATTCAATAATTTTTTGCAGGCGACTTCTTCCCTGAGGAGTATCGTATAAAGGAGGAACCAGATCCAGATGTGAGGATCAGTCAGGAAGAGTCTGACAAGATGGTGGAAGCCAAGAACGAGTTCTATGACGATGAAAAGGACAATGACAAAGAGTCTGTGACGTCGGAGACCAAGGAAGCATAGCATACGGCCGACGCCGCCGACCCACTAGCCATTTGACACGAGAAAGCGTACAGAAGGTACAAGAAGAAGTTCCTGTAACATCACTGGTGGTATGATACTACTTTATTTGAAAGCAGATTGAACCATGGTTACAAATCTTGAATGTGGTTTGGTCTTCCAACTGTGTTTCAAACAGAAAGGAACTTTGCATCTCGTAGGCTAGCGGTTTCGGCGGCGTGTTGTGAACTTAGACATTTACAAAGATTTTAGTTCGGTAGTGACTTCAGAATCGTACTCTCTTTGACTTGCTTACTGCATAGTGAAAAACTAATTTATTAGTTGTACATTCAGTGCTTAGTTATATTTTTATTTTTAAGTTTAGTTCTAAGGTTATGTTTAGATATCTAGCGGTACCTATGAGATTTTTTGTTAGGTGCCTGCTACCTAGTACCGGTCTAGCATTTTCAGAAATTCCTTTAGGTAGGTATTCAATTAGGTGACACAGTATCATGTCCTTCATAGTAATTTATTCCAACGCTCTGCGGATCGACTGCTTATATCGCAAATTGAACGTAAAGAAAGCTATCGCCATATCACTCGTTCTCTAAAGAGTGAGTGAGATACAAGATGTCGATAGCATTTACGTTCAATTTGAGTTAAGCGGTCGGCCACTTTGTTTTGACGCTTACCGTGATTGGATCGCTTTCTTTCAATGAGGAGTTTTCCAGTAGGTAATTGATAATTGGTTTCAAAAAGCATCAATAGATGGCGCTCCTGCAATTTTGGTAATCTTTTTTAAATCTGTATGATGATGGCAGTGATTTCATGCAGCCAACTAATACTAAACTTTAAAATAAAATGTTTTTTAATATAAACATAACTGTTACAGGTTGAACGAAGTGTAAACAGAAATATTTATAGAAGTTGGCACTATGTTCCATTATTATTACAACCTCTAAAATGGTTGAAAACTATTGACAAATACAAAATTATCCAATACAACGTACCCAGTGTTTATATCCTGTTTGCTAAGAACCTATTTCAAGCGATTATCAATTACCAAAATTGTCGGGGCGCCATCTAGTGAGTGGTTAGGAATGCTTTATATACCTATTGGAAAACTGCTCATTCCACTCCACATAAAGGCCTCTGAATTGTTCAACCGTGATGGTTGTCAGGTACGTGGAATTCTACATATTTGATAAGAGCGAAGAGCGTCTCAGGACGTTGATTGCCTGGACACTTCCTATCGTTTTAAACAATGCGATTTGGGATTCATGCAAAAACCACTTGCGAGGCACGCACACAACAACTTGTACTCAACAGTGCCTCGAAATGCGCTGTTCAATACAGGCAAAAACCTACTTTGGATCGCTCGCTCCGCAGCGGTTCTGGTGGCATGAGGCAGACTCCAGGCTGAGGCGCGTACGCGTCTGAATCAATAAGCAGGGGCCCTATTCTTGAACCGCTCGCATCCACGCTAGCGCTCGCCTTCTAATGCCTGTCTTTTCTATATCTAGCAACTATCGCTAATTTGAAAGAGACGCACGCGATTACTCGCGTGAATGCGAGCGGTTCAGCTAATCGTAAACGCAGCCGAATGTCACTAATGTATGACGATGATGACTACTGATTAAAGAACTGTAGTACTTACTACTTTAATTATGCTCCCTATTCACTTGTAAAATATGTTGTTTAGTCCCATACTTTGACCTATAAAATCTTGTGCTGTATGTCATCTTTTCTGTAAGTAATTATCTTTTAGAGATTGTATGAGTTGTAAATATAGCTAGAAGAATGAAATAAATTTATTCCAATAGATAAGTACTTACTTGAGTTTTATTAATGTAAAACTATCGTCCTGTTTCTATAGCATCTAGGACATCATAATAAGTCCAACGAAATCAGGTGCAGATAAGCGTAATTATACGCATTATTAAATTTCGCAGGTTGCTAATGGAGTTTCGGCAAAATCTTACATTTCACCAAGGAGAAGGGTACTTTATGGACGCCCCCTTAGGTCTTCGACCCATAAGTGTTTCCGCCTTTTGTCTTAAGTACCAGGTATAAATGGGGTCACAGGAGAGAAATTCGAATGTAATTAGTTCTTAGGAACGAAGAGGCCGATTAAATAATTATTAAGATTTGTTAATAAATATTAAAACATGTTCCTAAAATAATCTACACTAACAACTACTCATATAAAACAAGAATTTATATTTTTTTTACAGACTTGAACTGGGTTTGTTCCCAACTGGTAGATCTCCTGGTTTCTAAGAACCATTTAGAATTATATTAACCATCCTCTATACAAGTGTAGTTGTGTGAAATTCAGCATGGCCTACAACCATGGCTGTACTCTGTGTACATCTTCATGTAGACCGCTGAAGCCATGCACTTAACCTTGTAAAGTTTTTAGTTTACTCTGGGGCTTATAAACTGAACTGGAGAATATAAACTTTCCATGGTGTACCCAGTTGATCTGGGGAGGTGGACGGAATGAAGGAGGTTTTTATTTTGATTAATATGTAATATTTTATGTTATGCCATGCATATTAGGTATCATATAATAGGGATGTTTAGAGCATAAATTAAAACTATGTAGGAAGGTATATATATAAAAGATTTAATATTCATACACTAATATTATTACAATAAATACACAGTAAGTAGTTAATAACTACCTAATTTTAAATCCAAGTTATTATCACTTATATACTTTAGAACATCAGACATGTCTTCAGAATAATCTACAGTGAACATTTGTAATCTTTCACATGATTGTATTACATGCATCACTACATTCTTGGAAACCTCCAAAGTGCAGTCTAGCCACAAATAATTCAAGTCCTTCAAACTACCTTTCTGTAACAATTTCATTAATATCTGGTCAACATTATTTTTTGTTTGATATTTTAAAACTAACCTTTGTAACCCTTTGGTACAATCTAGGAAGAAGTTCAACATGTGATCGATGTTAAAGTTTTCGTTACCTAAAGTCAAGTTTGTTAATTCCGAGAAAATATTCTCCGGTCTTCTAAAATGTCGAGGAAAAGTTAATGCCTTTGATTGCGTCATCAAACACAGGGAGGCAAGGTTCGGACAACACCTGCCTATTGTTAAAATGGCATCTAGACTCAAAGAATGTTCAATTTCCCATAGAGAAAAATACGACAAATAACAGCCTTTGACAGTTAAGAGTTGTTGCATTGATTCTGTAAAAGAAAAGAAAGACAAATCCAGACGTCCTAATCTCAAATCACTCATGTATATCTGCTCCAGTATAGCGTCTTTATCATATTCAGATAAATGTGTGACAGACAAGTCTCTTAGAAAAGGACAGATTTTAACCAAGCGCTTTATCCTGTCTGCTGAAGCAAAATGACAATTTATCTTTCTAAGGCTCAAAGGCCCTATTTCAAGAAGAGTTCCGATCAATGTCGAACCAATATCACAGGATTCTATCCTTAAATCTTCTAAATATGGAAGCTCTCCAATCAACATTATTATACCAGCCTGAGAAACACACCTTCCAACACGGTTTGCCCTCTCGTTTCTTGGTGGATCCATTGCTAATACCCGTAACTGCTTTAAATTTGCAATTGAACACAATCCTGCATCGGAGACATTTCTAATCATAACTGAAGCATTGAATAAGGACTTACAAATATCAACACGGGAGACAATATTAATTTCCTCAAGAAGTGGACAACTTACACCTATGACTTGTAGGATTTCATCGGTGCATATGAATTTCAGATCTAAGACAATGAGACGTGAAAAGTTTGGGAGAGTCTCTAACCAGAATCGCTGAGGAATGCCATTGTCAAGATCACATTTGCGAAAGACTGTCAAATTAGGGTGAGTGAGGACATGAAGCTGAACTCGGGGGTCTCCACGGTACTGGCAACATGTTCTTTCAGAACAGAGGACATCAAATAACCTGAAATGAAACAAAAAATATAATATGAAAGATGAACACAACAGTTATCTAGCAATTTAAGTTGTCACCTCACATTATAGGAAAACAACTATAAAATATTTGTATTTGCTTTTTTGGTTAGAGGATACCAAAGGGTGCAACTCAAAAAGACTTTAAAAATTCGAGAAAAGGCACCCGAAAGGGGATTTTCTAATATTTTAACCACACTGTCGTTAAGGTAGTTATATAGCAAGTACCTTTCTTCTTTTTGTTTTAATTGTGTGGGCATTTTATTATCATTCTATTGGATCATTCATGGGCTCTCATTGAAATCCAATGTCTCTTATACATGCTTATGATTTTGCTATTGCGTGCTTATTATTTTACTATGGCTAAGAAAGGATTTTATTTAAAGTTAGGTAATACAGGGACATTTTATTTACTTACCTGGCAGGCAGCATCGACATAAGGTAACATTTTAGATCGAACGCCTTATTTTCACACTCGTGAAATTTATTCTCTGGACAACTCTTTTCTATGACATAGCAAGCCGAATTTATTAGACCAACGCAACTTTTAACGCAGCTCCTGAATAGACTACTCGGTTGTTTGCGAGGCGACATTTTACATAGCTCCAAAGAAATCCAGAATGGAGCACTGCTTTACAAACTGAAATGACGCGGAGGTGGAGGACTGTGAGCTTCTAAAAATACAATGGAGAAAACAATGAAATTAGTGCTATAGGCAACAATTTTCAATTATTTTACTGCCAGCCATCACAAAAAGGAACTATAATTATCAAACAAACCCTTGTTTTGATGGCATTTGCTGTCATCTAGCTCACAGACCATTAATATTTACAAGTCCAATTCACGGAATTAACAAGTACGCTGCAAAGGTCGCTACTAACGATGAAACGTCTTTCTTTCCAGTTTGGTCACTTTGTATCTTATAGTTTTATATTTTATAACAAACGACCAATAAACGGCCGCAGAAAGTCACTTTTGATAAAAAGCGCAGCCAGCGGCTTTTGCAGTGAGCACAGCCCAACGTTTCAGCTCACCAGTGTCTTGCATTACCTGACATTCAAATAACCGAGACCGCTACCACCGTCGGAGTCTTCCTTGACATCGAGAAGGTTTTCAATCGCGTGTGGCGGGGCTCTTGCGGGAGCTGCGGGCGGGATACCACAAGGGCTCCTTGTAGGGTGATCGCCTCCTTCCTCGCTGTGTGAAACTTCTACGTTACAGTAGAGGATAAGATAACTTCCTGCCATCCCATCTTCGCTGGAGTTTCGTAGGGGAGTTGCCTATCACCGTTAGTTACGCCGTCTACACGAATGACCCTCACGGCAACATCGAAGATTGGAAAGACGACGCACTACTGGCGGTCAACATCGATTCTATTAAAATGCAGCGTCTGCTGAACATGATACTCGAAACGCTGGCGAAAGATGGCGGTCAAAGTGGGGAAGATGGCGGTCATACAGGAGCTAACGCAACCGCTACCACGTACCTACCTGTGTTGGTAATTTCGAGGGCAGGTCGTGAGCCCTAGCTCACGATGGCTCCTAAGCCATCAGTGCGCTAAATCTAAGTCGCAGACTAGTTATACCTTTGAATTGAGTTGTTACCTGTCTCTGTTGCTGTTGTAAGCTTTTAAACGCTTATTCAGTATGTGCAGCAATATTACCATCACGCTCGCAATTCAAGGACGCGACTCTGTTCTGCACCACCGACTACTCTTTCCGAGGGGCTACCATATCAATGGAGCTTTTAAACAGCCTACTTGCCACCCCTGGTAGGTACTCCATCAATACTCCAGTCATAGATAAATTAGTTAAGCTGCAAAAATCCAAGAAGGCATCGCAACGACACTTATACAAATGACTACCACTGTCATAGATTGTTTGTCGGAGTCACCTGTAGCAACGAAGCCCAAATGAAGTACAAGCAAGACCAAGAAACAATGACCGGCCAGGAAGACGCCCCGGTACGGGGTTTACGCCATAGGCTCTCAGACCAAGGGAACAGAGGCCTATTTTTTATAAACGTTTGAGAAAACTTGACGGACTCCACTTGTATGTTCTCACTGACGCTGTACCACTCTCGTATAGAACTTGCAACACGTGAACAAGGTGTTTTGGTGCACCCATCCTAAGCTAGGTTTTCCAGAGCACCGGCCATTTCAGATATAAGAGCAATAAGGTGATACCTGTATACAGGTTTCAATTAATGCTAGCATCCTGTATACAGTGTGTAAAAAGACCGCTAGCATTAATTGAAACCCCATGTTCTACCCATGAAACTGAACAACTTTCCCCAAGAAACATACCCGCGGAAATGACTTCATAATTTCGCTACCTAAAATAAATAATTAATTGCGACGCGCAATGTTCATCGTCCGGCGCACGCCTCTCGCTCGCCCACGTGACCAGTGGCCACTGACGTCGCGCGGCCGGCTGGCCTGCACGCTTTACATTGCGTGCTTTTACTTAAAGTGCATATATTTCAACTTAAATCTGAACTTTGAGTGTCTAAATTAATTGTGAACGATGTTGTCATCGATACTTGATATTTTTTAGTACAAAAATACTAGATTTTTTTAAAAAAGAATCTCGATTTCTGCCTAAACTAGGAGTTTCCGCGGGTATGTTTCTTAGAGAAAGTTGTTCAGTTTCATGGTTTTCAATTAATGCCAGCGGTCTTTTTACATCCTGTATATCTAAAGAATTTCAGTTTTTATAAGTCAATTTATTTAGATTTCTGTGGATAGGTAATACTTATTGTTGTCGTGCTCTACTTTTGTCTTTTTAACCTCCGACGACAAAAAAAGAGGGGTGTAAGTTTGTCGTGTGTATCTGTTGCTCTGTGTGTCTGTCTGTGGCATCGTAGCTCTCGAACGGAATGCAGTTTGCATGCAGTTTACTCTATTTGAAAGCCAGTTTAATGAAGTTGGTTCTTCCATCATGATTTAACTGGCTAACGTTTCGATGCTTCCAAAGCGTCGAAAGCTTTGTTCCATTCAAATCAGTTTAGTAGTTTAGAAAATGTTTCAATTTATGTAAACTTGGTCGGGGCTTATTGGACTTTTTCTTTCGGTTAAGTTTTTGTATAGAAACACAATTTAGCAGAAAAGGTAAGCGATTAAGTAGTGACTTCTTACTTCTTAAATTAATTAAATCGTCGATAAATAATTTTGATGTGTTTTCGACGCGATCGTCCATTTAAAAGCAAATTGGATCCACATTTCAGCTACATGTTTGCTAATAGTTTTATTTAGGTATTACTGTACTTCAAAGAGATTGGAAAGATAGCTGTCTAGACCTTCATAGACTAGAAGGTAAGAAGGTAGTTAACTTTCCAATCTCTTTGCTGTACTTACACAAAACTCTTTGCGGTATGGTTTAATAAAGGGAAGAGCCATCATCTTGGCGTAAATTTCCCGATTGTGCTCTCGCGCACGATGGAGGACCCGGGGTCCGCCTTTACCATGATCTAGGATTTGGTAGATCAGGTAATTACAATGGAGCGACTGCCATCTGTGGCCGTGTGGAGTCCGGCAGAGTAGAATAGCACCAACCCCTTACACTCATGGGTGTCGTACAAGGCGACTAATGTTTTCGAAGCAAAAGATCAAGAGTCTCCGTAGTCTGGAAAATGGGCAGCAGCATTTTCCCTTATTATATTTGAACACTGCGATCTCCAACCCGCCTGCCAAGCGTGGAGATTATGGCAATAACCTCCCCTTTCGTGGGAGAGGTCCTAGGTCCTGCAGTGGACTGTTACGGGCTGTGATGATGATGACTGCCATCTGACCTCTTTGACTCTGCTACCAGCGGAACCTGACCATTGGATCATGGTCACACATTCAGTCGCCTGAATCTGTAGGTTTTATCACAATGTTTTGCCTCACCATAAGATAAGTATTTAAGTAATGTACATAACTCAGAAAAGAAGCATTGGTACATGGCACTTGGTTTCAAACCCGGTACCTCTCACTTGCCAGTAGGATACCGTTACCACTCGGCCACCGACGCTCCTATTTAGGTATTACTGTAGGTACTTACATAAAACTCGGTGTGGTTTAATAAAGGGGAAGTACTATATAAAATCAAAGAGACACATAATTTTTTAGATCAATTTATTAATTTTTTCTCACGTCGTATCAGCTTAAAGCTACGCTAGGTGTTAGATTTAAAAATATCAATATTCGTAGTTAATTATCTAATAGTAATGCTATCTCACTAGGTGCTTCAATACAGTACCTACCTACCTATAATAAATTCTTAGAATACCTACATAATTTCAGTAACATTATTAGAATTTGGGTATGTTTTTGGTAATTGTAGGTTAGATTATAACCTACGGATAGATTAGGTATAATAGTACATATTATCTGCGCGTAATCAGAGTAGGATGGACCCTTGTCGAAGTAAATGGAAATGAGTGTTCATATCATTCAGAATCGTGGCACTTAACTCTATAACATATTAAAATTTTACCAAATCAACTGAAACCACGTTTTCCTAACAATTTTTGCGAGATACTTTCACCCCGTTCTGATCGCGCGCGAAAGTACCTAAATTATGATTCAAATGTGTGTGTCTGGCGATTATGGTCGCAACACGACTCGAGTTTTCCGACGCGACAACGTCATTCTCAAAGCAATAATACATTTTCTCAATAGGTAATGGGAAAATTTTACTCTTGTTACAGAATATTTATTATTTATTGCTACCTAAGTATTTATTTCTTGCGCGATTATTTAAGTAGAATAATAACGGGTGAAGTATCTATTGCTTTGACTTGTTAAGTACACCCAGGTTTTTAGAGACCAGCTTGACATTTTCTCCCAAATGGCTGTGAAGCTAGGTTACGTATGCTCTACCATCTCAAGTAAGCGGTGTTCCAGGAACTGTGGAAGTACAACGATTGGACCTTTTTTAGAATTATACGCGCATACTTGTGTCTTTTGGGGGTTCAATTGGCCTAGGTGTACTCGTCCGCTATCGGAGACTCTAGATAGAGTAGGTACTCTCGATTTTAGTAACAAGTGTATGCACTTGTGTTGTATGCAACACTATATCAATTATCATTAATATAAAGGACGAAAAAAGTTGGATCCAGCACCGAGCCTTGCGGGACACCAGCATTAATGTCCAACCTATCGAAGCAATATCATCAACTACGGCTTCGATGCATGTGTTGGACTAAAACTAGTTAGTTACCTATTTGATATATCTCGGGAAGCCTGTAAGATGGAAAATGTAGCATAAGACCCTAGCCGGGCCTGATCAAACGCCTTCGCTATATCTAGGCCAAGTCCCCCCTTGACTTTCAGTCCTCAAAGTCCTAAAGGATTAAGTCCAAGGGTGTGTTAGATACATTCAAAGATCACCAGTCGAGCGACGATACGATACATTGTGTAAACTTTATTACTAGTCCGTTTTTAAGGTAGATACTTATTTCTTTACATAAAGTGTGTTGAATAACGTCGTGCGTGTTGGTAGTGAGTGCGTAATGCGTACAATGTAGCACACTCTAATCATAATGTAGGTACTATTATTTTCTTTCTTTCCATGTTTCCTTAACGTCTTTGATATCCTATTCCCATTATACCTACCAGTAAAGACAGTCGAGCTTTAGGTCTCATGTTTCCATGTGATAGGAATATAGGTAAATATAGGTCCTAGGTAGTTAATTAACTATAAGGTAGTTATGAGGTTTGTTAGGTACGGTACAGTTTTTGGTAGATCTACAGTTTCTCGTTATATTACAGATTTTTAAGAGTACCTATATGGACAATGAATTAAAATAAAATAATTATTTTATATCTTTAATTTATTTACCAATATCTCTCTATTAATTATTCAGAAATATATCTATTATTTACAATGTATAACATATTGTTTACAATATTTCAATAACTTCTATAGAATTTTAAAGATGCTACAAAGATAAAAGGTGTATTATACACTATATTATACTTTGGCACTAGATTTTTATTAATCTACCCGTTTTGTATCACCTAAACGGTTAAAAGATAATATTTGTACAACTAACTAATTTTTATGTAAATAGAATTTGTTTTGGTATTTAAGCACCTAATACGAGAATGAAACTAGTTTCTAAATTAATTTTTAAAATAGTTTCAATTTTTTCATTGTAATTGCTGGAATCGAAAATTAAAAACATGGAGGTAGGCCATTATTCTTTATAATTATTATAGAAATAATGAGTGAACTTCAAAATAATTATGTAGGTAAATCTACTTAAGGAACTTTGTTACCAAGCCCCTTAGGGGCTACCATAGCTACTATATTTTTGACACTTATAAATGAGAACTCCTTACACAGGTGTGATAAAACTTGCGTAAACTAAACACCTATAACAATAATAATATAACTCTATATAACTCTACATTTTGGTCAGAAAGTATGGCTTGGCTGTCCATAGAACTATTGTATACCACATTAGGCTGAATTTTGTCAGTACTTGACAGACGCCATGGTTAGTGAAATTGTGGGTGGACAAAGCTAGCGCGAAGCTAGCATCAGCTCTGCATTGTACTTGCTAATTGTCTAATAGAAGTTACATTTGAATCTAGACATAAATCTGACACAAAAGCTGAATTTATAGAGTTAGGTTTTGTAGAATTACAGTCTGTGTTCTTCATGGGATCTGATAACTTTTACACAGTGAAACCGTGTGAGCTAGCAAGGCTTAGCACACAAGTTATTTTAAAGCGAATTATCCCGAGAATTAGAACTCGCTAGCATTATCTAGACCGAAGATATGAGGGTCTGAAATATCGACGAAACGCTTCGAAAAAATATAGGTAATGTATTGTCCCACAATTTCCCTCCTTCTCGGTATTGGCGGAGGCACTTCCGTGCCCTCAGAATCTCCGTTCATGAAATGTACACTTATAATGTTTTTAACACCAAAGTTTTGTACCACACCAGTGCGAGTCAGTTCTTAGTTTTGAAATTGTCACTAAAGCTGTAACGATGGAGCAAAAAACTATGTCCACATAAATGTAAATAAATAACTTTTTTGTTATGGTCCCAATTGGGCAATGAGAGTCGATGGTTCTTCTGATTTCTTTTATCAGTTGTTTCATGTTCATATTGTTATTCTTGCTAAAGGATATGCTGTGACTATCGTTACAGCTCTGAGATAATAAACCTCGTGTATAATTAATAACTTTTTTACATTTATCTCAACTCTAGTACGTACTGTAATATACAAATCTTAAATATCTAGATAAAGTTTGATCTTAAGGTGCACTTTGAGCAATCTAGATATCTATAATCATTGATACTTCGATATCGCCTCGCCATTATAATTAGTTCATAAGTTCACCTTTAGATTTACTTTGAAATCCGATTAGTTCTTAACATTGGTATACAGTTTATATTTTGTGCTTTATCCATGAAAACTAATGTGTTAATGTGATGAATCCATCGTAAAGAAATGCAGATATCTTAATTGTATAAAGAATAATTAGGATAGAAATATATCACTAGAATGCAGCTAACTGATACTTAGATTCACCAATTTATAAACAAGCATGTAATGTTGGTTATATACATAGAATAAACTATTCATTCAGGTACCTTACTCCTTACTCTTTATTAAAAGAATAATCAATCATTGACACAAAGGAAATACTTACCTATAATGATCATTTAACACTGATGTAAAATAATGTCTGAAAGAAGATACAGATACCTATAGTATAATTTAGGTCAAATCACGTACGTTTGCGTCTGCTTAAAAACCGCGATACACAAACTCAGTTAACATCTCTCTGATTTCGTTAACTTCACAACGCAAGTCGCACTAATCTATGTATATTAAAATTATGTAGTCCAAGTCCTCATAGAACAATATGATCACCATCAATAATTGACCGCTGACCATCTGGCCACCGCTCTCTTCCCTATCGTTTGGACTATCACGCCTCACTCTACCGTTCCTATTTGTTCTCTCATAGTTTTGAGCTACGTTCCCTATCACATTACTATTTCTACCATCTGATTCATATTCTCTCTCGTCACTTGGTTCGTTTTCGTTTATTGGTCTTTCTGAAGATCCTATTTGCAAATTGGGCGAGTTTTCAGCAATTACCTCCTCTTGACGTGATTCCATAGCAACAGATTTCAATTCAAACTTATTGCCAACACTATTTCCGGTATCAATAAAATTATTACTAACCTTTTCACTTATATCTTTACCATCTCTCGCTCCTTTATCTACAATTTGAAAAGTTTCTTTCGTATCAATATCCCGATGCATTATATTATTAGCATCACTTCCTATACTATGACATTTTACTCCCGATTCAGGAGAATAAACACTATTAGAAATACCATTACTTGTAGTATTACCAACAATGGGTGATTTCCCTTTATAGAGATATCTCGCTCCAATATCATGACTTACGAAGTTATTATTAGTACAAACACTACCTTGTTCCTGAGAGAGATCATTTACGTCAGGACTAATAACTCCTTTGTTAGGAATGTTTATCTCTTCGGGAATTCCATCTTGGCCACCGGGCCTAGGGGGCCCGCGACGGCTGCCGGATCAGAGTCTCTTGTGAGAGTCTGTGCTGGAACTCTTCAGTGATCCAAAGCGTCGGGTTTGGGATGTGGTGGGAGTGGTCTCGCGGTCCAGACTAGCCGCCCTGAGGATCAGACCCCGTGATGATGACTCCGGCCTCACCTGTAATTGAAAGGAGGTATTGATGGTCAAAATGGCCTACACGTGGGACAGAATGTTGAAAAGCAGGAATAAGCCGAGATAGAGGCTAAGGTGATAATGGTGATGATGATTGATAGTTACAATAATGATTTTTTTGTGTAACTTTGGTATTAAATTGTGCTTCGAAATAACGCAAATACAATAGTGATTACTTCTATGTACAGTATCCAATGACAGGGGGTCAAGCGTGGCTCTCAAACCCCCTGCCAAGCGCGGATCTGCAACGTCCCTATCAAGCGTGAGACCCGCCTGTCAGGTGTGGACATATTGGCACAAATCTCCACTTATGTCGAAGAGACTCAAGTCCAGCAGTGAACTATTGTTTACGGTTGATACGCATATGATGTGATAACACCACAGACGTGAAAATAAAATGAAATCATTATTATAAATCTGTGGATAACACTCACTGCTTGGGCTAATGCAGCGGTCTATCATAATCATCATATCAGTCGGAAGACGCCCATAGCTGGACATAGGCCTCCCTTAGAGATCTCTACAAAGTCCGGACTTGTGCCTTCCGCATCCAGCTGGTACCTGCAATCTTTACCAGGTTGTCGGTCCACATTGTGACGCCTACCCACGCTGTGTCTTCCGGTACGTGGTCGCCACTTGAGACCTTTACTGCCCAATCAGCCAGCTGTTCTGCAGCGATCCATGAATGAAAACAACTTACCGGTTCACCGACAGAGCCGACCCTCGTCCTAGTTTCTCTCCTTGGGTACTCCGTGAACGAAGTCTCTATGGATTTCTGTGAAGGGTCGCTGATGGACTGCGAGAGGAGATGCGTCGTCGAAGAGGAGTTGGAATCTTCAATGTTGGAGAACTCGTCAGGACTGTCATCCCTCTGCGGAGTGTCGGATTCCTGTAAAAATGTAAGTAGATATGGATTAACGATGGTAACTATAACTGTTATTATACAGGCATCCAATTATTTGAACAGTAGGAGGCAAACGAGGTAGCGGGTCTCCTGATGGTTAATGGTCAACGCCGCTCTAAACACGTGCAACATTGGGGGAGCGAATATAGTGCGCGCGCGAGTTCATGTCCATCGGACACGACAGCTTAAATAATTTGAGCAATTATTAAAGGAAACTCGAACGGATTATACATCGCCCTCTCACTCGTTTACGGTTTAAGCGCGTGACATGCCAATGTATAATCCGTTCGAGTTAGACGGTCGGGCCCGATGGACATGAACTCGCGCACGCTCTGTATGTTTCGTAAGCTCGTTTCTAATATTTGGTTCTTATATTCAAATATAGCGAGGCCTTTGCCCTGCAGTGGGACAGACATAGCTAAAAATAATAAATAAAATAAATAATAATAAAATATTTATTGAGCAAGTACTTAATCATATACAATTGATCAAGCTGTAGGTAAAATAGGTAACAACCTGTGCTATACCTCCAGCTAACAAATATAAAGTTCACTTTGACAACAGTACTTTTAAAAGAACTATAAACTTACAAACTAATAGTATTTCAATAGCTTTATTTTATGCTAATTTATGTGTGTGTGTATGCGTGTATATGTGTGTGTGTATGCGTGTGTCTGTGTGTGTGTATGTGTGTTGCACTGTGTTATGTATTTGGTAAAACGTAGGACAGCAGTTAACTAATTTGTAGGATGAATGAGGCACTCAACAGTTTCATAAGAGAAATTCTGGAGCCAGCTGGTGACACTTGCTTTAAGTTCATGCTTGTGTTGGAAATATATATTAAGAATGCAGTGTAAATTATTATATAAAAAAATTAAATAAATAAATAATATTCAAATAACATATATGTATAAGCGTGTCGATGGTTAAAAATGTACATCGGCTAGTTTCATATTTACAAGCGTTCGTTCGAAATTGGCTACAAGCTACAATACAATTATGTAAATACAAAATTTATCAAAATTCAATTTTTTTTTATTGATTTGGACATTAAATATCTCTTTCAATCGCAAATGTAAATGATTTTAAAACTTTATTGTTTGATTGTACATATTGATCTAGAGATTATTAATGAATTACCTTGCAATATATTTTTTTTCCAATAGGTATCTAAAGCATTCCTAACCACTCACTAGATGGCGCCCCGACAATTTTGGTAATTGATAATCGCTTGAAATAGGTTCTTAGCATACAGGATATAAACACTGGATAACGTTGTATTGGATAATATTGTATTTGTCAATAGTTTTCAACCATTTTAGAGGTTATAATAATAATGGAACATAGTGCCAACTTCTATGAATATTTCTATTTACATTTCGTTCAACCTTTAACAGTTATGTTTATATTAATAAACATTTTATTTTCAAGTTTAGTATTAGCTGGCTGCATGAAATCACTGCCACCATCACAGATTAAAAAAAGATTACCAAAATTGTAGGAGCGCCGTCTATTGATGCATTTTGAAACCAACTATCAATACCTACTGGAAAACTCCTCATTGCGTGAGTGTAACATAAGCGTATCTTGTGTGGCTACGTAGAAACGAATTTCGTATGATAAGTTGCAGGACTGTAACTTGAAATTATAAAAAATTCATAGGTAATTCATAACTAAGATATACCTAATGATTTAAAAGTTGAAGTTATGAGTTCCGTAGCCTAAGTTTTGGTTCGACGAGCTCGTTCAAAAAGTTGTGCCGTCCTCACTGCATGTAGTTTACGAGTTTTAGAATAAAGTGCCTGAAACTTTGTCTACTTAACCTTTTCTTTAAAATAGCAAGTTTATACCGCAAGTACATTTAAGGCTACCTAGCTACTAAATTATAGAGTTATTGAACGAATTGTATAGCATTATTAGTTACACAATAGATTTACTATACCTACCTAGCGGAAAGGTCCCATACAAAGTTAGCTTTATGGGTAACACACATCTAGCAAGTGACCAGGGCCCTTTTTTTTAAAACGGCTTGCATCTACGCGAGCGCTCGTTTTCTAATGCTCGTCTTTTCTATCTCTAGCAACCTACCATGAGTGTGAAAGAGCGCACGCGAGCGCTCGCGTAGATGCGAGCGGTTTCAAAATTAGGGTCCTACAGTTGCCTTGTAACACCGAAACACATAGAAACCACAAGACGACTTACTAAAGATTTTACCTCTTCCAACTCTCTTAGCGTGGCGGGATAGTGTCGGCGCGCCACCTCGCGTTCCCGCTTTTCCAACTCGTCCGCCAACATCATCACCTCCCAGTCGCCGCCGCTGCCGGACATCGCTGGGGATAGGCGGTCAGGTTTGAACTAGTTTGGCGGTGTTGGGGTTTTTGTGAGTTTGGGGTGACAGTATGTTGACAAGCGAATATGGAGAAGGTGGAAAAGGGTAATTACCCACCTGGCCGGGTGTTGTGACCAGGGGACCAGGGGTCCGACAGTCGATCGTCGGAAGTTGTATATATACCTCGGAAGATGGCATACTTCGCTAGCGTGATGTAAGACGGTCAGGTCATTTATGTACGGATGCTTGCCAACTTTGTGCTCATGTACTCGTAATGTGAGTATAGTTGAGTTTCCCTATTGGAGCGATAGATGTCACTACAGACGTTCCGATTTGACTGGAGCCAACCAACCATCGGCAGTTGATATTAATCCTTACAAAGTACAAAATGAAGTCCATTTCGGATTAATTCGGATGCGCGGGCGAGCTGACCAGACGTCCGACCACGTCATCCGCACCCAAAAGCGTCTTTATTTTATACTGCGTTGGTTGGCTCCAGCGAAATCGGAGTGTCTGTTACTAGTTTTATCACTAGCATTTTTATCACTAGCTGGCGGTGCAGGTATTTTAGTATCGACCTCGCCCGTTAATTTTCTTGAATATTTGGACAAATGTGCGCACCCTATCCTTATGGGGTGTCGCATTCAAAGAAACCTAAAAAGCCATCCCGGCTATAGGTACTCCCAAGGTTTTTAGGAGTTTAGTTGTTAGGCGCATAGGTCTCTTGCGAGTCCAGCGTAACCAGCCGGCCGGCCCGGCCGACCTGATACACATGAGCGTTCTTTGCCTCCCTCCCTCGATAGTCCGGAGGATGCCATATACCCTTTCTAGTAGTTCTTTACAATTTTTGTTATTTTATTCTATAGTTACAATCAGCTTTCGGTCGTTTACTGTAAATGAACCGCACAACGCAAAATATGTGCTAGAAATATATGCGTAATAGTAGCAACTCATCTTTATGTCGGCTATCAGATGGCATTATAAAAATAGGCTTATCAAGACAACTGAGCACGTGTTTGAAAATTCTGGAAGGACTTCATGATAAATGCCAACTGACAGTCGGAATGAAGGTGAGACGATAAAACAATTTTTTAGCTATCAATCGATAACACTCGGAATCGACGCCCAAAATTGCTTTTATGTTTGTCTTATCTCTTGGTATTGAACCTAGCAATTATTTTTGGAAATAAGATCCGGAGGGATGGGCTCCTTCTTTTGCGTTTTGGTTCATTTTTGCGTATGACAAATCAATTATTACGTAAATTAAAATATCCTTTGTAAACAATTACACACGGGTTAAAAAGGTAGGCAAATGTCAGCGGTTAACTTCGTCTTATCTTAAATTTCCCCACTCCTAGCCATTGCCGGTACAAAAGTGTTTATAGTACTAGCAGCGTTGCCATGCTTAATGGCGATGGACAGCCTTTGCAACAGAAATGACCCACAGCGAAGGTTGCCGCCTCTCTCCCTCATTCGACATTCCTTCGTAAATACATTCGTATAGAGCCTTTACAAAATGTAAATTACCTACCTTATTCATAGATTGCAGATAACAGAAAAAACATTCTACACAGATCTTTAAAAGAGGCACAGATTTCACAATTCGCACTACTTGCATATGCGATGAGCCGGTATAAGTTGAACAATCTGTTTTCAAGTAATAAATCTTAGCCCCAAGAGTCCCAACAATGCCCGACGTTTAAAGCTACGCAACTTCAGTTGATTTGGATTCACATTGTACCTAGCTATCCCATTTCATCCGCACAAGGGCGGAATACTGAGGAATCCCTTTTTGTTCGTACGATTCTAAAGTGGGTGTGTAGTGTAATATATTTTTGGTCGACACGTGACGTGCCGTTAGACGGAGGGATTGACCGTGGTTCGGTATTCAAATTATTGGACACATAAATTACGTAAGTAGTCCTTATCTAGAGTAAAAAAAAAATGTTTTTACTATAGTTGACCGGTAGATGGTATGAACACAAATGTCAGACAGTTTAACCAAATCAGCGGCAATATTTATTTATGTAGGCACCTAAGCCATAAGGTACGGGAAAACTAAATGATTATCAGTTTAATAGTCCCCTTAACTGTTCGTATTATTACGAGTAACACCGTCTAATGCCTAAACACACGACGGAAAATAGTAACAAACCAATTTCAGACTCCTCTTCCTTCCTTTCAGTTTCCTCGATTCTACATAAGAGTACAAGATCCCATACCTCGTATAGGCGACAAACTGCCATGACTGCTGCCGGCGCGGCCCCTCCGCAGAGCGCTGTCTACGAACTCCTCGAACACAGGCGTCCTGGGCAGCGACTCCGAGTCGCTACTGGATGATGTAGAGGTTCTGGAATGAGATCGGTCATTTTGTTTATGAGTCATCGTCATTGTAGCCGAAAGACGCCTACTGCTAGGCATAGGCCTCACCCAGAGATCTCCACAAAGGCTGGTTCTGTGCCTTCCACATCCAGCCGGTACCTGCGATCTTTACCAGGTCGTCGGTCCACCTTGTGGGAGGCCTACTCACGCATCTGTACTGGTAAAACCCGAAAAGTAGTGGGTCGATTGATTTGATATCCTGACTCTGCGTGTTTCATATAAGAAATTTCTAGTCTTGTGGTATTTGGCATTGTAGAATATATGCATAGCACTAACTCAATAAATTAACAGATTATAAACTAATGGTTCTCTCAACGTCGGTGACCTAACATATCCGATCTGTCCTACTATGTAGTAGAGCTGTACGGACAATTTGATAGGTCATTTAGAACACACAGTGTGACAAAGAATCGAATTTGAGAACTGGTAAACATTATTCCGCGACCGCCATATATGGGAACCTAACAGACTCACGTGTCACTCCAGCTGTAGTCGCTGCCCATGTCGAGCACAACGTCGTTGCAGTTCTGCGATGGCTTGTGCGTGGGCGCACGGTGGAAGAAGGAGCCCAAGCTGAATTTGCGGTGTTGACGCACCGTTTTCAGCTCTGAAAAAAAATTAATATAAGGGGTTTTTGTACAAGAATATAGTTACATGTATAGGTAGGCTAGGGTATAAAACTAGAACTGAAGCCCTACATAACATCAACTTCATTTATCTCAGGAACTCCACATGGAACTTGTTCTATCTTGCCCTATTATCATACTCGCAATCCGTGGTCCCAGCATACCGAATTCAGCGTTTTACAGTGGAACTCTCTACCTGCGTCGCTGTTCTCCAAAAAATATAACGTTCTAGTAAAGAGTGAAATTGTTATCTTCTGGGCAATCATGCTTCATCTTCAACGTCATCGTCGCGTGAGATTAGGTCAACTGCATGCCTAGCCTATTGCTAATTTTTACTCCAGGATGTCATGAAGCCAAATAATCAGTTAGGTTTCAAAGTTCCAACTTAAAGTTCCATTTAGTAGAACATACAACCGAAAATGAAATGGGAAATTCAGAACTCTACAACTTTTACAAGCTTGTCCATCTCGCGCCCATCCTTCGCTGCGCTTGCCTCATCGACCATCGGTTCTGTAAACTACTTTGCGCTATCTAGCCGAGGAAATAACGCTGTATACTAAGAGCTCATGAGGTTGATGATGATGAATAAATAATTCATCCTTCTTTGTCACATAGTCGCAGTCGTTTCAATACTTACTCTTGTCTTTTCTTCCCGTATGGTGAATTCCTGTGTCAACAGACAAGGTTTTCTTAATTTTGGACTTCGTGCTGTCGAGGTGGGTACCGAAGAAATGGAAAGGATGCATGCCCCGTCTGCTGGTGCGCAGGCTGGACTGTTCTGGGCTGAGCAGCGAGCGATCTTCTGACGTCGTTTGTGGAGACATTGGCCTGAAATAAACGACAAGGTTTGTTACTTTCTAGTTGTACAATTGTAGGTAGAGTGCGTACGTTTTTAGAGTAACATGTAATATTTACCGTGTTAAGTCGTGCAGCTCCATACTTTCTTGATCGCTATGATCGTCCCAAGATTTCCTCTGCTTCATTTTCGCTGCTCTCTTTCTCGAATACGTCCCAGCTTTACCATCTAGGTTCAGATCTAGTCTTTTTGATTTGCTAACGGTCCACTTTTCTTTACTAGATTTAGATTTATCAGTTCTCGATATCGTTTCTGCTAGAGTTTGGAGTTCTGAGTACGATAATTTGGCTAGTTCTATCCCTTCAGTCATTTCTGAAAGTTTTTCATCAGTCAAGGATTCAGTAGATAAGGGTTCTTTCAATGTTTCAGTTGATGGATCACTGGATCTCTGTTTGTCCTCCTCATCAGCACTGGCTGTTGGTGGTGATGTGGCAAATACTGTGTCTAAGGAATCGCCTCTCTGGAAATATTATCTAAACGTAATTAAATGAACTTTATTATAATAATTATTTTAATGACTTTTATTATCTTACCATGAATCCCTCTTCGGTTCCAGAAATGTCGTCGCTTCCAGAACTGCCATTTTTAGACAAATGTTGGCTGTCTGCTCCTGCATATTCTTCTTCAGGAGTAGACTCGGTCTCGCCTACATTACCGTGATTAGCACCTGTTATACCTAACCTCTCTAACTCTTGTATTCGTTTCTGTAGTTGACTTATAATTTCGTCACGTTTCCGAACTTCGTTTTCCAAACTATTGAACCTGAAAGTTTCATTTTAATAGTAAGAGATTCGGATTTGGCATGAACTCCTAGCCACAGTCTTTCTTTAGACTATGATAAAGAGATCGATCAAGAGGTAGAGGTATAGGAATGAGAGGTGAGCAAAGTATTGGTGATATGATACTCCTGGTGTTTCTGATGTATATAAATGATACTTTTCATCATTGTATAACATAAAAAAATATATAGGTATTTTAAGCAGTTATAACTAAAAGTAATCGGTTGATCTCCAAGAAACTTATTGCTCTAAGAAAATCTTTTATTTACGTTAATATGATTTATATTGTTGGTTCCTACACCTGATAATATTACCTTTCTTGGAATTTTCCTTGAACATCGTGTAAATGTCCCTGTATGACTTGTTTGATACCTAATAGCACTTCACCAAAATATTCTTGTTCTTCGAGTGATCCTGAAATATTATAGATATCTTATTTACTTGATAAATACCGTACCTTCAATTAAATTGTCTGATAGATATTATAAATTATCTTTACATAAGTAAGATACAATTAAATGTAAGACAATATTTACCTCGTAACAGTTTCCTTTGGTTCGCAACGGCTGATATAAGAGTAAGCTTTGGTTTTTCTGAAGGCACTTTAATATCTTCAGGCCTCAAAGATTTTAAGTCGTACATTGGATCTATATTAGGTTGTAGTTCGTATTCTGCTCTTATATTTAAAGCATAGTCTTCTGAAGTTAGTATTGTTTCATTTTGTCTTGCTATTTGGTTTTGGGCAGAAACTATTACCGATGTGTCAGTGTCAATTGTAGTTTGTGGAGATATTTGAGGCATACATTCTTGAGTTACATCGGGCATTATAAACATATCTGGAGAAGCATCAGCGGGTGCGCTACTTGGGGGTGAGGGTAAAGTATGTCGATGAAAAGTTACACTTTTGGCAAATTTCGAATGTCTACAAGCATATCCTTCTATTGTTGGAGCTCTAATTAGTCTTTTCAACTCGTTACTTCTTTCTGGACTTTCAGCAGGTGTAACGTCTTCGGATAATTTCTTCAAAATTGATTTTAATGTGCGCCTTTCAAGCGTTTCATTTGAACCCTGGCTGTTGGAATCAATCGATTTTCTTTTAAATTTTCTTTTATCCATAGTGCTTCCTTCAGAATGACTTCGAGTTAAAGTATCACATAGCAAATCTTCTGAAGAACTAGTAAAATCTAAACTTGAACTTCTGAATTTAACCACCTGTTCAAGTTCTGCTAATTTTTGCCTTTCATTTAATATTTTTAACTTTTTAACAAACGGGAGTCCTCCGTATTCCGGGGATAAATCGTCTATAGATTTATATTTTTTAGCTTTTGGTAGTAACATAGTCCCCGAAAGATGCGTTCTTTGTTCAGGTGTTTTTAAAGGACCTGTTTTCTTTGGAGACATGGTTAATAAATCTAAAGATTTTTCTTGGACGGGTTCCAAAGGGCCTGTTAAGCAAATCTTAGGTTTATCTTGCTTATTACTATCATTACTAGCTTCAATAATATTATTGTCTATCTTAACAAGCTCTGCCGTAGTAACTACGGGCACACTTATATTTACAGATACCTCGGTCTTCACTTCCTCCTTTGTTTCTTTACTTGCGCTATCACCTTCCTTTTTTTCTTCTGATTTACTTTGACTTTTAGATTCACTTAGAATAGCTGCTTTTTTAAGTTTGGACCAAGGCTTTTTATTTTTTGCTTCGTCTTTATCTTTACTTTCGCTGGTTTTTACATGGGCTACTTCTGCTACTGCAGGTTTTTCTATCGTCGGTGGTTTTACTTTATCTACTGCGGAGTTATCTGGCTCTTTGCCACCACTTTGTAATAATTTTAATTTATCACGAAAAGTTGATCCTACAGCCTTAGCTGGAGATTTTATTTTGCTCACTACTGAATGTGGTATGGAAATTAGGTTGCTTTCTGTTTTCGGAGTAGGCTCTACTACAGCTGCAGGTTTTTCACTAATATCCTTACTAAGTGGTTGACAAACAGCAGTGCCGTCGCTTTGTACTTGCAAAATTCTATCTTTGAAGCTAACTTTAGGTCTAGTTGTTCCGTCACTAGACCCTGATGAGTTTTTTCTAGAAGTTTTGGTGGTAGGGCTTTGTAATTTACCAGGAGAACTGGATTCTGAACTTTTTCTGATTGGACTTAATGTCTTTATTGTTGGGCTTAGTGGACTCTTTATAGAACTTGGACTAATTGTTTCTGAACTCGATGGTTGATTACTATTAGAAGGTGTTAACTGATGTTTTTCTCTTTCTTCTTTTGCTTTGAGAAGCAGAAGTCTTTGAAGAAGTGGGAGTCCAGCACCGATAACTTCAGGTTCTCCATCGGGAGCTGAGCTCGTGGAGGGGACTGGCTGAGGTTGTGGGGACACCACGGCGGATGACGAGTGCCTTTGTTTGGCTACCTTTTCTTCACGATCCTACGAAAATATAGATATTTAATAAATGTCACCATATGGTTTAAAATATCTGAACAGAAATACACATGATTGACTGACCTGTTTTTCTTTGAGCAATTTTAATCGCGAAAGTAAAGGTAAGCCAGCTCCGATTGGTGATATACATTTCTCGCATTCTTTACTGCCTGAAGTTGTCTCACCATTAATATCCTAAACAGAAAATGCAATAGTTACTTATTTTAAATAGAAAGCACTAATATTAACAGTCTCGTCATTTTTGCTTACATCATGATTATGTGCTTGTGAATCGTCACTTTCGACGCGGGTCATTCGTCTTAACACTTTACCGTCAGTAGCTGCGGCTCTTTCAGCACCAGCTAATGCCTGAAGCTCCATAGACTCTCCTGAACGTCGTCCGACTCTAGATCTACTTCGGATTGCGTTCCGGATTCCCTGGGACAAATTGGATCAGTTTCACTATTTTTGATGACCACCAATTTTGAACATATTCAAAAATATACTAAAAGAATGGCTTGGTATTTTCTTCACATATTAAAAGAATATGACCTTCATTTTAATTTGTTTAATTTTAGCGATTACTTACTTTGACATCGCTCCTCAATTTATGCACTATTCTTTTAGGTGCACTTTCATCGCCACCCGTTTTATCAGGACTGACTTCACCTATAAATTTATAAAATTTATAAATTATCACAGCGATTACATACGAGTATATTAACAATGCAATAAATGTAAATTTCTAGCGGGAGTAATACAAACGCTTAGTACCACGGTTCTTATCAGTTCTATGCTTGCCTTTGTGTTTACGTGACATGCTCTTTGCTTCTTGCAGTCGTTTCCTTCCAAGAGTCTGTAGGATATCCTGTGCTTCTGGATAGTCTTTCATTGCTGCTAGTACATCTTCTCTTGATAACGAAAACAGTTCTGAATATCCTACAGATCTTACGTCTGCTGTGCGCCTGTTTGAAAATAATTAAGTCATCATAGTCTAGTCTAATTTCATATTTCGTCTATTATTGTCTATGCCTGTTATGAGTAGTTACTTCGTTAATGGTTTAGTTACAGTATAATACAATATTTATTCGAATTATCTAAATTTTACCTCTGTGCTCACAAACATATTCTATAAATACACTAAAACATTATAAATTTTGGTGAATACTTACTTATTAAGCCCATCTAAGTTTAATATCCCAATTTCACCGAAAAAGTCCCCCGCCTTCATAGTAGTCAAAACTCTACCAGTCTCTGATATTACTTCTAGTATACCATCTGCTATTATAAACATTTCTCTTGCCACTTCACCTAAAAAACAGCCACAAATAAATAAAATATAAGAAAATTTACTAGTTAGACGATAGTGAAAAATAAAATATTGTAATTTTTTTTTACTATTTGACTAGCCAGGCATTTGACCGTCACCTCACCTGGTGGTAAGGAGCGAAATATTGCTATAACAAACCTTTTCTGCAAATTGAATCCCCAGGTGTAAAGATATACGCCTTCATTTTCAAGACAAGGTCGTGCAGAAACTCTGGTTGGCATTCTTGGAAAATTGTTACCTGAACAAGAAACAACAGACTTCTTTAGAATTTCTACGTTCATTACAATAATGCGGGTATCTATTTCTCATTTGACTATTTTCCTAAGTACCTTCTTTAGCACGCTCAAGTTGACATGTAAGGCGAGTTCGGTTTTTAGTTTATCGGGTAAGAGTCCCAGTGCTGTATTGATATCCCCACCTCCTTGGATTCTTCCACGGGACCAGGAGTAGTCGTACCATCTCAGTACTCTCCTTTTCATGCCTCCAGGTACCTGCAAATATCCTCTAATAAATCATTGTTCTTAATTTTTCATCATCTTTTCGAGTTTATTTTCTACGCTTTTGTTTTTGTGGTATTTACATTCTTTGTTAATCAAATATTAGTTAGTGACGTCTACTCTGAGATCTAATCTCGGACTAGAATATACTTTGAAATTCAAATGTCTCAGAGTCAGCCACTCCAGATCGTCAATGGATCAGAAAATGATCTGCAGTGTCACTTGTCTTTGTCTCAATACTGGAAGGTTATAATAGATTAAAGCTCATAATCGTACTAAGCTATAGGACTTGCCTATTTAATACCTACCTTATGATGCCTCATATAAGTCTTTGCTCCGTCCAGCAGCCTTTCAAACTCCAGCCTATTTGCATTTCTGTTAGTGATGACATTACCAACTTGACCAACTATAGTGGCGAATATGAATACGCCAATCAAATAGCTCACTATGGTGAAAATGTACCTGTTGGTAAAATTAAAGTAATTAGACAAAGTTAAGTGAAGTATTGTGATTCAATATTTGTAGATATTTGAGTTGGTATTGCTGAATAAGCAACTGAACTATAAAAAGAACGAAAGTCTAGCTCGGAATATGATTTCTAAATAAATCATAAGGTAAAGAACAAAACTTGGCGTTGGTTGAAAATGATTCTTTAAAACTAAAGTAGAACGCTTACTCAATTATTACAAGTCCCTACTTAGGTACAAGGGAATGATATCTGGGGTAGTTGAGCCTTGACCGAACACAAATGTCAATGGTGGAAATAAATTCAATGTCAGAAGAGCTATAAAAGAAACAACAACGAAAGAAGGTGAAGGAAACAACATAAATCGTAACACAAAAAATACTAGTAAAAATGTGCAAAGTTTTCGAACAGTTGCAATAATACAAAACACTCAAAAGCAGGGACATAACAAACGAGAAAATACAAAATGGCGGTTTCAATCAATGAAGGCTGTTCGAAAACTTTCATAATTTTTATCCGTCTACTAACGATACTCAATGAGCAAACAAAAGGAACAAATAAAAACATTATCATGACAGGAAGTATTGTTTTATATATTACATCAATTCGTCATTACCCGCCATTTGTCGAAGAACAGCCTCCAAATTTCTGCCGCCGCCATTTTTTAAACTTTTGACACTGGCTGTTTTTCTTAAACAATTTACTGTTGACAGACTCAGTGCGTCTCGTTTTAGAAAAATATTAAATAAATATGGAAAAAGTAATCAATAAATTGTGTTGATAAGAAAAACAACCACGACGATTCAATTAGGTTATTTATATTATTTTAACCCAGTATCAATATAAATGCCAAAAATTTAAGAACGATTGGTCAGATCACGTCATTGAGTCGGGGGCCTAGTCATCGTCTAGCTTTTCAGACAAATAATTCACTTCGCTAAAATGTTTGCGTTTCAAGGCAAATAAGAAATAATTCTGCGAGTAACATACTGACGCACGCAAAACTACTCTATGCTATGTGTACGTACACGGTCACATACACACACATTGCACGAATGTTTACGAAACCGGCCTTATGTCACTATTGACAGCGCGCCGACTTTGTTTCTTATTTGGTATGAGGTTTACGTAATATTAATATTAGGAAACGAACGGTTAATGTCAACGTAACGTTGACTAATAGTCTACAAGAGTACTTTGCTATAGTTCCGAAAGACGTACAGTCTTGTACTTAAACAAAATTCATCTCCTTAACTGAAGAGAAAGGCGGGAGATAAAATTAATTGAGAGCTTAACTGAGTTGCGGACAAGACGAAATGTGGCTAAAAAGGAAAAGAAACTTCTTCGTTATAGAAGACATCACTCAGTAAATAACTCTCGTCCTTGAGCTTGTTTCCGTTTAATTATAAAACAGAATTTTTACGTTGAAGTGTTAACGATGTTTGGTCCATAAAAAGTTTGTTTGACTCAATTACGATGTTTATTAACAAAAGAAAACTTTATCGATTCCTTCTACGAGTTCGAGTTAATTAACTTTTTCGTTACTTAGTTACGAATGATCTGTTATTAAAATAGAAAACGGAAAAGTCTATAAAATAAAGTATGGACAACAACAGTTGAAATTTTTCATCTAGATTTGAAGCAAAAGACTTATAAGTGGAGGGAAATAACTGATGCCTTGCCACTCCGAGGAATAGGAATCAATCTGTCACATTAGGGAACACGCTTCAGCAGAAAAGTCAGCGAACTTCAAATTAGTTCTATTACCCGAGCCATCGTGCTGGAAAATTGTTTTGTCTGCCAGTTAATCCATTTGATATGTAGGGAGCCATCCAATTTGGCCGAACACCATTCTTGTTGTCAACTGTTTGTTTCTGAACAAACATCGGTCCGTATCTCACGGTCCACGACTCGACGTACTTGTACGTACGACGTACATTAATAAAGATTACAGTGTATTTTTACACTATTTGTCAGTAATATAGTGAGTGGCTTGTTAGCAGTGAGCGGGTTAACAATACAAGAGAATATTTCGTTTATTTTTTTAGGCAAAGAAATCTGTATGTATAATATCTTTGTTTGTACTTGGGTCTATCCTTAGCGTAAGCATAGACGTGGGGAGGGAGGGGTTCAGACGGTTCAAACAAATTCCTTGCACATTAATCTTGAACCCCCTCCCAAAACCAATGGCTTCGCCCGTGAGCGTACTTGATTTCAGACTTGAACCTTACCTAGATAACATTTACCTACCAAACAGGGATTAAAATCACTACCTAAGTGAGTAGGTAATTACTTACTCGTGTTCACCTGTTATTCTGTATACATCATGTTATTCTGTATACAACAAAGTTGGGAGAAGTTCGCTTGTCCCAATAGGACAGAAGTTTCGTTCACTAATTTACTGATTACCTCTCTAAAACGTGGCTATCAATATTTGTTTTTTGGTATTTATCGAATGAAAATTACTTAAGCAGTTTTTGTGCACAATGACAGCAAATACAATACTTTAACATTTAAACTATCTAAATGTTATTAAGAATACAGACATTATTAATGATTAAGCTGTAACTGTCGCCCGTTTCTAGACATACACAAGATTTCATGTAGATTACGAAATCCAGAATCGCAGGTACATTATTATATTCAATCAATCAAGATCAATCAAATAATTTATTTAAAATCACAGGTACAATTGGATATTACAATTAAGAGATAGCGCTGTGATCCGCCGTTAGGCATACAAATATTACATCTTATTGGAATAACATAAAATTACCTATTCAAATTATTTAAAATACTAATTTGCATAATAATAATATGTCAAATTGTTACAAATATTGAATATACCAAATTGACTAGAAAATTAGATAAATTAAATAAAAATTCATTTTAAAATATAAATTTAAATAAATAATATATACGCGTCCCTTTAATTATACTTTATCCCTATTTCAGGTAAATCGGTTAGGAAGCCTTCGCAGCTTCCGTCAAGCCTTCTTCAAGCAAAGAAATTCGTTAGATAAGGGACTTCAACTAAAGCCTAAGTTTTTCATTAAAACTCCGATTTCATTATAAACATGCGACAAATATATCGAAATCCAGAACAGCAAGTACATTGATATCCTCGCATCCCTTTAATTACACATGGTTACTTTCCCCCTATTTAAGATAAATCGGTTAGAAAGCAAGCCTTCTTCAAGCAAGCAAAATCGTTTGATAAAGGCTTTAATTTCCATGCTATCGCCGGTTTGTCACCCCCAGGCGGTCATTGCTCACGGGGTCCGAGGGACGCAGCGATCACGTTCTTGAAATGGCATTAGGGGCTTAATAAAACTCAACGGGAAGTGAAGACGTGTCCGCCATTACGGCAGACACAGGCCACCTACTGAATTGGTTTTCCTACTGTTTACGTGGAAGTGGTATTATCTAGTAATCTGTGGCCGGATTGCTCCCCAATTAGGTATTAGTGAGTGATGTGAGTGATGTGATGTGAGTTGGTGATGTGATATTAGATATTAGTGACTTAAAAGAGCAATAAACTGTGATAACATTCTTTTTTTTAATCCTAGTCTATAATTTAGATATGATTTTGTTTTTACTTTAACTACATTTAACCGGTGTCAAGCCTGAGGAGTCGGAGTACGTAATGGAAATAAAATTTTAAGGCAAAAGATCTAGCTAGGGTCTCCGCAGGCTGGAAAATGGGAAGCAGCGTTTTTCATTTATAATACTAACCCATCCAACTTCTAAGCGTGAAGAGTATGGCAATAACCTGTTCGTTCGTGAGAGAGGCTCTAACTCCTGCAATGGACTGCTATGGGCTGTGTTGATGATATAATATTAATTGCAGAACAACAGTGTGGAATGAGCTCCCAGCCACAGTGTTTCCTTTGGACTACGACATAGGATCGTTCAAGAGGTGTATTAGAGGTCGCTTTAGAGGCAGCTGTCCATAGGCAGCGGTGACCATTTTACATCAGGTGGTCCACTTGCCTGTTTGTATGCCGTATAACATAAAAAAAAAACAGTCGTTAATCCACTCAGAGCACCAATCTGATTTGTTTCATAGCTTTGATAATTGCCTGTTGAACACTAACACCAGTGACGAAACACGACAAAACCTTCTGTTCCGATTCAGTTAATCCGATCCAACACATTAATTAAGCATGGCAGTGAGACCCGCATGGCCATTATGTATGTTAGTCCTAGTTTGGCTGGCTATGTACACAGTATTTAGTATTCGTTGACCGCATGAAAGGACTGTTTGTATCGTGCATGTGTGTGGATTTCCCAATGCCAATTGTTTAAGCCGTAAGGTTTCCGATTAGTAATTGCGTGGGCCTTGTAAGAAAATGGCTAAGTTTGGATTATAATGGAACCCAAGGAAGTGTAATAGAAAATATGTCTACAAAGCATGTACAGTAATTTTTTAATGGTCTGAGAGGTACACACACGGTCAGGCGATGCACCTGATGGAAAGCAGTCACTGTCGGGATATCAACAACCTAAGGAGAGCAGATGCAGTGCCGGTTATTTTCGGCCCTTCAAGATAATTCGTTTGTATTATGTTTGACGAAACTTGGTTATCTCATATTAAATTTAATTCGACATCTCCTTATGATAGATTTTTGTTTCCCATCCGCATACCAATATACCTAAGAATAAATAATCATCTTGCCGTCAATGTCCCGGTTGTGCTTGCGCGCGTTTAGCAGCTCTAGTAATTAAAGTAGAACGACTACCACCTAACCTCCGTGACCCTGCTACCAGGGAAACCTGACCAGATTGGATCATGGTTACGAATTCAGCCGCCCGAATATGCAGGTTTCCTCACGATGTTTTCCCCACCGTAAGAGCATCGGTTAGTATTCAATGTCCATACCTTAGAAAAAGTCATTGGTACCCGGCGGTACTGGGAATCAAACTCAGCCTCTCGCTGACGAGTCCGTCCCGCCAGCCATTACACCACCGATGCATTAACCGATACCAATATAAGAATACACCCACAATAAACTCCGAAACTCCTGTCGCCTCGTAAACTTTTAGGAGGAATAACGCCGTGGGTTATCTACAAACATTTCCGCCGAGTCGCGTCTTACCTCGCTTAGATCCTATCGTTATGGGAAACGTTCTGTGACACCGTCTACGTCTCTGGGACGCGTTGGCACGAGATATACGAGTGAGGTTGACGTTCGGCGTTCGCTGGGTTAACACTTTTGAGATGGCCGTACATTAACCGTTATCGCGGGAGTGCTCATCTTTTAGTGGGTAAGTAGTTTCTGTTCAAGTGGGGGTAGTTCGGTTTTGGAGGACGTCAAGTTGGGGACCGGTTAGCTGATATATTCCTAACTGTAGAAACAATAAAGGCGATATTGACATCTGACTTTTTTTGTAATTAACCGATGGATTCTAATATGTCTACCAAAGGATAGAGAGTAGCGTACAGGCAGCTCGCTAGACCCAAGCGATATATGCAAAGTTTAACTTTATAACTATTTATGAATCTACATTTGTTTGTACCATTATCGCAGATAAAACCTTGCGTCGATATGAGAATACATACATACTTGTAAAGCTCACGGTTTTGTCCCACAAGTGGGGTAAGCAGAGAATATAAACAGCCACTTTGCTCTAGTCTCGCATACATCCACAATTCTTTTCATGCATCTCCATTTATTCTTGCCTCTTCGGGCCCCAGGATTTTTAACGCATCATAAAATACAAATCCTAGTAAGGATACAATGTAGCCGAACATGACTTCATCTATGGGCTTCATGTAGCGTCTCAGAGGATTTCTGTTTCATTTTATGAAAATTGAAAATTCCAACCATTTATGGCCTGACTCGTACGTCTTCATCATACTTGGTTTATGGGAGTAAATGTTTGCTTTAAGTAAGGAATAGCCGACTACCATATCGCTTCACAACGTCGCACATACACATACATTACAACTGCATTACCACTTCAAGAACATTTCTTTTGCCACTCCAGCAAAATTCACGGCATTTGGTACATCTTTAGCCAAAATCAGTTTGCTATAAAAGAAAGGAGAATTAGCTGTTATGGCCAAAGGACTCGTCCTTCACTTCCAGGGTATTTTTTAAAGTAATGAATAAAAATTTAATTCATGATAAAAACCTTTTAACAACTGCACAGTACTGCAAAGGAATATAATTCTAGACAACCAGCCACAAAGCAACCGCGTTTAAACAGTTGAGTAAATCCGCAAGCGACTGTTGAGTAATTTTACAAGTAAATTGTTTATATGCTGGCTAAAAGCTTGCGACTGTCAATTTTCACAGCCGATTGTAAGCCATAAGCGGCTGGTGACTGTTGCTATCCCAATCATATGCGATCTCATCGATTTGCTATTTGGTTATTTTGACGTTGTGTCTCGGTTGTGTCGCCGAGCGCGAGGGCCCGGGGTCCGCCTTGACAATGATCCATGATTTTGCAAATCAGGTAATTGCAGTAGAGAGATTACATCTGACCTTTTTTAAATATTATACGGCAGAAAAATAGGCAAGCGGGCCACCTGATGGAAAGTAATCACCGCCGCCTATGGACATTAACGACACCTCTGAAGAGACTTCTAATATACCTCTTGAACGATACCATGTCATCGTCCAAAGGAAACACTATTTGACATGATCCCCTCAATCCAGGTGTACCGTGCGGTCAGCTGCTACTACATAGTGGAGTCGAGGACTGTGTACCCCAACTTCTGGCGAGTGATCAACGTTATCCATGGGATAGCTGGGAGCGCCTGAGCTTGACCCTGTTACCAAGGGAATCTGACCAGATTGGATCATGGTTACCCATTCAGTCGCCTGAATGTGCAGGGCTTGTCTGTCGATATTCATCGAAAAAATGCGTGTCAGAAATACTGAATATCAAGTACCTACCTATGTCACACGTTTTTGCGACCCTCACGGGAATTATTGACCCAATAAATTACAAAAAAGCCAAGAGAAGGAGCGAACGCACCCTTTAGACAATAACTTACGGGCATAGTTTCTCGACGTGTTGTCCAGTCTTTGACCTGTTATTTATTGCCTAAATCTAGGGGTGGTGAACCTTTTTGCTCGAGGAACTCAATAAGAAAGATATCCCCTTTCAGAATGGATTTTGATGGATGTTTATCGGCATTTGTAGCTTGTTATTCTTATTTTTTGTTAATAGATAGGAAACGGTTAATTTATAAATTCATAAAAATATTATTTGTTTACTTAACTAAATAAAATGGATACTAGATAGTACTAGATAGAAATAGTTGAAAGCCATAAACCATTTATCTGTTTGAAAATAGTTAATGGTTAGAAATAAAACAACGTTCGCTTATTACAGTACTTCTAATATTTTAAGGAAAAAGGAATATGACAATATTAAATTTTTTTGGAAAGCCCACCCGATGAAAAGCGGAAATCGTCATCCAGTCACTAATTAACGTAGATTAGGTTTCAAATCACGTAACTGAAAATACTAAGCCGTTATACTCAGCTCACGTGTACTTACAACACGAGTACTGTTAGGGGCTAAGGAAAAATTTCCGAGAATTTTCCGCAGGAAGAGACTGAAACAGGAAAATATGAAAAAAGGGAGCAAAAAAAATAATACAAATCAAATTATAACCGGTTTTGGCTCTCGAATATTGGACACCGATCCAAGGCTCACTATCCCTGTCACGATGCGTAAACAACTCAGCTAATAACTCTCACTTGAATTTATTTCCCCGGCAATATTACGCAAAAAATAGGTCATAACACGTCAGAAGTGAATTGATGGGACACTACCATAAACAATTTTCTCGATACGGCCTTCTTTGAAGAGGGTCTGCTCGTTTCATGGCGTATTAATCACTCAAAGAGCAACGCTGTGCGATAATGTTGAGTAAGATAGATTACAGGTGCATTTTTTGGAAGTAACTTTGTTTAATTTGTTAAGACATCAAGGACAAAGGTTGTAACTCTTTCATCGGCGGCAACAGCTGGAACATGTACAGTATAAGAGCAAAGGTGCATTACCACTTCAAGAAAATTTTCAACAGCAAATGCAACTAAGCAAAGCTAAAATTAGTTTTTTAGCTGTCCCTTATACCCAAAGGACTCATCTATTAGCCAAAGGGTATTTTTAATATAATAAGTAAACATTGAATTCATGAATGCTATAAAACCACTTGTTAGATATAATTGTAGTTATTGCTAAATAAAATCTGTGACTATGTCTATGTCTAACGATTGCACTGTAGTGCAAAAGGAAATGATTCTTAAGGTCATGCATCTATGATTTTGCATTGTTTGCTGCTGGCCAAAGGTAGTTCTCAAATAGTTCTGTTCCCGCAAACATCCAACGACCGCCAGCGGCGCTTAGTATACCTACATCCATAAGAGGCCTATCGACGTGGCGATTCACGGTCCATGGGGCCACTCAAGGGAACTTACCTTTTCGTTTTATTGTTAAATTGAATGAACGGAGGACGACGTGAATCCGTAAAAACGTCGGTCTCGAAGTTAAAATTACTGTACGAAAATATGAAATGAAAAAAATTTCACCACTGTCGCATGCAATTAGGTAACTTTTTCCAGAAACCTCTATAATATTTTGTTATGTCAATTGTTCTAGGAAAAACTTTTGCAGCAAACAATAAACAGAAGCCCGATGGAAGTAAACGAGTCTAAATTGGTAATGGAATCCGTCACTCGTGGATGGATTGTAATTTTTTGCCCGACAACTTTAGCCGTTTTTGATCCAATTTCTTTGAAAGGAAGAAAAACCGGTGGCGCAATAAAATTAAGCGTATTTCTGTATTTGGACAGCTCGTTTTTGTTTGGTATGTGTTCCGTAGAAAAAGTTGACGACACCTGATTTTGATATACTAGAATTGTTCTAGAAAAATAACGCGAATCATTGATTTGTTAAGATCCGTGGTTAAGATATTATTTTAAGAAGAAAACTGCGAAGAGAGAGAAATTAATTTCCATAGTTAACTATGATAACTTCACTTAACCACAGTTGAATGTTCAAGACTTCGCTTCTGTAACGAGAGAATATTACAAGAACTTTCAAATAAAGAACTAGATTTTCAAATCCCGGACGTATCGTAAAATAAGAGAAAGAACTACAACCGGAAACGCAATACCGTTCGGAATTTAAACGTGTTCTGACCAATCGCAAGCCACATACCCTCGGTTAGACTTGAACTGCAGTAGGCGGGACTTGAGACCTCTCCGCGGCAGAAATTTGGGGCCTCCCTGCATGCTAGCACACACAACTTGCACATTAGTATACTACACTGACACTTGGGCTGAGATTCGGAGAGGAAACTTAGGCGTAATTCAAACGGAGACGACGTGATGATATACTCCAGCCCAGGAACATAGGCACGGTCTTCAACGTTGAGTCTCGCTGACTTCAACGCAAAATAAAAGGTAGCTGGAGTTACATCACTCGCTCGAGCAGTACAAAATCGTTGCTCGTCAATACTGCCTGAGCTTGAGGATATGTTTTGATTTACACTATAAAGCTGTTTTTCCACCGGAGAGGAGACGAGGCGCGAGACGTACGCCAAAATTTCAATTCTCGTCCCGCTTCGCGCCTCCTCGTTCCTCCGGTCGAAAAGTAGCCTCAGGTACAATGGACACATTATCCAACTTTATGACAGCACACGTAAAGCTGAATCTGGCATGGACATACTTTTACCGCGGTTTGTGGAAAAAATGTTTTTGGGAGCGGGCCCAAGTTAACCATAGTTACGAATTACGAGTACGAAGAAATAGCCTCATTGTATTGAATAAACCTTCTCAGCGTCCCGTTTCAACTTAATTTAAACTTTCAATTAACAAAACTCGGTGGCGCAATGATGACTCGTAATTTTTCATGCTGTCACTTGGTAAAGAGTCTCATGATCCAACTGAGTGTCGTCTCTGAATTTCAGCCCTAGTTTATATTGCGGCATGGACGAGTGAGAATCATATGTAGGTACTCGTAGATGCATAATTAGATGCAAAACATTAGAAACATTCTGAATTGAGATTTGGCCATGTTGTGTCCAACATTTCCGGCGCTATAAAATTCATTTGCGTCTATAGTAAAAAGAACTAAAACAGACCATACGAGCAGGAAATGAACGTCATTCACAGAGTAATTGCGAAGTATTTATTTCGTCCAAGCCACAATGTAGAACTATAAATTAGTCGTATACCAGGACGATTACTCATCCTCTGATCAACTTTTGCAAAAAATCTGTATATCAGTGAAAAACGTGATTTAAAAAATTTACAAAAATATCACTTTCTATTTTGTTTTCGTCTTTGATTTCAACAGGATTACATTTCGAATTTCCACGTTAGCCATTGCCAAAGTCTCGCAGGAAAAGTTGTTCAGAATGATGAGTAGAACAACACCCTGGTTTACTTACTACCCCCTTATTGTTTATATGCAGTTAGTAAATTTATATCAGTGTATATTTTACAAAATAATCTTCTACCTAGAACAATTCCCTTACGAAATAAAATATTCTGCCGTCTTTTGAAGTTCTACCTCAGCAGAACTCTAAAGGAAGTTTTAAAAGCTTCAACCAATTTTTAGATGCCATTCTATATCCGATTGGAGCTCTATTGATCTTTATATTGGAAAGATTTTTCTTCTCCGTCAACCTTAGCTTTGTTTCAATTCATTGACGCGAACATTTTGCCCAGGGCTTATGCTAGTCAGTAAAAACTTTTTCTTTTATCTTAATATTGAATATTGTGTATTTACTCAAAGTTATCAGAAATATTTTTATTTATTTCAAAACTGCTGCTAGAGAAAGTTGTATCGTATTTACTTAGTTTAGAGTTTTTATTGAAATATTTACTGGAGTTTTGCCAAGTGAAATTGGCAAGGTCACTCTGTAATTTCTACAATAGTAACTCCTCACGTTCTATTTATTATACCTATATAAACAAGTTTGTACAGAGCTCTGGCAGAATACATCAGAAAGTTATGCTAGTCCTAGTCGATGCTATTGTAACTCAGACGAAGTTGTCTTTCTGGGGGAAAAATAAATAGTGTATTTAGTAGAAGGCTCCGTAAATGAATCTAACCTATGTGATGTTTTTTCTTGTAAAACATACGATTTGAAGTCTTAACTTTCTCTAACAAAACTTTCTCTAGCAAAACGTATTAGAGATAAGAATTAAACACATTTTAAATAAAGCTTGAATTGCAACAAAAGAACAGAACTAAATCAAATAATGTTATATACTATTTTAAAAAGCCATATTAGCTCTTGTTAATTAAATTTGTCTGATTTACAAATACCTTAGCTATCCACCTATCTATCTACCTTCAGACATTTTACATTTAGGGATCCAACTAAAAGTCAACTGCAGCTGTTTCGATTTTAAGTTGCAATTGTTTTGATACGTCAAACTTAAACCCGTCAGTCGTATCCATTTCTCAAAATATTGGTAAAAATTTGCAAGAAACTATGGATGCTCAATCTTGGCAAATCCATTTTATAACCTCAGAACTCTGGAAACTACCATATAAAACACAGCGTACCCGGCAAGTTTGTTATTAGTTTTGACGATAAATCTGAACGTTTTCTGTGATTTAATGGAACTTTGGTTTGCATTGAAATCAGTATTCTTACATATGACGGTACTGAACAACCCTATTACTGAGAGAAATCTCATTTTCAGCTGGTTTTGCTAATTTGATTCGATGCGCCAAAAGTTTTGCAAATATAAATTGAAATTGTAAAGATGTATGATTCCACAATCTACTATTTATTTCAATATAATAAACTATTTAAATAAGAGTTTTAGATTTGATTGACCACAGCATGTTGTATTTCCTGTTTCTCTGTAGGTACACGTCTTTATTAATTATTACAGCACTAATGTATTCCGTGCCTTAGGCTACCGGTGTAGTCTACTCTAGTTTTTCAAGTTAAACTATTTATCCTATAAAAGGGCTGGGCTGTAATCCAATAAGCCGGTATTTTACAGGTAATGTCATTAGTTTCGGACCATTTACCTTCGCTCCAAGTTTGAGGGTCGGCGTAATGATCGCGCCTTCTTAATTTATTAACGATCGTGCCTCCGGAATTCTGAGGGGATTTTTAATGGGCCCTTTTTTGTCCACTATATTTTGTCTAACTCTAAATCTTTCTTCATCCGTTAGGTTATTGTTTTTAAGTTGTTTTCCCGTAATATCTTCACATAATTCTAGTTCTTGACTACTACATATTTTGTCAATGATCTTCGTCCATTCGAAATTTTGGTAACAAACTTTTAGTAAAAAGGAATTGATAAGTAGAAAATTCTAAGAAAATGTATACCATAAGATACTTACTCTGCGTTGGTCTCTGGAGTGGGCAGATCTCCGATGGTGGTGAGAGTAAGCGTCGACCAGTAAAGGGAGCCAAGGTACTTCCGCGTCAAGGTGGCGTAGTCCCCCGGACGATGGGGATATACCCAGTCACCCTGTAAGAGAGAAAGCTGGGTTATTGAGGTATATCATTGAGAGGACATGGGGAGTGTAATGAGAGTCATGTTATCTAGTTTCATAATTATGAATTTAATCACAATTTCAGCCAACGAACGTCCACTGCTGGTCATAGCCTTGTAGAGAGCCGTTATAGCCAAAAAACGCTCACTGCTGGGCATAGGCCTTCCTCAGAGATATATACAAAGGCCGGTCCTGTGCCTTTCGCATCCAGGTGGTACCTGCGATCTTTACCAGGTCGTCGGTCAACCTTGTGGGAGGCCTACCCACGCTGCGTCTTCCGGTACGTGGTCACCACTCGAGAACTTTACTGCCCCATTTGGCCATCTGTTCTTCGATCTATGTGTAGTTTAGGGCTATGTCGGTGACCTTGGTTCGCTTCGGATCTAACAATAGATTTAGACCAAATGCTATCACATCTTCACCGTCGAATATCTCAAAATTATTTACTTTAAATATGTGTACCTACCCATTCTTAAAGAAAAATAACTTCTCGATCTTTCCGAAGTCATTTGGAAACGTCTCGTTATTTATGTAAAGGTCGTTATTCATTCTTAGAGGTGTCGATATCAGTGTCGACTGTCGTCGTAACGATGCGACTCGCGATTGGTGACGTGATCGCACAATAGCTTGATAATAGACGACGGTTATTGTGCCATGTTAAAAATACAAATGGAGATGAAAATTCGCCTCCCGTTGTCTGTATCTATGTACGCTTAGATCTTTTAAACTACGCAACGGATTTTAATGCAGGTTTCAACAATAGATGGAGTGATTCAAGAGGAAGGTTTATTAGCAATAAAAAAGGGTGGGTAGGGGTAAAGTAGGTGTACGCAAACGAAGTTGCGCCGGGTCCACTAGTGATACACAAAAGCATGTGTGACATGTCAATTGTCGATCATCCGAAAAGTAGAAAATAGACAGCAGCATTTTCTAAGCGCATTTGTAGGCAAACGTAACCTACTTTCTTAAAACGTTAGTTTTCCCTATTCAGCTATTTTCTATTCCTCGGGCGCCCTAACACATTTGTCGGCTCGGAGACAAAAACACGAAACAAATAAATAAACTTAATCCATCCATGACTGGCTGCGTCTTAAAATTACTTGGGTGGAAACGAGGAACTGCCGACAAAAGAAATCGTACTTTAAATATTCAGCGGTAAGGCAATTTTTTCCGTGAAGGCGGGGAGAAATTCGTAATACAAGGTTGATTTGAGTGAGTACCGACCCCAGCGACCACATTACACCAAGTAAGTATCCTAAATGTAGTCTGTAATTGCAGCGGACCGCAATTCGAGTGGCTGGCGGCAGCTATACTTGATTGCGGTCACATAATGACCCACTGTTACGGGACATTGCCAACTACCTATCCGATTTGTCACGAGCTGAGTAGTTCGGTGGTTCAGCAGTTTTGGGTAGTACAAGTTTTGTAATGACTGTTTTAAGTGGGACATCTATTGTCGTGGAGGTATGGGCAGACCGACTCGTATCATCATCATCATATCAGCCAGAAGATGCCCACTGCTGGGCATAGGCCTCCACCAGAGATCTCCACAAAGACCGGTCCTGTGCTTTCCGCATCCAGCTGATACCTGCAATCCTTACCAGGTCGTCGGTCCACCTCGTAGGAGGCCTACCCACGCTGCGTCTTCCGGTACGTGGTCACCACTCGAGAACTTTACTGCCCCATCGGCCATCTGTTCTTCGAGCTATGTACCCTGCCCACTGCCACTTCAGTCTTGGAATCCTCAGAGCTATGTCGGTGACCTTGGTTCGCTTGCGGATTCCATTGCCCTTTGGGTAACAGGGAGCTTTCTTATAAGGCCCACAGTGAGCGGCCACGTTTCAGTTCCGTAAGTCATCACTGGCAACACACATTGGTCAAAGACCTTTGTCTTGAGACACTGCGGTAATTGGGACGAAAATATGTGGCGTAGATTCCCGAACGCTGCTCAACCGAGTTGGATTCGTCGATTGACCTCTTTCTCGAAATTGAACCTATCTAGCTGGCCTATTTGTCCTAGGTATGTATAGTCGTCAACAACTTCAAGTGGAGTGCCTCCAACTGTCACTGGAGTAGGCACAACATGGACATTCGACATAATTTTCGTCTTGTCTATGTTCATTTTAAGACCTACTTGTTGAGAGGCACTACAGAGGTCATCGAGCATTTTGCCCAAGTCTTCCAGGGTTTCAGCCATGACTACGATATCGTCAGCAAATCTGAAGTGCGTGAGGTACCTACTCGCCGTTAATATTGATGCCAAGTCCGTCCCAGTCCAGAAGCCTAAAGATATCCTCCAGTGCAGCGGTGAACAACATCGGTGATATGACATCACCTTGTCCGACTCGTATGCGGTGACGGAATTATGTTAAGAAGAAAATATGCCCTCATGCCGCCAGTTAGCGCATTTTAATCGACGCATAGTGCAAGAGTGTACCTAATTCCATAAATATATGAATAATTGATGATTTATTGTTTTAAAATGTGGTAAAAAATATATGTTACAATTATTATATTAGCTTCTCACACTACCAAAATATGGCATGCAATACCTATTTGAAGTAAAATTAATCTAATTAATATTAAAATGACTACAAAAACATTCATAAGTAATCTTGCTATAATAACATTTTCAAATGAATAATATTAATAATAAAAGTCATTACACTTACGCCTTTCTAAATAAATAAGTAAATTAGGTTTCAATTCAAGTTCAAAGTAATTCTGTCTGTCAATTACCCTTTCTTTGCCGTTTTACTCAATCATCGTTCAATTCGGATGAATTTAGAAGAAACAAAAATCCCACCGAATCTAGAAAACTAGATCAATCTTAAATATAAGTAGTTTACGGCTTTTTACAATTGCATGTATCATGGTCACAGGGCTGCTCAAACATTACGTGTAAGTAGGTAGTTACTAATATTTTACATAAACAAACACTCAATCAGATCGGTCCGTGTGTAGCTGAGCTGATTTATTACATGGAACGACTCCTGAATGAGGCTCCAGTCTAGTTTAGTTTCCTGCTCCTAATAAAGCGTCCGATCTCATTTCACGTTGTCTCTTGACTTAATGCGGCATTGAATTGCCTTTCGACCGGGATTTCGCGTCAATAGTGTCCCGACCAGCCATATTTCGGTACGCTTTTGTTCACGTTCTCAGCTCTAAAAGCTGTATAATCTAATAGCAAAGGCAAAGGCGACCCGTCTGTTATTCCACTAACCGCAAGGGAGGCTCTTTGATTATATTCCTTGTTAAATTTCAATCTATAAATGGAAATTCAGTGTTTATCCTAATGAATAGACTTGGTTGGCTTAGCTACATCTTCATCGGGAAGTTTTCGCCGATTTGAATTTCAACTGGTCGTAGGACGTACCGCTCAGTTGACTTTATCAATGTCTCTAATTAGATTATTTTATCGATTCACTGGAGAAGGAAGTTCGGTTTAATAGGTACCATTTGTGTTATGCGTTCCACTAAGCAAATTGCGTTGAAACTTTTGCTACTAGCCAGCCAGTTACCAAGCTTCGTTGTTATGCAAGTTCCGCAGAAGTAGAGAATCAATAATTCTGAGAACCAACGTGTTTGTATAATTATATTTGCTTTTGTGCATGGCATCCACAATACAAGAAGTGCTGGCGTAAGATTCTCTTAATATCGCAATTGCAGAGCGCACTTGTTTATTTCTCAAGAAATACCACCTCGGTATTTGTTAAAAATATATACGAGTACATACGTATTTATTTTAAACTAAGGTTCCCTGCGGTTTTCTATCGCGTGCAGCATCAAATTCTGCTAACAATAGACTATCCCGCGGGATCACACAGCGGGACAATAGTAGCTCTAAAGTCCCGGATAAACAGGGGTTATTTTTGCTAAAAATACCTTGAGTATAAGAATATAGTGTCGTGTTAGCGAAAGGATTTTCGAAAATGGTTTAGTAGGTTTAAACACACAAACCGATCAAAGAAGCGCAATGTCGGGCGGACCGCAACTAGTGTGATATGGGCAGGGGGATGATGATGATGAGTTTGTCTCGAACGTTTCTCGCTCGTACGATTCGGATGTGGAATGAGCTCCCAGCCACAGTGTTTCCTTTGGACTATGACATGGGATCGTTCAAGAGGTATATTAGAGGTCTCTTTAGAAGCGGGCAATGCATTGGTGACTCCCCTGGTGTTGCTGATGTCCATAGGCGGCGGTGACCACTTTCCATCAGGTGGCCCGCTTGCCTGTTTGTCTGCTGAGTAACATAAAAAAAAAAAAAAAAAACGAGGCCTAGCCCTGACCGACCGAGAATTTAACGAGCGATGCAGTTTCTGTCAGTCAGTCCAACTCCTAATTGTTCTTTTATTCTTAACAAGCCGTTCCTGTCTAAACATACAACTATCCCGCGAGATCCTACGACTATTTTTTTAATAATTTGAGAAGCTTCTTAATAGTACGGTCGCTCGTCTCAAAATTGGTATATGGTTTGCTCAGGGAGCCTATTAACATATATGCAAATTTGAAGCGGTAACCTTCAACTGTAATTAATAATCAAATTTTGATATTTTCGACTTATCACGTTACGGCCTAATGGTGGGTTACGAACTATATGACTCCGGTATTAGTATGTAAAATGGGGAGAACTTTAACAATATCACAATGACAAACGGTAACCTTTCTAGTAATTTGAATGTTCACGGGTGGCCGTACTGTAATAGTGAAAGAATTTTCACAATCGGTTGCTTCGGAGTTTACCTCAAACATATCTCCTCAACAACACTCAGCAAGTACCTCTACGATATTTTCATCTTACAGATTTTAGTGTAAATTAAAAACTCTAAAGCATATTAACGCAAAACACAAAATAACATACCTGGAACCCTTCAGCCTCGGAGAGGAGGAAGTAGAAGCAGCCGAACCAGTGCGCGAGGATCAGCAGGATGTGGATAAGGTTGATCACTCGCCAGAAGTTGGGGTACACCGTCCTCGACTCCACCATGTAATAACAGCTGACCGCGCGGTACACCTGTTGGATTGAGAGGATCATGTCAAATAGAGAGGCAGTAAATAATGCACAATATCGGCTTATAGCGAAAACGATAGATGGCAGTCACTAAAAATCGAGTTCGCCACCTAGTATTTGATATTTTATTGCCTTTAGAGGCACACAGACGGACGGTAGATTTTTTTATACCACGAAGGTGGCGAATAAGCTTACGGCCTGCCTGATGGAAAGCAGGTTATTATGATGACGATTAAGATGATTATTTTTACCTCAATATTTAAATGCACTTGCATGGTCATGGTCACGAGTAGACTCCGCGTCGAAATATCGAGGTGAGGTAAAACTAATCGAAACCAGTTGCCAGGCTCAAATTAAAAAAAACATTTTCAACACTTCGTTCTCTAACGCGTCAATCTTCCATCCATCCTCCATCCTCACAGCCCATAACAATCCACTGCAGGACTTCGGGCCTCTCCCACAAAGGGGAGGTTGTTGCCATAATCTCCACGCTCGGCAGGCGGGTTGGAGATCGCAGTGTTATACAGCAATGAAAAACGCTGCTGCCCATTTTCCAGCCTACAGGGACTTTTAGATTTTGTGCCTCGGAATCATTAGTCGCCTTGTACGACACCCACGAGTGTAAGGGGTTGGTGCTATTCTACTCTGCCGGACACCACACGGCCAGTCAATCTTCCACATCTCTCAAAAGTTTTCCATCCTGTACCGCTTGTATTGCCTGTAAGGTTCTTTCGATTTTAAAATGTCGTTTGACAATCTCGTTAGAGTAATAAAGGTAGTCTAGAAAGAAATTACAATTGCGAACAGTAGAAGTACTGAATAGATTCAAACAAAGTTGATCATGACGCTATCAATATGATAATGAAGATCATATTATGTTGCTACGAGCATCTATGGATTGTATAATGGCAGTAAAAAAATGCAATATCACTCCATTAGATTATTACTTAACTGTATGAGTTTCTCACAAATGAATGAATTGAATGGCTAAGTAATCACTAGATTAACAATTCATCAATTAGTAATACACTAATGAATTGGTTTATGCAATAACTAGTATGAAAGCTGCCTGTTTAATGTCTGTAATGGGATCCAGTTCATTTCATTTGTGAAGCATATTCCTTGGAGTAGGAAAGTTTTAAAGAAAAATCACTTTCTCGATATTATTTATTGCCTCGGAATTTTTTTTCCATTTGGAAAGCGCGATTAGTAGGGAAAGCATAGTAGCTTGTTAGTAGTCCTAATAGAAAACAATTTCTAACAAATATAAATACTATTTTGTTTCCGGTAGTTTGAGTGACTTTTTATGATAAGAAATTTGTGCTTACATAGTGCTTGAAAATCAAAATATACACGTATGCTAATACCACTTGAAATGATATATTATCTACACGGTGTTATAACACCGCTATGTCATAATAGGCCAGTCAAATCTTACATCTAAAACGCAAAGCGCGATGTAACGCTGCATTTTTGGTATGTTATTTGGACCCCTTAAGAGAGTGTAAAACTACATTTTGCAAGCAAAAAAAAATTGTGCTTCCTGCGAAATACGTGAAAAACTGCGAAATTTTTGGACTTTTTTCACTTTCAGGTCTAAAACTCAAAAACTATGCATTTTTCGACCAATAAAGCATAATAGCTTTTAAAATTGATTAAATTTGCAAGGATTAAAGCTAATACACAGCTCAATAAAGCGTATAGCAACCAAATTATGACTCTTTAAAGATGGACTATTTTTCCCGAAAAACTTCAATTTTAGGTTTTGCTCCAGTCCGGAGCAAATTATTGGTAAAATTGCTAGTTCTATGATCAAAAAAATTAATAGGGAGTTGTAGTACATTTAATTTGCTTTAAATGATGTACAGAACGAACTATGTGAGACTAATGGTTCATTCACAATCTAAAAATAACGAGGAGAAGGTAAAAATGTATTTTTGAAAAATAAAGTATTTATTAAGGTAGAAATAACAATTATACATATTATGAACACTAATCTTACATAATACAAATTATGAATACTAATCCAACATAATACAAATAACAAAACTTAATAAAACAATCACTAACTTTGTCCAAGGTCGGGTATTAGAACTATTAGGAATGTTGCTCAGAAGGCTGGCCGTATTGTCCCCCGTCCGAAGTGGAAGTAAGCCCTATGAGTCTTTAGTAATATCGACCAAGCGCTTAGCTAGCTCCCGAAATAGGGAGTGTGCGCATGGACACTAGATTTCAAGGGTTTTCACACCAAACGGCGTAAATATGTGGTTTCCACCAACACTTGCGCCGTTTGACACTTTCAGTTGAGACGGCATCGGGCCGTTACTGGAAGATGGAACTGTGCAAGGGTATCGCTACACGTGGTGTCACTGACCAAACGTCGTCCTAGCTCCCAGGGCGGGAGTGGCCTCTTACCGTCATTACGGGCCAAACCACCTGGCTCAAGCTTAGCGGGTGCTCCAGCGGAGTTGAAGGCCCGGCGGATGATATAGTGCGTAATGCGGTTGAGAAGTGTCCCAATATTTTTAGAAGACATCGCCTGAAGTTAGAGACCCGATTTACACTCGCCAGCAGCCAGCAAACGGGCACGCTCTGCAGCTCTGGTTGGTGCGCTTAAAATATTGTTTCGCAGCAATCTGCAGCGAGGCCATAGCCGCTGGGCACAGGAATTTTTCGGGAGCTCGACCTCCGGAAAAGCCTCGTGCCAAAGGCATTTATTTGGCCTTTGGGATAGAATACGCCGTAATAAAAGTTCCTAGTTTAGATAATAACTTCTACACTGGATACTGTGAACTATGCACCGAGGACAGAAAAGCTGACAGGGACACATCTGAAACTTTCCTAACGCCTAGACCTCTATATCCATCTGTTTCCAAGATGAATTATCGAGATTTATGTTAAGAATTATAATATAAGAATATGTTTCTCTGTATTGTTGACAACACCGCAAAACACAACCATAGAATTGGAATTTTTTCTTTAATGAAGTCCGAGAGGGATTAATCAAAACTACCTAGAAGGTGAAGTCACGCCTTGTCGACGATATTGTAATAGCAATAGCGTCAAAAGCTGCAGAAATGGTACCAGCTCTCGGACAGCACACCACTCACACTTAAATCGCGCATGAGGAGCTGTAAATCCTGTAAAACCGTGTTCGCATCCCCTCGTAGGATCCCGTGTTCTATGTAGGTCGTACTACCACACGTTAAATTTAGAATTTAGCTTCTCGAGAGTCGCCTATTGCTGGCAGCCGACTACTGATTGCAAGAGGTAGCCTTTGTATATAAGATTGCTCGGCTTTTTGTAGCATTGCCGCATCAACTTATAAGCGGCCGGCAGCTTAGATCGTATTTGACCAAGCAAAGCGCCTCTATCGACGGAGTTGAATCCATTTTTACGTCACCCTTCAGTACGACTTCAACACTATTACTTTGGAGGAAAGTTCTCATAGCGTGGACGGCGACTTCGTAGTCCCCTTTAGATCCGAGTCGAGCTGGATATGCTGGAAGTAATTTGCTGGGCTGGGGGGTGGAAAAACGGCGTCGGTAGGTAGTCCCTACCGCAATAGGACGAATGAAACCATAATTTTTTTAGTTTTAGGCGCCGTAAAGCGTACTTACTAAGGACTGTTCTACCTAGCCTGCCAGTGGTGTCGAGAATTCGTTTATTCGTTAAGAGGCTTGTTCCTTGAAGGCCCTAATGTCGTCGTCGTATGAATGTAGATACAACACTAAAGCCAAGTAATGTCAAAAAAATACATTATTAAGATTTCAATAGAACTCGGTAGAATGTCAGTAACCCATGGTAAAACTAAGGAACTTCAAACTAACATACAAACGGCCCTGGGTTGAGTTATTGAATCGCTCGCCTCTATTCGAACGACAATTGAATATCGACGTGAAAAATTTCAATATTTTTAAAATCACATTGGCAACACCGAAAGAGGAGGCCGACGTATGGGCAAAAATAGGGAACAATATGACATTTTTCATAAGGAAAATTAAGATTGAAAAGCGAGCAATTCATTGGCAAGGTTGACAAATATCTTCCACTGGACCCTGAGACTGATAGAACGGTCTCGGAAGCTGATTGGCACCTTGTGATGGTATTTTATTATTATTAAAACGTAATTTCTAACAAGCATAGCATAAATACTTTGGTACCATTCACACAAATAAGTATTCCCATAATTCTTCAAAAAACTATTTTCAAGATTGTAAGTAAACTGTTAGTCTCACTTAGTTCGTTTTCTACTTAAATGAAAGTAAATTAAATGTACTACAACTTTCTTTTAGTTACTTTTATCATAGGACTAGCGATTTTGTCAATAATTTGCTCCGGACGGGAGCAAAACTTAAAATTGTAAATTTTCCGGAAATATTAATCATCTTTGAAGAGTGTTAGCTTGGTCACTGTACATTTTGTAGAGCTACGTTTGATCTTAAATAGTGGCAAATATAATGAACTTTAAAAGCCATTAGGCTTTATTGGTCGAAAAATGCATAGTTTTTGATTTTTAGACCAGAAAGTGAAAAAAGTCCGAAAATTTCGCAGTTTTTCACGTATTACGCAGGAAGCACAATTTTTTTTGCTTGCAAAATGTAGTTTCACACTCTCTTAAGGGGTCTAAATAACATACCAAAAATGCAGCGTTACATCGCGCTTTGCGTTTTAGGGCCATTTTTTTGTAAGATTTGACTGGCCTATAACGTAATATAACGTTCTTATTTATGAAAAGATAATGGAGGTTTCTATAAGAAATTTTATAAGGTTGCTAAAATATTGTTTTTGAAAATCATTATTCATAAACGCATAATAGCGCTAAAACAGCTTCATAACTTATAAAAAGCTAACCCTTTCTATAAACCTCTCATAAACCTATATTAATGACAAACATGACCGCCATAACACGAACAGCTGATTTTATTCACTTAGTGATTTATTGCGATGAGCTCGTGACTCCATTCTTGACTTTTGTCCTGAAGAGGATAGGCAAAGGGAATGCATCCATACAGCAATAACATAAATAATTTACTGCAATGGCATAATTTCCTAGAAAAGAGTGATTAATATGGAAGCAAGAGAGGTTTCTTGTAGGGATGTTATATGAAATTTCCATTAAAATAACTAGTAATACCTACAGATATTGTGACACTTTCCCATTCATTCGCTAATACTAGACGCAGCGTAACAGAACGGCTAAAATCTTAAAACGAAAATCTTAAGTTGAACCCTATAAAAATAATCATCTTACCGTCAATGTTCCGGTTGTGCTCTCGCAGGCGAGGGCCCGGGGTACACCTTGATCATTATCCAGGATTTAGAAGATCAGGTCATTACAGTGGAACGATTGCCGTCTGACCTTAGTGACGCTTTACAAGGGAACTGACCAAATCGGATCATGGTCAGTTTTCCCTCTCCGTTAGAGCATCGGTTAGTGATCAACTAATGTACATAACTCAGAAAAGAGTCATAGGTACATGGCGGCTCCGTAATTCGAACCCGGGGCATCTCGTTTACTAGGCCAGCGACGCTCCGAACCATGGTATAGGGTTCAACATAAGAACACCATAGACGCGGTGACTGCAAACCATCAGGCGGTCCGTAAGCTTGTTCGCCACCTTAGTGGCATAAAAAAAACACTCCAACTCTTAAGTGAAACCCTAAACGGATTGTAATAATGTAATAAAACGGGCTACGAATGCTGAATTAGTCGTCGCCAAGAATAAATATACAAAGTAAACCGCAGTTTTGCTTCAGTTAAAAGCAAATGCGACGCAATTAAGCTAGCTAGAGCCATGTTTTAACAATGTTGGGAAGCATTTGTGTTCCTTATATGTAGTTGTTATGTTCGTCGATAAAAATGACGGTATAAATTGGCGAAACGAGTAGAGATACTAGGCGAAGAACGAACGATAAGTTCATATTCGACTTCGTAGACCGTCGTCTCTATCGCACGCGTGTGATTAAATACAAAGCCGAAGTTAGCCGATGTGCTTTCCATATCGTATTGTAATGTATTTTACTGAATTTGTTATTTTAAAAGGACTCCCAAATCCTGTATCATGGTCTCCCAAATCTTTGACCTTTGCGCGCGAGAGCACAACCGGGAAATTGACACCGAGGTGATATTTATTAGGTATTGTATTTCAATGAACGGCAAAGAACGGTGTTTGGTTCATATACAATAAATAAATATGCTTGGACAAATTCACACAGCGCAATCTATCCCCAAAGTAAGCAAAGTTTGTGTTATGGGTGTTGGATAACTGATAAAGTACTTATATATATTTTTTAATCCGTACTTATTAGACTTACTACACACAGACCCGTCACAGAAATTTAAATTGATCATTTCAATTTCTGCTCGGCCGGGAATCGAACCCGGGACCTCTGCGTGGCGACCGGTATGTTAACCAACTGAACCACTTATGTCGTGGAATATTTCACAACAATGCTAGAAATAAATCCGCATGTAAAACACTTTTTAATTAAAAATCCCAATAATTTCAAAAGAAAAAAAAGTTTCTAAATTACTAATCACATGACTTCTAAGTCTACCCAACGTTAGAGTACTAAAATCGTCAGCTGGCCTGATAACTTCGAAGTGTTAGCGACCTTTCCGCCAGCCGGCAGGCCACTGACAAAGCCGCATTTATAAACTACTTTTCTACTTATATACATATATCAACTCAGGTCGTCTACATATAATAACGACTTGATGTACTTATACTGCTTTCAAACAAATTGAGTTAAAAGCTGCTGCACTTTGTACAGATTATCCTCAAAGCTTATTACGAAAAAGTCCGCCCACAATACAGTTGGAAGCATAAACACGCCTAAATTATTGGCAATGAGGCTAAGAATGCGTCGGGTGTAACTGCGATTTATTTCTCCCCATTAAATGGGGTTTTCCCGTTGCCCGCTTCATTCCGCTTTTATTGGGGGAATTTATGAAAATTTTCGGCTAACCAAGGCACCTCTACGTTTAATTAAAAAGTTGTGGGAGTGGCCATTAATTCGCTTTGTTGTGCGATGAATTGGCGGTTAAGAACCGGCGATCAGCGCAAATAGACGGCTCGTTATCAGACGCGTCCTATCGACTGTTTTAATTGAGTAATTAAAGAAATGTGTTTAGATTTTATTGGGTAACTTATTGCTGGTTGTAACAGCCAGCAGCTGAACTTGTATGTTGTTGTGTTGTTTAACGTTTATGTAACAACAGGGCATACTGACACAAGTAAATCTTTACTTAAAAGAAGACCCCTACAAGTCATAAAATGGTGATTGTAAATTTAGTTGGTGGAATAAGTGTTTTATTAATTTTGTATTTGGTTAATAAATATTTTCTTTTTACGTACTTACCTATCTAAACCTGTGACAACGTCGTTGTTGTTGCCATAGACATGACATTTCAAATAGATTTAGTTTAGTTTGGGCTACCGGGTCAGATAAGTTTGTGGTACTGTAGTCTAATGTAATTTAGGCAGATTATAAAAAATTACATGTCACTTAATGCTGTCAATAATTAATCCTAATTGATTCAGTCAGTCACCTTCATATTTTTCTTCAATTATCATATTTATAGTAATCTCACCTTCAAGAACCTGGGGAACCGTATGATGGGGTTGGTGCCGATCTGCAGCTGCAGCAGATCCAAGGGAGTCAGCGAGAAGATGTCCAGCAGGAACGGCCGCGATGATAGGTAGTGCTTTGCCAGCTTCTTGGAGTCGTAGACCTGGATGGTGGATACAGTACGGTATTAAGCCGAAATCACGGCAAAAAACTAACAAAAACGATGACAAGTTTAAGCAAAAATTATTAGCCAAAGTACGAGAATATACTCGTATAATCAAATACATTTCGTTATTGCCAAGTCAGAAAAATATATTTATTGATGAGATTGAATAGAGTTTTGGACAACAAAAATGCATAAAATCAACACGAGACTTGGCCAATATGAGAATGTCAAGGGATTATTTATTTATTTTGGAAAGCTAACAGGTACAATACAGTATGTATAGGTACCAAAATTTGGTACAATGGATTGTCAAATAGAAGCATTTACATATAGTATCTACTTAGAAATCTGTAAGAGATTATAAAACAGTATTGGCCTATACTCATGAAGTCTCGTATATGTTGGCCATGTCTCCACTTTTTGCCATAGATACGACGTTTATCACTAGCTACGAACCCCGGAAACCCTGTACGATGTTGAATAATAATCATAATTTATTGGCCGTAGATCCAATACGTATACGTAGATAATGCTAGACAAATATTTTCAGAAAAATATAGATGTATCGATATCATACCAGGGGGCTTACCATGAGCTGTTATAGCAAATCTAAACAGAACTGCGGCCTTAGCCAAGAAGTATCGTTAATCTACAATCGTTACTCTACAATTGTTTGTGTTAGAAAAAAATTATGTGATTTGACATAAGCTAACGTTATCTGACATAAGCTAACGTTATCTGACATAAGCTGTTTGTGGTAGAAATTCTTGGTCCATAGACAATTCACGTACTTTCGGTGTACAAAGGAGGCGGATTGGCGGATGATCCTACACAATCAGAGTCAATGTAGATGTTGGTAGAAATAGTCGAACTTCGACCTGTCAATTTTCTACCATACACGCAAGCGGAGCTGTCAAAGATGGCTAGACCGGCTGCTCTGCTTAGAACGAGATAAGCTTATGTGACACGTATAGGGCTCATGGTAAGCCCCCAGTACTTTTTATCGATCAAAGTCTCGGCAAATGTTTTGCCAAAAGTTTAGGCCAATATGTAGAGTCTTCTTAACAATTAAAAGCAAAAAGTGTTATAAAAAGCATTATACCATAAGTCCCTGCTCCAGATAGCCTGTCCTGAGTTGCACTACCAGGTCCAGAGCGAAGACGAGGTCGCTTAACGCGTCGCAGGTCAGCCAGAAGTAGTGGCACAAGATCTGTGGATAAATAAAGAAATAAATACCTATACCAAGTATATGAATACCTATACAAATTACACAGCCATCTAGCAAAGTATGTTATGGGTGCTAGACAACTGATGAACTACAATTCATAGCTGGAGGTATGGTAGGCGAATGGCAGAGCGTCAGCTGGGTAAAAATCCCTAAATGCGCTATCTAGGTATTTCAGCGGAAGACCCACTGAAAAATAACCCCGCAAAATGCAACTTTTCAAACTTATATAATTATATGACTAGGTATTATCGTATAGGTAGAGCGTCGGTGGCCAAACGGTTAAGGTATCTGACTCGTAAGCGAGAGGTACCGGGTTCGAATCCCGCGGCGGCCATGTACCAAGGACTCTTTTCTGAGTTATGTACATTAATAAAATTCTAACCGATGCTCTTACGGTGAGGGAAAATATCGTAATGAAACCTGCACATTCAGGCGACTGAATGTGCAACCAGGATCCAATCTGGTCAGATTACCCTGTTAACTGTGTGACAGAGGTCAGATGGCAGTTGCTCCACTGTAATTACCTGATTGGCTTAATCCTGGATTATGGTCAGGGCGCACCCCGGGTTCTCGTATTTATTTTTTATTATGTATAGGTATTTATATAAAAACATATCGACACGCAAACTAATCAACTTGGCCGCCTTTTGTTGCCGTTACTGTAAAAAAGGCAAGGGTCGAAATTACCCCGAACACCGCTCAATACAGTTTCCGTGAGACGATCGGGACAATTCTCTAGTGGGTGCTTAAAGCCCAAAGGTTTATTTACTTAAGGGGAAAACTGAAGGCTTGTCTTCAGTTTGTCACGGCGTTTGAGTTTTACCGTTAGGGCTTTTAGGCTAAGTGAACGAAAATAGTGACGTTTTTCTAGTCAAGTGATAAGAGCGCCCTGCACCTATATACTCGGTTCGATATATTATAAAGGTCTGATAAGGAAACACTCAAGAAATTACATTTTTATAGTATAGGCTGTTGAATTACAACTTTAGTGAGAAAGCTGAAATGTTTTATTATTAGTTTAAGTATTTGGAACTGCATAACATGCTTGATACACAATCTAATACTTGACATATTAAAATATTATATGTACTTCGTTCGCATAGTACGCTTTTCTAACTCTGGGTCAGCCTGAAAATCAGCCTTGTGATTGGCTGCTGCCCTTCATAGCATTACGCTGAGGTTGGTCCAACGTCACATCGCCCTGCCTTCCATTTTTGTAAATTTTACTGTGTACTTGGGCCAAATAAAGATTTGTCTATGGCCTTAAATCCTGGTCTAACGATAATTCGATGCATGTGCATCATTGTCATAGGATGACTGGAGAAATTCATGTGTGTCAATACCGACTCTATGGTCTACAATTTAGAGTTTAATCTCAACCAACCTGCAACTCGGGGAAGCTCTGCCTCACAATCAACGTCCACAGATTGTACAGTACGCAGAGCGTGATCAGCCACAACCAGTAGAAGTAGAAGTTCTCGTCAGGATTGACGACAGTCCGGGGTACCCTCACTCTTCTCCGCCGTTGTCTGTGGCTGGCCTTGTGGTCACCGGCGGCACCTTCCGACCCTGTGTCCTCTACCTGTGTTAGAGATTGCTTGATGACTAGATGCACGAAATATTGGATAGAGGCTTTTTCTGCAGTCAGTTGCAGAGAGAAATAATGTCCTACCATACATTTAACGTATGCTAAGTATGGCTTGTACGTACAATCAGGCCAAAAAAGTGGATTATAGTTAGAGTAAGAAGGTGAACCCTGGCAGAACTATGCTCCTCCACCCATGGTCCTGTCGACCTCGGTAATACGAACCGCGTCAGACCTAATCGGGTCGGTGATACGCACGCCCTGGCAAAAGTCGGGATAAGCACTAGGACGATGATGATGATGATTTTAATAAATGGGCACTAATGGAATTGCATATAATAATCGCTACAGGGCGCCAAAAATATCGACAGTAACCGCTTTCCATCAGGTAGACTATCCTTGTATGTCTAGGCTATTAAAAAACTTTAAATTACTTATACCTATTGAGTGGCAATGCCCATTCTGATTTTGTTCAAGATATCAGTAATAGTATACATAGCTATTTACCGGTATGCGAAGGCATTTCGAATTACAAGCCACCTATACGAGAATTTAATGGACTCGTTCGTACACATTCAACGCAATCGTGAGAGGATCGTTTTAAATGTCAATTTAACGTAGGTGTACACCGGGGAAGGTCGTATACCGTCCCATAAAGATCAAATTCTTTATGCTGATCCCGATATTCACTGTCGATGAAGACTGGAGGGTTTATGTCAAGATCGTAAATTGAAGTATATACCTGTAACCACAGAAATGAAACAAAAACAGAATCCATGTTACCTTAAAGAGATGCGGTGCATGAAAGGTGTGACAATCTCCTTTGTTGTACATGACATACACTCATCGGGTCTTACAACGCGCCGCCATTTCGTAGCGTTCGGACATATTTTTCCTCGACGAAAAATATTTTAAAATGCCGTCATGTGTAGTGAAATCGTGTAAAAGTTACTGGAAAAAATGTAACAAGGCAGGAGGAATTACCTACCACGCGTAAGTAATTATGATTCGTGCTACTTTTTTTATTAATGTTTTATTTACTTTTGTGCAAATTTCGAACAAAAATACAACGATGTGGCTACCTGTTTTTCGGGAAAATTCCCATAAAGTGGGGAATTCTTTATTAAATTTGTGACTCAAATCAGGTTCCGAATTTTTATTACCTAAGTCGCTTCATCCATATTTAAGGCGAGGACGGCTCCATTTCATCGAAACGAATGATTTTTAAACGTGTAGATTGATGCAGACGTATAATGATTCGATAGCTAAATAACTAGATCAAAAGTTTCTTCGAATACTTTTTTTTAATTATGCATACATACATGACGTTTCGCCATTTTCCTAGTACTTTAATCCACTTGTCACGGTTCTGACTAACCTCTCTCGCTTCTTCCAGTTCCGCACTCATCATCTTTTCATACATGCTCGACGATTTGGGCTACTCTTTCTTTTTGTTAAATATCTCCGATTTGATCATGCTATGTACCTACTTCTCAGTATTTCCCTTCTTACGCTTCCATGCACTTCTGCCATATACCATCATATTTTTCTTTTTCGTCCTCTCTTCACGACCAAACCAACTTTGAATTCCTATCTCTATCCTAGTCACTAAATCCTCTTCCACTCCAGCAAGTCAGGGAACTGCTTGAAACATCAACCAATTAGTAGTCAATTACACAATTCCGTAATTTATTGCTTATTAAAACACCTTCAATACTTCTAAACACCCTCACTTCTATTGCATTTATCCTACTTTCGTGCTTGTTGTCTCATAGACAACTTTCTCTTCCATACGTCAATGCTGTAACGAGCACTCCTCTGTTAAGAAGCTATCTTGGACACCCGGCTGTTTACAAAAGTATGTAGTACTCTTTTCACTATATTTCTGGCATTCACTCTCCTTTCGACATCACTTTCACACTTTACACCCCTTGTAAACAATCAAGTTATAACATCAACATCAACATACCCTAGAAGATTATGGTATTTAGAGGGTAGGGTATTAGGTTTAATCGATTGTTTGATTTAAAATCTGCAATTTAACGTTTACTATCACCGAATAATTTTTTTATTCAGGGGATAACTTCATTATAATCAAACAAAAATCTTTCGAAACTAGTACGTTTTCGCATTTTCAGATCGCTCCGCGTTCAAAATGCGTAATTGATAAATAGACCTTATTCTATGAGTAACACATTCCACTCTATGATCTACCATTCTATGATCTATCAGCGCAAAACGGATTTTAATTCCGTGCCGTCCTCGCCTTAAATTTTTATACCTACTTACGAGCATTGTAGTGTAGCCTTAAGGCTAGTTTCCCACAAGCGCGCTTCATACAAACGTAGTTTGATCATATTTTCAAAGTACACAGATTTTTATATTTCTATAGAAATCTTGAATCTCGTGTAACTTTGAATTGATATATTTATTATACCACAAGCATCGATATTAGTTTCTGGATCACGTCTACAAAATTTCATTGATTTTTATAGCGCTATATTGAAAATAAGATCAAACTTCATATGTATGGAGTGTTCTCGGGAAGACTCCTCTTATCAACATATTTCATTACTTAAGAATTTTTAAATAAATAATTACAATCAGAACTTAATAATTTTTATTTATTTATTATTGTAAAGTTGTATTGCTAACGTAATACATAAAGAGGGCAAAATGGATCATGTATATGGACACCCTAAAATTACGCAGACATATAAAATGGCGGCCATTTCTATGCTTCCCTCATGACTTAAGACACATGGATTCTGTTTTTGTTTCATTTCTGTGCCTGTAACCTGATCTAGCATCCAAATGATTTATATGGACCATTTAATATAATTTGAAACCAATTTTGTCTCGTCAAGCAACAATATCGGATGACAGTGCGGTGCCATAAATTTTCTCTGCTGAAGTTGTTTAGGCTTCCAAGGCTCAGTGTCTTTTTGCCTTACAATATCTTTAACTACTTGGTATTTTGTTATTCCGTAAAGCATCTGTTCAATCATCATTCGTGATTCACAATGTTGTTCTCGATCATTAATAACCGAAAGGCTATTATACTTTGGCTACTGAAAGTGTCTACTTTCTACTCAGCATTTTGAGCAATAGATTTTTAAAGTGCCGTCGGTATTGAGATCTTACATGAGACGCTAATCTGGACGTTCAAAAGCATTCGTTTCGATGAAATGGACGCCATGTTCGCCTTAACACGGCTGACCGTTTGTCGCGCCCGCGCCCGCAGATCGACCCGATCGATGGGGAAACTTAAAATAATAACAACAACCATATGACAATTTGGATGAACTGACAAATTGACGTTGATTCTTTTAATGTAAAAAGTTGGCCTATATATGCAGGGTTTATATTATCTATTTTCAGTCTTTACATACAGTAGCCAAAGTATAGTAGTGCATTTTACTTACAGTTTCTTGTGTCTCCGGTATCTGCCTTGTAGAAAATCTTTTGAGGAAGGAGTCTTCCCTCTTCAGCGGAGGTTTCTTCTGTATTGCCGAGCTTAGTTGCACGGTGGTCCGGAGTTTCATCCATCGCTGATTCGACTTTGTTCTGCATTTCATTCACACATATTAGTCTATAGATGGGGCAGATAAGGACGGGGAAGTCGAAGCAATAGCCATGCTCAAAGTTCGAGTCAGAAAGGGAGTTTATACAGTTGAATTAGTAAGGCCGAAAGTTCGATGGGCGAGGATGACTGAAGAATGTTCGTTTCAAGAAAGTAAACTTTGAAGAATTGGAATTTTGTTAGAAATGTCTAAATAATTAATTAAATTAAAAAAGTTTTGTTAGTAAACTGCTAAAGTACGCTATTTAAGAAAATTTAATATTTATTGCTTTAGAAAAAACATGAAACTTTTATTACACGTGCAAACAAATATTATCTACCTTTATTTACATGCTGCATTGCAATATACTTACTAGAGAAACAAAAATCAATGCTTTCATTAATAGTATGTCTGTAGAGTGAGATATAGTGAGTTGGAGCTATGAAATCACGCTAAAACTAATTCTAGTTGCATCTAACAGTCCAGGACTTCGAAATGCTAAGACCATTAATCTATACAATATAACAAATCTATTTAGTAAAACGTTGCAAATGCAAAAAATCAAACACCGATTGATCTCCCAAGTGAAAGGTAAGAAAGTTTCCAAGGTGAGCTAAGAGACACAATAATTATCACAAGAAAAACACACCAAACCAGTGACATACTGAATACCATTCCCGAAGGCCTAACACAGACGATAGGTCACATCATATAGTGGGAAATCATAAACAAACAATGATATATACATATAAATTCGACAACGATGCTGCTTTACCGTTGTTCTATCGAACCTTTTTATTTTCCTGAGGGCCTGGTAGTATGCCATTACTGCCTGGACGTGTCTCCACTTATGTCCGCGTTTGTCAGAGTCTGACTCCTGCCTCTCAGGTTCGTGGTGGGACCTGCGAGAGCTTGACGAGCTCGAGGCAATGATCGGTCGCCTATAAAGGGATGGGAGTGTTATACGGAGGCAGTGTAGTTGTGTGTCGAGATGCCCAGGGCCCGGGCGTCAGCTTTGGTGATAGTGGTTGGAATTTTAATGATTCTCCTGCTTAGATTAATGGAATTTAAAAATGAATAGAAGACGATGGATTAGATGATCCGCTACCAGAGTATCGACATCCTATTGAACAACACGCAATCATTGTCCTTGCCAATTCAAACGACTTCGGTATCAACCGTGAAATTTTGGAAGCGATATACTCATACAATGAAGCATTACAGTATCAACATCTCCGTCTAAATACGCAAGTCACTAAGCACAGTTTTCAATTGGAGTACGAAGAAAAAGCAAATCCAAAGGTTCGTTCACCAAAGACGACGCCAAGGAACCCACATTCCCCATAATGATTCGTACGTGGAGACTTCATAAAGAATAACATGCATCAAAATTCAGCGTTGAACTAATTTCGCTCACAGACACATTACGTGTAAGTACTTATAGCAATACTGTGTCTATATCTTTCAGCCGGTGCAGGTTCGTGTACTATACAAACTATGCGTTATGCACATAATCTTTGTGATAGGCGAGGGCACCAATTACGTATCAAATGCTTTTTGGACGATTCGTTTCATTGCTCTCCTGAGAATTTGATGGATTGACATATATTCTGAGAATTTCTTCAACTATTTATCAAATAGTATTGTATTTTGGCTAATTTCTTAATTTCTTCTAAGATTTATTTGAGATAAATTGATTCAAAATGTTCTACGTCTCTCAGAAAACTTACAATCCAGCAATCCCAAAGACAGCAATACCAGTCTCTAAGGGCATACGTAATCGGTATTGGATCGTGCTTGCTAGGGCAGCTAAGCGTATCCAAAGCGGTGTAATCGCCGTCATAGTGCCACTTACATATCCTCTGGCCTCTGATTCTGATTGGACGAGAATGGCGATATCTTGCTCAACAATCTAAACAATTCGGGAAAAGTTCGGTTCAGTTTCGCCTTGTTATGTTTACACATACTTGCTTTCTTTTCATCGGTCTGTATATGTCCGTATGTGTGTGTACTACGGATAAATGAATATTAATATATGAATATTTTTGACATATAAACCTATGAAGGATTCTTGCATTTGTGGACTGCACAGTTTATGACATATTTACACCCTAATTCACCCTTGATTATGTCTTACAGGCCGTTCAATATTTGCAATATGTTGAAAAGAGTTTTTAGGGGTAAACAAGAAAGTTTCATCCTGTGTACATGCCGTAGCCAAGGCATCCCTCTCAGCCAACCTCTAAGCCAACCTCTAAAGCGCGTGCACAATACGCTCGTCAAAATTTTATTAATTTCTATTCTCGTCGTATTTCCATTCAAAGTTGTATGAACTCTCAATAGAAATTAATACTATCTTGAAGAGCATACTGTACGCGTGCTGTAATGTGGACGTTTGTTCTATTTCCAGCCCTTCAATAATCTAAAATAGGTGTCAAAGGCCAATGATGATGATACCCTAATTCAAAGCTTATGTGTAAAAGTGCTGTAAGCTGTATATTACGCATAGCAGGACAGACTTAGTCTAGTTTAAAAGCTTCACTGTTACTCGTTCTGTAATTAATCACTTATAGAAACAATTATGGTACTTAATATTCCGAGAATATGCTATATACAGAGAGTATGTTAAACGATACCTCATAGAATATTCATGTAATTCCAATATGTAAACAGGGGCTTTTAGAATGTAGACTGGATTTATATATGGTATGGAAGTTTGTTTCAAATGACAAAGTTATGGGCAGGTTTCGTTTGCAATTTGTTAGGTCTCCAGATAACGACTTTGTAACTGGGGTAAAAGACGTGTTCTATTCAAATATAATGATGATGAGATGCTGGTAAGTGTGTTTTCTCATAAGTTTTGCAAAGGAAAAGTTGATAGGATTCTCGTTGGTGTGTTTGTTATTGTAAGTCGACTGTTTTGATATAATGAAAACATCGTCGTGATAAATTAGTTTTGGTTTTCATTCAAAATGTCTTTGAACAGAAGATAAAGTTAACAAATATTTTAAAAGGTTAGGTTTGGCGAAGCCATACGTTGGAGAACATTATTTGAATACTAACCGACACTCTTACGGTGAGGGAAAACATCGTGATGAAACCTGCACATTCAATGTACTGAATATGTAACTATGATCCAAACCCCAGGCCATCGGGCGCGGGAGCATAACCATTAAAGCCAAGTAAAAAACGTTCGGCGAGGCAGGTCATTTTCTTGCAAAGTAAATTTAGAGGAACGTCATATTTCTTCCAAGTCATTTCCTGGGTCTACTTTTCAGTAGGTCTATGCTTTTCACTTGTTCGTAATTGGGTATATTAAACACGGCTTTTTAAGTGACTCAAAAATAAAAAACTAGGTTCTCAATTTGACTGTATGTTTTGTATTTCTATTTTTCATGTTTGTAACGCGATTACTCCGACAATTGTGAATCGATTTTGAATTAACTTTTTTTGTTTGCAAGAGTTTTGTCCTGTTTAGTAAGTTTGTTTTCATTATAGTTTACAATGTTTTGTTCCTCCAACAAAACGCCAAAACACCAAACACCGTCGTATGACACTCGTGTGCGTAATTACAAACTCGGCAGCATTACGCCATCGTCTTCGGCTCGGGCTGAATCGAGCCTCGTACGTAATTACCAAAAAGATTGGAAATTTAGCTACCTTCAAGGTTAAGCTGGCAATTAAATTTTCAGCTCTGTGGATTAATTACCAACTTAGTGAAGTTGAGTGACTAGACTGCAGCTAGACAAATGGATTTAAATGCATCTAGGGCTTTATTGTTGAGGTATATAGTCTGAACATTGTTTTGTAATACACTTTGCGTCAACATATAATAGTGCCTCGAAAATTAGCTGCGATCTCTTTAAGTACTGTTCAAAAACGATAATGGCATGATTTTGTAGGTTTATTATTACTTAAATTTTTTTATGCCATACGGCAGACAAACAGGTAAGCGGGCCAACCGACGGATAGTGGTCGCAACAACCAATAGTCATTGGCAGCACCAGGGGTATCACTAATTGACAGGAGGTGAATTTTCATCAAAATTTTGTATTGGATGTCCTTAGTTAGACGGTTTATTTATTACGTCATTATTGTGATAGATGTGTTGATGAAATAGGACACGGTTCCTGGGATCCCGATCGAGTATCCTAATCCGTTATAGTTTCAGGTTTCTCATCACTGACCCAATTGGATTACTCAGCCCATGCAGTTACTCATTTGGGCCACTCATTATAGATAGATATAATCTTCTCAACTCCATTAAACTAGAACGTTGTAATTGAAGTCTATGATAATGTATTTAGTATTACTTACTAGTAGGCTGGCTAGTAATCGTAAATACACGAATGAGTACTTATTCAGTAAATAACTACCGCAATATTAAAATTTTAATTTGGTTTTGACTAATAAGAACCTTTTGAGCACCTATTACTTCGAAATATTACACCCATATATAAACAATTGTATAGTCAATTTTATTAATTTTAACGGACGCATATTACCGAGTGCAACTTAAGCATTGTCCGTGGAACCCTGTGCGTTCGCAAATATATTCGAGTTCTGTCCGAGTTCACTATAGTCCGTCAATTCTTATCGTCGCGTGGGAAAAATTTTGATAGTCCTACTGAATTTCATATTCAAAGGAATCGTTTCGTCTGTGGGATATTGGTACGCCAACTAAAACCAAACGACCTACATATAATATATATGTTTACGCACTCAAATCAGATATAGTGCGCTCTTCGAATCAAAGACTAGCGAAATAGCAATAAAGAAATCTTGAAGTCGCTCCACTGTAATTATCTGATCTGCCAAATCCTGGATCATAATCAAGGTGGACCCCGGGTCCTCGTGCGTGAGGGCACAACCGATATATTAACGCAAAGATGACCAATAAAGAAACTATAAAGAATCATTTTGACCTACCAATAGAAGAATAATTTTTTTTTTAATGTTATACGGCAGACAAACAGGCAAGCGGGCCACCTGATGGAAAGTGGTCACCGCCGCCTATGGACATCAGCAACACCAGGGGAGTCACTAATGCGTTGCCCGCCTCTGAAGAGACCTCTAATATACCTCTTGAACGATCCTATGCAAATTGGCGTTAAAGCCTCGGTTGTGCTCTCGTGCCCGAAAGCCCGGGGTTCGCTTTGACCATAATCTAGGTTTTGGTAGATCAGGTAAGTAATTACAGTGAAGCGATTGCCATCTGACCTCAGTAGCCTACCAGGGGAACCGACCAGATTGGCTCATAGTTGCTCAGGCAGTCATCATCATTGTCCTAGCCCTTATCCCGGCCTTTGCCAGGGTCTGCTTTCCTACTCAATCTTCTCCACTTCTCCCGGTCTTTGGCAGTCTCTCGTCGTAAGCCGCTGACTCTCGCATTCGACTCAGCGATATCAATCCATCGCTTCTTGGGTCGCCCACGGGGCCTCTTTCCTGATACCGGCAGATTCAGGCACCTATTTCCCACGTATCCCTGAGGCTTACGCAACACGTGACCAAACCAGCGCAGACGAGCCTCCTCGATCTTATCTGCGATATCCCTCATGTCAAGGCTGCCACGGATGTACTCGCTACGTACTCGATCGAGTCGCGTAATTCCGCACATCAACCGCAGCATTTTCATTTCGTTGGCGTGGAGTTCGCGAACATGTTTCGTCAGCGCTGGCCAAGTCTCGCAGCCATAGAGCATCACCGGTCTAATTATACTCTTATATATAAGCCCTTTGAGCTTTACAGGGATTTTAGGGTCACAGGTGACTGCCGTGAGTTATAATCAAATACAATACACTCAGGCGATGTTATTAATAGTCAGTAGCTGCTGGAGCTACTCAATACGTATCACCCCCCGCTCTTAGAATAGCTAAATCGATATTGCACACTCGATACACAAAGGTCGTGGAGGCTCGACATACTTCACCTTCGATTTATATTGTTTGATATTATTTTTTAAGCAGCTGTTATTTCGATCGTCTTCACGAAATCCGTGAGGTCGATAATTTTTCACGGGCTATCTATAATATAATTTGATAATATTGTACTTTCGTAACAGTGAAATAATTTTAATCAACTGTTTAGCATATCTGCACGACTTAAGGATCAATGACTAATGTGGTCTCTGCCTGCTTACCTCCATGAGAAAAAAGCTTGATTTTATATGGCTATGTTGATGGCATACGATTTGAAGTTAAAAAAAACATCCCGAATACAATATTATGTATGTTTGGTTTCGCAATAATTTTATATCTTTGCCTTTGGCCGTGCGGTGTCCGGCAGAGTAGAATAGCACCAACCCCTTACACTCATGGGTGTCGTACAAGGCGACTAATGTTTTCAAGGCAAAAGATCAAGAGTCTCCGTAGTCTGAAAAATGGGCAGCAGCATTTTCCATTGTTATATTTAAACACTGCGATCTCCAACCCGCCTGCCAAGCGTAGATATTATGGCAATAACCTCCCCTTTCGTGGGAGAGGCTCTAAGTCCTGCAGTGGACTGTTACGGGCTGTGATGATGTGATGATGATACTATTGCAAGCCGTCTCTCGATATAATTGGTCAGTTGTTTAGCTGCGAAGTGGTAGAAGTTAGCCCTACGGACTTTTCAAAATACTATTTTGTGGCACAACAGTGTGTAGATTTCCATATTCAGCTAAAGTTTTGATATGTATCTTAATATATGCTTAATTAGTATAAAACAAAGGCGCTTCCCGCCTTATGCCCTTTTGTATGTATGTATGTTTCCTTGGATCCTTTAAACTACACAACGGATTTTAACGCGGTTTTCAACAATAGATAGAGTGATTCAAGAGAAAGGTTTATAGGATAAGACAACACGCGATCGAAGTCGCGGCGGGCTAGCGAGTAAAATATAAACATTAGTTTTGATTTCTTTATTTTGAACGCTTTTGTATTTTTTTTATGTTATGCGGCAGACAAACAGGCAAGCGGGCCACCCGATGGAAAGCGGTCACCGCCGCCCATGGACATCAGCAACACCAGGGGAGTCACTGATGCGTTGCCCGCCTCTGAAGAGACCTCTAATATACCTCTTGAACGATCCCATGTCATAGTCCAAAGGAAACACTGTGTATTTTTTCTTGTTGTACCGTATCTACCTGTAGATACCTTACCTTAGTATCTACTTGTAGATATAGGAAGCAAGGATTCTTGCACCGAATAAAACTACATAGCTTAGCCATTTTTTTAGTTGCGTCGTTTGAATTAATTAATTTAACATAAGCATTCCATTCCTTAGTCCACATATGCCCTTTTGGAATTGTTGTCAACTTCGCCTTTCCTTTACAAAACAATATAGTCTTATACCAACAATTACGGGGCTAGGACCCACATACTCTGCATTTTGATAACTTTCCATTATGCTAAGAAAGGCTCTGTATTGTTTGACAAAGCCTGACTGTACCAACGGTCCCTGTTGTCAGCTTGGATAATCCTTCCGCCTTGACAAATAGCCCGTATACATAATATTGTATGTTCCCTTCCTGTTTCGTATGTTGTAACGTGTATTTGAAATGAAATATCATAATAATAATTTGTACCGTTATCCTCAGTAACAGCTAAACAGGTAGTTACGTATATTGATTTTGAGTTTCATAGAATTCATAAATGCATGGATTGAATAGGTAACGGACTGGGACTTTAGCAAGAAACTTTGAATTGTCATTAAAACCTTCAGGTTGTCTGGAAGACATCTCTTGAAGAGACAAGCTCACCTTTGTAAACTATGTTTAAGTCTTAACGATGTAACATTGTTTTATGTACAATAAAGAATATATAACATTGAATTTTCTCTTCCAATTATAGGTTATTTCCTACGTTAAATGCAGTCAACCATGTTTTTCCACGATATTCAAGAATCAACTTCGTAATGTACGAGAAAGTCACCAGCTGTATTATAATTATAAAAAATGAATTTGCCATTTTATAGACGTGCAAGATATGCCATATTTTTTCATTAAATTGATTTAGCATTTAGTGTTTTTACATCGTTTAGTGGCGCTATTTATTTTGTTTTTACAATTGATTATCATTACCTATGCGTGCTATCTTCTAATGAGGCATTTTCGGAGAGCCATTTAAGGTACTTCTAGAAAGCCATTGATTTTTATGTGTTAAACATTGATTAATAATTAGCAGCTATATATTTCTATCTATGTATTTTTAAAATTGTAATGAACCCACAACTGTTTATTCACGATAAACTCAAAAACCGAATGAATTTTCACGCGAATTTCACCAATATATAGGGTGATTCATGAGGAAGGTTAAGGCTTATAATTTGTTATGGCTGCTACCTGGCGAAGCCAGGGCGGGTCGCTAGTATAGTATAAAATAAAGTCGCTTTCCGCGTCTATTGAGCGCACCCCGTCCCTACGGGGTGTCGCATCCGATGAAACCTGGAAAGCCCTTCCGGCTACAGGTGCTCCCAGGGGGTGTTTAGTACGTATGCGCCTAGGTTTTTCTGGCGAGTCGTGCATAACCAGTCCGGTCGGCCGGCTGGTACTCATGAGAGTTCACCTCCTCCCTCCTAACCGCTATACCGTAGAGTGCCCATTTCCTTTGCGTTAAGCGCAAAAAACAAAAAAAAAACGGGTCTATGTGTTTCCTCCAGTAGAATTATATATACCTAATCAATGCATATTATAATAGAGAATCTCCAAGGACTCCCGTAACATTATTTCAATACCTATTTTGATCAATGAAATTCAAAAGGCTCTCTGAAAATCTCCCAATTTCATACTTAGGCTAGTGTTTCCTGAGCGCGCTCCATACAAAAGTTGTTGGATCATATTTTCAATATTACACATCAAAGCCAATGAAATTTTGTAGTCGTGATCTAGAAACCAATATCCAAGCTTGTGGTTTATCAGATTCCGTTAAAATATATCATTTCTAAGTTACGCAGGATATAAAATTTGTATGGAAATCTTAAATATGTAATATGGAAAATATTAGCAATCTACGTTTTTATAGAGCGCGCTTGGGGAACACTCTTTTTAATTTATTAACTTATTCTATCATTCAGTAGGCATTACGAGCTCACCTTTGTCCCGGGCTCTTGCTTTCCGAACTGACGTTGTTGCTTGAGTCATCATCTTCTTCCCTGGATGTGGCCGCGGATAGGACCCTGGAAGAACCGGCGTTGACCTCGCTACCATCGTTGTCTTCTCCCTCTGACGTTCTACTGTTCCCTTCCTCGGCCTGTAGAGGGAAAGAGATGGAGTTAGCAAGCGTATTCTCGTGTAACATTTTTATGGGATGAAGCAGGTTTTACGTAATTGGAACGAATTATGTTTCTTTTTAGTGTTTCCGTTAGTGTTTTAGTCACTTGTCTTTTGAATATGTTAAACAATATACGATATAAGTAATTCTTGCTAGTACCAGAGATAAATTATTTAGTATTTGTTAGGCTATTATCGATTGATAATTATAGGCGTGCCCTTCGAGGCACGATGGCTTACAAGACTGAAATCACTCGACCACCACGGTTAATGTCAGATATAATTCGTGGTGGTCGAGTGTAAGAGAGATATTGCGCGCAGCTTTTTGGCGGTCTTATCTCTAAACCGATTTTGGTTACTTACTGTACTGTTTCTTACGACGGCAGATCTACTCATAGTCGACCAAATCAACGATTGAACTATATAAGTTATTGCTCCAATAGGTAATTAAAGTTGATCGTCCAAGGGTCTTCTATCATCAAATCACGACGAGTTAAATGAACTGAAGCCGTAATGTCCCCAGTTTTAACGAGTTTTGTGTACTTTAATTTTGTGTACTGTGGTTTGGTTAGAATATTATTCTAATTACTATTTTACATTGGTATTATGTGTTTGATAAGTTCACTCTTTCCAACTAGGTATTATCGATTCTGCGAGCCAACAACTAGGTATAGTAGCTAGTTAGTCAAGGTAGATTTTTAAATTACAGTACATCGATATTTCATACGTTAATATGAATTGTTATGCGCACATAAAACAGATTTAATAAACATAGAGCAGACAGTTCTCGTTTAATATGTACATTGAAAGTGAATAAGCTAACGCCAGGTGCTGCAAATGCCATGCTGATCCCCTCAGCGGCTGTGTGGGTAGGAATTTCTGCCTCATTACCATGCAATAGGGACTATAATGCCATGCAAATTGCTTTAAGATACAGAAAAATTTGATTATACAATGCGCATTTCGTTTCCTGGTTAAAATGTGTTGTGTAAAAAGTTCTAAAGGCTTCTTTCTAAAGAACTCAATAACCTCACCAGTCTTCTGTTGCGTACTGGATGGCTACTCTTATTTATAACGGTCCATATTGTCCGTTATTTCGGTCGGTGGTCGTGACTTGACGAAGTTTATCTGTACTTGACTACTACTTGCACTTACAGTTATAGTCGCCCTAGCTACTCGTGATGTAAGTTAACCTTTTCTGTTCTAACTAAACTCATAATGTCATCATCACCTTCAATCATCGAAGCTTACTGTTGAACATAGGCCTCCCCCAGGCCTTTCACGCCGATCCATTTCGTGCCTCTGGCATCCATTAGCTACCTACAACCCCTTCCTCACTACCTACATCCCTTATCAATGTCGTCTGTCAATCTCGCAATGGCCGTCCTAAGCTGGAATTGTCACTGTGTTATCGTCGCTAGGTCGTCATCGCGTGGGGATTGTCCTACCCTGCAATTGCAGCTACACGGTCGATACTCGAGGACATTTCCGGGCCAGCTGTTATCAATTCTGCGAGCCAACATAACGGTTGAATAAATATATGGTTGTTAACAAAGGTTGCTCTTACGCCGAGGGAAAACATCGTGATGAAACCTGCATATTCGGAGGACTGAATATGTAACCGTGAACCGATTGACAGGGTCATGGAGCTCAGGTGACATTCCCTTTGTATACAGTAGTTTTTGTAAGAAAATAGATAGATAAGGTTTACTACAGACTTTCTAGTGCTACATACATACATTCTCACCCCGATCCTACAAGGATTGGCAATACAGGAATCAAAATAAGATGTTGACAGAGACTATTAAGAACAACGATGTCTTGCGTTTTTTGTCCTTTTTTCGTTAAATGTAGCTGTTCATTTTTATAGCTATTATATCAGTTTTATTTACTCACAACCCCATCGAAGATAATCAGTACGGACTCCTCGAAACCGGATTAACTCTCAATTAGACCGGCTTATGTTTCGACAACTTGAAATATTTACAAAGATGCTGTTTGAATTTAAAAATCGAGAAGGTCTTGGAATAAATCTTCAAATGTTTCTGCAACGAAGTGTGGAGAATTATAAATACCTATCAAGGCCATAGGTACATACATATATTATTTGCAGACTGCAGTAATTTCAATTGCCATAGTGAATGTACGTATACCTATTTAAAACATTTCGAAGAACAAATTGAGTTAGCACGGGCCATGGAGCTTTGCTCGGAGTTCTTGAAGATGGAGACATTTCCTGAAATTTAGGTGAAAATCGTAACATCCGTTTCTGGAAATCCAATTACATGTAAAATGTCGTGGCGGCCTGGTGAATCCGAGTTATTTCAAAACGGCTAGCAATTTTACAAAACGATCCTATAAAATTTGTCTAAGACATATACATGCAAATGGATTTAGGAAAAAGGGCGTGACGTTATGTATGGATGTATATGTATGTATGGATTTAGGGAAACGATTGCTTCAACGTAAATTGTAGCCTGTGTTTTTTGGCTCAAGACATCGATATACTATACTTTTGACTGCTAACTGCGCTAGGATGTTAAGTTGTAATAGTATTTTTAATATATGATTATTTGTATTGGTCATAGAATCAAGAGCTTTTAAAAATTCTACATCAGATAAATAACAGAAAGCCAATAACAGATTCTTACTCCTATTCATAAGTCCCGCGGCAGGCCTAAGAAGTTATCGATTGACATCGCTGAGTCGGATGTGATAGCCAACGGCCTACGACGTGACAATGCTGAAGACCGGGCGAAGTGGAGGAAAAACAGTAGAAAGCGGACCCTGGCAGACCCTGACCTTGACGACGACGACGATGATGATGATTTGTCCTCCTATTAATTATGCTGGCGTTTTATATATTTGCCCCTTATCGACAATCGCAGCGTAGAAGTAGTAGGTGCCAGAGGCACAAGCCGATCGGTAAAGGAGGCTATGTCTAGCTGCGGAGATGATGACCGTTTGCTTGCGATTTTGCTCGCACTGATAAGGTCAAGTCTTAATATAAACTAAACTTAGTGCCGAGATTCCGAACTGATAACTTAATCTACATAATTATATGTATATAGTATAGATTGCACAAGGATAATTACATTTAAATATCACGGTTATAGAAAGTAAAAAAGTCTTACTTGTAAGTACTTACCTACAAATAGAATTAGGGAGCTATTAAATAAAAAATTATAAAATCGATCGTCGACTTACCTGTATTCTTATCAGGGGTATAGTTTCTTCAATATTTTTGTACATGTTGAATTATATGAATATAAAAAATAAGTGCACTTAATTTTAGAATTTCCTTTTTTAAGATATCTGTAAATTGTACATATAATACTAGGTATAAAAACTGTAGGAACTTATTTTTGAATATTTACAAGTATTTACATAGGCATTTTATGGCAAAAGTTGAAAGCAAAACATTGCTCTATTATGATGTGATATATTTCTGCATAATAAGCAGTGACTAATGTAAACTCTATCTAACTCTACTATGGATTTGTATTCATCCCGCCTGCCAAGCGTGAAAATTATGGCAATACGCTTCACTAATGTGGAATAGGGTTAAGTCCAACAGTGAACTATAATGGACTGTTGATGACGATGATGATGATTCATGAGGCGAAATCTAGACCTAACTTAATACCTATACCCATCAGCTAGTTCGGCTAAATGAGTAATTACGAAGCCGAAAGTAGCTGTCACGGAAATATTAACTTTTAATGCATCAAATGCCATATTTTGAAACAAAGAAACTATAACATTATTATGTAAAATATGCTAGAAGATGCAAAACTATTAAGTAGGTACAGAAAAAGCTTTACCTAACTACAAACCAACTATATCTTATAAACTAGTGATAAGTGACTACTTAATAATAAATACGAGTAGATATACAAAGCAAAGCATAACATAAAGTTTGTATTAACAAGAAATCGGTTACTTAACTTACTAACTTATAATACACAAGGACGAAAGAGCCTATGGACATTTTGAGGGTAGTTCCGATAAATGAGAATAATTTATGTACCTACCTACGTTGTTGGATTTTCATATTCGATCACAACGATTGTTATCGTGTTAGAAATTGCTGCGAGAAAAGTGTATATTGCCTAAGATTCTTAGATTTTTTGTTTAGTAAAGCAATGAGCGAGAGGTTGATCAGCGAACGAAGAATAACAAAAAGATTGTTAGGTCCCACACAGGTAGAACAAAGATAAAGGTACCAGTTTACATCATGGGAGGAACTTAAACTTTTCATTCTTCATGAACGTGTATCATTACTTATAATAAGACCACGATAAGTCCGAATCAACTGACAGTAGTACAAATTATAAAGTGTAGATATGGTAATAATCTGGGGATAATCTGTCCTTGTCTGTCCTTCTTGTAAACATTCAGTTATTTGGTCACGATTAACTTGAACTTATGTCTAAATTATTAATCATGGTGAAAATTATCTTCCGCACTTCCTTAATAATAGTTTAGCCCATTATTTACTAATATTTTTCTTAACTCACGAAAATAAACAGTCCTACAGAAATCAATTTGTTTGTTATGACTTTTATGAATAACGTTATATGACGGATTAAAAACTTGGCATAAGTAGCCCTACAGAGTTTTTTTTTGTAATATGTGATTCGGACTTAGCGTGGTCTTATTATAATAAGTAAGATTTCATTGAGTGAGTGAGCAGAGTTTTAGAATGATCTCATGGTTACATCGTGTTTTTGTTTAGTACTCATAGTGCTAACTTTATACGTAGGGTATGTATAAATTATAGAATATATAGAGGCTAATGGTATCTTATAAACGTTCAGTATTCTCGATGCAGTTTATCTGTACTGTCGTTTTTCTGACGAAAGTCTGTCAGGATTGACTGACAGTTTTCTAGCGCTACTATGGCTATCAGATTGTAAACCTGAACCATCTTATAAATATTGTTCATATGTTGATCAACCGTTGAACGTTTGATTAACGAGCGGCAAACTCATTAATGCATGACATTTCAAAATGGCGACACTTACTCGTAGTTCCAGCTTTGGCCACCGGGCATTGGCGTATCTAGGGCTATTTTCCAGGGGGGGTCTGGCCCCTCAGGTGTCCGCTGTAGCAGAGTCAATCGCCAATGTACAGCCAGTGAGCACCCCATCCTGGGGTGGGCACCAGATCATTCTGGGGTGGGCACGGCCCACCCGGCTCCCCCCCTTCCTACGTCTATGCCACCGGGTCAGATAGTTTCGGTAGGCATTCAACGCTTGTTGATCAGTACTTTTTATGAGTAAGACATGTATGTAACATGTATGTGTAAAGTATGTATACCTGTGTAGGTATACCTATAAAACTATACAACGAAACTGTGCAGTGAACAGACAGTTTAACGTGAACATATGTTACATAAACTAAAACGATTACAACCAATGAAATTGCACCGAAAAACGTAGCAAACACAGGTTCTGTTCCACCAAACTGGAATATTTTCCTATATTTATTTTATGGTGCAATGACGTTTTCCAATATTAACCTATAAATTTTGCCATAAATGTTTTTTATTGAACACCGTTGAAACGGAATTTATCGCTTGGTTAACGCCCTCACTGTTGGTTATAAATAATGACTCAGCGTTCCCGTTTCTCAGGGGATACGGTAATTTCTTATGATGTTTCAAAAAACCTTTGTGAATAAGCCCACCTATAAAATATGACTTTGCGACATTTGGTGTCGAGACACTGGGTTCGCGGGGTCCGGAAGCAAACTCGGTATTCAAGGAGCTCAGTAAACGGCTCAGGGAGGCGACGGGTGACCCAGGGACTTTCTAGCGTAGCGGAGCGTCGTCATCCAGTGCAGAAATGCCGCCGCCATGATGGGCACCTTACTTTGGGGCTCAAGTTTATAAGGTATATATATTTTATGTAGTAATATAAATATCCAGGGACGAAGCATTTCATTTATTCCAGTTACTAAAAATAAGGTTTTCTTATGATGCTTAGTTTTAGAAACAATATAAAACTCAAAATTTTTAATAGTGGGAAAAAGTACTCGATCCACACTTTTGATGTTATATTTCCACACGATTCGCAATTACAGGACAAATTACAGTTTCAAATCAAGGTATGATACCCACCGTCAATATTGGTTGTTTTATAATCTAGATAGGTATTTGCGAGATTTCTTTGTAAAACAGTTGACATCATGCAAATGTGAGACTGCTTACTAGATCATCAACGTCATCGCCTACATCATTGTAGACATCTATTTATATAACTTCTGAGGCCACACTGCTGAGACCTCACAAATCTTGATACTTACCAGTCCCCCCTAAATTTTTATAAAAAAAGTACAACTCCTCGAAAATCCAGCAAAGTCTACGACAAAAGCCCTCTCAAAATACCTAATTAAAGACGAACAGCAACTACCACGGTGATATTGCGCTGACGATGCTCCCAGCGACCCAGTTCCGGGGCCCGAGGCCTATTTACAAGGCTTTTCGGCAATAATGACAGATGATCTCGCTACGCCTCTCCGCTCTGAGCAAATCTACGACGGGCGGGCCTAAGAAAGGTGCATTCCATAATCTTTTACGATTGTAGAAGAGAATGAAATTGTATGGAATTGACGTCCATTGTTGGCGTATCTCCTCTTCTATAATAATCTCCTGCTATATAATCCTTGATTTTAGAACGTACGTCTGTTGAAAAAGCAATAAAAACAAATAGATTCTCGAACGTTTTAAAACTATTTTTTGTTAGTTTATCCAGTGAGTATGAGTGTGAAAATGGCAGCACCCTGTTGTAAATTCCCTTTGTTTAGCAAGAATCACTTCATGGTAGCTTTCGTTGCAAGTACAATGTTCTGTGAATTGACTAATTAAGAGTCAAATCAGCAACTCTTTACTTTCACTCTTTCACTGTCAAAACAGATCACTTCTAAAACAGAATACGGGGTACGCGATCCGAACGAACGGTTCGTCCTTATGTCGTGGATCTTCCAGCTAACCGCACGAGCCGCTTTGACTCAACCTTTATAATATGTACTGCTAAGAAACGGAACACGTCTGCAAGTGAGTTCTCTGATAATTATAATTCGGACGCCTTTAAGGCCAGAGTGAATAGGCTGTTCCTAGACAGACATGCTCCATCTTCGGCCGAATCGTCACTAACCACCAGGGGCCTTACCATGAACTCTTATAGCAGGACCTAAACAGAACGGCCCTGCTTATTGTTCATTGTTCATTTATTGCATAAATTAAAAATTTACATGTCCACTTTGTTAAATTCAATTTTTTATCTGTTATTTTAACATATAACTTAAATTATATACACTACACAGGTATTAAATACACAGTATTTAACACCTATACTACAAATTGTATAGTATAGGTATCAAACACAGTACAGGTATTAAATATTGACACATTTAATGTTAATAATAATGTTAATTGTGTGAGCATGTTTGGGTCAATGACATTGTTTTATTCCTTTGTAGAAATCATCTATGTTGTAGCAAGCTATGCCAACCAAAACATTTTTTAATTTATTAGTGAATGTGTCGACATTTGATGCATCCCTTACATCCGACGGTAATGCATTATATAGCTTAGGGCCTACAACATCCAGCATCTTGCTGCTTAGAACGAGACAGCGCTATACGTATCACATAAGCTTGTCTCGTTCAAACCGAAAGCAATTCTGTTAAGGTCCTGCTATAAGAGTTCATGGTAAGCCCTCAGGTCAAATGCCTAGCTAGATTAATAAAAAGACTGTGACGTCAATTGTACAAGTGCGTCAAATGTACTCCTTTTTGTCATTTTCCTTTAATTAAAATTTATAATAATACGATTTCTTTTATTTTCTTGTACTGAATTATGGTTTTACATGAAACTCTACATTGAATCTAGTCAACTCCATTTATAGTTTCATCAATAGTCAAGTCAATATGTCTACTTTCATACAACATGAAGGCACCCAATATTTCTCCGAAACACAAAATGTTTTCCGATAACTGCGTTTGTCCAAAGTAGGCGAAATCAAACCAAACCGCCGCATCGTTCGTCGGACAACACTTCAAACTGTAAAAAGTCCTTTAAATCCAATTTGTCCCGTCTCTTTTGAAGTGTCCGGCGCTGAAATCTCTTACGTCGACATTTACGAGCTTCGATTCTTGCAACTATGTTGGAATTATGACTTCAGAGGATTTTGAGGGTGAAAGTGAAACAATTCCGAGGAAATCTGTGGAGTTTGATTTCATGGAAAAATGCACAAATCATAATCTTCTCTTCTAAAAAAAATGTAGGTATGGTTGTTTGTTTGTTATTAGCTACTTATTTTTTATTTGCCATCATCATCAAACAATAAACACTGTTAGGGTGCGTGCGTCCTGCTTACCTAATATCTGGCTTTAGGTTTTAGGTCTAGATTTAATATTTAGAGCCATATTAACTAGTCGTTTATTATCAATGAAGTGCACAATGACTACGAACTTCATCCCACTATGATGACGAAGCATTTTCTCTTTTTCCTTAATAGTCAAAATTTTATGTTCTTATTAATAGATATACTAAGCTACTGCAAAAACTAAACCAAACTACACTGAAATTTAAATGTGAGATTCGTAGACATGATTAAGCTTTTATAGGTTAGACAGAAGCTAGATTTATTGATAAATCTCAGAATTTTTTCTTTTTCTTAGTAGTACGAATTTTATGTTCTTATTAATATACATACTTAGCTACTGCAAGAACTACCTACCTATTAAAATGATTTATAATAAATAAAAAGACTTGCTACATCCCTAGACACTTTTTATTGCAAATTACAACGTTAATTTACCTTCATTATGAATAACAAGACTGTTATAAAGCTTCGTGTGTTCTTTGTAAATGTAAAAGCAGAAGCAATTTAATTTATTTGCTCCCAAACATTCTTAAATTATTTGAGAGCACCTGCACAACGAGGTACTGTAACAAAACCGATTTGTCTGTCGCATAAAAGGAGAAATTGCTTTAGAATTAAAGTGGTGCCTTTTAAATTATAGGCCGATTTACTAGCAATTAAGAGACAATTTAAGCATCAATGGTTTCTGATTCAAGTCTGAATCTGATTGTTATAACTTTTAGGTTCAATTAATTCTACAAAGTATATAAATTAGACTGGAAAATTGGCAGCAGCGCTTTCAATTGTTATATTTATAACACTGCGATCTCCAACCGAGCGTGGATATTATGGCAATAACATCCCCTTTCATGGGAGAGGCCCGAAGTTCTGCAGCGGACTGATATGGGCTGTGATGATAAAGTATATAAATAAATAAAAAGGACTGAAATCATTACTAGTCAACCAATAGATGTTGAGATTGAATACAAAACAAAATTTTGGTGATATTTGTAGTTAGAACGGCATTAAGCAAACTCACTTAAATAGTATTCTGTGCGGTCTAGAAGCGGTTCTACCGTGTTACCTATATGTACCCCTTACCTATAGGAAACCTCTTTAAATGAAGCAAAATATGTGTAACATCAAGAATATCCCACATCATTTCCACTAACATCACCGATTTAGAAAGAAAACTCGTCATTTCGACCGACTAAATTTAATAAAATATATTGTTCCGCCGAACATCAAAAGCATGAAAAGGAAAAGAGGAAGGAAAGTACACTGGTGTATGCTCTACGCCGGCAACGGAAACGGTGTGACCGGCGACATTCTGATAAATATGTAGAGCAACTTACTTGGTGGTGTCGGTAAATACTATCGACGTGCACTGGCTTCACATGGGTATTCTCGAGTTTCTCTATTATAATGTGAATATTTTATATACATTTTTTTTGTCATACAGTAGGCAAACAGGCAAGCGGGCCACCTGCTGGAAAGTGGTCATCACTGCCTATATACATTAGCAACATCAAGAGTATCGCCAATGCGTTGCCCACCTCTATAACACGTTGCTCTGGCAGCAAAAAGACAAATGCCCCTCCAATCCCAAAGCCACGGTTCCCCAAATCCCCACCCCATGGAGCACTGGAGACCTTACTTAACGGCAGAAACACAATACTATTTAAAAGAGTATTGTTTAGCTGCGGTATTCTGTAAGGTGGAGGTACTTCCCCAGTCGTACTTATACGTATGAAATTGGCGTTTTTTTTGTAATTACACGTTTGCTAAAATATTTTAATTTTATGTGACATATTAAAATTAATACTTGATTTCGAATAAAAACAGAATAGGTATGCTTAAATGTGAGTATGTCCTTTAAACTGAATAAAAAAAAATCTCTTTATTTTATGAGGGTTTTAATATGTTTTGCCTCTTTAACCAGATGTAATTTCATGAAAGTTATCAAAATTAAATGGTACGCAACAATTAGTTTAACTTTGTCTGAACCTTCAAAGTTTCAAAGACGTTTCCAAGAAATTAAAAAATATTTCCTGTTTGAAAATTCCAAATTCCACCAAATTTGCTATACAAAACGCCAATTTCATAGGTAAGGACCTAATTAAGCGCTCCGCAAGAAATTCTCTCTCTCAAAATCAAAGTCCATTGTGTGGTTTTAAGAAGTTTGTGGATAAGGGGGACCTTTGTAAACAACCTCTTGTAATAACTGTTTTTATCTTGTTTCATGTCATCATCATCACAGCCCGTAACAGTCCACTGCAGGACTTAGGGCCTCTCCCACGAGAGGGGAGGTTATCGCCCTAATCTCCACGCTTGGCAGGCGGGTTGGAGATCGCAGTGTTGTAAATATAACAATGGAAAACGCTGCTGCCCATTTTCCAGCCTACGGAGACTCTAGATCTTTTGTCTCGAAAACATTAGTCGCCTTGTACGACACCCACGAGTGTAACGGGTTGGTGCTATTCTACTCTGCTGGACACCACACGGCTGTGTTGGACAGCATGGTTGTTTCATGTACAATAAAGTATATAATAATAATAGATTCTAATGTCCACTTTACTATATGCCAATGCCCTTTTCACACCACACGTTTAGTTCGTACTATTTTTTGTTTCATACTTAAAAAACGTCAAGCATTATTTTTACGAAAAGAAATATCGCGCCGTTTTCCCTTAGGCAGAAACCACATTGTTTCACTTGCTACGGTACTGACACCTCTATCGCTTTTTTCACATTCATCAACTTAGGCACGCAAGTACGTCAGTTGAGGGTACTCTTAACCTGACCTTTTCTTAAACCATATTGAAGGAGCTTTGTCCGAAGACAATGTCACCCTTACAATTGTTATGTTATGTTACCTAAAAATATAAAAATCTAAAGTTATCTTCTTCAATTTGATCCCAATTATTACAGCAAATAAAATAAAAATTAAACTAAATTAAGGTATACACCAATTCCTATTGTACATAAAATCCAACAAAATGATAGCATTGCTTAATTACCTACTCATCTCTACCCAGAACCAGAGCTAGAAGGACTTCATGAATTATTATATTTCCTACATTCGAAGTAACAATGGAGAACGGTGACGGAAAAATAACTCATGTTAAAAGCAACATCAATCCTCCGATAATATCGTCTAGCGTTCTCAATTCTTTATTTCTCGGGAGAAGCGATACGTATTATCGTTGACCTTTCAGTTATTCCATCACACAAACACAATAACATAGAATAGAGTGGATAAAGGCGCTTACGCATCGCATCTGAGCCGAGTTCGTAAAAATTGCAATCCGTAAGTTCACTAAGGCGCGGAATATATTAAGCGTCGGCGACGCAGGTTTATTAAGACCCAACCAAACCTGAGCTCAAAATACGCCGTCGCTGTGATAACGCCGCATATAGTCGATTGCGTCGGAAATTTTTAACGCGAGCTGTCCACACGATTTGTTCGACAAGTTTCACAAAAGCATTTTTTCTCCCATCTCCATTTCTCCTCTCTCGCTTAGCTCGGAAGCGATTGGTCCTAAAACACTAGTTCCCAAAGAGAAATTATGGTAGAGCTCGTCTAATCTAAAATGACGCGCCCCACTATCGCATTACCGCAAGTTTAAAATATGGACGCAATACATATACAAATGCCGTTGTAATTGGTCATTCAGTTGCCGGTGAAATTCAAACGTAGGAATACGCGTCGTTCATTGGCTTCCACATAGATGAAGTGTCGTTATCAATATTTGCACTCACACATCGAAATCAACTAACTAAGTAGTGGGGCGCGTCATTTTAGACTAGACGAGCTCTACTCGTCGATATCTACGTTTCGGGTGACAGCTGTCGTTTGACAGCCATGACCGTTTTATGTTAATAAAACACGAAAAGAGAGGGGTGTTATAAGTTACGTGTCTATCTGTGGCTTTCTGTATTTGTCTGTGGCATCGTAGCGCCCGAGCGTTGCGGATGGAAAGTGTTTTCATTCCAGTTTAGTTGGTTCTTAGCTTTGTTTCAATAAAATGGGTTATTTAGTTTAAAAAATATTTATGTTTAAGTAAACTTGGTGGGGGGGGGGGGGGGGGGGGGGTTATCAGACTTTCTCTGTCGGTTAAGTTATGGTCTGTCGTTTCAATAGAGAAAGTGTATTATCTTTTTTCTTTAACGAAAATATCATACACATGATATTACGTTATCTATAATTACCTGACCTGCCAAATCCTGGATCATGGTCAAGGGGGACCCCGGGTCCTCGTGCGCGAGAGCACAACCGGGACATTAGCGCCAAGATTATGAGATGATGATATAACGTCATCCTGTCTATAATAGTCATTCGTGTAATTTTTTATAAGTGTAAGGTATGTCCCAACAATACTAGAAATAAATCCGTAAGTAACTAAGTATTTTATTTAAAAATCCCATTCATTCCAAATGAATATAGACCTCACTTACTTACAAATCACGTGACTTCTAAGTCTACCCCGTTGGGCACTAAATTCACCAGCTGGCCTGATAACTTCCAAGCTACATTCACATTCATTTCAAGCGACATTTCCGCCAGCCGGCAGGCCGCTGACAATGCTGCCTTTGTAAACTACTTTTCTACTTATAAGTTGATTTAGTAAAAAGAATACATACATTTTAGAAATACGGTACCGTTTATCTCTTAGTTATGATAATTTTATGAGTATTCGCCAGTATGATTTTATTTCTTCAATTATAATATTTGTATGCCCACAATTGTGGTTAACACAGAAATACTCACATTATAATATCTTGATGAATCTGTATGCCTACCTGTGTTACAAATAAATACCTTTGGCTTTGAATTATTTCACTATTATTGTAAGACCCTATAATATGTAATATCGGACATCATTTCCTCCCATTCGGATCAAACGCAGTGCGTAAAAGCTCTAATGCGGAAGGAAGACGGAGGGAAAAATGTTGAGATTGATTCGAGTCTCGCGTTTTAGACAGTCACGCTTACTCTTGTGGCACATGTGTAAAGGAGGTAGGCTATTGTGATAATTAACAACGTTTCTGAGAAAAAGCGTGTGTATCATGTTCAAAAAGGATAATAGTTTCATATTAAATATCATATCATCCGGTTCCGCCTCTCTCTACTCAAAGTTCAAAGTTCAAAGTTCAAAAGTTCAAAGTAATTTATTTGTAACATAGGTCATCGACTCTTAATAGCTTCAAATTAAATATATTGTATGTATATATGTGACCGAATTAAAATACATAATTTAAATTTCTACTCGGCCGGCATCGAATCCGGGACCTTTGGATGGCAGACCGAAGACCAACTGAACCACTTAGGTCGTCATAATAACCTTTAACAACCCACTTAGCCATTAGACGGGGGAGGATTAAAAAGTACCCGTATTTGTGGCGTTGCTGTTGTGAATTGACATTCTCTTTGGGTAGGTAGTGAAGGTAGGTATTTCAAATAACCGATAAGGTAATGGGGCAAATTCTGACACGCAAGAGGTCCCGGGTTCGATTCCCGGCCGGGCAGAAATTGAAATGATGAATTTTAATTTCTGTTACGGGTCTGGGTGTTCTATGTATAATAAGTATGTATTTAAAAAGTATTTAAGTAGTTTATCAGTTATCTAGCACCCATAACACAAGCTTTGCTTACTTTGGGGCTAGATGGCGCTGTGTGAATTTGTCCACGAATATTTATTATTTATGTGTGAATATTTTACAAATCCTTCGGCAGATTGTTTATTCTTACTTTTAATATGAAAAATATCTTTTTCCTATTACCTTTAGACACTGTCCCTACAGATATGCGACTCGTGTCACCGAAAACTAGGAAACTGTCTATCCACCTATAAAGTTTTAGCCCGACTTGTACCAAATTCTTAAACATGTGTAAAAATGACGCTTAACGTCATTTTGTATGAAGTTTTGTTCATCTTGGGCTTAAATGCAATTAAGAAAGGTGTAACTCGCCCGTATAGTGTGAAATACCCCGCACGGCGAGAGTATTTCATACTACGTGCCCAATTACACTTCAAGTGGATTTGTTGATTAATTGCACCGGTTCACACCCACACCAAACAAGCGCAGGTTCATCGAGTTGCGGAGAATGGCCGGCCATTTCAGGCCTGCATTCTGCACCGGTCCGCTCACTTGGGCACGGTATGGCACACAAAAAGTCTCAGTTCTAATGAGTACGCCACGCCGCTCGAAGTAATTTAGATCTTTATTGTGCAAATTTTACAACTCACTTGGTATTTGACCTCCTCACATACTAATGGTAAGTGACGATGCGGGTTGTAAGGGTATGAAGTCTACCCGAACATCATAGCAACTGTCACCTCTCCACTACGGTCTTCTCGTGACCACGGTGGGTGTAACCCTACCGAAACGTTGGTAAAACAAATCGAAAAGGTACGTCGCGTGTGAGTCCCGTTTAATATAATGTTGAGGATTAACTACCCTGCTTTGGGCTGTGGTGGGGCTAGTATTATAAAAGCTCACAGAAGGAAAGAGTCGGGGACATTCCTTTAGCGGGAGTCGCGCTGTGCGGACCTCAAGTTATCGGCGTACGGTGTGATCTGGACTTTGGTATCGTTGCTTTTGATCTTGATTGTCATTTATTTTGTGTGTTTGTGGTGATTTCCTTATTTGGCTTAATTCGTAAAGATTCTAAATTGTAATAAACTTTAGGTTAGTGAGTAATTTGTTTTTTTTATTTAAAATTCCACTACTGATCCAATATCAGAAGTGGGATCTTAACCCAAATTTGCCTGTGATTATTGTTTCGCCATCCGTAGAATTTTCAAAATAAGGAAGTCACAACTACCCACATTTTTATTTCTTTACTCGTATTCCGCATTTAGTTTTGATTTATTGTTTGCGTGATTAAATCATGCCTAAAAAGCGTAGTACGCGAAGTAAATCACGAGACAGATCGCATCGACGTCGTCGAGCGCGTTCTAGAAGCCGTAGTCTGTCGCGCACTAAAACACGTGATCGATCGCGGACACGTGATACGTCTCATATGAGGTCCCGTAGACATAGGCGTTCTGAATCGCGATCGCCTCCGCGAAATAGATCGACTCCGCCATCAACGGCAACATCGTCGCGGCCACGTGCAACGTCACGATATAGAACTGAGTGTCGAACACCGAGTCCCCGTGCGGTTCGTGGTAGTACGCTAGACACAATATTGTCGCGCTTAGAGGTGATCGAAAATAATTTCACGACTACCCGCAGTAGCACAGACGTCGCGACGCCATTGGCCGCTAAAGCTATTGTTGACGCAATTCAATCTATAAACCCGGGACGGCTCAACTACTACGTTTCGAATTTCGATCCGACTATACATGACATAGACGTGTGGTGTGAGGAAGTAGATCGCGCGCAAAAGACCAATCGTTGGTCAGACAGGGAGTGCTTGTCACGTGTTGCAGGTTGTTTGAGGGGAGATGGAAGGACCTGGTTAAACGAATGGGTGTCCAACGATAGGTCATGGACCAATTTCAAACGCGAGTTTAAGCCTCTATGCCCCCGAAAACTGGATTACGCCAATATTTTGTTTGAGGCCATGAACACAACATCTGACAAGTACTCTACGTTTGCCGAATACGCGCGGCGGACAATTCTGCGTCTGCGCATAGTTAAAGGGCTTAGTGAGGAGCTATTAACGCTAATAGTGATCCGCGGCATAAATGACGCACAAGTTCGTGCCGCAGCCGCAAATGCAGAATTGACCCCCGAAACTTTGGTCTCGTTTTTGTCGATTTACACAAAACCTAGTCAGCCTACTCACGCAAAAACGACTTCAAAGGCCGCGCATACTTCCCAGCCTCACTTTAAGAGAAAGTTTCTTGATAGGTCAACCTCATCGCAGTTGAAGTGTTTTATCTGTAGTCAAAGCGGTCATAAAAGCTTCAACTGTCCTAAGAAAACGAAACCATCAGAGCCTAACGTAATCACGTGCACATTTTGTAAAAAGATAGGGCACTCGGAAGATAAGTGCTTTGCAAAAGAAAGGTCCGCGTCGCGAAACACGCATAACGTGAATTTTTGCAACGATCTTACGGGAAACGACAGAAGGAGGGACATCACGACCGCTGTAGTGCAGGGTATTCCGGTTGACGTGCTCATCGACAGCGGAGCCCACAACGTTTCGTTGGTATCCTCAGACGTTGTCAAACATTTCTCATGCACAAACAAACCCATCAGCTGTACCCTAAAGGGGTTAGGAAATAACGAGATAGAAGGGAAGTCGTATGTCACTCTTACTGTCGAACTTAAAGACATATCGATCGAGGCTGATTTCGTGGTAGTTCCAGCAAAATGTATGTCAACATCTATAATTATCGGCACTGATGTTTTGAATAGGGACGGCATTACGTACGTTAGGACCAACAATAGCCACACCATCACGCACACGGCTAGCAAGCCTACGGAAGTCTTCACGGTTAGAGCTGCGGCAAACACGGATATCAATACACCCCTTCAGGGTGCAGAACGCGAATCCTTAATGAACGTGATAAACGATTTTTCCCAATTTTTTATTGAAGGTACGGCCACCACAACCGTTACCACAGGCGAAATGCACGTCAGTGTGACTAGTGAGGTGCCGGTTGCGTATCGACCGTATAAGCTTTCCCACGCCGAAAAGTTAAAGGTTCGCGAGATCGTGAATGACCTTCTAGTCAAGGGCATCATTAGGGAATCGGAGTCAGAATATTCCAGTCCGATCATTCTGGTCAAGAAGAAGGACGGGTCCGACAGGATGTGCGTTGATTATCGCGCTCTTAACCGTATAACAGTCAAGGACCGGTACCCCCTCCCTCTAATCGACGACCACATTGATCGGCTCGGTGATAAAAGCATAGCGAGGTTCTCTTCCCTAGATATGGCATCTGGGTTTCATCAAATTAAGATAACGTCGGAATCTGTTCATCGTACGGCCTTCGTCACGCCAGAGGGTCACTTTGAGTACCTCAAGATGCCCTATGGTCTGACAAATTCACCGGTTGTCTACCAGAGGATCATAAATAAGACGTTGAGGAAGTTTATAGAGTCGGGGAAACTGTTAGTTTACATCGACGACGTGCTCCTGATGAGCAGCTCGGTCCAGGAAGGCATTGAACTCCTGCGCGAGGTACTCACGACGTTAACGGAAGCGGGTTTCTCGATTAACTTGCGTAAGTGCGTTTTCTTAGTTACGGAAGTCGAGTACTTAGGCCGAATTATCAGTCAGGGTCAGGTTAAGCCGAGCCCTCGTAAAATTATGGCTCTAGTAGGGTCACCTGTCCCGCAAAATGTAAGACAGGTCAGGCAGTTTCTAGGGCTAGCCGGGTACTTTCGCAAGTACATAAAGAGTTATGCAACAAAAACGTTCTGCATCTCTCAGCTGCTTAAAAACGGAACTCAATTCAAATGGGGGCCTGAACAGGAACGCGTTCGTCAAGAAATTATCTCCACTTTGACCAGCGAGCCCGTTCTTGCCATTTTTGACCCCAAACTTCCAACAGAGGTCCATACGGATGCGAGCAGCATCGGATATGGAGCGATCTTGTTGCAAATCCACGAGAACGGCGATAAAAAGGTAGTGGCGTATTTTAGCAAGGTCACACAGGGCGCGGAGAGTAGGTACCACTCGTACGAACTCGAAACGCTGGCCGTGGTGAAAGCATTGCAGGCCTTCCGCCACTATTTGATCGGCATTCAATTCAAAATCGTAACGGACTGCAATGCTCTCAAGTGCACGGAGCGCAAGAAGGACTTACTACCACGAGTGGCACGTTGGTGGGTCTACCTCCAAGATTTCACTTTTCGTATAGAGTATCGGAAGGGAACGATGATGGCCCACGCTGACTACTTGAGTAGGAACCCCCCTTACGAGGTACACCATATTGCACGGCCACGTAATTGGGCCCAGATCGCACAAGAGGCAGATGACGAGACCAAAACGCTTCTTCAGCAGCTTGAGGAGGGAAATCTAGACTCGAATCGTTACGTAAAACGAAATGACCTCTTGTACTACAAGTACACCCCCGTAGGCGAAGAGCATAGGCTTCTCTGCTTTATCCCAAAGGGACACCGTCTAAGTCTGCTTCGTATTTTTCATGACGAGCACGACCATATCGGATTTGAAAAGACCCTCGACCTCATTCTAAAGCATTTTTGGTTCCCCGGGCTTAGGCAGTTCGTTAGGAAATACCTACAGCATTGCTTGGTATGTGTATCCAAGAAACGCGTACCTAGGGCCCCACAACAAGTTATAACGTCATGGGAGAAACCAGAAACACCAATTTCGGTTGTGCATATGGACGTCTTAGGGCCACTACCGGTGTCCAACGGCTATAAATTTGTTTTAATAGTCGTGGATGCCTTCACAAAATACACGTTGCTTTATTCGCTCTATAGGCAGGACGTTGACGAACTATTACGAGTAGTTACTAACGTGGTTTCGCTATTCGGTGTTCCAAAGTTGTTTGTGACAGACAAAGGCCGCATGTTTGAGTCGGCTAGATTTTTAGAGTTCGTGAAAGAGATGGGATCAGACATACATTTCATAACACCAGAAATGCACCACGCAAACGGACAAGTCGAGAGGTATGCTCGAACAGTCCTCAACATGATCCGCATCGAGGCAAACCACAAGGACGCGGCGTGGTCCGACACGCTGTGGAGGCTGCAGCTTACCCTCAACGTTACCAAGCACAGGACTACCCAGACATCTGCCCTGAACCTCATGGTCGGCGTCGACAACACAACGCCTGTTATCCGGTCGCTCGTTCGTGACGTGGCGCTGGAAGATTCTCAGTCGAACCGCGAGGCTCAAAGGGAGCTGCGCCGGAGCCGCGCCACTGAGTTGTTGCGAAGAAATCAAACGCAACAAGACGAATACGTGAACCGTAATAGACATCCAGCTCGAGTGTTTAATGTCGATGATCTCGTTTTTGTGATTAAGTTTTCACAGTCCACTGGAAAGCTGGATCCGGGCATGCGAGGCCCCTACAAGGTCGTGCGTGTGCTGCCAAGCGGGCGCTATGAGTTGCGTCTGCTAAGCGGGTCCTATGGGAAAACCACGCAGGCAGCGGCCCAGTATATGGTGCCGTGGAGAGGGGAATGGTGTCCCGAGACTTGCGCTGCATTTTTTGAGCGTGAGTACTGTGCAGAACGCCCTTCGTCTATTCTATGGATGTTGGAGTGCGTTAGCGGAGCCGCCTGCTATGCGGGTAGCTCTGCGTCGACACACTGCGGGGTGTCTGACATGGTTTTTTTTCACGTAGAGGACGTACTGCGGGACGATCCTATCGGTAACATACTGCGGGATGTTTACCCTACGTGACGAATGATGTACGAAACATGGATCCATGGTGTATGAATTGATGATGTATGCTATGAGATGAATGAATTTTGAGAACGATTAATGAATGTTGAGGTTACTTTCGTGTTCATGAAATTGTGAGAATTAACTGAGGTTTTCTTAACGTTTCATGAAACATTGATAGGTCTTATTTTCCGAGTGTATGTGATCTTGGTTTGGAACGAGGGCCTTGAAAGATTGACATATGCGAGATTAGGAATCGTTGCTGCTAATTTGATGTGATCATAATCTGGTGCCCGCGTGTTCTCTTATAGATGACAATGACTCCGAGGACACCACTACCCACACGGATGCACCAGGGCTCAGCGTACTGTCTACTTCTGGCACGTCTGGCGCGGGCACTCCCGTCGCCGGTGATGCGGCCCTGCAGTCAGGCCTGCCGGACATATCCGATGCCGTCGAGGGCGACGCATAGTCAGGAGAGGCCGTGTTGAGGATTAACTACCCTGCTTTGGGCTGTGGTGGGGCTAGTATTATAAAAGCTCACAGAAGGAAAGAGTCGGGGACATTCCTTTAGCGGGAGTCGCGCTGTGCGGACCTCAAGTTATCGGCGTACGGTGTGATCTGGACTTTGGTATCGTTGCTTTTGATCTTGATTGTCATTTATTTTGTGTGTTTGTGGTGATTTCCTTATTTGGCTTAATTCGTAAAGATTCTAAATTGTAATAAACTTTAGGTTAGTGAGTAATTTGTTTTTTTTATTTAAAATTCCACTACTGATCCAATAATAATATGATTACAAAGCTTTTACAGAACCCCATGTTGCACCTGACGGTATACGAAATCCTTAATTAACGTTACCAGTAGAAAGTACCCGAAACGTTCCTTAATTGACACGATTGTTAAATACAGAATCGAACACAAATTCAATGGAAAACAGATGAAGTTGATCATGTGGGGCGCGTAGCTGTCTCGCGATTCTTGGCGTAGCGGTCTACACCTACGTACGTTCTACGCGACTCTCGGCGTAGCAGTCTACAAAAATAAACCTATGCGTAGAGTGCGCGTACGCATTCATCAGCCTACGTAGCATGACGGGCTTTGCCGCGAGTGATATTATAGCTTTGTGTCTCCACTTCAACGTAAAAAGAATGAGCTAGGAGTTATGTCGCTCACTCGCGCGGACAAAGCCCTTCATGCTACGGATTCTGGTCTGATATACGTCTCTATATATTTTAAACTATGCAACGAATTTAGATGCGGTTAACAATATATACAATGATTCTAGAGAAAGTTTTATAAGCAAGAAAAAAGGGAAGGTAGAAGTAAAGTAGGTGTACGCGAATGAAGTTGCGCCGGGTCCACTAGTTAAACATTGGTATAACACCCAGTCTTTCTTAAAATTAAAATTGAAATGAAATTAAAATTCATCATTTCAATTTCTGCCCGGCCGGGTATCAAACCCGGGTCCTCCGCGTCATGTTCACTAACTTAAAATCAGGTCGTCAACATATAATCACATAACATCGCTATTCGCCATGTCCTGTACGTACACCGTATCACCAATAAAGTAACAACAATAAACTTGATCAATAACCCAGATTCGCCGCTTCCAGTAATAAACTGACTATACAACCGAATGCACTAAATTCGAACGATGTTGCAGAAACCGAAAATGTCACATTGAAAACAGATATAAACCGCCAATACGACCAGAGTTTGTACGTTGCAATATGAGATTAAAGTAGGTAATTTCGGTGAATGCAAGTCCGATGTTGGGCAATAACGTTTAGGATGAAACTGTATCCAATCTTTATTGGCTATTTGGTATCATAATAATGTATCGATTTGGCGTGAAAGAAATGTGTCCTTGCAAGAGTGTTTTGGAAATACCTATGTAATTGGAACATTAAGCTATGAGCGTAGTAGTAGTTTATGCAACTGTCATATAAAAGGGGGTATTAAAACACTGACTGAAAGTGACTGTTTATCATACGAGGCGTAGCCGAGTATGATAATAGTTTGACACGAGTTTTTTAATACCTAAATTTATGCGGTTGCATACACTACTTTATCTACACTCATATTTTTATGTTAAAATATCGTACCTATAATTTTCCCAACTTTGATGGAAATAAGCTGCGAGTCAGTTATGTTGTATCTACGCGTCGAAGATATCAAGCGGCGGGAAATTTACTTTACTACTTTTAAATTTATTTATTTATTTGCTTCAAATAAGAAAAAATATTCACCAACACAAATTACAAAAATTTGAAAAAATATTCTGTATAGCGGGAAAATAATTACACATAAATATAAACCGGAAAATTTAAATTTTGAATTTCTTTAAGACATCTAGGTATTCAGTTTACATTTCACCGTGTCCCGAAGCACGACAAAAAATAAAAAAATAAAGGTGTTGCATAATAATTAAAAAGTTATTTTTCGATACAGCTGCAATGAAAATAGTATGGGAAATGCTGTATCGAAAATAAATGTTTGTAAATTTTTAAACTTTTTTTACGCCAGTCTGTAAAGACTGGCGTGAAAAAAGTGTACCTTTAAAAGACAGTTTTCGAATATGTAATTGGAACATTAAGCTATGAGTGTAGATAAAGCCTATTTTTATGTTACATGTCGTGATAACATTCAGCTTGAAGGTGAGTGGTATCCATTGGAGACTATGAGGCCGTGGTAGGTTATTCTACGTTATCGAGTACAAGAAATATTCCACTTTGTCGTGGTAGTAGACGTTTAACAGACCCACAAAACTTTGGCCTGCACGTGCACAACTTGGCACACAAAATATTTCTTTTAGTAACCCTAACTTCGGCTTTTAGTAACGATAATGCTTACTCTTTTACGTGGAATATCCTTTTTAATCAATTTTGACATGTGACAATGGTTACCAATAAATAAACTTGAACTTGAACTTGAACTTTTGTGTAGGTTCTCTATGAAAAGAAAACCTAGGTGCCTCACACTTCTTGGCAGTTTCGCTTTTCAGCCACTGATGATTGATGACCTCCTCTCCGCCTTCAGCTACAGCGACTGCTTCAGATCCTCTGTTGTTGGCGTTCATGTGCTCGCAAGTGGCTTAGGTAGCCATTCTTTTTTAAACAGATCCTCGCATATTGCGGGAATGTGAGCACACCATTGACATAATTTTAATTTATTGCCGCAGGTGGTCGGGCTTTTAATTCCTTGCGCTTTGTGTCGAGATCTTCAAGCCGCTGCTTTTCAAAGTCTCGAATTTTGGATGTAACCAAAGTCCTCCACTCCCGTCTCTCAGAGGCTAACTTCTCCCACTTAGAGGGTTTTCAGCCACATTATAGACACAAAAGAGAAAAGTCACTTTAATGTGTCTGAAAATCAAAAGAATGTATAAATATTATCGCTACGAAAAGTCGATGTTTGGGTCACTAACAAAAAAAAACCTTTTTTTGTTTTATCCAGATTCATCACCACAAAGTGGAATTTTTCTGATACTCGATAACGTAGGATGACCTACGTTGCCCACACATTCTATTACAACATTAAACATAGGACGTCCAAAGTACTTATATAAAGGATATCTTTATGTTCTCCAGTAGGTACGTCATTTAGAAAGGTGAGAGTAAAACGCTGATGTCTATCCCAGTCACGGCAAGTCAACATAATAAAACACTTCACTCTAAGAATCAAGATGGCGTTTTATTATTGCTTAGATAGGCACTTTGATGCGTATACGTACACTCTTTTACGACCGTTATACCAACACCAACATATAACAGAAAAGCCGCCATTTTAAAGGACTGTTTAAGACACCTTAAACGAATGAATCGTTGTACTCGGTAATTGTACTCGCCCTCTCATATGATGGTAGGTATGTGACGATGCGGCCAAGATGGAACAACCTATTCACTCTAGCCTTGAAGTCGCCCAGATCACTTCGACTACCCCTATGGGATACGGGCGTGAGTGTATGTATGTATATAGGTATGTATAATTGCCAATGTTTTGGCTTTATAAAATATTTGATAACCACTCTTTCGAATCTCAAAATTGTTTCCGAAAAAAGAGACATACTTACATTTAGACATTAGACATACTTACCTAAAGTATGTCTAAATGCTAATAAGTCATATTTTATCTATATACTCGTAAAAATTCCCTAATTTCGAAAGTATGTAAGCGCATCACTTCAGAACTATTTTTTTTGTGTTTGAGGGTAGGTCTGTACGAAAATAATAAAAAATCATACGCGTAGGGTAGGGTGGATTTCCTACGTGATTCCGAGGGGTGGTAGGGGTAAATTTCATTAATTTGAAACCACGCGTACGTAGTCGCGTATATTAAAAATACTTTATGAAGTGTATACCTACTTTATTTATTAAGAGATCTGCAAGCGAACCAAGGTCACCGACATAGCCCGACGGATTGCTAGGCTTAACTAGTAATGTGCAGGGCAAACAGCTCGCAGAACAGCTGGCCGATGGGGCAGTAAAGTTCTCTAGTGGCGGCCACATACCGCGGGTGGCCTGCTACAAGGTAGACCGACGGCGACCTGGATGCGGAAGGCACAGGACATTCATTTGTGAAGATCTCTTGGGGAGGCCTATGCCCAGCACTGGGCATCTTTTGGCTGATATGATGATAATGATAAAATACTCATGGTTAACTATTTCCGTATTGCATATTTCATGATAAATATAAAAAATGTTTATTCCCCATTTAAACTGGCCCTTAGCCCTTCTTCCCTAGCTTAATATTATCTATAAAAATTATAGGTACCTTTAAAGTTTCATAGTAATTTACTTGTACGAAAATTACAGTTTTCATCGTCTTCGCCGTATAAAACGGTTACTTCATAGCTAAAGACCTATTATTTGATCTAATTGATATTCTCTTCAGACACTACGCAGAAGCCTCATAAAAGCGGCAAAGCACCACTAGAATAATAAATTAGCGCACAATCATAACATATCATAAGGTATTAGGGTTGATACTGAAATTATAATGTTCATACTAGACACCTAACTCTAGGTCGAGTATTTTTCGAATAACAGTTCTTCTTTTATGTTATACGGCTGATACTCAGGCAAGCGGGCCACCTGATGGAAAGTGGTCACCGCCGCCTATAGACATCAGGAACAACTGGGGTGCTACCAATGCGTTGACGGTCTTTAAAGAGGCGCCCAATAGACCTCTTGAACGATCCCATGTCATAAGTTCACTGTCGCACTTGAGTTTACTTCAAGTTTATTTGCCAGAACCTTCAAGCTTGGCAGGTAGGTGTAATAAATGTCGCCGTGGAACCTGATGGAAAGTGGTCACCGCTGTACTTCCGCAGTCGTGGGGTGTACCCCACTATGCCCCTGATATATCATTGTACCATGCAGTCATGACGTCATAGATTTGACGCACCCTCTTGCAAGTAGGGATGGGTCAGATGTACTCGTGCAATCGAAATATGAATTGAAAACTACTAGCTAACTTTTTTATTGTATGTAAGTGGCTCAACATTCATTGCACATACTCTTGTACATACACACACACTCAAATACAATCGGTTTTCTGAAAGTAAGTATATCACAGAATATTCTCTGTCGATTTTCTTGTAAACGGAGGCTCTTGTCTAAATGGACTTGCGTCAATTCTACGAGAAGGTATTTAAAACGGTTTTACTGTCATGTGACATCGGTCCGTATGCATAAAATTACCGTAAACGTCCTATTTGCGTTTGATTATGAACCGATCTCGTGTACTTTTGTAAATCAGCATGAGAGTTTTCGTAATTTACAAATACCTATTGTTAAATATCCTAAGTATGTGTTCAGCCGTTTCAGCCCGGTCTGTTTTTCGCCAGTGGCTTGAATTTAAATTTGCATATTTTCTTAGGCGTGTGGACCAGAATGTTCGGTGGAGTTAAATGCCAAAATACACAAAATTTTAATTCTTTCACAAACAAAAACAGAGCGGACAGATTCTTTTATGGTCTCGGTCGTTTCGGCCCTTGGGCCAAAATCAGGCCGGGCCAAAAAGCCAAGAAAACTCAAGAAAACAATGAACAGGTTGACAGAAGAAGTGGTTTCAGACAACAATATCAATCATTACAAGAACAAACTGGATCAGTTCATCATATTCATCATCGTGATTAGTACCTACATTCATCAGCAGATTACAGGCTAGTCAGTTTTTGAACAGCCTGCCAGATTAAAGATAATTATAATAATAAATTTGTCTAGTGACATGTATCACCTATATGATTTTTTTAAATGATTAATGATGAACCAAATTATGAATGAATGAATCTTATTGCAACAGATGAAAATGGTGATGTTTTACGATTAACCTGATCTTGAATTGTAGAAGGGTGCGATTCAGGAATCGTAGGTAATCATAGATTAAGACTAGGGATTTACGAGTTTGTTAATAAAATCTTTATGAAAGTATCAGTATAGTAAAAAGAAGGACTGAGGAAAAATGCGAATGGAAATAAATTAGTGGGTAAGCTAAATTTCGGAGAATTAAACGCCAGATTCGCTACTTCGAGCCAAATATCATAGGTGGAGTGCGCTCAACATAGATCTGCACACAGGTTTGCATACCAGTCATTTCTATGATGGGAGTTGTTCTTGTTTTTTGACAGACAGCTGTCAGTTGTAGCTCCATTTTCAAGCGTGTCAAAACTATACCTCAGTTCGATGTACGGCACCGCACATTAGTGCTAAGTACACATTTAAATTATTCACGAGTTATTGGAATATTGGATAATTTAGCTTCGTTTGTTAATAATTTTATTTGCATCACGTTGCTTGATATTCCAGCTTGATTTTCAAACTTAAATGTGGGTACGAAGATTAATTGCTTATATTCCTTGGTTCGCTTAATAAGCGCAAAGGGGAATAATATATGTGTTTAAACTTGCTTGGATAAACATGCCTACAGCTCATAGTCCGCAATATGTGACGATGACTGACTTAACTACTAATAAGTACCTGTGATTGTTGCTTGCTCCCATCACGTTTGAAATTTCTAATGAGCCAACCAAGTAGATTGACCCACCTTTGACTCAACTGTCTCCGCTGATATTTTTGAAATTCGAACCGAGTTTGTATTTAGACTTTATGCTACGTAAGTACTTAGTTTCGTAAATTGTTAATGTAGTATATGGTGTCCTTGAAGAATGAATTTATGAAATATTTATTTAAATCATTTAGGGGGTAATCTTTAAATTAACAAAATTTAAAATGTATCTATTTTTTATAAATATTTATTTATGTAATCGATCGATACTGTGCGATAGTGCATGTAAAATATATATGTACAAGCAATTTAGGCGGATTTTTTAGCTGCGCCCCGAACCGCTGCGGTCTGACACAATGTGCTCATACCTTAAGGTGAAGGCATTTCCCTGGGTATTTTCATTGTCATTATGCAATAGGATGCGACTTCTTGGTAATATTTCTTCTCTAACTTTTTCAAAGACACTGGTTAACAAAAGGTAGAGTACCACTCAGTATTACCTGTGTTTTGTTGTTCAAGTGGGATCGTGCAGACAAGACCCGTCCGGGTAAAAAAACCTTAGATTTCTTTGCCAACGCTTCTCGCCTGCCTCAATTTTGTTGGTTTGCTGTCGCCTTCGAACACCCACACAGAAAACTGTTGTTTGCTTTCCGACATGTAACAACAAATCTATGTTTCATCTCTTGTCACAATGTCATGTATAGCATTTGCATGTACGTTAACAAAATTTTTTACACCAATCAACTCGAGTCCGTTTTGTTCTGGGGTGAGTTCATAAGGAATCCAGAGACAACAGAGTTTTCTAACTTTTAACGAACGACGACGACAAACTTCAACTTGTGATAAAAAAACAATTGACACGCACTTTCCCGCCAAGTTATACCAAAAAATATACCTGACATTCGAAATTCAAACATTTATGAGCGACCCTGGGGCTCTATTTCTGAATTGTTCGCGGTTCGAACGGTTTTCAATTTTGATTTTCGGCATGAACAATTCAGAATTATTTCAATCATATTGGCAACACCGATTGAAAACCGCTCTAATAGAGGCGAGCGATTCATAATCCCAGGAGCGCAGAACTTTCAAATTCTGCGGCAAGCATTCACGAGCAATACCGGTAATGTATGGAATAGTCGCTCATCCCATTTCGCCGCCAACTTAATCACCGAGCAATCGCTCAAACCGTTGAGTAACTTTAAATTGATTCCGCGGACCGTTTCCCAACAATTTTGTATTAGGGCGAAAGTTGTTTTTTGTCTTTTCGGCGTCGTCAAGTACTTGTCAACTGTTGTCGCGGAAGTATATTGGCAGTTGGGCTCAAACTAGGATGAATTGGGGAGCGGCCTGTACTGCGTTACGCGGAAACGGCGCGAGTCAATATTGTGGGGGTGTATTTCTAATTCATGGCGGGTTTAGTACGCGGTACGCGGGATTGATGCCTTGAAATGCCGGCAATGGATAAAAAATGTCAAAGTCAAACAGACGACCGAGTATGGCTCCTACCGAACGCAGTACTGGGCTTCTCGTTTATTGGTTCACGGAACGTAGGTACATCGTTGTGGTGTATGATGCTGAATCAGAAAATCTTTCATAGAAATTGTGTAGAAAGGAATTGGACTATGTTTTGTATAAGTAACTCCCGACGAAAAATAGGGTGTTATAAGTTTGACATGTGTATCTGTAGCTCCCTTTTCAGTTGTAGTTATGGTAACATCAATACTTTTCTTAAAGTTAGGTAGTATGCTACATACCTACGTTAAAAACTGTAATCTCTGGAATTTCTTAATAACAAACATTCTGGTAATAAAAATATAGAACCGGTGTGCATTTTTACTGCCCACATTTTTTTACTGTTCCACTAAGTAACAAACGAGAACCTGATGGTAAGCGGCAACTGTCGCCCATAACATCTACGATTCATGCATTTACCTCTGGAGGAGCATAGCCAAAACGATTGAGTAAGTGTTCGAAACCTCGGTTTTCGTGGACCCGAGCTCATTTACGTACAGTGAACAGCACGTGTACATTACAAAGTTTCATCAATAATAAACAATATCCACTCTGTGATCCACCACAAACTACGTCAGCTATAAGTTTTAAGGGCCATAGTTAGGAGATTAAAAGTGGGATTTGTATTATCGTAGGCAACTCTGATAATTACCCACGTCACTGTGACAGGGGTGTGTGAGACAGCTCTGCTTGGCAAATAGATCCAAACTTAGTAATTAGTTGACGCGTCGTTCATGCTCACCGTTTTCGAGAGGCTCGAAGGACCAGAATAAATGTATGAGCTTAAACAGCTTGTTCAAAGTGAAATCTGTTCGGGGTAATTTATTACATTTCGTGGTTGATTTCGAGACGTGTGGAGCGTGTGTTTTTGATTACTCTAATTTTAACGTAAATTTGTCGGTGACTGACAGTTTACAACAATTATCTCTATCTACTCTGTAAGCTTGTGTCTTGAGTCATTTCTACAAAATAACGATTAAATTCTTCTAAAATTCTAATTAGGTATATTAATTAGTCTTGAAGTTTACGCGTCCAGTCTATAAAAAATCATATTGGCGTTAATGTCCCGGTTGTGCTCTCGTGTGCGAGGGCCCGGGGTCCGCCTTGACCAAGATCCAAGATTTGGCAGATCAGGTAATGACAGTGGAGCGACTGCCATCTGACTTCCGTGACCCTGTTGACAGGGTAACCTGACCAGATTGGATCATGATGATCAAAATAATTTTTGCCATTATTGTAATTGTACATTTTATTTTCTTTGTTTGCCATTCATAGGTGCTATGTATAGCCTGAACTGAATAAATAATTTTGGCTATTTTCTATTAACATTCAGTTATTCGAGTCCAGTCCATAAACGGATTGAATTATTTTCACATCCAGTAGTAGACTCCCAGTTGGGGATTTTCATGCACTATACGTAGTTACGTTTCACTTAAGAAACTACCGTTAACCTACTTTGGTTTTATGGGAAAATTTAAATTTTATGACATATCCCCCTTGTGCAGGACCTGTTTATTGCACCACGTGGGTACTCAATTTTATAGCTCTGGTTTGTATAAATTGAGCCGTTCATACCTAATAGTTCCCATAGCCTATCCTGCCTATACAGCTATAAAATTTCATAACACTTTCATCGCACATGTTATTTGAAAGAGGGTAGATAGATATGTCTGTCCTTAGAAGCGACTTCACACAGCGGCACCAGTCTACTCGTGACCATGACGCATGCAACTGCGTCGAAATATCGAGATAAAAACAGTCCAATAAATAATACGTATATAATAATAATATCTTGGTCAGTATTTTCTAAAAGAATCCGGCTGTTTCTTGCGATCGCTGAAGAATCCATTTAAATTAATTATTTTCTTTATTTAAAAATAAACTGTTGTTTACACAAATAGAACATTGCACTAGATAATCAAATAGACCTAAAGTTTCCTATTTCATTTACAGACTTTGATAATTAATAAGCTAACTGTTGCGACTGACAACAAAGTTAAGTACAATACATTAACTACTACAATTTTGCTAATAAATGTTATACCACAGTGCTTACATTAACAATTTGTGTCTTATTTTATTTTTAATCATATCAATTACTAGTCCTTGTCAGAGTCCCCAAAACCTCCACAGGCGGTGTGTTACCGACCAGTCACAGACCCTTTGCCTTCTTTTTTCAAACCCAAATAGCTGTTCCTTTATTACTCAATATAACAACATTATCTAACAATAAAATATTCACAGCACGTCAAACAAGGATTGGCGAAATATAATATAATAGCACGTAAATTATGAAATGGCGGCAAAGCGGCTGCCTTTATTGATAAGTGATTTCCAATAGCGGATATTGCGGGATGGATATCAATATCAAACGCGTAAGTGACATTTGGGCTGCCATTCTTTCCCCTCGGAGCTTTTAAAAATGTAAGCCTTTGTTTTGTGTACTTTGTGAATGGAAGTCGGTAAACGTGCTTTGCAGATACAAGATTAGGTATAGGTGAGAAAAATGTTACCTATTTCTAAAATATAGTTCCAATTTACAAATTTTTGGAGTCTCATTCTTATAGATTGCCCACGGGACATTATTAAATAAAATAAATTATAAATATCTCTGGACTCTGGAACGCGTTGCCCCGCGACATTAGGTGTGCGGAATCACTGCACACATTTAAAAATAAAGTAAAGCAGCATTATCTAATGTCTGTAGTGGGGTAATTGTGTGTGCTGTGGTTCTGGGTTTTTGTCTGGTTTTTATTCTTTATTTATGGATCTGTGGGTATTTTGTTGTGAAGATGTATGCATTTTTTTTGTATATTTTTTGTCATAAGTGATGCTTTTGTGTGCACTACCTGTCTGTTGTTTTAATCCTGTGCTTCTCTCCATACTAAGGTTGTCTAGAAGAGATCACATTAGTGATAAGACCGCCCTTTGTACTATCTACCATATTTTTTGTATCTGTACTTGTGTTCTATGGTGTGCAATAAACAGTTTTGTATTGTATTGTAAATATTCTTGGATAAGTCACACAGTGCCGTCTATCCCTAAAGTAAGCAAAGCGTATGTTATGGGTGCTAGACAACGATAAACTACTTATATACTTTTAAATACAATCTTACTGTGTTCCTTGATCAATATAATCTGGATGCCTTCAAGGCTAGAGTGAATAGGCTGTTCTAAAACGGGCATGCTCCATCTTCGGCCGCATCGTCACTTACTAGTAGGTGAGGTGGCGGTCAAATGCCTGTCTTGTATAATATACATATTATAACACCCAGACCTATAACAGAAATAAAACTCATCATTTCAATTTCTGCTTGACCGGGATTCGAACCTGGGATCTCTGCGTCCCAGACCACTGTTAACCACTGAACCACTCAGGTCATCAAATCTCTACTAATTTATATTACCTTCACTGGTACCCACTATAACTGTACATTTGTACTTAATTTCATTATTGTTAATTAGTAACATTTACAATACATACTTCGTAACGTAGTAAAATAGTTTCTTTGAATATAAGAATTAAAATTTTTACTTATAAAAGTAAATACATTAATATGTATGTTTACATATAACTTTTTAACTAAATACAGTATAACGCCGTCCACATCTACCTATCTGGCAGTACATTTGATCACGCCAATGGTTTTCAATGTAACCAAACTCCCACTTATAATAACAACGAATCAAATTTTGAAAGGCGTTATAAATTGCTTTTCGCCAATATCAGGCTTCCGTTGCGAAAAGTACAGAAAATGTTACATCGTCGCAGACAGCAAGCACAAAGCTATCACACGTTTTTGCTTCTAGCCACAAGAAATAAATGTTCGTCTGTAACAGTCCCTGATCGATTTGAACCTTTTCCTAGTTCAGGTATTAGTGCAGGGTTTTGCCATAACACTGCGGCAGGGCCGATCTAGAGGCAGCTAGGCTAGGATTGGCTCTGCTGTTCAGTAGCCGTATTCACAATGGCTCGGAAATCGGATTCGGATACGGAATCGACAAAGGACCCCGCAAAAGTTCTTAGGAAAATGTGGTTTCAGTTAATTTTGATGAAATTTTCATATGTTATAGAAAGTAGAATTTCCGTGGAATCTATCGGGATTCTGAATATCAGTTTTCGAATCGATCGACACGGATTCGCCGCTTACGAATTTCGTGTCGAATCGTTCGGAAACGGTTTCGAATCATTGTGAATACGGCTACAGTTAGGAATAAATCCGAAACAGGTATCTAAAGCAGTATCAGGACTATCAGCAGAGAGATTCCGCGGGAGCCGTGAAGGCCTACCACGTGAGGATGCTGAAGGCCGGACGAAGTGGAGGACGAGAAGTTGGGAAGCAGACCCAGGAAGCGATACTCGCACTGTGACATCTCAAATTCGACATTTTATATAGCCAAAAAACTAAAACGTCACTGAAGTTGATCATCGACAATATACGTCAGTCGAAGAAAGTTGAGAAAATATTTTTGGCTGCATTCATAGAGAAAATATTTACTAACGTAATAGAGCAGCCATCACAAACAAAAATATTGTAGAGCTCGTCTAGTCTAAGATGACGCGCCCCACTACTTAGTTAGTTGATTTCGATGTGTGAGTGCAAATATTAATAACGACACTTCATCTGTGTGGGAGCCAATGAACGGCGCGTGCTCCGACGTTTGAATCTTACCGGCAACTGAATGACCAATTACAACGGCATTTGTATATGTATTGCGTCCATATTTTAAACTTGCTTGTGTGCGTTAATGCGATAGTGGGGCGCGTCATTTTAAATTAGACGAGCTCTACCAACCTGTCACGTGCGGGAGGTGCGGGGGGAGGCTGCTAAGTCATAGAATGACCGATGAAATGTTATCATTTTCATTATTTTTGGCCCTCGAATGGTTCGTACAGTTTTTAATGCACAAGATGGCGTTTTTATCAATATCCAAGCCACTGTCAGATTACTCCGCGTCGCGCAATGTCTCAGAACTGACTGCGGCCACTGTTGTCCATGGACCGCAAAGCGTGGTTCAAAGAAAATACTTGCGGTGTCTCCTCTATTACTTTAGTAAATATTTTCTCTATGGCTGCAATAAACATTTTATTTCAAATATCTTTATTCTCATAAAAGACAAAGTACATTGTCACTTAACACGAGAACTATTATTTAACATTGTAGGAATATTAATTATTCGTCCATCGAAGCAGAAGGTAGTTACATCGCAGAATTACAATGTTTACATTGGTACTTAATAGTATTGTGAGGTACACACAAGGTAAATTAATGTGGGTAGAAGGAGAATTGACACTCCGGTTAAGATGTTGTAGTTTCACTCACAGGTGCTTTTATTTTGTGACATAATATGTTTCTTCTAATGCGACCTATATATTTGTAATGATTTTATATATTCTTATAAGTGATGGTAGTATGTTACATTGGTTTTATGATTTTTTAACACCTTCCGTCCCCTGTTTCCCTGGTATTGCAAACGTCCTTACTACGGTAACTGCTTATTATCATTAGGCGGGCCGTAAGCTTGTTTGCCACTTTAGTGGTACAAAAAAATGTATACATTACACAAATGTAATTAATGGAACACGTTGCCTGCGAGGGTGTTCCCTGATAATTATAATCTAGACTGTTCCTAGACAGACATGCTCCATTTTCGGCAACATATTCACTTTTCACCATGTGAGATGGCGGTCAATTGCCTAGTATAATATCAATATTAAAATCAACAATTTAAACAAAAGTTGTGAAATTACTGAAATGTGAAGTTGTTAATCACATTTTCTGTGTTGGTGAATATTTAAATGAGTTTCACTACTTTGTCTACCCGCAAGCGTGAAATGTCTCATTTAGGCTTATACGAAAAGTTTTATTAGTTTTACCACTTTACCACTATCCAGTTTGAACCCGTACCAGATATTATAAGGAGAAGTTATAAAGCGGGTGGCTCCAATTTGTATGGGATACCCTACCTCTCTCTTTGTCGAACAAACCTTCGTCGTCGAGCGACGGTAGCCTGATAGTTAAGGGCTCCACCTCGTACGCGAGAGATCCCAGGTTCGAACTCCAGTATTGCCCAATAACTCTTTTCTGAGTTATGTGAAATAGTTGAGCGCTAACCGATTGCGGCGAGGGATAACATCGTAATGAAACCTTAACGTTCAGGCGAATGAATGTCTAACCATGATCCAATTTGCTCGGGTGGCAGTTGCTCTACCGTAATTTTTGATCATGGTCAAGACGGGCCCGGGCCTTTTCACGCCAGAGTACAATTGGGACATTAAAGCCAAGACGATTATTTATTTTACTATTTGTATCACTTCGGAACTAACATAGATTTATTTTCCATTGCCATCGACTCTCCTGAAAACTAGTGAGGGGTTTTCTTATACCTCCCACTTTAGACAGAACTTAAGTACTTTCCTTATGCCAGTGGCCATTATAGAAAACACATCCCGACGGTCCAATACATTCGGTATTCAAATTCAGGCCCCAGATACATTTGTGCAGAGCCACAGAAGGAGAAAGAATCGCAAATAGGCAAATTGATGAAGGCTCGGTGTTTGTCGCGAAACCTGGCATCCTGCCAAGGAACCTTTGTCTAGAGAAAGTGTAAGGCACAATAAAAATGTAATGATCGTACGCCGCTAGACCCCTTTACGATGTACTACGGTGGACAAATATAACAACAATTCCACACTGCTCTCCTGAATCATGAGGGACATGTTCCTCACCTTGAGTGATGAAATTGTGGCCGCTCGGTCAGTACTGATTTTTTTATATACAAGTGTTATTATACCACTAAGGTGGCAAACAAGCTTACTGCCTGCCTGATGGTAAGCAGTCACCGCAGCCTATGGACGTTTGCAATACCAGGGGCATCACCCACGCGTTGCCGACCCCGTAAAAACCCCGTAAGTTATTGAACTACAAATGAAGAAGTGATAGATAAAATAGAATATTCCTAAACAAATTGAAAAATCATTAAACCTGTATTGTTATTTAGAGGTTTACCCTGGAGAGTACAACATGAAGTTCCTCACTTGAGGGGTGAAAAAGTTACAGGGTCGACAACACTGGAGTGATTTATTTATTTATAGGATTGCCTACAGAGTTTACAATGTAATGGTCTTGGCTAATTGGTACATAAATTTTTAGGTGATTGTAACCTTTTATAACAGGCAATCACAAGTTGTACAAAAAATTACTTATACTACTAAATAATACTTTACATGAAACATACATATTTTAGATTTACATAATTTCAGACATAAGTATTTAAAGAGAACCTTAATAGGTTATAGGACCTCTGGTATTGCAAACGTCCATAGGATGCAGTAACTGCTTATCATCAGACAGACCGTAAGCTTGTTTGTTGTCATTGCCAAAATCTCCGTAGTCATTGCCATAATCTCCACGCTTGCCATGCGGGTTGGAGATCGCAGTGTTGTAAATATAATAATATAAAACGCTGATGCCCATTTCCCAATCTACGCAGACTCTAGATCGTTGTCTCGAAAACATTATTTGCCTGGTACGAACTCACGAGCTTGACGAACGAAAGTTGTTGTTACTTTTGACCTACCATACGCAAACATATACCTTTCCTCTCATATTAGTAAAACATAGACATACTTGTTTCCGTACTTGTAATCAGTTAATTCCATCTAGTATTGATCAGAACTGCGTGCCTGATTAATAACCTGTAATCTATCTGTAGTTGAAATCAGATAGAGAGCCCACATCAATTAGGCTGGGTTATGTAAGAATTCTTGAGCTCGACGCTCGGCTCGACGAATACTCTTTTCGATATTAGTCACTAAGGTACGCTATTGACCAATACTAGTAGCCGTATTGTAGCGGCTGTCATTTGTATGGCAAATATATGGCCACACGGACGATCGAGCTGGGCAATATCGCGTTTTCGTAGGACAAATACGCTTATTGAATTTGGATAAATTCAGTCATCTGAATTCAGAATAGAGAAGAATCAACTTATTGCTTAAACGGTTAAGTACATTGTTACAGATGGTATGCAAGATAAGAAAAACAACAGTTTACCCATAGCGGGTATACGGGTATACACATTGCAAGCAACAATCGTGAGAGCAAGTAAAAGTGGAATGTATTGCTCATAGGATAAATTTCCATTTTGTATCACTTAATATATTATGTTACGCGTCGCTTCGCTTTTTATAAGGCGTGATAGAAAGGTTTGCATTATTTTTGGAGTAATACATTTGATTTGCTCTCCCCCTTTTTTGCTTTTGAATTTAGACAACTGAATTTCGTCAAATGTAATAAGCGCATAAGCTAAAATTTTTATTAAAATATCTACTACTACAGTTATCGTTGTCACAATTTATTCATTTAAAGGCTTGGTCGTCGGACAGTCTCATTTATATTATATCAATAAAAAAGCACCTCTGGACTTATCAGTTGTCTTGAAGTTAACATTTGCGACAATGGTCATTTGATACATAGCTTGAATTCCTTTATTACGAGAGAGAGACATTATATCACATTGATAAGTAATATCTATCTGGGAGTAGGAAAACAAATAATAAAAAAGTACTTGCACGTACTCTGCGCCTGCGTGGCCATGATTTCTCCCACGATTCGGACGTTAAATTAGCAGTAAGCTTCCTCTTGATTAATGTAAGGTCCAGGGAGTGATTCATATCCATCGTTGGCGCGAAATTGTCTATCTTTGCCATATATCATTTAGTATTAGTGGGAAAATATTGTAGCTGTGGCTAATGAGATCGTCGGCCGAGGTACAAGGCGGTTTGATTTTGGGAGGAAAATGCAGGGAAAGCACGTACCGGGATCTTTAAGTACATAATTGCATTTATTTTTTTAGTCCTACGAGTTAATTGGATTACAGACTCTCGATTATTATTTTAGACTTATTGGTGTCTTATGATTATCTAAATTAAGGCTAGACCACCGAGGATCTGCTTAGAACAGAAACTGCCGGAACACGTCAATCGTGACGTCACCCTTAGAGTCAATTCGATCTAGGGCAGAGTAAAAGGGCATATAGCAAATTCACCCTTATGCCAACAATGTAATGCTCATATTAACTTTTAGACAATTTGCATCGATACGCTTCGACTCTGCACTAGCATGAATTGACCCTTAGAGCCCATATAAACCCGATTTTTGCACGATTTGTCCCGAAAATATATGGTTGGTATATTATATGCTAACTAGTCGATAGTATGCGGGCACGACGCAGAGTTAACGTACTCTCCGGTTTGTAAGCGACGACGTATAAACGGTCCCTTTTCCGTTACTTGAACTGTCACTGAGCGCCGGACTAAACGCCGGACTTTAAATTCTGAATCGACCACTTTAACATGCTTTCAGGAATTGAAGTCAGGTACTGAGGTGAGCAGAAGAAAATAATTTCCATTTTTTATGTTATTATTTGTAGATGTTTTTCATCGAATTTCATTTTAACGACCTGAGTTTTTCAAGCATTGCTTACTTTTTGCCTAGATCGCGCTGCGTGAATCTATCCAAGCATATTTATTTATTTCTCCTTCACGTAATACTGATATTATAAATAGAAAAAGTTTGTATTATGTTTGTAACTTTGTATTGTAACTAACTAGCCACGAAACTACTGAACCGATTTTGAAAATTCTTTCACGTGTAGGAAGCTACGTTATTCCCAAGTATTTTAGGGTTGGTACTTTTGATCCCGGAAAATTAATAGGATTTGCTGAATGTGTACAGAAATCCGAACTGCGCGCAGGTGACAACCATTGGGAACGTCTAGTGTATTGAAACTCTAAAACCTAATCATTGTTAACTGTAAATCAAGTTATAAGCATTTAAAAATTGCACCATCTTTAAATTATACGGCAGCGACGCCGAAGTTTGTTAAGACTTCCGCAACAGCTGTCCTCTTCGCGTTTGTGTTCAGTGATTTACTGCTAACGTCTAGTGGTACTGGAATTTCGGCTGTTTTGTAATGGATGCCTCCATTACAATTTATAGTGGTTAGTAAATATAAATATTACAAGGACCTGTAGGCTAATTACATAACTTTGTTGCCAAGAATTATCTGACTGCGCATAGTCGATTTCATGGGTTCAGTTAACAAAGTTCCATTGCAAGAAACTAAATCTATTTAATCGATCATACGTAATCGCAAAGTAACAATTTGAGCTATTGAAATCAGATAATAATATAACAATAATAATCGTGGACAAATTCACACAGCGCCATCTAGCCCCAAACTAAGCAAACTTGTACTATGGGTGCTAACTAACTGATATACTACTTATATACTTTTAAATACATGCTTATTATATATAGAACATCCAGACCCGTAACAGAAATTAAAATTCATCATTAAAATTTCTGCCCGGCCGGGAATCGAACCCGAAAATCGAAAATCGGGGATAAGAGAGTTTGCAAGAGAGTAACATAACTAACCGAGTGATATATCACACTGCGAAATAACATGTAGGTAGATAGATGAGAAAGAATTCGAGCGAGCTAAGATAAAATTCATTCTTATTTTTATTCTCTTCAGCTTTTCTTTTATATAATATTAGACAAGCATTTGTCCGCCGTCCCATCTGGTGGTAAGAGATAAGTCTGTGATCTACGATTTCCATTAATAAATTCTACAAAACGTCATTGGACGTCGAACCACGCAGTCAAACGTTTGACTACATACGTCTACGTCAAGCGTCGCTGCTTCAGCGGAGCCCTTCACATTACAGCGGCTGCAGCGCGGCTTAGTCGCTGGCGACTGTCAAACAGGATACAAATACTCGCGGCTCGGGCGCACTGCTGCCGCACGGCTGTCATATGTATGGATGGACATCCAGCCTGAACTCTAAAACGCCTATATGTGAAAGCGGTCTATACATGGTATAAAACAAAGTAGCTTCCCGCCGTCTGTCCCTATGTATCTAGGTATCTACGTATGTATCTATATTTTATACTAGGCAACGGATTTGATTGCGGTTTTCAACAATATATAGAGTGATGCAAGAGGAAGGTTTATGAGCAAGAAAAAATAAGCGAAGAAGGGGCAAAGTTGGTGCAGGGTAGGTGTAGAGTAGATGTAGGGTAGTTGCAGGGGTGGACCACCGTGGAGTTGTTAGTGGGTAGAATCCCAGCTCTAAACTCGAGGGCCTGGGTACCTGGATCGCAAGTTTTCTCCGCGTTACCAAAAAAAAGGGTAAGTGCAGAGTAGGTGTTGGGTAGGTTTAAGGGTAGGACAATAAGCGAACGAAGTGGCGCCGGATCATCTAGTCCATGTAAAAACAATAGAAATATTTGCTATAAAAATATAAAAGAAGATATCAATAGATCATCAATTTCGATTTTCTTTTCATACCTAATTCGTGGAGATAGAATGCTCTAGTATAGGTCATCATGCATACTCTACGTCTACGTATCAATAATGGAATGTGATCCAGATGGGTCCAGTCATCTATCAGGCTCCTACGACAGGGACAAATGACAGAGATCCATCTGTACTACAGTAAGAGACAGGTGTAACTATATTATGGACGATAAGTTCTCACATGACAATTTGAAACCGAAATCGATTATTAGATAGACGGTGCTAGTACAAGTTTGCAGGAGTACCTACACAACATATAATATAAAGAACGAAAAATTCTGGCGGAATGTCTTGGCTATAGATAAAACTACGATTTATAATTTGGCCAACAAAAGCATAGATACAGTTGCAGAGTGACCCCAGAACATACTCCTATATACATATATAAGTACTTTTTATCAAGTGATAGGACTCTGTCAAGCCTGAGGAGTCCACCTGGGTGAGTACCACCGCCTTATCTATTTCTACCGCTATGTAACAACGCTCGTATTTCATCTTAGTCCTCACAGTGACAACGCACCTGTTCTGCGTTTTTTGCCTGCAACCTAAATGGCGACAGATACCGCTTGTCATCAGGGTACCGATTCTGGTAAGCAATGCAGTTGTTATTATGTTGCAATGTAATTGTGATGTGACTATAACTACGTCGAGGTATCGTGTCAGTTCTAGCATCATCCCAGTTAAATTGCAGTTAATTCATTGTTCGACCTTTGACACGTTTTCGTTGACAGAATTGAAGGCAGTTTGACAATTAAAAAAGATGCAACTTAGTAATTTATTTATTGGAGTACCAACAGCCATATAAAACCATTATGCAACTAAAGTACCGTAAAACGAATTGTGGAAAAGTTAGAACTCATGACAGTTGCAACTCAACATCTGTCATTTGAATAACAATCACCCGTTTGACATGCGATGCAATTGTAATGTTACTGCAACTGAGACGATTTTGGCCGTGTGGTGTCCGGCAGAGTAGAATAGCACCAACCCCTTACACTCATGGGTGTCGTACAAGGCGACTAATGTTTTCGAGGCAAAAATCAAGAGTCTCCGTAGTCTGGAAAATGGGCAGCAGCATTTTCCATTGTATTATTTAAACACTGCGATCTCCAACCGCCTGCCAAGCGTGGAGATTATGGCAATAACCTCCCCTTTCGTGGGAGAGGCCCTAAGTCCTGCAGTGGACTGTTACGGGCTGTGATGATGATGATGATGGGACGATTTCCGTACCAGAATCGAAACCCAGGGGTGCATAAACAAAACTGACTGGGTGTGTTCTCTCTGCAGATGTTTGTACAACCAACTCCTTCTCGCGATTTTGTTCCAACGGGATCTTTGTATCTAATAATCATTTAAATTTCCGTCAGAAACTCAATTTTTAGAAGTTCCAGAAAAGTTTTTAGTCATTTCAGCGATTCCAAAGATCCTACTTGGTAGAAGTTAATTAACGGAGTTACCTTAACGGATTCACTTTTAAGCTAACTTCAAATAATGTTAACGCTTTTGTCAACTGCCGTTATATCCGTTAACTTTAGTTGTTAATTGTCAATGACCATGAGAAAACGGCCACTGGAACACAAATTTAATCTTGACGAACTATGGATATGTAGGTATTTTTCGAACACGGACCGGTGACAGTCCTAAAACCCTCTTTCTATCAAAGTTATACATAAGATAAACAAAAAGAGTGCATTGTTACAGTAACGGGTGTCGTTACAGTAATGTGTAGGTACGTCAAAATAAATTTACAAGGACAGTAACATAGGTTTTAAGACTTTCGTGGTTATTCACTACACTTTCACTACACATGTTATCGAGTTTGTTACCACGGTTAGTATACTTGTGCCCATGACGCAGTTGCATGCGTCGAAACATCGAGGTATAAACAATACTAACCGTGGCAACAAACCCGATAACATGTGTAGTGAAAGAACAGTAACACCCGTTTTCACTAAACTCGACTTAAGCATTACCTAACTAGGAAACTCTTCTCTTTAAAAAAGGCTGTAGCCAAATGGTCTATTTCACCAAATCTCTACCTCTAGGCAGATTTATCTATAGATTCTCGTTTTAATATTGGCAAACTCTAGAGTGCCACAAACTTATCTGATCCGGTAACAGCGTCGCTGTTGTCCCAGTTTCAGTTTCGTCCACCGGGTCAGATAAGTTTATTGTAAGAAACAGAATGCAACTGTCATTTTAGGCGATGCCCCTACGCGTTACGAAAAGTATTTTCGTCATAAGCAATTCCTAAGTATTTGGGCATCGGATTTAGGCGACTCCTAGGTTTGGTGGCCGTGTGGTGTCCGGCAGAGTAGAATAGCATCAATTCCTTATACTCGTGGGTGTCGCACAAGGCGACTAATATTTTCAAGGCAAAAGATATAAGCGTCTCCGTAGACTGGAGAATGGGCAGCAGCGTTTTCCATTGTTATATGTTACACTGCGATCTCCAACCCGTCTGCCAAGCGTGGAGATTATGGCAATAACCTCCTCTCTCGCGGGAGAGGCCCTAAGTCATGCAGTGGACTGTTATGGGATGATATGTTTGGTAGAAACAGACATAATTGTTACAACGCGTGCGAGAGTTCATGTACGTGTGATTATTGAATAATTTGATAAAATAGTCAGTGAATGTTCGTTTACTTTTTATCTTACTATGTTTGAAATATTGTGGTCGGTCCTGGTACCCAGAAATGGCCCTGGTATATACATTGGATCTTTGTGCCTAAATGAATATTTAGGCTGGCCACTGGTAGGTTACAATTAGTATTTATGATATTCGAGGAAGGGTAGATGAGCTGGTTTTTCCATCTGTCGCCATAAATATGCCGAATGAATATGTATACCTATTTGTGTATATCGATTCAAGTTTATATACTTTGTTGCATGGCTTAGGAATAAATATAGAAATACCGAGGAGTTAACCTTCAATCCATTTAGGATCCACTATTCGAATAATCGAATAGTACACTGGCTTACTTTTTATGTCATACGATAGCCAATTAGGCATGCCGGCCATGCCTAATTGGCTATCGTGTGCGGTACCGCTGATCTCTTATTGAACACCGGTATCTTGATTCAATCCTGTAGAACGGGTACCGCTTAACTTAGTATCGGTCACGAATGAACGAAATAAATGCCATTGGCGATAGTAAAGATCCGTTTCGCATTTTGATTTTAAACCATCGTTCGTTTTATATTGAATAAAATCCTAGAATCATGTTCTTTATAGTTGAATATTTTAAGATTATTGTTTATTTTGTATGCATCATAAGTATTCTGCCATGTTAAATTTATTACTAAAATGATATCAAATAAAAACTAAAAAGCATGAACGGAACAAAAAATCCACTCCCATGAAGTTAGCGTAAAACAAACTTCATGTCGTTCAAAATCGTACATTTCAGTCCACTCTATTGGAGTAGAGCCTATCGAATTGGATGTTGTGATGTCATTCTGCTCTATTGGATTAAGATGGAGACATTCTATTCGAGACCGACGGCACGGCCCCAGGGGTACATCAATGCGTTGCCTGGCTCTAAAACCTCGGGACACGCTACCTACACACCTCAAATGTATACTGTGATACACCATAAGCGCTATCTATACTGTGTATCACGGCTGTAGTTTACCGTCCGTCTATATTCTTCTCACGCACACTAGCCCGGCTGGTTTGTAAAGGTTCCCTCTATTACTTGTACCGGTAAAGCTCGTCTAATCTAAAATGACGCGCCCTACTATCGCATTAACGCACACAAGCAAGTTTAAAATATGGACGCAATACATATACGAATGCCGTTGTAATTGATCATTCAGTTGCCGGTGAGGTTCAAACGTAGGAGCACGCGTCGTTCATTGGCTCCCACACAGATGAAGTGTCGTTATCAATATTTGCACTCACACATCGAAATCAACTAACTAAGTAGTGGGGCGCGTTATTTTAGACTAGACGAGCTCTACTAGACTGTAAGGGCGCCGTAGGTTATCTTATGTCATCGAGTATAAGAAAAAATCCATTTTGCAGCGATAGTAAACGTTTAGGAGGCCCACAAAACGTTGGTCTGCCTGTACACAACCTGGCACAATTTTTTTTTATTTACCCAAACTTCGACTATATGTAGCGATAATACATATATTAGTGTGAGCTTTTTTATTCCAGGTTGTTTATGGGCAGACATCGTTTTGTGTCTCGTAAATGTCTACTGTCGCTATAAAGTGAAAATTTTGTTGTACTCGATGACGAAGGTTTTGTTTTTATATAATGGACCTGATGGACAGTCGTCACCACTGCCTATAGACATTAGCAACACCAAGAGTATCGCCAATGCCCACCTCTATAACAAGTTGCTCTGACAGCAAAAAGGCAAATGCTCCTCCACTGCCAAAGCCACGGTTCCCCAAATCCCCACCCCATGGAGCACTGGAGACCTTACTCAACGGCAGAAACACAATATTATTTAAAAGAGTATTGTTTAGCTGCGGTAAACTGTAAGGTGAAGGTACTTCCCCAGTCGGGCGGCTCCAATTCGGACGGGATACCCCGCTATGCCCAATCTCTCTTAACCTAGGGCGTCCTCACAGTACATACGTTATACATGTTTGCATTACATGTATCAGATACCTACACTAATTTAGCTACCTACTGAACCAGATACAACAGCCCCTTTGGGCCAGTCCATTAGTATGTTTAACTCAAATAATATCGCGTTTCAAAATCGGACGTATGCATACATTACTCGTTTATACAGAGTCGTTAACGTTTTCGTGGTTTATGAAGGACAATTAGGGCGTAAAAAGTAATATTCACAAGGGAATGCTGGTTGGTAATGAGCGTTTCAAAATACTTGACAACACTACGTCTACGTCTAACTACGTCGAGGTATCGAGTCAGTCCCAGCATCATCCCAGTGAAATTGGAGTTAAATCATTGTTCGACCTTTGACACGTTTTCGTTGACAGAATTGAAGGCAGTTTGACAACTAAGAAATTTGCAACTTAGAAATTTATTTATTTATTGGAGTACCAACAGCCATATAAAAACATAATGCAACTAAAGTACCAGAAAACGAATTGTGGAAAAGTTCTAACTCATGAAAGTTGCAAGTCAACATCCGTCATTTTAATAACAATCACACGTTTGACATGCGATGCAATTGTAATGTTACTGCAACTGAGACGATTTCCGTACCAGAATCGAAGCCCTGGATTGTTTTGTTTATTGTTTTTCTGAGCCAAGGTCTTCCGTTGGAGGCGTTGTCCTAATTGGAAACGGTCGCACGACTATGGTCGTGTGGCAGGCGGTTTTGAGGTCTCCTATTGGTCGAGCAAGCCCGTCGTACGAAAATGGTCGCACGACCGTTGCCTTAGATAAGGACAGCGCGGGAGACCACAACACTGGTTGGAAACTCTAAAGGGGCCGATTGGCACCCCGTGACATAATATTTTCGAATTTAATTTTATTTTTCTGATAACATTAACCCTAGCGACGTTCTCCGAAAAGGCGAAAATTCAAACATGAAAACACGACGATTATCATAATGATCTTCCTTCAGCGGTATTCCCTTGCCGGTACGACACTGGAGCCTTCACCAAACCCACTCAGCATGCCTCTTAAAAAAAAACGAAAATGAAACATGACCCTGCCGTTACCTTAAAGCTACTTTTAAACACTCCGTACCGAGTCTCGAATTTCACTGGGCCCAACACTGAGGCTTCCTACAAAATAAAACAAAATAAAGCCTACTCGCGTGCTCTAACCACGTGTTCTGAACGTTTCCACATCAACATCCCCCCCCCCTTTCCCTCCCGAACCCCTTTCGGAAGGCTCGCCATCTGTCGCTTCCCTGGCATCGCATTTGTCACTGTCGGAGTGCGCACGAGCCTTGTCCGCAACCACTTTGAGACTGAGCCGGTCCGGACACGCGATTATAGTGCGAACTTATCTATTCAGTTGATATCGTAGGCAGTAGTGAATAAGTCCGTATGACTAGCAGTAGTACAAATTGTAAAGTGTGGATATGGCAATAATCTGGGGATAATCTGGGGATAATCTGTCCGAATCAGTCCTTGTCAGTCCATCTTGTAAACATTCAGTTATTTGGTCACGATTACCTTGAACTTCTGTCTAAATTATTACTTATGCTGAACATTTTCTCTCTCACTTCCTTTTTAATTGTTTTGCCGATAATTTAATAATATTTTTTATAACTCACGAAAATAAACAATTCTAGAGAAATCAAATTGTTTGTTATGACTTTTATGAATGACGTTCTGTTACTTTTTAAAAACTTGTCATAAGTTGCCATACAGAGATTATATATATTTTTTTATTAAGCGATTCGGACTTAGCGTAGCCTTATTATAGGCGTTTCGAACTGTCATTTTTAATCCCCGACGAAAAACTAAGGGCAAATACTTATAAGTTTGAAGTGTGTCTGTGTGGCTCTGTGTACATGTGGAGGTGTATGATGGCCTGATTTGAATGCGGTTTTCACTATTTAAAAGCCAATTTAATCGAGATGGTTCCTAGGTTTGTTTAATTAAAATCGGTTCTGGTGTTTAAATAATAAATAAATATTCGTGGACAAATTCACACAGCGCCATCTAGCCCCAAACTAAGCGAAGCTTGTACTATGGGTGCTAGATAACTTATAAACTATTTGAATACTTTTAAATACATACTTATTTTACATAGAACACCCAGACCCGTAACAGAAATTAAAATTCTTCATTTCAATTTCTGCCCGGCCGGGAATTGAACCCGGGACCTCTTGCGTGGCAGACCGGCATGTTGCCCATTGAACCACACAGGTCGTATTTATTCTAGAACATATTTGAGTAAATGTAAACTTGGTTGCGGGTTTGAACTTTATCTGTCGATAGTAAAGGTAAAATAATGTACCATATCGCGTTAGTTCCGAATCTGTCCACTGAACAGATAAGTTGGTGGCACTGTACGGACGGGGTAACCTATGAGTATTTTATGCGAGTGTTCTCTTTCGCACTTCTATAACGCCCGATACATCCTTTCTAACTAATGTTGCGTTAACACTTCAGTTCAGTTTTTTTTGCCTGGGGAGGCACACGGACGGATGGTCCACCTGATTGAAAGCGGCTACCGTCGTCCAGGACATCTACTACCTAGGGGCTGTGGTGCCGGCCTTTGAGGCACCTGTAGACATGCCTGTTGAGCAACCCCATGTTATTGTTTCTAGGAAAACGGATATGGACCTCTTCATACAAACGACTAAAACAAGCATGTTTTCTTGCCGCGCAACTACTTAAACTTGACTTAAAACGATCACCAACAATTATTGTTATAAAAATTTCATTTGTTTTCATGGAAATTGATTTGTTAAAAGAGGAACAGAAAGGAGGATCCCAGGCCCTCGCGTGTAGCTTGAGAGTGTAACCAGGATTTAACTCCAGGGGCTCTATTCTGGAATCGCTCGCCTCGATTCGAACGGTTTTAAATTTGGATTTTCGGCATGAAAAATTCCATATTTTTTTATGTCACATTGGCAACACCGACAGAGTATAGTTCGAAAATAGGGAAAATCAGCATCTTGCATCAAAATATAGAACTTTTCACGCCGAAAATAAAAAATTAAAACCGATATATCGACGGGCGCGATTAAAAAATTAGGCTCCAGGATAATTATGATGATGTAAAATTGGTTTGAGACAAGACGCAGTTCGTAAACTCTCCAAGAAATCTACTTGACCCACACACGAAGTCTTATATTTCCCGATGTAGGCGTTAAAACACCGCCCACCGCAACAGAGGATACATAACACGATAACAGTAATACGTGATTTTGCAATATATTTCATTCCAACATGATTGACGTCCCAAACTCACTTAGCAGGCGGTATCACGCGTTCAATTTTCCGGAAAATCGCACCATATATTATTATCGTAGACGCAAATATTTGGATAGAGAATATGAAACTTAGGTTCACGTGACAAGGCGGTGGTGTGTACGGGATTTAATATTGTTGGGTGTCATATTGCTTCCAGATACTACCATGTAAGGGATATGAAATATGTGAAATGGATACCATTTTTAAAGATGTATGAAATTATTTATAATTAACCTATAGTTTTTTATTGATTTACTAGTGGACCCGGCGCGATTTCCTTCTCTTACACCTACCACTTCTCATCCTTTTTTTCTGTCTTATAAACCTTCCTCTTGAATCACTCTATATATTGTTGAAAACCGCATTAAAATCCGTTGCGTATTTTAAAAGATCTAAGCGTATATAGATACATAGGGCCAGACGGCGGGAAGCGACTTTGTTTTATACTATGTAAAGAAGATTTTTGCGCTTATGCTATTTTTAGAATTGTAAAAAGAAAATGAATAGGTATAATGATAAATAGAGAACTTTACTACGATATTCATAATTGAATCGAATACGGATCGAAGTCGTTGTTCTCTCATGAGCTCCTATAGTATGTATATGAATGCTTGGACAAATTCTCAGAGCGCCATCTAGCACCAAAGTAAGCAAAGCTTGTGTTATGCGTGTTAGATAACTGATAATCTACATATTTAGTTTTTTAATACAATCTTATTATACATAGGTACTACACCCAGGCCAAGATTTGAATATAAGAAGGATGTGAAGGAAAAAGTGAGCGCCGGGGATTATAAAGAGATGAAGAGATTGGCAGACAGGATAGAAGAGTGGCGATTGCTCCACCGACAAGAGTCATACTCTTAAATATATGATGATGACTACACCCAGACCCGTAACAGAAATAATAATTCATTATTTCAATTTTCACTCGGCCAGGAATCGAACTCGGGACCTCAGCGTAGCGACCGGCATGTTACCAACCACTCATGTCGTCAAAATGCTGCAAAGGTAGTGAAATATGCTGGTTCGTAGCGATTAAGATCGTTATATCAGAATACTCCAAAAATACTAAAGGCCTAGTACTAAATTCCAGTACATCGTAGGTTACTTATACTATCGGATGCTTTACTGAAACCCATTAGACCACAACTAATTAATGACTAACCGACCCAAACGAAAACATGGTGTATATTGGAAATAGAACTAGGTATATAACACTCCGATAATAGACATTGACTGTACTTGGACATCCATTGCGGCTTGCAAAAGACTGTACTACCATTGAGATGCTAGAAAACCATCGATGTATGTGAAGACAAGGTTTAATGTAGTCGAGTCGAATGTCATTTGAATTTAGTCCAGTGGGCTAATCCAATTGGCGGTATTATGGTTTCAAGACGTGTTGGGAACGTTGTGCTAGATTAATATAAAATATAAATGAAAAAATATTCAGGGTGTTACAGTTTACAGTCGAAAGGTTTAAGGTTAGGTTGGTTTTACATTAATGAGTAGGGGGACTACGGGAGAGTACACCCGCCCTCCACTAAACTATTTAGCTAAATTTTCTTTTATGAACCTTTAATGTAACTACATCTATATTTGTCAGATTTTAACGAATTAAAAAAAAGAAATTATTTTCCCGTCGGGATTTATAAATGAAAAAATAATTAATTTTATTGAAAATGTTATATCATAAGCCTTCTTATGATATACTGCTACTATATACTACAAAATACATGAGAAAATTAGGAACTTTGAGTATTTATGAGGAATGTAATTCAAATAATGAGTGTTACACATAATTAGTTAAATATAGAGTTATGGCATAGTTATTGTGACCCTAATAAGTGATCCTGTGCCTTGTTATATAAGCCCGTTTCTTGTCGACTCTTCCTTTTTAACTTTCAGGGCATTTTGTATGCTTATTTACTTAAAAATAAATAAATATTTTTATATACCCGGCTAAGGTCTCCCACCACGCCACTTGTGGCGTAATATCTTAAACTACGCGGCTTCTTTACTTGTAACTGTTACTAAAGTAAATGCACTTGGAATTGATATAGGATATTTGGATTTATTCGTACAGAACAGCACCTAATACATAAATACGAAAAAAGTTACCTATCGAATGTAAAAATACCTTATCGCTTCGCATTTATGCCGAGGCAAAAGATCAAAAGTCTCCGTAGTCTGGAAAATGGCCAGCAGCATTTTCCATTTTTATATTTAAACACTGCGATCTCCAACCCGCCTGCCAAGCGTGGAGATTATGGCAATAACCACCCCTTTCGTGGGAGAGGCCCTAAGTCCTGCAGTGGACTGTTACGGGCTGTGATGATGATGATTAATGCCGAATGCGATAATGTCACGTAAGAGGAACGGCGTATGCATGTGACATCTAAGAATTGCAACAATGTCGCAATACATACCATAAAATGGAGTTACTTTGATATGCAGGGGATACATTAATCACTTGCATTTCAGGAAAATTTGGCTGATTTATGGTATTGTCAGTTATCAGGGTTATCACATGGCAGGCCTGGCATGTTTTATTTGCATGAAAATGGATACGAAACACTTGGTGGATAGAGAAAAGAGAGCAATCAATATGGCCCTAAGACAACAAAGTAACTGCAGCAAATAAGCAGTGGTTAATGTCTCTCATCTGGTACACTCTTCCGGACTCCCCCTATATATTCAATTACTTCCCTATCTATGCGATGTGAACAGTACAAGAGTTCTGACAAATAACTATAGAAATACTTATTTTCACACTCAAAATTTACATTATGTACTTGTGTTCTCTGGTGTGCAATAAAGAGTTTTGTATAGTATTGTATTGTGTGTGGCAAACATGGTAATTGCAATTAAAAAATATACCAAAGAAACAAAAAATTTAATTCTCTTATTCCAGAAAATAGGATAACATTATTATGTTTAAGTACGACATAAATTTTAATTCTTGCGCGGATGAGCTCGAAAGCGGCGATCTAAATCATTTCTACACGAGTTGTAATCCAGAGATATGAATACCCTTGTAAAGGTTAAGCGGATAAACCTTGAGAACGGTAACCGACCTGAGTGGTTCAGTGGTTACGACCTGAGTGGTTCAGTGGTCAACATGCCGTCTGCCACGCAAGAGGTCCTGGGTTCGATTCCCGGCCGGGCAGAAATTGAAATGATGAATTTTAATTTCTGTTACGGGTCTAGGTGTTCTATGTATAATAAGTATGTATTTAAGAGTATATAAGTAGTTTATCAGTTATCTAGCACCCATAACACAGGCTTTGCTTACTTTGGGGTTAGATGGCGCTGTGTGAATTTGTCCACGACTATTTATTTATTTATTATTATTATGAAACTGGCTTTTAAAAAGAGACAACCGCATCTAAATCGGTGCATCTGTTCGGGAGCTACGATGCCACAGACAGATACATAAGGTCACAGATACACACGTCAAAATAACACACTTCTTTTTTCGCCGGGAGTTAAAATAACTGTATTTTACATTTTTCAGCCAAATTAAACATAGCTTGGGCAAGCGAGGTAGACCAAGATCCTCCGCTGGAAATCCTGAGACTGATTGAATAGTCTCGGGCGGCGATTGGCACCCCGTGAGTCCCTACCCGTACGTAAAAAAATCAAGATTGATGTAGAACCATAAACCAGCTAAACTCGAAGAAATATGGACGTGGCACCGAATGGATTCTGATGGGGTTTTCACAGTTTGGTAGTTTGGGGTCCAACTTAAAATGTAGGCCATGTTTCATTTAATTCGATTTTGTAAAACACGGATACAACTTGACCCCTCCATAGCTTTCATATATTAGGGAGGTCATTTAAAATAGTCGTTCGGGAGAAAGATAAAAAGGCCCTAAAAACGATTCACGCGGGCAAATTCGCGGGCAAAAGCTAGCTCTAAATAAAAGTCCGTCTCTGCATTCGGCTCTACCATTGCATTTAGATAGAGACAGGAAGCTGAACAGACAAATTGATTAGCAAACAGGATTTCGTGGAAGTCAACTTCTAAATGGGTAAAGTCTCGGAATTCAATTTTAAAATGGAGCACGTTGCAGCGACATATCTATTTTCGTACCACGTGATGCAAGAAATTCTCCAAACTGGGTTTAGGTTAGAGGTTCTTTCTGTATTTGGAAGGTTGGTCCTTTATATATGATTTAGGACCGGCTATAGCCAGCCTAGACTTCCAGAAGTCTATGGCATTTTTGTTCAAATCTGTTTAGTGGTACTAAAGTACACTACATAGTTTTAAAAAGCGCGCCAAAGAGCATTACCTTTCTCTGTCTAGTCCTAAATATATATTATGTATAGTATTTTAGAAGTTGTTATATAATTATGTATGTCATCATCATCACAGCCCGTAACAGTCCACTGCAGGACTTAGGGCCTCTCCCACGAAAGCGGAGGTTATTGCCATAATCTCCACGCTTGGCAAGTGAGATGGAGATCGCAGTGTTTAAATATAACAATGGAAAATACTGTTGCCCATTATCCAGCCTACGGAGACTAGATATTTTGCCTCGAAAACATTAATCGCCTTGTACTACATCCACGAGTGTAAAGGGTTGGTGCTATTCTGGTGATACCACACGACCAAATATAGTCAAAAATAGATATGTATTTATGTATGTATAGTATTTTACAAGTTATTATATAATTATGTATGTGTTCTTCGTTGTATATTTAATAAGCATGTATGTTTAGGTTTACGTGCTTGTATCTACTAGCATATTTTTATTCAATATTGTGCACGTCGTATCTGCGTTTCTTTTATAACATCACGCTTCTGTTGGCCTGCTGGAAGAGATTTCTTTTTGGAAATAAGTATTGCCTGTTGTGTTGTTTGTAATTGTATTTTTTTTATTGTGAACAATAGAAGGTTAAATAACTCAGAAAAGAGTCATTGGCCGCAGCGGGATTCGAAACCGGCACCTGTAGCTTACAAGTCGATACCTTGACCAGCTAAGCATTTCTCGCTCTGTTCTAGTCACCAATCTCCTTTCACTCTAAAACGTTCCCATATCACAGTATACCGTAATTTTTCTTTCACTTACAACAAGCCAGAACCATTTGGGTATATGACATTTACCTTTGATCCCGGAAAAATGTTTTCAGTGGGAAAATTGAATCGTCACCGAGTCAACAATTTCAACCGGGGAAAGAGCCTTTTACAGAATCAGTAGTAGCAAACATTTTCTGAGTTGGGTTTCTAATTTAAATAGAATTTCGTTTCTTTTGTAACAAAGCGTAACTAAGGTACGGTCTGGTTCATAAATGCATGTCCACCTTAAAATTTATTTTCGTGTGCAGCTGTTAAAAGATTTTATAGCATGTAGCATACTACTCGAAAGGGAACAAAGTAGAAAATATTTTAAATGAAAATAGTTAATATCAAAATCGCTTGTAGTTATTTTTTTTTACAATTTAAAATCACTTTGTCAAAAGTAACTGACACAGTTATATCTCTGTATTTCTGTATTGTGTGCAATAAATAGTTAAATAAATAAATAACCGCAGACCATGGCGCATTTGCTGCCAGCCTGCCCCGACTCATGTTCACTCGAAGACTTATTTAAGGCCTCGGACAGTGCCATACGCGTCGCTCGATTTTGGACTGGAATTTTTTTAGTAATAATAATAATAAAATAAATATTTATAAACATACATACATACATACTTTAACCTAATTATCATTGACACGGTAAGAAGAAGAATAAATAACAATGGTTTTTTGACTTAAAAAAGTTTACATTGTGTGCAAATACTTTTATTAATATAATTCTTCTTCTTCTTTTTCTCATCGAGTCGATGGACTTAACACACTTTGTTCGCCCAGTACTCGGCGACGCATACAGCATTTGGACTGGCCTCGAACAAGTCCTCCATTGTGCAAGTTTTAGGACACGCCGAGCATGAGAAGAGGTGGTCCATGGTTTGCGGAGATACGCTACAGTCACAGGGAGAATTTTCTTTCTACATATCCCCACTTGAAAAGGTTCTCTTTGCATCGACCTACCTGAGTTCGCAGCCTATTAAGCGTATGTATTATTATAATAATGTATTATTGACCCATAATACTTAATAAATATAAAATAAAATCTTGAATCTGTAATTTAAAAAAAATATTTTTGTTTTAATTTATAAGACAAAGTATAGAAATTCATTAAAGCAATTTTCATTTATTAAATAAAAAAACCTGCAGCTCAAGAATGACTTATTGGTGATAAGTGATAGCTAATACGCCTACAAAATGTTTTTTCTAGAACCTTTGTATGTTTTATCTAGCACTTATGAACGAGATTGTACCTATTTTCGATGGCCAATAGTTATATTTTTTTACAAATATGACTTTGATGTATTACAACAATCGCTTTGACCCACGAACAAGTTGCGACCGAGAGGTCGACGACCGCTTCATCCAATCTAAATAGTGGAACCAACTTCAACGTAAACAATATATCCCCATTAAAATCTCCCACCTTCACCAAAAACGCACCAGTCGACCGTTTTCCTAGAGATTCACGCGCCCATTTAAAGTTGAATAAAAGGCGGGGCACCCCCGTATCTGCGTGAGCAACTATGACAATAACCGTCGACTGGATGGAGTAATAACCCAAGTTCCACCCCTCAGACAGGATCGGCGCCAGCGAGCTTTCGTCTGTGTTTGTGGAGGTAGATGTACACTTATATCTCTCCCGATATAACCTTTAACCTTACGTATCCTATAGCAGTGTAGATAAGAACTGTGGACATGAGTATGGGATTTCTACGGTAATGGTTCGTTGCTGACGGTAGTTGTGGTAAAACTTATAGTTGTGGATTTAAAATGAGTAGGGTGAATTTGAAAGTGATCGTGTTTTAATGGTAAATATTAACAGAAAAGTTGTTGAGCACTGAGCCTGTGTTGTAAACAAACCGGAGCGACTTAGTCAACATATAACGAGTTCTTTTTTAAACTTGACCTTTTCTTTTTTTGTAAATAATTTCTTTTTTTTACAAGATTATGTTTCAAAGTTATAGGTTTTACAGTTTGAAACCTTGTGAGTAATTAAGAAAGGAAAAAATCTTTGTTTTTTACGTTACAGTGCGATCAGTTTATTTCCTTTTTGTTTGGACGCCGTCATCATTATGTTATCGGGTTATGATCTCATCAATTCGAAGCGAAAAGTATGGAAATAAATGATGTCCACTGATAAAAATATTGTAATCGTTTTATTTCAGTATTATGGTATCTATTTTAAGAAATGCCTGTCAGCTTAAGACATATGTCAGTATCAAAAAAACAGAATGTTGAGGCCTTCTTCTTGGAGGAATCCTTGATCTTTGAACATGCACACAGAAGCATGCACGTAGTATTACAAGTTTTATACTATTCCGGCCACTATGATACCAGTCTGTTTTCTGTTTAAACTAATCTCGTGTCCTTTACACCTATTAATAAATTAAACAGGACTCACACGTGCCACGTGCCCGTGTGACCATGGGCTAATTTACAACGCCAAGAAGAGCGAGGTACTAGTATTTCGCACGAGGCGTCGGTCGCCTTCTTGCGTAACTCCCGTGAGCATTGATGGAGTTTGTGTACCATAAACAGGTCACTGAGTTTAAATTACTAGGACATGTAATTACAGAGGATTTGTCTGATATGGCAGTTATAGAAAGGAAAGCAGGGGCTGTACGTTGTAACACGCATGTTGTTGGCACGCAGCGAGATGTACTGCGGATGTTGAGGTTGCTGTTTTTAAAGCTTACTGCCAGAGCCTGTACACTTGCAGTTTGTGGTGTAAGTTCACAAAGCGTGCATTCGACAATCCAATATGAGAAAGATGATCTGAGTGCTTCAGTTGGTTCACATGCCGTTCTGCCACGCGGAGGTCACGGGTTTGACACCCGGCCGAGCAGAAATTGAAATGATGAATTTTAATTTCAGCTACGGGTTTGGGTGTTTATATGTATAATGAGTATGTATCTTCTAAAAGTATATAAGTAGTTTATCCGTTATTTAGCATCCTTAAGAAGCTTTACTTATATTGGGGCTAGATGACGCTGTGTGAATTGTCAAAGCATGTTTATTAATTTTATATATTTTTTTGTTTAATTATTTATTTATAATAACGCGTTCCGGGTTGCTATGGGGCTGCACCGATGCTGTAATGCTTCGAGGATGTTCGCAGACGCTCATGTAGATGGACTTGCCATCGTGCGAAAGTGAATCGCATCACTAATGAGCAGAGTGCGGGATAACTGCACTATAAGGGCAATTAGGGCCAAATTAGAAAGTTTATGTGGAAACCGGATATCGACTCACATTAAAAGTAATTAAACCCTAGAAAACGATACTAAGTTACTAACATTAGTATGTAAGCCAAACTATGTAACTAACATAATATGGAATTGAATTTGAATTAATGCTGCCCCATTTATACTTTCCTGCTATTACAATGTTTTGGTATTTAAATTCGTCTGTTACATACACATCCCTTCCTTCCTTGTTCTCTTTCAATGTATTTTTTTCAGTGTTTTTCTAAATCAAATGTTGTTTCCGGTAGCTCTCCAAACAAGTCGGAATAGAGTGAATTAATAGCACATTTCACCGCAAAATGACATTGCTCACATCCGTGTTCTGGTTCTAAATTAGGGCTATAATGTATAGCGTGGAGTGGTGTAGCGTAGTGTGGTGTAGCGCAGTGTAGTGCAATGTAGTGTAGTATACTATTATAATACAGTACAGTTTATAAAAAAAAATTTTTGTTAATGCCCCGGTTGTGCTCTCGCGCACGAGGGCCTGGGGACCACCTTGACCATGATCCAGGATTCGGCAGGTCAGGTAATTACAGTGGAGCGACTGCCAACTGACCTTCATGACCCTGCTATCAGGGGAACCTGACCAGACCGAATCATGGTTACACATCCAATCGCCTGAATGTGCAGGTTTCTTCACTATGTTTTCCCTCACCGTATAGTTTATAATATATAAAATACAGTATAGTTGCTGTATTATAATAGTATACTACACTACACTGCACTACATATCACATTGTGATACAAGTATGCTGCAATTATTAATGAGCAAAGGACCCTAATGGCCGCGATGGTAAGATGGAGGCTAGCATCACTTCAAGAACAATGAGCATATTATCGTTCTCTTATCAACTTTCTCAAATCCACTTTATATCGTAATTCGATAATGCAGTCCTTCATCATCATTCACAAAAACTTCAATGAATCATAATTTGTACAAAATATATATTCCTTCCCGCCGTCTTTCCCTATGTATCTAAGTACGCTTAGATCTGTTAAAGTACGCAACGGTTATTAATACTGTTTTAAACAAAAGATAGAGTGATTCATACTCATCATTCATAGAAAAAAAAGGTAAGTAGGGGTAAAGTAGGTGTATGTTGGGGAAGCACGCCTCGGAAGTCGCGGCGGATCCACTATTGACAAACAAAAACTTAATACTAAACAAGCAAGCGATACCTCGACTAATAGGTTTACAACGTAAACATCGTTCAAGTCTAAACTAATATGGATGTTAGGGCTGCATTAGCCGAGCTACCGTCAATGCCTTTAATACTTAGAAATTAGTTGCGTAGATGGTGCAGTTTGTGTTCAGTACCTATATTAGCATGTTATCCAACGCGGATCAATAGTATGAGCTTTGGAGCTTACTCAACGTAAGGTAGTATGTAGTATGGTAGGGTAAGACTCCACTTGGCTCTCGCAAATGATCGACACTTCACAATTTAAAAAAAAGTAGTTTTTAAAACTACAGCGGTTCTTATCACACATTTAATGATATAATCCGGGTATTCTATCCGGGTAGTCGACCTGAGTGGTTCAATGGTCAACATGCCTGTCTGCCACGCAAGAGGTCCCGGGTTCGATTCCCGGCCGGGTAGAAATTGAAATGATGAATTTTAATTTCTGTTACGGGTCTGGGTGTTCTATGTATAATAAGTATGTATTTAAAAAGTATTTAAGTAGTATATCAGTTATCTAGCACCCATAGTACAAGCTTTGCTTTGATTGGGGCTAGATGGCGCTGTGTGAATTTGACCACGAATATTTATTATTATTATTATTTATTTGTAGTAATGTATCACGTATAGGTTACCTTGTATTACTTGTATGTTTTGTATCTATACATCAGTTAAGTAGCCAGATAAACACAGACAAACCCACCTGGGTTTTGTGTCAATTAGAATTTAAAAAAAAAATTGATCACGTATCCGATTATAGACGAAAATTAAACTGGCTACCTATACTGCGACGGAGGGAGTGTCTTATACTCGGATTACTATTTAACACGCTTTTTAGTCACACTATCGTTCAATACTTGCGCGAAATGTTCAGTTTCTGTCAGCCCGGCAATAAATAAAAATAAAAAATATGCGTGGATAAATTCACACAGCTTCATCTAACCGAAAAGTAAGCAAAGCTTGTGTCATATCCTTTTATTTTAAATACATACTTATATTTTGTTATATACATACTACATCCAAACCCGCAACATAAATAAAATTCATCATTTCAATTTCTGCTCGACTGAGAATCGAACCCGGGACCTCTTCGTTGCGACTGTCATGTTAAACAACTGAATCACTCAGGTTTCCAATCCCCTTTTGCGGTCTCGCAGGAAAGGAAATTCCTCCTTTAAATTCAGCTGGTTACGGAAAGTCGTTCCGAACATTTGCCGCGCGCCTGCGGAACGCACCACTGGGGGACATTCAGAATGCTCGCACAGCATGCTCCTTCAAGGAACTTTTGAAGAACTTCCTAGATATTGAGTACAGCTTTAGTTTATTTCTTACTTAATATATAATGTACGGTATTGCATAGAGCAGAAATATGTATTTGTAATTATTATGTATATTATTATGGAGGTTAACTTAAAATTAGGTCAATTTAATATACAGTACACTCATTATTGCCTCATCGCTTGTTCAAGCGGAGGAAATCCCACTGTGGGATAACTCGCCTTTGCAAGTATATTCAGGTTATTTTTTGTACATTTTGTATTTGATTTTATACCGGAATTACGAGATTGGCTTTTCTATTCTGAAACTGTAGTATCGGAAAAATATGTGAGTGATTCCGGAATTCCGAAATCCATTAAGCATGTGGTCCCTATTTATATAGGTACTATGGGAAAATAACTTGACGTTGGTACGTATTCATGAATTAATTAATTATCATCCGACCAGTTTCGGCCACGGCGACCTCTTCAACCCCTAAACTGATGCGCAAGAAGATGGCTTGCATAGCCAATCGTTGCAGCAAACTCCCGTGCACAATGTGGGCACGTCAGTTTGCCGTTTATAAAATTGTAAGTTATGGCTGCGGGTGTATGATATGTAATTAGACTATTAAAATAAAAGAAAAATAAGAATAGCACTCGCAGAGAGATAAATTATTTACGCAACCCTTACTGGGTACATGCGTATATAATGTTCAAGAAAACATACAAGTTTCTACGAATTTGCGCCATAATCGATTTCAACAGCGTGGAACTATCTTCAGTGGTGTAAGGCCATATTAGTCGGCCTTACTGCTGTCTAAAACAGTTATAAGTAAGCTGTCACATTTGATGTAGGCTCTTACATGTAACACGTAAGGAGCGAGCTCGCAAGAAGCTATAAACACGCCCGCGAGTTACTCAAAAGGGGAAAACGTTTTTCCAAACGAAATTTGATGGCGACCCATTCTTGAAGTTGCTGATTTATATCCTGTGTCGCTGGGTTTTTGTGCACCCTACCTCGATATATCCCTATAGCATATGCGTTGTCGGATGTAGGGGGCTTCTATGGGAAAGTAATGTGGTGAGACAGCAGTTTTTGTTTTGGAAAAATATCTGCATACGCTTTAACTGTTGAATAAATATAATATATTATAATGTTGAATAAATAATATAGTATGTTTTATTTTTTACTAGTGGACCCGGTGCGACTTTATTTATTTATTTAATAGTTTATTGCACACAAAAATTGTAACAAAGATATGGAAAATATATACATGACACAAAAGGCACTACTTATTTATAAAAAGAAATTTATTCCAGCAGGCCTACAGCAAAGAGAACGCGATGACTGGAAGTAGTTTAAGACGTGCACAACTTTGTTCGCTTACACCTACTTAACCCCTATCTATCCTTTTTATTTTGCTTTTAAATCTTCCTTATGAATCACTATTATCTTTTGCTGAAAACCGCGTTAAAATAAGTTGCGTAGTTTAAAAGATCTAAGCGATATATTGATACATAGGGACAGACGGCGGGCAGTGACTTTGTTTTACGCTATGATTAAAAATATATTCTAGATTACAAATATACATTTTTGTAAAACTGTCTGCCTAATGACAATGACAAACGACTAGACACTATTTCTGATGAAAACTATCAACTCTAATATTTCATCGGGTGTCAATTCTACGTTGTCATTTGTCTATAACATCTACTTAGTTCTAAGTATGATGATGCGTAACAATTCATATAAATGCTCTGCTATTTAGTTGAATATAATAACAGGCGAGGCCTCTTCTTCAAAATTTTATCAAATATGTCTTTGTAACTTCTGAACACTTTAGATCACCAATTGTGTCTTTATGCCCTTTATAAATTTTGGTGAAAAGGTTACTTGAGACTTTTATTAAATAAAAACCTTGGTATACTTACAATAACAATAATAAACCTAATAAAAATATAAACAAAAAAGGTTAATTTTTGAGATAAAAAATTCAGCAGTAGCATCTATATTTTAAAAATCTCAGTTTTGTAAAAACCATCAGTTGCATCCTTTCTTCTAACAGCAGACCCTATCTATGAAGCCAGCCATAAATATTTTTCATCTATTTTTTATGACACGGGGTAAACGAGTGAGCGGGTCAACTGATGGTTAGTGATCACCGGACACCCGCAACGGCAGGGACGCAAATGTGTTGCCGGCCTTTGAGAAATATCTTCTCAAAGACCCATCACAAAGGATGTGTAAGTAATAGCTGAGTATACCTAGGTGATTTATGGACAGATTTTACGCTTTAACTTATCGCGTTTTACGCTTTACTACCTGTAAGCTAATGACGTAACTCTGTTGAAGCGACTGCCATCTGACCCCCGTGACACTGTTAACAGGGGAACCTGAAGTGATTCGATCATGGTTACACACTCAGTCGCCTGAACGTGCAGGTTTCATCACGATGTTTTCCCTCGCCGTAAAAGTATCGTTTAGTATTCAATTAATGTAACTACATAACTCAGAAAAGAGTCTTTGGTTTAGGGCGGCAGTGAGAAACCGGTTCCACTCGCAAGAGTCGGATACTGTTGCCAATAGGCCACCGATGCTCCTACCTACTCTATATGATATTGTACATTATACTCGTATATCAAGTAAGAAATAAACAAAAGCACTACTCAAAACCAAGGAAGTGCTTCAAAAGTTCCTTGAAGGAGCATGATGTGCGAGTATTCTGAATGACCCCCGGTGCTGCGTTCCACCGGCGCAAAATTTGGACTGACTTTCCGTAACCAGCTGAATTAAAAGGAGGAATTTGATTTCCTGCGAGGGCTCAAACGGGGATTGACAGAAACTGAACATCTCGCGCAGGTACTGAGGGACAGTGGGGGTAAAAAGCGTGTTAAATGTATAAATAATAAAATAAAAATAAAAATGAATTTATTGACACGAATTATAACATTTTGATAATATATAGGTATGCATATATATATATATATATATATATATATATATATATATATATATATATATATATATATATATAGTTTTTACGCGATTATCCGCAAAAGGAGCGCCTCACTGCTAAGAGGCGTGCGTAGCAACTCGAACAGCATCCTGAATGCATTAGCATACCGGTGGGACTCGCCTATGTTGGCGCAATGAATAGGGATTCATTCAGCCAAGCGCTTGTATGAACAAAAAATTTACAAAATTTGTTTATTATTTACATACAATTAATTTATATCTTGGTGTTGCTAATGTCTATAGGCAGTGGTGACCACTTTCCATCAGGTGGCCCGCTTGCCTGTTTGCCTACCGTATGACATAAAAAAAAAGTAAAGTTTATTGTCACTAACACTATGGATGTAAATTTGAAATAAATATTTTGAATTGGAATGAATTTAGATATGAACGTAAACTAAAAGGATAAGTAGGTAGGTAATTTATTCGATAAATTGGGTAAAGTAACTGTGCTTAATACCTTTAGAAGATTCCTTAACCTTTACCTCGTAAATTGCGAAATATTCGAAGACATTTTAGAGCGCCATATTTATCGATTCGTTTTATACACGTACATAAATAAGTTATTACAACAGTAAAGTGTAGACGATCTCAGTAAACGCAATCTTGAATCCAAAATAGTTGAAAACGATATTTAACCCGATATTCCAATTCTAATTGGAGAATATGAAAGAAAAATCCACGAATGTAGAGGAGGTGAATGTAAAGCAGTGACCCTGTTGATCAGATCATGGTCAATTTATTCTAAGACTAATCTAACCGGCAGAAAAAGTCGGATAATCACCAACCAAGTTTACTTAAACTCGAATATTTTCTAAACTGCCAAACCGATTTTAATAAAACAACGCTTAGAACAACCTTGATTAAACTGGGTTTCAAATAGAGAAAACCGCATTCAAATCGTACCATCCGTTCGGGAGGTACGATGCCACAGACGGATACACCTTGTTCCATCATGCCCTTTTTATCATCGAACAACGAGGGGGACAAAAAATCGTCATCCATTTATGGTAGATGTCCCACCATCTCGTACTAAGCGTTTTGCATCCGCTTTTCTTATGCGCACTGCAAAGGACTGGAACTCTCTACCTGAGTCATTGTTCCCCGATACGTATAACCTTGGGGTCTTCAAATCAAGAGTGAATAGGTATCTTCTAGGCACGCATGCTACATCTTCGACCATATCGTCGCTTTCCATCAGGTGAGTTGAGGTCAAATGCAAGCCTATTATAATTAAAAAAAAAAAAAAAATACACAGAGCCGTAGACTCACGTCAAACTTGTAACATCCCCCTTTTTTTGTCGGGGTTAAAAATAGATAAACGGAAATACTTAACACCCTAGTCACTCACAGTGGGAACGTTCCCCGAGGGTACAATACGGGAATAGCGTTCTTTTCCAATCAACAAAAACAATTCGCCGCTCAAACAAAACCTTACCAAACAAAAAACCCAATCGGCAAATCGGATTAATTACCATAAAACGTAATTTTACACGTCCGACCAGCATTTGGTGAATATTTTTCCATTTACAATACAACACGGTCGCTGTCACACTTTTGGACATTTTGCCGTCCAGTTGGCGGGTCTACATTAGGTAGCTTGTACGAATTCGCTGGCCTGAAAGCGGTCGAGAAGCCCGAATTCGGATTTCAACGAGATTCGGGTTCGGCATCTGCGTCTACTTCTATTGAAATAATCCTCAAGTATGCCTGTATGGTGGGAGCCACGGTGGCCTAGTGATAACCGGTGAGGTGCCTGGTTCAAATCCCACTGCCGCCGCCACGTACAAATTACTCTTTCCTGAGTTATGTAGATTTTTTTTTTTTTTTTTTTTTTTTTTTGACGACCTGAGTGGTTCAGTGGTCAACATGCCAGTCAGCCACGCAAGAGGTCCCGGGTTCGATTCCCGGCCGGGCAGAAATTTAAATGATGAATTTTAATTTCTGTTACGGGTCTGGGTGTTCTATGTATAATAAGTATGTATTTAAAAAGTATATAAGTAGTATACCAGTTAGCTAGCACCCATAGCACAAGCTTTGCTTAGTTTGGGGCTAGATGGCGCTGTGTGAATTTGTCCATGATTATTTATATTTATTTATATTTATATTTTATATTTTATACCACTAAGGTGGCAAACAAGCTTGCGGCCTGCCTGATGGTAAGCAGTTACCGCAGCCTATGGACCCCGTAAAAACCATACATTGAATACTAACGATGCTCTTACGACGAGGGAAAACATCGCGATGAAACCTGCACATTGAGGCGATTTAATATGTAAACATGATCTAATCTGGTCAGGTTCCCCTAGTAGCAGGGTCACGGAGGTCAGATGGCAGTCGCTCCATTGTAATAACCTACTAGATCTGCCAAATCGTGGATCATGATCAAGGTGGACCCTGGGCCCTCGGGCGCTAGAGCACAACCGGGACTTTAAATGATGATGTGGTATGGTGTTTACAGTTATAGTGAAGTAGACCTCATTACCACCTCTCAGGTGGTCGTATGCTATTGAAACATCCTCCACCACTGCTAGAATTTGAGCACACAGGTCCAGTTACGTAATAAAAAAGTAATAATGCACCATCGCTCACCGTTCTTCTTACGACGAGATATGTAGGTACTCGACCTCGCTTATTTGCACTTGTTGTTAGCCCGAATGCCAATAAGTACCCGAATTCGGGTAAACGACCCAATGTAATCTATTAAGTCCACAAACGTAGAAATAATAATACAAATAAAATGTCTACTCGTGCCTTTTACACAGTTTTTATCCCCCATTGTTTATCCTGAAAATTGTTTTCGAGTTGGGAATTAAGTGATTATGCGGTATAATTGAATAGGTATGAGTGGAAAAGCCCTGACAAATATGAGTGGAAACAGAATGAAAATAATTAGGTTTTTTCCTCTCACTTGAAATGAGAGCTCTTGTTGTTCCCTTTGCGTAAGGATAGGGATAATAACAGCAAAATATTTTTTGGGAAATTATGTAATTATGACTGTAAACTAGATTACTGAATTTAATACAATTTCCTTTTATTACATAATTATGATTTTCTAATTTCTTAATATTATACGCGATATATATAGCGAGCGATATAGCGAGAGGTCCCGGGTTCAAATCCCACAGAGTTATAGACTCTTTTCTGAGCTATGTAGTTGATGACAAACCGATACTCTTACAGTGAAGTAAAACATCGTGATAAAACCTGCACATTCGGGCGAAAGTATCAGCCAAATATATAGGTATGTACGCAACAGCGATCTTATCGCTACTATCGGAAACTTGTTAATTGGCTTTCTGGCTTCTAATCTATTATTTTGTTCTTAATTAATTTAAAAATTTATATAAATGAATATTTCTTCATTTTCGGAACGATCCAATCGAAAGGTTCAAAACAACGGGTACACCAACATCCCGTCGGTTTTCCCATGAATACAAATCTCCATACATAATGGGAGAAAGGGGCTAACAAAGCTATGGCGCCATAGGGGACTGTATCACCCCAATCGGGTAATTACAGAAACAAAATGGCGCCGTAATCAACCAATTATACGCCCGTTAAACAATATATGGCGAGGACGCTAGCGTATCTCGGACGACAATCTTCTGGTGGGAATCCCATCGGAGAGATATGTGCTTCAGAGGGAGTACGATAGGTATCTAATATCTGGTTTTACTTAATTCGAATTAAGCATTTCCTAACTAGGAAACTTATCAGAACCGGTGACGGCGTCGCTGTTGTTGACAAAAAAAGTGACATTTCGAAAATACGATACTTAGTTCTGGCCACCAGGTCAGATAAGTTTGCTGTGGAAAACAGAACGCAACTGTCATTTTCCGTCCAATCCATTTTAACCGTTACCTTAGGACAATAGGTATTTCCAACTGGTTGATGAATTATATTATCGTTTAAAGCAATTCCTAAGTATTTGGTCATCGAATTTATGCGATTCCTATATTTTGTAAAAACGGGCGTAAGAATCTAAGACAATATTAATTTATAATGTTAAGTATAGAAAATTCCAATATGTAATAGAGTAAGAAAAATGCTTTAACTGAAATAAATTGGAGGTAAAATGTCCAATTTGCTGTATTAGTAGATACTTCGGTAGAGCATAGTGGATCGATTTGTTTTGAATGTGTTATCTGAAAGTTGCTCTTCCTTATATTCCGGTCTGTTGACTCTTGACTAGACACAGTTGACCTTGAGGCTTGAGACAAACAAATAGCTCGGAACGTGCCACTGTCTGCAAAATACCTATAGTGGTTATTTGTCGTGATTTAACCAGAGAAAATATTGCCCGAAGTAGCCACAATATCCATTCTATATCTATGACAGGTTACGAACAAGATATCCGAAGTTTTGTGCTCCAATTTTGAATCGCTTGCATCGCATAGAACATAAATACATACATTAAACTCACGCCTGGGTCCCACAGGTGGGGTAGGCAGAGACTATGGACCGCCACTTCGCTCTGTCCTGACACAATTCCCTAGCCTCGCATATATCCACAACTCTCTTCATACATCTCCTTTTATTCTTACCACTTCGTACCCCAGCTAGAATTCGCATAAAATGGTTTTCAATTTTGATTTTCGTCATGAAAAGTTCAATATTTTTAAGTCACATTGGTTAACCCGAAAGAGTACGGTAAAAATTGGGAAAATCAGCAACATGCATCAAAATATAGAATTTCGAGTGATTACAAAATAGGGCCTTTGTCCGAGTAGTCAATAGTCCGTCAAATCTAAATCGTCGCGTGGCAAGAAATCGAACCAATTTTGTTAGTATTCCGAATTTCGTACCCTAGATCAAGTATTTTGTGCGTAGGAGACGTCGCCATTGGAACGAACTAACTTTTACGTTAGTAAAAGGACTCCAAAGTGCGAAATACTGCCTCTAATTTTAACTCTTGAAAATTAACCCGATAGATAAAAGATTAATTATCTTGGCTGACGGTGGTAAAGTTTATTACCTGCTGGTATTGACAGAAAACCTGCTGGAATAGAGACGACGCTCTACGAAGCCGAATTAGTCGGGTATTATATTTCTAATCCATTGCTAGCATTTCAGGACACCCGTCGTGCATGTTGTAAAATAAACCCGCAATTGACTAGAAACAACCCGGCATGCTATTTCCGCGCGAGGTTTTCCTGTATCGATCCTTAAAGTTGTCGATAATTTATGCTAATGCAATATACGACACGAGCATAAATGCCTTGCCACCTTCAGAATCTTATTCCTGTGCAGTTATTATTAATGAAAGCCTCTCTTAACACTCTGCGACGTTATTATCATTAATTACTTACAAAATGAATCCGCTAAAAACAAACATCGTAAAAACGCATAACGCAAGCGTCCTATTTCTTTTCCTGCTTTATTATCGCAGCGGAGAGTAGTTCGCGTGCGTCCTGATACAAATTGTACTCTGAATATATATCACAAAAAAGGTATGTATGAGTGAGAGACGCCGTCGGCTTCTCACAAAACGACTTTTTCTTAAAAAAATCATATAGGTCACCTCATATACGACTCATTATAGGTATATCTCGGTATCATATTATCATACGCCTCATATAAACATGAGTACGGACAATTACATCAGGGTAACAAAGCAAATCGTGACCCGGTTTCTTAGTCAGCAGCAACCGAGAATAAGGGATGTGGTACACAGTGAGTCAAGTATATTCGAGTCACGACCGAATGCGAGCCGATTCCACTCGATACTCGGGCTTATGTCAAAGGGTAAATCGAAGAATATGCATGAAAGAAATGATTTTTCGAAATGATATTGGGTCGCGATCGTGTCTTACGAGCCGAGCTGGGTGTAGGTGCTTCCACACTAGGGTGACCAGCGTGGATATTTTCTTACTCAGTTGGCTGAATTTGACATTATATAATTCTACACTACATTATCTACATTGGCCACTAGCTATAGCGTCTACCAAATTAGAGTTTTGTAAGATTATTATATGTCAAATAAAGTGGTCCAGTAAGATAGCCAAGAGCCTTGATCAGATAGATTTTAGGGGACAACAACATCAAACATACGGGCTTTAGAATTAAAATAAGAGACTATGAGGTCAACCCCTTTATTGGAAAGCGTTTAAATTAACGAACTGATTATTTTTCTGTAGATTTTTTGTTCAACCTCGCTCATTTTACACCACAGTGAAAATTACGTATTGTTCCGCTACCTAAATTAAGGAACACGGTCAAATTCATAGCTGAATAACGGACATCTAAAACGATACAGGACATTTGGTCACCCTATATACCCTTGACGAAAAAAGAAGGATGTTGTAAGTTTGACTATTGTCTTTAAGTTTGACAGATGTCTTTGGCAACACCATCACAGCCCATAACAGTCCACTGCAGGACTTTGGGCTTCTCCTACAAAAGGGGAGGTTATTGCCATAATCACCACGCTTGGCAGGCGGGTTGGAGATCGCAGTGTTGCAAACATAACAATGAAAAACGCTGCTGCCCATTTTCCAGTTTACGGAGAGACTCTAGATCTTTTGCTTCTAAACGTTAGTCGCCTTGTACGACACCCACAAGTTTAAGGGTTTGGTGCTATTCTACTCTACCGGACACCACACGGCTTTGGCATGGTAGCACCAGAATTGGACCGATTTCAATGCGATTTTTTTTATTTTATAGAAAATTCAGTTCTTTCACCAAAATCGCTTTAGTAGTGTAGGAATTTGAGTATATTATGTAACACTTGGTCAGGGGTTTTCCGACTTTTATCGGTGGGTAAGGTTGTGTTTTCTTTCTTAGAAGCACTTGGAAACATATTTCAATAGCGGCTTTTACACGTAAATGTTTTATTACGTTCCGAACAGGGGATAAGGCCGCCAGTCGTCGCCGATTATCTCTCTCACCTACGTGATCACAGTGGTTAGTTAAAAAGAGACAAGAGCAAAGACGGGATATATCCCGTTTAAATTAGAAGCGAACGAGCATCCCACTATAGCACTGTTATTTTATGGTAAAGAGGTATCTACGTCTTCGAAAACATTGTGTTAAAGGTCACGCTCACATAAATGTCTATTTTATACGTTCAGCTTCAGATAAAACATAAGATGTAGCGTACAATGTTGACTTACTACTGGCACAATGTAGGTTGTAATTGCGAACGTGATCTTGATTCAGGCTCATTCAGGGTTGTTTTAATTTAATCATTGTAGTTGTACACTACAATCTAAGTTAAATAGGTTCATGTGTTGACTTGGGTAATTAATATACTGTAAGCACGCGTCCAAATTACATTAGTTGAACACTAACCGAAGCTCTCACGGTGAGGGAAAACATCGTGACGAAACCTGCACATTAAGGCGGCTGAATGTGTAACCATGATCCAATCTGGTCAGGTTCCCCTGGTAGTAGAGTCACGGAGGTCAGATGGCAGTCGCTCCATTGTTATCACAAAATATGCCAAATCCTGGATTGTGGTCAAGGTGGACACCGGGCCCTCGGGCGCGAGGGCACAACCGGGACATTAACGCCAAGATTATCGATCAAAGCTTGCGTCCAAATCTCGCCAACGCGCCGTGAATACGCAGTTGCCGCAACGGTTCACGCGCCGATCATTAATATAGGATTTATTACGTTTCTCCGTTCAGAAATGTGTACGAAACAATTTACAATAGTAATTATTAAAAAGTAGAATAACCACCGACCAACCTTACTTATTTTAAATATTATCTCAATTACAAAACCGATTTTAATGAAACAAAGCAAAGAATCACCTCGATTAAACTAGCTTTTGAATAGAGGAAACCGCATCCAAATCGGTCAATTCGTTCCGAAGCTACGATGCCACAGACAGATACACAAAGCTACAGATACATTCATCATCACAGCCCGTAACCGTAAAGTGCAGGACTTAGGGCCTCTCCCACGAAAGGGGAGGTTATTGCCATAATCTCCACGCTTGGCAGGCGGGTTGGAGATCGCAGTGTTTAAATATAACAATGGAAAATTCTGCTGCCCATTTTCCAGACTACGGAGACTCTTGAACTTTTGCTTCGAAAACATTAGTCGCCTTGTACGACACCCACGAGCGTAAGGGGTTGGTGCTATTCTACTCTGCCGGACACCACACGGCCAACAGATACATATGCCAGACTTATACCACTCCTCTTTTTTCGGCAGGGGTTAAGAATGGTTTGATTTCTGTCTATAAATTGAGTTAGGCTACCAAAGTGATTCTTACATTTTTTAACAGTGAATTTACAGAAATAGCCCAGGTTATGTTGAACCCGCTAATCTGAGGTCATGGACTTCACATTACACAAACGATACTTTTTGATATTTTAGTAAGTAGGTACAAATATACAACTAATATAATAAATAAATATATTTATTTCTACAATAATCCATTACAGTACAATTACCAGTAGGCTCTGCACTGAGGTAATAATTATATTGTATCGCAGAGGCCTGATGTTACAAGAAACCGACGTTACAATTTGGATAACAACAAACAGTGGAAAATAATTAGATGACCCCGTACTCCATATTGCCGTACGGATTATCATAAGCTCTTGGGGACCAACTACATAGTTGAATTAATCATTAGTGATATTATTAGCTTGGTTTGGTGATAGATAATTAATCCGTGTTATGAGCATGTAATCATAAATGTTATAGCCAGTTCTTTGAGGTAGGCTGTTTGTCACTAGAATAATAAAAATTGTGTGAGAGTAAAGCATTTACATCTATAGCTACACCTAGGTACTACTAGGTACGTTCAATATCATAAGAATTCTACATTTTGCAAAACTATAAAAATTCAACATTCTTGGAAATTCAACATTTTGTGGTTTAAACTTTGTAAGAATTAAAGTTTTTGGTTCGATAGGCGTACTAGCTGTCGCCCGCGGTATTTACCTGCGCACTTCGGATTTATGTATACTCGGAGATGAAGATCAAAGTGTAAACAAATTGCCACAATAAAAAATAAACCAAAGCGATGCATTATTTAAAATCATTGAAATATTGATAAAAATTATCACATCCAAAATGAAAAAAAAAATATCTTATGAATATTTTAAAAACATAATTATTATTGTCAATAATCCACCTTCGGGTTTTTCTTAAAAGTGCCATTAGGCCATTAGGGCCACTTTTGATCTTGAATTTTATCTTCGAATTTAGGTATCCCGCGGGATTGCAATATTTTTCTGGGATCCCGTGACACTTGAGAATAGAGTAAGAGCTTTTGTTAGTATTTCGCATTACCTTAAACTTCCAAACTCTTAAACACTGAAATGTTTTCCCTGTTAGTACTAGTGTCTTTTACAAATTAACGTCTTTTTCAGAAATATAAAGAACTGATTACGATTACTAAGATACCTTACTTGATTTAAGCTATTTCGTTGCGAATATCAATTTTCAAACCTCTTTCGATGCAATAAGACGATTTGAAAAAGATTTTAAAGACGGAAAACATGCCAAGTTATTTGGAGAATGAGATAGTTTCATCCGTTTAAAAGAACACGTAAACGCGAATTAAGCCGCTTTGAAAAGACACTCCTTGATATCAATAGTAACTACTGTATAGAATGCTCACTGACTTTCAAAGTTTTGTTGTACCAGAGATTATTGCAGGATCAATAGTATCCGACACCTAATCGGATAAAGTCAGTCTCCACCAAAACTTTCTCGATATGACTTGATAAAAAAAACATGGGATTCACCCTTGGAGTGCAAAAAGGTTACAAAAGAGTTCGAAGAGTGGGTAAAAGTTGGTACGGGTAAAAGTGTGACAGATACCACTTTTAGGAGTAAGTGTGGCATTGCTTACTTTTGTAAGGTGATGCCGGGACAGAATAAGGGTCCTTCAACGCTCATATGATACTTCAGTGGTGAATATAGAGCGGCAACTATAGTATCTCTGTTGTTTGGAAATCTACCGGGTTTCCCAGTGGTTAAGGATTAAAAGATATGCTTCCATTTGATTTATATATTTGTAATTTCTTTTACATTTATTAAGTACTTTGACTATTTTTAGGACATATACTGATTAGTTAAATTATCTTCTTTAAAAAGGACAGATCAGGAGTACCCTCAACAGGGAGTGTGTATGTATGTATATACATACACACTCCCGTATTATATGTATTACCTATTTTTGTTCGGGAAACCTCTACGATGAGGTAATTTCTTTTTCTATTTAATTTTCTACTTGATTTCAATCACGGATCATGGATCTGGACGAGGTTTAATAGGTGGTTAGAGCTCGTCTAATCTAAAATGACGCGCCCCACTATCGCATTAACGCACACAAGCAAGTTTAAAATATGGACGCAATACATATACAAATGCCGTGGTCATTCAGTTGCCGGTGAAATTCAAACGCAGGAGCACGCGTCGTTCATTGGCTCCCACACAGATGAAGTGTCGTTATCAATATTTGCACTCACACATCGAAATCAACTAACTAAGTAGTGGGGTGCGTCATTAGACTAGACAAGCTCTACTAGTATTGAAAAAAAGAGCCTGTAATATATTACAGAGGATTCTTAATTAGATTGAGCTTTCCACTTAAGAGCCCAACATGGAAAATTGTAAGAAGGGCGTGAAAGGAGTGTTTCGCAGTCGGTAACACGGGTCATACAAGCATCCATAGGATAAGGTAACTGCTTATTGTCAGTGGGAAGGATGTTTGTCCGCCATGTTAAGTGTCTATGTAGGCTAGGAACTATTATGGAAGTTTTCCGAACAGGCAAAACAAGTGTACAGCTTCCACTATGACCACTATGACCAAGATGACCTACCTACTTACCTAATAGGTATTAGGTAAGTAGGTAGGTCATCTTGGAATTATAACTATGGTATGGCACATTTATACTAAAATTATGAAGAGAAAATATTTATACTTTGATCAAACTCTAAAACTGGGTACTGTCCTATTTTGAAAATTCTTTCACAATAGAAATAAGTTATTCCCGAGTGACATAGGCTACTATTTATCCCGTGAAAATAATAGGAACCCGCGGGAAAGTTGAATGTTTACAGAGGTCGGAACTACGCGCGGGTGAAAGCCGTCGGGGACGGCGTGGAGGTGATATAAAAGACAAAGTCAGAGAGTTAGTTTTGTGGCGACTCTTGAACGCTTTTTCGAGATATAAGTACCAACTAAAAAGTAAGTATCTACTTTCGTTCGTGAGGTTTGGGATCAGATGAACGTTTAAGTGGCGGTTACCATAAACCTTTCCTAATAGGTAGATACAGTCAGCTGCAGAGACAACTGACCACTTACCTTACATTTAACGTACCTATGCTTCATTGTGTGCTGCATCTACACTCGACATCAGTAGGCTAATTAAGTAACTCTGTTGCTAACAATGACACTATAATCGATTTAGGTTCAGTTGCTAATAAAGTTCCATTGCAATAAGCTGAAACTATTAAATCGATCATACGTAATCGCAAAAGTAACAATTTCAATCACTGAAATCAGAGAATTGTTTGCAACAGAGTCACGTTATTAGCCTACAGGTGTAATGGCAGGTGTAATGGCAGTTAAATACACATGACTACGAAAATATAAAAAATAGTTTCTTTAGTGGCCAGAATGTTAAGAGTTGAAAAAAATATGCATGCAGTTGCTTCAACGAAACAAATAAATATCAAATGGAAACTTCCTTCCGTCGGATATCAACTGGGAAATCCGATAGATTTCCAAATAAAGAGACAGTGTTTCTTGACTTTATTTCGTTGGATCACGCCCGATATTCAAATCGGTCGCCCTCTATACGTAGTCGTGTAAACAAATATATCAGCGTAGGTCATTGAGTTATTCTATGTAGATAGACGTTAGCACACTGTTTTTCTATGGTATACTTAATGTTACTTGTATGTAAGATGACGAAAGATTTTTCCCTTGTGAATTGTGGTAAAGATTTTATTTGTTACCTTTCGTAAAGTTTATTTATTACTTTATGTAATTCGTTATTCGACAAGGTTTTATAAAAATTGTGAAACAGCATGACCCAATCAACATCGTGTGTTATCATGAAGGATAACACAATCATACATTAACAAACACACAAACACACACACACACACATACACACACACAGAGAGAGAGAGAGAGAGAGAGAAAGATCTCTCTCTTATCTTATATTTTATTTTAAAAGAGAAGTGTGTTTTTTATTATTATGTTTTTTTTTGTCTTTTTGTATTTTATATGGCGTGTTACCAAAATTATAAATTGTAGTTTTGTAATTGGCATTACAACTTAATAATGTAGCCTTTTTAAAAATAATGCATATGCTGTAAAACTGTGAAATAAATAAATAAATAAACATGTCATTTAAGACCTCAACGTAAACCTGTAGGCTAATTACGTATCTCTGTTGCTAACAATTATCTGATTAGGACACTAACTTATAACGTAACCGACAAAAAAGTCAGATAACCCCCCGACCAAGTTTACATAAACTCAAATATTTTCTAAAATATAGAACCGATTTTAATAAAACAAAGCTACAAACTATCTCGATTAAACTGGCTTTCGAATAGAGGAAACCGCATCCAAATCGGTCAATCCGTTTGGGAGCTACAATGCCAAAGATACACACATCAAACTTATAACACCTCACTTTTTACTTATAACACCTCGCTTTTTTCGTTCAGGGTTTAAAAATAGGTAGTGTCCCATATCTCTGGTTAAGCGTTAAAGGACAAGCAATAATCGATTCATAACTGTATATATGGTTAGGGTTACCTCGATGACCCTTCGAGGGCTTGCTATACAAACTCTTCTTCGATTCAAGTGAAGGATCCATCTTTCGAGGTAACTAGACCAATATTTGAACCCTCCCCCAACTGAAAGGTTGTGCCGACATTGAAAGATAAAAAATTCACTCAGAACTTTTGCCAATCACAATTTGAGAGGTCACGCTGGTAGAGTGGGGTCGCAAGAACACTATTAGGGAGCAGCGACTAAAGAGTTTTTGTCTAAGAAGGTTTGCCTGGACTTCTTGCATCGTTAATATCAACGAGATAAATTGTAGTGGAGATTGTGTAAAATTTATTGCTTACGATTTCATTAGTAGTCGTAAAAACTTTAATATTACTTTCTATTCGACATGCGTCTATAAAGTTTTTAGAGAAAATAAAGTTTAAATACTAAAGAGTTCAAGTGTAGATAAGTACATAAATATTCTATTCTATTTACAAAGTAATCCTACATGCCTACGTAAACAAATACAATGAAAACTAATTGAATAAGAAGAAGGAAGCCAAGCACAAGCTTACGTGTTCGCTGCGTATGTAAAAACCTGTAAACATGCCAAAAACCGTCATCCCAAAAACAAAATTTCGGTGCATTTCTCATACACACATTCCATGAAATCAAAATCCTTACCACAGATGGCAAACGCATTACTTTAATTTTGGTTGCCATTGAAAAGGGCTGGCAACTTATTTTTACTTCTTTTTAATCGGATTTATTTTAAATGCTGGCATTCTATTTCCGAATTCACTGTCACAATTCACGCGCGAAATTTGAATAATTGCACATCACTGTTAGGTTGGCACTTTTGTTTGGTCGCGATCGATAGTTATGGGTTTGTTGACAATGTTTTTTTCGTTTGTTTGTTTTTTATGGGTTGTTTATTGGCCGGGAGGCGAGCGGCCGGCTCGCTCGCGGTGTGCCTGTGGCGTGGCTCCCGTACTACTGAAATATCGTCCCTATAACGCGGTACAGTTGCGCGCGAAAGTGAGACTTTCAAGCCGGCTTTTTTTAATTAAAGGTCTTTCAGGTTAATGTAGAGGAGGATAGGAGGACGTGACAGCGGATATCCGTCGCCGAGTGGTCGGATAAAACAATTATCCGCGAGGAGAAACTTCAATTATCTGCGACGCTTTTGTTGGATTGTTTTGATAAACTTTACTATTTGTGGTTATTAGTTATTTATGATAGGACCTAAGTGGGTTTAAATTTAATTTCAGGATTCTAAAAAATATACTCAGAAAATGTGAGGGATTTACAGTAGGGTATATTTTCTAGTAAATTTTAGTAGCTAATAATACATTTATATAATGACTTCCATATTCATTATGTGTGAAATGGTAGACGAATTTTTAATTACTGAAGTAATTGTCATTACATAAAGCAGGTAAAAGTCACCGCGCTATTAATTGCCACATTCATTCAATAACACAGAATGAAAGATGAAAAGACTTCGCGTCGGATTCGCACTAGGGCTTCGCTGCCCTATATTTAGTTACTAGCCTTTGCTCGCGACATTGACCCCCGTAAAATTAGGTTATTATATTCCAGGCCTGTACCAATTACAGAATCAAAAATATTTTGTAAAACATCTGCATCGAAATACCTTTTTTTACTATTATACAACACTTATTTTTTAATTTGATATCAGGCGCAGTTCTTAGGCTGAAAACCAAAGTATATCATTAAAAGGATGCGTAGACTGCGCAACAGACATGCGCAGTGTGGGCTTATTTTCCAGCCCCAAAATACTTTTTCGACTGTTGCCGTTTGTGTTTGTGAATAATTTTTTCCTGTTTCAAGTAAATATTATAATCTTATCCTCCTTTTATAATCATATAAACCCCTTTGTTGTTTAGTTCATAGGTCTGAAATCTTTTTTGGTAATACCATTATTTTTTATTAAACTGTGTATCATTTAAGATGGCAGATTCTCACAAAACTTCTCACGATGGAATCAATTAAAATATATTATAGAAAAATATATGAAAGTAGTGCCGAAGGAAATTTCACACTGCCTGATATCCTCGACACGGCAATAGAAATAACACAGCCCACTATTCTAGCAAAGTCTAGGGTTATACGAAATTGGACCAGGAAAATAATGAGTGTAGATAAAATTGTTTAGGCAACTGCATAATATAATTAAAACAACCTTTTATGCGAGTTGTATAAAGTACTATTATTTTACCACAATAAATAAAAAGGAAAATATTTAACATTTTGTGTTGTGATTTCATAATGAAACTCCATAATATTATGAATTAAATCACCTTTTGTACGCTAGTCCCACTTTATTATTGACGACCTGAGTGGTGCAATGGTCAACATGCTGGCCGGTCTGCCACGCAAGAGGTCCCGGGTTCGAAATTGAAATGATGAATTTTAATTTCTGTTACGGGTCTGGGTGTTCTATGTATAATAAGTATGTATTTAAAAAGTATTTAATTACTATATCAGTTATCTAGCACCCATAGTACAAGCTTTGCTTAGTTTGGGGCTAGATGGCGCTGTGTGAATTTGTCCACGAATATTTATTATTATTATTTATTATTATTAGACTATTTTTCATTAAATTACAACCGTTTTCAAAGAAAAGTTTGTTTGCTTGAAAGGTTGGTGGGGGTTAAAATCCGAAACCCCTGAACCGATCGAAAATTCTTTCCATAACAAGAAGCGACATTATATCGGAGTGTCATAGAGTACACTAGATCTAGGATAATATAAGAACACCCCGGGAAAGTTGAATGTTTACAGTGATCCGATTTGCGCGCTGGTGAAAACCGCGTGGACCGTCTAGTAAAATCATAAAATAAAACATAATTCACGTTATGCTCTATACTACTACCCTACGTGCCTATTCAAAAATATTTTAAATATGGGAACACGGGTAACACTCTCGCGCTCGCCTGTACAGGTTACGCATTGACAGCTGGAGGATGTAAGGCGCCTCATTCTTGTAATTTCAGCATAATTGGTGCGATATTAATTCATAACGGCCTATTGTGTTCTTATTGCGAATAGCAATAACGAACTAAGAGAAACTTAACGTGAGAATTTACTATGATTGGTAGGTACATTTGTTTACTGCTTACTTGATTTAGCGCGAAAGTTTCCTATATTTCGAACGCGACGCAAATAGTGAAGTTATTAGTTTGATTGTGTATCTATCTGTCTGTATGTTTGTAGCATACAGGGGACCGATTTCGGTGTATCTGTTCCTCCTAATACCGTTCGGTGAAACGAGGTTGACCAAGATCGCCTATAGCTATATTGAACGCGACGCAAAAGTGAAGCTATTGGTTTGATTTCATAATCATGTACATAATCATATACATATGTGTCAGTCTCTTTGTGGCTACGGGTCTGGACCGATTTCGGTCTTTCTGTTCCTCTTTATACCGTAAGGTGAAGTGAGGTTGACTATCTTCCGCTGGGGACCCTGAGAATGGTCGAACAATATCGGGAGACGATTGGTACAAGTATGCTGTACACTATTACTGGAAAGGTGGTTTCCAATTGAAAAGGCACGTAGAGAAGTAAGTAATACAAATTACTGGACGTATCGATTTGGCATAATACTAGGCATATTATAAGCGGACCCTGGCAGAGGCCGGGGTAAACGCTAGGACGATGATGATGATGACTAGGCATATTATATTGACATATAAAGTATTTTCGTAAATTCTCGTAGTAACGGAGTGAATAGGGGTAGAACTAGTATTTTTTAATGCTATTGTATGAACAGACATCCCACCTGACGGTAAGTGGTAACTGTCCCATAACAGTTATTCATAGTATAAAATATATTTGGGAAAATAAAAAATCTCAAAATCGCAGGCTAAAGCTAATTAAGAAAATATACCTACAAATTCCATTATTTCACAAATTACATATCCACCTGATCGTAACTTTGACTCGTTAAATGATACCACAGACAAAAACAAAAGCCTATTACCCCGATCGTAAACACCAGCTTTTCCGACATAAAGGTTTACCCACACGTGCCCGGTTCATCGGTTGGTCGTCAAGGGGGATCAAATTATACCAACTAAGGCCCGTTTAAACGCCACCGTTTGCAAACCGGATAGAAAATGCGTAAGCGACGTGCCCACATAGTCGCCGCGTAGCAACCGGACACAAAACGTGCGGTCTGCCCTATTGGCATGAACACAACGCGGTGACGATGCGACACGATTGCGGTGTGGTGATTATGCGAATAATAAAATAAGCTTTCTTTCATTAGTATAGAAACCAAAATTGATAAACATTTTTAACAAATCGTGCAAATATCATGTATAGGTATAGGTACGTACAGGATTTTATTTATTACAAAAATTATTGCAGAACAGAATAAACAAGCTTACAGAGGTTACAAAAGGCTGACCCTCCCAAACCAGTTTTCTTTGTCGCGAACTCCCACACTCTAATTAATTCATTAATCTAATCTAATTCATTAATTTCTGGTTTATTTTCTATTTTCTATTTCTATATTCTATTTTAGTTTATTTCAAAATGAATAATTCGACAATAAATGAATTTAGAGTTTTCAAATTATTGATACATCTTAATGCGAAGATATTATTTTAGCTTTATCTCAAAAATAATAAGCAATTGGACAAAAAATCAATTTAAAGTTAACAAACTATCGAACCTTAATACATCTTAATTCAACAACATTATTTTGGCTCCGGCCTGAACCCGTCAAGCATGAGTGCGGACAGACCTTTATTGTAAGCCTTGAAGGAAGCTTCCCGACCGAAAACACCGCTGACAGAACACGTGTAATAAAGTTACCATATTTCTTATCCGCTGAGACTAACCCTATTACCATACAAAACAAATTTAGGCAAGAGTTTTTTATAGAACTAAAGTGAATCTCTCTCCAGGGCATGGTAAGTTTTCGCCAAATATTCTAGGCACGGAATGCTTAGAAGCTGGCAATGGAATCGCAAATGCGTCAGAGGATCATCCATATGGTTCAAGTTCAGTGAATTTATATTTTTTAGGGTGCCGCAGTAAAACTAGAATAGTTATCTCATACTTAAATTAAATTATTATGCTAAAACTGCGAATGGTTGATTCACTTTAAAGTATAAATTATGTTATCTAATAAATACCTATTCAACATTTTACTCTTCAGTGACTTTCAAAAAACCACTTAACTAATATTATTAAGAGGAAAAGTTTGTGCATTGGAGTTTGTTTGCTGGGGATAAATTCCGAAACTACTAAACCGATTTTGAAAGTTGTTTCACTAGTAGGAAGCTAGAGCTCGTCTAAGCTGAAATGACGCGCCCCACTATCGCATTAACGCACACAAGCAAATTTAAAATATGGTCGCAATACATATACAAATGCCGTTGTAATTGGTCATTCAGTTGCCGGTGAGACTAAACGTAGGAGCGCGCGTCGTTCGATTGGAGCAGTCGACGCTCCCACACAGATGAAGTGTCGTTATTAATATTTGCACTCACACATCGAAATCAACTAATTAAGTAGTGGGCCGCGTCATTTCAGCTGAGACAAGCTCTACATTATTCCTGAGTGACATAGGCTACTGTTGATCCCGAAAAAATAATATTGTCCCGCGGGATAGTTGAAGATTTACTGAGATCTGCACTGAGCGCAGGTTAAGACTGCAGGGGACTGCAATACATTCATAATATAAAGGCAATAAAATAATTTCTGCTTATGACATTAAAGGAGGGGGGAGTAGGGGGGTGTGGTGGTTAATGAATGATGATTAAATCACAGAATAAATTGTAGTACATAACGCTTAAGTATTCATAATGCCTATAGTATTTTAAAGTGATATATCGCAAAATATATGTAAATTCTACTCTCTAAATCTCACGTGAGGGGAAGAGGGGTGTCTCACCAAGGGGGGAGGGGCGGAGGGTCCAAATTTTGATAAAAACAAATCGTAATTAATGGACGGCCCCTAATAGGGTAGGAGTAGGATACAACTCGAACGAAACCGCACCGGGGCAGAGCCATTCATGTTACTGAGTCTTTCCCGTCTGTAACTTTCTTCCTTTACATAATAATATTATTTTTTTACGTTATACGGCAGACAAACAGGCAAGCGGGCAACCTGATGGAATGTGGTCACCATCGCCTATGGACATCAGCAACACCAGGGGTGCTATCAATGCGTTGCCCGCCTCTAAGGAGACCTCTAATATGCCTCTTGAACGATCCCATGTCACAGTCCAAAGGAAATACTAAATGCCTATATCTGTAGGTATTATGGCAGACTACTCGACTACGCAGGTTGATCGTTCAAATTGCATTAACCCACAAGCTTCCAACCTCGTAAAGCTAGCATAACAGGTTTACTATCCATGTCTCTATCCGGTTTATTTAAAGTAAAAATATATGTCACGTCAGAAGTTATGATCGTAGTATAAAGCTATATAGTATACTTGAATAGACGGTCACTGCGATAGAAGTACCCATACGATACGATAGTATCTACCCATACGATATACTTAGCCTCTTTATAACAATGGCCCTAATAGGGCTTTCTCCGATTCTTTTCTTTTGACAGTAAAGTTTGTACTTAACAGAGAAGAAAATTCAGAAGCCCCATAGCTGAATTCCTAAACTTCGCGACTGGGAATAACGTGTTAGGGGAACAGATCTAGGCACTCATTTTAATAAATAAAACTAAGCGCTATCTCGACTAAACTGTCTGGACAAAATCTATTCGGGGGCTACCATGCCACAGGCAGACACACCGAGCCACAAAGAAACAAAAAAAAATTTTTAAACACTACTGTATTTCTTCGTGGGTTAAAAATAAACCACCAGCGATCGTCCTATTCCTTAATAATAAAAAATAATCATTTTGGTGTGCTCTCGCGCACGAGGGCCCGGAGTCCGCCTTGACCATGATCCAGGATTTGGCAGATCAGGTAATTACATTGGAGCGACAGCCATTTGACCTCCATAAACCGCTACCAGGGGAACCTAACCAGATTGGATCATGGTTACACTCTCAGTCGCCTGAATGTGCAGGTTTCATCCACAGACAGACACACAGAGCCACAAAGCCACAGATACAAACTTATAACACCCCTCTTTTTTAACGGCGGTTAAAAATAAACAACCATTGCGATCGCCGTAGTCCATTTGTACTATAATAATTGCAAAAGAAAAAACAAATATAATTTATTTGTTTTGTTTTTTGTCCTAATAAACAGGTCCTAATCTACTAACTCCAACCCTATTGACCACCACATTACGAAATAATCCTTTAATCACAGCCCTCTCATGTAAATAATTAATTTTATGTTCGTAAATGACTATGAGAGGTGTTAGGACATTGAAACTTTAAGATTATACTAATTTATATGCAATTTTTCATATTCATTTACATAGAGAGTGCAAGTGAACCGAGGTCGATAAAAACGGATGAGATGCGAAAAAAAAACATATTGGCGTTAATGTCCCGGTTGTGCTCTCGCGCACGAGGGCCCGGGGTCCGCCTTGACCATGATCCAAGATTTGACAGAGCAGATAATTACAGTGGAGCGACTTTCATCTGACCTCCGCCGCGCCGTGGGGCTGCTGCCAGGAGAACCTGACCAGATTGGATCATGGTTACATAGTCTGAAAGTGCAGGTTAGCATTTAACAAATGTATTTAGAAAAGATAGTCGCTTTATAAGTCGAATACCAGTGGCCACCGACCACTCGCGTCTTCGTCCACATAAAATTCGGTTTTTACGTTCCACACCCGTTCCGTTCCGGCGGGAATCACATTGAATTTCGGGATAAAATAAATCCTATATGCTATTCTGAGCACAGATACATTACTGCAAAGTTTTTTAAATCTGTTTAATAGTTTTTGCGTGAGGGAATAACAAACATCCAATATACAAATGTTTGCATTTATTTTATTTCATTTATAATATTAAGTACGTAGGTATAGTATCTTCTATTTTCATTGATCAAACATGAATTAAAACAACCCAAACACGAATTAGCGACCTCCACGAAGGTTCACATTAAATTATCACTTCAAAAGAAATTGCTTTTCCGCTTTCAGTTCTGATAAAAACAAAATAACATTGAATTTAGGAATCGTATTATACTCTCCTTTAATGGTAACCTACTTTATTTGAGTAGGTATATATACACACAGTGTAATAAGAAATAATTCAATTATAAATTTAGATTCATTGATTACCTATTTATTCATGGCCGATGGGCAGGAAAGTTCTCGAATGGCGGCCACGTACCGGAAGACGCAGCGTAAGCAGGCCTCCCACAAGGTGTACCAAAGAGCTAGCCTACCTAGGTATAGGACCGGCCTTTGACGAGATCTCTGGGGGAGGCTTATGCCCGGTAGTGGGCTGATAATATGATAATGATTACCTACCTACTTATTAGCAAAATAGCTTTCCCCCCGCGGCTCCGCATGCGTGGACTACACTTTACTACATTGCAGTCGGAGGGGCCTAAGTAGCGTATGTCCATCCTCAGATGCTAAACTATCTCTATCTACAGAGTTTCATAAAAATTGGTGCAGTGGTTTAGCCGTGAAAGCGTAACGGACAGAGTTACTTTTTTTTGCCTTTATTTTAGTAGGAATTAATGTGGAGGAATCGAGAGAGATCTGTCAGGACGATAGCAAGTGGATCAATATGGTCTCCGTCTATCGTTTCGTTACTATAGTAGTTATTGTATACACATTTTACAAGTATGTAAGCTGGGAAGGCCTTTGGTGTGGAACGCTACTTGCGTCGACACCATTGCGCCTTCACACCTTTCTAGAACACAGGGTAGGGCTGGAGCAGCGGCGGAATCCGCTGAAGCCCTCAAAAGACTCAAATATTGTAATCTCGAAAGTGGTTATATATTTGAGCCTTTTGGGGTAGAAACACTGGGTCTGTGGAAGTCCATCGAATTTTTAAAGATGTCTCAGCACGTCTCGTCGAGGTAAGTTGTGACTAAAATGCTGACCTTTATTTAGCACAGCGTTTGAGCATTGCCATTCAAAGTGACAATACCGCCAGCGTTTAGGGCACCATGCGCAGTGGCAGCGGTTTATTAGATTAGTTCCTTAATTATTTTAAGTTTTAGATAAATATTTTTTTACAAGTTTACGGTTTTTTATAGCCTAGGTAGGCACACGGGCGGTCGTCCAAGACATCTTAAATTTAGGAGGAGCGGATCGGGATCGGCTTTCGAGATATCTCTAGACATGCGCTTTGTAGAACCCCATGTTATAGTAAAAAGGAAAGACTCAAAGTAATGGCGACAAGAAGTTTTTAAACTTTTAACTTTAATACGAAATATAATCATCCAAGTTCCGAGGTACGACAATTGGAAAAAAAAATTACAATATGGCAGCCGCGCCATACTTATATATGCGAAAGTCTTAAACTAAACTTTCATCGCAAATATTATCGGGTTTATTACCACGGTTAGTATTATTTTTACGATCACGAGTAGACCCTGAAGCTCATGACGTATGCAAATGCGTCGAAATATCGAGGTAAAAACAATACTAACTGTGGTAATAAGCCTGATAACAGGAGCGATAAAAGCGAAGCCATACTCAGGTCACCTGTCATAGTAAAATCTTGATATGCACTAACAGTACCTACACACTAACACGCTTGATGATTTTTATGGCTAATATATTTTTTATTTAACGTTATTATCATAATTAAAATATTGACTTAATGTATTACAATGAAATGTAACGCGAATTTTTATTTAGAAATGGACATTTATGAATTTAACTTCATTATTTATTTGTTACATAACTTATTGTGCAAGATGACTTGTGATATGTAACAATTTTTTGTTTGTGACATTTGATAATTATTAATTTATGTATTACAATTAATGTAATTTGTGACATTTTTATAACTTTAACAACTGACATGTAATTAATGTTACCAGTTAATAAATATGAGAATATGAATTAAAACAATTTCCAGTTAGACAGGCTGCCTGTGCGTTGACTTGTAAATAGATATTTAAAATACCTACATACCGTCACGGGGTCTCAATCAGCTCCCAAAACTGTTTTACCATTCCCAGGGTCTCCAGCGGTAGACCTTCGTCAACCGCACTTCAATAACTGTATTAGGAACCACAACGAATGGTGATAACTCGTTGCGGTGCCGACGTTCGACTAGCTTAACAGTACGAAACGGTCACCCATCCAGCTCCCGCTCTGCGAGCGGTGCTTAACCTTGGTTATCGTTCTCGTAAGCACGCTGCTATTAGACTACTGGACTACTTCTTATATCATCATCATCATCATATCAGCTGGAAGACGCCCGCTGTTGGGCATAGGCCTCCCGCAGAGATCTTCCCAAAGGCCTACCTATTAACTATTTGCATTTTATCTTTTGCGTGTTTTAAGCTATCTTTTTATTTGTGTATTATTTTATGCTCTCAATTGCCTAAAAGCTAATGTAAAAAATATTTTTATTCTGTATTTTTTGTCGCTGGAAATAATAATGCCATACGATAAATAATACAATAAACATATTACAAAACAATCGTATATAAAATCATAGTAATGTTTGAACAACAGCCTATTTACGCATGATAGTAAACACAGCAAAACAAGTAAGAAACAGAATGAAATCACCAATTCGTTGCAATTTCCTGCAAAATAAAGAGTAGCGAGGCAATATTCTGTGCTCGGAACTAATGACGCCTCCACACTAACGTTAGGCTGTGTGCACACTGTATATGTAACGTGTTTGCGCCTTCTTCTTTAAGATCAGTAATATTTTTGAAGCCCCATAATTACAATGAACTTAAATTCTTACTACTAGCTGTCCGTCTGCAATTTCGTCTGTGTGGACTATACTTTATCATCATCATCATCACAGCCCATAACAGTCCACTGCAGGACTTAGGGCCTCTCCTACGAGAGGGTAAGTTATTGTCCTAATCTCCATGCTTGGCATGCGGGCTGGAGATCGCATTATTGTAAATATAACGACAGAAAATGCTGAAGATAATCAGTTAAATTTATCTGAAGCGTAGGCCGTAGCCGCGGGCGGATGCTAGTCACATCTAGATACATTCAGAAGATCGGGCAAAGTGGAGAAAGCAAAGCCGGAAAGTGGACCCTGGCAGTAGCCGGGATTGACCGCTCGGATGATGATGATGACATTCAGCCATTTCCTAATAGAAGATCAAACAAACAAATACATATTATCGACTTTGTTACCACGGTTATATAGAAATAGATTTATTACATTAAAGACGCCACGACACAACTCTACGACAAAATCTTGTCATCTATTTAAAAGTAAGCTTTGCTTACTTTGAGGCTAGATGGCGCTGTGTGAATTTGTCTAAGCATATAAGCACCTCAGTGGTTCAGTGGTCAACATGTCGGTCTGCCACGCAATAGGTCCCGGATTCGATTCCCGGCCGGGCAGAAATTGAAATTATGAATTTTAATTTCTGTTACGGGTCTGGGTGTTCTATGTAAAATAAGAATGTATTTAAAAGTTTATAAGTAGTTTATCAGTTATCTAGCACCCATAACACAAGCTTTGCTTACTTTGGGGCTTGATGGCGTTGTGTGGATTTGTCCACGATTATTATTATTTATTTATTTAAGCATGTATTGAGCTATGGAACGATCTTACAACCCCCAGTGTACCGTCACCCTATTGACCCCCCACGACGAACCCAGCTCCATGCTTTATTGGTCTTAATTATCACTTTGTAGGTTCTGTTACTTGCAGCACACTTTGTTAAGGCTGTTAACTACATCTGTTGCCCTGTTTTTACGTACTATGTTGACTGGACGAGTGTTTTCGAGTACGTCGTTTCATTTGTCAATGTAGTGTTGCAGACTAGTAGTTTTAACCAGTACTTTGACCGCAGACTCTGGACATCGGTAGGTCATTTTGACTGATTACAGTCAAAACTAGTTCTGCAATATGGACTTGGTTAAAAATAGTTTGACTAACTGATTCCGTCTAAAGTAACTTTGAGTGGTTTTATCGGTCATCTCTTTTAAAAGGTTTATGAGTTTGATTAAAATAAAAAATAATCACTCATAAAAAGGTTTTAAAAATAAATTGTTATCGTTAGAGAAATAGCCGTGTACACATACTGTATCAATATATTATTTGGCATAAAGAAACTATTTGCCTACACAATTGAGATAATATAAAAAATAAATATGCATCAGCACTTCTTCGCAATATAAAATACTTTTATTAAAATACACGTTAGATAACATCGTCTATTACAGTGGTACAATGAAATGACGCTTACATAAAACGGAGTCGATCAATTTACGATTTCGATGCGAATCATTCTCACATATTCCTTTGATATAAACTGAGGAGGGGTGAAACGCTTTAATCCTTACACGAAACAGGGTCGAGCCAGATTTAAAATGTCAAACAGCTTTAAATTAAAAATATATGGACCATCTGTCCTCCATTTTCCCCTGATCCGTATTAAATGATTGCATAAATGAATGACCACTCTATTGCATAAATATAGGCTACAGTCGGTATGTATCGGTAGAAACAGCGAAAACAACAGGTCCTGGTGGCCTTATCGCTTAAAGTGATTTATTCTAGATGTTTTAACAGAAACTGAGAGCAAGCCCGCCTAGCGTAATGACATGTTGGTGAATATTTAAAAATTCATACATACGAATTGATCAGAAGACCACGTCGAAAACACAAAACTCTTTTTTATACCACTAATGCGGCAAACAAACTTACGGCCTGCCTGATGGAAAGCAGTCCCGCAGCCTATGGACGTTTGCAATACCAGGGGCATCACCCAGCGTTTCCGACCCCGTAGTGGACGGTGTACACAGCAAATATTGGCAAAAAACCGCAAATCGATGTACAGGATAGCCGTTTGGTATACGAGTACTTTAGGTTTAAACAATCATTTTGACCGGTAGTTCCTAAAAATATTCCCAGGGGGGGAGCAGTAATATCGATATTAATTTTTTATATGGGATTTGAATTTTTTTTTCTCAGATTCCTATCGTGTTTGGTATCAAATGAAAGGGCATCATGAGCCGGTTCTAAAAATATACTACACCAATACCATTCGGCCACCTGTTTTCTAAAAATCCACGAAATATTTTCAAAACATACCAAGTTTGGACTCCTCCAGGTAGGAGACGGATTAGTAAATTTTTGTATAACATACGCCAAATGTCTCTAAATATACCCATATCCAACGACAAAAAGGCGATTTAAAAAATATTTTAATTTACTAATTTTAAAATATTTTTTTCTTTATTAAAAAGTTGAGATTTAGTATTTTTTTAAACTTATCGAACTCTACTGTACAGGGCCTCGATTCTGGTACGGAAATCGTCTCAGTTGCAGTAACATTACAATTGCATCGCATGTCAAACGTGTGATTGTTATTCAAATGACAGATGTTGAGTTGCAACTTTCATTAGTTCGAACTTTTCACAATTCGTTTTCTGGTACTTTAGTTGCATTATGGTTTTATATCGCTGTTGGTACTCCAATAAATAAATAAATATCTAAGTTGCATCTTTCTTAGTTGTCAAACTGCCTTCAATTCTGTCAACGAAAACGTGTCAAAGGTCGAACAATGATTTAACTGCAATTTAACTGGGATGATGCTGGGACTGACTCGATACCTCGACGTAGTTATAGTAACATCACAGTTACATTGCAACATAATAACAACAGCATTGCACACCAGAATCGGTACCCTGTACTATTATTATTGTGTTTTATGCTATTATCTATGTAAAATAATGCTCTTACGGTTTCTATCTCCCCCTCCCCCTTTCCTCTCTCCCTCCGCACTCCTCACTCTGCACCTAAGCGAATTTGATTTCGAAAATAATGTCATCTCAAGTTTCTGCTTCCCCGTTGCATGGAACTGACGTCTCTCAAATGGAAGAAGCTGATGGAAGAATTTTCCTTCATGTGAAAGACATGGTTACTCAGGGACTCATCTCAGTAATAGTTCGATGCTCCGACACGGATGTGGTGGTTATCGGCATATCCCATTTTCATGAGCTGCAAGATGAAGGATTGAGAGAGCTTTGGTTTTTATTTGGGAGTGTTGCAAAAAGACGATACATTCCCATTCACATGATTGCACAGAACCTTGGAAGAAAGAAGTCTGTTGCATTGCGTGGCTGGCACAGCTTCACAGGCTGTGACTCAACATCCTTCTTCGCATCGAAGGGTACGTTTTTGCACTACCAAGATTGAAGCCTAGCTTTATACATGGACCTGATCTTATTTTTAATTATTTCACAGGTAAGCGGAGTGCCTGGTCTGCATGGAAGGACCATGAAGTCACAGCAGCATTCATGTGTTTGGCTCTCCCACCCAGCGTCGACGAGCTAACCGACGCACATATAACGTCGCTGGAGAAATTTACGAATAAAATGTATGATCCACGCAGCGACTTAATAAATGTTAATGAGGCCCGGCGACATCTGTTTATTACCGCTGAAAAGACGCTCTCTTTGATCCCTCAATAAGGGCAAAGTATCAGGCTGGTGAAATATGGGGCCGTGCTCTTGGAAAGTGGCATAACTACCCGTCCTCCACCGGAGCAGTGGGGATGGAAGAGACTGCAAGACAGTTCCCTTAAGCCAAACTGGACTGAGCTTCCCTGGATATGGGAGGCAGTCAAAGAATTGGACAGCTGTGGATGTCGGTCTGGATGCCAGTCCAACCGATGTTTATGCAGGAAAAATAACCTTTCCTGTACCCCGGCATGCAAAATCTGCCACGGGGACTGTCACAATATGAGGTTTCTTACTTCCTTTCTTCCTATACCTTTACATTTTTTAGCCACGAATCCGTAGTTAAGAGATTTTGTTTATTAATACCGCACTTTTATTTACAGCAAGAATTATACAGAAGACGAAGAAGGAGATTTTTAATTCGATAAGTTTAAAAATGCGTCGGAAAATGAGCGCCAGCGCCTTCCTTCATAGAATTATGATTGTTGTCAAATATGTCAACATTTGACGTAGTAGATAGACATTGGCTCCAAAGTCAGACAGTATAAGCAGCATAAGTTGAAAGGTCTACAATAATGAAGGCTTATTGAGGTTATAGACTACTCAAAAGCGTCAAGTTACATTTCCTCTATATAGTTTATATTGCCAGTAAAATAAATTTAGTATGCTCATTTTTCCGCAATCTGTAAAAGTAACCTGAAGTCATGGTACCTCTATATTTTTAAAATTGCTTTTTTGTCGTAGGTATGATATGAAGGTTTATGATATAGGTATATGAAGAGAAAGTTACATGTTAAAAAAAATCCACTGTAAAATCCTCTCAGGTGCAGGAGGAGAAGGGGGGGGGGGGAAGCGTATTAATATCAATTTAACATAGATTAACAATAGTAAAGTGCAGTACAGTTCGATATGATTCAAAAAATACTAAATCTCAACTTTTTAATAAAGAAAAAAATATTTTAAAATAAGTAAATTAAAATATTTTTTAAATCGCCTCTTTGTCTTTGGATATGGGCATATTAAGAGTCATTTGGCGTATATTTTATAAAAATTTACTAATCCGTCTCCTACCTGGAGGAGTCCAAACTTGGTATGTTTTGAAAATATTTCTTGGATTTTAAGAAAACAGGTGGCTGAAAGTTATTGGTGTACTATATTTTTAGAACCGGCTTATGATGCCCTTTCATTTGATACCAAACACGATAGGATTCCGAAAAAAAAAATTTCGATTCCCATATTAAAAATTAATGTCAATATTACTGGCCCCCCCCTGGGAATATTTTTAGGAACTACCGGTCAAAATGATTGTTTTAACCTAAAGTACCCGAGTACCAAACGGCTATCCTGTACATCGATTTGCGGTTTTTTTTTACGTAGCTCGACCACTACCGTAAAAACTTGCTTGAAGAACTCCATTTTGTACTCTCCAGGTAGTTCACTCCACAATCTTAGCTATATTAATGAACTAGCGGCCCGCCCCGGCTTCGCACGGGTACCACTACGGGTACACAGAACAGAATGAACAGATATAACGGAAAAAATAACACAACATTCGAATATTAATATCAAAATGTAATTTGATTAATATTATGCTCTATTGCGAATGCAATAGAATACAGATTATCCATAGTGATCCATACACGTGCGTTCGTCACTGTTGTATTTACGCGCTGTTATAAAACAGAATTTGTATAAAACAGACAAATTGTGACGCTAACCTCTGACCTCAGGTGCAGGTGGTGGTAGTGCGAAACTACGAAAGTAGATGGCGTAGTCGTGTTGTGTGAAATAGCAATATATTAGTAGTAGAAAATATTATGTATTAATGTTAGGTGTTATCGGTATATACCGTTATAATATATTCGTTATTTAATATAACGAACACCTCCAATGTCAAGTAAAAATTGCCGCGCGGCACACTCGCGCGGTCGGCTCCCTACGCAGCGGTCGTGTGTAACCCGTGTACCCGTAGTGGTACCCGTGCGAAGCCGGGGCGGGCCGCTAGTATTTTATAATAGCATAATTGGGACCTTTTTTTTAGGCATAATTGTTTGAAAGTTTTGGTTTTCAAGTAAAATAAATAAGAATTAATTTGATTTTAATATGAACAGTTTATTGAATAGAAGTTTTCATAAAAAAATACATACAATACTTAAATAGGTGCTTTAAAAAGAGTGTGACACTGCTATAAAAATAAACTGTCAAGGTTTAATCAAGTAATTTATGCGCAGTTTTGAAAATAACTCCTAATCGATAGAAAGAAAATGTGCTCTATCTGAAATGTGTTCTATGGAAAAATCTAAATGTTCAATATCGGTAGCGTCCGCTGCGTAAGGAGCCGACCGCGCGATTCAGCCGCGCGGCTACCTATCTTACAGACGTGCACGCCCCACTCCTGTATTTCAGTGCCCCCTCCACCCCGCCCGCCGCGATGCCCGGCGCGCTTTTCAGACTGCATCGCAAACAACGGCCACGGCGCTATGGCGGTTTTGTTTACTGTTTGAATTTTTTAATTCGTAATATCTTTTGAATGGAAAGACCAATTTAAATAATTTAAAAACTATTTTATAGGTAGTTAAATGGTCTTGACCATAAAATAATTTATTTGGATAAGGATTAATATAAACACATAAATAGCATGGTTTGAATTTGGTTAGCATTTTCATTAATGTTTAAAATGAAAAAAGTTGTTGTAGTGACATAACTACAATAGTTGGACATATGCTACCGCGGAGTTTTTTGTAGACATTATGATGTTCTTCAATATTGTTGTACATTATTTTGTTCTATCGCTAATAGTTTCGGCAGCGCATTCGTTGAAAGACATTTTAAGACTCATTTTTCTACATCTTCGGTTACATTGTTCAAATTTTACCAAGGATCCCTAATTTTTTTCAAAATGAAATGTAGCCTATGTCAAATTGGAAGAATGTAGCATTCTATTGGTGAAATAATTTTTTAAATCGGCCCAGTACTTTTTGAGCCTATTCATTACAAACATACAAACATACAAAAATAGGTACAAATCTTTCCTCTTTATAATATTATTATTAATTATTAATTAATTAATTAATTAATTAATTAAGGCCTGCTGGAAGTGATTTCTTTTAGAAATAAGTAGCGCCTGTTGTGCCATTTATTACTGTGCCTGTTATTCACTATGTGTTTCCTGTGCACAATAAACTGGTAAATAAATAAATCATCATCACAGCCAGTGTACACCAGGAGTACCAGGTCAATTCGAGGGGTGGTACTGGGGCTTCCAAATCACACACAAGGAATATGTTCCACCACTGTTTAATTGTTTTATATTATAAATAGGAAATTTGTTCTTATCCTTATACATTGAGCGCGCAAACTGGTCATCGCGATGCAGAAATGAACCGTTCTACATACAGCGCCATCTAGCGGCAACTGACCAAACTATACTACAGTTAGAATAAAACTTAAACTATACCAACTGCTTGTTGGTTTACACAATATATTAACTACATACTCAAACAGCCCGTAACAGTCCACTGCAGGACTTAGGGCCTCTTCCACGAAAGGGGGGGTTATTGCCATAATCTCCCCGCTTGGCAGGCGGGTTGGAGATCGCAGTGTTTAAATATAACAATGGAAAATGCTGCTGCCCATTTTCCAGACTACGGAGACTCTTGATCTTTTGCCTCGAAAACATTAGTCGCCTTATACGACACCCATGAGCGTAAAGGGTTGGTGCTATTTTACTCTGCCGGACACCACACGGCCAAAAATAAATAACTAACTAATATTAATTAGCATCTGCCGAAGTGTTAATTTGACTGCAGCTGGCTGGCTGAAGTGGCTGACCCGCCTCATCAATAAGTTAAACCAAATAAAACCTTTGGTGGTAATTATTTCAGATTTGATCTTTTATTGTTTAACACTTCTGACCTTATAGTCCATCTCTAGCATTCTTAGAGTGGACTAGCAAAAATTCCACGCGAGCTAAAAGCCGCGAGCAAAGCTAGTACAAAATTTCAGTTTGTCTGTCTGTACCAACACAACAGTGTTCTCACATATATGGGTATTCGGAACGGTCTTGTCGATAGCGCGATGTAAAATACATACCGCGCCATCTAACATGTACGACGCGAACTATGGATTAGTAGTAGTAGTTTGAATTTACTCATTTGAGAATAATATTATTTCAATGGTTTCAAATTAAATTACGAATTAGCCAAGACCTGGGTCGCCGGATGAGGCCTAGGGGTCTGGACCCAAGGTCTAGGCACTTTGTAATCCGTGTAACCTACCTATTCTTCTATGATTGACGTGCAAATACCTAAACAAACAAATAAATAATGCAGAAATACCTTTAAATTCAGATAAATGCCATACGGCGCCATTTTTTATACCAGAAAAATTGCGGATGCCATGACAGTTGGCAAGCATTTCAGTCACAGAATGTAATATACTAACGTTATGTCTTAGATTAGAGTCCTTTTATACAGCCCTCCTCGGTGACAAATGACAAGACAGCCCACCTGACGGGAAATAGTTGGGGGCTGTCGCCAATAGGTAACAATATTATTCGTTCCATACATTTACAGACGCGCAGGTGATTTGAAACGAAAATTGTAGGTACATTTCAAGTTTTCTATTTCCAGCTGGATTTATATTTATCTTTATCATCTTTGCAATTTACCGGCCAGGGTTCGCTGTTCTAATAGGAAAGCGCTTCCAGATTTTTGGAAGAGAATCCTTATTTAAAAATGTTGTGTTTTGACTATCGTTACGTGCGGCGACTGTCGTCTGACCATCATTACCCGTTAGGGATAAGCTGATCCCCAGAGCCTCTTCCGTTTGGCTGGCTTTGGAGGCTGGCTTGGGCCTGGCTACCCCTAGGGTAGTGGTGTGGCCCGGTAATTTAACCCCTCCCCCCTCCCGTTCTTGATTTACCGTTCGAGTGTTTTTTTTGTATTTGAAGCGTGTTTGACCGTCTTATCTTTGTCTGTTTTGACATCGTAGCTAGAGCGGTAATTCGATGTGGTTTTCTTTATTTGTTAACCAATTTAATCGAGATGGTTCTTAGCTTACCATGACATCGTACTGAATACTGATTGCAGGCAGTCTTGTGAATCTTTAGAATTCGCATGCGAATTAGCTACTCACTTATCTCTTTCACACTCGTCAGAACTCACAAGAGATAGGTATCTAATTTGCATACGGATCCAAAACGACGGTACAAAAATACGGCGCTAGACCACTCTTGAATTTGCACGTACATTCTTCAAACTTTCGCCAGATTTAACCGTCAAAGGTAAACCCAGGACCAATAAAACACGGGATACAATACCAACATCTAAAAGCGGATATTGCGGCGGCAGTCTGAGTTTTTTTTCTGATACAAAGGAGACACACAGTCCTGTAGTTTTGCTTACCTAATTGTACAATTTGTGTGCAATATAACGAGTTTCCCACGGGACGGTGTGCCCACGGGCGTAGGTTGGTTTTGGTTTGGGGGGAGGGGTGTGAAAGATTAAAACATATAATTGTCGATCCGTAATTTTTCCGACTCAATTGACTCGGGGTGAACATGATACCTAAACATAACAAAAACCAATGACTGAGTGTTCAGCTCGAATTCCCTGCCAATGACAAACTTGCCGATGTATGTATATTGTATTTATAAGTATTTATTTTATCTTGTATTATATGTATTTCAATGTTTGTAGATATAAAGATATTACACATATTACTTCAATTAAAATTTCAATCATTCTCACATATTCCTTTGATATAAACTGAGGAGGGATGCTAAACAATGAAACGCTTAATCCTTACACGAAACTGGGTCGAGCCAGATTTAAAATGTCAAACAGCTTTAAATTAAAAATATATGGACCATCTGTCCTACATTTTCCCCTGATCCGCATTAAATGATTGCATAAATGAATGAACACTCTATTTCATAAATATAGGCTACAGTCGGTATGAATCGGTAGCAACAGCGAATACAACAGGTCCTGGTAGCCTTATCGCTTAAAGTGATTTTTTCTAGATGTTTTAACAGAAACTGAGAGCAAGCCCGCCCAGCGAAATGACATATTGGTGTATATTTAAAAATTTTAAAAATCTTACATACGAATTGATCAGAAGACCACGTCGAAAACACAAAACTCTTTTTTATACCACTAATGCGGCAAACAAACTTACGGCCTGCCTGATGGAAAGCAGTCACCGCAGCTTATGGACGTTTGCAATACCAGGGGCATCACCCAGCGTTTCCGAGCCCGTAAAAACTTTTTTTTTTAATGTCATACGGTAGGAAAACAGGCAAGCGGGCCACCTGATGGAAAGTGGTCACCACTGCCTATAGACATTAACAACACCAAGAGTATCGCTAATGCGTTGCCTACCTCTATAACACGTTGCTCTAGCAGCAAAAGGCAAATGCGACTCCACTGCCAAAGCCACGGTTCCCCAAATCCCCACCCCATGGAGCACTGGAAACCTTACTCACCGGCAGAAACACAATACTTTTTAAAAGAGTATTATTTAGCTGCGATATTCTGCGACTTTCTTGAAGAACTCCATGTTGTACTCTCCAGGTAGTTCATTCCACAATCTTAGCTATATTAATTAACTAAGGCCTGCTGGAAGAGATTTGTTTTAGAAATAAGTAGCGCCTGTTGTGCAATTTATTACTTTGCCTATTATTCGCTATGTTTTTCCTGTGCACAATAAACTGGTAAATAAATAAATCATCATCACAGCCCGTAACAGTCCACTGCAGGACTTAGGGCCTCTTCCACGAAAGGGGGGTTATTGCCATAATCTCCCCGCTTGGCAGGCGGGTTGGAGATCGCAGTGTTTAAATATAACAATGGAAAATGCTGCTGCCCATTTTCCAGACTACGGAGACTCTTGATCTTCGCCTCATCAATAAGTTAAACCAAATAAAACCTTTGGTGGTAATTATTTCAGATTTGATATTTTATTGTTTAACACTTCTGACCTTATGGTCCATCTCTAGCATTCTTAGAGTGGACTAGCAAAAATTCCACGCGAGCTAAAAGCCGCGAGCAAAGCTAGTATAAGATTTCAGTTTGTCTGTCTGTACCAACACAACAGTGTTCTCACATATATGGGTATTCGGAACGGTCTTGTCGATAGCGCGATGTAAAATACATACCGCGCCATCTAACATGTACGACGCGAACTATGGATTAGTAGTAGTAGTTTGAATTTACTCATATGAGAATAATATTATTTCAATAGTTTCAAATTAAATTACGAATTAGCCAAGACCTGGGTCGCCGGATGAGGCCTAGGGGCCTGGACCCAAGGTCTAGGCACTTTGTAATCCGTGTAACCTACCTATTCTTCTATGATTGACGTGCAAATACCTAAACAAACAAATAAATAATGCAGAACTACCTTTAAATTCAGATAAATGCCATACGGCGCCATTTTTTATACCAGAAAAATTGCGGATGCCATGACAGTTGGCAAGCATTTCAGTCACAGAATGTAATATACTAACGTTATGTCTTAGATTAGAGTCCTTTTATACAGCCCTCCTCGGTGGCAAATGACAAGACAGCCCACCTGACGGAAAATAGCTGGGGGCTGTCGCCAATAGGTAACATAATAATATGGAATATTATTCGTTCCATACATTTACAGACGCGCAGGTGATTTGAAACGAAAATTGTAGGTACATTTCAAGTTTTCTATTTCCAGCTGGATTTATATTTATCTTTATCATCTTTGCAATTTACCGGCCAGGGTTCGCTCTTCTAATAGGAAAGCGCTTCCAGATTTTTGGAAGAGAATCTATATTTAAAAATGTTGTGTTTTGACTATCGTTACGTGCGGCGACTGTCGTCTGACCACCATTACCCGTTAGGGAAAAGCTGATCCCCAGAGCCTCTTCCGTTTGGCTGGCTTTGGAGGCTGGCTTCCCCTAGGGTAGTGGTGTGGCCCGGTAATTTACCCCCTCCCCCCTCCCATTCTTGATATACCATTCGAGTGTTTTGTATTTGAAGCGTGTTTGACCGTCTGATCTTTGTCTGTTTTGACATCGTAGCTAGAGCGGTAATTCGATGTGGTTTTCTTTATTTGTTAACCAATGTAATCGAGATGGTTCTTAGCTTACCATGACATCGTACTGAATACTGATTGCAGGCAGTCTTGTGAATCTTTAGATTTCGATTCGCATGCGAATAAGCTACTCACTTATCTCTTTCACACTCGTCACAACTCACAAGAGATAGGTATCTAATTTGCATACGGATCCAAAACGACGGTACAAAAATACGGCGCTAGACCACTCTTGAATTTGCACGTACATTCTTCAAAATTTCGCCAGATTTAACCGTTAAAGGTAAACCCAGGACCAATAAAACACGGGATACAATACCAACATCTAAAAGCGGATATTGCGGCGACAGTCTGGGTTCTTTTTCTGATACAAAGGAGACACACAGTCCTGTAGTTTTGCTTACCTAATTGTACAATTTGTGTGCAATATAACGAGTTTCCCACGGGACGGTGTGCCCACGGGCGTAGGTTGGTTTTGGTTTGGGGGGAGGGGTGTGAAAGATCAAAACATATAATTGTCGATCCGTAATTTTTCCGACTCAATTGACTCGGTGTGAACATGATACCTAAATATAACAAAATCCAATGACTGATGTGATGGGACGCTAATAATTCAAATTTTTAAAACATAACCCTCCTTCTATCGCAGTCGGGTAAAAAACCATTGGCGCCGTTCGAACGGCTAAGAGGCTAAACATTAACATGTGGCACTTACTTAAAATTCCGAAAACCAAAACCAATTTGTCACACGATATTATGTTAGTTTGAGTGAGCAATAAATTCTCAAAAAGGTCGAGTTTAATCACAAGGGTCACACTTGAAAGTGTGAAAAAAATAAAAGTTCGCATACCAAAATGTCCAATAAATTCACGCTGAGATATCGATGTAAAAACAATACCGAGAAAGCGAACAAGCTAGCCTAAGAATAAAAAACTGTCATAAAAACAAAGGTTTCAGATATACATTTAAATAAATCTGTGTCCTAAGTCTTACGACTTAGGGATCTTTTCAAATATGATATTACGCGGCAAACCCTTGACCAATTTCAGGTACGAGTCCAGGCAGTTGACGCTACCAAAAATGGTGGCCAACTTAAATGCGCGATAGCTATTGGCTGATCTGAAGAGACGCAATCGCGGGAAGCGACGGGATTGGCAGATTGCACTCCCACCACGAGGGATGATGCGCAGGCGTCGATTGCCACCCATAACAACCAAAACACCAAACAACACAAGCAAAGAAGAACCTTATGTTAATTAGCGTAGATACTAAGATTGTAATTAGTAATTCATCTCTATTATAATTAAGTCAGCGAGACGAATCACGGGGTAGAAGGATGACACTTCTTATTTCGGAGCGGAGCGAGGCGGCTGGACGAGGAGCAGTAAAGCATTCATTGAGATCAGACCTTAAAGTCTAATAATGTAAAATTATATTAAACTTTGATTTACTAATAAATTAGAGTCAGTGTATATTAGCAGCGGCGACAAAAGTTAAGTTGATACCTCTTATGTTTATGTATATGGTTTAGGTATTAATTGAATCGATCTGATTAATATCATCTATAAATTTCATCAACTTCCATTTGTATTCTCACTAGTAGAGATTTTATTAACATAGTTTAACTTAAACAAGATGGACAGTAAAAGTTACCTAATCGATTGACATTTACATTCAATTTTAACTGTAATTATTAACTATGAATTATCTCTGCGTGAGATAATTAGAGCACGGTAATATTTGAACAAAATATACCGAAGCCTATGTCTATCATCATCAAATCAAGTAATTAATGTGTCTGATATATCTCTATACGAGATCATTATATGCTATTGTTTGACGTTAACTCTTCCCTGCGTGAAATATTAGTAATGTGGTATTATTTGAATAAAATGATACCGAACCTACCTATGTCTAATCTGCGACGCTTGGGAGTTTGTAATGTGCTTACATTGAAATCATCATCAATAACGAATACTCCAAGATATATATTGTTTGAGTATATTCTACATAAATGTATGATTAACTATTATTTATTTATAGAACTGAACTAGGTGTTCAGATCCCAATTTATTGACGAAAAGTTCTTTAAGATGGCTTAATGGACTAGTCAATACCATCTAATGGCTTAAACCAACGGTTTATTCATAATGTTATTAGACCAAAAGGCGTATGGGCTGTCCCAGCTTATACGACTAGTCTAATTAACGAATATACCTATAATCTATATTATTATTAGGCCAAAAGGCGTGTGAGTTGATCAATCCCCACATGACTAGCCTAATACTGACTACTTGTTGGTAACGCGCAGCGTTAATGAGTCGAATACTTCACTGATAAGTTAGCATTTATTGACTTAATTAAGCTTATGTTTGATTATATGTTTTAACTATGCAAACCAAGTATGACGCTTTGACTTTCAATTATGTGAATGTAATGATTTGATTTGAACGAACAATTGTTTGAACAATACTAATTAATTAATTAATCATAATTAGACTAATTGGGCGAAAATGGTTTTTGCAATACTGACCTGACGTTTTCCATTTTCGATAGGTATTGGCCCTAGGAATCGAATGGTCAGAATCACGAATTTCTCTGTTGTCAGAAATTCTTGGTTAAAATAATAAATTAGTTTCAATCGTAGAGTCACAATTAAGTAAATAAACGTATATCTATATTTTAAACTCTACCTGTGACTTTAATTCATATTCCCGCATACCTTGACTAATTCTCAATAAATTACATTCCAAGTTGACTGTAATCATCCAGACCTAATGATTGAGATGCCTAAGTAACTTCTTTCAGAACTAATGGTACTTAAATGCCTGAAATAAAGTAATTTACTTTAGAGGAATTCAATAAGAAATATCCACGTAAATTCTTGCAATTCAACGCATGGCATTCGAGTTTTGATAATTAGATTAAACCAATAATTTTTTGTTGGTTCACCCTAGTTGGTGCTATATTCAGTAAGATTGAGACACCACAGTTGTTGCGATCCTTCATCTCGTAAAACGTAGGGATAAAGCTGTCCAAAGGATCCTAAATTGATAAAAAACATATACAGGGGCCCCATTTTCGGATGAAGAGTGGAGATGATTTGAATATATGTATATGATAACCTTACGGGGTTACAAAGAATGACAGCGGTATATCAAGGAATATACCTAGTTATCTTGCCAGGCCAAGGCAAGCTTAGGGAACCTTGGGGATCAAGAAAGCATCGACACCCTCCATCGTGGCAACCCTTTGGAGCACGTGAAAGGAGGCAGGAACACATTAAAAGGTCCTAGTCTGGACAAAGGTTCAGCTAGGGGACTGGCTCCTTTGTGACCCACTTCAGGGGGCTCAACTTGCTGTCTTATAATTAAATTATATTTTTATTATATCACTCGAATCATTGCCATTGACGTAGTGGGGTTTTATTGCAAGTTTCTGTTTTACATAATACTAGAGAGGAATTAACATCACAGTTTAAGGCATTTATAAACCAATCATCGAACCCGAATCTCATAAAGTTAAATAGACTGTCGTTGACGGTCTTTGTTCACCCATTTTATATTGTACTCACACGCGCGAGGCGTATGACCACGTTAGGTTACATGACATGTAATGAGTGACTAGATCGACCTAGGGTCGTATCATCCATCGAACGTGAATAGCTTGAACATTCATTTAGCATCGGGAACACCTCATCGGGTGACCGTTGCTCCAGATAGCTTCATTTAGGCGTCGGACCATCTCACTGAGTGTTCAGCTCAAATTCCCTGCCCATGACAAACTTGCCGATGTATGTATATTGTATTTATAAGTATTTATTTTATCTTGTATTATATGTATTTCAATGTTTGTAGATATAAAGATATTACACATATTACTTCAATTAAAATTTCAATCATTCTCACATATTCCTTTGATATAAACTGAGGAGGGGTGCTATACAATGAAACGCTTAATCCTTACACGAAACAGGGTCGAGCCAGATTTAAAATGACAAACAGCCTTAAATTAAAAATATATGGACCATCTGTCCTCCATTTTTCCCTGATCCGCATTAAATGATTGCAAAAATGAATGAACACTCTATTTCATAAATATAGGCTACAGTCGGTATGAATCGGTAGCAACAGCGAATACAACAGGTCCTGGTAGCCTTATCGCTTAAAGTGATTTTTTCTAGATGTTTTAACAGAAACTGAGAGCACCCCGCCCAGTGAAATGTCACGTTGGTGTATATTTAAAAATTAAAAAAAAATCTTACATACGAATTAATCAGAAGACCACGTCGAAAACACAAAAATAAAGTAACTCTTTTTTATACCACTAATGCGGCAAACAAACTTACGGCCTGCCTGATGGAAAGCAGTCACCGCAGCCTATGGGCGTTTGCAATACCAGGGGCATCATCCAGCGTTTCCGACCTCGTAAAAACTTTCTTGAAGAACTCCATGTTGTAATCTCCAGGTAGTTCATTCCACAATCTTAGCTATATTAATTAACAGCTATATTAATTAACTAATTGTGCCATTTATTACTGTGCCTGTTATTCGCTATGTATTTCCTGTGCACAATAAACTGGTAAATAAATAAATCATCATCACAGCCCGTAACAGTCCACTGCAGAACTTAGGGCTTCTCCCACGAAAGGGGAGGTTATTTCCATATCGCATCGATCGCAGTGTTTAAATATAATAATGGAAAATGCTGCCCATTTTCCAGACTACGGAGACTCTTGATCTTTTGCCTCGAATACATTAGTCGCCTTATACGACACCCATGAGCGTAAGGGGTTGGTGCTATTTTACTCTGCCGGACACCACACGGCCAAAAATAAATAACTAACTAATATTAATTACCATCTGCCGAAGTGTTAATTTGATTGCAGCTGGCTGGCTGTCCTGGCTGACACGCCTCATCAATAAGTTAAACCAAATAAAACCTTTGGTGGTAATTATTTCAGATTTGATCTTTTATTGTTTAACACTTCTGACCTTATAGTCCATCTCTAGCATTCTTAGAGTGGACTAGTAAAAATTCCACGCGAGCTAAAAGCCGCGAGCAAAGCTAGTACAAAATTTCAGTTTGTCTGTCTGTACCAACACAATAGTGTTCTCACATATATGGGTATTCGGAACGGTCTTGTCGATAGCGCGATGTAAAATACATACCGCGCCATCTAACATACACGACGCGAACTATGGATTAGTAATAGTAGTTTGAATTTACTCATATGAGAATAATATTATTTCAATGGTTTCAAATTAAATTACGAATTTTCCAAGACCTGGGTCGCCGGATGAGGGCTAGAGGTCAGGACCCAAGGTCTAGGCACTATGTAATCCGTGTAACCTACCTATTCTTCTATGATTAACGTGCAAATACCTAAACAAACAAATAAATAATGCAGAACTACCTTTAAATTCAGATAAATGCCATACGGTGCCAATTTTTATACCACAAAAATTGCGGAAGCCATGACAGTTGGCAAGCATTTCAGTCACAGAATGTAATATACTAACGTTATGTCTTAGATTAGAGTCCTTTTATACAGTCCTCCTCGGTGACAAATGACAAGACAGCCCACCTGACGGAAAATAGTTGGGGGCTGTCGCCAATAGGTAACATAATAATACGGAATATTATTCGTTCCATACATTTACAGACGCGCAGGTGATTTGAAACGAAAATTGTAGGTACATTTCAAGTTTTCTATTTCCAGCTGGATTTATATTTATCTTTATCATCTTTGCAATTTACCGGCCAGGGTTCGCTCTTCTAATAGGAAAGCGCTTCCAGATTTTTGGAAGATAATCCTTATTTAAAAATGTTGTGTTTTGACTATCGTTACGTGCGGCGACTGTCGTCTGACCACCATTACCCGTTAGGGAAAAGCTGATCCCCAGAGCCTCTTCCGTTTGGCTGGCTTTGGAGGCTGGCTTGGGCCTGGCTTCCCCTAGGGTAGTGGTGTGGCCCGGTAATTTACCCCCTCCCTCCTCCTATTCTTGATATACCGTTCGAGTGTTTTGTATTTGAAGCGTGTTTGACCGTCTTATCTTTGTCTGTTTTGACATCGTAGCTAGAGCGGTAATTCGATGTGGTTTTCTTTATTTGTTAACCAATTTAATCGAGATGGTTCTTAGCTTACCATGACATCGTACTGAATACTGATTGCAGGCAGTCTTGTGAATCTTTAGAATTCGCATGCGAATAAGCTACTCACTTATCTCTTTCACACTCGTCACAACTCACCGTCACAAGTCCCGGGAGCCGATTGGCGTGACGGTATATGAACATATATTTAATTTAACAGCATAAGGACATACTTTAAGAAGCGTATTCCTGTGCAATTAGGGGCGAAAGTCGAAAAGTGGGTATCTACCCAGAAATATAGATACCCACATTTCGACTTTCGCCTTCATAAAACTTACTGTGTTACATTATGCAGGCATAACTAGCTATTAGATAAGTGACTATTTTTCTTCCCGTAGAATTTGACCAATTACCTGTAACAAAACAACAAAAACATGTTATTTAATTGTTATGTATTATCGTATCGTGGTGATGGCGTAAATGTACATAGCGGACCGGGGGTTCGAACTCGGTACTTCGGGGCATGAGTTGGACCCCTTAACCATTATGCTAACGACGCTTAAACGTAGTATAGTCTGTTAGAAGACTTTCGGTTTTAACGCGGTTACAAACCGTGTCGGACAGCTAGTACCTACGTATGAACTAAGAGACATTAAATGTCAACCCCGTTACAATAGGACAAACATAAATGATAAAGGTTTAGTCTCGTAAAATACCAAACAAATAAACTCAAGCGAAATAAAAAAGTCGTCCATAAAAAAGTACGTCTTAACTGCATTTAATTATCACGATCTCTCTGATGTAGGCCTGCTGGAAGAAATTTCTTTATAGGTTGGTCTGTTGTGTCTGATATATTGTCATTTGGTTTTGTAACAATCTTGTGTACAATGAATGGTTAAATAAATAAAAGAGATAACAACAGTTGCACGTTCTAACATCAGTGTGTTACCAAAACAAAAAAAGCTTTAAAATGGGTCCCATGAGTGAGAATATGTCTTTGTCGCTAGACATTTGGTGGGTTCTACGTTGATGGGTGGCCACTGGGGTTTGGTATAATAAACTGACGGTCTTGTTCGTAAACGGTTGGGAATTTGAAAAAGTGAAGTTGTAGCGAATTTTATGTATATTACCTCCGTGTAAGAACATATTTGATATATACCGCCGTTTTCGAGTTATAAACAAAAATCTGGAAAGAATCTAAAATTTCGACGATCTTTGCCCCTACCAAGGTAGCACCTTGAGGTCGAAAACTTAAATTACATACCGCACACCCGGGAATACCCGAACAAACACTCAAAATTTTATTAAAATTAAAATTGTGTCTAGGTCGAGAGTACCTGCCGACATACTAAACATAATATAAAACAAATTCCTACGACGTCTGTTTGTCTGTCTGTCTGTTCGCGATAAACTCAAAAACTTCTGAATAGATTTTCATGCGGTTTTCACCAATAGACTGAGTGATTCATGAGGTAGGTTTATGTGTATAATTTGGTAAGGTAGAAAATAAAGTCGATTTCCGTTTCCTGTATATTTGCTAACTGCTACTAAACCACGCAACAGCTTTAGATGTGGTTTTTATTATCATTTAGAGAATTTATTCGAAAAGGTTTAAAATACAGTTGTTTGTAAGAAAAGCGGAGAAAATCCATGCGAAGCCGCGTCGGGTCGTTAGGGATATGTAAATTACATAAAAAGACCTTAGAATTATTGAGGTTCTAAAAACGCTAAAAGACGTTTCGAGTATGGATACTTTTTATTCTATATTTTTGTTGCTATAGTGATTATAGTAACGTAATGCGTACTATATATACAATAAAAAATATATACAATACGAAAGTAATGGACCTGGGCAATACTTCGACATTTTCCAATTGAATTCTATCAGAAACCTTCTCCAGCTTCGTCGCTGAATTTTAAATATTGCCTTTTAAAATTTAGTCGTGATGCTCGTCTCACGTCGAGTTTGCTTCCAGTGCCGGTCGGTTAGGAAGCTTTGTTGGAAATAGGGGTTTGCATATTTATCACTAGCAGTTGTAACTTCATGGGAGTGGGATTTTATTTTCAACAACTTAATTTATTGTCAAGCTGACTTGTTTAAGGTATTTGTTTATCTATACATAGTATTAAACAAAGTTGGTTTGATTCGTCTACGCGTCTGCACCTATGTATCGATGTATGGATGTCTATGTCTATATAGACATACATAGATAGACATCTATGGATTTTAATGCGGATTTCAACAATAGATAGAGTGATTTAAGAAGAACGCTTTTATGAGTAAAATAAAGCGATAGTTTACTGTTTGCGTTTCAAATCATGTACACGGTAAATAGGAATGTTATAGTTAAGTGGATGATTAGTCAGAGTAACTTATACCATAGTGTGCCTAAATGTTGTCAGGTTGCAAGAAAAAAGGAAATAAAACAATTGTCATCATCGTTTATATCTACTAATAACCATCCTAACATGACAAAATGCCTTACCCTTCAAACCGGAACACAACAACTGAACTGTCACGGAGCCCTAATAGATATTTGCAGCGACAGTGGAGGTTTACGCGACCCACAAAACGTTTGTCTACCCGTGCACAATCTGGTACGAAAACAATTTTTTTTTGTGACCCACACTTCTACTTTTTGTAGCTATAGTAGTCAGAAATCCTCTTGGCCAGTACGCTTTTCAGCCACATTAAAGTCACTATCCCTACGAAGTGTAACTTTTCTTGAAGTCGAAGATGTAGGATAACTGTTCATCCGGCCACAGGACCCCCAGCAGAACTAAACCACAAATAATTAACTAAATATCCAGTTATAGCTTGTCTAAGCTGAAATGACGCGCCCCACTACCGAATTAGTTGATTTCGATGTGTGAGTGCAAATATTAATAACGACACTTCACCTGTGTGTGGGAGCGTTGACTGCTCCAATCGAACGACGCATGCTCCTACGTTTAGTCTCACCGGCAACTGAATGACCAATTACAACGGCATTTGTATATGTATTGCGTCCATATTTTAAATTTGCTAAGCATAAAGCATTTTAGCTAAGACGAGCTCTACAGCAATGATCAGCAGAACCTAATCATCTAGTACATTTAATTGCATTACTTGAATGTTTAAACACATATTACAACCATAAATTAATTCATTTACAACTTAGTCGAGTCTAAAACTAAATAATCCCCCATATTATTCGCCGGTCACACAATCGGGTACGTGTCCTATAATCGGCAGCGGATAAAACCGTCGCAGACCGGACGCGGCCTTCACCCGCGTCGCGACCTTTGCAGAGCCGGAAATAGGCACGTCTACCCCAATTCTCTTGGAGGCACATGTCGGCCTACTTCACGTAATTCAACGTAATTAAAAATCGATAAAATTAGAAATAATGCTGTTATGCATAACTCGCTCATCTGAAGAGTTTTCAGTGTTTCGGCCCGGCCTGATTTTGGACCGCGGGCCGAAACTAATATTAAAATTAATATTTTTCCTTAGGCGTTTGGACCCGCAATTAAAAATTTCCTTAAAGTGGTTTTAGGATAGTCGAGGAGAAGTTTTTTTGTAGAATTTTTAACACCTGAGCAAAATTAGATTTTAATAATCAGGCGTTTCTGCTCAAATACCAAAGCTAGATCGGGCCTGAACACAAATCTAAATATGGACTTAGGTAATATTTTTTTGTAATATATTTAAATAGTAGTAGTAACATTAACAAATTAAACATGAAAACCTTCCTCATGAATCACTCTGTCTATTGGTGAAAACCGCATGAAAACCGTAGTCTAGTAGTTTTTAGTTTATCGTAGACAGTCAGACAGACGGACAGCCAGACGCGGTGTGGCACTTTGTTTTATAATATATAGTGATCATCATCATTATCTTGGCGTCAATATTCAAGTTTAGGGTAATAGCAAATAATTTTCATTTTCAGTAGACTGGGTACCTACATTTATCGCTAATCAGAAGGAAATTAAGAAGGCGAAGTCTTAAATAGATTTAATGCGAAATCCTTCATCTTGATTCGGTGTCCGCCTTGACCATAATCCAGGATTTAGGATTTAGATTAGGCAGATCAGCGCGGCTAGCACAAGAGTGCTCTCGCGCGCGATAAGCCAGAAAAGGCGCGATACTTCTATCTCTTTCATCCTTATATTGAGAGAAGGAAACAAACGCTTTCGTCGCGAGCTGTATCGCAGCCACTATTGTGCTAGGCCAAAAGCAAACCCTCATGACCCTGTTAACATGGGAACCAGATTGTATCACGGTTACGCATGCACTTGCCTGAATGTGAAGAAACTTTCACATTACATTGAAGGAAAACATCATGAGGAAACCCTCTTGATGTTTTCCTTTAATGTATGAGCATCGTCCGTAGAACTCCTTAAGACCGGTATCTACTCTGTTCTTAAGAATTTCCAAACTTTAAATACTTCTATTCCGTTTCTATTATCTCGGCAAACGACCGCGAAGTTAGAAATCCAACATTTCCGTTGGATCCAGCATACATCGTACTTCAAAGGGCTTATTAAAAGTCGGCCAGTGATAGTAGAGCCTCGTCTACATCCTCATAGTTCAGCAAATTGTTTGGCTTACAGATGTCGCAGAGTTCAAGTTAGACCGGCCATAGTTCCCCACTCTTGTAGACTTCCTGAATGGATGTCCGCGTTCTTCAAAGCAATGCTGTTGTTTAATTAAGAACTTATGTCTAGTTCTAGAAAACTTATCTTCCCTTATGTGAGAGTTTGAAAACATAAGGCTGTTTGCTTATCTACTTATCTCCTACTAGCAATTGCCCGCAACTTCGTCCGCGTAATATTTTCTTATTTTTGGAGACAAAAATTAGGCTATGTCCTTCCCCAGGTTGCGTTCTCTTAGTCAAATTTTACCCAAATACATTTAGCGGTTTGGCACGAAAACAACGTATCATACAAATAGAGTTACTTTCGCATGTTAATATCAGTTTGGATTGGCGTTAGCCAAACTTCTGAGTTTTGTTTTTTACTTTACGAAGATTTAATTTATTTTATTTGGCGATTATGTCAAATGTCCATGTTGTGTCTACTCCAGTGACAGTTGGAGGCAACTAATACTAAGGACAAATAGCCCAGCCAGGTAGGTCCAATTTCGAGAAAGGTCAATCGACGAGTCCAACTCGGTTGGGCAGCGTTCGGAAAGCTACGCCATATATTTTCATCCCAATTACCGCACTGTCGCAAGATGAAGGTCTTTGACCAATGTGTGTTGCCAGTGATGTCCTACGGAACAGAAACGTGGCCGCTGACTATGGGCCTCATAAGAAAGCTCACTGTTACCCGAAAGGCAATGGAAAAGGCTATGCTCAGTCGGTGTCACGTTACGCGATTGAATCAGAAATAAGGAGATCCGCAAGCGAACCAAGGTCACCGACATAGCCCTAAGGATTGCCAGGCTAAGGTGGCAGTGGGCAGGGCACATAGCTCGTAGAATAGATGGTCGATGGGACAGTAAAGTTCTCGAGTGGCGACCACGTACCGGAAGACGCAGCGTGGGTAGGCTTCTCACAAGGTGGACCGACGACCTGGTAAAGATCGCAGGTACCAGCTGGATGCGGAAGGCACAGGACCGGCCTTTGTGGAGATCACTGGGGGAGGCCTAGTGCCAGCAATGGGCGTGTTGCGGCTGATATGATGATGATTTGGCGTTAATCAACCTTCCTACGTCCGATCTGGTCAAGTGGGGGACTTGACTTGCTTACAGGGTCACAGAGGTCAGATGACAGTCGCTCTACTGTATTGCCTGACCTGCCAAATACAGGATCAAGGTGAACCCCGGAGAGCACAACTGATGTTAAAATGATTATTATAATAATTGGGATAGGTACCTTTATTCCCCTATCGTATTTCATAGGATTTTTTGTACAATTTACAGCAACAAAGCACGAGTATGAAATTACGAATTCTTAACTTATCGGTATTCAAATCCCTGATTGGAATTCAGTCCTATGCGTAACAACATGATCTTTCAGCTGGATTAAAGAAGTAATTTCAATATGTATGTATTGGATAGATTATCATATTTATTCCCTTTCGTGCGGTATATTAATGTGTGAAGGTGTTGCTTGATTTTGAGTAAGTCATAGATAGGTACATATTTTGCAAGATGTAGCGTCTAAGCAGACATTTCATACCACTACGTTGGCAACAGTAGGACAATTTATCTTAATGGATGACCTTGAGCGTCGGTGGCCGAGTGGTTACGGTATCCGACTCGTAAACGAGAGGTACCAGGTTCGAATTCCATCGCGCCCATGTACCTCATCATCTTGGCGTTATGTCCCGGTTGCGCCCCCGCGCAGCACGCAGCAGGGTCCACTTTCCTGCTATTCTTGGCCCACCTCGCTCGGACTTCGGCATCCTTAGTGGTGAACATATTGGTTCGCATATTATTCTTGACTACGTCAAGCCATCGCTTGGGCCGGCCTCTCCACCAACTATTCTTTGTTGGATTATGTTCATTAGTTGAATACTAACCGATGCTCTTACGGTGAGGGAAAACGTCGAGATGCAACCTGCACGTTCAGGCGACTGAATATATAACCATGATCCAATGATATCATGTTACCCTGGTAGCAGGGTCACGGAGGTCAGATAACAGTCGCTCCACTGTAATTACCTAATCTGCCAAATCCTGGATCATGGTCAAGGCGGACCCCGGGCCCTCGTGCGCGAGAGTTTAACCGGGGTATTTACGTAAAGATTATTATTGTATCTGAATGGATAACCGTTTCCTACTTTGGGACAAGTCAAACTTCAGCAACGCAACTAGCTCAATAGCTATATTAGTGAAAATTATTAAATTTGACTGCGACTTATCTACAGCCATAAGTTTTTAATTCAATAGGGACATCATTTTAGAGAGTTGTAAATTCTTCTCAAACTTTAAGACCACGCATGTTTATTACGACAAAGGGAATTGGGAGGAAGGAGTTGTTAAACTTTAAATTATGTAAGACCCTGGGTATTGTTTGTACTTACCCAGTTTGGGTATTCGCGCATTAAGAGAGAATAGCTGGCGTAAGCTGTTTGACAAATGAGACGTTTTAACTGCGGCAAAGCTTGCATACGCGGGGTTGTCCACGATTCCTACTGTTCCATCTTTTATCGTTAATAAAAATAAAAATAAAATAAAAATGAATTTATTGACACGAATTATAACATTTTGATAATATATAGGTTTACAAAGTGACAGTAGTATGAGAAAAATTTACAGCCCTGCCTCCTAAACTAGGAATAAATCCTGTATCTTAAGAGACAGTGTTCGATAGTGTCGTCATAAATGCCATTTAGCCATGAACATTGCATAAGTAGACCAGAGGGCCTAGTGTGAGTTCCGCTTCGATTTTACTTAACTATCGCGTTTGCGTTTACGTGAAAATTAGTATGGAAAAGTATATAGCGCCGCCTAGTGGTACGTAAATGAAGCTTTTTTTCTTCATACTAATTTCGACGTAAACGCAAACGCGATAGTTAAGTAAAATCGAAGCGGAACTCACACTAGGCCCTCTGTATGTCAGTGGGATATCGTGCATGAAGAAATGCATGCATGTGTGAGTATGTGTGTGCGTGTGTGTGTGTATGTGTGTGTGTGTGTGTGTGTGTTGGTGTGTGTAAGTGTGTGTGTAGATTGTCCCGGTTGTGTTCTCGAGAACGAGGGCCCGGGGTCCGCCGTTAACCATGATCCAGGATTTGGCGATCAGGTAATTATAGAGGAGCGACTGCCATCTGACCTCCGTGACCCTGCTATCAAGAGAACCTGACCAGATTGGATCATGGTTACAAAATCAGTTGTCTGAATTTTCAGGTTTCATCACTATGTTTTCACCGTAAGAGCATCGGTTAGTGTTCAACTAATGTACATAACTCAGAAAATAGTCATTGGTACATGGCCGCAGCGGGATTCATACCTGGTACCTCTCGCTTGCGAGTTGGATACTCAACCGCCCGGCTACCGACGTACCGGCTGCGATACTCTTGGTGTTGCTAATGTCTATAGGCAGTGGTGACCACTCTCCATCAGCTGGCCTGCTTGCCTGTTTGCCTACCGTAAGACATAAAAAAAGAAAAACGAAATGCGACGAACAGTAGGTACTTCTCTATGATGCAACCAGTTGAACATCGCAGTTGTTCCACGGAACCGTATCAAGCACAAAACGTTTCTGTTGTATTGTTGTTATTGTAAACTAGTGAACCCGGTGCGACTTCACTGGTTACCCTACACCTACCTACCCTATTATTCTTCCAAACCTTCCTCTTGAATCACTCTATCTATTGTTAAAAACCGTATTAAAAGCCGCTGCGAAGTTTAAAAGACCTAAGCGTACATACATAGGGACAGACGGCGGGAAGCGACTTTGTTGACCATGAGCGACTATGTTTAATCTATAATACTTGAGAACAATAATAACTTCACGGGAAAAATAACATAAGACATTGTTTACGCATATCCTCTCACACAAAGTGAGGTATAAGGAAGAACATTCCCCCTGAATAATGAATGCGAAGGGACTCTAATAAAGAATGACGTAACCGCCCTAAATCTGGTTATTTCACAAGATTAGTGAATTATACGACCCTGTAGCTTAGGAGTTACTGCTGCTTCTGTCTCCGTAGGGAGACGTTTATGGCATCTCTATAAAGGAGATAGAAACGAGTTGGATAATTTAGCAGATGATCGTATTGGTTCTGTAGCTGGTGAGAACGTGGTGGATCATGTAGGAGATCACGCAAAAGATAATACAATTAGAAATAACAGAAATAGAAAGGTTTTATTACATCGAAGACGCCACGACACAACAATACAAAAAATATGGGAAAACGGAAAGGTAAATCGATACATTTGACAAAGAATACAGAAAGGATTCATCATCACAGCCCATAACAGTCCACTGCAGGACTTTGGGCCTCTCCCACGAAAGGGGAGGTCATTGCCATAATCTCCACGCTTGGCAGGCGGGTTGGAGATCGCAGTGCAGTTGATGTAAATCTACCCAGAAAGATGCTGCTGCACACCTTTCGGATTTGTCCCTTAGTCGCCTCTTACGACACTCACAGAAAGGATTAACAATTATTATTGTGCCCAAAGACTAATTCCCAATGGCATCGTCGGTGTCGTGGTGGCTAGGGTAAAAGGAACCCACTTAGCATAATGCTGTGAGCCACGCACGACGCGCGCCTCACAGCGCTGGTTTTATGTAGGCCCTTACATTGGACACGGGACAATTAATATTATTACACTGTTACAGTTCATCTTGTCTTGTTGACTGGTTTGGAGAGAGCAAAGATATCAATATTTGGTGAACATTTGGTTGTGCTGTATAGCAACACGAGAGAAGTCCGTAGTAAGTCTGCCTCGGAGTCTTACAAAACAGCTTGTAAGTGGAAGGACGTAAGCGACGACGTTGCGGCACACATACCAACAATAGACGTTAAGAGAGGGCAGTTGAGATTGACATGAATAATGTCATGCAGAAACATATCCAGCAGGATTCTACTATCCTCAAGGCTAAGGGGACAATATTATTTGCAAGCAAGCTCATACTTTTAATTTATACATTTAGGTTTTTCAGAAAAACTTAAAAGATTTTCTGTCTGTAAATATTGCTTGAAAATTCCGAAAAACTCCTGAAATAAGCATAATATATGATTTCAAGGCATGAGGCATCAGTTAACGGTTTGCAAGTTCTCCATATAAAACCTAAGTTTCTAATACCCTGACAGTTATTTTATCTACATGCTTATCAAATATGAAACATCGAAGCTTATGTATTTTCTTTTCGCGTGAAAGTAATTAACATCATGAACATTAAAATTATCTATATTGACACTTATTGTATTGCGTTTATAGTACTCCGTTAGTTGTTAGTTACTGTATTGTGAAAATAAAGTTCTTTTACGTCAGTTTTTCAGTTTGTGTAACTTCAACTTCACAGAATGGTGTGATCCACGTAATCAAAGGCTTTCTCAAAGTCGTAGATTACGTCAATCTGCGATTGTTTGTCCATACTACGTAACGCATCTTTCATAAAAAAAATCATTAATGTCCCGGTTGTGCTCTCGAGGACGACGGCCCGAGGTCCGTCCACCTTAAACATGATCCAGGATTTGGCGATCAAGTAATTACAGAGAAGCGACTATCACCTGACCTCCGTGATTGTTTGTCCATACTTCGTAACACATAATTCATAAATTCGCTCAAATTAGTGTTAACCAACCTATGCTTTAGGAACCTATGCTGTTTATTTTGTCCAGAATAATAAAATTTGTAGTAGCCATCTAATTCCATTTAGTTTATAGGCACTATTTCTTTTTATACTTCACACCTATTACGACCATTAGGTTTTATATACATCATCATATTACTTTAAAGCTCCTACAGGGCCTCTATTTTTACAATTCTTAATGTATGTATGATGTATAATTATTGCATACAGAACCCGAGAAGTGCGAATATCACTCACGAATAGCGCCCAGAGTAAATGATAATTGTCACATACATAATAATGTCCCTTTCGGAATTCTCTGCCCATCACCTAAACTCTAAAATTTACAATAAAATATAATATACGTAATTACAACGTTAAATATTAACTTTAAGGTGCACGCCGTCTGCCTTTCTGATTATGCCCTGTCTCTTCCGTAGGTCTGCTGTAACATATTTCTTATGAAATAAGCTGTACCTGTTGTGTTGTTTTCCTTATGTCAATATTGTATAAATGTTATTGTGCACAATAAACTGTTAAATAAATAAATAAACTTTTCCGCATGAAAAGCTTAAAGTGTGAGCGAGACAGAATAACTTCCAAATCGTTTCGTTGGAGAGGTATGTACGGCGATTATAGTTGTGCTATGCCTTTGCATTATTCATACATCCATTTATCTACATTGTGTGCCTGGTTTCTATCAAAACAAATATTGAGATTCCTACAACGTGAATCTCAGGGGCTGAGTTATATTTATCACTTTTGCCTCAGTTTAATGTTGTGTGAACATCGAGCCTTTTGGAGCTTTATGTTTTGTTTTTACAAAACAATTAAAAAGCAAGTAAGTTTAAGGCACTGTTGTTGGTATGTCGGTTCATGCACAGGACCAAGGTTTGACTCCCGAGAAGCTTAATCAGTTTTTTTATACCACTATGGTGGCAAACAAGCTTCCGGAAAGCCAGATGGTAAGTTGTCACCGCAACCCATGGACGTTTGCAATACCAGGGGCATCACCCACGCGTTGCCGACCCCGTAAAAACCTTTTTATCCCTTTCTTGAAGAACTCCATGTTGTACTCTCCAGGGAAAACCTCTCCAGGTAGTTCATTCCACAACCTTAGTGTGCGTTGAAAAAAGTTCCTTTAGAACCGCACAGTTCGCCACAAATTTGGCTCCAAGGTGTGAGGATAAACTTCCTGTCGGTGGCGAGCGGTGCGATGATAGAATGTAGCTGTAGGCATCATGTCAAACAGGTCTTGTATTGTTTATTTCTTCTTCTATTTTTGTCAAAGTACACCTAATACTCAGGTATTCCAACGCGGAAGACATTCTTTGCGGCAAATAAGTAAATTAGGCGATATCCGGTATGGTAAGAAATCATGACAATGCCGTGCTAGAAATTCTCTCTCTCGTCTTGGGGTGACCAAGGTGGTCAGAGTCTACAACAATAATATGTACTAATATTACCACGGATATTACCACAGAAAGGCATCACTGGTCTAGCCTCTTGAGACCGATAACCAAGGTTAAGCAATTATTGCAATCTCCGGGAACTGGATGGGTGACCGTTTCGTATTTTGGGGCCGATTGAACTTCAGCAACGAGCTCACTACTCGTTAGGTGTGTCTCCTAATACCGTTGGCAAAGCGAGGTTGACCAAGGTCATCTGGGGACCCGGAGACTGGTTGAACACTTAAGGGTACCCATAAGCTGTGGTCACAAAATAAAGAACGGCCTGCCCCAAGCAGAGGGTTCACTGGAAACAATGCGCCATTTCCGTCACGCCTCCTTGACGTTACGTTTACAGTCATCCTCAAGCAGTTTCAAGCAGTCCTCGGTTGCGATTGTTAACGCGAGAATTCGTTGTAGTGTCGACTTAAATTGAATATTATTTAATTAAACGATATTATTATTGATAAAATAAAAGTACTTGTACGTAACTAAGATTACTTAATAACATACAAGTTGAAAAATTATGTCATATCTTTAAAACCCACACATACACGACTACGAGTAGGTAAACGACAAATTAAGTAAGTCTCAAATTATCGAACTTCGCGTTCGTCGACAAACGTTAAGGTTTTTATATCATAAATAAATCAAATCGGGGTACCTCTGCTTCCAAGAGCGAGAGGCGGAAATGAGAAAGTTATCTGCCGATATTTCCCGGCAGTGGAGTATTTTCAATGTCGCTTTTGGCTAATATTCCATTGATTTCGGAACGGGAACACCTCCATCGTGCTCTTGAAGTATTTTTATTGATTGGATGAGCTGGACTATTATACAAAGATTTGTTGAAGAAAGCTATGTAATCTGAGGAATAGATCGTGGGCAAGGAGGAAAATATCGTGTCACATTCAATTTACTACTTTATAATAACACAAGCTTCATCCGTGTGGAAAACATTTTAGGGCAGCTAATTTTTTTCCCGATCGACCATTTTAAATTACCTCCGTAATGTATAAAAGCTAGTAGTAGGTCAAGCTATATACCTGGTTCTACACTACCGAATCAAATGAAACACATGGCTTATAGCTACACAATAAAAAAGTTTTATTTAAATCCGATTAGTAGTTCCGGAGATTAGCGAGTACAGTCAAGAGAAATTTTAAAAATGGTTTTTCTTTTACTATTTCTTCTACGCCCTAATTTTTTATTTGTAAGTGTATTCAATGTATAGATACACTTTTTCTACTGCTTAATTATATGAATATATTGTATATCTTTGAGACAGGCGTTTAGGTAGGTACTTGACGGTTTTCTACACCTAGAGGAGACCTGAGGAGAAGGCACACAGAAAGGCTTCAGATTTGTCGAATTCGGCATACGAGCCGAATTTCGACGAAAAACTGCAATTCGATGTATAAACTAGCCGTTTTGACACTCGTGTAGTAGATGTCCAAACAATCATGGTGACCCGTAGTTTAGTGATGAGTTATTTTGTAATAAAAAATATTTTCTTCTTGTAAACCTATCGGGTGGGATATCAAATGAAAGGGCTTTCTGAGTAAATTTCGGAATAACATCAATACATTTGTTTTCAATTAAAACCAAAATTATTTCCAAGACATACCAAGTTTTTCAGAAAGGGTTCAGTTAAATTATTTTTGTAAAGTGTACCTTAAATGGGACGTTACATAGGTACCTACTCAATATCTTGTATATCAATCTTTACAAGATTAACATAAGTATAATTTCTATCATAAAAAGTGTACCGGTTCGCACACCCGTTTATTCTGTCGTTACTCGGCCACCAGTGGCCTTAGCCAAGAGGTTTCGTTAATCTATAATCGTTTGTAGTAGAAAAAATGTATGGGATTTGACATAAGCTAACGTTATCTGACATAAGCTGTTTGTGGTAGAAATTATTGGTACATAGACAATTCACCTACTTTCGGTGTACAAGGGAGGCGAATTGGCGGATGATCATACACAATCAAAGTCAATGTAGTAGTTGGTAGAAATAGTCGAACTTCGACCTGTCAATTTTCTACCATGCAAGCGGAGCTGTCAAAAATGGCTAGACCGGCAGTACTTTTAAGACAATATTAGAAGGTAGAGCATCATCATCATATCAGCCCATAGTGTGTCCGTCTTCGAACTTAGGCCTCCTTTCCAAGCTCAAATTAGGTTAATACCTACCTATTTTAGGCACCCATCTTTGATATAGACGGGTGGCAGCCCGACCCTCAGTTCCACACTGCCAAGCAATCCCGCAAAAAGTAATTTAAATAGTGGATAGCGCCATCTATTATCGAGGCGAGGTAACGGATTAATGACTCACGAAATCGGTTCGGGAACCTTCCAGAATCAAGCAATTAATTTTAGAAGTGGGTTTAAGGTCAGCCCCTGTTTTAATTGACATGCCGAGATTAATAGTTGATACGGATATAAGGTGGCACTTAGAGAGGATTACATCGTTTATCTAAGAAGGTACTTTCTTTTGTGAGATGTTAGATCGATATGACTGAAGTGATCTAATTGTAAAGCAACCTTATAAGTTGTTACTTATTATACCTACTTGTTATTATGCTGTCCATGATTAATTTTAGGCCCGAGCTCCACTCATGCAGTGCAGTGCACTGCGCGGCGCACCTCAAACTCAAACTCAAATACGTTTATTCAATTTAGGTTTTCACAAACACTTATGAACGTCATAATCATAAATATAATATATCATAAATATAAAAATGAACGCTAGCAACCACGGTACCATCGAGCGGACAACGGTTTCTTGGCTAGTGTGTAAACTCCGCGGTCAAAGATTTTATTCTTTGTCCGCGACATTGTGACATTGTCAGACACGTAATGTCATTTGATATGTCACCCCGCCACCGAGCGCATCGATGATGCCGCTCGCCTGTAATGTGATTAACCACAATTTCTCTGAAAATATCACTATTTACTAAATATGTAAATATGTACTGAATTTAGTGAGTTAAAAACAAACAGTAACGTACCCTATGGTAAGTACATACTCCTTTACGATAACTACAATGCAAAGAATGTATAAAAAGCAGTCACAATTTCAGTTTAATAACCTAACTTTCTCTTTATAGGTAATTTTATACAAAACTAATTACTCGACAATACAGTAATTCAAGCAGAAAACACTAAGGAATACAGAGTACAAAGAAATACAAAAAGCTGGAACATATAGTTCCCTCTAAATACGCATTTATGTTGAAAGTGAAATGTCCGCTGGTAAGTATCATGTACTATGTCATGTATTTAAGTATTATGTCATGTAGGTAAGTATATTGAAGTCAATAGTTTATTTAAATTAATTAAAACAATACATTTACTGCATGTATTAAAATTATTATGTAAATATTATTGAATATACTTAGTCCCTAAGTGTATACTGTTATTAAATTCCTAATTATCATTTCAGCTCACGCTAGGATCATGTCCAGGGATTTTTGTCCTCGATGAAGTCGGCAATTTTATAGTATGATTTCTTAAGTAGTTTGCTCTTAAGCCAAGTTTTGTACTTATGAAGAGGCAATGCCTGGATATCCTGTGGTAATTTGTTATAAAAACGAACACAGTGGCCAACAAATTAAGACTTCACTTTTGTCAATCTGAAGCGTTCAGTGTCCACGCTGAACCAGTCCACCAACCTGTTCCTGTGTCTGGTATTGTAATTATGAGTATCTGAATTTTTACTATAATTAAAGTTATTTTTATATATGTAAATAAGGTTGAAATATATGTACTGACATGCTACGGTTAAAATATTAATTTCTTTAAAAATATCTCTTAATGAGACCCGAGGACCCAAACTGTATATGGATCTGATTGCCCGCTTTTGCAAGATAAAGATATCTTGGATATCAGCTGCCGAACCCCATAGCATTAATCCATAGGCCATTATGCTATGAAAATAGCTGAAATATACAGTTCTCGCTGTTTCAATATCAGTGAGACTTTTAATTCTTTTAATTGCATAAATTGCAGAACTCAATCTATTACTCAGTGTAACAAGCTGATGTTTCCATTGTAGTTTCTGATAAAACCGAGGAAAACAGTGGAATCAGAAAATGTTCAAATATTTTTGTCTAAAACAAGATCAAACTTATCCACCTTCACATTCGGCATCTTAAAAAGCACACACTTTGTCTTTTTTGGGTTCAGATATAAATTATTGATTTCAAACCATTCATGCAACTGCGAAAGAGTCCTATTTACGTTGTCATAATTGTTTTTATTTCTGTCAACCTTAAATACTAAAGAAGTGTCATCCGCAAATAGGACTATCTCACAGAGCTTATTTAAAAAGAAAGGCAAGTCATTGATGTACGTTAAAAACAGGAAAGGCCCCAAAATATAACCTTGTGGCACTCCCATATCAACAGGACATCCATTAGATATGGAATCATTAACTTTTACCTTTTGTACTCTGTCATTTAAATATGATTTTAGAAGAAAAAGAGCATTGCCATTTATGCCATAGTGCATCAACTTCTTTAGCAGGGTATCATGATGAACACAATCAAATGCTTTGGAAAGATCACAAAAAATCCCAATAGTATTTTGTGATCTCTCCCAAGCACTGTAGATGTGCTTAATCAATTCGACACCTGCATCAACTGTAGATCGGCCTTTAGTGAAACCAAACTGACTATTATGAAATAGACCATGTGATGTAAAGTGTGTAAGTAACTGCTTCAGGACAATTTTTTCAAACGTCACGTCACGGTGACAACAAAGAAAACGGTGGCGTTATTCTGGTTTTTCAAGTTAGGCAACGTTCGCACAAGAGATTTTTCGACGCTTTTACAAGCGTTATTTTAACTCGCATGATTATTGACCATATGTCTTCTCAACTGTGTTTTCCCAAGCAGGCATAAAAAGTATTTTTTTTATCTGCCGACTGAAATGCAACGAAAGGAAACGTACAAAAAGGATATCATTCATTTTGGACTAAAATAATAGTAGTGCCGGCCAAAAAAGAATTATACTATTTTCAGAGAAACCTTACAATTTCTACAATTTTCGTGAGCGATCGTTTCGAAGTTATTCCAGTGAGTTTGAAGGTTGTCATCCACAATATATATCGCTACGAGAAGTATAAATTCTCTTCAGGAACTAGTGTTTTAGTTTTGACAGCTGTCACCCGAAATTAATGATTAATAATAATAGTAATAAATATTCGTGTACAAATTCACACAGCGCCATCTAGCCCCAAACTAAGCAAAGCTTGAACTATGGGTGCAAGATAACTGATATACTACTTAAATACTTTTAAATACATATTTATTACACATAAAACACCCAGACCCGAAACAGAAATTAAAATTCATAATTTCAATTTCTGCCCGGCCGGGAATCGAAACCGGGACCTCTTGCGTGGCAGACGGCATGTTGACCATTGAACCACTCAGGTTGTCAATTAAGTCGGAAATTAAGATCTGGACGAGCACTATCATTTCTCTTTAGAAACTAATAGTCTAGGACCAATAGTTTCAGAGTTATTATAGTTTTAAGTTTGACAGCTGTCATTCAAAACGCAGATCTTGACGAGCACTATCATTTCTCTTCAGGAACTAATGTTCTAGGAGAAATCGTTTAAAAGTGTTTACAGTTTTAAGTTTGACACCTGCCATCTAAAATGTAGATCTCTACGAGTACCAGCATTTATCTTTATAAACTAGTGTTCTAGAACCAAACATGCCTTATTTATAATTCGGGATGAACTGAGAAGAAAATGACGACAGGATCACGAAAGCGAAACAACTTCGTTAATGTTAAAGAATCAAAAAAAGAGGAGAGGCTTACGCATCAGCGGTCAAACTTTCTTTGACGAGGTCCGATTCCCATTTCATTTACACGCATTGTATCTGTACTTAAAAAAGTAGACTAATATATGTGTGTGAATTGTGTCACATACGGAGGAAAGATTCTAACTGTTGGTAAAAAGAAACAGTCAAACGTGACGTCTCATGTTGACATCTGCTGACATCGCGCCGCACGCTGCACGATGGGGCCAAATTGAAAAACGTGGACAAAATTAATACAGAACTGACATTTCGGGCTTGGATTGCGGGTTTTGCCCCATCATGCAGTGCGCAGCGCGGCGCGCTGCACAGTGGGACATTTTGCCACCTGCCAATGTACTTGCATACAAACTGCTCGGCGCGCAACAAGTTTTGCCACATCGTGCAGTACGCCGCGCGGCGCACCTTTTCAATGTGTCTCAGCGCTTAGTTTGGTAATAGTCTTAGTAGGTATCAATAGTTTCAGTTCGATTTGTATTTGTTTGTATTTAATAAAATTGTTACAAAGCCAACAAAATGAAAGTTTTCTGTAGTGGTTTTTTATTTGCAAAACTCATAATTCACATCGTCCTAGCGCTTATCCTCTGGCAGGGTCCGCTTTCCTACCTATTCTTCTACACTTCGCCCGGTATTCGGCATCCGTCGTAAGCCGTTGGCTCTCGTCCAACTCCGATGTCAATCCATCGCTCCTTGGGTCGCCCACGGGGCCATTTGCAAAACTATAGGTATACTATTGAAGTGGCTAAAGTCCGGCCGTCTGTATTCTGACCTATTGATGCCACTCCAATTTTTTAATTAAGATATCTATAGAAAACAGCAATCTACACAGGTATCTCTATTTTAAATTCCAAATTAATCTACCTCAATCCATGTTATCTCTCACGATAATTCAATTTAAAACCGCTCAATCTAACATCAACATCTCCATCGAAAATTTTCCACAAATTATCGTCTTGAAAGCTATTTTGGCGTAACAGCTAGCAACACCGAGATAATTAAATTTGCATTAAATTTATTACATGTCACTCTATAGTTGTTGAACAGGCACGTCGCTATTAATCACCCTTGATGGGGTACCGCACGTCGAGAAGTTTGGTTGGTTGGCGGTTGGAATTGCTGGCAACTTCGTTTAATTTGGCGTTCCAAAGAGTTTGAATAGGGAATTTGGAAAAAAGGTACGGTTTTGAGTTCCTAGTCTATGGGGGACGGGGATGACGTCGTAGCGAACGCTTTGGAGGTACGGTTTTATTACTTACCTAATGATTGAAACTTTACTGTTTCAATTTATAGTATTATTTATCACATAATATTCTATAAAATAATAAACTTCCTGGGCGTTTATGTCGCGGTTGTGCTCTCGCACGAGGGCCCGGGGTCCGGCTTGAATATGATCCACAATTTGACAGATCAGATAATTACAGAGAAGCGACTGCCATCTGAGCTCCGTGACCCTGCTACCAAGGGAACTTGATCAGATTGGCTCATGGTTACACATTCAGTCGCCTGAATGTGCAGGTTTCATTACGATGTTTTTTCTCACCGTAAGAACATCGGTTAGCATTCAACTAATGTACATTACTCTAACCCGGTGCCTCTCGCTTACGAGTCGGATACATTAACCACTCCGCCTCTGATGCTCAGTTATCACATCTTATACTAGAATGCATTGAATTCAGTTTTAAGTTGAATTGTTCACAGATAAGAAATAACAATTATCTGCTGAAATTACCATCAGCAATAGCTGATACACAGATTCATACAACTTTATCAATCAAACAAACATATACCGATGACAGACAAATACCTACTGAAATTAATCCGATATCAAAGAGCGACCGTCTCGCTCATCCGATTACCGATAATGCATTCGAACATATCGGATGGAATAATCTGGGGCGTGCAATTGGCATCATATGGAAAATGCATTTCTCTGGATGAATCAATTGAGCTGTATAAGCCGGGGACACACAGAGGTGGGTAACTGGGAAAGGTTGCGGTGCGGTAAAGCGGGAAGCTCTTTGTGTGTTGTTTACCTTCGGGAAATGTTCTGAAGAACTGTTTATTGATGATGCAGAGTTCAGGTAGATCAGATAATTACAGTAGAGCGATTGCCATCTCACCTACGTGTCAGGGGAACCTGACCAGATTGGATCATAGTTACATATTCTGCCGCCTGAATGTGCCGGTTTTCCCTCACCGTAAGAACATCGGATACGAACTAAGATTATTACGAAAAGAGTCATTGGTAGATATCCGCAGTGAGATTTGAGCCCGATACATCTTGCTTACGAGTCGGATACCTTAACTACTCGGCCACCGACGTGCGACGCTCCATGCACATTATTTAGTACACAAATTAATTAAAGGACTATTTTCTGTCTCTTAGACCCCAATAACTAATATTACTTAATAAATGTTTCGTTACAATAAAAAATAACTAAAAGCCATTTTTAACAATATAAAGTATAGACTTATGCTTATACTTATCATTAACATCTTTCAGCGAATTCCTGCAATCTGAATAAAAAATCGTTGACATACTGCTATCTCCAGACCGCTATACCTCCGTTAATATCCCGCGCGATCCTACGGTATCTACGCCACGGAATGCAATCGTTTCCAGCTGTACCTTTTCCGCTTTCCCGCTTCTGTGAGGCTCCGCCTTTAATAAGTCCTTGTCGTATCTGGTTTGTTCGGCAGAGTAGAATTTGCGCTAGCACCTTTTTCTCTCTGGCGTGGTAAATAAGGCGTCTATAATGTCTTACGAGAATTTCCTGAGAACTATGGCAAGATTGGCAACGGTCATATGAACATGATTACACGACCATTGCCAATTAGGACCAGTGCCTATTTTTCTGAAAAATTATATTTTCGATAGATATTCGTACACAGAAGTTCTAGTCAACTCTGAACGAGGCTGAAGTCTGACAATGGGCAGATACGCGCCGATAAAGATGAATGGATGTACTCTAGGCGTGCCTACATATTCTAATTTGTATACTTATATCAATAATTGGACGCAAACTGCGCGGTTCCAAAGTAATATTCTCCCATGTACACTAAGGTTGTGGAATGTCATTGACCCAAACATGCTCACACAATTAACATTATAATTACAAGTGTCAATATTTAATACCTATACTGTGTTTGATACCTATACTATACAATTTGTAGTATAGGTATTAAATACTGTGTATTTAATACCTGTGTAGTGTATATAATTTAAGTTATATGTTAAAATAACACATAAAAAATTGAATTTAACAAAGTGGACATGTAAATTTTTAATTTATGCAATAAATGAACAATGAACAATGAACAATGAACTAGGTATCTGGAGAGTTCAACATGGAGTTCTTCAAGAAAGGGGTGAAAAGGTTTTTAAGGGGTCGGCAACACGTGGGTATTGCAAACTGCGGTGACTGCTTTCCATCAGGCAGGCCGTAGGCTTGTTTACCACCTTAGTGGTATAAAAAAATAATATGCATTGCTAAAATATAACAATTTCTTTCTCTATTGTAGCTTTCAGCTACAATGTTCCGTGTGATATGGCCACATTAAGTCGACAAATATAAAATTCCGTCAAGAAAATGTGTTACCATGCAACGTCTCGAATTGAGGGCGGATGATATTTATGAGAATAGGTAGCGGAAACGTTGTAAAATACAATGTACCTAATACCTAAATTATAGTTATACATATTAAGGTCAAGGCTTTAATAGATATGTTATGTTTCTAATAATGCTAAAGAATTTCCTTCTTTCCTGCCTTTAAATCATGCTAATTTTTCATATTTCTGGCATACTCTCAAACCTACACAATATGTAGGTAATCCTACTTACAGTTACGATTTAAAAGAACAGTATATAATTAGATTATCAGTTCTGTAACATTCATAACACAAGATTTGCTAACTTTGGGTCTACAAGGCGCTGTGTGCATTTGTCGTCCAAGCATTTTTTTTTTTATGTCATACGGTAGGCAAACAGGCAAGCGGGCCACCTGATGGAAAGTGGTCACCACTGCCTATAGACATTAGCAACACCAAGAGTATCGCTAATGCGTTGCCCACCTCTATAACACGTTGCTCTGGAAGCAAAAAGCAAATGCCACTCCACTGCCAAAGCCACGGTTCCCCAAATCCCCACCCCATGGAGCACTGGAGACCTTACTCACCGGCAGAAACACAATACTATTTAAAAGAGTATTATTTAGCTGCGACATTCTGTAAGGTGGAGGTACTTCCCCAGTCGGGCGGCTCCAATTCGAACGAGATACCCAGCTATGCCCTACCTCTCTTATTTATTTCAAGTTACCTTGGTACAATATCCTCCACTTATTAGCACCATAGGTCACTAACAAATCTACACTGCGATCTATATCTATACAAGAAGAATAATTAGCTACCAAGACACACACAAGCGTTTCGTCTTTCAGGAAACAAACGCCTGCGAACAAAAGACGTCTCGTTTGCATACAGTGCCTTCTCGAGAAGAGCCTTATAAATGCCTTCTGTGCATTATTAGGGCTGTTAAGGACATTCAGATAAGGATATCCGATACCGTTTCTTTTTATTTTTTATTATTTAAATTGTCAAAAGAATTTTCCACGCATTTGACCGCCATCTTACCTGGTGGTAAGTAGTGTAAGTGACGATGCTGCCGAAGATGGAGCAAACCTGTTTAGGAACAGCAACACTCTAGCATTGAAGGCTTGTTTGTAATCAATGAACTTCGATTCTCTCTACTAAGCGATTGTAAAATTTATTTCATAGTCGATCGATATGAGGAAAACGAGGTGAAAATGACGTTTGGAAAGTCGAATCGCAGAGTAGTAAGGAAAAACTGCAAGTAAATAAGTATCCTTGAACAATTCACACAACCATCTAGCTGCAAAGTAAGCAAAGCATGTGTTATGATTACTAGAAAACTGATAAACTACTTATATATTTTTAAATACATACTTATTTTACATTTTACCATAATCTCAGGGACATTTTACCATAATCTCCACGTTTGGCAGGCAGAGGACGAGGGAAAACAACGCGATGAAACATGCACATTCAGACGACTAAATCTGTAACCATAATCCAATCCGGGCAGGTTCCCCTGTTAACAGAGTTACGAAGATTAGATGACAGTCGCTTTACTGTTATTATCTGATCTGCCAAATTCTGGATCATAGTCGAAACCGACCCCGGAGAGCCCAACCGGGATTTTGACGCCCAGATGATTATAATTATAATTTATTATTATATAAGCAGGCGGCGGATGATTGTGGGCGCAGTGTTTAACCAGAAAAGGTTTTTCAGCTACGGATACGGAAAAAATATTACGGACCTCCAATACTTTCCCATCCCTTGTATTTACCAACATTATATTCACATTTCTTCGCGCGTACCACATTCGGGAGCTACTAATTGATGACGTCATCGCTCTTCCGCGGCCGTAATGGCCTCATGACGTCACATCCCCATCAATAATGCTAAGTGGCGGTTTTTGGAGCGTATACCGTAGTTTATACTTATTTGTATATTAGAATATGTAATAGTGGCCGTGTGGTGACCGGTAGAGTAGAATAGCACCAACCCCATACGCTCATGGGTGTCGTACAAGGCGACTAATGTTTTCGAGGCAAAAGATCAAGGGTCTCCGTAGTCTGGATAATGGGCAGCAGCATTTTCCATTGTTATATTTAAATACTGCGATCTCCAACCCGCCTGCCAAGCGTGGAGATTATGGCAATAACTTCCCCTTTCGTGAGAGAGGCCCAAAGTCCTGCAGTGGACTATTACGGGCTGTGATGATGAATATGTAATAGAGATACTTAGTTGGAAGTATTTTAAAAATTGAGCAACAATTCCCTGTAAGTAAGTACTTACCATTTTAATTCCAACCTCACATAAATAAAATGAAAGGGATATATAATTGAAAATGAAAGCGCAAAATACACATTTTACTTTAGTTTTACAAACTGGACAAAACTTTCGAAATGCTTTTCAGAACTCGTAGTCGCAACGCCATCTACACTATCCCGAAAGAACTTCTTGGACGTTGGCTTTATTGCATTCGCAACGACGACGGTTCAAAACTAAGCTGAAGAAAGTTTCTACAAATTTGCGAGGTGGCTCTACCTTCTATTGTTTTGTTTGTTTTGAAAGAATAATACCTGTAGATAGTGGGAAAAAATTAGGTAGAAATATAAGTATGCGTCTAAATACCTATAGACGTAGTCTAAACGGAAATAACTCTCAAATAAAATATTTAAAATTTAAATGACGAACGAGGTAATAGATTAGAAATAGCTTATGAACAGGCCTAGGGCGACTAGACATGCTGTACGTACTATGTATGTAGGTATCTACTTAACTTTGAAAGAGAGCCCCCTCAAAGATTATTATTACATTTATTACTATCTTTAATATTATAAAGGGTTGGTAATGTTGGTGTACTATTTTGTATACCTAAAATACTATTCGACATTCATTAAATTATTTCAATTTATGTTTAATTGCTCGACATTTTATTTTACGTATTATTTTTTTTTGTTTATTATATGTATTTGGAAATCATTATTATAAATTTTTATAACAATATATTTGTGACTTGCTTATATTATGAATAGTATTAAAGTATAATGTAAATTTCTATGATAAATAAAGTAATCTAATCTAATCTAATTAAAGGATAAATTATTAGCTTTTTTAGGTTTAACGGTTATAGTTACTTATTTGCCACCCGTCAGACGTCCATCAGCATCATGATACTCTCCGAATTTCTAATTACATTCTCTGACTGTTACTACCACCATCATCATCTTACAGTTTGAGCTAAATCTTAGAAACAACCGTTGAATTCAAAGATAATACAATAGTGTATCATCTTAATAATAAATCCGGACGGCAATTTCTCACCACAGAGTGAAATAAAACCTGTGAATAAAACTACTTATTACTTTACGCTAGTTAAACTCCGAATAAAGGGGTTGACGCAACTTAATTGCGCTCTCTAGAGAGAGAGAGAGACGTTGAAAAGAGTTCCGGGTCCGGTTTTAAGAGAACTAAATAGCGAACTTTGAAAGTTTGTAGACTGAAGACATTAAGGAGTCTTACTTTGTTTGTAAAGTCTTAATTCGACGGTTAGTGAATATCAAAGAGATTTTCTAGGATCTACGTGCTGGCTACTTGGACAGAGTTGGAAGAAGAAGTGAACAGTGGCAGTATCTTCCGTAAAATATACTGTTAGAAGAAATTAAACTCAGAAGTATGGTTGAATAAAAACATAATAAAGCCATTTTGAGCACATCTGAATAGATCAATCTATTTAGTTTCTACAGAATGGAATGCACTTTATAAATGGCAACATCAATCACAAATGCCAAGTTTGACAGTTCATTGTTTATTTATAAGCAATCGAGTGTCAAACTTGACATTTATTATTGAATATTAAATACCGTTTCTAGGACCTACATGCTGGCTAGTTGAACAAGACGAAGTGAACAGTGGCAGTATCGTCCGTAAAAATATACTGTTAGAAGGAATTAAACTAGAAGTATGGTTAAATAAAAACATAATAAATTGACCAGCTGTTGTTTAGTTCATGAAAACACGAATAATAAAGGAACCAGATGTAAGCGATTGTAAGCGCATCCTTATTGGTGCCATTTCGAGCATCTCTGATTAGATCAATCTATTTATTTTCTACAGAATGGAATGCACTTTATAAATGGCAACATCATTATTCATTGTTTATTTATAAACAATCGAGTAGATTAAAGATTTAATCAATTTAAATTAAAACAATTGACAGTATCGGATCAGTTCTTAAAGTGACGATACATCAATGATACAATGACGATGAACTGTCATCGTCAAATATCAGTGAAGTTATTTGTTAAGGTTTGTCTTATTTTTATTACACTAACAATGCCTCGTTATTGTACAGTACATAATCGCAACATTATCTCAACACTACTAGACTTGAGGCTTCTCCACATTAGTGGAGAGTATTTCCATTGCTTGGCAGGCGGATTAGATACCGCAGTATTGAAAATAAGCATCGGTAGGGAACCTAAACGACATATATATTTCCCAGATTTAGATTTAAAGATTCGTTGCTATTCACTGCACTTTTAATACCGAAGTACAAATAATACTAACCATAGTAACAAACCCGATAATATATATGATGAGAGTGATGTGGGAAACATTCATGGATACAAAGTTTCATCAGATGATATACGTAATCATCAATAGCATATTTATCAATCCAGTAGCCATAGGACAATATTTTTGAACCGCGTACCGCAATCGCAATAGCTATTTTTGGATTCGAAAGGTGTTCGATTTTGATTTTAGGAGAATCGTACGAGCGAGATACGTTATTTCGAACCTACGCGTGTGACCAACAGAGGGGATAGTGGGGATGCGTGGCCTAAAACAAAATTAGAATGTCGGGACACGACAATTTTCCGGGTCTAGAGTCATAATATTGGATACTCTGCCGGTCACCACACGGACGAAATTGGTATAGTTAAAATGTATTCCATGTTTAAGACCACAGTTTCGAAATTATACTGTCTCCAAACTCGGTGGTATTGAAGTATGAATTTCAAATTATGTTGCGCCGGTAGTTATCTGCAAAATGAACCAAGAATAACGAGATTATGAGAAAAGTTCTTGTTTTCATTAAAGGAATATTGCAATGAGGAAGCCTGCTAAGAGATTAATTTGTTAGATCGCAGAGATTAAAGAAAGTTTGCATTGATAAATTGATTTACTTTTGTAAGTCTGGATTTAGTTGATGATATTGTTCAGGATACCTATCCTAGAATTTTCACTTCTTCATTCCAACTTCTATACAGTAGCTAAACATACTAAAGTGCTTATTATTTTTAGGTATTTTATAACAATCTGCAGTTCTGACGTGACATATAGTTAATATGCATTCAATAAAAAAAGAGACTATATACCTAAGTAGTAAAATTAGTTATCTAACACCCATAACACAAGCTTTGCTTACTTTGGGGCTAGATGGCGCTGTGTGAATTTGTCCAAGTATATTTATTTTTTATTTAATGGTCTCAGAATCTGGTAATCCCGTATTTCAAGTTGAGTTTCAAAAACAACTTATAGGGTCATGATTATCAAATTAAATTAGAGAAATTATAAAGTGCAATTTTTATAAGAAGTAACATTAGATAAAATGACAAGTTGTACGTTTTTAATCAACGTTTTGTTATTTATTGAAAATCAGTTAAGCTTTATGATATACTTATTTAGGCTTACGACAATAGAATTTGGTTTTATTTTCAACTTTATTAAACTTTTTCCAATCCAAAATTAAGCAATTTTTAGATGGGCAGTTTCATCATCATCGTCACTTATAATCACCACTTGACATAGTGGTCATATACATGTCGCAGCCATCTGGTTAAATTAGCCATTTAATTAGAAGGCTAGTCCGTTAATTAAACGCCGGCATGCAATTGAATGGCTAAAGGACAACTAGCCAAGTACTTGAATGTAACGTGCAGCTACTTGGCTGAACGTTATTTAGCCATTTTGTTAATAGAATATATATGTTTGCTTTGAGTGACCATTCGTAAATTATATAACTTTACTTAAGATAAAAAATACGAATTAATAATATTATTTCGATTATAAATATAATTTTTATTTAGAAACGAAAATATTAGTGGCAACAAATTCAATTAGTAATTGCATTGCGAGTACCTATAAAATCTATAGTATTTACCACAATAATAACTGTAATCTTATAACTTATTAACTATTTGCAACAATGTAGTATAGGAACAATGCACTTTCTTATTTTATAATATTAAATATAAAACGGCACGAAACTTTCTTAGACATTTGTTTCTAATTGTAAGTATGAAAAGAAAATGAACAAATTAAGTTATCCTTATTCTTACTTAAAAACATCTAGGTACCACACTTTAAATTTAGTTAAAACGATAAAAATACAAAAACATTGTTTGCTGTGCGAGCTGTCTGACGCCATATTTGTTTTAATGACTACCAGTGCTGCAGTGGACAAAATTTGAACTAAATTTAAATCACCTGCCTGATTTTACGTCAGCCGTCTTCAAAGGGCTGGCGTACAATAAGCCAATAATCGGCCTAGGCATTCAATTGAATGCCGTCATTTAATTAACAGGCTAGCCTACTAATTAAATGGCTGATTTAACCAGATGGCTGCGACATACACACTAGCATGTGCCGTAAGTATCCCGCCTACCGACCGCCTAAGTACCTAATTCCGCGAGCGATCAACGCCAAGCGTCAAAGAATGCCGCCAATCAGTTGCGAGAATCCGGATCCAATCACACCTGTGACACCCGGACCAAGAATTAGAGAGGGGAACATGGTAAAATTTCGTGCAACAGTTCAGTTTAGGCCGAAACAAAATGTAACAAATTTCAATTTCATTTATTAAACGGAGTAACAAATACTCACTTTTTGTTAGTAAGACCTATATATAGGTTAGGAAATTATTTAAAACAAATAAATAAATGTATAAATAATAAAACAATAAACACCGTTGCCCGACCACATGTGAAATCGAGCAGTACCGATTCAGGTTTTGGCAGTTCAGCCGAGCCGAGCCGAGCGAGTGTAATGAAGTAATTAGGTAAATTGTACAGTTCATCTCATTGTGCCGGCTCTTTGAGCTAAGTAACTCAAAATTGGATGAGCCGAATACTGCCAAGCGGGCGCTGTTAGCTACTTCCGTTCATCATGGTGTAGATGCAGTACGCCGCGAACTCCTTGGTCTGCTAGACCTACATCTAGAAATGGACCGATATAGGCTCATGATGATGATCATCATCTTGGCTTTAAATCCCGGTTGGGACCCGTGGGGTCTCGGGGTCCGTCTTCGTGATCTTCTTAGTCTATTTCGCTTGGTCTTCGGCATTCTTAGTGGTGAGTACGTTGCCATGAAATAAAAAAGTTCAAATAGTGTCTGTTTTAATTGAAAAACGGTCGCGCTTGCATTCTTGTGAAAATTCTAAATTCGACCCGTGTCGCACGCCTCATACTTATTGAAGTAAGTCATGAGTACTGACTCATCGTACGCGGCAGCAAATTCAATTAGGACACCACGGAACACAGAGTTTAATTTCGAAGAAGTGAGTCAACTCGTTCGTCACATAGACTGAGAAACGGCTGCGCAGCCGTGTTAAAACAATGTTACAGATGTCGGCGGCTAGTTTGTCTTCGTATGCGCAGATCATCATTATCATCACAGCCCATAAGTTAACTGCAGGACTTAAGGCCTCTCCCACGAGAGGGGAGGGCAGACGGGTTGGAGATCGCAGTGTTACAAATATAACAATGGAAAACGCTGCCGTCCATTTTCCAGCCTACATATACTCTAGATGTTTTGCCTCGAAAACATTAGTCGCCTTGTACAACACCCACGAGTGTAGGGTTGGTGCTATTCTACTCTGCCGGATACCATCACACGGCTAGAGAATACGGCACAAGGCTGTGCGTAGATACTTAAAATCAAAGTCAAAATTGATTAGGACATTAAATATCTCTTACAATCGTTAAATCGGGGGGTAGGAAAGTAGGAAGGAAACACATAGTGACACGTTGGCAGTTCCAGGGCTTGAGCACACCCATCCCACGCCGACCACGACCGAACCATGCCTGACAATACCGGACAGAGTCGGGAAGCACCAGACAAAGCCGGACCGATACGAAGCCGAAACTAGCCTATGCACATTACTTACAGCCGACTAGTGTACCATCTCTACCAAACAGTGTCAGTCGAAAGCGGTCCTGCAAAACGAACCGGCTCTAATTTCAAAGGTACCATGAAAGGGGCGCTATTGGGCCCCATTTGCATGACAATGTGCACCGGGGCGCTTTTCTCGCCAGCTCGATTACGCCCCCACCCATCATTAAATTGACGAGTCATGACGCATCGTGTTACCATTGGCACGATGTTCAATTCTCGTGGGATTCTGTTTTTGATAGCGATAGTGTAATCAATAAAATTTGCTATTTTTTTTAGTTATTACACACTGTATGTGAGTGAACACAAAGGGTATATCAATATTTTCGCGATAACGGGCAAATCTAATCGTAGAAATAAGAACGGAATAACATCATCGAAAATATTATATTCTCATTTTCTAGAAGCCTAGCCATTTGTAAAGTATGAATTTATTTTATATTAGACTAGTCAGGCATTTGACCGCCATCTCACCTGGTGGTAAGCGGCGATGAGGCCAAAGATGGAGCATGCCTGTCTAGGACTGCCTATCCTTGAAGCCCTTCAAATTTAAATTTTGATTTACTCGCAAGTCATTTAATTCATTTATTAACATCGTGGTACTCAACACAATTGCCTATTGTTATCTGTAACATGTAAACAGCAGAATATGAACGAGCATGAAGCAATGGCATAATTGAAAATTTAATTGTCTGTCGCAAATTCTATAATTAAATGCGTAGCTCGAGGTAATTGTATCTTTCCTGTGGAGCAATCACGGTAACTTAAGGGATCGCCATTACTTCTAATGTATGTGTCGCAGCCATCTGGTTAAATCAGCCATTTAATGAGAAGGCTAGTCCGTTAATGAAACGCCGGCATTCAATTGAATGACTAGGCCGACCGCTGATTTTACTAGCTTCACTCAACGTTTAACTAGTTGGCTTATTAAAGGCAGCCCTTTGGAGACGGCTGAAGTAAAATCAGGCAAGTGATTTAAATTTAGTTCAAATTTTATCTACTGCTGCGCTGGTAGTCCCCAAAACAAATCTGGCGTCAGACAGCTCGCACAGCAAGCTCGTCGTATTAACTAAATTTAAAATGTGGTACATGTTTTTAAGTAAGAATTGAGATAACTTTAAGTATTCTTACTGTTACGGGTCTGGGTGTTCTATGTATAATAAGTATGTATTTAAAAAGTATATAAGTAGTTTATCAGTTACCTAGCACCCATAACACAAGCTTTGCTTACTTTGGGGCTAGATGGCGCTGTGTGAATTTGTCAACGATTATTTATTTATTATTTATTTTATTATTTATCCTAATTCTTTACGATAACTGAACTGAATATGTTCATTTTCTTTTTATACTTACCTTTAATTAGAAACAAATGCCAAACTTTCGTGTCATTTTATATTTAATATTATAAAATAGGACTATAGTGCACTGTTGCTATTGTTCCTACTACATAGTTACAAGTAGTAAATAAGTTATAAATTTAAAGTTTCATTAAATATTTTTACTTAGTTAAATACGGTTATAGGTACCTACTCGCAATACAATTAATTGTATACCTACTTATTGAATATCTTGCGACTAATAATATTTTATTATATAAAAGTGATCTTTATTAATTCATTATTTTTTATTTTAAATAAAGTTTATCATTTAAGTTGCGAACTCATGGTCACTCTAACCAACCATCAGTATATCCTTTAACGAAACGGCTAAATAACGTTCAGCCAAGTAGTTAAACGTTACATTCATCAACTTGGCTGGTTATCTTTTAGTCATTTAATTAAATGCCGGCGTATGATTAACGGACCAGCCTTCTAATTAAATGGCTGATTTAACCAGTTGGCTGCGACATATGTATCGGTTCTCCATTACTTCTGATGTATTTTGGGATAAGTCTGATAACTGATAGATATGTAACCACTGCATGTATGCAGCGTGGGTAGGCCTCCCACAAGGTGGACCGACGACCTGGTAAATATCACATGTACCAGCTGGATGCGGAAAGCACAGGGCCGGCCTTTGTGGAGATCTCTGGGGGAGGCCTATGCCCAGCAGTGGGCGTCTTCTGGCTGATATAATGATGTAACCACTAACCATGACCTCTTTATACGAGAGGCACGTTGTCATATGTCATGACTACGCCGGCGATACGCGGACGACAAGGTGCGTCAAAATCCGTTGCGTGGTTTGGAAGGAATTAGCGTAGATACAGGACTGAAGCAAAAATTAAAAAAATAAATAAAGAAAGATTAAAGATTATAGACCAACATACAGACGCGGAAAGCGCCTCTATTTTACATCTATGTAAGAGCCCGTACAGACGTACGCGATTTCAGCGCGAGTTGTCCCAAATGTTTACGCATTTTGGTTTCTATACTAATGGCATAATGTTTATTTTATCATTGGTAAACAAAAACGCAGCGCTCACATTGCGCTCGATAACTCCGAACAAAGTATGGTACATTGCATGGCTTGTATGTGTGCACACTATAACTACGCCCGCACACTTTAAATCTCAAAACAAGTCAATGTCAAATTGTCTTGATATTTAATGAGTTTAGAAGTACTTTAGTCGGAGTAGATAACTCTACTTTTTTTTTATCTATTACATTATGATAGGTGGCGCGATTCCTGTTCGGTCGCTACACGGCGACTAGGCAGACGCGACGTGTATGCGATTTGTAAGCGACAATATAAAACGGGCCCTAAGGAAGGATGTGAGTTCATAGTGAGTTCGACACCCGTAGTAGCTCTTTGACAATGGGCAGCAACCGTAGAGAATTTAATTAGGACTGCAATTAATGACACTTTGTGTCGAATTGAGCGATTTATTTCTCAGGTTTAACCTGTTACTTGATCAATTATTTTAAACGACTGCGGTAGGAGTTTGTATACTTGTTGTTTTTAGTGTACGACTGAAGCTCCCGACTCGGCTTCAGTTTCGGCCACCTTCGGCCAAAAACAGCCGGGTTTCAGGCTGAAGACGAAGGTTTCGCCGAAGGTGGCTTTTAACATTTTTGCAAGGTATTTTTTTATATTCTCTAGATCAACTTCTTGAGACGATTTAAAGTCCAATCAAGCCAAATAATCATTTATTTCATTAATTGTAGCTTGTGGCCAACCTTGAACAAAATTTCTTAGTCTTCTTAAAGAATTTTCTTAGAGCTGATTAGGATTAGGCTTCGGCTTCGGCCAGAAATTTATTTCGGTCGGACACTAGTTTATTGCGTTTCTTGTTGTATTTCTGTCTAGCACTAAATTGTCAATAAAGTAAAGAACATATTAGAGACCATATATACCATAGATTGGCCTAGGTTTGAGCTTCGCCATAACAAACAGGAACAGCTCGTGTCGGTCTCACGGACCGATTGGCGCCAAATGCAACTACACGTGCGTGTCGCACGAACGCGCGGTGTGCAATGAAACGAATGAATTCCCAGTATTTTCGCGAATTAAATTAATTACGAAAATGTGCTCCGTCGGTCTCACAGATCAACGCTAAACGGATTTTACGCAGACGAATTTGCGGGCGTAAGCTATAGCTTCAACCAATAGACATTCTCTGCTATAATATGTATAGCGATCAAATTTAAAATCTAGTGTAAAAATGTGTATGGAAATCTTAAATCCCGTGTAACTTTGAAACCAAGTATTTCAACGAAAATCGGACACACTACAAGCATAGATATTGCACGTCTACACAATTTCATTGGCTTTGATAGCGTAATATTGAAAATATGATCAATATACGTTTGTATGGAGCGTGTTCGGAGGATACTCCCCTTAAAAATAGTAACGATCTAGAAGAACCACCTACTATTCTTAACTATAATGAGGTTGAACGTGTGGGCTAGCACAGGTTTCCCCAGGAGAAATCATAAAGAGCGTCGTGGAAAGGTTATTACTGTGTCGACACTCAACGAGAGATAGAAACGCCAATAGGCTACTATAGTTGGCTTCATAATAGAGTAGAGACTATGGGAACTTTTCAGTACCTACCCGACTTAGAAATTCAATATTATTACATTTGGTATAGCACTAAAATAAATGCAGACACGTTTTACGACCTGAGTTCAGTTGGTTAACACGCCTCTACGGTCTCAACAATGATGAATTTATATATGTCGCAGCCATCTGGTTAAATCAGCTATTTAATGAGAAGGCTAGACCGTTAATGAAGCGCCGGCATTCAATTGAATGACTAGGCCGATCGCTGATTTTACTACATTCACTCAACGTTTAACTAGTTGGCTTATTAAAGGCAGCCCTTCGGAGACGGCTGAAGTAAAATCAGGCAGGTGATTTAAATTTAGTTCAAATTTTATCTACTGCTGCGCTGGTAGTCACTAAAACAAATCTGGCGTCTGACAGCTCGCACAGCAAGCTCGTCGTTTTAACTAAATTTTAAATGTGGTACATGTTTTTAAGTAAGAATTGAGATAACTTTAAGTATTCTTACTGTTACGGGTCTGGGTGTTCTATGTATAATAAGTATGTATTTAAACAGTATATAAGTAGTTTATCAGTTACCTAGCACCCATACACAAGCTTTGCTTACTGTGGGGCTAGATGGCGCTGTGTGAATTTGTCAACGATTATTTATTTATTATTTATTTTATTATTTATCTCAATTCTTTACGATAACTGAATATGTTCATTTTCTTTTTATACTTACCTTTAATTAGCAACAAATGCCAAACTTTTGTGTCATTTTATATTTAATTAATATTATAAAATAGGACTATAGTGCACTGTTGCTATTGTTCCTACTACATAGTTACAAGTAGTAAATAAGTTATAAATTTAAAGTTTCATTAAATATTTTTACTTAGTTAAATACGGTTATAGGTCCCTACTCGCAATACAATTAATAGTATACCTACTTATTGAATATCTTGCGACTAATAATGTATTATTATATAAAAGTGATCTTTATTAATTCATTATTTTTTATCTTAAATAAAGATTATCATTTAAGTTGCGAACTTATGGTCACTCTAACCAACCATCTGTATACCCTTTAACAAAACGGCTAAATAACGTTCAGCCAAGTAGTTAAACGTTACATTCAACAACTTGGCTGGTTATCCTTTAGTCATTTAATTAAATGCCGGCGTATGATTAACGGACAGGCCTTCTAATTAAATGGCTGATTTAACCAGTTGGCTGCGACATATATATGAGTAGTTTATCAGATACATTAGATATATACAGGCGACAACTGAAAAGGGGTGTTCTCAAACCCAGTTATAGTTATTTAGTATTTATAATACTTAAGGAATTTTTTTTACTTAATTTTAGGCTCGTAATTTAACTTAGGCATCCAAACGTACTCTATTTTTAAAATCAAGTATTAATTTTGATTTGTTATGTACAATTCAAAATATTAGAACAAACATATAATTGCGAAATAAACGCTAATTTCATAGGTAAGGATCCAATACAATGTTAGGTTATATTGTGATAGGACTTTCTAAGAATGTCCACTGCCTTGTTTACTTGCAGACTGACCCAAGACCTTTCACGAGAGACGCCATCGCTGAGGTGAAGGCTTTAATACGCATACAGCCTCAATTGATATGCGCGGACAGATCCCAACAGAGTCTGGATTAAATTTAATATAGTTAATTGATTCTAACCACCAGTTGGCTGTGGCTGTTTTATATTGGCACAAGGTTGATTCGGGCTTCATTTGTGATGAGAAGGACACTCCAAGGGTATTCAATATATAAATATAAATAAATAATGAATGATTGATCAACGCTTAAAACATTTAAAAGAATACAATGGGTACTTCAAATTAACAATAGTTTGGGCAAATCACACCGCGCTATCTAGGCCCAAAGTAAGCAAAGCATGCGTTATGGGTCCTACCAGAAAACCGAAAATGCATACTTAATATACATATAACACCCAGATGCGTACCAGAAATTAAAATTCATATCAGAAATCAAAGGTCTGCGTGGCACACCAACTGAACCACTCAAGTCGACAAAATCAGGAGTCCCCTTGTGCGATTCTCTGAGAAACATAATGAATCGCAACGATTCAACGTAGGATGTGCTATCGGATGTAAATTATTGATTCAATAGAAATTGCGACCGACAGTATGGGGTGCACAAGGATACAATTTTTTTTTAAACAAAATCAGAATATTTTTACACGTCAATAGGAAACAAATGAATAGATTGTATCGGGTACAAATCACGGACGGCGGACGACATGTGGATGAAAATCAAAGTACTTATTAATATTATAATATACTAGTGGACCCAGCGCGACTTCGTTCACATACACCTATTTTTCCCTTACCTTTTCCTTACTTATAAAACTTCCTCTTGATACTCTCTACCTATTGTCGAAAACCTCATTCAAATCCGTTGTGTAGTTCAAAAGATCTAAGCTTACATACATGCAGACGGCGGGAGGCGACTTTGTTTTAAACTATGTGAAGATGTCATAGTGTGTGAATATGAATAGAAGAGTCAGCAAAAGGCGCTCTAGGAGATATAAATAATTGATAACAAAAATGGCAATGCAGGATTATCCACAAACAAGTCAAAGAATGTTTGAATGTGGAAGAGACAAAGAGGGGTGTCAGGATCACGGTACATACCATATGATGCCAACATCAAAGTGCCTATAGAAACAAGGCTAGAAACAGACACTGTATCGCCTAAATAAATAGTCGGGAACCATTCCGCATTGCTTGACATACGGACACACAAGTGTATGTAGGGTTGTCAAATCTACTGAATGTAAAATAAACACAGTATGCTTTTTATTTTGACATATACATATATATTTTGGGTCTAGATGCTAGACCTAAATTTTTAGAAAAATTTGAAGCCAAATCTGCTACATTTTAGCAATACAGCGTCAACACTTTCTTCGAGTATAAAAGCCATTTGGCAAAAACACTTTTTCCTTTTATAAAAAGTATCAAAAAAAAGTACCTACGTAATTTAATACAATTTTGCCATTTTAAATGTGGTCCCTTCGACAAGGGTAATAAAAAAAAATTGCTTATATAAGAAGAAATGTGCTTATGAATAGTCATAGTATAAAAGTCGCTTCCCAGCTTTGTTTCGCATCTGTTTCTATGTATGTATGTATCTACGTACGCTTAGATCTTTTAAACTACGCAACGGATTTTAATGCGGTTTTTAACAATAGATAGGATATTCAAGATGATGGTTTATCCGTAAGAAAAAAACGGGTAAGTAGGAGTAAAGTAAGTGTCGCGCTGAGTCCATTAGTCATGAATAAACAATACTACATTATTTATATTTTTTTGATACCCTAAATCTCCTAATACTTCTTGAAGCTTTTCGGCAACCCTATGTGTGTAAGGATTTCAATCTGAACGGGCGGTGCGACAGAGAAATTTCATTTACGGAACAAACCGCAGATGTCTTAGTTTCAACGCCTTACAAAGTAGCTCGTAAGATGAATATGTAAGTGCTGAGAACTGAGAGACACAGATGTAGGTAATTCGAGTAGACGTATTTTATTTGAGGACCGAGAAACTATTGTGTTAGTTACAGCGTTAAGGTTCATGTTACTTGGAGCTTTAAAGTTGTGTGGAATTGAAAGCTTGTTTCTGCATGATAATTTGTAAAGATCACCATAATCTTTTACGTTAATTTCCTGGTTGTGCCGGAACACCTGGGGTCTGTCTTGTCGATTTGGCAGATCAGGTATTTCAGTGTAGCGACTGCTGTTTGACCTTTGTGTTCCTGTGATCAGGGGAACCTAGCCAGTGGGTCATGGTTACACATTCAGTAGCCAGATGTGCAGGTTTGATCACAATGTTTTTCCTCACCGTAAGATCACCGGTTACTGTTAGTGATCAACAAAAGATAACTCGGACTTTTAAACCACTAAGCCATCGATGCTCCAATACTTCCGATAGTTTGTACAGATATTGGAGGTATATACTGCATATGGGTTACTAGTTTTGGCTTCGTACTTAAAGTGAAAGATAGAAACATTTTCTGAAAAACGGCGGTCTAGCACCAACGCTTGTAGGGGTTATTTATATAACTAACAGTATATTAAACCTACCACAAAAATAAAACAGCTAGTTGCTTACTATATGACTACGTCTTTTTAAAAGCATTCCATTATAAATTTCATGTTGCGCACAGCATTGAATTAAAATGGTAATTAAATCCACCTGGTAATAAATCAACGGAAACAATTGCATTACCAGGAAAATACGAAATGCAGTGGCTCGGACATTATCATGGAGTCTCCGGAAATTGATGCTGGCAGATACAGCTGGATACTGGCTGCATTCCAACATAATTTCTGCTAAGAAGATTTAGAAATCCAATTGTTTCTATGATTTAACATTTTATTATAAATCCACTTTCTAGCCTTAGGCAAGCGTTACCTAACGACGCTAGTTATTTCCTAGCGGTTGGTGAAACGTATGTTCGCCTTAAGCAATTTCAAAGTATTTGTACATCGGATTTAGGTGATTCCTATGTTTAGTGAAGTGGCAGTGGGCAGGGTACATAGCTCGATGAACAGATGGCCGATGGGGCAGTAAAGTTCTCGAGTGGCGACCACGTACCGGAAGACGCAGCGTGGGTAGGCCTCCTACAAGGTAGACCGACGACCAGGTAAAGATCGTAGGTACTAGCTGGATACGGAAGGCACAGGACCGGCCTTTGTGGAGATCTCTAGGGGAGGCCTATGCCCAGCAGTGGGCGTCTTCTGGCTGATATAATGATTATATGTTTAGTGATAAAGTTTATTTTGTTATTGAAATAAGGATAATAAAGGAGTTTGTTAGTTGCGTACGATGAATACAGGTTTTGTGTACCTAGCGATCATTATAATCCAACCAATGAGCTCACACAAACTACGCAACTGTCAAACCTACAGCGTTTAGTTATACTCCTGTATATATATATTTTTTCCCTATAGTTTTAGTAGAAACTACTAAACCTTGCGCTAGCATTAACGGAGTATGCTATCCCAAAATTCAGTGTGGTTACAGCGGAACGATAAAACCATATTACGCGGACGAAGTTGCGGGAAAATCCTAGTTAGAACTAAATGACCCTTATCCCAGTAATGTTTTTCATGTCAGACTGACAAGGCGAGTCATCAACAACTTTCGGCTAAGCACTCTGTCCTTGTGGTACAAAGTAATCTGTAATATCCACGTATTTTTATGAGCAGCTTTATTGCCACCGGCCCTTTTAAACCTGCCAGAAAAACAGGTAGGGTGCTCGACGTGGCGTAGGCAGATACACAGTTTAATTTATTAAAGTTTGTGCTCGAGTTGAGTGGCCGCACTGAAAGACTAGGATACTGTAATAATATGAATTTAGTGACATGGACTCGTAGAACTTAAATGCTACTAATTTAATTTTGATGAAGTTGTACAGAAAGTATTGTGTATAGAATTAGAATGGTTGTGTACAGATATAGAGCGTCGTCGTTTCTATCAAACGTGTGTGAGCAAATACGGAACAGAATCTAGCTGATGCGCATTAGTCACCAAGTTTTTTTTTATACCTCCAAGCAAACAAGCCTACGGCCTGCTCGATGGTAAGCAGTCACCGCAGCCTATGGACGTTTGCAATACCAGGGCATCACCCACGCGTTGCCGACCCCGTAAACACCTTTTAACCCTATTCTTGAAGAACTCAATGTTGTACTCTCCAGAGAAAACCTCTCTAGGTAGTTCATTCCACAACCTTAGTGTGCGTGGGAGAAAGTTCCTATGGAACCGCACAGTTCGATACCAATTTGGCTCCAGATGTGAGGATGAACTCCCTGTCGGTGGCGAGCGGTACGATGATAGAACGTAGCTGTAGGCATACTAGGTAGGGTTACTGTGGAAAGCCGATAGTTGTCTCGTGGTATGTGGATTACGGGTAGTGTGACCAAAATTTACACAGTTTGGGATGACATCGCTCGAGTTGCTGAAGTGCAAACGGTCTCAGGCCTTCTGAAGCGGCCTCTCAAGAAAATAGTGTCTCTTCCCACTTTAAAAAAGGGGGAGAAGATGTTAAGCAATCTTTTATAACTTGTACACTTTTTCTGTTTTTGACTTTTGTTCTGTCTCTTATTGTTTTGTCCCACTGAACACGAGAACCAGCTTTTCATTCAAATTCTTAATATAGTATTCTTAATAATCTTAAAATTATTGAACTCGTTGAAACCAAATTATAAATAGCACATCCCAGCTCTCATTCCGCGTTCGTTCTATGATACAACAATAACACAAAGGTTACCTCGAATGTGTATCGTGTGTACTTGAAAACATATAGTGTAATAGCACACAGACTTTAGCGTAGCTTAACCATGTTGTCAAAATTGTCTGCCAGGTGTAATGTTAGGTACTTATCTGCCGTATTTCATGACTAGATAGAACCGCTAACAAAATGGCCACAAGCACTGTAATTTCGAAGCTGAGAGCGGAGAGCTGTAATTCAGTGCAATTGTAGAGTCAGCACCGGAATCACTGCCTCTAATGCTATTCAAGCCATTAACATGACCATTCGAAATTAGCATACCTAGACCAGGGATGGGCAAACTTTTTCCTTCACGTGCTAATTTGTTCTAAAGAAATCTTAGGCGGGGTTTCTGAATATTCGGCTATCTATATGTCGTATCGGTAATTATAAATATTTTCTAAAACACATAATTGTGATGTGACATAAGTGTGGAACTGTTGTTACTGCTTATTTTAGTAAAATAAATAGTCGGGGGCCGAATTTCAACCATTCGTGGGCCGGAGATGGCCCGCGGGCCGTAGTTTGCCCATCCCTGACCTGGACCATTCATAGCTCTTAATGCACAAGTAAATACATTCATTCATTCATTCATGGATGATACGTGAAACGTGAATGATTTATACTAGTTAAGTCAAACGAAGTTAAAATAAATGCAACAAATTGTGTAGTCTGGTGACCCCCAGGAATAACATAGTAAAAGCTGGGGACTCTTGCTCTTGGTTGGTCCGATTGAAAATTATGTCGAAAACGTAGCGTCGGTGGCTGAGTGGTTACGGTATCCGAGTCGTAAGCGAGAGGTACCAGGGTTGAATCCCACTGCGACCATGTATCAATGGCTCTTTTCTGAGTTTTGTACATTATTTATTTAACAATTTATTGTGCACAATAAAAGTTACCATTTGTTGAATACTAATCGATGCTCTTAAGTAGAGGGAAAATATCGTAATGAAACTTTCTTAGGCGATTGAATCTGTAACCTTGATCCAATCTGGTCAGGTGAGCCTCGTAGCAGGGTCACGGAGGTTAGTGGCAATCGCTGCACTGTAATTACCTAATCTGCCAAATCCTTGATCATGGTTAAGGCGGACCCCGGCCCCCCGCGCGCCAGAACACAACCGGGAAAATAACGCAATATATTTACGCGGGATATTTGTACTGACATTCTCGAAGTACGCGAACTAATTTATTTATTTATTTTTCCAGCAGGCCTATCAAAGAGATATGTGATAAGTAGTCGCAGATCAGACATGCACATTATCGAACTAAATAAACATACACATATAATAAACTAATATAATAAACTACATATACCAATACATAAAGACATAGATACGTACAAATTATCTATAGGCATTGTACCCCGCATTTTCAGAATCTAAGAGAGAGATAGTGCTCTTTCACACGTTTCTTAAAAATACCAAATTCGACGCAGACGTGGTATTACAGACCGAGACATAAAAAGTGACCTTACGCTGTGAAACCGACCTTTTGAGTACTTTGTGAGTATTACACTAATTATTACTCTTTCGAGGGGACCTTTCCATTTGACCCGGTGCCCGCAAACCGCAAGGTCGGCCATTTTGACCGTTTCTTTCCCTGCTAATTCAATACGGCCGCGAGACGCGTATCGTTGTATTTGCATTTTCTATTTATTGGGCGAAAAGCCGACCGGAGAGGGTTTTTGCGTATTATACAATTTGAATGTGTTTGCAAGTTACGACTACAGACTCCGTGTCTCTAAATTATGAGTGAACCATGCAAATGGCAGCTTTTTTTATACTACTCAGTGACAAACGAATAGATAGCCCACCTGGCTGTTTATTTTAGTGTTTGCGAGCTTTGACGCTATCACTGGCAGGCGTGATAGTGTGGTACAAAATTAAACAAAATGGTGGCGGATTGTCGGACTTGGTGTATCTGTGCGAGTGAGTGTATATATTACCTATGCAGAATGAAAGAAATTGTCGTACCGTGAGTGAGTGTATGCATTATCTACGCAGAACAAAAGAAATTTTTGTACCTTATATGCTTCCCATATTTTTAGTGTAACACGGAGTCTGTATTTCTTTTACGTGGTAATCCACGGAGAGTGTTACAGATGGACTTTCTTTACCATGTAAGACTGCGTCCAAGTCTCGCGTGAATGAGCCGTTGTAACGGCTTCGACCGTAAGATTTGGACGCACCCTAATGTCACCAATATTTTAATAGCGGGAAAGTTAAAATAATGTCTTAAGTTTTTACTCAACCTATACTAAGTGTAGAAATACAACGTTCTACAAAATCGAATAGTAATCTGACTTAATAACTGTGAATTTAGATAGACAAGTGTTTTAAAAAGCGCTCACTTTTGTTCCCTATATTCAAAAATAATTTCAGCCGTATCTATACCGTGACCGTTTTTAATAGTGAGAATACTTTACGTAACGTTATGCTCCCTAACATTGGTTTCATTCGAAACCGTAAACACGAATATCATTATTCAGTCCGAATGAATTTGTAGGTGACCCCGACCGCCCCGAATATTTGTCTGTTATTTTTGTCTTTGCTCCAATAATGAACAGTAAACAAGACAATATTACCGGATTTGGAAGACGACGAAAGGAAAAATATTTCCCAAAATAATTTCCTGGTGAAGGTACCTTATAATAACTTGTTATGGCTAATTTCCACTGGTTTGTTGATCGAGGTAAATACGAAATTGATAATTTTAAATACAAAACAATGATTTGTATAAACTTTCCTTTAACAGCCGCACCTGCCGACTGTTCGACAAGATAATTCTTCCTCGAGAACTTATTGCGTCGAATTTTGAAACATTAATAATAAAATAAATCGACATCAAGTCAGAAAATGTGAAAAATAAGCTTTCTAACATATAATACGAGTAAGTAAAGTATTATATTTGTAAGCAATAAAATGGGGTGGGGGTGAGTTTGGGTAGAGGGGGGAGGATAGATCTCTTCTTTTTTTTCTTCGGTTAAAAAGCACTCGTTACCATTATGGGTAGGGACTTACTAACTCTGTAACTAATGTAGGTAATTATTTGTCTTTTGTATAGAAAAAAGAATAAAGCATAGCGGTTAAAAAATATTTGCGCTTAACTTTTTAAGCATACCGCCGCAAATTATCCATATAAATACATAACTTCCACCCTCACATACTGCCATAGTAACAAAAAACATTGACATATTGACATTCCAACCCAATCCCACAAATCGTCTTTGGTCGCCATCACGCCATATTTGTTTACCAAATAAGACAAGTCGGTCTAAGCTGGTTTCGTCTTAATGTAAGCAAGCTCAGCTTAGCGTCGCCTGTGTAATCCCGATTGCTCCAGCGCTATCGGCAAATCAATCGGTCCCAAATCCCAATAGCAACGATTAGTGGTCACAGAGACCCCTTCACTAATTCCTGGCACCAAGTTGTGCCAACTATGTCTACAGCGACCGAGGAAGTTTTATTGGCAGGTCTACAAACTGAAAGTGATGAATAGAGCGTAGGCAAGTTAATAGTTGGATGATGCAGATGAAAATGCATTCTTTTAAGAATGTGTGTGTAGAAAATACTATACTAGTGGACCCGACGCGATTTAGTTCGTGTGGCGTCCTACTCCTATCTTACCCTACCCTACCATTACTCTACACCTACTTAAAACCTACCTACCCTTCGTATAAACCATCCTCTTGAATCACATTAAAATCCGTTGCGTAGTTTAAAAGAACTAAGCGTACATAGATACTTAGGGACAGACGATGGGAAGAGACTTTGTTTTATTTTACGTATATAGAAGCGGAGTTTGTCAAGGTAGTTTAAATGAAACATAACGTTCCCACATAGCATCTAACTGCAAATAACCATAAATACATCAAAGCAGAGTTTTGATAAACGTGTCAACGGAATTTACAACGTAGAAATACGTTTTAAGAGAATTAGAGAGTATAGGTTGTTATTAAGTTTATCTATTAAATTTAGACCAGACAATAATAAAGGTAAGGGTGCTTATATACGCTGCATGTAGCTGGAGCAAATAAAGCCGAGGATTACATGTGCGAGCAGTGTATATGCACGAGTTAATCGCTTGTGCTTGTATACGGTGCAAGCAACTGTATGCAGTATGCATAAGCTTGCCTATTTGGTGAATGCAGTTCAGTATGCTTTGTGAGTTGAGTGTGAGATGAACGAGAATTAACAGTTATTCTACCAGAGCGACTAAGTTCACTACTTGGAAAATTGATACTGTTGAATTGTAATTGTTCTATTAGAACTAACTTTACGTCTACATATTCCCCTCCCCTTTTTTTCTTGCTTATAAACTTTCCTCTTGAATCATTGTTTATACCGAAACCGCATCAAAATCTGTTGTATAGTTTAAAAGATCTAACCGTACATTGATATATACATAGGGACAGACGGCGGGAAGCGACTTTGTTTTATACTATGTACAGATTGTTGGTACCTGTTCAAGTACAGTCGAGTTCATTAATATGTGAGCATTACCAAGGTTTCAAATATAAATGTACATGGAATTATATTTGAAGCCTTGGTAATGCTCACATATTAATGAACTCGACTGTACCTACTGCGAGTATCCCGTGTGCGTCGCAGATCGCGCGGATTACATGCGCGTGTAGCTAGCGCAAGCAATATGCCCGAGCCGCTGAACCCGCTCACCACATTTTTTTATACCACAATGGTGGCAAACAAGCTTTCGGCCTGCCTGGTCGTAAGCAGTCACCGCAGCCCTTGGAGCCTACCAGGGGCATCGCCCGCGCGCTGCGGCCCCGTAAAAATTTTTTCACCCCTTTCCACGTGTCCGGAGTGCTCTTTTTGTGGTTATTTACCACCCCTTCGGAAAAATCTCCGTCAGTCGATACCTCGATCCGTGGAGAATCAGTTCATCTGTACACACAGACACACACCTACACACATTACAGAGCCACAGATACACACCCCTCGTTTTTCATTCTTACCTACCTACTTTACATAATTTACCTACACCCCCCAAAACAGTAGAACACCCACCCTGGTGTACCTTATGTCACGGGACTTCGACAATAAGGAATCCCATTGATCCATTGCCAGCTATTAGCGGTCGCTGTGACGGATCGCGGTGATCATTCGCCCTTCTGCAGGTGGTCTTGGGGGCAGATGGATTTATTCGTACAATTACGCCTTTGTAACTTGTCACAAAATTTGTTTTGGAAATTTGGGGGTTTTGGTTATTAAATATATAAAATATAAATATTCGTGGACAAATTTACACAGCGCCATCTAGCCCCAAACTAAGCAAAGCTTGTACTATGGGTGCTAGATAACTGATTTACTACATAAATACTTTTTTTTTTAAATACATACTTATTATACATAAAACACCCAGGTAGGTAGGTTAGGTAGGGACTAGCAGTTTTTTAACGGACGAAGAAAGTTGTTAAGTTTGACGTTTGTGTCTTTGTGTCTGTAGAGGTGTGTGTCTGTTTCTGGCATCATAGATTAAGTACGGATAAACCAAATTCGATGCGGTTTTCTTTATTTGAAAGCCAGCTAATCGAGACGGTGCTTAGCTTTGTTTAATTGAAATTGGTTCAGTAGTTTAGAAAATATTTTAGTATTACTTAGTCCGTGGTTATCCGACTTTTTCTGTCGGTTAGGTTATTGGTTATTGCTAGCGTTTGACTTTGATAATTTCTGTAGTAATTTTATATAGTATTTTAACAATAAAATTACACGTAAGACAAACAAATGTCATACTGTTTAGGGTCACATTATCTGATATCTGATAATTAATTTCATTGCAAAAATACAATAGGTATTTGGCGGTGAAGATGGAAAAGGGTCACCTGACCGGGTGTTGTGGCCAGGGGGTTATATGCCGCGGAAGTTGACATCCTTCTCTAGCGTGATATAGGACGGTCAGCGCCATCTATGTACGATGCTTGCAAACATTGTGTTCGTGTACTTGTAACGTGAGTATCGTGGAGTTTCCCTTGGAGCGAAAGATGTCGCTACAATTTTAGAGTACAGTTTTACGCTACAGCTATGGTAATACTAACAGAAGTTCGCCAAAACAAAATAGTTACATGGTAAAACAATTGTGCATTCTGAAATAGACGACCACTCGACGACCAAATATAATACTGCAATTGTACACTCAAAAGCCGAAACAGATAAAGAAGAAATGCTCTCAGCTCACAGAAATCGCACGCAGAAAATACTGGCTTCAAAAACTGAATGCACATGTATTCGCGCAATACGAAGCGAGGATAAAAGAGCAATTTAGCGCTAAAAATTCAATACTTTCCCCCGGCTGCGATGCGACAAGGGCGGAAAAAAAATATTAAAGCCGTATGGAAGACGTGCTTATGTACGAAACGGCAGCGGCTGTGAGGTTATGGGCCAAGTAAAAGGCAATGAGTTTTATGTGGTAATGCCACTCTTTAAAAAGGTTGGTGTTTATAGAATTAGCCATTTCGTTATATAAGTAATGGGATATTTCTCGTTAGTTTGTAGAATTTATAGTGTTTGAGATAACTTAAACTGAAACCAGTTCATGCATATAGTTCACTGATCCTTTGGTCATATTTTTCTGAGCCGTATTAATAAGGTAAAGTTATCAACGAGTAAAAAGTTTAACTATAAAAACTTGGAAAGTTCTTTTGTTTTAATTTAGTAACCTGCAACCTAAATTTTTGGGATCAAATATTGTTTACTCTTAGAAAAAATAAGTTAAAAACTATATTCTATAGAGCGTAGAGCTTTTTGTAGGTATGTAGTTATAGTGTAGTCTACCCCCCAATTATACCTAAACAAGCGTAATCTTGATATTATAGAAATTTGGAATTAAGTATTTTATTAGAATGAAACGAATTTAAACGTCTAAAATTTGAACCTCAAACCTCATTCCGCCGGCTCCTTTCCGTCATCAAAAAACACGATCCATTCCACGTATCATTCTATGTCGTGGATCTACCAGGTATCCGCACAAACCGCTTTAGTTCAACCTTTCTATTGCATATGGCTGAAGAATGGAATACATTGACTGCGAGTGTATTCCCTGATCATTATAGGTAATCTGGACGCGTTCAAAGCTAGATAATGAATAGGCTATCTCGACAGGCAATCTCCATCCCCGGCCGCATCGTTACTTACCACCAGCCAAGAAACAATCTTCGAAAGTTGACGGTCAAAACGCCTGGTTTATTAATAAACAGCATCTATAAAAATCCACACTGGTACTGACGAGTTATTACTTAGACCAAACAAGGTCAAACTTTTATGGCGCTCGCAGCACACAGCTCAATGGAACTATTTTACTATCCAACTGCTCACGTAAAACTCGCTAAGAAACATCCGGTATTAAATGGCTTTGTTCCACGCAAAATATTTTACTACTTACTATCATCTTGGCGGTAATATCCCGGTAGTGCTTTCGTGAACCAGAGCCCAGTGTCCGGCTTGACCATGATCCAGGACATTGGAGCGACTGCCATTTCACCTCCGTGACCCTGCCACCAGGGAAACCTGACCAGATTGGATCACGGTTACACATTCAGTCGCCTGAATGTGCAGGTTTCATCACGATGTTTTCGCTCACCGTAAGAGCATCGGTTAGTTTTCAACAAATGTACATAACTCAGAAAAGAGTCATTGGTACGTGGGATTCGAACCTGATATCTCCCGCTTACGAGTCGGATAACCTTACCACTCGGTCACTGACGGTCCGTTTTTAAGACCCGTTCTCAACCCATAACACTCCACTGCAGGACTAAGAGCCTCTCTTACGAAAGCGGTTGGAGATCGCAGTGTTATAAATATAACAATGGAAAACGCTGCTGCCCATTTTCCAGCCGACGGGGACTAGATCTTTTGCCTCGAAAACATTAGTCGCCTTGTACGACAACACGAGTGTAAGGGGTTGGTGCTATTCTACTCTGCCGGATACTACACGCCATTAAGATACATAGGTACAGTATGAATCTAGAAAACGGCTATGAAATTGCTATGTACGGGTTACGGGGCAGATTAATCGTCTCAGGCATAACAAATCAGGCTTTGTATTGCAATATTGTTACCAAGTTTATATTTCATCATTGCGACCAAGAATGTTTCTTAGAGAATCGCACTGTGATACTCACACGATGATTTGAGACACACAATTTAATACAGTTACAGACAAATACAATGGCAGTATCAGTATACTTCAGACTTCAAATTTATAATACCAAGGGGTACCGTATGCATGTGCTCGTGATAACAAACAACTGTTACTATCGCACCAACTGTGAAATCGCAAAAAAACGAGTTACATACATTTTGGCAGGACTAGTTTTAAAAGTATGAAACAGCTAATTTTTTTCTTAGTCGGTACCCCTTGATATTATGAGTTAGAAGTTACACTTCATTACAAATAGGTATTTAGATTAGTATCTAATAATAATAATAATAATAATATCTTTATTGACAAGACAACAGTGGTCCATTTGTTGTTAGTAAATCATAGTCTATGTTAGCAAAATTTATAATAACTATGTCATAAAATTATTGAATTAATCATTTTCTAATATAATATTTTAAGCCTAGATAGCGTCCGCTGCGTGAGTACCCACATGACAGGACTCTCAACTTTGTCAGCTATGCATTTCAGGAGGCTGTTACCGCTGGCGCGTACTCTGCTCACTAGCGACGCAGTTTTCTTGCGCCAGGTGGCATCGAAACCGTCCGCGCGCGCCTCGGCAAACATAGCAGACGCACTGCAGAAACGCGGCAGCCGTAACAATACTACTAATGAGGTTAATTTGAAATGTAGGGGGACATGGTCACGTCTCTATACAATTCTCAGGGAAAGACTCTGATTAACACCCATTATCAGTGTTGCCCACTTATCAGTATAGAAAAAAGTGAGTAATCTATGTTACCTCGCATTAAAAACGACCCCGTTATCAAAAGATCATACATTAAAAAAAACAGAAGTGATGTACCTCATCATCTTGGCGTTAATGTCCCGGTTGTGCTCTCGAGAACGAGGGCCTGGGGTCCACCTTGACCATCCACAGAACTGATTTACTTATATAGCCACAATCTGCCGTTATAAACTTAACAATAAAGATGTCGAAGACCGAATAAAGTGGACCAAGAGGAATAAGGCCATATACTAAGTGCATCTGCACTTAACATCATTTGAGAAGGCAGTCGAATACCTGACTATTTCCTATAAAAAAAAGAGAGTGCAACCGGTACATAACGCAAGATGATAATGACGAGTCAGAATCGAACGTCACAACTAAAACTCTAAACGAGTTACAATAAATTGCAAGGTAATTGTTTTATCATCTCTAGATCAACATCTTGTGTCAGTCAACATTGGCCTTCCATATCAAAAGTTTCAAGTTTTAAAATAATTGGAGCTTCTAATCCTTAGATTTTGATTTCGGCCGAAGGTTGTGACGACAGCTGATTAATTATTGGCTTCGGCTTCGGTTTCGGCCAGAAATTAACCTTCGGTCGGACTTTACCTAACACAAAGAAATACCGTGTGCAGCTTATATTTGTTCAAATGTCCTTACTGTAATAGTATTAGTAGTAACACGAAAATATTTTCGGTTATAGGTTTATGCCCGGTTTCACTAAACTTTAGGCGACGCCTAAATAGATTTCAGATATTCCTTATGATAGACTCACTAAGTACCTCTTATTTATTTGATACCGAATTTGTGACGCCTGAATGCTTGGGCACATTTTAACGCGAAGTATCTCACAAAAGCGCTCCATATAAATGAAGTTTGATCATAATTTCTAAATTAGGCAATCAAAGCTGTTTTATAGACGTGGTTCGGAAACCCTTAAATATGTCTGTGGTTTATTATAGCGTTTCAAAGTTGCACTGTTTGTATTGATATCATAAAACCCATGTAACTTTGAAAAAATATATTTTGACCAATATCTGACAAACCACACACATATATATTGGTTACACATTTTAAGGGTATGTTCCGGGTTTCCTACTGCGTACCTTTGTTGACTAGTAGCCCGATATTTCGACACGGTTGCATGCATCATGGTCACGGGACGACTGGAGAGCTGCGAGCGCGAAATGCGGGTAGATCGACTTCGGCCGTTTTATCGCTAACCAACATCGTCCGGGGTGTCCTGGACGGTGGCCACTTTCCATCAGGTGGACCGTCCGCGCGTGTACCTCCCTAGGCAATTAAGAAGGACGTGATTCAGAAACCAATATATAACATAATGTTTTAAAATATCGGGTACGAGTTTGGTCACGGGACGACTATGCAAATGCGACGAAATATCGGGCTACTCGTCAACAAAGTTACGCCGTGAGAAACCCGGAACATACCTTTAAAACATCATAAAAATATACATTTACTCTAAACCATCTTCCGTATCTGATTTCCAGTTCTTCTTACAACTTGAACACCAGTTCTCGAGCTCTTCCACTGATGTATCAGCCCGGTTCCTCAGGTCATGGAGGCGAGAGAGTACACGGTGTGATGCACATATTCCTTCGCTTGCATGGCCTGAGGAGCTAAGCACCACAGCTACCGGCATCTCTTCTTGGCTTGATGTTCTGGTTTAATTAAATAACGTACAATGCCACAAATTTTCCTGTACCCGGGTGGACGTCTCTGTCATGTAAACGGGTAGTGATGGTTTTGGGAGTGATATACATTTTTATTCATATCCAGTTTTGGCCATCGGTTCAGATAAGTTTGTGGCTCCGTACGTTATATCTTTTTCAAAGAAACGACAGCGTCACCGCGTGAAACAAAGTCATTACAATACTGATTTAGTAGTTTAGATACATGAAAGTACTTATAAATCTAAAGTAAGTCAAAAACCGGCCAAATGCGAGCCGAACTCGTATAAAGGGTTCCGTATCTTAAGTGACCATAACCAGCAACAACGTTTTTCGTCAATTCTGTAATTCGTCAAATTTTAATAAATTCGAAAATACGGACCTGAAACAAATATGGATGGATACTCTCTAAAATCATGTGTGAAGCATTAAAATGGCCGCCCACTTAGGTATGTGTGTGTGTGCTTTGACACTGTCACTGACATGATAGCGCGGTACCGCGGCACAAAATCAAACAAAATGGCGGCGGATTGTAAGACCTGGTGTCTGTGTGTATGTAGATCATGTAGAGCAAAATAAAGTGTCAATAAATTGTCACATTTTGCATGCTTCACTGCTCTTTAGTGTAGAATGGTATACGTATTTTTATCAGGTCCGTATTCGTAACATTGTAGCCCGAGTCCGACTTATGCTTGAACGGTTTTTAGTACTACGTTGTTATACTTTGGTATTAGCATACGCGCTGTCACGATCCGAAGATACAGGCCTGTGACAGACAGACGAACGGATGGACAGACAGCGGAGGCTTAGTAGTGGGCACCTTTTTTACCCTTCGGGTTCGGAACCCACACACATTTATGTACCTTATACATAAGATACCGATCACAATATGAAGTAGGTAGTAAGTAGGACGTAGGTCACAAAGTATTGTGAAGTAGGTGTTTATTGAGAATATGATCGCTTTTATAGTTTATTTTGACACGAACTGTACTATTACAGTAATAGTACCTGTCTTGTTCATTTTAATAGTTTTAATTATTGGGTCCTTACCGTCCTTAGTAATGACGGAAACTGTAATTTTCATACAAGCAACTTTTTTAATTTACGGGAAACTTTATAGGTACAATCATATAACATTAACTAACTGGTGCCTTCAATTTTTTTGTGATAGCTACCCATTTAAAGAAGCAAATGTGACGAAATCAGAAAGAGGTATTTTCTATTCTTATAAAAAAAAATAACAAGAAAATATTTTTTATTTAATTTCAGTGACCTATCGGCATCTAAAAATACTATATTTTTTAATAAATATCGAAAGTATTAGATATGATATGTTTTGTAGAATTAAAAATATTGTAACAAATATAGACCTGCTTGCAAAGCAAACGCCAATTTTATTGTTAAGGATCCGATATTATCCAAGCCAACATCACACCACACTCATCAGACAATATAAGATCAACCAACTTATCTGTGAACTGACATTTGTCGCCACTGTCGCAATCAAACCTATTCTATTGTCAGTGTCTATGTAGACACTGACAATAGAATGACTTCTCAACCTGGCACCCGTAGTTCCTAACTTCGCCATTTCACAAATAACTTGGTTGCACTGTCCGGGCCTCTAATTACGATTGCCCAGGGTTGCCCACTTAGCATTTGATTTATGGCCCGATCTGGCCGGCATAGACATTGGAATTGTAATGTTGAGGATTATGCGGGTAGTCGGCCAAATCCGCCGAATTTGTGACCTCGAATTGGGGGTAGTTGGGCCAAATTGGCAGGTCAGGCCTAAGCTGCTTTGAAAGGAATTTTTTTACTGGAAACTTTTAAAAAGATGTGTCGGGTGTTCTGGCAAAAATGCTGTCAAAATATTTTTAATGAACATGCAAATTGTATGTTTGATCACCGGGTGTCGTACAGTTAGTCACCGGGTGTTGTCCACAAACTTATCTGATCCCGCGGCCATAATTGGAACTAAGTGTCGGCATTTTGAAGTGTCGTTTTGTTGTCAACAACAACGCCGCCGTTGCCGGGTATAAAATAAGTTTATGGCACTTTATATGGCAACTATGTCGTAGAAAGAGCAGCAAATGAGCAGCAGCAGCGTTTCTGTCGAGTATTTTAAAATTCGATATCATACCCGCTGGTAAGAGTGGAGCGTCCATTAAATCGGTGTTGTAAACTGCTGTTTTCGGGTCCAATTTGCGGAAGTACCTATTACTAATCTTAACGGTTCTAATAATATATTTTTGGGATGCTGAATCCGACTTTCAGGTTCTCAGGATTCACAAAAAATTGAAAATAAAAAATTTGAGCTTACGGTTATCTCAATATCGGTGCGTTAGTTCTACGGAAATATGGTTTAATACTAAAATAAACCATATAAAATTCTTTACAACTTTCACTCTGGCCACTTGTCAAAGTTCGTACTATCTCCCACCTTATACTCTGGTCACTTGTTCGTACAATCGTACTATCTCACACCGTATTTTCATAGCTTTGCAACCCTTAAAAATGTTGCAAAGCAAAGGCAGAACACACCACTTACAACCTCCATAAAATTAATAACCGAACCTTCAATTACGTACACCGGAAACTAGATCACTTACGTCTGAATTAATTATACCGAATTTAATATTTAAGACAGCACTAAATGTAAGGCTTTAATTACGAAATCGGGTGCTACTCCGGCTCATATTTGCATAAATTCACATCCTACAGCGCTTACGCACTGTGTTCAATTTGACTCCGCGAAAATATGATTTAGTATACAGTTGATCAAACCTGATTATATTTATAATGGATCAAGTAAGTTTTTAGCGTTGAGAGCGTCGGTTGCCGAGCAGTTAGAGTATCCGACTCGTAAGTCAGAGGTCCCGAGTTCGAATCCCTCGCCGGCCATGTACCAATGACTGTTTTCTGAGTTATGTACATCAGTTGAATACTAACCGATGCTCTTACGGTGAGGGAAAACATCGTGATGTAACCTGCACATTCAGGCGACTGGATGTGTAACCATGATCCAATCTGGTCAGGTTCCCCTGGTAGCAGAGTCATGGAGGTCAGGGGGCAGTCGCTCCACTGTAATTACCTGCCAAATCCTGGTTCATAGTCAAGGCGGACCCCGGGCCCTCGTGCGCGTGAGCACTAATGGGACATTAACGCCAAGTGATGATTACGATAAAAAATATATATGTATGTACTTTATCAGTTTTCTGGCACCCATACCACAAGCTTTGCTTACTTTGGGGCTAGATGGCGATGTGTGTATTGTCGTAGTATATTTATTTATTTACGTTATCAAAAAGTGTTATCTCATCTTAAGGAATACAAAGCCAACTGCATGTTAACGGTAATATTCTTTATTCATTTCTATTTATACAAAAATAGCGAACGAAAACACGGCGAACGTAATACAAATGAAATTCGCGTCAACATTAGTATGCTACGACATTGCTACGGCGTAGCAGCTGTAGCGAAACCGTAGCCCTCGTAGGAGAATTCTATGCTTCCCACTCTGTTTTAAAATGTATTTAATTTTCACAGAAAGAAAATGTTATTAGGACACTATGCATGTAAAAACAAATGTGTAGGCGCTGTCCTAATTGGCGACGGTCTTGCGACCATGATCGTACGACGGACGTCGGCCGACCACTGTCTAGGAGACACTAAAATCGCCCGTCGCACGATCACGGTCGTACGTTGTGACAGTTGCCAATTAGGACACCGCCTTAGTATGTTGCGCTTTAACTCAGTAGGAAGCGATGTTGTTCGTGGGGTCCGGATTGCGCTTAGAGATGGACGATTGTTTTAAAACGAACAATCAAACTATTCCAATTTATTCGATATTGGTTTCAGAGCAACGTGTTATAGAGGTGGGCAACGCATTGGCGATACTCTTGGTGTTGCTAATGTCTATAGGCAGTGGTGACCACTTTTCATCAGGTGGCCCGCTTGCCTGTTTGCCTGCCGTATGAAATTAAAAAAATTAAAAATTGAAATGTTCCTTTAAAAATTTCATTCAAATGAAGGGTAAATTGGCCGTATAGTAATCGACAGAGTAGAATAGCATCAATCCCTTACACTTGTGGGTGTCGTATAAGGCGACTAACGTTTTTGACGCAAAAGATGGAGTCTTCGTAGGCTGGAAAATGGGAAGCTTTGTTTTTTTATACTTTCTTTTCTTACGACTTTTTACAATATATAATATCACTTCCATGTGCCACTGCATTTAATCTGTCTATTCAAACTCAGTTAGCGTTCTATCCTATCCACGCCGCTCGGACAAACGACCCCGTATTAAAAGCGCTGCAGTCATATCCACTGGCTATGAAATTGGTCGGTATATCAAGTTGGCTAGATTTTCTAGGATTTTTTTCTTTTGATATTGAATAAATTACTTCTTGAGTTATTATGGAAGTTAATCTTTCTTGTCTACTGGGTTGAATATATGACAAATAAAAGTATGGACAGCAAAACTTGATGTTGCAAATAGTCGCGATTTCTTTTAATTCATCTTGTCGTTATTGTCCCGGTTGTGTTTCCGCGCGCCAGAACTCGGGGTCCGCTTTAACCATAATACACAAAACTTCTTTTTTTAATCGTCAGGGGGAGGAGAAGGAAGAGTTGTGAGCTTTGAACACCACGTCCAAACCTATCACATTTAATCATATTACACAAGTTTCAACACTTTAGTAATTTTATTATCTGAAAGCTAGAATGACTGAACTTCCTTCACCTATACCTCGGCCATCATTATTTGGATAGGATTCAGTACGTAAGCGCCATTCCCAGGAACATTCCTGTACTTAGTAATACCCGCCGTTACAGCTAGTGTTGTAAAAAACTCGAGTCCGGGAGTCTGAAATTATGAACTCGACTCAATTTCGCAGGGCTCAATGACCTAAACGGGCCGTTTTTTTTTGTGCCTAAACACTCACTAGTCTAAAGCCGAGTCGAGCGCGAGTCAACAGAGCACGGGTCGAGTGTTGCACAAAATTGAGTTCGAAAACTTGTGTCGAAGCGACTGCTACTCAGGCTCTCGAGTATCACAAGCCTAATTCCACATCACACCACAACAGAAAATTATACTACACCACATCGGGACTACACCGCACCACACTACAGACGCGAGTGAGACTCGCTACACGAACTCAATAGACTCGAGCACTAATCTCGAACTCAAGTTTAATCGGAAATTCAATGTGTTTATAATTCATCGAGCAGCACAGTCTTTGTCATAATGAGTCGAGTCATTTGATTAAGAGTCGCGCCCCAAAACGTAGACTAATTGGACCCTATTTTTGAAACCACTCGCAGCCACGTTGTCTTTTCTATATCTAGCTACTTATTACGAGTGTGAAAGATATGGGTAGCGTACGCGATCGCTCACGTGGATACGAGTTATTTCAAAAAGGGTCCCTGGGCTCCTGGACCTATCTCTTTCACGTAGAAAATTAAAGGCATTAGAATAATGAATGACAATAATTATAAATTTTTGCTTAAATTTTGTATCAATTTTGACATGTAACAATGGTTATCAATAAATAACCTTTAACTTATTAGAAGGCGAGCGCTCGCGTGGATGTGAGCTGTTTCGAGGTTTTCGCAACACTAGTTACAGCCGGTGCTAAACAGCAAATTGAGCCATCACTTAGAAACAAACCTAACATAAAACACGACCATATTTCTGACAATGAACGTTTAGGCGGTGGCTGTCAAAGTTGATTTCAGATATACCCCTTTCTATTAATTCTTTTTGACGACCTGAGTGGTTCAATGGTTCAGTGATTCCCGGCCGGGCAGAAATTGAAATGATGAATCTTAGTTTCTGTTAGGGGTCTGGGTGTTCTATGTATAATAAGTATGTATTTTAAAGCATTTAAGTAGTATATCAGTTATCTAGCACCCATAGTACAAGCTTTGCCTAGTTTGGGGCTAGATGGCGCTGTGTTAATTTGTCAACGAATATTAAAAGAAAAAAACAATTTCAATTCATAATGATGAGATGAGAGAATGAGATAAATAACGGTACAACTTACAAGCATCGAACTTTGGAAGAGTGTCTAGTGGCCGCGTGCTTGTGAGACCGATAACCAAGGTTAAGCAATACTCGCAATGTCCAGGAACTGGATGGGTGACCGTTTCGTACTATGAGCTTAGTCGAACTTGAGCACAGCACCGACCTCGCCACTCTTTAGGTGGGCCTCCTAGTACCATTGGCAAAGCTACGTTGACTAAGACAATCCTTGTCTATCATCCGGTCAACGCAGGGAACTCTGAGACTGGTTCTAACCTAAGCGTAGGCGTACACCTGGGAATAAGTCTAGACTTAGTATTTCATAAGAGACTTCTACAGCGACTTCGTATATGCAATAATATACCCAGACGTACAGTACCTTTACTTTATATCACCCACAGATTGAGAAACATCTCAATAACATTTAATAGGTAATAGAATCTCTGTACGGATATCAGCTTTATATACAGCACACAATTTAAGGCTAAGGATAAAAATACAATACATTCATTGGCCGTTGATATATTTACAAGTCAATTTAGATACTTTTATGTCTCTACTTAACCCACTTATTATTCGGAGCGTCGGTGGCCGAGTGATTAAGTATCCGACTCGTAACCGAGAGGTACCGGGTTCGAATCTAACTGCGGCCCAATAACGCTTTCTGCTGAATTATGTACATAAGTTAAATGCTAACCGATGTTTACGGTGAAAAAAAACATCGTGATAAAACCTGCATATTCAGGCGACTGAAACTGAATACCATGATCCAATCTGGTCAGGTTCCCCGGATAGCAAGGTAATGAAGGTAATTATCTGATCTGCCAAATCCTGGATCATGGCCAAGGCGGACCCCGGGCCCTCGTGCGCGAGAGTACCGGGACATTAACGCCAAAATGATTGTTATTTTATTTTTATTGTAGTCACCGCGTAGCGCCCAAACAGGAACCACGCCTAAATCGCGTAGTTTGCCGTGCGCGTGACTAGGCTGAGCGAAGCGACTGAGCGAAATGACTGACGAAAACTATTTGGGGCGGGTGGACTATCTTTTTTACCATGTGACTATAGCTAATGTTACTCGCTATCTAACCCCAAATTAAGCAAAGCTTGTGTGTGGTGTTAGATAAAAGTAGAATCGAACCCGGGATTAACCAACTGAGCTACTCTCAAACAATTTATTTAGACAACCACAAACAACATACAAAATTAAAACTAAACCTAAAACTATATTTACGGTTAAAAAACCTCCCCTGGGTATCCTCGAAAGGCATGTGTTTGTGTAAACCTAACTTGAATAAAAATATTTGACTTTGACTTTGACTTTCACATGGTTCCCAGAAGCCTGGAAACATTTCCCCTTTTGAATAATGAGTCTCAACCTCTAAGCGAAAAAGTTGCCAGCCCTGCGGTCACCAGTGGCTTCATAGAGTCGCCTGGGGAGATCCTATATAAAGGTTTTTATTTTTTATATTTATATTTATTTATTTGTATCAGGCTACAGAGGCCCATAGATATAATACATGTATCATAAAAAATTATAAAAACAATAAACGATACATTATAGCCAAACCTATAAAACAATACCACTTATAAAATTAACAATAGACTAATAGATAATATTATAATTTTCAATACTAAATTCTAACACTTTTCACTTTTCGTTTCGGCGGCACCGGAAATTCTGGGTCGCCCACGGAATCGCCGGTACACCACACCCTTCGGCCAATAATCTTCCCTCATGAAGAAATCCAAGTCTGCGGTGGGAACCAACACCACGAACGAGTTGAACGTACGTTCATGGCTTGATTCCAAGAGCCGGACTCTCACGAGGTACTTTTTGGTTAAGCGGATATGCTCTTCCACGTCCTTTGCCGTCACTGTGTAATGAAGGCGGGACAGGTAAAGCGCCGTCGTCGGTGTCGCAGGGCGCAGTAGAAAGTTGGAACCGGTTACTGCAGTGCCGCGAAAATTCTGAGCTGCACGACGTCTACTCTTCTTCTGGACCGTGATAAATCCTTCCTCATCACAGTCCACGTCGGGGGCACATGGGGGCTTCAACACCCCCGTTTCTTGTGGAGCTGAAGCCACCACGCGACGAGGTTGGCGCGATGCCGGTGCGCTGACGGGAGCCGCGGGCGCGGCGGGCGCTGGCGGGCGGGCAGCGGGTACGGACCGGCGAGCGGCGGGTGCGGGCGGGCGCGGCGCGGGCGCAGGGCCTCGCGGTGACGCACCCGCAACGTGTACGCCGATGCGAGCCGCGTACGTATTGAGTTCCAGCGTGGACGGCGGCGGTGGCGGCGGTGTTAAAACTGCTGACTCGAAACTCGTGTCGCTCGCACCGCCGCGCAGAATTTTCATTGTGGCTGTGTCAGCAGGCGACCCGATGACTGGCATAGAGTTGCGCAATGTATTCATTTGTTCACGCAACTCCAATACAGTTTTATGAGAGGCCTCGATTTTTGCCTCAACTTTCGCCAGGTTTTCCTTCAGGAGCACGATGTCCTTCAGCAATCTGGTGACGTCGACGTGGTCGAACGTAACGGGAGGGAGCTTATTCAAATCCCTCGCGACAAAGATTGGCACGTCGTCGGGATCGGTCTCCTTCAGTAGCGTTATTATATCCTGAACGCTCCTCGGTGTCCCGTCACGTCTTCGAGACACCATCTTCTCCATCATGTTGAGTGATGAGAACAGCAGCACCTTGGCTTCGGAAATGTCCTTCTCCGAGAAGCTGGACTTGCAGATCTGCACAGCACTGACTTCATCCATCACGTCCAACTTTTGCTGCAGAAACGCGAGGAGCTCGTTCACAACGATGTTACTATTAGCCATCGCAGCGATGCACACGCGGCAGATTGCGCCGCCGCTTCAGTAATACGATATAAATATTACTAAATCGACAATACACGACCTACTCACATAGCGCATACTGAGAGACTCATATAAAGGTTTTGGCTGTAGGACCCCAAGGGCACATCGTATCAATGCCAATGGGTGTGAAAATGTGATAGGCTGAAAGAAAACGTAAAAAAATAATTTACCACTCAAAATGTGTTGTTGAATATTTCTTTTTTTCTTTTATTAAGTGAAAGCATTTCTAAAAAATAAGCAGTTTTTATAAAAAAAATTGCCCTATATGTTATTAGTTTTTACAGAACACACCCTGTTACGTACAAAGGCCTTCATTTACGCAAACTCTGATTCGGGAAAGCCCTGAGCAGATTTACATCTTCGGCGGAGATTATTGGCTCAGAAGCGGTGTGAAAGCTTCACTGCTCGAATCTCAAGTGTTGTCTTAACGTAATGCCGCTCGAGTTGCCAGATATATCTGTAGAGCTACTATCGACTTCTGTGATTCTTTAAAATGGACGTCAATCAATTCTAGGTTAAAATCTATTCCTACTATTTCTACTGTAAAATTACTGTAATTTCTATTGTGTACAATTAAGATTATATGTGCGCAAGTTTGTAAAGCGACAATGCGGTATTTGTAACCATTTTGTGCAAAATATACTGAAAGGATTTCTATAAAATTTTGCATTCATAACGATAAAAAATGCTCAAGGTGATTGCTGGCAACAATAACGATAAGTGGTCCGCTTTCTCAGCAGAAACATTTGAGACATCGTGCAGCCACAGTGTTTCCTTTGGACTATGACATGGGATCGTTCAAGAGGTATATTAGAGGTCTCTTTAGAGGCGGGCAACGCATTGGTGACTCCCCTGGTGTTGCCGATGTCCATAGGCGGCGGTGACCACTTTCCATCAGGTGGCCCGCTTTCCTGTTTGTCTGCTAAGTAAAAAAAAAAAAAAAAAAAAAAAAAAACGCATACGCGCTCTGGACTAGGCCAGAGCTGTAGAACGCCCTCTGGCCTGGGCCTCGAATCCGCTAATTTGCTTAGTCCGACCGAATTGTAATAGAATTTCAATTGGATCACTACAGCAGCGCAACGGCAGGTAATTATAGCAGAATACCAAAAATGTGTCAAACTACCATTGAGCTGCTTTTGGAATTCAATTACAATTCTATCCAGCCATTAATTAGTAAAGTAGCGGACTCGAGGCGTAGGTGGCGTATAAAACTATGAAAGACTGCAGGAGGATTAGGGATATAGCAAGCCGAGGATAGGATCATTGTAGTATTATATGCTGATGATGATGAAGTATTGACCGAGCTTAAGCCAGACTAGTATCAAAGGCGGGTGCTGGCCTCAACACGTTTGGTGAGACAATACTCATGCACCTCCAATGCCATGCTGGTGTTCGTTTGTGATTGTTGTATTATGTATTGTCTTGACTCGTATCTCGAAATCTCGGCCATAATCTATATCCTTACATAGTATACAGAACAGACGGATCACATCTATACGTAGGACAGAATCCGTTGGTTTTGCTATTAAAACGCTGTTTTGATGTATTCATTGTTATATCTGGCAGTCAGACCTTTGTTGTATATGGAAAAGTTTGTTTCAAATAAACTGACGAACTCTTCTTATATAGGTACATAGTATAAAACAAAGTCGCTTCCATCTGTCTGTCCCTATATATCTATGTACGTATAGATCTGCTTAACTAGGCAACGGATTTTATATGGTTTTCAACAATAGATAGAGTGTTTCAAGAGGAAGGTTTATAAGCAAGACAAAATAGTGTAGGTAGAGGTAAAGTAGGTGTATAGTAGGTGTAGTCCACCTGCCTCGCGATTGGCCTACGGGCGCGGTGTTAGAAGGGTTCCGATTGCGTTCTTTTGAGATCATGGAGCCCTTCGAATTGCACTGAGGTGGATTGTCGTGGAGTTTTAGTGGGTAGAAGATCCGTAGAACCCAGCTCTTCCCCCGAGGGGCAGGGTACCTGGACCGCAGGTTTTCTTCACGTTACCAAAAAAAAGTGTAGGTGCAGGGTAGGTGTAGGGTAGGTGTAGAGTAGGGTAGGGGCAGAACGCCACGCAAACGAAGTCGCGCCGGGTCTACTAGTGTATATATATGTAGGTACCTCAAAAGAAGAAAATCGTAGAGAAGCCTCAAAATTTCTAGTGTTGCCTTACACTTTAGAAGAACAAAAAATAGCCTCAAAATCTCCAGTGTTGCCTTGTTGTACCTTAGAAGACCTAAAAGAAAAGAGAATCGTAGAAAGCCTCAAAATCCAGTTGCCTTATCGGAATCTCCGCAGTGGCACTCGAGTCGGCTGACATATCTGCCGTGACGGCGGGCGTTAATTCGAATAACTCGATCCGTCAGTGTCGGCTGCAGACCCACTTAGAGCGGGCCCGCTCGCTTACAGACGGTTTCTTCCTGTTACCACGAAAGGCTTTGGGAGATACGACAGTGCTGCTCAAAAGAGTGACTTCAAATTCGTGATATCAAACAACTTTAATATGGCATCACCAACTTGCAAATGTCATTTGAAGTCAACAATATTTTAGAAACCGCTCGCATCTACACGAGTGCTTGAGTGCGCTACCTATCTCTTTCACACTCGTGGTAAGTTGCTAGAATAGAAAAGACAAGCATTAGAGGGCGACAGCATATGTAGATATGAGCGGTATACTCGTGATAACATACAACTTTTACTATGGCACCATCACTCGGAAATTGCAAAAAACTAGCCATTTCATACAAAATTAAAATCGAATTCTGCCAAGATATACGAAACTGCTAATTTCTTTTTGCCATTTCTGAGGTGTTCATCATCATCATCATCATATCAGCCAAATGACGCCCACTGATGGGCATAGGCCTCCCCCAGAGATCTCCACAGAGGCCGGTCCTGTGCTTTCCGCATCCAGCTGATACCTGCGATCCTTACCAGGTCGTCGGTCCACCTCGTAGGAGGCCTACCCATGCTGCGTCTTCCGGTACGTGGTCGCCACTCGAGAACTTTACTGCCCCATCGGCCATCTGTTCTTCGAGCTATGTGCCCTGCCCATTGCCACTTCATTCTTCACTTCACTTCAGTCAGAGGTGGTGCCGTAGTAAAAGCTGACGTAAAAGCAAAAAAATTGCGGATAGGTATCATGAGTTCGAAATCAACCTGTATCGTAAAATAACCTAATCGACTGTCTGAAAAATCCGTGAAATGTCTAATAAATGTTCACGGAGAAGCATTGCTCGACGAGATCGTTTGGCGAAAAGAGTCGATAATTCCTTATTTAGTTGGGGATGGGGGGGAGGGAGTAGTAACCATAACTTCAATGCAACCCAAAGCCTACAAACCAGGAATTGCAGCTGATCCTTTGGGAAAGGTCGCAACCGGAATCGCCCGCCGCATAATTTCGCAATGAAAAGAAATTGCCACGTTTAGAGAAATGTTTCACAATCACGGGTGTACATTACACGAACGACATTCTCATACACTACACGCGTCTGCAAAATGTAAAGTGTTAACTGGAATTGAGAGTATCGGGGTACACGCATGTCTTTATAGAGGTAGAGCTCGTCTAATCTAAAATGACGCGCCCCACTATCGCATTAACGCACACAAGCAAGTTTAAAATATGGAGGCAATACATATACAAATGCCGTTGTAATTGGTCATTCAGTTGGCGGTGAAATTCAAACGTAGGAGCACGCGTCGTTCATTGGCTCCCACACAGATGAAGTGTCGTTATCAATATTTGCACTCACACATCGAAATCAACTAACTAAGTAGTGGGGCGCGTCATTTTAGACTAGACGAGCTCTACCTAGGTAAAGTGTGAATTTTTAATATTGATATCATTGATAGTATATATCACAGATTAAGTCTATAGACTTGAGCGTCGGTGGCCGAGCGGTTAGGGTATTCGACTCGTAAGCGAGAGGTACCGGGTTCTAATCCCATTGCAGCCAGGTACCAATTACTCTTTTCAGATTTATGTTCATTACTTGAATACTAACCGTTGCTCTTACGGTGAGGGAAAACATCGTGATGAAACCTGCAAATTCAGGCGATTGAGTGTGTAACCATGATCCAATCTGGTCAGGTCCTGTTAAAAGGGTCATGGAAGTCAGATGGCAGTCACTTCACTGTAATTAACTGATCTCTCAAATCCTGGATCATGGTCAAGGCGGACCCCGGGCCCTTATACGCGAGAGCACAACCGGCACATTAACGCCAAGATGATTATTTCTTTTATTCACAGATTAAATAATAGGATACTAAAAATGAAACCTAAAACCATCTGCAACTTTATTCTAGAGTGTCCCAATTCATTCTTCTCAAATAAGTACTATCCGACTTACATTTTTCAGCAATATACAACCCAATATTAAGATGAGGCAAATAAAACTGCCTCGTTACCCCAGTGACACAGAAACTGGGGAACACAATGCAGTATTGATAAGACTGTTTTATTTCACAGCGCACTGGCTAGAGTTATGGTCTCAATTAAAACGAAAGAAGGAGACACGGTCTCATAAAATGTTGGAAGAATATCGCTTTCGAGACGTCTGTTGGGTAATAGTAGTATACAATGTCAATGCAGTGATGTTGGGTCTTTGGGACAGTGGAGATGTATCCGCATAAAATTTTCCTTCGTTTGGGAGGAGGAAAAGGCTTAAGACCTTGAAGGTGTTAGTATGTTCTTTCAGTATAGTTTGATTAGTGGAATGCTAGTTCCTTCTTAAGTCAAATTGATTACACTCTTGACGACTTGATGGCTCACTTGGTTAACATGCAATTCGATATTTTTATGCAAGATGCTGATTTTCCCTATTTTTGAACCGAACTCTTTCGGTGATGCCAAAGTAATTAAAAAAATATTGCATTTTTCATGGCGAATATTATGATTGAAAACCATTCAAATCGTAGCGAGCGTATCAAAAATAAGACGCCTGACCCGTAACGGAAATTATATTTCATCATTTTAATTGCTACTCGGCCGGGAATCGAACCTCTGAGTCGCAGGCATGTTTACCAATTGAACCACTCAGGTCGTCAAAAATATTTATAAAATAGTTTTGCTTACATACATTCTATATACCGTCAAGTATAAGTACCTAAGTTAGAGGCTAAAAGTCTAAACCTATACCAAACCTTCCACCTCCTACAGTACTTAATACCTTAATACTGCATACATTTGTACCGACAATCACAGCGTAGGTCGGCCTCCCACTCGCTGGAAGGGCGACCTTACAAAGATGGCAGGAGGCATAAAGTTGATCGTTGTGGAGGGCGTGGGCCTATGTGGCTCCCACGGCTATGATGACAATATTTGTATGTGGTTTGTTGCCAAAGCTCATTTTAATTAGCTCTTTCTATAGACACGCGGAAAATATACTTGACGGTAGGTTGTTTGGTTATTTTTTTAATCAAATCAGTATGAGTAGAGTTCTATAGGCCGCCTGAAGGAGATTTCTTCTTAGTAGTAAGTCGTGCCTTTTGGGTCGCGCTAGTTTTGTAATTTGTGTATGCTATTTAGTTATGCTAGTTGGTAGTTTAGTTCAATAAACAGTAAAATTAAAAATTAAAAAAGCAGATACCGCTCCCACTATTACAGATTTTATCACATAGCAATAATTTATGTTTGAAAGGAGATCTCATCAGTGATTCCATGAAACTGTTTATAAAAGCTTTTGTTAGATATAAGCTAAAACGCTTCTATGGTGTTCGCTCAAACCAGAATATATTGACGCAAGTGTTGCCAATTAAGTTATTATATTAGCCCACAGGATTAGTAACCTGAAATGGCAATTGTGGTGGTCATCTTGGCGTGCGAGACATTAGTCTCGGTTGTGCTCTCGAGGGCCTGGGGTTTGCCTTGACCATCCAGGATTTGGCAGATCAGGTAATTACAGTGGAGCCACTGCCACCTGACCCCCGTGACCCAGTTAACAGACCTTGCTACACATTCGGTCGCCTGATAGCAGCGGTTAGTGGTGACCAAATACATTCACTAGTACATAACTCGGAAAAGAGTTACTGGTACATGGCGACGCTATGGTTCGGACCCGGTACCTCCGTGTACGCTCCCCCCAATACTCCTGCTGACACTAGAGGTCGTAAAATGTGAGACCCATAGTAGTTTACCCAAACTCCTGAAAAACTTTCACTAAAATTTCGAATATTCAAGCTATTCCCAAATGTTACTTACTTAGTTACTTCAAGACTCGTAAAAATAATAGGATCCCGCAGGATAGTCGAGAGTTAGTACAGTTTGACACTTTGTGTTGTGCATTCTTTGTGTTGGGCAGAAATTGAAATGATGAACTTTAGTTTCTGTTACGGGTCTGGGTGTTCTATGTATAATAAGTATGTATTTAAAATATTTAAGTAGTTTATCAGTTATCTAGCACCCATAGCACAAGCTTTGCTTAGTTTGGGGCTAGATGGCACTGTGTGAATTTGTCCACGAATATTTATATTTATTTTCGAATATTTATTTATTCTTGGGGGAACTCTATTCTATTATATGTAGATTAAAACACTTATATACACTAGTTCCACTGAATTTATTATACTTATAAACTTTTTATTACCTGCGACCGGTTTCGAATATCATCTTCTGGCATTGTTTACATTTCAAGGTTTATTTATTTATTGGAGTACCAACAGCTATATAAAACATAATAAATATTATCTTAGAGTCAATAAGCCAATTACAGGTCCTCGCTAGTAATAAATTGTCGTTAATTAAAAGTTTCTAAATACATATAATGTATTCAGTGGAACTTTGTGTAAAAGTGTTTAATCTATAATTAGTACACTGTAGAAAAACACCCGGGTAAAAACCGCTCGATTGTCAAATATGGAGTCCTATGAAATTACCGTTTTGTTTGAAGAAAATGACGCAAACTGAAGTTTTCATATAAGCAAATTTTTCAATTTCTAGAAAATGTAGCCATTTAATTAAGTACATACCATTTCATTTCGATAACTACCCTTTCCATAAAATTACATCTGGATAAGGAGACAAAACTGAGGACAAATAAAACGGGGTACTTTCAAACCCTTATATACTTGGGAAATACTTTTTATTCAATTTTAGGGTCTTGCTGGCATCTAAACATACTTTATTTTCAAAATGTTCTGTACAATTAAAAATATTAGAGCAAATACGTAATGGAGAAAAAAGCCAAATTCATAGGTAAGGACCCAATATTTAAAAATAGCCTCCCTTCGCAGTCTTCATTGTTTGGAAACAACCAGCAAGCAATAATATGATATGTCAGAGCTGTCACTATATGAGCAGTTGTAAATACGCTACGCAACGGGCACGCTAGGGAGATGTGTCAGTTTCGGTAGCGATCTATTGTGTCTGCATTACCTTGAGGGAATTCATTATTATACCATCTCTGTTCCGTCGTGGGTAATAAAGGAAGGTGTGTATAATTGTTGACGATATTACCACACAGTTATTTGTATCTGGGCGCCTTCAAGGCTAGTGTGAACAGGATGTTCCTAGATAGGCATGCTCCATCTACGGCCGCATCGTCACCAGATGAAATGACGGTCTAATGCCTAGCTAGTTCGCGTGATAAAAACAAATTAATTTACGGTTTCATGGTGGCATAATTTGAGCAATGGAAGCACATTCAATCTGCGAAATAAAATTCTTAAACACAAGGACTACGTCTCGTGTATCTTAATTCGAAGAATCCAACAATTCTGCTCAGAAGTGAAAGTACGCAATAGGCCCATAATATTGGCACTTTGCCAAAATTAGAACTCGTTCTGCCGCATCGATCGTACGAATCTCATATTAACATAGAATGTGAATATCAGACAATAAATTAATGAGCTTCAGGTTTTTATTTATTACGCCCGAGTTTCAGGTAGGCACTCCACTTTATTATTCACTGGGATAATTTGTAATAGGCTTTGTTAGAAAATTGTATGTAGGTAGGTGGCTAATATTTGGACCTTACCTTTGGAATTGGCGTTTTTTTGCAGGTCTACATTTGCTCATAATATTTGTAATTGAACATAACATATTAAAGAAAGGCCCTGAAAATACGCCTTTAACAAGGTGTAATTTTATGAAAAAAAAGGGGTAAAAAGAACTGATCTGCACCAGTTAGCTTAATGTTGTCTGATTATATGCAGTCACAATGTAATCTCAAGAAATTGAATAAATTGATAGTATGAAAACTACAATTTCTCATTTTCGCCATATAAAACGCTAATTTCATAGGTAAAGAGTAATATGAGGTACTGTTATAAATAAATAAATATGCTTGGACAACCTCACACAGCGCCATCTATCATATTCTATATATATTAACGTCTTATTAAAGGTCGCATAATTAAAGAGAGAACCAAAAGTACCGACACAGCGCAGATAATTATTAAGCTGAACTAACCGCTGAGGTAAATTAGTTCTTGGGTAGTGATCGCGACTCGGCAAGCGTAGCTCGACGAAAACCTGCAAGCTGGTGGTCAGAGCGATAGTTGTAATAAGTACTTCAAAGGGTCATATTTGTAAAAAAATATGTAGAACATATTTGTAAAAATCTGTTTAAGTCAATTACGGCCTTATTTTGTTTCTAATGACATAGTAATGACAGATGGGCAATGCACTTTTAATAATATTTTCAATGCAGACACTATTTCATCAAAATTTTATGTAAAATATCATAAACTCTTCTACTTACATGAAATTTTAACGAATACGATTATTAATATCATCCACAACCTGTGACCGTTTACAAATTACTTCGAACCGAAAGGTCAACGACTTTATTGTTATTCTATTTGACACCTACTAATGTCTGATGGTGTACGGACTATGTTTAAATACACATTAGAAAACGTTACTGTCCATTTGAGATCCTATCTTCTTACACTCAAAGACATTAGCCTTTGACACCCATATTGAAGGGTTTGGTTGGTTGTTTTACTCTGCCGGACACCACGTACAGCATTACCTGACAGAACCGAATAATTATCATCATCATCCTAGCGTTCATCCCGGCTTGTGTCAGGGTCCGCTTTCCTAGTTTTCTTTCTCAACTTTGCCCGGTCTCAAGCATCCTCCCGTCGAAAGCTATTGACTCTCGCATCCAACTCGGCGAAGTCAATCCATCGCTTCCTGGGTCCCGCTGGTCTTTCCTGATATGTGTCCCTGTGGCTTTCGCAGGCCCGTCACCTACCGCAACAGAATCCCATTGTAAAACTGACACCCGAATCGCAAACGATACTTGTAGTAAAGTAGTCTTACTTGTCCATAGTTATCGTAAACGGCTCTTTACTAAGTGAATCATCTTAATCTAGACACCTTCAAGGGTAGAGGTACTAAGCTCACTCGCTCCCCTCCTAAGCGTTAATTATGACGGACACATAGCGCCGATCACCACTGAAGTATTGTCAGTTAGAACCCTGTGCGCTCTTGAGACCTCTTAATAAAAAATAATTAAAAATATTGACTCGAATTATAACATTTTGATAATATATAGGTTTGCGCGAACTCCAGATAACGAACTGGGAACAAGTGGCGCAGGATAGGGACCAATGGCGAGTTCTTGTGTCGGAGGCCAAGATCCACTTCGGGTCGCTGAGCCAGCGAAGTAAGTAAGTAAGTAATATATAGGTTTACAAAGTGACAGTAGTATGGCAAAAATTTACAACCCTGCCTCCTAAACTAGGAATAAATCCTGTATCGGAAGAGACAGTGTTCGATACTGTCGTCATAAATGCCATTTAGCCACATTGCGTGAGTAGACCTGTATGTCAGTGGGATATGTGTTATAGTCGTGTGTGTAATAACGTTTCTGAATACGGCAAAGAATCTTTAAACAAATGTCCCTTCTTATACACGACTAGCATTTTTTACCTGCTTCTTTGTCTTCGTAAAATTCGTTTACTACGTCCCGGCCCGTTCCCGTGGGAACCACGTTGAATTTCGGGATAAACTGTACTCTATGTTACTCGCTGACAATGTAGCTTTCTATAGATGAAAAAAATTTCAAAATTATTCGGGCAGTTTTTTGTTTATCAATTGTTTTCTTTCTATATTACTACTAGTGGACCCGGCGCGACATCCTTTACGTACACCTACTTTATCCCTATTAATTTAATAAGTATTATTATCATATCTTGACATATTAGAAAATGTAAATCAATTATAGATATACGCCTGAAATGGTAGGAATTTGGTGGGAAAGAAGCTACTGCATCTAGAACTGCAAAATCACGTAACCCAAACTCCATTTTCAATAAAATTTTGATTTATCTCATTTCATTTCCCTACTGACCCTTTTTTCTTGCTCTTAAACCTTTCTCTTGAATATTCTATCTATTGACGAAAACCTCATTTAAATCCGTTGCGTAGTTTAAAAGATTTAAGCTTACATAGATATATACATAGGGACAGGCGGTGGAAAGCAACTTCGTTTGATACTATGTATAGATTACTAGCTTTTGCCCGCAATTTCGTCCACGTAAAATTCGGTTATATCGTTCCAGACCCATTCCCGCAGGACCCACATTAAATTTATATTAATTTAGGCCTATATGCTATAGGTTTAGTACAGATAGGTAGTCAGGGAGCGCGATTCCAAAAGAGTAGTTGAACAACAGTGATTTACAACGAAACTCGGTCAGCCCACGACGGGAGCTCATTTTTGTGAGCCCATAATATATTTCAACTGCTGAAGTCGCTCGCCGAGCCTCATACATTACACGGCCCGAATATATCCGGCATTAATTCTGGAGCTTAGGATGTGAACCGAGGAGTTTGTTGTACTTGAAGCCTTAAGTCAAGTTCCCACACATTTTAATATGTTAAGCACAAGAAGGCTGTATTGTAGGCTGTTTTCTCATCAAAGTGTTAGTAGTTACCAACGGGAATAAGCGGAACTGTTATAGCGAAAGTATAATATGCAATAATTATGTTTTAGGTATGTTTACGGAGCTTCAGTGGCCGAGTAATTAAAGTATTCGTAGATACCAATGTTCCTATTGGGAGGAAAAACATTATGATGAAACCTGCACATTCAGGCGACTGAATGTAGCCGACCCGTAACAGAAATTAAATTCATTATTTCAATTTCTGCTCGGCCGGAAATCGAACCCGAGACCTCTGCGTGGCGTGGCAGGTAATGTAATAAGAAAATAAGAAAATAAGAAGTAGGAAGTAATGCAGTACATGGACCCCACATTCCACGTACATGCCTGCTAGGCGCCGTGAGATTCCTTTCAAAGTAAACTTCCACGATGCGTGAACGAGGTCCATTACGTATATGCAATAGACTTGTTTAACAGGGCCGTACTCAGGTATGAAGGGAAATAAAATGAACAAATTAAAATGTTGTGCAATCTCAAATCCCAAATATCTTACAACACGCGATCTAAAAATTGGAATAATAAACCCTTCCAAATTCATGTGAATTAAGCTAAAGAAATTATAGTCGCCATTATTTATTCTCTAGAATATCAATTAAATGAGATTATATTATATCTTATTAATCGATGCGGGCGTGATGTATGTATGTATTATATTAACAAACCAAAAGTAAACTTAATATTTTACTTATTCCATAGATCGTAAATAAATGGCAAGATTAACTGAGCTGTAACTCACGAAAATAGCACTTCGTACCACCCGCTCCTCAATCATTCTTATAACTCTCTTTAAAATGATATAAAAAGGCTTAGAAAAGAAGATTGAGTTTTGAGTCATTGACAGGCGTGAGTAGAGCAATCACGAAAACCACACCACATTCATTGAATTCCACATGGTCAAGCAGTAAAAAAATATATTTAAAAGTAGCCTATGTGTATTAGAGATTTTTCAGACAGTGAGCGGTCACCAGGCTGAATACATCATCGTCGATCACCCGAATATATCAGCGCCTCTTCTAAATACCCATTATAAATAGTAAGGTAGGTATACTTAATCATAGACAGAATCTACACTTAAAATCAGTTGTATTAGCAGTCAAAACTCACTTAACAATTGTAAAAAAAAAGAAAAGTAATCGGAAGGGGCTGTGTCGAAACAAACAAGAAATACAAATCACGGCTATCGTTAAAACGAGGTAGGCATGGGCCACACGAGGATACCCCAATGTACGACTCTGAGCGAGCGAGGTAGTTTAGAGAGCGTCTCAAACCTGCCAGGTGCGCTTAGTAAACGACGCCTACTCCGCGTGTATGACTACCTCTGCCATCGATCATAGGTAAACGTTTCACGTTAAAAAGAATAGTCCGAGTCCATCCCTGCATTTATATAGCAGTCAATAAGCGCGGAATCCAATAAAGTCCACTAGACCGTCGACGGCGGCGTCCTGGATTAAACTTATTGTGCTATTCGCTATTGCCTTCCGATTGAGGTGTATTCGCGCTTATATGTGACACGTGTGATTTGAAATCCGTATTATTAAGGAAAACCTTTTAAGGTTTTGCGATGTTATCTCTGGGGCTGTAAGTGAGTAGGTTATCGGGTTTTCTATGCTATAAAATGCATGTATTGTACTTATAGAAGGATGGACTAGGACCCGACCTAGTGGTATGTTGTTTTTGATAACCTTAGTGGTTCGGTTAGTCAACAGCCGGTCTGACACGCTGAGGTCCCAGATTCGATTCCCGGCCGGGCAGAAATTTAAATGACGAATTTTAATTTCTGGGTGTAGTATGTATAATAAGCATGTTTAAAAAAATTTATGTAAGTAGTTTATCAATGTTGTGGCACCTTTTTGCTTACTTTGGGGCTAGATGGAGCTGTGTGAATTGTCGAAGCATATCCAAGCATATTGTAAAACGTCAAACGGGAAAGCTTGAGCATGGTCGATAGGTCTGGCAACATTTGGGGGACAGTCGTCTCTGTGATGACAGTGTCGATAAACATTTGGTCTGGGAATGAATAAACACGGGACGCGTTCTTTTGTCAACGGAAATGAAAAAAATTAAATGTAGGATACACACGATTCACAATGAGTGGTTAAGTTGGTTAAGATGCATCTGCCACGCAGAGGTTTCGGGTTCGATTCCCGGTCGGGCAGAAATTGAAATGATGAATCTTAATTTCTGTTACGGGTCTGGGTGTTATATGTGTAGGTAATAAGTATGTATTAAAAATTTATAAGTAGTCTATCAGTTTTCTGGCACCTATAACACAAGCTACGTTTACTTTGAGCCTAGATGGCGCTGTCTGAATTGTCCAAGCATATTTATTTATAATTATGTATTTAATGATTTACGTTTCAACCCATACTAAAGTAATACCAATACAATTTAAATGTAATAACTTCAATCAAACATTAGTAAGGCGGACCCTGGGCACTCGCGTGCCGCGCGAGGGTGCAACCTTGACATAATGCCAAGATGATGATGGTGATTATTTCAATCAAACATTTCTATACCGGGTGTTACATACTATATGTATGAAGCCATGAACTAGATGGAGTGCTAAATGTATTAAAACGATAGGTACAATTATTCCACGTACGACAGAAATATACAGTTTCATACACATATTATGTAACACCCTGTATATCGATAAGACCAATAGCATAGCACCCACGGAATCCAACTAATCTCATCCCTCAAAAAGAGAGATTAAAGAGAGTCCCATGCACTGGGACAACAAGGACAATAAGGACAACTTTACCAAGCTTTTCCAGCACAAATTCTGGGTGAACCTTGAGTTTAAATTTATAGTGCCACTTGACAGATACTAAGCTAACGCCTACTTGTACGGTGCCACAAATTTATCTGAAACGCTGATGGCGTTTGTAACGATCACTATGTACCATGAGCTCGTCACCGTACAATATATTTATATATCATATGGTTGTAGTTGATGGACTTGGAAATGAATACGCACATCATACACAAAGCAGTGTGTGGTTAAAAAATAGTTTGCTTATCATGATTTCTTTTAACAAATGCTCTCAAATACTTAACCAAAACTTGGTTTTGTAATAAACTTAAACAATTTATTTGACGATAAGAGAAATATTTTACTTCAAAAGCCCGTAATAAATTTACGCTATTGATTGGTTGGACGACAGGTAAAATATCGTGAATATCTTAAATGTTTGGCGTCAAGTATGGGACTCAAGAAAAATACTCACAAGTGATAGTGATGTGAAATTAATACAAATACGTTCCAACGAAATATCGAAATAAATAATTAAATAAAAGCACACCTAAACATTAAATCTAGAATTTAATTTTAATTTAACTTGTTTGATTATTCAAATTGATTTGCTTCATAGGAATTAAATATCTCTATACTCAGACTGATGAAACATTACATCGAGTTTATAGTACCTAAAATGTCTTTATATTGTTTACTTATAACTCCCTACATTATAAATTTTGGTCTTTAGAAATTTCACATCGAATCCATTTGCTTACGTATTTTTGTTTGCGTTGTTTAAATTTAATCGACTCGGTAAATAAATAAAACATCGTATGCACACATCCCTACATCCCTAGCATTTGTAACATTTAACTATTTTCGGTTAATCAGGAACATTTTGTAAAATTTATGGATGTGCGAACGTTATAAGAGCAGTCGCTTTAGACCTCATACACTTAGAAATATTTCATTTTTTGTTTGTTTGAAATATTGAACTGTGGGAATTTTGACGATAACGATTTAAAGCAAGGTGGCCAGAGTAGGAGAAACGTGACAGTCAGCCCTTGGGTCGCGTCGCGTGAACATCATCGTATCCATTTCCGTAACTAAGAAACCCCAGGCTTTTCCAAATTTCCTCGAAAAATTCATTACAACTCGCGTGTAGTTTGTTAAATTAATTAGTGCTTTATTATTTTGTGTTATCTTTCAGCTTTGTGTCGTTTCTTTCGTTCTCTATCTATTTCTTAATCTACGTAGTGTCAGTGATTTGGTTTGTTTTACATTTGTGTTTTGTTTCTAAGTTTCGAAAGCGTAAGTTACATTCTCATTACTTTTATGGTAGTTATGAGTATTTATTAGGGCTCTTAGAGATTTCAACATAAGTGTGAAAGGTGATTAAAACACAAATTTTGAGGAAAATATTACCAAATTAAATATCATCAGTACTCACCCCCACTGAATAAAAAACTATAAAACTAACCTGGGACACAGTTTCGGATGTGACATCGAATACACTCTAAGAGAATGAGTCCGGCACGAATCCCGACTTGGTCTTCGATGGCCTAGGCGCTCTAACTAAGTCTACGCCTAGGTTTGCCACCGAATTCTGGTACGATTTTGGCCCATGTTCCGTTTAATACCCTTTGTGCTTTTAAAGCTTTAATGACATTTTCCTACGGACATGAATCTCGAGTTTGGATCGATACCTGGCCCGAGTCGTTATCGTCCCTCACTAGGCACACAACTTACACACGCGAAGTAAATAAAATTTAAATAATAGTCTCTCCTTTGACTCGTGAGTCGATAGGTAGGACCATAATAATGCCTGACGAGATGATCGGAATATGTGTGACGGTTTGAGCGAAGTAGACAATAGGTCACTGGTTCGTTTGATTTCGAAGGCTTTGCTGGTTGGCTGAGATATGAGGTGTGATGGGAGTCTCAGTTCCTTATCGATTAGGTAGGTTTTCCGAGACCTAATGGCCTCTATTCTATATTATTTAAGTGAGGATAACGTTAGGGTTTCGCAATCATAGGGTTAGAGTGGCCACAGAAGAAAGAAGAATCCGTTGCCGTTTCGAGTGCTGTCAAAGCTAAGTCGCATGTTCACTTTAATACTTTGTTTGATTTTTGTACGGATTTTATAAATTGTTTGACTATTTCGATTTGCGTGGATTACATTTAAATCATCTTATTTACGCGGATTTTGATATTTGACTTTACTTTTATTTATGTGAACTAAATTTTATTTATTTGCGAATATCTTCCTAATTCGTGCAGTTGAATTACAGAGAATTGCTATAAAACTTACATATTCCTTGTGACGTTTTTAAAATATGTACACAACGTAATGGGTCTGAAAATTTAAATCAATAACTAGACGATCATTTGCTTACGGCCAAATCACAATACGTGAAATGATATTTATTATGTTATGTCTACTCTTTATAGGTAGATACTCGTATGTGTGTATTTATACAGACAAATAGGTAGCTAGGGTGACTGAGAAGTTACACGTTGCTGTTCTTAAATTGACATGACATTTTAAAAATGGTGACACAATTTCAATTTTGGCCACCGCACCGGGTCAAATGAGTTTGTGTCACTGTACGTAGACGTCTTTAAAGTCAATTGCAGTCTGCCTATTATTTTGTAACTGTCAGGAGCTTAACGATGTGAATGTGTTATCTTTAATTTTCATTGTGTATGTATAGAAATAGTGTAAACTCCGTACTTCAGATTTATTCAGGAACTTCATAACTATGATTATCATCATATTTCCAATATCGTTGGAAATTAATAATAACAATTAGTACGCTCTCCCGCTTCGTTCCTATTGTACGTGTAGTTATAACATTATTCATATAAAACCCAAAAAATGGCGATGAACTCACAAAGTTCATATCAGTTACGTTTCACAGATGATGAAACTATACGTAACGTATAGTTATTTAAATTATTTTCTTATGTAAGTGATGTTACCTAAATATTTTATGAGAATAAATATGTTTAACCCTATCGTACCGACACGGTCCAGAATATGTTCAACCTAGCGGAAGACCTTTGTCAACCTCCACATGACTATCATTAGTAATTAAAACTATTATTACTACAACCTAAAGTAACCCCCCAAAGCATGTCTCTTGTATTCTATTGTTAGACATTTATAATTTCTCTGTAGGAAGCCAGTAACTAGCGTAAATCTGTGGGAGAACTATTTACAATGTGCGCTCTCGGTCGCCAACTTTTGAAACATGTGGCAGTTGACGTAGCGTGTAGCTTCTGGGTGTGGTGTCAGTGGTAGCGTAGCTTAGGATTGTAATTATAGTGGTATGGGTATGGTGGTCGTAGGTAACATATACTTCAGATAAGATTTTATACCTGATTTTATATATTTTGACGACCTGAGTGGTTCAGTGGTCAACAACCGGTCTGCCACGCAAGAGGTCCCGGGTTCGATTCCCGGCCGGGCAGCAATTTAAATGATGAATTTTAATTTCTGTTACGGGTCTATGTTTAATAAGTATGTATTAAAAAAAAAGTATATAAGTAGTATATCAGTTAGCTAGCACCCATAGTACAAGCTTTGCTTTGTTTGGGGCTAGATGGCGCTGTGTGAATTTGTCCACGATTATTTATTTCTTTATATCGTTAAACAAATTAACAAATACTTCCGCAAATACAGTGGAGCGACTGCCTGACCTCCGTGACCCTGCTATCAGGGGAACCTGACCATCGTGATGAAACCCGCACATTCAAGCGACTGAACCAACCATTCAACCAACTGCCAATTGGGTGTAACCATGATAAAATCTGGACAGGTTCCCCGGGTAACAGGGTCACGGAGACCATAGAATGGCAGTTGCTCTACAATTTCCTTTCCTTCAATTTCCTGATCTACCAAATCCCACCTCTATTATATTTCAGCATTGCAGGTTTCATCACGATGTTTTACATCACCGTAAGAGCATCGGTTAGTGTTCAAACTAAGGTTCATAACTCAGAAAAGAGCCAATAGTACATAGAGGCACTAGGATTAGAACCCGGTACCTCAGGGTACGAGTCGGACACTTTACCTATTACGCCAAAGCTCTCTAAGAAATAATCAGCCTACAGTCACGCAGGCGACGAACTCAGATAGTAACCCTCGTTACTGCTCATGCAGGACCTTTGTACGATCAGCCCGGGGCCGGCGGGTAGGAAAGAAACGCACCGATAAAAATGACAAACCGGTCCTAGAACGGATCCCTGGGTAACGCCGCGCTTTTTCGCTGCGGTCCAGCCATTATTGGCTATAAGAAAGGTTGCTGAGTCTTATTGGATTCCGAACGTGACTTTTGGATAAATAATGAGTTGTCATTTTTTAAATGTATTTTTCTGATCTAACGGCAATAGATGGAGACTTTTAATAAAAATTATAAGAAAATAATGTTTCAAGTTGAGGACTGCTATCAACTAACAGAAAATAATTTATTTTCAGAAATCATGGTGCCGTCGGATACAGTTTTTTTCTTCAATATTTTCCTAAACTTTTTTAATATCTGTTTAAAGTCGTAAGATATTTTATGGCAGCAGATAATAAAAGTATAATATAGTTTATGTCGAAAAAGGGGAAGACGAGACGTACGTAATAAAATGTACGTACGTAATAAAGAATACGAGACCAAACTGATGATATTTTAAAAAAACGTCAGGTCAAGATTACCTACTCTAAACGATAATTTAAAGCTAATTAATGAATTTATAATAAATGAAAGTGACTTTCCTCGTCTGTCTGTTGGTCTGTATCTCCGCTATCTCGTCCTAAACCACGCATCGGATTTTGATGCAGTTTTCACCATCAGTTAGAGAATTTCTTTCAGAAGATTAATGGGTGTGGAATATTATGTAATACCTACATGTATATTATGGAGGTCAGATGGCAGTCGCTCCACTGTAATTACCTGACCTGCCGAATCCTGGATCACGGCCAAGGCGGACCCCGGGCCCTCGTGCGCGAGAGCACAACCGGGACATTAACGCGATGATTATTATTGTCTTTTACATGTATATTATAATAAAGAAATGCCGATATACCCGCGCGAAGCCGGGGCGGTTGTTAGTATAGAATAAACGAGAGAGGGTTTAAACTAATTACAATAAAAAAATTACATAACCGTAGCAAATGAAGCATTGTTAATGTTAAAGCCTATCCCTACGATAAATGCCATCACTGTTCTATCGTGGGTAAAAAGGCGTGACCTTACATATAAGTACCTATGTATATGGAGTATGTAGACATTTACAATCACAAATTCAAACTATACCCTCGTCATATTAAAACAGTGGTAAAAACATGCCTAATTCGAGGAGCACAAAAAGTACGACGAATTTATGTAACGGGGCTTACCCGTTTTCTTCTGGCTAGCCTAGCCCTTAGGCTCTGGTTCATACATTACACAAGAAAAGAGGTAGTGACGTCCTCATTAGTTTTATTACGAAGCTTGCACATACACGATGTCACTTCTTTTTTTACTATGTTGTTACTAAGGAATGTCGATGAGTTAAAGACACGACATCAAGACATATCCTAGCCGCGGTTTATACAGAAGAGATGCAGCGAAGGCACGCGGTGGAGGCTGGTAATCAAAGAAACCTAAAATAAACCTTATAGTTATATTGCATAGTGTCGTTTTTGTTATAAGGACGATTGCCGACACGCCACTTACTGGCGCGCGTCCTAACGACGCTATGCGATTTCATTGCTAATGGTACATTGTCCAAGAGCCTGTTTCGATTTATTCTGAATCCTCGTGGACTAAAAAAGATAACGCAAGTACTATAAAGTTGGATTTCCCGAAAAATTCTTCATAAGATAGATAGGTAAACCCAGGGGAACCTGGCAAGATTCGATCATGGTTATACATTCAGTTACGTATGTACAGATTTCATCACGGTGTTTTCTGTCACCGTAAGATAATCGATTAGTATTCTACTAAAGTACCTAACTCAGAAACGAATCACTTTTACACGACACTAGTGGGATTCGAACCCGGTACCTCTCGCTTACGAGTCGGATACAACCACTCGACCGACATTTTATGATAAAAATGTAACACTACAACAAAACGCCTGCTAATTATTACAACACAGGCGTTCGATTGTGCAAATGAACGCGTAATAGGTTCGTCACATTCTCACAAAGGGCTCCATTTGACATTCGCCAGTCAAAGCACAATGGACAAATGAAGCTGTGAGCTCGCTCATTCGATAGCCCGTTAACATCCGTCCACTGCGCAATTAACGAATGCTCGCATTTCGCCAAAAATAGAACCTGACGCAGATGCGGTGTGAGTGTGATAGCTTTGTATAGGGCTTGATCCGTGAGGAGACGCCCTGTATTAACATTTCACATATATGTATACATACGTCACGTCCGTATCCCAAAGGGGTTTGCACAGACTTTTTTATATGATACGGCAGAGAAACAGCCAACAATTATCTGATTTTAATGATTGAAATTGTTACATTTTACGATTACATATGATCGATTTAATACTGTCAGTTTATTGCAATGGAACTTTGTTGGCAACTGAACCCATGAAATCGATGATACTTATTTACAAAATGGGCGTCGAGCGTAAGAGCGTCGGTGGCCGAGCGGTTAGAGTATACGACTCGTAAGCCAGAGGTCCCGGGTTCGAATCCCGCTCCGGTCATGTACCAATGACTGTTTTCTGAGTTACGTACATTAGTTGAATACTAACCGATGCTCTTACGGTGAGGGAAAACATCGTGATGAAACCTGCACATTCAGGCGACTGGATGTGTAACCATGATCCAATCTGGTCAGGTTCCCCTGGTAGCAGGGTCATGGAGGTCAGATGGCAGTCGCTCCACTGTAATTACCTGACCTACCATATCCTGGATCATGGTCAAGGCGGACCCCGGGCCCTCGTGCGCGAGAGCACAACCGGGACATTAACGCCAAGATGATTTTTTATTTATTTACAAAATGGGACAATTTCAATAATTCAAATCAGAGAATTGTTGGCAACCTACGGATGAAATTTGGTCACTGCCGCCAATGGACATCAGCAACACCAAGGGCGCTACCAATGCGTTGCTCGCCTCAATATCAACAGCAGACTATCGTGGCTGCAAGGTATGATCCTGACACACCTTTTTTTTTTCCTGTTCAACATTTATACATACATCATACATTTACGCCGCTTGAGGGTACTCCTGACCTCGGGGTTCGATCTTTTTATTTCATACGTATATCTTCTATCTCTATAATATATAAAATTCTCGTGTCACAGTTTTCGTTGCCATACTCCTCCGAAACGGCTTGACCGATTTTGATGAACTTTTTTGTGCTTATCCGGTATCTATGAGAATCGACCAACATCTATTTTTCATCCCCCTAAATGTTAGGGGTAGTCCACTACTAAATTTATTTTTTTATTTTTTAGACAAAATTTTTAATTTCTATTTTTTTATGATACAACATACAAAAATACATACAATCCTCAATTTTCACCCTTCTACGATCAACCCTTATTTTTTAATAGCCATTTTAGTAATTTAATCATTTTTCCTCTCCGGTCGAAAACTGATCAATCGTCATTTAATTATTTATATGGCAAAACAACGTTTGCCGGGTCAGCTAGTTCATATATAATATAATGGTAAAATCGTACACGAATTCTAATTTCCCCAATTTTACAAATTCATATAGATGATGTATTTTACGAGTGCTCGTTACCACTCGAATTCGAATTCTATCGGTAGAATGTAAATTCGAGTGAAAATTGGGAGAACATTTGAAACGTTTGAAACGCAGCGCCGAAATGTCAAAATCACAACCACAAAAAGCATTTGACATTCTGTTACACGTTTGATTTATGCGTGAAATTAACACATCATCATCATCATCTTGGCGTCAATGTCCCGGTTGTGCTCTCGCGCACGAGGACCTGGGGTCCGCCTTGACCATGATCCAGGATTTGGCAGTGCATATCTACGTAAAATGAACGCAATCGCGTTTAATGCACTCTAATGGTAACCCAAGTTTCGTTTAAAAATACAGGATAATGTAACCATTCGAAAGTAAATTTACATATGAATATGTTTCGCATACGAATTATAAAAGTCACCAGTCTTTTTTGAGCATTTCCCTGGCACAAAATACAATTTTCAATCTTTAGTAACATTTGCATCGCGTGATCTTACTATAGCACCAAGTCCAAAATCTCAAAAACACTCTGTCTACTGGTGACAACCGCATGAAAATCCGTTCAGTAGTTTTTGAGTTTATTGCGTACAAACAGATAGACTTGGCGTGAGACATTGTTTGAGTGTGACAAGAAGTGACAAATTACAAACAACAAACTACCCACAGTTGTTTAAACAGCCGCCGCCATACACCGCTCCTCCAAAGGCTATATGTCCAATATAATCGATAACCACAAAAGCGATGTATTACAACAGGCGGTAGGGACACGTATTACATAATATGAGAGCGGAAGGAAATTCAATAACGTAAGAACAGTTTCGTTGAGAGCAAGTCAGTCAAAAGCCTTGTGAAGTGTCGTGCGCGAAGGCTTTTGAAGTGGATCCTATAGTTTTATGGCACTTTGATTTTCCCGCTGTGTTGATCTTGGTGGATTGTTGGACGAAATTCTCGTTATTTCTCTTTTGCTCAATGCGGCGATTATATTTATAAGGTTAGGTTACACCGGCACACAAAAAAAAAAAAATTGTCTGTACACCGGGCGCCACCTATCTACGGGCATGTTTTTCGACCCGCTGAATACGAATTTTAAGTCAGTTTAGGCCGTCCAGCCTTCAATTTTGAGTAAATTGCAAAAAACCCCAAAAAATAGCGAAAATTTGATGTTCGATGATCCTCGAAAAACAGTTGAAAATCCAATTTGTGTACATTCTTGGATGTTAATTACTTGTATCTTGTAAATAAAAAATACAAAAAATTTGTTTAATTGTGATTAAAAGATTTTTTTCAATTTTTTCAGCAGCAATTTTCTGCTATTTTATGAATTTTTTGCAATTTTATGAATGTTTGGAGGGACTATGGGCCAAATTTATTGCAGAATCAGATCAAGCAGATTAAATTACATGAAAATCTTTGTTAATCCGGGTTCACAAAATTTTTTGTACCAAGATAATCCAAATTTTTTACGATTTTTGCAATTTTTAAGGATATTTTATAATTTTTTTCGAATTAAATAAGTTTATGATTAAAGTACGATTGAAATTAGTATTTAACAGATCAAAATACATAAAAATTATGCTTGCCTTAGATGTCAAAATTTTTTTTCTTGCCAAAACATCGTATTTTCGCTATTTTTTGTGGTTTTTTGCAATTTACTCAAAATTGAAGGCTGGACGGCCTAAACTGACTTAAAATTCGTATTCAGCGGGTCGATAAACATGCCCGTAGATAGGTGGCGCCCGGTGTACAGACAATTTTTTTTTTTTTGTGTGCCTGTGTTATTAGTTTGGCCGTTCGACGAGGTAACGCCGCCAGCATTCTGGGTACGCTTCCGCTTGGCAGCGCTCTAGAATTAGTTTTCATAATTTTTTTTGTGTAAAGTTTTATTTAGATTTTTAGTGGAAGTTTAAAGTTTGTTCATATTGTAGTGTAACTATTTATAAAATTAACGTTATCTTATTCATAAAGTTTATGATATTTATTTATGAGTTTATGGTATTAGGTTAGGTTAGGGATCATTTGCTACATCGAATTTTTTACTTTTTGACTTGTCGCATGTTGAAATTGAAGTTTTCGATGTTCATAATTATGTCAAACATTTCCTCAGAACTAATACCGCTTGTATGTAACAAGCGGTAGAACACAAAAATAGAGGCGGAGGAGGCTACCTTGACTTAGCGGCTCCATACCACTTGTGAGCATTTTCTCAGCGGGTTCTTGGTTCGAGTCAGGGCCCGTTTGTACGTAGCGGCTCACAAATCGCACTCGCGTCGTGTCCGCGTAGCGCCCGAACAGGAATCGCGCCTAAATATCGCAGCCTACCATATTGGTGTGGACGATGACGTGGTGACTAGGCGGGCACGACGCGACGACTGTGCGAGTACGACGCGACGATTGTGCGAGCGCGATGCGAGCGCTGCGCGTTTGTTTACTAATAATACAGTAAAATAAGCTTTCTTTCATTAGAATAGAAACCAAAATTGCATAAACATTTGGGATAAATCGCGTACAGGTCTGGTACCGGTACTCTCGCCCATATATGAGAGCAATTTTCAAAATGGGGGCCTTATCTCTGAATAGAACTCGTTGTCCCGGCATAACAAAAATGCCGCACCACAAGAACTACTGTGAGTATGCCTCTAGCTTGTGATTATTTTAATTGGGATCCTAATCAGGCAGGCAGTTGAACAACTGACTACTTGTGATGACGGTGGTGAGACAAAAAATTAATAATAAAATAGAAATAATAATAATAATATGAAATTACAGGCATGAGGCATTTCACCTTAGTCCTCACAATTACAACGCACCTTCGGTTCTGCATTTGTGTTACCTGCAACCTACAACCTAAATGTATGAATTGTAAATGTTATGGGTGACAGTTACCACTTACAATCAGGCGGGCTGTCTGCTCGTTTGTCAATGAGATTCATAAAAAAAATCCACCTTATCTAACTTTAGGAGTTTTACTAACCTGTTGTTGTGGCGTGAAGTTCAGGGGGTTGCAGATAGGTGGCGCAGCCGTGCTGCCATAGTGCTGCTGGTATGATGACGTCAGGATCTTCTTGTGCGCAGAGGCGTGTGCGCGGTACGCACTCACGCTTAGCTTCATTATGTAATTTTTTTGTTATTTGAGATCAGAACTGGCCTATTTTGTTTCTAGATAGAACTATAGTTTTGTCGTTATTATTTTTTGGTTGATTGTATTATTTTTAAGCTTGACTTTTATATAGATAAAAGCAGTAAAACGTTTACTAGTAATTTTTTTTTTGTTTTAATTACTTTATTGTTGCAAAGCTAATAAATAGAACTTCGTATTTTTCTCACATATCGTTACACTTTACCACATTTGCTTGTTCATTTTTTGAGTCCGACACAACGACGCTAGACGAATGGCACTTTGTTCCACCTGCAAAGGAAGAGAAATACTAATTTAAATAACATCACTCGCACCTGGCCGTTTAAAGGAAAAGGAACGACCTTTTTGGAACAATATTACATTCGAAATAACGTAAGGTTATATTACATTGGATATGAAGAGTGGGTATCTAGGTATACCTAACTCATTCTGGACATGGTACTATTTTTGTTTATACCGTAATTCGCGCTCGATTTGATTGCTTACGTTGGAATTTTATACATAATATATTTTAACCTGTATTTAGAGATTTTTTTATAAGTTGTAGAGTCAGTAAGATAAGCACTAGTACTTCTAGTCGCTTACCTAGTTTGTTCCCTAGATAATTATAATCGAACGACTCTACATATTACTTATTCCCGTAAGAAGAATCCGCGTCGAATATCAATTTTATATGGCTTGTAGGTTTTATTCTCGTACTTATCAGGCACTTTTCTTTCAAAGAAGTACTTTTTAGATTTGGATACAAATCTTGAAAGACGATTTACTGGCACAGGTGAGCCGTGCATACTTCGCCGTAGAAGGACGTCCCGGAAATTGCATTATAAAAAGAACAAAACGATTCCAATTCCAATACATATTTCCAGCCATTACTCCGTTTGGCGGATCGCCAATTCCCAAGCAGCATTTCTCAGGGCACTTTTACTTTGAATTCTTATTGCGGCCCTGTACAAGATGTTCATGAATAAGTGATTTAAAGGAAAATATGACGTGACCCTATCGATATAGTTGAATAAAATAATAAGTTTTGAGATTATATGCATTAATAAAAAAAAACAATTATTTACAAATTACAGAAAAAAGTCCCGACAGTACGTATTAATCTTAAACTAACTAACCTAGGTACTAAAGATAAAAAAATTGCTCCAGGTCCCCAGAAATCGGATACGTGGCCAGAAGATTGGCCGCATTATTCCCGAGGATGGCGAGGCTATATTAGCCTTTTTGACCAAACTTTCCATCATCCTTTAGGATTTTGGACTCTAGCTCTTTGAGATAAGCCAAAAAGTGAATTATATAATAGTGTTTTTTATTTTAGATTATAACAATAAAAAACCCTTTTTTTATGTTATACGGCAGACAAACAGGCAAGCGGGCCACCTGATGGAAAGTGGTCACCGCCGCCTATGGACATCAGCAACACCAGGGGAGTAACAAATGCGTTGCCCGCCTCTGAAGAGACCTCTTGAACGACTACTAACAGTTTCCAACACTGGTATCTAGCAGCTATCTAGATCCGACCGGCGCGGAACTTATAGCAATATCCTGCACTGATAGATGTGTGGGTGGATTGTATCGGGTTGTTCTCTTGTTATTTAGAACATATTATTATTGCGGCTTCTATACGAGCGTAGGTGGCTGGCTCGTAAGCGAGAGGTACCGGTCATGTATCAATGACTTCTTTGTGAGGTATTATACTTGTATACACATTAATTAAAAAATATATCATCATCATCATCATCATCATCATCATCAGCCAGAAGACGCCCACTGCTGGGCATAGGCCTCCCCCAGAGATCTCCACAAAGACCGGTCCTGTGCTTTCCGCATCCAGCTGGTACCTGCGATCCTTACCAGGTCGTCGGTCCACCTTGTAGGAGGCCTACCCACGCTGCGTCTACCGGTACGTGGTCGCCACTCGAGAACTTTACTGCCCCATCGGCCATCTGTTCTTCGAGCTATGTGCCCTGCCCACTGCCACTTCAGTCTGGCAATCCTTAGAGCTATGTCGGTGACCTTGGTTCGCTTGCGGATCTCCTCATTTCTGACTCGATCGCGCAAAGAAACTCCGAGCATAGCTCTTTCCATTGCCCTTTGGGTAACAGTGAGCTTTCTTATAAGGCCCCTAGTGAGTGGCCACGTTTCAGCTCCGTAAGTCATCACTGGCAACACACATTGGTCAAAGACCTTCGTCTTGAGACACTGCGGTAATTGGGACGAAAATATGTGGCGTAGCTTCCCGAACGCTGCCCAACCGAGTTGGATTCGTCGATTGACCTCTTTCTCGAAATTGGACCTACCTAGCCGGACTATTTGTCCTAGGTATGTATAGTCGTCAACAACTTCAAGTGGAGTGCCTCCAACTGTCACTGGAGTAGGCACAACATGGACATTCGACATAATTTTCGTCTTGTCCATGTTCATTTTAAGACCTACTTGTTGAGAGGCACTACAGAGGTCATTGAGCATTTTGCCCAAGTCTTCCAGGGTTTCAGCCATGACTACGATATCGTCAGCAAATCTGAGGTGCGTGAGGTACTCGCCGTTAATATTGATGCCAAGTCCGTCCCAGTCCAGAAGCCTAAAGATATCCTCCAGTGCAGCGGTAAACAACTTCGGAGATATGACATCACCTTGTCTAACACCTCGCTGCAGCTGAATAGGTTCTGTGGTCTTGTCCTGGAGACGAACTGACATAGCGGCGTTTCTGTACAAACACTTCAATGCTTCACTGCACTGCACTGCAATGCACTTTACACACTATATAGCATACACATTACCCAACAATATTATGGTTTATGTATTAGATGAATTATATATCTCTATTTATTACACACTTTCGTCCGTACCTCACTCAGCGGGTCCCACTGAAAACCAGCGCTTCGGTTCGCACCGGGGCAAAATGCTGAGTGAGGTCCCTTTTACACATGCATTACACCACTAACACACACCACTTATCTTCTACCATTCGCATCGACACTGTGCTAGCTTTTATGTGCTTCTGCTTTTATGTGCTTTTTTTGTTAATTTTTATGTACTGTTTCTTTTCTTGTGTTACAAAATGTCGTGTTTTCCAAATTTTTGTGTTGTGGTGTTTCTGTTTGTGTAACTAAATATTTCTTATTCTTATTCTTATTCCGCGTCTTTCTTCGATGAGTTTGAGGGTATCGTCAGAGATTTTGTTTGTTCTATTTGTACGGCAGGCCTTATAAAACTTTGACCCAACCGTATAGACAGTTTCCACGAACCTGTTATTATAGTCGTCCACGTCGACGCACTCTCCTAGGCACTCGAAGCGATTTTGTAATTCGAGTTGAAAGCTCTCGGGGTTTTGGATTTGGATGGGTACAGGCCGGAGCGTGGACCTCATCAATCTCGATCTTTCCAGCTGGGGATTAATATTCAATGTGCCTCTTACCAAGCGGTGATCACTGCCAATTTTAACGCTATTGATCACCGAGACATCATTGAATATATGCCGTTTCGTAGATAGGATGAAGTCAATCTCATTTTTTGTGACACCATCGGGACTAACCCACGTCCATCTGCGATGATCCGGCTTCCTGAAAAATGAGTTCATCATAAAGAGTCCCTCCTTCTCCATAAAGCCGGCCAGCATCTGGCCACGGGCGTTCCGACTTCCAACTCCAAATTGCCCCACTCTCAACTCGTCTCCGCCTCGTTTGCCCATCCCCCCAAATCCCCCATGACAACGGTATAATGTGTCTTGGAGGTATGCATGGCTGTAGAAATATCCTCATACATAGCCTCCACTTCATCGTCGGAGTGAGTCGAAGTCGGTGCGTAGACCTGTATGACCTTCAACGAATACCGCTTGGTAATTCTGAGTATAAGGTACGCTACCCTAGACGACACACTCTCGATTTTGACGATGTTGTTCACGAGGGATTTGTGGACGAGGAACCCGACACCACCTAGGGACAGTTGGTCGCCCTCCCGGAAGTAAAGCAGATTTCCGGACTTTAGGATTATCGAGTCCTCCCCCTTTCTTCGGACTTCAGATAACCCTATAATATCCCAATTTAATCTGCTTACCACTTCCTCCAGTTCCACGAGCTTTTCGTCGGTCCGCAGTGTCTGGACATTGTAAAAAATATATATTACATATAAACCCATAATGGCTCCCAGCCACAGTGTTTCCTTTGGACTATGACATGGGATCGTTCAAGAGGTACATTAAAGGTCTCTTCAGAGGCGGGCAACGCATCAGTGACTCTCCTGGTGTTGCTGATGTCCATAGGCGGCGGTGACCACTTTCCATCAGGTGGCCCGCTTGCCTGTTTGTCTGCCGCATAACATAAAAAAAAAATTGAATACTAACCGATGCTCTTACGGTGCGGGAAAACATCGTGATGAAACCTGCACATTCAGGCGACTGAATGTGTAACCAAGATCCAATCTGTTCAGGTTCCCTTTGCAGCAGGGCCATGGAGGTAATTACCTGATCTGCCAAATCCTGGATCATGATCTGGGCGGACTCCGGGCCCTCGTGCGCGAGAGCAGAACCGGTATACGTGAAGGTGATTATTTATATTTATTTATTATTTATTTATTTATTTAACAGTTTATTGTGCACAGGAAATACATAGTGAATAACAGGCAAAGTAATAAATGGCACAACAGGCGCTACTTATTTCTAAAAGAAATCTCTTCCAGCAGGCCTTCGGAAGCGTGATGTGATCATGAGACGCCGATAGGACGTGCACAATATTATTATTGAAGCTTCCGTGCATTGAAAGTATTTCTTTAGCTACATTCAAGCAAGAGCAAATAGTTAACAGATGTCGGTTATTCAAATTCGCTGGGAAATGAGGCGTAAAGGCGATCTCATATCTTTCTTCATCTGATATCGATCTTATCTCATAGACTTCCAAGCGTGTCGCAGGGCCACTCCACAAAATGGACTGACGACCTTGTTAAGGTCGTGGGATACAATCTACGCCAGCGGCACAGAGTAGGTATATACCATCGTGCTGGTAGTTTAAATAAACTTGCTTTCATTACCGCAATGTATAGTCAATTCAGTTCAGTTCATTTACGGGTAAAAAAATATATTTAAGAGCGTCGGTGGCCGAGCGGTTAGAGTATCCGACTCGAAAGCCAGAGGTCCCGAGTTCATATCCCGCTACGGCCATGTACCAATGACTGTTTTCTGAGTTATGTACTTTAGTTGAATACTAAGCGATGCTCTTACGGCGAGGGAAAACATAGTGATGAAACCTGCACATTCAGGCGACTGGATGTGTAACCATGATCCAATCTGGTCAGGTTCCCCTGGTAGCAGGGGTCATGGAGGTCAGATGGCAGTCGCTCCACTGTAATTAACTGACCTGCCAAATCCTGGATCATGGTCACGGCGGACCCCGGGCCCTCCGGGCCCGGAACCGGTGCCCTGGTTGTGCACGAGAGCACAACCAGGGCATTAACGCCCAAATGATTTTTTTTTATCGGTAAAAAAAAAATATTTTGCATGTCAAATGTATACTTATATTACATAATACAAGTGTAACACCATTATATTTATAATGCATCACTTAACAATTAAGTCATACAAAGTAGTACATAACAGTAAAACTTATATACTTAAGCTAAAGAAATATACAAGCATATGTCAATTATTTAACTAAGTGATTTTTCATTAGTGATTTCGTCTAGTGAGTAGAGCGCGTCAGACAGCACTTTCTTTTTTACTTTTGTCATAAAAATGTTGTTACTGAGTGAGTTTTTAAGTACTTTTGATATTGAGAATTGGAGGCAAATCTAACTAGAGTGTTTTTTTTTTAGTTAGTTTATCAGATAAAACTTTAAATCTACAACCTGGAACATCTCCGCTATCAGTCTTTCTTTGTCTAAACTATATATTTTTACACGACTGTGACAGAAGGAGGATTATCGAGTTTATCGAGCGTACGTATATCTTTTTCTTTGTTACCGAAAACTTACAATTAGGAGACTGTGTATATGTAATATATATAAGATGGGGGATCTTCGTTCCACCAACAAAACAGGAGAGCCTCAGCGAAATGACACTGTTTTACAGTCGAAATTACAAGGACTACTCGCACAAACCACTTTGCATCAACATTTGTTGTGTGAACCGCGACGGAACTCTCTACCTGACTTATTATCTTTATAAATACAAAGTAAATAGCTTCTTTTTTCATAATATTGCTACACCAAAAAACATTGTAGCTTAATATTAGACAAAACACGTGGTTCGCGTGGACCTTGTAGTCTACGCGAACAAAGGCGCGGGCACAGCTAGTACAGATATATGAATGGATGTAGTCGAGGAAAATATTAATAGTTAATATTTAGCAGTTAAATCGTCGTCTCAATTTGTTCGTATTATTACGAAAAGTATCGTATAATCTATTATTTATAGGCTATTTTAGCTTTAAGTCCGCCACTGTACTTTTGTGCATCAAGCTTTAATAAATAAATAAATAAAAATAAATAAATAATCTTTATTTACATTTCAGGAACCAACCAACCAAGAATAGATTGTGGTAACAGGTGATACACGTTATGATCGAAATGTTACATAATTTTTTTATGCAACTGGTTGTATATAGTTTTAAGTAGACTCCCTGCTCCCCAAACTAGGATATCCTGTGCTATGGGAAACAGTTATTCCCATAAAACTAGGCTATTACAAATGGTATTTTGATAGGCCGTTAACAGATAAGTGAATTTTAGTATCCAAAATGGTTTCTGATTTTATATAATGAAGGCCTATTTCAGACTACTTGTATAACATTAAGTTTCCTCGACTTACACATACATACGTATACATTCATATATCTGTACTAGCTGTGCCCGCAACATACCCTCGGACACCACCCAGCAACACCAAATTAGGATAATCCAGAATTAAAAACGAGAGAACTTTATATTCTTCTCGCGTTCGGAGGAGAGACGCTACAAATTTTTCCATGGCCAGGCTAATAAAATGCAAATGCCTTTATCTCGGAGACGCGTACAGTAATTTTCTAGGTAATCGGCACATCAACCAGGCTGTGTAGGCATGAGCCTTTGCTTGTAAAAAGTTAGTTGAGAGACGTGTCATACCTACCGTATGAGAGGACGAAAATAGGGTTATATTGGACCTGGCAGAAAACGCGTACGCGTCCTGTCCGCATAGTCACCACGTAGCAAGCGAACAGAAAACATTGGAGACATACATACAGGGCGTGGAATAGTACAGCCGTATTCTAAATTTTGCACCAAAATCATTCACCTATAAAGAACAAATCGGCTTACCAATATTAATTGTAGTAGGCTTGTAGGTATAAAAAGAGGGTTAAAATATTGGACATAGAGCATAGATGAAGAGAACGTACATTGTCACTCTTTCTCAACACTATACAAATGCCTCAATGACATACAAAATGTTGGAAATTAAGTAACCAAGGTCACCAAATTTTACAATAGCATTGGTTGTGGAGGGGTATTTGACAACTTATAGCCGTCTCTTTTGGACACGTTATACGAAATTTAAAAAAAAGGAAATAAAATATTCAGCTTGACTTCAGCTGTGAGTAGGTTCCTTCTATGCCTCTACGTCCAATTTGTTTAGGTGAGGGTTTTACCATAAGTTGACAAGTGACATTGGCCATTCTCTCCATAGTCTCTGGTCTACGAAGGTCGTAGCTGGTCTGTCCCTTACCATGTGGCCTTGTGGAAGAGAATGGCTTGGGGAATTCGCTTTTATCTATATTTGATGTGATAAATTATATACACCGATACACACCCACGCCCCTATTCCATAGGGTTTGGCAAAGTAGAGAGTGATAATTTATGCCCATAAATATCGTCTTGTTTGTTTGACCGCTTGACAATCGATTTACGCCATCGCCCGATGAGCACCCTCACGCACAATAAGTAGGAATTTATTTTCTAAGCCCAATACCGTCCGCCATCCCAGTTCGAGATTATATCATTATTCCCATGCTCACAGAGGTGTCCTGTTATTTTTGCATCGCTTTGGGTAGCTAAATTGTAATTGCTATGCAAAATATGTACAGTGCAAATTGTGTTAACTGTATCAACATTGCTGTATCTTGTACAAGTACCACCAGTAAACATGGTTTTTACAAGGTAGGCAAAAGAGCTAGGGTCACCAATAAAATGGTTATGCAATAACACTGAATGACTAAAAAATTAAAAGTGATTTTTGGTATTGGTGTAATCTTTATTTTATATAATAAAATAATCATCTTGGGGTTAATGGTTGTGCTCTCGCGAACCAGAGCCCAGGGTCCGCCTTGACTAGAACCAGGGTTTGGCGGCTCGGATGTAAAATTCCCTTAGATCCTGCTACCAGGCTTTTTTTTATGTTACACAGCAGACAAACAGGCAAGCGGGCCACCTGATGGAAAGTGGTCACCGCCGCCTATGGACATCAGCAACACCAGGCTGGCAGAGTCCTACAACCTGAAAATTGTTTAAAGGGTATAAAATTCTGTCTCTTTATAAAAACAATTTCCTTTATCAACCGATAGCTTTACATGGAAGAAGTCGATTCAATACCAGAACTTAGAATCGCTAAACCTCTAGCTTCAAGTAGGTCAAGACAATCCCCGAAGTAATAGCGTGGCTTCGGACCGATGAGTTTGAAACTCATTTTAGTGCTGGCCGACGTTCAAACCGAAACCACTGATATGACCTATTCCATAGCTATGTGAAGTGAGTCGTGGAACAATAAGTTGTTGAGATAATTCGTAGTACCTACCCTAAGAGAGGGTTGCTTTGGAGGGTGTCTAAAGAAAAAAATTAAAAGGGTTTAATTTTCCCCCTGAGTCCACGTCGCATAACTAGTTTGCTTGTGAGTTGTGTCGCTAACTTGCCATACATGAACACAGGCGAGAAATATAGCTTTTAAGTCTTTCGTGGTTATTAACTACACTTTCAAGCGTCATGATCATGAGTAGACTACTTCTAAAACTTAGACTGGAGTCTACTTATGCTACTTACCATGACGCATGCACACTATCGGTGCTTTCAAATTTTGAAAGTAAAGTTATTTACACGATCGGTCTTGGTTTGAAAATGAATAGGAAGGGTTAGCAACAACCCTACGTCTGTCCGAAGATCTGTCTGAGATCTCGTTAGGCATGCACCGATGCAACTAGCTTCGAGAACCGTCTCACGACCTTTTCAGAATGTAAAAATCACTGCTTTCAAGTTTAAAAGGAACTTACCACGTTTTGAGGTGAGCTAAGTGCTTGTGGTAGAAACACAGATACTAGTGCTTTTGAACCAGAGGTGAAGGTATGTCATTTCTTAAAATAAATTGTGGGAGTCGCTTGTGCCCTCGCGCGTGACTGCCCGGGGTCCGCCTTTACCATAATCCAGGATTTGACAGATCAGCTAACAGTGAGCGACTGCCATATGACTTTCGTGATCTTGTTGACAGGAGAGCCTAATCAGATTGGATCATGAATACATACATATTCAGTCGCCTAAATGTGCAGGTTTCCTCACGATGTTTTCCCTCAGCAGTAACAACATCAGTGTTCAACTAATGTAGGTATACATCACTCTGAAAAAGTCATTGATATATGTCGCCACTGTGAATCGAGCTCGATACCTCCCGCTTATTTATTTATTTATGATTCGGACCCGCTAGCCGTTAGTCCACTGACGTTCTGTCCTGTTGTCTGGTCCCGATTCTCCAGACTAAGCAACACCCTCAAACGGTTTATCCTGAGGTCTGAGATCCGGAGCCAAGTGGAGGAAACCATTCGTGGGTAATGTGACACGTAATCCTCTCTGAATCTACCAGGATCCACCAGTGGCTCGCATATCACTCTGAGTGGATCGGACCAACGTTTCAGAGCTTATTGCCAGAACTCCTATGTTATTTATTTACTTATTAAAACTTTATGCAGTACTTTGTTGAGCTATGAACTTTGCTCTTCATGAAATCTGTTACATTTTTACAGTGAAAAACTTAAGAGGCTTGGCAACTTTTACATGAAATGTTTTTGGTGAGGTATATTTATAGAGAATAAAGATAATGATTGTGTACAGGCGTTTTGAAAGAGAATTTGCTAGAAAGAAGTCAAATTCAGAGGGGAGATCATTCCAGAGTCTCATAGCGGTGTGGTGCTATGGAGAGGTCAAGCTGTATCTCTGTTTCTACCCAACCTAATTAGATGAAAACTGATGTGAATGAAACGATTATTAAATCAAGACTGATCTTTATTCCGATACCCACATTTTCATACATTAATAATTTATGATGTACCCACATACACAATATCTTCCCCCCATCAAATGAAATAAGAATCATATTAATAACATGCTTAATATGATACATAGGTGCTAACAATTTACTCTGTACTAAATGAATATAATTTAATAACTTAATTAGATTATTCAGTATAATATTATTTGCAGTTATAATTTTGTTTAATCACTCGCATATCGATTTAGACTAGTAAATTAATAGGAATAAATTGGGAATAAATAATTATATCATGATATGATGACTTATGTTATGATGAATTTAACCAGAAACTTCAGTAATAATTGGTGACTGTTGGTGATACATTATTTTAACTACCTATATCTATATCTATTTAAACAAGTAAATGGTTGCGATATTAATATCATAATTCATAATAAAGTATAAATCTCTATGTATTTATTACCATGCATTATCACTATCTACATACGTAGGTATTAACAATTCATTATTTATTTAATATTTAGAATTTAATAGATTTTTTATTATTTGACGAGCTTTTACAGCTGCCGGTCGTAGTGAACCTCCGGTATTGATGTCGTTTTCAGTAGAAGCATGAACAATTGTATTTGGAAATGTATCACCGGTGGTGATTTTTGAGGCTGTGCTAGTAGACGGGCATGTGGTGTGGGTCTTGTTATGATCCTCTTCAGCACTCGACCACTGATCTTCGTTGTTCGTTGCACTACTGGATGTCTCTCCAGCAGTCTCGAGTTTTATTAAATGTCGTCTATTGCGTCTGTACTTTTTACCTTGTGTATCTGTAAGGTAATATGAGCGTGGTTGATTTGATTTTGCATGTACTTGCGCACGTTTGCGTTGACCATGTTCCAACATAATCACAGGCTCCCCTATTTTCAACTCCGGCAAGTCTTTTGCATGTTTGTCATAATTATATTTAGACATTTGTTGACTCTTAATTATCTTTTTATAATCGGTTTGACAATCATATTTAGGAGTTAATATCGCGGAGTGTGTGGGAAGTCTTGTGTTCAGCTTTCGTCCCATTAGCAATTCGGCTGGGGCACTGATGTCACCACGCGGGGTTGATCTGTAGTTTAACAAGCCTAGATAAAAATCATCCCCCGAGTTGTTTGATTTGAAAATCATATTTTTTATAGTTTGGACACTTCTCTCACTGCGTCCATTTGATTGAGGATAGTTTGGTGAGCTTGTCGTATGGTGTATGCCCCATTCGGTAGTAAAATTGTTAAATTCTTTCGATATGTACGCCGGCCCATTGTCAGTTACTAACTCATGTGGTATGCCATGTCTCGCAAATTGGTCTTTCATCGCAAGTATGACGGGCTTACTGCTTATACTAGTTAACGGGCATACCTCTATAAAGTTAGAGAAATAGTCGACAAGGATTAAGTAGTACTTATTCCCAATCTGGAATATATCCGAGCCGACTTTAAGCCACGGCATGTCTGGCACGGAGTGCGGCAGCAGTGGCTCTCGCGGTGGGCGCGGCGCGCGCTCGCGGCAGGCGGCGCAGCGGCGCACGGCGCGCTCCACGTCGCGCGACATCCCCGGCCAGAACATCACTTCGCGGGCGTGCCTTTTACATCGGTCAATGCCCAAGTGGCCGTCATGCACTTTTTTAACCATTTCCGATCGTAAGTCCATCGGTATGTAGACAAGATTGTCCTTGAATATGATTCCTCCAGCATATTCAAAGGTTTCCTTATAAGGCCACAATTTTCTAACGCGTTCGTCCACTGAATTTTTATGTTGCGGCCAACCATTTTGTATATAGTTCTTTATGAGTTGACACTCAGTATCTCTGGTCGTATGTTCCCTTATTATATTCTGTTTACTGTCACTAAATCTGACATTAGTAAGTAAGAAACACGTCTGTTCTTCCATTTCCTCTGAGACTTTTTCACTGACTAAATCTGGCAGAGCCGCACGCGATAGTGTGTCTGCTATGAACATGTATTTACCTGGTGTGTATATGACTTTAAAATCGTATCCTTGTATCCGCAGCATCATGCGCTGTAATCGAGCCGGCACAGAATCTAGTGCTTTTTGGAAGAGAGCTTCTAATGGCTTATGATCGGTTTCGACGGTAACATCTTTACGCCCAAACACGTACTGATGGAATCTTTCGAGTGCGAAGACGATGGCCAGGAGCTCCTTTTCTATCTGAGCGTATCTAGTTTGCGTGTCGGTGAGGGTGGAAGAGGCGAACTCGACAGGGCGGCCGGCCTGCAGCAGCACGGCGCCCAGCGCGACCGCGCTCGCATCGACCGACAGCAGCACGGGCTCCCGCGCCGAATACAGCGCCAGCACCGGCGCCGAACACACCTTCTCTTTCAGGCGACACACCGCGCCCGAGTGACCCACATCCCATTGCCAGACATTGTCCTTCTTAAGCAAACATCGCAAAGGCGAAGCTATCTCGGAATAGTTCGGTATGAATTTGGACAGATAATTGACCATTCCGAGAAATCGCTCCAAAGAAGGTCGGTCATGAGGGATAGGCATTTCATGAATGGCTTTTAATTTATTTTTATCTATGCTCATACCTTGTGGACTAAATGTATGGCCCAGATATGTTACCTTCTGCACTCGGAACTCACACTTATCTTTGTTAAATTTTATACCAATTTGACTTGCCCTTTCAAGTAAACTTTGCAATCTGTTATCATGTTCCTCTAATGTGGAACCCCAGACAATAACGTCATCAATGAAAGAATCTACTCCTTCGAGCCCTTCCAACGCCTGTCGTATTTTCTCGTGGAATACCTCCGACGCACAATTTATGCCATAAGGTAATCTCAGAAACTGATATCTACCGAACGGAGTTCCAAAGGTGCACAGGTCAGCGCTGTCATCGTCGATTTCCACCATCCAGAACCCAGATCTAGCGTCAAGTTTACTGAAGAAACGAGCGCCCTCTAATTTGGTCGCGATTTCCGTGAGAGTAGGCAGCGGGTAGTGCGCGCGGCGCACCACGCGGTTGAGCGGCCGCGGGTCGAGGCAGACCCGCAGCCCGCCGTCCTTCTTGGCCGCCACCACGATCGCGTTGACCCATGGCGTCGGGTGGGACACCTTGCGGATCACCCCCATTTCCTCCATCCGTTTTAATTCCGTTAGCAGATTATCTCTAACACCTATAGGAATTTTTCGAACTGGACAGACAGACGGCTGAGCATTATTTTCAATTACAATTCTAAATTTGCCTTGTAGTTTACCTAAACCGTGAAACAATTGCTCATACCTACTAATGTCCAACGAAAATATACGGTTCACTAGACCCAATAGCTCACATGCATATTTACCTAGCACACTTTGACATTTATTTTCTGAAATAATAAATGGTAATTCAAATTGCTTATCCTTATGTAACCACTTCATTACACATGAACCTCGAATTGGTATGTAATTTCCGCAAAATGATAAGGCTTTGGTATTGTCCGGTTTCAAATCTTGAACACTGCCTCCAAGAGCAATATATTTACATAAGGATAACACATTTAAATCAGAACCAGTGTCTAATTTAAAGCATTCACTTTTGCCATTAGTTAAATATAAATTTTCATACCATTTTTTAGAGTCCTTACTGTCGTATAATCCATGGATCGTGGACACGTAGTACAATTGCTCCTCCGCATTGTTTTCACAATCATAAAACTCGTCGTCTATTTGAAACACATGTTTACGAATGTTAGATGGACACATCTTTTTAAAATGCCCTAAATCACCGCACAAATAACACTTTGCGCGCTTCGCTGGACACCGCACTCCGTCGCATTGCATTCCTGAGCACCCGCGACATTGTTGCCGGGCTGGCAACCCGCCGCCGGCCGGCGCCGCCGCGCGCCAGGCCGGCCCGCCGTAGGGCCCGCCGCGCCAGCTACCAGATCCGCCGCGCCAGCGCCGCGCCCCCATCGCGCGACCGCGCGCGGCCCGCGGCTCTGCACCGCCGCTGCTTGGCCCCCGTGTTCCATACACGACGTTCACGGTCATGTCATCGACATGTGTGGTCTTGATCCCTTCTATTTGGCGTTTCTCTTCACCCGACATTTCGTTCGCTTGACATATTTTAACAGCTTGGGCCAATGTGAGGTCATCGGCCCTCAACAACCTGTCGCGAACTTTACTATCAAAAACGCCACAGACAATGCGATCGCGAATGAGACCCTCTTCGAGGTGTTCGAACTCGCACGACTGACTTATTAATTTTAAAGCGGTCACATACTCGTCGATAGATTCACCTTGCTCTTGTTGTCTCGTAAAAAACTTAAATCTGACCATTGTTGTGTTCTGTTTTGTACCGAAATGTTCATTAAATTTCTTTACAATTGTTTCGAAATCATCTTTATTTTCATGTTTTTCGAACTTAAATGTGGAATACACGTCGTAACCATCCGATCCAATTAAGTTGACTAATAAGCTTGTTTGAACTTCTGCGGTCTCCTTATGAACACCAGATGCCTTCAAGAATACGCTAAACTGGCGATACCATTTTCGCCACGCGTCCGCGCGGGCCACCGGTCCACCGTCAAGGCATAATTCGGATGGAGGACGTGCGTGTTCCATCTTCACAATTACGAACACGTTTAGTTAACTGATAATTAAGGTCTGCACTGCAATCCGGGACAAAACACTTTTTATTAATTCAAATTACGAACCGCTGTCACCATGATGTGAATGAAACGATTATTAAATCAAGACTGATCTTTATTCCGATACCCACATTTTCATACATTAATAATTTATGATGTACCCACATACACAATAAAAACAAGTTGGACCCCAAACTACCAAACTGTGAAAACCCAATCAAAATCCATTCAGCGCTAATATTTCTTTTAGTTTAGCTGGTCTATTATGCCATAATGTTTTAATCTATCGCGGTTATTATTACACATTTTAAGGGTATGTTCCGGGTTTCGTCCGGCGCTCGCAGCTCTCCAGTCGTCCCGTGACCATGATGCATGCAACTGTGTCGAAATATCGGGCTACTCGTCAACAAAGGTACGCGGTAGGAAACCCGGCACATGGGTATGTAATGGTAAAATGGTCAATTATGTTTTTACATCTTTCCAGTTTCCAAAATCAATTATACCCTTTAAGTTGCCCAGGCTTAACAGGCTTACAGACACATTCTTTACTGATTTATTATATCGCACTGCTCGCCACCGCTCATCCACACACCTTGGAGCCAAATTGGGCGCGAACTGTGCGGTTCCAAAGAAACTTTTTCCAATAAGGTTGCGAAATGACTTACCTGGAGAGTACAAGAGTGATGCCCCTGGTATTGCAAACGTCCTTAGGCTGCAGTGACTGCTTACCATCAGGCGGGCCATAAGCTTGTTTGCCACCTTAGTGGTATAAAAAAGTATAGATTAATGCTTCACTGCTAAACCAACGACAACCTCCAGCAGTGTGCTCAAAAACATGGCAATTAAATAGCCGTAATCTGCTCTAACAAGCTCTCCTGGCAATCTGGAGTTGCTACAGCCCATTTAATATTCACAAAGGCCATCAATCATCTTGTTGTTGAGCGATGACTTGGCACCGACCAAGTTTTTCCTTTCAATGAAAATTCGCTCATTACCGCTGCCCGGAATCTCGAGGTGTTTTTGTCCGCTCCTATGCAATATAAAGGAAGCCACAAACGTTCAGACTGACTGTCAGTTTAAAGTCAAATCGTCGCCCGCTATCGTCTCCCTGCTGTCTTCATCCTTACACCTTAGAACCAAGCCTCCTTAGAAGTCAAAAACGTTGTGCTTCTAACGGAATCTGCCACGTCCATCAAGATTGTGGACTGAGCTCCCTGAGAAGTTTTCCATGGAGAGTATACATAAATAAAACAATCATCTTGGCGTCGTCCCCGTTCTACTATTGCGCACGAGGGCTCGGGGTCCGTCTTGACCAGATCCAGGATTTTGCAGATCAGGTAATCACAGTGGAGCGACTGCCATCTGACCTCCGTGATCCTGATCGGCCAGATCGGATCGTTTACGCACCGCAATGAGCTCACCACTCGTTATATCCTCCTAATACAGCTGGCGAAGCGAGGTTGACCAAGGTCTTCCGGATTACGGTCTCCCGTGGCGGTATATTAATATTACTTTAATATGGTAATAGGTCACCTGTCATGCCGTCGGACCGACAACGACCGGGTCGTCTGTGGGCTACTTAGGAAACACCAAAGAACTTTTCGACCGACGGCAGAGAAACCTCCGAATCGACAGTGACCTAGTTTTTGTTTGACTTTAATATTTCATATAAAGTTTTTGATGTCGCCATGAAACTTTGGAACTTCGGAAATATATAGGTTGTTGGCTATTTTCTCGCAAGTTTGAAATTCTCTATTGTTGGTGGAATCGAGATTCAACTTTTACTAGTTCAACTATTGGTAAATAATCTAGGTTATCCAATCGACAGCTGTTTTGTACTACTATAAAACTAAGAACAGATTGTTCCCTCAACAATATTAACTGGATACTCTGAACTGGTAAGAGAGAATAGGCTGTTCCTTGACAGGCATGTTCCATCACTTACCAGCTGTGACGGCGGTCAAATACATGCCTAGTGTCTCTTTATTCAAAAGTTACTAGTAAAAGTAATCTGTTCCGATCGATTTTTTTATGCTACGCAGTGCCAAACGCGCAGACAACAATGCAAACATTATAAGAACTGTTGAATAGGTATGATCTGTTTAAACTGACTTGTCTTATTTGGTGAACAAACAATGCCCAAAATCACGACTTGCCGTATCAATCACGCTACGTATATTGTGTATAGATGTCGAGAATTATACAAGAAACACATAGAATGTGAATTTCAACGGCACATTATCCATTTAAATACATAATTTCCTTAACCAAAAAAGACAAGTCAGTTTGGACAGATTATTGGTCATCATCACATCAGCCGAAAGACGCCTACTGCGCTAAAAGATAGACTAGGTTATGTTGAAATCAGGATAATAAAACTCAAGGGCCAAGTTGCTTATTGCCTACTATGGGGACTAGCGCGTCACGGTGAATTTTTTTGTAATTTTTTGGAACAATTTCGAAGATTTCGAATCTTTCTACTCACCCAATGATGTTGTAATTTAACGAGATTGTGGCCAAAAATAGCAGTCATGTAAGTTTCCTCTGTTTGTAACAGTATTGTTCCCGGTGGATTCATTTGGGACCTCTTAACTTTCCTTCGAGGGTCACACAATTAAAAGGACTCCATCACAAGGGAATAGTTTACTTACCAACTTTCTGTAAGTTTCTTTCTGTATTTTCCTAATCCAATCATTAGTTTCAGTAATTACAATTTACGAACATAAATATAAACTGATAAAAATTGATACGCAAATAAGAAAAATTAAGCAGATGTTTCACAAATAAAATTATCTCTGAAAATAGACTACGGTATAATTACGGCGCACGATCAGAATGAGACAAAGCCCTGACTGCATGGACTGACACACTGAATGGAAACTTGTCGAAGTACCTAAATCAAAATCCCACCAAAAACATTGTATGTGAAATTTGTTGGCCAAGTCTCGTAAGCTCTTAAGGATTTCACTGAGAACTGAGTTATCACATAAGAGCCAAGCTCCTAACTCTACAAAGCCTAACTCCACAAACTCTAAATATGATCAGAAAGTTGGTAAGACCAAGATAGCGCGTAGCTAGCATCAGTTGATCATTGTCTCTGAAAGCTACGTTTGAATCTATCATAAAAGTTTTAGCTTTCTGGCATTACCTAACTAGACCGAAAATACGAGGATCTTTAAATACGACGAAATGCTGTGAGGAGATAAGGTAGGTTGCCCCCAAATGATAGTTTCTTACCATTTGGTGTTTCCATTTACTTCGACAAGGTTCGATACCACTCCGAATTCTTTGAATTTCATTGTTAATTTTTAAGAGAAAGATTTCTGATTTAACTTCGTTTCTAATGTCTATGTATAAGGACAGAGGTAGATGACCAATGTGTTGGTCAATTGTTTGACGACCTGCGTGGTTCAGTCATTGATTTACTACCAACCGAATAAATCAATGGGTTCAGTGGATAAACTGAACACGACATGTAGAATTCTAATTATAGATGTATAGATGTAGTCAGTTGCAGCACCCACACACAAGCTTTGTTTACATTAGGGCTGTGTGAGTTGTCCAAACATATTTATTTACAACACTTTCACTACACATGTTATCGGGTTTGTTACCACGGTTATTATTGTTTTACCTCGATATTTCGTCGCAGTTGCATGCGTCATGGTCACGAGTTGACTGACTCTTGACTGGGTGGTAAAAACAATACTAACCGTGGTAACAAACCCGATAACATGTGTAGTGAAAGTGTAGTGAATAACCACGAAAGTCTTAAAACCTATATTTATCTACATTAATTTTATAATGATGGTAAACATATACCAAGCTTCAAACAGCCGAGTTGTGTACCAGGCAAGCATATAAGTGAAGAGTGTAGGAATAACAAGCGCCGGCATCGGAGAGCTGCCGAGTGGCTGCGAGGGCTCTCGCCCAGTGCACAGAGGACTGAAAAACAGTGCTGTTTGCAGAAAAACTAAAAGATGGTATATCAAGGTATAGGTACCTATAGGTAAATGTGGCTATAAAACAGTATGAACAAGCAGTAAGCAAGTAAGTAGGTAGGTAAGCAGTGATATAATTATTGTGCTTTTTTTTATGTTAATATAATATCCCGTTGAGAAGGCTAGGTTACAGGGATATACGGCCTACGAGAATATAGACTGACTGACGAAAAGTGGTAAACTAATTAGTAGAACATCTACGATTTTCAACATTAACCCTTTTAGTACCCAGAACCACTACACAACGGCTAAACCGTATCACATGCCCTACGTATCCTAGTAATATTATAAATGTAAAAGTTTGTAAGAATGGATGTTTGTAAGTAAATAAGTAAGTAAGTAAAACACTTTTTTTTCTCAGACATACGGCACAACATTCAAAAATATTCGAGAAGAAGAAGTGAAGCAGAGACATAGAGGGAAAAAGAAGATACTCGATAAGATGTTCAAAATTTATAATGCGAACGGCTATGGAATGGAACGCGTTGCCTGCGAGTGTGTTCCCTGATCACTATAATATGGATGCCTTCAAGGCTGGAGTGAATAGGCTCTTCCTAGACAGGCATGCTCCATCTTCGACCGCATCGTCACTTACCACCAGGTGAGATGGCGGCAAATGCCTGAAAAGTCTAAAATTAAAAAAAAATGTTTGTTTGTTTGTTACTCGTTCACGCAAAACTGCTGAACTGTAAATTGCGATAAAATGTAGCAGTAACATAGCATATTACCCAGAACAACACATAGCCTACAATTTATTCCGAAGTTGAAAAGGTTCCCACGAGAATTGACGCCCCCGAAATCGCAAGCAAAAGCTAGTTATTACATCAATAAACTATTCCACATCGATATCGTATCGAATTTCTTAACACATCGCACCGCTGAAGGGTACTTTCACAGATTTTCTGATCAATTTATTTCGCGGGCAAACCGATTGGGCACGGTCTCGGACTGCGTGGTATTTCCGGGGACGTGACTGGGCGGAATCTTGAAGGTATAACTAAAGATGGAGGGAACACTTTGAAAGAAAGATTGAGTCAAATATCTACAATTTATTATACGATATTATCATCATCAGCATCCTAGCCGGTTACGGCCACAGCGACTATTAAAAGATATTTACAACAAATTAAAAAAAAAAACAAAGATTAAAAATTAATAATATTACAATGACAAAAATTAAAATTAATTATTATTAGATACTTGTCTAAATAAATGTCAACCTATTTTATTTTATTTGACTGTGGGCTGTGTTGAATTGCCCGACAATGCGAAATGCCCGAAGATGACTGCAATAGCCTATTTTATTCGAGAACGTGCACATACAATGGCAACATATAAGGACTCTGCCCACATAGTTATATGAAATGGCTGCTGCCGATCGGGCCTTGCGAGCGTCACGGTGGTGGTCGAGACCAAATTTTCTTTGCTCTTCAAATGCGTTCACCTTATCATGCAATAGATGCCTCCTCCGATACAACCCATGTCTCTGAAGAATAGAGAACATTGGGAAGCACGATTGCCATGTAGACAGAGATTTTAGTGGATAGCCTCAAGTCGTGACTTCTCAGAACCTTTGTTCGAAGCTTGCCATAAGCAGCCGCCGCCGCGCCTATAATATATTATATTAGTGGACTCGCGTGACTTGGTTCGCGCGGCGACCTACCCCTTTTTTAGGGTGGAAAATCCATTTACGGGTATCAAAGCCCTACCCTACACCTTATTTACTCCTACCTACCCTTTTTTCTTGCCTATAAACCTTCCTCTTGAATCACTCTATCTATTGTTGAAAACCGCATTAAAATCCGTTGTGTAGTTTAAAGAAACTAAGCGTACAAAACAACAGACGGCGGGAAGCTACTTTGTCTTATACAATGTATATATATTATCTTAGGAGCGTCGGCGGATTAATGGCTAGCAGGTCTGACTCGTAAGCGAGAGGTACAGAGTTCGATCCCAAGTGTCAACATGTACCAATGACATTTTTAAGGTTTCGTAGTAAACCAAGGAACCCTTTTAGTTTCGAAATGACCGTCTGTCCGTCCGTGCTTTACCTCAAAAACTATTGGTACTAGAGAGCTGAATTTTGGTATAGTTACACAATTATCCACACCGATAAAGTTGTAAAATAAAATCGTTTAAAAGTATCCTAATATACCAACTTATGAAATGTAGTTGGATTAGCAAACATTTTATGCAAATTGTATGGAAGAAAAGTTAGCTAGCTGTATTTATAACATTGTAATGTATTCATAGTAATTATTAATACAATATATAATAATTGTCTCAGTGTTTTTTACTTTATGTTTTTTTTCTTTTTGTATTGTAAATTTCCTGTTTCGTGGCTTCCATGTGTAATAAATGTATCGTTCTTTCTTTCAAATTGGTTTTGGTGTTCTCTCCACCTTTGGTTACAACTTCTTGGATGGGGTGTATCGACTACAGCATAAGGAAAAGAAAGCGGAACCACAGTATCGAAAGGACCGGTAGAACGCCTCAGTAGTTTCCCTGAAATACAGGTGTTGGCAGTAAATACGTAGGTACCTACTTAGCTGTAGGTGCCATATAGACTAGCAATAGTCTCTTGAATGGCTGTCACGACTTAAGGGGTTCAGTAGTTAACATGCCACTTAACTATGTCATGCCAGGTTAACTATGTCTGCCACATATAGGTCCCGGGTTCGATTTCCGGCCGGGCAGAAATTGACATGATGAATTTTAATTTCTGTTACAAAAGCCACAGCACCGTATAAAACATGACAGGCCAGTTCTTAAATAAAACCGAAGATAGCTAGGGCATCCCTTCTTTATAACACGCAGGAGAATCGCCCAAATGGGCTTCAAATTAAACAAACTTATTATTTTTAGAGCGTCACAATCGCGATATGCTGAAATTTTATGGCGCGAAAGTATATTTACTTGTAGTTGCAGTGTTCATTAGTCAATGAGCATTTTCCAACAGGTATCTAAATCTTTCCTAACCATAACTCATAAAATATAATAAACTGTTGTACTTATATCAAATTTTAATAAAATAATTATAAAGGGTGTTTTCTTACTTTAAATTGAAATAAAAGAAAAAAAGTAGTATTTTTTGTGCCAAGGTTATGCATGGGCAAACAAAAGTCTACTATCACTACAAAGTGAATTTTTTCTTGTACTCGACGACGTAGGATTACCTACGGCGTTCCCACAGTCTACCAACCTACCTTTCATAAACTACAAAAAAAATTAATTATACATGTGTGATAATTAAAAAAAAAAATGTTGGCGTTAATGTCCCAGTTATGCCCTCGCGCACGATGACTAGGGTTCCGCCTTGACCATGATCCAGGATTTGACAGATCAGATTAATTACAGTGGAGCGACTACCATCTGACCTCCATGACCCTCTACCAGGGAAACCTGACCAAATTGGATCATAGTTACACATCCAGTTGCCTGAATGTGCAGGTTTCATCACAATGTTTTCCCTCACCGTAGGAGCATCGGTTAGTATTCAACTAATGTACATAACTCAGAAAAGAGTCATTGGTACATGGCCGCAGCGGGATTCGGACCCAGTACCTCTTGCTTACGAGTTGGATACTCAACCGCCCGGCTACCGACGCTCTCGAATCATACATGTGTGATACTGAATCTAAATGGAAAACCAGTTGAATACGTTTTCACTGTCATTCTATTTATATAATTAAAAACTTCATGCATATTACAGTACAAAGGCGGACTTAAAGCTACGTAGCTTTTTCTTCCAGTCAACCAGAGAGCAATTAACAGAAATTACAAGGCGGTGCAACAAAAAGGAAGAGTGAAGAACATAAAATAATTAATAAGTTAATTATACTGCTTGCTAAAGTATAAAAACTAGGTATTTTACTGCTACATTGGTATTGCAATATGACGATGATATAGCGCGACCAATTGCCGTAACTGTTATTTTCACAATCAAATGAATGGCTAATGGGGCCAATTACAATTTTCCGAAATGAAATTGCAACGATTTGCTTCGTGCTTTTACCAGTAATTTTGAAACCTAATAAATATGCATCACTTTAAAATAATGTACAGATACCTAGCGTTTATTATGCTACATGAAACTAGTTTCTGCCTGTGACTTCATTTATGCAGACTTGTGTTAACTTGGTGTAGCGTATTCCAGGTCTTATCAATATTAACAGGATAGTAATAGGGAATAAGTTCTCAAATGAAAATCGTTTTTTCAATATCAAACTTTTATCTAGCGGTATTTATCTAGCGGTATTTATTTATTTATTTATTGGAATACCAACAGCTATATCAAACATAATAGTATAGTACTCATGAAGACCATTCCAAAGAGCCCAAACACGATAGGATTATCGTGTTGCGATCATTAGTTCCTATAACCACCTTCCGACTCCATCATCAGACCAGCTCCAATATACCACATTAATACATTGTCATCCAAGTTACATAGGTACACAAAATTTCAGCTCAATTGAACACAGGGAAGTGGGTCAAATAAGGCTTTCAAGATTCTAGGATATACGAGTGAAATTATACTTATATATCTATCGTCAGATCAGCTCCATGATACCACATGAATGCATTGCCATTTTTACATAGATATGCCAAATTTCAGGTCCATTGAACACCATTAAATTGGTCAAATTAGGCTTGCAAGATTCCAGGACGTACAAGTCAAGTTAAATAAACGGTTGTAAATATCAGAAAAATGCACACAGAAGCTTATCATGCAGCGAAAATAAGTCGTTAGCTAGTCATCAAAGTTTAAGGTTACTAATCTTTTCGTCTTCTTATGTGTAAATCACTCGAAAGGAAAATAAACTTTTCAAAGACCGGCCACTCCAAAGTTTTCGCTCACTCTCCACCACTGAGTAGTAAATTGCTTTGGAAGTGGGAACTAAAGTTTCTGCCGGACTCAAGTGAAATATTAGGAGCTCTGGTCGCTCGAGTTTGGGTCAGATAAACTTTTTAGTTTAATCTAATTATCCGGGATTTGGCAGATCAGGTGTTGTTTTGATTCATGATGCTCCGATTTGGGTTAGGTGCATACTGGCCATAGTCCGGACCCGGCCTAGAGACCAGATCATATCGATAATATTGATAACGATAGACTGGGACCACAACACCAACTTAATCTAAGTAGACGGGTGTAATGAGAGTCAAAGGGTAAAAATAATAGTTATATTGGTATTTAAAACCACTTTGCGTCATTCTGTTGTACGTTTACTTTTTAATTTAATGTTGCATTCAGAAACTGCACTGCATTCAATATTTTTATGAAAACCAAACATGATTGGATTTTCCTTATCTTTGAATCGTTCGCTGTTGGTGTTGCCAATGTAACTTTTAAACTTATCATGATGAAAATCAAAATAGGAATCTTGAGGCGAACGGTTCAAAAATATCGCCCCAGAATGCGGCAATACTGAATTTTACTACAAGTAAAAAATACGTATATTACACGCATAGTAAAAGCTATGAATAAAATGTGCTCTGGCAACACGCATTGCCCCAATTTACTTTACAATTTCCATCTCTCGGGTGCCCGAAATTGACGGCGTGTCAGATCTACTGATGTGGTAAGCGTGAAACATACGTAACGACCTACCGGTTGAGACCTGCGGCTGTGTTAATAATTGAAATACAAGGTGTTACTGGTTATTTGATCCGTTCCTTTAAGGCTGTAATAACAGGGCTAGTGGAATTACGAAAATGTACAGTTATTTGGCATTTCAATCCCGATGCAAATATAGGTAACAACCTGTGTTACAGCCAGAACAACCAAGTAATTACAGATTAACTTATAATTTTATTGGTTTGTGTTTTTGTGTTAAGCTAAAAGTGATTCTACACATCAGTTTTACGCGTTATCAGATCGCCGCACTTTTACTTTTCGGTTGCGGCGTACGCTGTTCGGTCGCCTCCCGTACGTTGTGCCGTCGCCGAGCATACGTTATTCGGTCGCCGCGTACGCTGTTCGGTCGCCGCATATGCTGTTCGGTCGCCGCGTGTACGCTGTTTAGTCACCGCACGTACATTGTTCAGTCAATGCGTACGCTGTTCGGTTGCCGCGTACACTGTTCGGTTGCCGCTTTCGCTATTCGGTCGCCGCGCGTACACTGTTTGATCGCCACGTACTCTGTTCGCTACGTTCGTACGCTAGCTTATAAGCTTAGACATATAAACAGACTAAATGTCAACAAAATCAGTACATAACTCTTGTTGTCAAACCGTAAACAATAGACAGGCCACGATAAATATATCTTTAAGGATTGAATATGTCACATTGTCGACATTTGCTGAAAAATTGCGAACCATTAATTTTCCTTCGCATCCCGCAAGTAATATATCGAAATCGAGGCTTTCAACACATTATTCTAAATCGTTCACTCTGAATTTATGGCGGTTGCTCTTACGGATCGACGTACCTACCTAACTTGGTGTGTTAATATTTATTACAACTACCTGTAAAGAAAGATTTCTTTACTATTTTTAAACCAACAAACAATTAACGAAATAAGTAACAAACTGTCTTGACAGTTAATGTATTTATTTTATAAGTACCAACAGGAATTAACCAAGAGTCAACTCATCCACGTTACGAACGAATGGTTTCGGTGAACGAATTTTAAACGGTGAATGGTTTAATTGTGGAATAAGTAACAAACTGTCTTAATAGTTATAATTGCAGTATGTAGTTTATACCAGGTACCAGTAGAAATTAATTCAGAGTCAACTCATTCAAGTTACGAACATATGGTTTTGGTGAATGAATTATTAATGATGAATGGTTAAATTGTACTGCTCTCTCTCTCGTTTCACAGTGATTTGTACGTCTATTTTTAGGTAAGATTTGAAATGACATGTCGTTTTTGATATTACTTACTACATTAGATTAGACCCCAAAATCGTATTGGTACAAGATACACAATTTATACAGAAAAGACGTGGACGCGCGACGGGGGCGGATAATAAAAAACCTTGTATGTTATATCTCATAGTGTAGTTTTGTTGTCTTTTACCATACCCATAAATCGAAGAGGCGCTCTGTTTTTTTGGTTCATAAAGATCTGATTATTAAAAAGAGTTTGTGTTATTTTACCCTGATGTACACGGCAAAGTTTAGAGCTTCGGTAGCTTAATGGCTAGCCGGTCCGGTACCAATGCTCTTTTCTGAGTTATGCACATTAGTTTATCAGTATCCGATGCTCTTACGGTGTGGGAAAAATCGTGAGGAAATCTACACATTTATTCGACTGAATGTGTAAGCATGATTCAATCTGGTCAGGTTCCCCCGTTAACAGGGTCACAGAGGGCAGGTGGTAGTTTCTCATCTGCTAAATCATGAATCATAGCCAAGGCGGACCCCGGACCCTCGCACGCAAGTGCACGACCAGGATATTGACGCCATGACAATTCTTAGTCCAGAAACACGCTAGAACTAAACTAAAGTACTGAACTTTTTTTTTTATAAGTAAAGTGCAATTTTCGATGTCTACATATATACGACTGATGAGTCTGATGCAATTAAATTATTCAAGCCAATTTTCCAGATTAAACCTGTTACCGATAATCAATGGCTGCAAAATGGACAGTCAATTTCATATCTCAAAGCGAGGTGAGAAATAAATTATTTCACCGTGTTCGCTGCTGACACATTAACCAAACTAGCGCTTTCATTATCAATTACCTTATTACAGCTGACCTGATTTAATTACTACCTATATAGCGTTGGCAAATGGTTATATTCACCTTTGTGGCAAACAAAGTACTATTTTGTTTGTTTGCCACCTTTGACCTGATGACAATCACCGTAGGCTATGAACGTTTGGTGTATAGAGTTACTGCAGCCTATAGATGTTCTTGTTTGCCGGACACCATACCAAGTGTTGCGGGGGTCTATGGGCGGCGGTGATGACGCACTAACAGGTGAGTAAGTAAGTATGTAAGTACTTTATTGTAGGTTTTTCGCAAACTGGTTTGCCATCCTCTATCATAAATAAATCATGATCATCCGGCGGTCAATCCCGCCTTTTTCCAAGGTGCACTTTCCTACTCTTCTCCACTTTTCCCGACCTTTTTTATCCTCACGTCGTAAACCGTTGGCTCTCGCATCCGACTCGGCGATGTCAACTCATCGTGACTTGAGACTCCCGCGGGACCGCATTCTTGGTACAAGCAGGTTTAGACAACTTTTTCCCACGTGACTAAACCAGCGCAGCCGTCTTATCCGTGTAATCAAGTCGCATAACGCCACACATCTACCGCAGCATTTTCATTTCGTTAGCGTAAAATTCGCGGACACAGGCCTAATTATTTATGCTCTTGTATGTTAGCCCCTTGAGCTTTATTTTACGGTTTAAGATCACAGGTGACCGCCGCGAGCTCCCACCATTTCTCACAAGCTGCAGATATTCGGAACTTGACATATCGCCGGCCTCGTGCAGCACGGATCCAAGGTATTTTATTATCTGTTCTATTGACAGCTTCGTTCATGGATAGTTTTAAGATCGGCGATTGGCCACTATCATAAAAATATATTATACGTCGGGAATTAGGGCAGACTCTAGCAGGGGAGATCCATCAGAAGGTATTTTCGAGATAGTCTTACAAATTAAAGATTTAGCTGAACAGTTTAACAGAATATTGAGATAATAAAGCTATATTACAGTAAAAATAACAAACAAAAAATATTAGGATGAATTTAGAATAGTTACGGGTTGGGACTACCTGGGACAGAGTTTTTGGAGGAAGGCCACGTGACGAGAGGCTAAATCAAGACTCCTTCACTCTTCAACGGATGAGCCGCTAGTTCCAGTTCTTGCGTCGACAATAGTCGAATGCAAACGGGTCGTGGCGGTTCCATGCCGAATATGATGGAATCATAGTATTTACAGCGCTCCGCGAGGTGTCGCTTCGATCCACGTTGCATTTCCGAGTCATTAGAGTGTCCACACTCATGTCATGTTCCGACATGAGCAGTCAGTCCCGGCTGCTGCCAGGGTCTACTTTCCGGCACATTCTCCTCCATTTCGTCCGGTCTTGGGCATCCGCCGTAAGCCGACATATATATGTGTCATAATCAAGCAGAAATAATTGAATCGATTCGAACTGTGAACTTTTATCGGGAGCTCAACGCCAACGTGGGAGAGCGATAATTGTTTTTAAAATCGGATAAAGTTTCCATTGTAGTTTAATCCGGTTAAGCTGGCTGGCCCGCGGCGTATGCGCCCCCAGTCTGTCCGTTAATTGTTTTGTTTTTATGACAGCATTGTTTTTGTTTTGTTTTTATGGCAAAATTGTTTTTGTTCTGTTTTTATGACAGCATTGTTTTTGTTCGTGTCTGTTTTCTGCCAATTTTAGTTTCGACGGGTACCTGGATTTTTTTTATTGCTTCTACACGCTGTCTTGGCAAACGGATTGGAGATCGCATTGTTGATAAAAGATTCCGACGAATTGAGTACTTCCTCCTTTCTTGAAGTCGGTTAAAAACAGACGATAGAAAGCGCTACTTTCTGGTTTGCACGTTGTAGCTACTCTGCCTTTAATACCCCTAAAAAGGACTCTACTCTATAGGACAAAGCACGGCTAAATAAATGCTTTATAGATACAAAATAAATAGAATGGAAAGCGTAATCAGGACTATCTACATACCAGACCTTTATAATGAAATGCAAAAACCAGCAATCTGGACATTTTAATAACCCAATAACGTACAATCAAAAAGGTCTTTGTTGCATTTTTATGATACAAATTTGTCCAGGTTATCAAAAACAGAATGTAAATTAGTTCTGAACACCTCTCTCAAAGCGGCGCGTGAACTCGGTAATCCACATACAAAATATGTATTTATTCAAATTAGAGAGATGCTCTTGCCTCTGTGATACAGGAAAAAATAAATTTTCCACTGTCAATCAGACGTGCCCCGCCTTTACGCGGGGACGTATTCAGGTGTGATAAATAAAATAAATTAGGCACACATTATGTCGGTACATTTACGTCAATCTGGGAGCTACGTTTTCTTTATAACACGTGCTTGGGCGTTTTCACAGATGTTGTACATTTATGGTACTTAAAAATACGGTTCTTGCCGTGAATATCAATCATTATCGATGCTGTCGCGTATTTTTAGATCTACGTCTCTGAGATATTTAAGTCGCCTCATAGTTGTGTGACCCATTGACATCTTCAAGAAGCGTGCCCCACGTACCAAAGTTAGGCAACGCATTCGCAACTCCCCGGATGTAGCGTGTGCCTATGGGAACTCACGGCAGTCACCTGTGACTCTAAAATCCCTGTAAAGCTCAAAGGGCTCATATACAAGAGTATAATTCGACCGGTGATGCTCTATGGCTGCGAGACTTGGCTAGCGCTAACGAAACACGTTCGCGAACTCCACGCCAACGAAATAAAAATGCTGCGGTGGATATGCGGGGTTACGCGACTCGATCGAGTACGTAACGAGTACATCCGTGGCAGCCTTGGCGTGAGGGATATCCCAGATAAGATCGAGGAGACTCGTCTGCGCTGGTTTGGTCACGTGTTGCGTAAGCCGATACGTGGGAAATAAGTGCCTGAATCTGGCGGTATCAGGAAAGAGGCCTAGTAGGCGACCCAAGAAGCGATGGATTGACATCGCTGAGTCGAATGCTAGAGCCAACGGCTTACGACAAGAGGATGCCGAAGACTGGGGGATATGGAGAAGATTGAGTAGGAAAGCGGACCCTGGCAGAGGCCGGGATAAGCGCTAGGACGATGATGATGGTCAATTTCCATCAGGTGGCCCGCTTGCTCGTATTTCGCCCTCTACTATAATAATCATAAATAGCAGTACAGCACCAACCCTACTCTGCCCACACCTCAAGTCTAGCACGCGGTATTAATAGAGTACGACAGAAAATCTGTACAGAGTTATAGAAAAGCCCATTGCTAATGCTATGCAGATACAGAGCGAAACGCTCTCGCTACCCAACTACCAATACTTTTTCACCTTGACCCCTCAAATATCTAAATATATAGGTTGCCTGGACGAAAACGCTTACAGAGATAAGGGTGCCTGTTGCTTTTTCTGCTGTTATTTTAAAATGTGCAGTAAAGTGTCATTCATTTATTCATTCATTCATCTACTCCCTTAATCGGTCTCTGACCCTAACACATATTTCAACACTGTTCATGACGTGGCTCCCACTTCCGTTGTTCCAAACACGATTGTCTACGTCGTGATTTATACATGGATTATGTTTGATGCTTTCGATTATTGAAATGCCAAATAAGTTATGTTTAGCAAGCTGTGTATGATTCTGTCAAACTCTGGGTCAGCCTGAAAATTAGCGCTGCTGAATGTGTCTGGGCCTGAATGTCGATAAATATTTATTAATAGGTACAAATAATAAATATTGTTACACTCACTTAGAAAACTGAGCAGAGCTTACGCATTTTACATTTTGGTCTAACTGATTTTGAATTGTAATTCAGGTATACAAATGATAAAAAGTTTACTTATATTGAAATAGATCTAGGAGAAATATAAGTATTGTTCCAATGTGACTTGAGATTACCTGATCTGCCAAATCCTGGATCATGGTCAAGGCGGACCTCGGGCCCACGTGCGCGAGAGCATAATCGGGATATTAACGCCAAGATGATTTTTAGGTAGAGCCTGGGCCCTGGGCCGGTCGGGGGCGCAACCGGGACATGACGCCAAGATAACGATTATAATGTGACCACGTACAGAACCGACCATGTTGCCAATCTGATGCTATAAATTAGTTCATTCACTTTAATAATTATTCTAACAAAAACAGTTGAGCCTAAGCCAAACTGGTTTGGCATAATTCATGTATTCTCGGCAGTCGACGTAAACATAATAAATAGCAAGTCATTCAAGTAAAATATATTTGAGTGAACCTCAGCGGTCAAAGTTCCACATTCTATTCGAACATGCCTTCCTTTGAGTTACCTATACGTTTACCAGAAATGATCACTCATAGACATAGACAGCACTTTCATTCAGTGCTCTGATAACCGCCACGCTTCAGTTGCTATGAAAACCGACATTGGTGTCTAATGACGTATCAGCTGATTGATTCACTATTTGCTTAATGACGTCACGTATAATATGTATGTGTAGCAGATGTTCCATTTATATGATTGATATCTTTAATGTTGGTGGAATCGGATGTTCTTTTTCTAGAATACTTGTTCGACGATATGAGTTGTTCAGTTGGTTAACATGACGGTCTGCCACGCAGAGGTTCGGGGTTCGATTCCCGCAGAGATTCGGACAGAAATTGAAACGATTAATTTAATTTTTTTGGTACGGGTCTTTGTGTTATTTGTATAATAAGTATATAAAAAGTAATTTATCAGTTATCTATAGCACCCATAACACAAGCGTTGCTTACTTTGGGGCTAGATAGCGCTGTGTGAATGTACAAGCATTTTTTATAATCTTCTGGTCTGCGGAAGTCAGTGCTGGCTAGCAGACTTGGCTGAAACATGGCGGACTTTGAACGAACAAGAAGAAGAAAACAGTATTATAAAAGAAATGTACGTAAACGGCACATCAGATATATGAATTCTTGAACAAAACAACCCGAAACTACCAAAAACATGCACCAAACAAAACATAAAGACGGAGCCAAATATTTTGCAGCAATTGAAATAAAACCAGAGTAATTGTGAACAAGTTGGGCGAATGATTACGTTTTATTGGCAGTAAATTTTAATATTCAGTGGGAATGAACTCGGGGGACTTTGAGGAGTAAATTATTTGCTTTTATCACTGTTTCAGTACATTTGGGGAATTCCTTTTATATCAGTCTTGATATTTAAAGTGTTTTGAATGCCGTTACAGGTTGTTTCGCGCACGAGTTTAGATGGAAATTTACTTTTATAAGACTACAGTCAGTGAAATGTAAAAATAAAGCCAGTTATGTTAGGCACTAGTTGGGTTCCCGCGGATTTGTCTGTGATAAGGTATATTATTCGGACGGAATTTTATACTTTCTCTAGTCTTTCTTTTGCACTATAACTTAGGATTCTTCAGAAGACATGACATGTGAAGGCACTTACCATCTGGTGGACCGTCTGACAATGTACCTCCCTAGGCAATAAACAATTCTTACGCTAATAGAAAGCTACATTATTCCAAATGTCATAGACTATTTAATTCCAGATAAATAATAGGATCCCGTGGGATAGTTGTATGTTTACAGAGATCCGAACTGCGCTCGGGGCGGGAACGGCTAGTTATCATTATTCCTGGGTAATAATTATAACTACCTACATGCGATATCCCTATTAGGAAAGGGCTAATGTTATTAAGGCTGTGTGGTGTCCGGCAGAGTAGAATAGCACCAACCCCTTACACTCGTGGGTGTCGTATGCGGCGACTAATATAATAAATAAATAACTTATGCGTATGAAAACATAACCCACATACGCACGCACACACACACACACACACACACGCACACACACGCACGCACATATTCCTATTACAATAGATGTAACCTTTTAAGTAAACAATTTCAGAGGACCGCTCATGGCTGGAAACATAACCTAATTCTAAATTGAGGAATGACTGTCTCCTGCAATACAGGTCATCCTAGTGCAGGAGTCAGGGAGTTCGCCCTAATATGAACACAACTGCATTGTATTTTAATATTTTACTTGAGATCTGTGTGAACTTAAAGACTGTTATAATTGTACCATAATACTTTGTAAGGTTGTAATTTTGGCAAATAAATTATAATTATTATTATAAGTAGTGCAAAAAAAAATGCTTTCGAGGCAAAAGATCGGAGTCTCCGTAGGCTAAAAATGAGCAGCAGCATTTTCAATTGTTATATTGCAACACTGCGATCTCCAACCCGCCTGCCGAGCGTGGAGATTATGGAAATAACCTCCCCTTTCGTGGGAAAGGCCCTAAATCCTGCAGTGGACTGTTATGGGCTGCGATGATGAATGTTATTATACTCCGCCGACCACTTCTTAATAGTTAAATTTAGTTGTTTTGTCTTATAGACACATGTTGATAATTTATTTGTTCAACAATGTACACAAGACAACATAAAGATTATATAAAATACACACAGTATATTCAGAACTCTGTAAATATGACTAGTATACCACAAATTACTTGGCAGCCCTGAATTTTGACGTAATTTCAAGGCGTAATTAATACACCAACCAATTAACCCGAAGATGTTTGATGGAGGTTGCCTTATTAGGGTTAGGAAGCAATATTGGGTATGCTGGAACGTGTTTTGTAAATATTGTTTTAATTAAATATTCATTGATACGAATAAGTACGGAGAAAGAGAGCTATTTATTGTATATTAACTTCTAGTGGACCCGGCGCGATTCACGGTGATAGAAAACATCGTGTTGGAACTTCCACATTCATTCTACTGAATGTGCAACCATGATCTAATCTGGTCAGGTTCGCCTGGTAGCAGGGTCACGGAGACCAGATAGAAGTTGCTTCACTGTATTTTCTGATCTGCTAATTCCGGATCATGGTCAAGGCGAACCCCGAGCCTTTGATTAAAGCCAACGAAAATACATTTCATTACACCATACATTAACACCACTATGTACTTTTTAAATTGCATAGTAACGTAAAGTTTTGGTGGTCAGAATTTTATTAATGATACTTACTACACAGTAGACAAGAAAGAATAACTCCCATAATAACTCAAGAAGTAATTTATTGAGTATTAAGGCAAAAAATCCTAGAGAATCTAGCCAACTTGATTTACCGACCAATTTCATAGCCAGTGGATAGCCTTCTACGGGGTCCTTTGTCCAAACGGCATGGATAGAATAGAATCCTAACTGGATTATAAAATATAGATTATTCAGTCGGAAGTGATATTTTGAAACCTCAAAAGTCGTAAGGAAAACTAATATAAAAAATCATTAATTTGCCCTCATACGAGTGAAACTTTTGAAAAAATATTTTAATTTAAACCAATATCCAATCCATTAGAAGAGATTGACTGTTATTTTTAAAACAACCGCCCATCACTATTCACAATCCATGCCCCACGTAGGTAGACACCCACATACCAGTCTGCGAACATTAATGTATATAGTACTAACCACATACCTGTCTACGAATATTGCTGTAAATTGTACTACCCACATACCCGTCTACGAACATTTATATAATACTGGTGACCTGGCTCGGCTTCGCACGGGTTTTCTTATTTATTTAACAAAAGTATACAAAATTGACATACAGAAAAATCACAAGTTAACTTTTCTTTACATCAATATGCATATATTATAAATATAAACCTCTCGGTGGATGCTGGATGCCGCAATCCGAGGACAGTGTGCATTGGCGCTCTTTAGGGAGGCCTATGGCCAGCAGTGGACTAGTATAGGCTGACGATGATGATGATACATATGATTCTTTCGGAAGAAATGCGTTAACCGATAGTGCCAACCGCATCAAAATCCGTTGCATGGTTTAGGAGTTAACGGAAACACATACAGACATACAGGAAATACACACAGACAGGCATATAGCAGACAGCAGATATACTATGTATACATAAAGACGCTGTTTAAATCATCTACAATAGATATCTAAGGCCAATAATGATGATGATGATAGATAGATAGTCTTTGTTTACGAACGTCTACCAGACAGTTCGTTTGATACCTACTGAGTAAAGCGCAACATAGTAAACATTTTTTTTACATGCATAGTGTCCTAATAACATTTTCTTTCTGTGTAAATTAAAACATTTTAAAACAGAGTGGGAAGCATAGAATTCTCATCTACGACCGCTACGGTTTCGCTACAGCTGCTACGCCGTAGCAATGTCGTAGCATACTAATGTTGATGGGAATTTCATTTGTATTACGTTCGCCGTGTTTTCGTTCGCTATTTTTGTATAAATAGAAATGAATAAAGAATATTAGCGGTAACATACAGTTGGCTAGGAGATATTTCTTAAGAGGAGTCTCTATACAAACGAAGTTTGATCATAATTTCAATGTTAACTAGCCAAAGCCAATGAAATTGGGTATACACGATTTAGTAACCAATATATATGTCTGTGGTTCGTCAGATTTTGTTAAAGTTGTACTAAATTTTTAAAATTTAAATGTTTGTATTGATAAATATATCAATAGAACCTGGTGAAAGAATTTATTAATTTTGTGGATATATTTAAATATATGTATACAAATTCACACAGCGCCATCTAGCCCCAAAATCAGTAAATCCTGTATTATGGGTGTTAGAAAACTGATAAACAACTTATTTACTCTTTAAATACATACTTATTATACATAGTCCACCCAGACCCGTAACCGAAATCAAATGACTGTTTTCCGAGTTATGTACATTAGTTGAATACTAACCGATGCTCTTACAGTGAGGGAAAACATCGTGATGAAACCTGCACATTCAGGCGACTGGATGTGTAACCATGATCCAATCTGGTCAGGTTCCCCTGGTAGCAGGGTCATGGAGGTCAGATGGCAGTCGCTCCACTGTAATTACCTGACCTGCCAAAATCCTGGATCATGGTCAAGGCGGACCCCGGGCCCTCGTGCGCGAGAGCACAACAGGGACATTAACGCCAAGATGTTTTTTTTAGATATAGCAATAACCCAGCTGTAGATATATCAATAACTCAGCTGTAGATATAGCAATAACCCAGCTGTATATTTAGCGGGAGGAAGCATCGACCCCCGGAGTATAAATTCCTTAGCGATGTTTAGGAAATTGTTTATGGCGCCTTTACGCCGGTTAGTTATCATTTTTATGCGTTATTTTCTCGCGAATATTTTGTTTTACTGCTTCACTGGAAGAGTAATGAGCTAGAGGATTGGACTCCGTATTTTTGGCGATGAACTCGTATTGAATGCGTGGCTGGTTGGAGTCTGACTCTTTTCTGAGTGTTGTAGATTAGTTGAATGAAAACTAACCGATGCTCTTACGGTGTTGGAAAACATCGTGATGAAACGTGTACATTCAGGCGTATGAATGGGTAACCATGATCCAATCTGGACAGGTTCCCCTGGTAGTAGGGTCACGGTGGTGTGATGGCAGTCGCTCCACTGTCATTATCTGATCCGCCAAATACTGGATCGTGGAAGATGGTTATTATTATTTTCATATATTCCACAGAAAAGCAGAAACGCTGGCTGAAGCTGGGATTGACCGATGATGACGGTCTGTAATCTTTAGAATTTGTCTGAGGTATAGATTGACACTATAGCCACAGTACTTTTTACCCTATGACAATGCGTAAGCACTAGATATCCGAGTTCAGTATAAATTATCTGATACGTAACGTAGCTACAAAATTATTGAATATTACTGTCAACATTATTTAAAAATTTGTTATGATCACTTGTTACATGACAAAAATGTACTTTGACCATAATCATTAAAGTTACATTATCTAGAGCGCCGGTGGCCTAATGGTTAAGGGTTCCGACTCGCGCCACGAGGTACTGGGTTCCATGTTCCAATGACTGTTTTCTGAGTTAAGTACTACAGTTGAGTATTAACCGATGCTCTTACTGCGAGGGAAAATATCTTTAAGAAACCTGCACATTCAGGCGACTGGCTGAATGTGTAACCATTATCCAATCTGGTCAGGTGCCTCTGTTAAACGGTTACATAGCAGTTGCTCCACTGTAATTACCTGACCTGCTAATTCCTCGATAGTGGTTTAGGCGGACCCTGGATCCTCGCGCGTGAGTTCACAACCGGGACATTAACACGTAGATTTTTATTTTTTATTTTCATTACATCTACATTACCTAAAGTGGATGTTTTACACAATTGACATTTTTAACCTAAAATAATCTAAACCTTTGAAACCCTATCACAGAGTCTAATGTACTAAAACACGACTGGCAATCCCAGACAATCGGTTTAAACCAGTTTCATTCATTGCAAACGTTTGAGGGATTGCCGTGAAAGCTACACGTGCCGAGCGGATTGCAGTCAAATGGACGTAGTGAGTTCTGCTATCGTCTGGATTCACTATAAAACAAATGGATTGGAAGAGCTCGAAGGCTTAAAATATACCTAGGAAACCTATCCTGTTGTATGTATAGCAGAAAAGGATTATTAAAAAATATTTAACCCTAGAGTGTGCGCCGTTATTCCGTGTAACGTCAGTGGGCGTGTGGTAAGATTTTTGCCAACCAATATATCTTCTTGAATACTGAAAGGACGCGAAGGAAAAAGTGAGTGACGGGAATTATAAGGAGAGAAAGAGGTTGGCAGACAGGAGAGAGGAGTGGCGATTGCTCCACAGACAAGAGTTATACTCTTAAAGATATGATGATGTCAATTCTTAATTTTAAGTGAGAATAACTTTTATAAAAAAATTCATAAAGATTTTGCAAATTGTTTGCACGAATTAGTACGTTTATTTTGATTCAAAAGACCCCTTCTAACTTTAAAAGGGCTATACAGCACCACCACGATAACAAAACAAAATTATAAGGCCATTTTCGCAGCTACATTCAGCGAGCTACCAAGGCCGCAGGAGTATTGAGGATCTCTCCACAAAAGCGGACAAAGCGCTCGAGTACAATAGACAGAAAGCCGCGATTGGCCTGTCGAACTAGATAAAGATGAGGGTCATATTAGTCATTGACATTATCAGAGGGCTTTTTGTTTTCTATTTAAGGGCAGTGCAAAGTGTTGACATAGAACTAAGGGACATAGAGCTGGAAATAATCTTGGTGTGCCCTATCAAGGTTAAAAATAAAGTCAGTCACAACAGAAACAGAAGAAAAGTGTGTTTTTCTCAGTATTTCTATATTATGTGCAATATATCAGTCAGTTATCAGTTAGTTATCAATGATTAACGATACATGATGTGTTTACCTATAACTGGTTTTACACTTAAAACTAGGCTACAAAATATATTTTATATAGATTATACCTATGTATCTTGTGTACAAACTGTTGGTGAACCAAAATAAATATACACATGACATAAATATGTTCATGACGGCAGTGGGATTCGAACCCGGTACATCTCGCTCACGAGTCGGATACCTTAACCACTAGGCCACCGACGCTATCAAACCCTGTGAAGCCTTATGTTTGTTCGACTGCAATAATCTGCAAAAGGCCTAAATTAGATTGTTATTTATTTTTTAACCAAATTGTGCCCATAATACAAAAGATTTATCAAGAGAATTAATCTTTATTAGATTTATAAGAAACGTTCTACGCGTAAGGCCGTACAAAATAAGCCAAGTGCAGATTCTTAGAAAATTAGATCACAAAAATTATTTATTTACCCATTTCCGTAGCAAAGTAACCCGCTGCCAATATTATTTAGTAATTCCCGCTTCCTTTAAACATAAAATCAACTCAAGTGTTTGAGGAAATTTCGTAAGTACACAGAAGTCGAACCGTTACTTTGTTTTGCGAAGACACGGAGATATTCACCCGTTCGCAGATTATTAGAAGATACAGAAGTCTGGTACTGCAGACGTGAATGGTTAGAAATATATTCTGTCTTGGAACACCACTTGATATTAGGATGCTTTTCACGATGTGTTTATTTTATCGGAAGGAGTATTTATATTGTCCCGCCCGCATATCATTCTCGATATTGGACTACAACAAAGGAGACAGAGAATAAAAAAGCTCCCATAACGGAGTTTCTTTTGTTGGTAACTGAAAATAGTTTGAAACTGTTTCCAAAGTTCGCAAACCGATGTCTTTATCTTGGAATTGTTGAAAAACCACTTCCTGGCCACAGTTGAGGTTTCAAACGGCATGTGACATCGTTGTCATTGAACGGAGTATGGGGTGAAGGATTAAGAAAGGTAATTCTTGTAAAAAGAGTTCAACGCTAGGGCCAGAACTCGAGAGGCACCACCAAGGAAGCCGAAGACCGAGAATAGTGGACATGTGGACCTCGCGTGCCGTGCGTGCTGTGAGCGCAAACGAGACTTAACGCCAAGATGATGTTGATAATGACTGTCATCGCTACCAAATGCCACTGAAAGCCTTTGCTCTGTCGTCAGGAAGTGGTTTTATTCAGGATTTTATTCCGGCGCCATCGGTAGAAGGGTAGAACATTTCCCCTATTATTGAATTCTAATTTGAAAGACAATATTGGACGATAGCTGTTGATAAGATCGCTAAAGGAAGCATCTTGATTACTCAAGACTTCAAAAACTGCCACAGTCCGACGATCTGGAAAAAATATTTGAAAGAATTAAGCGTTCTTACCACTTTGATTGGTTAAAATTCTCTATCTGATGTATGAGTACTTACTAAGTGGGTATATTACTTTCTATAATAATATTTTGTAGGTATATTCATCTTTGAGCTAGTAGTACTTTAGGAGGGTTTATTAATAGCGGTGTTCAGAAACGTGACGATGAGGTCTCAGACACGTCTCATATTACGCGCGAACGCACAAGGTTCCAACCAAACAAATTTGACATAGATGCAAAGAAGGAGGCTACTCACAACTGAAGTTCCAAATACCACTACTCACAACTGAAGTACAATAACCACTGCTATTGTCAAATTTGGTGGCATTGGTTATCTTAATGTATTAGCTTCTTGTATGTGAACGAAGAACGTTAAACGGTAGTGAATTCTTACTTAAAGAATTATAAAATTAAATAAAAAGAAGATGCTAGGAATCCAATGGATGGATGAAGCGGCGGTGGCGCTCGATGCAGATCAGACCAGAGGTGATGCAGGCAAGACTCGGAAAAGGAATCTACAAACTCGGTCCCTAAATAGGGCTTTCTCCTCATCAGAATCTGGTTTTGTCAAGCGCTACCGCCTCAATAGAAGAACAAACAATGGACCTCATTGAAACAGCCGCTTCATACGTTCGTTTACGTTGTATTAGCTTCTTGTATGACATTGAGTCCTTTGTATAGAATTGTGACAGATTGACAGTGAACATTCTCTATAGGTCGTGACTCGTATTCTATCCTATCCTGTCTTTGCTGCATGTCCAATATATTTGGTTCCAACTGGCAATACTTAAGTGGCAATCGGCATGATGTCAAAATGAACGAATTGACTTATAAGCCTTCGCATATTGAACACAGTGCATTTTCTTAGCTGACGAGCATTGTAAGACCGCATATTAACGCTAGGTACTTTATTTTTAAACAAGGTATTGGACTCAATTCTAGATGATCACGTTCTAACTAGCCTAAATCCTAAATTTAGTCGCCCCGCTTAATTTTAGTTGAAGTTTCAAGATTTTACCGTAAAATAAGCACTTCTAGCATTAGCAAATAGTATTTCGTAGGTATCTAGAATGCCACAAACTTATTTAACCTGTTGACAGATCTATGGCACTTTAAATTGAATTGAATGCTTTAAATTAGAAAGGTCTGTGTCAAATAAGTCTGACAGTTAATTTTCCAGGGGGGGCTGACCCCTGAGGTGGCCGGTGAAGCCGAGTCGATCGCCTATGTACAGTCAGTGAGCACGAATCAGCACGATTAAAGCCACCATACAAGCCAAGCCACAGGCGTTAGTTTTACATAGTCGAGCTCTGTAATTCTTTTTGAATTTTTGATATATTGGTTCTTATAATCTGAACGGATGGGCGGTATGGGTGATGTGAATGTTTTAAAAATGAGCGAATGTAGAGATCGAAATTTTTTTAATCATGGCTAAAAATAACTGGTGTGAACACATTGAATGAACGAGCTCATAATGTTTGGAGTATTGGATTTTATTCACAAAAGACCTGGGCGAATAATAATGACGGAGTGAGCGAAGCGAGCTCGGAAATTTTGGGTTTAAAAACGAGGTGCAGAACAACGAATGTGTGAGCGATAGGAGCGAGCTCGGAATATATATCATTTTGGGTCTTAAAAGCTTGAGGTGATCATTGAATGAATGAGCGAGCGGAGCGATTTAGCAATTATGGCTTTTTTTATCTAAGAAATGAGCTAGGTTAATGATAAGAAAAGTATGAGCGAGCGAAACGAGCTAAAAATTGTTGACGTCTTGTGTCGAAAAAGTTGGTGTGATCAACATAATGAATGAGCGAGCGGAGCAAGCTCGAAATTTTTGACATTTTTAGTCATAAAAGCCTAAGGTTATCATAGAATGAATGAGCGAGCGGACCAAGCTCGTATTTTTTTGTCATTTTGGGTCTTAACAGAAAAGAGATGATCTTTACAAAAGTACCTTAGGGAACATAATGAATGAGCGACCGCAACGAGGTTATTGAAAAGTAACTGTAACTTATGAATGAGTGAGCGGCGCGAGCTCGAATAAGATATTTTGGCTGAGGTGCTGTTATGATGTACGATGCTGATCGTAATGAAATAAAATAAATTAAAGCTTAAGTGGTTGATAAAATCAATACAATTATTAAAATATCGCTCGGTGGCCATCGGGGGAACATTTGACTATATTATACACTGATAGACTGAAACATTTTTTCTTGGGTTTTATTACCCGACTTTTGGAAAAATAAGTCAATCTAGGTAGCTTTCATTGTTATTTAATTTAATTGTAATGAAATGTAGTTGTCCATTGAAAGGGCTAAGTGGTCGACTTTCAGTATTTGACGCCCCCCCCCCCCCCCCCCTTCCTACGCTTATGGTTGCGCTTAGAATAGCAAAGTGTTTTAGCGGTGTATAATTAAAATAAAATTTTAGACGCCGCTCTAGAATCGAGTGCAATGTTTGTGAAAACGGGTCCTTCCACAAACTGTTTTACACACATACTGCTTAAAATTATGCTCTTGTTACTTTTATTGCTATCCAGACTACAAATGTATCTACTTTTAAAAACATTGTCTCCATCTGTAGCCACAGAAAAGACACGTGACGTCTAATGGTACTTAAGTGCAACAATACGTTTACAGTCTACTGCTAACTGGAGCCTATTCCACACTTGTTTATTAGGTCATCAGTTTATAGATTTGCGTAGTTATTCAATACAATTTCTTTTTTTAATTAACATTTATGTCCGGTCTTTTGTTGTAGTAGCTTAGTAATTACAAAATACAAAACATTTGCATAAATATTATCAATTTCCTAGTAAAAATGTTTACAGGCAAATGAGATAAAAAGCAAACTAAATTAATTTGTTTTCTTATAGAGTACACGAAGCTTTTAAAAATGAAGCCTCTACTTCGACGATAAAAGTAAACATGATTCAGTTAATAGAGAACTTCTGGGAAAAATCTGTTTATCATACGATGTTAATACCTACTGATGAAGATTAAATAAAAGTATACTTTAATTCCGACTTAATATAGCAGCTAAAATACCTGTCAAGCTCAAAAGGTTCATATACAAGAGTATAATTAGACTGGTGTTGCCCTATGGCTGCGAGAAACGTCCAGCGCTAACGATCATTCCACGAACTTCATGCCAATGAAATGAAAATGCGGTGGATCTAAGGAGTTACGCGACTCGACCGAATACGTTACGAGTCTATCCTTGGCAGCCTTAGCGTGAGGGATATTGCAGATAATATCGAGGAGGCTCGCCTGCGCTGGTTTGGTCACGAGACCCCGTAGGCGGCCCAAGAAGCGATAGATTGACATCGCAGAGTCGAATGCGAGAGCCAACGGCTTACAATGTGAAGATGCCGCAAACCGGGCGAAGTGGAGAAGATTTAGAAGGAAAGTGGATCATGGCAGAGGCCGGGATAAACGCTAGGATGACGACGACAATCATATAGAAGCTACGTATGTATAGTGTTCGCTTTCTTTCGTGGCCTATATGAATAGAAATTCTGGAAAAAATAAAACAGCTAATAAAAAACTTTGTGCGTTTATTTATCTTCAGAAATAACTGTTATTGTACAGTGCCATAACAGTGTAGGAATAATTCATACAAGAATTTGGGTCAGGAGCTCATATTTATCAGGTCCGTTCAGTGACCCTAAATCCGGGAAAATCCGTTGCTTATTATGCGTTTCGGAAGATATAGAGTAGGTTATGTGGGAGGGAGCCAGTTAACAATTGTTCAGTCAAGTAAAGTGTGAAAGTGTGTCGTTTTCATAGTTTAGAGAAGAATAAAACGTACTAGTGGACCCGGCGCGACTTCGTTCGCGTACACATTCTTTACCCCTAACTACTCTTTTTTCTAGCTTATGAACCTTCCTTTTGTATCACTCTACTATACTACGTACAGCTAGTATAGCAGCCATCACTTACAATTTAATAAACGGCAAACTGACGTGCCCACATTGTGCACGAGAGTTTGCCGCGAAGATTGGCTATGCAAGCCATCTTCGTGCGTATCAGCGCAGATCTGATTAGGGGTCGAAGAGGTCGCCATGGCCGAAACCGGTCAGAAGAGAGCAGTAGTAGTAGTAGCTGGATGCCACCAGACATATAGGTAGTTTTGTATGCACAATATAGACTGCACGATTAAAATATTATTGGAAGCGGGAAACAATTGGTATTTATTTATATTAATCTCACAAAATTCTCGCAATTAAAACGCTTAACTTAAGTAAGTTTAGAATTCAGCTATAGTGGTGAGCAGTAGTTACTAGGGGGTATTAGGTTTTTTACCACGTTTAGTATTGTTTTTATCTCGATATTTCGACGCAGTGGCATGCGTCATGGTTACGAATAGACTGGTGCCGGTGTATGAAGTCGCTCCTAAGGACAAACATACCTGTCCACCCTCATTCGGATTCGACGATTACCCTAACTTCGAATCTTCGAACCACTACCATTATTACTCGCTTAATTCTGCAGACATATGAAACTGTAATGTATAACCAAGATAGTCTTTATACCTAGAAAGCCAGTCTAGCTTAGCTAGCTAGTGGCTCCGTTAAGCCACAGAAGTTTCCTGCACAATGATTATTAACTTAATATAGCTGTTTGAAGCAATCTGTGATGTGCATACAAATTCAATACTACGCCTGGCGACATAAGTTAGAATAAACCTATTATCAGGTTTTTAATGCACTGTATAATTCTTGTACCACTTTTTTTGTAAATGTATATTAAATAAATAAAATATAGACTGTACAATTAAATTTTACCCGTTACACCACACTGAATTTGTTTATGATATTTATGATGTTGACAATTTCAGGCAACGTTTACAGTCAACGGTAACGGCAGCAATAATACCACAATATTAATGAAAGCGCAGTATAAATAAGCCAAGATATTATTTTTAGATAACGACTACTTAGTAAGAACCCCGTAAAATAGATGTGTCGAGGGCATAGATATTGATAACACAGGGTTATGTATGTCTATTGTATGTTGACATTTCTTTTTAAATTTTGTTGACATGTTTATTTTATTCTAGTCTATTGATAATGTTTAAAATATGTATTTATGATTAGGTATTGTGGAGATAATAGCGGGTCATTATTTCGAAACTTTGACACCAAAACCTTCTATAAATTAATAATTTTTAAACTGACATTTATTTTAATTTGACATTATATTGTTGTGTTCATGCCAATAAATGTTTATATAGGTATTTATTATGAAATCCCATTTGGAATAGGTGCCTATTGTATTTTGACATTTCTTTTTAAAATTTTGTTAACATTTTTTATTCATTTTATTCTATAGATCATGTATAAAGTATATTTATGATTAGGTATTGTGGAGATGGAGATAAACACTATTGCGATTGGAAACTCTGTTAGCAATAAGTATGTGGATGAAATAAATAAAAAAATGATCGAGGGCTACTTGTTAAACAAAGTACCCACCCAAACCCAAAAATATTGTACAAGAATGCCCGATAATACTCGCGACAGTTGAAAACATAAAGAGATTGAAACAAAGTTAATCTAAGTTAAAGATAAAGTGCTTATAAAGAAATATTGTTAATATTAACATATTAATTCTTAAAATTATTAAGGCCTTATTTATAAACTTTGACGTACAAAACTCGGACTTGCAGTTATATGGTACCTGGAACAATGAAAATACAATTATTAAATAGGTACTAGTTTTCCGCCCGCGTGGACTACACGTAAGGTACATAGTGCAAGTGGGGGTGGGGGGGATAAAAGATAGCCTGTGTGTTGACCCTAATCTAGCTACCTACCAAATGAAGAATTAACCAAACATAAACACACATACTTTTGTAGGATAAAGCTGGTGTGGCATTCATTATAAGAACATAGGTAAGTAGAAAACTTTAACGAAATTAGAGACAAGAGGCATTTCATCTTAGTCCTCACAGTGACAACGCACCTGGGGTTCTTCGTTTTTGTTACCTGCAACCTAAATGTATGAATTGTAGATGTTATGGGCGATGGTTACCACTTACCATCAGGTGGGCTGCCTGCTCGTCACTGCGTAGCAAAAAAAAAAAAAAAACTAAGGAAAATCGTACTGCACCAGGTCCTATCAACGTTATACCTCTTACATCCAATGGCTCCCTACAAACGACGTCAATAATGATGACGCATCATCATCGCCATCATCCTATCATAAATTGCGAGTACTGAAGGGTTTTGAGCTGTCCGCTGTGTACGAGCTGTACAATATATTCAAACTAATTATGGACACGTAAGTGACGATGAGTCCGATGAGTCCGATGAGTCCGAGTCCGAGACGAGAGATGAGTGAAGTGAGTCCATATGTCTTTTTGTCACCTACGTTTTACCTAAACCATATGGCATGTAGGTAGAGCAACCTCTAGAAAGTAAACAATTATGTTTATTATCCAAGTTCTCCAATTCTTATTTTAGTTTTTGTTAAAGTTTATTATCAAAGTTCTCGAAGTTCTCCAAATTATCCAATTATGTTTATTATCCAATTATCCAAAAAGTAATTAATTATCCAAAATAACAGAATAACCGCAGACGAACAAGGTGAAAAAAGCAAAGTTGCGAGAAATAGTTAGTTTTATAATACTAGCTTTTATCCGCGACTTGGTCCGGGTAAAATTTGGTTATAACGTTCCAAACCCGTTCCTGCGGAACCCAAATTTGATATCGAGATAAATTATAACCTATTATTCTGGGCTTTAAGCTATATTGCTGCCAAATTCAACAAAATCCTTTGAGTATATTTTGCGTGGAGGAGTAACAAACATCCAAACATCCTTACAAACTTTAGCATTTATGAAGGGCTTGGCTAAAAAGTCATAGACAGACAACTAAATGAATAAAAATGGGTTCACTATAGTCAACTCATTATGTTTTAAAAAAAACAGCCTCTTCAACCATGTAATGTACAAGTTATTTTATTGTGTGAGAATCGTACCAACCAAACACAAAGTAAAAAAGGGTATGTAAGGCATTATTTTTCTTTCGTACTAGCCTAACCTAACCTAACCAACAAAACAAAAGAAGAATTATTCAAATCGGTCCAGCCGTTTTCGAGTTATAGCGAGATTAACGAAAAGCAATTGATTGATTTGTATGGAGATGGTATCACACGAGTATATAAAGAAAATATCTAGTATACCACATCGATTTTGCAGTAAATTATTATTTATGTTTTGATGTACATATTATGAATATAATAACGGCATGTATAAAATTTCTGGCACTCTGGGTTTTTTTTTTTAGCCAAGACCTTTTAAAAGGATAAACATCGTCTTGTTGTTAATGTCCCGGTGGTGCTCTAGTGCAAGAGGTCCCGGGCCCCGTCTTAATTATGATCTAGGACTTTGGAGATAAGATAATACAGCTAAGCGGCGCCATTTGACCTCCGTGACCCTGCTACAAATTCACGTCTGCGTTACAAATTCGCTCGCCTAAATGAGCAGGTCTCATCACAATGTTTTCCCTAACCAAAAGAGCATCTGTTCGCATTCAAGTAATAGTACGTAACTCAGACAAGAGTCATTCCCGTCAAGAATCACACCCGGTACCTCTCGGTTACGAGTCAGATACCTTAACCACTCGGCCGACGATGCTCCTGGACAGAAGGATAATGGCATAAATCAATACCGACATAGAAGAAGAGAAGTTTGTTTTTTACTATTAATATTAATTTTGTCTTTTTGTATTTTATATGGCGTTATGGCTATATTCATTACCAAAATTATTAATTGCAGTTTTGTAATTGGCATTTCAACATAATAATGTAACCTTTTTTAAAAATAATGCATATGCTGTAAAACTGTGAAATAAATGAATAAATAAAAATATAAAAAAATAGTTATGATATAGTCCTACTCAATCTCACCCACTTCAAACTCTTTGAAGTAAGGAGAAAATAAATTGTCATCCTCAACCCGATCACATTTATGAATTGTCGGTAATCTTTTATATGAATCCGTGCCCCAAATCCCGCTACTCCCTAATGGAGCCCCATCAGTGCGGATTCTGAATAAAACATGGAGTCGTACCAATGGGGGCATAGCAAACAAAATATGCGGGACACCGGACACTGGAAGGGGGGTGCGGGGGGAAGATGCCTATGCTAATCCAGGTATTTTGAGTATAGGCGCATAATTGTTTATAGTTGTGGAGATTGTGTGAAGTTTGTGGTTATTCGGACTTGGATTTGGAGCGCTGAGTACGCCAAAGTGCGACGTCGACCATGTTTGTATGGAGAAAGTCCTCCTCGTTGTCCGAGGAATAAATGGAAATGAAAATATTGCGTTCATAGAGGTATAATGTCAGTTTTTGGTCACAATCTGATACTTCTGCAAAACTGAAACTTTATACCGTTACTTTATTTATTTACTATAAATGTGGCCGTGTGGTGTCCACGCAATAGCACCAACCCCTACACTCGTGGGTGTTGTACAAGGCGAGTAATGTTTTCGAGGCAAAAGATAAGTTTCGAGTTCCGAGTAAGTTTCGAGGCAAAAGAAAGATAAGAGAAGAGTAAGCAGGCAGCAGCGTTTTCCATTGTTATATTAACAAGAGCAGTCTTGTAAATATAACAATGGATCGCAGGATCTCCTCCGCCTGCCAAGCGTGGAAATTATGGCAATAACCTGCCCTTTCGTGAGAGCAGTCCTAAGTCCTGCAGTTGCCTGTTATAGGCTGTGATGATGTTGATGATGATAACTTGTTTACAATGTAGTAAATACTGCACCAAACATCTAGAGGTTTCGACGAAACATAAAATGTACTAAATGAACATTCTGAGAATATAATTCGACTCGAGATAGTAATGACCTTGCTTATGTATGAATGCTTACATTTTTCTTGTTAAACGGCGCAATGACTGATAAGATCAGTAAATGAATATTCTCCCAAAAGCCACACAAATGTACTATGTTACCTGATAGCCACTAGTAAATAAATAAAAATAAATTGCACAGTCTACATATTGTATAATAGCTAAAATAAATATTTTGCTAGTTTTAGCAGAATGTACCAACTAGGGTACTCGGGATGTTTACCCCGAAATCAAGACAAACCCTTTTAGTTTGAACGTATAGTGTTGTAGATAACTCGAGTCCGGGAGTCTATAATTACGTTAGGACTCGACTCTTAAGAGGAGTCTCCCTCGAGCGCGCTTCACACAAACGTGTTTCATCATATTTTCAATATTACACTATCAAAGCCAATGCAATTATGCAGACATGATACAGAAACTAACATCTATGCTTGTGAATTTTCGGATTAGTTAAAATATATCGAGTCAAAGTTACACGGGATTTAAGATTTCCATATTAATTTTAAATTTTGTGTAACTTTGAAGCACTATATTTTAACGAAAATCTGACAAACCACAAATACGAGTAGAGATATTGGTTTCGAGATCACGTATACAATATTTAATTAGCTTTGATAGCGTAATATTGAAAATATGATCAAACAATGTTTGCTCATTTAAAGCGCTCGGGGGAAACTAGCCTTAATCATACGACTCGACTCATTAGGACCGAGACCCTAGTGTTTGTTTATTATGAGCGCATTGAATTTCCTAATAGACTCTAGTTCGAGATTTGTGCTCAAGCAATTTGTGCGCTCGAGTCTGTTTATGTAACGAATCTCGCTTGAGCCTTTAAGTTCTACTGAGCGGTGGTATGGTATATGTTAAAATATAGTATAATTTGCTGTGGTGTCTTATATTTGGCTTACGGTAGGTACTCCAGAGTAGGAGTTGTATTCACTTCGTGTCAAGTTTTTGAACTCGATATTGTACAAAACTCGATTTCTATTTAGACTCGAGTCCGTATTCTCACGTCTAAGTAAGTATTTAGGTCACTGAGTCCTGCTAAATTGAGTCAAGTTTATAATTTCAGACTTACGAACTCTAGTTTTTTACAACACTAAGCGTAACATTGACCATTGCGCAAACAATTTTGATCGTCATGACCGAGATGAAAGTTCCGTAATCTGGAACGACATCTAACAACTTTTAGACTGGACTTTAGAAATGCCTGAAAGTTCCTTGATTTATTGCGTAGTCAAGAAAGAAAGTGAAGTTACAAATACTGCCAGGCCACTTCAGTTGGGCCGTCTAAATATTCACTTTATTTTTGTATGTAAATACTTATGTTGATTCGAAGACGCATTATAGTGCTCGTAAATATTTTCAAGTACATTTTAGCGGAGAGTATTTAAATATTTTTCATATTTGAAGGTTAACGAACGAAACTAACTTTCCTCACCGACTTCAAAAACGGAGACGGTCCTTAATTCGTTGGAATCTTTTATTACCATTGCGAATAGTACCTACTCATCATCAAGTTGGCGTTGATGTCTCTGTTGTTCGAAGACATCGTGCTCACGCGCACGAGGGGTCCGCCTTGACCAGGATTTGACAGATGAGGTAATGGCAGTGGAGCGACTGCCATCTGACTTCCGTGACCTTGCTATCAGGGGAACCTAACCTGACCTGTCCTATAAATGTACAGGTTATGTGCATCACGATATTTACTGTTACACCTAAATGCATTTTTAAAATTATGATCAAAGTCTGATCCGCCTATCCTCCTGATCCGCCTGATCCTGATGGTATACGTTTTAGCGAATTCTAGGGAAAGAGTCTAAATCATAATTTAAGTATTAAATAACTTGAAAATACATTAACTGTCCCCTCCTCACAATTTCTAAACAAGAAAAAGAAAACCATTGAATCTACAACTTTGTTCAACTTTTTACAGCCTCCATCTGTAACTTTCCACGTAATAAAGTGGGAAATATAACTCGTTGTCGGGACAAAATGTAGGCGTGAGTTTGCAACCGTAGGTAGGGCGAAGGCGCCGCCGCTTCTAAAAATAAATTTGTTGCAATATCAAGTTGACGCTTGCAAATGTAAATGGGAGACTTTACAGCTGAATAGTCTTCAGATAGTGCTTTATAAAAAATCACGAGCTTTTTAGTGTTGTTTGTGTTTCTTTGCGTGATTTGTCAAGGTCTTTCGCTTTTCCGTTTTCTGATGGCGAGTAGATTGGTTAGAGTAGGGGCTTTTAAAAAAGATTCAGTCGACATTGTAAATTAGAGTTAAATGTAATGTGCTTATTGTAAAGGTACTTCTTAAGTACCAACTTGATACTTCGACCTGTCACTCTGTTACTAATAAAGAATTTGTATTTTGTATTTTTTGTATTAAACTTTTGAACACCAACAGAGTAATGCACGGACCATAGAATCCCGGTTACGACGTAACAATTCCGGAACGGAGATGAAATTTAACACAAGCAGGAAACAGAAACTACATAATGCCCAAGATTTAATTACTATCTGGATATTTTTGAGTGAAATTAACAAAATATCCAATGCAAACATGACTTGTAAATGACAAATGGTTTAATGGGAATCAAGAATTATAATAAGGACTCCAATGCAATATTTAAATAATTAATTCTGTAAACGATACCCAATTATCATCTTGATTGAAGCGATTTGTTTGATCAATTTTCCATAATCGTTATTTCCATGTAGCAAATTTTTCATTCGCTTTCTTTCCTGACTTTCATTTTCTCAGAATCGTAATTTCGTTGTAGTATTCGCATTTTTACCCAATAGATTTCACTGAAATGTTTATATATAACGTCATTATGATTCTATTTTGATATAATCATCATGACCTTAATGTTCCGATTGAGCGCCAGGATTTGGCAGATCAGGTATTTACAGTGGAGCAACTGCCATCTGACCTCCGTGACCGTGTTACCAGGGGAACCTGACCAGACTGGATCATGGTTACACATTCAATTGCCTGAATTTGCAGGTTTCATCACGGTGTTTACCCTCACCGTAAGAGCATCGGTTAGAATTCAACTAATGAACATAACTCAGAAAAGAGTCATTGGTATATGGCAGCACTGGGGTTCAAACCCAGTAACTGTAATTGCGCTGGCTACCTTATATGTCAAACAGAACCACAACAATGCAAGTATTGTTGCTGGGCAGCAGCAGAAATAAATAAGGCGGTGGTACTCACCCAGGCGCACTCCTCAGGCTCGACAGAGTCCTACCACCTGACGCCGTTTACAACAGACGAAATTTTCTAGAAACAAATACTTTCTTTATTTGAAAAATATTCAACGTGGGTACTTTCCAAGCTGCGTCAGAGAAAGATTTCAAAGATTTATAAGTTCATTTTCTCTTCGTTGAACACGTTGCATTTTACGTCTCCACAAAGCCATTTCAGATGGGCGACAATGTAAAAGATTAAGGACAATGTATTTGATCACCTCATTCTAGATTCCATCAAAAATGTTCGCAGTGTGGCCTTGCCAATTGCATAGTAATCTCTGTCGCCGAACTTCTAGCGATAGTGCTATAAAACGGAATGTAAACTTCAATGTTCGACCTTCTACAGTAGCTGTTTTAGTGTGGAGATGGTCTCTGGAGTTCTCAAAGTTTGGATTTCTATGCATTGTTTTCATAAGAAAAGGAATACTAATTACGCATTCCGTATTGATACTATGAAGTATTGAAATATCTGCAAAATAAAATGCGTTTTGTCTGGTTTTTAATGTTACATTTTTGTAACATCTAACTTCGATTCAAGGAATGGAACGTATTACATGCGAGTGTGTTCCTTGATCATTATAATCTAGACGCTTTCAAGCCCAGAGTGAATAGGCTGTTCCTAGACAGGCATGCTCCATCATCGGAGGGTATGCTCTAACGGTAAGAGAAAACGGTCATTCAGGCAACTGAATGTGTAACCATGATGAAATCTGGTCAGGTTGCTCGTTTATCAAGGTCACCGAGGTCGGTCCACTGTAATTTCCTGATCTGATAAACCTCTCTCGCACGAAAGCTCAACCAAGATATCGACGCCAGAAGACTGAAGTGCAACACTGTTCTAAATATGAAGTCACAAAGTTATGCTACTGTTAAAATGGAAAGTTTAAATTAGATCTCAAGCCAGTCGCTCATGAAATTTTCATTAATTGTACCCGAGCAAGTCCAATGACGCCTTAAATTAAGTTACAACATTTAAATCGACACATCGTTATTAGATTTAATTTAAATTGTATTTTCTGAGTAATTTCCACGTTTCTTACTGGTTTTCTTGCTTAGATAAGGATCGTGGAATAATAGTGGATCTAATTTTCCATCACGAAACCTGTATTTCAAGGAAGGAGAAATTGTTAACAAGGAAGTACGTTTTCTTAGAAAAAAAAACAAAGGTAGAGCACCATAACGATAAGAATTCGAAATAAAGTAACGTATTTTTTATTATTTATTATTATTATTTTATTTAACACTTTATTGTACATTAACAGTATAATTATCACAGATTCTGCAAGATTATGACAAGTACAAGGGCGAAGTGCAAGGAAGTACAAGGGTGAAGTTTTTATTTATTTTTGTTTTAATAATACTTCCGCTGCTCTATTTTTTTATTCTGTGGAATTACTTCGTTGCGAATTTTGATCTTTACGAACACTCCGAGCATAGCACGTTCCATAGCACGCTGAGCGACCTTGAGCTGGTAAATACGCCGTACCGTAAGTCTCCACGTCTCGGCACTACTGTGCCATGACAGGTAGTACTAAAGAGATTGGAATGTTAGCGACCTTCTTGCCAATCATGAAGGTCGCTAACAATGCAATCTCTTTGGGTAGTACACACTGGATAATACCTTCGTTTTTAACATTGCGGTATGGGTGACGTGTTGCTGGATTAAGTTTTCCGAATGCCGGCCGGCCCAACTGAATCCGCCTCTTAGCGTTTTTCTCAAAATTGCTCTACCTTATATGTATAATAGGTGCTGTGCTTGTAGTACTTATACTAACGGTTAGTATATAAGTGCCCATAGTCAACCGAGATGCACTATGGTCAATGAAAATTTCAGTGGTGCTCGCGATACACCTCTGAGATGTACCGATTATCAGTATAAGTGCCCATAGTCCACTAAGGTGAACTTGGTGGACTATGGGACGCACAAGGTGGACCGCGAGTACATGCATATTATAAATGAGAAAACCCGGGAACACCCATGACCCGTGCGAAGGGCCCACCTCTGGCGCAAGTAAGTAAAAGGAAATGTAAGGTAAATGTAAAATATACACTTTCTTAGGTTATACTCTATTATAATAGTTAGTATTATGAGTTAACACGTGCTTTTAAGAATCAATAGTCTTTAATTTCTGTTACGGATCTGAGTGTAGTACGTATAATAAGTTTGTATTAAAAAAATGCATGTAAGTAGCTTATCAGTTATCTAACACCTACCTAATAAGACCACGCTAAGTCCGAATCGCTTTTTAAAAAAAAAAAAAAAAAAATCTCTGGTGGGCAACTTTTTATATAGAAAGTACAGCTCCAAAAACTTATCGACGTTCTCGAAATTATAAAAAAAAACGACGGATTCGCACGAAAGCGCGTGGATGCGTTTTCAGTGTGTTCAACTATGAGTGATTTTCATAGAAACCGATGACAGCTCAAAGAACTTTATGTCACGCACTAATGCACGTCACGCCCAACCGTACGGTGCTGCGTTCCAGTGTGCGAATCACCTAAATAATAATGGGCAATGACTGACAAGAACAGATTATCCAATCGATATTGCTATATCCACACTTTATAATTTCTACCACTGTCAGTCGATTCGGACTTAGTGTGGTCCTACTATATCACACAAGCTTTGCTGACTTTGGGGCTAGATGGCGTTGTGTGAATTTTTCCAAGCATATTTATTTATTTTATTTAAATAAATCTTCCGCAAACATACTCTCGCGACTGATGACACACATTTACAAAAGGATATCCACATGATGAGATTTTAAGCAACATCCACTTATGCTAAAACGACGAAAGGACGACTATTCTCTGAGCTAGGAAAGTCCTAAACGAAAAACCCCAACTTAGAGCTATATCCTGATTTATGCTCAGACCATTGCGTCTGGATAAAGTAAATCCCACATGTTTTCAGATATCAAGTGTATTCAGCTATTGTCCATCTGTTTGTCGGCGTGAGATTTCCTCTGATGTTTTACCTCTTTGATATTTTTATATGTTAGTTTCAAAATCGTATAACCTATTTTCCAATATTACATTAAATTACCACAAAGACAAATCTTGGATCATGGTCAAGGCGGACCCCGGGCCCTCGCGAGAGCGAAACCGAGATATTGTCGCTGAAATGTTTGATTATATATCTATTTACTGGGATGATTGTTTATTTTGATTGTTATTGAATTTACTATAAATCTGTTTACTGGGATGATTGTTTATTTTGATTTTTATTGAATTTATTATTAATCTGTTTATAAGTCCCTTAAAAATGATTATTACGACCTCTGAAGTGTTTCCCGAGCGCATTCCATACAGATGTAGTTTAACTATATTTTCAATTTTACACTTAAAAGCCAATAACTTGCTTGTGGTTTATCAGATTTACGTTAAAATATATCGGTTTCAAAGTTGCGCCGGGCTTTATGATTTTCATAAAAAATTATAAACCCTTGTTGTTTTAACTTCCACTTTTAAACGATATATTAAAATAAAAATCTACCAAACCACAAGCATGGATATAGGTTTCTGGATCACGTTAACAAAATTTCATTGGCTTTGATAACGTAACTGGGAAACACTCGTCTAGTTTATGCCCATGTCAATCATCGACTGACGAATTTTTTAATAGAGAAACTGTATTGTTACAGAAATTTGGTCAACTTCGTTCGGATCCGTAGTCTCCAATTGTTTGATAGGTTAGCCATTTTCTCTCCATATGTTGTAGCCTCTTGGGCATTCAAAGCAATTCCTGGTAATATTGCGTTTTACATGGTGCACAACAAGCGTTACGCAAATGAAGGTGACCAGAATTTATTGGGCAACTGTTAGTAGCTGAGTAATTAGAGAAATAGTGTGGTGGTCTTATACTGTTATATAACAGATTTCTTAAAAAAAAAAATGTATATAAAAGAATTAGGCGCTGTCCTGATTGACACCGATCGTGCAATCATGGTTGTTCGACGGACGTCGCTCGACCAATAGGAGACCTGAAAACCGCCCGTCGCTCGACCATAGTCGTACTACCGTTGCCAATTAAGACAGCGCCTTAGGGGTTCAAAATCGGAAATAGCTCATTTATATTAAAAACATTCTCTAAACCCACCACGTAACTATTCGCAATCTTATCTGTGTGTGGTTTCGGATCTTTGACATCCGCAGGCTGTTCTAACAACTTGGTAACCAAAGAAATAAATATCGAAAAATATTACCAGAACTTTTAAGATTACCTCAGGTTCTCCAAGAAGCCCGACGAATCCGTTCACAAGAAAACTTCGTTAATCCCATCCATTATATTCTTCCCAACTTCATAATTTACAACGCCCTCCCCTTTTAATACAAGTAGCCATTAGCAGTACGTTATGAGTGCTAACGACTCCAAGCAGACTTTATTTCGTTCTAAAACTAAATGGGCGGGTATTCCAGAGGTATAATAAGCACTTGAAATTAAATGTTGCTGCAAATTTTCTGGCTCATTCATTCTTCGTACCCTGTGGCCTGTGCGTACCCAAATGGTAATGGTAAGGTGTCTGCACGGATTTTTTGGGAAGTACGTGTTTAAATAGATTAAGGTCTGAACGTTGTTCCACCAAAATGTTTCATGTATCAAACCTCGCAATCTTTTAAGGGTACGTCCAAATCTTGTGAACGCCGTGCATAAATAAATAAAATGGACAAACTCACACAGCGCTATTTAGGCTCCAAATAGTGGTTGGGCTACGATAAAAAAACCGCAAATCGATGTTCAAGATAACCGTTTGGTACTCGGGTACTTTAGGATAAAACAATCATTTTGAGCGGTAGTTCTTTTATTTCGTTCTTAAACTTAATGGGTGGGCATTCCAGAGGTGTAATAAGCACTTGAAATTAAATGCTGTTGAAAATTTTCTGACTTATTCATATTTTGTACCCTGTACTCAAATGATAATGGCGAGGTGTCTGCACGGATTTTTGGGGAAGTACGGGTTTAAATAGATTTCAGTGTAAACGTTGTTCCAATAAAATGTTTGATGTATAAAATCTCGCAATTATTTAAAGGTGCGTCCAAATCTTGGCAACGCGCCGTGAATAAATAAATAAAATAAAGTAATTGTGGACAAACTGACAAAGCGCTAGCTAGCACCAAACTAAGCATAGCTTGTATTATGGGTGCTAGATAACTGATATACTACTTAAAGACTACATAGAACACCTAGACTCTAAACAAAATTTCAAATTCATCATTTTAATTTCTGCCCGGCCGGGAATCGAACCTGTGACCACTTGCGCAGACCAGAAATTGAAGACGTGCAACGCGCAGCGTGCTAACGGTGCGCGAGCCGTTGCTGCAACTGCACATTCGCAGCGCGTTCGCAAGATTTCGACGCACCCTTATAAGATTGCAGGGAAATGAATACATGAAATATTTTGGTAGGATAGTGTTCACGAGACGCTCTAATGCTTTCACTGGTAAAAAGTTATCTGATCTCTTGAAGAGCTCTAAGCTCTATAATAACTTGTCCTAACTCCACAAACCCTACATCGTGGTCAAAAGAAAAGTAATTTGGTTATCTTCTTGGCACTGACGTGGCCCCAGTTTTTTGGATTCTTTTTTCATCATAAATTTTTAAAAATTACATAAAATATTATTTATTTCAGAGCAAGATCCATAAGCATTTCTATTTATTAATTGTAATAATTATAAGCGAATAAAATATTTGTCTGATCCAATCTGCGGGGCTATTGGCTAACTCAGTTGACAACTGTATTTGACACTAGATAATTCTACACCACGTCATCTACGTTGAAAACTGCCAATAGCGTTCCACCAAATTAGAGTAGTGTCAGATTTTTTTATGTCAAATTCAGTTGTCCACTGAGATAGCCAATAGGCCCTCTGGTCTGGTTCCCCTCCCTGGTAGCAAGATCACTGAAATCAGATGACAGTCGCTTTATTGTAATTATCTGATGCCAAATCCTGGATCATGGTCAAGGCGGACCCCGGGCACTCACGCGAGAGCACAACCGGGACATACACGCCAAGATGATTATTAAAATATTTATCTGATCGAAAATGTAGTACGCATGACATTGATCGTATCTATTGTCCAAATAAGTTACTATCTCTCACTTTTAGAGTGTTTCGCACACTCTAAAAGTGTTTCGCTCTATCGCTCCCGGCGCGTACAAACACCATACGTAACACCACGCGTACAAGTACCTAATACAACACCGGATGCGACCAAAGCTGGCTACCAAGGCTAACACGCTCGCGACCCATGCCCCAATTAAATGATCCAACGGCCACGGACATCAAAAGATTAATCAATATACGGAACACGGCTCTACGCTAACGAACTCGAAGCCTCATAGAAAGGATTTAAATTTCAAATTTTGCGCCGCGTTCACTGCTTTACGGTTGTAGCTACTGAAATGGTGTGGGTATGTGATTTTTGGGATTCCGTGGTAAAGCAAGGAACTCTTATAGTGGCGCCATGTCCGTCTATTTGTCCGCGGCTTATCTCAAAAACTATTAGTACTAGAAAACTGAAATTGAGTGCGGTTATACATATTAATTACGCCGACAATATTGTAAAATAAAACTTTGAACCCTTATTCAGGCACCTCTCCTACACATAAAGCGAGAGATGATATTTTTTTCGCGTGTAGTCCATTATAAGGGATGTCGTTTGATAGGTCTTTTGAAATCCTTTACTTTAGGTAAAGAACGTTTTAGGATTAACTTTTCCGTTTCCGATATATTTATTTGTGGTTGACCACGTGGGGTCGACTCCTGAAGAGAGGATAATGCAATCTGTGTTAGGCGAAACGTTTTTATTGCGATTTCGTTTTAAGTTATGGTGGTGTTCGATATCATTAAACCGGCGATGAGGAGTGTACCTATACTCGTCCTGAAAACTGTCTACCTATAAGATTTTTGCTGCAGATCGCCATATCGTCAGTACTCAATTACACCGTCAATGCATGTATTGTACCGTGATTGTTATTTTATAATTGTCGGTTACATCGGTAAATCTCTTACTGTTAGCACTATTTCTATTTTCAGCCATCGATAATACTATGATTTTTGTAAGTCCTGATTTTTGACATGAAATATTCAATATTTTAATGCAAACCGCTGAGTTTCCCTATTGTTTAACCATTTGCTTTCGGTATTGCCAATGTAATTTAAAAGTATATATAACTTTGCATTACGAAAACAAAAAAATTTAAAACCGTACTCGTAATCCTTAAGATTAACAACACGAAAAAGAAATGAAAATCCACTCAACTCTTAACCTTGCTCCGAAAGGCTTGGTCGTGGACCAGTCAAACCTATTTTCCTAAAACAGAGCCTCCAATTGCTCGTCACATTTCAATTTGATTCTCGCTTGAGACGAATGAAACTGACAGAGCAATTAAGGTTATTGAGGCGTTTGAAGGATTCGTCTCTCGTTGTCCTGGAAGGTTCTAAAGTGTTTTCCTGTCGTCCTTTCAGGTTTCTGACTTAGAGTAATTGTGTTTCAGTATACCGTCATGGGGTGCCGCCACAGAGTCTAGCCTCAATTTTTTAATAAACTTAATGCATGTGTAACACAAATACAAACTGTTATCTTTACTTAACTTTCACCACTGCGAATAAGGTAAGATCGAATGAATGTTACATTGAATCACGCGTCGTCGAAAGTACACCACTGCGAATCACGTTACTTCGAATGCACATTAATAAAATAAAAATAAAAATATTCGTGGACAAATTCACACACCGCCATCTAGCCCCAAACTAAGCAAAGCTTGTACTATGGGTGCTAGATAACTGATATACTACTTAAATACTTTTTAAATACATACTTATTATACATAGAACACCCAGACCCGTAACTGAAATTAAAATTCACCATTTCAATTTCTGCCCGGCCGGGAATCGCACCCGGGACCTCTTGCGTGGCAGACCGGCATGTTGACCATTGAATCACTCAGGTCGTCAAATTATATTATATTAGACATTTGCAATCACCGGCGTGGAAGAACTGTTTCACTTGGCACGTGACAACATTAAGTTCGCTGAGCTGAACCTCCAGTAGTGGACAGGCACCAGAAGAAGAAGTATCAACATTGTGTGTCACCAGTCTGCTGGCGTGTTGATCTGTTATTATTGTACAGTCATCTGCAAACTCCGTAAGGTCCGTCCACTATGCAGGTGAGTGTACTAACATGGGGAAACAATTGTAATGAAATTGTAAAAACAATCAAACAACAAATAATTTCGCTGAACGGGTTTGCTCTCCGTTTCTGAAACATAGCCCTATTGATAGTTCGCTGAGAAATCGCTTTAAGCGATAAGGCCGCCTGTTGTTTCCTCTGTTGCTACCGATATGTACCGACTGTATCCTGTATTTATGCAATAAAGTGTTCATTAATTCATTTATGAAAATAATGGTCCTAACATTAACGTTAACTAAGTCTTTCGTAAACAGTAATATACTCGTGTTTTTTTTTTTTTTTTCATTCGCACTGCGCTTCGAGTGAACGCGCAGAAGGGATAACCTGATTTTGCAATCAGGACAATAGAATTGATTCCTGTCAGCTCTCTCTCTAATACACTCAGTGGCACAAAAAGTCGTCCAAGTGCTTATCGCTTTGTAAACAAAGTGTGGGATATTTTTTAGATATTTTGATGCGAATAAGTTTTAAAGGACCTGTTTAATTGATTTAACGGGATGAACTTGCATTTACGATTAACTTGTTAATAACTTAATGGCTTATTTTTCTAACAATGGGTTTCAACGCTAATGCGGAGGGTAAGTTCAAACTCCTTTTTTTATCAAAGCGAATATAAAAATGACTTCTAATGTTATTTATTTATTATTGATTGCTGAGTCTTTTCTAGAATCGAAATGGATTCCAGAAAAAATTCAAACATTTCACTGTTTTTTTTTTAACAAATCATGAGGAAACTCTACGTGAGGTGGCTGTTATTGTACACAGTACTGCCTTAGTATCACCTTAGTATTTGCACTTTAATGGCATGGTAAGATTAATCTGTATACATGACGGCCCGCACGCTGCTCTCTTTGCACGTAAATAACGTTCCTGCATCGTTCGCCTATGATTATCACCGCATTATCACCGCTATCAAATGCCACTTGAAGGCTCATTTGCGGCCAGGAAGCGTCTTTCAACAATTCCAGGACAACAGTTCTGGTACATGTTACGTCCATAGGCTGCGGTAACTGCTTACCGCCACTTGCAGGCCGTAAGTTTTGTTGCCACCGTATAAAGTATTATACCGTATTGCAGTAGTATAAAAAAACTAAACATGGCAATTGAAACCTATTCGCATCAAAAAATCTCATAAATAACACTTAATTTGTTGACAAATTCGCGTTAATACTTTGGACAACTTTTTGTGCCGCTGAGTGTATTAAATGGAGGATGAAATTTTATTAAACTACTCGCTTTTGTGCGTGCCTTTGTCCGCATCAACTTCGTTAAAGGATAGCAGTACTTCTTCACCCGACTTCGCTCACTAATTGGAACTGAAGTATATTTATCTAACGCAAAAGTTTGTCAAACAATTATCATGGCGTGAAAACCCTTGGAAACTATAGATATACTTTGAATTCACGGCTATATTACTTGTATGTATAGCAGGGAACGTCGTAACCTAATGGGTAGTGGGTCAGCCACGTAAGGGAGAGGTATCAAGTTCGATCCCCGGTGTCACCAGTTGCGAATTGTGCACTCACCGATGCTCTTACTGTGAGGCAAAATATCTTGAGGAAACCTGCATATTCAGACGATTGAATGTGTAACCGTGATCCAATCTGGTCAGGTTACCCTGTTAGCGTCATGGAGGTCAGATGGCAGTCGCTCTACTGTAATTACCTGATCTGCCATATCCTGGATCATGATCAATGCGTACCCTGGGCCCTTGCGCGCGAGAACACAACCTGAATATTGCTAAATAATGTAGCTAAGATAATGTATGTTTTATTTTAGCTATCCGTACGTAGACTGGTTCATAGGCTACAAAATTAGTTCAGCAGGAGAGTATATTATTGTAACAAAAACCAACCTCGTAAATTTTACCTTTCATAATATTAGTATCTAGACAAGACAAACCGTAATTAGATACTGCAGAACACAATATAGTAGATCGTAATTAAAAGCGGATAGCAGAATAGCAACGCTAGACCATGCGGCAACACGTGACGTTCATACTGAATTACTGCGTCGGGAGAAACTAAGTTGATACATGATATTACAGCATTGGTTAACTAATAGAATAAACATAGCAATGTTACAAGAGTAATTGGATCTGATGTGTTGTTTTTATATGGGTAGTATTTTTCTGAGAGTCAGACTACGTGAAGAAAGGGGAATATATTTTGTGTTATTTTGTCTATGAAGCAACATATCTATCTGCCTGGTAGAAAGGGGTATGTCAGTTAGAAGTGGCGCTGAAACGTTCGTTCTATCAACAGGACAGCTTTGAATCGTACCCACTTGCCAAATATTATATTAACTGAGAATGGGCATTTGTTCGAAGTATTCTCAGCTAGTAGTATTATTAGTAGGTAGTATTCTTAATACTTCTTGGAAAATCCTTAGTTGGCAACTAGTTGAGTAACAAGAATGGAATGACGTCTTTGGCAACTGGTTGCGAATCCGAGTTGCGAGGGAGAAAACTACTCGTTCGGCACCATCCAGAGGCACTTGTTTATTGTCCTAAGACGTACGCCGTTTCTGCACGATTTGTGCCAAATGTTTAGAATTTTGGCTACTATACTAATGACAGAAACCTTATTTTATTATTTGTGAACAAACGCGCAGCGCCCGTATCGCGCCCGCGCAGTCACCGTGTCGCACCCTCACAGTGGACTGCACGTTTTCGATTCGGTTGGCACGCGATGACGATGTGCGGGCTCAAAAATTACTTTATCTTGGGACGGGACTAGATCTGCTAAATGATTGCTCTCCATTGATAAAAAAAATTGTAAGCGACGCCTAAGGCCCTTAGGACGGCTTGAAACTTCAACCAGAGTCGATGACACCTCGCACGATGAAAGAATAAACACACCGCACCCCATTCCGGCACCAAAATTGTTTTGTTTATCCACCGAACGGCACAAAAAGAACTTGAGAATACTTGGTGAGTTTTTTGGCGCGAAAACATCACGCCCTGCGGCGATGCGAAAAAGTTGAACCACCATTAATGAAAGCGAGGGGTGCCCTGCGGCTTTTTGCGTACATTTTCCTTGTATGTGTGACTTTTATTGTAATCCGTATGGAATCCGGCTAATGTTGAGATTGTTATAGGAACTTAATGTTGTGAGTGTGATGAAACAGTGGAAACAGATGGAAAGCGTCGGTCGCCTTACGGTCAGTTTCGACTTACTAGATCTGCCAAATCCTGGATCATGGTCAAGGCGCAGCCCGGGCTATAGCGCGCGAGTGAACCATATATTTTACGATACATCAAATAAGTACAATTTATATTGCATTGTTATAAACATTGTTTTTCTAGCTCGAACAATTTTTATCGAGTCATACCGTACCAAAAAAATCAGCTGATTACGTTTCACGACAAAACCGTGTCAGCTGTTCCATTCCACGTGTAACCCTCAACCCAGCATTTATTGATTAAAGCCCCTTGGTTTAATCGTATAGATAATCTAAGGGTACCAGCAATCCCGGGATACAGTCCCGCATTAATCACCGGGATTTGCGGGATCCCGAGGCCCGCGGCTCAAGACCTTGAGGTTCGCTCGTCAACAAAAATTAACATTTTAATGGCAACAGAGATAGCACGGGATTCCCCCACATTGGGGTTTGTCGGTTGCTAATCAGATTGTGGAATCAAGTTGTGCTCGCGCGTGTGTGGGGTCTGTCTTGACCGTGATCCAGATTTGGCAGATCAGGTAATTTTTAGGACGATTATTATTAGCAGTGCTTCGTGACCCTGTTGTTAGATTGTATAATGGAACGCAACCATGTTGACGTTCAAGTCTTGCCGTTTTTTCTGTCTGTGTGCTCCCGAAATTAAAAGCCGATCTATTATAGATACCATTTAATGTCAGATCAAATACCACAAATACCACTTTTCTTTACCTAAAATTGTGCTTCTGTTAGCTAATAATATCCAATTAGGACTGAAATTTTACTTTTATAGCAGTAAAGATTACACGAGAACAACTATAAAAGTTACGAGTTAGGAGTTATGAAATGCGTAATTTCCATCGCGTCTACGTCGCATGTTCATACGATTCATTCCACTTACAATTGTGAAATTCTATGGAAGGTTGATTATATGACCGTGATTACACTACTAACATGTCACATATGTCACAACTTTAGAACCACATTTGTGTAGTCCATTAAAACGTGCGTTCTCTATGAACAGACTGAGTACTTGTCAAGACTAATCAAACGCATCGCCACTTCCCAACAGGTGAGATGGCGGTTAAATGTTTGTCTATGATCTGTTTAAACTGACTTGTCTTATTTGGTGAACAAACAATGCCCAAAATCACGACTTGCCGTATCAATCACGCTACGTATATTGTGTATATAGTAGGTGTAGGATGTCGAGAATTATATAAGAAACACATAGAATATGAATTTCAACGAAATACTGCTGCACATTATACATTTAAATACATAATTTCCTTAACGAAATTAGACAAGTCAGTCAGGACAGATTATAGTCTAATGTACAAAAATCAAACGAACCAAAGCTCGATTGGTTCATCAAGCGTGGTTGAGGTGTTCATCTTGAAGATGGCTCTGGCCATCCTCTATCTCCATCATAAGATCAACTTGATGATAGCATAACATTGCATTGTCACCTAACTTACATAAGTATGCAAAATTTTAGCTCCGTCGAAAACCGGGAAGGAAGCCAAAAATTTGCATGATTTTATTACGAACTATTTATTATTATTATTTATTCTATGTCTATAAGGACATATGAAACCAAATAAAAATACCCAATGCCAATGAGGAGTTTTCCAGTAGGTATTGTCAGTTGGTTTCAAAAAGCATCAATAGATGGCGCTCCTACAATTTTGGTAATTTTTTTTAAAGCTGTATGATTGTGCCAGTGATATCATGCAGCCATCTAATACTAAACCTAAAAAAAAAGTATATATGTAGTTTATCAGCTATCTGGCACCCATAACACAAGCTTTGCTTACTTTAGGGCTAGATAGCGCTGTGTGAATTTGTCCACGATTATTTATTTATTTATTTTTATGAATATAAACATTCATTCAACATTTAAAGGTCGAACGAAAAGAACAAAGAAATATTATATGAATATGCACTATGTTCCATTTAAATACAAACCTTTCATATTTTAATTACGTCCATTCTTGATCCTAGCGTCCATGAAACGTACTGTCAAATTGATGTTTGATTTGTTCGCATTAATTTATTACAACCTCTAAAATGGTTAAAAATTATTGATAAATACAATATTATCCAATACAACGTACCCAGTGTTTATATCATCTTTGCTAAGAACCTATTTCAAGCGATTATCAATTACCAAAATTCTCGGGGCGCCATCTAGTGAGTTGTTAGGAATGCTTTAGATACCTATTGGAAAACTGCTCATTGCTACGCCTCGTAGCACAGTCGTAGCACACGTAGCTCTTTGTGTAGCCTTTACGTAGAGGGTCAAATCTATATAAAGGCACCGAGACCTCATTAGAAGGGTTTTCCATGTAGGGCATAGGTTAGTGGGAGATGGGATGGCGTGGAATTAAAGATGTCACTTCACAGTATTTAGATATAGTTCTTGATTACAGTGCAAAGATGATGTATAAAGTGTGTAAAATATATGTAACGGTATTCGACGTTGTGAGTATTTCGATGAAGTGATCATTCGGGAATAGATTTAGATTATTTTTGCTAGGATGATTAGTACAGTTTAAGTACCTGCATTTAAGTTAAACCTTTTTTTTTTTATGTTATCCTGCAGACAAACAGGCATGCGGGCCACCTGATGGAAAGTGGTCACCGCCGCCTATGGACATCAGCAACACCAGGGAAGTCACCAATGCGTTGCCCGCCTCTGAAGAGATCTCCTACCTAAACCTGTTCCTATGACTCCAAGGTTTGCTGGTAGAAAACTCAATTAATGAGTTAAGCTCACCTTTGTACATCTCTGTTACTGTACTGTATCATTATGTCATGTTTGTGTACAATAAAGAATAAATAAGTAAAGAAGAAGAAGAAGTTTCAGTAATAATTTTCTCCTTAGAATATTAGATACCCGCTACGATAATATTTAACTAATTGACTAATAATGCAATGACTAAATAGGTTCTATGTAGTAATTATTAACTCACTCCAGGGTAAAGGATTTATTTCCAAACATCTTTAAGTTTTCAAGACACTACAGTTTTTATATTAGGTACACACAGCAGTGAATCCGCAGATAAACAACGCAGTGCATCGTTGGCTACCTTGTGGTCGGACACGAAAATGTTCGCGTCAAACACAATGCGACACACCCGTGGCTAGCCAGTTTAGCAAACAGCTTCTTTATTTACACGCTTTCCGTGAATCCTTGCAGCGTCACATCTATTGTGTCGGTAAATAATTTTTAAAGAGTGATTCCAAGTTAAAATTAACTTTATTCAAGTATCAGTGACTCCATTTTTTGTATTATTATATTGTATTAATTTATGGGTATTTAGTGCCTGCAAAAAAATCTAAAATTGTTTTGCGTGTATCTGGAATCTTGATACACGGACACTCATAACATAAAATCACTTGGTGTAAGCCCGTATCTGGGTCCTAATAACCGACCCCGAGTCGAGAATATAAATAAATCTTAGATATAATTAAAATTAATAAATATGATGGACGCGGTAAACCGAGGACAGGGTGCTTTGACACTCATTAGGGTAGGCCTATGTACAGCAGTGGACTAGTATAGGCTGATGACGATTATTGAGGTAATAAGGTAGTTTCGAGCTGCCTCAAACATTACTTACGATTACTGCTATCAATCGATATAAACCGAAACCGACAGCCTAAAGTGCTCTTCGAAACACGTAAAGTGCGGCGATCGAAAGATCTGCACATGTACATACAAGTATGTAGGTAGGAAATACTCCATTGGTGCTGTCTCGATCGAACTTTGGTCGCCTGCCTGTCGGTTTTAACGGCTGAAAGTTCTTTACTGTAAAGTACAACAAACTTTAGCCTCACAAATACTTTGGTAGCCGTCCCCTCACACTTGGATCGTGCATGCTAGTTCAGATGCAAGTAGAGTCTACTTGCTTTGCTTTTGATATGCACTACTCAACTTCGTCGCTAGCGTCTGAAGTGGGGGGAGGGTGTGAAAGCAAGGGTAGCAATTTTATAGTGATATTAGACAAAAGGACTAAGATCTGTTGATCTTAATATGATATTCATATAATGATAATAGTGTTTCTTAACAAGTTGTGTTCAACAACAGATATATTTGACTTTATTTATAGAAAATGCTTGTGTCGTAGATGTTATAAGCGATAGATACAGCCTTCCAAGGTATGTCTGATCGTCTGTCTCTGAGTAGAGCGCGAGTGTATATATACGATAAGTGTGTAGTATAAAAAATTCAGTAGGTATGTATATATGTAGTAAACAAGAAAGTAATTGAAAATGCACAGAGTTTTCCCTAGAAACCAGGCAAGTAGGTCTCGAGCCTTGAGACATGCGATCTAAAAAAAATCACAAAAATTTAGTAACTGAAAAAAATGCTTTCTGTGCCAGATTGTGCACGAGCAGACAAATGTTTTGTCTCCTAAACCTCTACTATCGCTACAATGTAGAATTTTTTTTTACTAGATGACGTAGAATAACCTACCGCGCCCTCAGTCTATTAGTTCTGCGAATATCATCAATTCTGATCCTTTCACGTACAGAAACTCTTCTTCCCATTCCATCGCACACTGTGCGACTTTGAACTTTATAATGCAGCCTTTAGGTATTATATTATCTTTGCCCTTACTAGTCTTTAAGACTACGATCCGGCACAGATACACGTCTTTGCTTATACAGATTCAACCTTGCCACGTTCTAAATAAAGGATAAAGTGGAACAATCCCATTCCATGCGTCCAATAACGGTGCGAATAAATGGATACAGATAACCGTGGAACCTATCCCCGAAGGTTGTTTTAAGCGATATCAAAATAATGCTAAAGCTCTTTTGTTTGCCGCCATTGGATTTTGTTTTCTATTCGCGTATGCTTTGCGTCTGATATGGAAAAGCAATTGAAATGCGATACCACTTGCTAAGGTTTGATGTGATTGTGATACATTCACTTTAAACGATTTGTTCTAAATAATGACTGACTGAGGGCCTAATCCGTGTGGTGTCCGGCAGAGTAGAATAGCACCAACCCCTTACACTCATGGGTGTCGTACAAGGCAACTAATGTTTTCGAGGCAAAAGATCAAGAGTCTCCGTAGTCTGGGAAATGGGCAGCAGCATTTTCCATTGTTATATTTAATCACTGCGATCTCCAACCTGCCTGCCAAGCGTGGAGATTATGGCAATAACCTCCCCTTTCGTGGGAGAGGCCATAAGTCCTGCAGTGGACTGTTACGGGCTGTGATGATGATGAGGGCCTAAAATTGAAATTCTAGTACTAGCATAGTATATCCCCCCTTATGAGGCCGGATGGCCGATGGGGCAGGAAAGTTTTCGAGTGGCGAACACGTAGCGAAAGACGCAGCGTGGGTAGGCCACCCACAAGGTGGACGGACGATCTGGTAAAGATCGCAGGTATCAGCTGGATGCAGAATGCACAAGACCGGCCTTTGTGGAGATTTCTAGGGGAGGCGTATGCCCAGCAGTGGGCGTCTTCCGGCTGATATGATGATAACCTCTCTTAACTTATTCTGTGGTATTAAATGTCTTTCGTACGTTCTTAGACAGTCAAAACATTTCTAAAACATTCCACGCTAATGACAACAGCGCGATTAGATACAAATTTGTCGGGTGTTATCTGACTTTGTCTGTCGGTTAGGTTATAAATTGTGTAAGGATTATGATAATTCCAGTTCCTCCAATAGCTAGACTTACCAATACTTCGGTTACGATGCTGTTTCTAAAACGAGTCAAACTTGACTCTAAGCTACTCATAATAAAACAACACTTTTATTACACACATTTTAAAGAGAGATAGGGCATAGCGGGGTATCCCATTGGAATTGGAGCCGCCCGACTGGGGAAGGACTTCCACCTTACAGAATACCGCAATTAAACAATACTCTTTTAAATAGTATTGTGTTTCAGCCGGTGAGTAAGGTCTCCAGCGCTCCATGGGGTGCGGATTTGGGGAACCGTGGCTTTGGCAGTGGAGGGTCATTTGACTTTTTGCTGCCAGAGCAACCTGTTATATAGGTAGGCAACGCATTGACGATACTCTTGGTGTTGCTAATGTCTATAGGCAGTGGTGACCACTTACCACCAGGTGGCCCGCTTGCCTGTTTACCTACCGTATGACATGAAAAAAAGAAAAAAAAACACCCCAACAAAATTAACCATTTAGGATAGAGATATGCATTAGGGCCCACAAAAAACCAGCGCTGTGAGACGCCTCGCGGTTCACAGCACAAGCAGAGTGGGATCCTTTTGCACTGGCCGCCACGACATTACTTCCTACGTAGGACAATGTATTTTTTTGTGTTTACTCCTTTTTTTATTATTATTTTAAAATTTGTTTATTTTTGGTTGTGGTTGGTCTTGTGGAAATAAGTGTCTTCTTTATTCTTATTATATTCTTATTCATTGCTATACTAATAACAGTTGCATCACAAGGAACTACCACAACCAAGTTAACCAAGTTAGGATAGAGAGATAACAGTGGCATCCCAAGCGATGTGGGAAGCCGTCAACAAACAGGACCTGTTATTTTATTCCAACTATGCATGAACGTTGCATTTACGAGCATAAAGGGTTGGTTCACATTGGTGATGCACTGTGGTTTATTACCATTTTTTTTTTCATTTATTTGTCATTAAATCTAAAATTCATTGCTGTAAATGTCTTAGGTGTAATAAATGTTAGATGCGTATATTTTAATTTTACGCTTCATGAAATAGGTATAAGTTCAGTGGCGGACTTAAAGCTGAAATAGCTTAACTAATAGTCAAAAAGGATCGAGATCGAAAAAGGTAAGTGGTACGGTGAAGATACAAGTATGCTGCCTGATTATTTCTTTTTTTTAATTATTGTAATCGGATTAGCTCTTAGATTGGAAACTTCAATTAAAAAATGTCCTAAGAAAATTAAATTAGGTATCTGTCATTTGACTCAAACAAAAAAGGATTTTCTTAATGAAAGACTTTCCTAATACAAGATTCGATGCTACTCCAGACACTCAACTACTTTATGATCAAAGATAATTCATTCATTCATTTATTTATTATTTATTTTTATTTAACTATTTATTGCAGCAGAGTAGAATAGCACCAACCCCTTACATTAATGGGTGTCGTACAAGGCGACTAATGTTTTCGAGGCAAAAGATCAAGAGTCTCCGTAGTCTGGAAAATGGGCAGCAGCATTTTCCATTGTTATATTTAAACACTGCGATCTCCAACCCGCCTGCCAAGCGTGGAGATTATGGCAATAAACTCCCCTTTCGTGGAAGAGGCCCTAAGTCCTGCAGTGGACTGTTACGGGCTGTGATGATGAACTATTTATTGTACACAGTAAAACATACAGGTAAAAACACAATAATTCATGATAATTATTCTGCAACTTTAAAAAGTAATCTTTATGGTTACCAATGTGACCCGACCCTTATCAGAATCCTCGCTACGTAAATTTACTGCCAAAGACCATGGAGCGAAAAGCGCGGGGTAATTGGAACACAGCACTGAAGCAACTTTACCATAACACAGTTTCAACCACCGTATGAACGATGACGTCATCACCGGAGAATGGCGACCCCTTGTTCCGTGGAGATAACCATGGCCAACACAGCTATCACCAAGTGTGGCCGCGACATATCTCGCGCCAAGAGAGAGTCTTTGTCTCCTTTTCTTGATACTAAGATGAAACATATAGCAGGATTATGTCGCGCCTTTTCTCGAGAGCGTGCTTGTGATAGCTGTGCTGATAACTGGTTATCTGTGACGATGACGTGAGCTTACGCTTGTGACGTTTGGTGTCGCTGGTCGACGTTTTTCGTATTCTGCTACTTTTACATTCGAAATGACTCGATTGAAATGTAATTGGATCGCAACCGCGGCTCAATGACAGTTTGACACATTTTTCGTATTCTGGTACTGTTACTAATGGCTGATGACCTGAGTGGTTCAGTTGGTCCCGAAATCAAGTATGTATAAGAATATTGTATTTAAAAAAATACATAAGTAGTTTATCAGTTATCTAACACCCATAACACAAACTTTGCTTACTTTGGGGCTAAATGGCACTGTGTGAATTTTTCCAAGCATATTTAAGCATATTTTTAAGCTTGATTGAAGTGTAATAGGATCGCTACCGCAGCTCAATGTCAGTTTAATACGTTTTTCGTATTCTGCTACCGTTACTAATGGCTCGATTGAATTGTAATCGGATCAGAATCGCAGCTCAATGGCAGATTGACACGTTTTTCATATTCTGCTACTGTCACTAATCCTCCATTGCGTTGTAATCGGATGCAGTTGCAACTCATTGGCAGTTTAAAGCGTTTTCAGCATTTTGCTACAATTAAAACTGCCGTTGGCCCTGTTCGGGCGCTACGCGGTAACTAGGCGGACACGACGCGTACGCGGCTTGTAAGAGGCGACGTATAAACAGGGCCTAAGGGCACAGAGGCGATCGAAGTGGAAGGCGTGGGAGCAGTGGAGCGTGGGTCTTTAGCAGTTGACATCCTGCTGCTAAGATGATTATTATAAAGATGTATGTGTAAGTACTACCTACACTAACCCATGTTTCCGAGTATTATTATAAACTGTATTTTTATTTCCTGTAATGTTATAAATTGATGCAATAAAGAGATTACATACATACATCTTTCACTACATATAACGTCGATGGAGTAGCGTCGGTGGCCGAGTGGTTAAGGTATCCGACTCGTAAGTGAGGTAACCCGGTACGGGCTCGAATCCCACTGCGGAGTCTCATATCTGAGTTATGTATATTAGTTACGGTTGCTTACGGTGAGGGAAAACATCGTGATGAAACTTGCACTTTTAAGCAACTGAATGTGTAACCATTATCCATTCTGGTCAGGTTCCCCTGGTAGCACGGTCACGAAGGTCAGATGGCAGTCGCTCCAGTGTAATTATCAGATCTGCCAAGTCCTGGATTATGGTCCAGGCGGACCCCGCGCCCTCATACAGGAGCACAACCGGGACATTTACGCCAAGATGATAGATGATATATTTCACTACGTTCACCAACTAATCACTAATTACACTCACTAACTTCACAGATTTCTGAAGTCTGCAGAGTAATCGAGAGAGGTAAGATTTTTTGCAATGAGAGCTTAGTCTACACCAGGCTTACAAATACTTGGCTCCACGTGAAAAAGAATTTCCAGATTGGGCCATCTAGTCACACAACCACATTGCCGAAATTATGTTCAAACATAGCAAACATAGGCATTCAGCCTTAAAATTATCTTTTCAATAAATCTGGTTCCATTTATACTAAATACATATTTCATTGTTCTCCGCCTCTAAAATCACCCTTTATTTTAAATTATAAACTTTCCGGAAGAGACTTTCTATAATTATGATAATGAAAACTGCATTAAAATCCGTTGCGTGGTTAGTAGTGGAAGGAATTAGTGGACACACAGACAGACATACACGGAAAGCGACTTTATTGTATACTACACGGTAAGAATAAGAATTATTCGTTGTGCATAATTATTTTAAGAATATTTAATTGTTGCCTACAGACTGTTACATTATTGAGAGACATGAGGTTCACAAAATAAAGTCCTACCTTGGCACCAAATATTGGCGTAGATCCAGACAGAAAGTGTGCTTTCATGGACTAGTATTTGTCTCCTTGTTAATGAAGTCTGTCAGCCAAAATTTAGCTGAGTCATAAATACAATTCGTTTGGCGTATATTTACAATAATATTACGCGTATTTATTGCATTATTTACTGAGTTGGCTGACTGGTTTGGCGAAACAAAGAGGATCTTGGCCTCCGACACCAAAACGCGCCTCTTATACCGGTCCTAGAGCTCTATTTTTGAATCGCTTGCCTCGATTCGAACGGTCTTCAATTTTGAATTTAACATAAATAATTCAAAATAAATTATAAATTTCATTGCCAACACCGAAAGCGAGCGATTCAAAAATAAGGAAAATCAGCGTCAAAATACTGATTTTTCCAATTCGGAATGGGTAGTTCTCAGATCAAAGTGTCCTTATCAGCTTTTAGCTCTTAAAACGTAAAGTTCGTTGAAAGAAAATATCCATTCGGAAGAAAGACCAGGGAGCAAATTCATTCCGAAAATCAAAACTGAAAATCGTTCAACTCGAGGCAAGCGGTTCAAAAATAGGACCCCAAAGCGGATTCCTTACACACATAACGTTATACCATTTTCCCATAGGCGAAGGCAATGCTGAAAAGACAAGAACAGAACCTAACAGAAAGGCATAACGTGCGAAAAAGGCGTAACGTAGTGTATATGTAAGGCAATCAATAATGTATATGTAAAGCAATAAATTAGATTTAGAATTAGGAAATATAAATTTATGAATTTTGAAACTAATGTCTAATGAACGACAATGCCCGAGTTTACTGAGCTAATCCGTTCTTTGTCACAACACTATCCTAAGCGACTTCAAACTAAAATAACAGTTTTGTTTTGTTTTAATTGGATCAGTTAAGGTCAGCGTTATGACAATTCATGGAGGAGCTACGTAAACTTGGAACAATGTTTGTTAGACGTTACTTTCAAAGTTCATTTTGGCGTTGCATTCAAGTAAGTAAATGCTTAATAAGTTAGCCATTTAGTTACCCGGCAAATTTAACAATTCGGCGACGACATATATAAAGCGTGTTTCAATAGAAAAGAGCTCAGCTTCAGTTGCCTTTTCTGCGGTATAGTTTTCCTATTGGCCGCACTTATAGATCGACCACACAACAGATCAGAGAAACTTCAAGCCACCTTCATCTTAGATGTTTTTCGAGAACCTAGAATATAGCGAGATTCGTCAAAATATACTTAGCTTTAAAATCTTTTCTGAGAATAAAGCGCAAATGTTTAAATTTTTAGTCAAAGTCAAAGGCATTTATTTGTGACACATGTAAGCTTAGACGTGTAACGGTCCCGTTTTGATTTATTTGTGAGAATCCTGTCTAGTCAACGCCATCTTTTACAACTATTTGAACTATTGTTCTTTTTAATCGGCTCTCAGCAAATCTCCCATTTTTTTGTCTTTTATATAGAAACGTTTCTATATCTTGTTCCAATGTCGCTTACTAAGATTTTGAGAATTTAATACGTATTAAATTCTCAAAATCTCAGTAAGCAAAGCAAACCTCGAAAACCCGCGTAACGAATGCCTCCCACGGGGTTACCTGTAACAGAACGTATAATGTGAACAACGCAAATAAATATGGGAAACGACATTTAAATTGGATACAGATTTTATCGGCGACAAGATCCCAGTTGGATTGCTTTGTTTTATTTTTCGGTTGGACGCTTTTATTTAGTGCGTTGATACTTGATTTATTACTTTTTTTATTTAATTTCGGTTTTACATTTTGTTAAATTAAATTCAAATGTTTTATGAGCAACAATTACCGCTTACCATCAGGTGGTCTGTCTGATCGTTTGTCACTGATATCAAAAGACCAGGACTTTGGTCACAAAGTACCTCGACAAGACGCGTTGAAATTTCTTTAAATATATGTTAGGTTGCCGGTTCATTCGGACCTAGTGTTTCTACCATAAAGAACTTAAGTAACTACTGTCAATATTACTATATTAAGACCTTTTGAGGGCTACTGCTTAAATTTAGTTCACGTAAATAAAAGTGAAATCATACATCAAAATCCGCACAATTTAAACGACTGAAACATAAAATCCGCGTAAATAGGATGATTAAAATGTAATCCACGCAAATCAAAATAGTCAAACAATTTATAAAATCCGCACAAGAAAACAAACAAGGTATAAAGTAAACATGCAAATTAGCTTTGACAGCTCTCGAAAACGGCAACGGGTTCTTCTTTCTTCTGTGGCCACCCCTCACCCTATGGTTGCGAAATCGCCTAACATAGTCCTGACCCTATTGAATTGTGAAATATGGACCTTTAGGTTTCGGAAATAGCCTAATCGATAGGAAAAACCTGGGCTCTCCTTCCAAACCTACACACCAGGCCAAACATGAACATATATACCACATGTCCTGCTCATGCGTCCAGCAAAACCTTAACATCAAACGAACCAGTGACCTATTGTCTACTTCGCTCAAACCGTCACACTCATACCGATCATCTCGTCAGGCATCATTATGGTCCTACCTATCGAGTCATGAGTCAAAGGAGAGACTATTCTTTTAAATTTGATTTACTTCGCGCGTGTAAGGGTGTGTGCCTAGTGTGAGGGACGCTACCGACTCGGGCCAGGTTTCGATTCAAACTCGAGATTCATGACCGTAGGAAAATGTCATTAAAGCTTTAAAAGCACAAAGGGTATAAAACGGAACATTTGTCAAAATCGTACCAGAATTCGGAGGCAGACCTAGGCGTAGACTTAGTTAGAGCGCCTAGGCCATCGAAGACCAAGTCGGGATTGGTGCCGGACTCATTGCGGCTCGTGCGGGTAGCTGGAAGATACACGACATAAGGATGAAGCGCTCGCCCGGATCACGATTCCCGATGGCGGAAAGGGGCCGGCGGAATGAGATCGTGCAACTCGCACACTCTCCGAAATGCACCTATAGAATACCGACGGACACGCAACCCTGCGCCGATGCTCGAGGCTCTGCAGCTTAGCCTCAATTAGTTGCGGGTCACAAATTATCGTCTTTGCATGTTTTTCCCACTATAAACTACACAATATATGTTTCACTATAAACATAGTATATATAAATAAGTTGTACGGTGACGAATTCATGGTAAATAGTGATCGTTACACTACCTTGTGTTCTTAAAAGATGTGAAGCCGCAAGGGTGTCGACGTAAGTAGCGTCCCCCAAAGCCAAAGGCCTTCCCAACGTCCAACCAAGGTCCCAAGGAACCAAGGTCATTCCATCGGGCCTTTTACCGTCGTCACGCAGGAGGCCGCCAGGTTCTAATAAGGCCGCACATTTGGCGCAAGTTTACGCCCGACGAATGATATAAGGCACCTTTTTCTCACGTATTTCTAGTGTTCACGCAGCATGTGACAAAACCAGCGAGCCTCTTGAGAGATCTAAGAACAACTAAAGGCGTTCCCTCTCAATTAATCTCGAAAGCAATCCATCTGGCTGATCAATGGCAGTTTAAAAGAACCGTCTTCACTGAAACTGTCCGATCAACGTGTTTAATCCCATCTATACATATACGAAGGGCTCTCGGTCCCACGGACCTAGTGTTTCTTTCATAAAGGCTCAAACAAATAACCACTATCGAGATTACAATATTTGTGCCTTTTGAGGGCTTCAGCGGATTCCGCCGCAGCTCCAGCCCTACCTAATGTTCTGGAGGTGTCATCGCAAGTAGAGTCCCAAACCACAGGCCTTCCTAACTTCCAAAGAACGGGGGTCTTTCCATCGAGCTTATAACCGTCGTCACGCATGAAGCCGCCAGTTTCTAATACGGCCGCACATTTGGCGCAAGTTAAAGCTCGACGCATGATATCGTTAAGCATCTATTTTCGACTTATTTCTAAAGTTTACGCAGCACATGACCGAATGATAGCGTTGAGCCACCAGTTTAAGCAGCAGGTGACAAAACCAGCGAGCCTCTTGAGAGAACGAAGAACAACTAAAGGCGTTCCCTCTCAATTAATCTCGAAAGCAATCCATCTGGCTGATCAATGGCAGTTTTAAAAGAACCGTCTTCACTGAAACTGTCCGATCAACGTCTTTAATCCCACCTCGGGGTTGATCGATCGTTCGACGACACTTAATTGCTTTCATGAGAGTGTTTTTGTTTTCCAGCTCTCTAGCTGTAGTTGTAGCTGGATAAATAAAGACATTGTGGAATGTTGAAATTGTTGGCAGGGAAGTGAAGGTAGGTGGAATTGGAGCGGCTCTAAAGGCCTTGCCACACACAAAGCTCGGCGCGAGCGCGGCTCGGGCGCGGCGCGATGCTGGCGCGTTGCCTAGGCAACTATCGCGCCGCGCTATGGTTGCCTAGCAACTATCGCACCGCGCTCGCACCGCGCTCGCGCCGAGCTCACGCCACGCCGGCATCGCGCCGCCAGGGGTGGACTAACGAACAAAGCGGGAAAGGCGGCCCGCCCCGGGCCTCTGGTCCAGGGGGGCCTCCAAACGTCTCCAAGTTGCCTTGATCAAATCCTATACAAAGCTTTAAAATATGCTTAGAACATATCGAAGAGGTGGTTCGGAGTTGTGACAGGGGCGTAGCTATCGCCGTATCACTATTCAAACAGAATTAAGATCAGGGTCGAGGACCCCCTCCGCCAAAGAAGTAATTTTAACTAAATAAATAAAAACACTTAAACATACAAATGTGAACATAAAAAGCTTGTAAAATTACATAAAACTTCTTAAACTGGGGGCCTTATAAAGGTTGTCCGCCGTGGGCCTCTGATGGACTTAGTCCGGTACTGCCGGCGTCGCGCCAACAAAGTGTTGCCAATGTAGGCTATTTATCGCCATTTGGGGTATTCGAGATTAAAATTGGCGACGAAAAAATTGTAATGGCAAATTGTTTAGGCTATCTCAGGCTTTGGGCCAAGGTACATAAATAAACATAAACTTAAGAGAGAACACCCGACGGTTTCGCGAATGACTGTGAGTTCCAAGTACATTTACCTACTACTGCTCTTGCTGACACTAGCACCCATAGAGATATACATCTTGATGCGGTTGAACGAACAAATAACTCTGACGGTTACCGTAGTTAATAAAACAGCGCCGTCTACAGTGCCACAAAAATGTCTGACCGGGTGACAGCATCGCTGTTGTTGGCATTGACATTACATTTCAAACGGCAACACTTAGTTCCGGTTTTGGCCACCGGATCGAATAGGTTTGTCAACAATCTTGTCAAGCCGCCAGATATAACATTGTTAACGCGTACAAGAATTTGTATGGACAGTGGTAACCATTCCAATAGCTATGTGTAATACGTCGTTGGATAGCTATTTTCAAGCTGAACAAAAGTAACTATGGCGCTTGTTCCAAATATTAGTCCGTTCCGGTTTATGCTGTACTAAACATATTACAGTAATAAGTATTTTTTTCTGTTCTACCCACATTTAATGGTCAGAACTAAATTCACGGTGTTATACCGCCAGTGCAAAGTCACATCGTGCGCATGCATGTAAGACGGCCAAATAAAAAACAATCAGATGGAGTGCATTGAATTTGATTGAAGATACCAACGAGGATCGAAAAAACTAAAATTATTTTAACAATCCCATCAATTATGATAAAAGCAGCATCAGCATTTTATTTGTGCGGCGCATTTGTGGCTCGCCGCGAGCACGTTGCCTCAACGAACAAACAAATGCGCAGCTGAGCAGCCTCACCGCGCGCGGTGAGCATCTCGCCGCGCACGGCGAGCATGCCTCGGGCTGAGCCGCTCTAATTCGTAATACCTTTACATTGTAAAGTAACGACCATTCGTAGACATGTCCGAGACGTCACTGAGACGACATTGGAGCTCTATTGCAGTTTTAGCTCCAATGAAGTGGTCTCATTGCCTTTGTACAATGAACCGGTCCATATATAGAAGTCTTTGCTGGCAGCACTACATTGCTTTAAAACTCAAATATAATATTCCTATCTGTAAACAAACTGATACTTCAGCTGTCACATCGACCAGACATTGTTTTATTTATGTTTAAGTTTTCATGTGATATCACAGTGATATTTCCAGCATTTTACTGTGTGGGACGTTTATTTTCGAAATAAGTACAAAAACATAAAAGCGGCACGAAAACAGTAATATTTTGAGTTTCTCAAGCATGTATGGCCGAGTTTAGAGCAGATAAGTTGCTGTTTGATTTGGAAGATGTACAGCAAAGATTTAAACGGTACGTAACATGTATTCAGATAGATTTTGAAAATATTGAAATAAATGTGATCTTTTGGAAATCATTTGAATTTAAGTGGAATTAATGTATTTTGTAGTACTTATTGTTTACATTTATTTGAGGTTACAAAATTAACCGAAAAATATTATGGTAGCTTTGTTCGTTTTGTATTTTTGATATTTGTTGTTTGACAGTATCTAGATCTATATCCAGGCACAGTGCAATGTACCTAAGGCTATTCGGTGCTGGTGAAATGAAACCCTGCTGACCCTCGGTCAGAGAAACTTGAGAAATCTATTTTTAATTTCGGAAATCGTAGTAAATCATTATCACTGGCTGGTCAAACAGTGACACAGAGAGACAGAACATTTCTAAGAGATTGACATTACAACGTTGTCAGTGTTGCGGCTAATAAATTAATAAGGATATATACAAGAATATTATTTCTATATCCAACACTTCCCTTAAACTTATTATTTCAGCAATTTATCTATATTGTGACAGTTGAAGTAGGTACTCAGTTTGACATTAGGATTGTTTAGACATTGATTAAAACAGTCATGTATCTAATAAACCTCCCATTTGTTCCATTTGCTTCGAGTAGACATTATGACAATTTTGCTTTCCCTACATGTTACCTATCTATGGTCAATTATTATTTTCTATTACGTAGTGGGTTTATTGAAAAAAAAAAGAATTATGTTATTATTTTATACTTTTCGATTACAATATTTAAATTTCTAAAATTTTCATTTAGATGTGCACTAAATTACACCGTCTTTTAGGTGCTTTGATTTAAATTATATTAGGAAATTATAAAATTATACACCGATGTTTCAAAAGAAACGTCAGGTCTTCAGGAGCTCCAGCAACATGTGGAGCGTTCAAAACATTGCGCGCGTTATTTTCTGACAGCTTATTTCAATAGACGAAAAAACGGGATAGCGAGGTTCATAATAATTGTAGAGTGAGCGAACAGGGAATATTTTTGATTTGTGTCTAGTCTGTTATGTGTCTTTGCCAGTGTCTACTGGTATAGTAGGACCACGCTAAGTCCGAATCGCTTTAAAAAAAAAAATCTCTGTATGGCAACTAATGCCATGTCTTTTATCCGTCATAGAACGTCATTTATAAAAGTCATAACAAAGAATTTGACTGATTTGAAAAATATTGTTGAGGCGATTGGCACATTGGAGCGCAGCATTCATTCTGGCGAAATTTAGAAATATGTGTAATTTTTTATATTGTTTTATACAATACAATAAAAAATTTAGGAATTCTCCAAATTGTTATAATCTTTTCATAAAATTATATTATTTAGGCAAAAAATAATTAGAGAACTGAGTAACGAAATACCTATTTGACAATCCTGGAGACCTCACTTCACAGCAGCGGCCTATTTGACGCCTTTTTATGTAGAAAGTACAGCGCCAAAAACTTATATGACCCGCAGCCCGTGTCAAATGTTGCAAAGAAAAAAAACGACGGATTCGCACGAACGCGCGTGGATGCGTTGTCAGTGTGTTCGACTATGAGTAATTTCCATAGAAACCGATGACAGCTCAAATTACTTTATGTCACGCACTAACGCACGTCACGCACAAAAGTACGGTGCTGCGTTCCAGTGTGCGGATCGCCTAAATAATAATGGACAATGACTGACAAGGACAGATTATCCAATAGATATTGCCATATCCACATTTTATCATTTCTACCACTGTCAGTTGATTCGGACTAAGCGTGGTCCTATTATAGCCAGATTATATAAATTACTAAAAAATTCTACCATAAATATTTAAAAAACTACAAAAAAATTCTACCATAAATATTTAATAATTTCACCTGGCAAGTGCGTTTTGACAACTGTCAAAGACACAAATACGTAAAAGTGGGTTACTTAAGCCCGCGGGGACTATTCTAGCGACAAATCCCGGTTCAGCCGCTAGAGATAAATCTGTTAGAAAAAAGTCGAATTTGATTCTGTATGGCGGTAAGTCAATTGTACACGAACAAGAAGAACTACGATCCATGGCCATGAAGTAAGCTTTGGGCAATTGTTCGTCTATTTTATACTGAACTGAAAATTGTGGTGGATAAGATTGAGCGCAATTTTCTGTGCACTGTAGCGGGTAATTAAACAAAACATCTATATCAGCGTTAGACTCTAGCCACCGAATTTTTGCACTGTAGAATTTGTGCTCTATGTTACGGTATCATTAAAAGTTTGTCTAACTCGACAAGTAAGTCGTACTGAAATGTTTTGATTCTGATGTAGGAGAGCTGTGCCCCCTCATCCTACCTACCTTAGGGGGCCTACCTAGGGAGCAAAATTTGCAGTGTGGTGTCCAACAGAGTAAAATAGCATCGCTGTCCACACTAAGAGGTGTCGTAAAAGGCGACTTATTTCAGAGGTAGGGCGTTACTTTTCCAAGCTTCAGGTTTTTACCTACCTTATATATACTCTTGCAAGCTAGCGAGTGGAGGGGAATAAAAAGTAAGCCTATATTCTTCCTCAGGTTTAAAATTATCTGCGTAATGCACCAGTCAAATTAGGAGGAAAGATTCGGACTGTTGGTAAAAAGAAACGAGTAATTAACCCGCTATTACAACATGCGGGAGTATTACCATCCTAAAAATGCATTTCCCCGAATAATGGAGCAGCCACTCTATGTGTGTCGATTTGCATAGAAACGCTGTGGCCAAAACTGGAACTGCGGAAAAATAACGACACTTACTTTTGAAATGTATTTGAACTGACATGTCAATCCCAAAAACAGCGCCGCCGGTACCAGGTCTGATAAGTTTGTGGCACTGCACAGCGCAGGCGCGGCGCCGCGCTCACGCCGGCCTGAGCGCGGCCTGAGCGCGGCGTGAGCGCAGCCTGAGCGCGGCGCGATGCTGGCGCGTTGCCTAGGCAACTATCGCGCCGCGCGATGGTTGCCTAGCAAATATCGCACCGCGCTCGCGCCGCGCTCGCGCCGAGCTTTGTGTGTGGCAAGGCCTTAAATGGCAAAAAAAATCCAATGTACACGAAAAGTAACCAAAAGAGTGCATTGATGTGTGCCGTTGTCGGTGAAATATTTTTTTTTATATTTTATTGACAGGCCTGGATACTAGTCCTTTAAGCCTACAAGTATTATTCTACAAAGTCTTTAGTTAAAATCTAAAGGTTTAAACATTAACTTAGTATACAATGTTGTACATAGTTTATATAACAGTATATTTTACTGCACTAGATGGACTCGATCAGTGAAGTCAATTAAAAATTACAATTAACTAAAGAGACGTGCGAGAGTTCCACGTGTCCATTCGGCGCACAAGGTCTACGTCATAATTGTTACTATACCTAGCGAAATCGAGCAACACACATGAGCTGTCAAATGAAACCAAAACAGAATTATTTAGTTGTATGAAGTGTGTTTATTAACGCAAGACTTTATTGTTATTTAGATCGACACGAGCCGCCGACAAACCGAAGCTCTAACTTATATTGTTGTTACTAAGCACTTATAAAGTATCATATTTTTACGGGTAGTAACAGTGAACCTAATGGAATAAAGTTTTAAGATAGAATATCACTTACATGTGAACACTAAAATACATTATTTGACTGTCGTTCACTCCACACAAAACGCTAGGTATAATGGAGGACAGTATACCGCGTGACAGCGAACTAAGTCTTTGCAAAGAGTGTGAGGGTCGTCTAAATATTTATGGATTGCGCCCTTTGATGTACGCCAAAAACCCGACACATGGATACAATATTTGTACAAATTATGCTGCATTAAGATGAATTTTTTACTTGGTTAAGTATAAATTTCTTGTATATTTTTGTTAAAGATTTTACTAATGATTATGAAAATAATAACCTAACCGACCGAAAAAATCGGATAACCCGCGACCAAGTTTACTTAATCTCAAATATTTTTCAAACTACAAAACCGATTTTAATGAAACAAAGCTAAGAACTACCTTGATTAAACTGGCTTTATAATTGAGAAAACCACATCCAAATCGGTCCATCCGTTCGAGAGCTACGATGCCACAGACATATACACAAAGCCACAGGATACACTTATAACGTCCCTCTTTTTTCACTAGGGGTTAAACAGTAAGTAGGTAAGTGGGGATTGTGAAGAATAGGATACAAAAACCATTGAGAACGATAATGACGGTATTGTAAGTGGATTCATGTTTGACAGGCTGATCCTACGTGACGAATGTTGTACTTACGATGTCCTTAGTAGGAATAGGGAGGGGATGACATATTACACATTTGTGTGCTAACCGTACTTAGTATTTAATGTAGCGGGAGAATGAAATTGTATTTTGATGCTTTGGTGCGTGACAGCGGATCTGCCGTGATGCTTTTCTTATGGAATTGTTTATAACTTTTTTACAGTTTACATCTTAATATTATATAGCATAAATAAAGTCGCTTCCCGCCGTCTATGTATGTATCTATGTACTATTAGATCTTTTAAACTACACAACGGAATATAATACGGTTTTCAATCATAGTTAGAGTGTTACAAGAGGAAGGTTTATTAGCAACAAAAAAGGACATGTAAGAGTAAAGTAGTTGTGAAATGAGATACAAAGGGGAATTAAAAAGATAAAAGACAAAATAAAAAAATTAATACAAATTTACACAAGGGTAAAATTGATCTTTAAATCTAGTTATGTCAATATAAGCCGGAGTTTGATATAAAAATAAATTTAAAGAATTTCCTCCAATGTCACATTAATAAGTTACCCGGGAGGTAAAATATTTAATAAAATAATAAATAACAGCGCCATCTAGCTCCAAAGTAAGCTTAGCTTGTGTTAAGGTTGCCAGTAAACTAATAAGCTACTTATTTATTATTTAAAAAATTCAACACCTCTGGGTGTACCCCGTAATAGAAATTAAAATTCATCATTTAAACTGCCCAACCGGGAATCGAACCCTGGACCTTTGTGTAGCAAACTATGGGCTTAACTAACTATGGGGTTAACTAACTATGGGGTTAACTAACTGAACCACTCATCATCACTACATAGTATAAAACAAAATCGCTTTCTCTGTCCCTATGTCCCTTTGTATGCTTAAATCTTTGAAACTACGCAACGGATTTTGATGCGGTTCTTTTTAATAGATAGAGTGATTCAAGAGGAAGGTTTTTAAGTAAGAAAAAAAGGGTAGGTAAGGGTAAAATAGGTGTACGCGTACGAAGTCGCGCCGGGTCCACTAGTATAATTATAAGGATCGCACTGAATAGAAAAGGAAGAAAATCTCAGAACCACGTCAAAAACAGTGTCCACTTTTTCCGGAAAAAAGGATACTTAAAAAATTGCTCACATAAAAATAACTGCCAGATAACGTACCCAACATCACTTCCAATTCCATTAACCCACTTAAGGCCGGGAACGATTACATTGGCTGACCCATTCCCGATGAAACTTTCCCCGATAGATAATAAAACGGGAACGTCTGACTTTTGACACGGGTCGGATATTACGTGGCTCGTAATTTGATAGAGATCGTTTTCTCTCGCCTTCGGGGTACCGTGGGCAAGGGATTCTAATACAATATGTCTAATAATAAGTTTTAATCATCTTATGAAAGAGTTATCATCACAGCCTATATCAGTCCACTGCAGAACTTAGGACATCTCCCACTAAAGGGAAGGTTTTTGCCATAATCTTTGGCAGGCGGGTTGGAGATCACAGTATAATATAACAATGGTAAACGTTGCTGCAAATTTCCCAGTCAATAGAGACTTTAGATATTTTGCCTCGAAAACATCACCCACGAGTGTAAGGGGTTGGTGCTATTGTACTCTGCTGGACAATTCACGGCTACTCACATGATAGAGTAAAATATCATGAAAATTCTTTATAAACAGTTAAAAATTCTATATTTTTATTTTTAATCATATAATTAGATTTTTAAGAATCGTTTAAATTTTTACCTTTTCTACTGTCAATTCAAACTCATACGTACGGAACACTTGTTTATTCTAATTCTAAAAAGGACCAGATACAACGTCGTACTTGCTTTTGTGGATGCCAACCTTAGTGTTGCCATTTTGTTACATTTCTTTATACCGATGGTTGGCAGACAGGAGTGGAGTGGCGATTGCTCCACCTATAAGTTTTTTTTTTTTTTTTTTATGACAAGACAGGCATTTGACCGCCATCTCACCTGTTGGTAAGTGACGATGCGGCCGAAGATGAAGCATGCCCGTCTTGTAACTGCCTATTCACTCTAGCCTTGAAGGCATCCAGATTATATTGATCAGGGAACACACTCGCAGGCAACGTGTTCCATTCCTTAGCCGTACGCATTATAAAGGTCGAGCCAAAACGACTCGTGCGGATAGCTGGAAGATGCACTACATATGGCGGAATAAGTGTAATACTCTTAAATATATGATGATGAAAACTTTTTACTGTCGGAAAGTAACCTGACAGAAAAAACATCGGAACATAGTACTAATTCTCGTTATTTCCACATTCCTTCTTAAGATCCGAGAGGCGTAGGCGGCTATGGGTTTACACAGAACTCGCTAAGTGGATAAACGCCAGTTCAGAAGGCGTCTAGAGGCCACAGATGTGGATTTGGGCAATTTCCAAAGCGAATATAAAGATTTTAATGACCCATTTGTGCACTCGAAAATGAAGGCCCGAGGTCCGCCTTGACCATGATCCAGGATTTGGCGATCAGGTAATTGCAGTGGAGCGACTACTCATGATTGGATCATGGTTAAAAATTCAGTTGCCTGAATTTGCAGGTTTCATCACGATGTTGTCCCTCACCGTAAAAGCATCGGTTAGAATTCAACTCAGAAAAGAGTCATTGGTACACTGCCGCAGCGGGATTCGTACCCGGTACCTCTAACTCACGAGTTGGATACTCAACCGCTCGGCTACCGACGCTCGAAAGCAAATTTAAAACTTAAAACGTCGAATGGCCTCTGTATGTAATTAACTCGCTTGGTGAAAATTGCCGTGTGGTGTCCGGCAGAGTAGAATAGCACCAACCTACCCAAAGGAAGATACCGTTATCCTGCAGTGGACTGTTATGGGCTATGTTGATGATTTTTTTTTTTTTTTTTATGTTATGCGGCAGACAAACAGGCAAGCGGGCCACCTGATGGAAAGTGGTCACCGCCGCCTATGGACATCAGCAACACCAGGGGAGTCACTGATGCGTTGCCTGCCTCTGAAGAGACCTCTAATATACCTCTTGAACGATCCCATGTCATAGTCCAAAGGAAACACTGTGGCTTGGAGCTCATTCCACATCCGAATCGTACGAGCGAGAAACGTTCTTTCGAACCTTCGCGTCGTGACCAACAGAGGGTCTACGTAGTGAGGATGAGTACCCAGCCCATGGCGGGTGGTGCGATGGCGGAATTGCGCTGTGGGCACCAGATCGAAAAGTTCCTCGAAACACTCCCCATTGTACAGCCGATAGAACACACACAGGGAGCCAAAGTCCCTTCGGTTTGCCAGTGGTTCCAACTTGCGTGTTAGTATGGGATCATCGACAATTCGTACGGCAATGCAATGAACTTAACCAGGCTGTATTTTTTATAGAATAAATTCACGCTGAATCATCGTAGTAGTGAACTTTCTATTTCTTTCGTCGAATTCGCGAGTGTGTGAGTTTTTAGTACTAGTGAGCTTTTTACTAAATAGGCTGATTTTAGATTCAGCTATTACTATAATACCAATATCATAGTATCACTTTTTCTCTGCTTATTATTACACTATAATCTCTATATAAATTATAGATTCATCTCAAGGCGAAGTCCTTTCTCCGCCCCTGGCCAGCCCAAGATCAGAGCCATTAGTAGACAGGCATCCCTTGGGATCAACGAGCCTCCGTTTAATTAAAACCGAGTGCAATACTGTCATACCGATGGTAGTACTTCTATTAAATTATACATAAACAAACATCCTTCTAATCTATTTGGATTAGAAAAGAGAATTTTCTATTGCAATACGAGCAGTGACGGCTAGATGGCGAACTGGCAGTGTGTGAATTTGTTAAATGAATATTAGACATTATTTGAACTATTATACATGTCAAAATACAGAAAAATATGGGAAGCACTTGTTAAAGAATGAGTCCGTCCTCAAACTTGACAGAGTGCCACCTAGTACTTGTCCGTAGTATTTTTTCTCTATGCCAACTACTACCTCACCTGTTTACCGCCGGTTAAATGTTAAAAGTGATCGACCACCAAATAAGACTTCAATTCACTTGTGTGTATACGTACGATAATATAATAATATCGTACGTCTCTGTCTGTGTCATTTTATTGGAAAATCGACAATACAGCCCAAAATGAAAAACGGCCCGTCACCAACTATTTTGAAGTATCAGCACCAATTTTAGTAAACATCGTGAAAATGAGACATGTTTTCATTGTACCCAGTAAAGGTAAGCACGTAATAATTTTCCGAACTTCGAGCTTTCGAGTGTGGGGAATAGTGAGAAATGTTCGCATAGAAAATCATTTCTTCACAATGATGGAATTTTATTCTCAAATCGAGGGCGACAATGGATGTCGTTTAGACCGTGCGATAAACATTATTTTACAGTTGAATTAATTTTTTTTAAGTCTATTGATTTCATAGTACCTTGGAAAAGTGGGTCCATTAGAAATATGGGGTTTGGGGTTGTTTGATGGAAGCGGTGGGACACCATAAAAAAATGATACAAAATATAAATTGTGACTCAGCTGTGAGAAGGCCCTTTCTATGCCTCTATTTTCAATTTTTCAATTTCTTAGGTCATATGCGAAGTTTCGCAGACAGCGCGCCCTGCGTTCATCCCCGAAAATTTATCATCCCACCCCCGCATGCGATGTATCAGTTGTATGATCGACATATGACTAAACGTACCAATTACTCCCAGTTGTCCCCTTTAGCATTGTCCACGTACCGCACGAGCACAAAATAAGTAGGACCAAAACACATCAACCAAAAAACACATTCCAAAATCCCTAGTAGCTGGTTTTGGACCCAATATAGTTTTTGGCCGTGACTTCGCTCGCTTGGAAGTGGGATGTAAGGTAACCTCTCTGCTTCTTCATCTCTTGACCTACAACTTTATAAAACATTAAGTAAATTGGATGCTGTAGCGGTAAACCGACGACCAGGTAACGATTACAGGTACCAGCTGGATGCGGTAGGCACAAGACTGGCCTTTGAGGAGATCTCTGGGGGAATCCTATGCCCGGCAATAGACGCCTTACGATGATAATTCTGATCATTAACGATGATGATTATCGTTCTTTATTACGTTTGTATTTGTTTTAGTAAAGTAGGGAGGCCAATGAGCAGTCAGGTCCCCTAACGTTAAGTGAACTCCGCTACCCATGGACATTCGCAACACTAGGGTTGTTGCAAATTCGTTGCCGGAAAAATTCGATGTATGAGATAGGTATAGATTCGATTTTTGAAGACTCCAATATCGTATAGGCTCAGGAACAGCTGCATAAAGATCGTCCGTCGTATCTTGTCGTTGTCGTGTCGTCCATTGAAACTAAATTTCGTGCCGTCGAACCCCGCAAATCAATATGGCGGCACAAACTTTTTTGCGTTATCAATAAAGATCGTTCATTTATCATTCTAGAGGCTGTCTTTCGGCGACATTATCAGACATACAGGATGCTGCCATATTGGACGACTGTAATAAATGTTATTTGCTTTGTAATGCAGTGAAACTCGTGATCGTTTTTATTAAGGTTATAATTTGTAAGGCTAATGATGGATGGAAATGTTAGGTATAGTAAGGGGCAAATCTACGTCTATAAAATTTAAATTAAATAGATAGTCTTTCTTTTGGTTTTAATATACTCGGAAATTGAAAAAAAATTTATCAGTACATTCTAACAGCGTGTTATGTTAAAATATGTCTGCCTTTCTCTCTGTCTGTTGTATACGCAACTTACTGTACCAATTTCTATGAAACTAAAATGGTACCACGATTTTGCGAGTTTAGACTTGGTCCGCGTATTCAAAATAATATCTTTTCCAAGGTTTATAAGTTCCATTGTTTGATTAAACCTGCTCGTCTACACGGGCAAAGTCGTGAGCCATATGCTAATTGTGTCATAATTAAAGTTTTAATTTGCCAATAAACTGGGCCACTCTCCGATCCCAAACTTTGCAGTTATAAATTACACTATAAAACACTACCCACAGATCGCGCCAAACTTCTAGACGCCTCTGAAGTTGGCGCGAGCCGCGTCGCAGTAGCAAAAAATAGGTGTCAGCGGGGTGAGACTGGTGGCGGAAGCAACTTCAGAGGCGTCTATAAGTTTGGCGCGATCTGTACTAAAATAGAAAATAAATAAGATATAAACAATAATGTCCCGCATTTTTAATTAGACTTCGTTTGCGATACTGTGGCTGTTGGTTGGTTCCCGCAGCAAGCAAGATATCTCCTATTTTTTATCATCGTGTTGGGTATTTGCTGACGCGGATAAATATTTCCCAAACTCAGAAAACGATTTCAATGAAACAAAGCTAAGAACCATCTTTATTCAATTGGTTTTCAAATAAAGGAAACTGAATCGACATTGGTCCATCCGTTCGAGAGCTACAACAAACTCATAACCCCTCTTTAGATTTATTCGGTGTTGAGTGCCAAGAAATTTACAGTTAACTAGCCGTCTCCTGCGGCTTTCACCCGCGCGAAGTTCGGATCTCTGTAAACATTTAACGTTTCGCAGGATAAAATTGTATCCAGGGAAAATAATAGGGTAAAAAGTAGCTTGTCACTCCGAATAACGTAGCTTCCTTTTAGTGAAAGAATTTTTTAAATAGATAATGTTTTTTATTACATTTACATTACAAACAAATATATAAATCTTTTCTCTTTTTAATAATAGTATAGATAATAGAAAATATTTTGTTTGTGTATCCTATAGTCGCACCTAGCGTTCAACGTGTTATAGGACCCATTACAAAATATCAATGTGAGATGTGAACCTCTTTCTAAAAAAAGATGTCTGTCGCTTATACAGTCGCGTATACTTATGTACATTGGAAGCCAGGCCAGTGGTGAATACACAATATAGGAAGCACTGTAATAGATTCCCTGATAGACTGTTCTAGATACGATTTCGGTTTGAATAGAGGTCGAGGGTAACCTATTTGTAAACATATCTGTATCTATACATAGTATAAAACGAACTCGCTTCCCGCCGTCTGTTCCTATGTATCTAGGTAGGTTTTCAGCCGTAGATATAGTGATTCAAGAGGAAGGTTTATAATAAAGAAATAAGGGTAGGTAAAGGTAAAGTAGATGTAGGGTAGGGGTAGGGATAGGTCGCCACGTGAACGAACTTGCGCCGAGTACACTAGTCATATGTATATAAAAATCAGATGTTTTTACAGTGGATTTTTTCGAACCCTTAAAACAAGTTGGAGGGAACACGCTGTATATCAGGGCCAGCGAGGTATGGCATTATAAGAAGGTACCTATTCAATTAAAATACTTACATTAGTTTTCTCTTAATACTAAAATATCTAGACATTGACTTCAAACACCTTGTATAACAGCAAACATTAGTCTCTACCCGTATTCTTGTGGAATAAGTAGGTATAAGTATGAAATATGTGAGTGTTTTTATTCTTTTATTCCTTCGCAAAAGTTGCCATGTTTGGCGTTTTGCCACGTCGATGTAATTCTTTGTAACACCGTGACGTATTTCTGTACATTTGTTGAGGGATGTTCATGGGTACCTACGGTCCCAAGCATGACCACCTTAAAATTCTTATTCCTGTGCAGTGGACGCAGCGTGGGTAGGCCTGCCACAAGGTGGACCGATGACCTGGTAAAGATCGAAGGTACCAGCTGAATGCGGAAGGCACAGGATCAGCCTTTGCGGAGATCTCTGGGGAAGGCCTATGCCCAGCAGTGAGCGTCTTACTGCTGATATGATGATGGATGATGTGCAGCTGTTAAAAGTGTTTACATCATATAGCGTACTTTACGAAAGGAAATAAAAAAAAAATTAAAATTAAAATAAATCCTTGTAGATATTTTTTTATTACAATTTAAAGTCACTGTCAGTTTTCCTTTTTTCTATAAGTGAAAACGTGTATTGCACATAAACAAGCTGATCAATATATATTCATTCTATCAGAGAAGAAAAAAGGCATTTGAGGTACCTGTTATAAAGGAGGTCCGGACAATTCAGCCTATATTACCAATAACGTTGAGCTATATGTCATTAGAAAGGATTTTTCATTTTCTACAACTTTTACTATGGCAACAATTCTCGCATCGTTGTGAGCTGTTAAGGCCAATTAAAGTAAACATCATTTCGACCATAACTTTTTTCCCACAGCGATTGGAGACTTGTTGCCGTAGTAAAAGTTATAGAAAATGAAAAATCCTTTCCAACGACATACGCTGAACGTTATTGATCATATAGGCCGAATTTTCCAGTACAAAATGAAGAATATTTCAATTGAACATAACTTTTTTCTCACAGCGATTCGAGAATTGTCGCGATAGCAAAAGCTGTAGAAAATAAAAAATCCTTTTCAATGACATATCGTTCAACGTTATTGGTCATATAGGCTGGGGTCCATACAAATCTGCCGGTTCTCCATTTGTGAGTTCTATAGTCAATAAAGACTCGAGATTTCTATTCGAATCCTCGCTACCTCTCGCTTACGAGTCGGATACCTTAACCACTAAGCCACCGACCTAGTTTTGTCGCCTTATATGATACCTGCAATTCTAATAGGGCCTTCTACTCTGTACCACGCGACCTGTCTATGTCGAGTTAATGGCAAAACCCTTTAATATTATAGGAACAATAATGTTTTAATAAAACATACCGTGTGGAGTCCGGCAGAATAGAATAGCGCTTACACTCGTGGGCGTAGTACAAAGCTACTAATGTTGTTTCGAGACAAAATATCTAGAGTCTCTGTATACGCTGGAAAATGGGCAGCAGCTTTTTTTATTATTATAGGTATTTATAACACTGCGATCTCCAACCCGCTAGCCAAGCGTGAAGATTATGGCAATAACCTTTCGTGGGAGAAACCCTAAGTCCTGCAGTGGACTGTTATGGGCTGTGATGTTGAATCATGTTTTAGGAGAATAATGTCTTGAGCATATCCTCACGTCGTGGACAATTGGCTCTCGTGTCTAACTCACGCCAATCAATCGGTTCTTGGGTCTTTTGCGAGCTCTCTTGCTTGGTACCAGCAGGTTTCCGACGTATCCTTGGGTAGTGATTGGTAAAGAAAACATTTCGTTCAAAAAAAATATGTTTTACACTAGTTTTCAAATATTTTCAATATTTTTCTGATATTTAGCCTAATCTAAAAGTTTTCACTATGCTTAGACATAACGATTATATATATATATATACTCAAATAAAATCTACATTTATTCTTCAACGATTAAAAATTTTTAAGTAAACAATTACAAATTATTTAATCGGAAGAAACAACACACGCCTATGCTACTCTATTTTTACCAAAATTTTACAGTAAACAATTTTTCCAATAATTTATTTTTCTGAAAAATAAATTCATAAATTATCATGACTTAAATAATTTCGGATAATTTCCCGGCACTATTCTTAGGGCTTACGCCGACGAGTCTGTACGATGTTATCCACGACATATCTCACGCCAAGGCTGCTGAGACAGCCCATATGAACCGATTAAATCTAAGGCGCTGTCCTCATTGACAACGTTCGTGCAACCACGGTCGTACCACAGCCGTCAATAGGAGACCTTAAAACCGCCTATCGCACGACCATGGTCGCACCACCGTTGCTAATTAGGACAGCGCCTAACCGTTGATGATAAAGACACTAATAATACTACGAACCCCGAAAAAACCCCACCCTAATTAACAAGAAACCCCATTAACCCGACAGACGTCCACGAGTAATTTAAAAAAATATTATTAAACGACCGTTATGTTCCGGGAATCGCGTCTTGTAAATCAAGAAATTTGGCCCCAAAATGTTTCACTAAACAACTCGTTTAGTGGCCCAAACGAGTGCTTAATTAAGATAAGGGGAAGTTAGGGTTGCGACCGTTTCGGCCCATTCGACCCGCGGTTACTGTAATGGTAATGAGCGTCGACAGCTCTGATTTTCTTGCTTGTTCCTTATGCGTGTTTCGCTTTGCGATGCCTGCGCTTCGATTATGGTACGGAAATCGTCTCAGTTGCAGTAACATTATAATTGCAACGCATGTCAAACGTGTGATTGTTATTAAAATGACGGATGTTGAGTTGCAACTTTCATGAGTTCGAACTTTTCCACAATTTGTTTTCTGGTACTTTAGTTGCATTATGGTTTTATATTGATATTGGTCATCATCATCATCATATAAGCCAGAAGACGCCCACTGCTGGGCATAGGCCTCCCCCAGAGATCTCCTCCGTCAACGAAAACGTGTTAAAGGTCGAACAATGATTTAGCTGCAATTTAACTGGGATGATGCTGGGACTGACTCGATATATCGATACCTTGTTGTATAGCGCCATCTAGAAACTAATTGGCTGTACTATGTAGGTAGGTAAATAAATAAATAATAATATAAATAATTATATACAACATGAAAATGAAACACAAATCTCTATAAATAGTGAGTTAAATACGTGATGTTAAGGGTATTATTTTTCTCTCTTATAGATTTTGGTCTCTAATAGTCACAGAAATGATGATATCATCCGATCGAGCGCTTTATCCTTATGTCGTGGATCTTCCCGCAATACGCACGAGCCGCTCTGGCCCGACATTTCTCATGCGTACGGTTGAGAAATAGAACGCGTTGTCTGCGAGTGTGTTCCCTGATCAATATAATCTGGATGCCTTCAAGGCTAGAGTGTACTGTCCCAAGACGGGCTCCATCTTCAGCCGCATCGTCACTTACCAACGGGTGAGATGGCAGTCAAATGTCTGTCTTGTCATATAAAAAAAAAATTTTTTAGGGAGACATTTAGAAACCGGGACATTATCTTGGCTTTCCATTCCTCGGGTGCCTTGAGACCCGGCCGAAGCAACGGCGCGGCTCTTCACCGCAGCGGCATTGAAAATGTTCTGTTTCCTCATTCGCAAACGTTTTACTGGATAGCTATGGACGGTTGCCTTACGAGGGTCTGGCGAGGTGGCTCGGTCAGATTGTACGCATCGATTGATTATTTTAGATATGTACTCAGAGGAAAGTGTCATGCTCGCTTTCTTTCTATGCAGTCAAAATTTGCGTCTGAAGAAGTATTCGCTTCGAAAAGTTGGTTCCGACCAAAAGAGACGAAACCTGGACCGACGACCTGGTATGGATCACAGGACCTGGTAAGTACCATCTGGAAGCGGAAGGTACAGAGCCTGCTTTTGTGGAGATCTCGGGTTACCTATACCCAGCAGTGGGCGTCATTCGGTTGATATGATGATTATGTGCTTTATGAACATTACTTGACTACACCGATGCTCTTACGGCGAGGTAAAACAACGTGATGAAAGCTGCACATTAAGGCGACCGAATATGTTCAACATGGTCATGTTCCCATGGTAGCAGTCGCTCCACTGTAATTACCTACATGTTCTGCCAAATCCTGGATCGTGATCAAGGCGAACCCCGGAGGGCCTAGTGTGAGTTCCGCTTCGATTTTACTTTACTATCGCGTTTGCGTTTACGTGAAAATTAGTATGAAAAAATATATAGCGCCGCCTAGTGGTAGGTAAATGAAGTTTTTTTCTTCATACTAATTTCGACGTAAACGCAAACGCGATAGTAAAGTAAAATCGAAGCAAAACTTACACTCAGCCCTCAACGGGTCGTTAACGCTAAAATGATAAATGTTGGTGAAGTACTAGATTCGACAACTGGGTTTCGAACAAAATTCCCGAAAGGCGATACCGCCTGTATCTAATTCCCGCCGCGGGCCACCGATGCAAAGGCACGAAGTAATTGTTTTGTGGAAATTTTGTCGGTGCCCGAGTCTATTTACTTTTAAATGAGGGCAGGGCCTTGAGACGATTGCGATACTGGTTCTACGAGATTTAGATACAAATGCCTAGTCGATTGCTAGAGGCAACTGCTATCGGTGCCAGGATCCCCAAAACTGGGCGATTTGGAGAAGAAAGATCAGGAAAGCGGACCTTGGCAGAAGCCGGAAGCTTGGATGATGATGGTGATGATGATAATTAGGTATGTTTTATTTTATCTTCACCATAGTAAAGTAAAGAAAACTCGTAAATAGTAGATAGCCACCGGCACGTGAATCGGAAAATTGATGGACGCCTTGTTTGCCTTTGGGAGCCTCAATAATTTATATTTAGGGGCTTTTTACAATACGATAAAATTATGTTGTAATATGTTTTCAAATGAATAAGAATACAAAATAATTGAGGGCGGCCATGTTATAAATGAATGAACACTTTTTGTAAATATACGAGTACATGATACAGTCGGTACATAGCAAGAAATAGGATCCAACTTTTTGTCGTTAGAGCAAAACTTCTGTATTTGTCTCTTTCTATATTTGACTAGTTCTGGATTCGAGCATTTCTTCATTAGGCCAGTTCATAATAGACCCATTTCTTTATTTGACTGCCTCAAGTATGGTGTGCATAGGAACGTACAAACAAAACTGAGAAAGACCACTAACACCCCATGGTGGCGGTCATCGATAGATGGTGGGATCATGTACAAACCTAAATGCCATTTCATTATTATTCCAATAAAGCTAGTATACAAATAAAAATAAATTATCTTGTTTTCGGTTCAACTATATTTCTCTACGTTCCCTAATTTCCCTTCCATCAAATTGTACCTACCGCATCGTCGCATCGTCGATAAAACGTGTAACCTGTGAGTAAATAAATAATTCCTGCTCGAGTGAGCTACTCGCCACCATGGAGTGTGCAATCGCTTTGAAATATCGAGGTTTAAATAAAACCCGAGCCCGAGCGTCGTAGGACGAGCGGTTAGGGTATCCGACTCATAAGCGAGAGGTACCGAGTTCGAATCCCGCTGCGGGCATGTACCAATGACTCTTATCTGAGTTATGTACATTAGTTGAATGAATACTAACCGATGCTCTAACGGTGAGGGACATCGTGATGAAACCTGCACATTCGGGCGACTGAATGTGTAACCATAATCCAATCTGGTCATGTTACTCTGGTAGTAGGGTCATGGAGGTCAGATACAACTGAAATTACCTGATCTGCCAAATGCTGGACCCCGGGCCCTTGTGCGCAAGAGCACAACCGGGACGCTAACGCCAAGTTGATTATTATAAACAGTAGAGCCCGTTTATACGTCACTGCTTCCATACCGGACAGTAAACGCGTACACGTCGCATAGTCACCGCGTAACAACCGGATAGGAAACGTGCAGTCTACCCTATAGGCGCGCACACAATACGGTGACTGTGCGGGTGCGATACAATTACTGTGCGGTGACAATGCGGGCGCTGCGCGTTTGTTTACAAATAATAATGAGCTTTCTGTCATTAAAATAAAAACCAAAATTGCATAAACATTCGGGTCGAATCGATCAGGGAACGTGTATGGGCTCTTAAAACCTAAATATTTTCAGTGTCTATTTTTAAAGCCTATGTTCATTCAAGGGCCGTTTACGGGAATAAACATTGGCACCTGGATATAGCAGGCGGGTTGAAAATAGACTACGCTGCCCATCTCCTGGCTTACGGTGGTGCAGGTGATATATTCACGTTGACAGAACCGTCATGAAGAAGGTTTTATATTACACTAGTTTAAGCCCGCGACTCCGCCCGCGAGGACTACACGTTATAGTTTCGCAAGTGGGGGTTGGGGAAGGGGGATATAAAGTAGCCTATATGGTATTCCAGACACTAATCTAATTAAGCTTGACTAACGTTATATGGGTCTACTATCGCTACAATGTTAAATTTTTCATGTACCAGATGACGTAGGATAACCTACGGTGTCTTTACAGTCATTTATTTCAGGATCATGGTAGCCCATAAAATAAGAAAGGGGTTAAAAGGTTTTTACGGGGTCGGCAACGCGTGGGTGATGCCCCTGGTATTGCAAACGTCCATAGGCTGCGGTGACTGCTTACCATCAGGCAGGCCGTAAGCTTGTTTGCCACCTTAGTGGTACAAAAAAATAAAAAAAGTACATTAATACGTTCATTTACAAAATTAGGTACAATGTCAAATAAAATACAAAATAAAATAACAATTACAATGTCAAATTCAATACAAATTACAATGTCAATTACAACACAAATTACAACGTCATGTATTGCTAATAATAGTATGAACGTGAGATTTGGACGCACCTACATATTGGTGTCGTGTACACATTCTTTGACATTCTTTACAACTTTAGCACACCACATTTCGAAATCAAATCGTATCTCATCGGTCCCAAATCATAATGTCCATCTCATCAGTCCTCATTGAAGTGAGTGAGGTGGCGAATAATTGGCCCATCCACTCCCTGGTGCGGAATGAACCGCGAAAAAAGGCCAGCTGTATTTTACTTCCAGACCATTAATGGCTTTTCATTAACACTTAATGCCTTCACGCCGCCATTCGGCCTGCCAAAAGACTCCTCAGAACTTATACATGCCTGGTACTGTATTTGAAAGCATTCGCTGGCAACATGAATTATTAATAATCCATGACCTTTATTCTTTTTGGTTAGCAAAAAAAACAAACTTGTGCCCTTAAAAATGTATCCAGCTTTTTACTTACAAGGGCAAAAGTTAGAAATCTTTTAAGTTCCGTCCTGTACAAAGGACGATGAAATGATCTTTTTCATCAAACATTTAAGGTGATTTTAATTAGCGACTTAATTGGAAATTCTTTGATTAGTTTTTTTCTATATTTTAATGGCACATGCTATTCACAGTAGCAAAATTCACAAGGCCGTCGTTTAATCAAAAGACGACGACGAAAGCAAAACTTGCCGTGTGGTGTCCGGTAGAATAGCACTAACTCGACACTCGTGGCTAATGTTTTCGAGGCAAAAGATCTAGAGTCTCCGTAGGCTGCAACATGGGCAGCAAAGTTTGCCATTGTTATATTTACACCACTGCGATCTCCAACCCGCCTGCCAAGCGTGGAGGTTATGGCAATAACCTCTCCTTTCGTGGGAGAGGGCCTATGTCCTACAGTGGACTGTTATGGGTTGTGATTATGAAGCAAAACACTAACGGTCATAACATATCCTACTATCACAATTGCTTTGATAAGATTTGTTAATAGAAATTCCTATTTCTTCCAGTTACTTTGAAGAAATATAATTTTAATCCATCGTTTTTGTATTAAAAGTAATAAATAACTGAGCAATTGGATAATTTTTTTTCCTAAGGAACTCCAACTCTTCTCTAAACATTAATATTGATATCGTAAATTATAGCGATCCCATAAAGTTTTCACAATAACACTTCCTAGCTCTTTTCTTTTCTTGGAATAGCGGTAGAACATAAAATCAAACGGCTTTTATAGAAAGGAAAAACTAGCAGGAATCTGTACTGCACTAGTGTTCCTCTAAACCGGATTTTCGCGTCAGCCCGGCTCGGACCGCTGAGCTTTTAACCCAGTTTTTATCTCAGTGCGGTTTAAAATACGGTTTATACTGTTATTTTCACACAATATATTTTGCTTTGTTTGTTCTGGTGGGAATGTGTTCTAAATTCTGAATTTAATCGGACCTGCAAACTTTCGCTGCGACTGAGTGTCTTATATACTGTGCATTGAGTATTTTATTTTATGTTATGGGTTATAGACGGCTGTCAGGACCTCAATCAGTACTTTTACAAATACTTTATTTGGGGAATGCTTTGGATCGCAATCCCAGCTTAATGGCAGTTTTAATTGTAGCTGAATACTAAAAACGTATCAAACTGCCGTCTTCTGCACCGCTTGCGCGAACCGTTGCAACAACTGCGCATTCGCGGCGCGTTCACAGGATTTGGACGCACCCTTACCGTCTTCCTTTTAGGGATGACGGTAAGGGTGCGTTCGAAACGAACAAATTTAATGTAATTTCTAATGGATATAGCATTCCCCAAATAAAGTACTTTAAGACAAAACACAAGTAATATTTAGGGACTACATATTTCAAGCGCCCAAAGCGTCCACACAGAGCGCACGCTCGAACGCTCTTTAGAAATTATTTTTATTTATATGCAACGAATTACGTCGCGTACAATGTCAAATTCATACCGAACAGCAACGACGTAGATAAGAAGATAAACGAGACACTTGGAAGCGACGGGTAACCCACGTGCCGGCAGCTTTCTCGCAGGCGGATAAGCATCGGCATCCAGCGCGGGAACACCGCCGCCATCATGGGCACCTTCCCACGGGGCTTAGGTTATTTACACCTTTTTTAAATTTAATTTACGGCAACAAAATTGTAACTTTATATCATAAGGTTTAAAGAACTGGATGCGGAGGGCACAGGACCGGCCTTTGTGGAGATCTCTGGGGGGAGGTCTATGCCTATGGGCGTCTTTCGGCTGATATGATGATGATGACGATGATGATTATAAGGTTTTAGTCTTTTATTAATGGTCTGTGTAAATATTTTGTGTGTACTTAGCGATGGAAACAGAAGATAAGCGAGTAAATCGAGTAAATAGTTATGAGACACGCATTCTGTACATATGTTAGGTGGCACTTATTACATAATTACGCTACACGACATCTGTCTCGGAAATCTACTCCTAGGAGGATGAAATGCTTAACGTTATGGATATCTGATTTCTTTGTTTATAGGATTTTTGCGTCTCAAGAACTTTACTCGAATAAAGTGCTATACGAGTAGATGGGTGAAAAATAATGTCACTAGGATCGGCGGCATGTTAGCATCATTTTACGCCACATTCATTTTTGTCGTAACATGCCGCCGGTTGAGAAAGTACCGATGAAAAGCCACTGACACCCTCACGGTTCTTTTTATCGTGTGTCCTATGTTATGACATGATTTTGTAACATATAATAGAAATAATATTCTAGATGCCGATATTAAAATTTGGTAAAGATATCCAAATTGTCAAGATTACTAGATTCCTCGGCTTTGAATTGGATTACACTCTCATGGAAACCCCATGTTGATAATGTCTGCAAAAGATTATCCACAGCGACTTATGCCTTAAGCAAGATGAGCAGATTAGTGCCTAAAAATATTTTGCTAAATGTATATTATGCTTACATTCATTTCATAATCTCGTATGGTATTTTGTTGTGGGGTAATTCAACGGACAGTGAAAGAGTTCTAATCTTGCAAAAACGTGCTCTACGTATAATCGAAGGTGTAAATAGAAAAACTTAATGTCGATGTCTATTTAAGGATAATCGAATTCTTACGGTATGCTCTCTGTATCTACGAAATGGTGATGTATATGTCGCAGCCAAATGGTTAAATTAGCCGGTTAATCAAACGGCTAGCTATTTAAGCAGTTATTTAATTAAAAATTGGCCAAATTCATGAACTTTGAAAGTAAAATCAAATGAACGATATTGCCTCGAGTTTACGGAGCTCTTCCATTCATTGTCATAATGCTAACCTAAACTAACCGAATAGAAACCTAATGCAAACTATTATTATACTTTGAAGTTATTGTGGATAGGTTAGCATTGGAACAATGTGTGGAAGAGCTGCGTAAACTCGAGGCAATATCGTTCTTTCAACATCACTTTAAAATCTTATGAAACTGGCAAATCTTCAACTAAATAACTGATCAAATAGGTAGCCGTTTAGTTAACCGGCTAATTTAACCATCCGGCTGCGACATATACAAGGGAAAACATAGGTTCGTTAACACGTGTAACCGACACACGGATGAATATGCGCAACGCTCGCCGGCTTGTGACCGTGCCCACGCGACTGGCGCTGGTCACCAAGGACCCTGTTGTGATGGGACCGAAATTGTATAACAAACTCCCCGGTGACATTAAAGAAATAACGAATGTGTCCATGATCCAGTCACGACACAAAACTATATTAACGGACAATACTTTCTACAAATTAGATGAATTTTTAAGCCGTACATTATAAATGTACCTACTTATGAAAATTTTCCAATATTTTTACTTTGTTACATTCAATTATGTATACTTTTTTGTTTTTAGAAAATGTAGCCATAATATGGATCTGATGAATAAATAAATGGTAATGGTAATGATAATAATTGGATTAGACGGAGGCTGCTTAATCTTGTTGTTTATCAACATTGAAGAGGTTGTTTATGTTGTTAATTGGGTAGCTATAATAAAGACTAAATAAAAATTGTAACGTTAGTCTTGGAAAAATATAGGTTTATATAAAGAAACATCAATTAAGCTTAAAGATATACTTAGATATATTATTATATATGTTCCTACCCCAGTACACACGAGTATATATTTTCTACTCAAACATCAAACACTCATTTCTTACTCGCTTATTTCGTATTCAGAAATGTTGATATGAGATGCCATGTGTTCGCAGATGCTCAAGGTTCCAACTGATAATAATTGGCGAATGGCAATCGACACTATGAGATCGGAAAAAAATATTTTTCATTAACAAAAAGTACCTTAAATCTATGGTTGCTAAGGACTCCTTTTGAGCATAGCCTGTGTCAGGAGGCACCTTATCTAGTTCTAACTAGGATATAGTCACGTATATAATTATTATTCAAGTTGTTACTATCACAGAAAAATGAACGATATTGACTAACCATAGAGCCGTCGAGCACTATGAGAACGCTACTTTACTTAGACAAGTATTGTTTACAAATACGGATGTAAGATTGCTTTATGCAAGATAGATCGCTATATCTATCAAATTCATAAACATCTATCGCCATAGAGAGCTGAACTAACTGGGCGAAGTCTTGGCACACAAACCACCAAACAACGTGTTTATTTACCAACAAACTAGAAGTGAAACCTGGATGAAGGAGGAATTCAGTAATTGTATTCCAAAGTTGAGCCCGATGAGCGATGCTAGAGATATCTACACAGGTACGTGTGTCGCCTTTTTCATTAATTTGGAGTATGTCTCGTAGAAGTTCCCAATTGTATTACCCAATTGTAACATTGCTACAGGGAAACCTTGACCTCTTAGTAGTCGTACTATATAGGTGACTAAGGAATATGCATAGGTAAACAACTTTTACTGTGCCACCAACTCTGAAATCGCGAAAAAGATCAGGGGGCCGATTCTCGCGCATTGCGACATATCTCGAATTCGACATAATCTCTATCTACAAATCTCTATTAAAAATGTCACTGAAATCTCTACTGCGGCCAAAAAACTTATTCATACATACTGGTGTTTTATACATTTTGGCAGAATCTGTTTTAAAATTTTTATGACGCATATTGTACCATAGCAAAAGTTGTTTGTTTTTACGAGCACCTGCGTACCCCTTGGTATCCAGAATTAATCTAAAGCTTGTGTTTTGATTGTACAGCTATGCGGAAATACGCAACTTTTTCTATTTTAACCAACGCTTTGTTCAAAGTCACACTCAGCTTCAATACAATTTTTATCAGAGCACATCGATTCGTATCATCTTCTCTCCTTTATTCTGAAAACTATTTTTTCTTTCCTGTAAGTAATTACATACACATGCGTACTACATATCTACATGTTTTATCATGTTGAAACCACGGGCCTAAAAAATTACGGAATCTTTAAAATCATGAGTGAAGTATAAAAATGGTAGCCCATTTATGTATGTGCGTGCTTTTGACACTATTACTAGCGTGACAGCGCTGAACAAAATCAAGCAAAATGGCGGCGGATTGTAAGACCTGTTGAATGTGTGTGAGTGCCTAGGTCATGTACCTACAACAAAAGAAATTGTCGTACCTTGCATGTCTCACTTCTCTTTAGTGTAGAATTGCGTCCGTATTTTTTTTCAGGTCTGTTATTGAAGAAATCTCCGCTAGAAATATTTCATCACAAGAATAGTCATAATTATAAGGACTATTAAGAAAAAATATTTTTTTACCTCGATATTTCTAAGCGTTTGCACGCTCATAGCCCCGAGCAGACTGGGAAGGTAACAAGAGTCTAAAAACACCAAAAAAATCATAACGAGAAGGAAGTTGACCTCGGCCCACACAGTGCGGCGTGGGTTCATGGCATATTCGTGCACAGCCTCGAATAAGATACGAGATACCTATTCATGTGTTTCGTGACTATATTTTCCTTTCTTTTAATGATCTTGTTAATGAGGGAAAACAAACAAAAATAATTTCATTAAGGAAATGCAATATTAGGTATGTTAGACTGTTAGATGAATTAAACTCAGAAATACTTGCTTATACTTTATGTTGCGGATGCAACAAGAAAAACTCTTGACTTCTTGAAATAGGCGATTTATTATACTTTCGCTTGAATTTTATTACATTAGGGGAATCTGCGTAATGATTTGGTGGCCGTTGCGATAGAAGTATTGATGGCAATTGAACGGCTGTTAGCGTTTTGCAGGGATGTATGCTAGTGTGCGTGAGTGGGTGTATAGATACGTTTGCCGTAGTGTGAGTGAGTGTGCCGTGTGCACCACTGTTGAAATCTATACAATTAAAATAGGTGGCTGCGGCGCAGACACTTTATGTATTGAATAAACACATACCTTTCTTATAGAACAGCTGTTATTTATTCTGCGAACACCAGAATAATAAGGACCAAATATAACGTTACACGTGCTTTCATAAGCGCATCCCTAGAGTTGAAATTTTGAATCGATTTTTTTCTACACAATGAAATGCGTTTTATAAATGGCAACACCAATCACAAATGTCAAGTTTGACAGTGTATTATTTATTCATTAACAATCGAGTAGATTCAAGATTTCATTACTTTAAATACAGCAATGAAACAATTGCAAGTATCAGATCAGCTGTTGAAATATACAGTTTAGCGGCAAATCAGTGAAGATACTTGTTAAGGTTTGTCTTTTTTTTATTACCCTAATAACCAAAACCAGTCAATCTCTCTATAAACAGACAGATTCTCATAATACCCACGGGCGCAGGCTCTACATTTGGATACAATACCACCCATTTGACACGCTTGATGGCAATCCAAACTTTACAATTACGCTAAACAAGCTAGGTTATTCAGAGCGTGTAGCAACCCGGCCGCCCACGAATGTCAGATTAATACTGGAATTATACTGTGAAGGAAGTCAAATGGCGGATAATACGCGTTTCTACTTGTTTACTGGCAATGAAGGCGATATATCCTATTTTATATCTAAATTTAATAATAGGTACGCGGAAGTTTTGGTACCTGAGGCCTTATTTTTGAATCGTTGGTTCTAATGAACGGTTTTCAATTTGGATTTTCGGCGTGAAAACTTCGATATTTTGATGCTTGATGCTGGTTTTTCCAATTTTTTAACCATACTCTTTGAGGTGTTGTCAATGTGATTGAAAAAATAATGAATTTTTATTGCCGAAAATTTTAATTGAAATCCGTTCCAATCGAGGCGAGCGATTCAAAAATAGTGATCCTGAATGTGTCTGCTTCAAATAAAAAAGTAGTGGACGATCTGGATAAAACTTTAGTCTAGCCGTGTACTTTATTTATTGGCTGTTATTATGATGACCATTTAACTTACGAGCCTATACAGATGTACACGATTTCGGCACGATTTGTCAATAATGTACTAATGACAGAAAGCTTATTTTTTTAACTGTAAATATACGCGCAGCGCCTACATAGAGGCATAAAAGGATCCTCCTCACAGCTGAAGTCACAATCTATATTTTAACGTTGCATTATTAGTCTCCGCACATTAATCGTGTCGCACCCGCGTAGCCACCGCGTCGTGTGCGCGCCAATAGGATAGACTGCACGTTTTCAGTCCAGTTGCTATGCAGTGACTATGCGAGCTCGACCATTTACTGTCCAATTTGCAGGCTATACGTATAAACGACCCTTAACACAAACCAATAGAGATCAAAAGTTCCCAGGTACGAAACTGGCTTTATTTAAAGGTAGCTACGGAATAATCGGAATAGAAATGTGGAATTCGATTTAAACTTGCCTACCCCCGACTCACCGTTGCCAACTTTTCCCATTTATTTGTCAGAGAGAGGTTATGCATATTTGCACTAAATATCTGAGTGGAAAAGCGACAGAGATCTAAAAACTATATATGCGATAACATGTGTAGTGAAAGTGTAGTGAATAACCACGAAAGTCTTAAAACGTATATTTATGGGATATTGTTCAATACATAACGCCCTTTTCCCATTCGGCAAAGAAATTGTTTCTTTTTATGCTACTCAGTAACAAACATTTAGGTTGCAGGTAACTAAAATACAGAACCGCACTGTGAGGACTAAGAGGAAATGCCTCACGCCTGGAATTTCACTGGCTACCTTATCTTCAAAGCAAAACACAACAACGCAAGCATTGTTGCTTGATGGCCAAAATAAATACGGCGGCGGTGGTACTCACCCAGGTGGACTCCTCAGGCTTGACAGTTTCCTACCACCAGATAGTTTCACTTGCTACGGTCCTGATAAACTTTTCACTATTGACTTCTTAACTCTACTGTAATTACCTGATCTGCCAAATCCTGGATCATGGTATTCGCGCGAGAACATAACCGGGATATTTGACGCCAATATAATGGTCATGGACAGAGTAAAGTAACAGTAAAAATAATCATCTTGGCCTTAATGTCCCGGTTGTGCTTTCGCGCACTACGGCCCGGGGTCCGCCATGGCCATGATCCAGGATATCGCAGATCAGACATCTTACTTCCGTAACCCTAACATAGGGAAAAAAACACCAGATTGAATCATGGTTACATATTCAGTCACCTGTGTCGGTGAATAAATGTGCAGGTTTCATCAAGATGTCTTCCTTCTCCGCAAGAGCATCGGCTAGTGTTCAACTAATGCACATAACTCAGGAAACAGAAAAGAGTCATTGGTACATAGCCGCACTGGGGTCGAAAACGGTACCTCACTCACAAAACAGTCACCTTGACCACAAGGTCACCGACACTAAGATTAAAATGTTATCTATCGATCCAGTATTTTTGATTCACCCGACGGCCCTCAAACAATGAATCTATACACAACCTCCACATTCAAAGGCAAACATCTCAAACTCATCATAGACGAGTTCGTATCACAGATGAGTTCATAGGCTCGCCCAAATCTCTCCGGCCCGAGATAGGGAGAGTTGGCCAAGTTTTGATTTATTACTGCGATCGGGGGCAGATGGTAGCGCCGTCTAAGGCCCTGTCACACTCGATTTTCGGACGGCCATGCTGCTGTTCTGCAATAAACTGGAATAAACTGGAATCCGGACTTCGAGCGGTCTGAAATATTCATTGGACTCCTGCGGGGCTATTGGCTACGTAGGTTGGTAACTGAATTTGACATTAGAGAATTCTACACTACGTCATCTACGTTGGTCACTGGCTATAGCGTCTACCTAATTACAGTAGTCTAAGATTATTATATGTCAAATTCAGTTGTCCACTGATAGCCAATAGCCCCACTGGACGACTGGCATAAATATGTGGTCAGTAGACACAAGTAAAGTGGTATGAAATCTCTTTGTGTGTTAGAGAAAAATAAACTTTATATTTATTAGAGGAAAAAAATATATCGTGTTATGTCACTCATGTCATTTATGTGTCTATTTAGACGGGTCAAGACTTCATTAATTTTAAATTCTAACTGCAAATCGTGCGACATTTGGTCCTCAGGGTTTTTAATTCGACCCTGCTGAACACGAATCTGCCATTTGACCACACCTCAGGTGCCTCCGAAGACCAGAAACTAAGATGGCGGCCAATTTCACTATACCTTTAGTATGTAATTCTATAAGTTTGTCATATCATAAGAGATTTGAACGATTATTTTGATGGTCTGGATGTAGCATGTATTTAAAAAAATTATATATTATGTCGTTTATCAGTTATATAACACCCATAACACATGCTTTACTTACTTTGGGGCTAGATGGCTTTGAAGCATTTTTTTTATATATACTTTTCTTAAAACGGCACCGTAGTGAGTTACAATACTTCGTACACGGCAAATAACGCTGTGTGATCGCCGGAAATTCGCGCCAACACAAATCGCCAATGTGTTAGGGTCTTAAGACGCGACATTTGGTAAGAAAGCCTATATGTGATTTCGAGTGCGAAATGTAAAGAACTCGCCTAGTGAGTTGTTAATAGGTGTTTGAATGTGGATTGCTACATGAAACTATCTTACAATACAATACAATACAATACAAAACTCTTTATTGCACACCAGAGAACACAAGTACAGATACAAAAAATATGGTATGGTACAAAGGGCGGTCTTATCACTAATGTGATATCTTCCAGACAACCTTGGTATGGAGAGAAGCACAGGATTATAAAAACAGACAGGTAGTGCACACAAAAGCATCACTTATAACAAAAAATATACAAAAAAAAAATACGTACATCTTCACAACAAAATACCCACAGATCCATAAATAAAGAATAAAAACCAGACAAAAACCCAGAACCACAGCACACACAATTACCCCACTACAGACATTAGATAATGCTGCTTTACTTTATTTTTAAATGTTTGCAGTGATTCCGCACATCTTATGTCGCGGGGCAACGCGTTCCAGAGTCCAGCCGCCTGCACCGCAAACGATTTATCTTACAAAGTTACATAAAAGCGAAACAAACAACTCACCGAATTTGTCAAATTATTTGCAAGATTTCGTGTCAGTGAAACTATCTTTATTTGAAAGATAATTAAATGGCATTTATATTTGAATATGATTACAGTCATGTGGCCGTCGTGTGTTTATTAACTAATTAATTCAACAAAAAATTTGCTTCTAGTTCTACTAAATACTCTCTTCTTTGTTTCATTTTCATTTAAAGTTCTCCGCCTCTAAAAAACACCTTTATATGAACGTTAGCATGTATCTTTAATTAAAGCTTGACCAGACATATATGGCATTACGAGGCAAGTAGTGTATTTAATAAGCTAAATTTCATATGCGGCGTCATGCGGGCAAATTATATTGCATATACCTCTTTTGCAAATAACACAATTTACTAAATACCGTTCGTTTGCTGCTCATAACCAAAGATTTTGACATAAACATAAAGCTGAATGGGAATATAGTGAGGAGTTCGAATATCTTAGTTGTTATGAGATACGGAGGTGCTATACTGACTGACAATGCGCAAACTTCGTCTTAGTTTGACCCGATTGATCCGATTGTAGTCCCCTATGGTTAGTGTAGGTATGGCTATTTATGATTGTATGGGTTCTGTATTGTGTATTTTGTGACTGCAGCGGGTTTCCAATATAATAAAATAGATAGAATAAATTGAGCTTTTTTACTTTCTGAAAACAGACCACAAACTACGTGATAAAACTCTGACTAAATAATGTTTTTAAATCTCTTCAAAGATTTTTACATCTCACTGATTCTCTCGTGGATAGTACATACCTCAGCAGATTAGTAACTTTCATAATTTCGTGACATTCAAAAATGGTGTCAAAAGGTATTTATTATTATCAGATGGGAACGTCTCTTATCTAGAAAATACGTTTGATTGTGCCTATTTTATCACTGAAGTGAACTGACAACAAAACAGAACGGTAAACATCCATACGGCGTCCATAATGGTATACAAACACTTAGCCAGCTCCCCGAACGTTAAGTCGATCAAGCAAAACGTGTCTGCGGCCAACTTTTAATAACTTTACACCGACATTAAAACTTTGGTAATTCGTAGAATGGTTGTTAAAAAAATTGTATCCTAATTGAACAATTTTCAAGTTTCGCCAAAACTCGCTTGTGAGATGAGAGAAAACGCGGTGGCGAAATTCTCAGATTAAAGAAATGTAATTAATGAAGTTGCCGGTGAACTCCACTCCCTCGGCTATTTGGATGAGGGTAATGAAGTAACTGCCTTCAAACTTGGACTTTTTACAGATTCCTGTTGATATTTTTAGAGATATATTTCAAGCGTTTTATGTTTACGTCGATAATTGTGTATCGATACTGCACTACCCATTTCACGTAAATAGCACTACAGTATTTTAAAACATGTTTGAGCAAGTTACTTTTTTGGTATATAAATCATTTATTTTAACAATTTATTGCACACAATATATGGTATACAGAAATTACAAATTTAATTACATAAATCATTTTGATATAATATACAGTATTTCTTTGTGTGTCTGCCAACTAGACATCTAGTTAGCAGCCTCAGTCAGTCGTTCAAATATCTTTAAAAATATAGTAGCATTATTTATATTAAATAGGTACAATTTGTCACTATTTCGAGCACTATTTAACTGCACTGCAAACTATGTGGAAATCAAATTTAGTTTTTTTATATCTCTGGGGCTCCAAACATGCTTACTATCTTCCTGATGGTAAGCAGTCACCACAGCCTATACATAGAGTCCAGTTGCTGACAGTTACGAGCTCTTCATACAACATACCGACTCACTCTTTTGTCACTGCGCTTAAAACGCTCGCGTAAAGTCGCTAAAGGGTCTCAATTACCCAAATTGTATACCCTCGAAATCCCTTGAAATGTGACCTTTGAGTTTTTAGATCGCGTATGAGATTTAAATAATCCAGATCCAGCCGTGATTAATGAAGTTACGCAGCCAACTCTCGCTGGGTTATTTAGATAAAAGCCTTTGAATTTTTAAGCCGTTTTTTTTCCGGGTGACGACTAAAATTGATAATATATGCTTGGACAAATTTACACAGCGCCATCTAGCCCCAAAGTAAGCAAAGCATGTGTTGTGGGTGTTATATAACTCATAAACGACTTATACACTTTTAAAACATCCTTATTACACATGCTCGAGGCCCGTAACATATATTAAAATTAACAATTAAATTTCTACTCGGCCGGAATCGAACCCGGGACGTCTGCGTGGCAGACCGGCTTGTTAACCAACTGAACCACTCAGGTCGTCTCGAACCAGATACCACCTATATACTGTTTAGTATATTTCAAAACCTCGAATGTAAGCGAGTAAATAAAATAGGTGTTAAGACTTTCGTGGTTACACATATTATCGGGTTTGTTACCACGAATATCGACTAATACCTAATTACCTTAAGTAAAAACAATACTAACCGCGGTAACAAACCCTATAATATGTGTAGTTAAAGCGAGTAAATACTAATCTAGGCGGAGCCACAACACATTCATGGCATCTTATGAGACTTAAGGAAAAAGAATGGCAACCTTAATTAATGGTCTCCCAGTCGCTATCGGCTTGAAATTGGCTGTCTTCTCCCAAGACTGATTGCTTTATTTACATAGTCCATGGCAAGGAAATAACCCACAAATCACTTCGGTCGGAAGCGAGTAAGCTAAAGCGATCTCCATCCGACCGGATCCGGGTACTGGTTTTAATATCTAACCAAAAATCGCAGCGGAATCGTCGGCCCTTATCTAAATTACGCTATTGGTTCTGGGACTTTACTGATTTCTTGTTTGAAACGAGGTTGGATATGGCACCGTAGTACTGTGGAAACCGTTAGTTTGTAATCTAACGTATTTAGAGTACGTTAGATTATAAACTCAAAAAATTACATAAGGCCTGTTATATTCTATGAGCCGTGTGGTATTCGGCAAACTAGAATAGCACCACCCCTTACACTCGTGGGTGTTATACAAGGCGACTAATATTTTTGAGGCAAAATATAGTCTCCGTAGGCTGGAAAATGGGCAGCAGCGTTTTCTATTGTTATATTCATAACACTGCGATCTCCGACCCGCCTGCCAAGCGTGAAGATTATCGCAATAGCATCCCCTCTCGTGAGAGAGGCCCTAAGTCCTGCAGTGGACTGTTGTGGGCTGTGATGATATTGTAAGGCAATTCGGCACTGGACAGAGTTGGCAAAGTGGAAGCGAGGCTCCTCATCTAGTTGTCACAACACAAACCTAACCTAACCGAATTTATACCTAAATATCCTCTGAGCTTTGAGAGTTGTGTCAAAAGCAAATTAAAACTTCTATACTAACGATTTGACAGCGAAATATACATTATTTGAACACTAATTCTGACGACAGAATATAAAATAAATAAATAAATAAATATTCGTGGACAAATTCACACAGCGCCATCTAGCCCCAAACTAAGCAAAGCTTGTGCTATGGATGCTAGATAACTGATATACTACTTAAATACTTTTAAATACATACTTATTATACATAGAACACCCAGACCCGTAACAGAAATTAAAATTCATCATTTCAATTTCTGCCCGGCTCTTGCGTGGCAGACCGGATGTTGACCATTTAACCACTCAGGTCGTCAATATAACCATCCAATATGATCAGATCCCCAAATAAACAGGGTCACGGAGGTCAGATGGCAGTCGCTCCACTGTAAATATCTGATCTGCCAAATTGTGGCTCATGGTCAAGGTGAACCAGCCCTCACGCGAGCACAGCCCTGATATGATAATAATAATTATAAAATTATGAAAAACATTTTTGGCGCCAGGGCTCCAAGGTCACGTTTCCACCCCAAACACCGCAAATAAATAACGATTCTATTATATTTATTTATTTTATTTATTTATTTGCCAACAGATTTACACTTTTTGGTACATTAAATATTACATGAAAAATAGTAAACACTTAAATGTAAATCCAATAACAGTCAAACTTACGTTCACAGTAGAATCGATCGCTCTTAATTAAAAAATAAATCTATATCTACCACCAGTAAAATTCAACAACTAAGTAATGATTGTTAGTGTAAATGGCAAGAAGAAGTATACATGTAACAGATAGCACAAAATCATTTCAGACCAACAACGCTCCATCACAGAAGATTTGCATAACACAGCGCATATACGCAATATACGCATAACAACATCTTATTTATAGAAAAAATCCAATCATCTCATCTCGAATGGGAGGGAGAGATACTAATCAACTAATTGTCCAGAGAGCTGTTTCCACTTGGCGTTTGATTGGGTTCGAAAGCAAACAATAATAAAAAATAATTATTTATTATGATATTCAGAAACCGACGCGCGGTATACTTTGTATGGGACCGAGTAACTTCGAAAGTGTCATATAATTACTTAACTAACTCCGAGTTAAACAGAATCAGTGTCAAGCACTTGAAGTTGCGAGTTTGCGAAAGATTTGCCAGCAACCGTGGGATAAGCGAATTTCGGATTATGATCACAAGTTTTTTTTTTAATGCAAACTTGGATAGTTTTGAGTTGGTCTATGATATTAATTGTTTGGTCTTGAAGTTATTTAGGGTGCCAACAAAACAATTCCGCAGCCAAACAATTTAATTTTGACTTTCCGAGCGTTTGCAATGATGTACTGTAACAACGAACCAAATGTTTAGAATTTCTCACCATTACCAGTGGCATAAATGAAAACTACACATACTTTATTGAAACAGCACAAATACATAACAAAAAAAACATTGTTCCCTATTTAATTTAGTAAAATATTCATATGATTTTGTTTCATTTTAAATGTAATAATTTTAATCAATGTTTTAATGATTTTGAATAATCCAGCATTTGGGTTATTTATTTATATTGGCAAACCATCTGTTTAGATTTTTGATATTTAATTTGATCTCATACTTTAGTGAATAACCACAAAAGTCGTACAACCTATATTTCACCAACAAATACAATCGTTTTACACAAGACTCATAAGCAATTGTATAGATACTCGTATACCATAATCTTATTAAACTAAAGAACTTTGAAACTTTAATTCCAACCCCCCACAACACCAATCAAGATAACAGTATACCTTCAGAGCTAAGACAAAGACTTTCAAGATATTGTAAAAAGTAAGTCTCGCTGTGTCCCAGTTATTGCCAATATCGTATAAGGTAGGGTAGTCGCCAAGAAATTCAAAGCTATAAAACTTTCCCCTCGGATCTTTTGCCATCTCGAGATAAGGTGAGGTGAGTAGAAATGCGGGTGTGCAGACCCTTTCCAAGGGGTCAAGGTCTTAATTAGCGATAAAAGCGAAGACGTGGATGACGAATTTTAGAATCAGATAAATTTTCTGTTTCTTACTTGATAAATGACGCTATATTTCCGAATTCGGCGGTGGGGAGATCACGTCGAACCTTCTGGGAATCTAAGCCTACAATTTATGTGTGACAGGAACTTTGCACTGTGGTTGTGGAAGAAGCTAGACTTGAAGTATTTGTAGTAAAGTGGGTACAGCCATACAACGTATTACCAGACTATTGTGCGTTTTTGGCTTTGTGCTATTCCAGCATTTTGCGTTTGTGGCTTGCAATTCTAACTGGGATTTTGCGTTTCTTAAACGCACTTCGTCCATATGCACATATGGATTTCACATGGTCAGGTGTTCAAAGAATTCGTTGAATGACTTTCCATATAACTGTCGTCGCAGACCTAAAAAAAAGTGCGGACGTGTACTCTCTAAAATCATGAGAAGCATAAAAATGGCCACCCATTTACGTGTGTGCGTGCTTTGACATTGTCACTGGCGTGACAGCGCGGTACAAAATAAAACAAAATGGCGGCGGACTGCCAGACCAAGTGCTATGAGAGTGTGTAACTCAACACAAAAAAATAAATTGTAAGAAACTGTCGTACCAAGCCTCGCTTCTCTTTAGTGTAGTATGGCGTCCGTATTTTTGTCAGAGGGCCGAGGGTAAGTTTTGCAACATTTACTTGACTATCGCGTTTGCATTTACGTCGAAATTTGTATGAAGCAAAAACTCCATTTACGTACCACTAGATGGCGCCATACATTTTTCATACAAATTTCTCAGTAAAACCAACAGGATAGTAAAGTAAAATCGAAGCAAAACTTACGCTCAGCCCTCTGGCCCGTGACTCTCGCACTCCGTTGTAATATTGTGCCAAGAGCAATGCCAACAGCTTGTTTGCTGAAATACAGTCGGCGAGGTCTCTGGGGTCTATTTACGTTTACACAGAGCACTGAGTATTGGAATACTTTTCTGTTACGTCACGATTCAATCTGCGAGCGCCGATGTAGATACTTGACGGCGTGGTTCGGTCGGCGGCGAGTAGGCTGGCCAACTGTACTGAATTTTAAAGGACCTCGTTTTTTCAGGTAACATTTTGGTCGTGTCTTGTATATTAATAATAACTAAACTAACCAACAGAAAAAATCGGGTAACCCCTGATCAAGCCTCCCTTCCTCCAACACTCTTGTCAGTGTGGTGGTGGTTGCATAGACGAAGTACACGGAGAGATGTTCATTATGTCGCAGACTTTCCTGAGGATTACTTCCTTAGCGATTTGCTTCCATTTGACGAAAAAAGAAAGGTGTTATAAGTTTAATGTGTGTATCTGTGATGGCTTTGTGTACTTGTGTGTCTGTCTGTAGTATCGTAGCTCCCGAACGGATGAACCGATTTGGATGCGGTCTTTTTCTTTTTGAGTTTGAAAGCCAGTTTAACCGAGATAGATCTCATATTTGTTACATTAAAATGTAGTTAAAATAATATTTAAGTTTATCCGACTTTCTTTGTCGGTTATTTTCCTTAAATCCTGTAATTTTAAATCACATGTTCTCTAAAATGAGAACAAAAGGTTGGTCACCCTAGCGGCGAGTGGAAAATTTTAAACGGGCACTTCCGAGGGCGCTTTATGTCAAGTAGAGCTGAACAATATGCGTTCGAGGCTTTTACTTAGTTAATTAATAAGTAAAGCACTCAAACGCATACTGTTCAGCGAGGTAGATTTTTAAAGGGAGTTGTAGTATGTATGTAGGCCGTGTGGTGTCCGGCAGAGTAGAATAGCACCAACCCCTTATATGTACTAGTTGGTATCGTACAAGACGACCAATGTTTTCCATGCAAAAGATCTGGAATCCCCGTAGGATGGAAAATGAGCAGCAGCTTTTTCCATTACTATATTTATAACATTGCGACCTCCGACCCGCCTGCCAAACGTGGAGATTATGGCAATAACCAATGTTGAAGAGGCCTTAAGTCCTGCAGTGTACTGTTATGGGATTTGATCATGTAGGGTCTTTACACTTATCTTCAGAAAGATTATGAGGTTCCACCGTTTGCGCGAATACTTGAGTGACGGTCCAATATGCTTGTATCGAAATAAATGAAATTGACCGATTGGTCAATTTCTATCAATGATTATTGAGCCGTATTGAAAGCAATGACTTCATCTAGCAGACGAGCTGTGAGAACGCTTAGCCAAACACAACAAATATTGTTTGTGAATATGGGTATGAGTTTAGGCAGGTTGCTCTATAGGCCTAGCAGTAGATAAACGAGAAGAAGCGCGACATAGGTATTGCTATCTCTTTCATATTATTATTGAGAGAAGGAAACAGACGCACTCTCGCGGCGTGAGTTTTGTCGCGGACACACTTGTACTAGTCGAGCTGTATGTTAAATTAGTAAGTACTAGTGTGAGATAGGTTGGAAGATGAGGGTCAATGCACTTTGAATAAAATTCTCGCTACAGGAACCATTTCATAAAATTATATGAATAAAAATGAAAATAAAAACATCAAATTCATTACAGAAATTACTGTGACCATTTAAAAATTAGTTTCAATCGAGAGGTCAACACCCGCTATTGCCAATCTATTTGACACCTACTATATCAATATTTTACAAACAACGTCTTTTATGTAAGTCCCATTGGTCCCATCGGGTAAAGAACAAACTGACGATGGTATTATGCTTAGTTTTTTAAATACACGTTGTAACCATAGTTGGTACTACAAGCAAACTTGTGACTACGTTCAACTTCAAGTCATAATCTAAATCAGGGCTGTCCAAGCCAGAGACTTTGCCTTTACACAAAGCGTTGGCCTGCCAGTGACCATACAAAACAGACCAGCACAAAAAAAAGTTTATGACCCGAACTTCGACTTTTCGTAACGATAATACTTACATATCCTCTTGTGTGGGTTACATAAGTAAAAAACCATAGTGCCTCTCATCCCCATGTCAGTTTCGCTTTTTAGCCACATTATAGTCCGCATCGTCCCTTACCACCGGTGAGATGGCGGTCATATGCCTGGTTAGTCCCATTATATATAAAAAAAAATAGTCAAAAAGAGAAAAGTGACTTTAATATGGCTAAACCTCAAAGTTCCTGTACCCTGACCCCGCCAACCCTCCGTTATCCAAGCCGCAGTCGGGTGAAAAATCCATCCGACGTCGTTCAATCACGCCGCGGTGGATTGACGTCACCTGACACATGCGTAGACGCGGGTGTCCATCGATCTTGCTCAGTGAACAATACTTGGTGCATTTACCCCGCGGTCCGATGGAGTTGGTCCACTTAGCTCTCTTTAGGAGGATATGGGTGGAATCAGTAGCTGATTGAAACAGGATTGCGTATCATTGTAACTATCTAATACTATAAAATGTGAAAGTCTATTTGTCTGTATGTTACATTTTCTAAGCACGTAGGAATGTTTGGAATGGGAAGAAGTGTGACGGGTATTTTCGCTATTGTGCTTTAAAGTTCTCACTATGTCTAAAACCCTAACCTCACTGGTTTGCCTTAACGTGATGCGCCAGCTGAACACAAATTTTTCCGGCACACAAAAAACAACTCATTGTAACTAAATTGGGGTTGCTGCCAAAATTAAACGTTTAATTGCTTCTGTATTTCTCTATATCTATAAGGATGCTGTGTACCATACATGAAATCAAGCTCCAGCCTTGAACCGTGCGATGCTATCGTTTGACAGAACCGTGAGTTAGTACTCGACGCGATATTCACCGAAACACGCTCTATATCCCGATACTCGAAAATGAATGTTAAATCGCTGGGAAGCATATCTAGCCTAGCCTATCAACTCCCGAGACTGTTCAACCAAGTTCAAGATCTCCAGGGCTTCGATTCTGGTACGGAAATGGTCTCAGTTGCATTAACATTACAATTGCATCGCATGTCAAACGTGTGATTGTTATTCAAATGACAGATGTTGAGTTGCAACTTTCATGAGTTCGAACTTTTCCACAATTCGTTTTCGGGTACTTTAGTTGCATTATGGTTTTATATGGCTGCTGGTACTCCAATAAATAAATAAGTTTCATCTTTCTTAGTTGTCAAACTGCCTTCAATTCTGTCAACGAAAACATGTCAAGGTCGAACAATGATTTAACTGCAATTTAACTGGGATGATGCTGGGACTGACTCGATACCTTGACGTAGTTATAGTAACATCACAGTTACATTGCAACATAATAACAACTGCATTGCACACCAGAATTGGTACGGTGTGGAAGATCTTGGTCAACCTCGCTTCACCAACGGTATACGTCACGCCTAACTAGTGGAGAGCTCATTGCGATGCTGAAGTTCGACTAGCCTCAAAGTACGAAACTGTCACCCATCCAGTTCCCGAACACTACATGCATTGCTTAACTTAGTTAGTTAGTTATATGTCTCGCAAACGCGCTGCCACTAGACCAGGGCCGCTTCCTATCCGGATAGCAAAGATACCTTCTTACATACATAGATCAAAGTCGCGGGTAGAGAACACCGAAAACCGCCACTGACATCCGAAATACGACAGCGATACGCAAAATAATGAAACTTGCAGAACTTTCTCGAATGAATTATCGTTGCTCTGAGCACCGACAATTAGGCCAATTACTCCAATGGAACTCTAACCCCGAGCGCTAGAGTGGAGTTTCCCAAAGCAAAGTGTATGCTTTATTCATGAATCCAAACAGGGGACACGTCTGGAGCCAAATGGCACAATTTGTGGGTGACGTTAAAAATAAAAATGTCACAAGTCGAGTACAATTCGGTCGGGCCCATTCCAATATACAATATTTACGTTGTAGAGGGAGAATTTTGTTTGCCGTGATTTTGTTATTGTTTATACCGTTTAGACCGTATGCAAGATAATATGTCATGCTTACGTTGTCAGCGATGGGAACAAGCGATGAAAAACGGCCAATTTACCAGCGGGAAGTTTTAAACGGTGTTGCCGCTTGCTAGAGCCTTTTGGGTTTTTGATAAATTCAGTAGCCGGAGTTTGGGTCGGGAGAAATGTTCTATCATATGTTATAGGAAAATCTCCTCCAAGCAAACTGTGCAAAGTATAAAAAAGTCGAAATCGATTTGTATTCTTCCGCACTTCCTTGTTTTGCTGGTTGTTCAGTATTCCTTTGTGATTTTATTTCTTGGCATTTTGTTGTGTTAAGTACTTAATTGTTATTTAGTATAAATCGTAGTCGAAGTTGGATTAGGTTTCTTATTAAGGTACAAAGATCCAGAGGAGAAATGCATTTACTATTATAAATATTTTACCTATTTGGGTAATTTAGAGTAAGGTTTTATTGTCAGGTAGTTTTAATATGTAATTTCATTTTGTTTGTGTGTTATGTTTAAGTTGTAAATATTTTTATAAAAGTAATTAGAAATTTTGTACAAATGTTTATGTAAGGGTCTTTTTATTCATAGAGTATTTTATTATTTGCCCTGATAAATCATTGTCATTGCCACGACGTTTGCAGTAGTTAAAAATATTGCATTGAATATTCATTCTCCTACAAGTCCTACTTGGTATTGGTATAAGAAGCCAGCCCAAGAATATGCTTGCCAACACATTCTTCACCAAGGATGCCAAAGATAGAGAAGTGGACAAGGAGAAGTAGAAAGACGCTGGGCCACGATCGGGATTGCCGCTTGGATGATGATGATAACGAGGAAAATATTGATTACCTATTACGGATGTAAGGATATTGCCACAAAAGTCCGTAATGCTATTTATATCAAGATAAACATTATCTATCGATACGAAAAGGAAGGTATCGAAAAGCAATAAATCTACTGCCCCTAAACAATTATCGGTTCCAAGCATGCGATCTGCTCGTAAGAAACTTTGTCAGGTCAGTGCTAAATTATGAACAGCATCAGAAGTTGGAGCCACTGGACTTAATTAGAGTAGTAAGAGTATTTCAATCTTCCAGTGTGACCTTCAGCTTCAAGTGAATATGAGAGATTAATCAATTTTATATTTTCGAGCTTGTATAAACGTAAATATTTTAATACGGCACCAATCGAATTAATATACGACTTATTGAAAGATACATACCTAATTTTAAAGAACTTTCATTGACTTATATTGCAAATAAATTAAAATGTCTTTTTAATACGTTTATTATCACCATATATAAGACAATAAACTTTAAACGCGAAACAATAATATTAGAAAGATTTTTTAAAATGTGATGTCGCTATAAATAGGTACAAATTAACCCGTCATAGTGCTTTTGCTTCTCAACAATAGTCTTAGTCGTTAGTTAGCTAAAAGTAACGTTAGAATATCTCCATACAGTACACAAAATATACAGTCATAAAGACACATGCGGCCCCAGGACATGTTCAATCAATCAAATTATCTTTATTGAATAGTAAATATGTCTCTCAATAGTCTCATGGGACAGTGATATGAAACTAGAAAGGAAACATACACTGACAAATTGGCCACCCCAGCGCTGGAGCACACCTACCCACCACACCACAAGAAATAACTGTCTTGGAATTCATAACGAATTATTGGCGCACTCTAACTCTGACATTGCAAATTCTCTAGTAGTATTCTCGGAGCAGTACTTGCCAAAAGCACCCGCTTCAAGAACTCTGTCAACAATGTATCCCTTTCACAGTGAACAAAAGTACAGAGCAAAAATACACATTTTATGTAAATTGCTGGCAAGAGAGACTGTATTTACAATTCAATGCATTCTTCAAAGTTTACGTAAAGCGAGATGCAAATCAAGCGAGGAAACGTTCGCTCAGAGCCTGGAATTTCCAAATACATGGCTTGTTAAAGACACAATGCCACTGGAATCTGTAAACTTATGTAGGAGCCAGGAATACTGAGTAGCATCTATCGGGACGGTGGACGGTTAATGGCCTAGTTGCAGACAGACGAGGTTATCCAACGCTGGGGTTATGGCAGTGTGGTGTCCGGCAGAGTAGAATAGCACCAACCTCTTACACTGGTGGGTGTGGGGGACTAATGTTTTCGAGGCAAAACTTCTAAAATCTTCGTAGGCTGGAAAATGGGCAGAAGCATGTTGCCTTTTCGGCAAAGGGAAGTAGGCGTCTTACAGCCATGCCTTCGCTTGAGAAATATTTGTTAACACTGCGATCTACAACACGCCTTTCGTGGGAGAATGCAGTGAACTGTTATGGACTGTGATGATGATGAGGTTATCCATAGACGAGAAGCAGAACGTGGGCACAATTTTCTGTTGGATATTTTAAACGCTACCATATCCAACTCGCGGCAACTTTTCTAGTTCTGAATGGAGGTCGTCCCGCACGTGGATGGTTTTGCGGCGGTTTGTAATCCTTGACACAGAAACAGGTCCTTTCTAATATATTTATCTAGGTAAGTACGCACTTTTCCCCATCCCTATACTTACTTTTTAATTATATTTCTTTTCCAATTCCACTTACCTGTGTCGTGTACCAGCGAGACGTTTTCGGATCGACGTTATATTGACTATAATAAGTCTCGGTGTACGAAATATATTGGAAAACCTACGCTTATCAGAAGAGATTCGTGGTAGTACGCCGTTTTGGATTAAGGTCTTATTTCGCCTGACAACAGTCTGTGAGGAGCCTCATGACCTTGACGCAGTTGAGTAATACGGTCAACATTTTTAAATTCTAATCAGTCCGTCAGTTAAATTGTAAAAAAATATTAGACACCTATTTTTATTTACCCGCGTCACGAAAGAAGAGACTTGTCAAATGGCAGTGAAGGGGTTTTCGCGCAGGTAATCATATACAGCGCAAGTCGAACCACGTGACCCGCCAAGTCTCTTCTTATTTGACACTACCTATACCTAAATCAATAAAAATTACAAAGATAAAGCGTATCAAAGTTTCAGAGGTGCTCGTGACGTCACTTTTGAGTACCTCACCTCAGGCGTGACATTACGCAACATTTCAATGCACTATATCGGCGTTATTTTTTGTTTGAGTAACAAAAGAAAAAATATGTGTCTAATATTTTTTGATAATGCACCTAATAAAAAAATTTCAGTCGTCATCCTTATTATATATGCTTATGATTACCCATATTATTTATGTTTATTTTTAGACTTGGCGATAAAATGTAATAGGGTGGTAGCCTGATACTGAATAAAAAAATAAAGGGCATGAACAATGTCCATTAAACTGCCTTTCAAATAAATCCATCCGCGATGATATACCAATCAAATCAAGGCTAGCAATGGACTTGTTTAAATGACATTCATAAATGAGTAGCGACCCGTCCCGGCTTCTCACGGGAGTAATAGAAAAGAGGTGAATAAATTTTAATGAAAAATATTTTTTCAAAGTAAGCTTTACTCGCGCGTTTTTATATGATCAGTCAGATTATTTGTCAAGACTAATCAAAAGAGCCCAGACTCGGGTTTACCATGTGTGGTCTAGGAGTTTCTATGGTATCATAACATTGCATTGTCGCGGAACTTACAATAGTGTGCAAAATTAACAGGGAAATTTATATTTACTTTTCTTTTATTTACAATTTAAATTACAATTTACAATTATACAATATATAATTACATACTAAAACTACATATAAATAATAACCTTAAAGTTACTTAAATAGGTAAAAAATTTAAAACAGGGAAATGGGTTAAATTGATCTTTTTAAAATGTATTACGAACAAACATGGGGACATGTAAAACTAAACGTTACGTTGGTTTTTCTTTTCCCATTTCTTTGACGTTAAATAATTTTCTACCCGCATTTTGGACGAAGCATTGTTGTGGGTTACATTGTGTTGACGGTTGTATTATTATTTAATGATATTGATATTTGTTGACATTAATTTATTTTATAATTGAAATGTATTATTATTCTTGTGTGAGCAATAAATAATTTCATTAGTTAAGATCAACGTTACGTTGTTAGCGCGTTTTATATAATGCACGTAAGGTTTGCCTGTATTGGCTTTACATTTTGTACAATGTTATTGTCACTATAGTTTAAGGGTAAATTAAATAAATAAATAAACAATAACTTGTAAAATAAGTACAAAGCTTCCGCGGAAATCTACCTATGGCGTAAACCGCATCAAAATCCGTTGCATAGTTTAAGCGGAGTTAGCCGATAAACAGACATACAGACGCAGAAAGCGACTTTATGTTACACTAGCTACCCGCCCGGCTTCCTTCCTTCCGGAAGAAATTCTCTAACTAATGGTAAAACCCGCATCAAAATCTTCCGTGGAGGAGTTAGCGGATATACAGACAAATCGACTGTATTTTATACTGTATAAGAATAACGACAAGGACTATGTAAGGAAGAGTAACGATTTAACGACTTAATATATTTTATAGGCATAAACGATAAATCCAGACAAAGCTCTCGGTAAGCTGTGTTTAAGAGCTTTAACGACGAGCTTAATCAGCTTCGCGTCAAGTCTTAGCTTTGGATATTAATTAACGAAAACAATCGACTAGCGATTAGGGAAAGCTAAATGAAAGTACTCACCGAAATATAAATTATACATTTTGTCGGGTATTTTTTGAATTTTAATTGCTTCAAAAGAAGCTACTAACTTTATTAAAATAAATAATCAACACCTTGGCGTTAATGTCCCGGTTGTGCTCCCGCGCACGAGGGCCTGGGGTCCGCCTTGACCGTGATCCAGGATTTGGCAGATCAGGTACTTAAAATGGAGCGACTGCCATCCGACCCCCGCGACCCTGTTAACAGGAGAACCCGACCAGATAGAATCATGGTTACACTGCTGCAATGTGCAGGTATCACCACGATGTTTTTCCTCACCGTAAGAGCATCCGTTAGTGTTTAACTAATGAACATAACTCAGAAAAAAGCCATTGATACACGGCGACACTGGCGTGCGAACCCGGTACCTCTCGCTTACAAGTCGGACCCCTTAACCACTACGCCACAGACGCCATGTACCTACATGAAATAAAAAACAAATATTTCTCTTTTTAGTGCTACGTATAAAATAAAATTGTGTCAGCAACTGTGACCAGTAAGACCATCAATATCCGTGAAATAAGGTCACAAATAAGCTCCCGGAAATCCTGGACAACTGAAGTGGAATGGGCGGGCCACAGCTCGCAGAACCGACGGTGGATGGGGCTGAAAGCGCAGTTTGCAACGGCCACTTACGAGATGAACTTGCACTGCAAAAAGGACATTGGGAGCAGAATGGCATTGAAGCGTCGAGTTTAGGTTTTTACAAGCATTGCAAACGTCCATACGCTGCAGTGACTGCTTACCATCATGCAGGCACCAAGCTTGTTTGCCACCTTAGTGGTATAAAAAAAAGCATTTGTTAACTTGCACTGTAGGGCTAGCAGAAGTTGCTCCCGCGCGCGATAAGCGAGAAAAGGCGCGACATAGGCACTGCTATCTCTTTTGTCTTAGTATTGAGAGAAGGAACAAACGCTCTCTCGCGGCGCGAGCTGTGTCGCTGACACACTTGTGCTAGCCGTGCTGCTCGTATGTATGTCGTTGTCCGTTAAAATTTGCAAATCATTTTTCGACCATTTGTTGGTATCCGATTGAGCTAAAATTTTGTATACCTCTTTGGTCTTGATGAGTATATACTATACGTATAGGTAGATAAAAGTGTGTTATGAAAAAGTATTTTTCATTAGAGAGTTCATTGCATCGATACAAGAGAAAGTTTGATAACCAGCAGTCTTCATAGGTGTTTCTACGAACAATAACGATTGTTTTGAAAGTCTATATTAAATATAATAATGTTCTACACGTATATATGACGACCTGAGCGGTTCAGTTGGTCTACATGCATGCCTGCTACGCAGATGACCCGGGTTCGATTCCAGGCCGAGCAGAAATTAATACCCATAACACAAGGGCTTACTTTAGGGCTAGATGGTGCTGTCTGAATTTCTTATTTTTATATATCTGTCGCAGCCAAATTGTTAAATTAGCCGGTTAATTAAAAGGCTAGCTATTTAAGCAGTTATTTAATTTAAAATTGGCCAAATTCATGAACTTTGAAAGTAAAGTCAAATGAACGATATTGCCTCGAGTTTAAGGAGCTCTTCCATCCATTGTCATAATGCTAATCTAAACTAACCGAATAGCATCCTAATGCAAACTATTATTATACTTTGAAGTTATTGTGGGTAGGTTAGCATTGGAACAATGTGTGAAAGAGCTGCATAAACTCGAGGCAATATCGTTCTTTCAACATCACTTTAAAATCTTATGAAACTGGCAAATTTTCAACTAAATAATTGCTCATAAAGCTAGCCGTTTAGTTAACCGGCTAATTTAACTATCCGGCTGCGACATATCCACTATAGTGGACGGTGTACAAAGCAAATATTGATAGAAAACCGCAATTCGGTGTACAGAATAGCCGTTTGATACACGGATACTTTAGGTTAAAACAATCATTTTGAGCGGTAGGTCTTAAAAATATTCCCATAGGGGGAGCAGTAAGGCTATCCCGTATATCGATTTGCGGTTGTTTCAATCGTAGCCCGACCACTATTATATAGCAACAGAAAATAAGGTTACTTCTACCACACGAGCCTCTAAATTCTTCATTTCCCCTATGTAGTTACTTAGGTACGCATCCGTGATGTAAAAAGGCACTAAAAGCACAACCCATCCGTCAACACGTGTGATCAATCTCTGGATGACAAGTAAGTAGGTCAACGAGTAATATGGGCAGGAATAATGACCTATTATGAATGTTACAATATACACACTAGGAGGGTGTCGGTGGCCTAGTATTGAAGGTATCCGTTTTGCATGCAAGAGGTACCGGGTTCGATTTATTAGTTTCCGTTAAAATGCAATCAAACGCCAAGTGGAAACAGCACTCTGGCTGGACTAGTATCTCGCTCACATTCGAGATAAGATGGTTCGATTTTGATATAAAAAGTTGTTGTTCGTGCGTTAACGCTTTTGTTATTTAAATCTTCTATGATGTAAAGTTGTTGGTCTAAAATAATTTTGGTTTTGATATAGCAGTTAAGTACAACGACTCTTTTCTGAGTTATTACATTAGTTGAACACTAACCGATGCCGGAGAGAGAAAACATAGTGATGAAAGCATAGCATTCTGGCGACTGAATGTGTAACCGTGATGCAATCTGGTCAGGTTCTGCTGCAGGGTCACGGAGATCAGATGGCAGCCGCTCCACCTGATCTGCCAAAACCTGGATCATGGTCAAGGCGGACTCCGGGCCTTCGTTCGAGAGCACAACAGGGACTTTAACACTAAGACGATTTTGTGAATTTTTCAATAAAATGCGAGAGTCACTGCCATTTATTTGCCACATGGAGATCGCCAACATTTATACATCCTCCACATTCACTTGACATAAAACTGCATGACATTATTAGTTTCAAAGTAAGTATATTAGAAGCCAAACTCGCAATTTCGCACACAATAAAACCAAGTCTCGCAATATAAGGCATACTCAACGCGCATCGCTCACCGAAAAAAATGTCTGACGGATACAAATTGTTCGTTCTACGGGAAGGGAAAACAAAAATAACATTTATCATGTACAATGTTGGCTGAGACGGATGTATGTGACGTGAGCGTGTTGGAGAGAGATAAAAACAGACCCGACAAGCGGTTACATGATGCGGTCGCGAAGTGATTTTCGAGCCTTTCTTCTGAAGGATGCGAACTCTTAGTTCACTGATTTGACTTGAGGAATAAACATTTTATGGCAGTTTACAGACACGGCAGACAAACGGGCCAAGCGGGCCGCCTGATGGAAAGTGGTCGCCGCCACCTATGGACTTCAGTACCACCAGGGGCGCTACCAATGCGTTGCCCGCCCCTAAAGAGTCCTCTAATATACCTTTTAAAGATCCCATATCATAATCCAAAGGTAACACTGGTGCTGGGAGCTAATTCAAGATCAGAATTATCTATACTAATCCATCCATCCGAATTCCAATCCAATAATCCATTCATTTAGAACTCTCTTCCCATAGGCGCAGAGCATATTAAATAAATAATCGTGGACAAATTCACAAAGCGCCATCTAGCCCCAAACTAAGCAAAGCTTGTACTATGGGTGCTAGATAACTGATATACTACAAATATACTTTTAAATACATACTTATTATACATAGAACCCAGACTCGTAACAGAAATTAAAATTCATCATTTCAATTTCTGCCCGGCCGGGAATCGAGCCCGGGACCTCTTGCGCATGTTGACCACTGAACCACTCAGGTCGTCAAATTGTACATGTTATGGTCCTGATACTGAATTAAAAAAAAAAAAAAACATTTTTTTCAGACGAAGTAATCCATATTACATTAGGATGTCAACGTTATGAGTACAATGTCAAATAATTAAAATATTATTCATTAGTATTACAATTGAAATGTCAAGATCTAAATATAATACCATCGATATGTCAAAAATTTAAATTCCAATTTTAAATAAATTCAAGTAACATGTCTAATTTTTTTTTGTTTGTTAGTAAAGCATATTTCGTAATATTAAGTTAGTGTATAATTGTATTTAAAGTATAATTAATCTAAAGACTGCGTGCATACGCGAGCTCACAGCAGCGCCTCATGTACACGCAGTCCATCCTGTCGGCTACCACACGCAGGAGCGCGTTGGTTGGTTGGTTTTACCTGACTTTCCTTTAGAATGTATTTCATTCGAAATGTTACTAACCCACTTGTTACTAAATAAAATATTTTTCTATCAGGCGAGCCGTAAGCCTGTTTGCCACCTTAGTGGTAAAAAAAAATAGTTTTGTGACAGGCTTGAAATTTTCAACACGTCTAGGTATATAGACGACAAATTTAATTGAAATTTTCAACAACAAGTATATAGACGACAAATTAAAATTTAAAAATGAAAAAAAAACCTACGTGTATAATAGCAGAGTCAGCTGCAGAGGAATGTATGATACTCAGTACTCTCTGTGGACTGTACCTTTTAAAATGATTGAAATACTTGAAGTAGATTCTGTAGGTGAGTCGTTTACAGTAGGCCCAAGTGGGCTAATATTATGTTTGTCCCAAAAACGCCTCCAATTTAATCAAAATAATCTCGAAACAATTGGAACGATTAGTCAGGTATCGCTTTTTGACACCTCGACAAAGTTTCGACTCAAGACTTGTTCTATAAAACCTTATGCCTACTGATAAAATTGATGAAATTGAATTGTCCGTAGCCGTACAGTTTAGTTGTTCTTTTTGGTTTTTAGTCATATCTTATATAGCCATGTTATAGAATCATTTTCAAAATACTTACAACTACCACGTGCCCCGTGTTTCGAGGGGTGTTAAGTCGTCGGATCCGGTTGCTATCGACTGATAGGAGCCGTCATAAGCTACGTTGGAGTCTCTGGCGCCTCGAAACTCTGAAGTCACACATACCTGAACAACGAAAAACACAAAATTTAAAATTCAAAAATCATTATAGTCACCATAAAGAAAAGTGACTTTGATGTGGCTAACCGATTTTTTTCACTTCTAGAACCCACACAAGAGCATATGTAAGTACTATAGCTACGAAAACTCGAAGTTAGAGAAAAAAAATATTTTTTGTTGTGCCTGTTTATCCACGGCTAGACCAACGTTTTGTGGGTGTCCTAAACCTCTACTGGCACTACAAAGTGGATTTTTTCTTGTACTCGATTACGTAGAATAACCAACGGTGCAATCAATTTTTTTTTCATTTTTACTTTTTTTTTAGCCATTACTGTCCCACTGCTGGGCAAAGGCCTCCCTTTCGACCCCTTTTTAACTTTATTGCACTAAAAATAATACAATTGGCGTACTTAAAGCCATCAAGGCTTATATGCGTTTTTTCTGCGTGCGATAACCACTCACACGTCCACGGGAAGCGTAGTACCCGAAAAAAATATTCTCAACTGTCCAAGGGAACTACAGTCCCAAAGTCAATTTGTTACCTGTTGACAGTTTGACAGCTGTCATTTGTTTTACAAAATGTCAATAGATGGTTCTGTTTTATATTAATAATCCATGATAGTACAGAGATCACTATATGGCTCTATAAGAAATGTTTTATCTATGGTAATATTTGTTTATCTCGAAAATGCGTGGCCAAGTAGCGTTACCATTTAGCGCACAGACGTGTGGGGCTAGACTTGTGAGTGGTTGTGAACGCACGGCGGCGTTCAACACGGCAAAGTAATTTGTCAATTTCGTTCATTATGACAAACGCACGGTGCCAATCGCCACGCAAGTATTGTCAGTTGGAATGGATCCCAGTGCTTCTGCGCCCACTGTGTAACCTCATAGTACCGGTTTTGAATATGGGTATAAGTTCCATACGGCATTATAATTGATAAACTTTGTTCATTTTGACCTCATAGTACCGTTTCTGAACACGAGTGTACGTTCTATACGGCCTTATAAGATTTTGACGGACGCATATTACATATTAAATTATTTAGTAAATATTTTACACCGTCATACAATTATTGCATAATAATTATTAATATTAGTAATTATTTCATCAATTTTTAAGCAAAATTAAAAAGTATGTTGTTAATATGAGTGTCGAATGCCACTCAAAGTTGTAACTGTGCATCAGCGCACACTTAGAACCTTATAGTAATATTTCTGTATATAGTACGGATATAAAAATACCCACCCAACAAGTATTACCAATGTCTCGTTTCTTTTCCTCTTCAAAACAAACTCCCAAAGCAAACGCAACCGCGGCCATACAGCCTACAGCCGAAAACCGCTCGACACTTCCCCGAAAGTGACAGATAGGTGTCGGGGGCTTCGCGATGGATTGGGCTGTCTATCGTGCGGAATATTGACGAGCTGCCAAATTGAGCAGAGCCTACTGTCTTGCCCTATTTTTGTGCGAAGCCACCGCGGAGCTTTAAAGCTACATATCTGAAAATGAAAATAAAAATGAAAAAGTATTTATTGAAAAAAGGATTACGTTAATTAATCTCTTTTCAAACGTCAAAAATCTAATGGAAAGCAAAGGGAAAGTTAAGCGAGCTCATCCAGGTTGGGGGCGCCGCATGCAGACCGATCAGCGCGCACGAGCGCCCACACCGGCGAGAGACCGGGCACCGATACACGATCGGTTGCACAGGTGCTGTGTAGTCTGTAATTTGTAAGTAACCTTCTATAGTGTTTCATTTTTAAGAATTATACATGGGTGCTGCGATGGTGGTTTAAGGATTTTAGTGGACGGTGTACACAGCAAATATTGGCAAAAAACCGCAAATCGATGTACAGGATAGCCGTTTGGTATACGAGTACTTTAGGTTTAAACAATAATTTTGACCGGTAGTTCCTAAAAATATTCCCAGGGGGGGAGCAGTAATATCGATATTAATTTTTTATATGGGATTTGAATTTTTTTTTCTCAGATTCCTATCGTGTTTGGTATCAAATGAAAGGGCATCATGAGCCGGTTCTAAAAATATACTACACCAATACCATTCGGCCACCTGTTTTCTAAAAATCCACGAAATATTTTCAAAACATACCAAGTTTGGACTCCTCCAGGTAGGAGACGGATTAGTAAATTTTTGTATAACATACGCCAAATGTCTCTAAATATACCCATATCCAACGACAAAAAGGCGATTTAAAAAATATTTTAATTTACTAATTTTAAAATATTTTTTTCTTTATTAAAAATTTAAGATTTAGTATTTTTTTAAACTTATCGAACTCTACTGTACTGTACTATTATTATTGTGTTTTATGCTATTATCTATGTAAAATAATGCTCTTACGGTTTCTATCTCCCCCTCCCCCATTCCTCTCTCCCTCCGCACTCCTCATTCTGCACCTAAGCGAATTTGATTTCCTCTCAGGTGCAGGAAAATCCTCTCAGGTGCAGGAGGAGAAGGGGGGGTGGGGGGGAAACGTATTAATATCAATTTAACATAGATTAACAATAGTAAAGTGCAGTACAGTTCGATATGATTCAAAAAAAACTAAATCTCAACTTTTTAATAAAGAAAAAAATATTTTAAAATTAGTAAATTAAAATATTTTTTAAATCGCCTTTTTGTCTTTGGATATGGGCATATTAAGAGTCATTTGGCGTATATTTTATAAAAATTTACTAATCCGTCTCCTACCTGGAGGAGTCCAAACTTGGTATGTTTTGAAAATATTTCTTGGATTTTAAGAAAACAGGTGGCTGAAAGTTATTGGTGTAGTATATTTTTAGAACCGGCTTATGATGCCCTTTCATTTGATACCAAACACGATAGGATTCCGAAAAAAAAAATTTCGACTCCCATATTAAAAATTAATGTCAATATTACTGGCCCCCCCCTGGGAATATTTTTAGGAACTACCGGTCAAAATGATTGTTTTAACCTAAAGTACCCGTGTACCAAACGGCTATCCTGTACATTGATTTGCGGTTTTTTTTTACGTAGCTCGACCACTATTTGCAGGTCCGACTCGTAAGCGAGACGTACCAAGATCGATCCCCCGGGACCACTATGTACCAATGTACTTTTTCTGAGTTATAAGTACATTAGTTGAACATTAACCGATGCTCTTACTGTGGAAAAGGACTTAAGGAAAAGGATCGTCTGACTGACACTCTGTAAGTTTGTAATTTAGTGTTAAAATGTTACATAATTATAACGGTCTTTAGGTTCAGACACATCTCAAGTGATTTACTATATTACAGTGCAATTGTGTTCAAATTAAGGCGGATTTCCTGACTCTTACATTAAGATGATCGATAGTGCTTAGAGCACAGGTGACCCGTTAGCAAGATCAAAGAAAACAGCTTTATCGATATCGATGAGGCCAGGCTTAACTCGATTAATAGCTTTCACAGTCGATGGAAATACATGCTGTCAATATCCTACGCTTCTCGTTACATCGCTATCCAGCCTCGGGTGTGGCAATATGCTGGGCTGGAACCGTTTCGGAATTTTATTACTCAGTGTACCTATTTACTAAAAACAATAATGTAAATGTCGAATAAGTGATTAATAATCATCATCTTAACCTTAATGTCCCGGTTGTGCTCTCGCGTACGAGGGCCTGGGGTCCGCCTTGACCATGATCCAGGATTTGGCATTCAGGTAATTAAAGTGGAGCGACTGCCATCTGACCTCCAGACACTACTACCAGGGGAGCCTGACCAGATTGGATCATGGTACAAATTCCATATAAATAAATTCAGTTTCATAACGATGTTTTCCCCCACCGTAAAAGCATCGGTTAGTGTTCAACTAATGTGCATAACTCAGAAAAGAGTCATTGGTGCAAGGCCGCAGCGGAATTCGAATCTGGTACCTCCCGCTTACGAGTCCGATACCCTAACCGCTCGGCCACCGAGACTCTCAAATGTCGAACAAATAATTTTTCTATTCTATTCTATACGTCTGTTTACGGAGCCCGAAACCCGTCCCCAAAAAACGACTCAAATAAAAGTTGAGTAAGAAGCTAGGGGCGAAGTTCTGGAAGTCGATTTTTCTTGGGGGGAATTTGATGTAACCGTGTTATTACCAGAATCAAACCCGCGAACGGAAGACAGGTATTATGTTAGGTTTGGCGTGTTAAACTCAAGCTCATACACGTAATATAAAAGATGCAAAGGGGAAGATGAGTGATAACCTTTAAGCGCATCGAATGAACTTTTTAATTTATTTATTTAATAGTTTATTGCACACAAAAATGGTAACAAAGATATGGCAAATATATACATGACACAAAAGGCACTACTTATTTCTAAAAAGAAATTTCTTCCAGCAGGCCTACAGCAAAGAGAACGTGATGACTGGAAGCAGTTTAAGACGTGCACAATACATACATATTTAATTATTAAAAATAGATAGATAGGATAGAAATTTCTACATATATAGGTACCATATACCTAACAGGATATATACATATATAGAGATTTAATGGTTTCAGGTAAGGAATTTTTTTGCTTACGTAACACAAAACAAACGAAACACTTGTTGTATTAAACTGTAGTTTTCGGGATTATTGACTTGTAAAAGTTTACGAAAATAATATTTTAAAATGTCTTTTTAAACACAACAATATTGAAACGAGTAGAATAGTTCAACAAAGCAACGCAACCAGCTTTTTGGGCATCATTCCGGGGGGCAGCGGTGTGGACGACTTTTTACATTTTTAGTATATATTTTATATGTATTAGTGTATATTTTTGGTATTTTAGTTATAGGTATTAGTGTATATTTTTATTATAACTATAAATATTGAAAAAAAACAGCTTTTGAATGCCTTCACGACTTTTTTGAAGAAAAATTTGAATTTTGAAAAAAAAACGACTTTTTTGATGAAAAGACATATTCTTAAGTCACAATATGGTACTTAATATAGGCCATTATGAATTTTTTAAATTCTAATTAATTTTGTACGATCAAGACGAATCTAACAACCCCATCAAACATTCCCAGCGGGTACGACTGGGAATGAATGTCTATTGATCCGTAAGGGCTGTAGCCTGTTCCAAAGAAATAGATATACGTACATGCATACGATCAAAACACATAACCCTCTCTATAGGAGTCGGGTAAAAAGGATATCTAACCTCTGGGATGGAGCACCATGGCGTTCAGCGTAGTTTAAAAATAAATATTTTACATAAAGTCTAACATTAAGCATAAGCTCTGAATAGGTAGCGATATTTCTTTCCTTCCGTGCGGTGATCAGGTGGTTAGTCTATAATATTTTTCTATGGGGCAAAGGTTGTGCGTTTGTCAATATCTCCATATACCATTTCGAAAATTATGTCACTAACACACCATTAGTGACAATTTTCTTGAAGAGCTAGCAGCTAGCTTTCTGGGCACCATTCCGGGGAACAATGGCGTTGATGAACTTTTTATTTCGTAATCGTAATATTTTACTATTCATGTATATTTTTAATTCCTTATTGTAAATATTTTGGTCTCGGTAAAATAATAGGATCCCGCGAAATAGATGAATGTTTACAAAATCACTGCGACAGAGTCACTATTACACTTATTTCCATCATCACCGGAAGCACCGGGAACAAATTCAACAAAATATTGATATAATAAATCAATATCCTACCCAGAACATACCTTTAAAATGTGTGATAATTACCGCGATAGTTTAAACATTCTGGAATAAATAAATAACCGTGGACAAATTCACACAGCGCTATCTATCCCCAAACTAATCAAAGCTTGTACTGTGGGTGCTAGATAACTGATATACTAGGTACTTAAATACTTTTAAATACATACACATAGAACACCCAGACCCCCACCAGAAATTAAAATTCTTCAAAGTCAAAGTCAAAAGTCAAAGTCAAAGGCATTTATTTGTGACACAGGTAGGCATACAGTTCATTAGGATATAATCATGATTATGAGTATCTCTGTGTTAACCCCAATTGTGGGCATACAAATATTATAATTACACAATAAAATCGTAATGGCTAATACTATTTAAATCATTTTAGTCATTTTTAACATAACTATGTGTTACAGGGTACCATATCTCTAAAATTTAAGTATTCATTTATATCATAAAAACAATATTTGATAAGCCACTCTGTTAACTTATTATTAAACTCTCTTTCTGGTAATTTTTTAATTTCATTGGGTAAGTTATTAAATATAGTAATACACATATTATATACATTCTTTTTATATATGTAGGTTTTACACGGAGGTTTATGCAACATGTTTATATATTGCGCTCTTTGTGTCCTCCGGCTAACATCTGATAAACTTTTAAAATATTCCGGATGTGTTTTCGTAAATACACATATATTTTTAATGTACATACATGGCAATGGTAGGATTCGTAATTTACAAAATAATGGTCTACAGCTATCTGTGACCCATGACTTTGTAATTGCACGAACACATTTCTTTTGAAGTCTAAAAGTTCTTCCTATCTCTACTGAATTTCCCCACAATATAAGTCCATAGTTGAGAACTGAGGAAACATGCCCATGGTAAGCAGTTAGGGCTGCATCCATAGATACAGTACTTCTCAGTCTGTACAGTGCAAATACAAACCGATCCAACCGTTTGCAAATATAGTCAATGTGATCCTTCCAATTTAAGTGTTTGTCAATAAATAAACCTAAGAATTTTGTGCTGCTAGTTTCTTGTAATAAACATTTGTTATGCTTTATATTTAATTTATGTGAATTTGTATTGTATGATTGGAATTGTATAAAATTAGTTTTCGTCAAATTAATATTTAAATTATTATTTTTCATCCATGTTATTATATCATTTAATGCATCATTTAAATTATTTTCATAATTAGATAAGTCTTCACCCTTTACTATTACTGTCGTGTCATCGGCGAATAAAAAACATTTATGTGAGGTAACCGTAGGTAGATCATTCACATATAAAAGGAACAATAACGGCCCTAATATACTACCTTGCGGTACTCCTGACACTTTATTTAAGAATGTCGATTAATAGGCCTGCTTAGTTACCCTATTATTTCCCTTGACTAATCTGGTTAACTCTGTGCATTGCTTTCGATTATCTAAATAACTTTTAATCCACTGTAATGCGTTGCCTCTTATTCCAAATACTTCTAATTTAGAGAGCAGTTTATCATGATTGACATAATCAAATGCCTTGCTCATGTCAAGGAAAATTGACGTAATTGGGGTTTTGTTATTTAATGATTCGGTAATGTACTTAACAAAATTGAAACATGCCAATTCCGTCGAATAACCTTTTCGGAATCCATATTGATCAGGTTGTAGTAAGTTATATTTGGATATGAACTCACTTAGCCTTACATACATTGCCTTTTCAACTATTTTAGACATTATAGAAACAATAGTAATTGGCCTATAGTTATTCGGGTCTGTACGGTCCCCTTTCTTGTGCAAAGGTTTTACAACTGATAGTTTCAGTTGTTCAGGGAATGATCCTTGACTAAAAGTTAAATTTATAATATATGATAAGGGTTTACATAACCACTTAGCATTAGCCTTTATCATATTTGTTGTAATGTCATCTATACCACTAGTTTTAGTATTTTTTAATTGCATTATTATTTTTGATATTTCATTTTCGTCAATTGGTTTTAAAAATATTGAATGTATGTTATTTTGTGTAGAACATGTCAAATTTGGGGTATTATTATATATATTATTATTATTATTAGGAATGTCAGTGAAAATTCTATTAAATAAATTGCAAATGTCAATTGGATTGTGGTAAATGTCATTATTATGTTTAATTGATTCAATGTCATTCCTGTAAATGTCCTCATTCAATGTGTCTGATATTACATTCCAAGTTGCCTTGCATTTATTCTTATTGGAATAAATGTATCTGTGATTATCATTTTTTTGGGCTAAGTTGATGCACCTTTTTAGAATTTTATTGTACATTTGTATTTTATTTCTGTTATTCAATATATTTCCGTGATTTCTATTTCTATTATGTATGTGTAATTTACGTTTAACTTTTCAATTTCTGCCCGGCCGGGAATCAAACCCGGGAGCTCTTGCGTGGCAGACCGGTATGTTGACAACTGAACCACTCAGGTCGTCGCATCAGGGATAATGGGAATTATTTACTGCACTTTTTACCTTCGTTTATTACATAGAGCTATAAAAACGCTGACTGTGAAGGAATTTTGCGAGAATGTGAAGTCTTTATAAAAGCAGTGTATTATATTACTCTGACTGCGACTAGCATACAGAGGTTTATTACATTTTTTCCTTTGTGCCGTGGTTTATTACCTGAGTTTATGTATGACATTTAATGGATATACTTATGTAAGTGAGAGGTGTAAAATCCCTTTATATTAACGCACGCAATAAAAGCATATTATATAGTGGGCCTGACGCTTTAAAGCCTTTTAAAGTATTAAGCAAATAGCTAATCGACGCCGGTAACCGGAGAGCTGGCTCGTTCGTCGGATAGAGGATAAGCATTGCTACCTAACGAGGCAATGCAGCTAGCTTTCTGCGTACGGCATAGCTGAATATTTTATATGAATAATAAATATGTATTCTGAGTAAGAGGTCGTAGGCAATGAGTGATGAGCTTGGCGTAGTGTCATATGTTTATTGTATTTTTTTAATAGTAATTGTATTTATAGTATTCAATTTAATTTAATCTCATATTTATTTTTTTCACTTATGTCAATGTTTTCCTGTTAGCACCTACTTAATCACTCTCTGCATGGTCTGCTGGTTGACTGTTAGACAAAGCCTCAATGGCTTTAAGTCCGCCAATTGCTGTAATTTGTGCAATAAAGTTTTTAAATAAATAAATAAATAAAATGTTATATAGTCAAGAATTTACCAATTTACGTAAGGGTGGAGGTTTCACGGATCTGCAGTTAAGAAAATATTTTAGTTTAAGTAAACTTGGACAGTGGTTACCCGACTTTTTGTGTTGGTAAGGTTAAATTTTTTCATATTAAAATTAGTAAGAAGCTGACAGATTTTTTTACAAATTATTTACGCCCCTTAGCAGTCCAGTTAAGAGTTTATCCATAAACAGGCAGCAGCCCTTTGTACTTATTGTAATATATTATATCTCATGTAATATATTATGTCTGCGCTGGTTTGGTCACGTGTTGCGTAAGCCTCAGGGATACGTGGGAAATAGGTGTCTGAACCCGCAGGTATCAGAAAAGAGGCCCCGTGGGCGACCCAAGAAGCGATGGATTGACATCGCTGAGTCGAATGCGAGAGCCAATGGCTTACGACGAGAGGATGCCGAAGACCGGGCGAAGTGGAGAAGATTGAGTAGGAAAGCGGACCCTGGCAGAGGCCGGGCTGAGCGCTAGGACGATGACGATGTATGTATCCTGTAGTGTGCAAATAAAGTGTTTTTGTATTTATATTGTATTGTATACGATGATAGAATATGCAAATCGCTAGTGCCATTATACAGAAACCACATATAAATACGTAACACTTGCATTATCATATTTACTTTCATCAGAATACCATACAAACACTTCCACTAAATCAAAGACGGCACGTCAACAGTGACATGAGGCTGGATTCGTAAACATGTGTGTACTTAATGACGTTGTCAAGGCGTAGTTTGATGTGCCCGTGGTTTTGCGTGCGTCAGTACGTTGTTCGTGATAATGATACCACCCCATTTTCTTTTTTCATAAAAAAACGACAAAATGGAGTTCTTCAAGAAAGGGGTGTAAAAGGTTTTTAAGGGCTCAGCAACGCGTGGGTGATGCCTCTAGTATTACAATCTTCCATAGGCTACGGTGACTGCTTACCATCAGGCAGGCCGTAAGCTTGTTTGCCACCGTAGTGGTATAAAAAATAAACATTATTGTGTTCCTGCCGGCAAGTAAGCTCCATAATACATCTCATTATAATAGTAGCATCGTCTTTGTTTTCGTCGGACCCTGTATTCCTATTCAAAATAGAGATGCACTGATTCGCTCAGAATACAAAGTGAAAGTTTCCTGCCACGATGTAAGTTTTCTACTAAATCTCAGCGAGGCGAAGTTCGATGCACTTAGTACTAACAAGCAATGGGAGAATGGGAGAGGCGATTAAAAATTAAAAATAGTTCGAATAATTTATTAATAATTGTAGGTAATATAATAACAATTCATTAAAATATTATAATTGATTAGACACGATTCTCGAAAATAAATCAAATCGAAATCGTAATATACATAAAAATTGCATAAAAATGTAGACACTTTGCGTTTTCTTCTCAGAAAAGATACTACATACATACATACATACATAAAGCTCACGCTTGTGGCTCACAGGTGGGGTAGGCAGAGACTATAGACCGCCACTTTGCTCTGTTCTGACACAATTCCCTAGCCTCGCATATATCCACAACTCTTTTCATAATTCTCCTTTTATTCTTACCACTTCGGACCCCAGATTTTTAGCAGAAAAGATACTAAAACGTATCTTTTCACGAAACACATTTCCGAGTAACTTTGGTTACAAATTCAATACTTGAGAATGTTGTCTAAGCAGCGCCATCTAGTGAGGCACCCCGAACTACACTTTTTACTTTTTAAGGTAGCTGTTTGAAAATCCCCCATTCACGCAGCACGTAGGATCCGATTATTATCTTTGATTCCTTGCCACGCCAAACAAGCACTTATCGGCATTATTTTCGGTAAATTTAATGCCAAAGCCAGACCACTTCCTGTATCCTGAAGCTAATTAATTAAAACCCATTAATGGATTTAAGTGGATGTTGCCACAAGCCAACCCTGATGAACGAATTTAATAAAAAATTATACATTTGGTTTATGTTAACGTTCATCATCTATCTTTACTAAAGCTATATTAATATTTTAAAGATAAATAAATCGATATCACACTACTCTCTACTCTTTATTGCACAGAAATTTACAAGAAAGAAAATTTAACAGGTCTTTTCTAACATTGAGGGCAAAGGCGGCCTTATCGCTACAAGCAATCTCTGACGATGAGAGATTTGATAGTTTGTTAAAGAAAAGATTTGATTGTTTGTTAGTAATAGGTAAACTCAAACTCACAGTAAAAAAAATCACCTATACAAAGCTACTTTATCAGGGGGTAACATAGGCTACAGATTTCCCCAAATTCAATATGGTTTTTCAAGTAACCGAATTTTACTATATAGATCCGAGATTATGAGACTCGGAGTCGAGTCCTAGAATAACTCAAGGTTATAGGTATAAATCATAAGCGAGCAAAAATTTCGCCTTTTTAATAGGGTGATCAATAAATGAATGAGCGAGCGGAGCTAGCTCAGAAATTTTGGGTTTTACAACCTAGGTGAAAACAAGGAATGTATGAGCAAGCGGAGCAAAAAAGAAATTTTTGACATTTTATGTCTTAAAAGCGTGATCAATGACTGAGCCACCAGAGCGAGCTCGACATTTTTCGTGTTTCAGGTCATAAAGGTTGGGATGATAAATTAAAAAAGAGCGAGCGGAGTGAGCTTGAAATTTGTAACATTTTACGTCATAAAAGCCTCAGGTGATTATTGAATGAATGAGCGAGCGTTTGACGTTTTTGGTCTTAACAACAATGAGTGATCTTTACAATAGTAATTGAAGGAAGTCAATAAATGAGTGAGCTAGATAAATGATAAGAAAAGTATCTGAAATGATCTGAAATTATGGTATGAATGATCAAGAAAGGCGAGCTCAAAATTTTTTACATATTGAATCTTAAATTTGGGATGTTTACGAATGAATGAGCGAACGGAGCGAGCTAGAAATTCTTGACATTTGGGTTATGAAAGCCTGAACTCGAAATTTTTGACAGTTTACTTATGGGTTTATTGCCTGAAACAAAGATTTATTTATTATTATTTTTATTATAACTATTAGGTGCCGTGATGATATGTGATGCTGAGCGTAATAAAAGACAATAAAAGTAATATAAATTATTGAAATGAAAATCGGAGCGCGCACGAAACTTTTAACATTATGGTTTTTAAAATCTGAGGTGATTTTAGGAAATTTTAGGATTTGAAAGATTGGTAAATAGTATGAAAAAAACTGAAGTAAATGAATATTATTTTGTGATGTTTAATAAGTAGGTATTATGTATTTATAGTATTGTATTTTAGTGATATAGGTTTATTAGTATTAACGAAATATGTCACAGTAATGTTCTGCAGACTTACCACCTATTCTAGAGTATATTCTGTTTCTAGGTGTCTAAGGTTGCATGGAAGAAATCGCTTTAAGCGATAATGCTGCCGGTTGCTTTCTGTTTTTGTTTTATTCTATGTATAAGCAATAAATAATTTTTCATTCATTCAATAAGTTAGAGACGCGACCTTGAAATTTTTGTCATTTTTTGTTCTAAAAAGCTGGAGTGATTGATAAAATTAACAAAATTGGAGCGTGCGAAGCAAGCTCGGAATTTTTGGGCTTTTCATAAGACCGTGGGCGATTGTGAGTCATAGTCGGGGCTCAAGGTGGGGGTAATTGCACCCATTGTTGTTCCTTAGGATAGAATAGGTACACTTTTGAACATTAAGCGTAGGAAGTTTTGCTTTGTAATATATACAACCACGCTTACGGCATATCGAAATACTAATGACTTTGTGCTTCAAGGCAGCCCTTAGAGGTCACCTTATGAAGACGTAGGCGTTCTCTGAAAACCACGATTCTTTATATGAGACCAAGCTCCTTGGGACTTATCTCCGTAATTCGCAGAGACATCGTTTTCTATGGATTTTTTCCAAGCACACCGATCGATGAGACGTAGTCGTTTATCACACGGCGCTGACAGCCCCTCAAACGTAACGATCAGGCTGCTGGAGAGATCTAACAGCGATTGTAATCTCAGCGGCGCATGAACTCGTACGTGTACATGGCAATGACAGTTCCCGACACCGAGGACCCGCGGAAAACCAGGTCCTAACCAATAAAAGTATTGACCGAGGGGGCCACAGAACGGCAATGTCAAGTTGTTTAGTTGTAATAATTATGTAATTTCGTTCATTTTTTTGATGATTGTAAGTGTTAATTGAAATATAATACGTATTTTTTTTATGTCGTGTTGTGGCGTCCGTTGATAGTAAATCATTTATTTATTTATTCTATTTATACACTTGAAAGCATAATTCAAGCATACAGCCCGCCTGATGGCAAACAGCTCGTCTATAAGAACAATAAGCAGGATCATCTATAAGAACTCCATGTTATACTAACATGGTATAACATTAGTAGGGGAACCTAAAAGTAAGTTGGTCGTGCGTCCGACCACGCCCCTGCAACCGAAAAGCAATTTTATTTTATACTGCGGAAGGATTAGTGTATTACATAAGGATTAATCAGCTGTCTAACTGCGTCCTACACTGGCCCTGTCGTAGTGTCGTTAGTAGTAGACTGTGAAAGCAAGTTTCTCTAAAACGGCAGAGTACGGGATCATTTCGTTTGACGACCTGAGTAGTTCATTTTGTCAACATGCTCTCCTCTGCAACGCAGAGGTCCCGGGTTTAATTAAAATGATGAATTTTAATTTCTGTTTCGGGTCTGGTCTGTATAATAAGTATGTATTTATAGAAAATATAAGTGGTTTATGAGTTTTCTAGCACCCATAACAAAGGATTTGCTTACTTTGGATGTAAGTGACGCTGTATGAATTGTACAAGAACTTTTTTTTTTTTTTGTTTAAAGCTGTAAGGATAAACTCCTATTTTATTGGTTACATGCCAAGGGGGTTACCTAAAGGCGGCTATAGTCCTACATGTGTTGGGCGAGGGACCACAAGTGAAGACAAACTACAACGTAGAAATGTAATGTCTCGATATCGATCGACGCTCGACTACAGACCGATTGGAGCATAGCATAGAGTTCATTTTTAGATAGCTACGAGTGCATACAAATTTGTCTTCAACTCAAATTTTCAGAGATCTCCCAGAGATCTCCACAAAGGCCGATCCTGTGCTTTCCGCATCCAGCTAGTATCAGGTCCCACCTATGATCTTAACCAGGTCGTCGGTCCACCTTGTAGGAAGCCACAAGGTCAAATGTTTCTTTTAAGTTCATTGACGAACTACGAAGAACAATTTAAATTATACTCCATCTTTTTCCATTACAACGTCACAAATATTTAAATACCTCCACTTAAAGTTAATTCAGTCCCGGGGCACGTTTCATGCGAAAAGCTTTTCAACTTGTCGGCTAATAATTTTTGAAACATGCCCAATTACACTTTCACTTAGTTCTAATTTCCAATTGAATATTTAAAAGTCTTGTTTTCGTTTTTTTTTTTTGGCAAAGTATAAATATTCCTTTTCTATTGTCGGGTGTCGTACAAGACGACATATGATAGAAACAAAATAGGTGACACCTTCGTACTAATAACCTACAGAAGAACGGGTAAACCCCTGACGCCCCGAGTCAAGTTGAGTAAAATTTTTTGAAACTACTGAAGATATTTTAAATATACAAAGCTAAAAATATCTCAATTAAGCTGAAACACATACAGACACATACATACACAAATACACACTTCAAACGTACAGCATCCCTGATTTCTCTTCGGGGTTTAAAAAGAAAATTGTCGTTCCCTGTTGACTATTTCTGCAAACATTAAAATTTCAGGCTTAACTTTTTATGTTTGTATGACTACTTATTTGATAAAGGTCATAAGTACTCCGACTTGATTCACTCAACTAAAACCTCTGAGCAAATACAACAAGGCTTCTCAATTCAAACGACGCCAAACTCCGCTTTCAACCGCGATTTAAGAAAAATATTAAATATGTATTAGATCCGGCAAATCTTCTGCGTACACATCAAATTATCCGGCCGATATAACATCGCATCGCCCGGGTAAAACGCTTACCTCCAAACCGGATATAAATCTTGTCGAAAACGCTGCAGGGCTTAGAGAAATCGCATCGGAAAAGTCACATTGGTACCAGTTCAAGGCTTTCGAGCAATGTTATTGCTAGCTATCTAGCTACCTTAGCTTACTTGTGCCCGTAATAGTAATATTTTTTCGCATGTAGTTCTGATTTACAGCTGTTTTCGTATGAAAACCAGAGGGTTTATTTTTTCGTATGAAATTCAGAGGAATTGGACCCATTTTGAGGTACCCAAAGCGATCGTGTTAAAGAAATTATTAAAATACAGAAGTCAAATACAAATCATTGTCTTATTGTCTATTAAACAGTGAAAACTGAATTGAAATAGATGAAGTATAATTTTGAAGTTAAATATTTGTAACGCCAGAATGTAACGCTCGTCTGCCCGGCCTGCTCCGACTCCTGATCATTCGAAGATTTATTTAATGATTAAATTGCCTACTATTAAATGCCTTCCGCGTTGCTCGGTTTGGCCCTAGGAAAATATAAGTACCTAATAATAAATAAATAATTTTTATACTTAACCTATCGATAATTGACACGATAAGAATAAGAAGAACTCCAGAAATGTATTAACGTACCTATATGGTAAATTATTGTAAGTGTGCGATATAGAGTTTTTACTTATTTACGTACTGAGTTTACTTAATTGTGTCGGTGAGTGTACATGGGAGAAAAAAACGCCAGTATTAAATAGGATATATTTAGGAAGGTCTTGCAAAACCATGTATTTGAAGACTTGATATAAGTGAACCAAGACGAAAGGCTCTGAGTCAGAAAACGGAAAGAAAAACCGGCTAACTAATATTGAAAGTATCGTAAACAAGCAAACATTCTTCTGAGACACAAACAATACTGCGTCATGCGTAGTTTGACATTTCCGCGTTTTTGTCCTAAGAATGGACGAAGTCCCGCGCAAAACATAAAATAGTTGTACGCACAGCAACGAATGCAATTTCTTTTTACAGTATGTATTTATTAACTTTCAAAACAACACATCAGTTTCGTAGACGGCTGAAGGGGTCACAAACGGAACATATTTTAACGCTCAAACTCCACAGTAACTTAGAAATAATAAATATCAAAGCAGATCGTCAATAAATACTTGGTGTAATCACATTCGAGCGGCGCATGAAAGGGGGAGCGCCTGAGGCCCTATGCGTGAATTGGATCCGAGCCAACCGAGTTTCAACCAAGAGAAAAAGTATGGACTGGCCGTATACGATAAAATATAAATAAAAGTATAATAATTCACATTGTTTCCTTTGCATTATAACATGGGATCCTTCAAGAGGTCTTCTTAGAGGCGGCAACGCATTGGTAGCACCCCTGGTGTTGCTGATGTCCATAGGCGGCGGTGACCACTTTTCACCAGATGCCAGTATGCCTGTTTGTCTGTTGAAATATGTAAAAAAAAATCCTTACTTATTTATTTATTATAAGGTTGGTCATTTCCAGTACGTAATGAATATACTTTTGATTGATGGTGTCTCACTGGGATTACAGTCAAGAGCCAACCTGCTAGAAAATTCATAGTCAGCTATAAAACTTTGTTAATAATTGACTAAATATAAATGTTTTTTTTTATTAGACAAGACATCCCACCATCCCTTCTGATGCGGCCGAAGATGGAGCATACCCGACTTAGAACAGAAAATTCACTCTAACCTTGAAGACATCCAGATTATATTGGTCAGGGAACACACTCGCAGGCAACGCGTTTCATTCCTTAGCTATTGTACTATTGTTAGGAATGGGTAACATAATGCCTGGGCTTCGATTCTGGTAAGGAAATCGTCTCAGTTGCAGTAACATTACAATTGCATCGCACGTCAAACGTGTGATTATTATTCAAATGACAGATGTTGAGTTGCAACTTTCATGAGTTTGAACTTTTCCACATTTTCTGGTACTTTAGTTGCATTATGGTTATAATAGCTGTTGGTACTCCAATAAATAAATAAATTACTAAGTTGCATATTTCTTAGTGGTCAAACTGCCTTCATTTCTGTCAACGAAAACGTGTCAAAGGTCGAACAATGATTTAACTGGAATTTAACTGGGATGATGCTGGGACGGACTCGATATCTCGACGTAGTTATAGTTACATCACAGTTACATTGCAACATAATAACAACTGCATTGCACACCAGAATCGGTACCCTGTAGAGTTACCCAAAATTGTAAAGATCTTCTGTCATCATGTCATGTCATAGTCATCTTCTCATTATATCCGAAAGTTACATAAATTATTCTTTTTCAACACACGTGTCGCTACTAACAATCACAGAATGAAGCTCACTCACGCAAGCTTCAAAACGTTCTAGGCCTGTCCATGCTTTATATATTGGTCCGCCACCGAGGCCATACGATATGTTTACTTAGCCGTACGTATATCAAACACTTCGGTTCGTGATTGGTTTAGAAATTTGGGGAATTGCAATCGTGGCCGGATCAACGCGGAAATCGGACGATTGTGGGCGGGTGTATTTCAATTTTGAGCTTAACACGTTGGGGGCACGTGACTGCTTGGGGTCCAAGATGCGTGACTCAAATATTGTGGTTTTAAAGAATCAAAGGGGACCGAATTAAATTCGGTTATAGCGTGTCGCCACAGGAATTACTATTGTATTTTTCAGGACCCAAATAAAATTCTCTTATAGCGCGCCGTAGGAATTAGTATTGTATTTTTCACTATTGTGTTATCTTGATTATAATACTGCAAAGTTTCATAAATATGACGACCTGAGTGGTTCAGCGGTCAACATGTGTCGGTGTGCCACGCAAGAGGTCCCGGGTTCGATTCCCGGCCGGGCAGAAATTGAAATGATGAATTTTAATTTCTGTTACGGGTCTGGGTGTTCTATGTATAAATAAGTATGTATTTAAAAGTATATCAGTAGTTTATCAGTTATCTCGGGGCTAGATGGCGCTGAGTGAATTTGTCCACGATTATTTATTTATTTTATTTTATATCGTTTCAATAGCTTTTGTGTATGAAACAGTAACAAATAACCATCCATAAAAATTAAAAAGAAAGCGCTTTGGCGTTAATGTCCCAGTTATGATCACGCGCATGAGAGTAAGTTCTCCGCCTTGACCATGATTCAGGATTTGACAGATCAGATAATTACAGTGGAGCGACTGCCGTCTGACCTCCGTATCCCACAGGGATAAATAATAAATAATAATAAATAAATAAATATCTTTATTACAATAAAAGGATAAGCAGAGACTATCCATGAATTTCCACTCTTAAAAACCTTTCGAAAAGAGCAATATTCGACCGTATTGCCCGTTGATGATGATTAACACACCGCACCGTAACCGCACTGCGTCATCAATCGACAGTCGTAACCGTAAACACGAAGGGCGACAATCAAATTGATTGCACTGAAATCGACCTACAACCTGAATTGTGACATTTCGAGTTTCGACATTTTCTTTAACCAATAAACTGGTTTAAAACGTCACTGAAATTGATCTTCGACAATATATGACTGTCGACGATAGTTAAGATAATATTGTTTGGCTGCAACAGACATTTCAATGTCATTATTAATGGAGATATGTGGCTAGAAAAAATGTAGAATTCGAGATGTCACAGCCCGAGAATTAGATCCCTGAATTAACACTACGGATCAAGCTACGCTGTTCACTCTTGGAGAATGAGCGATATTCTAGGGCATGTCCTTAAAATCGACGATAGATGGCGCTCATTAATGGTATCTGTCGATTGTCATTTACAAAATAAAAGACGTAAGCATATTTTATTTGTAGTAGAATTTTGGTCTATGATGGATTAAGATTTACCAAGATTAAGTGTTTGCCAAAATCCCTAAATTATTGATAAGATATGTAAAAGCAAGCGAAATCTAACAATAATAATACATCATAGTGCAGCACGGACAGGCATTTTTTTTTTTAAATGGAAGCAGAGGCTTCTTACTAAACGGTTTATTGTTAACATATTTTGACAGTTAGTATTTGTCAGCGCCATCTATCCATCCATTGGACTAATTTGTTTATTTTAAAGCATTGTGGTAAATTAGGTAAATCACTCATTATTGGTGAGCGTAAGCAGCATGGCATGACACTCATGGTGACAGAGATGGCTTTATGCAGAAACACGTACCGTGCCATTTTAAGCGCAACCCGTTTCCCACTTTATTATATCCCGCTTTATTATAAAGTGGGTTATTACCACAAACCACCTGAATTAATGTCGTGCTAGTATTCAAATCGGAACAATTATGGCGTCGACGCCACGTAGCCGCGTCGGTGGAATTTGAGGGGCGCATAAAATGTAAAATTGGGCTGTTAGTGTTACTGCCTGGTTGACGACGCGGCCGGAGTCGCGGGCGAGCATTAGTATGCCGGCATTACGCTGCCGGTGTTTGTCAGCTTCAGAGTTTTAGTACTGTGCGTCTTATGCGTTTATAACATTTGACTCAATTTAGTCATCTAAATTCTGAAGCAATAAACGTGAGAGCAATTAAAGTGGAATATATTGCTCATAGAAATGATCTAATTTTGTATCACATAAATAATTGTAATAATTGCGAATCGCTTTGTTTTTCAAAAATCGTGATACATTACCTGACCTGCCAAATCCTGGATCATGGTCAAGGCGGACCCCGGGCCCTCGTGCGCGAGAGCATTACTGGGACACTAACGCCAAGATAAGGTCCAGTTTTGTATCACAATCATTATGTTGCGCATCGCTTTGCTTTTCAAAAAGCGTTACAATAATGGACCTTATTGTATGAGCAATACATTCCACTTTGAATTGTTATTTTTTTGTTAAACGGTTTACAGAAATCATCACCTCGAACAGTTGTAATCAGACCAGTGAGTCATAAAATAGGTTTTACTACTAGACCGTCTGGAACACCAATTCAGCTGCATCTGCATATGGAGTAGGCTTAGGCGCTGTCCTAATTGTCAACCCATGCACGGGCGATATCCGTCGTAAATTTGTTCACTGTGGCGTAGCAAATGTACAGACACTGTTCGGGGAACCTTATCCATACACCAATACCAAGCCAAAGCGATCCGTGCGGTTAGCTGGTCCACACAAGGATGGATGTCTACCGCATATTGTGCCCTGAAGGAGGAAATGGGCTGCCGGGCTAGCAGTCTGTAAAAATCGACAAACGCACAACTCTACGCCGGCGATCAAGGCTTTACAGCTTAGCGTCTCAGCTCGGGGTCACGAATAAGCCTCTTTGCACGCTCAATGGGCTTTTCTGGGAATTCCACGTTACTTAAGGAGAAAATGTTTACAAAGTGTATAGGTAGTATGAAATTTTAAATAAATTACTGCTTCACTTAGACATAACTTCTTGCCATATTACTCGCTAACGTTTTGCCACCAAAATTGGTGCATTAAAAATAAAACAAAAAAATTTGAAGTTGAAAACCGCATTAAATCCGTTGCGTAGTTTAAAAGACCAAAGCATACTTAGATACATACATACTTAGGGACAGACGGCGGGAAGCGACTTTGTTTTAAGCATGCGATGCGCGCGGCATCGTCAAGCCCGCAACGGCCTTGTTTGGCCCAATGAAAACCACTACGCAAAGACTATGCATGATCAGTCATGCATGGCCCATATGCACTTCATCAGAGCCGTGAGAGATATATATAACCGTGTATATAAAAAGAAAACTATGTAAATCAATACACCGACCTCCACCGATTCCGTTTTATTTAGAGGTTAGTTCATAACAAATATATTAGAGGGATGCCATTCTTCATGCCGTGTATATGGTGAAGAGGCATACTCACACACGAAAAGTGTTCTCCGGTATGCATATTTGTGCAATTTTTCGCACGTTTCACAAAAGTTTCATTTATTCTGGCTTATGCTTCAAGCTGAAATAAATAATAACTCAGTATCATAATGTTGTTTATAAGTGTTTTCCGGGTTTATTTATTGCATTGATTACGAGGTACACGGTATAAACCCGAAAATTTAGTCATATTCAATTGTTGGTATTTACGACTGGCTACCTACCGGGCTTCAACTTTACAACTTTTAGATTATTTATCCGCATGTTTTGTTTGTAATCGAATCCGATTGCATCTTAATAAATAAACCTCAACTTGATCTCGTTCTTATTAAGTATCAAAACTGGATCATTGTACTACATTAAGAAGTTTTTATTTCAACGAAACAATCCTGAAAAATACTATCTGATGTCAATCTCTTTCATGGGAGCGATCACCTTCCCCGACATGCTTTTAATGCTGAGATTGATTTACCTCAACAAAGTAAAAATTCATTTGGTACAGTGCAATTATCTCAATAAATAAGGCCCTTAATAAAGCTCGTGTAATATTTTTAAACACACCTTATCTACTTTGTAATTGTAATTGAAGTGTTATCGTCTCTGCTGCGAAGCTATAAACGGTATTACCATGGTCATGGAGACTAGAAGTAATTGTAAATACCTACTATACATTCTATACCTACTTATGTTCATTATTTCTTTTTGGTTAATGTGAGTTTCAATAAGTGTATCTTAAATCTTGAACATTGAATAAAACATTTTAATTTTGAATCTTGTGGTAAAATCAGCAAATACTTTTACAGATTAAAGCGCAGCATCTATTAGTCTCGCTGCAGTTGTCGGCAGTAAATTACAATTTCCTCGGAGCGTTCTGCAGCCGGTTTTGCAAGCAGCGCACTCTTGGAGCTTGTCGCTGTTTAATTCCTGACAAAAACTCGCCAGAGGAGAGTGCATTGTGGTGTCTTGAATTCCGGATTTTGAGGGAAGGTGTGCGATTCAATCTAGTACTACGTTCCTCCATTCGTTTTACTCTAAAGACTTTTTTAAGTCTAAGATATGATGATTAAAAAATTGATGTCGGTGGCGTTAATGTCCCGGTTGTACCCTCGCACGCGATAGCCCGGGTTCTGCCATGACCAGGAAATGACAGTGGAGCGACTGCCATCTGACAGTCTGATCCATGACCTTGCTACCACCAAAAACCAGGACCAGATTGGATCATGGTTACAGATTCTCAATCGCCTGAATGTGCAGCTTTTATCATGATGTTTTTCCTCGGTTTAACATACATAACATCAGTTTAACTAATGTAACTACATAGCTCAGAAAAGACCCGATACCTCTCGCTAACGAGTCTGACTCCTTTAACCATAGGCCAACGACGCTTCTTATTTTAAATAGTATTGTGTTTCTGCCGGTGAGTAAGGTTTCCAGTGCTCCATGGGGTGGGGATTTAGGGAACCGTGGCTTTGGCAGTGGAGTGGCATTTGCCTTTTGCTGCCAGTGCAACGTGTTATAGAGGTAGGCAACGCATTAGCGATACTCTTGGTGTTGCTAATGTCTATAGGCAGTGGTGACCACTTTCCATCAGGTGGCCCGCTTGCCTGTTTGCCTAAAGTATGACATAAAAAAATATATATATATATATAATATAACAAATTATTTACGTTCATAAGAATATATAACCACCCTAGGCTTTGTGTTCAATAAGCTATTAGTTCAATGAAATATCACGAATAGTGTTTCAAGTTCAATTTCATTTCAGCTCTCCATATTCTGTACACGTATTTACCGTCTCGTGTTCGCTTTTTTCACCAATAGAGCACAGAATTGATCGGAGAAATACTCAACCGGCAAAGCGGAAAGCGGAGCGACTGTGCAACTTTCGTTTTGGTTCGTATTCGTTTTCGTTGACGACCTGAGTGGTTCAGTGGTCAACATCTCTGTCAGGTCTGCCACAGGTCTGCCACGCAAGAAGTCCCGGGTTCGATTCCCGGCCGGGCAGAAATTGAAATGGTAAATTTTAATTTCTGTTACGGGTCTGGGTGTTCTATGTATAATAAGTATGTATTTAACAGTATATAAGTAGTTTATCAGTTATCTAGCACCCATAACACAAGCTTTGCTTACTTTGGGGCTAGATGGCGCTGTGTGAATTTGTCCACGATAATTTATTTATTTATTATTATTCGAATCGTCTTGTTTTCGTTTACTACTTTGATTGACAAAATCTCAAAGGCACAGGCCTGTGACTGTTGACCAGGCAAAGACCAGGGGTCCGACCGCCTAACTCAAATTGAACGTCGTCATCTTTAAGCAATAGAAGCGCAAAACAATTTCTACCAATTAATGCCAGTAGAGATTGTTTTGCGATCCTAATTAATTATTATCATAGCGATCCAAATTCGAGTTAGGCGATCGGGCTGAAGCAGTGGATGCTATAAGATGATGGGTGGGAGCCACCACGAGTAACTCGATTACGAGTGAAGGACGAAGAACGAAACCGAAGGTGACCTCTAATAACTACACTAGTCGGCTGTAAATAATGCGCATCGGCTCGTTTCGTATTTACTTGCAACATATAACTCTTTACGAAGCCGCATTATAGTTCGTGCCAAATTGGATTAGCAGAGCTGTCAGAACTAATTCGTAATGTTCTAAGATCCAGCCATAGAATATCTTCCTTAATATGTTATTAAATAAAAGATTATTGAATTAAGAAAAAAATACGTTGTGACGTATGTGACGTTATAAATAGTCCTGTTCATTACAATTTAACAGAACAGTATTCATGAATATTTTAAGAATTAAAGGCAGTAGTGAACCGAAAGATCATCATATCAGCCGAAAGACGCCCACCGCTAGACATAGGCCTCCTTCAGAGATCTCCACAAAGATCCGAAACATCAAGGAACTTCAATCCATTTGACACAAACTTATAGTCCATGTTGTGCAATATTTACCACCAGTCAACTGTAATAGCGTTACAGCTTCGATTGCGAAGCACGTAAACCCGCAGAAGCGCTGCTTCACCGCACTTCGCAGCCCGATTACTGACGTAGAGTCCACATGGAAGCAGTAAACAGATTCCAAAGTAGGGCTACTATATTGTTATTGCTATCTGGAGATGTGATTTATGTGCGAATGAATTAAATTTCAAAGAGATTTTCAATCAAAATAAGGTGGAAAGGGCTGACAGTTATGTTAATAAATGATTTCTATTGAACATATAATTATTTATGTCTGCCTTTAAAGTTGCTTAAAAAGCATAAAGTTTTCATTTTTCAAGAAATTTTTCATAAGTTTTCACAGTAAAAATTTTAAGGTTTCGTTATACCAAGTACTTACGCTATTTAAAAATAAATTCAATGTGCATTTTTTAATGTATGTTCCGGGTTTCCTACTGCGTATCTTTCGGGCTTTCTATCGAGTAGCCCGATATTTCGACGAAGTTGCATTCATCATCATTTTAAAACAAATAACTTGATATGAATTGATGAATTTTGTTTCTGGGTTTAGCTATTGTGTCCACCGTGGCACCGACGACATGGGTAAAATACCGTTTATGTGAAAATTAAATCGCCATAGTTATATTGCCCAGCACCAAAACTGGGCAACAGCATATGCTGCGCTACGACTTTCACCATTCAAGATCATTAAACAAAATAATACCAACAAATCGTGCAGAAATACGTCTGTATTTTTCTATTGATTCACACTTTAATTGCTTCTATAATTATATTCCTCAGAACTCCTATAATATGTAGCCAATTGTATAAGACAGCTCATACCACCGCACTGCGGACCCCAGTGCCTTGACGTTGCTGTAAACCGTATAAATGTAAAATTACATTCTTACAGCTTTACGGACTGATGGCAACCCTAAGGGTCTAAGTCCGTAGATCCAGCGCAGCCAGAGCAAAGCAACCACAGCGCCTGAATTACCAACATTTCAGCCCATTTGAGGTCGCAAGACGACTGCCGTGCCAAATTACTGTATCGTTCTGCGGCGTACTAGGTAATGTTGTTTTGTTTTACATGTATATTACAGGTATTTTCGCTTTAAAGATATTTTATTCCTATTTAACACAAAAAATGTTGAGTACCTACTTACAGATTTATATTGCGTCGTTCACTCGTATTATACAGCACCACAGTCTCGACCTACGCATTCGATTTTACTTAATAACATAAGTACCTACATAATACATAAAAACATTTGCCACATCATTAGACCAAATTAACAATATTTCAATACGTTTGCATAATAAGTTAATTTATTTAAAGTAGTTAATAAAAATACTAATAAACTACACACAAACATATATTCATATACACTCATGCCCGTATCCCACAGGGGTAGGCAGAGACTATCGAGTGCCACAAATTAAGATCCTGACACACCTCTCTCGCCTCATTCACTCACATTCATACATGTTTTTATGCATTTCACGCAGGTTGAGTACTCCTGACCTGCCCTTTTTGGAGCAGATTATGTATGGGATCAATATATCTCCTTCTCGAGCCACTTTTTATAGAAACTAACTTCCGTATAATCTTATTTACCTCCGTTTCCAAATAACTAACAAAATCATAACTATAAGTCTAGGTCAAAAATCAACATTCAAAATATATAAATAAACGAAAACGGCATCTCTTACCACCCGGAAATTTCCCCCAAGCTATTTTTACAGCTGACCCTTTCCTTGTCTACGTTGGTTATAATCGAAATATTGTTTTTACCATTAAATGGCCGAGTATACTTTCCAACTGGGAACTTGCTTATGAAGAGGGACGTACAAGGAAAAAAATTGCAAATATTATTTCAGCTGATACCCGGACAAACAAGCGACAAAGTGAAATATCATTCGTCTAATGGCAAAAAGAGAGTGAAGTGTGCCTAAGATATAGTTACATGAAGGGTTCTGTATGTGACGGAGAGAAAAGAGTAAACAGTAATGCATTATTATTATTTGCCAGGATAGCTGGAAAGAGTATCGAATTATATTTATGCTCAAATGGCACCACCTTTACTCGCGTGGTAGTTTCGGTCTGTCTGTTAAATTTCATAAACATATCACGGTTTTGTCTCGTAGTTTTGTCCTAAAGAAAAATAGCCATTGACACTCGGATTTTTTTGTTTTAACAATGACAAATAACAGCTGGTGTTGCATTATCATTAACCTGGCGTCAGTCCAGATTGAGCCCTAACGCCGGCCCTATTCTTGAACCGCTCGTATCTACCTTCTGATGCTTGTCTTTTGTACCTTTAGCAACTTACCACGATTGTGAAAGAGGCAGTTAGCGCATGCAAGCGCTCGCGTCGATGCGAGCGCTCAAAAATAGGGCCCTTGGTAATATTAAATAAAAAATTACTGGCAACTAACGTAAACTTTTTCAATTAACTCATGATAACGAAAATAATTGTCACTTTCAAAAGGAAAACTCACAAACAACTTTGATGAGGAAAACTTATGGAGAAAACAATACCTAAAAGCGATTGTAATTTTCGTTTTTTTAAGTTGTCTACTTTATCTTTGTAATGATATGCTATGGTATATTATGCTATACCTTATAACAATTGCGCAGAATATGATTTTAGGGAGGTAATGAATTTGCTCTTCTTTCGTTTAAAATGCATTATATGCAATTTACTCAGTGACAAAAGTGTATTGAATATTTTTGCAGTTGCAGATGTCCTGGACGACGGTGACCACTTTCCATCAGGTGGAGCGTCCGTCCATGTGCTTCCCTAGGTAATAAAAATGACAACCCACCTGATGGTAACCGATAGTTAAAACGATTTAATTAATTCGAATTGGCATTTGAACGGGGGAACCCTGGCGGCCCCTTGAATATTTCAGAGGGCCAAAAGGATCCTAAAATACTCAGCGAAGGCGCAATAAGAGATAGAATTTGACACTGTGCCAAGTGGCTACCCTCATTACGAATGTAACAGACATCGCAGCTTTTAACGACATAATGCACTAAATGTTGTTTTTCAAACAAAATATCTCATGTTATAAAAGTTCTAGGCGTTCACAATGAATAAAACTTCTGGGCGACTAGCGTACACATTTGTGTCGCGGTTCTTGCGAAATATATGATAACCTAACCGACAGAAAAACAGAAAACGCCCGGCCATGTTTACATATACTTAAATATTTTCTTAACTACTGAACTAATTTTAATGAACTAGCTCAATTAAACTGCCTTTCAAATAAAGAAAAACGCGTCGAAGTCGGTCAATCCATTCGGAAGCTACGATGCCCACAGGCAGACACACACCTCCACACAAACACAGAGCCTCAGATACAAAGGCATACAGATATCTCTCCTTTTTCCTTGAGGGTTAAATGTCAGAATTAAGCGTCGCTTAGATTACTCCATAACGACCCAATTCTCGAGGTGAACTCGTGGGGATACCTGTATAAAGGAAGGTACGCCCGATTCTCGATCGACTAGCTCGTAGCACCTAATTTATAAACGTAGAAGAAGATAATAGTTCCTAATTCACTGGGGTCTTAACTTCTCGGATTACTAGCTTGCCGGATTCCAACCGGCAAGTTAGCAATCCGAAAATTACTCGTTATAGAACGGAATATGGTTTACTTCATGCACACACACTACGAGGACTCCAAAATATTTAATACCAACTTAAAACAAGTTCGATAAGGATTAAAGAAAAGAATCCTGCAGGAGGCCTACGTCCAAATTGTGTCACGTATGTGAGTCCAAATTGTTCTATTGAAGGACTCACATAATTTTACCCAGCAGTTAGATTATACAGATTAGATTATACATGATTTCTGCACGATTTGTCCCAAATGTTTATGCAATTTTGGATTCAGAAAGCTTATTTTATTATTCGTAAATAAACGCGCACCGCACGCATTGTCACCACGCAGCAATCGTGTCGCACCGCGCCGTGGGCGCGCCTGTAGAGGCAGCACCTCTTGTATTAGGTTGCTACGCGGCGAAGCACGAAGATAGGGGCACGATGTGTACGCGTTATCTGTCCGATTTGTAAGCAGTGACATATAAACGGGCCCTAATAACTGATAATTTGCCTTCGCTGAATCTACTTCCATAGCAAATGGCTTACGACGCGGAGATGCTGAAGACTAGACGAAGTGTAGAAGCACAATTTTTGGGTGTGGAGATGGTAATGGTATAATCATGAGGCTATGGTATAATTCGTCACTGGCCGAAGTTGACACAAGTTTGTCACAACACTAATATAAAAATGCATAATGTGCAATACATGTGAATTTAGGTTTGATCAATTTTATCATTTTTACGATAGTATATATAATCACACGAGATAGATTATAAACTGTATTCACAATAAAAAATCATCTTAACGATCATGTTTCGGTTGTGTTTATATACACGAGGGCCTGGGGCCCGCCTTGACCATGGACCAGGATTTGGCAGACCGAGTAATTACAGCGACCTCCGTGACCCTGTTAACAATACCCGACCAGATTGGATCATGGTTACACATTCATCACGATGTTTTCATTACATAACTCATATAGAGCCATTGGTACATGGCTATGTAAATGGCATGTCACATATAAATAAATAAATAAATAAATGGCGGCACTGGGATTCGAACCCGGTACCTCAGGGTACGAGTTAAACTGTGATCACAATGACACGTTATATTACTACAATATTATATGATTGGTACAATAATATTTTAACTAGCGACGCTCCCCAGCTTCACATGTGTGCAATTAAGAGAGCCCGGGCCTTCCCGAGAATCGGGAAATAAAGTTATTTTTGGAAAATGTAGCTAATTTCTAGGGAAGTTTGAATACATTAGTGCAAAAATCGTTTAGTAATTCAAAATTTCAGTGGTTTTTATGAAAGCCAAGGTGTCTTTCCTGTAAAGAAACGAATCTCAGGGTTTTAGAGATGGGCAACGCATTGTTGACTTTCTTCACTTCACTTCGTTTGCCTGCCGATAATCTAATAAAAATTCAGTACACAAGCCCTATAGTACCCAGAGAAGTAAAAATCTTGGTTCCATCCAAAAAACTTTTCGCCTGATTACATGACACATTTTAGTTTTTCTCAATTTTCTCAAAATAGGACTCTGTTTATAGTGTAGAATAACAGATTTTTTTATATAAACCATCAAAGCTGGAACACGATTAATTTAGATGCATTTTAAAACGTCCGCCGCGACAACTCTATATCATGTCTAAACCGCACTGGCACATAAGCCTTTACAAGCGAAATGAAAATATAAAAAGCTAGCTTGCAAAGAAAGTTTTTAATAATTTAACTGTAATGAAATGTAAGTCAAAACAAAACTAACATGCACAAACAATAGATAGAAAGATTGTCAAGCGAGTTTACTTTACAAATATTTTGACAGATAGACCAACTTAAATATCTGTAAACTGACATTTGTCGTCACTATCGCGTTTGAACGTACAAAGACATCATAGATACTGACAATCGATTGACATCTCAACTTCCCTGGAAAAGTACAACATTTAGTTCTTCAAGAAAGGTGTGAAAAGGTTTTTACGGGGTCGGCAACGCGTGGGTGATGCCCCTGGTATTGCAAACGTCCATAGGCTGCGGTGACTGCTTACCACCAGGCGAGCTGTAGGCTTGTTTGCATCTTAGTGGTATCACTATAATATCGACGACGTAGTACCAATACCTACTAAGTTCCATTTTGGCGATTTTTAGTTTTTAATGTCAATCGACGCAGAATGCAATTTCGCACGTGCTGGCAAGACCCCTAAGTTTGACATTCGATCTTTCGTAACTTTAAACACGAAATATAATAAGCTTTAAAAAATAAACTTCTATAAAAAATAAAAATGTAAGACATTTGTTTCGTTTCTTGCAAAAGTTGTAATTTTTTAGTTAGGAGATATTGGTACTTCATCGTCGATATGAAACGCGAATGTGACCCTTCTAGGCCCTCTGTACTACATATTTTAATGTTACCTTAATGTTTTTTTTTTATTAGAAAAGAATAGTAATATTTATCTATCAGCCAGTAATTTATAATTCGTACAACAAATGTTCTGACAACAATTTATTAGCTAAAGCCTTCGACCAAATTAGGAGGCTAAAACCTGAAACCTTGTTTTGTGTTCCAAGCTGTTCCAATTACTTAAATTAATAATGGGTAGGTACATTTTCTGTTCTGTAGAAAACATATTTTGTCTATGATTTCATAAATCTATGACTCTAGTACCTATTTCCTACCGTAACAGTGGAAGTCTGTAATTAAATAAATATTTTAATTTGGTGTATTTATAGTAAACTAGAGACCCGTCCCGGCTTCGCACGGGTGGTAACCTTAACAAAGTAAAACCCACCACATGAATCATTCTGTCTACTGATGAAGACTACATGAAAATCCGTTCAGTAATTTTTGAGTCTTTTTGTATTTTCGCGAACCCAGACGGACAGTCACGGTGTGGGACTTCGTTTTACAATATGTAGTGAAGGAGACAAACGACCATATTAACGTAAATGCAAATGTCAATTTTCAGCGCTTTTTTAATCAAAGTATTTTTAGCTTAACTTCTACAATTTAGCCCCTTACTTTGTACAGGAAAAATGTACAACCATAAAGCTATGAAAAGGGTAAAGTCTCAAGATTCCTTAATCCTCTAAAGCGCGGGCTTGATACAAAGGCTAAGCAAGCATCTTAATTAAAGAACTGAAGGAGCTAATGTTCAATTAATTCAGTAATTACTTTAAGTTATCTTCCGCCACGGATATTGTATAGGTTACACTGCAAGACGAGTTTTACGGGACATAATATGGAACGTCGGCCCAGTGGTTAAGTTATCCGACTCGTAAGCGAGAGGTACCGGGTTCGAATCCCACTGCGGTCATGTACTAATGACTCTTTTCTGAATTATGTATTTTAGTTGAACACTAACCATTGCTCTCACGGTGAGAGAAAACATCGAGATGTAACCTGTACATTCAGGCGACTGAATGTGTAACCATGATCCAATCTGGTCAGGTTCCCCTGGTAGCAGGGTCACGGAGGTTAAATGTCTGTCGCTCCACTGTAATTATCTGATCTGTCAAATCCTGGGTTATGGTGAAGGCAGACCCCGGGCCCTCGTGGGAATCGGGATATTAACGCCAAGATTATTTTTTATATTATAATTAAAAAAGTAACTAATCTTGGACCAATTCATACTTCGCCATCTAGCCTCAAAATAGGCAAAGCTTGTGTTATAATTGCTAGATTACTATTGTATTTTAAACTACTTACTTTTATAAATACCAGATTTTTAATCAACCTTGCTTGTTACGAAGGCATTATTGTGAGTAAAATTAAAAACATTCGCAAAACAAATCCGTACAATACAAAAACAACTTTTCAAAAGGTCTCCCAGCAAGACATCCAACCAAGAAAAGTAAACAAATGATAGAAAAGTTGCTGCGAAGCCCACTCAAGCTGACACCGCGTGAACACTATATATTACAAAGGTGGTGCTATCCCTTTGTTTCATTCTGAGAGCTCAGTAATTGCACCTTCATTTTGTCCCGCAGTGCTTGGAGAGCGCACTTCACTCTTGCTTTTCCAAGGAATAAAATCCAGCACTATTACCTAACAATGTTTCCACGCTTTCCCATTTCCTAGCCACTTCGCTTTGTCCGGTCTGTGTTTAACTTGATTTCCACACAATGTCCACAGAGAGCCCTCACGCATTCCATAGGGGTAAGCAGTAACATTATCCATATTGTTTTATCATCGAATATCTTAACTAAAGTCATTATGATCTATAGTTTTGAAATGACACCGCGATTGTACATAAAATTGTTTTTACTGTGTTTTACAAACTTACTATACCAAACTCTTTGACATAATGTTTCAAAATATCGCGGTTATTATAACACATTTTAAAGGTATATTTAGGGTTTCCTAGGACCTACCTTTAAAGTGATCAAACTCATTGATTTTACATTCGTTCAATAGTAGGTAAATATCTGTCTCATGCAGATAAACAATAGGTCTACTGTCTTTGTTGTATTTTTTGCTTCGTGTTGTTTTTGCCTGTCTTTGTTGTGCTATTTGCGTTCTTTCTTTCACATTGCGTATTTTTTTTTATACCGCTAAGGTGGCAAACCAGCTTACGGCCTGCCTGATGGTAAGCAGTCACCGCAGCCTATGGACGTTATGTTATTTATAAGTTTCATTCAATTATATATTAACACAAAATAATACAACACCACGCAGTATGATATTACCGAACAACTGTTTAGCAATTTCTAGCTGTTTGAATATAAACAGAGTTGATAATAAATCATTTCGTTCCTAACAATAAATGATTTATGGACATCAAAAGCGTAAATGTATTCCGAATCTGCAAACGATGTTTAAACAGATCCTAAATCATTGTCAGAATTACAATGGTCTCTCAAGTAGTGTCTATTAAATACATAACGCTCAAGGTACAGAAATGTACTGTGACCCTGATAAATATACTCGTACGCCCTCGGATAGTACATATTGACATGTCTAGGAAAGAAACACTCGACTTTAATAGGCACGACGACTAGGCTCGGGAAATGTATTGACGACATGCGATCTGAAGATTACTACTTAGTTTTAGTCATAATGTATATGTCAAAATGTTTGAATTTAAAGAATCCTGAGACCTTCTGCATGCACCGTGCAACTACTTATATATTCTTTGTCAGCTCAATGGATAAATGAAGTCCGGTAAACTTACTAATGGCTCGATTTAACTGTATTTGTATCGCAATGGCAGCTCAATAGCAGTTTGACACGTTTTTGATATACAGCTATAATTAAAACTGCCGTCGAGCTGCTATTCGGGCAACGCGAATTTGTTGCGGCCGACAATAATATGAAAAAGACGTAGATTCATTTCTTGGGCCCGGGGTCCGCCAGAACCATGATCTAGGATTTGGCAAATCAGGCAATTACAGTGGAGCAACTGCCATCTGATCTCCTTGACTTGTTAACAGGGGTACCTGCTGCCTTATTTTCTTATTTCAGCCGCTTTCGCGAATTCATCCCGAGAGCTCGTTTCCGCAATGCAACTCAATCGTATCACCGTAAAGATTCTATCACGAGTTTGCCATATCAAAGCCATGTATGTATAAAAGATTTGGTTTACCTCTTTGGTGCATGTGTGTGAGTCATAAAGATAAAAGTGTGAGTACGTCCTTCGCGATCGGGCTCCGAGGGCCAAAAATGTCTATACATGTTACGAAAAATGCCGTCCGCGATGGATTTGGGGACACGGCGATTTAGCAAAATAAGCCCCTTGGCCAGATTGGATCATATCGATCATGTAACCTGAAAGTTGAGGTTTCATCACGATTTTAAGGGTATGTTCCGGGTTTCCGTACGTTGACGAGTAGCCCGATATTTCGACGCAGTTGCATGCATCATAGTCACGAAACGACTGGAGAGCTGCGAGCGCCGGACGGTGTTGTTAGCGATAACGCGGCCGAAGCCGACCTACCCACTTTCGCAAAAGTTTTCATCACGATGTTCTTGTCACCGTAAGAGCAAAAGAAGTGTTCAACTAATGTTATTATTGTACAATTATAACTAAATTTTATTGCTGTTAAACTGTATGGAAATAAATAAAATAGAAAATAAAATAAATAAATAAAATGTACATAACTCAGAAAAGAGTCATTGCTACATGGACGCACTGAGGCTCGAATCCGGAACTACTCGCTTACAAGTCGGACACACTAGGCCACCAACGTCCTCGCGTGTCACAAAATAATGCGCTTTATTAATTATACTACATTCTTTTTATCAGGTGGTAGGACTCTGTCAAGCCTGGGGAGTCCGCCTGGGTGAGTACCACAGCCTTATCTATTTCTGCCGCCAAGCACCAATGCTTGCATTGTTGTGTTCCGGTTTGAAGGATAAGGTAGCCAGCGCAATTACAGGCATGACGCATTTCATCTTAGTCTTCACAGTGAGAACGCAATTGCGGTTCTGCATTTTTGTTGCCTGCAACTAGATTAATCGTAGATGTTACGGGAGACAGTTACCGCTTACCATTTTTTTTTTTATTACTTTACTAGCCAGGCATTTGACCGCCACCTCACCTGGTGGTAAGTGACGATGCGGTCGACGATGGAGCATGCCTGTCTAGGAACAGCCCATTCACTGTAGGCACCCAGATTATATTGACACACTCGCAGGCAACGCATTCCACTCCTTAGCCGTACGCATTATAAAAGTCGAGCCAAAGCGGCTCGTGCGGATAGTTGGAAGATCCACGACATAAGGATAAGCGCTCGCCCGGATCGCGTCTCCCGATGGCGGAAAGGGGCCGGAGGAATGTGGTCGTGCAACTGCTTCGCACACTCCGAAGTGCAACCTGTAGAAAACCGACAAACGCGCAACGCTACGCCGATGCTCGAGGCTCTGCAGCTTAGCCTCAATTAACTGCGGATCACAAATTAATCTCTTTGCCCGTTTTTCCACCGAATCCAAAGCAGCCAGTTGGTATTTGGCTGATCCATCCCAGAGGTGGCAGCAGTACTCCATGCAAGATCGGACTTGTGCTTGATATAATTGAAGCAACTATAGAATAAAAAACCTTCCTTCTCTAAACGTGGCAAATTAAACTCAAACATTACGTAAGGGGAGGTTAAAACGGTATTTTGCAGACAAATACGAGGACGGCGGTATGGGCGTGGCGCCTTGGAACGCTTCGTCGACGGCTTTTTATCTAATTGCATCTCGCAAGGGACGGCACTGGGTCGTTATACCTTCACCTGTGGGCTAAGATATGGAGGGATATTCCTTTGGGTGTTCAGGAATGTCTTTGAAATTATTAAGGTACCGTAGTTTTACGACCTATGTGGTTCAGGTGGTTGACATGGTCTGCCACGCACAGGTTCGATTCCCGGCCGGGCAGAAATTGAAATGATGAATTTTTATATCTGTTACGGGTCTGGATGTTGTTGTATAATAGGTATGTATAAATAGTTTATTAGTTGTCTGGCGCCCATAACACAAGCTTCGCTTAGTTTGGGGCTAGAGGGCGCTATGTGAATTGTCCAAGAATATTTATATATTATTTTTCGCGCCAACCGCAACGGGTAATAGGCACCCTCCAGGAACAACGAGGAGGTGGTGAATACTCATCCCATACCAGCGAAGCTGGGCTGGTGATATGGGACCGCTGTGAAAGTCTAAGCGCCTACCCACTAAACACTATCTGGGGATTCCAATAGCCGGGAAGGCTTTTAAGGCTTCATCGGACACGGCACCCCGGTATATTGTAATATAGTGTAAGATATTGATAATAACCGTAGATTGTTTGGTCATAGTCTGTGGTCATAGACTCTAATCTGACACCTGTCACTTTTGGCGCGATCTGGACAACAAACGTATTCCGCGGCCATTACGAAAATAGACGTCGTTAGCGCCTAAGGTTACTTACCTAATTTGTGTAAAATATCCTAGTAAACATTGTCTGGCATTATTAAAAGTGAGTTGTGTCCTATCAACTGAGTTTCTATTAAGGAGGAATCCAACAATAGGTAAAGAAATACGGTAGTAAATTTGGTATTTTAATTTCTTCATGTTACTGCCTCTTTTAAACATTGCCGAATTCGCACGCCATTTCGACTTGGCTGCCACAAAATATATATATTTTAATATATATTTATTAGACTATCCAGGCATTTGACAGCCATCTCAACTGGTGGTAAGTGACAATTCGGCCAAAGATAGAATATGCCTTTAGACGTTAGACCAAAATTCCCGTGGTCCAAGGTGACAAAAATAAAAACTAATTTTGATATAAAATATTTCGTATTCAGACTAGATTGAAGGTGACAAAAATAGGAACTTATTTTGATATAAAATATTTCGTATTCAGACTAGATTGAAGGTGACAAAAATAGGAACTTATTTTGATATTAAATATTTCGTATTTAGACTTGATTCTTCGTAGATTTGATTTAGTGACTAGTCACTTCTTTGTATGAATCGTAGGCGACTGCGTTGTGCGTTGCATAGGCGACGCAAAAAAAAATTCTGGGAAAATTCTGGGAAGCTCTTTTAGTAGAAGAGCGGATCCTGGCTTAAAGATTTTCCTCTGAGCCGGGATTTACCACTAGGCTGAGGAGGGAGGCTTTGACTGACATCTTAGCTTAGACAAAATTTGGTACACGGGAACCAAACTAGAATGGATCATAGTTATACATTCACCGTCTTACTAATAAACATTGTTTATGCGTTGTTCAAGCGTTGAACGTGCGTTTTATTATTAGTAAAGAAACGCGCAGCGCCCGCATAGTCACCGCACAATAATCGTATCCATACAGTCGTCGTGCCGCACCCGCAGCGTCACCGCGTCGTGTACGCGCCAATAGGGTAGACACTAGCCTGCACGTTTTCTGTCCAGTTACGGCGTCGACGTATAACATAATGTAAATAAATAAATAAATAAATATTCGTGGACAAACTTACACAGCTCTATCTAGCCCCAAACTAAGCAAAGCTTGTACTATGGGTGCTAGATATAACTAATATACTACTTCAATACTTTTTTAAATACATACTTAATACATAGAACACCCAGACCCGCAACATAAATTAAAATTCATGATTTCAATTTATGCCCGACCGGGATCGAACCCGGGACCTCTTGCGTGGCAGGCATGTTGACCATGGAAGTAATAAATCAATGATGAAACCACTTAGGTCGTCAAAATATGTAGGCCCGTACATATGTAGGTAAATACTACTAAACCTCTTCTACATTCTCTAGCAAACTCTGGCCGCCACCTCTAACCGCTCGTCCCATCCGCAAAGATCCGGAGATGTACGAGCATTCGACCGCTTTCACCTTCGCGTCATTTGTCATCTCGTATCAACCCGTTTAGGCAAAAAGGCAAAAACGGCTTAATGGGGTAGTGTGGCCGGCAACAGATACTGATTGCGTAATTTACCCTAATGCCTCGTGTGGGAGACGTTTTGAGAGTATTTGCTGTAAGTTGCTTTTAATTCGTTTTAAATTGCCGCGATTCGGACGATTTTGTCCTCTCTTTTGGTTTGCCAAAATGATAGAAGCATACATACATAATGTCACGCAAATCTTTTATTGTTGGGGATCGTTATAAATTACATTTTTAATACAGATATTTATTTAGGCTTCGATTCTGGTGCGTAAATCGTCTCAGTTGCAGTGACATTACAATTGCATCGCATGTCGAATGTGTGATTGTTATTCAAATGACAGATGTTGAGTTGCAACTTTCATGAGAACTTTTTCACAATTCGTTTTCTGGTACCTTAGTTGCATTATAGTTTTATATGGCTGTTAACTCCAATAAATAATAAATAAATAAATCTCTCATAGTTGTCAAACTGCCTTCAATTCTGTCAACGAAAACGTGTCAAAGGTCAAACAATGATTTAACTGCAATTTAACTGGGATGATGCTGGGACTGACTCGATACCTCGACGTAGTTATAGTAACATCACAGTTACATTGCAACATAATAACAACTGCATTGCACATCAGAATCGGTACCCTGGGTGGTTATTTCCGCGCTGTGACATTTAGAACTCGAGATAGATTGTAGTTAAAACTCTTTTTAAAAATGTTCTTGAAAGCATTATTTTCCAAGAGTGGATTAGCGAAAATCGTTTTTTGCCTGCAATAGAGATTACAGTAACTTTTTAGTCGACATTTGTGGCTAGGGACAAAATAAAATAAATAAATATTCGTGGACAAATTCACACAGCGACATCTAGCCCCAAACTAAGCAAAGCTTGTGCTATGGGTGCTAGATAACTGATATACTACTTTAATACTTTTTTAAATACATACTAATTATACATAGAACACCCAGACCCGTAACAGAAATTAAAAATCATCATTTCAATTTCTGTCCGGCCGGGAATCGAACCCGAGACCTCTTGCGTGGCAGACGTTGACTATTGAACCACTCAAGTCGTCAATCAGGGGGTCACAATATCGATTTCAAATGTCAAAAGCGCGAGAACAAGCCCAGATCTCTCTCGCTTCTTCCACATTCATTATCCTTACATACATGAACGTCGGCTTAGGGAACACTTGACTTGACCTTTTCTTAAAATATCATCGATTGGATCGTGATGCGTACTTACCGTTTACATCTTTTTACATCACACAAAAATGGTAACAAAGACATGGCAAATATATACATGACACAAAAGACACTGCTTCAAAGGTTAGTTGATTCGCAAGACATTAGCCAATACACACTTACAAATGACAATCGAGCGAGGCGGTGGCGTTCCCTTTCCATTTCCTCCGTTTCTAGGTGCTCGCATCCTAATTCCCATCGGCACACGCGCTTGACTTTTATCTCGATAGATCGGAGATAATATTCACCACTCACCAGAATGACGCGGATTTGCAAACGCTATGTTGGACGATCTAGGAACCTATTTTTGAAACCGCTCGCGAGCGCCCGCGCGCGCTTCCTGTCTCTTTCCCATTCGTGGTAAGTTGCTAGACATAAAAAATACAAACATAAGATAGGCAAGCGCCCGCGTGGATCCGAGTAGTTAAAAAATAGGCCCCCTGACATTTGTCTCTATTGGTCTGGCCTAATTAAGAGGCCTAAGGCCTGTGACATATCGAATTCGATTTTTTTCTAGCCACATAACTTCAATAATAATGACAATGAAATGTCTATCGCAGTAAAAAATATTGTATCAACTATCGTCGACAGTCGTATATTCTCGAAGATAACGTGTTACACCCTGTGGTCTTTCTCGCATTTTAACGTTTTTAATAGTATACTTACGACAATATCGAAATAACATACCTACCTGTATGTTATAACCCGTGTCATGAAAGAAGAGATTTGTCAAATTTCGCGCAATCGTATACAGCGTAAGTCGAACCACGTGACCCGCCAAGTCTCTTCTTATTTGACACTAGTTGTAACGGACTTGATGACGGCGGCGCTGTTTTTGACAACAAAATGACATTTCAAAATGGCTACACGTAGTTCCAGTTTGTGACGCTGTAAATATTGCCAATATAATTACATAGGTATTTAATTTTGAAACAGATTTTAAAATTTTTACATGTTCACACACGTTGCCCCGGCCAAGGACTAATAATCCCTTGACAATTCCTTTGGCAGGGTATGGAAAATACTCTGTGGCAGGGAACATTATTGATACAAACCTACATGTTTGAATATGTAGTGTATTTTAGTCAATATGGTTTGATTATTAATATCTTCTAATCGGATGTATATTCTACCCTTCGAGGTGTAGAGTTCACCCCACGTTGTTCCCTTAGAGTTCATCCCACGTTGTTTCCTGTTGTTACATATCTACACATTTATGCTTGCATCACGTTCATAACTTTTATAGATTACTTTTATAGCAAGTAGCATTAGCGTTATAGTTAGTAGTTATTTTGATATCGAAGTAAAATGCTTTGTAAAAAGGGTAGCCGAGATGCGTCAAAGAATAGACGAAAAATCTTACTATGTGCTAGTAGTCAGTAGTAGTGGTAACTGCCATGAGTTTTTTTACAAAGGTGAAACAATTTGTTAAAACTGTAATTATCTGATCTGCCAAATCTTGGATCATGGTCAAGGTGGACCCAGGGTCCTCTTGCGCGAGAGCACAACCGGGATAAATATTTTTAAATGTAAAACAATTTGTATGAGAATCCCTGCAACGCCTTTTTCGGGCAGTAGCAAAACTAAAAACCCTACCATGAGTTCCTTTGTTTTATTTACTTTACCACATACGCGTCAGTATACGTAGGGAGTGTAGTGTATACAATTAGGTACCCACCCAATTTTTGCGATAAGCCATCGTTCTGTAAGATAAGAAGGTAGGTATGAAGTGTCGAGTGTACGTTGACAATGGGGGTATTAACCGACATTGTTTAAGAGACTCATTTGTCTTCCGGAGAGCGGAGAGGGACTGTCACTAACAAGGGGGAAGGGGTTTATCTCGGAGGGTAGAATATACATCTAATTACAAGAAGTTATTAATCAACCCTAATTTATACATATACAAGAATATGATACAACTATGATATTTATTTATTTATTTAAATTTCATACAGATTACAGTACAATGGCTTACTTTAATGATACTATCATTATAAGGCTCCGAAATTTAAGGCATTTGAGTGTTAGAATCTCCTTCGACTAACTTTGTCCCGAACGTCAAAACATCGAATTAACTTTGATCCGAAACACCTACTCGTATATTTTATGTAAACCGTTGGGTTTTTGACATTGTATATTTAACTAAAAATAAATAAATAAATATTCGTGGACAAATTCACACAGCGCCATCTAGCGCTATTAACTAACTTTTGTGTGTGCAATATACCTAGAGTTTTTACTTACTTGTAACAAAATATATGAATAATCAAATTTTCAAACCTTGATTGACTCTTTGCAATTTTTGTGTTTATTAATTTAACCATTTATTGTGCACAATGAAAATTACAATTTAAATGAACTTAGAGATAAGATTCACAAAAGGTACAGCTTGTTTCTTTAAGAAATGTCTGTCGTTATATTTCAATGTATGTAAGCTTAGATCTTTAAAAACTACGCAACGGATTTTGTTGCGGTTTTCAACAAATAAAGGATAAAGTGATTCAAAAGGAAGGTTTATAAGCAAGAGAAAGGGGTATGTAGGGGTAGAGTAGGTGTACGCGAACGAAGTCGTACCGGATCCACTAATACTGTATATAGGTAGATACAATTTCTACTATCAAATTAATTGTACAGTTATAAATGAAATTGGATCTAAAAATGCCACCAGTACCGAATAATTATGTGGACTGTTCTAAAATTGTGAAGAAGATGCAAGCCGGGATGAATGCAGAAGTGTCGTAAGTGGCGTCATGCCAATTACGCAGGTACAACCCCGGACCAATTTACTTTACTAGCCAGCACTAGATGCGTGAAATGGGTGTTCAGAGCAAAAAAAATTGTTAGTCTACTTGCAATGTACTCAAAAGGACTAAGTCCTACTTACAATATACTTAAAGGGTTAAGTTTTATACTTAAAAGTCCACTAGGTCTAATGCATTTCAGTAATATAATAAAATAACAAAACGCTCAACACAAAATATTAAATTATTTTACAAATAAATAAACTGAATCGTTTGTTTACAAATTTGTGTTTGACAATCAAATTGCTGGTCAAGCACGCATTTTATTTTTGACGGCCGCTCTACTTAACCGTGAAGATAACTTTCCAATATTGTTGACTGGGTGTGCCGAAAGTGCAATAACAACCCAAAGCGCATTTCCTTGGCACCAAAACAGTTGAATATGAAATCTGCACTCCAAACCTCCGAACCTGAGGTAAACAAACAACAATTAATGGCATTAGTAAAGCAGAAGTACTAAACGATAGAGCCTGTACATCATCACAGCCCATATCAGTCCACTGCAGGACTAAGGGGCTCTCCCGCGAGAGGGGAGGCCATAATCTCCACGCTGGGCAGGCGGGTTGGAGATAGCAGTGTTATAATATAACAATGGAAAACGCTGCTGTCCATTTTCCAGTCTACGGAGTCGCTTAGATCTTTTGCCTCGAAAACATTAATCGCCTTGTACGACACCCACGAGTGTAAGGGGTTGGTGCTATTCTACTCTGCCGGACACCACACGGCCATATTAGAGCATACCATCCCTATAGAGCATGTTATTTTCTCAGTACGAGCGGAGCGCCCGTGTCTTATTCCCGTGAGCGTCCGCCCGCCCTTGACTTCTGTCTCTGTAGGTAGATCACAGATATGTTTACAAGTGGGATGCGGATTTGCAAACACTATTTGACAAGAACACGTTTGACAAGTTCAGACGTCAGACACACTTCTGTAGAGTAACGTACGTGGGAGGCAGGCAGGCGTTGCGTCCTTATGTAGAAAAACCTAGCTATCCGCACGAACCGTTTTGGCTAGATCTTTCGCAATAGTTGCGGTTAAGGAATGGAATGCATTGCGTGCATTCTCCGAACAGTACTACCTTGACTCCTTCAAGACATGTTCAATCTTCGGCCACATCGTCACTTATAACCAGAAAAGACGGCGATCAAATGCTTACCTTGTAATTTATAAAAAATACTTCAATAATTTCTTTTTTAATTCAGTTAACAATTTAAGCATGGAGCACTTAAGAGCGTCGGTGGCCGAGTGGTTAAGGTATCCGACTCGAAAGCGAGAGGTACCGGGTTTGAATCCCGGCCATGTACCAATGATTATTTTCTGAGTTATGTACATTAGTTGATGCTAACCGATGCTCTTACGGTGAGGGAAATATCGTGATGAAACCTACACATTCAGTCGACTGAATGTATAACCAATCTGGTCAGGTTCCCCTGTTAGTAGGATTACGGAGGTCAAATGGCAATCGCTCCACTGTAATTACCTGATCAGTTAAATCCTGGATCATGGTCAAGACGGACACCGGACCTTCGCGCGAGAGCACAACAGGAACATTAACACCAATAATTTTAATCAATTTAAGCATGGTCATAAAATATCTTCAAAATTCGTTTCGTAGTGTGTTATAATAATATATTATTTGTGGTGTAGGTGTGTATTTGTGGTATCTGTGTATATGATGTTTCCGTCAAGATTCGTCAGATTTGTGGTATCTGTGTATATGATGTTTCCGTACCGTCATGATATGCGGCAACCCTTATTCCCATCAGCGCTCGCCCTTGACTTCTATCTCGATAGAGCGCAGATATACACATACAGAGGGGTTGCGGATTTGCAAACACCCATCACGACAAGTTTTCTACAGATCAAGCTTGATTGAAGATAAGGAGATACTATACCTAGAGGCGCTCAGTTCTGGTGTACTTTGTATAAAGTTTTGGTTATTTACAGCGCCGTATCTATCTAGCAATAAATAAATAAAAACCGTTTATTACGCTTATCTCACACATGACACAGGTATATTTACCACACATGACCCTATAGGCAATGGTTTTCGTGATAAAAATGATAGATCATACTATCACTACTTCGTAAGAAATTGTTTACGGTTACTATCGATTGACAGCAGTATGTATAGGAAGTCCAGCTTAAAAATTTAAATCCACATGTTATGTCACACGATGACAATGTATCTAAAGCCAACATCATCATCTTGGCATCAGTTAGAGCCTCGAGCCCGCTAACTTACTAATGACTTGTCTTAATGGTAGATTGACGCACGTGCTGGTGAGACCCCTAAGTTTGATATTTGATTTTTCGTAACTTTAAACATTAATAGAATAAGCTTTTAAAAAATAAACTTCTATAAAAAATAAAAATGTGAGAAATTTTTTTCGTTTCTTGAAAAGTTGTAATTTTTTAGTTAGGAGATATTGGTACTTCGACGTCGAATGGCTAGAGTGAATTGTAATCGGATCGCAATCGCAGCTCAATGGCAGTTTTAGACATTTTTGGTATTCTTGTACAATAAAAACTGCAAAACTCCAATTACAATTCGATCTAGCTAAGTAAATTAGCTTCCTCAACGCTCCAGTTGTGCTCTCGCACGCGAGCGCCACTTTACCTTTTTATTAATCTACACTTTCACCACACATGTTATCGGGTTTGTTACAACGGTTAGTATTGTTTTTACCCGATAACATGTGTAGTGAAAAAGCACGTCTTAAAACCTATATTTTATTAATCAAAACCACTTTACCTCAGCACCCTCCGAACAGACGTACAAAAATACGCAACCAGTTCCACGAACCATCCTCGCCGTATACTTATATAAGGCCACTGATCGATTTGTTTGTTTGTGTCATGTCATTTATTATGCATTTATACGTATATACGGCCACGGGTTGTTTGTCCCGGCGGGACGCGTGTCTGTCTATATGCATTTGGTAATGTACGCGTGTAATCGTCTTGGATTGCGGGTGGTATTTGTTTCTAACAATAACTGTGGTTTTATTTCTTTGCACGTGTTATGTTATTTAGTAGGTTTCCAGTGCTTCATGGGGTGGGGATTTGGGGAACCGTGGCTTTGGCAGTGGAGTGGCATTTGCTTTTTGCTGCCAGAGCAACGTGTTATAGAGGTGGGCAACGCATTAGCGATACTCTTGGTGTTGCTAATGTCTATAGGCAGTGGTGACCACTTTCCATCAGGTGGCCCGCTTGCCTGTTTGCCTACCGTATGATAAAAAAAAATAGTATTTTAGTTTATTTTTTAATAATTATCTATTTCTGCTGCCAAGCAACAATGATTGCATTGTTGTGTTAAGGTTTGAAGGATAAGGTAGCCATCGAAATACAGGCATCAGCGACAGTTACCACTTACCTAAAAATTATAATAAAAATAGGATAAAATACATTTTACATACAATTTGTACTGAATGTACTCTAGGATTCAAGAATCTCTAACATTTCGTTCAGAAATGTTTATAAATTTATTTGGCAATATTATTTATTATTAATGACATTGTGACAATCTAGTATAACTTTATTGATGAAATCTATTTATTTATACAACATAAAGACTAAATACTGACAATAAAAAGGAAAAGAATATTTATAAATACTTCAACATAATGTTTGAAACTATGTGCAACTGCGTCGAAATGTCGGTCTACTCGATTATAAAGGTACGCGGTAGGAAACCCGGAACATTCTGTTAAAAATATCGAACTTCAAATAACAATTAACTATAAACTAAAATATAATATATTATTATAACACACGCATTCTATGTTGTGTTATAGGGTTTTTAAAAATCTCGTTGCATCAGACCGACTATCCAATCAAAGCTACTGATTACTGATTAGATAAACGTAACAAATACCTCACCGATATTAAAAATTCTTTCATCAGCTGAATATTTTATATTATGGAAAACTACACAACTCTACGAAGACGACCGTAACATCATTTACTACCTACGTCTACACCGAGCTATAGAATACTTCACAACCATTAAAACGTGTGTCAAACCGAAAATTCCCGAAATTCCGCCCACAATAGGCATCGGAACTCCCCAAACTACGTCATTACGGCAGCCAGGGGTCCGTAGACTTTTTTTAATAACCGACTCGAAGGCCCTCGACCTTCGCCGGAGAGCGCCCGAATATTTGACGGCGTACCAGTCCGGAAAATTATCGTGAATATTTAACTACGAACACATTTTTGGCGGGAGGTACATTCGATTGAAAGGTTGAGCGCCCCGGTAACTATGGTTTGTTTGGATTACTATGAGAGCTTTGTGAATATGTTAGTTTGTCTTGATTGATTGACGGATTGGTTAATGGTTGCTAAATATAGTAACATTTAGTTGCTGAAAGATATAATAATTGTAATTCAAGAATCTTTTAATAAAAAATATTGTGTTAGGTACTAGGTTCCCGAATTGTGACAGGATACCGGCAATAGTAGCGTTGGACGCCCCCCATGAAATGGAAGAACACATTTATTAAAATCGTAATAAGTTCGACGCAAGAGCCACAATCTCGATGGATATATTCGTATTGATGGCATCTTATTGGCGACGCATGCTGAGTAGCTGAGTAGCTGGTTCCAATCAAAAACGAATTTACCCCGTCGGTTCTCGTTTCTTCGGCAGAAATGGCCAACTGCTGCTACTTCGGCATGCTAATTCTATGAACTTTGCAAATTCGTTGCAAATTTTCTCCCTCAATGCTCCTATCATAGCGCATTCCACTTCCATAGCATACGAACAGGAACTCGAGTCCGCTAATTTACTAATTAAATTAAATTAAATATCACTTATTTCAAGTTTCACAGACTCATATTCTCATTACATTTCATTAATAATTATAGTTTATAATAATAAATACATTCATCTTCAGCATTACAACGTCACATTAGAATTAATTCATGTCATAATCATAAAACAAAAATAAAACATAGGTATATATGTCAGATAAACTTATACAAATATCAGCCTTTAAATAATATGTATTGCATGTCCAAAATATGGAGATAAATTAATTTATAAATAGGTACAGAATCAGTAACAATGTCCAAATAAAATCAAATTATGGATATGAAAATGTCAGAACTAATTAAAAAACTGTAATATAACTAATGGCTAGAACAAATTGTAATTAGATCACAATCGCAGCTCAATGACAGTTTTACGCGTTTTTTATATTCTACTACAATTTAAACTGCCGTTGAGCTGCTGTTGCTGTCTAATTACAATTTGGTCGAACTAAGGAAATTAGCGGACTCGAGGCCCAGATACCATAATATACATATAACCTAACCGACGCGCGACGGCATAACGTCGGAAATCCCCCGACCAAGTATACATATTATAAAATATTTCCTAAACTACTGAACCGATGTCAATGAAACAAAGCAAAGAACCATCTCGATTAAACTGGCTTCTAAATAAAGTAAACTGCATCGAAATCGGTCCATCCGTTTGGGAGCTACGATGCCACACACCTCCACAGATACATAAAACACACGTGAAAGTTATAACCCTCTTTTTTCCTCAGATTTTATTTTGTATCACTCAATACAGTTTATACGACATTCTAGGACACTACACCTCTAAAATTAAACACTAAAATCCAAGAAGTTATCCACATCCAAGACGCTTAAGCTACCAAATATAACTCAATATACGCTAATTCATTAGCTAACACTTCGCTGGGCTTCTTCAGGACTCGAATCGGTCCCTAACACGGTATTTATAGATATAGTATAGTACCTATATTATCTTTGGTATAGGTAGGGGGTTGAGTTGACCCGGTTACTTATCTGGGATCGCGGATATCGGCCGCTGATCGACCTTCGGATGTGGAGACAGGCAAGAGAGGCTGTCAGTAGACAAACTAAGAGGTGATTAAAGAGATTGTTGGAGGTAGTACGGTTTTCGTGCAAATTTTATGTGACCTTTGAAGGTCATTTTTAGGGTCTGGCGTTTTTAATCTATGTTTGTGCAATTGGACGTTAGTAAATGCATTCCGTTGAGTGCGAAATGGTTTCTATTTTTAATTGATACGAAAGAAAGCAATGAAAAAGAAAATCATAAAATCACAAAATAATGCCATCTAGCGGCAAATTGTGGTTTTTCCGATTTAACTGCTTTATTTTATATTTTTAACCTATTGAAGCCATTTGGCGTACCATTGAATGAGAGTATAATACAATTTCTAAACACAAACGAATAAAATAATGGTCAGATAACTTTAGTATGAGTGACGAACCACTTTAACACGTTCGCTGACAGTACGTCCACAGGCGTGAAATTTAAACGATGCGTTGTGTGTGACAGTACGTCGAAGGGCGGGGTACTGTTTTTACAAAAGATGCTACGTCTACCAACGATAGTTTTGCAAAAAACTATTAGGAAGAACCGTATCCACTGTCGTTTTGTGAGCACTCTCATATTTCTCACTGTCGTATTACGAATTTTATAGGTAGTTTGGAATAGCGTAAGGCTTAATGTCAGAGAAGGTGTTAAGTGCATCGTGCAGTAGGTACTGGCTTAACTAACTACCTACCTATAAAGTATATGTAAGTTTGCTTACCATCAGGCTTTCTTACAAGTTTTTATTTAAAATATAAGAAAATATAAATAATCGCCCTGGCGCATGGCGTTAATATGCGGCTTGTGCTCTCGTGCGAGGGCCCGCGGTCCGCCTTGATCAAGAGTTAGGATTAGGCAGAGCAGAATATTAACTAGGTACCTACACGAGATCAAGATTTACGTAGCATACTTAATTAAATCCGTCCACCGTCGCACGGTATTCATAATCATGTGTTGCACCGTTGTATACCTTGGGACCCATCCCGGGGTGTATAGTGGTGTAGTATATGGGTATGTAATGAACTATCTGTATGGCTCCATTTATTGTGTATGCACAGGATTACAAGTTGGTTGTGTGAGTAAAACTAAGTGATGAATTTGTTAACCAGTTGTAAGCGTTATCCGGATTGTATTACGAGAGAAACACCATTGCCAACAAACTGTTATTCAGTTTGGCAGGGTAACTATAAGTAAGACAGAATGTACGAAATATTGTAAGGATTAAATAAATAAATAATAATAAATAAATTCTCATAAACACCCAAAACAAACCCAAAGATTTACAAATAGATAACGACCTGAGTGGGTTAGTTGTTTAACATGCCACGCAGAGGTCCCGGGTTCGATTCCCAGCCGGCAGAAATCGAAATGATGAGTTTTAATTATATGTATAATACATACTGTATTTAAATAATTTAAATAATATTTATGTATAAGTAGTTTACCAGTTTTCTGTCACCCTTACACTTACAAGCTTTCCTTACTTTAGGGCTAGATGGCGCGTTGTGTGAATTTTCCGCGCATATTTATTATATTTTTTATTTTATTAATTCTCATAAACACCCAAAACAATCTCAAAGACTTACAAATAGATAAGCAAATCTAAAACGGAGTAAAATCATAATCTCCATAAGAGTGACACGTACAAAATAAATGGCAGAACAAAATGGGATTTGGAAAGCGGCCCGACATCACTCAGTGCCGACAAAGGGTCTCCGACAGATCCCCTATAAACTGACCTACGACGCAGATTATATAGATCCAGATTCCAGCTATTCGTAATGCTGACGAGAGGCTAGTAGGATAAGTATACATACCTACAGCATGTGAATTTCAAATGAGCATATATTTTAATCATAGTTTCTGTTGAATAAAAGATTTTAAGAGAAGTAGGGCATAGCGGGGTATCCCGTTCAAATCGGAGCCGCCCGACTGGGGAAATAGTGCTTACAGAATAACGCAGCCAAACAATACTATTTTGAATATATTGTGTTTCTGCCAGTAAGTAAGGTCTCCAGTGCTCCATGGGGTGGGGATTTCGGGTACCGTGGCTTTGAAAATGGAGGGGCTTTTGCCTTTTCGCTGCCAGAGCAACGTGTTATAGAGGTGGGCAACGCATTGGCGATACCCGTGGTGTTGCTAATGTCTATAGGCAGCGGTGACCACTTTCCAGCAGGTGGCCCGTGAGCCTGTATGCTTAACATAAAAATAAAATTACGGGGCAGTTAAATGATAATGCAAAGTCAATTTTATACTTAGTTCGATAGCTTGTATTTCATCGAATGACACGGAAGGAAGTAAGTTCGGATCCTAGACCACAGACTATAGAAAGAAGATTTTGTGAGTGCCATTAGGAGTTTTTGTAGAGGAGTTTGTCTATTTTCCAATGATTTCTAAGGAAACTAAGAGAGAGGAAACTGACTATGACAGAGTACGGAAAAACCTATGAGAAGTCAATTATCTTAAAATAACATAGCAAATCGAATCCACTTCGTAGGCGAGTTCGACTCGCACTTGACCGGATTTTTTAAATTAACAGAACTAGCCAGGAATTTTACCAGGTGGTAAGCGACAATTCGGCCGAAGATGAAGCCTCCTGCCTAGGCATAGCTATCGAAAAGCCTTAACAGAATGCAACAATGAAATTAGGAAGTCTAAGCGAGCGACATGGAAAAACTTCTGCGAAGGGGTAAACAACACACCACAATGTGCAAGAATCCACAAGTTCCTCGCGAAAGACAAACCTAACCAAATCGGACTGCTAAGGTATCCAAACGGGGACTATACAGCAGACGAAAAAGAAACATTAAGTTTATTGGTATCGACCCATTTTCCTGGTGCTTCTGGTGGGAGAGTGCACTCCGCTCAACCACGTCGACCAAGTGTCGATGACTGGAGGAGGGCGTCTCTCATTATTAGACCTTCTCGGGTAAGATGGGCCGTCAAAACCTTTAAACCCTATAAGGCATGTGGAGAGGACGGCATCTTTCCCGCACTGTTGCAGCAGGGAATAGAAATTATACTCCCTCACATGGTAAAAATCTTCAGAGCAAGTTACGCCTGGGGACATATTCCAGAAGAATGGGCCAAGGTCAAAGTCCTCTTTATCCCAAAGGCTGGTAAGAGAGACTATTCTCAACCGAGATCCCTCCGGCCCATCAGTCTAAGTTCATTCATGTTAAAGACTTTGGAAAAAATTCTGGATATTTACATTAGGGAAACAATAACAATTGACAACCCTATTCATTACACTCAACATGCCTACATCAAAGGAAGGTCGACTGAAACTGCCCTATTAAACTTGGTAGACAAGGTCGAAAAGGCATTAGAGGACAAACAAATTGCACTTTGTGCGTTTCTGGATATTGAGGGCGCTTTTGACAATACCCCAACAAAGACCTTAATTCAAGGACTCACTGAAAAGAAGATTGACAGCACAACAGTCAGATGGGTGGAAGCAATGCTCTCAAACCGAAAAGCGAAGGTTGCCCTACATGGAAGCTCGCTTGAAGTATTTACTACCAGAGGCTGTCCACAAGGAGGGGTCCTATCTCCACTGCTGTGGACCCTAGCGGTAGATCAGCTCTTGCATAAATTGGCAGAGCTCAGGATAGATGCACAGGGCTATGCTGATGACCTTGTGATAATTGTCAGGGGCTTCTGCCAAAGTACGATTTCATACATTATGCAAAGAGCGATGAATATTATTGATAATTGGTGCAGGGACAATGAGCTGTCTATTAATGCAGATAAAACTGTAATTGTACCATTTACCAATAAAAGACAACTTGACGGATTAGTCAAACCGCGGTTAAATGGCAAAACTGTAGACTTTTCAAAGGAAGTGAAATGTCTGGGTTTAATACTAGATCAAAAACTGACCTGGAACAGCCATCTAACTGCAATTTTACAGAAGGCTAAAATAGCCTTAGGCATTTCCAGTCGACTGGCAGGGAAAACCTGGGGCTTGACCCCAAAAATCTCTATGTGGCTTTATACAGCTATAGTACGACCCATAATTACGTATGCCTCTATAGTGTGGCATACAAAAGCCAACCAGGAGACTGTGATTAATATACTGAGCGGCTTACAGAGAACGGCGTGCCTTTTGGTCACAGGAGCCATGACAACCGCCCCGGGAGCGGCCCTGGATGCAATTCTGGACCTTCCGCCGCTACATCTGCATTTGCAAATGGTGGCGGCGGCCAGTATGCACAGGGTAACCATCCAGGGGGAGGGGAAATGGCTCTCACAGTCTCTGAAGTCTTTTCAGGAAACGATCATGGGCAATAAAATACTAGGTATGCATACAGACACCATGATTCCTAAGTGTGTACACCATAAACTATACACTGTAGAGATCCCAGCCAGGGATGAGTGGCTCAAAAGCCAAATTTCCTGGAAAAAAGGGAGCCTGATCTGGTACACAGATGGATCCAAATCAGGACATCACGTGGGGAGTGGAATATATGGGGAGCGACCTAGGGTTAAGAAATTTCTGAACCTGGGCAAGCACGCCTCTATTTTTCAAGCCGAGGTTTACGCAATTTTGGAATGCGCTGATATTAACCTCCAAAGGCACTACGTGAACCATTGTATTTATATACACTCAGACAGTCAAGCAGCTTTATTAGCCCTATCATCAAACTCTGTGAGTTCTAGATTGGTGCTAAACTGTGTGAATGTTCTCAATTCCTTGGGTGAGAAAAACCAAGTAATTTTACGTTGGGTCCCAGGACATGAAGGGATCGACGGCAACGAAATTGCAGACGATCTAGCTAAGGCTGGTAGTGTGACCACAACACATGGTCCAGAACCATTCTGTGGAATACCAAAAAGCCTAGTCAAACTGACCCTACGGACAAATTGCAAAGAGCAATCATTAGAGCACTGGAAGAAGCAGCCAGGCCTAAACCATTCTAAAGCATTAGTCAAGGCCTACAATGGCCTACATGCAAAAGAACGATTACTACTCAGTAGAAATAAGTTGCGGATCCTGGTAAGGGCGCTGACTGGTCACTGTGGGCTGAACAAGCACATGTTTAACTTGAAGATCAGCAGTACAAAGGACTGCAGATTCTGTAAGGAGGACGAGGAATCGCCTCTTCACCTGATTTGCAAGTGCGAAGCCCTGATGCGCAAACGTAGCATCCATCTTGGTAAATACCAGCTACTACCGGATGAGGTGCACGATATCAGTGCTAAGAGCCTTTTACAGTTCATAGAAGCTGTAGGGATCAGCACTGAACTGTAAGCTAGAGGCGATCACAATAGATCAGTAATGGTCGCAGTGATACTAGGACGTTTAGCCTTGAAAAGCCCACTTAACAAATAATAATAATAATAATAATAGGCATAGCATTTTCACTCTAGTCTTGAAGGCGTCTAGAGTACCTACAATGATCATTGAACACACTCGCAGGCAACATGTCCCATTCCTTAGGCGTATGCAAATACAAATTCACAAAGCGCCATCTAGCCACGAAGGAAGCAAAGCTTGTGTTATGTATAAAACATAGTCGCTGCCCACCGTCTGTCCGGGTTAGATCTTTTAAACTACGCAACGGATATTAATGCGGTTTTCTACAATAGATAGAGTAGAATGATTCAAGAGGAAGGTTTATAGAGTAGGGGCAAAGTAGGTTCACGCAAACGATGTCGTGCGGATAAAATTAATAAATTTTGAAGTTCTATGTCAATGTCAAAGTCACAACGAAGACGGTCATCCTTAAAATAGGCTATCGGTAGATATTATCATTTAATTTCAACGAGATTTTGATTAACCAATTTGAGTTTGAGAACTTTAGAAGTCACTGCAATAACGACGACTTGCCGACACAGTTTGACGTCGCAGCTGCAGTCACTGCTGTGTATTGGAAACTCTCCGCTGCAACATTGACGTAGGTAAATAAAAAAAAAAAAATGTTGGATAAATTTACACAGCGACATCTAGCCCCAAACGTTTTGCAACCTACCTATTCACAAACTTTGTAACACATACAAAAACATAAAAAAGTCACAATCTCAGATCGTTATAGCACAGAGAACAAAATACAACGTACAAGTTACAGCTATATTTCAATTGAAACGTTCCCATTTCACATCCAATTGGCGACATGGAACCGTCATAATTGAGAAAAAGAAATGGAATTCTCCCTACAGATATATAGAGACAGAAGCAGCCCAATCCAGGATCCTTCAGTGCTAAAGACTAATAATATAGGTAAGGAAAATATGAAGGAGCTATCCATAATTCCATCACAGCCTGCGAGGCGTCAAACAAATTAAAAGGACGTCCTGCAGAGAAAAAACCTACCCTCAGCTCATATTAGGAAAATAACCCGTTCATTTATAGAGGTTTATTACTACTGAACATGCTCATAATAAACCTTAATACAGGTTATACGCTTAAGCTTAATAAACAGTGGAAAATCCCAACAAAACTTCAGAGAAAGTGACCACAAAATGTTGTAGTTTAGTCAAAATATTTCTCTATAAACGGTGTAATACAGGTCTGCCTTGTACACAAAGGCTTCCATGCCACCACAAAGTAATTCCCGATTGTACTAAAATTAGGGCTGATACCTAAATTCTATTCACTTGTGGGTGTCGTACAAGGCGACTAATGTTTTCGAGGCAAAAGATCAAGAGTCTCCGTAGTCTGGAAAATGGGCAGCAGCATTTTCCATTGTTATTTTTAAACACTGCGATCTCCAACCCGCCTGCCAAGCGTGGAGATTATGGCAATAACCTCCCCTTTCGTGGGAGAGGCCCGAAGTCCTGCAGTAGACTGTTACGGGCTGTGATGATGATGACCTAAACTATTTAAGATATTCCTAATAAGAAAAATCAATTTTTTATATATAATAAGACCAGCTAGGCATTTGACCGCCATCTCACCTGGTGGTAAGTGACGATGCGGAAGATAATGGACCATGCCTATCTAGGATCAGATCCACTCTAGCCTTGAAAGCTTCTAGATTATAATTATCAGGGAACACAGTTGCAGGTAACGCGTTCCATTCCTTAGCCGTATGTATTATATAAAGGTTGAACGCAAGCGGCTCGTGCGGATGGCATAAGGATGAAGCGCTCGTCCGGATCGCGTTTCCCGATGGCGGAAAGGGCCCGGCGGAATGAGGTATTGCACTAACACAAGCCTTAGGTGAAACCTATATTCGCTAGAACACTCTTAATTTTATTACACCGATTTCGTAATGAGTGCCGCCTAAGTTAGTGCAATTTGTCACAATAATTGCATTTAGTATTTGAACGAAGCCCATAAATAGGCCTGAGACAGACGTACAGCGGAAGTTTAAGTAATAATAAAATAAATTAAAAATATATATATTTCAGACGATTTAAGGACGATTCACGCTACACCGAGCCTGTTCCGAGAAAATATATTTTGTACTGCACTAACTTTACCTCCCTTTTTTTCGTACTTATTAACCTTCCTCTCGAATAACTCTATCTCCTACTCTTGAGTTTAAATCCGCATTAAATCCGTTGCGTAGTTCAAAAGATCTAAGATCTAAAGATCTACATAGATATATACATACATAGACACATAGGGATAGACGGGAAGCGACTTTGTGTGCGACTTTTCTATGTATACATAGATGGACACCGAGGGCCAACTGAGTTATCATTGTTAGGCCGTTACTCAGTTGTACATACCATAGAAATAGAAATTAGGACCCGACACGTTGTAACGTGGGTCATCCTTTAGCCGTTCTGTAATAATTTTCCGTTGATCACTTGTATGGAGATTTTACAATACTCCTACTGTCGCTATGCTACCTGTTACTATGTTAATTTGAAAGTCAGGCACAAGTAATTTAATTTAACTTTAGTAATTTGGTTTTTATTTTTTATTTTATGTAATTTTTTTTTATATGTCTGACCTAAATGCTAAATAAATACCTTTTTATTTATTTTTAAGTAGGCATGGCGTCCCAAAATCAAAATTGTACTCATCTATACATTGTATAAAACAGTCGTTTCCCGCCATCTGTATCTATCTATCTATGTACGCTTATATTTAACTTTTAAACGCAACCGATTTTAATGCAGTTTTCAACAATAGATAGAGTGATCGAAGGGGCAGGTTTATAAGTAAGAAAATGGGTAAGTAAGGGTTATGTCTACTACATGTATAGTCGGCCGGCATTATATAAAGCATCAATTATGAATATATTTCTACTTACATACATTATTATTATCCGCTGTAAATCGATGGTGTTTCTCTTACCTGAAAAGAAGAAAATATCACATCAGTTTTCATTATGACAAATTACATTGGTGGCCATTAGAACAATTTTTCAAATAGTACATAACTACGCGTTTCCTAATAATATCGATTATATCCAAAAATAACTTCTACATTGTTTGTAAGTCATCTGTGTATATAAATAATAAATTTTAATATTGTCCAAACTGTAAAAAGTTGATGCTAGGCCATTTTATAGGCAATTTATTATCCAGTAATATGTGAATGTAAAGAATACCGGCGAGTGCGTCGGTAGCCGAGTGGTTAAGGTATCCGTATCGTAAGCAAGAGGCACTGGGTTCGTATCCCACTGCGGTCATATAAAAATGACTCTTTTCTGAATTATGTACATTCGTTGAATACTAACCGATGCTCTTACGGTGAGCGAAAACATCGTGAGGAAACCTGCACATTCAGGGGACTGAATGTGTAACCATGATCCAATGTGGTCTGCCCTGGTAGCAGGCTCACGGAGGTCAGATGGTAGTCGCTCCACTAGAATTACCTAATCTGCCAAATCCTGAATCATGGTTAAGGGATCCCAGGCCCTAGTGCGCGAGAGCACAACCGCGATATGAATGCCAAGATGATTATTTTATTAACTTGTAAAAAGTTCTAAAATTTGTTTTTTTTATTTAAGATAGAAATCTAGGCTATGCCTACAAGACACCTTAAGCTTCATGCTTTAGTAGAATTAACGTCACATATTATCTATAGGTACAAAGCTGGGTTAGTACAACACGGGTATACCCCAAAAATAAAGGTAAATAAAGCCAATCAACTATTGCGACACGTAAATAAATAATAATCATTACGTGACTATCTAAATTCAGAAATAACAAACAAATATTTGGCCAGAGGATATAGGAATCGTCTATTTAGCTTAAGCAATAAATGTTTACAGAGTTCCATGAGACAAAAACACAAATATTTTGGTATAACCATCTGCTAAGCAATGTTGTTATGCCCAATTAAAAACAAAAAATACACGAAGTAATTACTGGGTTTTGATTACCGTGCTCGTACAAAATATGACGCGTTCTATATTAGGATTGTTTTATGGTTCCTCGCTTTACCGTTATCCTTCGGGGAACCTCATTTTTAGCCGAATGTTTTCGTAATATATTTCTAGCGATTTCGTAACATGAAAGGTATTTACAAGATTTTTTTATCTTTCACGACCCTACAAACTTTTGATGTTTATCAAAAGAATTACATTAGCTTCATGAGCAATTTATTTTATTAGTGTTTCCTTAATAACTGTATTAGTTTGTTTAGTGTGGAAATATTACATACCATGATTTGCAGTTGTTTTTGGGCGGTTCTAATGTACTTACTGTTTGTTTTATGAATTTATTTTCATGTAATTAGATCTGTAAGTAGACCAAAGTTTTGTGGGTCTCCTAAACCTTTACTATCGGAACAAAGTAAATTTTTTCTTGAACTCGAAGCCTATAACCTACGGTACCCTCACCGTCAATTAGATTTCTGTGGTCTTTACTAGAGATGCCACAAATATTCGGCCACTATACGGTATTCCGCCTATTCGGCCACTTTTTGTAATATTTTGGTATTCGGCCGAATAGTCAGCGATATTCGACCAAATTATTCGTGGGCGTCTCTACTCCTACCAATGTCGTGCTTCACTTTTATCTTTTCTGTAGAAACGTACTTTAAAGGTTAACTTTTACCTTTTACTCAAATAATACCTGTATTGTTGGAGGTCAGTGTTCCGAACCCTTTCTTAGCCATTGTGTAATGTGTTTGTGGTGTTATTGTGTGTAAATAAATGTTTTCTATTCTATTCTATTCTAAATATTTTCTCTGTACAGTACTAGAATAGATATTGTTCGTCGATGACTCCCAATCTATCAGTCTGATTACAACTTTGTTGGGATTTCACCTTCCATATTTATGTTGAATATTGTCATATCTCATGAATACTCATGATTCATGGTTTTACAAACTCGATTAATACCATTGCAACGTTTGCAACTGAAATCGCTGTTTACAGTTATTTTTATGAGAACAATAAAACTTTACGCTTCGAATTAACCGTTATTCATCCGCACGTTTTATGTATTCAAAACACATACAGCGCTAACTTATCTGTTCAGTGGATAAAATCGAAACTAACGCGTTATTGTACTAAAATGACAGTTCGAAACACCACTGGCGACACCGTCAACTGAAAGGACAATTTGATCGCACTAGAGTGCTACAAACTTATAAGACACGGTGGCCAAAAATGGAACTAAGTGTCGTCGTTTTGAAGTGCCATTTTCTTGTCAACGACAGCGACGCCGTACACTCTGTAATGTTTGCTTTAATATGAGATCGATATCAGTATAGGTCTTCGCTTAGAACAGAAACTCATATGGAATTGGAAAACTTTTCCTTCCAGTATAAATCACACTTGAATGGATTTGCAGAAGAGTTCGTGGCTTATCGTGTCCTACTTAGAATGCTTTATTTATATGGTTTACCTAGGATTCGCGTAGAATTCAAAACTTTTATTTGATGTAAGCCCCTATTTTTGAATCATTCTCCTCGACGCGAGCGGTTTTCAATTTTGATTAACTGCATGAAAAATTCGATATTTTGATGCATGGTGCTGATTTTCTCTATTTTTGAACGGTACCCTTTTGGTATTGCCAATATCTTGAAAAAATAATAAATTTTCCGAAAATCGAAATTTAAAACTGTTCGAATCGAAGCGAACGATTCAAAAATAGAGCCACTGCGGCCTTCCAAGAGGTTTCGTTAATCTACAATCGTTTGTGGTAGAAAAAAATGTATGGGATTTGACATAAGCTAACGTTATCTGACATAAGCGTTTGTGGTAGAAATTTTTGGTGCATAGACAGACAATTCACGTACTTTCGGTGTACAAAGGAGGCGGAATGGCGGATGATCCTACACAATCAGAGTCAATGTAGATGTTGGTAGAAATAGTCGAATTTCGACCTGTCCATTTTCTACCATACACGCATCACGCAAGCGGAGCTGTCAAATATGGCTAGACCAACTGGTATGTTCAATCACAGAATGCTAAAGATGGACAGGGTGTGCGAATGGCTGTGTGCTGCGTGATAGTAGTGTGTACAAGAGTTTCAAGAAGGAAAAGACGTGATGTGCGATAAAGTGGAGTTAGGGATGATGAGAAGCATATTACCGTTTGTTAGCGTCTTGCTGGGCTTGTTTCTCAATTTACTAGTGTACCCGATATGTAGTTTTTGTAGGTCTGTATATGTATATGTTGTCTTTGACAGTGTGGGGGTTTCGCCATGTTTACCTACTTTATTTTTGGGCCCTCGTTTATTTACTCATAGAGGAAAAAATTGAATATACCTACTAACAGAAAATATTTACTACATCATCCATGAGGTTTGTTTATTTTTCTAGTTGAGGATGAATATTTCGAATTAGAGTAACGATTTAGGTTCAAAAATGTTTATGCCGAAAATCAAAACGAATAGGTTGATCGAAACGAGGAGAGCGATTAAGAGCTTTAAGGAGACACCTTAAAGCTATGATAGGAATGATACCTTATAGGAATGATTTATTCTAATATAACAAAAATTCTATATATTTTGGCCTCATATTAAGGTAATTTTAAAACACTTCAATTCTTAACTAAAACAAAGTAGGTACAAACACACAATTTCAATAAATCATGAACCAATGCGATGCCAAAAAAGACCCCAGCTCAGCATAAGCTACACCTTGTGCTCAGCGCTGATTTTTAGAAGAATCTTGACGTTATGGCAACCTGCATGAAGCACACAGCATAAATAAAATACACACACACAGCATAATAAAGCAGTACACACTTCTATCACCATGCACACCGACGTTCGCACACCCTATCCATTTTTAGTATTCTGTGATCGAACACTAGAAAGCTAATACAGCATCGAGCTGTAAATCGAGAAGCAATTAAGTAGGACACAAAAGGCTGCGTCACAAAGCACGTATTGCGGTGCACAAGTGAGCCATTGTAATGCCTCTACCAGGAGACAATACTGTGCCAGAGGTAGAAAATCGAAATAGTTCAGCATTTTATTGGAAAGCCACCACGCAGTTGAAATAGTGGTGAATTTTCATCCGCCATGTTCGTTTGAGGAGCGTCGGTGGCGGAGCAGTTAGGGTATTCGACTCTTAAGCGCTGCGGATACCGCTGCGGCCATGTACCAATTACTCTTTTATGAATTATGTACATTCGTTGAGTACTAACCGATGCTATTACGGTGAGGGAAAATATCGTGATTGAAACTGCACATTCAGGTGACTGAATGTATAACTATGATCCAATCTGGTCAGGTCCCCTGGTTGCAGGGTCACGGAGGTCGGATGGCAGTCGCTCCACTGTGATTATCTGATCTGCCAAATCCTGGATCATGATCAAGGCGGACTCCAGGCCCTCGTGCGCGAGAGCACAACCGGGACAATAACGCCGAGATAATAAGATGCTCGTTTGAGGAGATGGCCGACTTTTTGCGGCGCGTTTTACGACAACGCGACTCCCGACTTACGAATCCCGACTGGTAGCGACACGAACGCACGGTAGCTGCATTTGTCTAGCGATGGAGACTCCTTCAATTAGACAAACAGATTTGAAAGTTAAGCTACCTTTACGACTGAACACATTTTGCTTCATACTCTATGATCGCTACCACACTTCACAATGTCCTATTATTTGTTGTGTGCGTCGTTTGAGCCCGCGGGCTGAATTTACCAAAACTTGGGCATAATGATGGGTGACCGGTAGAACAGAATGTAGGTGTCACCAACCCCATCGATTGACTCGAGATATCTGCTATAATATCTGCCAAGCCGGTCACCACAGGGCCGGTTGATCGCAAGCGACTATTGCCAATTACCACCTAATATATATTATTAAACTAAACTTTCTCCAACAATAACACTGTAGTTCTACCCCACTCACTCAGGTACAGTCGCCCACATAGATTGCGTATTCCGACCCGAGCTTTCAAATCATCATAACGTCGCGATAACGCAGTCGCTCGCGTCGCTGCAATCACTGAAAGTTCTCTGTCGATACTTCACCGCGTATGTCATTTGATTTTGGTAAAGATCACGGGGTGAGGTTTTGTTTGCATCGAAATGGAACTTTATTGACAGGTGTGTATGGTGGTTATTTGAATGCTAATTTGAATGTGGTTCTGACAAATAAAGATACTGTAACAGGCATTCCTCTGAATATAGAGAATATTCTAGCGTTTGGTAGATGTTAAGTAGGCGACACACGTACGAGCTTAAAGTACGCGGTTTTTAAGTTCGCGTACTTACTCGGCTTGACTTAGGTGATGGACGTACGAATATAAAGGACGCTGTTTTTAAGTTCACGAACTTATCCGACTTGCTTTTTTATGTATTCCGTAAATAATTTGAGTCAATAGTTTCGAAAATCAGTCACATCCACAACGGAAAACATAAAGTTAATTAAACTTAAACTTAGAGCGTCGGTGGCTGAGTGGGTAGAGGTCCCGGGTTCGAATCCCGCTCCGGCCATGTACCAATGACTGTTTTCTGAGTTATGTAAATTAGTTGAATGCTAACCGATGCTCTTACGGTGAGGAAAAACATCGTGATGAAAGCTGCACATTCAGGCGACTGGAAGTGTAACCATGATCCAATCTGGTTCCCCTGGTAGAAGGGTCATGGAGGTCAGATGGCAGTCGCTCCACTGTAATTACCTGACCTGCCAAATCCTGGATCATGGCCAAGGCGGACCCCGGGCCCTCGTGCGCGAAACTTAAACTAATTTTATGAACAAAACAAAATTGCACGAGATATATAAAAAAAATCGGCTCGCAGCTCGCGGCGCAGACAGACGCGCGAGCCGAAGCCGCGAGCCGCAAGCTACGAGCAGAAATCAAACATGTTGAATCGTCGACGAACTTATTCGGCGGTTTTAAAGTATGCGTACTTAGGCTGACAGACGAGCGAGTAAAGTAGTCGAGCCACAAGTTCGCGTACTTACTCGCACGTCTGTCAGCCACTTTAAAGTTCTACATTTAACTGGCTAATATTCCTCGGCAAGAGTTGGTTGGCCCTGTGATGGTACAAGCTTTGCTTAGTTTAGGGCTAGATGGCGCTGTGTTAATTTGTCCACGAATATTTATATTTATTTACCCATAAAAAAAAACAATGCTTTGACAAAATCACACAGCGCCATCTAGCACCAAAGTAAGCAAAGCTTGTGGTGTTAGATAACTGATAAACTACTTACATAATTTTTTTAAATAAGCACTGATCTGGATCATGGATTATGGATCTGGGTGTACTTATTTTTTAAATAAGTACACCCAGATCCATAACAAAAATAAAATTCATCATTTCAATTTCTGCTCGGCCCCAATCGATCCCGAAACCTCTGAATGGCAGACTGGCATGTGAACCAACTAAACCACTCAGGTCGTCAATTACAAAAACTAATCCTGTCGACATTATTTTCGAACACACTATATTAACGCTTTAAACCTAAAAGAGCATAATTCCACGTTTAATAATCGTTATCACCAAACAAATGGAACCCAAAAACAAACTTCTGGAGCAACGTGGCGACTTTGTCACTAGGAGCGAATGCACGCCGCGTCGCTGGCACTGTCAGCGCTCGCGTAACTTCGTGTAAGTTCGTGCCACTTCGGTTTTAGCCGGGCCATGTTATGTCCGATACATATTTTCCAACGCGCAACTTTGCTGCAGTTTGTTCCTCTCTGTGTTGCCATACTTCTGGTTATGGGTCAGCGCAATATGTGTTTTATCATGACCATAAGCTCGTGACAACCTGGGCCACGAGTGCGCTAATTTATTTGGCTCCATTGAATTGCAATTGAATCACAATGGCAGCTCAATGGCAGTTTTAATGAGGGTGTTCACGGTTTCAGATAGCGCTAATGAGGCGCAAGGTCAGCTGTCAAAATACTGTCGTGCCATTGGACAGAAATAACTGCTGTAAAATTACGAATCTATTCCAGCCAATTACTCTGTTATACCTTTAACCTGACAGAAAACCTTACGTCGCAGTAACGCCATTTCGTGGATTTTGTAACCGCGAAATCCTCATTGTAACATAATACCAAAAACACGTAAAACTGCTATTGCAAAAATGCAATCCAATTATAATTCAATCAAGGCATTAGTAGTAGTAGCAGAACACCAAAACGTGTCAAACTGCTATTGAGCTGCAAGTACGATCCAATTACAAATAAATAGTGAAATTAGTAAACTTGAGAGACTTGAGGCTCCTCATATTACAAATGCATTATGTCTATTTTCTGGTCTACGGAAATCCTAAAGGGTCTGCCTGCAAACATTAGGGGAAAAGGTTGGTGTTAATTTCTACTCTGCCGACACGACACGTCTAAAGATAGACTGAATCCGGCTCTGGGGTGGCCGGTACATCTCTGTTTGTTTCCATCATACTTTGTTATCACTTGACGATTGAAAGAGATATTTTAATGTCCTACTCAATAAAGAAATTTTGATACTGAGAGTGCTTGGTAGGAACCTAATGTAGGTATAAGAATTTATACCCACTAACATTTACACTACTTGCATTTGTCCGGTAAATGTAACAAACCAGAACCAGGTCGAACAAAGACTGATAAAGTAATACTGTCAGTAAAGTGTACCATGACTTTGAGTTCGATTTCCAGTAGTAGCAGACAGGCTTCTACCGCTTTATATAATAGCAGAATAGCAGGCCCGTAGGCACCTTCGCGTATCTGCGGAACTGAGCTTTAGCCTCTTTAGCGTTTAGTGTTTATATTATTTTTATTTATTTTTTCTCCATTATTTATTTGTTCCTTGTTTAATTTATTTTAATTTTATATAATTTTTTTGTATATGTCTAAATAAATACTTTTTTTTTTTAGCGTAACCGTCCGGCGCTCGCAGCTCTCCAATCGTCCCGTGACCAGTATACATGTAGCTGCGTCAAAATATCGGGCTACTCGTAGGATACTTTTGAAATATGTGACACCTAATGACCACGATAGTTTAAATTATTATGTCATAATATGAAACACTCAATGTGGCAGGTTTATCTGACGGTCTCTGTGATACTGTCATAGAAGCGTTGCATTTTAATAACAGAATTAAAAACATTTTTTCTTTTTTGCTCTTTTACCTTTACCTACAGCCTGCAGTACTTTGAACATACATGATTATTTGATTATAATTACACTTAATTTATTATTTTTTAGTTACACTTAATTACAATAAATTACTTATTGAAAAACTCGACTTAAAAAAATTTTTCACTTTATTTGGAAAATAATTTGGGGCGAGGGGGCCTCCGCTCCTTCGTTGCCCCGAGGCCTGTGGACCTCTAAATCCGGCCCTGGATTCATATTAGAGTGACACAAACTTATCTGATCCGGTGGCCAATACTAGTACCACCAGCGGGTACTGTCTAACTCAGTTGGTAACTGAATTTGACATTAAATAATTCTACACTACGTCATCTACTTTGGCCACTGGCAATAGCGTCTACCAAATTAGAGTAGTGTAAGATTATTTTATGTCAAATTCAGTTGCCCACTGAGATAGCCAATAGCGCCTCTGGAACTATTTTAAGTGATACCATTTGTATCAATGTCAATGTCAACAACAGCGACGCTGCAGATAAGTTTGTGACAAATTAAAATGAATCATATTACCGCCACATTATCGTTTCATATTATGATGCATATTAGATATTAAGTTAATTAACTTTAGCATTGTATTGTTTTCTTTGATTTGTTTTACTATATACATTGTTATGCATTGTATTGTTAGCCTCTCTCACCGATTTGCGTTAAGCTGTAAACTTTTATAAGACCTTTTTCTGTGTAACTTGTGAAATTTAATTGTGGTGTCTCCTAATTGGCTTTTCGATGTTAAGCTATTGTACATTTTCTTTGTTGCACGCTGTGAGACATTCAAATAAAATAAAATAGAGTGCCGCGACTTATCCAGTAGCCAATACTGGAACTAAGTGACCCCATTTTTAATTGTCATATCAATGTCAAGAACAGCGCCGCTGCAGTGGCCCTAGCACAAGTGTGTCCGCGACAAAGGTCGCGCCGCGAGAGAGCGTTTGTCTCTTTCTCTTAATACTAAGACGAAAGATATAGCAATACCTATGTCGCGCTTTTTCTCGCTTATCGCGCGCGAGAGCAACTTGTGCTAGGCCTACAGATAAGTTTGTGACAAATTAATATTAATCATATTATTATTATGAAACGCTAATGTGGCCTTTTTAGACCCCCTGAACGTGTTAAACAAAATACCTTTCATATCCAATATTCACTAGACATTTGGACGCCGATGTACCTTTTTCGTATTCTATGTATTATTTTCACGGTCTCTGAAACCCGGCAGGCGGCAGCTTCACGAGGAATGAGAATCACCCACTTATCCACTTATATCCTGTTTGAACCGGGTTTACCGTGCTTTACTTAACTTAGTTTAAACTCTATTTGAGACGTACCAAAGGAATCTTGTTCTAAATATGGACTACAAAATTACTGAAATTACGATAGGAGAGACTTTGTGGCAAGGCAGCGTATAGTTTCTTGCCGTCTTGTTATTATGTGAGCTCATTGAAATTTAAATCGGTTATCGATTCAATATTCTGTTAAGTAAATATATTTAGCCTTAAATAAATTAGAATTTCAATCTAAGCGAACACAAATAGCAATATAGAACTTAATGGGAAACCAGTGGTGGCGCGTGGTGTTCAGCAAAGTAGAATAACACTAACCCCTTATGATTTGTCCAGGCTGACATGTCTTATTTGATGAACAAAAAATACCCAAAATAACGATTAGCCGTATCAATCACACTACGTATATTGTGTATTATATAAGAAACACATAGAATGTGAATTTCAACCAACACTGCTACAAATTATCCATTTAAATACATAATTTCCATAACCTGATAAGACAAGTATGTCTAGATAGATTTTATTCTCGTGGGTGTCGTACAAGTTGACTAACGTTTACGAGATAAAAGACCTAGTCTCCGTAGGCTGGAGAATGGACAGCAGCATTTTCCAATGTAATATTTACAATACTGCGATCTCCAACCCGTTTGCCAAGCGTGGAGATTATGGCAATAACCTCCCCTTTCGTGGGAGAGGCCCTGACTCCTGCAGTGGACTGTTATTGGCTGTGATGAAACCAGTTCCTTTTTAACAAAGATCTAAGTAATTATATAGTAGATAAGTAAATTTAAGGTGCACGCCATCTGCCTCTCGATTTTTCCCTCGCTCTCCCGTTGGTCGGCTGAAAGATATTTCTTTAGAAATAAGCTGTAGGTACCTGTTGTGATGTTATCTGTATGTCAATTTTGTATACTGTTTATTGTGCACAATAAACTGTAAAATAAATAAATAATATCTAAGGAAATGATATTCGCATAAAGATTGAGCAAAACCACTATGGCTTCAATACTTCATGCAATCAAACATGCAAATTTCGAATAAACAAATATCTACCATCCAAAATGCAAGTGTTAAAACACACCTAGCAAAAACAAGGCCTTCGAAACTGATAAATAACTCGACCGGAGGGTAACAGAGGCGCAACGAGCGAAACTTTGTTATCTAAACTGCTATTTTGGCGAAACGATAGCCCTTGCTCTGGACGCTTTCAGAGCATTGGGTAAGGAACCAGCGTGGTATTCGCTAAAGGTCTCTACTTACCTGCGGGAGGGCAGCTAGACAGTTGATATTAATTTATTTTATTTATTTAAATATTCGTATGTTAAAAAGTGGTAATCACTTTCCATCAGGTGGCCCACTTGCCTGTTTGCCTACCGTATGACATAAAAAAAATTAAAAATACAAAAAATACAGTTGATATTAATTTATTTATTTATTTGTATGATATTAGTATTAAAAATATACCTGTATTAGGTATAATTGATATTAATCCTTACGCAGAATAAAATAAAGTCGCTTTTCCGGACGTCTGACTAAAGTCGGCTCGCCCGCGCATCCGAAAAGCAAAAAACTTTATATTAAAAATATTTACATATTACATTATATTATTATCATTTATATATTATATTTACTTGTAGCTTTAGTGTTCATTAATTACGTAGGTTATAATTAGCAACTCGGCTATTAATGCCATATGAATAAATAAGTAAATATTATAATACGTTAGGATTAGTTTTACTGCGATCGTCGGTAGCTTAATGGTAAAGGGATCCGACTTGTACCCCGAGATACCGGATTCAAATCCCAGTGCCGCCATGTACAATGACTCTTTATATACATCTCATGCTCTCTGCGAGGGAAAACATCTTGATGAAACCTGCTCATTCAGGCCACTGAATGTGTAACCATGATCGAATCTGGCCTGTCATTTGACCTCTGTAACCCTGTTAACAGGTGAACCAGATCGAATGTGTGTGGCAAGAGTTTGTGCAGGTTTCCTCACGATGTTTACCCTCACCGTAAACATCAGTTAGTGTTCAACTAATTTAATTTCTGTTACGGGTCTGGGTGTTCTATGTATAATAAGTATGTATTTAAAAGTATTTAAGCAGTATATCAGTTATCTAGCACCGATAGTACAAGCTTTGCTTAGTTTGGGGCTAGATGGCGCTGTGTGAATTTGTCCAGGAATATATATATATATATTATTATTATTATTATAACTAATGTACATAACTCAGAAAATGGTCATTAGTTGGCTTCATCATGAGTCCGTTACCATATTCGGTTAGGGCAGGTATATTGGCAGGTAAATTTCATATACCTATATTATAACGAGAAAGGTCGACATACATACCGATCGCAAAATTATCGATTTCGGTCGTTATGTCGGGCTGTTTTTATCAATATAAATAACTCCCAGTTAAAATTTGTAAGAAATTACCAGAAACTGTCCTGTCTATTGTTTTGTAACATTACCTATTGTACGAAATTTCCTGTAATATTACTAATCTAAGGAAATTGAAAATTATATATTTACAATACTTTGTTTATTTACTTGTCAATTGACATTTTGGCAACGTCAAAGACGTACACCGTGACGTGTTTGCTAACGATTTATCGTTAACTTTGCGAGCTGTCGAATTTGTTCGTTATATCTAACGTAGAATCGTTATATTGACAGTTGAATTCGCTAAGTTACCTATCTTTATCGATAGCTTCGAATCTACAGACTCCGGAATATTGATAAAATCTAATCACTTACAACTTTTAAAACCAAGTTGCATGCCCCTCTTCTCTCCGTTTACAATTAGTTGACATTGTCCTCTGCCGCCCAATTTATCATATTAATATGTACGTATATTATCTATATATTGTAGCCTATAGTGTGTATATACTAATGTATGTAGGTGTAAAATTATTAGCTTATAATATAGTAGTTTACCTAGATGATTAATGCTATTTTTGTTGCTTGTATGACTCATGTTTATCTTTTTCTCTTTCTAGACAAGGGTTGCCTGGAAGAGGTCGCTTGTAGCGATAAGGCCGCCTTTGCTTACAATATTTGAGCACTGTTAAATTGTCTTTTTTGTAATTTTGTGTGCAATGAAGAGTATATTATCTATATATCTAATCGTTATGTCATAACGACCGAAATCGATAAGTTTGCGATCGCTATGTATGACGAGACTGCATCCCCTGGAAAGTCCGTTTATTCCATAACTAAGAACGTATAATTAATCACAGACAATGGGGTATAAAGACGTTTAAATCAAAAGCTACGCAAAAGTACTTTCGCCGCCATTTGCAAATAGTTTTCACCGACCAAATATATATTTCTCTCCGCGCCCTTGTCACGGTATCAGGGACCCTTGAAGCCTTTGTACAAAGTTTTTAGTGGGCACGTAGAAAAGGCATTCAATGCTGTATCACAACTCTGACCAAATGAGTTTTCTTTTTAGTGGCCAGGCTAGGGTTGCCAACCCGACAACGTCAACTGGCTTTGTATGTAATATAGTATCCTACTGTTTTAATATTATTATTTTTATTGATTTGACATTGATTTATTTTAATTTCAATTGTATTAAGTGTATGTGTGTGGCCGTGTGGTGTCCGGCAGAGTAGAATAGCACCAACCCCTTACACTCATGGGTGTCGTACAAGGCGACTAATGTTTTCGAGGCAAAAGATCAAGAGTCTCCGTAGTCTGGAAAATGGGCAGCAGCATTTTCTATTGTTATATTTAAACACTGCGATCTCCAACCCGCCAAAGCGTGGAGATTATGGCAATAACCTTCCCTTTCGTGGGAGAGGCCGTAAGTCCTGCAGTGGACTGTTACAGGCTGTGATGATGAAGTGTATGTCATTAAGGTTGTTATGATTATTTTAACTGTATTAAGCATTTGACATCATTAGTGTGTATTTGATATTGTGTTTATGTTTTTTTATATTTGTAAATTTGTACGCCGAATGGCAGATCACAATTGAGCATACAAATACAATAAATAGAAAATTGAAAAAAAATGAAAATTGAAACTGTTTTTGGTGTCTGCCTACTATTATTTTGAAATTTTAATATAGATGGCGAAACTACTAAGTATATTTTATCAGCGAAGTCGCTCATCAGTATCACTTACCATAAAACGGCATGTGTCCTGAATTTAAATGTTCAGAATTCAGAAATAACTCAATTAAACACCATTCTGGACCTTACTTACTGAAGATCAACTTTATACTCAATATATTTCATTAAAAATACTATTATATATATTATTTAATTAATTCCCTATCTACAATATTTTTATAGCGATTAAATCCGAAAATACTACAGGTATTTGGTCTTAAAAAAGTTGCCAACTCTAGGCCAGGCATAGAACTGAATGAAACTCGATAGATGTGAATATACTTTTCTTTTAATATATTTAATAGCAGACATTTCCTTTTACTTATGAGTAAATGACTGCCCGAGTTACGTGCGGCAGACATGAATACATTTATAAATACCTACTCACGCCTTTTTCCGGTAGGGGAAGGGAGAGACCACTTTGTTCCACACAACCTAGGGCCAGTAATGGACGCTACATAACGCACACTCGTGTGACAGAGGCGAACGCTCCACGTTGGCGAACTATAGCAGATGTACATTGTTTACCGCCGATATCTACGTATATAATTCTGCTAATCACAGGTATCATACATACAAGGCAGTGAACGACCCTTGCCCCATCCGTATCCGAGAAGATACTGAACGAGGTAAGCACAGTATAGTAGTGGTGTGGGACGCTACCGGTGTGGACACTGGCTGGGCTGCGCTACGATGGAGCTGCGGCCTCTGCTGCTAAAGACTGCTTTTCAGCCATTTGGCGTCCAGACTTTAAAGTTTTATAAATAATTATGTAAAAAGCTAATAGACTCTACAGGTGACCACCATTCCGGGAGGCAGCGGTGTGGATGAGTATTTTGTTGTTTTCTAGTGTTTATTTCTTACTGAATACGCTTTTTCTTTATTTTTGCTATAACTGTAAATATTTCATGTGCCCCTTAATAAACTACATTATCTTCTTACGGTCGCTGTAAGTATTTTGTTTGTACCTAAATACATAAATATTTTCAGAATGCACAATAGAATAATCTTGCCTATACCGCTATGCAAGCAAATCTACGTAAGTATGGTGCACAAACTGCTCCAAAAACAGCGCGCAGGTACCGAATAAACATGCAAAGTCAATAATGACTTCACCAAACATTCGGGAGACAATTTTATTAATTCACGGGCCTGAGACGGCAATTTGATTAAGCCCCGGGGACGGGAAAGAATGCGGACGGCGCTCCGTCTTCGGACTAAAATTGGGTAAGTTCCCGCCGTAAGTCATAGCCAGAGAGATGTGAGATCGCGTAATTACGTAATTTACGTTGCTTAATTACGTAATTACGTAGTAGCGATTTATTATCGTGTTTATTTAGAGCGTAATTATGAGGCGATCGGAGTTTGGTGCGTGTTTGTGAAGGCTGTTTGAGTGCGAATACGAGGGTCGGCCGGACGTCCTTGGAGATCAATAGGTTGGTCGCCTCAGTGTTTATTTCGCAGTCTTTTACGCTCTTGCGAACCGAATCAGGGGATGACGTTCGATTCTAGGTAGCACACTTCTTGTATGGAAGAACAGATGGCCGATGGGGCAGTAAAGTTCTCGAGATGCGACCACGTACCGGTAGACGCAGCGTGGGTAGGCCTCCTACAAGGTGGACCGACGACCTTGTAAGGATCGCAGGTACCGGCTGGATGCGGAAAGCACAGGACCGGTATTTATGGAGATCTCTGGGGGAGGCCTATGCCCAGCAGTGGGCGTCTACTGGCTGATATGATGATGATTATGACTTCTTGTATTATAATAGCTTATACACCAAAGTGTGTTAGAATAGAAAAAGAGACAAAAAATTATCGAAAAGTTAGCTCTACCTTCATGACAAGGTCAAAATATTTTTCTTTCGATATCTGTTCCACACGCACCATAGATCACCAACGCCCGTCGGCGCGTGCATTAGAAATTCATACAATGAGGAGTTTTCCAATAGGTATCTAAAGCATTCCTAACCACTCACTAGATGGCGCCCCGACAATTTTGGTAATTGATAATCGCTTGAAATAGGTTCTTAGCAAACAGGATATAAACACTGGGTACGTTGTATTGGATAATATTGTATTTGTCCATAGTTTTCAACCATTTTAGAGGTTGTAATAATAATGCAACATAGTGCCAACTTCTATAAATATTTCTATTTACATTTCGTTCAACCTTTAACAGTTATGTTTATAATTATAAACATTTTATTTTTAAGTTTAGTATTAGTCGGTTGCATGAAATCACTGCCACCATCATACAGATTAAAAAAAGATTACCAAAATTGTAGGAGCGCCATCTATTGATGCTTTTTGAAACCAACTATCAATACCTACTGGAAAACTCCTCATTTTGAAGTGACATTTGTTGACACCACAACTCGCGACGCCGATGCTTGATATAATGTGGGCCATAAGGACAAGATGTTATACCTGATTCCCTAGTGCTTGTTGGTTTTCATCGCTTTCAGACAGTTTGCCGCAAATGTGATCTTGCAAATATAAGTTTGTTCGCTTTTCTGTTGCCAGTAACAAGATTTTACTTAGAGCCGCCAGAATTCAGTAAATCACCTTAAAACACTAAAATATTTTCCAAACTACTGAACTGATTTCGAATTGAAGCATGAATCATCTCGATTAAACAAACTACATCGAGATCTGTCCATCGCTTCGGTCGCAAAAAACCCCAGAAGCCATTTCCTCGCAAATTCTTTTCTCACGGTGAAAAATCAGCCTTAATCGAGCGTACAATTACCTTAAGTACCGGAGCACACACCATTGATGTGCTTCCCTTCGTTTTTGTTTACGCGAAGAGACAACTCTCAATCCAATCAATAGCAAATAATCTATCTCCGCGGTGCACCCGAGACGAGGCAATCTCTTGGGGCGGTGGAAAATGAGAAAATCCTACCGAGCGAACTATCTGAAGCCTCCTTGCGCACCCCCTAGTACTTTAAACGAATTGATAGCGGAGAAATTGCCTAGAAATCCTGCAAATCAATAAGTTCGCACGTTCGATTTACTTTTTGACCTTTCGATTTTGTGTTGCTCGGTTTAGCTGGTTAGGCCACTAGAAATAAAAGGGCAAGGATTTTGACATGGGTTTTGTGAAATTGTTGTTCCAACTCTTTGGCGCTGTTCTAATTGGCAACGGTCGTGTGACCATGGCGGGCGGTTTTGAGGTCTCCTATTGGTCGGGCGACGTCCGTCGTACGACCATGGTCGCACGACCGTTGCCAATTAGGACGACGTCTTTTAGTTCTCAATATAAAATATGTTTAAATAATTAAGGCATGACAATATACCGACTACCGTATGAATTCAATTTTGTCCGCACTAACTACGATAAAAAGTTTCACTCGGAATTATTTCTTTGTAATAAATGTAGAAAGAAAAGAAAAATTACTTTTGATTAAAATGTTCAGCTCAGGGATGATATAACTTTCCATTACTAATTTCAGATGAAATTACCCCTTCGAAAAAAATATCACAAACCTCTCTCAACTCTTATTTTTTTATACGCTAAAAAACTTAATAGGAATCATCCAGGATCGTTAATAAAAATGCCGCTCTAATGAGTATATTCAATGCCAAAACAGAACTTAAAGGCTCGAGGGTAATTTATCAATGCGAAAGAACTTCTCGATTCCTTTGGATCCGGACAAAAACTGTTGCCCCAGTATAAATCTTCCAACATTTAATTTAGAACAAAAAACAGTCAAAAACACTTAAAAATGTCGTAGAATTCTCTTTTAGGGTCTATTTGTTTATACGTATTGGGTTTAACGATATTGCGTACTATTTTTACTCGCGTTTTTAGGTTTTGTGGACACAATTTATTAGCTATGCTATTTATCTAGAAAATTTCTGTTTAAGATTCTGACTCGTAAACACACATGAATATCCAATTAATCCTATACATAGAATAAAACAAGGTCCGCGTCTGTCCCTATGTATCAATATATTTATTAATTTATTAAAACTTTATGCACTAAAGGTACAATGGCGGACTTAAAGCTAAAGTAGCCTTAATATATGTACGCTTAGATTTTTTAAACTACGCAACGGATTTAAATGCGGTTCAATATAGATATAGACAGTGGTTCAAAAGAAAGGTTTATAAACAAGAAAAAGGAGGGTAGGTAGGAGTAAATTAGATGTAGGATAGGTATAGATAGGGTTGGCCGTGTGGTGTCCGGCAGAGTAGAATAGCACCAACCCCTTACACTCTTGGGTGTCGTACAAGGCGACTAATGTTTTCGAGGCAAAAGATCAAGAGTCTCCGTAGTCTGGAAAATGGGCAGCAGCATTTTCCATTATTATATTTAATCACTACGATCTCCAACCCGCCTGCCAAGCGTGGAGATTATGGCAGTGACCTCCCCTTTCGTGGGAGAGGCCCTGGGTCCTGCAGTGGATTGTTACGGGCTGTGATGATGAGGTATAGGGTAGGTGTAGGGTAAGTGTAGAATAGATGTAAAGTAGCGATAAGGGTAGTGTAGGATGCCACGCGAACGAAGTTTTCCGTGTCCACTAGTATACGATAAAACCAATGCGCCAAAGACAAAATGTGTAAATTTTATATAATAAGTATATGTATAATCTAAGTGACAGATAGACGCGGATAACCCCCGCCTAAGTTTACATGAAATATTTTCTAAACTTATGAACCGATTTCAATATAAATAATCGTGGACAAATTCACACAGCGCCATCTACCAAACTAAGCAAAGCTGTACTATGGGTGCTAGAAAACTGATATACTACACATATACTGTTAAATATATACTTATTATACATAGAACACCCAGACCCGTAACAGAAATTAAAATTTATCGTTTCAATTTCTGGCCGGCCGGCAATCGAACCCGGGACCTCTTGCGTGGCAGACCGGCATGTTGAAAACTGAACCACTCAGGTCGTCAACTTGGTATAGGTACCAAGTATTTTTGCAAGGTATTAAGTTCGTACCGGTGCCGTTAGAAAATCCTCTTGTACGTCGATTGTGAGAGCCACATCCCATTTGAGCTCGTGTAACTTGTAAGCCTACTAGATCCTTAACTTTTTTCCTTTCACTTATCTCGAATAACCACTAAACAGTGCTAACTTGTTCGAAAATACATTTAGCTTGTTAGTGGTTCTAGTTGGATGAAAGCCTTTTATCGCCGAGTTATCGGGTTCTGCCCGTGTTTGGTTTATTTCGTCTAAGCTAATATTTTAGAGAGGAATAGATTATATGTTTGTCTTGTCTTTGTTAGTTTGTATGTCGGGAGTAAACTCCAAAACTGCTGAACCAATTTTGAAATTGTTATCACTAATAGCTACATTGTTCCCGGGTGTCATAGGCCAGGTACCTACTTTTTCCGGAAAATCCGAACTGCTTGCGGGTGAAAACCGTTGGGAACGGCTAGAGTCTATTATTACTGACTTGTGACCCGCTAGTTTGAAATCTATACATATTACAAATTAATAGATTTCAACAAGACAGAGTAATTCAAGAGGAAGGTTTATAAGGAAGAAAGAAAGTTTTTTTTTATGTTATACGGCAGTCAAACAGGCAAGCGGGCCACCTGATGGAAAGTGGTCACCGCCGCCTATGGACATCAGCAACACCAGGGGAGTCACCAATGCGTTGCCCGCCTCTGGTGAGACCTCTAATATACCTCTTGAACGATCCCATGTCATAGTCCAAAGGAAACACTGTGGCTGGGAGCTCATTCCATATCCGAATCGTACGAGCGAGAAACGTTCTTTAGAACCTTTCGAACCTCGATTGGTAGGGGTAAAGTAAGTATATGGTAGGTGTAGAGTAGATATAGGGTAGGTGTAGTAATATTGATTTATATGTGGTGTAGGGTAGGTATAAGGTAGCTGTAGGGTAGGGCCCCTTTTTCTAAGTTCCACAATTAAGTACATTAATTTAACACCGATTTATTACGGTGATAAAACATCGCGATGAAACCTGCACATTCGTAATGTGTTAGTAGAAAGACTCATTTATTTATTTAATAGTTTATTGCACACAAAAATGGTAACAAAGATGACTTGTTTTTTTTTTAATTTTAGACTATCCAGGCATTTGACCGCCATCTCACCTGGTGGTAAGTGACGATGCGGCCGATGATGGAGCATGCCTGTCTAGGAACAGCCTATTCACTCTAGCCTTGAAGGCGTCCAGATTGTAGTGATCAGGAAACACACTCGCAGGCAACGCGTTCCATTCCTTAGCCGTTCGCATTATCTGTTATTGCATTATTGTCTTATTGCTATTTGTTTCAAACTAAACTCGCGTTCTTTACACATATTATTTGATTTTAGGGTATACAGAAATGAGAAACGCAATAAGACTTATTATTATATTAGACGGGACTTACACGCGACGTACCTTATCGATTTGTTTTGTTTTCCCGACGTTTCGGTAGCTGAGCTGTCACCTCTCCACTGCAGTCGTCTCGTGACCACGTTGGATATAGAAACGTCGGGAAAATAAAACAAATCGAAAAGGTACGTCGCGTGTAAGTCCCGTCTAATATAATAATAAGTCTTCTTGCGTTTCTCATTTCTGTATACCCTAAAATCAAATAATTCGCTATTTATTATATTATATTTATTATAATCACGTCTCGTTTATTATATTCTATCTTCATTGCTCTTTGAAAGGCGTCGAGCTGTCTGGCTTCTTGGCAATTTTCATTCATACGCGTTCGTGTACCCACACGTGTGGAAACAGATTTCTGAGTTAATTTGATGATAACGATCAAATAAAAGCTTATTTTTTTAAATATTTATGTTGAATACGAAGAATAACTAAGCCGCTGACCTAATTGACAACGCTCGTACGACGCGCGGTTTTGAGGTCTCCTACTGGTCGGGCGAGGTACGTCGTACGATCATGGTCGCACGACCGTAACCAATGAGGACAGCACCTTACATCATCACAGCCCATAACTTCAGACTTCGACCCTCTCCCACAAAGGGGAGGTCATTGCCATAATCTCCACGCTTGGCAGGCGAGTTGGAGATCGTAGTGATACAGCAATAAAAACGCTGCTGAGCGATGACTGACAGCGCCTATTATTATTATTATTATTATTATTTGTTAAGTGGGCTTTTCAAGGCTAAACGTCCTAGTATCACTGCGACCATTACTGATCTATTGTGATCGCCTCTAGCTTACAGTTCAGTGCTGATCCCTACAGCTTCTATGAACTGTAAAAGGCTCTTAGCACTGATATCGTGCACCTCATCCGGTAGTAGCTGGTATTTACCAAGATGGATGCTACGTTTGCGCATCAGGGCTTCGCACTTGCAAATCAGGTGAAGAGGCGATTCCTCGTCCTCCTTACAGAATCTGCAGTCCTTTGTACTGCTGATCTTCAAGTTAAACATGTGCTTGTTCAGCCCACAGTGACCAGTCAGCGCCCTTACCAGGATCCGCAACTTATTTCTACTGAGTAGTAATCGTTCTTTTGCATGTAGGCCATTGTAGGCCTTGACTAATGCTTTAGAATGGTTTAGGCCTGGCTGCTTCTTCCAGTGCTCTAATGATTGCTCTTTGCAAATTGTCCGTAGGGTCAGTTTGACTAGGCTTTTTGGTATTCCACAGAATGGTTCTGGACCATGTGTTGTGGTCACACTACCAGCCTTAGCTAGATCGTCTGCAATTTCGTTGCCGTCGATCCCTTCATGTCCTGGGACCCAACGTAAAATTACTTGGTTTTTCTCACCCAAGGAATTGAGAACATTCACACAGTTTAGCACCAATCTAGAACTCACAGAGTTTGATGATAGGGCTAATAAAGCTGCTTGACTGTCTGAGTGTATATAAATACAATGGTTCACGTAGTGCCTTTGGAGGTTAATATCAGCGCATTCCAAAATTGCGTAAACCTCGGCTTGAAAAATAGAGGCGTGCTTGCCCAGGTTCAGAAATTTCTTAACCCTAGGTCGCTCCCCATATATTCCACTCCCCACGTGATGTCCTGATTTGGATCCATCTGTGTACCAGATCAGGCTCCCTTTTTTCCAGGAAATTTGGCTTTTGAGCCACTCATCCCTGGCTGGGATCTCTACAGTGTAAAGTTTATGGTGTACACACTTAGGAATCATGGTGTCTGTATGCATACCTAGTATTTTATTGCCCATGATCGTTTCCTGAAAAGACTTCAGAGACTGTGAGAGCCATTTCCCCTCCCCCTGGATGGTTACCCTGTGCATACTGGCCGCCGCCACCATTTGCAAATGCAGATGTAGCGGCGGAAGGTCCAGAATTGCATCCAGGGCCGCTCCCGGGGCGGTTGTCATGGCTCCTGTGACCAAAAGGCACGCCGTTCTCTGTAAGCCGCTCAGTATATTAATCACAGTCTCCTGGTTGGCTTTTGTATGCCACACTATAGAGGCATACGTAATTATGGGTCGTACTATAGCTGTATAAAGCCACATAGAGATTTTTGGGGTCAAGCCCCAGGTTTTCCCTGCCAGTCGACTGGAAATGCCTAAGGCTATTTTAGCCTTCTGTAAAATTGCAGTTAGATGGCTGTTCCAGGTCAGTTTTTGATCTAGTATTAAACCCAGACATTTCACTTCCTTTGAAAAGTCTACAGTTTTGCCATTTAACCGCGGTTTGACTAATCCGTCAAGTTGTCTTTTATTGGTAAATGGTACAATTACAGTTTTATCTGCATTAATAGACAGCTCATTGTCCCTGCACCAATTATCAATAATATTCATCGCTCTTTGCATAATGTATGAAATCGTACTTTGGCAGAAGCCCCTGACAATGATCACAAGGTCATCAGCATAGCCCTGTGCATCTATCCTGAGCTCTGCCAATTTATGCAAGAGCTGATCTACCGCTAGGGTCCACAGCAGTGGAGATAGGACCCCTCCTTGTGGACAGCCTCTGGTAGTAAATACTTCAAGCGAGCTTCCATGTAGGGCAACCTTCGCTTTTCGGTTTGAGAGCATTGCTTCCACCCATCTGACTGTTGTGCTGTCAATCTTCTTTTCAGTGAGTCCTTGAATTAAGGTCTTTGTTGGGGTATTGTCAAAAGCGCCCTCAATATCCAGAAACGCACAAAGTGCAATTTGTTTGTCCTCTAATGCCTTTTCGACCTTGTCTACCAAGTTTAATAGGGCAGTTTCAGTCGACCTTCCTTTGATGTAGGCATGTTGAGTGTAATGAATAGGGTTGTCAATTGTTATTGTTTCCCTAATGTAAATATCCAGAATTTTTTCCAAAGTCTTTAACATGAATGAACTTAGACTGATGGGCCGGAGGGATCTCGGTTGAGAATAGTCTCTCTTACCAGCCTTTGGGATAAAGAGGACTTTGACCTTGGCCCATTCTTCTGGAATATGTCCCCAGGCGTAACTTGCTCTGAAGATTTTTACCATGTGAGGGAGTATAATTTCTATTCCCTGCTGCAACAGTGCGGGAAAGATGCCGTCCTCTCCACATGCCTTATAGGGTTTAAAGGTTTTGACGGCCCATCTTACCCGAGAAGGTCTAATAATGAGAGACGCCCTCCTCCAGTCATCGACACTTGGTCGACGTGGTTGAGCGGAGTGCACTCTCCCACCAGAAGCACCAGGAAAATGGGTCGATACCAATAAACTTAATGTTTCTTTTTCGTCTGCTGTATAGTCCCCGTTTGGGTACCTTAGCAGTCCGATTTGGTTAGGTTTGTCTTTCGCGAGGAACTTGTGGATTCTTGCACATTGTGGTGTGTTGTTTACCCCTTCGCAGAAGTTTTTCCATGTCGCTCGCTTAGACTTCCTAATTTCATTATTGTATTCTGTTAAGGCTTTTCGATAGGCCTCCCAATCGAGGGTCCTTTTAGCCTTATTGAACAGTTTTCGAGTTTTACTTCTGAGCCTATCCAGCTTAGAGTTCCACCACGGTACTGTTCTTTTAGACGACATTGATTTCTCAGGACAGCTATCTTCATAGGCTTTGATTAAACTATTTGAGGTAACCGCCACTGCTATGTCTAGAGTATCTTTGGTCTTGATTGTTTTAGGAACATCTTCTAGATACAACTTGAGTTTGTCTTTAAAAGCAGCCCAGTCAGTGATTCTAGGATTCCTAAAGTTGATTTTCTGATTTGGAAATGATCCTAACAAATCGAAACAGATATGATTGTGGTCGGACATTGATGGCTCATCGCTAACGTGCCAGTCTATAATACGTCTAGCCAGATCATTAGTTGCAATGGTTATGTCCAACACCTCTTGACGTACACGGGTTACAAAGGTCGGTTTACATCCCCTATTCACCGCATGCAAGCCATTTGTTAGTAGAAAGTCATATAATCTACTACCTCTGCTGTTGACATCTGAGCTACCCCAAACGGTGTGATGGGCGTTTGCGTCGCACCCCACGAGCAGCTGCAGCTTGTGTCGGCGGGCATACTCCGTCACCCTCGCCAGGTCCTCAGCAGGATCCTCCTTATCGCCTGGAAGATAGGCCGAGCACACAAGAACTCTGGCCGTGCTCCCTTTGATGGCTAAAATGGCTGCTACAATGTCATCGTTACACAACTCTGCAACAGTCAATAAGTCAATGTTTTTATTAAAAACAATACAGGCTCTGGGTCTGTTGCTGCCTTTGTTAAAAATTATCTTACCGGCAGCGTTGAGTCCCAGAATATTGGAATGTGACACCCAGGGCTCTTGTATGAGGGCGAGGTCTGCCCTTTCCTCGCAGAGCCATTTTTCAACCACAGCACTTGCTGCCGCAGCGTGGTGGAGATTGGCCTGCAAGAACCTCACCTTCTTTCCCTGGGTTGCCATTATTTTTTGGGTTGTGCCCCGACCCCGGGCCTACCCCTTCCCTTCGGTGGACGAGATCGTCCGCGTCCAGTCTGGACCATGCCCCGAGCCGTTCCCCGTGCAGATCCTCTACCTCCAAGAGCACCCCGCCCTCTGGCAGCAAAGTTTAGAGGAGGTCTAGTTCCCAGGTTCTGGGGTCCAGACACTCCTTGCTGCTCAGACGGCGTCGGTGTCGCGAGCACTGAAGCCTGCGTAATATTGGAGGTAGAGGTACCTGGTTGTACAGGGTCCTCCTTGTTTTGGTCGCCCTTGATTCTGAAGACTATGCTCCTAAAACCAAGGGCGGCCCTGCCCTGATTCCCCTTCAGAGTCTCCACAGAGGCGTCGTCCACTGCAAAGGTGGCGATTACACCCCCCTCTTCTTTCCTGCTGTGGAGAACCTTCCAGAGCTCAGTCATGAGGCCCCTGTTCTGGGTACGCAGCAGGCTTATCGCCTCGTCCAAGGACTGGGCTTCACTGCTGGGAATGAAGGTGGTGACTACCGCTGGCTTGGGCAATTCGTTCTCCTGTAAAACCGAGAGTTTTGCTTCAGGCCATGGTTTTAAATCTGGTACCACCTTCGTAAGCCAGTCCTTGCTGTTTTCATTCTCACATACCACCAGGATCCATCCTGGTTTATGTGAGAAGGAAACGAACTTGGGCCCCTCCCCCCTACTCTCCTTATGAATAAGAAGTATAAGGGAGCGACGCACAAGCCCCACCTGTTCCTCCGTTAGTGGGAATTCGCCTCGGATTCCAACTTTGGATGACCCGGCCACTTCACTGAAGGTCGGTTTTATCCTACTCTCCAGAGTGGTCTTAGGAGTCTTCCTTAGCTGGCCCTTCGGCGATTCCTCCTCAGAGCGAGTGCGCTTTACCGCCTTCGACTCAGAGGGAACGTGAGGAATATCCTTCCAAGGTTGACGACAGAGGACGAGTGCCTCATCGACACTTACGTCCTCCGCCCTCAACCTTTTGAAGCGCTTACGCGCTGCACCACAGAGCTTTTTACGGCCCCCTGGTTTGATGGGTTTAGAGGTCGTGTTCCCTGTTGGGTTAGGCACAATGTCACCTTCCCCAGGGTTCTCCCTCACAAACTCATCATTTTGTCTGGGCGGTGGGGAGGCCAAGAGCACTCCCTCCTCCACAGAATCAATCTCCACCACTTCCATGGCAGAGACATCGGACTGATTATTTGAAATATTTCTTTTATCCATGCAAGTCCCACGAGTAGCTAGGGAAATACAGGTCCACTCCGGCAGAGCCCCGCATGCCAGAGTAAGGGCATAAATACCCCCCGAGGTGCCCAGGTATCGGAGGTGCACCGTTAAAGGCCGGACTCCCCCCCGGCCACGCAGCCCTCGGCACGGTTCGCTTTTACACCTTGGCTTGGGATCAGTCTCCTAGCACTCGACTAGCAAGAACCCCGTAAGCGCAATGCACAAATACAACAGTATTAGTGCCTTGCGCCCCAGGATAGTTACTAGTCGACCCCCAGGGCGCACCGGCGCACCGCTTGCGTTCCAGCAGGAAGTTCCGAGGAATTTCCCAACTGGACTGCAAACGGCTACGCACACGCGGAGGTGGACTGATGGTCGCGCCCCTGACAGCGCCTATGTATTTAGTTTTTATTTAAGTTAAGAATTCAGCTCTGTTGGGACCGCCATTGACCACAAAAATATTTATAATCAAAATGTATAAGTTAAGGTACTAGTAACCTAACCCAACCCGACAACCACCGCCAATGCTGCGGAGGCTCAAGTTCAGCAGTGGATTATTACTAATATTAATATTGATATTTCCAAAGACCAAACAAATATAAAACGAAGAAGTCACATAAAACTCGTGCAAAATGAATTTTCAATAACGTGCTTTGACCGTTCGGTCAACTACTGGCATTATTTCATAAAAAAGCACATGAAAACTGTCATAAACTTTTCTATTTCGTTAAATTGAAACAGATAGTGTTTCCTTTGGGATATGACATGGAATCGTTCAAGAGATATATTAGAGTTCTCCTAAGTGGCCGCAGTGTAATTACCTGATCTGCAAAATACTGGATCATGGTCAAGGCGGACCCCAAGACCTCGCGCATAAGCAGGACATTAACAAGATGGTTATTTTTTCTTTTTTATATATTTTAATTGATATTATGGAAGTATTGGAAACCGAAATCCCGATTGCTTAAACTCCGTAAAACCCATTTTAATGCACTTACAGGGATACCTAACCATATTAAATAACTTCCACACATCCTCGTGCTTACGAAGTTTAAAATTAAATTTCCAGAGTAGCGATTTCGTGTGTTTCCAGAGAGGGATTAAGGTAGCCGTGGGGCTACCAATAATTTTAAACGTTGAAATGCTATGTTGATTTTATAAGAAAACTTTGGTTAGGTAACTTCTCAAGTAATTTACTAAGTTAGGATCAAGTCGATTGATGTCAGTTCAACTGTTTGAAGTTGGTTAGTAGAGGGAAAGATCGCCAGACCGAGTGTCGAATAATCTTCACTTTATTAAGGTAAATGCCAAATTGTTTGTCGATTGATTGACAATTTAAACAACAACTGATCAATGGTGCTTCTTTTTTTTTTCAATGGTTTCACCGTAGTGTGACATGGACAGGTATACTTTAATCAAAGCTTTATGCGAATGAGGTTGCCGAGACCTATTTCTACTGGTTCCTAGAAACCATAGACTAGAAAATCTATTTTCTACGTTAATAAAAATAAACGAATAAATGAAAATACTGAACGGGTGCACTAAACCGTTTAATTCATTCTTTTTAGTTGGAGTTGTAATACGGTATTTTCCTAGGCTTAAACAGCGTTAAAGCTAAAGAACTCACCTTCAGCCAATGAGAATAAAGAAAATCACATTATTTATATTTTTAAAGGCACAGAAATCGTAAAAAGGTTACAACAATATTATTAGCGGTTATTTGACAATCACCAGTTCGTATTGCATACTTTCATACAAATTCTGTGTTTTGATAGCTCATAAAGAGTTGCTGATGTGATTTGCAGTTAAATTCCGTATTATCAGGACAAGGTTCATTAACAAGAATAAAAGGTGGGTAGGTGTAGAGTAAAGGTAGGGTGGGTAGGGGTACAACACCACGCGAACAAAGTCGCGCCGAGCCAGCTAGACATTGATAACAAAATTCATGTAAAGATCAAGAACTCAGGTTTCTTTCAAAGATTGCAGAAAAAAGAGCATACTAAACTTATTTTACTGGCAATAATAAACTACATGGAGGAAGTATAACTCCTAGGTAATTAATATAACTCGACGCTATTGAGCAATCTATTTTTATAACCTGGAGAGGGTTTTTCATTCGTTTGAGTGTTTAGTAAATGAATTATGGTTTATGCTCTTATGCTAATGGTGCGCAAAATGGGTTTCTATAGGTTTATGATTCATAAAGCAGTTAAATCGAAAAAACTACAAATAGCCGTTAGATGGCGTTTGTGTTTCCATTATTTTGCTTTTTCATTGCTTTGTTTTATATTACTAACATGTAGACCTCCATTTCATCCATTCAACGGCCAATTGCACAAACATACATTAAAAACGTCAAACCAGTAAAAGTATGGATAAATAAGGTTACATCAAATTTGTATAAAAATCTCTTAATATTCATCTTAATAGTCATCATCATCATCTTGGCGTTATATCCTGGTTGCGCCAGGACGCAAGACCATGCGAGGGCCCAGGGTTGCCTCGTTATTATGTACAATAATAACGTGGAGTACAATAATAACGAGGCGTATTATTGGCGTATAATTTGGCGTATCAAACCATCGAGTTATGGCGCCAACGTCTATTAGGTACGTCAAATGTTGACAAATTTGAAAAGAGTCACAATTCCATAGAGGGCGCTAGGCGCGTTTTCCGAGACGTCATTATTCTGATTTCACAATAGGGACATGTTCGTTTCTTTTTTCCGCCACTTTCCTCATTATCCACGTCGCATTGTTGGCGGTATTCTAATTCTGTCACATGCTTCTAGTGTTGCTACATAAAACGCAGAACTAGCGCCATTATTGACAACAGGCTAATTATGTAACGTTGCCAACAATTCTCTTATTTCAATGATTGAAATTGTTACTTTTGCGATTTCGTATCATCGATTTCATGGGTTCAATTGCTAACAAAGTTCCATTGCATTAAACTAAAACTATTAAATCGATCATACGTAATCGCAAAAGTAACAATTACAATCATTGAAATTAGATAGTTGTAGGTAACAGTGTTACGTAAATAGCCAACAAGTCAGCTCAGTTCTTGGTAGGGGAATAATAGTACCTATATCAAAATAACTCGACTTTCTATTGATTAATTTACTTTTTTCTTTGTAGGTCTTAATTAATTGTAGGTGAGTTAACATTAATAGGATTTTAGTGATTTGCGTTGTTGATGAAGGTGTATTTAGTGCACGAACATGCGCATTCATAGAAGCAGAACTCGATAGCGTTCAAATGCTTGGCTAGTTCTACAAAAAAGCTGACACAAACAATATTGTTCAAAGAACTTAAATAATTGCGGCTTGTGCCAAATTCTTAAATGCTAACAATGACTTTTAACGTTTTTTTGTATGAAGTTGTCTGTTTAAGTATTAACTTAAATGTATTTACGAATTTGGTGCAAGCCACCTTAAGTTTGTTAAAGGCATCATGTATGATGATGTCTTTGTTATTATGTTATTTGTTTACTAATTGATTTCGATAAAGGATAATTTATCATTTCCCTGTCTTAGCTTGTAACTAAATTGGTGCAAGTATCTACTTTAAATTAAAAAGAGTAACAGATAAAGACACTTCCTCATTCATGACATTAGGAAATGCTCACACGGTGGTGTGAAGATGCGACCGAAGGTCTAGAAACAGCCTTTTAGGTATTGTATGTGTAATAAGTATGTATTTAAAAATATATAAGCAGGTTATCGACTGTCTGGCACCCATAACTCAAGCTTTTCTCACTTTGGGGCTAGATGACGCTGTGTGAATTGTCCAACATATTTATTTATTTACTCTAGCCTTGAAGGTATCTTCTAGATTATAATATTGAAGAAACACACTCGCAGACAACTTTTGTCGCTCCTAAAAAGTAAATAAAACGTGTAAAATAACACAAAGGTCCGCCTGAAAATTATTTAGGGTACCTATTCCGGCCCCACAGCTCCATCCATTTCTGTAATTCCCACATAAATCTAAGTTTTAAGATCTGCAACGTACACACGTCGTATTTGCTTAGTGAAGGCAAATTCTATGTTTACCGTCTTGCTTCCCGGGTTTGAACGAGCTACGTACAGCTCTCGATGTAGTAGTTGGAAAAACATCTGGTACTTGGTTTAGCTTAAGAGATAGTCGTGATGGATATGCTTGTTTCCTTCTCTTGTTGGTAGATACACAATGGTGGGATTTTTAATGTAACACGGCAGACCAGCAGGCACGCGGGTCATTTGATGGAAAGTGGTCACCGCAGCCTGTGGACATCCGTGGCTAGGCCTATGGATGGCCGTAAAGGCACGTTTGTACGTTACCGCTTACAAACCGGACAATAAACGCAATCGCAACGTGCCCGCATAGTCTCCGCTTAGGAACCGGACACAAAACGTGCAATTTGCCCTATTGACGCGCACGCGACGCGTTACTATGCGAGTGCGGAACGATTGCTTTGCGATGACGATGTGATTGTTTACAAATAATAAAATAAGCTTTATGACATTGGTATAGGAACCAAAATTGCCTAAACACTTGGGACAAATTGTGCAGAAATCATGTACGTATGTATGTGCGCTAACTGTCCACTGATAAGCCTTTTCAATGCCTGGAGGATATTGCCATTTATAATTCGGTTGCCCGATTAGATTTCAATGCTCACATGCTTAATGCTTCAATATAATATAAATGTATGCAGGAATATTTTAAAATAAGCTTCTGTCCTTAATATAGATAGAAGCCGAAATACTAAACAGAGGTCCAGTTAACTAACACCCATAACACAAGCTTTGCTTTTTTTTAAGCTAGATGGCGCTGTGTGAATATCATCATCATCATCACAGCCCGTAACAGTCCACTGCAGGACTTAGGGCCTCTCCCACGAAAGGGGAGGTTATTGCCAAAATTTCCACGCTTGGCAGGCGGGTTGGAGATCGCAGTGTTTAAATATAACAATGGAAAATGCTGCTGCCCATTTTCCAGACTACGGAGACTCTTGATCTTATGCCTCGAAAACATTAGTCGCCTTGTACGACACCCATGAGTGTAAGGGGTTGGTGCTATTCTACTCTGCCGGACACCACACGGCCAGTGGTGTGAATATGCCCAAGCATATTTATTTATTTATTATAGATCTGTATTTCTACGAACTCGGATCGGGTGAAGCGTAACCACTCTAGCGTGTGATTGTCCAAGATTATTTATTGACTACATTATTAGATTACATACGAAACCGAGTCGGTAGAAAATAAAATACTCCGGAGACAGGAGGCTGGAGACCACGAAATCGGCGCACTAACGAGGTTTTCCACTCGAGTGGCTCTTTGGAGTTGGCTTCGGACCAAACAGCGAATATACCGGCTTGTGACTTGCGACGCGCTCACGGATGGAGAAATTTAGTCATTGGAGAAACCTAGCGGAGGTAAAATCGGCACTAACGACCGATAACGGATAAGCAACGCATATCAGTGTGTTGCTCTCCCAAGCAACACTGTGCTGAGCCATGACTTATAACGCTTTTTGCGTTACTGCAGCATACACATGCGGCTTAAGTTAGTAATTAGTTAGTTAGTAGTCCGTCGTCAACAATAAATTTCTTCTTTTGTGTTACTTATAAGTTGTATGTGTATGTATGGAGTGCCGAATAAATTTTTTCTATTCTATTCTATTCTATAACGCACACAGTCCGGGCAAAGGATGGGTGACCATTTCGTACTTCGAGGCTAGTCGAACCTCAGCACCGCTATGATCTCGGTTTGTCTATTTTTTAGGCTAACCTGGCATTTGACACGCGGTCCTGGTGGTAAGCGACGATGCGGCCGATGATGGAGCATGCCTGTCTAGGAACAGCCACTCATGCCTTGTAGGCGTCCAGATTATAATAATCAGGGAACACACTAACAGGTAACGTGTTCTATTCCTTAGCCGTACGTATTATAAAGGTTGAACTAAAGCGGCTCGTGCAGATAGCTGGAAGATCCACGACAAACGATGAAGCGTTCGCCCAGATCGCGTTTCCCGGTATCGGAAAGAGGCGAGGGGCGGCGGGAAAATAGCACAGAAAAATGAATATCATTGAAAAGATCCACCCGGCCGATAATGGCGTAAACTTATATCACTTTTTGTGTAAGAGTTGTAAAAAAATTATATCTAAGTACCTTTAACGTGTGCCGTGTGGTGACCGGCAGAGTAGAATAGCACCAACCCCTTACGCTCATGGGTGTCGTACAAGGCGACTAATGTTTTCGAGGCAAAAGATCAAGAGTCTCCGTAGTCTGGAAAATGGGCAGCAGCATTTTCCATTATTATATTTAAACACTATGATCTCCAACCCGCCTGCCAAGCGTGGAGATTATGGCAATAACCTTTCGTGGGAGAGGCCCTAAGTCCTGCAGTGGCCTGTTATGGGCTGTGATGATGATGCCGGTTGAGGATACTTCTGCCCTTTTTTGGAGTAATAAAAATACGCAAGATTATTACACAGCACGTAACAAGTAGACATAGTCTGGGTTGTAACGCGATTATCTACGGACTAAGAAGCCATACAGCGGTGACAATTACATAGTTACCGCTAAATTTGTACCCTGCATGCAGGAGGCACGTTTCACTTTTCGATTGAACTATGTATATTATAGATATTATTTATGTACATAATATTTGTAACTTAGGCCCTCTCCCCTGATAGGGTAGGGTAGGGTAGGTTGGAGATCGCAGTGTTACAAATATAACAATGGAAAACGCTGTTGCCAATTTTCCAGCTTACGGAGACTCTTAGATCTTTTGCCTCGAAAACATTAGTCGCCTTGTACGACACCCACGAGTTGGTTGGGTGAGTGGTAAGGGGTTGATGCTATACTCTGCTGCCGAACACCACACAGCCAACTGTAATAAATGCACGAAAAGATCGTAACTTGTGGCACTTGATAGTGTCAGCCTCTATAGGAAACGGACGTGAGTGTGTAAGTATCTATGTACTTTAATAGCGATTCCTTGCGGTTTTCTTTCACCCGCGTTCACACCGTAGAATAAAAAATGCATCGACAATACCCCGGGAACCTGGTAAAGCATCATCACTAGTCACTACGTGTTATAAAACTTTATAGAAGCGGCACTGACCCAGTCATAAAATTCACAAATTCAAATAAATTCCACACCACAACCGGTGTGTATTACCACTCATGACATACGGTGCCGAGACTTGGAAACAGCTTGTTACTGCTTCATTGCTGAGCGACCATGTTCATTAGTTCATGGTCGCTCCCGTGATTTGGTCTGACGCGGTCCGTATGACCGAGAGGTTGGTAGGACCATGGGTGGTGGTGGGCCAAAGTTCATGGTCGCTCAACGTGCTATGAAACGCGCTATGCTCTTGGGGAGGCCCATCTCCGGCAGTAGACCAGTATAGGCTGATGACGATGACGATAAACAAAATTTAGTTCAGTTTGCTCAAAAAAAGAATCTATTTCTTACTCAATGTAAATAGTAAGACACTCTTTTTCAATGATTCAACAAAAATATAATAAAAATAATTACATTTCAGTATAGTAGATAACATTATATTGTAACGAAGTTATAGATCCTGAAGAAAAGACAACCGACACCAACCTCACGGTCATTTGCGTCGTGCTCCTAATTACTGACATTATCATCGATCTTGCCTGTAACCATCAGCTGTTCGAGGTTATATCGATCTACTCGGGTTATGTGACCATCGAATTCCAGGATCCTTCGCAAGTTAGTAGTGTATGAAGCCTAGTTTTAATATTCAGTACACGAAGGATAGACTCTCTTATACTTCCAACCCACGGAATCCGCAGCTTCTTCCTTCAGCATTTGAAGGCAATAATGCGACTTATGCAGCTTAGCAGCCGTGTGGTGTCCGGTAGAGTAGAATAGCACCAACCCCTTACACTCGTAGGTGTCGTACAAGGCGACTTATTTTTAGATACAAAAGATCTAGAGTCTCCGTAAACTGGAAAATGGGCAGCAGCGTTTTCCATTGTTATGTTTGCAACACTGCGATCTCCAACCCGCCTGCCAAGCGTGGAGATTATGGCAATAACCTCCCAATTTGTGGAAGAGGCCCAAAGTCCTGCAGTGGACTGTTATGGGCTGTGATGATTAATGCGACTTATATTAGGTATGTATTTCTTTTACTCATCCTATGACCTCTTTCTGAGTTTTATGTACATAACTTGAACACGAATTGATGCTCTTACAGCGAGGGAAAACATCGTGATGAAACCTGCCCATTCAGGTGCCTGATTGTGTAATGTAACCATCTTAATCTGGTCAGGTACTCCTGTTAACACGGTCACGGAGGTCAGATGGCAGACGCTCTACTGTAAGTACTTGATCTGCTAAATCCTGGATGGCAGTTGCTCTACTGTAATCACCTGATCTATCAAACCCTGGATCAGAGTCAAGGCGAGCGCAACCGAGATATTGATGCCAAGATGATTATTTTTTTATTCTTCTCATCCCATTCGAAGGCCAATCATCAAAATACCGTTACACGCTGCATTTACGACTGCAATCGCACTCCAGAGAACAGAGTGTTAAACATTTCATTGTAAGTTGATCGCTCTATATAAAAACACATGCTTAGTTTATACAGGATGTATTATTAATAGCAATGAACCGTTTAACCGCAATGGTGTAAATTAAAAGACACAACGTTGGGGCTATAACGCCGCCGGCTGATAAATAAGACTCATGGGTTAATATATTTTATATGTTGTGTTTTGCTGCCTAGTATTAAGAGTAAGTTTATAGAGAAGACATCGGAGGTTAAAAGGTTAATAAATCTGCCAATTCCTTTACATTCGAATGCTTTTTACGCTGGTGAAGAAAATCGTGAGGAAAACAGCGAGGAAAAGCAATGTAGTGCGTGAGTTGAATTTTTCGTGACATCTACTTAACACTACCAAAAATATTTCTCCGCATGACGCCCATACCAGATTCAGTTTGTACGTTTTCAAGCGACTTACAACCCACGCCCAGTTAACCTTTATTTAGACAAACTTGATCGGTTTAAATTGCTATAGGTAGGTAAATATTTTATATGTGGGAGTAAGTGTATAGAAATTAAACAAAGAAATATGAAAAATAAATCTACGTATATTATTGCAAATAACATACTAAATAGACAGCAACAGATCGAGAGATCGAGACATTTTTTATTAGTTTAAGCAATGTACATAGAATTAGCAAAATACAGACAAATTCACAATCATTAAAATTGTAATTGTAATAAGAAATAATGTGAGTTATACGATTAAGCAAGATTACCTAAGGAAGACAGCTCAGAGCACTGGTGGTGCCGTGTCCGCAGCCGGACAACGTCTGACCTGTCGAGAGCGATGGCCGCTTTCTCATAGACTGCGGTGTACCCGCATGTGTGGTTTTTAATTTAAGAACTCTATCGACATTTTATAAAAATGAAAATAAATAAAATAATAATCTTATTTCCCACATATATATGAAACAAATATTTAGGATAAAACCCATTATTTTCAGCAAAACCTATCATCATTACACGGGTCAATCCCGGCTTCTGCCCGCGTCCGTTTTCCAGCCCTTTCACCATGCAGGTTACGGCGAAAGACCTTCACTGATTTCGAAGCACTGGACTGCGAAAGACCATCAACTTGTCGTTGCTGGTACCTCATAACCTATTCCGTTTCCTCGACTTCTTCATTTTTCGTAAAGTGTTTCGCAATCTTGTAATATCGTGATAGCGTTCATCGAGATTAGGTATTACACTCTTCACCGGAATGAGACCTTGACCCTCACGTCCAACTCGGCGATATCAATCCATCGCTTCTTAGGCATCCCGCAGGGCCTTTCCTGATACCGGTAGGTGTAAACACCTACTTCTCGCATATCACAAGACCAAACCAGTGGAGGCTTGCCTCTTCAATCGTCTTTTCTTAAACCCTCTAAACGGGCTTAACACGCTGTGGCCCATTAAATAGTTTATCCCGCAGATACAATACGATCTTCTAGTCTTCCTTAATATACACTGGCAACCTCCAAGAAATAGTACTCTACCTAACAATATATCTAAAGTTACAAAGCAATACGATTCGTAAATCAATGGATTGCGTAGCTTGTGTCGTTCGATGTCTTGGTACAGGATATATTTTTGTTGGTGTACTCTCAAATGCCTTCTCAGTATTTTGATAAGGCAGGGGTGTAGTAAATAGCTGGTACAATTTTATTTTGTACATGTGGAAATCTAGTTCATGTAATTTATATTGCAAAGCACTGGGACAAGATTGTCGACAAAATGTTTTCGCTCCTTATCTCACAGTATCTAAAACTATGTCCTTCGTGCTTATTTGCCCGTAATTTGCCTATGAAACATATATGCAAACATCCTAGACAGGCATGCTCCATCATCGACCGCATCGTCATTTACCACCAGGTGAGGTGGCGGTCAAATGCCTGTCTAGTAAAGTAAAAAAAAAAAAAAACTCAAGTTTGTACGTTATTGAATCACTTTTTCTATACCTACCGAAATTACAACTTAGGCTCCAATTACCTACCATTAAAACCCATTCCAGTTCTGCTGGTGTCTATTTTGTTCAGTTCATAAGCGAAGACTGCTTTACCAGTGAAAGTTCCAACAAATTAATGTAAACATTTCCAAGGCAAAAAGGCAGACCAAACGAACCTGTACTCTGATTTATAATTTCAGTCACTAAAGCTAATAGTTATCAATGTGTGAAACACGCTGGTGTTACCAAGAGATTGGGAATATGTGAACGTCCATAGACTACGGTAACTGCAGTTACCATCATCAGTAAGCATCTTACCATCAGATGAGCGATGCGTTTGATTGCCATCTTACAAAGAACTGAACCAAGCTTCAATTTTATCGTTTCCCTGCTACAGATGCCACCCTGTATACAGGGTGGAATCGTAAACGCGCGTTGTTTACGACGATTTTACTACACCCCTTAGGTGGATAAGATCGTGAATGGCCCAACGGGTTGATGCGATGTGATGTTGTTATGTAAATAAATTACACGCGCCGTATCTATGAAGGGTATCTAATTGGGATAACAATATTGGGGTCGGAGTCTCAGAAGGATAATGAAGAAGAATGATCGAAGTATCGGTAATATCTTTTAAAGTCATGGAAAATTTGAGGGTACTGTTTGATAGCAGAAGTACTCAATTTGACAGAAATTCATTGTAGCAAGAGCAATCGTTTCTTTTCAAGACCCTCATATAAACATGTGTACAATAAATGATTAAATAAATAAATGACTGAAGTCATATCAGTAGAGGCTGTATGCAATAATATCACGTTATGGGCGCAGTCTGTGCTAAGGTTACCTGCAAAACGTTACCCGGCACTAATACAGTGAGTATTAGTCACAAATCCTGTATAATCAAATATACTTTGTTGCGAGTTTCGTGTCCATAACGGTAAGGTTCTCACGCTTTTTGTTTCTGAATTCAGGCACTGAATTTAGGAATGTGTAATAAGCGCATAAGTTAAAGTTTTTTTTGTATGACATGCGATTAGCAAACAGGCAAGCGGGCCACCTGATGGGAAGTAGTCACCACTGCCTATAGACATTAGCAACACCAAGAGTATCGCCAATGCGTTGCCCACCTCTATAACACGTTGCTCTGGCAGCAAAAAGGCAAAAGCCACTCCACTGCCAAAGCCATGGTTCCCCAAATCCCCACCCCATGGAGCACTGGAAATATGGAAATGGCGCCAAATGGACTTTGATGGGATTTACACAGTTTGATAGTTGTACCTGTATGTATAAAAGCTAGTACTATGGAGAAGTAATCGATTATTCGAATACTCCGTAGTTACCAGCTTACATACATAAGGGAGGTCATTTAAAATGGTCGTATGGGTAAAAGATAAACTGCACTAAAAACTATATCCACGCGAACGAAGTCTCGGGCTAAAGCTAGTCAATAATATGTATCTCGTTCTTTCCCAAGTTGAAGAAGTTTTAAAACCGAAGTCCCAAGTCTAAGAAAGTTAGAATATGTACGAAAATTCAATACTACGTGAGAGTGTCCTCCTTGGAGGTAAGGACATGTAGGCGCCGTGCACATGTTGGCCTGAAGTGGGTTGGGACATTGTAATAGTATCTTCTTGGGATAACCTATTTTTATGCTACTCAGTGACAACCGAGCAGACGGCCCCTCCTGATGGTATCTAAGCGGTAACTGATGCCTATAACATTTTGATTCATGTGTTTAGCATGTGGGTAACATAAATGATTTTTTTTATTTCATACGGTAGGAAAACAGGCATTAGCAAAACCAAGAGTATCGCTAATAAATAAACAAATAATCTTGGACAAATTCACACAGCGCCATCTAGCCCCAAAGTAAGCAAAGCTTGTGTTATGGGTGCTAGATAACTGATAAACTACTTATATACGTTTAAATACATATTTGTTATACATAGAACACCCAGACCCGCAACAGAAATTAAAATTCATCATTTCAATTTCTGCCCGGCCGGGAATCGAACCCGGGACCTCTTGCGTGGCAGACCACTGTTGACCACTGAACCACTCAGGTCGTCAAATGCGTTGCTCACCTCTATAACACGTTACTCTGGCAGCAAAAAGGCAAATGCCCCTCCACTGCCAAAGCCACATGATAAGTGTTGTCAGATGTAGGGAACCTCCGACAGAGCCTAAGATTACATTTATGATATATTAGATTGATGAAGTTGACTTCATCTACTGTATTTACAAAGCTATTAGATAGGAGTAAAAGTAAAATCATCGTATAACCTGAAAGAAGCGTACTTGAAATAAATCTCCCCAAAGATCGTCTTAAAGACCGACCTTGAGTCGCCCGCATCTAGCTGGTACCTTCGACTTTTGCCAGATCATTGGTCCACCTTGATAAAGGTCACAAAATATAAATAAACGCTAGTATTTAGTACCTTTCAACTGTCAGAAAAAAGGTTAAAAGTACCTAAGGGCGGCACCTAATTCTTAAAGACTTTATTAAACAACAACAGACATGTAATATAAACAAAATAAAAATGAAAACCACTAACTAAAATTAAATTATCCTAAAACCCTACTCCAATCATCGATATGTACAAATATCACCTAAATCGCTGCCACTGTTGGGATTGTGCCCAAAATAAATGCTTTCCTCCGCTGGATGGATATCCCTTTTCTTAATCGCATTTAAGCATGATAAACACTGAATTTCATACAAAATAACGTTAACCGATTTGGTGCAAGCCGGACTTAATCTATCCATTTCTAGAATAAGACCGTTTGTTCACGGCGTCCGTCTGGCTGGATCCGTAATCCGAGAAAAGACCAAACCGAAGGAGCAGCCGTATTTATATGAAAGTTCGCCCACGCGAGCCAACAATAGAACGGATGACGGATCTCGGACGCCGGACGTCGCGTGGACGTATATAGGCCGCTTCTTCGGTCCGGTTTTTTCGGATGACGGATCGGCGAGACGGACGCCATGGAGAAAAGGCCTTAGTGCATCTAACAGTCACTTGCCATTTTGAACTCAACCCTCCAAAAAACCTCTCCGAAGCGAAGGCTAAAAGGTAGCTGGCACAATATTAAATTCCTTCTAAATAGGTCTAAAAGACGCGTAAGTACACAAAGAATACAGATCAAAGAAACGAGATGAACATAGAAGGCGTCGAAAGAAAACAACGCGAAATTAACCCTACCCCTGTGGACGGTCACGACCTCCGTGACCTCCGTGACCCTCTTACCAAGGGAACCTGGCCAGATTGGATCATGGTTACACATACAGTCGCCTGAATGTGTAGGTTTCATCACGATGTTTCCCCTCACAGTAATAGCATCGGTTAGTATTCAAGTAATGTACATAACTCAAAAAAGAGTTATTGGTACGTGGCCGCAGCGAGATTCGAACCCGGTACCTTTCACCTAAAAGGAAGGTAGCGCAATATTAAATTCCTTCTTAATCGATCCAAAAGACGCGTAAGTACTCAAAGAATACAGATCAAAGAAACGACATGAACATAGGGCGGCGAAAGAAAACAACGCGAAATTAACCCTACCCCCGCGGACGGCCACGACGAAACAAAAGTAATCCTAAAACGGAGCGGTCAGTTGTGCCAAGAGAAGTTTGAGGGTTAACACCAGAGAAAATCGGAGATACTTGGTTGTGGTAATTTTTTTTATTCAGGTAGGTTTAAGTTATCTTGAATTACTACCTGTGTGCTCGTACATGGTATCGTATCCTGCATTATAAGACATCAGATATGTGAGATAGCAGAAAGTAATGGACCATGGTTTAGATGTTAGTGCTCCTTGGGCTCACCCACGGACTCAACTTTAGATGAGTATGGAAGCACTTTAGCAAGTAACAACTGGCGTTTTGATGCTGTTTACTTGTTCTGAGGCAATGTATGTTGACAGTCACACATATGGTTTGACATATAGTCAACACAATAGCCCCATAAAGTTAAGAAATTATAATAATGTTTTGGTATTTAGAGCGCGCCATCTATAGGAATTATTAGGAGCTAGTTTTGAAAACGGCTCATTACTCCCAACTATCTTTATTCCTACGTGGACTATTGTACCTACATTTAGCGAGCTTACGTGTGGAGGGGAATATAAATATCCTGTATCTATTCTCAGGTCCGAAAATGTAAGAATTTTATCAAAATCAGTGCAATGGTTTAGCCGTGAAAGCATAACAGACAAACCTATTTTCTTTCGCATTAATAATATTAAACAGGGAATAGGGATTGACATATTCCCATCTCGGTATCCATGAATCTGTGATTATCATCATCACAGCCCATAACAGTCCACTTAGGGCCTCTCCCACAAAAAGGGAGGTTATTGCCATAATCTCCACGCTTGACAGGCGGGTTGGAGATCGCAGTGTTATAATATAACAATGGAAAATGCTGCTGCCCATTTTCCAGTCTACGGAGGCGCTTAGATTTTTTGCCTGGAAAACATTAGTCGCCTTGTAACGACACCCACGAGTGTAAGGGGTTGGTGCTATTCTACTCTGCCGGACACCACACGGCCGGCCTTGTGATAATGAATTGATTAATTTAAAACATGAAGCACATCATAATCATCATTCTCTCTAGGAGTCAAGAGAAATGGATACAGTATTTGACAGCGGTCAACAAAAAGGCTGGACGTATGGTGTCCGGCAGAGTAGAATAGCACCAACCCCTAACACTCCTGGGTATCGTTTAAGGCGACTAATGTGATCGAGGCACAAGATCTAGTCTCCGTAGTTTGGAAAATGGGCAGCAGCGTTTTCAATTGTTATATTTATAACACTGCGATCTCCAACCCGCCGGCCAAGCATGGAGATTATGGCGATAACCTCCCCTTTCGTGGCCCTTAGTCCTGCAGTGGACTGTAATGGGCTGTGATGAATAAAAAGGCTTGTATGTTTGTTTCTCTGAGCTCGACCCTCTCACATTCCCACTTTAGGCAGGGCGGACGCAATTTTATTTTCCCTAACTCGGCTTTACGAGCGAAGCCGCACTCACGGCGGTTACTGCGAGCAGCCTGAACTAACACCTTATATACAGACGGCGTATGAGTGAGTGAACACACTTTGTTGGACAATAGTAGAGGGTGGAGGTCAACTTTTGTGGCTACTGTACTGGAATAGACGTGGAGCGGTTTTAGTACTTAGAATTTCGAATTTTAAAAATCTAACGATATCCACTGCCATATGTATCGGTATTTTACGCTCAAGATGTTAAATGTGTCAATTGAGCAGAAGTCTTTCCTTGCACTACTTTCTTCAAAAGCACATACATCCAAAATAAGGTAAGTCAATAGAAGTGCTATGCGGGTGCGAATATCTCACCATGCACATAACACCTGACTGTTATTGCGCAGTAGTTCAATTATGCGCAGTAGCCAAGGTTGGTGACCAGCGTTATTTTAAGTTATGTGCTCAAAAGGCATGTCTACAGTCTACGGGTACCTCAATAACCGGCACCGCATAGCTGAATACCTTTAGGTTGCAGATGTCCTGGATGACGGTGGCGACTTTCCATTAGGTGGACAGTCTGATCGTGTACCTCAAAAGGCAATTAATTAAACTTATTGTGACAGAAATGGGACGCGGAAAACTTTGCTCGATTTTTGCCAGTGATTTCACTAAATAAATAATAAAAACAACGGGTCCGCCTTGACCATAACCCAGAATTTGGCAGATCAGATAATTACAGTAGAGCGACTGCCATCTGCCCTCCATGACTCTGCTACCGGGAACCTGATCAGATTGGACCATGGTTACACACTCAGTCGCCTGAATGTGCAGGTTTCATCACGATGTTTTCCCTCACCGTAAAAGCATCGGCTAGCATTCAACTAATGTACATAACTCATAAAAGAGTCACTCGTACAGTCCAAGAGCATAAGTGCATTACCACTTCAAGAAGATTTGCCTTTGCCGCTACAGTAACATTCACGGTATTTGGTGCATCGTTAGCTAAAATTAGGTTGCTATAAAAAGGAAGCATTAATAATAATAATAATATATAATCATGGACAATTCACACAGCGCCATCTAGCCCCAAACTAAGCAAAGCTTGTGCTATGGGTGCTAGCTAACTGGTATACTACTTATATACTTTTTCAAATACATACTTATGATACATAGAACACCCAGACCCGTAACAGAAATTAAAATTCATCATTTAAATTTCTGCCCGACCAGGAATCGAACCCATTAGCTGTCCATTGTGCCCACAGGACAGCTAATGGGTTCGCCCACCACCCACCCTTTGCCCCTAGGTTATCTTTATCTTTATCTTTATCTAATATATAAAATTCTCATGTCACAGTTTTCGTTGCCCTACTCCTCCGAAACGGCTTGACCGATTTTGATGAAATTTTTTGTGCTGATCCGGTATCTATGAGAATCGGCCAACATCTATTTTTCATCCCCCTAAATGTTAGGGGTAGTCCACCCCTAAATTTTTATTTTTATTTTTTAGACGTAGGTGTAGGGTAGGTGTAGGGTATGTGTAGGGTAGGTGTAGGGTAGGTGTAGGGTAGGTGTAGGGTAGGTGTAGGGTAGGTGTAGGGTAGGTGTAGGGTAGGGGTAGGTGTAGGGTAGGTGTAGGGTAGGTGTAGGGTAAGTGTACGGTAGGTGTAGGGTAGGTGTAGGGTAGGTGTAGGGTAGGTGTAGGGTAGGTGTAGGGTAGGTGTAGGGTTAGAACGCTACGCGAACGAAGTCGCGCCGGGTCCACTAGTTTTGTATAAAATAAGTAAACATTTTCGTTGGCGCTAAATTGTTTACTTATCCCCTTTTAGTCAAACCTCTTTAAGGCAGCGTCTAAGAAAAAGAGTTGGGAATTGCGATTGTTTTTGAATAGTGGACGAAAATCAAGTGGGAATGTGAGAGTTTTTTCTCTTAACTAGTCGGCCAAAAATGTTTTCTAGGAGATTTTTTATTGCCTAGGGAGGCAGACACGCAGACGGACCGCCTGATGGAAAGCGGTCTTCCAGGACCTCTGTAATATAAATATGGGAGAACGACAGTATATCCTAAGGAGTTTTACGTCAATCCGAGACATTCTACGCAGTCTGCGTCAGAAGTACATCAGCCAATTGCTTTAACCCTTATAGTGCAACAAACTAATTTGGCTCGATTACGGCGTCGCTGTTAGAATTAACATGATATTTCTAGAATTAAAATGACTACACTTAGTGCCAGCTTTGGCCACCGGGACAGATAAGTTTGTAGCACTTCCCTTGCGGCAAATTTGTGACAAGATGTCAAAACCATTGGTGACAGGTGTTAGGAACAAAAGCGCCTCAGAACAAAAACGATTAGATGCCTCTCTGATTATCTCTTTCACACTCATCGCAAATTACCATAAGTGTGAAAGCGATAAATAGCGAATTCGCATACGAATCTAATTCCGAACTGTTCAAAAATATCGCACCGGGCTCGCTCGCTCGACTCGATTTGAACGGTTTTCAACTTTGATATTCGGCATGAAAAGTTCAATATTTTTCAAATCCGCCAGAGTTAGGTACAAAAGAAATGGGGAAAATCAGCATCATGCATCAAAATATCGAAAATTTCATGCCGAGAACCAAAATTCAAAACAAGGGACCCAGACCGGGATCAATTGTGTGTTGATTTTAAAGGCTCTTTTGACACCGCTTTGTTTTACGAAATGAATCTCGAAATGAGTACCCGGTTAAGTTGATCCGGCGTAATCCCAAAGGTATCCGGTTTTAAGGACGAAACAAAGGACTGCTATAAAGTAGGCATGTTTCGTGTTTCATGGGATTGAAGAATGTTTTGGAACCAATCAGCGCTGAAAGTCCGTCATGCGTTAACTGAAATTAACGAAAGAGAATAGAATGTTTTCGACCTTCAAAAATTAGACTGAACCGATTTAATTTATTTATTTAACAGTGTATTATACACAAAATAAAACATACAGTTACAGAAATATAAGACACAATATTCACTAAAGGAATCCAGAAATCCAGGCCCACCAGAGAGAGATGTCATAGACGCCGATACGACGTGCACAATACAACCACAAAAATATACATAATATAACTATGTCTAAATATATACATATACTGAAGGCATTATAACACATTCAGGCACACATCCAGAAGTAATGCTGTTTCACACGCTTCTTAAAAGTGGAAATTGTCTGCCTGTCACTTCATGCGGAAGACAGCTCCGCAGTCTAGCAGCATGAACAGTGAAGGAGTAGGAAAAGAAATCGGAATGGTGGATAGGGATCGCTAAAGAAGACCGACAATGCTTGTCGAGCGGACAAGAGACGTGAAACCGTGCATGGAGATATAAGGGGGCAGAAGGGTTATAAAGAATATTATACAGAGTAAACAGGATACGAGCATTTTAATAAAACAAAGCGGAGAATCATCTCGAATAATTTGGTTTTCAATCTGGAGTTAAAGTAATGCGCTGTTTATTTAACTTTTTTATTTAACCCGTACCCGTATGGGTAGGTATGTGCATAGTACCCGTGGTCCGCGAAGTAGGTACGAAAAGTAAGCTCAAGACTTTCAGCCGTTTGGGGTGAAAACGTTGGGACTGTGGAGTCATGGTGCGAGAAAGTTATTTATAGATTTTTCTAAAAATTAAATTACGTCACTGGTAACCGGAGAGCTGGCTCGTTCCTCGGACAACAGATTAGCATCGCTATCCAACGAGGCAACGCAGCCAGCTTTCTAGGAACCATTTCAGGAGCCAGCGGTGTGAAGGACAGTTTTAATTTTTAGTTTGTATTTTATATGTATTTGTGCATATTTTTAATATTTAAGATGTAGGTATTAGTGTATATTTTTACTATAACTGTAAATATTTGATGTGTACCTTAATAAACCTACTTTCTATTTACTGTTCTTTTCTCTTCTTTTTTGTTGCACCGCCTTGTAATTTTTGTTAATAGCTGTATGATAAAGCTTTAAGTCCGCAATGCTGTTATGTGCATCAAGTTTTAAATAAATGAATAAATATACTTGTAGGAGAGGATCATGAGCCTAGTCATCATTTGGCTAAGAAACGCAACGTCAATCGAAGCGCCACCTTGCGGATAGCTGGAAATACTGTGAAGACGTCATATTCGGCGCGCGGTCGCAACGGACCTTCCCATTCGACCATCGACGAGTCAAGACGTGTAACTAGCTGCTCATCCATTGAAGAAAGAAGAAGTATTTATTTATTGCCTCACATCACATAGCCGTACTCCATAAAGGAGAGTGTAAGTACAGATGGGACTACCATATTATAATTTGTACAAGGGCGCACGTGAAAAGATAACCTAGCGCACCTTGGGCTTCGGCCTATCCTATTCGGCCATGGGTGGTGGCGGGTCTTCCAGTGACCCACGGGTTCGGTAATCCCACATTATTATCTGCTACTGAAATTATCCTAAATTCATTATATTCTTTCATTGTTTACCATTTTTATTGTAATCATGCTTTATTACCTCAATACACTGTTAAACTGTACTTCTAATTCTTATTTCAATAACACTATCCCGAAAATACCTTCTGATGGATCTCTCTCCTGCTAGAGTCTGCCCTAATTTACGACATACTATATTTTTGGTACTTGTGGGTGATAATTCAAAACCCCTTTTGCATGTGAACAAACTTTACCGTGTCGCATTGAATATCCTGATCAATGGTACGTAAGGTACCGCAAAATTGGTAAAATGTTACAGCCGTAGACGCCGTAGGAGCACAAATTGTGCCAAGTTGGTTTACACGGATCAACAAGTTTCCACTTATTGCGTCGCTATATCATGAATATGCTTGGACAATTTCACACAGCGCCATCTAGCCCCAAAGTAAGCGAAGCTTGTGTTATGGGTATTAAATAACTGATAAACTACTTATATACGATTCTACTGTGAACGTAAGTTTGCCTGTTATTGGATTTACATTTTATATTTAATGTACCAAAAAGTGTAAATCTGTTGGCAAATAAATAAATAAAATAAAAAACTTTTATTTAAATACAATACTATTATGCATACTAAAAATACTTATTATGCAAACTACACCCAGACCCGTAACAGAAATTAAAATTCGTCACTTTAATTTCTGCGCGGCCGAGAATCGAACCCAGGAAGCTCTGTGTGGCGACCGGCATGTAAACCATTTGAATCACTCAGGTCATCTAAGTGCAAACTGAAGTTTCGATTGACTTCTAGTCTACCATGCCCGGATACCACGTGCACTTGATACGAAGATTCACGAGGGAATGGGCTACGTCTAAGGAGGCATGCTAATTTATCGCAAGGTAGAATCCAAGACAAAAAGGTTTTGATCACTTACCATCAGGTGGCCTGCTCGCCCGTGCGTCTCAGTCTTTCATAAAATTAAAAAAGCTTGTGGAAGAAATCGTTTATTACCAGGAAGATGGTGGTCGTACCGCCCAAGAATGAAAATAACCTAACTGACACTAAAACGTAAGGTAACCCTCGACTAAGTATTTATATACTTACTTCAATACTTCCTAAACTAATCAACCAATTTGAATTAAAGAAAGCTAAGAACCGTCTCACCCTCGTTTACACTGGCATTCAAACAAAGAAAACCAAATCGAAATCAGACAGACTCAGAAATACACACGTCAAACTCATAACACCCCTTTTTACGTCGGGGGTAAAAAAATAAAAAACGAATTAAAATAATTTACATTCATCACGAGATGAGACACTAGTGTAGGCACCAAAAGGAAAAATATAGGAAAAGAGCATTAAGAGAAAGATCAAAGCATAAAGATTCGAATCGGGGAATGACCTATATGAAATGAACCTCAACGACCTTTAAGTAATTCCACCGGGCTGTAATTTTTTAGGCACACCGGTCTTGTTGATCTTGCGAAAAAAACTATGTAAGGCTAACCCACTATCTAGCTAGCGTCAGGCGCTGTCCTTATTATCAACGTCGTAAGACGGATGTCGCCCGACCAATGGGAGACCTCAAAACCGCCCGTCGAACGACCATGGCCGTGAGACCGGTGGCAATTCGGACAGCGCCTCAACCTTAGGACACGACAATTCATTTTTTCTTTTATATACAACTGGGAGTATGGATTACATAAATATTAATTAATAATTGAGAAAGTCATACCTATAATAAATGAAGTATGAAAAGAAATATGAATAAAATGAAATAAGGACAAGAAAATTATGAATTTAAATAATCGCACAGAAGTGAGAGCAATGAGTAATTAAATTATCAAGTTAATTAATTATCATTTCATAGCTCCATTCGTTATTAAAGTGAGTTTCGCTCCAAAGCTATTTCTGTCAGAACTCCAAATTGTCTAAGCCTTGGACAATTCTCACGCAGAATTTCAAATCGATTTAAAATTGGTTTTGTTAAGGACAGTTTGATCCCGGCTGCGGTATGCGAACTAAACCGGGGTGAAATTTTAGCATTATTTGTGGCCCCAGGAATAATATTTCTCTAGTATTCCGAACATCGACGGTACCGCATTTCCGTTATGGTTGCCACTCACCTTCAAGTGGCATGACAAAAATCGGCGGACGTCATGCCACATGACACGTTCAGGCCAAAAATGGGCTGGTTGCTCCGTATTTTTGTCATGCCACTTGACTTGACAAGGCGCATGACGATGAGTGGCAGACAAAGAAATTGGGCTAAAAGCATCCAATTTCTTTGGTGGCAGTTGCTTCTAGTCTAATTTTTATGGTAGCAGGCATAGAAACCGTCCAGTCGCAAATCGGTCTAGTTGCTCCGGAGGGATAAAAAAAAGGACATGCCTATGCATGTACAATGCGAGACAGTTAAAAACGCACACCGGCTAGGTTCGGCTAGGTAACAATAATGATTACACATACATGCATTATAATGTATTTTTCCCTATGGCGTTTAGCCCGCAGTTAAAATTATCTTTAATACGGTTTTAATACAGTCGTGGATATAACATTTTGTAATAGAATTTTTAATAGCGGGTCCGATCGCCTGAGGAAAAATAATTACTGTAATTAATCGGGCATTTCGGCCTGCTAGTCAAAACAAGACCTGGCCAAAACGCCGGGAAGGATAATCCACTCATTTTCACCAAATATAATACGCCAAATGGACTAAATTAATCCCTTTAGTTTCAAGCAAGACAACCCACTCAATTCCCCAAAGGTTGTGATGTCAAAGTCAATTTGATCCTGCAACAGTTCAGAGTCCGCAGGCTGTTTCGTTCAAAGTGATAGCTCGCTGATAGTTACTTCGTGATGTTAAACCTAAGTGGGTGTAGTCATGTACTGTAATATTTGTGTTACCTTAAAGCTGTATCCCACTAGCGATGTGCTCTGACTCTTCACCAGGGGCGGCGGTGACCACTTTACATCAGGTTCAACTATTACATAACTCAGAAAAAAGTAATTATGCATGGCGGTACAGGGAATCGAACTGGATATCCCTCGCGTACGAGTTCCAACTCATTCTCCTTACCCTCTTAAAAAGAGCTAGCGCGGTTCGTTCACCACATAAAAAAATAGAGCGTATTAGCTGGCACTGCAACTCATAACTCGCAGAACATGCAATTTCAATCAGAATCATAGGCCTGGAGCTTATAACATAATAACAGGCAATAAGAGCGTCGCAGCACTTCCCATACAAAGCGACGCGCGATGCATAACGATCAGGCGCACGAGTAAACTTTACTGTTATTGGTTGGTCTATGGGACGACTATGTACCCCATCCATTTTTGTTTGGTTAACGTTTCGTTTTCGTATAAATATTGAACAGTGGTCCGGTGAACGGTAGATTTACAACAGATGTACATTCGCTCGTGAAGGGGTGGATTAACATCGCCGAGTCGGATGCGAGAGCTAATGGCTTACGAAACGAGGATGCCTAAGACTGGGCGAAATGGAAGAGAATGAGCCGGAAAGCGGAACCTTCAAGAGTCGGGACTGACCACTCGGATGATAATAATAATGATGATAAACATTCGCTCGTATTCGTGCGTGAACACAACGTTTACACTAAGCGAATGCAATCTTTAGAATGCTCGAAACAATGGCAGAGTTATACGAATTAGCAGAGTTAGTATTATACGAATGGTGACAATAATAAAATAATATGCTTAGATAATTTACACAGCGCCATCTAGCCGCAAAGTAAGCAAAGCTTGTGTTATGGGTGCCAGAAAACTAGATTTACTGATTCTTGATCTTGTAAAAGATTGCCGAATACAAAACCGAAAAACGCCATAAGTTGTACGTAAACGAAACGAATACGGTACTAATACTGAGTCACGTAGTTGCACCTCTGCTATTAATGGATGCTCTGATTCCATAGTCAGGGCATGATATTAGTTGGCTCTTAAGGACGTCATATTTATTGCAGGTACGAATAATATCTGTAGGCGGCGATTAAACAGGCAGTAAAATATGGCCGTTATGATTCGAGCTGCTAATACAATTATTTAGTACAGGCAAACTTGAGATAACTCATTAATCGCATTAATTTTTTCATTTCATGTCCATTTGGAAAGCGGCCACCGTCGCGTCGCCAAGGACTTTTTTTTTTATTTATTCGCGTGTCTGTTCAAATTAAACGATAAGTATTGCCTAGCTATGAATGTGCCAGCTTTACAGCAGATAGTTTCAAAAGTGTTATATACTATTGAATATTGCTGGGTCGTTTTCTACAGAAAAGCAAGGTACCCCATTGCAGCGTGTTTTTTTATGCAATACGAAAGACAAACAGGCATGCGGGCCACCTGATGGAAGGTGGTCACCGCCGCCTGTGGACATCAGCGACACGAGGGGCGCTACCAATGCATTGCCCGCCTCTAAGGACACCTCTAATATGTCCTGAACGATCCCATGTCATAGACCAAAGGAAACACTGTAGCTGGGAGCTCATTCCAGATCCGAATCGTTCTTTAAAAAGAGCGAGAAACGTTATTTAAAATCTTCGCGTGGACACCACTAAGCGTGTTAAGTATGAAGCCGATTTGGCCGTATGACTTATGGTAGTCTATCCTATGTAGCACTCTACAATACTTGATTTCGAACATCTTGTGTGATGAATTTAAATTGGTAGAACAACAACTCACTTTACACCCCCACAATTTACACCTACGCAGTCGAACACGTGCCCATTCATGAGACATATGCCGGTGGTTATAGCTGCTATAGTATCCTTGGAGTATAACCCCGGTGTTATAGGTACTTTACTCTTAGTCTCCGACGCCATTGAAGATTTGACTATTTCGGAGGCTTTTTCGTGCTCGTCTGGACAGTGTTTTGGTTATTTGAAAACAATATTATCTAAATCTCTTAAGGTATTCCATCTTAATCTTAGAAGCATTGGTTGTAATTTTAATGAATTATTGCTATTACTGAAATGCATAAACGTTGATTTTGATGTCTAACTTATAATAGAGTACTGGCTTAGTAAGTGTCCTTGGCTCCCTGTCTCTTCGATTCTAATAGTTTTCAATTTTGATTTCTGGCATGAAATTTTTAATATTTTTAAAATCATATTGACAACAAAGTAAAAGTACAGTTAAAAATAGGAAAATCAGCATCATGCATCAAAATATCGATTTTTTTGTCGAAAATAAAAATGAAAACTGTTCAAATCGAAGAGAGCGCTTCAAAAATAGAGTTCCTGATGCGATACTGCAATTTCTGCAACAACCTTCTCAAAAAAAACTGCAACGGACGATCAGAATTTCAAAATACCACTAGGAATCCTAAAGCCACTTGTAATCTTATTAAGTCTATTGGCTCTCTGAAGTTAAAGGCAACTGGTTCTGATAGGCTTTTGTATTTATCTACTGACCCGGTTTTAGCAGTTGATAAAGTAAATGCACACTTTTCCGAAGTTGGTAAGAAACTTGCCCTTAAAGTTCATGAGAATTCTCTAAATCCCTTTCAATGTGAAGACCGACAAATAAATTCTATGGCAATTCGACACTAATGAGAAGAAGAACAAGCCAATCATTTTAAACCTTAAAAATAGTGCAGTAGGATGGGATGAAATTCTTTCGTCAATTATTAAAAAGTAGCCGGAATTGACCCTCGGATGATGATAATGATGATTTAGTTTTTAGGACCTACCTAATAGCTGTTTGCAAAATGTTTTGTCAGTGTATTTTACGCAAGAATAGAATAGAATATGGTTTATTTCATACTTTATGCACACATAGACAACTTAAACTTAGAAGCTACATAAATACAAACATTTGTACCGATGTAGACTGAGTAATTAGTTTACTTTGTAGGTAGGCATACACAGCAACCATTACGACTAATGAAGCCACATGTGTATGCTGTAGCATAAGACAATGAATATGTAAAACTGATCTCGAAAATCTTGACATTATGTTATTTAAGCGTACGCCGCAATGAAAGCCGCCAAATTCGAATGAACCAATGAGCATGTCGTGTTCAGCTCAGTACTTAGTTAAATAAAATAGAATATTAATTAAATCACTTTTTGTACACTAGTTCCACTTTATTATACAATTTTATTAAATTGCAACTGGTTTCGAATTACTCATATTCTTATTCTCTATCTATCTTTTTTAAATATAAAATAATTGCTTGAAGATGAGTAATTCGAAACCGGTTGTAATTTAATAAAATTGTATCATAAAGTGGAACTAGTGTACAAAAAGTGATTTCATTCATAATAATGGAGTTCCATCATGAAGTGACAACACAAAGTGTTAAATAAAATAGAATATAGTAAAAATTATGATTTAACAATGGCCTTCTTCGTACAACTATTAATAGGGACCCCAACTCCGAGTCCCGCCCTGTCTCATTATTTTATCGTCGTTGTCGTCTGCAGCGGCTTCGCTAATGGTTGGCTGTGACACCAAAACCATTTCACAAAATACAGGCCCATCTGTACACATTTATTCTGATATGAAAACGTCAAAAATATACTTACATACATTGTAAGAAAAATAAAACTGTGTATCGCCCTTGCAGAGTAGAAATTACACCAGCGCCCGAACTATGAGTATCGTGAAAGGCGACTAAAGTCTTATGCCCAATTGAACTAAACTTTAGGCGATATTAGGTCGATTTCAGTTTTTTTTTATGTCATACGGTAGGCAAACAGGCAAGCGGGCCACCTGATGGAAAGTGGTCACCACTGCCTATAGACATTAGCAACATGCGTTGCCCACCTCTATAACACGTTGCTCTGGCAGCAAAGAGGCAAATGCCACTCCACTGCCAAAGCCACGGTTCCCCAAATCCCCACCCCATGGAGCACTGGAAACACAATACTATTTAAAAAAGTATTATTTAGCTGCGATATTCTGTAAGGTAGAGGTACTTCCCCAGTCGGGCGGCTCCAATTCGAACGAGATACCCCGCTATGCCCTACCTCTCTTAAAATATATTCTTAACACGAAAAGGCTTTGCACCAACACCAACCTTGGATAAAACCAAAGTCACCAAGTCACTATTAACTTTATGACACCAATTCTGTGAAGCCTGACGAAATGCTTAGAAATAGCTTAAGGTCAATTTAAGAGTCGTTTAAGTTTAGCGCAATAAGCATTAGAGGCTAACCAGGTATGACCCCCGTGGACCGGAAAATTGGCAGTTTACTGTTGTAATTTAAACATCAATAACATTGATGGGAAGTGACGTCAGAAAGGCGGCCCGTCATAAAACATAAAGCATAATTTTCAAACAACCGTAGGTAGCAAGAGATATGTTGTGCCGACCTCATCTACGTAGTGAGACCAGGGCTCATAACGAAAAATAAATAACGTTGGACGTGATATCAGAAAAAAAGTCGCATCATAGTGATGTGATAATTATCTAAGTAAATATAAATTAAATATAAATAGTGATATTATTTTTATTTTTTTCTTTTATGTATCTTTTACTTTTGTGTGTGCAATAAAGAGTTTGTACTTACTTACTTACTATACGTATTTAGACAGAAATACTGATAGAGAAATTTTGCGATCGCGGAAAAATGCGGACTCGGATAAAAGCTACACCAAAATAGGGGACCATCTCACGATTCGATGGTAAACCCCAACACTAGATCCAGCCCTGTGAATTCTGTCACACACAGTCGCATTATGAAATTGATTTTTGCTTGTAGTCGTATGCTAAGCTAAGCTTATTATTTTTTTATTTAATAGTTTATTGCACACAAAAATGGTAACTATTACTTGGTAAATGAGTTTCTTCACGAGGGAAACCTAATGTTACCTCATTTGTAGATATTGATTGTTATTAGCAAATGACCATTATTTTTAAAATAAATAACTACAATAGGTATTGACATAATAGTTAATATACATATTTATTCGTCAATTTTGTATTTAATTGACATTTAATTTTTATTTTTATATACTTGACATTTACTTGAATTTTCAATTACTTTTTTAAATCTCATTTAATTCGTATATTGACATTATTTTTCTTAACTTGACATTTATAAATCTACCTAAGTAGATGCTATTTTTGAATTATTTTATTGAATTCATATTGATATTGTTTATAATTTTATTTTGAACAATAAATCATTCATGAATTAAAAATTATAAAAGAAAATTAATAGTTATTAATTAATATATATTTGTAAGACGACATGAAATATTAACTATAAATAAATGAATATAAATATGTTATCTACTTTCCATGAAATCGTAATTATAACCCTGTTTGCAACACCAAAGGCATCACTCGCGCGTTGCAAATGTTGTGTTTAATATTCAAAGCATTGCCGTTTGATAGTCTATATAACATCCTCGAAGACACAACGGGATTATTGTCTTAGAAGCACGTTTAACAGGGGAGCATTAAGGATGATGGTTGTATGTATATACGAGTATACCACTTATCTAGACATAGTATAAAACAAAGTCACTTCACGCCGACTGCCCGTATGTACGCTTAGATCCTTTAAACTACAAAACGGATTTTAATGCGGTTTTCAACAATAGATAGAGTTATTCAAGTGGAAGGTTCATAAGCAAGAAAAAAAGGTAAGTAGGGGTAAAGTAGGTGTACGTGAACGAAGTCACGCCGAGTATACTAGTGATATATATCAAAGACAATTTTGGCTCATTTTACGCCACACGAACAATAACATTTCGCACGTGAGCATTTCTTGATACTTGCGCAGACCATTCAAAGTCAAAATCAATATTTTATTCAATTTGAGTTACAGTGTGAATGTCAATAATTTTTTTATGACATACGGTAGGCAAACAGGCCAGCGGGCCACTTGATGGAAAGTGGTCACCACTGCCTATAGACATTAGCAACACCAAGAGTATCGCTAATGCGTTGCCCACCTCTATAACACGTTGCTCTGGTAGCAAAAAGGCAAATGCCTGCCACTGGCACTGCCAAAGCCACGGTTCTCTAAATCCCCACCCCATGGAGCACTGGAAACCTTACTCACCGACAGAAACACAATACTATTTAAAAGAGTATTGTTTAGCTGCGATATTCTGTAAGGTGGAGGTACTTCCCCTGTCGGGCGGCTCCAATTCGAACGACATACCCCGCTATGCCCTACTTCTCGTATATTTACAACATTATGTACAATAATTATTTAACGAGTAGGTGAGGTCTGTAAGGGCGCCGTAGGTTATTCTACGCAATTGAGAACAACAAAAAATCCAATTTGTAGGGACAGTAGACGTTTAAGAGACCCACAAAATGTTGGTCTGTTCGTGCACCACCAGGCACAGAAAATTTTTTTTGGCATTTTTGTGACCCTCACAAGAGGATATATAAGAACTATCACAATGAAAATTCAAAGTTTTTGTAAAAAAAAATTGTGCCAGGTTCTGCAGGGGCAGACCAGCGTCTTGTGGGTCACCTAAACCACTACAATCCCTACAAAACTGGAATTTTACTTGTACTCGATGACGTAGGATGACTTCACAGTCTATTATTAGGTAGGTACATACAATAAGATGTGCCACGACACGTCTGAGCAGCCGGGAGACAACCTTGGCTCAGTACGGTCATTAACGCTGCAAAATACGACCATAGTAAAATTACAATATAACGAAGTTATACAAATTGGTCGGATATTCATTTGCCTTTGCCACGTTAACTTGTCGTGAAAGACAGCGTGGGCAAGTCTAGACAAGTATTAATTTAGATAATTTTGTACGTTATTTTGATTTTCTTCTTTAACTCAAGCTAAGTACCTACCTACATAAAATTTTGTTATTATTGCGTTCGGAGACACCGGAGACCTATATCACAGGCTTGCCTAGTTTAGGCTCCGGTCTCCCAAAACATCTAATGTACGTACCAACTTTCTAGCAATTAAGTTTTTTTTATTTTGTTTGAAGTTTATAGAGAAAATAAATACATTTATTTGTTTATTATTATTGTTATCTTTCGCTAAGTGGACCGACGACCTAGTAGAGGTCGCTTGTTAAGAACCGGCCTTTGTAGAAAGGTTTACCCTAAGCCTGTGGGCATCCAGCAGTGGGCGTCTTTCCGCTGATAAAATATCGCATACATCGTATCGTATGAGCTCTCTAATTGTAGCAGACTACACAACACATACAACAAATATTACCGATGAATCCGCAAAATATCTGCAATAAATACGTTCCATGTTTCCAATGATTGATTGGAAAACGTGTCAGAATGTATTGTTGGCAATATGTTCTGTTTGTTTGATGCCTCATTAAAAAGGGATGGTCTGTCAATACAGAAGCGGGAACAAAAGTAATTGTCGATTGCATCCGTGTATATATCATAACTGCATTGTTGAGATATAATTATAAATGTTAAAGTGTATCTCTCTTATTTCATAGCAATAAGATACTCATTTTAATATATGGGAAATAAAAACATCAAAAAATTATAACCTGTTCTACTTAAACGTACAAATTCAAATTAATAAAAAACACTGACCGAAATATGTCACCACGAAGCGAAGACTGATTGCCCCCCACCTGAGTGCGGCCCTGCCTCATTAATCCACCGCCGTTGTCGTTGGCAGCGGGTCAGAGCTAATGGCCCGTTGTAATATCGGCCCTGTTCGTTGCAGGCAAGGTCGACCCGATAATTAGTAATACGCAATCTTAGTATTAGCTAGAGGTCTCGGAGGTAAGGCTTTGCACCTTGTGCTAGACGGCGTACGTAATTTTCTTAATTAAACGTTCTTTGTGATGTGTTTAATTAAGTAGATTAGAGCAAATTACGCTCGTATACATCAACAATCAAGACGCATCGAAGAATCTGTTAGATTTTTAATCCTAATCAGGCTTAGTTCTCGCACTGTGATGTCTTGAATTCGAAATTTTTCTAGCGACATATCTTTATTAATAATGACATTGAAATGTTTACTTTACCTTACTTTAAATTCGACATTTTCACTAGCCAAAAAAGTGTATTAAAATGCCACTCAAATTGATTATTATTTTATTATTTATTATTTAACATTTTATTGAACACAGTAAAATATATAGAGAAACATCATACATATAGACGACACACAACAGGCACTACTTTCTAAAATAAATTTTTTCCAGCAGGGCTACAGAAGAGAGATATGATAAGTAAAGCAGATCGACGTGCGCTATGTATATTGAAAATATTGATCTTCGATAATATTCAACTGTCGAATGTTGAGAAATTTTTTTTGCTGCAATAATGACAAAAAATAGACATTTCAATGTCATTATTAATGGAGATATGTGGTTAGAAATAATGTTGAATTCGAGATGTTAAGCGAGCATTAACGCTGCGTTCGACCGCCATCTAACCTGTACGGCTTACACATGTGTGTCCGCGACAAAGCTCGCGCCGCGAAAGAGCGTTTGTTTCCTTCTCTCAATACTAAGATGAAAGAGATAGCAATACCTATGTCACGCAGTTTCTCGCTTATCGCGCGCGAGAGCAACATGTGCTAGCCCCACTGGTGGTATATGATGATGCGCCGAAGAAAAGCAGCCTGTTCACTCGAATCTAGATAATAATGACCAGGGAACATACTCGCAGGGAACGTGTTCCATCCTTAACCGGCTTAGATGGCACAACTGACATTTTAACATGGGTCATCTAACACCCATAGTTCCATTCTAAAAACTTATAAAAGCTATCATTAAATTTTGTAAATTTTCTCGTTCATCATATCAGCCAGAAGACGCCCACTGCTGGGCATAGGCCTCCCCCAGAGATCTCCACAAAGACCGGTCCTGTGCTTTCCGCATCCAGCTGGTACCTGCGATCCTTAATTTCTCGTTATTTCTCGTAAATTAACAGATTTTAAGATCCATTGATTCGAATTTTCCTTTAAACGTAAGCCAAAAATTTTCCATGCCTCTCTATAGAGGTACCGTGCATTGCGGTCCAACGTGGATCGAATAACCATTGCTTGTCATTAGCGGTAACTTATTTACTGTTTATCGGCTCAACCCAGTGCCCGTAACGGCTGTGAAACGAATTTAAGTTATTCCAGGCACGAGTTCGCACAAAATATTCCTTCATTTCATTTCATTAGAGGTTATTTGAGGGTCCAGTCCAGTGACCCCCCGCCCCTCCCTGAGTACGTGCCTGATTGCTACGCCTTCACTTTGAATTCCGATAAAAAGTTTACCCATACTTAGACATAATATATAGGCTTTAAGGCTTGAAGGCCACAATTTGTATTATGTGCAATGAAGTTTATAAAAAAATAAAGAAAAGATAAAAGATAGCCATATTTAGACGTTACATCCGTAGCTCAGTGATCACCACGTCGATCTGTTAGAGTCGCGGATTCGATTCCCAGCCGGGTTGTTTGTTTTGTAGTGATGAGTTTTAATTTTTGTTCTAGGTCTGGATATCTAGATATATAATTACATATAATATCACATCGACTCGGGCAGAAGACTTATTGTCTAAGAGTTTATTTACAAGCATTTATGTAGTTTACCAATTATCTAGCTTCCATAATACAAGATTTGCGTGGTTCGGCGCGCTATTTGAATTTATAAAATGATAAATAAATATTCGTGGACAAATTCACACAGCGCCATCTAGCTCCAAACTAAGCAAATCTTGTGCTATGGGTGCTAGATAAATGATATACTACTTAAATACTTTTAAATACATACTTATTATACATAGAACACCCAGACCCGTATCAGAAATAAAAATTCATCATTTCAATTTCTGCCCGGCCGGGAATCGAACCCGGGACCTCTTGCGTGGCAGGCCGTGTTGACTATTGAACCACTCAGGTCGTTATCTGACAACATTAAAACCATATTGACAACATATAACCATTGAAATATCGGGCTACTCATTAACACGTACGCGTATGTATTTCACAGGTTCGCGGTAAAACACTGTAAAATGCACTATAAAATGTACGTAGAGGTTCTACGTACGTAGAGCTGCTACGGGCACGTGTAGCTCTGTACCAGGAAGCGCTATTCGAATATTGTACATTACCTCTTAATAACATTTTGATGGACGAGTGGTTAACAGTTCGACTCGTAGGAAAGAGGATTCAGGTCGAATCCCAGTGCATGTATTATTTATTTTAATTATTTATTTAACAGTTTATTGTACACAATATAACAAATACAGAAAGTACATATTAGTTATGATACAACAGGCACTACTTATCTCTAAAAGAAATCTCTTCTATGATATGTGAAACTTAAACGCAGATAAGACGTGCACAATGAGAATAATTATAATACTATAAATAAATACATACATAAATTTCTATACTTACCATAATAATATACCATAAAAATAAAATAAAATTATTTATTAAAATATATCAATGACTTTTTCTGAGTTATGTGCGTTAGTTGAACACTAATCGATGCTCTTACGATGAGAAAACCTGCACATTCAAGCGACTGAATTTGTAACCATGATCCAATGTTAGCAGGTTCCCCTGATTATAGGGTAAGATGGCAGTCGGTCCACTATAACTACTGATGAATATAACCATAAATTAGGCGTAATTTTATAAGTCGTAGTCTTCATATGAAATTCGGAGGAAAAATTTTATTTTGCATCATCATGTGAACCAAATATGAATGCAACGCAATTGCGCAGCCGAAATTCCAATTCCATTCACAAAATTCCGCTCATGTAGCACCAGCTGGTCGTAGCATGTGCGTAGACAATCTACGCGTGTAGCACTGCTACGTGTGGAAGTAGGCGGTACGGTCCTTGAGCGTAGGCGGAGTGTTATAGAAGCGTCACTCGTTTCTTTTATTTCTTCAAGATTTTAGTAACTTGGCTAATAATCCTATTATTATTATAAATGTGAAAGTAAGGATGGACGTGTGTTTAGATGTTTGTTTCTCCTTCACGCAAAAAATAATGAACGGATTTTGGCAGCAATATAGCTTATAGCCCAGAATAGCACATGGGCTATCTTTAATAATTTTGTCGTAGTTACTAATTGAATGTGGTTTCCGTGGGAACGGGTCTCGAACCTCATTATCGAATTTTACATGGACGAAGTCGCGGGAAAAAGCTAGTCTAGTATAATACAATTCGATGGAGCTATTAGTGAATTTGCAGACTTGAGGCCCAGGGTCCCTATTTTTGAAACTGCATCCATACGAGCGCTCGCGTGTGCTACCTATCTCTTTTACACTCGTGGTAAGTTGCTAGGCGAGCGCTTGCGTGGATGCGAGCGGTTTCAAAGGCCCTGCGACCTTACCAGGTGGCCCGGTTACCAGTATCTACGTAGCATCTGCGTCAAAATATCGACATAAAAACAATACTAAACAAAACTAAAAAAAAGGAAAAAAAAAAACATCTCGGTGTTATTGTCCCGGTTGTGCTCTCGCGCACGAGGGCCTGGGGTCCGCCTTGACCATGATCCAGGATTTGGCAGGTCAGGTAGTTACAGTGGAGTGACTGCCATCTAAACTCCATAACCCTGCTACCAGGGGAACCTGACCAGATTGATCATGGTTACACATCCAGTCGCCTGAATGTGCAGGTTTCATCACGATGTTTTCCCTCATCGTAAGAGCATCGGTTAGAATTCAACTAACGAACATAACTCAGAAAACAGTCATAGGTACATGGCCGGAACGGGATTCGAACCCGGGGCCTCTGGCTTATGAGTCAGATACTCTAACCGCCCAGCCACCGACGCTCTAAACCCGATAATATGTATAATGAACATTAAAAAATCTAGTAAACCTCTACACGTGTTTCACATCTCCACAGGAAAGCTTTGATCATTAAACTCCTACAAAGCCTGATATTATACGCGTTGATCCATCAAACCGGAGATAATCACAACGTTTCCATCAAACGATCTTCCACCAAGAATCAATTTCAATCGCTTCACGGCCCAGACTTCCCAATTCGACGTTTAAAATTACACCTGCCCAGCACAGCCTCCCGACCTACTTTTAAACTTAACCAGTATTTACCGAAGACGGTAGCCAACCTAATAAAATAAGGAAAACATAGACAAAATGGCTGCTCATTCACGCTTGATGGAATGGTTAAATTCCCATTCGGAAACCCCTGGTAGAAAAGTTGGAGCTATTGTTTCTAACTTCCGACGGGAAGCTCGACAGACCCGCCAATTCGGTTGAATAGATATGAAACTGATATTTTCGGTTTTACTGCTAGTTATTCGGTTTCCGGACTCTAATGTTATTCGCTTCGCAGTTCGTGTGGAGTTTAATTCGATGTTGCATTTGTAGTATACACTCTGTATAATTGAAATCAAATTCAAACTTGTCTGAGCTCAGCTAAATGGATTTCCAGATTGTGGGAGTTAAAATAGAACAACGTATAGAATAATAGAAGAACGTTTATTTTTAGCTTTATTATATTTATATTAAGTTATTTTCAGTTATCAATCTATTTATCTGTACTGTTATCTCTGGTTCGGCTATAATTGCATAAACGGTTCCCCTCCTCCATCTTGTTTAGTAGCTTCTCTTGCACCGCCTTACTTTTTCTTGACCCTTTATCTCCTGGTTGACTGGTAGATAAGGCTGTTTTAGCTTTAAGTCCGCCTTTGTACTATTTTGTGAAGATTTAATAAATAAATAAATAAACAAAGGCGGGATTAATTAAAAATAAACTAAGCGAAATTAAATGAAAGAAAGACACCCACATCTTTTTTAAATATATACTAAAGCTGTGTACGCCGATGGCCTAGCGGTTAGTATTTTTTTTTTATACCACTAAGGTGGCAAACAAGCTTGCGGCCTGCCTGATGGTAAGCAGTCACCGCAGCCTATGGACATTCGCAATACCAGGGGCATCACCCACGCGTTGCCGACCCCGTAAAAACCTTTTAACCCCTTTCTTTAAGAACTCCATGTTGTACTCTCCAGGGAAAACCTCTCCAGGTAGTTTATTCGTAACCGAGAGGTATAGTATTCAAACCCTAGTGCCGTCATGTACCAATGACATTTTCCGAGTTATGTATAGTGGACCGATGCTCTTACGGTGAGGGGAATCATCGTGATGAAACTTCCACATTCTGGTGTGTGCACACACTATATGTGTTATATGTGTACAATAAAGAGTTATAAATAAATAAATAAATACCTGATCTGCTAAACCCTGGCTTATAGTCAAGGCGAACCCTGAGCCCGTGAGATCACAGTGGGGACATTGGTGCCAAGATAATTATTGAGCACGTGATTGATACCCCTGATATTGTAAACATCCATAGGCTATGGAGTCTGCTTACCATCAGGTGGGCAGTAAGCTTGTCTGCCTTGCTGAGAACTGACGTCACGCACGAGCCCTTTAGACTAATTACGTAACCCTGTTGCCAACAATTCTCTGATTTCAATTATTGAAATTGTTAATTTTGCGATTTTGCTTCAGTTTTTTTTTTTTTATATCATACGACATGCAAGCGGGCCACCTAAGTTTATTGCAGTGGAACTACGTTAGCCACTGAATTTATGAATAGAAAAGATAAGGAATCGCAAGAATAACAATTTCAATCATTGCAATCAGACAATTGTTGGCAACAGCGCGGCAGCGTTACGTAATAAGCCAACTGTACTCCTGAACTTTGTCATTTTGTAATGATTTCATTTCATAAATAAAAAGTACGTGTCACATTTTTTCAATTTAATTAAAAAGTCTTGACCCATCATCAACGCTATTGTGATATCAAGTACAATGTTCCAGCCGCGTTGGCTCGACCGGCGGCACTCTGACCTCAAAACTCTGTGCGTGCGGCAATTAACGGATGTCAAACTACAAATATTTAGCGACAGTTGCTATTGGCAGACGATTTCATAATAGATCATTAAAAATTCTCCTGTATCGGGATTCTGTCAGCATTGGAAATCATATTGTGAGTGATTGTCAGAGTAACAAAGTTTGACGTATTCCCATTCCTACGACGTATTCCCATTGCACAATTTATTACACTTATAATTACACTAGCTGACCCGGCAAACGTTGTTTTGCCATATAAATAAATATATACACCTACACCTACACCTACCCTACACCTACCCTACACCTACCCTACACCTACCCTACACCTACCCTACACCTACCCTACACCTACCCTACACCTACCCTACACCTACCCTACACCTACCCTACACCTACCCTACACCTACCCTACACCTACCCTACACCTACCCTACACCTACCCTACACCTACCCTACACCTACCCTACACCTACGTCAAAAAAATAAAAAATAAAATTTAGGGGAATGAAAAATAGATGTTGGCCGATTCTCATAGATACCGGATAAGCACAAAAAATTTCATCAAAATCGGTCAAGCCGTTTCGGAGGAGTATGGCAACGAAAACTGTGACACGAGAATTTTATATATTAAGAAGATAGTACGCGATTTTTGCGCGATTTGTCACGATGTTGGTTTTCTATATGTACTAAGGAGAGAAAGCTTATTTTACCATTTGAAAACAAACGCGCAGCGCTCGCATCGCGCCCTCAGAGACGTCGCGCCCGCTAGTCACCGCGTCTTCATCCGCGCCAGTATGGTATAATCCACGTCATGAAAGAAGAGACTTGTCAAAGGGCAGTAGAGGGGCTTTCGCGCAGGTGATCGCCTACTACGCAAGTCGAACCACGTGACGCGCCAAGTCTCTTCTTACATGACACTAGTTATAAGCTGCGCGATTTAGGCGCGATTAATATTCAGGCGCTACGCGGAGTGTGGGCGGACGCGACGCGTACGCGATTTGTAAGCTAAACCCTATAACGAGTTTTCTTAGCAATAAGTAATTACTTATTAAAGTTATTACTTTAGCTAAGAAACACCACTCACAATATTCACAATCTCCAGCCACCGTAAACGCAAAATCATGATGTAAAGGAAATGGTGGCTATTACTTATGTAATTAATTAAGAGTTTAGAGACTGTACTTTGATCAGTATTTTCAATACTGCAACCCGCTCCCTAAACAAGGAGGTTGTTTTAATATCATTAAGGTGGGAAACAAGCCCATGGCCTGCCTGATGGTAAGCAGTCACCGCATCCTATGGACATTTGCAATACCAGAGGCATCACCAAGCGTTGCCAACCTCGTAAAAACCTTTTCATCCTTTTCTTGAAGAACTTCATATTATACTCCCTAGGAAAAACCTCTCCAGGTAGTTTATTCCACAACCTTAGTGTGCGTAGGAGAAAGTTCCTTCGGAACCACACAGTTCGCGATCAATTTGGCCAGTTTGTGGTAGAGCTCATCAATTATTGACAAGTCTTGTATCCTTGATAGTTAGTTATAAACAAATAATAATCTACTGATAACGAGGCTGATATCAGATTCTAACAATACCAAACTGCGGTTATTTGTTTAGGCGTTACGTAATACAGCACATTTCACGCTTTATCTGCATAATATTATATTACGGGAAGTATCTTTTGCCACTAATCCTTCGTCATCGTCACTGAAGTGAGGCGAAAGTCTTCCTGAAGTGCGGCATGAGGCTAAATTCGTAACTATGAGTGGCAGGCCCTTGGGCGTTCCCTTTGGGTATCTTAGATACCGCACAGGCGATCCCTTTAATTTAACAAAATGATGTTTCAAAGGTGCGTATCGGAACTATGTGGACCGTGCTGGTTATTCTATAGATCTTATTACGGTTTTGGGAGTTTGTAGCTTCTAAATGGAATTGTAATTTACTTAAATTTAGAGTTGCGTGCCGTTTTGAGTTGTTGGTTTTTATGTAGCTACGCAATAGGGATGACGATGATTTTTTTATGCTATTCAGCGACAAACTAGCAAACAGCGTACCCGATGGTAAGTGGTAACTGTCGCCGGTAACATCTACAATTCATACATTTAGGTTGCAGGTAACAAAAATGCAGAACCGCGGGTGCGTTGTCACTGTGAGGACTGAGATGAAATGCCTCATACCTGTAATTTTGCTGGCTACCTTATCCTTCAAACCGGAACACAACAAAACAACCATTGTTGCTTGGCAGCAGAAATAGGTAAGGCGGTGGTACTCACCCAGGCGGACTCCTTAAGCTTGACAGAGTCCTACCAGCTGATTATTTTGCTTGGTTCTTCAGTTGTTCAATAACTTTAATAACGTCAATATGAACGTAAGTACGGAGAGTGGTAGCAACTATTTATGGAAGCAATGTACGAGTAATACAGTCCACTACTCTAATAAAATAAAAAAATCATCTTGGCGTTAATGTCCCCCGGTTGCACTCTCGAGAACGAGGGCCCAAGGTCCGCCTTGACCATGGTCCAGGATTTGGCGATCAGGTATTTGCAGTGGAGCGACAACCATCTGACCTCCGTGACCCTGCTACCAGGGGAACCTGACCAGATTGGATCATGGTTACTGCAAATTCAGTTGTCTGAATTTGCAGGTTTCATCACGATGTTTCTCCCTTACCGTAAGAGCATCGGTTAGTATTAAACTATAGTACATAATTTAGAAAAGAATCAATGGTACATGGCCGCAGCGGGATTCGATACCGGTACCACTCGCTTACGAGTTGGATACTCAACCGCCCGGCTACCGACGCCCTTACTCCACGACTCAAATAAATCCTAGTAATCGGTAAGACTGTCCACTGTACTGTAATCGATCACCGTCGTCCTCAGGACACCTACAACCTAGGAGAAGCGGAACCGATACCGGCATTTGAGGTACCTGTAGACATGCCTTTGAAGAACCCGGGAAGACTTCGGGAAGAAGCCCAAGTTAACAGTAGTTTGAAACATTCCCCGTTGCTCATAGCACAAATAAAGATATTACTAACCATTCAAGGTGAATCAGGCAAACACATAACGCAACTCTGTATGGACATATACTATAAATTAATGGCACAAAAATAAAATAATCTTGTATTTTGATTTAGTGTAGTTATTTTCTTGCTGACGCTACCAGCATTAATGGCAAACTCAGAACGGGTAGTATCTAAGTACAACTTATCTTGCATAGACACTGTAGAGAGATAATTTATTTATTAACAGCTTCGTGCGTGTATAATTCGATTTACGCTCCGGACCCTATTCCGCGGGAACCACGTTGAATTTCGGCATTTATTATCTATTTAGTAAGCAGTAAATGTTTGTCAGTATCCCCACGTGTTAAGCGAAAAAACCTACGTAGCGTCTTTGTAATGCCCTATCAAATTAACCTTGATACCTGACACGGCTGTATCGTTACGACCATCTCATTTTTCTGGGCTACGTGACTCGCGTCTCGTCTCATTCCGACTTTCATCTGGCAACACCCCACCAGGGAAATGTGGGTTGAAACTATAAATGAACTAGGGAATGCCTTTGTCTTATAAAGAGTTGATTTTTTGCCGGAATCGTAAACTCTTTGTGGAATTAATTGAGGGTGGAAAAATAACAAGCTCCAGGATACTTTGTTTAATGCTTCCTTTGAAATGGAACAGTCAGTCGCAGGTAGTTAGTGAGCCGTTTTTAATTTGTTTAAAAAGAGTATTACACCCCTTAATTAATTAATAAGATTACACGGAAAATAGAAACTGGAAATTATCCACTGGGCATTATAATCTTGACGGTTATCCCGCTTGAGCTCTCGCGTGCGAAGACCTGGGGTCCGCTTTTAACATGAACCAGAATTTAGCAGATCAGGTATTCTGGTAGAGCGGCTGCCTACCTGAATACTGCATGCCTTCAGCTTATAGCAAAACCCTCCACTGGACAAGTTGTGTGTTCACGAGTTTCAGACGTTTATCATCACAATTGCAAAGGAAAGACTTAAATCCTTACTACAGAGCGTAAATAATGTAGGTTTTCTCGCTAACTCCTTCCAAACCATTTTCACCATCAGCTAGATAATTTCTTGAAATGTTTGTATGGATATTAAAATAAAGAAAAGCCGAGAAAACCCGTGCGAAGCCAGGGCGGCACGCTAGTGTTATCATAAAACTACTAAGGCTAAGCTGACATGCATCTAATTCACATTGTTTTCATCACGCTTGTTTACTCGTGACCATGACGCATGGAATTGCATCGAAATATCAAAGTAAAAACTAAATTGGTCTAAATCTGGCCATGACAGAATACCAGTGGGTGTGGGTTTCACCCTCATCCATACGCTGAGTTTTGGACCATTTTGTCTATAAAAGTCTTATGTTATATACAACTAATGTAATTATCAATCGTAAACTATAGGTAAGCAAATAAAATAATTTTATTCTATTTTATTCTATTCTAACCGTGGTAACAAACTACGTGGTAACAACGCATAACATGTGCGATGAAAGTGTAGTAAATTACCACGAAAGTCTTAAAACCTTATAATTCACATCACTTGAACTGACCATAACAATTCACTGCAGGATCCGAGACGGACTCACTCGACTCTGACTGAATTAGAACCTGGCTCATTTCTACATACATAGAAAATCAATCTAGGTACCTACATAGAAAATCGAGGTCTAAGTGCTAGCTCATGTAACACTAAGCTGCTTAGGTAACTAATCAATACCTCATTGGATGCCTATTGGACCGGCTTACTGGACTTCATTCGGTTTAAATTTAATTGATGAAGTTAAGGAGCATGAAGTGAATGGAGCATGAGTGTCTTCCCCCTCCTCACCCTAATATAGTTTTAATATCACCAATATACTAATATTTATACATAGTATAAAACAAAGTCGCTTCCCGCCATCTGTATCTATGTACGCTTAGGTCTTTTAAACTACGCAACGGATTTTAATGCGGTTTTCAACAATAGACAGATTGATTCAAGAGGAAGGTTTATAAGCAAGAAAAAAGGGTAGGTAAATTAGGTGTACGCGGACGAAGTCGCGCTGGGTCCACTAATACCTAATAAAAGGGAAGAAGGAGAATAAACCTTACAGTATTAGAAATGTGGTCCCGCGGGAGACCCAAGAAGCGATGGATTGACATCGCTGTGTCGAATGCGAGAGCCGACTGCTTACGACGGGAGGATGACGAAGACCGGACTCACGTAAAACGGAATGGTCTCGGCTCAGATGATGATGATGATGATGAATTAAAGAGCATTCAGTCACGTCAGTTAACCTTAGATAACCTAAGTCCCTTGAAACATTAAAAAAAGAAATTACTTACTCCTAGTTGTAACCTCTAAAAAAGATAGTATAGCTCTGAAAGCGTTTGAAGTTTTCGATAGGTACTAGATTACTTGTAGTGTGGTGTCCGGCAGAGTAGAATAGCACCAACCCCTTTCACTCATGGGTTGTGACAATAACCTCTCCTGCAGTGGACTGTTATAGGCTGTGATAGTGACTAGATTACTATAAGATTTTCCCCTCACCTCATTCGAGAAATCGCTTTAGTTATTGTGAACCCACAATAAACCAACTCAATGGCATTCCACCCATCAATATCCTATTACAAAGAGAATAAATATTGGAAAAGATAGAATGATGACCTGCGGTCGAGTAAAGGAAAGGCGGCGAATATAAAAACACGATAAAAGAGCCAGATGGTATATTTTATTGCGGTCAAACCCAATCCATTAATCATAAAATTCTCCAAAAATAGTTTTATACTTAGCTCTTTTCGCAATTAGTATAATACTGCACAGGAATAATTATTGACCAAGAGGTGTCGTGTCAAATAAGATTCCGTTGCCTATCTCAGTAGGTACTTAAAAGAAGGCTTTTTTAATAACAAAAACGTATTATAAAGTTATAAGTGTACGGAGCTCTAACTTGTAGAGTATACTTTATAGGGACTACTTATTTCGATTTGATTATTCTTTTCATTGGATAGAAAATATGGTAGGAATAACGATAAAAATAAATAATAGACTATCTAACAATAATTCAAACAGCATAAAATAATTAAACAGACGTACGGAAAACTGAAAAGCAAAAATAAATACTTAGTTAAATACCGAAAGAAATTTATTTTGCGTCGGCGCCAAGGAAAATTAAACAGTAAATGATGTTTTTTTTTTCGTTTTTCAGTTTCCTAGTTCATTTTGTTTCTCATCGGTTTCTTCTTTGTTTTATTAAAAGTATTTTTCTTTTACTTCCAATTCGCTTGCCAAACTGTCAGAGAGGAGAAGGCAAATGCTATGAATTGAAATCAAAGTTGCATAGAATCAATTAACAATCTCTATCCTCTATCAAACGTCACAATAAGGAACCGCAGGATGACAATACGGCGGCCACCAGAAGGCGGAGCAGATCCGCCTATTTCTGTCAAAAGAGACCCCTGGTAAAGCCAAACCCCGTCCGATAAAGCCTGGCAGAGTCAGACTGCGTCAAACAATGGCGGACAGAGCCAGGCCACGCCCGATAACGCCACAGGGCATGCTTAAAGCGAATTCGTTCATTAATTTTGTCTTATGATCGCTTACCAGACCCGCAGGTTTCCCCCCTCGCATGACCCCACCTTAAGCCATGGCCATAATAAATAATAACAGCAAGAAGTTTCTCAAGAAGAGTTTTATAGAGGTTGTATATTACTCGCCCAAGTGCTCGCCACTAGGCGAGTTGAGACCACTCGTTACAGATTCGAGTGATTAAAAGATGCGAAATTTTCGATGTCTAGAGAAAATTATTAGATGTCGAACGCTTGACGCGACGCGAAAGGTCCTAAAATAGGGTATCTGGGTTGGAAACACGGGAGAGACACTTCTTGTACTTATGTTCATAAGCTTCGGTAACTAACTTACCACCAACGCCTATCTACTATGATTCGTCTCTCTATGCCGCTCTTAATTTGAATTTTATCTATTTTTTTGACAATAATTATTTTTACATCGGATATTTCTATTATCATCAGACCCTTGTCATCATCTACTAATAGATACTTGTTAGGTAAGACAAAACAAACGAGCCCAAACTCGATAGGGTTGTATTGTTTGATTACAGAGTTCCTCGTTCCGGCTGCATCATCAGACGATGAACGTTGGAACAGCCTGGACATCATGTCCCAGAGTACTTGACAAGACGAATCCAACGAGCCCAAACTCGATAGGGTTGCATTTTATTACATAGTTCCTGTGGCCACCATCTTGCATCATCTGATCAGCTCAATTACAGCCTAATATTGCGTTGTCATCCAGTTCTGAGCTAGTGTATAGCTTATCGGGAAGTTAGTTGCAAAATTTGTACCGAACAGACAAATAAACAAACAGAAAAGAAAGCGACCTAATAAAAACGTGGTTGAGGTAAATATACGACACTACTTCGATTTTGAAAATTCTGTTACTAACAGGAAGCTTATCCAGGAAGCTTATTCGAACTGCGACGGCGACTACTAACTTAATAAAAGAAGTGGATCCGCCCCGGTAGAACTGCGTAAATGATATTAATTCCCCGCGACCAACTTTCGTTTATCTGTTTCTCAAGTGTTCGCCAGTGGATCCTGCGGGGATCGATTCCTTAGGAGAGCCGGTTGTTTTGCAAGGACCCGTTATAATACGCACACTAATAAAGTTACTGGATACTATATTCTGTATGTACCAGCAAGACACGTGTTATTTTTGTGTATGTAATAGGGATGGGTGAAGAGGCACAAATAACTCATTTTTAAACGGAGACTTTTTAATTTAATAAATGAAAATTGTTTTGATTAATTTCCATACTGTCTCATATTATTATTTTTAATATGGTAAGTAATAATGTAAGGTTAAATTTCAAAAACCATTGTGTCTTATAAAAGGAAAACTGACAAAATTGGTCTTGAAGTGTAATAAAAAAATAACTACAATCGATTTTTTAAATATGTTCTACTTTATTCCCTTTCGAACATGCTTCATTCTATAAAACCTTTTAACAGCTGCACAGGAATATGATCTATAAGGTGGTCATGAACTTATGAACGCGTACCGTATCTTCCTCTAAAAATAGGTAAATCGGTACGCTACCACAAAGTGCGGAAATGTACACTACAAAGTCATTGGGAATGAAAACATTCAAACGCAAGAAAACCCTGTCTTTATCCGAAATGGTCCACCCAATGATCTCGATTGTAATTGGCACGAGGCAACTACCCTACCCAATCTTTACTGCCGCCTATAAAAAAGAATACTCGATGTTTACAGCACAGATTACTGCGTTTGAGAGAGAAACACTACTAGAATACAAGTAGTATTGTTGTCTCTACTCTGTACTAGCTAATTAATGCAACAAACAATCTCGGACGGAATGTTACTTTAGCGGAGTTACTGGTTTTGTTTGCTTACCTACCCTACCTGTTTAATTGTAATTGGCTTCTGGCTTGATTATCTCCGTGAGGGCTTTAAAGTTTGGTGTATTACAAGTAAAGTCAATAAATTCTGTCGGGCGTATGATGCAGAGTAGTTCTCCTATCCCATTATTTCACGGAACTTGGAGGCAGGGCATTTGGTCAGTTAAGGCCTTGCCACATACAAAGCTCGGCGCGAGCGCGGCGTGAGCGCGGTGCGATATTTGCTAGGCAACCATCGCGCGGCGCGTTATTTGCTAGGCAACCATCGCGCGGCGCGATGGTTGCCTAGCAACTATCGCGCCGCGCGATGGTTGCCTAGCAAATAACGCGCCGCGCTCGCGCCGAGCTTTGTATGTGGCAAGGCCTTAAGTCCGCCTTGACATAATCCAGGATTTGGGACAGGTAATTACAGTGGAGCGACTGCATCTGACCTCCGTGACAATGCTACTAGCGGAACCTGACCAGATTGGATCATGGTTACTCATTCAGTCGCCTGAATGTGCAGGTTTCATCTCAATGTTCATGTTTCACTCACCGGTAAAAGTCGGTTCAGAAGCTAAAACAGGTATGTTTATAGTAAAGTAATCTATTTTGTACATTTTTTGTACATTGCCTGTTATTCGAGGTTACAATCACCTGATAATGTATGTAGTCTGTACCAATTAGCTGAGCCTATTTTAAACTCTGTAGGCAATTTTACTTATTTATTTATGTATAGGAATAAATAAATAAACTCCAGCTAGGACCACCGAAGAACAAAATCAGCAATTTCACTGATCGAGCACCGAGTCCTTGTCATGGACGTTCGGGAATTAAACTTCCTACTGCAGAATGTTGGTAACCCTGAAAGGTGAACTCCGAAAGGTAAGATTTGATCAAGTAAAGAATAATTTTGTTTGGTAGGTACGTAACTCACTGGGATCAAACCGCGCAGGATAGGGACAAATGTGGAATTCTTGTGTCGAAGGCCAATATCTACTTTGGGTCGCTGAGCCAACGAAGTAAGGTACGTAACTGGCTACAAAGCTGCGTTTACGTACGCGACCGAAAATGTTTTCTCTGACACCTACCCCACAGCCACACCAATGTTAATGCGCGATAAATACAGCCTTAACAAATAACTCCGGATATTATAGCATAAAATCCACTCCAGTTAATGTTTAGTGGAAAATAAACGGGCGAATAGCGGATACCGCGCGGTACATTGAGCGCGGCGGATACCGCGGATCAAGATGGCGCGAATAAAAAATGGCGGGAAAATGCGATCGGGTGTAGCGATAGGCAAAGACCTTATATTCTTAAGTTCCAGAAATATGTATGAAAAGGGCATTGATAGGTTCACCTAGGGTTTACTTAAAATAATGTACTTGGGAACCTAATAATTGCTTTACACGGATATAGACATAGACGTATCTTTATTTGTATTTGTTTAAAACAAAATGTATATACATTATAACACATCCAATTAAGTATTTATTAATTCCCTCTGGACCTTGTAAGCTATTTAAACTCTGTGCTACAGACAGGCTTTGCTTCAGCAATATAGATAAATTATTTATTATGTAAGTAGGTTATAAACCTAATAAGAACAAGAACTAAAAGAAGAAACAAAACTATAGTTACGTAAACGGAATAAGAGTACTTTTAGCAACTAAATATTAGGTACCTATTTATCAAAGAATTATTTACCAAGTAATATCTAGGTAAAAATAGGAACAGTTATTCATTTATTCAGGAATAAAGAAGGTTTAGCTTAACCGCTCCAAGCAAGTCTAAACTTAAGAAAATGAAAGTCTGAGGCCAGTAATCGCCTTAAATACAAAGTTATGTGACCGCCACTCCTCATCCAGAGCCGCCTAGCGACGGGCTCTCCACCCAATTAGAAAGGCTCCAATTAGTGGGCTAGTGCGATCTCCACATTCTTAGGCCCCGCTGGAACTACGGGGAAATAAAAGTATTCATAAAAATAATGACCCATTAGGATGTAACTGTGGGGATAAATGTGCGAGGGAAATTGAGTAGGTAGGGCGGCTGTGGTACAGTCAGCAACAGAGTGAATGGACCCCTTAGTATTAGTAGTACATTAAATTTATTTAACAATTCATTGCACACAAGACAACAGGCACTAACTAATATCTAAGAAAGAACAATGTATAGTAGGGGGTCAGTTCTTTCTGCAGCTGAGTGTGTTGGTCGGTGGCTTAATAGTCAACGGGTCTAACTCCTACTCCGAGGTACCGGGTTCGAACCCCAGTTCCGTCATGCACCAATGACTCTTTTCTAAATTATGTAGATACAATAGTTGAACACTAACCGATGCTCTTACGGTGAGGGAAAAGATTGTGTGGTGAAACTTGCACTTTCAGGCTACTGAATGTGTAACCAAAATAAAATCTAGTCAGGTTTCCCTGTTAACAAGGTAACGGAACTCAGATGGCTATCGCTCCTATTACTATATTATCCTATTACCTGATCTGCCAAATCCTGGATCAGGCGGACCCCAAGCCCTCGCTCGCTAGACCTAGACTTTGTCTTTTTTATAATAAACTAGGCAGGCATTTGTTGGGAGTTTCTAGAACTCTGTCGGTTAAATTTTTAGTAAAAACGTTACTATAGTATACTGGGAATTAGGTGAGTCACGCTGAAACGGATCAACTTAATACGATAGACATTTCGATATTTATTTAGTCCTACAAAGTCCCCTTTTCTGAGAAATTCCTCCTTATACTACCAAAGGTACAAGGCAGCATAAAAAGAGTACCTAATACCGGATTGTAACCTTAAGCGAGTCCATGAGAAATTCCTAAGCATTTAGGCGTCACAAAATCGGAAGTTAAGAGTGACAGAGAGTTTAACCTAAGGTCGGTGTTGGTGCAACGCTTTTTCTTGTTAGGAACATCTTAAAAGCCACTTACACATCCATGGGAAGTTTCCTACCCGAAAAAAATATCTCAACCGTCAAAGGGTACTACAGGCCCTAAGAGAGTTTATTTGTTGACGGTCAAGTTTGACAGCTGTCATTTGTTCTATAAGAGGTCAATGGATGGTTCTGTTTTAAATTATTTATCCATGATCTATAAGAAATGTTTCATGTATGGTATAATTTAGATTTACTTAAGCGTCGCCTAAGTAGTGCAAGCGGGCACTAATCAGAGCTAGCTCGAACTGAACGCCTCTAAGAACGAAGTGTCAAAGTGAAACCATCCGTGAACGTGCCAAGGAAGTTGCATAATAACAAACTGTTACAACAACTCGCTTTTGCAGCACGTCTCCATAAAGCTATGAGAACTGTGAAGGACCAACAACGCTTGGCAATTAGAAAGGTCCAATTAGTCGTAGCAGAGTGTAACAACCGAATAAATAGTTCAAAATATAGTTCGTTTCTGGTTTCTGTCCTATCTAACTTTAAGGGCCGTCCAGGTCACAAGGGATGGTCCTCGATTAAACTAGTTTGACATAGGTATTATTTAGCCAATTAAAGGTAGTACGAATCCAAAAATAGGAAACCGCCAAATGTTAGGTCCTTAAAATTGGCGTTTTGTACGTCGAAAATTACGGAACCTGTAATTTTCATATAAGCAAATTTTTCAATTTCTTCGAATACAATAAAACTTTGAAGGTATAATCGGACAACATTAAACTAACTGGTGTACACTATTTTATTGTGGTTTCATAAAATTACACCTGGTTAAAGAGGCAAAATTTATGACAAAGTTGTTAAGAGGTATTTTCAAACACTTATAAAAATTTAAGATAAAATATTTTTTATATAATTTTAGGGACTTATCGACATCTAACATATACTCTTGTACAACTTAAAATATTTAAGCAGATATATCTTGCGAAAAAAACGCCAATTCCATAGGTAATAATAATAATAATAATAAATAAATAAATAATAATAAATGGTTTATTTCGTTATTAAGTTTTACACATCTTATTTAGGTGGGGATCTACTATTAAGTATAGAAATATATGTATCAGGATAATCCCGCTCCTGAATATAGGTAAGGACCCAATACATCAAAGGCCAACAAACATCCATACCAACTGGCACATAGATAGAAGTTTTGAAACGTCTACATGCGCTAGTATATATCAGCTCGGAAAATCCTTTCATTTGTACCCCACTCGACAGGTTACGGGAAAAAAATCTTTTTTCCCATAAAAATTATGACATCATCACTCCTCTCCTAAAATGGAAATATTTATAAGAACTGCGGGTCAAAATGATTGTTTGGGCATCTAGTACACGTGTGTCACGTGTGGCTAGCTTTACATGGGGAGGCCCACTGAAAACCAGCGTCACGGCGCCTGTTGTGGCATATGCTGAGTGTGGCCCTATCGCACTCTCCACATGGCACAGGTAACGAGATTAGAGTAACTTTTTTTTTTTTTCTCTATTTTTAATTTTTTTTCTCATTTTACATTTTGTGCCGTGTGTCTGAGTGGAATAAATGTGATTTACTTTTTTCTTTTTTTTTTACATCGATTTGCTGTTTTACTATAGATATCCTTTATTGGCCGAAGACTGACAGAAGCAAGACTCCGAAAAATGACAAAGCGATAAGTATCAGTGTTCCAATTTCTAAACTATGATAAATAAATAATAAATATTCGTGGACAAATTCACACAGCGCCATCTAGCCCCAAACTAAGCAAAGCTTGTGCTATGGGTGCTAGATAACTGATATACTACTTAAATACTTTTAAATACATACTTATTATACATAGAACACCCAGACCCGTAACAGAAATTTAAATTCGTCATTTCAATTTCTGCCCGGCCGGGAATCGAACCCGGGACCTCTTGCGTGGCAGACCGGCATGTTGACCATTGAACCACTCAGGTCGTCTGATGATAGTATATTTCATAAGTTTTATTTAGAAGAGTGTGGTAAATAGGTAATCGGTTAGTTTAGCTTGATTGAGTTCTCCAACGCACGGGTGCGAACACATGAGACCTCGAAACAAGTCGATGGGCTAGCTGACTGTACTTCTTTGAAGTAAGTACCTATAAATAAATAAATAATTTATTGTCTCCAAAAAAATAATCGATCAGTACATAGTATAAAACAAAGTCGCTTCCCGCCGTCTGTCCCTTTGTATCTTTTAAACTACGCAACGGATTTTAATGAGATTTTCGACAATAATTATAGATAGAGTGATTCAAGAGGAAGGTTTAGGAGAAAATAGGGTAGGTAGGGGTAAAGTAGGTGTACGCGAACGAAGCCGCGCCAAGTCCATTAGTAGATTTATATGAGAGAGTGAAGTTTACGTAATCTCACCTACAAGTTCGAGAAATGTTCCTTTTTACCTTTTTTCATCCTTTTTACCTTTGATCATTAAATTAATATCACAGAGAAATAATCTGAGTTATACTCTTACGTGTAATAAATAATCGACTTGGCGTTAATGTCCTGGTTGTGCTCTCGAGCACGAGGGCCCGGGGTCCGCCATAATCCAAGATTTGGCGATCTGGTAATTACAGTGGAGCGACTACCATCTGTCACGGTCAGGGGTCAGGGGTTGCCCTGGTAGCAGTACCAGGGGAACCTGACCATATTGGATCATGGTTACAAATGCAGTTGCCAGAATTTGCAGATTTCATCACCATGTTTTCCCTCACCGTAAGAGCATCGGTTAGAATTCAACTAATATACATAACTCAGTAAAGAGTCATTGGTACATGGCCGCAGCGGGATTCGAACCCGGTACCTCTCGCTTACGAGTCGGATACTTAACCGCCCGGCCTGACGCTCTGAAGTTATAGTCTTAAGTGTGATATGACTTATTTTACTCTCTTTAAATGATCTTAGTTTAACTTCAACCTGTTACATGGTTTCACAATTATTTATATCAAACCTAACTAGTCAAGTTACGAGTAATGAGAGTAGCCTCGTGGACCGGAATGAACGGAAAGGCTCTATAAGTAAACAGAGGGTGCACGTAACATCGCGGTACACACGGTCGACAAACTGTACTAAACTGTTTAGTTAGAGGAAAATCGTTCGTGCTCTGAAGCCCGAGTGACTTTTCCACTCAATCCTTTGGTTGAAATCGATACCTTTTTTTTGTGAAATACTCACTTTCTAATTTGGATTTTTCTTTTTCTTATCGAGTCGATGAACTAAACTCTGACTTACACTTTATTCGCCCAGTATTCGGTGACGCATACAGCGTTTGAACTGGCCTAAACAATTTGGATTAGAACTTGACTTTATTTTTTTTATGATTGGACATATTCACACAGCGCCATCTATCCCCAAAGTAAGCAAAGCTTGGGCTGTGGGTGTTAGATAACTGATAAAACTATTTATATTCCTTTTTTAATACATCTTATTATACCTACACTACACCTAGACCTGTAACAGAAATTAATATTCATCATTTCAATTTGTGCTCGGCCGGATCGTGAGGTAATTTGAAATCGAAGTTCGAATTTGATTAGCTGAATCCAATTTCTCACGTTAGGTTGGCACATACGTAGATCCTACTTAGGTACCTAATATTAAAAATGTAAAAGTTTTAAATAATTTTGGATGGGTACGGGTGTTCAAATGTTAGTTTCTCCTTCAAGCAAAAATTATTGAATTAGATAGGTACTGAACGGATTTTGATGAAATTTTGGAGTAATGTAACTTGTAGCTCAGAATAGAACATTTGCTATATATAAAAGGTGCCGCCACCTCAAAGAAAAGCACCACCCCATCTCTTCCCGTAGGTGTCGTAAGAGGCGACTAAGGGACAAATCCGAAAGGTGGCAGCAGCATCTTTCTGGGTAGATTTGCATCAACTGCACTGCGATCTCCAACCCGCCTGCCAAGCGTGGAGATTATGGCAATGACCTCCCCTTTCGTGGGAGAGGCCCGAAGTCCTGCAGTGCACTGTTATGGGCTGTGATGTGAAACCGTTGATACTAATCCTTACGTGGTACAAAATAAAATCGCTTTTCGGATGCGGTGGCGTGGTCGTACATATTCTGAAAATCATTGATTCCTGAATGCCTAGGAAAAAGTCGCGGGCAAAAGCTAGGTACCAAAATTTGTCGCCAGAGACAAAATACCAAACAAAAGTGTATAAAATTAAATAAATAAATAAATGATCGTGGACAAATTCACACACAGCGCCATCTATTATATTAACTTTAAAATAGTGGACTGGATAAAACAGTAATGCTGGTTGAATATTATCTTGTAAGCTACGTAAGCTTATTCTTCACGGTTTGCCTTCAGTTTAGCAATATGACAACTTGCTAAATATTCAGTTTCCTCGGCAGTAGGTTAAAGCGATACCTAACCTACGCCAAAAGCGATAAGTCTGCCTTTGCGTGCATGCAGGTATATTATGCTGATTCTTATACAGGGTCTTACATAATATATGTATGAAGCCGTGAACCGGATGGAGTGCTAAATATATGAAAACGATAGGTACAAAAATTCCACGTACGACAGAAATAATGGTACCTATCTTTTTAATATGTTTAGCACTCCATCCAGTTCACGGCTTCATACATATATTATGTAACATCCTGTATATTGTCATATCGAAGTATGAAATAAACAGTTTTTACTTAGGTACTTAGTTACCTACAACAGAGTCCGACCAACCATTTAACGATTAAATTTTTGACAACTATCCTTCACGATTTCATACGTAAGTACCTATATCAGCTGACAGACTAATATATGTACAAGTATAGTAGTCTGTGCTTTAGCTTTTAAATAATCTCAGCCTCTTGAATTGGGAAAATAAACATTTCACCCGACTACAAACAAACAAATTACTTAAGTAGGTACCTAACATGTTTTCGATGTCGACGAATCATCGACATATCTAGTTATGCGTTAAGATGTATGTAGGTAGGTAAGTACCTATGTCATTACGAGCATGCGCGGCCATTTTTCGAGAACCTCATCCCTTCGTTCGTATACTTTTTTAATGTAGTAGGTAAATAGCAAGCAGACAGTCACCTGATCGAAACAAGCGGTAACTGTCGCCCGTAACGTCTATGACACGCTAAACATTATAATACAGTAGATTCGTTTCAATTGTATGTAATGAGAATGAATTAGACACATACAATTCACGAGTTTTACGTTGGGTGACACTAACCGGGATTTTAGTTTAGAAGCGATTTTGTAAAAGATATCACAGAATGAATCCATGCTTAGTTTTATTTAGGAGCACGAGTAGGGGTTCCCATTTACGGGTAAAATCCTTAATCCCCCCTCCCCCCTTCACCACCTCCTATAAAACGGCCTTCTATTTAAATTCAGTAGATACAATATCGCTAATTTAACCTTCAATGGGTTTATAGGTATATTTTCGGAATGAATAAAGTGCTAGTAAACCTCTCTTAAGTATACGATCATAATTTAAAGACTTGCTTCATTCATTAAAACAAAATCGAACATTGCAAAAACTTAAGTAAATACCTACCTTATAAAAAACTTCCATAGAAGAGCGTTTCAGGACCCTAAAGAACTTATTTTTGATGTACTTAGGTCTTTTTACAGAAAACTTTTTCACACTCGTACTTCACGGTTAACTAAAAACACAATCCTTTACAGTTCAAAACATCGAATAAACTTACACAGCCCTTTTCACACTATACTTGATTAACTAATAGTTTAGAATTTATTTTTGATCAAGTTTAAACTTTAGGGTAACTAAACTAATTAGAAACATCAAACAACGGTTAGTTTGTGTAGTGTCGTTATTACGCTGGCTGATTTTATGTTTTTAATTTGGCGTTTATGATTCCAAATTTGAATTTCGTAATGGCGGGAGCGGGCCGCGGACCGCCGCGGTTCCCGCCGCTCGGCGCGAACATTTTATCAGACTGAACCTCTGGAAATCTGCCGTTAGGGAGGCGCCGCGTCGACTTTTATTGTCCCCAACAAAGAATTTAGCACACTCCCCATCTTGCATGAATGAAACTGCATTGTGAGCGAGTGCTCTTCACCTGTTTCGTTTTCAAATAACAGCCGCGTGTATTTCACTTTTATTACGGGGTAGCACTGTTCTTAGATTGCACTTGGATTATTTGGATAGTGGTGAAAAATAATACTGGAAGAGTTTTATTAAGTACCTAAATAATAAGCATGACACAAATATCATACAAGCTAAGTACCCAAGTACTGTTGCGTCGTCAGTAAGAGTTTTGTAAAGGTTTTCAGAATAATAAAAGATAATCTCAATCGCAGTAATTAGTCTTAATTGTATTGAGAAACTTCCCTAATAATTGAACTCTCTCAGTCTCGACATTAACATATTGAATAATAAATGTCCAAGTCGTTAAAGTATTTCTAAATGGATCACAATCGAACTTGAACACTTCGAAATTCGAACAGAATCGATAAACCCATCGACACAGACACGTCCCTACCCTAGGCTCCCGATCTCGCGCCTCGCGACTCATCGGGACGACATCGGCGGAGGAATCGACGCATGCGCGCCAAATGTTTATCTCGATTCTCGTTCCAAACTTGAATTCTCCATAACGTTCGGCCAATAAATCTTCGAAGTCTTTCAGAGGGGCAGAGGCGTATTTGCGTGGTCTCGGATTAATGTCAACGAGTCGTAAACGTTAGTGATAAGTCGCCGAGCGAGAGTGAAGTTGGTATTTTCGCATCTTCGGCTACATCTCGCGTTCGTATTCTTTGCGCTTACATAATCGACGCCTCGACATCCTTTGTTTAGTGTAAACGCCTTCAGCTGATTGCAATATAGTTGCACAAGACTCGAAGGACCAAACAAACCAAACTTTATGTCGTAGAAATAAAAACAAATTGGGATACTTTTCATACAGCTGAGCTTTATTATAGCATAGGTACTTATACTTATTAAAATTGTAGGTATATCCTAACAAGCTGTATATGACATTCATATTATCACAAAAATGTAGTTTCTAACTAAAAAATAAGTAGTAGATGAAATAAAATTTAATCCTACATCATATAATGTTTAGAATACATTGGGTTAGAGATGTCCGTTCCACACTTATAGGCATATAGGGCGACACAAGACGTAACTTAACACAAAATGCTAAATCATCTTGCTCTTTGCAAGCGCAAATATGCTGGCCAAACCCTCCGCTGATAAGAAGGTTTAAAGCCAGCAGAAGTCACCTCTTCCGCATTCCAAAATGTGTGATAGGTACGAAAATGACCCTTATTCTATGAGCGACACGATCCAGTTTGCATGTCGCGCTTCGCCTTAATCAATAAATATATTGAGAATAATGAATTGCATCTAATGAATACACGATCGACACTAAGAGTAAGCTTATTCAGGAAATAGTTTGCGTGATTCGTCTTAATACTTGGCTGTATAACATCCTTAGATCAACTACAATAAAATGTAATGTTACCATTACTACTTGTTAAGTCTAACAACTGCACTTACCGAGTAGCTTACCTACTTCTGCCTAAGCATGACTTTTGCGAAAAAGTCTGTCTGAATAAAGTGAACATAGGCCGATAACTCCCAGCATTTTTGCTGAATCTAACTGGAATGTATTCAATCTTAATTCTTTACTAGTCTAACTTAAAAATGGGCAATGAGCAGTTTTCCAATAGGTATCTAAAGCATTCCTAACCACTCACTAGATGGCGCCCTGACAATTTTGGTAATTGACAATCGCATGAAATAGGTTCTTAGCAAACAGGACATAAACACTGGGTACGTTGTATTGGATAATATTGTATTTGTCAATAGTTTTCAACCATTTTAGAGGATGTAATAATAATGGAACATAGTGCCAACTTCTATAAATATTTTTTTTACATTTCGTTCAACAGTTATGTTTATATTAATAAGCATTTTATTTTTAAGTTTAGTATTAGTTGGCTGCATGAAATCACTGAAACGAAATACTGGAAAACTCCTCATTAAAAAAGAATACAAAAACTAGCTTTTCCCATTCTATGGTTTTAAACCTCGCTGGAACTACCAGTCAATAAGAAATTTCATACTTATAAGTATTAATAAAAATAATAATGAGAGCTAACGCGAATCAGAATCCCACTAGGTGGCGCCACTGGTGCGTGATGCATTATTTTCAAAAAACGTCGTGCTGGCAGAATCAATCCCTCAAAGTTGATAAGCAAAATAATGTTCATCTTAATGTCAATATTCCAGTTGTGCTCGGGGGCTCGAGGGCCCGGAGTCCGCCTTGAGCATGATACAGGTTTTGACAGATCATGTAATTATAGTAGAGCGACTGCAATACTTTTATAGTATACTAGTCAGGCATTTGAGCGCCAGCACACCTGATGGGAAGATACGATGCGGCCGTAGGTGGAGGTATCTCGATGTTTTCCGTCGCCGTAAGAGCATCGATTACATGGTGGTATTGGGGGCCGTGTGGTGTCCGGCAGAATAGAATAGCACCAACCTCTTACACTCATGGGTGTCGTACAAGGCGACTAATGTTTTCGAGGCAAAAGATCAAGAGTCTCCGTAGTCTGGAGAAAGGGCAGCAGCATTTTCCATTGTTATATTTAAACACTGCCATCTCCAACCCGCCTGCCAAGCGTGGAGATTATGGCAATAACCTCCCCTTTCGTGCGAGGCCCTAAGTCCTGCAGTGGACTGTTACGGGCTGTGATGATGATGATGATTGGGGATCGAACTCAGTACCTGTCACTTACGCCGGCTTGTCGGGTCTTAATTAGAATTCACATCGGTGAGTACTCCCAGGAGCTCCACAAGCTCGTTCCATCGTGCCCTTTTTTTTTCGAACAACGAGGGGGACAAAAGATCGTCATACATATATGGTAGACGTCCCACCATCTCGTGCTCAGCGTTTTGCAACCACTTTTCTTATGCGCGCTGCAAAGGACTGGAACTCTGTTACTGTTCCCCGATAAGTATAACCTTGCGGTCATTAAGTCAAGAGGGAATAGGTATCTTCTAGGCACGCATGCTACATCTTCGACCTCAACAGCGCTTTCCCTCAGGTGAGTTAAGGTCAAATGCAAGCCTATTGATAAAAAAAGTCGAACCCGTTATTCATTAGGCAACAGACGCTCCATAGTCAAAAGTAGGATTTTAGCCAATAAAACGGCGTTATTTTGACCCATACGCCAGTGGCGCCCACTGGTGAGAAATAATATGTTACGACTTAAGCCCCAATAATCTCGTGGCCATATTATCCCTAAAGATTATAATACCATAGACAGAAATTAGACGTCGACAATATATGTTTCCATTATCATAGTAACCTAAACACAAACTCCTAGCTCTCCATTGCCAACGGCCATCTCCCTCCCACTCGTTGCAGTGTCCATTTATATCTTTTTCCTTCTCTTTTCTGGCGTGGTCTGGAACAGGACTTCGTCCGCACGGATCAGTCGGTTGACGGTGCGGCTCAACGACACATCTGTTACCAACAAAACATCGTTACCGTTACTATCTGTTATTTTAACAAAATACTAGGTAACGTACTAGGTACTTGTAGTGTGGCAATACTGTGGATTTTATTAATAATACTTTTCTACTACATTATTAGCAATATATCAAAATAACTAACAAATAATTGTTTTTTGATAAATAGGACATTATATAACAATAAATACTAAAGTATTAAAACTACAAAGTCATGATCTTCTTGAGTAAAAATGTTCACAAGTTTTTTTGTTAAGGAACTACACAGTATTGCTACACTACACTCCAATAATATGTTGATGGTAAGCAGATTGTGTCATTTTAATCACCCAATGGAAGCCAAATATTAGTTTGATGATATTTGGAAATGAAACGAAATTTTCAAAAAGAAATTTTTGGAAAAAATTCCACTTTAATGTGATAGAAATTTAACAGTCCACTTACGTTATTATGATTATTATTACAAAATACTTTCGGTAAAACTTGCACGAAACAGTCTTGTGTTTATTAGTTTTGGCTTTATTTATGCCAGTGAAGACTAGAAAGTTCTGGTTTTCGCGCAAACTTCACAAGATATAATAAAATATTGCATCTAATATTAGAGAATTGTACTTTTCAAAGGCATCTTAATTGTCATATTTCTAATAAATAATACATGATTAAATGAGCATGAATCAATGGTCATAAATTAAAAATGTAATTATCATAACATAACATGCAATTTGTATTAACAACTTGAGCATTCCCGACCACAAAATAAATACTAAAATTAGAGCTAAATGGAGCCCAAAATACTTATAATATTATAATAAATCTATAACAAATGCTTTATTAATTTAATGAGCTGTTCAGACTACCATCCTCCACGTCAATAATCTTAAATTTTGGTGCCATTCAATTTATTGCAGTTAAATTATGAAAGTCCGCAAAGTTATATGAAAAATCCCGATCGATTTTGCTAAATTATAGTAAGATAGAATGATATAGAATAGGGTGGCCATAGATGTACGTACAAAGATGCCTTCATCACCATTCTGCCAGTTTAACAGTTTAGCAGTCTCATTCGTTTAGCGAAGCCGCTCAAAGGACTTCGGACGCGGTATGCCATTGCTATCAAAGCTATCAAGCTACCAAAATATATTAATACTTTAACCTACCGTCAATAAAAGGGATCAAACCCAGTTTTAGCTTCTGTATTGAATAATACAAGCAATGGATTTGAAATAAAACAAATCTTTATCTTTAACAATTCAACTGCAATCACCTCGCTTACTACCTATTAAGTACTGCTTATGAATAAGTACCTACCTTTACTAATAAATTATTATAATTCTTCAATTCCTGATTTGCATATAAATTACTCTATAAAATCATAAATATCTTAATAAAATATATTGTGACCTAATCGTTTGGAAGAATATTTTTAAACATTTAATAAATTAAATCCCTATTACTATTAAGTACTATAAAATACAAACATTTTCTGAATGGTAAATTTGTTTTACCAAGAATTGTATTGTATGGTTTATTTATTGCATTTAGTAAAATAGTGGTTTGAAAATGTTGCGAAATACTGACTTTGTTTTTAAAACCTAAATAATACGCATAATAATGGAAACAGGGGGCACTGGTAAGACATATTGCAATATTAAATACAAGCAGTTTTCCAAAATACGAAACACTCTTCGCTCATATACTTTCTTGCAAAGTCTCTAACCTTTCGACTTTAGATAACTGTTTTTATTCATAATTAAATAGCCGTAGTGAGACGAAATAGGTATCTGGAATAAGTAATGTTTCGTACGCGAATCAACTATAATACTTCCTCGATATTCGTAATTTCGATAACAAAGTTGCTTAGCAAAAAGATTGGAAAGTTAGCTACCTTCATGTGTAAGTAGCGCTCTACCGCTACCGCTACCGCGGAGGGCCGCTGCCCTCTTAAATAAAATGCGTGCCACACAGATTTGAATTTGATCGCCAAACTCCAATTAGTAAATTGGCAATTTTTAAAACTTTTTTGCTCTGTGGTTCTGAGTCTCACTAACGCCACACTGGCACTTTCCACAATAAAATAAATAGCCTCGAATATTGCTACGCATCTCCTAAATGCGAGGAACCACCGTAAAAAAATAAGATTGAGCTGCCCTAACTTCCCTCGGTGTATTTTCGTTTCCCAACCACAAGAAACAATAATTGATTGTCACATATCAAATTATATTCAATATTATTTAGTTGTTGAGCAATGCAGCACAGCCTGCCTCAAAAGCTATCAATACCAAGGTAGTTTTTCTTGGAACCAGCTTTGAGCTCGAGTGATCTGATTGATGATAATAGGCAAGACTACTATTCAACTACTTTACTCGTAGTAATGTCTAAATACATATTAGTAAGCCAGACATCTCACTAATAGGTGCCCAATCTATACACATCACCTGATGTAGCCCATAACAGGCTGGTTTACAGATGGCAGGGACACGAAGACACAAACCCTTCAACCGCTGTGTACGGTCAGACAAATAAAAGGCTACTAGGAACGCAGACCTTGGCAGATTCTGGGATTGACAGCTCGGCCGTTAATGGTGACAGGGACTCTACCAGACAGAATGTGTAATTTTTAGGGTTCCATACTTGAAGGGTAAAAAATAAACCCTATTACTAAGCCACTGCTGTCTGTCCGACTGTCTGTCTGTCACAGGCCCGTATCTTTGAAGTAGTGACAGCCACTTTTAATTTTCACAGACTATGTGTTTCTATGGCGGCTTTAACAACAAATGAAGGGGAGCGCACTTGGCCGGTTTTTATTCTATGATGTCCTGCGAAGCCTTCTGTTTATTCGACTGTACACTCGCGAACTATACTGTTGATCCACCTGCTGTCGTAAATGTAATTTGGCAGTGTTGTACATGGCAAACTGTTACCCATGGATCCATATTTGCAGACAGGTTGGGGTAAAACAGTTTTCTATGTATAATAATAATTAGTTTATCGTCACAGGGTTACAATCAGCTCCCGAGATTTTTCCGCCAATCTCAAGGCCCTCAAGCGGAAGGCCTAGGTCTACCTCGCTTTACCAACCGTATTCAGAGGCACACCCAACGTATAGGAACGCAAAGTTTGACTAGCCTCTAAAGTAAGAAATGGTCACCCATCCAGTTCCCGGACTCCGTGCGTTGCGTAACTTGTATTATCAGTCCCACAAACACGCTGCCACTAGACCGGACCCGTTACTCATAAATCCATGGGCAAAACAGTTTCCTATGTATAAAACTGCCAAATTACATACAACAGTAGGTAAACACTCAAGTAAACTGCCTTAAACAATCTACCAACCAGGCGTGGTGTTGGCCAGTCGGCGCATGCGTCGCGTGTTCCTGTCCTGGTCTCGTATCTTCTTCTCCATCTCAGCATCGGTCAGGGTCTCGAGGTACGGGGCCCATTGCTCGGCGTCAGAAGGTTGGCGGTACGGCGCCTGTGGGCAAAGGATGGTGGTGAGAATTTCATCCACTGTCCATTTTCTGGTCTACGGAGATCCTGCTGTTCCTCTAGCCTCTACTTGAGATATTAGTAGCATAGTACAATACCTGTCAATTGAAGAGGTTGTTATAATATTGCACTCTGCTAGACACCACATGGTAAAGTTTACAGTATTGGTATATCTATTCATTTTGAGTCTTTACAAATTTAGTTGGAAAGGCATCTTTCAGCGATCTAACATCGGCGGTCCGCAATGAGCAGATGTAGTTATAAACAAATGCTATTATAGCAATCAAGTTAGATGGTATAGGAGCCCGATTTGGGTTCCTAACACAGGTAGTGTACGTACCACGACCACCACCACCATAGTTATCATATGTCTCATTCCTCTTGTTAATATTATAAATATCATTATGCTACACCCCATTGATGACATGACCGGCGGACCATTCGAACCAGTGGTCTAATCGTTTTTGAACGCGATGCATCGGCATCGGTTTTAATTTGACAGATTTTAGATGGTTCCAATATAAAAGACTAAACAATAGAGATAGTAGGCAGCGGCCGTCGCAAAACTACCAAATTAGAGTCCAAGTGCAAACAAAAGGAACCCATGAACCATAGCTGATGAGCATTATTTACCCTTTCACGAATGCACAAGAAGAGCAGCCATGAGGGAAGAATGGCAGGGATTGGTGAAACGCGCCACCAACCAGTAACGACCACGACCATACACTCTGCCAATAGTAATACGAGTAAGACCTGTACCCACCTCGATAGTAGGCAACGGCGCCTCGCTAAAGGCATAAGTGCGCTGGTGCCAGCCGAGTTGCCCGCGCACGCTGTACGCCACGCCCGTCACGAACTCCCCGCCGAGGCCGAGCTCGGCACACAGTTTCATAGCAAACTGCTCCGGGTTGTTCTCCTTCTCGGACATGTCCCATTCCACCTGGCAGGGAGATTGTGAATAAATGAATAAAACCACACAGAATATCAATATCCCGGTTGTGCACGAGCGAGCGAGAGCCCGGGGTTCGCCTTGGCCATGATCCACATTTGGTAGATCAGGCAGTAGATCACATTGGATCACAGTTACACATTCAGCCATCTGAAACTCTGGATGTGCATGTTTCCTCATGATGTTTTCCCTCACCAATACGTGGTCAACTAATGTGCATAACAAGGACTTACAGAATACTTATTTAAATAGCATTGTGCTGCTGCTGGTAAGTATGTAATGTCTTCATGGACCTGATTTTTTAATTGCTCCCATCCACATGAGAGCTCACGGTTTTGGCAGTGGGGCTAGTATTTGCCCATTTGCTATAAGAACACATTGTCCAGGGGATTTAAAGGATTATTCGTATATCTATACAAACTGTATTTGTATATCAGATTAACAAAAATTACAATTAAAAATATATCTTCCTACTATTCATACCTGATCAACAAGCGAAGTATTCCCAACATGAATATTAAGTTTTATAACAACTCTTTGGTCTGTCTGCTCCTCTAATATTGCTGGTGGCTCGCTGGGGAAAGCTTCTATCTGCTGCCTAATAGACGAGGCAATTGCCGGTATGAATGTGCTAGTATTCAGTTCTAGATCGTCACACAACACTTCAGCAAATTGTTCTGGGGTTATTATTGATTCTGAAAAAGTAAATGGTTACGTCAAAATTAGAATTCTGTTATAATAACAAATATTATTCAAAATTCAAAAAACTTAGAACTTTTGATAAAATTTCAAATGCAGCACAGTACCTTTGGTCAAAGTATGGCTAAACTTAAGACTATTATTAAATAAAGAATTTATTTGTTATATAAACACCAACACATTTACCATTTTTGTTCCAAGTAAAGGTATCTCGGAGTTTCTGCCCCTCAATTTCCATATCCAGTCGTATCGGCACCAGTACTTGCTTTTGCGAAGAGTTCTCCAGCATTGCTGTCATGTCTGTGTCATCAAAACATAATGGGAATGTTCGCACCTGGAATATACAATAAGTATTTAATAATTACCTGTAAGTGTTTATTACACATTTTTTTAAGGTACAGTAGAATCCATCTGGATATATCGTCTCTCAAAGGACCGGCGACATTTCGTTCTACTAACCAGCCGACTAACTACCTAACTATGAAACCTAACCTGAGACAGACACATTTTTATCACTATTTGGGGTTAGTCTTTATAAGCCGTCATTGTATACAAATTCTACTGTAGGAATATCACAGACTAAAAAGTAAAACAAAAATACTTGAAAACTTAGACAAGATATAATATCATTAGACATAATTAATTATTATAGAAAACAAACCTTCTTGTTGTGAACCCTTGTCCTGCTGATGGGGGTGGCCTGAGGGACAGCATCCAGATGTGAAGAGTTGGGCATCACAGGCAACCATGATGGGTTGTGTGGCTTCTTACTCTTACTCTCTCTCGGTGTAGCCAACTCCTGACTCACTGACACGGCTTTGTATCTGTATTTACAAATTAAAAATGTATATCACTGTGTAAGGGGTTTTCTAATTTAACCCTCAATATTATGTATGTATCTCCCAGATATAATATTCAGGACTTCATGACAAGCATAATCTGAATATTTATAACAATAGATACGAGTTACATTTGTTCTCACAATTTTAAGATCCATAAAACGAAGCAGCATATAGGAATACATAAGGGTTCAACAATAAAGACATGTCTTGAAATGGGATAATAATGTAAACACCCGAAACATTATACTCTTCATTATCAGGAACTTACTTATCATCATTGCCTTCAATAATATCTTCAACTTCTGATGCTTTCAACAACGATACTGAACTGGAGAGTACATGAGGCCCCAAACCGTTGTCAATCAAGCGTTTTCTTTCTTCATTAGTAAGGGTCCTCCTGGCCATGCCAGGGTATTTCTTGTAGAGGGACCCGCGGAAAAGCCGCAGATAATTTCCGACCTAAGCACATAATGAAATTGCAATATATTGATTGAATAGTGATTGGAGCAATATGGAAGCCGCTAACTGTAGCATTTAAAGTTTTAGGTTATAATAGTTTTTTAAAATGATTGCATTGCTAATTAACAATTAACAAGGTAATGTTACATTAATAACAAATATTTTCTAAACGAAATCAAAATGAAAACAAATGAAAAAAGAACTTACTTCCGAACCGACACAGTAAAATTCGCCACCCTCTTCTATTTGAAAGCTAATCGGCTTATCGCCGTATGTTCTCAAAGCCATTTTTGTTTATTTTTGCTTCCTTTTGTTCAACTAGATTTCTGAAATAACTACTGCAATCTAAATATAGAAATAATGGGAAATAATCACTAAAACCCCCCACATCAACAAAACCGAAAAATGATTGTCAAAAAAGTCAAAATGGCGGAGCGTTATAGGGATGTAACGCGAAATGAATGTCAATCGGAATGTGCTAGTATTCTTATTTTTTTATGTTATCCGGAAGACAAACAGGCATGTGGGCCACCTGATGGAAAGCGGTCACCGCCACCTATGGACATCAGCAACACCAGGGGAGTCACGTTACCCACGTTGCCCGCCTCTGAAGAGACCTCTTATATACCTCTTGAACGATCCCATGTCATAGTCCAAAGGAAACACTGTGGCTGGGAGCTTATTCCACATCCGAATCGTACGAGCGAGAAACGTTCTTTCAAATCTTCGCGTGGCGACCAACAGAGGCTCTACGTAGTGGGGATGAGTACCCAGCCCACGGCGGGTGGTGCGAAGGCGGAATTGTGCTGTGGGCACCGAAAAGTTCCTCGGAACACTCCCCATTGTACAGCCGATAGATTACACACAGGGAGCCAAAGTCCCTTCGGTTAGCCAGTGGTTCTAACTTGCTTGTTTTCGTACGACACGTCTGTGTACGGAGTCCAGAGGATTAAGCAGGTCGGCAGTTTCGCCCAAAGATGGGAACAATAGATTTATACTTAAATAGATTGAATATTATATGTTATCATCTTATTTATTTTGAGGATTATTGTGTACACTTTTTAAAATATTATATCTAACGATTTTGAATTCGTTGTCAATCGCTATGAGTATTTCAGTATTGATTGATGAAAAACATTCGTTCAATCACTACCAAACCAATCTCGTTAACTTCACTCACTAACTAACAAATCTGTGCTAACTAATCAGACGATTTGTTAACGAGGAAGGGAGGAGACGCCGCGGTCGTTGCGCTAACGAAAAGTGCCTGATTAAATTAAATAATGTCTTCTAAGACAGGAAACTTTAGAAATCCTTTCTCGAGGCCATGGATGAAGGACACTGGTGCAGCGGCTGCGGCCGGGGGTGCGGGAAACGTCGGCATGAAAGGTGTAGTGGCCGGCGGAATAACTGGTGGCATTGAAATCTGTATAACATTCCCTACCGAATACGTGAAAACACAACTTCAACTAGACGAAAAAGGTTAGTAAAACCTCGTTGAGTTAAACTCTTTAAAGTAACATCACTATTTAAGTATTTATTCACGATAGGCATCGCACCTAAACTTGAAACATCTGTAGTAAATACTAGTAAACATTAATGACCTATTTATATTTATGCTAAAAATACGAGTATTTGCGTCATTCGAGTTTTTCTCTGTTCATTTGAAACGCATATGGTTTCACTTTCATTCATTTAACGTGCGAACAAGATACCAATTAGAATCGTGTTACGTTACGTCCGAAGCAATGAGACAAGTAACAATCGCGTTATATCTACTTGTAATATAGGTAGGTATGCATATAGAATGTACCTATAGCAGTCGTAATCTAGTCAGAAGTCGGAACACGGCGGCAAACAAATATCGAGTGAAACATGGACTTTGGTCAACACTGGTTATGTCAGAAACACAATTTCCAAGGTCTTGCTGTCACCTCTTTACAAATAATTATTTTTCTTGTAGAAGAGACAGCAGAAAAAATTGGCCTTACACCAAGTTTTGCGTACCTACGTAAGTAGGTATGTAATATTTGGTTTTTGAATAGTTTAAAATAATTTTTTAATTATCACTTATAGGTTAAGGGCCTAGTTAGATTTTATTGGAAATAATTTTTAAGTACTTTTCAGATTTATATTTTATAGCTTAATTTCACACAAAATATGTCCTAATAAGTAGGTACTATTGGGTATTACAAAGTACGTAGTAGATAAGTATCATTTAGACTTGCGCAAATATAAGTCCTAACAAACTTTTACTAACAACATTGTTCTCTCTATTTATTGTATTTTAAGCCATGCTTGTCAATGAAAGACCAATTGTTCTAGGCAGGTAGGTACATTATGCATTACTTAGTAGCACTGACATAACTACATAGTTTGTTATTACTACATTTTCCTACTTCGTTTATTTTTAACATAGTACATAACATGGTTCCTATCCAAATAGAAAAATAAACCCCTAACTAGCGATTGTTTTAATGGAAATATGGTAATTTAGTTAGTTTATTTAGATTTCCGTGGACTTTTGTCTTTTCTATTGTCATAGAAGGGTTAGATTAAAATTTTTTAACCTAAATATATTTCAAAACAATTTCTATTCTCGTTAAATCATTGATATAACTAATCGTTTTGATTGTGTAGCGGAAATCAGGGCGTAGGTATCCCAAAATCGACAACTTGTTTGCGTTTATCGCTCGGAAACGGCGAATATCTTGTTTATTTTCGTCTATTCACTCGCAGCTAATAACTACTTATATATTACATACCTACTTATATAAAGACTAATCTGTATAGAGAAATAATAAAAGTAAGATAAGACCACTCTACATTCAACGATAGGACTGATATTGCTAAGATAACAAACCAATTCAAATTCAGTATGTCGTACCGTATCTGTGTGTGTGGATGGCTTTTTGAAACACTTACTTTTTTGTATCAAAATTATTTATATTAATAACTGCTTATATAGGTACCTTCTACCTAAAATGTGCAAGTACCAAGGCACTTCGAATTCACGCACGGACGTTGTTATTATTCCTACATCCGGTTAAACCACTGCACCGATGTTGATGTAACTCGGTGTGGAGATAGAGCACCTAAGAATGGATACGGTACAATAGTCCACGCGAGCGAAAAGCAAGCGATTGATAATAGTTGTCTACTTTACCTTCCGTAACTAGTTATTTATTTATTTAATATATCTACCTACAAAGTACATATACGTATCCTTTCACTACACATATTATCGGTTTTGTTACCACGGTTAGTATTGTTTTTACCTCGATATTTCGAGGATTACATCAAGGTAAAAACAATACTAACCGTGGTAACAAAACCGATAATATGTGTAGAGAAAATGTAGTGAATAACTACCAAAGTAATAATTATTATGTCGTGGCGTCCTTTGTAATAAATATTTTCTTCCTTTCTTTCAAAGCCTTAAAACCTATATTACATATACATATAAAAGTTACAAGTTAGTCTAGATGAGGTACAAGACCTATGACATAAATAAAATAAAAGATGACCCATGCAAGTATCAAAATCCATTGCATGGGTTAAAAGGGCACGTGACGTGAAAGACCTTTATAATCCGCGTCATGAAAGAAGAGACTTGTCAAATGGCAGTAGAGGGGATTTCGCGCAGCTAATCGCCTACTAAGCAAGTCGAACCACGCGACCCGCCAAGTCTCTTCTTATTTGACACTAGTTGTACCAGAAATGTACCTATATCTGTCCATACCTACTATCTATCTCCATAATAATCGTAATGGCTTAGGTTTCCTAACTAAGTGGTACGACCTTACTCCGCCGGCCTATATCCGCCATCGGGAAACACGATCCGGGCTTGGGCTTCATACTTATGTCGTGGTTCTTCCAGCTATCCGCACGTACCGCTTTAGTTCAACCTTTATAATACGTACGGCTCAATAATGGAACGCGTTGCCTGCGAGTGTCTTCCCTGATCATTATAATGTAGACGCCTTCGTGGCTAGAGTTAATAGGCTGTTCCTAGACAGGCATGCTCCATCTGTAGCAGCATCGTCAATTACCACCAGGCTAGCCTAAGTATTAAAATAAATGCTAAGTATCGCACAAAACAAAGTACGTAACTGAATTTTGATGTTCAAAGCGCCGTCTAGTCCCAGTGTAAGCAAAGCTTGTCTTATGGGAAACCACTCATAATTTTTTTTTAATACATACTTATTATAAATAGTACACCCAGACCCGTATGGTACAGAAATTAAAATTCACCATTTCAATCTCTACTCGGCCGGGAATCGCACCCGGGACCTCTGCGTGGCGATCGGCATGTTAACCAACTGAACCACTCAGGTCGTCAAAATAGAATGTTATGTTTATTATCTGTCAAAGGACATTGACATCGTATTATGTAAAGTGATTCAACTTGGCCTAGAAAGAATGAGGCCAACGATTGCTTAGAGCGACCGACGTTCATACAAATGGGGAATTTGGCTTGTCACGCACATCGAATACGCGGTTCAATGGTGAATGGAGCTGTTAGAGTTTTAAGTGGGCCAATATACCTACACATTGTTTGTGCGCAAATGTTAAATAAATAGTAGTAAATACGGTACCTACATCACCACTTAGATACCTACCAACTTATTCGTACTGGTGTGATATCTCAATATCATTATTAAATAAGGTCAATAGTCATAGTAGATCTTTTTAGGTTCAACGTATTTCGAAAATTCTTTCATAACTATCTACTTTTCATACACATTTTAATATTTAAGCTAGGAGGTATTTCTATCCTATCATAAGGGCCTAGACATTTAGTAACTCCTTCCACCCAAACTACGTAACTATATTGTATGAATGATAGTAGGACTCTACCCAGCCTGAGGAGTCCGCCTGTGTACCAACGCCTTATCTATTTCTGCCGCCAAGCAACAATGCTTGTATTGTTGTGTTCCGGTGAGAAGGATAAAGTAACCTAGCACAGTTACAGGCATGGGGCATTTTATCTTTGTCCTCACAGTGACAACGCACCTGCGGTCTTGCAAATCGTCTATGCTATGGGCAATAGTTTCCGCTTTGCCTTATTCATCCCGTTTGCTCGTTTGTCACAGAGTAGTTTAAAAAATAACTTCCTCTCGTACAGATTACACACCTGGCTCCATTTTCAGGTGGCACCAAGAAATACACAGGCATCACGGACTGTGTGAAGAAGACCGTCAAAGGACATGGCTTCTTGGGACTTTATCGAGGGCTCAGCGTGCTGCTTTATGGCTCCATTCCGAAATCTGCTGTTAGGTAAGAGTTAATCTTTACATAGTATAAAACAAAGTAGCTTACCGCTTTCTGTATCTATGTATGCTTTGATCTTTTAAACTACGTTTTTAGAAATAGAGAGAGTGATTCAAGAAGAAGATTTATAAGTAAAAAAAAAGAGAAGATGGTGGTTAAGTAAGTGTTGAGCAGGTGCAGTTTAGGTGTAGAACGCCACACGAACGAAGGGACGGGCCCTCTAGTTTATACTTAGCTACAGAATATTAATATCGACCACCGATGACTTGTATGAGGACTTTTCAGAATAATATGCGAGCCGCAAATATAGACACGGATATGAACCAAAATAGAGCCTTGTAGCGAAAATATAGAAGGAGTGCTGACCCTAAATAATATGGGAATAATATAGCAAGTCCGAAGGAGAATATTAATATCTTACTTACATACTGCGTTGTCTCAGGACCCCTAAGTGGATGAGACACCAGAGAATGCCACCTCTTCCTATCAGGCGCCTGGATCGAGGAGAACCAGCGATACCTGGGGCGAATCGAATATTATCAAGATAATTATCTTGATAAATATCGGATATTTATCAGATAAATATCTCATTCATCTCATGATTATTTCGGGCATCTCGCCCACAAACTACTTTTTTGTTGCTATGCACTCAAACATAGTATAAACAGAAGTAGCAAATCGCGTTCGCATGCGCGTAAATCAGCCTTTTATTATTATCAAGTTATATTTATCAAGATAATTATCGTGATATTTATCAAGATTTATTTACTAAGGCTAGCGGTCGCCCGTGGTTTTCACCTGCCTTGAAAACATGTCAATAGTAACCTGATAACAGTTACACATTCAGTCGTCTGAATGTGCAGGTTTCATCACGATGATTTCCCTTACCGTAAGAGCATCGGTTAGTGTTCAACTAATGTACATAACTCAGAAAAGTTCACTTCCTAAGCACCCTGAGCATGTTTTTGACAAAATTGCGAACGATCCTGTACCTACTTACATCCCTTTTTGAGTCATTCAATTAATGTCAATGTCAACGAAGTAATATCAATGTAACATAGTAAATAAATTATTACCTACAGAGTTATAGGGTCACGGAGGTCTAGGATACGGACAAACCCTTCATCAGACCTACGATTGAATCTGCAACTTCTATTACGTCAAAGTCGTTCGCATAAATATGACATAAATTACTTATTCATACCAATACCAATATAACATTTATGTTTTGTCACGTCCTGTGTTGTCTCTACTTCACAGTATATTTAATATATTACCAAATTATATATTTTGCTTGGCTTCAGGCAATGCCACAAGATGTGTAAAGCAATGTAGATTGTGGAAAATCTTTTATTTTTGAAATAGCTCAAACTTTTCCAGTGTGTTTTCCTTGCACTATGACACTGTCTATCAAACTATTGAACGCCCCGTAACCCACAGACATGACAGACTAGACACAAATCACAAATATTCCCTGTTCGCTCACTCTACAATGATTGTGAATCTTGCTATCCCAATTTTTCATCTATTGTAATAAGTCGTCGGAAAATGACGCGCGCAATGTTTTGAACGTTCGACATGTTGCTCAAGTTCCTAAAGACCTGACGTTTCTTTTGAAACATCGTTGTAAATTTTATAATTTTATAAAATTAAATTATATATTATACGGTGTAATTTAGTGCACATTTATGTGAAAGCGCAAAGTATGGAAATACACCTGGATTATCTTTTCATCGGTAAGTAATTTCATTCGTGGTCGCTGTCTACTGTATATACACTTTTTCTCTATGCTCCATTTAAAATAATTGATTGAAAGATTGATTGACATTAGTAGTATTGACGCAAAATCGGTAAACACGATTAGGTACTCTATAATACTAAGTACTTAAATAATTCGATACTACAAAATAATACCGGTTTTGTAATCTTAAAACTTCCACTCCATTACAATCAAAGTGACGCAGCAACATTCGCGCGCGCGGACAACTACTGAATAGCGGATCCATATAATTAATAGTGGTTGGGCTTATCGGGCTACGATAAAAAAAATCGTAAATCGATGTACCAGGATAGCCGATAGAATGTATAGGAATGTAAATATATTTTAAATCGCTTTTTGACGTTATATATAAATTTATTTATTTATTTATTAAGACACATTTGGCGGATTTTTTACAAAAATTTACTAAACCGTATCTGTCTCCTTGGAAAATATTTCTTGGATTTTTAGAAAACGCGTGGCCTTATTGTAATGGTGAAGTATATTTTTGGAACCGGCTCATGAAACCCTTTCAATTGACACCAAACACGATAGGTTTCTAAAAAAAAATTCAATATTCATACAAAAAATTGATGAGACGTCATTACTGCCCCAATGGGATTATTTCTAAGAACTAACGCTTAAAATTATTGTTTTAACCTAAAGTACCCGTGTACTAAACGGATATCCTGTAGATCCACTTGCGGTTTTCCATCAATATTTGCTTAGTACACCGTCCACTATAAAGGCCTTGCCACACACAAAGCTCGGCGCGAGCGCGGTGCGATAGTTGCTAGGCAACCATCGCGTGCCGCGATAGTTCCCTAGCAACTATCGCGCCGCGCTTTAGTTGCCTAGCAACTATCGCGCCGCGCGATGGTTGCCTAGCAACTATCGCACCACGCTCGCGCCGAGCTTTGTGTGTGGCAAGGCCTTAAAATTCTTAAATTGTCATAAACTAAACTAAATATTTACAAGACATCAAAGGCTGTATTGTAACTAGGTGACCGTTTCGTACTATGATGCTAGTCGAACTTCAGCACCGCAACGAGCTCGCCACTCGTTAGGTGTATGTACCTCCTAATGCCGTTGGCGAACCTAGCTTGACCAAGGTTAGAAATAACGTTTCTCGCTCGTACGATTCGGATGTAGAATGAGCTCCCAGCCACAGTGTTTCCTTTGGACTATGACATGGGATAGTTCAACGGCAACGCATTGGTAGCACACCTGTTGTTGCTGATGTCCATAGGCGGCGGTGACCATTTTCCATCAGGTGGCCCGCATGCCCGTTTGTCTGTCTTAAAAAAGGTCTTCCACTGGGTACCCGGAGACTGATTGACACCTACATATGGAAAATAAATCACCTACGCTTATTGGGATATTTATTTACTTTATTTATAACGACACCCGTCTATGTCTCGTGCGAAAATACTACATAAACACCTTAAAAACATTGAAACAGTCTATTAACATTCTGTTGTTAAGCGACATGTTTATTAAATAAGTTTCGACAATCGTGTAAATTGCATTTTAATGAGGAACTAGTAACGCTATGACGTTCATGCTCAGACTATTAGGAAGTGAAGCACCTAAACCACAATTGATAGTGTGAAATCCCGAGAGATTAAACGCAAAAAAAAATACATTCACCGTCACTCATATTAATATTGTAGTAAATAAATTAAAACGGGAGAAATCAAATACTGGCCCAGTACACAAACAATATATTTTAGAACTATGTTCCCGGGAAATACCGGTACCGATTTGTCCTGGAATTTCTCGGTAAATTGACTTTATGCAGTACTGGTACTGAGAAATTATTTCCCGGGCGAGGTTCCAACAGGGAACACTCCTGGGTTCCTGTAGCTTTTGACCTACACTTAAAATTAGCTGAAATATTATATCGACTAAATAATGTACGGTTATATGTACCTATAGTCAGTGAAATGGATTTCGGTAATAGGTTTATCGATGATACGTTACATCGGTTAATTAAAAGCGTAGAAATGAAGCATCGTTTAATTGGGTGACCCGTAAGAACCACATGGAACTTCGTAATAAATTATACCGTATGTGCTATTCAGGACTACCAAATTTCGTCAAAATCCGTTCAGTAGTTTTTGCGTGAAGCAGTAACATACATCCAAAGCCAAATATGCTTACAAACTTTCGCATTTATAATATTATTAGATTCAAGCAGACAGTATCAATAACAATCTAATGTTATGAATATGCTATGTAACGAAACTATCATGCAATAAATAAACATCGCGTGTTAGTAGAATGACTGATAGCGCAGGTTCATTTAAAGTTTGTTACTATGAAAACACGAAGTTCAACGTTATTTCGTTGATTATGCCTAATCCATCATCAATTCATCAGTGAATGAAACTATAAATCTTAGATTGAAGGAAGTGGTAGCCAGTGTTTCTCAGGAAGGCCTTCTTCAAACATTTAAATCTACCAAATCAAACACAAAATCAAATCAAAATTTCCTTATTGAGTGAATGTCATAACATTCAATATCTCTTTCAATCGTCAAAAGGAGGAAGGAAACACAATGACATCGGCCGCCCCGATGACATATCGAATAGGACACGGCAACCTTTTGATTGATCTTTTGGTCTGCGAAAACGCCTTATATAATTCTATATTATTCGAGAATCATTTCACGTCACGCTCCTTAAATTTTTCCGGTATATATCCCGAACACATCTAACTACTTACGTCTATATACTTATTAGCGTTTTGCTAAGTGCAGTTTCGTGCGTAACCTTCCGCTTACAACTAGTGTTGCCAGATGAAAATGCCGAACCGGATCATAAATTTTAACGGCGTTAATTTTTTTCATTTGCACTTTAAACTGTCAAGTACATATACCTACATACGTACATAAAGTAGGTGAATTAGGTTCACAGATAACTAAGGATTCATTGGGCCTATACCAAACAGTGCCTGGCGTCGGGATTTGCTACCGCTGAACTCGCAAAGCGGCGGTTCGCTCTTTATCTATAAATTAAATTAGCGATCCACCCAAACTTCGGTATTTTTGACATAGTTCTTTAATAAACCGAACACCTTGCAACGCTGCTTACGAAATCAGTTACACTTACACGTCCACAGTTATTAAACAAAACGAATTGATAAGAGGAGCTCATTGATTATCACATACTCGCAGCATTCGCAAAGGGGTCAAGGTTATCCAACCGCGGTTGATACAGTCCCGCAATGACATATAGGACAAAGTGAACACGTGAGGAAAAACATGCCCAATGCTAAGATATACGGAACAGTTAAGATACATAGCTGATAGTATAAATTGTACAAATAATGGATAAGCCATGTCGCCTGGGCTGATAGACGTGCAGTTTTTGTTTAACAGTTATCACATGTTTGGATGATGTCATATCATGTATTCCTGGATATGATTTGGGCGATAGGCTGGATTCAATAGAGCAGACCCATTTCTAATAAATTTAATAATAAGGTATCTATATCAATTTCTTTCAGAAATAGCAAACTGTTGTTTAGTAGGTCATGAAACTTCTTGGCTTCATGCTTAGTGGATTAAGGTACTGATTAGTACAGATATATTATGTTTATTTTTATAACCCCTGCAAACAGATCTGATTGTGTTACCGCAGTAAAAACAAGCCGCAGAATTTTGTCTGTGTTCTGTGTCTTCAGTGGACAGTGCGACCCGGCGCGACTTCGTTCGCGTACACCTATTTTACCCCTACTACCCTTTTGTTCTTGCTTATAAACCTGCCTCTAGAACCACTGTATCTATTATTCAAAACCACATCAAAATTCATTGCGTAAAAAGATCTAAGCGTACATACATAGATATAAATAGCTACGGACGGCGAGAAACTACTTTGTTTTATACTATGTAATATTTATTACTATATGGAACTCTATTTTTCCTTAATTAATTTTGTTTGTGCCTTCCTCATTAATAGTTCTATCATAGTAAGAATCTTCGTTATGTTACGATGAGAGCCGAATACGTACCTACCATCTGAGTGGTTCAATGGTCAACATGTAATGGTCTGCCACGCAAGAGGTCCCGGGTTCGATTCCCGGCCGGGCAGAAATTGAAATCATTAATTTTAATTTCTGTTACGGGTCTGGGTGTTCTATGTATAATAAGCATGTATTGAAAAAGAAACAAGTATTTAAGTAGTATATCAGTTATCTAGCACCCATAGTACAAGCTTTGCTTAGTTTGGGGCTAGATGGCGCTGTGTGAATTTGTCCACGAATATTTATGTTATTTATTATTATTTATTACCAATTATGTGTGCCTAAACGTAACTGTAAGTTCAGTAGTATCCAGTATCCAACAAAACATCAAACATCAACCTGTATTCGTCGCCTCGTGACGGGAGCTTGTATCGATTCTGCCCCAAAAATAGATTTTAGGCGCATTTTATTTGTGTCCAACGTATATCTACGCAACACACGTACTATCTACTGTCTGTACCTACTCTGTTTAACTGTTTACGTCGCCGTCCCCGAAGTCTAGACGATGTTGCATAGAATCAATACACTTTCTACTTATTCTTCGTTTTCATTGTGGGTTTGCTAAAGACAATGCAATGAAGCAGCAATAACACACAGAAGTCAATATCTATACCTAACAGCTTCTGCTGAAGTATCAAGGTACAGACAGTTGAAATATGACGGCTTTTGAGTTCCATTTGCAAATATCATCATGAGAAACAATCAATTTCAATAAGGCCGTTAATTAAAAGACTCCTTTATTGGCAACAACGTTTTATGTTATTAATCTGTTGAGTAACTAATAGGCAAAGGTAATATAATACTATACTAGTACTAGTACTTACTATAGGTTAGCCATGTGGTGTCCGGCAGAGTAGAATAGCACTAACCCCATACAACTGATGGGTGTCGTACAAGGCGACTAATGTTTTCGAGGCAAAAGATCAAGGGTCTCCGTAGTCTGGAAAATGGGCAGTAGCATTTTCCATTGTTATATTTAAACACTGCGATCTCCAACCCGCCTGCCAAGCGTGGAGATTATGGAAATAACCTCCCCTTTCGTGGGAGAGGCCCTAAGTCCTGCAGTGGACTATCACGGGCTGTGATGATAAATAACCCTCCTTCTGTCGCACTCTGGTAATAAATACTACCTAAAGGGATAATTTAGATTGTTTCCCTCCCCCTCAGATTCGGAGTATTCGAGCAGGCCCGTCTATACATGGTCAAAGAGGACGGTACTCTCTCAACCACTGGCAAGCTGACTTGCGGTCTGGCGGCTGGCGTGGCGGAGGCGATCTTCGCGGTGACGCCGATGGAGACGGTCAAAGTGAAGTTCATCAACGACATGAGGACAGAGAAGCCGAGGTTTAAGGGATTCTTCCATGGCGTTCGGACTATTGTTAGGGAGGAGGGTGAGTAATTTTGTTCTGTTTTTTGTTTTTAAGACGGAAAATAGAGGGGTGTTGTAAGTTTGACGTGTGTCATCATCATCGTCTCGGCGTGTCCCGGTTGCGCTCCCGCACGGTACGCGAGACCGCGAAATATGGGGTCAAATTATCGCGTTTTAATATCACGAATTCGACATTATTCATCTAGCCACATATTTCCATTAATAATGACATTGAAATCTCGATTGCAGACAAAAAATATTCTCCCCAACTATCTTCGACAGTCGTATATTGTGAAAGATGAATTTCAAAGACGTTTTAATACAGTTTTTTGGCTACAGAACAGAATGTGTTTAAAACCACCATTGACTTTTCAACTGTCATTTCGGTTTACTGAGACAAAGTTCCATCCTATTCTTATCGCGCGCGAGTAATACTTGCTTAATGATTGGTTAAGATAACAGTGTTTGGAAATACAAAGCCGGAAAAACTGGCTACGAACTTAATGCCTGATGAAAAAAATGTCAGTTGACGCTCCATCTTTGACACCTGCTTGGCGGCGGCGCTACGTTTTGAGGGTCAGGACTGTCTCCTCTCATAACTATGATATAAATATAGCCACATCTTTCAACTGTCTAGCTTCTAAATAGTTGAGAGACGAAGACAGAGGACAACCATATCCATTCCTGCCTATTACATTTCGAATAACCGTGTAGATCAGGGAGCGATTATTGCGCTGTGACATCACAAATTAGACATTTTCTATAGCTAAAAAACTGTATTAAACCGTCACTCCAATGAGGAGTTTTCCAATAGGTATCTAAAGCATTCTTAACCACTCACTAGATGGCGGCCCGACAATTTTGGTAATTGATAATCCCTTGAATAAGGTTCTTAGCAAAGGGGATATAAACACTGGGTACGTTGTATTGGATAATATTGTATTTATCAATAGTTTTCAACCATTTTAGAGGTTACAATAAAATGGAACATAGTGCCCATTCATAAAAATATGGCTTTGTACATTTCGTTCAACCTTTAAAAGTTATGTTTATTTTAATAAACATTTTATTTTTAGGTTTAGTATTAGATGGTTCCTGCCAATAACTGCCAAAATTTAAAAAAATTACCAGAATTGTAGGAGCGCCATCTATTGATGCTTTTTGAAACCAACTGACAATACCTACTGGAAACTCCTCATTGATCTTCAACTATATGCGACTGTCGAAGGTAGTTGGGACAATATTTTTTGACTACAATAGTCATTTCAATGTTATTATTAATGGGGAAATATGGCTAGAAAAAATTTCGAATTCGAAATGTCATAGCGCGAAAATTATACCCCAGAACATCTCATCTAACTTGATACAGAAAGTAAATCTGTAATAAAATTATTACCTAAGTAATTAAATACTAACCGAGACTGGTTACAACCTCATTGTATGGCTATTAGAATTAAATTACCACCAGACCGCTACAAGTCTAATTAGGACTGCATAGAAAGTTGGGAAATGCCAAGTACTTGCATCGCCGTTTGGTTTTAACCTCAGTATTCTCCAGTAGTTTACACATATCGAACGATACTTGTTTTGCAATGAGGCAAGGATGTGCATGCAAATGTCAAGTTGTTGATGGTAGGATATTTGAATGCAAAAGTGATTTGATTATGCATGTTACTTGGCAACGAAATATACTTGCTGACTTAGGGCCGATTGATCAATCCTCAGATAAAACCAAGGATTTTACATACATATATAGGAGAGGGATAAAACATATCTAATAAGTATTACGTGAAAATTAAAACATATCATCAGACATATATGTAAAGTGAAAAATTATAGTTTGTTATTTGTTAGTATATTACTTTATCGGGCAGTTCAATGCCAATGTCTGATATTGGCGCCTGTTTTTACTTAGCAGTTACATTGACCGTACCTATTTTTTTAACTTAAAAATTATTAAAACAATTCCTATATATACTAAACCTCTAAACTCAGTCTGAACTAAGGTAACTTTGTAAAATTAAAGTAGCTATAGATACAGTTCTTATGTCTTCTTCTAATACCTGTACCTAACTCAGTTCAGAGTGAGTTAAGAGGTGTTCTATAGTTGATATATTAAGTATTGCTTGGTTCATAATTTTCAACAAAATAAGTTTGGTTAGTGTAACAGCAAAAAAAGGCACCACTGATCCATATAAATCTGAGGATTGAAAAATCGGCTCTAAAGAGCTAATAAGCGACAGAGATATACAGGCGATCGCAGTTCGCACTGTAGCGCATTAACAGCAGGGCCGGATTTAGGGGAGAGCAACCGGGGCTAAAGACCCGCCACACACAGCCACAAACAAGGGGCCCCCACAATAGACTTCGGAAAAAAAAAACTTTCAAATTCCAATTAGTAAACACTAGTAAATATCTTTTCCTTTGATATTGTTTTTTTGCTCTTTTACCTTTACCTACAGATGGCAGTACATACATGATTATTTGATTGTAATGAGGAGTTTTCCAATAGGTATCTAAAGCATTCCTAACCACTCACTAGATGGCGCCCCGACAATTTTGGTAATTGATAATCGCTTGAAATAGGTTCTTAGCAAACAGGATATAAACACTGGGTACGTTGTATTGGATAATATTGTATTTGTCAATAGTTTTCAACCATTTTAGAGGTTGTAATAATAATGCAAAATAGTGCCAACTTCTATAAATATTTCTTTTTACATTTCGTTCAACCTTTAACAGTAATGTTTATATTAATAAACATTTTATTTTTAAGTTTAGTATTAGTTGGTTGCATGAAATCACTGCCACCATCATACAGATTAAAAAAAGATTACCAAAATTGTAGGAGCGCCATCTATTGATGCTTTTTGAAACCGACTATCAATACCTACTGGAAAACTCCTCATTACACTTAATTTATTATTTTTTAATTACACTTAATTACAATAAATTATTTATTGAAAATCTCGACTTAAAAAACTTTTTCACTTTATTTGGAAAATAATTTGGGGCGAGGGGGCCTCCGCTCCTTCGTTGCCCTGAGGCCTCTGGACCTCTAAATCCGGCCCTGATTAACAGTGAAAAAATAGAGAGGCAATATAAATAAACCGCACCGCATCCCTTAGGTAGCAGATGTCTTGTAAGACAGCGACCACTTTCCATCAGGTGGACCATCAGTCAGAAAAAAAAAATCGTAGAATCCTCGTTTCCCATCAGTCATCACCATCAATTTCTACCTAACATAAAACTTGACCACACGAGCTATACTTACCATCATTTACCTTCTTTCAGGCATCGGTGGTGTTTACAAAGGTGTATCAGCCACGATAATGAAGCAGGGCAGCAACCAAGCCATCAGGTTCTTCGTGATGGAGTCCCTCAGGGACTGGTACAAGGGCGGCGACAGGGACAAGCCTGTGCCGAAATACATCGTCGGATTATTCGGTGGTATCGCTGGTACGTATCTTTTTTTTAATACAATATATTGGATATAGACCGTAGATGGAGCTTCGGCCTATGGAGAATGTGCACTGTCAATCTAACACAACTCTATAAAAAATAACTCGACGTCGTATAAAAAGCTAATAGATTAAGATGACCAAGGCCACCAAATTTGACAATAGCAGTGGTTATGAAGGGGTATTTGACAACTTATAGCCGTCCCTTTTAGTCACGTTATATGCACCATTAAAAAAAGAAACAAAATATAAATTGTGACTCAGCTGTGCTCCTTCTGCCTCTATGTCAAATTTCTTTGCTTTGATATTTTACCTACCTATTTGATGTAAAAGGATATTTTACCTACCGCCATAACCGAGACTGTTTTGCTCGTAAGTGGCTAGAAATTTGAAAAAGTGAATTAAGCAAACGTTGTAGAGAATTTTCTGTAGATGACCGTAGTGTAAGAGCATTTTTGCCATAGACCGCCGTTTTCGAGTTACAAGCAAAAGACTGGAAAAAGTCAAAAAATGACAAGTTCTTGGGTCCCACAAGGTAGCACAGGCTCCTCGAGGTCGAAAACTTAAATGACACACCACACACAATCCCCAAACAAACTCCCATAATTTCATACAAATCGGAATCGTGTCTAGATCGAAAGTAGGTAGGGACCTACTTTCATTCGCCTCATTCGTATCTATGTATTACTTATTATTTACGTTGATATTTATCTCTCGATCCAAAGTCTAACGTACAAAGTCTAAATCCGTTACTCCATATTTGGATTATTTGGTGATTGTATTTGTAGGATACCTAAAACAAGAAAGTGTTGATTCTGTCTAATTGTGTTTACTCGCATAGCCGACAGACAGCCTTATGGTTATCTTTTGATGAGATTTAGTTTTATCGTGTCCGTAATCTTGAGCAAGTAAATATGGGTGACATATTTACAACAACCCATGTTACAATACGCGACAGCCATTATTTTTAGGGTTCCGTAGGGTTCCGTTCCTAATGGTGAAAAGGAACCTCATTAGTAAACCTCCGCTGTCTTGCCTCAGTCACAGGGTTGGGCTATCTTTGGAAAAACCTGATTCCCGAAAAAAATCAGCTGTTTCATATATTTTAGCGTATTCTTTTAAATTTTGTATGAAACAGCTGATTTTTTTACACAGGTGCACGCCGAATTGTTTTCCGATTTCGAATTAAAGAGAAGGATCACAATATTTCGAATATAACATCATTTCACCAATACGTGTTGCTCCGGTTCGGTACGGAACCCTTGGTATGCGCGTCCGACTCGCATTTCTTGTATCGTCGGGCGAGAATTTCGTTTGTAAAGATAAATATTGATTATCTGTTAGGGAAATAATCATAAATTTTATTATCTATCCGTATGATTTAAATGCTCTAATAACATAGCAATATTTTATTTCTGCACTGCCGGAAAACACAATAAGGCCACAACTCATCCTCCGGTTTGAAGGATAAAGTGGCCAACGAAATTACAGGAATGAGGCTCTCAGTCCTCACAGTGACAACGTACCTGCGGTTTTGCATTTTTGTTACCTGCAAGCTAAATGTAGGAATTGTAGATGTTATGGGCAACAGCTAGCACTTACCATCTGTAGCCGTATTCACAATGATTCGAAACCGTTTTCGAACGATTCGACACGAAATTCGTGAGCGGCGAATCCGTGTCGATCGATATGAAAGCTGTTATTCAGAATCCCAATAGATTCCACGGAAATTCTACTCTCTATAACATATGAAAATTTCATCAAAATTAACTGAAACCACATTTTCCTAAGAACTTTTGCGGGATCCTTTGTCGATTCCGTATCCGAATCCGATTTCCGAGCCATTGTGAATACGGCTACTGGTGGGCTGTCTGCTCGTTTGTCACTGACTAGCAAAACAAAACTCATAGATGCATTTCTTTCCCAGGTGCCGCATCCGTGTTCGGGAACACACCCATAGACGTCGTGAAGACCCGCATGCAAGGCCTCGAAGCCTCCAAGTACAAGAGCACCTGGGACTGCTTCATCAAGACTTGGAAACACGAAGGCCCACTCGCCTTCTACAAAGGTACCGTTCCCAGACTGAGTAGGGTTGTCTTCGACGTCGCTATCACGTTTACAATATACGACAGTATCATGGATGTCTTCAACTTTATGTGGAAGTAGAGTACCTAGGGTTAGAAGCGCTAATATTTCGATGGGCCTACATATCCACTGTGATAGGTTGTTTTCTATGATTTGGGTAAATGAATTGTCATCTATCAAAGTATCAACCCTGTCAATTACCACAAATTACTGCCATTTTTGTACTCGAGTATTTGTAGTATTATTTATTGGGTGAACTGTTTGACTAATGCGAAACTGTCTTCCCATGCCCAGTAATATTAGCGCTTCAACCAGATCAATGTTAGACCGTGCTTTGGGCACGTTGGTACTAGATGCTGTGATGTACGCTTTGATATAGGCAAATGTGGTGCTAATGATGTATATAACAATGTAGAGCTCGTCTAATTTAAAATGACGCGCCCCACTATCGCATTAACGCACACAAGCCAACGTCCATAGGCTGCGGTGACTGCTTACCATCAGGCAGGCCGCAAGCTTGTTTGCCACCTTAGTGGTATAAAAAAAAGCAAGTTTAAAATATGGACGCAATACATATACAAATGCCGTTGTAATTGGTCATTCAGTTGCCGGTAAGATTCAAACGTCGGAGCACGCGCCGTTCATTGGCTCCCACACAGATGAAGTGTCGTTATTCATATTTGCACTCACACATCGAAATCAACTAACTAAGTAGTGGGGCGCGTCATCTTAGACTAGACGAGCTCTACCAATGTATATGTCGCAGCCGGATGGTTAAATTAGCCGGTTAACTAAACGGCTAGCTTATTGAGCAGTTATTTAGTTGAAAATTTGCCAGTTTCATAAGATTTTAAAGTGATGTTGAAAGAAAGATATTGCCTCGAGTTTACGCAGCTCTTCCACACATTGTTCCAATGCTAACCTACTTACAATAACTTCAAAGTATAATAATAGTTTGCATTAGGTTTCTATTCGGTTAGTTTAGGTTAGCATTATGACAATGAATGGAAGAGCTCCGTAAACTCGAGGCAATATCGTTCATTTGACTTTACTTTCAAAGTTCATGAATTTGGCCAATTTTCAATTAAATAACTGCTTAAATAGCTAGCCGTTTGATTAACCAGCTAATTTAACCATTTGGCTGCGACATATATAACAATGTACCATTCAATCTGTAGGAACGTCTTATCATTCAACTCTTTTGGAGATTTATAGAACTATTTACACTAACTTGCCTGTATCTAAGCAATATTCGTACCAAACCGCGCCTATAGTCTCATTTTATTTAACTTAGATGTACAAATTGTATGTATAAGCTGTGCTTATGGTAGAGAGTAAGTGAAAGTGGTTATGTGACTTTTAGAGTATGTTGACGCTAAAATTTACAATGTTAAATGTTTCAATGAAAAGTATATTTTTGTAGGAGGCTTACTAAATAAGTAAGGATTATTGTTTTTGTGTTGTTATGCAATGTATTAATCTATTTGACTATTTGACACTTTATCAGGGTTTCTTTTTATATTATTACTGGTCAATTTACTTTTATTTATTTAATTATATATTTTTATTTTTTATCAAGACGCGAATAAATGTCAACGAATTTTTACATTATTATAATATTATGATACCAAATAACTTAAGGTCTAACCAAGAATTTATTTTTAATGTTTTGTTATTTGTTAAATATTGGCTTAAAAGCTGTCAAAAATCAATTTGAAACTACGTAAATCATGATTATTATTATTACTTACTTATGCCATTTTAAAAAATAATACACTTTTTAGAATGTTTTAATACAATTTACATTTATTATAATGCTATTTTATACATTACTATTATATGTACAATTTTCTAATGTCATTTATAAAATGCATTTCAGTGATACTTTTACTTTTATACTCTTCTTTTTGATCCCAATTAAGGTCTCTTAAACCAAATATCTCTTAAGAGATCTTAAACGGACATTCCATAATTATTTTATTGTATTCTGAATACAGGAGATGCAACGCTTTTATTATACTGGTTACTATTGTTTCGAATAAATGTTGACATGTTATTATTTATTTTGGATTTGTTTTGATTGAATAAAAGTTGATAATGAAATTAGTATGTTTAGTCTTTTCATTTCGGGTTTCAATATTTTCCTCAAGATATATAATTTAAATTAAAAAGCTGAACAAAACTGGTAAAAATGATAATATTTTATTTAACAGCAACAAATCGTAGAAAATAACATTCTTCAAAAAAGTATTCTACTTATTACATAATGGACCCAATTGTACTTACATAATAACAACAATCAGTACACAGATTTTCTAAGTGGTACTTGATTTTGTTCCACCAAATTGATTGATTGATTGATTTGGTTCTACCTACAATTATGAATTATTTCACTTTCTAAAAGGGGTAATTCTTCAGATTCTTGTACGGCAAACCTGGGACACACCTATGGTTAATATTGTAACCGTCAACCAACGCCATCTCTTGCTGTGTCAGCTCAAAATCGAACAAACTGGCGTTTTCCTCAATTCGCGATTTTGTAAATGACTTCGGTAATATGACCAGGCCGCGTTGCAACTGCAAAAGAAAATGTAATTATTTTTATTAAATTACATTACGAAAAAATGCGTGGGTTATGACAGTATTTAAGCAGTATCACTGTCATAGGTGTTCTTTGATCTTGGAATTTTATCACTTATCATAATAACACTGCTACTAGACGCATGATCTCCGGCAGAGGTAAAAGGCGACTGATTGCAGCCTTTACTGTTGTATATTTATAAACACTGGTCTACAACCTCAGATCAAATAAGAAAAAATAAAGATGGCGCTGCCAGTTTCGTACACATATATGCCATGGCGTAGTTTAGTTAATCAATTCAATTTGTGCGTGTGTGACCGTGTACGTACACACAGCATGGCGTATTGCTTGCGTCGGTATGTTGTTCGCACGATTCTATCTTTATTTCTTATTTGGTCTGACTCTCCAACCAGCCTGACAGGCATGAAGGTTATGGCAAACCTCCACTTATGTGGGGTCAAGTCCAGCAGTGGACAGCAGATTGTTTTTGGTTAACCTCTAACCTGAAATAGTAAGTGGATATGGTTTTGGGATCAAAGTTAACCAATAACGATTGTATTATAAAAATTAAAATCTCACCAGATACTTCAGAGCAATCTGGGCCTTAGTCTTGCTGTACTTCTCGGCTAATTCTGCCAACTTGGGGTCAGTTTTGATTGCATCCAAGCCATTAAACTCCGGGCGTGCCTCAGACAGCAATCCGAGGGGAGTGTACGCCATGGGCTGCACTCCCAGCTGTTTACATACTTTCACTAGATCGTGCTGGGTTAGAGTGGGACTCACCTGGAACATAATTTTACAATAAATGTAGCTTTTGGTTTTAAATTGATGATATTTAAAAGATTTTATTTATAATTTACTTCTATGTAAGAATCTGTTATTGGATTTTTATAATTTACAAATATCTGATGTAAAAGTTTTAAGAGCTGTTGATTCTATGACAGCAAAGCAAAAGTAGATCAGTTTGGTTACAGCATTTTAATACAAATTAATTTATTTTATTTTAATTATCTGTTCTGCCAAAATAGTGGATCATGGTCAAGGCAGACCCCAGGCCTTCATGCGCGAGAGCACAATTGGGACATTAACGCCAAAATAATGATTATATTTTTTTATTTATTAATACTTTTTATAGCAACACTTACCTCAAACTGGTTAATAACTGGTTTTATTTGACTGTTCTCTACCAGTCGCTTCAGCTGCTCTGCACTAAAGTTGGATACACCAATGGACTTTGTCAGTCCCAGTTTGACAGCTTCTTCCATGCCACGCCATGTTTCCAAATGATCTATGGCCTGATCATCACCTTCAGCCTAAATAGTAATTAAAAATCATATCATTTAATAACTACAACAGTATACAGGGCTTATCAATGCATGACCTTTCTGTAACCTTCAAGTTGTATAGTAATATTTGTTTTTAAATGACAGTATTAACTATCAGACACATGTTGTGGGCTGAATGTGAAGTGCCCTAGATAGATTAGTATGGAAGTTTCAATTGTGTAAAGCAGGCATCAACTTAGGGCAGTGCAATTGTGTCAAAATGATATGCCCAGACAGATCTCAATCTTCCCAATTCCATGATTGGCTTAGGACATATACAAAAGGGCACAGTATAGTAACAAAATAAATATGATACTCACATTTACAGAAATTGGCCAGTGTATAAGATATAAATCTACATAGTCAAGTTTTAGTTTGGCCAAAGACTCCTTCAAGGCAGGCACCACATCCTTCTCTGAGTGACGATCATTCCAGAGCTTGAAAATATAATTCAGGAATAAATACAGTTGCACAAATATTCAATTGAGAATGAAACAAACACAGTCCAGCAGTGAACTATTATTGATGAAATATCCAAATAGATATCTCAACTCCATAACATGACTCACTTTGGTGGTAACAAATAGATCACCTCGTTTCACTAAGCCTTCTTTGATTTTGTTTGCGATACCTTCACCAACCTCCTCCTCGTTTTTGTAGCAAGCTGCAGTGTCTATGTGCCGGTAACCCAGCTCTATACCCCATTCTACCGCTTGCCGAAACTGCCCAGGGTCTGCCTTACGCTAAAACAGACAACACTATATTTAAATAATTAACAGAAAATATCTAATTAACCTATGGAATTACAATAAATATATAACCCAGTTATATTTGATTACTTTTCCTTCAAGGTCTTATAGGTAGCAAATGGAAAAATACTTACTGCATATGTCCCTAACCCAATCACCGGTATTTGATAACCGTTTGTAAGTTTTGTTTTGGGAATGTTTACTGGCATATTGCTTACTGGTAAACTAAATAGGTTACGGTTTTCAGTGCCTACTTCAAAGTAATACTATTTACAGTGTAAATTGCAAATATTGCAATGCAAAAGTTTGAATGTGGAAGATAAAACTTAGCAAAATGTATAATGATACCAGACCCAACTTTAAAATTTTGACTAAATACTTCGAACCGAAATACCCTATTAATAATCCTATTTTCGAAGATGTCCACCACCATGTATATCTACAAATATGTGTTACAATTATTCAATGAAGTGTCTCAAAGAGAACCGTCGACCCGTATCAAATCATACGAACTTTTAGAAAAAATTCAGCGTTGTCCTATGATTTTACAAAAATTTTAAATGAAAATCTGGCAACACTGAATACTCCGCTATCTGTCAAGTGTCGGCTGCTATATAGGACCAAGAACCCTCTACGGTCCTGTGCTACGGTCGGCTGTCAAGGGAACCACAGACCAGACAGAGAGGGAAACACATAAGTAAAAACAAAGGCATGGAGTTATTAGGAACTATGCAAGTATTTTCGTTCATCCAGACAAATCACCAACCAAACCTATAACCAAACCAAAACAATTTAGTACAAACAAAAACAGAGGTTATGTTATGTTAAAGTGCGCTTGTATCTCTATTAATTAATTATTTTGTGTTAAGCGTTAATAAATATCTATATTGGAAATGTCTTCCGAAGAATTTGTAGATAAAGAAGCTGCTCATTGTGTTATAGGTTTCCTGAAATCTACAGTTTCTAAATCTGATGTGCCTAATATTGAAACGGAGTTGAAAAAGGACTTCGTTCTTGCTAAGAGAAAAAGTAAACGATTAAAAAGGAAAGTGAGGAAGAAGAAAGCACGTACGCTAACAAGGAAAGAGAAAAAATCCCTTGGGTTCTATGACTTGCCACGAAACTGTGTTAAATTTGAAGATGTACTGCCTATGCATCACATGTGGTCAGATTACATTTCACAGCTTTTGGAGCTAGACAAACCTCTTCCAGATTATACAAGTAAAGGCTGGGAAAATTTCACATTATCATTGTATAAAGCAGATTTCCACGGCAGCATGTTGACTGTGTTACGTTCAAAGTGCCCAAGTTATGTTTCTAAAACGGGTATATGTGTTATGGATACCAGAAATACTTTTAAAATCGTATCACATGATAATGTTATCACCACATTACCCAAGAGAGAATGTGTTTTTGAATTGACAGTGAAAAACAAAAAAATAATGTTATTTGGTAAACATTTGTGTGTCCGTCCAGCAGAAAGATCTAACAAAAAATTAAAAAGCTACCTTCACCCTGATCTATGTTAATTAATTAATTTATTGTAATATCTATGGTTTAAATATTACCTTTAAGTATTTAATATAGATTTTTATTCACCAGCCCACCTCTGTAAACAACCTCTTGTAATAATTGTTTTTATCGTGTTTTGGATACAATGAAGTATATAATAAATCATGATCATGATCAACTGAGTGGTCGATCCAGGTGTTTGCTAGAGTCTGCTTTTCTCCTTTTCTCTTCTTTACTTCTCTCTTCACCCGGACGTCCTCGTGTCGTAATTAATTGGCTCTCACATCTGACTCAGCAAAGTTAATGGTACCAAAATTTAACAACTTTCATTACAAAATTTAAAAAATTATGAATCTAAACTTATGTCAAATCTTAATAATTTATCCAGTATAAATGATTTTAAAACACATTTTATAACTTTAGGTACTGAATTATAAAAATAATTATCAGAATAGGATGGATTATTGATTTTAAACCTATGTTATTCATATTGGCGTTAATGTCCCGGTTGTGCTCTCGCGCACGAGGGCCTGGTGTCCGCCGTGACCATGATCCAGGATTTGGCAGGTCAGGTAATTACAGTGGAGTGACTGCCATCTGACCTCCATGGTCCTGCTATCAGGGGAACCTGACCAGGGGGGCTATTGGCTAACTCAGTTGACAACTGTATTTGACACTAGATAATTCTACACCACGTCATCTACGTTGAAAACTGGCAATAGCGTCTACCAAATTAGAGTAGTGTCAGATTTTTTTATGTCAAATTCAGTTGTCCACTGAGATAGCCGATAGGCCCTCAGATTGGATCATGGTTACACATCCAGTTGCCTGAATGTGCAGGTTTCATCACGATGTTTTCCCTCACCGTAAGAGCATCGGTTAGTATTCAACTAATGTAGAATTCTACATAACTCAGAAAACAGTCATTGGTACATAGCTTGAGCGGGATTCGACAACAATAAAATTGTTACCTGCATGTTGTTGTTATTCTATTATTGTATGTACGAAATGGATAGTGCTGCATTAGCGATTATTTCCGGTGTTTTTACAATAATTTATTCTATTCTATTCCTGATACCGGCAGGTTTAGGCACCTTTTTTCACTTATGTCAGTAGGTCTTACACAGCATGTGACCTAACCAGTGCAGGCGAACCTCTTCCACCATATCCGCGATGTCCTTCACTCACGCCAAGGCTGTCATGGATTTACTCGTAACGTACATGATCAAGTCGCCTGACACTGGACATTTACATTTCGTTGGCGTGGTATTTGCGGACGTGCCAGCCAGGTGTCGCAGTCATAGAGCATCACAGCCTTGTACAGTCGAGTTCATTAATATGTGAGCATTGCCAAGGCTTCAAATATAAATGTACATGGAAGGGTACTTATATATCTGACCAGATGTACATATGTTTGATTGATGAATCTGCTCAGATATATAAGTACCCTTCCACGTACATTTCTATTTGAAGCCTTGGTAATGCTCACATATTAATGAACTCGACTGTACATATGCCTCTTGTACTTGTTCAGGATTTTAGAGTCACTTTTAGGTGACTGCCATGAGTTCCCGCCATTTGACCTTAGCTGCAGAAATACGGAACTTGACATTTGGAGACGATAATCACCGGATTGTTGCAGCATAAATTCGAAGCATGTTGGTAGGTACTTGAACTAATTGATAGCTTATTTCCCTATAAAAAGTAAGTGGCAGATAAGGTGCGACTACCATCTGTGAATGTGCCGATTTCTTTACGATGTTTTCCCTCACCGTCCTCCCAGTGAGAGCAGCGGTAGTGTTTTACTACATAACTCAAGCTTGTTAGTACCGTCGAACAAATAAAAGGCTATAAGTACCTACTTAGGTACCAGAAAGTGTAACTTTTCGTTGAACCCCAGTGTACCCTTTGTCTTGGACTGCATGAAGGCACTGAGAATCGAGTTCGATACCTCTCGCTTATGAGTCCGATTTGTACGCTACGAGATTGCTCGTGATAACAAACAATTATTACTATGGCACCAACTCTGAAGCCGTGTGGTGTCCGGCAGAGTAGAATAGCACCAACCCCTTACACTTGTGGGTGTAGTACTAATGTTTTCAAGGCAAAACATCTAGAGTCTCTATAGACTGGAAAATGAGCAGCAGCGTTTTCCATTGTAATATTTATAACACTGCAATCTCCACCCCGCCTGCCGAGCGTGGAAATTATGGCAATGACCTCTTCATTCGTGGGAGAGGCCCTAAGTTCTGCAGTGGACTAATATGGGCTGTTTTCATGAACTCTAACTTGGTTACATGATCCTGCAGAAACTTCTTCACAAGTGCGATGTTATCAGCACCTTCTTTACAATGAAGATACGGCTGTATATTATTCGTTCCCTTGACCAGATTTAAGTAATAGTACATTAAAAAAGTTAGTCTGTCAATGTCAGTCAACTCGGTTGGTTGTTGTTTTGGTTGGATTTTGGAGGATTTTTCTGCGAATGGTTTCGATTTCTTCCATCGATCGAATTAACTAATAAACTAGGCTATCTAATGATAATACAATGTATTTCCTAGACATTCGTTACAATTATTTTTATAGTGAGTTAGGTTCTTATGTGAAAATAATATTACTTTAAAGAAGAAACGATGGATGATATCGATAGATGATATCACAGCTAAAATATCTTTAAAAACTAAATGTTGAATCAAATGTATGTTTACTTTTATCTTCAAACATCGAAACTCCATTATAATGTCTCGTAAATTCCTGTTCATGCTGATCCTGACTGTAATGATGCTGTATTTCTGTGTGATACTGTTCATGCTGCACCCACTGCAAACAAGGAGTTATGTGGGGAATATATCGTTCCGTAGCGTACCCAGTGTTGACTGGTGTAAGGAATTAAAGTTCCGATCACCGCCGTCATCAACTGTGACTGCTCTGGTATCATATCCGGGCAGTGGGAACACTTGGTTGAGATATCTTCTACAACAAGTTACGGGTAAGGTATCCATAGCATACTGAATGTTACGCTTTTATGTTTTCTAAATGGAAAGAAATCTAATCACATAGCCAAATTAAATAAATAAATTATGTTACTATTTTAATATACCTGTAAATACAATTAAAATTCATTTTTTTATACATACGAGCATACTCACACCCACATCCCTTGCGTAAGCAATCTTATTTGTACCCAAATTAACCCCCTTTCTAAAGTAGGTAATTTTTTATGAAAATATTTTCTGGAACCGGTAACATAAAATGTAACGGTGCCTTTACAGATTTGACAGAGGTTTTTATAGGTGAATAGGAAAAAATTAAGCTGAAGTTAATCAAAAAATATTTTTTTTAGGTTTGATGACTGGCTCCATTTACATGGACCATGGACTGCGACTTCATGGCTTCCCAGGGGAAAATGTTACAGATGGTTCAGTACTTGTTGTGAAAACACATGAAATGCCCCCAATAGAACCCAACAAGTTTCATTCTGCAATATTATTGATTAGAAACCCAAGAGATGCTATACTGGTATGAACATTGGAAATAATCAGAAATGCACCAAGTAATAATCCTGAAAAAGAAGCTGTCTGTTTGCAATTACATACTTGTATTTTATTACAAGTGTTAGCATAGAATTTTGAATAAATATTAAAAGTAAATGCTGTAGGTACCCTGTGTACTAACAGTATGAAACAATTTGATTATGCTTTCCCTTTTATAAATTGAAATTCACTATTTGTAAGGGTAGATCAATAATATCCAAATTTGGTGACAGGTTGACTAAAAAAATATAAAATATATAAATGTTTTATCCATTTCTTAAGAAATAATTGTAATTGGTCATCGAGACCTGTCACCAAATGTTTACTTTTTGATCCGCTGTCATAGAATAAAAATTTATAAAACCTCGAAATTTTATATTCCTTTTAATTCAACATTTCATTAACTATTTTTTATTCTACTTACATTGTTTTGATTTTTGTGTGTATTTTTCAGTTGCTTGTCAAACAAATGCTGATTATCATGTCATGGCTTTTAACTCTAAGTTCCTTTGACGGCTTTCCACCTAGTTTAATGAATGGTAATTTACTTTTTTAACACATTTAACATTGTTTGTTGTTTTATTGACTTGTTAATTTTTAGTCATTATTAGACATCGGCTTATATGCATTCGTATATTTGCATATGCAATTGCATATAACTTTGAATTTATAGCGTTATTGCATATTTTAGCACGTATTGCCAATCGTGCATATTTTGTCTATTTTTATAGTTAAATTACTACTTATTTTATATAAAAAATCAGGTAGGTATCTCATACGTAGAATAAGATTATGCTTATACCTATCGTGGTAAAACCCCAGCTCAAGAGATAATTATATGCCAAAAGTTATTACATTTCCAATTAACCTTCTTCAAATATTGTCATTTTCAACCTATAAATTAATATTTTAAGAAGAAAGTGATTTGTACAATAACTAAATATATACCTAAGGAATTCTATTATTACTCTCGAAGAATTTAAATTGTAGAACTTAGATACATAATAGAGGGATTTTGATAATGAATATTCTGTACATATTTGACACTTTTTTCGTGCATATTTGCATACATATTTTGACATTTGGTTAATGCATATAATCCGATGTTTAAACAAAATAATTGTTAGTAATCTTTATCGGTGTCCTAGCCTAGAGGACTGTTACATATTATATTCTTATACATTATATTATTGTCAATGTTCTAACAATATTGGAAAACACTTCCAGGCAGACTTCAACAGGTTACATAAAGGGCACATCGGGACCGCCCCTAAATCGGCATTTACAAAGAAAACGCATGAAAAGAAGATGCTAGGTAACAATTTCCTATATTTCTATCTGAAACAAGATCATCATCATTGTCTTAGCGCTTACCCCGGCCTCTGCCAGACTCCGCTTTCCTACTTCATTCTTCTCCACTTTTCCCGGTTCGGTATCCTCTCGTCGTAAGCTGTTGGCTCTCGGCTCCATCTGATTGAAGATGCCTAATAATAATCATCTTGGCGTTAATCTCCTGGCTGTGCCCTCGTGCATGGGGACCCGGGGTCCATGTATTGACCATGATCAAGGTTTTTGCAGATCAGGTAATTACAGTGGAGCGACTGCCATCTGACCTCCGTGACCCTGCTGCTACAAGGGGAACCTGACACATTCAGTTACCTGAATGAGCTGGTTTCATCACGATGTTTTCCCTCACGTAAGACCAACTATAAGTGTTCAACTAATGTACATAACTCAGAAAAGTGTCATTAGTACATGGCGGCAGTGGGATTCGAATCCGATACCTCTCGCTTGCGGGTCGGATATCTTTACCAGTAAAGTAGTTGGCACCATAAAGAGTTAAATAAATTTCCAATATGCATTTAAAAAAAATACAATATCTCGACCACAAGAGGACACCCACTGCTGGACCTATCCTATCAGTTAATTGTTAACATTTTAATTCAACAGACTGGCCAGTATATGTCTCAATGCAGCTAACAAACTGGGAGGCCCTCCATAGGCTCTGGCTAACGAAATTCAAGGGGCCAATTCATATAGTATTCTACGAGATGCTGGTTAGAGACGTGCCGAACACAATGCATGGAATACTTCAATTTCTGAAAGTTAATTACACAGAGGTAAGTGTTCAGGCTTACTTTTTTTGGTCGTAGACTTGAGAATAAGCAGGATCAAATGATGAAGAGTGGACTGTAGTTTTAAACGAATTTAATTCTTTGAGCAAAGAATTACAACGGTAGTGAGGTAGGTGAATAATGAATATGTTTATATATTTGAATTTAGAATATGATGTTAATTTGATAGGGTCAAGCAAAGGTACAATACAATGTACAGCCAAAGTTTGTATACAAAGATATATAAATTTAAAATGAAATTATTAATATAAATTAATAGTTATACTAATATCTGAACAGTAAGCAGCTTTATAGGTACAGAAGACAGCACCTCAACCTACCCTGTTTGTGGTGGCTCCACACGTTTGCCACACCTCGACAAACAAGTGCTAGAGATGGGTGATAAATAACGTCACTAGTATATGCGGAATGTTAGTACTTTTTACGCCACATTAATTACTCCACCACTGTTCGCGTTAGGACACTAGCCCTTATGTCACAAGTGTTTTGCTTAGTCTAAGGGTTAGGTCCACATTGTATAGAGCAAACCTTATTGAATAAGGAACACTTAAAAAAAATTATTGTCCTAAAAATTTTTTTTTATGTCATATGTTAGGCAAACAGGCAAGCGAGCCACCTGATGAAAAGTGGTCACCACTGCCTATTGACATTAGCAACACCAAGAGTATCGCCAATGCGTAACATAATACCGATTGGGAAATTACTGATGAAAAGACACGTCCCCTCACAGTCCTTATTATCGTGTGTCCTATATGTGACGAAGGCACAGTGATACTACCGTGATCTTAGAAAACAATGAAAACCGTGACGTTTGGCAAACGTGCGGAGCCAGTATAATTGGACTGTCTCCTCATTTTATACTGTATATACGGTATGGTGACGTGCTGCCTTCTGTACATTGTTGCTACATGTAACTTTCCCGAGAAAAACTTCAAAAAGTCTGATTTTATATAGGTACTTATAACTGTCTCGTTTCGATTCTTCTTTCTGTTCAGAAAATTTGCCCTTTTCTTTGTTCCCGTTGAGTCACACCTCCTTTGTTATAACACTGCTATGCTACCCAACGGGAAATAAGTGTTACACTGTTGCCCAATAAGACATTGTCTGTCGCATTCCCCAATAAAAGCTATTTCAACACAGATTGACATGGCGTGCGCACTCTACCACCGCGAAGGCATATACAGGCGCCGGAGAAAGTTGAAAGACTTCGACCCATTCACTACCGTCATGTACCAAGCGCTGTTCGAGGTACGTACCAGGGTGTTGAATATGGTCAACGACTATCAGAAGGCGCGGAACCTCACTGTATTTAAATATTAGGCTACTTTCCAAATTGTGTGCATTAAAAAGAAATAAAAAGGTAGGCTGTTTTGTCATCAATTTGCATACGGCATGGCTAGCACACGTATGCCCGCGATATACTTCGCGCCGCGCGAGATCGTTTGTTTCCTTCTCTCAATACTTTATGAAAGAGATAGCAGCATCTATGCCGCGCCTTTTCTCGCTTATCGCGCGCAACAACACACTTCTTGTATACGGCTAGTACAAGTTGCTACATTTTTCATCTTAGTATTGAGAGAAGAAAACAAACGCTGTCTCGCGGCGCGAGCTATGTCGCTGAGACACTTGTGATAGCTAGCCGTGTAGATGTCAGCGGTAAAAAATGCACATCGGCTAGTTCGGCTTCGTCGTCTCTGTCGCACGCGTGCGAAGCAGCAGAAACTAGCCGATGTCTGATTAGATCAGGGGGATATGACAGTTGGTGTCCCATTTTTTATGTATGCAAATTCAATGCATGCCAACGCGTAGCACTGAAACCAGCCTAAATGATTAATATGCGTCGGCATACTTTTCGCATGCGTACTTACTTTTACCCAATTTGCCAACCAAGAAAGTAATTTGATACAAAATATTGAGAGCTTTTTTAAGATTTTATATTTAATTTTAAGTACGTTACCCAGGGACGAAAATTCTAATTTTGATATTGCTCGTCGTCTAAGACTTTCTCGCAAATTATTATACTTACAGAAAAATAAAAAGTTACCTCTCCAACTGTCATTTCCACCCGGTCTAGAAGTGTTTACCGCCTTGTATTGTAGTTAGAAATACCATAACTATTACCTAATCAAAACCAATGTAATTTCCAAAAATTAAACATTAATTTAAAAGTAAGAAAAGAACCTGATCCCATCCCCTCGACTGTTTAGTTGTATTGAAGGGTAATACAGGTGTTGTCACTAAGTACTTAAATGTAAAAAGAAAAATAATTTAATTTCACTGTAGGTACATATCAATTTTATTTATTTCTATGTACAGTGTGTCATGTGTATATTAAAATATAAGAGATTGGAGTCACTCTTAAATGTTGTATAAATGAAAAAGTTATTATAGTTTATGTCGTCGACAAACCCCTTTCGGGGTAAAGTTTATCATATTTATATTAATTTATTGACAGAAAACCACAAAACTGTAATTTCCATCGAAGCTGTTGCTTATATATTTAATGTCAAAGTCAAATATTTTTATTCAAGTTGGGTTTACACAAACACTTATGATCGTCAATACAAAAACAAAATGCTTTGCGTCACGGCATCGTCGAGCCAGCAACGGTTGGAGTCGTTGTTGTTGCGGTCAGTCCGTATGATACGGAAGCAAATGTCGCGTGTTTCTAATGGCCTAGTTGCCAGATGTCTGAAATTACATTTTTAAATTATGCAACGGAATCTAAACCTATTTAACGGATGTACAAAAGTTATGATAGTATCTCAGACCAAATAATATCCGTGTAAGACGCTTTTAGAAAGTGTACCATAATTTTTCCCAAAGTAGATACCATAATTTTGACAAGCCGATGTCATAATTCCTGAGTTGGCTTATAACATTCCTGCCGCCCGGATCCACGTTGCCGTGCCGCTTGCTGCCAATAAAGATATATTTATTACTGTAACTATAAATAACTGTGATCTGTTCTTGCTTGTTTAAAAGTACCTGAAAGATATAATATTACCTACTACTTAGTACTTAGAAGAATGAGCTCAATACAAAACGAATAAATACTTATAGGATTGTAGTATAGGATCGTACGTGTCGTAAAAAGGAACTAACGTGTCGCTATTATGAAAACTGTTGAAAAAAAGAAGCTGGCGCTTCACTCACTATCATTTGGATCCTTTGTCGCACTGTAATATGAAAGCCCCGACCAAAATAGAGGGATGTTATGAGATTAACGTGTGTATCTGTCTCGCTGTGGCGTAGCTGGTGTAGTGTTTTATTTATTTGAGAGCCAATTTAATCAAGATGGTTCTTAGCTTTATCATCATCTTTTTAGCGCTCATCCCGGCCTCTGCCAGGGTCCGCCTCCCTACCCATTCTTCTCCACTTCGCCCGGTCCTCGGCATCCTCGCGTCGTAAGCCGTTGGTTCTCGCATCCGACTCAGCGATGTCAATCCATCGCTTCTTGGGTCGCCCACGGGGCCTCTTTCCTGATACCGGCAGATTCAGGCACCTATTTCCCACGTATGGAGATGGTTCATAGTTTAGTTTGATAAAAACCGTAAGTAGTATACTCAAATATTTCCTAATGTGTACTTGGTCGGTCGTTTCCCCTGCTGTGTGCTGGAGGGACATCGCGGATAATCAGGTGGTAGGACACTATCCGCCAGGGTGAGTGTCACCGCCTTATCTAGTTCAGCCGTCAAGCAACAATGCTTGCATTGTTGTGTTCCGGTTGGAGAATAAGGTAGACCGCGCTGTAAATGCTAGTCCTCACAGTGACAACACACCTGCAGTTCTGCATTTTTGTTGCCTGCAATCTAAATGCATGAATTTATTGGCGACAGTTACCACTTACAATTAGGTGGTCTGTCTGCTCGTTTGTCACTGCGTAGAATAAAAAAATATATAGATGAGGCTCGCCTACCTTGATTTGTTCGCGTGCTGCGTAAACCATAAACCTAGGTGCCTAAACCTGTCGGTGCCATTAAAGATGTCCCCCAGGAGGCCGAAGAAGCGACGGATTAACATCGTTCAGTCTCATGCAAGTGCCAACGGCTTATGACATGCTGAAGACCAGCGAAGTGTTGGAGGGAGAGTAGGAAAGTGGACCCTGGCAGAAGGTAGGATAATGGTGATGTTAGTTCTCTTTTTCACGAATTTATTATGAGCCTTGTCGCATCGTAAGCTTGTATGGCGTCAACCTTAGTTCTGTTTATTTGGGCTTACATCATAAAGTTATTATACCAACGCTAGGTATTAGTAACTTTATGTATGTATGGTTCACATATTTTCGTACAGTCCGCTTTGATGTCCAGAGTTTATTCGGTCATTAGCGTATCTAGGGCAAATTTCCAGGGGGGGGGGGGGGGGGGCTGGCCCCTGAAGTGGCCGATGAAGCCGAGTCAATCGCCGATGTACAGCCAGTGAGCACCCCTTCCTGGGGTGGGCACGGCCCACTCGGCCCACGGCCCCCTGCCTACGCCTATGTATTCGGTGCACCTCTATTTTGAGGGACAAAATAACCCCGCGGACTGTCATCTCGCTTATCTGAGCAGATCTCTTAGTATTTTTATAGTAGATATAGAGGGTTCTAAGAGAGATTCAAAAGATCCATCGAAACGAATATATATACGTTCCTAGTCAAGGCCTACCTAATAAATGTAAGTGTTTAAGTACTTAATTTATTAATTTTTGTGTCAGTTTGTGTAAATTATTAGATAAACTCGTTTCGTCTTGTTAATGTCTGTATGTTGTATGTGTTTGTATTTTTGTATTTTGGCCTCTCTAAAACGAGCTAAATCTAAAAAACACCTAGGTAAGTTCAGATTTAGATCAGCCTAATGATTGGCCCATTCCTTTAACCCTTAAATGCATGATTTTTTATTTCAGAATAAATAAATTATTTTTCACCATAGATGTACCGATAGATAAAAGGAAAAATAATAAAAAAAATCAATCTTTATATTTTTAGTGTAAAATATAATTTTTTATCTATGTTGCCAATTGGCAACAATATGCGTTGCGATATAATTCAATATAGTAGGTAGTCACTAAAGTGAAACAACGAAAAAACTAAAGAAACACATTTATTTACGAATGAAAAGCAGCAAAACAATTCCTATCCTTAGTGTGGCAAAGAGCTACTTTGCATTTGATGCACTCTATCCTTGTGAACCCTTTGCAGCCAGGAAATTTACATCTGCTTTTAGACGAGCAACGATCCTCGTTGTGACCAACTCCATCAGTCCTAACATCCTTTGGGGGAACATATTTCATTGGACCTCGACGTCTCTTGGCTTCTAGTTCCTTCTCCACTGTACTGCTAGATGGTCTGCCTCTCATATTTTTAGTGCTTCTCTTATAGTTGCACAACGTCTCTGCTAAATCCGACCTATAGTCACATAGGCTCATAACTTTGGCATTTCCCTTTTTTTCATTTGCCTTTTTGTACAGCACCCAAGAATTTATGACTGTCATATCAATTAGATGATAGAACAGACGAATGTACCATTTTCTGCTCTTTATCCGTATGCGGTACCTTCCCAAGAAACTGTCCATAAGATCGACGCCGCCCATGTGAGCATTGTAGTCCTTAATTACTTTTGGGCAAGGTATACTCACTTGTTTCTTTTCCTTTTTATCAAACCTGTTGACAGTTCCTGCTGGCTCAGAGCCTGCATATGTAGAAAGAAGCTAGTGTTACAAGCTTATTGTCTTTCCAGCAAGTCACGGAAATGTCTACTCCTTCATAGCCAGCCACTTGTTCTTCGTATGATCCTCGCGCTATCGTATCTTTCATATATTCCTTTTGTGTAGGCACTTTACAGCTTTTGCCCAATCGGTTTCTTTGGATCGTGCCTAGGGCATATATTCCGATACTGTGCAGGTAATGCAACAATGGGATTGAGGTATAAAAGTTATCAAAATATATGATATGATTTACTCTTCGCGGTATTATGCGACACATCCTTAGAACGGTGTTTCCTACAACACCCAGATCTGGTTCATTTGGTAATCTCTCAGACTCTTGTTTGCCAGAGTAGATTTCAAATTTGTAGGCATAGCCAGCAAGTGAACACAGAACAAAAAGCTTGAAACCCCATTTGTGTGGCTTATTAGGCAGATACTGCTTCATGAAATGTGCTACCTTAGTAGCACACATCTGCTCATCTAGGGACAATCTTTGATCTAATGGGGCCACTCTGGAGAATAGCTCATTTAGGTGGTCAATTAAAGGTCTTATTTTATGAAGGCGGTCATGATCTGGGTGCCCGACTGGCTTGTGTTGTGTGTTGTCATTTAGATGAAGAACAGATCGTATTTTCTCAAACCTGTTCAAAGTCATTGTCTGCATTATATGAGAGAAACCGTACTTAGACCAATAAGCCCTGACACTAGGGTAATGGTATACAGACATATAAATAATAATGCCAAGAAACTGACGAATTTCTGTTGCAGTTACTGGTGGGCAGTGAGAAACGCCATGCTGAATTATGTATAAATTAGTTTCTTGGACGATCTTCGTTATGATTTGGTCATTCATAAACAATGAAAAAAATTGAAACGGTGTCTCAAGTTGTGCTGTTTCAGCTGGTAGCTCTGCGTTACCTAAGAATGTGACACGGTCTTCATCCCAAACTAAGTTTCGTTTTTTCCATATAAGTTCTCGACTTCTTGCCCTCCATACTGAAACATCAACAAGACCTGGCACTTGTAGCGCTGCTGAAGGCCCAGCCGCCGGTGAAGATTCAGACACTGCTTGTGCAGGCAAAGAGTTATCAATGGTGCTTACTAAGGGTGGATCGGAATCTTCTCGTTGTCTTCCTCTTCTAAATGCTCGGCCTCAAGCTCTTCCAGTAAATCGCGATTATTTGGATAGTAATAAATCGAATTATCGTCACTAATTTCTTCATCTTCGGAAATGTCACCATTTTCCAAGGCCAGCAGCACAGCTTCGATATCTTTTCCATTTAATCTCCTCTCAGCCATTCTAAAAAAAGCGAAAAAATGGCTAAAAACACCTCCACCAGAAGTTGAGAAAGTATTCACAAAGTAAGAAAAATAAAAAGCCCCAACGCATAATGTAGACAAATGGCAACCTTCCCAAAATGCAAAATTATGAAAACATGCGAATCATTTTTTTTCATTGTAGTATAATATTTCAAAACTTACCTTATTTCCAATACGAAAATAATTTATTTCACCCAAAACACTGCTATAATAACTAAGAAACTGAAAATCCAAACTGAGGAAATGAAAGTCCGACGAACTACGACGACTGACATTCAATAAGAGGGAAAATACAAATTTACCGCCAAAGTATTCATGTGACAGTATTTTTTTTTATTGCATTTGAGTTGACAAGGTAATTCCATCAAAGACACGTTCAGAAACTGGCACGAGCTATGTTTCAAACTGCCAAAATCTGTTTTGTAGACAATTGGCAACAAGATGCATTTAAGGGTAAACTGCATTTAGGATGTTCATATAGATGATGATGTTGAACTATAATACTTACCACCTTATTTTTAGTTAATCAGATGTTTATAATATACGAAACTGTTATTTTTATGGTCTGGAGTTTTATTTTAATGACCCATTAACGTTGTTGAGGTTCGGCAAAGCCATAGTTTGAAGAATAATATTGCGTGCGATGTAAGTTTAAGGTTTCCTTACAAACTGTTGCTACAAAATAGAGAGAAATACAGCTGAGCTATAGATGAGGCGTCGAGTTAGAATTAAATTTTATTTATAAAGCGCCTTAATGTATACAAACGAGGATTATGATCAGTAAACTAGTGGACCCGGCGCGACCTCGTTCGCGTACACCTACTTTACCCCTACATACCCTTTTTTTCTTGCTTATTCCTCTTGAACCACTGTATCTATTGTTAAAAACCGCATTAAAATCCGTTACGTAGTTTAATAGATCTAAGCCACATCGAGTAATATTTTTTTATATCACTAAGGTGGCAAACAAGCTTACGGCCTGCCTGATGGTGAGCAGTCACCGCAGCCTATGGACGTTTGCAATACCAAGGGCATCACCCACGCGTTGCCGACCCCGTAATAACCTTTTAACCCCTTTCTTGAAGAACTCCATGTTGTACTCTCCAGGGAAAGCCTCTCCAGGTAGTAATATTAGAAGGAAGCGTACTAAGCGTACATAGATACAGACTGCTCTAAGCGTACAAAGATACAGACGGTGGGAAGCGACTTTGTTTTATACTATACTTCCGCTGGGGGTACTTTAAGTGTCGCCATATTCCGCAGACGGAATATCTTCCTGGCCTTACCACCTCCTAGGTAATTTTTTTTTATGTCATACGATAGGCAAGCGGGCCACCTGATGGAAAGTGGTCACCACTGTCTATAGACATTAGCAACACCGAGAGTAATGGCCAATGCGTTGCCCACCTCTATAACACGGTACTCTAGCAGCAAAAAGGCAAATGTCCCTCCACTGCCAAAGCCACGATTCCCCAAATTCCCACCCCATGCACTGGAAACCTTACTCACCGGCAGAAACACAATACTATTTAAAAGAGTATTGTTTAGCTGCGGTATTCTGTAAGGTGGAGGTACTTCCCCAGTCGGGCGGCTCCAATTCGAACGGGATACCCCGCTATGCCCTACCTCTCGCTCTCTTTTTATGTGACGACGTACGTTTAGTACATGGTGACTAACGTCGGTATTTCTAACACTATCACCTTCATTTCGACTGCCAAGATTGAATGTAAGAGAGGTAGGGCATTTTATATAGGTACCTACTATGAGGACACAGCCACCCACAATGAGTATCGGCCTCCGACACAAAGACGCTCCAGTCCACTCTGTCTCGTGCCACCACCTGCCAACAGTCAACCCGGCGTTCCAACAGGTCTCTATCCACTTCGTCTCTCCAGCGATACCTCGCTAGCATGCTCACAATGGAGCCGCTGAGTCAGCGGACGGATTTCACCTCCCTTTGTGTGTTATCTCTCACCACTGACAGGGAGTTCATCCTCACACCTTGGAGCCAAATTGGTCGAGAACTTTCTCCCACGCAAACTAAGGTTGTGGAATGAACTACCTGGAGAGGTTTGCCGTGGAGAGTTCATCAAGAAGGGAGTGAAAATGATTTTATTGGGTCATCATGGGTGGTGGTCATCGTGGGTGATACCCTTGGTATTGCAAACGTGCATAGGCTGCGCTGACTGCTTATCCTCAGGCAGGCCGTAAGCTTGTTTACCTATATGATAAAAAAAAACCTCAGATGATTGGTCGCTGACCACTGGGTCGTCCCAAGTATGCTTTCTTCACTACCCGATTCTCTCACGTCCTCTCTACATGGACAAGCCAGCGAAGCCTGTGGGTTTTTGTCCTCGAGCTCTTTGTTCTTCTGGTCGCTCTAATTCCCATCCTCTCCTTGCACTGGGCCAGAGATCTTTCGGAGCACCACCGCCACAAGAAGCTTTTGTTCCTCCTGCGTTAGTGTCCAAACTTCGCAACCGTACATTAGGACGGGCCTACAATGACCGTTTTGTATATATGGATTCCAGTTTGTTTGCTTAGAATATTGGACACGAGGACTTGAAAGAGCTGCGCTACAACAGAGAGTAGCTACTCTGCACAGGCTTATCAATTTCTTCCTGTCTTGTGATGGTGTCAGTTATCTTGCAGCCCAGATATTCCTGGCTGAACGTTCAATGATTTGGGCAAGTTGTTACACTATCTGGGCTTAATTGCGGTAGATGGGAGCCAACAGTGTGTCTTTCGACAGTGTGCTTTGTAGCGATGGTAGTCGTCGGTATGGTAAGCGCCATTTAGGTGCCACCATAGCTGTTTTACCGGAGGTAGGTTTCAATACACCTGTGACTGCACTATGGAGCCCCACCACCCTTATCCATCCAAGCCAACTGCACCCCCTCAGAATGAACGAAGCTAGCGCTACCACATAGACGATAACACGTAGCGAGATGTTCTGCTGGACCTGTAGCGTTCGGTGGTACCAGGGGGATGGCGTAGGTATAGCAGCCGTGAACTGATGTAGATGTTATACATCTTTCGTTAGGCGCGTTGGGCAAGCAGGATTGCAGCACCGACCATAGCAGCGTGCGGGCGGCTCGCGCTTACTTGGCACATAGCACACAGCGCACAGCCACAGCATGGCTCCCAATTCACGGCTTGTCCTCCAAGTTGAAGAGTTTTCTCTATGTTGATCACCATCTTCCATTTGTATTTTGCGTAGCAGAAGTGTTGATATACCTACTAAAAATATTTTCACGTTTTCTCGAAACAAAACTATAAGAAATAAATTTACGCTTGAATAATTTTATCAACATTGTCTAGAGTTCATAAAAATAAATCCTTACCTAAATTCAACATCCAACTAACCATGACGGGCATTGTCACGCGAGATTCATCTTTGTGTCTCGCTTTACTTGAATGTAAATCGAAATATTATTCTACATCATAAATTATAATATAGAGTGATATTGTACTCTCACGCATGACAGCGCTCGTCATGCTACGAGTGCTGGGTTACCCCAAATATCACTCCGTGTGCAACAGATAGATTTCGAATATATCCGCAGCGTAACGAGACTTTTAGGATTGCCCAAATTCTCCCTCTACGGTCCCAATAGAGTATCTTGCGCAAATTAGGCATGGCTGTATAAGAGTGTGCCCTGAGTCTATTCCAATGGTTGACATGAAATAATGTCATATTTGACGTTGACGTTTGTTGATTGAGTTGACGTTCGTTTCGATTCACTTTTCTATTTCCAATCGTCCGAAAATAATTTTCATTTGTTCCTGTTCCCGTATTACCCTAACAAAACAAATCACGTCATTCAATCGCGCGAAAGAAACCTTGTGATAAATTTAGTGACGAAAATGGCTAACTCTAACGATCGTGAAGAACCAGTAATCCTAGCTCATCAGTGCTACCTGAAAAAAGACTACACTGCAGCACTTCAACATCTGAATGATTTGGAGAATCTTGTTGGCAACAGTAACAAGAGAGTACAGCATAACAAGATGGTGGTGGAATTCATGTCTGGAGACATGAAGAACGTAGACAAATTCAAAAAATCTGTCACGCAACTCCTGGGCGTATCTTTTCCTGACATCGAAGTTACAGACTACAGCTCTCCTTTTCTCATATACAATTACGCTGTACTTCTCTACCACTCAAGATACTATTTCCAATGTACTGTGTTACTGGAGAAACTACTGGGATGCAAAAGTCTCAAAGACAGTAAACTAACACAACAAGTCACTTTGCTACTAATGGAATCGACTCTCTGTCGACGAACGTACGACAAAACTCTTGAAATTGCAAAGAATCATGGGGAACCTTTGAAGTCTAACAATGAAGTATCTGAACTATTTGAACGACTTGTCAGTAGAGCCCAGTTATTGTTGGGACAAAAAATAAAACTTAATTTGAAACCAGAATCTATAGAAAATGTATTTGTAATTGCCCAGCAGCAATACATTAATGGGGATGTGAAGGAAGCGGCCAACACTCTGGGCCAATATAAGACTCTCAAATACAATTATGATTTGAAATCTCAAGGCGAGGATATTTGGGCAGCTATCAATAACAATTTAGGTGTAATTTATTTATCAATTAAAAAACCTTTTTTGGCTTCCAAATACTTCCAGCATGCTGTCAAAGAGCATTTCAAAGCCATGGAGAGTGATGACAGTGAAAGACTGATAGCTTGTAGAGATAGACCTCTTTATGTATACAATTTGGGTCTAGCGTTGCTAGCAGCAAATAACTCTGAAGGTTCATTTGAATGCTTAGTAGAGGCAGCCAGGCACTACCCCAACAATCCAAGAATATGGCTACACCTAGCAGAATGCTGTGTTAAAAAGTGCTGCACTGATGACTCACAGCAGTTTACAGCTAAGAAGCTTGGCAGTGGACCTCATACAAGAATCTTATTAGAAAAAGAGAACACTGAAAAATATTCCACATCTGGAGAATCCTTCGCTATCCCATCATTGTCTTTAGAATTTGCTGCTTTATGTTTGAGAAATGCTATAACCTTGTTGCCAAATCAGGAACTTCCTGCTGATGTCACTGTGCCATTAATACAGGCTCCGCCGGGTCCCCCTATAAATTGGAAACAGCGTTGTGAACTCAAAAATTCAACCTTAATCCTTCAAAGCTATGTTCTTCTTAATTTGCAAGATCCGCTGTCAGCTTTGATGAGTGCGAATGAACTTTTAAATCAGACGGATGTGTCTAACAGTCATAAAGCATGGGCTCACATTTATGCTGCAGAGGCTTTAATAAATTTGGACAGGATATCGGATGCAGTAGAACATTTACACCCACCGATGATACATGATCTGGTGTCCGTATTGCCTTACCAAATGAGGGATATGATCGCTGTGTCAGTGTGGGCCAAAGCTGCGGTGTGCCATATATTGCGAGGTGATTTGGTGACGGCCAGAAAGATATTACTCCAAATTAATTCTCCTAGAGTCCTACCGTTGCAAATGTATTTGGAAATATGTACTGGTAATATAGAAAATTGTAACACTATACTGAGAAAGCTTAGGTTTAACAATGCTTCTCTGTAATAATAAATATTAATGCCATACATAAATACTTTTTATTTTTGGGAGTTTCTCAGAAGTTATGTTAAACAAAATGGTTTCTAAAAGGCAGCATTTATACTGCATTAAGAGAAAATTTTTAAATCTCAGATAAAATATATCAGTCTGATAAGTTATTATGTTACTAAAATGGTATAGTATTGTTATTTATTCATTATGTGGAATTATAGTTTGATTTAATTTGGTAGTAAATTACTTTATCAGACAGACACAATTTATCTGAGGATTGAAAAATCTGGCATAAGTGGCTGTAACACTGTGACCAGACTCGCGGGCAATCATTACTAGCCGTTATTTCTATTGATTTTTCAGCCACACTCTTAATGTGTGTCCTTTATACTCAACATGAAGTTTGCTGCATGTGTCAACATGTAATATTGTTGATTAAAACCCAGCTGTTACAGTAACTGCCTTGTAGTGTCTGGCAGAGTAGATCAGGGTCAGTGCAGACCGAGTGGGTGCGAAGAGCAATCTCTGGTGGCAACCCACACTGACCAACTAGCCACCACTCCACTCACAAATATTAGTAAATTGGTCGCTGTTCCGCCAGTCCGTCGGCGGTCGACTTCAAGGCGTGGCGTTCGAAATGTCCGCCAAGACCGCGCCCCACTGATTTTGTTTCGCCTTACCTCAATCATATGCTGAAGGATATAGGTTGCATTTCATTTATTACCAAAGGGGATTGTGGGGTCCCTCCACCATTTTATGAGCTCAAGCTAGCCAATTTCACGAGACGGACGGACGAGGATCTGGCCTAAAGTAGTGTGACATCTGGACAATGCCGAACGTCACCGTTGCGTTCACCTTGACTTGGTGGACCATAAGCAAATATTTTACCAAACGACCACCCATATAGACAAAAAGAATGATTTCGATGCAGTTTTCTTTACTTCAAAATCGGTTAATGGTTTGGGAAAATTTAAGGGAAAATTAGGAAAATCTGGACTTTCTCGGGGGATTTCTTATATGACAACCGCATGGTTGGACCAGGATGAGAGTAGGCCACCCATATTGGATGTGGCTCCCAGCCACAGTGTTTCCTTTAGACTATGACATAGGATCGTTCAAGAGGTATATTAGAGGTCACTTTAAAGGCGGACAACGCATTGGTAGCACCCCTGATGTTACTGATGTCTATAGGCGGCACTAACCACTTCCCAGCAGGTGGCCCGCTTGCCTGTTTGTCTGCCGAATAACAAAAAAAAACAAGACAATAATTCAATAACAGTGGCCCTAGCACAAGTGTCCGCGACAAAGCTCGCGCCGCGAGAGAGCGTTTGTCTCTTTCTCTCAATACTAAGACGAAAGAGATAGCAATACCTATGTGGCGCTTTTTCTCGCTTATCGCGCGCGAGAACAACTTGTGCTAGGCCTACAGATGAGTTAAGATATTTAGTATTACTATGGTCGGATCTTAGACCATTATACATATAAACTCACCTTCCGCGTCTGTCTGATCGCTAGGACAAAATAAAACATTGAACTTCATAAAACTAAATATGCTTTATTTCACATCGTGTCAATATTTATTGGTCACAAACAAGTTTGCACTTCGACAATGGAACTTATACATTACTCCGAGCTTTCCTTTTTAATGTAATATAAAATATATGCAGATATAACACATTTTTTAAACATTAATTGTGAAAAATCAATCATTCTAAATGATTTGATGATACATTGCCCGCTATGGTCCTACCACAAGTGTCCGAGAGTAGCCTGATTGCAAGAATATTATTTAAAAAAATTAATAAATGTTGTAGACAAGCATATTTTTAATGACAAAAGACCTTTGAACATAACAGTTTTGGTAAACGTTTGTTCCACAATGAATAGTTAATCCAATTCCGCTATCAACGAAAACATTAACTTTTTTCATTATTAATTTAATAAAATTATCGAATATGATAACACAGCGGTCAATACATTGTTTGAGAAAGTGGTTACAACGACGAACTAAACTAATGCTTTGCAATGTTTTAATACATGTAAACCACAGCCAACAAGCCAAAGTACTACACCGTCCAGTGTCAAAATGATCAGCAACACTCGTGGATAAAGACAAAGAAATAATCCGAGCAAGTGTTATCTCAGCGGGCAACGCTCATTAAAAGTTATAAATGAACCAGTACAATTTAACATGATATTTATTAACATTATTATCCTAATAATAAAATATCACAAATTAAAATATGAAGCTCGGCCATAGCCTACAAATGATTAAGTGCTGAAAATGAGATAGAAAAAAAACGAAATAAATATATATATTTTTTTGTAACAAATTAATAATAATCGTTAAACGCAATGTGGCTAAAAGGGCATAAGAAGACACTGGTCGTAATACCTTCGTGACGTAAAGACAGTATCATCAACGCGAGATAGGAATAGAACCGAGTTTTGAACGTCGACGACTCAAGTACGCACAGAAATCACCTAAGACTCTATTTTTGAACCGCACGCATCTACGCGAGCGCTCGAATGCGCTATCTCTTTTACACTCGTGGCAAGTTGCTAAAGGCAGAAGAGACAGACGTTACAAGACGAACGCTCGCGTGGCTGCGAGCGGTTCAAAAATAGAGACCCTGACGTTAGCAAAGCCGAGCGATTAAACAATATTATTTTATAGTTGCGGAGTTGATTAATTCCTATCTTGCGGTAATAATACTGCCAATTATAAAAAAAAATTACACCCTTTCAGAAGAACCATAGAATAGTTAATATTATGACGACTTAAGGTTAGAAAGGCTTCAACGAGCCACTCAAAGTCGGGCAACAGAGTCCATTGGTTATTTTCGATACATTGTATTGGACAATTAGCTGATTTAATTTCAATTGAAACTAGATACCTAGTTCTCATAACCGGGAGTCGTCATAGGAAAATTCCAAACACTTTATCAACCTCAATCCAGTACATCATACACAAATAAAGTCTTATTCATCATACTCAGTCTCTAAGCCCACTGACGACTGTCTCCTTCGCTCCCGAGTATCTCGCGTCCATCCCACAGTCGGCAGTCGCCTCGACATCACTCGGTGTGAAACAAAACTTTACTGTACAAAATAATAGAACAAAAAAACACTATTATACAAAAATAATAATAATAATAATAATTAAAAACAAGAGCTTTATACAGTACACGCCGGGGACACGGCGGTTCGTCTGAACAAAATACAGGGCCGCCTTTCTTCACACAATTCACTAAAGGCGATGCGAACTCGCAACCGGATTCCCGGCTTAGACCTAATAGGAACCCAGTCGCCTACACCTGCCTTAAAACAAGGATAGGATTTAATCTAGAAAGGAGTCTTTTCAAAAAGAAAATGTACATTAAAATAGACCAAAAACAAAAAACTCGAGAAATATTAATCGTAAAAATCAGCCTTCGCGTCGTCATTCACTATACCGTTTTCCTAACTAGTTCTACCGCGCCTCGCTTCTCCCACCATCCGAAAGACTAGAACCTATTCATTACACTTCCTTATCCAAACACGACGGATGCAGTACATCACTCGCGTACACGAAAACCGTTTACAAACTCCGTTAGAACGCAGCGTTGAACTAAAACCAACAACGTACAGTTGCCTCCAAAAAGAAAGGCTAGACCTAAGTCGGCTTTAAATCGGCTAACCTCCTCGTATTCTCTGGGTTACTTAGTATAAAAATCTAGTGACGTTTACATTGTATAACATGTTAAATAAAGTCTTCCACGTTTCAAATATAACGTTGTTTAAATAGCTACAATTAATACGGCTTCTCAATTCGTACGTCGGTACAATAACGTACACTCGCGCACAAATATGTAAGTATTACTGTACATGGTTGCGATATTCTGATGTCAATTATAAAGTTATATTCACAAATATAACATGATATCCAATGTGGATACTGAATAAACAATTTAGATAAACAATTTCGTTTACAGTAACAGAGAGAAAGAAAGGTGACCACCAATCAAAACACATCCGAGTTCTCAAACTTACTATTAGCAAAGATAAATAGCGTATTGAAATCATTTCCAAAGAAAAATCAACGAAGCAGGTTGACTAGTTTCATGACAATGTAAGATTGTTTAGTTGTTGCTGACTCCATTCAATTCCCAATTTATTTTCTAAATTACGATCAAAATGCCATCAGGCCAAAGACCAAACAATCTCAAATGCCACATACGATGTTAATAAGGTACAACAGACAAGGTCGTCGTATTCGAAACAGTTTAAGCTGTGACACGACTAATACAAGGCATTTAATTTATGAAGATAATAATTTCATTTTTACATAATATTTGGTTCACAATATACAGCGTCACCGAATTCACTCCACACAATATATTACACAATAATAGTAAACATTCAATTTGTCTAACATTTTCGACCGAAGCAATGCTAAATACAGTTCAACTATAATCGATCAGGTAAAGTAAATCGGGTTAAATAATCAGATCTGAATGCAAACAAGTCAACACATTTGTTCAGAGATCGTTGTCAAGGTAATACTCAGTACCGAATCAGTCGCTATCCGCTCGAAACCGCACGTGTTCAGCCGATACGCTTTAGACCAAGATGTCGACATCTAGACATCTCATCTCAGATGACGTATACGTACAGACTACAGTAAGTTTCAAAAAGAGTCCAGCGGTAATTAGAAGACCTACAAAAATTACACAAGTATATAGCTAGCTGTATTGCACTTCGTGAAACGGACTGAAGTAAACGTCAATCATGGTCAGGGGAACGTATACGCCATCTTGTCATTAAGAGTGACAATCGGCTGAACAAGCCATCATCATGGTATTTGGTCGCCATCTTGTCCTTAGCTACAGCACCAGCCAAACACATCCAGTGACCGCGATCTCTGTCCAAAAGCTAGACTCCTAGCGCAAGGAAACTGAATATTAGCGGTCACAGCTCAGTTGAGTGTATGCAGGATCAGAGTGGCGACGTGCCGCCGATGGGCGATCACGGGCGTGGACGTGGACGTGCACGTGGACGTGGGCGTGGGCGTGGGCGTGGGCATGGGCGTGGGCGTGGGCGCGGTCGCTCGTCACCGCTGCGTGCGGCACCGTCGGCACATCCGCACAACGTTGGTGCAATCGCCCCACGAACTCATCTCGGAGCAGGAACCGCAGAATATGCCACCGCATCGCCTGTGAATGATGAATAATAACGATGCGTCAAGATATTGGTCGCCGAGTGATTGTTTTGGGGATGAATTGAGTACATAGTAAAGTTAGAGTGACTTAACTATGTGAATACTACTAATACTATAGGATACTAGCTTTGTACCCATGGTTACGCTCGGGTGGAGAACACATTATATTACGCGTGTGGAGGGCGTAGCCATGTCCGTCCTTAGGTGCTAAAATATCTCTAAACCAAATTTCATCAAAATAAGGCAATTAATAACAGACAGATAAGTATCTGTCATATTTAATATTTATAATATTAGTAGGCAGTAGTGAAAATGGATGCAAAAAGTTAGAAAAAGAGCCAAACATAACATCAAATGCACTTAAAATGGTTTCCGGTTTCCCTTTAAACACTGGTAAAAGAACACTGCCGCATTTTGGCCAATGATGTCGCCTTCTCGCCAGCCGGAAGTGGCTCTGGCAGTGCCAGCACCGCGTCGCACCATTGCCAGTCAGCAAGACCACTTCGGAGGCTCTACTGCTGTCACAACGGCTGCTGCCTGGCACGCCTAATACTTACCCACACTGACCGCCACCCACCTGTAATTATGCCGCCTTCGCGCCAGCCAGAGCAACCACCTTGGCGCAGCGCTGTCGGGCAGCCAGACCCCTCCGGAGGCTCTACCACCTGGCACGCCAACACCGCCACTCACCTGCAATGACGCCGCCTTCGCGCCAGCCAGAGCAACCACCTTGGCGCAGCGCTGTCGGGCAGCCGGACCCCTTCGGAGGCTCTGCTGCCGCTGGCCGAGCCAACACCGCCACCCACCTGCAGTGGTGCCGCCGCCGCGCCAGCCAGAAGTGGCTCCGGCAGTGCTGGCAGCGGGGCGCGGCGCTGTCGGGCAGCCAGACCACGCCGCGGGCGTCCTCGCCCACCTCCAGCTCGGAGGCGCTGCTGCTGCCGCTGGCGGAGCCGGCGAGGCTGCGGCTGGCGCGGGAGGGACCGGCCGAGCCAACACCGCCACCCACCTGCAGTGGTGCCGCCGCCGCGCCAGCCAGAAGTGGCTCCGGCAGTGCTGGCAGCGGGGCGCGGCGCTGTCGGGCAGCCAGACCACGCCGCGGGCGTCCTCGCCCACCTCCAGCTCGGAGGCGCTGCTGCTGCCGCTGGCGGAGCCGGCGAGGCTGCGGCTGGCGCGGGAGGGACCGGCCGAGCCAACACCGCCACCCACCTGCAGTGGTGCCGCCGCCGCGCCAGCCAGAAGTGGCTCCGGCAGTGCTGGCAGCGGGGCGCGGCGCTGTCGGGCAGCCAGACCACGCCGCGGGCGTCCTCGCCCACCTCCAGCTCGGAGGCGCTGCTGCTGCCGCTGGCGGAGCCGGCGAGGCTGCGGCTGGCGCGGGAGGGACCGGCCGAGCCAACACCGCCACCCACCTGCAGTGGTGCCGCCGCCGCGCCAGCCAGAAGTGGCTCCGGCAGTGCTGGCAGCGGGGCGCGGCGCTGTCGGGCAGCCAGACCACGCCGCGGGCGTCCTCGCCCACCTCCAGCTCGGAGGCGCTGCTGCTGCCGCTGGCGGAGCCGGCGAGGCTGCGGCTGGCGCGGGAGGAGCCCGCGGACCCGGCGGCGGAGGCGCTGCCGGCGCTGCTGGCTGTCATCTGGTGGGGTGTCAACGGGTGGGTTTTAGGTGTTGGTCTGCCGTAGGGACCTGCAGCCGTATAGCCGATAGTACGCCGCCATTTTGATGCAACTGAGTGTGGGCCAATCGCAGCAAGTCAGAGCCAGAACTGTCATGGTGCGATTGGTTTAAACTCAATTGCATAAAAATGGCGGAGTGCAATCGAAGATCGACGGTACCATTACTGCCCGCATATTTCTCGAGAAACATCGGCTATCGACTTCAGATCCCGATATCGGAAATGGTGTAAATCATCTACAATATATGCCAATATAATAGCCAATGATTATCTGACAAACATATAATAATAAAAAGTAAGGTCCAATAAAGGAGCATTATAGTTCATTCGCGATAAGAAAATAGCTAAGTTCACAGTGACCAGCTGACGTCAGAAAATAATAAGAAAGAACACCTCGCCGGTTTGATCAGCAAAATACTAGACTGGTTATCAGAGGGATATCCTTGACTTGATGTTTTTAGGGATAACCTTGAATTTATTTTTAATTTGAAAAAAATAAGTTGAATAATAAAAAAAATCATTATCAAAATTGATTATGAAGTCAATGTAGCTAATAGCGCGAGGTGTTTTGACACCGGACCTTACTAGCTAGTGCAGCCATCTAGCGGAATTTCCATCAGTGGGGGCTGTTTGCTCGTTTGTTGCAAAAAAAAAACATTTTTTCAGTGGAGTCAGGCATTTGACTTGATGGGAAGAGACCCTAGCAACGATTCAATTGTATTCAACTGAGCGCGATCCCCTGATCGCGTTTTCGTAACATCTCTGCAACTCATGACTCATTCTGAACATGAGTGTGGATCCAATCTCTAATCATGTACATATGGAAAGCAGAACAATCTCCAAATATACTTATAAAGAGGGCAACAATATCTAAACAGAACAATAGAAATAGCAACGAAAATCTCTTGTTACAAGGAACGAGATCGCATTAGTTGCGTTCGAACGTTTTCTCTACTATCATTGGCCGATCTTACACTTGTAAAGTGCATCCAAAAGTAACTTGTTAAACTATAACGATTTACTATGTAGTAATTTAATGCAATAGTATGAAATTGTGTAAGAAATAATAGTAAGAAATACACGGTGTCAGGATCGTAGCACTCGATAGTCTCTGGCTACCCCTATGGGATACGGGCGTGAGGCGTGTATGTACAGTCGAGTTCATTAATATGTGAGCATTGCCATTCATCAATCAAACATATGTACATCTGCTCAGATATATAAGTACCCTTCCATGTACATTTATATTTGAAGCCTTGGCAATGCTCACATATTAATGAACTCGACTGTACTATCTGTAGTGTATATATGTACACTACATGTATGTCCTTACCTGGCTAGGCGAAGGCGCAGACGGCGAGGGTCTCGCTGCGGGCGATCCCGCTCGCTGCTCTCGCTTGAGCTGCGCTCGCGCCTCTCGCAACTGCCATGTCAGTTCGTGCACCATTTGCTGGGGGCGATATAACTCTTTATTTTTTAAATTAATGTATCTCCCTTTTTATGTTATCTGGCCAAATGTAAGGGTCATGCAAACAAGTCCCGTCCAAACGAGTGAAGATAAAACTGTATGGCGCATTGGGGCCGTTTCTATAACGATGTCGGTAGCAGTGACTTTGACAGCTGTCAACGTTTTAAGATCGATTTTGTGGTGCTACCGTTTGTGTGGGTGGGTATCGCAATTGGGCATGTTTACTCTGTTAAAGCTCGGGACACGTTGCTCTGACAGGAAATAGGCATGTATATGGAGAGCTTACTCACCGGCATGTCATACGGTAGGTAAACAGGCCACCTGACGGAAAGTGGTCACCGCTGCCTTTGGACCATGTCTTTCATAAAGATGCTTCTTTATCATTTCTTTAACTCTTTCGACGATACCACGGACTAACCCGCGAAATTGTAGGTCCATATTGTATGACATTCAAAATGATTCTAGTTTCGGCATTCATCAAAATATGGGACCTGGGGTCTTAGAAATCGCAAAACCTCCAATGAAATAGCCCGCTAAGTTACTTTCACAATGTTAACACTTTAAAAAAAATCTCACCCTCTGATGCGTGATAATCTGATGCAGTCTCGACTGTGCCCTGTCTTCAACGGGGCAAAGCCCGTCCACAGCGTCGGGGCCAGGGGGGGCGCATGCGCATGCGCATCGGGTCCCCCCCGAGGCCCCCCCGGGCCCCCCCGCGGCCGCAGAGGCCTCGCCGGCGCACCAGCAGCCTGAGGACCCAGATCCTACTGATTCGCCGCTCGTTTCGATTCCACCTGCAAGGGTTTAAAAATATAGTAGAAACATGGTCGTTATTCCATAGAAAAAACTTATTTTCATCTCTCGAGGTGCCGGGGGACTATATGTGGCATGGCTACTATGCCTATGATTTTTATTCATTAACAAACTTCATCTTTTTTTAAGTGTAAATTGCTTGAATTACTCCACAGTCACAGTGGAGCACCATCTTTACTCACTATTTTCCTAACGCAATGGATTATAGTTCAGTAGTTTTAATGTTCTCACCACTACAACTATAATACTAATAAGTGTATCAACAAATTCATATTTGTATTCTAAACTCTATCAACGAAGGCTTTCTGTTTCGTAAGAATATTATTATTATGGTGTTGGATAGCTGTTGGTCTTCCAAATAAAATGAAATCAAATAACACTCACTAGTAGCCGAAGCCCTTCTCAACGCCGCACAATGACACCTCCCATGGTTGGACTGGTGGGTTCCGTGGTGGGGCTGGTGGTGGGAATGCGTGGCCTGGCGTCTTGGCGAGGAGGGACATAATGTGAGCTGGCTCGGCACCCTGGATCGGGAGACCCGGGGCGCGGGGCCAGATTCGCACTCGCTTTCTGAGCTCATGCTGCTTGATGTGCCACCGCCTGTGGAAGGACAGATCGTCATTAAATGTCTAGTATAGCTCAATAATAATGTGTAATACATTAGTAGAGCTCGTCTAATCTAAAATGACGCGCCCCACTATCGCATTACCGCACACAAGCAAGTTTAAAATATGCACGCAATACATATACAAATGCCGTTGTAATTGGTCATTCAGTTGCCGGTGAGATTCAAACGTAGGAACACGCGTCGTTCATTGGCTCCCACACAGATGAAGTGTCGTTATCAATATTTGCACTCACACATCGAAATCAACTAAGTAGTGGGGCGCGTCATCTTAGACTAGATGAGCTCTAACAGAGGTTCCGTTTTGGCTGGAGTCGACCAACTGTCAGTTGCAGTTGATACTAATCCTTACACAGTATAAAATTGAGTCGCTTTCGGGACCAAGGTCGGCTCGCCCGCGCATCGGAATAAATCCAAAAGCGACTTTATTTTGAACATTGTAAGGATTAGTGGATTGTGGAGTGCAGAAATTGAAATGATGAATTTTAATTTCCGTTATGTTTCTGGGTGTAGTATGGATTAAAAAAAGTTTATAAGTTATCTAACACCCATAACACAAGTTATGCTTACTTTGGGGCTAGATGGCGCTGTGTGAATTTGTTCAAGCATATTTATTTATTTACTATACAGATCTCCGTCGTTTTTGTGACAGTCGGGCCATTTGTTAATGTTATGATGACACATTTTCTAAGGGTGGGCAAAACATCTTTGTTTTGAAGGCTTATTTTATTATTATACATAGCTAAATTCAGAAGCAAAAACTAAAAAAATAAGCCTATTATGTACTTAGAATTCTCACCATTTTATAATTTGTAACGTGACAATATTCACGACGTCCCCGATATAGGAAAGGCGGAAATGGGGAGCGCCCATTATCCCTAATATCGTGACGTGAATACTTCCTAACTAATAAGAGTTTCAACGCGATCCATGGTGCGTGTAAGGTTTGCCTGTCACTGGATTTACATATATACAGTGAAAAAAAAAAAGTACACTCTTATTAGCAACATGACCTCTCTCTTCCGTTGGTCGGCTGGAAGATATTTCTTTAGAAATAAGCTGTACCTGTTGTGATTTTTTACTGTATGTCTATTTTGTATACTATTTATTATGCACAATAAATGTTAAATAAATAAATAAAACACTCACCATTAATATCATTCTCTAAAAACTTGGACGTGACGTCGCCCAGGCCGTTCACCCCATTGGTGGTCGGCCTGTTATGGTTGGTCATGACCACGTTATGGTTCACCTCGTCGCCCTCCGTCGAGTTATGGTTGGTCAAGTCTATGGGCGATGACTCGTGGGAGTTTATGTTGTTTATGGGTAGGTCGTTGTGGGTCTGCGGTGCGTCGGGTAGGTCGTAGCCGTTTGATGAGGATTCGGAGACCGATCGCCAGGTGATGCTGATGTTTCGGGCTCTACCGTTCTCTCTTGCCGCCTGCGGTGTGGAAAAGGACTTTTTTTTATTCATTTGGGACACCAACAGGTTAGATAGCACTTATTTGTGTAGGGAAATAGGTGTAAACAGCATATAGGAACGTTTACAACACGAAAATCTGCAAGACAAATGAAACAAGAGTAACCGGAGGGAAAATATAAATAAACTTTATTTTATTGGGTAGACTCTATTAGAGAGGAGTCTATTCGAATTGGATGTTGTGACGTCATTTTACTCTATTGAATCAAGATGGCGGCGTACTATCGGCGATCGGCGCTACCATCCCAGAACAGTTTTTTCTTGTTATAACAACCGCACTCTTGTCGCGGCATAGTGCGTCCTTTTCTACTCTATGTGAACTTGTCGTGAGTGACGAAGTGACAACACTGCAGTAAAAGCGTTACCCGTCGAGAAACCTATTAAAAAGCATAATAAACAAACGGAACTAACCTCAGCCATCCCATAGGCGTCGCAAACGAAAACAGAGACAGCATCGTCCGGCGACGCCGGGGCCTCCACTGTAGGTGGTGCCTCCACCTCGCTCGCTAGGTCTCCCACGGATCCATCAGGTCCCGTGAGATCCCCCACGGAGACCACAGGTCCCTCTAGGTCCCCCACGGTCTCCCCAGGTCCCTCTAGGTCCGTGGGCTTGTCAGGGTCGGCGGCGCCGGCCAACTCGCGTTCGAGTGAAGAGGAATCGCTGGCGAGGTCATGAGATCTAGAAGCCTCGAAGTGGTCTGGATGGAGATCGACCTGTGAGGATGAAGGTGATTTGTTAGGGATTTTTTCATGCTATATTCAGCTTTATGTGTAGGGCTGTAAAGTTGAATATCGCGTGTACTTGAGACGGTGACTTATGTTAATGTCGTTTGTAATATTTCTAGTGAAATATCAAACTTCTTCATTTTAGACAAAATTCATCTACACGAAATTTAGGTTACTGTGCTCTAGGTCGATGATAATATGTTCTTGCTAGTTATTTTGACCTATATAGCACAAGCGGAGAACGGAAAATCTCTCAAAAACCAGTCCAAACGAGTTTAAAAACATCGAAGGATGTAATAGATGTTACCAATGACTTTACATATAGACCTAGGTGGATAGGGTGCGCACCAGATAAGTCTGCACTAAGGCACTAAGGCATTCTATTACGAATAGGTATACCTATACCTAAATTTGCAATTGAAATGATTAATTATTAGACATATTTTTATTTAAATTTTGTCAATTTTTTATATTACATTTCATTTTAATCTTTATTATTTATATTATGACGAAATCTCTGTGAATTCCATGAACTGTGTAGTATAGTGTAATTTTCATCGAATAATAAATGAATCTAATCTAATCATGTCGCCTGTCATTGTTTCTGTTTAGTTAATTTTCAGCCATTTCATTTTCACTTCAACACTCTCTATCATTCAAATATCCCTGTATAACCCCAACCCCAACAATACCTGTTCGGTCCCGTAGCTATTAGCGGCGTTGGCGAGAGCTGGCAATTGGTCCACACAGCTATCCGTGAGCGCGGAGCGACACTCCGCACTGCCCGAACCGCCCGCTATGCTCATCGATGATAGTTTCCTGTAGAGAAATTGTATATTAAACTAGACGCCTTCAAGGCTAGAATGAATAGGCTGTTCCTTAACAGGCATGCATGCATGATAAAGAAAACAGCGAAATCCTTCCATCAATACGTAAACCACAGAGCGACCAACTCTTTTTTTATACCACAGGTGGCAAACAAACTTACGGCTTGCCTGATGGTAAGCAGTAACCGCAGTCATGGTAACTTGTCTGTGAAATGGCGAAATAAAGAACTACGGCGTTAGGTTGAGAAGTCATTCGATTGTCGGTGTCTATGGTGTCTCTGTAAGTTTGACAGTGGTAAGAAATGTCAGTTCTCAGGAAAGTTGGTTGATTTTAAAGATTTTGGACATAAAGCATAGATAGAGTCTCGACCGTATAGAGAATGTGCACTGTCACTCTGTCACTACTTTATTAATGAACTCAATGTCATACAAAAACCTACTAACATTGGTTGGTTATGGAGATGTATTTGACAACTTATAGCTGTCATTTTTGGACATGTTACAGCACCATTAAAAAGGGAACAAAATATAGATCGCGACTTCAGCTGTGAGTAGGCTCAGCATCTATACGATGCCACAGACAGACACACATATCCATAGACACACACGTTAAAACTTATAGCCCCTCTTTTTCCTGGTGAGTAGGAACGGAAGTATTTGATCCGATGACGCATCGCCCTGCTTCCTTATTATGTACTTATTCTGCTAGTTTGAAGTTTTTTGAATGTGTTATGAGCAGTTTTCCAATAGGTATCTCAAGCATTCCTAATCACTCACTAGATGGCGCCTCGACAATTATAGTAATTGATAATCGCTTGAAATATGTTCTTAGCGAACACGATATAAACACTGGGTACGTTGTATTGGATAATTTATTTATTTATTTATTTAACAGTTTATTGTGTGTGATAATATTGTATTTGTCAAAAGTTTTCAACCATTTAAGAGGTTGTAATAATAATGGAACATAGTGCCAACTTCTATAAATATTTCCTTTTACATTTCGTTCAACCTTTAACAGTTATGTTTATATTCATAAACATTTTATTTTTAGGTTTAGTATTAGTTGGCTGCATGAAATCACTGCCACCATCATACAGATTGAAAAAAGATTACCAAAATTGTAGGAGCGCCATCTATTGATGCTTCTTTAAACCAACTATCAATACCTACTGGAAACCTCCTCATTGGACCAAATAAAGATACGTCTATGTATAGCTATGGTTATGTCTATGTCTAAGTACTTACAAGGCGTCAGGCGCGATGTTCGGGTCGCTGCAGCGTCGCTGCGCGGCTTTCTTCTCGCCTTCGCCGAGAAGGTTGTCGCACGAACGCGTCTTCGTCATCAGGCCTGGGAAATAATGAATATTCAAATCAGTATAGCCATCATAGTTGGCCGTGGGCGTCGTACAAGGCGACTTATGTTTTCGAGGCACAATATCTAGAGTCTCTATAGACTGGAAAATGGGCAGCAGCGTTTTCCATTGTTATATTTATAACACTGCGATCTCCAATCCGCCTGTCGAGCGTGGAGATTATGGCAATAACCTCCCCTTTCGTGGGAGAGACCCTAAGTTCTGCAGTGGACTGATATGGGCTGTGATGATGCGGTGCGGTATGCATTAACAGGCCGGCGACGTATTCACGATACCCCAGTCGGCTAATGACGTTCTGGCTAACAATTTTCTGATTTCAATGATTGAAATTGTTACTTTTGCGATTGCGTATCATCGATTTGATAGTTTCAGGTTATGGCAATGGGACTTTGTTAGCAACTGAACCCATGAAATCGATGTTACGGAATCGCAAAAGTAACAAATTCAATCATTGAAGTAAGAAAATTGTTAGTCTCCATGCCACATACCGACAAGTCTTGTAAGTTGTAGGAAAGGCTCGGTGTCTCTATGCTATTTGGCGGTGAAGGGATAAGGTAGCCGCCAATGTTGGCAAGCGAAGATGGAGGTGGTAAATGGTAATACCCACCTGGCTGGGTGTTGTTACCAGGGGGACCAAGGTTAGTTGTATATATGCCATGGAAGTTGGCACACTTCTCTAGCGCGACGTAGGGCAGTCAGCGTCATCTATGTGCCGCTGCATGCCAACCTTGTGTTCGTGTACTCATATCGTTGAGTTTCCCTATTGGAGCGATAGATGTCGCCCATACCGACAAGTACTGTACAGGGCCCCACACATTAACAGTCCGCCAGCAGTCTCTGGTCGTATCGGGCGGCCTACCGTCCGCCAAGGATTATCCGGTAGATATCTGTCAAGCGGTCACACACTCTCAGTTCATATTAGTCTTCAGTCCGAAACCTTAAACGGAACTGTTAGTGTGTGACCTATTCTGTAACCTATAACTGACAGACTGATATCATCCGGCGAGCTGTTAATATGTGGGATTTTTAAGTAAAGTGCTTACCATTATGTGTAGGTGGGTCCCTCGGTCGCTGTGGGGGGCGCTCCTCCCGCCCGGGCCCCCCCGAGCCCCCCGCGGCCCCCGCCCCCCCGCCGCAGAACAACTCGAACCACAGGCGCATGTAGCGCACACCGTCCTGGGGCCATAGCGTCTGTTGGAGGGGGAATGGTGTTGTTAGAATGTGTTGAATGGCTTTCAATGTGATTAAATGAATAAAGGTTATTGTATGTCAATTTTGTATCTATATCTATATTAGCCCGAATCATCCCACTGCTGGGCAAAGGCCTCCCCCCGATTCCTCCACTCTTCACGATCAAGTGCCAATGTCTGCCAGTCACTTTCGAAGGCCCGCAGCTCATCTGTCCACCTTTTCTTGGGTCTGCCGCGACGTCGTTTCCGAGAATTGGGTGTCCAAACTGCGACGGTTTTAGCCCATAACTCTTCCGACATGCGGCAAACATGACCTGCCCAGTTCCACTTCAGTTTTCCAGCTTTAATGGCTACATCAGCGATCTGCGTTTTGGAGCGCAGCGTCGAGTTTCGAATTCGGTCCATTAATCTAACTCCTAACATGCTACGCTCCATGGCCCGCTGGCAAACCCCGAGTTTAGACTTTTGAGCTTTTTGAGCTTTTGACTTTTTTGTATACTATTTGTTAAATAAATAGAGATCATATAAGATCTGCACGGCTAGCACAAGTTCCTCACGCGCACGATAAGCGGGAAAAGGCGCTCGCCGGTTGGAAAAAACAGCAAATACTAGACTGGCTGTTAAGCAGAGATATCTGTGGGATATTCTTGACTTTATTTTTAGTTTGAGATAATCAAGTTGAGTTGACGGACAATTAAGTATTAATAAATAAACTTAATCCATTTTTAATGTATAAATTGTTTGAATTTTACTCCACTGAAACCTCACCTTTACGATTTTCTTAACTCGAATGGACTATAGTCGGCTGTTGTTCTGTTGACGAGTGTATTTGTGTATATGTTCGTGTCACTATCACCACACCTACCTCATCGTGCTCGGTAGGTGGCGCGTACAAATGATTCCTGTAGTGGGGGTTCAGAAGCAGCGGCCACACGGACGCGGTGAGGTCGGGAAGGCGTTGCTCGCGGCGCTCGCGCATCGTGTTCAGAAGGAACGTGCCGAACATGCACGAGTGCACGTGTGTTGCTAGCTTTATCTGTGGGGGAAGAAGAGCATATAATTGCATTACCGCTTAAGAAAATGTTCCTTTGATGCTACAGCAACATATATAAGAAATTTGGTGCATCTTTAACCTAATGAAGTTGGCTAAAAGAAGGGACCATTGCCTGTCCCACGGCTAGGCAGAGCTGTCTCTAGGAACTTATCACGAGTGTGAAAGAGGTAGCAAGCGAACGCGAACGCGAGCGCTGGTGTGGGTACGAGAGTTAAATAATCAGGCCCCAAATGAGAAGCCAATCAAGTCTGACTGTTTATGTTTTATTAATCAGTAGCCGTATTCACAATGGCTCGGAAATCGGATTCGGATACGGAATCGACAAAGGACCCCGCAAAAGTTCTCAGGAAAATGTGGCTTCAGTTAATTTTGATGAAATTTTTATATGTTATAGAGAGTAGAGTTTCCGTGGAATCTATCGGGATTCTAAATAACAGTTTTCGAATCGATCGACACGGATTCGCCGCTCACGAATTTCGTGTCGTATCGTTCGGAAACGGTTTCGAATCATTGTGAATACGGCTACTGATCCCGCAGCGCTTATCAAACTATCTAGATTCTCAAATCAAGCAAGCAAGGTTTTTTTACGGGGTTGGCAACGCGTGGGAGACGCCCCTGGCCTTGTAAACGTTCATAGGCTGCGGTGACCGCTTACCATCAGGCAGGCCGTAAGCTTGTTTGCCACCTTATTGGAATAGAAAAAATGCCACTGGGAACCCAATAATTGACCCCGCGTTTTATGAACCGATTCTTTTTTGTGTCAAATGTAATTGTCTTGCAAAATTATCGTGTCGTGGCGTCTTTTGTAATAAATGTTTCAATTTCAATTTATTTATTTAATCGTCAACATGGGTTTCAAAGTTGGTTACATATTTTTAACAGATCTCCATGTTCCACCTTACGGTATACGATACAATCTTTCTCGTTTACGGTTTCCTTCTTTCTTCCCTTCTATAGAAAAAACATCTTACCAAAAGAGCATCGTTGAACTCGAAGCTGCATGGGTACTGGGACATGATTTGGTGCACCACATCCAGCCATTGCAGGAAGATGGGTGCGCGCTCGTTGGGCTCCTCTGTGGCGGAATGTCCGCAGCGGTCCGCGAACTTGTGGCCGAAGTCCAGCCACTCGCGCTCTATTAGGATTCTGAAGCCCTGGGGAGAGAGAGAAAGAGACATTTTTTTTATTGTGTCACAGTCTTATCTGATTCGATGGCTAAAGATGGAACTAAGGGTCGCCATTTTGAAATGTAGTGTCCATTTCAGCAACAGCGACGCTGTCACCTGTAGACTAATTACATAACTCGAATCTGTTGCCAACAATTCTCTGATTTCAATTATTGAAATGGTTCCTTTGCTATTACGTATGAACGATTTAATAGTTTAAATGAACGAACAACTGAACCATAAAATCGATGATACGGAATCGCAAAACAATAATTTCAATCATTAAAATAAGATAGTTGTTGGCATCAACGTTAAGTAATTAGCTTGCGGGTCAGTCGCGGTTTGCTGATTGCGACAGAAATGTGCAATGAGGGTTTTTACGATTACAAATAGCGTTACTGAGCCGTGAAGTCTAAAGTCAAGATAAAGCTCTGTCATTGGAAAGAAATAGATCCGTCATTATACAGCAGTCATTTCTGTCCAATAGCCTTACTTCCTTACTTCTTACTAGCGCCATCTGTTGGATTTTGAAATCGCAAAAGCCCTCATAACGGATCGCGATCAAAGCTTGCAGTCGCGCAGACCAATCCGACCGATTTTATCTGGTGGATCGGTCAGGTCGGAAACCTGCAACCCCACCCAAGCCACACTCACCTCTATGGTCCGGTAATAAGGGTACAGCATGGGCTGCGCGGTAACCAGTATCTGCGGATCCCCTGCCGCCCTGGCCGGAAACCAGAAGCCTCATTCGTTCTAACCTCCATAGTCTAGTAATAAGGGTCGACCATTAGTTGCGCGATGGTCAGTACCTGTAGCGTCCCCTGTGGCCCTGGTCAAACACCTGGCACCCGCAGCCGAGCCACACTCACCTCTATGGTGCGGTAATAAGGGTCCAGCATGAGCTGCGCGGTGGCCAGGATCTGCGGCGTGCGGTCCCAGCCGTCGCTGCAGTGCACCAGCACGGGCCGGCCGCAGCCGAGCCACACTCACCTCTATGGTGCGGTAATAAGGGTCCAGCATGAGCTGCGCGGTGGCCAGGATCTGCGGCGTGCGGTCCCAGCCGTCGCTGCAGTGCACCAGCACGGGCCGGCCGCAGCCGAGCCACACTCACCTCTATGGTGCGGTAATAAGGGTCCAGCATGAGCTGCGCGGTGGCCAGGATCTGCGGCGTGCGGTCCCAGCCGTCGCTGCAGTGCACCAGCACGGGCCGGCCGCAGCCGAGCCACACTCACCTCTATGGTGCGGTAATAAGGGTCCAGCATGAGCTGCGCGGTGGCCAGGATCTGCGGCGTGCGGTCCCAGCCGTCGCTGCAGTGCACCAGCACGGGCCGGCCGCAGCCGAGCCACACTCACCTCTATGGTGCGGTAATAAGGGTCCAGCATGAGCTGCGCGGTGGCCAGGATCTGCGGCGTGCGGTCCCAGCCGTCGCTGCAGTGCACCAGCACGGGCCGGCCGCAGCCGAGCCACACTCACCTCTATGGTGCGGTAATAAGGGTCCAGCATGAGCTGCGCGGTGGCCAGGATCTGCGGCGTGCGGTCCCAGCCGTCGCTGCAGTGCACCAGCACGGGCCGGCCGCAGCCGAGCCACACTCACCTCTATGGTGCGGTAATAAGGGTCCAGCATGAGCTGCGCGGTGGCCAGGATCTGCGGCGTGCGGTCCCAGCCGTCGCTGCAGTGCACCAGCACGGGCCGGCCGGCGAGCACGGCGCGGGCCGCCACGCCCGACGCGCGGAGCACCCCGGACAGGTAGCCCGGCCAGAGCGTGCGCTCCAGGCTCGAGTACCAGCTGGGGGGAAGGGGTACGTTGTTGGTAGGTTCTTAATTAACAAATATCTGTATTTAGGACGCGAGCATGCCCACAGGCGAAATGGAGGAGAATGAGTCGGAAAGCGGACCCGGCAGAAGCCGGGATTGACCGCTCGGATGATGATGATGAGCTATATTTCGTCATAAGTCGCGGCGCCCCAGCTAGCTTATACTTCTGTTAATTCGATGTCTGATGGGTTTTATCATAATCTCCACGATTAGGAAAGTTGGAGATCGTAGTATTAAAAATATTATACAGAAAAGGCTACTGCAAGTGCAAAGAACGCGTTCTTCTGGTCTACGGAGACCATAGCCGGTTAGCCTGTCAGACATTAGTCGCCAATAAAGTCGAAAATAAAGCGCTAATAAATCCGCCAGATGGCGACATCAATCTATACTGTTATAAAACTCAAAAATGCCGTGTCTGTACACTGAGATATTTCAGAAAAATCGGGATAGGATTCAGGGACGTAACTACGACACAAAAATTATTTTCTGAAATTTTGTCTGTTTGTTCACACAGCACGCAAAAACTACTGAACGAATTTTGATAGTTTGGTAGCTTGTAAAAAAGAAAGAGCTACAGCTGGACCTCGGACGTAGTACAAACATTCATACAATACGAAGGTCATTCAAAATGGGGCAAAAGCTAAATTCTCATAAAAAACAGCTGTGGGGTTAGCTTAGGGTCCTTTTCGGGCAATCCCACATGTCCACCGTCATTCCCCCGGGTGAAGTGGTATCTATCGAAGATTTCCCCTCTTAAAAAAAAAAAAAGGGCCAATGGTTTTGTGCCTATGCTCAAATTAATAATCCGCCAAATTCTAAGCTGTACAGACAGAAGTCCAATAGCACGGACCAACGCATATCGGCATAACAGCTCACACCACTCACTTGGCAATATCGCTGGGCTCAGCACACAGAGCCCTCAGCTGATGGAAGCTCCGCCTCACGTGGTGTATGTTGGGCAGACTCATGAACTGGATGTCAGCCGCTGGATAGTACTGTATGCATTCGCACCCGCCGCCGCGAGCGCGATTGGTTACAGCGCTAGCGTACGACCGTGCGTCCACTATTAGCAGTTTCGAGGGCTGTGGGCAAGGAAATTGTGTTGTTAACATCGTTGTTGTAGTAACAGGTAAGTTTGAGAGTCCAATGTTGAAGTTGGTGGGTTTTAAAGGCGTCGACAACATGTTAGTGGCAACACCAGGGAAATGTCTATCGCCTACGATAACTGCTTATTATAGAGAATGCTGATCACGATTGGTTACAGCGCTAGCGTACGACCGTGCGTCCACTATTAACAGTTTTGAGGGCTGCGGGGCAAGGAAACGGAGTTGTCAACATGGAGTTCTTGAAGAAAGGGGTGAAAAGGTTTTTACGGGGACAGCAACGCGTGAGTGATGCCCCTGGCATTGCAAACGTCCATAGGCTGCGGTGACTGTTTACCATCGGGCGGGCAGTAAGCTTGTTTGCCACCTCAGTGGTATAAAAAATTTTAACATCTTCGGTGTCGTAACAGGTAAGTTGTACAGTCCAATGTTGAACTTGGTAGGTTTTAACAGTGTCGGCTACATATTAGTGATAGGGGCCCTATTTTTGATCCGCTCGTTTCGATTCGAACGGCTTTCAATGTTGATTTTCGGCAAGAAAATTTCGATATTTTTATGCATGATTCGGTATTGCGATAGTGGTTCGACAATTATTGAATTTTTCATGTCTAAAATAAAAATTTAAAACCGTTCGAATCGAGGCGAGCGATTCGAAAATAGAGTGCCTGGTATTGGAAATGTCCTTAGGCTACGGTAACTGCTCTAAAGGGAGCCGTCAGTACCCGACATGTTACGCAAGTAGCTGAATATAGGTAGGGGACGGGGTCCTTGCTTTGGTAATGACGCCCTAGTGGGCTCGTCCTCGCTGGACCGCCAGCTGAACCACCCCACCACGGGCTGGCTTGACCGAGCCAGTATTACATTCTATTGCCTATCCAGTATTACAGTGTAACAGTGTGCTTGCTAGATAAGTGTCAGTGTTGCAATGTGCTCGCTAGATAAGTGTCACAGTGTAGCAGTGTGCTTGCTAGATAAGTGTCACAGTGTGGCAGTGTGCTCGCTAGACAAGTGTCACAGTGTAGCAGTGTGCTCGCCAGGCAAGTTCACAATGTAGTAGTATGCTCGCGAGGCAAGTATCACAGTGTAGCAGTGTGCTCGCCAGGCAATGTGCTCGCTAGGTAAGTGTCACAGCGTTACAATGTGCTTGCTAGGTAACTGTCGCAGTGTGCTCCCTTGGCAAGTGTTACAATGTGCTCCCTAGGTAAGTGTCACAGTGCGCGCCCTAGGTACGTGTAATAGTGTATGCTCCCTAGATAGATAACTGTCACAATGCGCTCCCTAGGTAAGTGTCACACAGTGTGCTCCCTAGATAACTGTCACAGTGTGTTCCCTAGCTGTGCCAACGTCCACCCCAGCTGTAGTCTCACCTTGTTGGTGTGCCCGTTCGCGGGGCGGTCGGCTTGAGCGGCGCTAACGAAGGCCGCTAGTAAGCGTTCGTCCTCGCTGGACCGCCAGCCGAACCACCCCACCTCGGGCTGGCTGGACCGCGCCAGCACGGCGCCCGTGCCTCGGTGCCGCCATACGGCCGTCGGTATGCGACGCAGGGAGCGGAATCTGGGACAAGAGTATTCTGTTTGTGAGTATTATTATTATTATTAATAATCGTGGACAAATTCACACAGCGCCATCTAGCCCAACACTAAGCAAAGCTTGTACTATGGGTGCTAGCTAACTGATATACTACTTATATACTTTTAAATACACACTTATTGTACATAGAACACCCAGACCCGTAACAGAAATCAAAATTATCTTTTAATTTTCTGCTCGGCCGGGAATCGAACCACGAACGGCCGGGATCTCCACGCTTGGCAGGCGGGTTGGAGATCGCAGTGTTGAAATATAACAATGGAAAATGCTGCTGCCCATTTTTACGGAGACTCAATCTTTTGCCTCGAAAACATTAGTCGCCTCGTACGACATCCATGAGTGTAAGGGGTTGGTGCTATTCTACTCTGCCGGACACCACACGGCCAATTCAGTTTATTCAGAGACAAAAGCTGTAGACAGTGTCACGAATCCAAAAAGGTGCCGTGCCAACAAGGAAACCGCATAAATATATCACAGTTCGTTTGTGACCTTGAACTATGGTGAGAGATAGCGGAGACAACGCAAATTAATGTAGGAAATAGGCATAGATCAAAGCCAGAAATCAATTGAATACACACCACGAACACTAATAAGTTAATGAGGGCGATTCCGCTAGGTAGCGCCACTGAGTCGCAAAAATAATGTGAAAATAAAGCCATGTCATTGACTGCAATGCATGTCATTCTACAGCAGTTGTTTCAGTCCCCTGGCGCGACAGTATTTTGATAATGGACCTTATAGCTCAGTATTACAGTCGACAGCATATGGACCTATTCAGAACTAATATAAAACGAGCCAACATTGCTATGTGGTATTTTCAAACGCTAGCTCATATTATACTGGTTTTGGGTAGGTCAATATGCTGTTTAATGTAACATGGTTTTAGAATCCCACTCATTGAGGCTTCCTTACATAGTATAAACAAAGTCGCTTTCCGCCTTTGATTTTAATGCGGTTTTCATCAATAAATAAGAGAGATTAAAGAAAAAGGTTTATAGCAGAAAAAAGGATAGATATGTGTAGGGTAGGGGTAGGGGTAAGTTAGGGTTTGTGTGTACAATAAAAAACTAAATTACAATACTAGAAAAGGTAAGTATAACCTTGGGGTCTTAAAATCAAGAGTGAATAGGTATCTTCTAGGCACGCATGCTACATCTTAGACCTCATCGTCGCTGTCCATCAGGTGAGTTGAGGTCAAATGCAAGCCTATCGACAAAAAAAAAAGTTATGCCAATAATACACCATAAAAGTTCTAGGCTCACCTGGCAGCAGAGTCCAACTCCTCGTCCCCAATAGAAGCCGGCACCACCAACATAGGCGGATACGACATACACAGCTTGTATTCGGCGTTGACAGCTGTCACCCGCCACGCGCCACTCTTCGTGAACTCCATGCGTTCGACCTGCGAACGAGGTTATCTATGGTTAATTATGTACGCGTAACACTTTTTCGGCAGTAACTAGGTCGTATTAATGATAGAGGTCAGAACAATACTAACCATGGTAACAAACCTGATAATATTTGTAGTGAAAGTGTAAATGATAATTGGCCGTGGCTTACTAGAACATAGCGCCAACCCTTACCAATTACTACGTAGACCAGAACATTTGTAGTGACGATTTCTGTTGTGTTTTTCCAAGGTCCAACACTGCGTGGAGATTAAGGCAAACCCCTCCACTAATGTGGTGGAGTTGATATACAACAATATAGTCTATAGAATGTACATAACTAATAAGACTGACTGACTGACTGATTAAGAGATTGCTTTTATATTTTATTTTAGAATTAGAAACTCTATCATCCTAATCACAGCCCATAACAATCCACACAGTCCCATGATAGGGGGAGGTTAACGCCATAATGTCCACGCTTGGCAGGCGGGCTGAAAATCGCAGTTATAAATATAACAATGGAAAACGCTGCTGCCCATTTTCCAGTCTACGAATACTCGAAGTTTTGCCTCGAAAACATTAGTCGTCTTGTACGACACCTACGAGTGTAAGGGGTTTGTGCTATTCTACTCTGCCGGGCACCATACGGCCTGAAACTGTAAATTTAGCTACAAAAATCGTTTTACGCCATCAAAATAACAATGGGCCATGGAATGGAAACTACCAGGCCACCATAAACCTACAGCGGTATCATGCTACACTCACCTCAGGGCCGAACCAGTGTCTCTGCGATTTATGCGATTCCCGGAGTATGTGGCGATGCACCGAGGTATGGGGCTGCTCCTTCGCCCAGGCTGCGTACGCGGCCGCGAAGGTGTCTTGTATGGAGATGATGGGCCCCAGCATCGAGGTCAAGCGGCGAGACCACTCCACCACTTGCTCGCCGGTGCTGAATGTGCATCTGGAAGAATAAGAGAGGGTGGGTGTAGTAAACGGTTCTTAAAAGCCCATGTGAGAATTGAAATGCTCTGCGGGTATAGACAATATGCCAATCGCTTTGTAGCAAATCTATTAAAATTGCTCTAATTGATAAAATGTATTTAAAGGATTAAATGATTATTATGTTAATATTTGAATGTCAATGCCTAAACTGACTGAATGTGAGAACTGCATCTCTGAGTATTGTATCACCTACATTGTTGTACAAATAAATGATTCTAATTCTATTGCGCCTGTCGATCGGAACTTTTCGGCTAGCTTCGGCCAGCGCTAGTAGATCGGCGCAGTACGTAACTGACGGCGTCTTTGATCTAATTGTCGTCATGAGCCGTACGATATCCGGAGCAGGCAGAATATAGCATATTATAGTGGCCCGCTTGCCTGTTTATCTGCCGTATGACATAAAAATTCGTTTTCATTAGGTATCCAACAACAGTGTCGACATAATCACGAGATGCGAAGAAAACAATTTGGCAACACATTACAAAATGAGTGTCACAGAAATTATGGTGATAACCGAATTATCTGTTTACCGGGCGCACAGTGCCAAGGAAAATTTTCATACGACTTGTTGCTAAGGCCAGTTATCAGTCAATAGCCCGAATTTAGCATTCACAGCTGCGTTATCAGGGTTGGTGGTCCACTTGCATTCATTTGGCGTTGTTTGACAACATGTTTTGGGTTAACACGATTAACAACAATACTTACATGCATACATACTCGCGCCTGTGTTCCACAGGTGGGGTAGACAGAGACTAACCATAAATTCTTTTTTGTTTTGTTTGTTTGTGTTACTGAATAAATCTACGATGACATGAATAAACTCAAATTAATGATGACGAAGATAAAGAAATCATAAATCTTATGAAGCTTATAGAAAATAATTAAATAATCATCTCGGCGTTAATGTCCCGGTTGTGATCTCGCGCACAAGGGCCCGGGGTTCACCTTGACCATAATCCAGGATTTGACAGATCAGGTAATTACAGTGAAGCGACTGCCATCAGACCTCAATGACCCTGCTACCAGGGGAACATGACCAGAGGGCCTATCGGCTATCTCAGTGCACAACTGAATTTGACATTAAAAAATCTGACACTACTCTAATTTGGTAGACGCTATTGCCAGTTTTCAACGTAGATGACGTGGTGTAGAATTATCTAGTGTCAAATACAGTTGTCAACTGAGTTAGCCAATAGCCCCGCTGATCGGATCATGGTTACACATTCAGTCGCCTGAAGGTGCAAGTTTCATCACAACGTTTTCCCTCACCGTAAGAGCATCGGTTAGTATTCAACTAATATTGACGACCTGAGTGGTTCAGTTGGTTAACATGCCGGTCGCCACGCAGGCCTACACTCGCCTACAGCCTCGCCTTACAGCTAAGCTTATAAAAATAATCTTGCTAAAAAACTATTCGACTATAATTGAGACACTATCAAGCAATGTTTACACATAAATTGCCAGATTTCTCAGACATACCACGTGTCGTTTACTTATTCATATGTATTATTTAAACACATGTTATAAGCAAACCTTTATGGTCCCCATTAAAGGCAAACAACAGCCTAGGTATTACCAATATTTTGTATTTGTACTATGAATTGGTGGTCAATTAGCACATAAGCGTTACAGTGAAATATTATGAATAAAACGTTCGCACATAACGAAGCGCATAACACATCCATTTATAAACACGCCTAGCTTTTAGCGGCTTCTTTGAGCTGATGTGGAAAATAAGGAGTAAAAGTTTATTTTTATTAAAATAAAACATAGTCTTCAGTTGTGTTGCTTCCATTGTTTCTAAATCACGTATTAGTAACGTAAGATTATTTCACATAGACAAAATATCTTTGTCTACTGGGTGAAATAAACCCAATGTATCTGTCGCAGCCATCTGGTTAAATCAGCCATTTAATGAGTAGGCTAGCCTGTTAATTAAATGCCGGCATTCAATTGAATGCCTAGGCCGATAGTTGATGGAACAATCAACGCTTAACTAGTTGGCTTATTGTAAGCTAGCCCTTTGAAGACGGCTGACGTAGAATCAGGCAAGTGATTTAAACTTAGTTCAAATTTTATCCACTGCAGCACTGGTAGTCCTTAAAACAAATATGGCGTCAGACAGCTCGCACAGCAAGCAATGTTTTTGTATTTTTATCGTTTTAACTAAATTTAAAGTGTGGTACCTAGATGTTTTTAAGTGAGAATAAAGATAACTTAATTTATTCATTTTCTTTTCATAGTTACAATTAGAAACAAATGTATAAGAAAGTTTCGTGCCATTTAATATTATAAAATAAGAAAGTGCATTCTTCCTATACTACATTGTTGCAAATAGTTGATAAGTTATAAGTTTAAAGTTATTATTGTGGTAAATACTATACATTTTATAGGTACTCGCAATGCAATTACTAATTGAATTTGTTGCCACTAATATTTTCGTTTCTAAATAAAAATTATATTTATTAATTCGTATTTTTTATCTTATGTAAAGTTATATAATTTACGAATGGTCACTCAAACCAAACATATATATTCTATTAACAAAATGGCTAAATAACGTTCAGCCAAGTAGCTGCACGTTACATTCAACTACTTGGCTAGTTGTCCTTTAGCCATTCAATTAAATGCCGGCGTTTAATTAAAGGACTAGCCTTCTAATTAAATGGCTAATTTAACCAGATGGTTGCGACATATCCATTAAGTTGTTGTAATGTTGATTTATTAATAAATATTACTCAGTTGTGTTTCAATATAGGTTTGGAAGTTCTATGAGGTAATTAAATCTCTACAAGGAAACAAAAACAGTTCCTCGTAATATAGTATTTTTAGATATGCTATCTATCTACTCCAGTAAATGACCGTTTGCCCTCTCATGTTTTGACAAATGACTGATTATTTAAAACCTAAGTCAACGAGGACATGGTCTAGACTAGTCTAGAGGATATAGGTATCTAAACTCAAGATTAAAATTGTAAACAAATTGCCTTAAAATATAAAAGATAATGGTGGATTATTTAAAAATCATTGAATTATTAATAAAAAATTATCACATTCAAAATGAAATAAAATCATATGTATATTTAAAAACCACTATTTTAAATAAATCACACCTCAGGTTTATTTTTTATAGTGGCAATTTGTATACACATTTGATCTTGAACTTCATCTCCGAGTAGAGACAGAGACACTTCCGTGTAAACGTCTGGCGACAAAGTAGGGTAACAAGTGAACCAGCTTAAATAACAGTATAAAAAAGAGGACCTTAATACCATACAGATACCTACTCGCTGCGGATGGCGAAAAGCTTATATGGCACTCGCCTATAATCCTACGTATCCACGTATCCACGTGTTTGCTCCTCCAGATCATTTCCGCCCCTTCGGCCATCGGTACAGCGAGCTGCACTAACGAGGCTAACGTTAACTATACTACCAGCAATCTGGCTAGAGACTCACTTGAGCTGCAGCCCATGCTTGCCGACCAGGTGCAGCATTTCGCTGATATCCACGGCATCGATCAGCCGCACCGCGATCGAGTTACCGACGTTAATACAAGGCTAACATTAACTATACTACCAGCAGTCTGGCTAGAGACTCACTTGAGCTGCAGCCCATGCTTGCCGACCAGGTGCAGCATTTCGCTGATATCCACGGCGTCGATCAGCCGCACCGCGACCGAGTTACCGACATGAATACAAGGCTAACATTAACTATACTACCAGCAGTCTGGCTAGAGACTCACTTGAGCTGCAGTCCATGTTTGCAGAGCACGACCAGGTGCAGCATTTCGCTGATCTCCACGGCGTCGATCAGCCGCACCGCGACCGAGTTACCGGCATTAATACAAATCTAACATTAACTGAACTATCAGCAGTCTACAGTCAACTCACTTAAGTTGCAGTCCATGTTTGCAGAGCACGACCAGGTGCAGCATTTCGCTGATCTCCACGGCGTCGATCAACCGCACCGGTACGGAGGTGCCGGCGCCAGCGCGCCGCCGAGGCTGGATGTGCAGCCGGTAGTTGGACAGCGAGATAGTACCGCCGTCGGCTGTGCGGCCGATCCACTGTGGACAAGAAGTTGTGATTACTTAGTTGGATAGTTAAATGAGACATTCAGGTAATGAGTTCTGTACTTTTTCTTATCGTGTCAATGATAAATAGGTTTAGTATATAAATGTTTTCTATTTTTATTATTACTTATGTTTTTCCAGTAAATGTTGTTATATTTCTGTACTAATTATACTGGTCTATTGGCAGCGTGCTTGCAAGACCTATAATCAAGGTTAAGCGATGTTAGCAGAATCTGGGACTGGATGGGTGACCGTTTCGTATTTGGAGCTTACTGCACCGCAACGAGCTCGCCAGTCGTTAGGTGTGCCTCCAGGTTGACCAAGGTCTTCCGATGGGGAACCTGAGATTGGTTGAAGGGTCTCGGGAGCCGATAGGCACCCCATGACGGTATACAAGTCTAGTACTTAAGTCTGTTGGTTCCTGGTATAGAAGGGAGTGCAGAGACTGTTACGTCAGATTTTACACCAACGCCCAAACCGCAGAAACCTCCTGAGTTAACAGCATACCTGCCTATTAGTCATTTAGGGCTGACTTTTCAATCCTCAGATAAAATATATAAGATAAAATAGATAAGTTATTGTGCGAATAAAATAAATTGAATAATTACTTCATATACAATTGAAGGAATTTATAGTTTGTTTTAATTTGGCAGTGTATTACTTTATCTTACAGATAAATTTTATCTGAGGATTGAAAAATCGTCCCTTAGTCAATCATTACATCTAAAGCATGTATAAGAATTCGCTATGTAATTTGAAATTTAAAAAGCCCGGCTTGTGTAACAAAGGCGTTGTCCTTACCAAGTTCTGTACCCTCAACTTACTTATTTCACACCAGGGGCCCACCGCCAAACTCTTTACAATAGGATTTGCCATAGTCGCTCCATTCGCAGCACTTTCCGCCAGCGATATGGCAAGTCATAAACAATAGCATTCGCATTAGGCGGTCCCCTGGCCTAGGTGGGTATTTCATAAATTTATCTATCCAATGCCTCGACTCTCGATCCCAACGCACCCGGGTCTCACGTGGCGACCATATCACACGCAACAAGCGTGCTATCGCTATCATATCATCGAGGGTCATTCAACCCGTCCCATCTGACCCGGTGACACGCGGTATGCACCGCATGTACTGGCCAGTCATGCGCTCCTTATCTATTGCGTCTTGGACCCTACACCGCTAATTGCCTTGAGGAATTCCCTTATCAGAAACCCAAGATGACACGTCGATTCCGCGGTACCGGGCCGTACCAGGATGTTATTACCTAACAGGGTTTCTTGGTGTTTATTTGATCAGTTCCAATTAGGATACTGACCCATTCGGCCTTGTGTGCTCCGAATATTATTGTTTTGACAAGATTAGCTAATCGCTTCCCTAATTGTTTTTCGGTTTAAGTGGCGGAACACAGAATTGAATGGGAAATAAACTTGTATAGTTACATCCTGACTATCCATCACTACAACGCTACATTTATAAAACAAAGTCCCACGCTATGTCTGTCTGTCTGTCTGTTTGCAATAAACTCAATTCAACATGGAGTTCTTCAAGAAAGGGATGAAAAGGTTTTTACGGGGTCGGCCACGCGTGTGTGATGCTCCTGGTATTGCAAACGTCCATAAGCTGCGGTGACTGCTTTCCATCGGGCAGGCCGTAAGCTTGTTTGATACCTTAGTGGTTTAAAAAAAGCTATTCAACGGATTTTCATGCGGTTTTCACCAATAGACAGACTGATATTCATGAGGAAGGTTTAGGTGTATAATTTGATGGTTATTAAAAAAAATCGTTACTCGTTCACTTGCCTGAATGTGCAGATGAAAAAAAAGAAAAATAGATTAGAATACTCGAACCCACCTGCACGAACTCGCCGCATATCTGCGTGAATCCCGCGTCGAGGCCCGGCTCGTCGAAGGTAGGCCGTGTCCGCGGGTAAAGGTCCGCTGCGCGCACCCGGTGCGGCGGCGGCTCCGGGGGCGGCGGCGCTCTGTACCGCTCGCGGTCGGTCATGTTGTCGCTCGTCGATGAGGTGGACACCTGCAACAATGGATGGGTAACCGTGAGCGTGGTGAGCAAAAAATAGGCTGTTTCTAGGCTTCATCTTCGGCCGTATAGTCGCTTACCATCTAGTAAAATAAATTCACAATTAATAGAAACTAAAACTTAATAATTTTATTTTTGTTTAACCGCAACTGCTGGCACAACATTTGTTATTAATTTTTATAAATAAATTCACAATCTTTGGGATAAGCAAAGTTAAGGCACGGCTGCTGAGGAAGGAGGACGCTTTGGTTGTGAAGCTTCAAGGTGGTTGTGGTAAAGAACAATAATTATAAATAATGCGTCACTGAAAGCAAATACTCCCAAAACTCAAAGGTATATATCATCCATAAACATTTTTACAGACATATTAATTACAAAAAGAAACAAATTAAATCTGAAGCAGAATTTGTAAAAGACGCCGACTAATTTCGTTGCGAGACAAAAGCCCTCTCGCGCTGGTGCAAATTTCGCTAATTTTTCGCTCACCGAAGCGAATGACAATTGTGGTGCGCCAAAGAATAAATCACAATACACGGGATCCCGTTGTTTACTCTCCACCATACCATTAGTGAAATTAAAAGGGAGGACGACACCCAATTTTTATTACAGTTTCCCCTAATCGTTCATTTACGGTAGACCACGTGAAAAATGCTCCAATTTATTCGATTGACTCATCATCACAGCCCGTAACAGTCCACTGCAGGACTTAGGTCCTCTTCCACGAAACGGGAGGTTATTGCCATAATCTCCACGCTTGGCAGGCGGGTTGGAGATCGCAGTATTTAAATATAGCAGAGGAAAATGCTGCTGCCCATTTTCCAGACTACAGAGACTCTTGATGTTTTGCCTCGAAAACATTAGTTGCCTTGTACGATACCCATGAGTGTAAGGGCTTGGTGCTATTCTACTCTGCCGGACACCACACGGCTTCTGCGAGAAGCGAGTCAGCGAAATGAATGAGAAAGGAGTGACTGCCGAGTGAGGAATAGTAGCGAGAGAATTAATACTTTTACACATACAACAAGTGATAATGAATTGAATGATTGAGAGATGTTGTGCCAACCCAACCTAGTGTTATAAGGGCAGGGGGAAGATGGGTGGGTACAGACGGTACAGTTGGCTTCTGTGTCAGTGAAGACGGAAAAGCCGAAAAAGGTTAGTTACGATAAGAGATTGAATGTACAGTTTAAATATTAAAGAAAAAAATTCGCTATAAATTTAGAAGCTGTAAATGTGGACGTAAATATGAGGAATCATAATCCTACCACAACGAGGAATACGGGTCGCCTCCTTCTGATAACCACCAACTCTTCTCTCAGTGCCACTCTTTTCATTTTGCAAATGGAACAAACACTTGGAACAATTCAAACAATACACGGAGTGCACAAATTAATCGAAAACACGTTTGATTCGAGACCAGTTTAGAAATGTACTAGAATTATTAATGTGCTTAGCCTCTTTTGATAAAAGGATATTATATATGTTTACTTAATTAGTAGATACGAGACTTGCGGCGATCGGATATCACAGTCGAGACTTTCTCTATTTATTCCAAAATGTTAAAATACATTAATATAATATTATTTATTTATTTACAGTTTACTCGTAAACAAAGGTATTCTATATGCTTACTTAATTAGTAGCTACGAGACTTGTGGAGATCGGAAATCACAGTCGATGGACTTTATCTATTCCAAAATTTTAAAACAGTAATATAATATAATATATTTACAGTTTACTCGTAAACAAAGGTAAAGGTACGCGGTAGGAAACCCGGAACATACCTTTAAAATGTGTGAAGAAAAGACATTCCAAAATAGCAAAAAGGATGACTTCTAAGCGGTTAAAATTTCACTAGAGAGTACAAACCTAGCCAAACAAGAGAGTACATATTATAAAATAAGAAACAAATAACTTACATCAGTACAAAAGTCGATGTCGTAAAAAATACCCACAACATAATAATAATATACAGTCACGTGGTCCCAATCGGCGCCTTTCAAAAGATCCATACTTAGCACTTTATGGAAGGAATCAAATATAGAATCAGTCAAATGCAGAATCGGTCAAAAGTAGACTGTGATGTCAAAAGTAGAATCAGTCATTTGTAGACTAAACGTTATGGAGAACTAAATATCAGGTTCAAGATATAAAATACCAATTACTAAGAGCAAAATACACCAACACACTGCCGCTCCGACAATCGTAAAGCGGAGTTCACACACACTCCTCTACCTGCGGTAAGGCCACGTGGCCCAATGGTACGTACAGGGAACGGGTCCAAAGTCCAACCTTTTTGAGCACTTCCCAAAAGCGCGTAAAGTTTTGTTACTTAGCTTGGTATTATTAATTTGTTAGGGTGTTTAAAGAGGGTTTTTGATTGCGATGGCAAAAAATAACAATAACAAAGGAATGCGTCTACGATTTCTTCGAAAAGTATACCCACGTTATACCAAACCGACCAAATAATGACAAAACTAGAGTTATAAGCGGAAATATTAAGGCAGGCAGGTGGTCTCCAGGGGACAAGACAGTCACATGGCTTATTAGGGCCTGTTGCCACATCATTAGTCATTGACGATTTCAAAGTAGGTACCTAAGATTTTTGACGATTTAGAACGTCTGATCAGGCTCTTAGATAATTGAATGCAAAAAAAATTATTAAAAGAACGCAAACAGCATTCTTTTGCCGATTTATTTAGGGAGGCACACGGTCAGATGGTCCGCCTGATGGAAAGCGGCCACCATCGACCACGACATCTGCAACTTTTGAGGTGCCTGTAGACATGCCTTCTGAAGAGCCCCATGTTATCGTGCAAATATTTCTAATAATAATACTGCTAGCAAACAAACAACAAAATACAACATTAACAGATTCAACCTCTATATTTAATAAGTATAAATAAAAATCAATTTACCGAAAGCACAGACTAATAAAAATGTAGTCGTTAAAAATATTCGACCCACTGCAAACATTAGTTACATTATTCATGTGACAAAGTCCGGCCGCTAATATTCTATATTTCAGATAACACATTATTCGGCAGGCTATTGCCGATATATTTCGCCGACAAAATTTCGTTATTTGTTACCTGTGTGATTCATATTACGAGCAAGTAAGTACCTGCAGAATTTACCGTTTAATCTGAGTTATGGCGTCGGTGGGTCGACGACAACAAAGATATTTAAGTTAAACTTCACTGATCAGACCAGTAATATTCTCAAAAAATCTGGGGTCTGAAGTGTAAAAAAATTGAAGGATATATGTGAGGCTAAATAGCTAAGTGGCGGGGCATCTCTATCCTACCTGTGGGACGGAGTTTTGTATGTATGTAGTATGTACCTATGCAAACTTAACGAAAAAGTTAAGATTACGGGTACAAGCCCAATCACAAAGCAATGTTAAATTTAATCAAAAGTAAATCTGTAACCATCGAAAGACCGTATTATGATTTTGATCTTTGGTAATGGAGGTGATAAAATGCAGGGGCTATATTTATTATGCTTTGTCTAAAATAGGATGATAATTTTGACAGCTCACTAATTGTTGGTCTTTGGCGCACGCCTATGAAGTTTCGTGTTTTATTTCGGTAAAATGTACTACGGAAAATGTCGTACTTCATAGACAGGCCCCGCCCCTTTAGTGAAATGCCACGAATAACGAATAACAACAGACAATCGAAAATCGATATTGATATAATATAATCGAATTTTTAAAATTAACATTTAGGTAACCTTATTATTTTTTGTAACTAAACTCTTGTTCTTTGTTTGGATTTCACCTTAAGAGACCTTCCACAACAACAATTTCGAGTCACGCGTATTCTACTAGAAATTTGCACTTGTCATAATCGTCGTTGTAGAAGGGTTTTTAATGTCGTATTAATAAATTATTAATTCAGAAGAAAATAAATAGTTTATTTTGTATAATACGTATAGCATAACCATGCAACTATCGATTCCAAGTTCTATGAGAATGATAATTGATAATCGAATAGATTCATTAACGATTTTACACAACCACATCCCTACTGTGATCTGTCAAAATTATCATCCTATTTTAGACAAGGTATAAGAAGGATGAACTAGATTCGTTCATCTATTTAACTTACGTAAGAAAATTATAAGTTCTAGATATAGACAAAGGATATAATTACCTATGGAAATAAAAATTCTCATTTATATAATTTACATAAGAAAATTTAATTTCTAGACAAAGACAATAATAATGGAACAGTCTTATTTAATAACAAGACTAAACTATCTAATAATCAATCTAATGATAGAAACATAAACAGATATACTGCCCTAATAAGCAAAGTCAATGATGAAGCAAAATGCGAAATAATTACGCTATTTGACGAACCTGTTTACACGCCACACTAATGATATTTTAATCATTTGAATAATATAAACACACGCTTGCGCACATGTAATAATTACGTAAAACATACAATTTATGCAACCGACAGATTTAAGTGTTTGATTACAAACACATTACTTTGTTCCCTTTGTTTGTAGAGGTGGGTCACTCGAAGGTACTAGGAGAACAGAACAACAAAGGAGGTTTGTGCAATGGAATTTTGAAAGAATCGTCCGGCAAACTTGTTAACGTCGCTTTGCCAATGAGCGTCTGTCTAAGTTCGAGTGTTAGTTTAAACACTGTTGCGTTTACTTTGTCTGTCTCTAGTCTCCTGTAGAGATGTATTAGTATAAGAAAATTTCTCTATCCGTACAAAAAGTGGTATCTTAAGGTAGCAGAGAAAGTGGTCATACCACCACGTCTTATGAATGCAAAAAATATACAACTGGCTATTGGGCGCGCTGTTACAACAGCGTTACGAGTTCCAACAAGACGTGAATGGGTTTTCAATTGCCGCTATGTTTTTACTGCAAATAGCTTTACAACATCGTGGAACTTTCGGACATCATTCTTCAAGAACGTTAGAAGATGACTACGTTACCCAACAGCCAAGAGTACCTATCTAACCTACATCTAGTCCCAATAGTATGAAGAGTTTATTTAATGTTTGACGTAATTTAAGAGAATAAGTAGCAATTGCTAGTATAACAAATAGCTTCTGGACAAATTACCTGTCTCGTAAACATGTGCAGTTTATTGAAAATATCGAACCAGAGGCTGAAGCAACGCTGTCATATTAAAATGAGCAACGAAATAGGCATGAAGCCGTATTATATCATAAAATCAAGAATTTTATCTACAACGAGGTATTACGACAGTTACAAGGTCCTTGCCCATATTTATAAAAAGCGTAAAAGTGTTCCGATTGAACCAAGCGTTCGGAACAGGACCCTCAGCGTAAGCAAAACGGCTCCTATAATGTTTATTTATATATTGTCGAGGCAATAAACTTGCGTCCGAGCGGGTAATTGGTGTAACATTCCTCTGTAATGACGTAATACGTACCTCTGGGCGGTTCACATGTACCAGAGGCCGAGGCACTTGAACGGTTATGAATCATTCTATGAGGCTGCCCATTAAAGTCAGTAGGTCTATCATTTAGGCGGCTATGCTACTTGGAAGTGTTGTCTTTTTTATTAATATCTATCGAACATCGGCGCGTTCTTTTAATTTTTGTATGGCAGCTTCCGCTACAGGTTACATTGGCAATTTGTCAGATTCACAACTTGTCACGTTCGCTATTCGTCACTAGTCGTCACATTCGCAACTCGCCATAAAAAGAAGTATAAACCTAGTATAACCTAGTGGGATGAGTTGCGAATCTTCCCAAATAGCTTTGGTTCAATCTATGTGTTGCTTACGGCTAAGGAATGGAACACGTCGCCTGCGAGCGTGTTCCCTCCACATTACAATTTGAACACTTTGAAGGCTAATTGCTATTTATATACAGGAAGCCTCGTAAGAAACCAATTCCGAAAATCAAGTTTTATTAATGGCCGAAAGGGTTCAATCGTCCAATAAATAATTTAAAACACTGTATATGCAAGCCATGTAACTTTTCCTGGAACCAGGTAAACAATAAATTTCAACATACGGGACAGCAACACAGCATTTCCATTTCGAAAATTAGCTGTTGCTCGAGATTAAAAAGCTTTGCCAGACGCGGACGGCCTCTTAATTTGCACCGAGTTACAATACCAGGGGTGCATATTGTTACGGAGTCGCCATTAGCGTCGTTGTAAACTAAGCGAAGTATTAAGAGACATAATGAGCATTGTCAACGATAAATATGAGCCGTAGTAAGTCTTGCGTAGGCGCTTCGCCCACAGTTCGTTTGGCACATTCACCCTGGGGGCCATTGGACAAATTTTGCACGCCAAAAAAGGCGCGAAACACGACCACTGAGTTTTTGTGCACCGAAGAAAGAGGCTCGGCGGGTGTCCGCTGTTTTTGCGTCTGTACGTGATGTCTACATTACAGAATGACAACAGAAAATTCCAATTGGACTCGGCTCTAAGACGAACTTGTAAGAAACTTGTGAGAAAATTAAGAAACTCTGTACAGCAAGAATAGTATAGGCGCGTGAGCAGATATAAATAAATCACGATTTAGCCCGGTTTTAATGTAGATCGTTGAGTCCAAAGTAAACATGTATAAACAAAGGTTTGCTTCAGCAGCACTGTAGTAAAAGCGGTTGCCGCACATTAAAAACGAACGCAGAGACCGTGCGGGTGGGCGCCACAACGGCCGAACACCCGAACACCCAACCAAATTAAAAACACGCCACGTCATAAACCACTCACTGGCTAAATGCTCACAACGTTAATCGGCTGCGTAACCATTTGGTTCCTGAGTGTGGGTCGTTCACCTCCATAGAGCGATGGATTGGTAAACATAAAAAAGCCATGGGGCCCTCTCTCGAAGATGCTGGTACATCGTATACATACAAATAAGTGGTGGAGTTACGATTATGGCCGCGCAACTTTGTGCCTTACCATCATCGTAATATTGACTATAATTCCGTGTACGTTCAGATTGCATGCACCCACTCGTCAGGAATATAAAGTTCCATTTAAAAGCTTGTCAACTAACCAAATGGCTCCGGCTATTGGATGACAATTTGTTGTTGATTTCCTTTAATGTGGGATGCGTGGTTTTTATTGTCCTACGGCCTAAGGGCGAGAACAGGCTTATGAAGGAAGCACCCACAATTAAATTCATGACGATTTCACCGTTTAATAAATCACAACTGTTCTTCAGAAGAACTGGAAGGGTATGATGTTTTCTGCAACGCAAGCAAAACTGCTTGCGTTGTCCTGCTCCGGTAAGATTTACAAATTAGCCAAAGTGCATGGTATCACAGACACCAGCTTGATCCTAACCGCCACTATGGCAATGATATGCCACTGTGGTTCTATCCTTTTTCACACCAGTTGGCCACGACCACTTTCTGGATCTTTTCTTGGTGGGTAAGTTGAAGTAATATATGTATTTATATCGCTCTTTCGCCATTTGTGGTTATCCCTTTCTGACTAGGGTGTCCGTCTGTATGTTTGAATGAAAGGTGAGACTACAGACATTTAGATATAGAGAGACATAAGTTTTGTAAGTATTTGATTCAAGATTTTATTAAGTGTTCCCTCTATCTTTGTACCATGGGCTGCCTGGTCGTTTACCACTAGTATTCCAATCATAAGATTTGCGTAATATTATGCACGAGTACCTACTTTGTACACAACTCGCGCGCGACAGTCGAGCGCTACCAGGAGAGCATAACAGGTAAAACGTTTTCCCAGAAATCTATAGTGAAGTGCCTCGTACTCGAGGCTAATGTGGAAAGCTAACACTGCAGCAGAACGAAATGGCGACGCAAGCTGAGATATTTTGTTACAGATACTCCTGGTAGTTGGCGGGTTTGGTGTCTTTGTAGGTACGTATGCACTTGGAGCACAGAATGAGTTAGGATAGGTTCTACCTACATATTAAATTTTATGATGCAAGTGCAATGATGCAAATGATGCAATGCAGATAAATTTAAGGGAGACCCCAGCCTATAAAACTAATAACGATACGTCGCCAGAAAGGATTTCTTATTTTCTACAATGTTAACTACTGTGGCAAGTCTCGAATATCTATGTGAAAAACTTATAACAGATAAGACAGGTTTATCAAATTCAAGTCTGAACACCATCAAAATTTCACACGAAACTTAAACCATGAATATCTTCCACAATATTTAGGCAACTGCAAATCTAGCTCTGTCAGACTAGATCAACGCATATATATACTCCAAACCTAAGAGGCGCTAGACGTCGAGGAAAATGCCCGACCGTCTCATGTCGGTGGCGTTAAAGTCTTAAAAGTCTATACTGCAAACCTAGCTGTGCCATCCCAGATCCATCAACCCAGGTAACATCGGAATATTGGGCGAAATCGAAAGTCTGCGAGCCAAGGACCCACACATAGTTTTAAACGCCTAATCATTAATGCGCACGCGCAACGCTCGTTGAATACATGCGACTGAGAAACCCGCCAATTAACACAGACAAAAAACAAGGGAACCTGTTTAGAAGTGCACAGTTTAGAAGTCTAATAAGCCATTGTCTAATAGAGAAATTAAGTAGATGTAGATGTGAATTCTTCTATGAAGGTCCGCCGGCTAATGCGATGTTAATGAGTATGAAATTAGCATTTGCAGCGATGTGAAATATAATTTTGCGCGGTTTTGGGGCACTTGAAATAACAAAGTAGCAGTTAAAGATGTTTTATAATTATGAATGATAAAAATATACATAGAATTTATTTAGCACCTTGCACACAATACACTATAATTATTACCGTAGTTATTATCGAACTACGTCTGGTCCTGGTCTCATATGATAGTGCCATGCCATACCATTGGCAAGCAGAAATCATCAAACAAGAATTCAAAATAAAATTCAATTCAGTCATATCAATTTGAATTTGTCTTTCGCTAAGGACTGACAACGAGAGTACTCCCAGAGGTGCGATGACGAAAACCCGACCCGGGGCCACGGGCAAGCCCTTAGTTGGGCAACAAGCAGTACGGGTGACTAACGCCGCGTAGGAGAGTAAAATTGAGGTCGACATGTGGGCAAACGCGGCGATGTAACGAGATATCCGCGTTTCGAAATCGCCGCCCTATGCAGCGGGGTATGGGGCCCACGGACTGCAGATAAACGCGCAAACTTGTGAATGAATTGCCTCGTAGAATGCGAAATACCAACAGGATGGATGGCAACCGATATTTGGTAAGAATAAGCTCTTTTTGACCATATTTTGACGCTTTACCTATATTGCATTCCATTTTGGGAATTAGACGGGCTATCACTCTACCACTATATCGTCAAGGAGCAAGGGACCAACACGCGTTCTGACAATCCCGATAAAACACGCATCTAAATATTTATAATTTACCCCAACAGATAAGATACACACAAACAACACGAAAACGTTACCTTCGAAGAGACGAGTTCTCCAGTAAATAAACGTGTCTGCACTGCATCGAATCGAATATTCTCTCACTTGCCATTGCACAGATGAAAAGCCCGAAACACCAGTTCACGCCTTCACGGACGGAACTGACCTATATGTATACACAGTGACATGCGCATGCGACCCATGAATGGCGTTCCATTCTTCGCGTTTTGTCGCCCATTCAACGCCTGGGACTGTATGCCCATTGAGCTGGATAAATCGCTTGTCTCAACCGCTAATGGGCGATTCGACGCGTCAGAACGAGAGGGAGGACGGACGTCGCGCCGCGTATTACACGTATGACACGTCTAGATCTGTACGCCCGCACAATAAATACGCTTCCTGTGCCAATAATGAGTACACAGAATCAGATAACTCGCAACACAAAGCGGACTACAACTGCCACAAGTCATTCAAGAAGCGTTAACAACCGACTGGAACAATCAGTACGACACAGACAGAGCAATAGAATAATATTTACGTTTGTGAACGATGTCATAATTGCTATTGTTACGGTCATTCTTATTGCACTGTGCGAACTGTATTAAAAACCACGATACATTGTTAATTGTAGCTTCATTTCGTATAAAACTGAGACTACGCAAATGGACAAAGTCAGTCACGATACATATGATCTTAGGTCACCGGTTAGGTGTTAGGTTAGGTCTCACATAAAAAGTGTGAAATCCACCACAACTTCTACCGTTCCGGTAAAATCATACAGAACCGCTTCATACGACAGACAGTGCATAATACAAAGACAATAAGTTTGGAAAGCAAAATGGCCATCCATAATGTTTTACTACCGAATCCCGTTTGCTTGTCGCGGGCGCGATTGCTCATTCATCAGACCAAATGGGCGTCGCTAAGAAAATGTTGTTAAAACCGTGCAGCTGTGCTCACTCAGTATACAAACATGGCTCGACGCTGACTCAGAGAGACGCCAGACTTTGGACCGATTAATGTTGTATAAACGTTATATCAGACACCAGACCCCTACTACATGCCTTAATGGGACACTCATCGAGAACCCGAGTGGGTGAAATTCAATTCGTTCCGACAAATTGTATTAAAGAGGCGAGAGGGGAATCAGCAAGGTGGTCATGTGATGGTAAATGATCATGTCTGCCCATGAATACGTGTGAATACGTTGAGAATTTAGACTCGTTACTTGTAAGCCCGAAAGTCGTCCCAGTCAGGAGTACCGCTGCAGAAAGATAGTACGGTGTACGTGTACAGTATAACAATATTGTATAATATACTTGTGTAAAATATTCTATGAATGGAATGCACAACGCTCTCGCTGTGTAAACTGACCTTCGTTTCTTACAAATTTATCAGTGACTTGAGAGATAACTTCAAGAGTTGCTTGATTTAAAAGATAATGCCGCTGTGTACATTGAGAATAGTTACGGAATTTCAATAACGCAATAGGAGTTTACAAAAATTTCGCCAGTGGGACATTTAAAAGAAATTGTACTTATTTTCTTTAATTTTTCAAATAAAGTACTAACTTTTGAAACAACCATGAAAAAATCAAAGATCGTATTAGAACTGTCATTTATTATGGTACCAAACCAATGAACCCAAATATCAAAAACTCAGAAGTGTTGCTAACAAACGCGGCCAGATGAGTCGTGCGCAGAGCGTATGGACGACGAAATATACCAAACGCGTGTGCGGCCAGCTGAGTCTGCGCTGGCGCAACGCGAGCGCGCGGCCCTACGCCGATCGAGTTCAATTGAGTTGTATGGACCGGCCAGATGAGTCGCGCGCACTCGCGTAGCGCCAATTTTGTATAGGCCGGCCAGACGAGTCGTGCGCACTCGCGTAACGTCGATTACTACGACCCAACTGTGCAGCCGCAGCGAACGACGTGAATTTTGGGATAATTAGATAAAGGAGGTTTCAAGGTGAAGGCTCCGCGCTCCGCGGGCCCCGCCGCTGCCATTACGCCGTTCATTTGTTTGAGTTTTGGCGGGATCAGCCCGGTATGCCTTTGGAGAGGCTGAGATTCCCGCCTCTAAAGTTTGGTTAATGAGGAGTTTTCCAGTAGGTATAGATAGTTGGTTTTAAAAAGCATCAATAGATGGCGCTCCTACAATTTTGGTAATCTTTTTATAATCTGTATGATGGTGGCAGTGATTTCATGCAGCCAACTAATACTAAACTTATAAAAAAAATATTTATTAATATAAACATAACTGTTAAAGGTTGAACGAAGTGTAAAAAGAAATATTTATAGAAGTTAGCACTATGTTCCATTATTATTACAACCTCTAAAATGGTTGAAAACTATTGACAAATACAATATTATCCAATACAACGTACCCAGTGTTTATATCCTGTTTGCTAAGAACCTATTTCAAGCGATTATCAATTACCAAAATTGTCGGGGCGGCATCTAGTGAGTGGTTAGGAATGCTTTAAATACCTATTGGAAAACTCCTCATTGACGCGACACACACGGAGTAATGGAGTTGAGGATTTGAGCTCTCAGAATTTAGAATCGCCGAGGTGGGTATGGGTAATCGGGGTGCAGGTTTTGTGGAGTTCCAGAGTGATTTATCAGGATTTCTTTTTGGGGTTCTGTACCCGAAGCGTGAACAGAACCCTGTTACTAAAGATCCGCTGCCTATTCGTTTCTCCGTCTGTCTGTCACAGAGCAATTTAAATAACTGCACATGAATATGATTCTTAAGGCGACACCTATAAGGTGGCAATTCGCTTGTGTAATAAAATAAACAGTATATTATGTTAGGTACTGCGATACTTCGGTTGGCATGTAGGTACACGCATCATGCAATATTATTTTGCCTCATGAATACTTAATCTATTCGTACCGAGTATAAATATTACTCATATGAATAAGTGTAGGTATGCTTATTAACATTTACTTTATCCTGTAGCATACTATTCAGTATGGTAAGTAGCACTACACTGTATAGTACAAGGAAGGTCTGATTTATAGAACATTGCTATTGAACATGTTACATTGTTAGTTAGGGAATAATTACGTCGATACCATCATCATCATCAGAGCCCATAGCAGTCCACTGCAGGACTTAGAGCCTCTCCCATGAAAGGGGATATTATTGCCATAATCTCCACGCTTGGCAGGCGGATTGGAGATTGCAGTGTTATAAATATAACAATAGAAAACGCTGCTGACCATTTTTTGGCCTACAGAGACTCTAGATCTTTTCTTTAGATTCTAAATCATTAGTCGCCTTGTACGACACTCACGAGTATAAGGGGCTGGTGCTATTCTACTCTGCGGGACACCACACGGCCATATCGATACTATAGTAGGAGATATTATAAATTGCAGAGTATCTAGGAATTCCTAGGAACTAGGGAATGACTTAGTGGGCCAGTTACTTATCGGGATACCCCATAATTTGCCTTCTCTAAAGGATAGAGTTAATCTAACTAATTGAATATGATTTCTTATATTGAAACACTATAAAGTCGAAAAGATGTAGGGCACAATGTGGCATTCCGTTCGCATTGGAGCCGCCACTGGGGAAAGTACAGAATACTGCAGCAACAATACTATCAAATTGTAGTTCCTGCCGGTAAGTAAGATCTCCAGTGCTTCATGGGGAACCGTCCCAGCAGTGGAGGTGCCAAGCATTGTTCCGCAGAGTCTCGGGGTTTCCAAGGTGGACTAAGCATTGGTCCATAGGCCGCGGTAACCACTTTCTATCGGGTGGACCGCTGTTTTGACATAAAATAGTACTGGAATTCTAAATCAGAACATATAGACTGTGAGGGTGCCGTAGGTTATCCTACGTCATCGAGTACAGGAAAAAATCCAGTTTCTAGTGATAGTAGACGTTTTGGAGACCCACAAAACGTTGGTCTGCCCGTGCACAGCCTGACATCCTACTCGAAGACGTAGGAAGCCTACGGCACCCTCACAGTCTTACAAGAAGACCGAGCACTACAAACGTTAATGAAGAGACAAGATAACCTTGAGGGCTGCCCGCAAATAAATTGGGACAATAGACAGGAAAAACAAGAAGAATTTTAAATCAGAACTTTCGAGTCGTTTCCCATGTAGTGACACAAACATATAGTAGTACCCATTGATGTACCAACCTGCGTACTATACTCCGGCGATCTCGGCCGAGGCGGGTACTTGGAGGCCATCCGGGCGCCGGCGCCGCATCCCTGCGCAGGCGCCGCCGTCTCATCCTCCGCGTAGTAAAGGTGCACAAAGTCCTCCGTGTCGAGGTACGTATTGATCAACATAGTACAAAAACCAACTAGCAAATAAATAACACCAGTCTAATTCAGACTTACGGTCCCACACTTTGGGTGGTATTTTGTTTAACACTATTATCACTTAGGTTTACGCTATACGAATGATTAGATCACTGTCTCAAGGAAGCACGCCAGGCACGCCACCGGAGCGTAAGTTTGACATGCCCCGGCCACCGGGACATGTTTGATGACTATTTGTTGTATATTAACTTTATATATTATTTAGATTTATTAAATTAATAATAATAAATAACTTAGTTTCACTACTGCACACTCGTAAAAATCACATTTGCACTGCATCCACACAGTTATCTACTGGAAAGAGACGTTGACAGTTAGTTGCGGTGTTGGGGAGACGAATTATCGTGTGGGTATTAAACGGAGAGAGGTCACGTCGGTATGGCCGCCAATTGGTTCAAATTTTATCACGAAGGTGCAAGGCTTTCTGGCAAATGACGCGTCTAATTAGAGGAACGATAAGGTGATTGGATCTCATAACGGTGGAAATACCACAATAATCAATACATTCCAATAGATTCATGTAATTCCCCTAGGTCTTCCGCTGGGGCCACTTAAGACTGGTTAATAACTATCGGGAGCTGATTGGTACCCCGTTACGTGCGATGTACGATTCACTTTGCTTAGTTAAGCTTCTTGTTTATCAAAATTATTTAACATTACATTTTAATAATTTTTTAATAGATTGGCGTAGTTAGACCGGATCCTGATGCCGTAAGGCAGGAATAGGAACGCGTTGCCATGCCCCTGTGTTCCCCAAACTCGTACGCCAGAGTAAATAGACTGATTCTAGACAAGCAACCCCAACAGATACAATGGATGGCAAAGATCGCAGGTACCAGCTGGATGCGGATGGCACAGGACCGCCCTTTGTGGAGATATCGGTGGCTTATGCCCAGCAGTGGGCGTCTTTCGTCTGATATGGTGAACCCTAACAGGCCCAAAGCCATTGTAACCTCTCACCGTCACTACCCGATACACACAACTCGACTCCTAAAGGTGGCGCGTCGCGTATCCCCAAAAAGGCTTCATATTGACGTCATCGCAATGAGCACTTTTCCAATAGGTATCTAAAGCATTCCTAACCACTCACTAGATGGCGCCCCGACAATTTTGGTAATTGATAATCGCTTGAAATAGGTTTTTAGCAAACAGGATATAAACACTGGGTACGTTGTAATGGATAATATTGTATTTGTCAATAGTTTAAACCATTTTAGAGGTTGTAATAATAATGGAACATAGTGCCAACTTCTATAAATATTTCTTTTTACACTTCGTTCAACGTTTAACAATTATGTTTATATTAATAAACCGTTTATTTTTAAGTTTAGTATTAGTTGGCTGCATGAAATCATTGCCACCATTATATAGATTATAAAAAGATTACCAATATTGTAGGAGCGCCATCTATTGATGCTTTTTGAAACCAACTATCAACACCTACTGGAAAACTCCTCATTAGCAATAATACGGTGTTGGTTGTATTTGCACACAACTGACGCGTTGCATTCCTTGCGATCTCTTCGTTCGTTCTGTTACCTTGGTAGGCGAGGTGTACTCAGTGTCGGTTGCTTATAACCAATATGAATAGAAAACTACGAGATTGGGCTCGGTAGTCACGCCTGAATTTTTCACATTTCGAAGATAGGCTGATATTAATTTCGTTTCCAACATTTATTGCGTTTTATTATCGATTGATGAAACAATTGTTCGCTGCACTACCTATAACTGGTAGCTTCAAAAATGTGCAACTCGTCCCGCGGGCCATAATTCCACTGGATCCAGTTACTCCTACACTTGCACATAAAATTGATGGTACTGTTATGTAACAGCTGTTATTGTGGTGCAGTATTAACTGCCTACATAAATAGCGGGACTTAAAAGGAACGCGTTACGTCGATGGCTTCTAAACTTATGTGACAACATAACATGGTATGGTCTTTGGTGGTTTATTGCCTCTATGTGTGAAGTACTAATACTAAGAAACAGTAAGTTGCTCAGTTTATGTTATGAAGATGTTTGAGCTTATTTGTGTCAAAGTGTGTCGGAATTTCTCTTTGTATTAGGTACGGCATTTCAAGGACAAATTAAAACATACTTGTGTATGCATTATTTTACAAAATTTCATTGGCTTTGAAAGCAAAATCTTAAAAATAAGAGCGTTGTATGGAGCGCCCTCGGGGAAGACTCCTCTTAAATGGAAAGAATAAATTAACTACCTAATAAATAATATTAATCTTACGCTGCAATTTGTACCCTTTATTGCACGAAGTAAAGACAAATCTTCCGAACGCGACGATTTGATCGATTTAATCTCGGATCATACATCTTGTGACGCATCATTGTCCATTGTCATCCATACGATTGTAATCTGAAATGCCACTGTAAAGTATTTCTGCAAATACAGAGTCAATGAACTTTCGATTCAATCCAGTGTGTATAATATTTTTCCTCTTATGATGTACTAAAGTAAGAAGGATAACTACCTTCTGAAACAGATTTATTATTATTATTATATATTAATAGTTAGTAATATTCTCATTTGTAGTTTACAAGTATACGCGACTTCTAAAACAATAGGTTTTCTCCAGTGTCCAGTAAAAACCCATTGATAAGATAAAGTCAGAAAGTGGATGGGTTGTCATATCAAAAGAAAAAGAAGACGTTTTTGCACTGCACTATATAGATAAGAACCCAGATCCTACTACCTTTGAATAAGTAATCCAAATAGACGACGAGTTCTACTAAAATATATATAATTTAGTCAAAGAAAATCCTGTTGGTTTTAAGGCTAGGAATGGCGATTTGTTGATGAATAAAACATAAGCCAAATATCAGCTTCCTATTTCGTAGTACGATATGTAGGTCAGAGGTCATAACAAAATATAAACAAATGTCAAGTTTTCCATACTAATAGCGTCTTTCTATCAACTTGATCAATGTGTCCGAAACACAAGCGTCGAAAACTACTTAATATAACACAAAAGAAAACAAATTACTATCCACATGACACTATACACGACACACTCAATAAATGAGTGCTCAGTCCCAAATTGCTGAATTTCGTCACTTATCTTTGTACACAATTAATATTTGACGAGTTGTTTTACTGGTTCTGGAACAGTCGAATTCATTTGAACAAAGCACGGACGGTGAATACAAAAATATATATATTCTTCTTCTTCTATATATTAGTTGAAATATTTACAAGCAAGTGGAAAATTTACATCCCAAACTTAGGTGCTTAAAACACTCGAACTCTGGGAAGCGTCTGTTGTGAGCTCAAACATTTCTCACGAGAGCGTGCTTAAAGAAGTTTCGAGAACAGACAACCCCAGCTCAATCTTATCCCACTGGACGGGATCGAGCAACGCCAATGAATCAATTTAACGAATTATCTTTATTGGTAAATCGGAGCCAGTCCGGTCCATCTCAATGTAAAGCGCTGAGTCACGCTTGCAGCAACTCGGGAGGACATTTCGACCTCAAACCGAAGCGACGTCCAATTATCCCAAGAGGAATGCAGTACGCTCGAACAGGTTGCAGACGTAAACAAAGTCACGTGAACAGCGCAAACAACGAAAATTCAAGGAAAATCGGGAGATGCAGAGATGAATAAGTTTATTTACGATGCTGGCATGATACGCAAAACCGAACAAAGAAGACAAACAAAGACCCTTTGACTACCTCGGTGAGTACGGAGAAATCGATAAGTTTATTTTCGTATGATCGTACTTTTACCGAAAACCTATCTACTGTTGCAAGGAGATATCTAATCTATGTAATACAAAAAACAACACGAAGTATCAAATGATTGCGTCACTTATAATTTAAACCCTGAAATTCAGGACAAAGATGACTGTGCGAGCGCAAAACAGGGACGTTATCATTGTGGTAAAAATAAAAGTGAACGTGTTTCTCTTATCGACGACCCACACAACCCGCATTCTGGCCATTCGGCGATTACAAATTATGTAACTGGGGCCGTTTGACATCAATATGCATCAGCCCCCAACAATGGCAATTTCCATTCATAAGTTTTAATCCATTGTTATTCCGGACTATGGTCAATGACTTGCTCGACTTAGAATTTGCATGAAGCACAAACAGTGGTGTCCAGTGACCACTCCACGTCACATCAATGCAGTTTGAAGTACCAGGAGGGCAGGGTAACAAGGCGGTATCGCGTTGCGAATCTCGTAGACGCAGCGGATGCTTGGCCCACTTTTCTGTGTAGTAACGACACAGCGAAGAATGCGGCCAGCGGCGCGGCGCCTACTCGCTCGCTCGAGCCAACTTGCTGGACGCGGCTGACGCCCTGGTATTTCGAACACACGAAAGCCGAGAGCGGAAACCACTAAACGGATACAAATCGTTGACATTACAGCCATTACTGGTGAGGAATTGATTGTTACGAAGTACTTGGCTGTGAAAATGCACTTAATCCGACTAGGCAACCATATAGGATTTAATGAACATTTCAAAACAGTTGTCAGTGAGTTCGTTTAGGTCTGATTAATGATCGCTGATGAATTTCTTGTGTGCATTACAACAGACCGTTGCGTGCAAATACTATTATTAACTTAAGCTTGCTGCTCGATTAGTTATTACAAAACGCGTTATTGAGGTCAACAAAAACGTTATTGGCGCTTCCTCGAGCAATTAGGCACGACTGCTTGCCAAAATTCGACACTTTCAAGTGGATTACGTCGTATTGATATAAGAGGCCGATAAGGCATTTACTTTTTGTACAATTAGTTATGCCTGCTTATTTTTTTTAATTACGTACGCTTCCTCAGTTTCTATTTCTAAACTATGGATGTTATATGTTAGTACAACAGAATGTGGTGTTCCATCCAAGACCGTTGCAAAACTGCATTTCAAATAAATATGAGTTATAACAGACACACGTTTAAAGTAAAACCATATCATGTGTCTTAACCACAAACTACGTTACATTTGTCTCCTATTCGTCAATCTTCTCGTATAACTACGGTATAACTTTGCACGGGTCGCCAAAGTACTGGTAGGTTTAATCTCGGTGTGTTACACGATTTTAGATCTTAGGCTTTTAGCATTAGAACAATAGTAAACTCCTTTTTAACGCGAGGCGCCGGCAGCGCAACGTTTGCTGCGGTTTTGGTTACGGTCGCATGTAACCCGATAGTTATGTTCGAATTAACATGCATTTTTGTATTCGCGTGCACCGTTGCAGCGTCAAGGAAACGACGTATCGAGTTATGATTGTAATACAATAGACCAAATATCCGTGAGAGTAATAGCTAATTAGGTTGCAGAATGCGCTTAAACTGCGAGTGTCTGTACTCTGTATCCAAATTACATAATTAAGGTTGAGAAACATCGATTAACAGGCAGCCTTAACAGCACTTCAGTTGCAACAACCGGACAGCCAAAAAACAAAGCACCAACTATCGAGGAAAACCGCAAGAGCACTCAAGGATACTCTAAACATTTGGCAGTGAATATGTTTACCGTCCCACGAAGCTGCGAACGTTTTTCTGTAAAGTTAAACACCGCAATAGCATTACTTTAGCGGCACTGTTGTCTCACTGAATTGAGAATTTAATCATGTAAGAGCAACAGTTATTTTTCCGCCACACGAAGGTGGCACACAACGTTTTGCAATGACATCACAGAGCAGACCAAGGTTTGTTTTGAATGCGGTCCATCCCGTCGTGGCACGAGTCACGACTTCCACGGTACATTTATATGCATCGACCTTGCGGCGATCACCGCTTATTAGAGACACAGAGGGTATTTGTGAGAGCTTCTTTAACAATCGCATTGTGCTTGCGTAGTAGACAGTGTGGGTATCCAATTTCATGGTGATTGAGAATCATTCGAGAGAGGACACCAACGAAACAATCGGATCAACGCCAACATCACAAACATCTCGGGGCAAACTAATGAAGCAAATTTATAGTAAAGCAACGGAAACAAGGAGCAAATGTACGAAGCATCTAATGTTAAAAAGCAAGTACGTGTGTATATACTATAAGCTGTAGTTGGAGCTCTGGAGATTAAACAGACATTCATTGTAGGTATCTTGGCACGTAAAGAACTGTATGCAGCGACACTACTCCCAGAAGACTCGGACGGTCGTGCAAGCGACTAGGTAAACGACCTTCTAGTGCATTTACACAGACCGTTAACGGACGAGTAAATTGATTGAATCTTTCATAGATTAACCAACGTAATTGACCTGCCCGTATCATTCATGGTAAAGGTATTCCAAACCGAAATTAAACTGACACGGTCTACGCCACAGACCATTCAATACTGGTTGAACAGCGGACCGCGAGCGAGCACACGCTCTATGTCGAAACTCACTGCTGTGACTGATTGAGAAATTGAATAAAAAGAAAAAACTCAATACATGCTATTTTCGAGAACATCATAAAAAAATCAGATATGATAAATTGGATGTTTGCGTATTAAATAAATAGCGATGAATTGCTGAATTGGATTTTCCCAGTCACATGGCGCTTCGTTAAACACACGTCAATCAAAACGTTAATAAACGATCGGTTTTCGCCATCCACAGCAACGTTACTAAATATTTCTAAAGGGTGAAAAATTTCAAACGCAAAGAGAGAACACAAGAGCGTTTAATAGCGAGGGTGAACAGTAAACATGAAACGTTAATTCAGACAACGAAAACAACAGCAGCAATAAGCGTTGTATAAACGAAGCACTTTACTGTGACCTTGAATCAGGCAGAGAGCGCCGGAGCAAAAACCCTAGTACTAGTGCGTTTGGCTTTTGTAATTTGAGATACCGTTCCTTAGTTTTTTACGGTTGACGGTTGTAACTCGTAAACTGAGACACCAGACTGCAGCCCGTAAATACAAAACCAGACACCGTGCAGTATCTAGAGATAGAAGTCTAGACATACAAACAACAAAAGCAGATTACCGCTTTTGGTTAAGGTTGAGATAACTCGCTCAGCTCAAAGATCAGAGTCAAAAATTATAACGGAAAATTGGGATTTCGTTAAGTTCTTAATAAGGACGAAATAAAAACTTGTTTTGATCATAATATAGAAATGAATGGCAGAAAAATGAACCAGCAATACCGGTGTATTGCTGGTTCATTGGTTTCATGGTTTGACATATAGAAGGAAAACTAATAATAAAACCGCAGACTAACATCCGTTTCGGATTGTCAGTATTTGTCACGTCAACTGCCATGAAGTGTATGTGATACAAACAAATGATTTTTATTGAGACGGCCCAGGTCGAGGCGAGGAGAAAAAACTTGAGTTGCAGACATCCTTGAGAGTTATTATGAACATGAGTTACAGCCATAACGGCCGTTCTATGATACGCTTTATGTGCAGTGATTACATATAAAAGAGATTAATAACACTTGAAATCGACGTTAAATGCTTTACTTAATGTGTTTAGACATAAAATTAAGATGAATAATTCTTACAATTGAATCAATAAAACATGTTAATTACTTTGGACTTACGAGCCAACGGGTAAGGGGTCATTGTGTGTAAAATAGACATTGATAGTGTCTATAACAATGCTGAGGATAATACATATTGAAATATGTATAAAATCAACCACAACACATGGAATTGGTGCCAAACCTGACTTGTAGTAACAAATGCAATACTCATTTAAGTCCAGCCCAGAATCTTAAATACAAACGAAATCGCGTTATTTAGAGCCGGAAACCTACTAGATTTATTTGCAATTATCGTACGCAGCCCTTTCTCATTTTATGATAGCGAGAGGCGACACTTTGATCCTATCAATTCAATAAAGTTCAATTATTTACAATTTCCTTGTAGCTCGAGGCGAGAAATCTGCTGCGACCGACCACCGTGAAATTGTTATCTATGCTTTATTGAACTACTAGACGTAGCTGGTTTCATACCGCAGTCCATACCAAAGATATAGTGGTAGAGCCTAGAATCTTGGCAGTACTTACTAGAGAGTTCATAATTTTGCTTGGAAAGTGAGCTCGGAACAAAAACTTCTGATACCTTCTCCGTGGGGGGTTTATGTGTCGCGACACTATAATTGCGAGAAGCGGTTTGAAAAGTTTGTAAGGCTCTTTAAAGAATATTAATTAGATATTTTCATATACGTACGACTTTCACGAATGTAAGAGTGAGCACTCTATAAATTAGATAAAGAAAACGCAATGATAAATTGTTTGTCACGTACTCGTATTATCTTCTCTAGATCGTTATCAATGTGCATATCGGAATAAGAAACATTAAAATAAAGGGTGTTTTATTTTACCTTTTGGTTTTCAAATTGAAATACAGTAAGGAAAAATATATATAATATCATTAAAACTAGGTTGGAAAGCGAATGAGATGCCATTTATGTTTTAATATTAAATAATAAAATGGTTTCGGCCATGTGGTTTCCGCGTGTTTATTCTAACAAAAGTGGACTTCGTCGCTGAACAAAATTTTATATGGAGGTAAAAATAAATCAAATCAAGAAGCAAACAATCAATTCCAAAAAGGAAATCAACGAGATCGTGTAATCTATATAAATCTATGAACCAGAGACCATGGAACATAACACTAGGTAAGTTATTAGCGAAATACTGCCGTTTGCTACGAAAAGTGTATGAAAATGTCCATTTTCATACACTTTTCGCAGCAAATCTTCGCTTTGGATGTCCATCCAGATCGGGACTGAGGCGGCGGTGGCCACATGCACAAACATAAATTCCATTTTATTACCTTTCTAATAAATCTTGTTTCTCTGATAATAAATATATTTTTCTATATTATACTTCAAATAATTAGTTTTTAGTTGTCTCCCTACCTGTATAAGTATGTTCTAGCTTTGTATGCTTTGCATGTCCCGCTATACAATTTGCTTCACATAATTTGTGGTTAGCTGGTAGAAATCTCTCATAGAGATAAGTTCGCCATTGTACTCATTTTTGTTTGATATATCTAATTAAATATGTTTACAATAAAGAATATAATAAAACAATTTGATAACCAAAAGTTTAAAAAAATCATACCAGTAAAAATTATACCAATATTAATAAAATAGTATCTAGAGGTGTTATTTCTAGGAACCTTTGGAAGAATTAGACAGTGAGATCTTGATATAAAAGTCAAGATCGTTTAGTGACATTAAAGTAGCAGTTATCAAAGATTGACATTAGCGACCAATCGAAAGATAGAGGAAGTAATTCAAATCACGAAAGAAAATTACTATAATACAGATAATTTAATCAGTAAACAAAATACATACCTACCTACACTAGACCACGAAGGCTACTAAAAGGAACCCCCGACTTGTATAAAAGTATAATGGCGGTAATATTTCTGTACACGACCAAACTTTCCAAACTATATTTTACAATATAAATCCAATTTTAACCGACCATGAGCCAGAGCAAACGCCACTGCATTATCAGTAATTTTACGGCCTTCCACCGCGAAAAATCATGATAACCGGGGATAGGCTAACAAACATACGTCATGTTAATGGAGTAAGGCCACTGTGTGGCCTTGTGGGCAAAAAACGCTAACCAATAAAGTCACAACCATAATCATGTAGGCATTCGAGCACAAGACTCGAGAGAACCGGATGTTTTTATTTCAAACGTATGTACATGCATATTCATATAGGAAAAACGTTGTTGACAGTGTTTTTAAAAGTAATGACAGAAAACCTCTGGCACCGGATTGCACCCAGATTATGATGATGAAAGTACATAATGATTATGAGATTGAGAGTTTCATAATTCATAATTTTAATTTCAAGAAACAACTTTTAAAAGTTGTTCAAATAACCTCAACAATACCTAGGATCCTTCTAAACTTTTACATAACATAATGTTTTAAACTATCGCGGTTATGATCATACATTTTAAAGGTGTGTTCCGGGTTTCCTACCGCGTATCTAGTAGTTGACGAGTAGCCCGATATTGCCGATCATGGAATTGCGTCGAAATACCGGGCTACTCGTCATCAAAGCTAGGCGGTAGGAAACCCGGAACATACCTTTAAAACTCTTACATAATACTTAAGCTGACACGGAAGCAGAACATACATGGAAACGCAAGGCGTCAACGCGTTTCCGCTAATGCCTAACAATACGCCGGCGATAATATCCTCCGCGCGTCTCAGTAACCGTTGGTCTGTGTGAACGAGACGGGTCGGTTGCGCGAGCGCCATGGCACGTCGCCGCGCCGACCAATGGAGAGCTCCCACGACGCGCGCCAAACTGGTCACATGAGCGCGCGTCCAGGCGCCGTCGCGGCCCTGACCTTCGCAAGAGTGCACCGTTTGCACGCCCCTATAAATAGCAAACAACAATGCCGACTACTTTTTACAATGTACGTATAAAAACTCGCAGTGCCACATAAAAGAAAGGAAGCGCCGAAATCAACAATGGCGGCAAATGACGTTACGTTAAGTACTGTTTACAAATTCGACGAATGACGCTGAAAAACGTTTGTGTTGTAAAGAGAAGACAAGAAACTGGAAAACGAGGACGTCACTAGGGTAACAGAAGACGACAAGATTAATACCCAACCAGACGAACGTAAATACACGATGTGAGGCTTCAATTATGTAAACACGAATGCAGTAGATGAGCTATCTATATGTAAACCGAGACTTCCGCCTCAAAGGTAAACGTTTCCGCGGTACAACATTACTCCTCATTATACGTGAAATCTAAGGCAAGAGACACAAGAAAGTTCATAACTCCCTAGTTGACTATGTGGTACTCGTTCAATTTAATATCAGCCGAGACGCATTGTGGTCTAAAATCGTGGCTCGCATGACAATAAAAGTCAATAAGCCGCGAAAAGAATTCACAGGCATGTACGAGTATTACTTATTTTATTAGAGATTCCTCTCCACGCAGCACGTAACTAGAACAAGAATGAAATGGAATTGTAAACGTGTCGAGATTGTAGATTGGTATTGTCGGCCCATCATACATTCTTCAAGACATCTGCTGATACTCTCGTTTAATTTGGAGACAACGAAATAAATCATGCTTCAATGTACCCGAAATAAAGCAGCTTTCGAGATTGTTGCGGCATTAACACAATTTCTTTGGTGCCATAATAACAGAATGTCTATCGTACGTCATGACTCGTGGCTGATACGGACGTGGTGTGTCCATTCACTATTGGCAAGGTCGCCGAGATAGGACCGGTAAAGGTCGCGCTAGCCAAACTCTCAATAGTTGACACTATAAATAACTCGGGTCTCGTGAAAGCGTTGATGTGTTTAGTATTTACTATCACAAGTTTGGAACGTGCTCAAAAGGCAACTAACTATTATACGTGAAATCTCTCAAACGAGGGAACACAGTTACTCTCTGAAGTTAAACCGTACCGACTCCACAGGTCGAAACTCTCCACCCATAAATCCATGCGAACGTCAAGTGTAGGAATGGAAACGTAAATCACATTATCTCATTTACTTTCGAGATTCGTGCACCGGCACAATGTCCCGCCCTGCCGCACCATTGCACTCGCTTGATTTATATCAACTCGCAGGAGAATTTATTCGGACTGAAATGGATGCAGGGAAAGTCTTGGCACCGCACCACGGTCACAAGTGAAAATACACACGCAAGCATACAAAGGTGCATCGCGTCACGTGAAACCATAAAGGGCATAACTTGGCAATATTGTTTTGTCAATAATAAGATCTTTGTTTACTGTAAGTAATGATGTAACTGATACACGTAGTCCTGGTAACGAGCGATACGGATCATTAAACATCTGTCCCTTTACAACTTTATGTTCGATATCGAATTTGAATTAGGAATACGATAATGTAGGTAGATAATACACAAAAGTTTTAAGTGGAAAACAGTTAAGGAATGCATACAAAGCCTTTCCCACAGCTCTACAAGCGCTCAACATAATTATTAGTGAATAACTTTGCACAAATAAAAGAGCTCTGGGCACGGCAGGACGTCACGCGAATTCGCCGTGACGGGACGAGACGGCCGCGACCTGAATGCAGAAGGCAAGCGATAAACTTTGACTCGCTACAGAGCACCGGCGAACGCGCACAATAACATATATAAATCCAGATAACGGCAAACTTATTATCGACCCAAGATTAAAGCCAAGCGATATCAACCAAAATATCATTATCGAGGATTATAAAAATGTCTAATTGGGACAGCGAATGAGCTTGGTCACATAACTAGGTAAGAACAAGTTGAATGGTTATCTTATCACGCGGGTATAACGATAAACATGTACCTACATAAGCACACTCGGCGCCGGCAAAAACATAAATAGAGGCACGTGAAAAATTTTATCTGCGTTCCAACCATCGATACGGGCTAGAACCTTAGAAGATTAGAGCAATTACTTTCAAACACAATATGTGTTGTTAAATGAATGATTTGATTAGCATTTTGATGATGATTCGCGGAGTCGTCGAGTTATCAGAGCCACTCTTCTAGACGTGTCTGGTAACGATTTTCTCGGATCACAGCTGAGACATCGTGGACATGCGCAGTGCGGCCCGACGCGACGCCACGTGGTCATCACGGCAAGTTTTAATTGAATTTCGAACCACTCGCGGAAAGCGGAGCCGTGTCCTTATTTGAATGAGAACGAAGCGAGGATATTTAATTAGTTTAATGAGAACGCTGCGCGCTTCATAGAATCACAAAGTGCTGTCGTTACCGAGAAAGAAATGGCAGTTAATTACAATTATTGGCGTAGAATATACAATGAGATACTCGCGCGATACTATACAAAAGATATGAAACCTCGTCTCAAAGGGAGCTGTGGAAAACGAAGTACAATTATTTTTTAGATTAACGATGTTAAGGTTATAAAAAGTGGAGCAATGTCATAGATCCATGGGGGACGCATGCGCAATGCAGACGGTTTAGCCACGTGGCAGAATCCCGTTGCATAACCTTTCTCCAATGCGGTGGAATTATAACCCATCACGTGTAGCACGAGAAGTTAGACGTTCATAATGAAATCATTACTTTCTTCTCGTATTAGGCGAAGTGATAAGCAAACTTTACTTATAAGATGCAAATTAAAATTAAGATATGAATGAGATCCAAATTGAAATAAATGGACACCTGTATAAAGTCCAATTAGAGTCCAATACGATTTTGAAAACAGGTCGTATTGTATGTCATAAGAATAAATTACAGAAAATAATAATTAATGAAGTAGTAGGTGAGGAGGGTTCAATGCACAACGTATGAGGCAATTTGAATTTGGTCTATAGTGTCGTCAGACGAAACAACTCGCTAAATAGCATGCGACATGCACGATTTTAATTAGACTAATTAGAACGTTTTTAGTGACACGACTAATTGAATTAGCATATCGTCGCTGTACGCGGTAAATGAACTCGATTTTGCAAACAGACACTAATATTTTTGACGACAGCGGAGTATTAAAGTAGTTAAACTTTGAATATTATTACAAATTTTAATATCGATCCCATTTGTTGATATAGATAAATAAGACACTGATAGGATTTGTATTGGAAATTACAAAAAACTGTACTAGGAGAACATAAAATAGAGAATATCCGGTTTGGAGAGATGGATGTTTCATGTATTATGACGTCAAGAAAATTATAGACGTAAAATTGAAAATTATAATAATTGTAATGTCTGCCTTGTGTAAGTACATCTATTAATTAAAAGCAATATTTCAATACAACTTAAGTAAACGGTTTTGTAATGGAAATTCCAACGAGCCGTACCAGGCGCACAGAAACTAGAGAATGTGTCCACGGTCCACGCCTAGCTTATTGGCTTGCCGTCGCCGTCGGTACGGCATCGGCATGTCCCAGCCGCGATGCACTGTAGAGCACATACACACACACGCACAACTAAGTACGCGAAACGCGCGCACACCAACGCAAGATGCATAATGGCGGCAGAATTCGCCCGCACATGCCATCTTCGTCTTATAAGATTATGTTCAAGTAAGAAAAATTACAAACAACATACTGAGTGGATGGCGAATGAGCAAGTGATGCTTCAATTGCAGTAAACTTACATTTTATAGAGGCGGCCTATCAAAAGACTTCCAGTTACGTGCAAGAAGCTATTTTAGGCACTTTTAAGAATGTTAATGGCAGTCCGTCCGTATGTTAAACATGAAAGGATTTGAGCGGAGGTGAAACGGTGCGTTTGTAGGCAGACTTGGACTTTGCTCTGGCTGCTGAGGCAAGTTCATTGAATGTTTGGAGCGTAGTAGTGATTAGCCAACGTTTTGTTGAGCCAGTGACTGACCTCGGTCGAAATCGCATTACGAACAAAGCACGACTTAACGAATCTACGTTTGAATAACTTAAATACTCATTATAAAATCTGGTGTGGCAGCTCTGCCAGGTGTATCAATCAGGTGTTATCAAATTCGCTTCTATGTTTCGTAACATCAAGTCATGGTACACAAATATTGAATATTTATAAAAGGAAACAATGAAATCGTTGATTGAAATGTTTGTGCATACGAAAACTGTCTCTGTAGATACGATACCGTCGAAAAGGGAAAACCCGCCATAATGTAACGTGGAGACGCCACGAGTGCGGCCGAGGCCGCGAACCGTCCATACGATTTAAACTTAAGTAAATGCCGAACCTGACACTATTCACGACACAATATTTACACTCTCGCTTAACAATGGCACAGAACGATGTATCAACTGACGTAATTCCCACCAACACCATATCATTACGGAGCCATGTGGCGAACACGTCGGCGCGCCACCGTATTCCAATACTACAAATTCCAATGCGGACCTTACAAATCTAATAGGTTCCCGGTGCACTTTACAATATAATCCATTTAAATTTGTCGAAGACTTCGCAAAACCACAAATACGTGAACTGGATGTTGATAAGAGCGCGGTTATGGTGTATATCCATATTATGTTGGAGGGGTGGCGGAGTCGCATAGAGTATGCGACGGGCGCGCGCGGCAGCTGCGGGGCAACTGAGCGCGCGACGGCGCGGGGGGTCGGGGGGCGGGGGGCGTCTGCGGGCGGCGGTCGCGGGGTGGGGGCCGTCTGAACCGCGTCTCCGCCGAGGGGCCTGCCGTGAATTGTGCAACGTCAGCAGCGCGTGCGTACTCGCGGCTCATCTGGCGCCCCGAACGCTGCCGCCGGCTCCGGCTGATCCGCCGCGTCACGGTTGCCGACGATGAGTTTCGCAGTCCGCACAGACAACCCGTTTAGCCTCTGCTGGATAAATTGCCATTATGCGAGCGACGCCGGCCGTCAGACGGACCCTTTCATGACCCGGCTCTTTCCACCAAGGCTGTTTCTCTTTATCGCAGCGGATATGGTGATTGGCCACAATTTTTTTACACGCTAATGATTCGCGAAACAGGTATTGTATTGTATGGGTGTGTTGTGTATTGACGAGCGGATACAAGAAAATGAAGAAGCGAAGATTGTAATGCCCCTATTGTTGGAAGCAGACACCCTATTGTTTCTTTTGAAAACGCAACATGAACAGCGAATGTTTGTTTTGACAAAAAACTACGACGATGTCATTCGAGCATGTTTTGTCCGGCTGATGATCGAACTGTTTGCGTTAGTATCGGATTGGATGTCGATTTGTATAAATATCGAAATACTTTATCGTTCGTAACGTTAAAACAAAGTAGCCTCGCCAGTGACAATATTTGGCCACAGAGACAATCGATGACCAAACTCAAAACAGATCATGCTGAACAATAATGATATTGTCAAGCAACTACAACTGATGAGAGTTAATGCAAATGTTGCTATTTAGTCAAATCCCGAGGACGATCAAAACAAAACTGTCGACAAGCGCGATAATTTTGCACTTGTACTGAATAACCATGAAATTCTTAAACATACCTGTAATGGAGACGTTAAATTGCTTGAAGAAATACAACATAGAAATATTCCATGCAGGGCTCTTAAATTACATAATGTGTAGTTCAACTAAACAGTGTTACATACCAACACTGAAATAAGATTAGTTTCAGCTTAGGAATTTTAATCGAATCATTCACAGTGATAAGGAATCCCATAAGCAACTCGCAATGGAATGTGTATGTTATGAATTCTTCATCAGTCGCAGCGGTTGCCATGTACCTACACTAAAGTTTTGAAAGAGGTTTCTCTTTCAAAGAAACCTTCGTCGTGAACCAACAACGCTAACAAAACAACCCGGTAGTTATTCAGAACCATGACCACAAAATCCAAGAAATAACAAAAAACGTCCTCAAGCCGCGCAGTTTAGCAACATCTCATTACGGCACATCCACGCAAGTAGGTACTCGAGGTACTCGTGTCACTGCGAGACTCCAAGGTTCCACAAGTTCCAAGGTTTATACACAATGCTGTTGTGAAATGCTGTTTTATTGGCATAGTTTGTGTTTCAAATCGTGAATTGTTATCGCTCTTATCGGTGGAAGTGTTGGTTGCCCGGTGCAACACCGGTGATGTAAGGTGCGCGGGGGCCGAGCCGGTCCCCCCTTGGAGATCTCGGTTTGGACCGGCGGAGGGGGGCGGGGCGTGCGTGCCGAGGCAATCGGCGAGGTACACGTCGTCGCCGCTAGCCGGTCGCTATAGCGACAATACCAGTACGCGCAGGCGATTGCGAAAATTATATTGCTTTCCGCCTGCATTCTCGAAGGCCATAAATGAAACCAATAAAACGCGATTTTATGCAAATCGCGCAGCAACTCGTGATAAACGATGGGTAGGATTAAATGGAATCGTCGAATAAATTGCGCCCGAGGATGTAACGTTAGGAATAAATAGAAACATGACGGATGATAATAACAAAATTATTACCAGAAACATCGTTCCGCGAATCGTTTATTCGCGTTTGCTCTACACAAATATTCTTTTCTCGTGTCCCGTGCCATAGCAAATGTCAACATTTGACATTCAGTTTGCATTTCAAATGCAAAGTGCGAAGTTGTTTCGGCCGTTAAGAGTGACAGGAGATAAGAGTCTAGCTATAGAGATAATAATTTTCGCAATAGATAAATTTCAATCAATTACAAAGAAGAAACATGATAAATCATTCATTACGACAACGTGTTAAGGCTTAATTATATTTATGAAGCGGACGGGTGCCAAAACGACTTTAGCTGGATGCAGGGTTGGCTAGCAACGAGACAATAATAAGCAGCGGTCACCAATGAAACGAATAAAGACCAGTAATGGAGGCCACGCAAAAATAAAACGAACACAGTCCCGCAATAAAGGAGCTATATATTTTCAGTGCTAAATTAATATTCATTGTAAAACCGATGCGGAGGACGAGCTGAAAAGTATTACATTATACAATGCTCCTTGGTATCGCGTTGTACATGGAGTACATTATATTGGAGCGGTAATGGAAAGAGACATTGTAGATGATCTCAGTGGACTTATGAATCTGGGTACAGGGCTAACCAGACCAGAGGTGGGCGGCTGGCTGGATGTCCGCCCACACTCGGGACTGCCGACATGCAACTGAAATATGTAACTATCCATTTAATTTGTATGCGACAATAGGTTTATAATGACAATACTAGGTCCAAATATAATTCTAAAGTAACCTAGTTTCATCGATAACATTAACAAACTTCAGCATGTAATAAATAAAATATTTCCTAACGTCGACAGGACTTCTGTAATAAACAATGAACTGGAAAGTAATATTTTAGCATATTATTCATATAACTTATTTGACGTTTATTAAACCTATTTTAGCAAAAATATATTTCGTCACTTTCTTACGAATTCAATCATTTCAGTGACAAAACACATTTTGTGCTAAAAAATTATGAATAAGATAGGAAAAATGTGACTCTACTCAACAGAGAAGCAGAGCAACAATGAAAAGCAGCGTACACAAACTGGAACCATCCGGAATGCACCGGTTAGCTTCATAACCGAGCCAACAGAGAGCCGTACCTTAATTAACGGCATCGTAAAGACACACCGCGGCCAGGTAGTGTTGCTGCGTCAAAGCCGAATGGTGGTGAACGAGTAGTGCACACATTAGGCACACCACGTGGGTGTGTAAAGGGTGTCGTGTGTCGGAATAGACAGTATTTAAATAAATAAATATGCTTTGACAATGAGGAGTTTTCCATAGGTATTGTCACTTGGTTTCAAAAAGCATCAATAGATGGCGCTCCTACAATTTTGGTAATCTTTTTTTAACCTGTATGATGGTGGCAGTGATTTCATGCAGCCAACTAATACTAAACTTAAAAATAAATTGTTTATTAATATAAACATAACTGTTAAAGGTTGAACGAAATGTAAAAAGAAATATTTATAGAAGTTGGCACTATGCTCCATTATAATTACAACCTCTAAAATGGTTGAAAACTATTGACAAATACAATACTATCCAATACAACGTACCCAGTGTTTATACCTGTTTGATAGAACCTATTTCAAGCGATTATCAATTACCATAATTGTCGGGGCGCCATCTAGTGAGTGGTTAGGAATGCTTTAGATACCTATTGGAAAACTGCTCATTCACACAGCGCCATCTAGCCCCAAAGTAAGCAAAGCTTGTGTCACCTATAACAAATAACCCCAGCCTTTCCTTTTCAGATTGCTCATGAAATGCGAATGCCACAATAAATATGCTTGGACAATTCACACAGCGCCATCTAGCTCCAAAGTAAGCAAAGCTTGTATTATGGGTGACCAAACCTTAATTAACCGCATCGTAAAGGCCCACCGCGGCCGCTGCGTCAAAGACGAGTCTCCTGCGGCAATGTAATGCTCGTACCACGGAATACGAGTAGTTAGGAACACCACGTGGGCGTGTAGAGGGTGTTTGTCTGGATACCAAATCACAATGAAAAGTACTTAAATAAATATATGAGTGGCGAGCTCGTGCCCTGCTATCCCTGGCCAGTTCCCGGACTTAGCGAGCATTGGGTATCTATATCGCAAGCACTGTCACTAGATCAGTGTAGTTAACCCAATAAATGTAATGACGACGAAAGTTCGCTAATTATCATTCCCTGCACAAAGACATAAAGATAGCTCATTAACAATGATTCATCAGTAAGCGCAAACCTTTGTCTTGATATGTCCTTAGTTAGACGCCCATTGCTGTGTGTAATACGCTGAAAAATTGAGTATTCCGCTTAAAACGATGCTTCACACTAATCTAATAATTAATATATGTTCATTGGATTTTAAAAACAGAAATATGCCGACACCCTATATACACCCATATTCACACCCTGTACACATCGACAATTTCCGTGCAATACCCCCGCACAGGAGAATGGCCGTAAATCTAGGCGCGCCCATACAAGTCTAGGCGGTCTGCGCTAGGCGAATTGGGGAACGAAAATCGATATCGGCCAAACGCCTACTCACTACGTCTCGCCTACGCTCTTTACGGGCAATTACTGCGTATTCAAGTATTTGGAGCACTGAATGATGAGTTCCTTACCCCAGCACCTTAGGTCTTATTACCGGAATGTCCAGTCGGTACATTAGACGTGTAACTTTGTAGCAGCGTCCGAACGGAGGCGTTCACATTCTCAAGTTCTATCTTCGGACACCATCTTCAAGCCAAAACATGAATACATCGAGCGTCTTATTCTGCAGGTAAGAGTGGAGGGTAGCTGACAGCTTGCAGTATCACTCATACGATTGACCCAGGAAGTGGAAATATACCAGGAAGACAGCTAACAGGTCAAAAAGGCTGTCATAGTGAAGGCGAGTGCCATCTGTCTGTCCACAACACAGCGACCACGACCGCTCTATCAAGGACTTATCGCTCAACAAGAGTAACTTTGTAAGGAAATCTTCAGGCACTACGAACCGATGCTGGAAGTTTTTTGACGCTTTCAGATTGGTAGCCGCCAGTGAAAGACTTTGGAACATTACGCCCGAGTGAATTTCTGACGACGCGAGGAAGTTAGAGGAAAATGTAAATGTTTCCCGATAATTCCCAATAATAGGCTTGCTCACGAGTGGAACTGCAACGAAACATGTTGAACGGAGGAAATAACATATTCGCAAAACGTCACATCGCAGATTACCACATCGCTTGCCAATGATCTGGTGGCCAACTAAATATATAAATGTCATTTTTGTAATATGACTAAATTCATATGTTATTTATGGAGCTTCTAAACGGGCAATATTTTACTGCAATATGTGACTGTGAAACAATGGCCGGCATTGTCGGGCACCATTTACAAACATTTTTACTTTTTTGTATCAGGTGGTCTGTCTACTCGTTTTTTCATTGGGTAGTATAAAACATTTTAGGTAAGTGTTAGCATGATTTCCAAAATGTTGTATTGGACTCCAGTTGTGTGATGAGCTAACTGTGAGTTAGGGTCATAATGCAACTGCAGCACACAGCGGCAGCGAGAAACAGCTGGAATTCGACCATATTTCCGCAATAGTTAACTGAAATGCCTAAATTGAGATTTATCTTTGTTGGTGAGACAGTTTCACATTAGTAACATTTTAGACGATCCATAAAAATTATATCTACCCAAAGATTTTCAAAGTTTACGATTATTAAAATCCATTACTACCGTGGTTACAACATATCCGTGCTATTTTGAGAGGCACTAGATTAATTACATCCTCAGCGAACTTGTAATTTGACGAACTTGTAATTTGACCGCAGACGATTTACGATAACCCTCATCACCTCATCCTTAAAAAACAAGTTGTTTTTTAAATTCATACTAACAATGTTGTTTGCGTATTTCTATGACAAGATTTACGATACTGAGTACTTATACGAGGGTTGCCTTTTATATTTCGGGATTGGACAACCCTAATGGTGCAATCTGGCAACTGACAGCTGTATCGTAAAGTTTGACATTTTTTGGTTATACGTACTCAGAACGTTTTGACATACGGGCGCTATTTGTGTTGTTTACAGTAACTTAAAAGATTCATCTCAGCCAAAAAATGGAATTAAATCGTGAAGATTTTCGTGCGATTATTTTTTACAACTTTCGACGTGGATTAACTCAACAACAGTGCATCAATGAACTGAATTAAAATTTTTGGCGATGAAGCTCCATTAAGGACCAATGTTTATTGATGGTATGGTGAATTCAACCGAGGTCGTAGTTCAATCCAAGACAAATTCGTGAAGGTCGTCCAAAATCAGCTGTTGTTCCGGAAACCATTGATGCTGTGCGCGAAATGATATTGCAAGATCGTCATGTAACCTATCGTGAGATTGAGGCAACCTTAGGCATTAGTGGGACTAGCATACATTCAATATTGCATGAACATTTGACTGTCAAAAAAATTAGTTCGCGTTGGATCCCACACAATTTGTCAATCGCCATCAAATTTGTTTTGGAGATAGCCCAATCAGAGTGGCAAAAGTGCTTCGACAATTGGTTTAAACGCATGCAAAAGTGTATAGATCTTAATGGGGAATACATATTTTGAAAAACAATAAAGCGATTTTCGATGATTGATATTTGTTTTTGTTCTTTAATCCCGAAATATAAAAGGCAACCCTCGTAGACAAGAAAAACCTTTCTGCATTCCGAAAAGCATTTGCGTACCTAGAAACAAGACATGAGCGAAACAGCATTTGCTACTTGCTATACTGAGGCTTATATCTTGTCACAATAGCAGTAATGGATTTAGCAAACGCATCTGTGATGTAAGCGGTGTTGTGTGGCTGAAACCCACGTCTCGCTTGAAGCTGCATGTGGGACCAAGTGATTTGGAAACAATGCTTGAGCACAGAGGCCTCGAGTTAGGTAATATGCGTGTTTGGGTGCGTCAGGTTACGTTGGTTAATGTCTTTATGGCATATGGCAAGACATCACTGGCCTAAGGTTTATTATGTATTAATGTTGTGTGGTCAAAATTGTCAAAGATTTGAAAGTGACAGTATGATCTTTAAGGAGCCCTTAAAGTTAAGAAGCATTTCAGTATACGGGCGACAGCATTATTAATTTCCATAATATTCTTTTGTAAATTTCTGAAATGTTAAGTTTCATCGATATTGTTCCTAACCATTAGTATCATTTGACAGAGTAAATAAAATATAAAAGTGATCTATGGTCTGTCTTGCTAAATCCTCTCAACGCTCAACAACGAAAATATTGTCGAGTTGAGTACCTAGTCAAAAACCCACAATGTCCCACAGCCACTAATCACAAAACCGCACAAGTGTGTACTCGAATTATGAGGATAAACAAAAAACACAGCAAAAAGGACGTCGTCGGTAAACGAATTATTTGCGAACTCGCTGAAGGTGAGGACAGTTGACTGCATCCAGTCAGCGTACGGCCGCCATTTCCTCTCGGCAGTTCCGTAAACAGTCTAATAAGGCAGCCAAACTCGTGTCAAGGATTCGTCGATAATATTGCTATTTGTTCTTTTGGATTGCTATTTGCGTTGCCTGTAACTTCGCTTTCATCTTCCTAAATTGTGCAGTGGGTATCGATGTTTTCCACTAAGTTTGTGTTGTGTTTATACACTAAGCCTTAGTGTATATATGTCGCAGCCATCTGGTTAAATTAGCCGGTTAATTAAACGGCTAGCTATTTAAGCAGTTATTTAATTGAAAATTAGCCAAATTCATGAACTTTGAAAGTAAAGTCAAATGAACGATATTGCCTCGAGTTTACGGAGCTCTTCCATTCATTGTCATAATGCTAACCTAAACTAACCGAATAGAAACCTAATGCCAACTATTATTATACTTTGAAGTTATTGTGGGTAGGTTAGCATTGGAACAATGTGTGGAAGAGCTGCGGAAACTCGAGGCAATATCGTTCTTTCAACATCACTTTAAATTCTTATGAAACTGGCAAATTTTCAACTAAATAATTGCCCAAACAGCTAGCCGTTTAGTTAACTGGCTAATTTAACCATATGACTGCGACATATACACTACTTCAGTGACTAATGTATCAAACAAGTGTATCAAAGGTATCAAATAAGCAGTTACCGTAGCCTATGGGCAGTTGCAATACCAAGAATATAATTGCCGAAAAAGGCTTTTCACATCCTTATTGAAGAACTCCGTGTTGGGAAACCTCACTTGGGAAAACGTCAACAGGAAGCTTCATTCATAACCTGAAAATGCGTGGAAGAAAGTTACGTTGTAATGAACAAAAGAAGGGAAACTTTTTACAAGCTTTTATTTAATTTGTAATGTTTGTTTGTAACTATGTGTTAGGGGCTAATCTTGTAAGCCTAATTCTGTAATTACCTGACCTGCCAAATCCTGGATCACGGTCAAGGCGGACCCCGGGGCCTCGTGCTCGAGAGCACAACCGGGACATTAAAGCCAAGATGCCTTGCAAGCCTAATTCGACCCACTTCCCGGCGTTCAATTGAGCGGAAACTTAATATAGATATGGTACCATGGAGCTGGTTTGATAGTGGTGTCGTAGGAACGTGAAGTTGGTCATAGGAACTAATGAACACAATAAGATAACACCATCGTGTTTGGGCTCTTTGGAATGGTCTCAATGAGTACTATACCTTACTCGTAGGGATATTTAAATTCTGATGAGGACGAAAGGTGGCGTTCAATAGTTCCTAAAACTACTTATCGCAATAAGATAACCCCATCGTGTGAGGGCTCTTTTCAATGATCTTGATGAGAACTATACCGCGCGATAAAAACTTAATATAAGAACTTATTTATTATATTAGATTACATTTGCTCTGGTCTAGCTTACTTAATCATGCAGGCAAACCAGTTATTGCCTACATACGACAAAAAAGGCAACAGCGTTTCCGGCTGAGCATTTACAACATTGCGATCACCATTCCGCCTGTCAGCTCAAGCGTATAGATTTGAGGCATACCCTCCACTGTGAACTGAGGAGGAGGCTCAAGTCCATATGGCCGCCATTTCCTCAGGCGGTTCCGTAAACAAGCTAACAAGGCGGTCAGTCGTGTCAAGGATGGACGAAATATCTGGCGCGATAGCTATTTATGTTATGACGCTTCGGTCATATGATTGCCTGGTACTCGGTATTGTGAGGTCGGGGTTAGATTCTGTTGAATGTTATGATTATTACTCTTTTTTATTGCCTAGGGAGGCTACGGATGGTCCGCCTGATGGAAAGCGGCAATTTTTGTAAGTTATGATTGTAAGCAACAAAAAAAGTCCAGGAGTGGATGGGTGACCGTTTCGTACTTTAATGCTAATTGAACTTAAGCACCGCAACGAGCTCGTCACTCGTTGGCGAAGCGAGGTTGACCAAAGTCTTCCGCCGGGGACCCTGAGCCTGGTTGAGCAGTCTCGGAAGTCGATTGGCACCCCGTGACCGTATATTTTTATTCTATTATTGATTACTATTTAAACAACGTGATAGTTGACCTTCTCAAATAGACAGTAAAATCAGTTCTTTTATCTCTGTTTAAGTATTTAAAAGGTACTTAGAATAACATTGCAATGGCAACGACTCGAGTGGGTACAAATTAATTGCGTAAACCAATCTTGTTAGATTGCAGGCAGCTGCGGTATCGAGTTGTCCAGTTAGCTCTCCATTCCATTCCTGATAAGGCCTCGCGGGCTGCGAAAGTGATACCATGCGATGGGATAAAAATACCTACATTTCCACTTATCCCGGACAATAACCATAACACAAGCTTTGCTTACTTTGGAGCTAGATGGCGCTGTGTGAATTTGTCCACGATTATTTATTTATTTATTTTCGACGATCTGAGCGTTTCAGTTGGTTAACATCGGCCCTACCACGCAGAGGTCCCGGGTTCGATTCCCGGCCGAGCAAGAATTGAAATGATGAGTTTTAATTTCTGTTATGGGTCTGGGTGTTACTGCTTCCTATCCTACAAATATTGAAAAGGTGAAAGTTTGTTAGGAGGGATGTTAAGATGGTATTTTAGGCAAAATATAACTACTAAAATTTTATTTTATTTCATTATGATAATGATGAATATAATTGCACAACATTTTTAACGCGCGAACCTTTGAAACTACAATCCTTCATTCACAGTTAACATGAAAGTAGTCTTTTATGAGTCTTTGAACCGAAAGTTGAAAAAGTCAAACTTAATGTGGGCGTAACCAGTGAGGCATTACTACGCATTTTAATATTGCCCATTTAAATAAGTCTATAAATAGATTTTATTGACATCTTCAAAGAGCTCAATAAATATTATTTAAATATTTTCTATTAATACATGAAAGTTGGTTATGAAATCTTCGCTGTTTAAAAATAATCTACTGCTATATCCAGATACATGAGAATATGTGATAGACCAAAAATAATATACGAGACCATGTTGTCTCGACTCAATCTAGTGGATAAAGGCAGGGAGATGATGATGACGATGATTGGTAAATATTTAATTTAAATGAGGTCACTTGAAATAATTATTTTTAGTCCTGCTCGCAATGCCTGCTAACTGCAACTGTGTCAACTGCTCAATAACAAACTGAAACTTTGCAGGTGTTATTCTGTTCTGAATATTTCGTAACATTCGTAGTTTCGAATGTTAAATTTGAAATAAAAACTTGGTGATGATTTGAATTTTATTCACAAAGTTATCACTCAATCAATCAATCATTTATTCATTTGTGGTACACAAGTTATGCAGTTGTTACAGTTTTAGTAGATGGGTCCTCTGTGACCTGCATCGGCATACCAGTTATAGAGGCGATTAACGTAAAATATTAGGTATACGTGGCAAGAGCGAATGGAAGCGTTGGAAGGGGAAGACCAAGACAAGTACATACATATCACGATTCAATCGGAGATATTAAAAAAAAAGGCCATGTCAATGGTTCCCTAAACCGACGAGCATGTATGAAAAAGTTCACTCCGATTATTGCCAGAGATGGGCGGTAAACAACGTCACGGTACTATCACTGTGCCTTTTCACTAAGAAACCATGTTAAAAAATCACGACATAACAAAGGACACACAATAAAAATGGCCGTGAGGGGGCGTCAGCCTCTTTTCATCAGTAGTTTACCAATCGGCGGCATGTTAGGACAGAAATGAATGTGGCGTAAAAAATTCGCATGCCGCAGGTACTGGATGGGTGGGTCACTACCCACCCATCAACCTTCGTCCATCACATCATTTATCACCCATCCCTACCACTTTATTCGAGTGAAGTTCTTGAGAGGCAGTTCTATTAGTAAAATAATCAGGTATAACCCGCGTCACGAAACAAGAGACTTGTCAAATGGCAGTGGAGGGGATTTCGTGAAGGTATAGATAGTGTCAAATAAGAAGAGACTTGGCGGGTCACGTGGTTCGACTTGCGATCCCCTCCACTGACAAGTCTCTCCTTTCGTGACGCGGGTTATAATCGTATACAGCGCAAGTCGAACCACGTGACCCGCGAAGTCTCTTTTTATTTGACACTAGTTATAATATGTATGTATTTAAGTCGAGCTGCGGTAGAGCCCTTACTTAAGGCATTGAAATGCAACACATGTTCGACGCACCAAGCCAATTAAACGAGACTCCGCAATTGGGTGCCCCTACGAGAGAAAACTTCCCGATAGCTTGCTTAAGTGACAAGGTGTTAACTTTCTAATTCTCACACACCCAGGCTGGACGTCTGGTCTCGCCTAACTCAATCTGTCAACAAGCGCAGATCCACAAAGACACAAGTGCTCACACAAAATGACACTTCAAACGCGAACAATAAGATCTCGCAACTGTCTGGAGCGAGCGCAAAACTAAATCGGCCCACGTTGTTCCCAGTCACACGAGACTGTTTTGCATAAAAACCATTGTTCGCGCAACACATTGTTGAGACTCAAATCTTTTAATATGCCCATTTGTGTAAATATCAAGAATCAACGACCGTCTAGCGTCGCGTCCGGCGGATTTGGATTTCGGCTGCCATTCTGGTGAAGGTCAACGTAGGGAAATAAAACAAGCTATCCTTTGTTACGTTTTCATAACCAGGGAATTGACGGCCATTTCTCCCAGTCACCAAGTCGTGAGTTACAAATGTCACAAAACGAAGATGGAGAGACATGTCTGTACAGAACCACCTTATCCCATTCACTCTGACCTTAAAGGTAACCAGAATGACTTTGTAAGAATCAGCGCTATCTCACCTGGTGGTAAGTGACGATACGGCGGAGGATGGAATACGCCTCTCTGTCGAGAAACCGCCTAATATTTACTCTTAACATTTGCTATTTAAGTTTCCGAACGAAACATTCCTATTCATCATCGATGCTTGAAGTTATTACACATGTTACAGAAGATTTTGCGAACCTCGGCCTAGAAATGGCCTTTCCGCATCCGATATCAATTCCAACATACCAGAGTACCATAAAAACAGCGATAGAGTTTTCTCCTAGAGTTTCCTCGTGACCAAGCGTCTGCGGCCACGTCGGCCGCCGAATTCCGTCCTTGCCCTACAAACGGCGCCTACGTGATTCACCACACGCAATACGACACCGTCCCTTTCTTACGCCCGTATGTTGCCGTAACACGATTTTTCTCGATTATGCCGTCTCTCTTGCACGTCACCACCCCGCCCTGTTTGGGCCGCGATCAGCTGTTGATTCTACGATACAGTGTTGTGACTCTAATTCTGTAGAGATTTATTTGCATTAGTATGCTCGAAAATATACAAAGTTATTCTGGAGATCGCTGTAAATGTCAAGAAAAATTGGGTTAATTTCAATTGAACGCTGTTATCCAGCTGTGTCGCTGCGCGGTAATTTTCCGCTGTTTTTCGAGAGCACGGCCTTGTACCTCGTACGGCTTATTTACATAATAAAATTTTCATATTCTATTTTGTCATTAGGCTTTCGAGGGCTTCGTTACCCAGTAGGCTTAACCGTAATAATGCCCAGCGACGTAACACATACCCAAAGAGAATTTAATACTAAAATTGTATTATTGATAACGGTACTATCAGTTGACGCATGGTTATCAAACACCGGATAAAAGGAGGTGGATACACATTAATATTTATTTCAGACCACAAAGTTCAAGGCAGTTCAGATTGTACTACAGTGTATTTATTAAGTAGGCACCTAAATACCACAAGCCGCGCCGTGAATACAGGAATGCACTGACTCATAGAATTTTGCGATACGTTGAATTTTTTACCCAACTCGGTGATAAACGATCAGAGTAAGTGATTCATTTACGCACATGTATATATATACAAGGATATCATGAGTTAATTTTGTCCTGCGACATTGTTACTACGTAACTATATGTATTACATAATCTGCGAATTCAGTTCTAAATAAATTTAAAATAAATTTCTGCAATACAGTATTGAGTTTTGGTTGCAGTGTGTTCCCGTGGGAATTACTTTGGAATTCGGGATAAAATCAAAGCACATGTGTAGTTTTGCTGCATAAGCGGTTACACTGTACATATTTTAAAAAGTGGGTTCTGTACTTTTTGGTTGAAAGACACGCTTCCAACGTCCTATTATCTTTCTTTATCATTAAATGCTGCTCCAAGAGTGACCAGACATGGTTTCTCCCAAGGCACGCCATTTAAACCATTCATCGTCATCATTTTGGCGTAAATGTCCTCGCTCTGCTCTCGCGCACGAGGGCCCGGGGTCCGCCTTGACCATTATCCAGGATTAAGCAGATCTAGTAATTACAGTGGAAAGACTGCCACCTGACCTCCGTGACCCTGTTACTAGGGGAGCCTGACCAGATTGGATCATATCACGTCATTTAGAACATACCGCAATTTTGCCCATATAGTTATATTTAAGTTGGGTTTATACTATAGCGTGTATATTATCAGTGGGATACCTTTGCATTCGTCCTTTTCAGTATGTCTGCGATAGCTTGGTTGGCGGTGACCCTGGTCGCTGTGCTCAAGGTCGAGGGTCGATCACCACGCTACGCAAATATTTAGAATCGTGTGCTAAATATTAGTGTTGAGTCTGTCTGGATCGGTGTTCCTATGTACAATATACTTAAACTAAATGTAGTAAGTTGCGTTGTCAGCTGCCGGAGAACGTACTAATTCCATAAATAGTTTAAAACACTCGGGGACTGCCGCGGTAAAGCTATTGCGTAGCATTTTTTATCAACTTATGCAATTATAATTATTTATTTATTTTATTTAAGCAGTATTTTTTTTTCTTTGATATTAATTAAAGTTTTTTCTTTGATATTAATTCACAACTAGTCGCGGGCTCGAACTCACTCGTGGACGCGGCCAAAAAGCACGCTGTCTCACCTAGCATTGTGTCTAAAAGAGATAGAATCAGTTATGAGCAGTTAGCAGCTAGTCTACACGCATACGTCTAGTCGCACGTACATAAACACCGAAACGACGTTAGACGATGCACGGCTTTCAACGCCGCACCGCTGTGCCGGTCGGAGTGGGGGCTGTTAGGTTTTTTTCGTTACGGAATTTCTTGATTCGGTCGCCGCGCTCAAAGCCCGCGATAAAAGCTATACAATAGCTTAAAAATTACTTATAAAGTTGACAACCTGAGTGGTTCAGTGGTTAACATAATACAACTGCCACGCAGGCAAGAGGTCCCGGGTTCGATTTCTGGCCGAGCAGAAATTTAACGGGTCTGGGTATTAGGTAAAATTATGTATAATAAGTATGTATTTAAAAGTATATAAATAGTTTATCAGTTACCTAGCACTCATAACACAAGCTTTGCTTACTTTGAGGCTACGTGGTGCTGTATGAATTTGTCCAATCATATTTAAAAAATAAAACTAGGACTATTTTTAAAACGTAGGAACGTTCGGTCGGGGGTGTCGGGGTGAGAGGTGCATAGAATAAAATAGAATAGAATAGAAAACATTTATTTACACACAATAGTAGGTGTACACACACTACAACGGCACTGTGCCTCTGCTGAATCAGCAGTTTAATATCTTTCCTCCACGATATCGTCTCTTGTCGGCATCATAATTGGCAGCTCTTGTGGCCGTTGTGTCGGCACATTATTGCTCTTTGTCAAAGGCCGCGCCAAAGCATAGAGGTCGTATGGCTCGTTAGTAACAAGTACTTATCATCAGTTATTATCTGGCACCCATCGTCGAGCCAGAGTTTTATAGTGATTCGTGGGCGACCCCAAATACAAGGTAGGTGTTTTTTTTAAATATTATACGGTAGGCAAACTGGCCATCGGGCCGCCTGATGGAATGTGGTTAGAGCTCGTCTAATCTAAAATGACGCGCCCCACTATCGCATTAACGCACACAAGCAAGTTTAAAATATGGACGCAATACATATACAAATGCCGTTGTAATTGGTCATTCAGTTGCCGGTGAGACACCAACGTAGGAGCACGCGTCGTTCATTGGCTCCCACACAGATGAAGTGTCGTTATCAATATTTGCACTCAAACATCGAAATCAACTAACTAAGTAGTGGGGCGCGTCATTTTAGACTAGACGAGCTCTACCAGTGGTGACTCACCACTGACTATAGACAATAGCAACACCAAGAGTATCGCCAATGCGTTGCCCACCTCTATAAGACGTTGCTCTGGCATCAAAAAGGCAAATGCCCATCCACTGCCAAAGGATGATCCTTCATGAAATTATAACGTTTATTGTGAATAAATAATATCTTATATCTTATATATATAATCTTAATATATATAATTCTTCTGTGAGTGTGTATGTCACTGAACTTCTCTCAAACGACTGGACCGATTTTGATGAAATTTTTTGTGTGTGTTCAAGGGGATCTGGGAATGGTTTAGATTCACAATTTTGTCCGCTGGACAATGTTTTTTTTAATTAATTTTTAATTTATTAGTAGTTGTTGATTTTGGAATGTTTTACATTGGATCCGACAGACGGCGCTACCATCGCAGTGTTAAATTTCCCGACAGCGCTGCGATCAAATTAAAAACAAATTAAAAAAAAAAATTGTCATAACATTTGAATAATAATTTTCATCAAAATGGTCCAGAATGTTTTAGCTTATTAAAAAAAGTTTGATATTTTCAAATTAAAGACGTGTAGACAGGACAACGTCTGTCGGGTCCGCTAGTATATATTATAAAACTGCAATAGGTCCAATTCTGTACATTGGAGATATTTTGTAATTTTTTATTGGAGGGTACTCTACTGTGAGAGAATAAACGATATCTACTGAAGCAAAAACTGTACTTTTTTTTACTATTTTATCGTGTCTGTGTGTCTGTATCTTGTCTGAAACTACTGAATGATTTCAAATGACACTTGGCATGATATGAGTTCATACTACGAGGTAGGACAATGGATACTTTTTATCCCGAAATTCATTACGGTTCCCTTAGGAGAGGGGATGAAAATCAAAATTGTATTCTTAGTTGTAATTCATTAACGCGTAGTCCGATTTCGTTCATACTTTGATTGTTAGAAAGGAGGTACTTTAAAAATTGTCCCGTAAATATTTCAAGGTTATCGATGCTATAGTTCAGATGTGAATACGAGTGGACGACAGAAGGTAATCGAGTAAATTTATACTCAAATCAAATCTAAAAAAGAAAATTTAATTCTATCATTGTTCTCCTTCTTCCATACAAATTCTATACAAGAATCCGCAATAGGCCATCAACGGCATTTAGCCACACTGTCGGGCCCATTGTGAAAGTCGCGCCCCAGAATGCCGACAGTAAGCCACTCCGAATACATGATCCAATCAACACTTTTACGTAAGACGCGTAGACACGCACGTTTGAAGTCATACTACTTGTTAGCTTCTGTTGACCTGGTACGGCCTCCTCGTAATGTTACTGTTCATTAGAACTATTCTACTAATCCTATATCGTTTTATTTATTTATACTTCATGCACAAGCAGTACATTGGCGGACTTAAAGCTAAAATAGCATTATCTACCAGTCTACCAGGAGAGATAACAGTTGACAAAAGGTATGCGGTGCAGGAAGATTACTTACAAGACGTTTTCTAGACGTTGTATGTTTTATTCAAGGTCAAGAGGAGGAGATGCTGTAGCAGTAATAAAACTCAATGATTCCGAACCGAAGTCCGTCCGGGACGAAGTCAGTTTGTGTGGCGTCCAACCCCTACCCTACATCTACTCTAGCCCACCCTATACCTACTTCACCCCTACCTACCCCGTTTCGCTTCACCAACCAACCAGTTTGATCAAGGTCTTCCGCCGGGGACCCTAAGACTGGTTTACACCACATAACTGTATATTAATATTACTCATTTTAGATTAGGGGTCGAAGAGTTCTCTGCGATTCGTGCACAAGTCGCGTGTCACGACTTTTTGTAGATTTTGGTGGTTATTTCGGTCGCTCCCACATAGGGTTGAGTGGTGCCATTTGCCTGTGAGATATCCGGGACAAAAACAAGACCTAATTTTAACAATGCAATGTAAAAGTAAGCAGAATTTAAACAAAATAATTATTTGTTGTTTTTACACGACATATCGAAAGTTAGACTCGACGATCAATTGAACATACTTTTACTGTAAGTAGTTAATGAATCGACGAAAGAAAATCTAAAAATTAAACCGCTCAAGTTGTCCAAGTTCAATAATTTGATTTATGTACGAATGAGTGCCTTCCGTCGAATGGAAATAGTCCGGCGCTTCCGGCTATTCCCAGCCGCCCCACGCCGGAGGTGTCATGGATGACAATCGATGGCTTCGGCTGCACTTACAGCACCTTTCAGGCGATGCAGCAGGTACGTATGAGTAGCTTAGACGACATTAGCAGATTTCTGGTGTATAGAAAGTCGGAGTGTCGGAGTATTTGTGATTTCCGGGACAGCAAGTGTAAATTACTGTACACGACATGACGTGACAAAACTCAGAATTCCGGCACAATCCCGAACATCACACACCGGACAAATTTCAGTTTCCTATAGGTCTGTAAACACATTTAAATGGTCTATAAATATATCTAAAATTGATAATCTAGTCGTTAAGCACTGTGTCTCACAACCCTAGCCCCACACATTTTGCGTAGTCAAACCGTTTGCTCTGTGTGACGGTTAACACGTGATTATTTGACCGTAATGTAAATAATGGTTAATAGGGGTCTATGGACTTTGGTGTTGTAACTAAATCCGTTCAAACCAAGGACTTTGGTGCCAACCAAAGTCTAGAGTAATTAGATTAATACACAGGACTTAATACTCGACAAATGACAGATATCGTCGCATAAATTATGCTGTATTTTGCAAACTATGCTGTCGTTTTGCAATAAAGAGTACCTTCCATTTCGTACTATCCTTTTTTTCTAAAATAATGCGGTTTGCAATACCTACTCACCAGTTACAAAAAATAAGGACAATTTTCATAGTTTTACACCTTCCATGTTACTTAGAAACCGAACATTATTTCCCGTATAAATAATTTTATTTGTTTTAATAAAAATAGAAATTATATTTATTTATACATAGGTAAGAACAAACACATATTGATTGAACTAGAAAAGTTACGAATTGTATTACTGAATTTATTCTACACTCCTTCTTCCATCATTTCATTTTCTAATGTCACATAGAAAGAGTTATTCATCGGGAGAATATGTAAGCTTCTTTGGTCTTAAATTGGCGGGAAAAGGTATTTCTTAAAATTTCTCGACAAATACCCATTTTGCACAAAACCCTGAGCTATATACAATTACGTTATCTATATTATAGATTCTATAATACCCTTTTAAAGCACTTTTCAGGGTTCGTCACCTCCATCGTCGAACCTATAGACTATTTCGAAAAGTTCACCAGTGGCCGAGCGACCTTCGTTTCTGGCTAGGGGCGGGCCCGTCTACATCAGATTATGGCTCGTGCCGACAATTATTACAATTAGTACGTTATTTGACGGTGAATTGTTTTAATTAATGTGGGTAACGGCAGTCCTTAGGGTTGGTAAATCTATTTAAGGACGATATTTTTATACAGTGTGGGAACCTTAGTATTGAACACGGACGTTTAAAAGTGCGAAATTTTACTATCAAAGGTTCCTGTTTTTTACTGTGTCTCCACACCATACTTGTATACAAAAGTATTTCCTATTTCTATACATTTAATACGGATAAGAATGAATTTTAATGAATTGTTTTTTTTTTACCATCAAAATCCATTCATACAATATCTATGGGACCAAATTATGAATGAAGCATTCTGCACACAAAAATAACCAGTATATTGTATAACAATTGCACTAACAGTACTGTAACGAACGGGATACCCTAACCCAAAATACATGTAAAAAATAAACGGTCAAACTACCTGATCACATAATTTCTGCACCTCGCTCAAAGGCGAAGCCCTTTCTCCGACAGCGATTTAAACCTAAAACCATACAAATAAGGTCGCTTATAGCCGATATGACGTCGTCGTCAAGGGCGCAGATAACTTGACCGGGCAGTACAGTACTTTCACTGTTACCCTTCGTTGTCACGAGGGGAGGCCACTGTCTCGATCTGATTAAAATTAGCTCGTCGTCCGGTCCCTTTCACACTTCGTGACAGTCCCCTGTGCCTTTTTAAAGAGGGCCTTGAATTTTTCGCCGTGCAAATGGGGCAGTGGCCTAATTCTTGTATTTTTGCAGCTTTATGTTTTTTAAACACCACAGTTCCTTTGCAAAATCGTAAAGTATGCAAGTTATGAATGTACATATTAAATTCTCAATTCGACAAAAGAGATAAATGAGACTAACTTCTGGACCTCTGATACAAGGCCTATCTATAAATACACACTTATAAGTACTTAACTGACGTAACTTATTTTTAATTGTTTATGTTTTGTCAACTTAACCACAAAAGTGCTAATTTTAAGCTTTCTTAATATTTATTTATTTATTTTTTTCACTGGCTGGTCTTATGTAATTTTCAATAATTATAATTTACTGTACTTACCTTAGGTTAAGGATGTAATGAGGATCCCAATAAAATACTGTCTATGTCTATTATAGGGTTTATGAAAATGTGTCAGCTCGACCGCCTGCCTGCTTGTAGTAGAGCAGTATTTTGACCCTACTACGGCAGGAGTGGGGTCCACGACGGACCCCTTAGGAAACACTGTTTACTACGGCATTCTACGTAAATGAGAAAATCTCAATTCGTATTTGATGACGATCTTACTCGAACTTTAAAATTCATCAACCAATTTGTTAAGGTATTAATTCTGTTATCTGTAATAAAAACACGACACAAAACGAACCCTACACATCCCTAGTTCCTAGAAAAAAGAAAATATTTTCTGTGAATGAATACTGTTACCGCCTGTGTAGTCCGATTCTCGGAATTCCAAACAAAGCGTATCCCAAGGGGCGGTAAGCATCTTACCCGTAAATCTTAACAAATTGTAAAAACTCACCAATAGCGCCTGGCGCCACAATCACAGTGCTACAAGGATCATTTGGCACGTGGCCGAAATCGGAACTAACGCCGCCATCTTGTAAAGCGTCACTTTTGTCAGACAGCTGGAGTTGAAGTTTGACACCCACGCCCCCATTCAAGTGCCAAATGATCCTCGTAGCTGTATATCTAAATACTTGAATGAAGTACCTGGAACAGACAAAAAAGAATAAATAAGACACCGCACTTGACCTTGAGGCCCATTTGTGTTCTCGGGTATCTCCAAGTTGAAGTTAAAACCGCAAAATGCCAAAGAGTAACAACGGGTATATGCAGAATTTTAAAGATTGCCTTTTCACTTAAATGCAGTAAGTTGCGTTGTCAGCTGCCGGAGAACTGAATATTTGGTGTCTAAATGTTTTAAAAATCACCTATTTAAATTTTACTTGTAAACTTGACCTGAGTGGTTCAGTGGTTACATGCCGGCCGATCTGCCACGCAGAAGTCCCGGGTTCGATTCCCGGATTCAGAAATTGAAATGATGAATTTTAATCTCTGTTACGGATATGGGTGTTATTATGTATAATGAGTGTGTTTTTAAAAGTATTTAAGTAGTAAATCAGTTATCTAAAGCACCCATAACACAAGCTTCGCTTACTTTGGGGATAGATGGCGCTGTGTGAATTGTCTATTATTAATATTTTATTTATTTATTCACAGCTTGAAGATCACAGTGCAGCAACTTAACTGGGTCCACAACCATAACAACTAGTAGACTATCTATTAAGTAATTACTCGTATCGTAAGCGTGAAATTATTTAACTCATGGGGCTGAGCCATGGGTGGCAGATTTCAGCCTGGGTGGAGTACAATATTTTTTTCTTGACACGCATCAAGCTACGCTGACAATCCTTTTTCATAAATAGTCTTAGTGAGCACCGGGGATTATAAGGAGATGAAGGGGTTGGCAGATAGGAGAGAGGAGCTCCACCGATAAGTCATACTCTTAAATATACGATGAGTCTACATTTATACAATGTGGACTCTACATCCATATGCCAGCAATACATAATATCTCATTCTATCGTTCTATTTGCAACATTAGTGGTAAGTATAAAAAATTAATTACCTATGCTTATTTTTTTAAACAACATTTAGAAGTTGCAAAATAAGAGCGTCGGTGGCCGAGCGGTTAGAGTATGCAACTCGTAAGCCAGAGGTCTCGGGTTCGAATCCCGCTCCGGCCATGTACCAATGACTGTTTTCTGAGTTATGTACATTAGTTGAATACTAACCGATGCCCTTACGGTGAGGGAAAACATCGTGATGAAACCTGCACATTCAGGCGACTAGATGTGTAACCATGATCCAATCTGGTCAGGTTCCCCTGGTAGCGGGTCATGGAGGTCAGATGGCAGTCGCTCCACTGTAATTACCTGACCTGCCGAATCCTGGATCATGGTCAAGGCGGACCCCGGGCCCTCGTGTGCGAGAGCACAACCGGAACATTAACGCCAAGATGATTAGAAGTTGCAAAATGTAGAGTTTCGTTCTAATGTCGTTAAAAACAATCAATCCAATTGGAACACTAATCAAACCAACACTACCATACCACAGACTATACCTCCAAATCGACTCAAATCTATTATTATTATTGTTTATCAGGCAGGCAGTTGTGAACAACTGAAGATTTGTGTTTTTGTTTGTAATGAATAAACTCAAAACCACTGGACCAATTAAAAAAAAATTTGACCGGGAAAGTAATAGTTCCTGTGGGAAAGTTGATTGTTTAGTTAGAGAGATCCGAACAGCACGCGGGTGAAAGCCGCTGAGAACGGCTAGTATTAAATAATCGTCTTGGTGTCAATATCCCGATTGTGCTCACACGAGCGCGGGCCCAAGGTCCGCCTTTGACCATGATCCATGATTTGGCAAATCAGATGTTAACAGGGGAACCTGACCAGATTGGATCACAGTTACACATTTAATCGCCTGATGTGAGATGTGAGGATCACCTATCCACCCTCACTATGGTTGCCTGTAAGAAATCGCTTTAAGCGATAAGGCCGCCGGTTGCTTTTCTTTTTTTCCCTTTGTTTTTGTTTTATTCTATGTATAAGCAATCAATAATTTTTCATTCATGTTTTTCCTCACATACATTTCAGGACAAGTGTCCAAGGCTCTGTCCTAATTGGTAACGGTCGTACGACCACGACGGGCGGTTTTCAGGCCTCCTATTGGTCGTGCGACGTCCGTCATGGTCGCACGACCATTGTTGAATTAAAACAGCGCCCATCTCTTAAATTCAGATTATGACGAGCATCGTTTAGTGAACAACTTATGTACAACACTCAGAAACAGTTATTGATACAAGCCGGCACTGGGGATCTCACTTCTCGCTCTTCTTCTTCGTCGAGTCAATTTTTCGAAAACCCTAGATCTGGCATGCCCAGTAGTTGGCCAAGGCAACGGCATTATCAGTCGCCAGGAACAGTTCCTTCCTAGTGCTGGTAGCAGGACAAAGAGGACAAGAAAGCAGATGCTCCATGGTTTGGGATGGAGCTCCACAGTCGCATCGCTGCTGTGTCTGGTCAATGAAGCCCCACTTAGCCAGAGAGTCTTTGCAGCGGCCAACCTGCGTCCGCTTACGAGGCTGACTCGCTAGCCACCGACGCTCAACCATATCAGCACATCGTTCCAAATATGTATTACATTTGGGTAGGTTAGGTATAGGAAATACTCTACCGTTAAAGCGCAAAAAGCAAATCAGAATGATGGCGCCTCTAGCTATCACTAGATAATGTGAAGATAATAGAATGATAAGATGATAGCGGTCTGATATGAACTATACTTATTATCACGGTGCAGGTGGATGTTACAAGGACAAGTTTAGTGTTGGTTGAGTGGGATTTCAGGCTGACTCATGGACTATTTTTAGATAAAGAGACTATCTCGAGTGGAGAAGTTTTTATTTCCTGAATATTTACAGCCAGATTTTTCGTTTGAGATTCTTAGTAGGCACAATCGAGCTTCGCTTGTGATGGAACTGACTTGACGACCTGAGTGGTTCAGTGGTCAACATGCCGGTCTGCCACGCAAGAGGTCCCGGGTTCGATTCCCGGCCGGGCAGAAATTGAAATGGTGAATTTTAATTTCTGTAACGGGTCTGGGTGTTCTATGTATAATAAGTATGTATTTAAAAGTATATAAGTAGTTTATGAGTTATCTAGCACCCATAACACTAGCTTTGCTTACTTTGGGGCTAGATGGCGCTGTGTGAATTTGCCCACGTTTTTTTTTTAACTTGGTTTATTCCAGTCCATTTAGGAAAACAACGTTATAAAGTATTAGAGACAAACAGTTCTCATTAAAACAGTAATACGAACAGTTTGCCTCTAATTGTGGTGGTTTTCAAAGGGTATGATTGACATTTTAATGATAGGCGATGAGTCCTAGGGTTGCCAACCCTACTATATAATATAGTATCCTACTATATTAGGAGTCTACCAAGTATAAATTAAAAAATATAATTAAGTAGGCGACACTACTATATTTAATTAGCACAACATTACCACTTACCGCAAAACGGAAAGCGTCCATAAGATCCTCAAAAGAAAAATTTTCCTGATCAAGCAAATCGAATATTTTAGAACGATCTTGAGTCTTGACTCAAGTTAAATAAAACAAAACAGCTATGAAGCTCAATGCAGCAGAAAATATACATTTAAGAAATAATATAGGTACGCACATTTTATTTAAAAAACCTACTATATTTTAATGGCTTCTAAACCCGAAAATACTATATTTGGTCTAAAAAAGTTGGCAACCCTAGTCCTACATAACCTTCTGGCTATCTTTGGACGGCGGGTAGGTATTCGTAAATAGATTTTACCCACGTAAAGCTGCGCGTAGCGTAGTAGACAGGCTTTTGCCTATCCCTACGGGAAAAATGCGTGACGTCATATACAGGTCGCGGCAAGTAAGGCGAGCGGTGAACGAAACGCGGAGGGGATATCTGCGCATGGGTGCATGGAGCCAATGATAGCCAATCAGCGCTTACGCATAATGTCCCGCACCCCGTTTCCTCCTCCACGACACCTTATTTTTGACTTCTACGCATTAACGGTCACCGCTCGACTTACGTGCCTCGGTCTGAATGTATGTATGTAAAAAATGCGAGGATTAAGTTTAAAAAATGTTAGAAACTTCGAAAAACAAATCAGCTCTCGTCAGCTCTACTATGCTCTACACTATACAGGGTGTTACATAATATATGTATGAATCCGTGAACCGGATGGAGTGCTAAATGTATGAAAACGATAGGTACAAAAATTCCACGTACGACAGAAATAATTGTGCCTATCGTTTTAATATGTGTAACATCCTGTATAATGAAACATCACTCACAGAATACGTCCAAAAAAGGATATAATGCCTACGTTTTGGATTGACAATCCGCTCCTATATACACAGGCATCAGAATTCGATACCGAGCCCCGTGCAATCCGACTTAATCTTGTTTACGATCGGCTTAGGTTAGAATGGCTGGTTTGGAACTAGAGAATATGGCTTTTATTGCCATTTTATATGGCGCCGCAGAGCACGGGGCAAGGGTCGCCGTGACCTCAGTTTCCTCTATGATGGAGATGAGATGTAGCCCCATAAACATCAAAATACTATGCGTCTTTTCTAACAGCCAAGTAAAACCGATAAGCTTGTGTTCAAATGAAAGTCAATAAGGAAACCTAATGTTTTTTTAATTAGACTAGTCAGGGAGTTCACCTGGTTGTAAGAACGATTCGAGGCGAATCGAGGTATCGAGGAGGTGCTTCATGATAGTGCCAGAAGATATGACGGAAATGAGAAGTCTTTAATAATCGCTTATGATGGCCATATGATGAATGGCCACCATAAGCGATTAAAATAAACCTACTAATAAAGGCCTGATCAGCCAAATCTTCCAGCTTTGCGCACGAGCTAAGGAATGGAAGTGTCTGCAAGTGTGTACCCAGACCAATATTATCTAGACGCCTTCAAGGCTAGAGTGAATAGGCTGTTCCAAGACGGGCAAGCTCCATCTTCGGCCGCATAGTCACTTACCAACAGGTCAGATGGCGGTCAAATACCTGTCTAGTGTAATAAAAATAATTGTTTGGAAGGACCACTCGACGGTAAATTTTTCAACACACGGTCAGATAGGTTTCTTCAAGGTTATTTGATCATGCGGCATGATGGTAGGTGGCCACCATTAGACACTTAACTCTTACACCCTGTATTGTACACATTACCTGAGTATGTATAGGTCTGGAGGTATGTCATACGAGATGCGCAATAAGATACTATCGAGCCCGATAAAAAAACTGTAATAATATTCTAGTTATCAGCCGCCAATTCAATGTCAGACATGTGAACACGATAAAAAGTAAATAAACGAGGCGTGGCATGTTATGTATTTAACTAAATTATCATGAGGCGACAGGAGGTACTCAAACTGATACAGTTATGTAACAAGAAGGTACGTTTTCAAACTGTAAAGCACTCAAGAGACAAATGAGCGAACACTCCACCTGGTAAATAATAAAAATAATCATCTTGGCGTTGATGTCCTGGTTACATTCTCACGCACGAGGGCCTTGACCATGATCCAGGATTTAGCAGATCAGGTAATCACAGTGGAGCGACTGCCATCTGACCTCCGTGATCCTGCTACCAGGGGAACCTAATCAGATGGTTACGCATGCAGTACATGGTACCCAAGGCGGGCTCAAGCTTGACAGAGTCCTACCTTCGATAAAATATGCAGACAGCGTATTCTAAAAATATTAAATAGTATCTTCAAGTTACATGGAGAGAAATTGTAATTGGAAGCCTCCAGATTTGGTTGTAAAGAGAAACTGTCGATTCAAATTACATGCAACCAAGTACCAACCAAATATGGTATACGCAAGAGTAGGCAAGCACCGTTTCTTTCAGAGTAAACGGTAATGGGGCGCAATCTGACTCGTCTGTCGAAATTTTGCGTATGTTACAAACAAAGTTTGTTTTGTTATATCTATGGATCTGTCTGTGCCACAGGCATCGTAGCACCCGATTTTATCCTATCAGGTAGGTAGTTTATAGGTATGTTCATATTTTTAAACCGATGGGAATAAAATATACTGTAGTGTAACTGGCGAAAAAAAGATTGCAAACAAGCCCGTATATATATAAACTGAAAAAGACATGAAAATGAAATAGTCTCTCAACAATAATAATCGTTACGGACCTTTCATCAATATCAGTGTAATAAAAGAACCAATAGTATGAAAATAAATTGCTAAACAATTTACTGTGGAAACAGCATAGACCCTAGTGAAGGACTCTGTACCTTTTTTGGAAGACTCGCCGAAGAACTTAGCAAATAAATCGTTTAAAGGCAAGGGTAAATTCGAATTTAAGATCACGAACAAACTTTTTTAACAAACCAAACCAAGATACATTAAAATAGGGGAAAATGCTGAAGCCAGAGATGTATATAGAAGTATCGAACCACATTTTTGCCCAAATCTTATCAGGTCTTCAAACAAGATAAATAATCGACAGAAAACGTCGGATAAACCCCGACCAAGTTTACATATATTCAAATATTTTATAAACTACCAAACCGATTTTAATGAAACAAAGCTAAGAACCATCTCAAGTAAACTGGCTTTCAAATAGAAAACACCGCATCCAAATCGGTTCATCGGTTCGGGAATTACGATGCCACATTCAGACACACACCTCCACAGATACACAGAGCCAAAGATACACGCGCAAACTCATAACACCAATCATTTTTAGTCGGGAGTTATAAATATGACCCTCTCAAAACCTTTGTTTGTTTAGTTTCTATTGGTTTATCTTGCACAAAAACTTGGAATGAACAATCTATTTCAGTGTAAGCTATCTTTATCCCTGCTTAACAGATATTTAGCTCTATTATCTAATCCACAATATAGATTGGCCGGCTGGTATGTTTAAGACATTATCTAATACCAGTTAGATATTATTCGACCATTATGACGTCATAGAATAGAAACACTAAGTCTGTCTCAATCGGAAGATATGCCATGGCATGATATTGCATTCACATGCCATGTGAATAAATATTTTTTCTTCTTAAAAATTAGTCTTTTATTTTCAGTTTGCTCATGAAATGTGAATTCGATTTAAATAAAAATAAATTTGCTTGGACAATGAGCAGTTTTTCAATAGGTATCTAAAGCATCCCTAACCACTCCCTAGATGTTGCCCCGACAATTTTGGTAATTGATAATCGCTTGAAATAGGTTCTGATCAAAGAGGATATAAACACTGGGTACGTTGTATAGGATAATATTGTATTTATCAATAGTTTCCAACCATTATAGAGGTTGTAATAAATTATTGCAAAAACTAAACAAATATCAATTTGACTGAGTTAGTTCGTTTCATGGACGCTAGGATCAAGGAATGGAATGGACGTAGTACAAATATGAAAGGTTTGTATTAAAATGGAACAAAGTGCCTACTTATATAAATATTTCTTGGTATATTTCGTTCAACCTTTAAAAGTTATGTTTATATTATATATTAATAAACATTTGATTTTTAAGTTTAGTCCAAATGGCTGCATGACATCACCGCCACAAACATACATTACCGAAATTGATTTTAAAAAATACCAAAATTGTAGGAGCGCTATCTATTGATGCTTTATGAAACCAACTGAAAATACACACATAGCGCCATCTAGCCTCAAAATATGCCAGAAAACTGATAAACTACTTATATATTTTTTAAATACGTGCTTATTATACATACACACCCAGACCCGTAGCAGAAAATAAAATTCGTCATTTCAATTTTTGTCCGGCCGGGAATCTAATCACTTTAGGTGGCCATGAAAATGGTCACTGAGAGCACATGAGCATGGATCAAGGAAAGCTATTCTGTGACAAGAGGTAGTTGGTAGTTACAGTCAGCATTATTGCTTATTTCAAAGGCAATTTATTTAGATTTTTGTGGAAAATAGAAGTAAAAAAAATCTAAAATATATCTATTATTTAATTTTATTATTTAATTAAAATTAATCCATATCTATGGATAACACTAATCGATATCACGCTTTACTTTTCTCCTTTACCATTCAATCAGTCTCTTACACTCGAAACATTAGCACCCACACCGCGCAGAGCTAGATCTGCCTGTCACAGGCTGCGCGTGCGGAATTCCTGCGCGTATCTGCGCCCGCGCAGCCGACGCCACCCGACGCCGGCGAGGTCGTCGACCCCGGCGCGCGTCGCGATAAACAAAATTAGCATGCGAGGCCTCGGAGGCCGATATGGAGTCCTTGCTATTTCGTATGCTCATTGTGCTAAGTGGTATATGTATAGGCGATGTTGAGAATCGATGGCCACTTTGCCTAATTACTTCTTTACCGGTTTTTTATTGATATCTTATTTAAATTGGTACTTGGAGACTTTTATTTTATCAAACTCAAAATCATTGCAATCAAATACATTAAGATTTTTTTAAACTACTAAGGTGGTAAACAAGGTTACGGATCTTTTTGTGTCTGGCGTTGTAAGGCATACTTTTCTAAAATTACCATATAATTTTGGGAAAAGGTGTTTTTGATATTTGTTCATTATGAGATCAGTACAATATAGGAATCGGTCCTAACAGACCGGAGGGGTTTCGTGTGGATCATTAAATTTTAATGAACCATAATGAACCTCCTAAAGCCATAAAAAATGTTTAGTCCTTTGTAGACGAAACTGAAAAGGCCAAGGGCCAAGGCCAAGGGAAACTTGCAATTTCACCACAGAACCACAGAATTCTACCTAATACATATTATTAATGTACAGTGAGGGACACAACATCCAAAACATGGTTCCTTTACTTGACAAGACAACACTGCGAGTACTATTGCTGTTGCTATGCAATAACAACAACAGAATAGACAAGGCGATGATTGAATGGTACATGATTGATAGCGATGATTGGGATTATGACTGTCACGTCTTTATATCAATAAAAAGAAAAACAGAACAAAGAAAATGTCAAACAAAAGAAGAATATCAATGCGTTTCAATTTGTAAATGCAATCTTACTTTCTTTACGTGTTCCATCACAATGCGTCCTTATCCTGAAGATATCAATAATTATAAAAAGAAAAATTATAATAATGTAATAAATGTAATGGATCAACTTTTATTTTAATTTAATTATTATAATAGAAGACATCCTCCTAATGGGTACTTAGTGTCGTTTAAATCAAACGTTCATTTGACGATTTTTCTTTCATCTACTGAATCGACCACTTGTCTTTGCAACTCTTTCGTATGATCCCCCTTTTCTTCAAAGGCTCATTTGAGTAAAATAGGTACACGTTGCCGTTGGTAGAACATGACATTCATCCTTTCCACTTTTGTTTTCAAAACCTTTTGCCAACCTAAGGTTATAAGTAGAAGAAATTAATGAAGAAGAAGAAGGTAATCATTGTCTCATTATTATAATCAAAATTGATTAAGTATTTATGAAGTCAAGATCATTTGTTCTTGCGTTACCAGCATCCAGTGATTTCCGTACTATTGACAGATAAGTCAGTTTTGCAATAACAAGTCACAGTTTACCGACTGTCGGTTCACGCTCGCGGCCCCAACTATAAATAGCTTTGGTCTTATGTAACTGTGGATTAGGTACAATGATTAGTGTCAAAACAACGCGAATGCCTTTCAAGAAGCTTGAAGGTCGAATGTGTTTGTGCGAATAGCTGGGTGATAACGCTTATCGCCGTTCGTTATGCATGATAATTGCTATTTGATTTGAGAGGTGCTCGAGTGGGATACATTGTAAATTGAATAGGTACTAATTATTTATTATCAACGTATGAAGCAATGCTGGAATTTTGTTTGTTTACTCATTATAATAGTTGCGGGAGCCGATTATACCTGTGATAGTATAAATAAAAAGCTTTTTATGCATAATTTATAGTTTATGAGACTGATTAAGTTGAACTGGGGACCTTGAGACTTGTTGGACAGTCTCGGGAGCCGATTGGCACGGTATACCTAAGAAACGATACGATATTTTTTTACTTTGTTAATGAAATATGCTTCATTTAGAGTAGTGCTCCCATTTATGGGCGGGAGTCCAGCTTGGTCCTTGCGACTTAATCCGAAAATGCGTTGTGAGAATTGTCGACGATATCATGCTCACAAGTGGAATTGTGCCGCTAAGTCAGCGGAGGGATTTAGGCTCCCTTTTCGTGTTTTACCGCTTGAACAACAGTGTTTATTCGGAGGGATTTCGCTTCCCTTTGCGTCTTCTACCGCTTGTACAATCGAGTTCATTAATATGTGAGCATTGCCAAGGCTCCAAATATAATACAACGGTGTTTGTTCTGAGGAACTGTTTGACGTGATGCCCACAGCCACATTCTATCATTGCTCCGCTCGCCATTGACAGAGTTAATGCTCACCTTGGAACCAAATTGGTTGCGAACTTTGCGGTTCCAACGTAACTTTCTTCCACGCACATTAAGGTTGTGGAATGAGCTACCTAGAGAAGTTTTCCCTGGAGACTACAACATGGGAATACAACAAAGGGTTCTTCAAAAAAGGGGTGAAAAGGTTTTTACGGGATCGGTAGCACATGATAGATACCCGTGGTATTGCAAACATCCATAGAGCGGTAACTGCATACCATCAGGCAGGCCGCAAGCTTGTTTGCCACATTATGGTATAAAAAAGGGAATTTAAAAAATATTATTCGAGGCCCAAGTTATATCACTTGAAGTTGCAAAATGTCGGTTGACCCGATCATAAGAAAGTCCAATAGAGAAGGAATACGGTATCTTCTCCAGTCTCTCGCTCAGTGCAGGCGTAGGCGATGCAACGCGGACAAGCCGGCGCCGGCTATTTCGGTCGCGCCGGTCGGCGGCGCCTGCGCACCGACGCGGGTTATAGACACGTCGTAGGAGATAGAATAGAAAATTTGAAGGTATGATAAAAATGATTTGATGCACTTTTCCTGTACAAATTCAACTGCGCTCTGTAGACAAACTCTTAAATAGGCATTCGAAAAGCCAGAACGCAACTTTGACAACAATAAATTTGTTATAAAATGACGTAAAATTTAAAAATGACGTAAAAAAAATAAAAAATAACGGAAAAACAGGTGTGTTATACATTTAACGTATGTATCTGTCTATCTGTGTCGTACGCAGCCATCCGTTGTCTTTATTTGACACCCAGTTTAATCGAAATGATTTTTTATTTCAGAAAGTATTACCGCTGTGTTGCTGAACTTTGGCTACTATATATTTTTCCGACAGTAAGATTAAGAAATCGTGATTCTTGACCCGAAATATATTACTATATTATAGTAGATTTGGCAACCCTACGCGAGGGTCATTTACGTAGTCGCACATGAAAATGTCCTGTGCCGCTTTGAAATGGTGTAGTGTAGAGATTTTAACTATGTACATATATGCTAGCACCAAGCATTCGCTTGCTTGGCGCAAATCCACCTTTAGATATAAAGATTCACTTACAATCTATTTTTACGTGTTTATTTTGCAAGTCCCCTGCTGTCTACCAAAGGACATACTGCAACGTAATATACATTGAACTCTCCCGCCAAAAGCTTCCATTAGCCAATCAGCGGCCAGAACGCCGCTTCAAGGTCACCGCCGCATCTGCGCATACACACACGTACGGAGGTCATCCAGACATTTGGTCGTACCGTTTTTATTTGGGAGGGGGAACTTCGAAACCCGTTGTTTTGCATCGAAGGGTGCCGTTTAAAGTGTTTACTTCTTTTTTTGTTCGCTTTTGTAGATACTAAAGTACTTATAAGTAGTTGTTGTTTCTTTTGTACTAGACTTGTATTTTCAAGGAAATTTGTTTAACAAGTTCAAGGCTTGAGTGAATACAGTGTTTTTTGTATATGCGTGTTCCATCTTCGGTCGCATCATCAACCTTAACTCCAACAGGCTTTTTTTAGCTGTTGGCTGCAGCGATCGCTGTAAGGCTTTTTCAACGGTCCATCCGTTCGGGCACTACGATGCCATAGATAGATAGATAGATACACAAAGCCACAGATACACATGTCAAACTTTTAAACCCCTCTTTTTTCGTCAGGGTTAAAAAAATGTGAAGCCAGAACAGGAAAGCGTACCGCGGAGGCCGAATTTATGAAGATTAAAGAATTAGACATGAAGAGAAGATACACAAATCCAGATACACGATTTTCCAGCATCAAATACCTACATGACTGTAAAATTTGTACATATCTCTGGATTCTGTCAATCCCGCAAATAGTGCGGCAATTATTTATTACGTACGGAATTACGCACACGTGCTTTTCAGCGGACCACGCGGAGAAACACGCGAGCAAAAGATAAAATATATGTTACGCATAACCATTTCTCAGTAACTGAGGAACCGTTGTGATAGTGTGAAACACGTTACCATTTAATTTGACAAGTAAACATGTAGTTACAATAATATTGCCGTCTGTAAGTACACATGTACCAGGACAGCTTTTCTGTCTGTCACGTACTATAATAAAAGGTGTATTTTAAAGCTTTGGTTTTTAATTAAGTTTTTAATTATAACAAAGAAAAACATTTTATCTGTGAAACTAGCTTTATTGTTAAGATAATGAAATGCCATTTATGTTATAATATGATTTCGGCCATAAGTGAAAATAAGGCCAAAAAGTAAAAAACCATAAGTGAGGGACATGCTGAACAAAATTTTGTATGGAGTAAAAAATTATCATCCGAATAATTTCACTATGGTCACCGACATTTTCCTTGAGACACGTCTACGCAGATATGAGCCAGAGACGATAGAACACAACATTCGGTAAGTTATACGCGAAATACGGCCGTTTGCTGCGAAAAATGAGTGAAAATTGTCATCCTTGGATTGGTTCAAATTGGATTAGGCCATCCTAACGCCAGGCGAAATTATATTCAAACATAAAGTTTCACTGATACTATACATACCTATATTTCTTTGTTATATTTCAATTATAAATCCTAACCTATACTTCATCATTACAGCCCGTGACAGTCCACTGCAGGACTTAGGGCCTCTCCCACGAAAGGGGAGGTTATTGCCATAATCTCCACGCGTGGCAGGCGGGTTGGAGATCGCAGTGTTTAAATATAACAATGGAAAATGCTGCTGCCCATTTTCTAGACTACGGAGACTCTTGATCTCTTGCCTTGAAAACATTAGTCGTCTTGTACGACACCCACGAGTGTAAGGGGTTGGTGCTATTCTACTCTGCCGGACACCACACGGCCACCTATACTTATAACGCAGAAAAGTTTGTTTTTACTCGAATCCGCCAATCTCTGACACTACCAGACGGATTTGAAAATATCTAAATAGCTAGCAATAAAATCGCTGCAAGATTGTATCAAATTTCGTGAAACCTGACGAGATTAGATCACGGTTACTCATCCAGTCGCCTGAATATCGCAGGAAATTCAATATTGTGTAACAAGTACAGACAGAACCCTTTTAAAATTCGCACGGCCAGCTTTCAAGCCTATAATAAATTTCTATCTCCATTCAAGCTGTGACATAAACGTAATGTGAAATTAGCGCTGGAAAGCGTGTACAGTCACTGATAATAAAATGTCCGCTTTGACAGTGGAAGTAAATAATATGAGACATCTAATTAACTTCGCCGTCTTGAAAGTGAGACTACGTAAAACAAGACTTCCGTGCTTGCTATACTCTTTACTCACAAGGAATTCGCAACAAGAGCGAACGGGAAAGAGGATAAAGCGTACCAGAGACGTGGATAACGTAATTTAACAGACGCTGTCAGACAGACAGTGTTTTGCAAGATTTGCTTATATCCAACATGGCAACAATGTTTCACGCTGTGTCCATAAAATAACATGACGAATGCACGTGAGATTTACATTATATGCAATGCAGATCAGCTGTTTGTGCAGTCGAGACAACCAAGAGCGTATTGTTTGCAGAGGTCATAGAATAGCGTTTAAATTATGAGATCAGTCTGTACTTATTATTTGCTGCACAGGTTTGTAAGGCACAGGAATTATGACTTCACCCGCGGCCTGGTATTGAACAATTGGGTAGGTATTTAACGTCCATAGGCTACGGTGACTGCTTACCATCAGGCAGGCAGCAAGCTTGTTGGTACCTTAATGGTATAAAAAAAATCCTTAAACAGTAAAATAAAGTAGCTATAAAGTAAACCACGCAACGGTGGTTAAAAAGGTGGCGGGCAGTGGATGGATGTGGGTCGCCCAAGACCGGGCTCTTTGGGGGAGGCCTACGTTCAGCAGTGGACGGCAATAGACTGATAAATTATTTGTAAGTAAAGCTGGAAGCTACACTTCCAACATATTGAAGATAAGATTCGTGACCCTTTTTCGTTTCCTATCCTACTTATAGGTACCAAATGTACCTATGTGAAGATCCCAACCACACTTATACCAAAACAATTAGTTAGTATGAGACGTAGGGGTAATTAGAAAGTTCAAGGCCATATATTTTTTTTTTTCAGATTGTGGCTTTCAGCTTTACCTACAACTTTCATGATTGAAGTCGAGACAATGTGACTTTATCTCAAAATATGGATGGAGATAGCGTCGGCGGTCTGCCAAGCGGGAAAACCATTCATAATATGATTTTGAGACAATAAGATTTTTCCAGGTATTTCCCGGTAAACTTTTTATGCAGTACCGGTACTGAAAAATTATTTCCTGGGAAATTCGGTACTTAGTTTACAACATAAAATTACGCCAATATTAGGCTCCGCGTGGCATCATAAAACGTGTATTGTATTCGTTTTAAACAGCCGCCATTTTGTCATTTGAACGAAATTTACTTTTATGAAGCAATAAACATTTGAGTATTGAATATTGAAATAATAAACGAATGATGCTCTAGAAAAAGATCCTCAGCGCCGAAAAGTAACGAAATTTCCCGGTTTTCGCGGCACCAGTTTTAGCACAGTATCTACCGGAAATTCAGTTTTCTCCACAGTACCGGTACTGCTACCCCTGGATGATACACGCTGATCTTAACAAATAAAAAAACTCAAATGTGGCTGAATGGTCTGCGACTGTATCACTTCACGAATGCAAACAAATACATTTATTTATACATTGACTCGTGACTTGGCGCCGTGCGTGATGTACATAAGCACGCGGACAGTTCTCTTCCTTTATTATATGTGATTATTGTTATGGTCGGTAGGTACCTACGTTATCCTTTATTTATATTAGGCGTTGTTTTAATAAATATTTGTTAACACCTTGCTGGAGATGGGCTTACGCTTCTGGCTATCCACAAGCTCGGGAAAGTATCAAGAGAATCTACTATTGAAACCGAAAGTAATGATAAAAAATGATAATGAACTAAAGCCACATTATAGCTATTAATACTACATAGCTGAAGTGACAAAAATCGGACCACATAGCTTGTAGAATCGAACTTGTGAGGGGTCACACTGTCGGGCTTGTAGTCCTGTGGTCGACATGAAGACGATAAAAAAATTAACCAACCGTATTTATTATTTATGCAATTAATTTCATTTTTCAAGCAAACTGTCATCTCTCCGAAACTGTTTACTGCTGCATCGGAAGACGTTTTTAACGGTTCCGGCTTCAACGTCAAGACGCGTGACTGTCTCACCTACGGTTTGCAGACGATATTGTGGTCGAGGCAGAATCTCTGGAGGAGCTAGGCGCAATGCTCAAACCTCAGTAGAGTCTCCCAAGAGGTGATCTCCCAAATTCTGTCAAAGAAACGATAGCTCGAATCTTGGAGAAATCCAAAATTAAAATCGATGGCGAAAGTTACCACTATCTACCGGTTGGCAACACAGACTGATACTCAACTCGACTTCTATTCAATCAGGCCAGTGAATTAATAAAAGTACGAAATATGAAGCGGAGCATGAAATAGGCAATTGAGGTTTAGTGACCCGCGATCGTCGCCGGCGCCAAAGCGGCACTTGCCGACAGTAAATATGCTTGGACAACTCACACAGCGCCATCTAGCCCCAAAGAAAAACTAGTAACAGACGTTCCGTTTTGGCTAGAGCCGACCAACCGACAGTTGCAGTTGATACTAATCCTTACGCAGTAAAAAATAAAGTCGCTTTTACGTGCGGGGGACGTGGTCGGATGTCCGACCAAGGTGGGCTTGCCTTCATCCGAATTAATCCAAAAGCGACTTAATTTTGTATATTATACGGATTAGTATAGACTGCAACTAACTGTTGGTGGGCTCCAGCCAAATTGGAGCATCTGTTTTGCTTTAAATATGTTGGACAATTCACATAGCGCCATCTAGCCCCAAAGATAGCAAAGCTTGTGTTATGGGTGCCAGAGAACTGATAAACAACTTATATATTTTTAAATACAATGGTGGCTACTTGCTAAGATAAGAACATTGACGACCATTTACTGTGTGATTTATCTAATACTCGCTTGATCGCCGCGACTTCGTTCACGTGGTATACAACCCCTACCCTGCTCTACCCCATTCTCTATCTCTGCGTACCCTACGCAACCACTACTATGCTAACCCCCTTTTTTAAGAGGGGAAATCTTCGAATGTCTTGGACATGTGGGATTGCCCGAGAATTGACTCTTCCCACTAAATCCCCTTCTATCGTATCCACAGCCGCTTTTTATCGGAACACCACAGGACCTCATAGATTGTTTGCACTACTACTACCCTACCCTACTTACCCGTTTTTTTCTTTCATTTTTCTGTTAATTGGGGCAGACAACAAAACTTAATTATTTGGGATGCCAATATAACCCAGCCGACAGGCCAAAACCTCCCGACACATCACATATTTCCCAAACTACTGAATTGTTTTAATAAAACAAAGCATCAATCTCGATTAAACTAGTTAACACCGTCGTCGAAGTAAGTCCATCAGTTCGGGAGCTGACACAGACTGACTCTACCGATTCTAAGAATAGATACATGGTCAGGAGCATTGGAATTAAAATGATATTTGTTAAGTTCCGAATAGTCTACCTACAGGCTAGGTATTTTAGAAGGATACTCTAAAATCTACAAAGAAATATAAGATACGAAAAGGATTAAGTGAAACCAGAAAAAGAAACAGGACCCACAACTCGGTGTGAAATGCAAATTGCAAAACGCAAATCACAAAAATACTCAACAGGTTATACTAATTGCAAACTGGATCAAGCAAGGCTCTATTCACATCGGAGTGGCTCCATCTGGCGGTGTGGCCACCATACCAAGCCAATTGCATAAGCCGTGGATCTGATCATGTATTAGGTTCTTACCTATGAATTTAGCAAGAGCTTGGTTGCTTATACGTATTGTACATTACATATCAAAATTAATACTCGATTTCGAACATGGAGTATACTTAGATGCCGATATTAAATAAAAACTATTTTATAAGGGTTTGAAAATACCCCCTTTCAGATGTTGTCAATTTTGCCTCTTTATCCAGGTGTAATTTTATGAAGAGGGTATAACAAAAAATTGTATGCACCAGTTATCTTAATGTTGGCTGATTATGCCGACAAAGTTTCATTGTAATTGAATTTTCCATTACTACGGAATTTAAAAATTTGCTCTGCGACTCGAGCGCCGCCGGCCACCTGTCAGTGTGAGTTGTGACACTGTCACCTGTTATGTCAGTTCACCGAGCCGAACGCAACGGCGATGACGCTCGCAAACCAAGTTTAAAATATTAATAATATTCACAAACGTAATATAAATTTTTCTCATTACGTAATTTCTATTAAAAAGTCATAATATAATTAATTTAGTGCACTGTAGATCTCCGGGATCATGCTACGCGTTGCACGGCGCGATAGATAAAGAAGATAATTTTTTGCCTTTGAATTTTTGCCTAAATTCCTGAAATTTTAACAATCCGGAAGAGTCTAAAAAACTTTGGATCTCCGGACAAATCCTAAGATGTAGTAGGTAAGGGGAAAGGCTGGACTCCATCACCTCTGCCCGAATATGATGAAAGTGACGAATTGCGTTAGAATGTTCACGATTTTTCGACAGTTAATGAACTGACTACGTTAGATTATAAACTAACGGATTTGTGACAGACATAAAGCTGAAAATGGCGCGTCAGCGAAACTCCCGGCCGCTGCGCTGCCGACCGCTGCCACTCCGGCGTGAACTGAGCCTAAGCTAGGACCAGAGATCCGACTAGAGATTCTGCAGCGACGGTGGATGTCAGACATTTTTGCGATAAGAAATGTGCGTTCAAATGCGAGTGAAGGAGACCGATGCCGCATACAGATTACGGCTCGGATGTTAGTGGATTCTTCAAATAACGGTCGCTAACCACTCTAATTGCTACGTTTAATATTAGCATCAGTGACTTCATTTACTTGCGGTATTGCTTTATATTTACCGGTGTAGGATCTAGCAAGCCCGGATAGGCTGAGAGGGAGCCGTAGGTTAGGTTATCCTAGGTCATCGAGTAGAAGAAAAATTCCACTTTGAAGCAATAGTAGAGATTTTGGGGATCCACAAAACGTTGGTCTGCCCGGGCACAACCTGGCATAAAAGTCAAATTTTTTTTGGTGACTATTAGGCTGACTAGTGAAACGGCCAAGAGGAGTGAGGCAGACCGGTTTTTAACTTCTAGAACTCACACAGGAGGACGAGTCAAATACCTACGATCTCTACGAAAAGTGGACGTTTGGATGGCAACCGGTGAGTGGCAACGCAAGTCCTTACAATATAATAACGACTTTAGCAAAGAGTTAGTACACTAACAACAGAACTCCGTTCCGTTCCGTTCCAGGTACAACACCAGCCAGAAGTTCTTCTGCAAGGGTGTATGTAGGTCATATCAGAAAGAACCAGGTATGATGTCGCCTACGTCCGTGATTCCGTCGTCTGTACTTGTATTTTGAGCAACCGAGTTCATCGGGTGGCACGGGTATCACTCGAAGAACTGGTTTGCTCCGGATACCGTCGCGGACGTGGGAGTTGTTGGACTTAAGCGACATCACATCGCGTCCCTGGCTGATTTGCGCTACCTCCAGCCCGAGATACCAGTGCGCACGTAGATGCGAGGGGACTGTAGGGCTTTCGCAGTCAGGATGGGAGCGACAGGAGTTAGATTAGAACCGACAAGAATTCATACATCGAGCCAGTGTGAGGGAGGATAGATACTATACTTGGTGTGTAAATATATAAAAGATGGATGCTATAGACTGCTGTGGTTGGTTCTGCTCCGGTTATGGTGTTCTGTTGGCTCTGTAGTGGGTGTTGTTCCGGGTTGATCCTGGTCATCTTCTGCGGATTTGTTTGCAGTGCAGGAGGTTGGTAGGCTCTCTGGCTCTGATTCGGAATCCGTTTCCGGTGATTTATATACTTTATCTGCTTCCCTTTTCATTAGGGTCCTGTTTCGTGCTAATTCCTTCCAGGATTCTTTGGATCTTCTGGTATACTTGTCTATGTCCTGATCTAGCGAGTCCTCCCATGTGAAGATCGGCCGGCCGACTTTGCGTTTGTTTTCTCTGTATTCTCTGGCTGCGTGCAGTATGTGTGGTGTGTCGCGTCTTATTATGTGGCCGAAATACGATAGTCTACGGACTTTGATTATTTTTGTGATGGTTTTACCATCTAAGATTCCGTTCCGTTCCAGGTACAACACTAGCCAGAAATGCTTCTGCAAGGGTGTATTTAGGTCATATCAGCGAGAACCAAGTATGGCGTCGCCATCATCGGTAGTTCCGTCGTCTGTACTTGTATTTTGAGCCACCAAGCCCAGCAGATGGCACGGTTATATTAATTCTGATGTGTGCTGCTAAGCTATTACTATCTATACGGTGGACTTTGATTACATCGTGGGTCACCCTGTTGCTGATGAGCAGGGCTACTCCCCGTCTTTCCATTGATCGGGATCCTCCTGTTAGTATCCAGTTATAGTTTGCCGATACGTAGTCCCCTTTCGAGAGATGTGTCTCTTGTAAGCCGGCTATTGTTATTTGGCGCCTCTGTAACTCACTGTCAATTTTCTTTTTTTCTAGTGCTTTCGAACAGCCGCGTACATTCCACGTGGCTATGCGTAATTTACTACAGGGTACGGGGTTCTTTGGTTGTTCAGGTGACGGCCTTAATAGTCTTAGCCCCGTTGAGTCCACAGGGTAGCTGTTAGACGGCTCGGTTTCCGATTGCGACGTTGTACTTTGTGATCTGTCCGAGAGGCATATATTTTGTTGTGGTCCTTGCGAGTTTGTGACTATTAAGCTGTTGTAATGATTATTTCGAATTGTAGGTGTATGCAGGCCGATGATTGTTCGTTTTCAGGACTGTAAACCAGCGGCGTGGTATAGTTTGTGTGCACGTGCACATTCACTAAGTAGAACTCGCATGCCGCTATTATTGTTTCTTCTCCTCCCCAGAAGCCGTCGTTGAGTTGCGATCGAATGTACAGATCTATCCTCTCTTCGATAGATTGCTCTGGGGTTCCTATGTTCGCATCTTGTATGCTGTTTAAAAGAGCTAGGTGTATTCTATTTAATTTTCTGTTGTCCGCCATATATGTGGCTAGGTCTCGGCGCACTGCCTGGTGTTCGAATGTCAGGAAATATACTTCATTTAGTTGATCTGCGATAGCCCTAAAGAGACAGTTGCCGTCTTTAGCCATGTGTCTTATTGTAGTTTGCTGCGATTTTTGTGCCATGATGCTCACCAGATGTTGCGCACTTTCGTTTCTTTAGTCGGTTGGTACCTAGATATGCTCGGTCCCTTGTTTTTTGTTCACCTTTCTTGATTGTCTTTAAGTGTTCGTTCAGTGTTTTTTGTCGGTTTCTCTCTCCCAGTTTGCTGCAATTTGTACCTGCTTTTTGGTGGGTAGTGGTTTGTGCCGTATTTAGAGACGCGTGTTTACGTTAATTAAATATTGTTTGTTGGTTTGTCACGCGGTTACTGATATTTAAGTAATCTGAAAAAGAAGTAGGTTAGACCCGATACAAGCTGTTCCTGATGAGGCTTGCTGCGAGCTTGTGCTCTATACGTATGTGGGTCAGAATAGGATGTCAGGCCTGCCTGTACATGTTAATCTAGCGGCTTTGTTAAGTTATTTGCCCGGATTGGTTCGCTCTGCACTTTTGTTGAACAGGAAGCTGATCCTTGGTATTTAACTAACGCCGAAGAATCTCGATACTATAAACAATAAGTACACAAGCTTAAGACGGTCAAATAGTCTTTTTTGTTCTCCCTTGCGCAATGTGGAAATGTGTTCTTATTGTTTTTAAGTGGGCAGCCTGGACCCTTCACCTATTTTTTGTCGGTTTCTTTCTTTGTTTGTGTTAGAAAGTTGCAAGTTTTGAGTTCCTGGTACCTACTTTAAGGCTGTGGTATGCGGTTTTTATGAGTCGCAAAGTAGATACGTATTGACTTGTGCTTTATTTTGGGACGCAAGTTTTTAAATAATTTAGCAAATTGATTTTGCTAGTTTGTCTCGCTGTTTATAATATTCATATAATCTGAAAAAGAAGTAGGTTAGAACACACGCTACTCTTGGTAGAGCTTGCTGGTAGCGTGTACGGTTTTCCTGATAGGTATTCCGCTTCTATTGACGCTAGAACCTTGAACGCTATTATTACAAATGGGTCTCGATTCAGGGCGGTGTTGGATAATTTGGGACACCTATCTATATTATGTCCTCTATATGGCGCCTGGGTTTAGTTAGGTGGTACTTTATGTTGTGTTTAAGTGTGCATTTGTATTCCAAAATACATATAACATGAACAGTAGGGAGATTTAAAATTTAGTGTACTGAAACTTATGATAGTGAAGACTGAGGTACATAATGTGTTTAGGGGATATGTGATAATATTATTAGGAACGCCCTCACCGGGTTCGGAGCTCAGGTGTGTCGTTAGCGGGTTATGTGGCGGTGTTGGTGTGCTGGTATCAGCAGGGAGATGCGGCTGCGCTCTGTTGGTGCTACAGCGCGGCGTGCTGCGCACTGTTGGTGCTGCAGCGCAGGCTTAGGTGGGCTTCTCCGTCGATCACTGTCACTGACACTACACCTTAGGATAACAATAAACCACTACACCGCACAACACTTAAACCGGGCTAGGGTGTCGCTACTATATTGCAAACGGAAACACCGTGAAAACTGTTGCAATCGCAAAGCACGGGCACACCGGGAACGACAACTTTTTGGGCACTTGACTCAACGGGGTCGTAAATGCGCGCCAGATGGCACGTCCGCTCGCTATGGCTGCCCAAAAAGGACCGTTAGTACACTAACAACAGAACTATAACATAATTAATATTTTAGCCTTCCATAATCACATCCGTCGCTCACGCGAGGCTAACGTTCGAATACCTCTTTTCTCCCCATAGGAAACACAACCCACGTGACCACGCGACTGCTAACTATGATGGATGGACTTAGCCATACTGCTAACAATTCAATAAAGAGTTATAAGTAATTAAATAATAATAATAATAATGAATGGTTGCCCCCATTTTCGCGTCTGGCGCCCCTGCCTTGTGTTCGTCGCCGCGGGACCAGAAAATAGCCGCAGTTCGTCAACCATGCGCCCGCGCAGGCGCCCTGCGATAGCCAACGACAAATACGTCTGCTGTTTCTTTGTATGCGCGAGCAATATTAGCAGATTTCATTGCCGTGCTAATGGTGGACGCTGACCTTCATGCCGCTTGGTCCGGTGGCTTGATAAAATTACGCTTGGTCAACCAAACTGTCCGTGTCATAAACATTTTTATTTATCCTACGTAGTGACAAACGAGCAGGCAGACCACCTGATGGTAAGCGGTAACTGTCGCTTATACTATCTACGATACATGAATTTAGGTTGCAGACAACAAAAATGCAGAACCGCTGGTGCGTTGGTACTGTGAGGACTAAGATGAAATGCATCATGCCAGTAATTACGCTGGCTACCTTATCCTTCAAAACCGAAACACAACAATGCAAGCATTGTTGCTTGCCGGCAGAAATAGATAAGGCGGTGGTAAGTACCACCGTACAAGCACAATGAGGAGTCCGCCTCCAGTGGCATGATCAAATAGGTTTGACCAAGCCTTTTTTATCCCACACACGGGAAACTTTTCCGTCAAGAGGCATTATGTTTTATGAGGTGCTAGGACTCTGCCAAGCCTGAGGAGTCTGCCTGGGTATCACTATCACCACATACTGTTCCATACGGATTCTAGATCACGTCTACAAATTTTCATTGGCTTTGATCGCGTAATATTGAAAATATGATCAAACTACGTTCGTATGGGGCATGTTAAGGAAATACTCCTGTTGAGGGCGTCAGTTACCGCGTTCCATCAGGCGGAGTGGGTGGGTCTACTCAAACGAAGCCGAGGGCAAACACTTGTATAAGATAAAACATCAAAGCTGTCAAGGCTTCAAAAGCCTTTTTATAGTCTCAGTCTAAGAATTATCTATCGATGAATAGATAAGAAGGTATAATAAAAATTATAGCCCTCATTTATAATAAGGTAGCGATTATGTCATCCAGCGAGCGTCAAGATTACGGCTAACCTAGATAAACTGCTTAGGAACGTGCTGGTATGTTATCTAGGTATAATATTTTGAATTATAAAAAGGCAAAGCCCAGTAAAACCGTTAATGAATGAGAATTGAAATTAGGATGGGTGGGCTTTGGAGTTTTGCACTGAAGGCATCAATTTAAAAGGGATTTCTCGAAGTTGAACCCGGGTTTGCAGAGGGGTGGAAAGTTTGTATGAGAAAAATATTTATCTGGTTTTAAGAGTTTCTTCTTTTGAGGAAAATAAAATCCTTGAAGACAACTAGTTATTCTGGAGGGAAAGAAATCTTGACAGATAACCAGTTATCTGGCCATGGTTATCTTCAAAGAACAAGGGTAATTTCGGGCTAGCATATTTCCCGAAATTCAATCCCTAGATCGAGGTCAACGTTTACCTGAGGATGCTCTGTGGAGTAGAAAAAAACTAATCGAGGTTTACTTACGATAGCGTTGTGTTTGAGAGTGAGAGCAAAAGCAAGCATTGGCAAAGCTAAATACTAAGTTAAAGAAGTATGAGACATATTATTTTTTGTAAACAAAAGCTAAGAACAAAACAACACAACACAAGGCAGGTATCCAAATACAATATAACCTGGTATACCACGATCTACGGGCAGCGAAACAGTTCCCAGAATTTCGCGCCAACCGTCGCGCTCTATTGCGTCTTAGTTCCTCCCTAACCTTGAAGAGTATCTAGACTGGCCGCAGATGAATTATGGATCCTAACTGTTCTTTCCGCGCCGCCAAACTGCGGCGAAATCTACAAGTCAATCGACGCTATCCGGCCGACTGTGACGTCCGATTGGGTAGCTAATCTGTCTATAGGTAAGCTGGGGGGCTAAGCGCAAAGTGTGGGTGTTTAGCTACATTTTATGGTGAAAGACTATAGCTTTGTTAGTTCCCGCGGTAATTGAGATGTTTTTTTTGACTAGCCAGGCATTTGACCGCCCTTTCACAAGGTGGTAAGCGACGATGCGGCATTCCTGTCTAGGTTGTACGGATTATCAGGTGGTAGGACTCTGTCAGGCCTGCTGAGGAGACCGGCTGGGGGAGTACCACAGCCTTATCAATTTTTGCTAAAAACCAAGACTGTTATGATGCGGTTTAAAGGTAAAAGTAGCCAGCGTAATTTTTCTTAATTTGACTAGCCTGGCATTTAACCGCCATCTCACCTGGTGGTAAGTGACGATGCGGCCTAATCCTGGCTTGAGTGAATAGATGCCTGTCTAAGAACTAAGAACCCACTAGCCTGCATCTCGCGTCTATTTTCATGATTGTATTATCGCATGCTGCATCAGTCCTCACTGTGACAAGACGCACCTGCGATTCTGCATTTTTCTTAGGTACCTACATGAAACTTGTGCATGATTCGAAGGTGTTATGGGCGACAAGCAAGCCAAGCAAATTAGCGGACTCGAGACCCAGTTCGGATCTCTATGTCTGCCACCATAAGCCTCATGCCTGTAGATAATGTATAATGTACATACGTAAAGCTCACGCCTGTGTCCCACAGGTGGGGTAGGCAGGGACTATGGACCGCCACTTTGCTCTGTCCTAACACAATTCCCTAGCCTCGCATATATCCACAACTCTTTTCATACATCTCCTTATATTCTTACCACTTCGGACCCCAGCTTTTTTGCGATCTGATCAGCGAATGTTTTTCTGAATCATCCTCTTAAGGGCCGGTCTAGTTATCTCCGAAACCTCATGTTAGCGTGTGACCATATTAATAATTATCTAATTGAATGTTCAATACATAACAGAACCATAATTGGACGAGATCAAAGGCCGGCTGATCAGATAATGGCTTACGTCATTGCCGTCACCCCGAACGAGATGAAATGAAATTATCTGACCCGATCGCCCACCTACTGACTTACCTACTCGTAAACAAAAGTGGGTTCAATCAGGTGATTAAAGCACTCGTACGTTTGCCGTTTCAAAGCATTCGTCGCAAACTGACAAGATAATGAAGCCGGTCAAACTAAATATTACGTGCAAAAACAAAATACATTTTTTTCTTGTTCTGTTTAATACCATTCTTCATAACTATAGATGAAAACCACATTAAAATCTATTGCGCAGTTTAAAATATGTAAACGTACATAGACACATACGTAGATACATAGGGAAAAACGGCGGGAAACGTCTTTGTTTTATACTAAGATTAGTTGTTCCCATTTTCCGTATTTGGACTCAAATAGATTCGGTCCTTTACACGTTTCATACTATGTATAGATAATGTAATTTCATACCTAACTTCTAACTTCAAAAGATATATTTTATAAGAGGTACAACAACAGACGCATGCGGGGCGGCGGGCGGGACGGGGCGGGGCAGTAACTTCCTTAGAACCCGGCCTTGCCCTACGAAAGTACGAAGGGCAACCTATTACGTCGCAGAGATCTCGACAACCAGGTAAACGTAAATGCGGGGGTTATGTTTGTTTACATTCGGGTCGGATACGTAGGTACGATTGGCAGGTGTGGGACTAGCCGACTGGCCGACTAGTCGACAAAGAGGGCGTCTAGTCGGACAAGCTGATCCAGGTTTTAGGCGAAGTTTAGATGACATCTAATTTTTTTTTATGTTATACTTCAGACAAACAGGCAAGCGGGCCACCTGATGGAAAGTGATCACCGCTGCCAATGGACATCCGCAACACCAGGGGAGTTGCAGGCAGAAACCACATTGTACCGACATTGTTACAGAAAATAATAAAATTATCGACTGTTCAACCAGCCTCAGGGTTCCCAGCTTCGACCTTGGCTAACTTCGCTTCGCCAGTGGTATACAAGACATCTATGACCTAACGAAAGGTGAGCTCGTTGCAGTGCTGAAGGTCGATTAGCTTTAAGGAAACGGTCACCCATCCAATTACCGGCAACGGTGTGTGTCCTAACTTATAGGTCTCGCATGCACACTGCACTAGACCCGAGCCGTTATTTAAATTGACTAAAAACCGAATAATAAATAATAAAAATAACACTGAAAGCTCCATAAGCGAATGATTTTAGACTGTAAGCCATTGTTATCAAAAAACAAATTAAACATATCATTTGGACACTTATGTGACAAGTGGCGCCATCTATCCATAACAACGGATACTAGAAGAAAGGATCATGCGAACAGCTTTACTGCTTATCTGTCATTTGTTATTGCAAAGGTCAAGTAAATGTTTATGTTATTCACTGTTATCAAGCTGTCTGTTGTTAGTATACATTGGTAAGAATAACTAGTATTTTTGCTAATATCACAACAGTTATCATAATAACTATACTAGATCTAATAAGATATATTTCATCTAATAAGATTCCATCCCCAATTTTGTCTGTACAAAATTTTACAAGTGTTGTCGTTATAACGTAAAAAGTAACATCCTGCACTCATTACAAATTTTCATGTTTAGTTAGGTATAAACCCAAAGTACGAAATCTTCATAAAGAGCAATTATTGTAAATTAAAACTACCTACCACATCATAAACACACAAGAAAAATTTTACGTTGCTCAGATTTTGAGATCTAGGCAAGGTCTAGGTTAGTTTATCTAGGGAGATCTTGAATACGGTTATCTTCAATCCAGGTTACTTGAGAGATCTTAAATTGGTAACTTGGTCTCAAAATTGCATACACTAATCTTATACCTGCTATTGTTTACATTTTATGCATCCACAAACATGGTTTGCACATTTTCTTAGAAAATAATGTAGTATATCTATCACTAGAATAAATTAAAACTAATTTGACTTAGATCAGGGTAAGAGTTGTGGGACTTTTATTAGCCATACAGAGTAAATTTTTGAGGCAAGTTCATACTCAATAAATTTACAAGTTTTGTCCTTGGCTGTGCATTTGGTACACTCAGAATGATGAATGAATTATACATAGTGCTAAAAAAATGCCAAGCCATAGGACAAAGAAACAGAAGGTGCCAGTGACAACAGATAGCCACTGATAATAATTGATAATGTGAACAAGTTAATCTCAACAAAACAAAGCATTTCATCAGTATGTTTAATTGTTGTACTTGAAAACACAGGTATATTTACAGGAGCAACTACCTAGGTCTGAAACATATTCTTGCAATGAAAGGCACTTTTTCTAGGGCAGTATTTTGTATTTAGTTATGATGTAATGGAAAACGTTTTAATCAATAATGCGCTTTAGACCTATGGTAGGAAAATTTTGCTAGTTCGATGAGGGTATAGGTGCCCCATGAACAAAGGAAAAGGAATATTTCATTGCTAATTTGTTCTCTATCTCAAGGTTGACAAAAAGATGTACCAAGTAGGTAACATGAATGTCACTTTTGTACCAGCGAAAAATTATGCGTAATAATTTCTTACCTGTCTACTGAAGCTCCAGCTGGATGATCAACACCAATATCCAGCCTTTTAGGTAACAAACACGTTAATTACACACTGGAAAACTTCAGCTTTGTAAAATTTCCAATAACATTTGCTGGAAAACCAAAATCCTATTGGCTGGACAGAACCAAACATCCGAGGGACAGAGACAGAGAAAAAGTTCCATAGATTCTATAGAGAGCCCAAATCAGCTGTTGACAACTTTTGCACAACAAAAAGCGACGTATCTTGTATAGAGCTTGCAGTCTTCTTTCTCGCCTGTAAGTTAAATGAACGAAAGAAAGAGACGACGTTAATTTCGCGATACGTCACATGCGTATTGTCTATGAAATCATTACGTAGGGTAGATTACACTAGGCGAGTGGTAGTGTCAAGCAAGTAGGTAGCCAGTTTTGCTGTCAAAAGACTTTTATTGTGGTGCCCACACTGCAACGGCAAGTAGTACGCGTAGTTGGCGTTAAGCGACTACACATGTTCGCCGAAAATTTTGGCAACACTTTTGATGGGACTGGTCCACCCTCTCCATTCTTGCCTATTAAGGGATGTGGTAGGTGTCAAAATTGATCGATGTTATATCTATATATTAGGCCTATTGGTGTAAAAAATATGATTACGCCAATCTATAAAGAAAACGGTAATGTGCAATAGTGCGACAACTATCGAGGTATCAAACTTATGAGCCATACTGTTACGGGTTGTTTGCGTAGGTATATATATAAAAATTAAACAAATGTTCTACGTAAATAAAGCAATATAATCACTGAGAAGAAACTAAGTAAATACTATGAACTAAAATACTACTTTCCATGCAATAACTTACAAACTACACTAAGGTCTACTTAAAACTAAGAAAAGAAGGGCGCCAGGAGAGTTTTTATTTTTGTTCGGAACTCTGCCTAAACCTCGGGTCTAGCTCAGCTTAGCCGGGATGTAAATCTTTAGATTCTTAAAACACTTTTTCTCCAAATTATAAAAGGGCGTGTCGTTAGGCTAAAACAAAGATGCAAGTTGTACATCACTTTAAATTTATCTTGCGAGAATAATTATTATTGATTTGGACGAACGCTAGATCTTAAATATCTAGGACTTACCCCTTTATCCTTATGATTTCACTCTAACCATCATCCAAAACTTGTAAAGCACAATAATTGTGGACACAAGCCAACGTACAAATATTCAATCTTATGGCCAAAATGAATTTCTTAAATGTGCAAAATGACTGCTCTTAAGTGATATCCAGTTAGCAGTGTCTCGCATAAGTCGTTCGTCATACCTTTGAAATATTTTAAATAAAAGGGTAAACTACACAAAAAAATAAATAAAGTACAAAAAAAAACAAAATTAAATTGTTACTGGTGATTCGAACTCGGGTCCTACGTTCCCGAGTTGAACGCTTGCCCAGCGCGCCTACTGAGACTTACAGTGCCCGCTCGAAATTACGGTACGCTTGCATGCGAATCAATGTGTAAGCACCTACACAATAAAAGTGGCCGCTTCCGCTTACCTACTTGTTGACTCGAAGAATTTTTAAAATTATAAAGCAGCGTACATATTAGACCAAATACGTAAGACATATTGCGAATATGAAAAACATTTTTTTTTTTTTTGCCACGTAATACATGCCCTCTCCCTCGATTAAAAATATATGTCCTTAGTACATATATTTTTACATAATTACATTAAACTTTATAATTTGAAATATACGGTTTTAAATCTTTTGCATGCCATGTTCCTATATCTTTTCCGTAGCAATTATTAAGTCGATAAACATTTGAACCCTTAATTTCCGTAATGATCGACTTTTGATATTTTGGTGCTAATTTAGCCATAAACTTATTCGCAGCGTTCGAAAGATATTTGGTTTTTCTCCACACTATATCCCCAATTGTAAATTTTGCCGGTCTACGTTTCAAATCATAAGGAATGCGACTAGTGTTATGACTTTCTCTCAATTTCTGGCAAACGTTGTCAAATATGAGGTACCTGTTCGTTTGCCACTTAAGATATTCCTGCATATCATATGTAGGGCAATTTTGATCGGTTATTATGTCCGCAGAGTAGTTCGCGTTACTAACTGTTATTTCCCTTCCGTAAAATAAAAACGCCGGTGTATAGCCGGTGGTTTCATGAATGGCCGTCCGTATAGCATAGCCAATTTCATGTAGATGCAAGTCCCACTCATTATGTTTCTTTGACTGAATATATGTCGAAATCATAGTTCCAATGACTCTATTAACCCGTTCTGTGGGGTTACTCTGGGGATGATAGTGTGGTGTAAACCACAAGTTGATCCTATACTTTGATGCTAGTTCCCTAAATAAATGGCCATCAAATTGTTTCCCATTGTCACAAATTATGGTTTTTGGAGCTCCAAATAGCGAGAACTGATTTTGAAGTATTTCACAAATCTTGTCTGCTTTGCCCGTTCTCAGCGGGAATAACAAAGAAAATTTGCTAAAACAGCACGTAATAACTAACAGCATAGTGTTACATTTTTTACTTTTAGGAAAAGGACCCATTAGGTCAAGTGCTATTAATTGCCAAGGCCCCGTTACGTCTCTATGTTGTCCCATTTTCCCAAATGGTAGTTGTTGGGATGGTTTAAATTTGGCACAAACCTCACAACTTACAACGTACTGTTTTACATCATCGACAAGCTTCGGCCAATAGTAATACTGTTTAACCCTATAAAGTGTTTTCCGTATACCAAAATGTCCTGAATTAACGTTGTCATGACAGTCACGCAAAACTTCTTTTCTTAACGTTTCCGGCACAAAGAGTTTCCAATCAAACGATTTATCGGGAAATTGCTTCATCGATATTTTTTTATATAACAGGTTATTGCTAGTTGCCCATCTCGTATCTCTCTCCTTTCCCTGAAGTATATCATCTATTTTATTTATATACCATTCGTCTTTATATTTGTCTAAAATGTCAATTAAATTTAAGTCTTGCATTTCATTGACACATCTCGACAAAGCATCCGGTACTATATTACTCTTCCCAGGTCTGTGTATTATGTTGAAGCTAAATTGTTGCAATTTCATTGCCCATCTTGCTAATCTACCGTGCGGATCCTTCATTTTATGTAGCCATTGCAAGGCACTATGATCCGTCACTACTGTAAAATGGACCCCATCAATATAAGGTCTAAATTTTTCAATTGCATAGACTACGCTTAATAGTTCTCGTTCTGAGGTTGAAAACTTTCTTTCCCTATCCGATAATTTGCGACTTAGAAATGACACTGCCTGATCAACTCCATCAAAATTTTGGCATAGCACCGCACCAATTCCTACACTAGAGGCATCACACTGAATGATGAATGGCTTTGAATAATCAGGACACAACATGACCGGTGTTGAAGTAAGCAAGGTCTTAAGTTTCGTAAATGCCTTTTCAGCTTCATCTGTCCAAACGAATTTCTTGTGCCTCTTTCCTTTTGTGAGGTTATGTAATGGAGCTGCTACAAGCGAAAAATCTCTAACAAATCTACGATACCAACTAGCAATACCCACAAACCGTTTGAGTTCTGTAATATTCTTAGGTTTTGGAAAATTTAGAATAGCCGACACCTTGTCAGGATCAGTTCTTAAACCGTCCTTGTCAATAATGTAACCTAGAAACCTGAGATTTGATCTGGCAAACTTGCACTTATCAACATTTATAGTTAAACCCGCCTGTTTAAGTATCGACATTACCTTTCTCAAAATATTTATGTGCTCTTCAAAGTCTACAGAACAAATGACAATGTCATCCAAATATGCCCATACTTTTCCATCAAGTTCGTGAAATAAAATGTCCATAAGTCTTTGCTGTGATTGAGATGCATTAACTAGACCGAATGGCATCACTTTGAAGTGGAAAAGGCCACGACCTGGTACTGCGAATGCCGTTTTCTCTTTACTACTGTCTACCAGTTCGATTTGCCAAAATGCCGATTTCAAATCAATCGTAGATAAGTAATGAGCATTGCGAAGATTATCTATAATTGCAGAGACCCTAGGTAACGGATAAGTATCCCTCTTCGTTACTTTGTTCAATTGCCTACTATCAAGACACAAACGATTATCTCCATTTGGTTTCTTTACAATTAAAACAGGCGAACACCATGAACTATATGAAGGTTCTACAACATCCTTCTCTAGCATGTCGTCAAGCTCCTTTTCTATCTCCTTCCTGACAGTGGGCGAAAAATTATACTGTTTTTGATTAATCGGTGGGCTATCGCCCGTATCTATAATATGTTTAAGAACATGAGTTCTGCCCAACCCTGTGCCCACAACGGATTTCATTTCTTCAGTTAAATCCGATAGGATTTTACTTTGATTATTATCAAGATCGTCTCTCGAAATAACCTTGGGTTTCCCATCAGAAATTGCTCCGATTTCACTTAAATCCTCCAAGACAACACCCTTAAAGTTAATGGTGATACCAAAAATATCGAAAAAATCTTGTCCTAAAATAAGATCCTGTGTTAAATTAGGCATAATATACATTTTTACAACTTGGAACTGGTTATCTAAGGTTATAGGCACATAAAAAAACTTAGATAAATCGTGGATCGACCCATCAGCCGTTATAACTGTAAATAGTTCCTTATTTTGTGTCTTTAATCCCAACGACCTTAACCTTTCTGCAAATGCTATATTCATGACGCTACGATTAGCACCTGTGTCGAGAAGTCCCGTACACCAATGGCCTAATATATCTATTTTAATATAATGCCGGTTATCGTTAGCTTTACTTAACAAAATAGGACAAACCGATTCTTTAGACGTAAAATTACGAATAACAGATAACCAATCCTGCCATTCTTTGTCGACTCTATTTAGGGGAAAACCTTTTAGGCAGTATGTGGGCTTTCCCCAGCAGCGTTTCCCTTACAGGCACAGTCTTTGGACATAACCCCGAATCTACCACACTTGTAGCAAAACAGACGTTGTTTGGGTAACTTGCAAGTTCTGAAAATATGGCCTAACTCACGACAATTCCAGCATCGTTTACTTTGTGAAGGATTTGTGGACTGTATAGTCGACACCACATTAAACTCCGTGCTAGATTCAGGTGGAATCTTATAAGCCAAATCAGGTTCTAATCTCGTGTCACAAAATTTGGGTTCTTTAAATTTATCGCAATTAACTTTAGTTCTTTCTATAACACGCAAAACATTTACTAATTCCGATACCGATTCAAAGACGTCTCTACAAACCATTTGTTGATAATATGGTTGCAGATTTTTTAAGATAATCATTACTTTTTCACGCTCTAATAATTTGCCAGGGAGTCTATTAAACATATTTTGCATGCTCGACACGAAAATGGCTACAGATTCATTTTTCCCTTGTGTTCTTGCATTTATTTCTGCTATGAGCTCCTCCTGATAATAAGGTGACTGAAAAGTGCGCTTTAAAAGTGAAACCAATTCATCCCAGGAATCAATAAATTCCCTATTTGCCCTATACCATATAAGAGCGTCTCCTCTAAAAAAATCAATGGCATAACGCCAAAGATCATCCTCAGTAGCATTACGTGCATCCTTTAATTCATTAACTCTCTCGAGGAAAGCATTCACACTTATGCTACTATCACCCGCAAACTGAATACCCCAGCTACTAATCGGCACCAGTTTATGCTTTGGAACGACATCTACTGTAGAAGTTCGACAAAATTTATCTTTCTTAATATTGTCTAGTGAATTCATATTCTCAAACTCACCTTCTAAATCTCCTGATTTCCCAAGTTCCCCTTCTATTTTCCCAATGATAAATTTCCCAAGATCACCTAATGTCTCCTGCAGCATAGTTTTAACCTCCAATGGCATATCAAAATTAACTTCAATGTCATCTTTTTGCTCCAATTCTGCTAGCAACTTATTAGTCTTAGCCATTAGCTCAGACTTAATATCGCGGTCAGTTTCCTCTATCGGTACAATAAATTCTAACCTACCCCGAACGTGATATAAGCGCGCAATCAAACGCCTAAACAAGGCCCTGTCCGGCTTTTCACCAATTTCTGTAATGTACATAGCTAAAGTATTGAGCTTTAACGAACACGTCTGTAGTTCCTTGTGTGGATCATCAAGACATTGTTTAGGTGCTTTAACTTCATACGGTCTATCCTTACCCGTATTTTCATTGAGTAGCAACTCTTTTAAAATATTTTTCATAACCGGGACTAACTCTTGAATGTAAACACCCCGACACGCTAGTTCGAATTCAATTTCGTCTTTAAGTAAAAAATTTGGATCCATATTGGAAAAAAAATATATTTCAAAGGTAGGTATCACGATACGATCAAGCCAACAATAATGCCGATTAGGTACAATGACAGGTTCACTAAAACTAACTAAACTAAAGCACTAACTTTTAGTCTATATCTAAGAGTATATAAATAAAGTAATTTACAATAAAAGCCCAAAGTCAAATCACAAGAAGAGTAATTACAACGTTAGGTACGTTTATTTAATATAACCTTAAGAAAACAAAGCAAAAAAAAAATTGCAATGCACAATGTGAACAGATCTTTATGAATCGCCGAGAACAAAGAAAATCTAGGTACACATCAACTACCGTAAATTTTAACGTTGGGCGCCATTGTTACGGGTTGTTTGCGTAGGTATATATATAAAAATTAAACAAATGTTCTACGTAAATAAAGCAATATAATCACTGAGAAGAAACTAAGTAAATACTATGAACTAAAATACTACTTTCCATGCAATAACTTACAAACTACACTAAGGTCTACTTAAAACTAAGAAAAGAAGGGCGCCAGGAGAGTTTTTATTTTTGTTCGGAACTCTGCCTAAACCTCGGGTCTAGCTCAGCTTAGCCGGGATGTAAATCTTTAGATTCTTAAAACACTTTTTCTCCAAATTATAAAAGGGCGTGTCGTTAGGCTAAAACAAAGATGCAAGTTGTACATCACTTTAAATTTATCTTGCGAGAATAATTATTATTGATTTGGACGAACGCTAGATCTTAAATATCTAGGACTTACCCCTTTATCCTTATGATTTCACTCTAACCATCATCCAAAACTTGTAAAGCACAATAATTGTGGACACAAGCCAACGTACAAATATTCAATCTTATGGCCAAAATGAATTTCTTAAATGTGCAAAATGACTGCTCTTAAGTGATATCCAGTTAGCAGTGTCTCGCATAAGTCGTTCGTCATACCTTTGAAATATTTTAAATAAAAGGGTAAACTACACAAAAAAATAAATAAAGTACAAAAAAAAACAAAATTAAATTGTTACTGGTGATTCGAACTCGGGTCCTACGTTCCCGAGTTGAACGCTTGCCCAGCGCGCCTACTGAGACTTACAGTGCCCGCTCGAAATTACGGTACGCTTGCATGCGAATCAATGTGTAAGCACCTACACAATAAAAGTGGCCGCTTCCGCTTACCTACTTGTTGACTCGAAGAATTTTTAAAATTATAAAGCAGCGTACATATTAGACCAAATACGTAAGACATATTGCGAATATGAAAAACATTTTTTTTTTTTTTGCCACGTAATAATACAATGAAGCTATTCGATCGTATTATAGGAATGCCAGAGGAATGCCAGTAAGGCTTCAGGCCGGGTTACAGCGTCATGGATCCAGTCTTTACCATCAGGGTCCTCCAGGAGTCCCACTGCAGTAGAATTCAGCATCTGCAATACGCATTTCTGGATATCAGTCTGTGCTCGAGGCGTACATTTTTATTTTATTTTTATTAATATGGAGAACCAACAGATTATAATACAAGCATATAAAACTTAATAAAATACAAAAAGCCAATCACAGGTTCTCATTATCTATCTTATGCATTAAGTTTGGCTAGTATTATTGAAAAACGTCTGACTAAGTACTATACCAATACTGGAGCTGTCGTCAAAACCATCGTAGGCCATAATAATCCCTTTCTCATTACTGTGTTACTTAGATGTTCACTATGATGGTACAGTGCTGAGTCCTTACTTGTTTTGCTTTGTGCTCGATGCCCTCGCAGCGGAAATTTAGGACATGCCTCCTTGGCTAATGAAGTACGCTAACATTGTACTGGTGAGAAAGCTTAAGCAGGACCTTGAGACCAGGGTAAACATGTGGCAGGATGTGCTAGAAAACAGTGGTTTGAAGCTATTTTTACAATGCAATTTAGTGATAAACGAGCAAACAACTCACCTGATCGTAAGTGGTAACTGTCGCAGAACCGTAGGTGCGTTGTCACTGTGAGGACTAAGATGAAATGTCACATACCTGTATTTTCGCAGGCTACCTTATCCTTCAAACCACTTGGCGGCAAAAATAAATAAGGCGGTGGTCCGCCTAGGTGAGTACCTATTTACCCAGACGGACTCCTCAGGGCAGAGTTCTACCACCTGATGAATGGCGTCAAAACAGAGTATATGGCTAGCTTCAGCGCGGATGCCTAAAGCATCCGTATAGGTAATGATGATGACGCTGTCAATAGATAAATAAATCCAAATACCATGGATCTGTCATGCTCAAGTCCAGCAATATCGGCCCCGAGGACAAGTCCCGAATTTCTACAGCTTGGGCCAAATAGCGGGAACTCACGGCAGTCATCTGTGACCCTAAACTCTCTGTCAAGCTCAAACGGCTTATATATAAAAGTATAATTAGATCTGTGGTGCCCTATGGCTGCGAGACATGGCCAGCGCAGACGAAACACGTTAGCATCGCATCAACTCTATGCCAACGGCCTCAGGGATACGTGGGAAATTGGTGTCTCAACCAGCCGGCATCAGGAAAACGGCCTCACGGGCGACCCAGGAAGCAGTGGATAAACATTGCTGAGTCGGATACGAGAGCTTACGCCTTACGACGCGAGAATGTCGAAGACCGCGCGAAGTGGAGAAGAATGGGTATGATTGACCCTAGCCGGGATGAGCGCTAGGATGATGATGATGATGATTGGTGTAAAATCGCTAATCTGGCAGGTTCTTCTGTAATGTAAACAGGGTCACAGAGGCAGCCGCTTTTCTGTATTTACTCGACCTGCCAAAATCCTGGATTATGCTCTATACTTTGTCAAATTGAGGTTGATAATTTTGACAGCTCACGGTAGGAATGGGGTAGTGTAAAATCGTTAATGAATCTATTCGATTATCGATTATTTTTGTCATAGAACTTGGAATCGATAGTTGCATGATAATGCTGTATGTAATCATACAAAACAAACATTGTTTTTGTTTTGAATTAATAATTCATTCAACGACGATTTCGACACGTGCGTATTTTTATTCAGCCAGTCAGCCTATACCGTAGAATACGCGTGAGTCGAAATCATTTTTGTGAAATGTCCATAATTGAGAATCCAACCAATAATTGAGAATTTAGTTACAAAATATGACATAATAACCTAAATGTTAATTTTAAATATTCGATTATTTTATTTGAAAACCGATTTTCGACTGTATTTTGTTATTCGTTATTCGGGGCACTTCACTAAAGGGGCGGTACCTGTCCATGAAGTTCGACATTATCCGTAGCACATTTTACAGGAAAAACTACATGATACTTTATAGGCGTGCACCAAGGACCAACAATTAGTGAGCTGTCAAAATTATCATCCTATATTAGACAAACCTGTTACGTAAAAAATCACTAGCAAGAAAAATATAAAATCAATACATAAATATTTTTTCTGCGTAGCATAGCTGTCTATGCATATTCTGTTTTATAAGTGTCTAATGTTGCCTGGAAAAAATCGCTTTAAGCGATAAGGCCGCTCGGGTTGCTTTTTCTTTTTTCATTTGTTTTGTTATATTTGTGTATGAGCAATAAATAATATTTTGTTCATTTTTCATTCATTCATATTGTACATTTTGTTTGTACTGAGTAAATTTACTTCTTTGTGAATTTTGTACATTTTTGGATTAACTCAGTAGATTTTAGTAGAAAGTAACAAAATGATGTGTTTCAGCACAAGGCGAGACGACAACAAATAATCGAATGATAATCTTTGCATAGTCTATGAAATACACGAGACATGGCAAACATGCACGAAACTACACGATATAGGCGAATAATTCCTCCACATTCTAGTATTCCTGCGTAATAGCCAACATGCGAACTGCTTTTTAAGCAAAGCGGGCCAAACGTTGCAGTGTGGGCTGGGCAGCTAACTACTGACTCGACTTACTCGCCTAGTTTAAACTTGAACTTATATAACATTAATTTTTTGTCGCTGGCAGTGTTTTTGGTTTGTGGTATTTCTTCTTCCATTCTCTATTGTTCTGTTCTCTATGTTCTCTATGGTGTTTGAACATTATTTGTGTGGGAATTTTTGTGTAATTTTTATTAATTTAGTATCGTTCAGGCGATCTATAAGCAGTGGAATATAATAAGTTTGTCGAATCTAGCTAGAATACATGCAGGATTCCAAGAACACTGTCAATAGAAATAATTAGCATAATATGATGCATATTGTCAGCTGTCCATAACAATAACCTTTTCGTCATTGCGAAGGAGTCTTTGATTACGCCTAATTAGTGGTTAGTGTAAAATATATCAGCGATAGTGAAAACCATGGCTAAAGAGGAAGACGATGATAATTTGCCTGATAAGGACGCGGCGAAAGAGTTCTACGCGAAGTATGAACCCAAGGAAATTATTGGCAGGTAAGTGAAATTGGGATCACAAAGTGATTTTCGTGATATCGGCCAGTTGCGTTTGTGCCAATTTTCCGACGTGTTCCGGAAGTATTTAGGACGCTACCGACACGCTTTCAGACGACGCCGGATTAGTCGTAAGTCTTCATCTCGACCTTGAAGAGAATACCACACTTACCTACCGCATTTTTCTTGCAGACGAAATTTTAATTGTAGACGATAGTTTATCAAGAATTAATTAGGCCTTTATTTATTTTGTTTGTTCACATAAATTTCAAAACTTTCCATTCATTAATAGGCAGGTATTATCTACTTATAAAACTGATTGTATTCAACACACACACACAGTACATTTCACATTTTAAATTTAATAACATGGTCACTGAAACAAGGCCAAACATTATAAATTGCGGTTTGAGTGTGGGATTCTGTGCTTGATTTTAAATTTTTGTAGTATTTTTAAATTGCCACACTGCATAATCGTCAAACTGTCCTTATGACACTTTAAGTTTAAATGCACGCATACAAACTCACACCCGTATACCATAGGGGGAGGCCGAGACACACTCTAAATAATTGGAGATTACTTGGCCCTCTGAAAACCAGTGTTGTGGTTCGTGTCGAACGGCCACAACAATATGCTGAAGAGGTTCCTTTTACGCTGGATGCCTAGGAACCTAAAAATTGTCTCAGTGTTCTTTACTTTTTTTTTTAATGTTGAATTGTTAAATTACTGTCGTTAAGTCCTTGTGTAGTAAATGTTTCTTTCTTTCTAATTAATATAACATAAAATTTTTCCATATCAGGGGCATCAGTTCGACCGTCCGGAGATGTATAGAGAAGGAGACAGGCCATGAATATGCTGCTAAGATCATAGACCTCAGTCAGGAGTCTCAAGATGGAGTGGACACACATATTATGCGTGATGCCACACGGCAAGAGATCAGCATACTTAGAATGGTGGCTGGACACCCTTATATCAGTGAGTGAGTCATTGAATTGACATTGAATTTATGTATTATAATTTTGACTTGCCTACTATTCTGTAATTTAAAGAAATTACATTTTGGCCGCCGCTTAAATAACACATGTGCCAATTAACATAGAAAATATTAACAATTTATTATTGTTAATAGTAGGTAGATATGAGGGAAATTTCCATTTAGTCATGCTTGCTCATATGAGTTCTACACTTCTTATCTTTTTCTATAGTTTTATGTTGTCAATATGACTTTTCTTATTCACACATTATTTATACGTAACATGGAGTGTGAGCCACATACTCTTACTATAGTCAAATGCAGAATTTCGTGATTAACTATGTGGCTCTAAATTGCCTGATTGACTAAATTACCATTAATTAAATAAAGTAGCCAGATTTTTGTGTACACCTAATGAATTAGAAAACACGAATTAGAACAACTTGTTTATTTTCTCAAATCATTATCTCAGTGTGGATATTTATTGTTTTTTTCCAGTTGAACTCCAGGACGTGTTTGAATCTGAAACATTCATTTTCCTGGTGTTCGAGCTATGCAAGAATGGAGAGCTTTTTGACTACTTGACGTCCGTGGTCACACTGTCAGAGAAGAAGACTAGATATATTATGAGGTAAGAACATCTTCTTAAACTTGTTTTGCTCTTGATTTCAATTTCAAAGCGCTAAAGGCTCATAGGCTAAGTATGGGATCCTCGCAATCCTTTATATAAATATGGGTCTTGGAAACATGGCTGCCATCACACCTTTGGCTCAGAATGTAGTCGATCTGAAATTGGCGCGGCAGCTTTTGAAGGTGATAAGGTGTTCAGGTCTCTTCTGGAAGAAGGCATGGTCCATCAACGGCCGCATCTTCACTTACCACCAGGTGAGATGTCGATCAAATGCCTGGCTAGCCTAAATAAAAAAAGTTATTAGGCACGGCCAAGTAGGCGGCTAGTGAGGGATCTTTCAGACAGAGCGGTTACGCGGTCTGGCGTTTCACGTTTTCGTTCTGTATTCGAATTTGTTCTGGTTGACCACGTCGTGGTCGTACCGCATGCTTTGTGGGTATGTCTATGTAATGTAATACAAGACAGAGACCGCAGAACGCGAAAGCAGGACTTCTGAACGCGTGAACGCTCTGTCTGAAAGATCCCTGACGTTTGCGATTCGGATAAATTCTTCTATCACACTGTTTGGTCGGCCATAGCCAAAGTTTCCGTGAACTCGACCAAGCTCCTTGCTTATATGGCTCACGTAGGTGGTGTTAAGAGAATACTAGGTTGGTATACGTCGCAGGGTGTCTTCGAGACAGTTCCGAAGAAACCAGTGTCTTCAGTAAAATAAATAAATATAAAATAAATAAATATGCTTGGATAACATCACACAGCGCCATCCAGCCCCAAAGTAAGCAAAGCTTGCGTTATGGGTGCTAGATAACTGATAAACTACTTATATACTGAATACATACTTACTACACATATAACACCCAGACCCGTAACCGAAATTAAAAATCATCATTTAAATTTCTGCTCGGCCGGGAATCGAACCCGGGACCTCCGTGGCAGATGGCACGTTAACCAACTGAACCACTCAGGCCGGAAGTGTTGGCGCAGCTAGACTTCCTATCGACTAGATGGACTAAACTCAGACTTACACTTTATTTATTTATTTGTCTTTGGGAATACTTACAGCTGTCAAAATTAAGTATATTGGTAACTTTAAACATCTTTATGCCAATTACAAATCGCCCAGTATTCGGCGACGCATACACCGTTTGAACTGGCCTCGAACAAGAAACACTGTGTTGATTGTTGTCCGCTCAATCAGTACTTTGATCGTTATAAGTCGACGCGTCTGTTCATCTCCAAGATTCTGTTTCGGAGTTCGTCGCATCATACTTTCTTCCGAACCCGTGTACTGAAGTAAGAAAGCCCTCCATATCCCTCCATTGAGCGGCTTTTTTTTGTGAAAATCTTTTTATTTTTGTACTTGTACCATGACTAAAAGAAAATAACACATGTGTAGCACAGCACATGTATGATATCACCCAGGCGGAATATATGCAACAGCGCGTCCAAGCATTATATGCGACGGCACGCCCCGCCCGCTGCGTCCGTCAATGACATGATCGCAGATGTAGGAAAAATATTTTTCAGGTTTCATAACGTGTACCGCCAACTGCATATCGACCTACCCAAAACCAGTATAAGATGAGCTAGCGTCTCTGTAGACGCGCATAGCAACGTTAGCTCCGTTTAATACTGGTTTATGAATAAGCCCTTTAACTAGTAACGGACGTGGTCGGCGTCCGACCAAGGTCGGCTCGGCCGCGCATCCGAATTAATCCGAAAGTTACTTTATTATGTATATCGTAAGGATTAGTATCGGCGCATGCATCATTATCACGGTACAACTGGAATCTACGGATGGTGTTCGCTAAAAATGTAGACGAATAATATTTTTAAAATGTCATAATAACGCAAATATATTTTTTCTCTTTGGATAATAACCGCAGCAGTATATATAATTATAGTCAGTCATCATCATTATCATTACAGCCCATCAACAATCCACTGCAGGACTTAGGGCCTCTCCCACGAAAGGGGAGGTTATTGCCATAATCTCCACGCTTGGCAGGCGGGTTGAAAATCGCAGTGTTGTAAATATAACAATGGAAAACGCTGCTGCCCGTTTTTCAGCCTACAGAGACTCTAGATCTTTGGTCTTGAAAACATAAGTCGCCTTGTACGACACCCACGAGTGTAAGGGGTTGGTGCTATTCTACTCTGCCGGACACCACACGGCCGATTACAGTCAGTACGACCGCGTAAAGTACTTATAAATGTACTAATGCATTAACTAGCTTAGTAGTCGTAGATAATAAAAAGATTGACTTCAGATTGAGATTTATTGCAGCCTATGATGTCACACATCTATCCATACACTAAACAGCATCACATAAGGTTCAATTTCGCGTATCGACACCCCCTAACATGCGCAATTGCTACGCATTCAGTCATTATCAATAATCTTTTAAACAGAGCCGCCAAATAGATCTGGGTCAATGCGCGGTTCGACATCTTTATTGCTTGGCCTTAATGTCGACTCGTGACGTCACATTCATCCCTTCTGCGTAATGATCGAATGATGATGCGAATATGTACGGACGCACGTGCAATCGCTGCGTTCGTGTCAGGAACTTGAAAGTTACGTTCATTACAGAATTATAATTTTGACAATTTTGAGTATTTTGAATACTCAAAATATCGGGAAATACATGTAATTTTAATAAAAATGGGTTATTGTTCGACGTAGCCACCCTTAGCGTGGACGACAGCATCGAGTCTGTCCCGAAGAATTCGATTCGAAAGAAGAATTTGCGATTTCGGTCTGATGGAATTTTGTAAAATACCATCAGATGTTTCGTAAAACTATAGCATTTTCAAGTGATGCACCTTGTATATGCTGTTGTTTGGCATCCAATTTCTTTGACACGCCTCAGAACAGTGAAGTAAGTTTCTTCGGGAGCTACAAGTGCTTCGTCACAGATACATAGGTAGAATCCGCCACTGCCACGGCACGGCCACTGACTGAACTACTTCGGGTAGACTTTATATTATTTTTATTTTTATATACCACTAAGGTGGCAATCAAGCTTACGGTCTGCCTGATGGTAAGCAGTCACCGCTGCCTATGGACGTTTGCAATACCAGGGGCATCAGCCACGCGTTGCTGACCCCGTAAAATCCTTTTCACCCCTTTCTTGAAGAACTCCATGATGTACCCTCTAGGGACAGCCTCTCCAGGTAGTTCATCCCACAACCTTAAGGGGGAAGTGTTTCTCTAGAACCGTACAGTTCGTGACCAATTTGGCTCCAATTTGTGTTTTGCCAACGTTTTTCCTGATGTTTTATGGCGACCTGAGTGGTCAATTGTTTTGTTTAACATGCAGAGTTCGATTCCCGACTGGGCAGAAATTGAAATGATGAATTTTAATTTCTGTTACGAGTCTGGGTGTGGTATGTATAATAAGTATGTATTTAAAAATATAGCTTGTGGCTTTGGGACTATGTGACTGTGTGACTGTCCAAGCATATTAAATAATAATACAAATTTTTAGTTGTTTTTTTATGTGAAATAGGCTAATTTGACTGCCATCTCACCATATTAATATTAATTATATTTTCCTGTTTGTCGTGTCTTCTTCTGATAGTATTTCGGCGAAGACACACTTTTGGGCACTCTATTACGTATTGTTTTTAAATGCTCATTGATAAAGAAGACCATTGCGTCCATTGACTCGTGACGTCACTGAACAATAACATGTAAATACCAGTGCGTAATAGTCAACGCCTTCTTTTGTTTGACCTGTGTATCTGTGAATTTGTCAATGGCACCGTAGTTCCCGAAGGTATGGTCCGATTTCGATGTGATTTTTGGAAAACCTGTTTAATCGTTATGGTTATTAAAGCTTGACCGCGACAGAGATGACCTGTCAATGGTGGCGCTAGTTCTGCGTTTTATGTAGTAACACCGGAAGCATGTAGTATTCTGCGACAGAATTCGAATGCCGCCAACAATGCGACATGGATAATAAGGAACGTGTCGCAAAAGAAACTAACATGTCCCTATTGTGGAATTCGATATTTAACGTTTCGGACAAAAACCTAGCTCCTTTCATGGAGTTTTGATTCTTGTCAAATGTGTTAACATTAGACGTAGTAGCCATTGGCACCAAATTATACAGTTTAAACCGACTAATTGTAGACTCATTTTGGGCTTCGTCAACGTAGTAAGTAAGTAATTACAGATGGTGTACAATAACAAAGGCGGCTTATTAAGGTTATAGACTACTCAATAGCGCGAGTTATTTTCCTCTAGACAGTTTATTATTGCTAGTAAAATAAGTTTAGTATACTCATGTTTCCGCAATCTGTCAAAGTAACCTGAAGTCTTGGTACCCCTTTAGCTTTGTTCCATTGAAATCGGTTTAGTGGCTTAGGACATATTTGGGCGTGTGTAAAGTGTACGGTGGCCGTGTGGTGTCCGGCAGAGTAGAATAGCATCAACCCCTTACACTGTCGTACAAGGCTACTAATGTTTTGAGGCAAAAGATCTAGAGTCTCCATAGGCTGGAACATGGACAGCAGCGTTTTATATTTACAACACTGCGATCTCCAACCCGCCTGCCAAGCGTGGAGATTATGGCAATTACCTCCCCTTTCGTGGGCGAGGCCTTAAGTCCTGCAGTGGGCTGTGATGATGAGAGTGTACGTAGGGGTATTCCGACATATGTCGGTTAGGTAGGTAATACCTCGTCTTTACTCCGTTGGCCATGTGGTGTCAGAATTGTGTAGTCTGTGTATCCGAAGCGATAACACAAACTTATTGTATTTGCGGGTGCAAGCTGATAAATGTCTCATAGGCAGACCAGCTAGAGGTAGTCTCTCCAGTTACTCGTACATTACCGAGTTACATTACCAGCAATGTACAAGGAGAAATATTCTTCATATAAAACCGGGTAATGTACTAATAAATATTCGTTCTTTATACATTACCAGTTGCCATTACCATATAATATCATCTTGCAGACACCTCCACCTTACAGAATATCGCAGCTAAATAATACTCTTTTAAATAGTATTGTGTTTCTGCCGGTGAGTAAGGTTTCCAGTGCTCCATGGGGTGGGGATTTGGGGAACCGTGGCTTTGGCAGTGGAGTGGCATTTGCCTTTTGCTGCCAGAGCAACGTGTTATAGAGGTAGGCACGCACGATACTCTTGGTGTTGCTAATGTCTATAGGCAGTGGTGACCACTTTCCATCAGGTGGCCCGCTTGCCTGTTTGCCTACCGTACGATATATAAAAAAAAATCTTGACGTTATTGTCCCGGTTTTGCTCTCGGGAACGAGGGCCCGGGGTCCGCCTTGACCATATTGCCATTACCATATACAAGGCAGTAAATACATAAAATTCTCTACAAGTTTTGCTTTATACACTTTCCAATTCCCAACCGTTCACGACCAGCTTGCCAGCTTAGGTGCCAGTGTATGATCCCACTGGCCACTTTATGCCCTCTATTGTCTGGTAAAGCACTCTTATAAAAACTACCTCTCTACTTTGGATTTGAAAACTCCCAGGTAGTATTTATCAAAAGACACTAAGTCAGGTAGAGAGTTCCGTTGCAGTTCGCACAATAAATGTTGAAGCAACGTGGTTTGTGCGAGTAGGTCGAGTAGTTCTTGTAACTTTAAAACAGTGTCATTTCGCCGAGACTTCTCGTTTTGTGGTGGAACGAAGATTTTAGATGGAAATGTACCCGGTAACAAAGAAATAGACATACATAACATACATACATACACTGAAAAAACATAATCCTCCTTCTATCGCAGTCAGGTAAAAGCAAAGAAAGACTGATTGCGGAGATGTTCCAGGTATTAGATTAAGAGTTTATCTAAACATAAATAGGCGTCTTACTCCATGCGCATCTCTATCCGCCTTCTTCGCTCCTGTCCCGTGGCGATTAAGTTTGGAATAGACATAGACATAGACGTAACTTTATTTGGTCCAATAACACATTCAAATACTTAAAACTAACATAATAAATACATATTAGGAAAGCGGGGCGAATAGAAGGAATAGGATTTTGATTAAAAAATATAATTGGCAATGTCCGACCTTTTTGGAGTGGTCTGATTTTGACAAAAGGCCCATCCATTTTAAGCCTATACAATAAACTGCACACATCAGGAGGAGTTTTATACAGGAAATTTATACTTATGTTACAAAGAACATCAGTCCATAAATCACTCATCCCCACTACACCTCTGTTGGTCACCACGCGAAGGTTCGAAAGGACGTTTCTCGATCGTACGATTCGGATGTGGAATTAGGTCCTTGCCACGGTGTCTCCTTTGGACTATGACATGGATCGTTCAAGAGGTATATAGAGGTCGCTCCAGAGGCGGGCAACGCATTGGTAACTCCTTTGGTGTTGCTGATGTCCATAGGCAGCGGTGACCACTTTCTGGCCCGCTTGCCTGTTTGTCTGCCGTATAACATATAAAAAATTGCCGGACTCTGACAGTGCCTGGAGCAAAGATGCCCCACGCTCGCCGCATTGCCAAGTTAAATGGCTATGGCTAACCTTAACACCAGAAACAAGCCAGAGCGGGTGTCACCCGATTTCTCCCTTAACCCACGCCATATCTCACTCACCAGCGCTTTTGCCTCAGAGCCCAAACTGCCAGTCTCCACAGCGATTATTAACTCTCCATCATCATATCAGCCGAAAGACCCCCACTGCTGGCCATAGGCCTCCCCCAGAGATCTCCACAAAGGCCGGCCTTCCGCATCTAGCTGGTATCTGCAATCTTTGTAAGGTCGTCGGTCCACCTTGTGGGAGGCCTACCCGCGCTGCGCCACTCGAGAACTTTACTGCTCGTCGGCCATCTGTTCTTCGAGCTATGTACTCTGCCTGCGAGCTATGTACACTTTAGCCTGGCAATTCTTAGCTTAACTCTACATACACCTATAAACGATTAATAATATGTAAATGAAATGAGTAACGTGTATAATTATCGCATAGGGGTATTTAGCTCTGTTTGAATGCGTGAACAAATATTGCTTCCACAATTTAAATTCAACGATAACACGCAATTGGTATGCATTAGTGTCAATGGCATATGCATTGTGCAGTTTCATGTTATTGTCATATCGGTATAGTTCGTTTTAAACAAGGTACATCTTAATAGAGACTATTTGAAGAGCGCCAACAAAGTGCCAAATTGTACATGATCGACAGTCTATAGCCTATAGTTATTACCAAAGAGGTAATAACTGGTCTAAGGGGTTACGGTTAGAGTTTCAGGTGCATATTAGAGGCTTTGCCAATGTATGGAGGTAATACTCAATAGTATTAAGGCTGTATCCGGTAGAATTTTATAGGTTTGTTGATAAACTGGAGAGGTTTTCCCTGGAGAGTACAACATGCAGTTCTAGGTGAAATAGGTGAAAAGGTTTTTACGGTTTCAGCAACGCGTGGGTGATGCCCCTGGTATTGCAAACGTCCATAGGCTGCGGTGCTTACCATTAGGCAGGTCGTAAGCTTGTTTGCCACCTTAATGGTAAATGAATCCCAGTGAAAGATTGATTGAAGTCCGTTTTGTAACGCTTAAATACATTATATGGGTCTAAAGGAAATGTTAAGCATAATTAAATATGTGCTTTATTACGTGTTACGTAGGGTTTACCTGGGTACCGAATGACGTCATCAGACATGCCAAAATGACAGTTTTCTAGCATATATGTCTTCTCTGACTTTCGTGGTTATTCACTACACTTTCACTACTAACCGTGGTAACAAACCTGATAATATGTGTAGTGAAAATGTCTTCTCAGGTTTAAAAGGTATCGTGTACAATTTCTTCACAGTCATTCATGTGATATAAGCTAATGGAAAAGTCATTACACTAATCGTGACTGATCCTCCTTATACACCATAGTTCATCTTCCATAACTATCTCTTTATTTTACTTATTTACTGCCTCGCTCAGCGACGCAAAGACTATAGTAAATACAAACACATAAATTGTAAAATTATATTTGATTAAACCTTAATATTGTCTTAGACACGTTTCAGTTAAGTACAAACGAGATGTTTACGACTAATGGCAAACCATTGTTATTATTGTTAGGCTATTTAGTAGACTCGCTTATTAGACTTGAATGTGTACTTAGTAAGTGATTATGCGCTTATTACACATTCCTAAATTCAGAAACAAAAGCGTGAGAGCAAATCAAAGTGGAATGTATTGCTCATAAAATAAGGTACATTTTTGTATAACTTATATTAAGTCACGTGTCGCTCCGCTTTTCAAAAATCTAAGATACAAAAATGGACCTTATAGTATGAGTAATATATTCCACTTTGATTTGCTCTCACGATTTTTGTTTCTGAATTCAGTTACTGAATTTAGAAATGTGTTATAAGCGCATTAAGCATATTGATTACCTTAATTGCTATTGTTATAGATGTGATAATGTTTAAACAAAAATCTACCGTAAATGCACCTGCATAGAGTAGCTATTTATTTACTAATATCAAGACCGCATTCCTAGGCTATTGTGAAATCAATTATTAGCCTTGTGCACGAATTTCGCCTTGCTAAATATTTTTTTAACCGAAACCGAACGATAACTGATTAAGAATTTTTCTTGACACTGAAATAAGAATTGAGTGATATTTTATTTGCTGTATTACATACTAGCGACTTGGCACAGATGTTCTTGGGGTTTCTCTTATCATAATATCCGGCAAGAAATTATCTAAAATTCTAAATGTTATGAAAATCGCATCAAAATCTGTTTCATTGTTTAGGGTCAGCTAATAGATGTAAAAGCGGATAGCGAAGTTATACTATATAAGGATTACCTACATACTTACCTACAGGGGTCGTACAATGAACTTTATGAAAACCATCTGAGTTCCGCGCAGTTCAAAAGCAGGCCTTAAATGCTGGTGTTGCTGATGTCCACAGGCGGCGGTGACCACTTTCCATCAGGTCCGCTTGCCTGTTTGTCCGCCGTATCCCATAAAAAAAATGACATTTTGTATTGACAAGTTACATGTTTGGTGTTGCCGTTATCGGTGGTTTGCATCCACAATGATGTCAACACTAGAAAGGTACAAAGGACTATGACTATATATGGTGACTCGCTCGGCTCGGGTTTTGTCATAGTAGCGCGCAGTTCCTTTGGGTAGTACGCCCATGGATTCTCCGTACAAAATTTCGTTGAACCGTTTAAGTTGAACGAAATGACATGCCGGCAGGTGTATTTTACGCGGGGAAAATCCATTTACGGATATCTAAACGGAGAAGATTATGTCATTAAAATTGACAGTCCTACTCACTAAAAACCACCACGTCCTCTCATATTCTCTTTCGCCGGCATGCTAAATATTGTTCATGATACGAATAAGCAGAGCAGTGCTGTTTAGGTACTTCTATAAGAGCTCGTGGTAAGCCCCCAGGTTATCGGCCGTAAATAATGCACATTGGTTAGTTAAGCTTCGTAGAGTGTCGTCTCTATCGCACGCGTGTAAGTAAATACGAAGCCGAAACTAGCCGATGTGTATTATTTATGACCTGTACATACACACTCGACCTGAGTGGTTCAGTGGTCAACATGGCCGGTCTGCCACGCAAGAGGTCTCGGATTCGATTCCCGGCCGGGCAGAAATGGAAATGTTGAATTTTAATTTCTGTTACGGGTCTGGGTGTTCTATGTATAATATGTATTTAAAAGTATTTAAGTGGTACATCGGTTATCTAGCACCCATAGCACACGCTTTGCTTAGTTTGGAGCTAGATGGCGCTGTGTGAATTTTTCCACGAATATTTACTCCTCCTGTTTCCCATAGGGGTATGTAGGCAAGATTATCAATAGCAACAAGCCACGATCCTGACACACTTCTTTTGCCTCATTTGTGTGTGGGTGAGTTGACTTCAATTTTACGCCGGTTCACCTGACCTGCCCTTTACGAAGGTCATTTATTTTATAAGTATACTTTTACTTACGTTCTCAGGCGCCCTTTACCGATCCTTCCATTCACATTTGCATATAAATAGACTTTTCATAAGCTGTCCTTTACCCATGCTCTCCACGTGTCCATACCATCCCAGCGAGGATGGTATAGACATTTGGAGAGAATGGATGAAAAAAGAGGTATTTCTTTCAATCTCAGTCACCACATCATCCTTCAGCTTACAACGAACTCTTTATCACACTATTCCTCATTCTAGAGTAATAGAACGAGGAAGTGATGAGTGCTATTCCATAACATTTATTCGAGAGACTTCGTTCGCGTACACCTACATTACCCTTATCAACCCTTTTTTTATTGCTTATAAACCTTCCTCTTGAAGCACTCTATTGTTGAAAACCGTATTAAAATCTGTTCGTAGTTTAAAAGATCTCATCGTACATAGATACATAGGGACTGATGGCGGAAAGCGACTTTGTTTTATACTATGTGAAGATTTTGTTTCGCTGTTAACTGGGTACAATAGGAGACACTGTTGAATTGAACTATATACGCATTGATTACTACTGTAGACGCAGCGTGGGCAGGCCTCCCACAAGGTGGACCGACGACCTGGTAAAGATCGCAGGTACCAACTGGACGCAGAAAGCACAGGACCGGCCTTTGTGGAGATCTCTGGGAGAAAATGAAAAAAAAAAGTATTTATTGAATTAGGATTACGTTAATTAATCTCTTTTCAAAAGTCAAAAATCTAACGGAAAACAAAGGGAAGTTAAGCGAGCTCATCCAGGTAGGGGGCGACGCATGCAGACCGATCAGCGCGCGCGAGGGCTTACTCCGGCGAGAGGCCTATGGCCAGCAGTGGGCGTCTTCTCGCTGAGATGATGACGTATTGATTTAGATCTTAACTATCGATAGACGTCAGAAAACACATCCAATTAAATCTACTTCAATACACATCATTTCTTTATCAGTTCACCGGTTATGGAGAAATAATCTCTAACTCTAAGTAAGCTCTAGGGCTAAGAAGAGAACCGCCTCGATGAAACTAGCTTTCAATTACGAAAAACCTCATCGAAATCGGCCCTTCCGTTCGAAGGTACAATGTACCAGTCTAACGTCTAAATCTAACACTCCATTTTTGCGTCGCACAACCTACATACTCGTCTAGTTTTGAGATCAAACCAACAGAGACAATTTACGCATCTTATACCGAATTTGAATGAGGAAGTTGCATCATTATCAAAGAGATTATCACAACATTGACCCTCTAAAGTCCAGGCGCGTGCCCAAATGTAGAATAATAATAATTAGGTATGAATGTATTATCAGTATACATAGTGCGTACTGATATTAAGTGTAGCAGAACAATAATCTCGCGCATTGTACATCAAGACTCAGAACTTACTCGACGTATCTGATAACTTCGTTTCTTGCCAACTCTAAACTCGTCATTGTTTGCTTTAGTTTTGGGTCGAATATCGATTGCTTCGGGAGTCTTAGTTGTTGTTTTGTGTTAAACAATTGTTTGTGTCCGAAATGGCGCTCAGTGTGTGTTCTATGAGAGAGTCATCGGCCAATGTTGAGAAGATCGAGCGGAGTGCTGCGATTTTGGAGGACAACGAAGTGGAGTGTGTGGAGTTTGTTGCGAAATTGTGCGATTTGATAGTGAAGAATGTTTTGGTGCCAAACATGAGGTAATTTACGTGGAATTGTTTTTGCGAGTAAATTTTATTTATTTATTTTTATTTAATTTATTGAACACGAGAAAATTAAAGAGATAGTACAAATTAGATATTAGACAACAGGCACTACTTATCTCTAAAAAAATCTCTTCCAGCAGGCCTACAAAAAGAGAGATATGAAAAATATACGCAGATACGACGTGCACAATAAATATATACTATAAATAAATACATATATAATATTCTATACATACTAATAGGTATATATGAATAAAATAAACGTATACTATATTAATACATAAAATATATTGTTTTGTTGTTTATTTTTTTATCTCGCTTTTCGAAAAAAAGATGAATGAGATTGTTGTAAGATTTATTAGGCAAATATATTTTTCTTTTATCTGTGACCTCATATACATCAAGTAACTTCCTCACATTCCAGTGTTACCGTGAACATTGTGACAATCCTGGCCCTTCGAGCTACTCTGCTCTGTTGAATAGTATCGTAAACTTTTTTTCTAATTGTAACATCGTCAAGACCATAGATGTCTAATGCCCATGAATAACGATAATTTGTTAAAATAAACAAATTTACATTCGTAGTCCCACACTAGGAATTCCTACCTTACCTTTTGCTTTTTAATGTTGCGGGTTCCTAAACAAAATTAGCTTGTCTGGCCGTGTAAAAATGTTTGGAAATGGTTGCCGGCGATGCCGGGCATTGTTTTTCAACCACATTACAGTACAAATATTGCCCGTTTAGAACCCCTTTTAAGAAAACTATTTGTCCTTTGTCACCAGGCAAGTACTTGAAGGTGTCCGTTACGTGCACAGCAAGAGCATCGTCCACCGCGACCTGAAGCCGGAGAACATTTTGCTGGACGACCAGCTCAACGTGAAGATCACGGACTTCGGATTCGCGAAGGTCCTCGCCGAGGGGGAGAAGCTTTTTGGTGAGTGAGGACCGTCTTAACCAACAGTGGATGGGGGGCGTGTTGTATTCGGCAGAGGCATATAGCGCCAATCCGGATGTCGTATGGTTAGGAGCTAGAACCATGTCTAACGCTCCCCGCGTTAGACATGGTTCTAGCTCCTAACCATTGCTTGGTGTCTGCGGCAGCTGTAATTGCGAGCACATCTGCCCCCCCTTCTTCAAAAAGCATGTCTACAGGTATCTCAAAGGCCGGAACCGCATCCGCTTCCCAGAGGTTCAGATGTCCTGGACGACGGTGGCCGCTTTTCTTCAGGTGGACCGTCCCTCCGTATGCCTCCCTAGGCATTAAGAAAAGCCTAATTTGACCCACTTCCCGGCTTTGAATTGCTGAAATTTTGTATACCCGTGGAACTTGGATGGCAATGCATCAGACAGTCAGCAGGAGCTGGAGTCTGATGATGGAGTCGGAAGATGGCCATAGGATCTTCTAAAATTACAAAGATAAACCCATTGAGTTTAGGTTAGTCTCAATTGTTTTGTCTTGGCAATAACTTGGTCCTACATTATGTTAAGGGTCTGAAGATGGACGCAGAAGGTGGCCATAGGAACTCCTAAACTACGCACGTCCACCAGTAGCCGTATTCACAATGGCTCGGAAATCGGATTCGGATACGGAATTGACAAGGACTCCGCAAAAGATCTTAGGAAAATGTGGTTTCAGTTAATTTTGATGAAATTTTCATATGTTATAGAGAGTAGAGTTTCCGTGGAATCTATCGGGATTCTGAATAACAGTTTTCGAGTCGATCGACACGGATTCGCCACTCGCGAATTTCGTGTCGAATCGTTCGGAAACGGTTTCGAATCGTTGTGAATACGGCTATTCACCACCTGCCTTTGCCCATTACCCGAAATTCCTGGCAGTTTCTGACTACAGTGGTACTGGCCGGTCTAACTTGACCCAGTCATCTCTGCACCTCCGAGGTCTCGTGGCCGAACCGGACACGGGCAATCTAGGTCGGGTTCACGGAAAACTAATTGTATTGTCATTTCTATGCACTACTTACACCTTATCAAAAAACTAATATTTTGGTGCGATAAAGTTCTTTGTACTCAGTAAGCAGTAATCTATGTTAATAGGGCGTAATTTCTGAAACGGTTCAGAACCGTTACCGAAAATACTTTCATTGTTACGAATAACAGCTAAGCTACGTAACTTTCCCCTATATAGGATCTTTGGTCAATTTAGGATGAATCATTATTATTATTGGTTTCCGAAGTCGTCTCCGGCGTCACATGTGGGACCTTAACGAGTCTTATCACTGAAGATTAAACATATTACGCAGCCGTTACTGCATACAAAGACACGAATCTTAATTCTTAACACATGTTGGCCGTTCAGTGATAAGCGGGTCGAACCTAATACACTCACGAGTGTAGACTAGACAACTAATTGTAATGCCATCTGGATCTAGAACCATATTTGCATAGGTATTCTATTGTATTGCGTATTTTCCAAACTGCAAGTTGCGCCCGCCATGCGTATAATGGAAATCTTGGAAGAGGCTGATCTTGAACCGGTGTTTCACTGGGTAAATGTTTATAATATTGTCGAAGAAACTTCATTCGATCTAGTGTAGTTCGGTTTCGTAAAGAGTCGTCTCTGTGGCAGGCGTGTGGCTAAATACCAAGCCAAAACTAGCCGATGTGTTCTTTACCGCTCAACTGCCTAGTACGGCACTATCCAATAAAAAAATAAAATGACGTCAGTCATCTTTCGTAGTTTTCTGTTTTTAATTAGACCAGCCAGGCATTTGATCGCCTCAAAGGCGTACAGAAACATGACTCCAGATTATTGAACTCGCTATTGTCACTTAGCTAGTATTCCTCCCTTATCTTCATCAGTAATGACACCATCTTCATCAGTATAATGTCGCTAGTAGTTCCCAAGTACCAGGCAAGCAATCACGGTTTGCCACGGTCTACGGCCTGCAACCGTCGTGTCCATTACACCCAGTTATGACACAATGCAACTAGGCTCATTCAGCGTAGCGGGCCTACGCACTGCTTTATCTGTGGTTAATTGTTAAGTGTAGTCAGCATCAGAAGTAGGAGCGTCGGTGGCCGAATGGTTAAGGTGACCGACTCGTAAGAGAGAGGTTAAATTTCTGCGTCAGATCATTTCGAAGTCTTTCGTGTCTATTTCTGATACTGACTCATCATCTTATCATCTTGGCGTTAATGTCCCGGTTGTGCTCTTGCGCACGACGGCCCGGAATCCGCCATGAACGTGATCGACTCGAACGTATTACAGTGGAGCGACTGCCATCTGACCTCCGTGGCCCTACTACCAGGGGAACCTGACAAGATTGGATCATGGTTACACATTCAGACGCCTGTTTCATCACGATGTTTTCCCTCACCGAAAGGGCATCGGTTAGCATTCAACTAATGTACCTAAATAACTCAGAAAAGAGTCATTGGTATTACTACCTATGATTAAATGTGTCTCCCTTTTTGCAGAGCTGTGCGGCACTCCGGGCTACCTGGCACCGGAGACACTGAAGGCGAACATGTTCGACGACGCGCCCGGCTACGGCCTTGAGGTCGACCTGTAAGTGTAACGCGCAATGTATTCTCAATAAATCGATAGTAATAAACGACGACGTCAGGCACGCGATTTTCGGTACAGGGTCAGGGACTCCATGTTTTATCTTTTTAGGGCTCGTCAGAGATGTCGTTTCGTTTTTCTGCTTACATACATACAGTCATGCCTTTTTTCCGGAGGGGTAGGCAGAGACCCACATCGGTTCACTTGCTACGGTCCCTAGTTGTTGCCTCCATTTGCAACATCTGCGACTAAAACGTTGTTTTAGGGAACTCTTGCGTGTAACCGGTACAACTAAACAAACATCCAAATAAACAAATATACAGAGAGTAAAACTACTATCACTTTAGAATGGGGATATAAATTTGGATAGTTTCTTAAACTGTTACAGGTTTAGTAGACCCACAAACCTGGTATGTTCTGTAATGACATTTTTTTTTCTAAACCTCTATAACCCGCGTCACGAAAGAAGAGACTTGTCAAATGGCAGTGGAGGGGATTTCGCGCAGGTAATCGTACGCAGCGCAAGTCGAACCACGTGACCCGCCAAGTCTCTTCTTATTTGACACTAGCTATACCTAGCAACAAAGTGCCATATTTGTTGTACACGATGACATAGGATAACCTACGGTTCACAGTCTAAAACGGCACGAGATTAAACCTATAAACAGCGTAAACATAAAACATCACATGTTATTTATAACCGATCATCGCGAAATCTTGACGCACTTATATTTTCTATAAATATACCGAAGTGCCTATCATTGTTCTTATCTGGAGTTATTTTTAAAATGGTCCAGTAGCTGCTGGTTTGATAAACGCGAATTAGTTATATAAGGGGGCCAAAGTTAAACTAGTTACGCTTTGGCTATCGAAATGTAAATTCTGATTCTTTTGCTTGAGAGAAAAAACTTTATTCATGACATAGTTGTAGTCGATGGTCTCTGCCTACCCCTTGGGAAATAGCAGTGAGAATACTTATTTATACCGCCCCAGCCGTGTAATAAATTTAGTTTTGGTTTAATTTAGTCATTGGTTTATGTTAATTTATATTTATTATGCTCATCTCACTCGTTCTCGCTACGCTCGCTCATTTGTTACAAACATCAAGTCTCGTAATTTCCGAGCCTGATTAATTTGGTTGCTTCTATTACGATTCCCTACCCCAGCTTTTAAGTACACAACATTGTTTATTTATTTATTTATTCAACCATTTAATGTGCACAAAGAAAGTTACAATAATATGAACATAAAGATAACAATCACAAAAGGTACAGCTTATTTCTAAAAAGAAATGTCTTACAGCAGACCTACCGAAGAGAGAGGGCTAGAATAGAGAGAATAGTTATTTAAAAAAAAAACAAAAATTAAAACGTACCGGGGTCTTTATTTTTGAAACAGCTTGCATCGACGCGAGCGATCGCGTGCGATACCTGTCTTTCACACTCGTGGTATAACCTGCGTCACGAAGGAAAAGACTTGTCAAATGGTAGTGGAGAGGATTTCGCACAGGTAATCGTATACAGCGCATGTCGAACGTGACCCGCCAAGTCTCTTCTTATTTGACACTAGCTATAAGTTGCTAGAGATAGAAAGAAACAACCAGAAAGCGAGCACTCCCGTGGATGCGAGCGGTTTCAAAAATGAAACCCCTAGATTCTGTTAGGAAACATTGGTACGCGAAGTAAAAAGCCAGCCCATCTCCGCTTTAGTATCACGAACATATCTCGCCGCAATCTCTTGCCTATCTTCCATTGCTCTGACGACCGGCCGGTAGTTAAGATAACTGTATTAATCACTTATGTTTCCGATTGACGCATTTCTGTGTCGCCGTTGACACTTGAACTGGGATTAAAAACGAATGTTGATCATTTACGTTATCAGTTTCACAACACGGTCGCGCGTGCCTGCGAACATAATAGCGTTGTGTTGGATGGGATAAGGCGTACGAATGACGACAGTGAGATGGGCGGATGACCTTGTTAAAGTCGTAGCGGGACGTAAGGGGGTTGATAAGGCGATCACAGTGGAGGGGGTGGGGGGAGGCCTGTGTGCAGCATAAGATGATGATCATTGACCGGTCAAGCTTTATAATTAAATAGCTCATGATATGGTCAATCAAATCGAAACTTGTTTTATAAAGGATACATATTTCAAGTGCATTTTTTAAAGAAAAAAATTTAAAAAAATTTTTAATGTCTTCGAAGATGTTATATTTTAAGAAAAAAGAAAGAATTTTTTTTATAGCCCCAATAGATGGCGTAGTTCAAGTCATATTATTCTTATTCTCTTTGTTGCATAGAAACACACAACGAAACATATAGTCACAATGTACAGAGGCAAGCTTATCTCTTCAAAGAGATCTCTTCCAACCTACCTCCCATTTTGTGAAGACTCCAATTAACATGTTAAACAGGATACCACGTGGCGCCACCTATAAACAAAGTAATAAATCTTGTATTTTTTTTCCTGTTACTATTAAATTGAAAACCTCTAATTGCAAAAATGGAATGTGTCAAAAGAAACATTATGTAATGTTATGTTTATTTGCATTTTCAGATGGGCTTGCGGAGTCATCATGTTCACGCTGTGAGTATATATAAGAGTTAATATTTTTGTTTATCCTATATGTGCTCCTAAATCGTTCAACCGATTGCGATTAATTTTTTTTACTTATGAGTCACTGAATAATTACACCTTGAATAGGCAAATAAATAGGTAAAATGTGGATGTATGCTTCTGTGTACTATGGCCAGCACAGTGCTATAAAGGAACTTTACCGATGGAATAAAAAATAGCAGTCATTATTTGAAGACACTGAAGACTATGTAGGAAATAAATAAAATGTCAGCCTACGAGCCCAAGCAGCATTTCACTTTACATACTCTTCTCTGGACCTTAACGAGGGGACAGTAACTGGCCCAACAGACTGTCCATAATTGTTAGTTTATTTGCAATAATACCACAAGTAATTTTAAACGAGAATAATAAGGTATTTAAGTAATGTTCACGAGTTGCTACGTTATATCACATAGTAATTAGCAGCTGTCATCATAAAGTCCATTAACGCATGTTGAGTGATTAAGGACTTTAGAATAAAAAAAAAAATTAATTTGTTAAGTTAGTAGTGCTAAATACTGCTGAAGTGCTGAATGAGTTTGCATAGATAGTGGCGCCCTTATTTTTTGTTGCACTGTTCTCACCCAGGCGAACTCCTCGGAACTGACAGAATCCTACCACCAGACGTAAAAAATTGTAGAGTTGCATATTTACTACACATATTATCGGGTTTGTTACCACGGTTAGTATTGTTTTTACCTCGATATTTCATTTTATTCATAGGTGATTAAAATGTTCGACTCATTTTACTACACCACCTTATCTAGGGTTCGTTCAATAGTGACACGCACGCTAGTACTTAGGGTCCAATTTTCTGTGTAATGTACGTTAGAGCCGGTCTCTGTTATTGGGAATGTTAGACCTTAGCGCGCTCGAGTTAATCTCTGCTGAGTAATGGTAAGGCTCAATTCCCAGCCAGCAGTGTTATTGTCACTGACTCTTTTAAACGATGTCTTATAGCACTATAACTTGGGGTGTTCCAAAAGCATTTATACCGATACTTAGATCAAAGCCCGGCACCGCATCCACTCATCTAAGGTCTGTAGTATTGGACAACGAAGACCCCTATCCATCAGGTGAACCAAGTGACTGTCTATCTCATAAGGCAATAAAAAAAAATTATTAATTGTTTTCCTTTATGTTTGCAGGCTGGTGGGATGTCCGCCATTCTGGCACCGCAAGCAGATGGTGATGCTACGAAACATCATGGAAGGGAAGTACTCGTTCACCAGTCCCGAGTGGGTGGACATATCTGGTGAGTTGACACAATTTTTTTTATTCTTTAAATAGCCATATACATCAGCGCGCGGATTGAAACTCTGAACATTTCCATATCTGAAGGGATTTCCGCTATACCTTGCCGGCCAGCGGCAAGGTAGAAGTGTTTTGGGCCCTTGAAAAAAGGCTCTGGTAGTGGTGGTAGTGGTAGTATGTGGTACAGTCGAGTTCATTAATATGTGCGCATTAATTCATGAATCTGCTCAGATATATAAGTACCCTTCCATGTACATTTATATTTGAAGCCTTGGTAATGCTCACATATTAATGAACTCGACTGTACTACTCTGTTAAGCCTGAGGAGTCCAATCAGTGAGTTGCTACTACCGCCTCATCTATTTCTGCGGCCAAGCAATAATGTATGAAGGATAAGGTAGCTAGCGCAATTCAAGGCATGGGACACAAGGTGGCAAACGAGTTTGCGGCCTGACTGGCAAGCATCGTTTGCCACCTGACTGGTAAGCAGTTACTGCAGCTTCCCTATGTTTGCAATACTAGCTGGTCTAGCCATCTTTGACAGCTCCGCTTGCGTGATGCGTGTATGGTAGAAAATTGACAGCTCGAAGTTCGACTATTTCTACCAACATCTACATTGACTCTGATTGTGTAGGATCATCCGCCAATCCGCCTCCTTTGTACACCGAAAGTACGTGAATTGTCTATGGACCAAGAATTTCTACCACAAACAGCTTATGTCAGATAACGTTAGCTTATGTCAGATAACGTTATAGCTTATGTCAAATCCCATACATTTTTTCTACCACAAACGATTGTAGATTAACCAACGCAACCTCTTGGCTAAGGCTACAGAGGTGTCACACCAGTGTTGCCGATCCTGTAAACACCGAATGTGCACACGAGTTTCAAATTCTAGTTTGAAGTTCTATAATTATTTTCGGGACCATAATGGCGACTAATGTTGAGGCAGATCATCTAGGATCTGCTGGTCAAAACACAACTATTTTTGCTTCAGCAATCTCATCAGCTAAGTACCATCATTAAGCTAAGTATATTGCCTTAGCAAAACTAATATATATGGCCTCCAATGTTTAAAACCAGTCTGTTTAGCCGAGGACTTCATCGCCAATCATATTTTCCATTATATTTTGATGCACTTTGCATTCGTATCTCGTAAGGATCCTCTACCAAACTCAGTATAACTTCGGATATACCGTAACAAGGATTTGTAACCACTTTGCAGAGGATCCCAAGGACTTGATCCGTCGCTTCTTGGTCGTGGAGCCCAACGAGCGGATACATCTGGACGACGCGCTCAGGCATCCCTTCTTCAACACAGTGGTGAGTACTCTTTGGATTCATATATTCTTTGGTACTTCGTTTTACTGTTCTCGTATATTTTTTGGACAGTTATTGTGGTAAAGTTTTGAATTGCGATGTTTATGTAGCGACCCCAATTTTTTTTATAATAATATCGCAATTACAAATAAAAAAAATTTAGAGTTCTTATTTCTGTGTTTAGTACATTCGAATTTTAAGTAAGTGTCGCATGAAATAGCGTACTTTTTATATTATTTTCTAGAATTTTTTTATATTACTTTTTTTCTCTTTTATCTTGTCTCTTCGTACGTTATTCTTTCCGTATACCTTGATGACTAATGCGGTTAAGGATCAATTTAAACTTCGCTTTAATCGTACATACACGCAAAACGGTGTATGGTGCACAGTAGAGCTTGTTGCATAGCACTATTCTCATTCGCTCTGTGTTCCTAGTACAAGTTTCGGCGAGGCAGATGGTAGATTTAAGAAGTTTATTTACTTTATTTTTATTTGGCCAATAGATGTTCATTGCAAGCTTTATTTATACACTAGGCTTTGCCCACTACCGTTCGCACATGTCTTTCCACAGGCAAAAATTTACAAAAAAAAATGATTCAGTAGCCTAGTAGGTTTGGCATACATTCTTCGTTTTGGATTTTAAATTTTCTTTGAATCAAATATGGCTACAAAACAAAACAGTCAACCGAAAAGAAAACCTGTACTAGGAGCACAGAACACCCGAAGAGCACACAAGCATACTCATCTATATACTCGTATGACGCCCCACTAGCTCTGGGATCAGGACATGACGCCGCTGAAGAAATCGCTCTCCACGACAAGCCGGAGGATGTCGCGCATCGACGAGATCGCCATGGTAACGTTTCGTGTGATTGACACCTGTTTTTACATCACTCACTCATAGTTAAGGGTTTAAACAGTTGGATCCACTATCTGATATATTTGTAAAACACAGCCAAGGAGTAGAGCTAGATTAGGCATTAGCTAGCATGCTACACCATCGTCCACATCAAGCTTTTATTTACTTTCGCATTTGCCCATGTATCTTCGTAATAAAATGTTGCAAGCTAAATTTGACAAATTTCCTGGATTCCAGTTGAGTTTTTTTGCGTACTTATGTACGTTCGGTTACAATGCAATGTCACCATACCATCGAGTTGATCTTGATGGAGACGAAAGGTCGCCATAGGAATTCCCAAACTACGCATGGTAAATCCATCGAGTTTTGGCTCGTTTGATTAGTCTTGACAAGTAATAGACTGATCATAGAAATCGCGCGATAAATGCTTACCAATATCATAAAGGAAATAGAGCTCAAAACATATAAATCCATGTACCGAGGAAAACTGCACCCAAACCAAAGACTGTTTAGATCCTTACCTTACACTGACATTACACTTATCGTTTTATATTAATTTGTGTGTACATTCAAGAGTTTTATAACATTTGTCCTAACACTTTGTGTGAGTGGTTGAGTACTCACCATATAATACAGATGTTTATTTTTATCATCTAAAGAAAAAAAAGGAAAAGTCTGTAGGCGTTTGCAGCCTATTCAGTTCTACTTTTTAGTCTTTTAAATATGTTTATTTAGCCTTTAATATGTTTACTTTACTTTATGAGTGCTTTATATTCAATCTTAACACATTCAGCATATCAGAATACAGAGCAAATTGAAACCGTCATTACAAGAGCAATATTTATATAAGTTCCATCTGTCACTACGGCAAAGTCTTCTTTTGTTAAGCTGCACATATCGTACAAAACGCTTGATGCTATAATCGCATGTCTGCACGTTTCTGTCTAATTTTCATAGTTTGTTTAGAAGCATGAAATCTAACTATTTTTACATGTTTGTTCTATCCAAATTACCATACTAAAGTAAAACTGCGATAAAAATATCTTGTGAAGTCGACAACAGCAATATGAAACAAGGCACTTTCCTAATTGGCAAACGGTCGTACGACCATGGTCGTGCGACGGGCGGTTTTGAGGTCTCCTATTGATCCAGCGTCGTCCGTTATACGACCATGGTCGCACAACCGTTGCCAATTAGGACAGGTAGGTACGTATTGAGGATGTCAAAATGGACAATAGAGACTCGTGTACATCATCATAATCATAGCCCATAACAGTCCACTGCAGGACTTGGGGGCCTGTCCCACGAAAGGGGAAGTTATTGCCACGCTCGGCAGGCGGGTTGGATCAATGTAACAATAGAAAATGCTGCTGCCCATTTGCCAGTATACGGAGATTTCAGATCTTTTGCCTCGAAACCATTAGTCTACTCTTGTCTGCATCTAAGCCACTAAAAATATACCTCTTCTAACGCCTCCCCATCACAACTCCACAGGCGATAAAAAGCGGTGGTTTCAACGCTCGCGCCAAGCTCCGCTTAGCTATGGTCGTGGTCCGAGCCGCGGTAAGGCTCCGTCGGCTCCCACACACAGCTTCGCGGTCGTTGCCTCTCTACGTGGCCTTGCAGGACCCTTACGCCACCAGGGTGCTTAGGAAGGTGAGTCCTGATTACTGATATATAGGTTTTGGTGCAAAATGGTGTCTAAAATGGAATTTGGCGGTGTGGCCACGGCTGCCACAGTTAGTCTCGCGGTCGTTGCCGCTCAACGTGGCCTTGCAGGACCCTTACGCCACCAGGGTGCTTAGGAAACCGAGTCCTGATACCATATTAACGATCCTAAAAAAATTAAAATCAGATTTCAATATGGAGGGCGCAGCATACTCCTTACCTTACTTATAGTCACGCTTCAGGGGGACCCTGAAGGGTTTTCTAGGGAGATTAATGATGTAACGCGGACGACTCCCATCTGTCACGCTCAACACTTTATTCGCCGGAGCCTCGTCCGTCTGTCAGCAGGGAGACCTCGAGATTAGATGTTGGCAGGGCCTCAGGGCATTTGACTGCCATCTCACCTGATGGGAAACAACGATGCTGTCTAGAAACAGCCTGTTCACTCTGGCCTTGAACGAGCTCAGGGTGTACTGTTCAGAGAGCACGCTAGCAGGCAAAACTTTCCATTCCATAACTCTACGCATCAGAGGGGTCGATTCAAAGCGATTAGTGTGGGATGCTGGTATTCCTACTATAAAGCGTCGGTAGCCGGGCGGTTGAGCATCCAACTTGTAAGCGAGAGCTACCGGGTTCGAATCCGGCTGCGGCCATGTACCAATGACTCTTTTCTGAATTATGTACATTGAGGGAAAACATCGTGATGAAACCTGCAAATTCAAGCAACTGAATTTGTAACCATCATCCAATCTGGTCAGGTCCCCCTGGTAGCAGGGTCACGGAGGTCAGATGGTAGTCGCTCCACTGTAATTACCTGATCGCGAAATCCTGGATCATGGTCAAGGCGGACCCCGGGCCCTCGTTCTCGAGAGCACAACCGGGACAATAACGCCAATGATGATGATTATTACTGGTATACATACTACGTAGGCCTGCCCGGCTCTTGACTACTATAGTTTTTTGTAGCACAAACATGACTATAGCACATGACCACCCGTTTCCCAGGTGATAGACGGGTGCGCGTTCCGCGTATACGGCCACTGGGTGAAGAAGGGCGAGGGCCAGAACCGGGCTGCGCTGTTCGAGAACACGCCCAAGGTGGAGCTGAAGAGCCTCTACGTCAGCAACCTCAGTCGGTAGGCCGGCTCGCGGCGCTCCTGGCTTTTGGTGAGTACATCAAGAGATAACTTTTTTTTTGTGTACGCTTATTTCCTTGTTTTTTTTTATTGTTGTTGTAGAGCTCGTCTAGTCTAAAATGCCGCGCCCCACTACTTTGTTAGTTGATTTCGATGTGTGAGTGCACATATTAATAACGACACTTCATCTGTGTGGGAGCGTCGACTGCTCCAATCGAACGACGCGAGCTCCTACGTTGAGTCTCACCGGCAACTGAATGACCAATTACAACAGCATTTGTGTATGTATTGCGTCCATATTTTAAACTTGCTTGTGTGCGTTAATGCGATAGTGGGGCGCGTCATTTTAGATTAGACGAGCTCTACCTAATTATCGTGTCGTGGTGTCTACGTGTAATAAATGTCTTCTTTCTTTCTTCTTTCTTAAATTACCAAAAAACTCAAACCATAAAGTATCGAGAAACTTTAGCGATACCCTCGGTGTTGCTTATAAGCTTGATAGAACATTAATATTACATAAGCAACGCTATGCGATCATTACTAGAGTTGTTCGATTTTAATAATTGAAAATCTAGATTTTCAGGTTTCAAGAACAACTCTAGGGATTGTCGTTTAGCTTACTTCTCGTGTAGATTAACTGTCGATGCATGCAGTCGAAATGATTACCATAATTTTGTTGGCCGGCACTTTCAAAATTTTGGACGTTTTGTGTGGGCTGCTGAATAGGGTCCTTCATGTGTGTTGCCTGTCCGAATATGCTTACTCTAACCTTATGACCTGTATCTTAATTTTAATGAATGTTCGCAAACAATACGTCTAAACCCGAGAGAAGTGCTGTCAAGGCGAGGCAGCCCGTGCTTGTCACATGAAAGAAATAGATGAAAAATTTTCAACGAATTCTGCCTAAATGTATTTAACAGCTCATTCCTTTCGCAATTTTAGAGTTGGTGACATAGCAAAAGTTGTTTGTTTCGTGATAACAAACATGCACATGCATAATTTAATACCCCTTGATGTCAACAATTAATTTAAAGTCACCTTATAAACGGAGAAACTATATGTTGATCAAATGAATAATTCTACGGATAAAAAGATAATTCAGGAGTAACCCCAACTGGGTGTATGGCAGTAGAAAAATTGATAAGAATAATTTATTAACCGTGGTGTCGAAACATTATTATGTCGGACTTCCCAAGGCTATCCAAGAAAGCCCCACTTTCCCCATTTTTAAGAAGAGAGTAAGGGAAAACTTCTTATCTACACAGCTATGATAGGTATATAGTATGTATATATTTACGTATTTATGTTATTTGTATATATTTATGTATTTATGTTATATATCGTATTATTATTATTTATGTACAATTGTACATGTCTGTTAATATTATAGGATTTAATTTAGGTCAATAGCTTTTCTTTTTAACTTTATCTAAAAGTACATGCTCAAGTACCCGTGATATCGCTTCCACACCGTTCAGGTTGGCTGGAAGAGATCTCTTGCAGAGATAAGCTTGCCTTTGTAAACTATGTTTAAGTCTTAATGATGTAACATTGTTTTATGTACAATAAAGAATATATAATAATAATAACATTAAAGTGAAATAGAGCAATAACATTAACAAATATAATTTTTTATTGTCGTTTATATGCAGCCATGAAGAATCAATGTTAGCAATAGTTGTGAACATTACTTACGATTGCTTGTGTGCTATAAAACTACAAAAATTTTGCTTGTCTCGTGACTCACTTATGACAAGAAATTCGCGTGTTTTCGTTCATAACTTTTCCCTGTTAATATTATTTTCTACCTATCCAATTTTTAATTTTGTTGTGTTGTGTTTATTCCCTTTATTTTACTAATTTACTAACACGAAGTCGCAGCAATGTTATCACACTAAGGTAAGTTTAATAAATGTGCTTGTCTTGTTTGGTATCCAATGCTTGCATGTATGGCCTCGTAACAATTTTTATTTATATGTGTCTATAATTGTAATTTATATGTTTATTAAATTGTATGGGTCTTGTTATCTGAATTAAGTAAATGAACAAATGATAAAAAATAATTATAATATTGGTATATAAAGTAAATGGAAACAGAACTATTATAATAGGTTTATAATCGCATGCAGATAAAGACCCTCATACAATTTTAATTATATTTGGTTTGAAACTTGAATATTTTAAGTATATTAGAAAACATTATTCTATAACTAGCATCCTTCGCCGATAATTTTAATTATATTTGGGTTTTTTTGGTGCGAACTTATACCATTATAGACTTAAATATTTTAAGTATTTTAGAAAACATGGATTAATTGTGAAATTATTTGATTTGATAACTAGCGTCCTCAGCCGTTTTCACCCGCGCGCTGCTTGGATATCTGTAAACAACTATTCCACGGGATTCTATCATTTTTAAGGGGCCAATATTACCCTATGACACTTATGTATAGTGTAGCTTCCTACGAATTATCGAAATCAGTTCAGTAGTTTGGAGATTACCCCCATCACACAACTATATAGATATACTGTATAGATTAAACTTGATTCCAAAACATTAATTACAAAAGTCATGTTCCATGTAAAATAATTTCGCGATTGTTTAGCAAAATATCGCTTTAGAAACTTATGCCTACGTTTCACATTCATATTTCTTTTATATTTATTGCGTTTCGTTTTATTTGAATACAGTAATTAAATAATTAATTAAACAACAATGAAAAACTTAACCTGTTAAAGAAAGTAGTCATACATCATATTAGTAGTAATCACTAAAGAAACTGGCCTTTGCGCCCAATAATTATAATCGAAAAAGTGTAATTGTTTTATAATTAATTAGGCAAATATTTCTATTATTCCAGGGGCGCGGTACCAAGACGACAGAACGCCGAAGAGGCACCCAGTTAAGCCGAGTGCTCGGGTGCTGAGCGTGCGATTAGCTTTAGGAGTCCCGTAGTAGACATACTACAATGTTAGTCCAATTTTTGGTATGCTTGGAGCGTCTTCACATGCGAAGTAAAACTATAGGATGCAGTTGAATCACTTGATATGTAACTAGGACTGGCAGGGGTGCCGACTAAGTTGGTGACCAACATCATAAATGAGCATAGACATCAGAATTTATTAGTATCTTTTGAGCCACAATTCGAAAAATTTCCGATCTCGCGCCGCTTGCAAATTTGTTAGACTACCCGCGTAATCCGCGGAAGCGTTATCAGCTCGGATTAAGAGCCAATATACCAGAAAATCCGAGCCGTTTTCCCTGCCCTCACTCAGTTATTGGTTTTTTAAATATATTGTATTGTATTTATTTATTCGGTAACAGTTACACTGTGTAATACATTTAACATGTCACACAGTGGAACAGTTGTATTGTTGACACAAATTTAACGTGGCATGTATTTAAATTGCTTTATGATTGATTGATTTATCATGTTCATCTGACATCTTTTGAGCCTAACATTGAAAAATTTCGCTGCGATCGCTCATTTTTTAATTTAAGTTAGTTAATTATGATAATTTTAAGCTTCATAATTACCGAGCTTTCGTTGTTTATGGTTATTTTAATTACGATTCACGACAATACCCTCAAATATCTAGTCGACAAACGCGCGAAACGACACCAACGCGCTGACCTTGACCTTACCATCCAGGGCGAATTATCTTGTCTGGTCACTGTGACCGAGGTCTTTTCCGTGTTGGCCTACAGCCATCAGAATAATGCTGTACCATTAACAGTGACGCTGTTTGAATCATCTGTAATAGATGTCTAAGGCAAATAATGATGATGATTATGATTACCTGAAAATTTAATGCTGCCTGAAAGCCAGCGCCCCTGAGGACTGGAGAGATTATTTTTCGATTTTTTCAATTGCTGATTCAATAGTCCAAGAGTTTGAGGCTTTATTTGTTGTAGTTTTTTAGCAAAATATTTGATACTTAATTACGAGATTAATGAGATCTTATTTTAAGACAGCCAAATGTGAAAACGCTCCATGCCATATTTTTCGTTATTGCGTAACTGTTGATGAGCTGATATCAAATACGTTACAATAACGTAGCCTGTTACTATTCTGTTTAGTTTTAGTTTAGTACAAAAGTAGATATGTGGCTTTCCTTAGCGATTACAACTGCTAATTTCGATATGGAGAAACTGTATTCGAACGTGATCAAAGATTTTTTTAAATATTATAGTTTAGTTAGATGCAGTGTGATTTGAAACGTGATATTTTTAAAGTGTTCTAATGATGTTAAAGCAATAGTGGAAAGTGAGAGTTTTTTTTAGATTCGGACATTTACTTATATTGTTCTTTAAACCGATATCATATTTTGTATCAACTGCCGTTTATAGTAAATGTCAAAAACCTCACCCAACTACAAGGACACTGACACGAATTTGATAAAATATCATAGTTTGTTTATTTATGCTTACCTTTTTAATGCGTTGTCTATATGCGTAGTTTTAAATTGTTTTTCTCACTACCCATTAAGGTCTACAATGTAGGTTTAATTTTAGTATTATCACTATTTATATTTGTCTAGATTACACTAGATATTACCGTAACTAGGGAATCCAAACATTGGTTGGCATCTGTTATTTACCCAAGATGCCAAGTTTAACCGTCTATTAGGAAATGATTGTTTATTTTTTTCTTTTCAATTCCGAAGTACTTATTTGAAACATCAGAATCACAAGTTTTTAGGCCGCCATCTCTTAGACTATATTACTAAAATTGTTAAAAAATACTTATATTTTTGGAAAAAAGATGTAACGTTTATATCATGCATGGTGCCTTATGATTTGTAGGTGCAAATTTGAATTATTTTATATAATATGCCATTTTACCTGCGGGTAATATTAATATCGTTTTAGTATCATTACAAGTTAACTTAGACTCTGATAAATCTGGTTCAAGTGTTAAAATTCATGAATTTGAAGTTGCAACACTCTTTAAAAGTATTTTTAAAAAGACATTGAAATAATCGAATTACGTACTCTATAAATTCTGCCAAATACAGACAGATTCATAACATTTTAAAAATATTTTACTTGAGTATTGGAACAACCAATGAAAGCCTATCGTTTGCGTTTTTATTATGTTTATTGCAAACATTGTTTTGATACACGACCCCCAGAGCTGTTAACTTGACATAATATGATCTGTACTACATATTATGCAATATGCCAATATTTATTACAAATACTCTTTGTTGTTATACTTTCCAATAACTTACGCCTTCCTTGTGACCACTACATACATAGTGATTATGTCAGAAGTTTATTATTTGTAAAATATGTTTTATAAAATTACACGAGAAATTGTATACAAAGTATAGAGCAGTGTTGGAAGAATTGTTGCAGTGGTTAGCTGAGGTTTTAATATGATATTTGTAAGTAGAAAGTAAAGACCCCAATATTGACCCCTGGGGTACACCATCGGAATCATCATGGTAATAATACAGGCGTAAGCTTTTTTTGTATCGAATGTTAAATGCCTCTACGTATAATAATTGTTTTTTAACCTTGGCATTCTTATTTTAATAAATTTCTTGCCCTAACCACTATAACATTGTTTGAAAATGTACCGAATGCCTACCCACATCACCAATTAAAGACATTAGTAAGATACCCGCAATTTATGTCATACTTGTAAGCTATAAAATATTTATTTAAAAAATAAAAACATTGTCTCAATGGAGTTTTGAGTTTTTTAATTACCCTATTTACTTACCATGACTTACCTACTTATTTGTTAGTAAAGTCATAAAATAAAAAAGAGCGTTATAGAATGTAGAGTTTAGGAGCTTAGGAGCGTCGGTGGCCGAGCGGTTAGAGTATACGACTCGTAAGCCAGAGGTCCCGGGTTCGAATCCCGCTCCGGCCATGTACCAATGATTGTTTTCTGAGTTATGTTTATTAGTTGAATACTAACCGATGCTCTTACGGTGAGGGAAAACATCGTGATGAAACCTGCACATTCAGGCGACTGGATGTGTAACCATGATCCAATCTGGTCAGGTTCCCCTGGTAGCAGGGTCACGGAGGTCAGATGGCAGTCGCTCCACTGTAATTACCGGACCTGCCAAATCCTGGATCATGGTCAAGGCGGACCCCGGGCCCTCGTGCGCGAGAGCGCAACCGGGACATGAACGCCAAGTTGATTATTATTTTTATTTTTATAGAATGTAGAGTTCGTTTCAAAAGAAAGACAAAAGGTAGAGCGCATCGATAAATAATATCCATGGAAATTTAAATAAATTGATTTATTTAATGCGTTATCCACAAACATCCTTAAAAGAATCTATAACAGCATGGCTAGCTCAAAAGTGCCCGCGACACAGCTCGCGTCGCGAGATAGCATTTGATTCCTTCTCTCAATACTAAGATGAAAGAAATAGCAGTATCTATGTCGTGCCTTTTCTCGCTTATAGCGCGTACACACTTGTGTTAGCCGCGCTGTTTAAATAAGTCAATGTATTCAGATTTCTGTGGATAATAGTTTCGTTATCGTGCTCTACTTTTGTCTTGTTGTTGTTAAACGCACTTTTAGATTTTTATTTAAATATCCTTAGATGATGAAATAATAGAAAACAGAATTGCTAAATAACGTCTGTACACTTTTTTATATTAAATATCTATAATTTGTACGCTCTGCATGGAGCTAGCTCTACATTTGTTGACGTTTTATTTTTATTTTTGTCACACACGACGCAAAGTAGCTCCAATAGGACTCTCAGTTCAATGTCAAGGTTAAGTTTTTAACAGAACATCTCATCAACATAGAGATATACGCAGATAGAGACCTATACATATTCCGCGCGTGACTATTATCACTCGGAGATCGTCCGCGGCGCCGTCAGCGCCTCCCGTCCCATTAGTCATTGGAAATTGTCCGTAGAAACTTTGCGACGCAGTCGGACAAGTGAAAGTCGGAGTTTCCACGTGGTGGGTCGGCCGCGCCCGAGCGCCTCGCGACCGGCGCGCGCCTCGCGACTCGGCCCACTCGGCCCGCTCGGCCCGCTCGGCTGCCGGGCCCGGCGCGCGCACCGCCGGTAAACAAAGCCCGCGTGCCGCGTCACCGCCGCCGGCCGGCACGCCGCGCCGCGAGCGTGCATTCGATCGCTGCAATGCCATCGATCCGAGCCTCCCCCCCTCGGCCCGCACGCGGCCCGCGCGCCATTGGCCCCGCGCGGCGGTCACGTGACCGGCGCGCCGCCGCCCCATTGGCGGGCCGGCGCGGCGGCCACGTGAGCGGCCGCGGCGCGCGTGGCCAGTCGCGGCGTGACAGCGGGCGCGCCTGTACCGCGCGCGGCCCCGCGCCCCGTGTCGCCATGAGCCTCCTCGATACGCTGCTGGAGGCGGCGCGCTACATCGAGCAGCAGGAGCGCTTCCACGCCGGTAAGTGGTCCGTCCCGGGCGCCGCGGCCGCCGGCGCCGCCGCCGCGCCCTTGACCTTGGCGCCGCGGCCGCGCCCGCCGCCCCCCGCGCCGCGCCCTAGCCCCACGTAAACAAAGGACGCCTGAAACCCGCCGATCGCCTCCGCAGCCCCACGTCCCGCGGTGGCCGACCGGTTTATCCTTGTTTACGGCGAACGCCGCCGCCGAGCCGACTCACGTGTCAGCGGGCGCGCGACGTAAATACGCGGCGAGCGCGAGCGGCGGCGAATCTCCTCGCGGCACGTACGCGCCTGGTGGAGTGGGCGGCAGGTGAGCGCGCGGCCGGCGGCGCGGGCGCGGGCGGGGGCGCGGGCGCGGGCGGTCAGCTGATCGCGGCGCGGGGGGCTGTGCACGCGCACCGCTGCACCTTCAACTTATTCCGTCGCCGTTTGTAGAGATTTTCGTACTCGCATGTTCGGTGTTTACTCATACTCGTTACTCACGCAGAATCGGGCCCAAGGCGTGGTTACGCAACGTGGCTGCCGACCGCTCTATTGTTAAATGCGCAAAACGATGGACCCATTGTCTCTTTGTGCGTTGCGGACCGAATCTGGCGATAAAACGCGTAAATGGTTATTGCCGTATTGGCCACCCGCTCGGAACTAACCAGTGAAACCTTACGTCGTTATGATCATCGAACTAGCTCGGATTTATGCGGCACATATTCGCTTCAGTGTATTTAAATCGCCGTTGTAAGGAGCTTTCTTGATAAAAATAATAAATACAACAAAAAACAGCAGCACAATTTTGAATCATAAATTGGGGTGGCCTTTGTAGCGAGGCACAAAAAAGTATACAGTTGAAGTGCTCCGGAACGCTGCTTCCTTTGTGAGTCGAATTCGTTGAAATAGCGAACAAAAACCCTTTAAACAAAAATCGGCATTAACAACCTTAACTTCCAAAATCATCAAATCAAACTAAGAAGTCGTGTAAACACCAAAACAAACGGCGAGATCCAACGCGATCAACCGCCGAGTTGCCAACAAAGTTTCGCAACTAAATTCTGCCTTCCGAACGCGCGTGCACGATCGGTGAAACTTTGCTTCTGTATTTGCCAGACCGGCGTACTCAGCCATCGGCTTGTTGGGAGTTCATTTCACTCGCTTACTCGTCGGCAGTGTTATCGCGTTATCGCCGTCGCTCGACCCGCCTAATCGCACCCCCGGCAACGTAACGTGGCACTACTACTATGCGTCGTGTGCCCTCCGAGTGCAACCATCACACCAAGTTATACTTTCTATGCTTACACCGCTGCAGGAGACACGAAACTCATGCGGAGTGAAGTGTACTCGAATACCATTAATTTACATCATTTTGGTTGTTTAGGGTTTTAGGTGTTCCATATCGCCGCTACCATTAAAAAATAACCGATGTGCTCTGTGATCTGTGGAAATTGATTGTGGTCTCTAAAATATATTTTCGGTTCGTTTTGGTCCGACATTGTAGTCGCTATTTCTGAATGCAACCAGTGATTTATCTGTTAAACCGTCATTTTCCTGCTCAGTGCGTTTAGTGTCGACATGTACGTATGTACATGTCGACACTAAACGTCCTTACTCTTGCATTTTACACACTCCACCATTTACTACATAGTAGAGACGGAGGCTTGTCTATATTTGACGTAGGCTCAAATACAAAATAGCCTGCAAAGTGAATACTAGTATCCAGTCTAGGCTAGATCCTCCCGTAATCTGGCTGGCGATGTAATCGACACGTTCCTATGCGGAGCCATGGCGCAAACTTGTCGAGAGACGGCGCACCGACACACACAATCCTATACATCACGCCGGCACACAATCTGTTGCTTTAATGCACTACGCCTCCATTTCCATTTCAAAGAGGAAACCAATTCCAAGTGAGCATTGAAAATTCCTGCACTACCGGAAATTTTCTCCCATTCGATTTGTTATCCGCGTTCCATTTGCGAAGATTTCTCATATGATATGCGGAGGCGTTAACATTGTTGCCCGTGTCCAGGATACGTATTTGCAAATTCAGGACTTGCCTTGATTAAAATAGACACTGCGGGTCTTGAACTCTGCTTGATCATCAACTAAAACATTATTAAGAATTGTTACGTCATATTTATAAATAGTGTCTGATATGGCAGAATTTTATTTAACCCGACGCTCTAGTCCACGAGCAAACAAAACAGTGTTATTATTAATGTAGTTTAAGCCAGTTGTTCCGAGAACCACGTAAGCGCGTATAGCTAATCAACAGTGTAATCTCGCTAGTCAGTCGTCACTCCAGTCGATTTGGAGTCATCCCAACGCTCGACTGAACGGTCTTTACGTGTCCCTCGACACGTAACACCCCAGCTACACAAAACCCAGCGTGCATTAGTGCACAATGTGTAATTACCAGGGCCTCAAAAGTCGTCGGCGTTGGGGCGACGCATCAAGGCGATCGTAAGGTCGGCCGAGCGGCGCACCGGCGCGCAGTGGTGAAAGGGATCTCATGACCTCGCCATCAGCGCACAGAGGACGGCTGTCGTGTATTGAACCGCACGAGAGGGCCGAGACACAATGCGTGCCTTGCTAATTCGCGGTGCCTCACAGCCACTGTTCTAGGAAGAATTGCCGGTTGAAGGTGAAAATGTTTATGTTATTGAGCACTGCAGCGGACATTCTATTGCGCACATGTACTTCCGTCTCGCTAGCTCTCTAAATGGACGACCGATAACAGGATGTAGGTATGACTTAAAGGCAGAACATGAGAATAATCGAACAATGTTAGGAGTATCGTTAAGGATATGTGATTTTTAAAATTTCCCAGTTGTCACGACATTATTTTGCGCTGATTAATACTATCGAAGTATCTTCTACTTCAGTAAAAACCAAACTATGTGTACGAATGAATCATTTGGAATGGAAACACATTTTCTGTAACGATTTTCCGCAAACGTGCTAAAAAGTTTACTCGAGTTGATTTAATATAGTGTTTCTAACATGCGATGCTTTAGTAAATCACATCAAAAAAGTGCGACATGTTGGGTGGAATAAATTGCAGATTGGCCTAGACTTTAAGGCTATTTCGTTCTTATTATTATATTAGACGGGACTTGGACGCGACGTACCTTTATGATTTGTTCTCCAAGTCCCGTATAATATAATAATATGTGTAAAGAACGCGAGTTTAGTTTGAAACAAATATTTCGTTCTTGCCTAGCTAAATGATTTTCCGATGTTACCAATTTTAAAATTGCAAATTTGGAAGCGGTCTCCGGTACATAATGTAAATGGTCGATCGTAGTATTTGAATATTGTGTATGTATTAGATTTAGACAACGGTAGTGTCACCGTTACTTTAGTAGTTGAAATTCAAAATGAGTTCGACTGTTTCAAGATATCGTTTTCGAATTGGCACACCACGTAACGTTGTTTTTTATCGTCACAATATGAATATATGCTTCGTTGATAAGTGATATCTGCGTCTGCGTCCGTGCGTATTGTCTTAGTCATCCAAAAATATGGTATAGTGGAGAGTGACGTAATTTTCGTTGCCTTATTCTTATTCGTTGTCGTCGTCAGTTTCGTTGTCTCATTAGACCCGAAATTTTGCAACCTGGACGAAAAGGATTCTAATGAGATTTCTTCCGCAGAGCTATAAAGGAGTCAATACTCTACTATTCCGCATAGAATTTGCAAAACCTACCAAGAGCCAGATTCCACAGCCTTGGGATATCCTTCCAACTCAGAATCAGAATACAAGGTTCTGTATTCTATGCCTTGCAAGTATGCCCTGTCTGCCTGCATATACAGCGTGTAGTATGTAGCGGTAATGATTTAAAATGCGTGTTGTTATTTATCAGACGCGTCAGCTACATAAATCAGGGGGCTTTCGCACGACGCCGACGGCTCATATCTCGGCATTACTTGGCATCCGGTGGGTGGAACCCCCCCTTTCCATCCTTTCCTCTCGCCCTCCTCCGGTTAAATGTTTTATATTGATCACGCAGACAACTACTTGTTTGTTTTAAATTGTTGCACAATGACCCTGCTGCTGTCTGGTGCGCCTTGCAGTTTGTTAAAGGATTCTATTTTGTTCTGCGTAGAATATTGGTTCGTAATGTTTGGATATAAGATTGAATTTCTATTATCGCCTTTCGATATTAGTGAACGTTGGACTAGTTTTGGGCAACAGATGACAACTAAGATAGGAAAGGATTATTTGCAAGATAAATCACGAATTTGATAAACTTTCTTACGAAAAATTGATCGAGTATTGTACTAGTTTTTGGGTAACAGTTAACAAATATACACATTATATATTTTTTCCAGGTAGCTATCAAGTACCTACTAGACGGTAAACTTTTAAAAGAAAGAAAGGGAGCGCCCGATTTTGAGCGTGCGTTCCAGAAATAGAATCTAGGCACGATGCTAGGTCAGGCTCGATCGCAACCTGCAGAACCGGCAGGTGAGGGGGCGCGGGGAGGGGTTTCCCGGGCTGCACGCTGCACCGCCCAAGGTCAGCCGCCGCGCGCATGCGCCCCCCTCCCCTCCCCGCCTGCACTCCTGCCCTGCACCCACTTATGTGCTCCTGTCACTGCAAGTCGCTAGCTCCCTCGCTCCCTCGCAAAGTATCTTTCCCTACATGTCGTTAAGCACTCGCCGTCTTAACAGCGCTTAACAACTCTCTCGACGGCAATTCCGACTCTTCTGGCTGCCCTCCTTTGGGATGTTTTGCGTTTTTCTGCTCACTCCACTGTTTCGCGTAACAGTTCTTTTATGCCTTGTTCTGGAGTTGTTTTCTGAGTCTTTGCTAGTGTTATATGTTCGCATATGTTTATTATATTGTTGTCATGATTCAGCTTAGATTTTCAGAAAAGGTCGGCAAAGACGTGGAATAGTGCCTCTAACTGGTTTTCCTGGTTGTATTGTATCGTTTTTGCTACTATTATACATGAATCTTCTTCAAAATCGTTACTAAATATTCTTTCCTTGTACAATAAACAATATAAGTTTTGGTATTGACTTATTGAACTTGAATTTTCCTATTCGCGAGTTCGTTCACCAGAAGGGTCTATTAAAAGCTGACTTTTCAAAATCTCTGGGCGTGGTGTGTGCTTGCTGTGTGTAGCTGGCAGGCAGATTGTGGAGTAGCGTAGGTAGTATGTGTGGTTAGGTGACTAACGTATTCAACCGCGTTTGTGCTTGCGGACGCACTTCCTAATGCCGTATGGAATCCTATTAGGAAGATTAGAATCCATGACGCAAGCAGTTCATTTTCATGTAAATGTAGCGCGTCGCGCTGTAAAATAAATGAAGAGTTCTAAGTTCAGTGTTCCCTCTGAGGCCCTTGGAGTTAAAAATATTATCCTGTTTAATGGAGGTGCTCTATTAGCAAGTAGAACAGCAAGAAAATTATGTTATTAGCATGACAAGTTACTTGAATAGCTTGATGTGATGTAGGAAAGAATGTCACTATGAAACCGTTCCAACAAGACTGAGTAAAATATTTCAGGTGGTGTAAGTTTGACACGGCGGCCGCGCGGCTCCGTTTCATTAGAAAGCTAAACGCCATTGTGCCAAGGAGGGACACGGCAGCCGACGCTCGCCTCCTACGTGAGTTCGCACCGTTGCGTTCTCGATTCGGTTGCAATGTTCCATTCACCTTATTCGTCGCGTCGAGGTTCAGTGACTCCGGCGGCGACCGACTAACTCCTCGGGCCACGTCATCCGCGTGCTAACGCCGCCGTTTCATCACCTACGGGCGATCGGCGCAGGGCTCTTTAAATTCCGTGGGTGTTCGCGGGCGTCGCGGCGACCTCGTTTCGCGGCGCTCGCGGCGCGGCCGTGCAGCGTTATGTAAAGCGGCGCTGCAGCGCGGCGAGCGAGCGTTGCGCTCGACCGCGTGCGCGCCCCGCGCCCGCCGCCCGCGCCCCTCGCGATTTCGTCCTCCGCCGGTTTCACTGGCGGCGGGCGGCGGCGGCGGCGGCGCGGCGCGGGGCCCGGAGCGCGGAGGTCGCCGGCGCCTCGCCGCTCGCCCCGTCCGGCTCAGTCGTCGCGCGGCTCGCCTCGCCGACGGTCGCCCTCGCGCCTCCAACTGGCCGCGGCGCGTCTCGCGATCCGCTCGCTCGCGTGCCCGGGAGCGCGCCCGTTTCGGGAGTTGTTGTGGTAATTCGACTGCGTCCGCGACGGTCACGACCGAGCCGCCGGCGGCGGTCGAAAATAGCGTGCCGCGTTATCATCGCAACCTCGGCGGCGAGACGAGATAGCGCGAGGTCGGCGGCACCTGCGCGCCTCGCCCCACGTGCTCGCCGCCGCCGGTGCACCGGGCAATTAGCGCCGTCTGCAGCCGCCGAGGCCTCCGACGGCCCGCTATTGTCCGCACACGGCGCACCCGACCCGTGGAGCCCCGCGATCCGCGAAACATAAACTTCTGCACAAATTCGCATGAGACATCGCACCATCGATTGGGTTGTCGGTGCCTCTGTTGTCTTTAAAATCTTTGTCATTCATTTTTCGGATTTTCCAATTAGCTCTACATTTGCCATTTTTTTTTATTTGCTCTACCTCATTGAGCCTCTTTTTTGGCAAAATATGTTGCTCGATTTCAATTGGATTCTCATGACGTAATAGGTTTAATAATTAATTTACGACATTGGTTTTCATAATCGTTATATGCATTTTATCTCTCTCGGCTTTACTCGTTCATTGACTATTGCATCAGTATCTATTTTGATAAAAAATATTGAACATTTATCGAAATACTTGTACGAACATTCGTTACCAATCGAATAGATTCAATTGTCAGTTTTTCGTATATTTTTGTCTGTTTTGGATCCATCGTTGCTAGGTTCATCATACAGCTTGTGGTTCTTTATAACATTGGCCGTTGATATTATTTGTTCCAATTTTTTATTTTACTCTGTGTATATTGTTATTATAATTATTGTTTCTCTGCTCAGTCTCTTACCTATATTATCACTGGACTGGATATGACTTATTATCAGTTGTCTGGGAATGTTAATTATTTATAATTTTAATTATAAATAATATATGATATGTATTTTGACCCAGTCGTTTCTAGTTTCTCATACCTGTAGATTGACTATCAATTATTACGTATGCATCGTTGTAGTATTATAGATTCCAGGACAATAGATAATTATACTTGAGTTCACCGAGAATCTTAAAGATTGTTTTTTTTTTCTATTTTTATTATTTCAAATTGTAATTACATAAAAGAGTTTGTAAGCAGCTGAAAAATGTAAATTTAAAACAGACTTAAAAAGTCCGACACCTCAAAGGCTGGCACTGCTTCCGCGCCCCGTAGGTTTAGATGTCCTAGATGACGGTGGCCGCTTTCCATCAGATGGACCGTCACAGCCCGTGCGCGTCCCTAGATTCCTGAGTCTTTAGTCCCTTGAAATTAATAGAATCCCGAATAGTTGTATGTTCAACTACCTATGAACTACACGCGCCTACACACTTTAGGGAACTACTACTACTTTTATAATATAAAACTAGCCGTTCTCAGCAAACAATAAACTTTCCTGATTAAAAAGTAGCCTATGTTACACAGTGCTACTGTCGCACTCTATTAGTGAAAGAATTTTTGAAATCGGTCAAGTAGATTTTGAGTTTATTGAAGTTTATTCATTACAAACATAAATAAAAATCTTTTCTCTTTATATCCTTAAAGATTAGAAATGTGGCCGACTGACTGATCAATGTGCGGCCACGGAATTTGAACCATGACCCATTTTGACACTGAACAACACCGTGCCATCATAAAACTTTAGTTAATATAATTTGTTTGTCATTGTGAACTAGATTACGAGTTTTAGTCTGACAAACGTTCTTCAAACTATCAAAGTTGGTCAAGATTCAGTATCCGCTACTGTCAGATTAAACTGCTAGACTTGGGAGCTTTAGGTACAAGTTTTCAGAGGTTTCAAATTTTAAGTGCAAGTGAGCACTCAGAAAGCTTACCTAACAATTTTAACGGAATAGACATCAAATGAGGGTGGGAATATTGTATGGATGAAATGAACAGGAAAACTAAAAAAGCCATACATAGTTGAATGGAATAATTAGCGTTCTAATTTTGTATAAATCTTAAGTTTTTGAGCTCCTCAGACTAGTAAATTATTTATTAGACGAAAATCGTCATCTTGTAGATGTCAGAAAAAATCTTGTATTACCCAGTCATGACGTTATGCAATGTCAAGCCAATGTACTTGGGTTTTATAGTCTCAGAATTATGATTAAAATGTGCATGTATGACGCGAATGACTTATTGCATCTGACTGGCTGAAGAACATAAAAGTTTCAACAATGTATATGACAATATGCGTCGTCCATTTAGTTACGCAAATATTTTGTGGGAGTTCTCTATATTCTAGAATATTGTAGGATTGTGGTCGATCTTATTGTTTTTCTGGATTTCAGAAGATACGTTATCTTTTCTTTGAATGGCTTGAAAGATATTCACGACTCGTTTGTTTTAAAATTGTTTGTTATCGTCATTTATGTTGTATCCTTGTTTATGTATAACTAACATATCAGTTTATTTAAATAACAATATTATTTGTCGATTGTACAGAATCCTTGTTGCCCATCTTTATTGAGTTAAGTAGAAGAGAAGTACTTAATATTATGGTTATGAGTCTAACAGAAAAATAACACTGGGTATATTATTGCTTACTTATTTGACTGATGTACATTGTCGCAAACTGTGAAGAAACGTTTAGCTTTTAGTCAAATTATTTGGACCTATTTTCTCAGTGACAACACCCTTTCAGCAGTCGTTTTAATTTTTATGCTTTTATACAATTGCAACCGAATTACCATTAATTATTTATTATATTGCACCGTTTTACTAATGTTCTATTGAATCCGTAAAGTGCAGTATATCAATATAGCAATGAATTATTGCATATCCTACAACAAGAATTATGTAGGGTTTTTATATTGTGCCTTGCAATTAGAATTGCAAAGATTCTTAGGCCCTGTTGAACAATCATTCTTATACTACTACAATACCGAACCGGATACGTCCGCACTTATTCTAGAAAAATTACGATTGCTCATATCCGCGGCCTAGCTCGAAGTTCTCCGATAGGATATCTAGATACAGACACGCATGGTATACACACGTTTGTGTTCGCATGCGCTCTTTAGTACTAGCCGTAGTGAGCAGGCACTAAGTAACTAAACTAGGTAGTTACATAATAAAAACAGCAACACGTGTCTCACTGGACTTATATAACTCGCGCGTGTGTGCTAGCTTACGTTAACACACTGTCGATACCACACCGGCTCGACTATCGGGTTCTCTTTTGCGTCCATTGTTATGTTACAAAGTAAGATGAAACACCTCCTTATCATTCACCAGCCCTTGTACGTTGTCTGGATTTCCTTTGGCTGTTTTCTTCACTACACATTTTTCTTGTTTCTTTTTGAGTTCGCCCGAAGATTCGTTAATGGATTTTCGTCATTGGCAAGTTTTTTGAGCAAAGTAAATTCTGTACTGGTTAGTATTCTGATTTCTGAATTTTGAACTGGCCATTGATTTCTCAAGAAATCAAAGTGCAATGCCTACGTCGGTCGCTAGCGAGCAACCAAAAAGTCGTGAATTTGTACTGGAATGTAATCTATCTATCATCTATCCTTATCTGTTTATGACAAGTGCAGTGAATCGATTTAGAAATAACCATGTGACTATTGCGTTGTTTATGTATTTTAGCCATCGTACACAATTCTAAGAAACTAGCCAGTTCGGCAGAATAGTCACTAACATATTTACTGTTACTGTAAATAACATATTCCTGCATCTACTTTGTACTTATTTAAAAAGTAATCGATCTTGTCGCACGTTACACGGTCATATCCCATTTCCTGTCCTTGTCAATATCGGTTTAGTGATGCCAGCACTTGTAAAATGTTTATCGGCTTTTGCATTCGTTACATTTATGCTTTAAAATAATACTGCAATGTTGTTGACTGCTGCAGTCCACTTTTATTCTTGTTTATTTATATCATTATATTTTGAATTATTTGATTGTGTTATGAGCATGCTGCGAGATGTGTTTTCCATCTGCTATCAGACTTTCTTGTTTTCAAACAACACGTAGGTAGTGTAGATAGGTAATCGCAGTATTCCTATCAGCTTAGGTTATTACTTGTGTTTAATTACCTCGTAATGAGTTATCATATACGCACGTAAATGCCTTTGACTGATAACGATGGTTTTTGGCGTGCTGAAGTTGCATCATTGCCAGTCACATCTGGGCGAAGTGAGGTGGAATGGGTGTTTGCTTTAGTACTGATTCGCCTAACGTGCTAAGGTCGCTTGTTTCCGAACTATACTAATATTGTTGCACAACCATTGGTTTGTTATTCAGTGCTATCGCTCTTCGGCCGCGGCACGTATACCTCTATCGCTCTGACTAAACCGATAACACGCGCCACCTACCTACTACTAACACACTAAATGCTAGCCTTGCCCGTATAATTTCAATTTCCATGTATCTCATCTTTTGAAGATTCAACGTTTTTGCAACATCTTAGGCTAAATGCGTCACCGAAAGTAAACAAAAAATCGCTCATCAATAACAATTCTATCTTCTACTCTCCATTTTACTTCTATAATATTTATAATTCCACCGGAATTTGACGTTCTATGTTAACCACGACCTCTTTATTACATCCACTCAGTCATACCAACTTCTCTGGATAATCTAAGCGAAGAGATTATCGCTGAAAGTTCCTTTGTTGGCGCTCGAAATCCACAATGTCTGCCAATTCAGTCGGCCGGAGTACCAGGGTCGCATGCGGCGCGCGGAGGTGTGAACCGTTAGTGAGTCTGAGGGGCAGGGGGGCGGGAGGGGCCGACACGTGCCGGCGGGTCGCGCCATGCGTTCGACGCCCTCCCCTCACTTGTTGAGCACCGCGCGCCGCGGCCGCCGCGCCGGCACCGTCGTCCGCGCGACTCGGTCACATAGCAGAGCGCACTTCTAGGTCGTATTCCTCGCCACGTTGGATCCATTCTAACTGGCCGGTCTTACTAGCGAGCAAGACTACGCTAGCTCTCTTTCGCACAGATAAACTTGTCTTGAACTTTATCGTATTGATTTCACTTATTGCGCCCGTCTAGGCTCATTATATTGCAATCTGAATTGTTGTTGGATTGAATCTGTCTTTATTGGCTTCGTAAGATTTCCTCCTATGACGCGAATAAGGCTAGGTATAGTCTTATAAGGACTGTCCATTAAAACTTGGGATTTGGTGAATTTGTAGACTAAATCAGAAAGGGTTTGGCGAATGACGAAAAGCTCTTTCTTTTCACGCTCCAATGTAACAGAAAAGCATTGTTACAAACTTCGCAATGTTAAGTAAAGTTCTTATTATACGAACTCTACATAAAGGCTCGACATCATGAATGCCTCTGTATGAAATTTCGATAAAGTACACTCTTGTCTGGCTGCTTTTCTATAGAGTTGTACGATTGCTTTTCGTAATTGCACTCCACATGTATGGCAATTGAGAATTCGACAGAAGTTTATGTTTACACGTGGTTGCGAACGTTACCGCACATATATTACCACAATTTCTGAAATTATAGATTCAACGAATTTAAATTGGTGACAATTGGAAGTGACAAAGTTTTCAAGAAGGAACAATAACAAAAACTGGACAAAGTGTACCTTTGTATTGGAATAGTTAATAAATAAAATAAAAGTGAGACTGATATTATTAGTAGCTAAACAATGGCGAACTGTACATTCTGTAGTTAATATTCGTGGTGACCCATCGTAGAATGGGTTTACTCATGGAATCCACCGAAGTGAAACTGGGCACTGCCAGCTACCGCAGCCGGAGACCTGAGTTGGAGTTGTTTGGCGCGATGGGAACCCCGAGCGACTACTTCACGGAGACCGTCCACACCATTGCGATCAATACCAGGGAGACAGAGTTCGGGAGCTTGAACTTAGTTGAACCGATCCCCATAACGCTGAAGACGTATAAGCAATTCCAAGCTCATGGACTGAACGGGTACCGGTACGCAGCGCCGCCGGTCGTCGCGCCCGTCGCACCCATCGTACCCATCGTTCCTCCTGTTTTCGCTAGTCCTGTCAAGGAGGAATCCAAAGATGATCAAAAGATCAGACCTCCTCCCAAAAAGAAGTGGATTAAGGAATATCTAGGTGAGTTTCGCGTATATATTTACTCATTATGTTACCTTTGTTCGCGACATTTTCTCATTACACTGACCGAGTTTGCGATCGTAGTGCGCCGTCCGCAAAACACCGTGGACTGAATACTAAAAATATGACGTTCTGATGTTGTTGCATATTTGTTCGCGCGCTCAGCGGGGCCTTGTCGGCCGGCCTTCGTCGATCTTGGCTTGCTGCAAAAAGTTCAACCTTTCAGTGTTTTTTTCGGATCCACTTGTAATAGTCTCACTTCTCATTCCCATCACTGCAATTAGTATTTAGCTGAATCTAAGGGGCGACCCAAAATGACAAAGTCAAACGATTGAAACGGAGACATTCCTTAGGCCTTAGAGCCTGCAACAAATTCATTGTCAACAGTAAAACAAGCAGTAGGAAACGAAGAATCGTTTGCTGAATCGACTTCCAGTCTATGTAAATATAGTAGGATACCGTGTCGCGTTCAGGTTTTTCCTCATGAGATCACTATTGTTATATCGAGCTGGCGCGTGCACCCTTGATGAGACACGGTAAACAGGATAACATGAACTTGATGTCACTAGCGCGCCTCATGCGTGTGGACTCGATCGCCTCAAGGCGTTCCTCTCAACAAGGTCGCAGCTCTGTTATGCCTCTACGCGCACGTAAACGTGTATCTCATCCACTCATTCATGGACTATGCGACCTTAGTACATCGATAGAACAATGTTTACTGCATTTGTGCGCTTTGTTTTTCTGTTTTCCCTTTTCCAACGCCTTCTAGAGTTTGAACCCTGGCGATAGTTACAAAGTATCAATCACATTGCATGTAAATCTTCTTGTCATTGTAAACAGTATTCTTTATCGGAATATTTGTTGAGTTATCCAAATTATGGCTTCATCCAATATTGCGTCTAGCAAGGCGTAATAAAATAACCCAAATACTACATTTGTAAACAAGTTCCTATCGATGCCTAGTTTCTAGTTATTAGTCGCATAACTACTGTAATTGAATTAAGATGGATGTATGGGCCCTGAATTACCGGTTGGGTTATATAATACTAGTCGGTGTACATTATTCATATTTGTATTGTACTTCTTGTATTAATCTTCTCAATATTTTAATAATCGTATCGTGTTACCAACCATCCTAAGGGTTCCCATAATATTTGTTTTCATGTGGGAAATTTTTTTTGTTCCTTACAAAAGAAAATGTTAACCGATTTCCGGTTATAGTTAATCTCCAATTGTTCAGTTGCTTCTCTCCATATTTTTTATTTTCGAATATGTTTATGTTATTATTACATATTTACAATTAAATGAAGATCGCTGCTTTGCAATATTTACAAGATACCACCATTCAAATGACCACATCTTTGTATGGCAATTGGCAGATGGTTTCCAGCCTTAACTTTGCTATAATGCTAAAATTACTTAACAGTCATATTTTTCCAGTATTCTATTTCCAACGCCGATCGCCTGTTTTATTATATTAATTATAGAACCGGCTGGTTTGCGTAACTAACAACGCTCTGGCGCACACAATGACAGTATCTCATAATCCAATAAAGACGGCCACGTGTATTATCTGTGGCTGGTCCCGGGCGTCATTACGTAACCTGCGCCATTCTGTACGTACTTTTCTGCAAGATTACGGCTAATATAACTGATAAATATTGAGGTGGAGCGCTTTCCTACCGTGTCAATAATGATGGTCCGAGAATAGTACCCTGAGGAACCCCTGACCATATTCCCGCTGCGACTGCCTCGATCGATATGATTGTGTAGGAAACAGTGGTTGACTACCACGCGGGACCCGTGTACTAAAATATTTATCTAACACCAAGCATTTGTTTTCATTATTTTTATCTTATCAGTTCTTTTGTTTCGCTTTGAGCGTAATGTGCAACACGTGTGATTGTACTATACGCTGTATGTGTACGTTTCGCGACGAGTTAGCTGTATGTAGCCTAGGTAAGGTGTGTGCACGGCGTGCGATCGTGCTCTTTAGACGGTCGCTATCTTTTCTAGAACTAGTTTCTACCGGCAATGATAGGGCCAGTTAGCATCGCTCTGTGTCTGCGTTTGAATTCTTTCCTCGTGCCTTCGTGTTACTCGTAATTGTTACCTTTGGCGCCTCGTGTTTCCGTTCGCATGACAACGGATCTCTTTGCACACCAAATGTAGCTGGATAAATTGTATGATGGAAACAAAGACATTCTTCCACTGAGAAAATTAAATGTGCACTTTTCTTTCATTTTGTTACCGTACCGCCTCTCGGGTAAGGAGATTATTCCAAGCGAAGTAATTCCATTAAAACTTTCACGTTTCATATTGTCAACAAGATTAGATTATCAATGCGTCATAAAAAAATACACGCACACATAGCACCTCGTCTCGTATCTCCGCGACGGGTTATTGACATTGTGATAACAGTAATTGGGACATTATAATCAGACGACATTGTGGGGGAAATTGCTTACAATATGGCGGTCGTTCTTGTCACGTCCGTCTGTTCTGGAAAGTTGACCTACATCAATGTGGTTGCTAAGGCTGTCGAAGTCTCTGTTTTGTCCATTTACTTTTAAGCGATAGGTATGCGGTCATTGAGACGTGTCTCCAACGGCGGAGTTACCGTAGATGTAGTAAAAACAATGGCCCCAGAATAGCACCCTGAGGAACCCTAGATATACGTCCACGTCAACGTATGTGTCCGGACTGCGGACACATTGTGTGAAGTTTACCGTGCTGCAATGTCGGATGCGGCCAAGAGAGTTCGCGCCCCGTGACGGGCTGTCACGTGCCGACGCCGCGGCTCCCCCCCTCCCCCGCCCGCCACCCCACAAGCTCGCTACCTGAGCGCTTATCACATCAGCGCCAGACCACTCCCCCCCCATCCTGCGTTACAAAACTAACAAGCCCTCCGGCTCTCCTATCCTACTGACATTGCAACTGTCTACCCAAAAACTGGGTTTTATACGTTAGCATTTCAAATTTTACAATTCCGAAGGTTTTTCGTCCGATTTTATTAACGTCCGAAGTAGGGAAATCGTTTGTATCCAGAGCTGGGTCTTATTTGAATCGCATAAAGGTTGAGTGCAAATCCATTTCATAGTTAGGCTGCATTGCGATGCAATTCGCATGTGCGACATTCGCCTCTTCGCATTCGGCATTGGTATTCTAGATACCGGTTTCGCGCGCCTCTGGCACCACTTGTACCGGTTTGCGCGTCTGGCCGGATTCACGATTTCACACGTAGGTACGCTTGTAAGTCTGTATGTATGTGGTCGCTTTATCCGCACCGCGGGAGAGATGTTTGCGAGTCCGTTGTACGCGCGTCGCCATGCGCAATTTTACCAGGGGACCATTACGCCGCGAGAGGTTGCGGGTTTCACCCATTGAGCACTGAAGCATTACTTTAGTAATCGGTGACTGAAGACAGGGCTTCGTGCGCGTCAAGATTGTTGTTCTATTCGATAGTCACTAATGAGAAGCTATAAAATTTATGTTGGAATTTCCGGTTACCTACGCGATGGACTACTGTTCGAAATGAAAATGTATGCACTTATTAGCAACTATTGTATAGAATCGTCACTGTAAAATAGCATTAAGCCCTCAGACGTATTGTACATATGAACGAAGTCACAATCTACTTTGTTTACTGTTAGTATCGTACGCTACGAGGCTATCGTTATCCAGCCCTTTTTTGAGACGAGAATAAAGAATCCAGTTGAAAATTGTGCATTCAACAGTTTGGTTCGATTTATGTCTAGAAAGAAATGCTCTGCAGCTATAGGTGTACCAGGGGGGTTGGCTTGACCCCCGCCGCCTACAGTACAGGCGGTAGGAAGCTGCGAGGACACAGTAGTGACGCACGTAAGCCCCACCCCGGACCGGTTGCATAACACCGCCCCTGAGGTCGTGGTCTCCTGGTACGCTCTGTGCCCGACAGCCAATAAGCTTACGTCACACTGTGTTTTTCTCGGTTCTCTACGGCCATTTTATTTAAAATTGACAGACAGGGTTCGTTGGATGTTACGTGTATTCTGTTAATGTTACAGAAAAAAAAACTATTGTAAAAAAATCTTTAGTATAAACAATATTGATATTAAGTATTAATTTTTTAAATTAAACGTTGCCGATAACCTATGCGAAAACAATAATAACGATAAAAACGGAAACAACGTTTTTTATTCGGTTCTTTCAACCGTGCTGAAGGATTTATGCATAGGCATATGATAGGTACGTAATATTTCTATACGTTCAAACTTGATCCTACCTCCTATAACCTCCTAGTGAACCTTTAACCCTTAAGTACCATCCATGACCCCATAACAGTGCCATCTAATTTGCTGAAAGCGGTAACAGACTCCATTCATATGCATTGTTGATGTCAATCGGGATATATAATTAAAATCAATAATTGTGAAAACAGCGGATGTCGAAATTTATAACTTTCTTTGACGTCATACATCATTATACAGTATTTCCTTGCTTATTAACGATTCACTGAAATTCAGATAACTTTGCCGAGGTAAAATTACCATTAGGTCCCGACTTTATCAACTCTGTTTACATATACATTTTGCAGCACACCTAATACATATTCTATGAACTCAGTTTTGATTAAAATATGCCAATTCATTTGCTACTCTGATTTAGTTTAAATGAAGCTCTAATAATTTTAAAGAGTTCTATGAGATGCTTTCTTTATTCAATAAAGTCCTTGAAATTCCAAGGTCACATTGCCCTTGCCAACAATATTGGATCAGAGGCCTACAGAAGTCGTTACCCATCTGCTAAGTTGCGGGCACAGGTTTTTGAACCACCATTGTTTCCAGTTTTGAATATCGTATATGATTTACTTACGATGAATAGCTAGCAGCCGTATCAAGTACGAGAGATTTGTCAAAGTCACGGGTTAATATCCCGGTCGGGAACCTACCTTCCAGCAGGTAAGCAATTGTATTCTCATTTACTTGAAACAGCCGAGGGTATCATGCGGTCAACCAACTTTACTCCCGTGCTCTAACAATGTCGCGCTCCGGTCATTGTTGATTCTGACATCTCGAAACCTTTTCAGATTGTTTAATTGATTATTATTAAATACTCCAACTCTTACGGTTATACGCACACGAAATAGCGATTTCATAAACAGTCTTCAGTTCACCAACTCGTGTATCGCCGATTTGCACGCCACGCCACAATGCTTTTGTTAAATTGAATGTGTAATTAAAATATGTTTTAACTTGAATAATATTCCACGTTTTACACTGTAGTATAGAGTATATACAGGTATTTACTCCGTACCTATCGGCTGAGGTTTTAGCTATACATATTTTAAAATGTGTGAACAATCGCGACAGTTTCAAATCGTTAAATAATATTATTCGGATTTTAAATTTCTATCCGTTGAAGACTACTAGGTGTACCGTCATCACAACGTGAAGCCATTGCCGCTTCGTAACCTCTGGTGCTCTGGTATTGGGCTATGAGAATTCACAGTAAAACCCCGTTGCGATTTATTGTTACGTGCGAGACGGTCTCGCCGCGCGTGCCACGTTATCGTTTTAAAAACTTGTTGCGCAAGATGTTTGTACGTAATTTCTAATAAGAATTTTAGTATTAGCTACCTATATGGAAATGTGGTAAGGTAACATATTATATTTTCTGTATTTTATGGATTACTTATGTAATAAGCGTGAATTATATCCCAGAAACCGAAATTAATCAAGAAATTTTAATCAACTAACGCCACGGCTTTTAAATATTTGCCTCGCGTACCGAAGTCTGCTAATAAAATAAAAAATCAATAAACGCACGTTACTGCGGCCGGCACGCAAACAAAAACAAGAGAAGGACTCGATATTTACGGAATACCGGTTACGCGACCGCTTTTTTCTGGCACTTCTGCCAGCAGCTGATTTTCGGCGTGGCGACCGCAAACGTCAAAGCCCGGACCACGCGCACAACCACATGTGTTGACGTCATTTGGCTAGTAGGCCACGCCCCCTGCTCCGTCCCTCTCATCGTAGACACGAATTAAACTGACTATCCCGCTCACCGATGCAGCGTGACCAATCGAAGTCATTTCGCGCGGTAACTACCTTAATATGTAAGCGGTTAGGTTGATTATTGCGTAAACGTTAGTCGGAGGCGACACCGCGCAGATAGCGCGGGCTCGCTCGCTCCGATAACGCGGCCTTGGTCCGCCGTCCGCTCGGAGCTCTCGGCCGGCTATGCTCGCCTGGTACTTTACCGCCACGGACTGCAGCCGTCGACGAGCGGTTGACACGGGCTTGACAAGTGGCGACCGCTCGGCGGCGGCTCAGCGTTCGCCGGTGCCGCCGATGATCGGCTTTTCGTAATTAATTGATGGAAATAAGTGTTGAAATGACACGTGTCGTTGTTCCACAGAGGAGGAGCCGAAGTCGCCGGTGCCGGCGCGTGTGGTGCCGGGCCTGGCCGCGGTGCGAGGCAACGGGCTCGTGCGGCCGCCGTCGCCGCCCGCGCCCGCGCCGGACGCGCCCGCCCCCGCCCCCGCGCCGCACCCGCCGGCGCTCCTCCTCGACTTCGTACAAGAACATTCCAGGCCGCGAGCCGCGAACATCCACGGGTGAGACTGAGCATGCTTTTTGATCACGGTGCAGCCTATGCGCTATGGTAGCCTGGTAGCGGCGGTGTGGAAAACAGCTGGGGGATCGCGGATCGCGCCGGTCGCGGCCCCGCCGCCGCCGCCCACCCGCCGCGCGCGTCGCACTTTTTGCGCAGACGTTACGCAAACGGCTATCACTATCACCTTGAGTACATAGTATACAGTTACACGTTTCTCTTTGTGCTGGTGGAGTAGTGTTTTATGAAAACTGTAGGTACTTTCTTCTGTAGTGTAGTGAATTTACAACTTTGGCAATTTAGTAATTTTTTTCGAATCATTTCTCCGAGTGTCTCATTTAGGTAAATTACGTCTCACAGTTTTAACAGAGGGAAAAAATCGTTCTTTGTTTAATTAGCTTTTAGAGTTGTTTGTTTGTTTTGTCCGGTATCAGCGTTTTCCAACGTATTACGTAAATACTTACTTCCAACAAGAGCTCGAAGACCTTTTAAATAAAAAAATTAAAGACTCTACATACATACTTAATTATTTTATTTATTGATTCAACAGTTAGGTAGATAGATACATTAAATCTGCAATTGCATGAAAAATGGGCTGACTCTGTGCATCCTGCACCCGTTCACTTCTCTGCCGGGGTCCGCTGTCCTAATAATTTCCTCCACTTCGACCAGTTTTCAGCATCCTCACGAAATATGTAAAAACTGCAGATTTTAGAAATCCTTATATTATTATAGGCACGATAGGTCTGCAAACTACAAATTTTCTTCATAGTTTATCTGTCTCTACAATGTAGTAACTAAACTGTTCTAGAGTCAACAATTACTCTGAACAGCAACGTAACATGCAAAGTAACTAACTACAGTAATACAACTTCTGCAACTATAGAAAATTATTGTTTTTACTAGATAATGGGGACATGGGTTGAGTGAGGGTTACCAAGGGTGCACTTACGGTTTACGTAACATTTGTTCTGACGACCTGATTGGTTTATTGGTTAACATCTCTGGTTGGTTCGCCACGCAGAGGTACCGCGTTCGATTCCCAGCCGAGCAGAAATTGAAATGATGAATTTTAATTTTTGTTTATTTTATTTATTTTATTTTTATGTTATGTTATGGATAACATAAAAATAAAATAAAACATAAAATCTGCTATATGTATAATAAGTTAGTATTTAAAAGTATGTAAGTAGTTTATCAGTTATCTAATGCTCCCATAACACAAGCTTTGCTTGTTGTTTAAAACAGTAGACCCAAGCGGAGGTCCAGTTTGGATTTGAACTAGGTAGTTCACATTAGTGCAGGGAATATAAATAAATATAATGTAAATATTGAATATAGATATCCAAAAAAGATATCCGCTAGTGACTACTCTTTATCGATAAACCACAGACATAACCACAAATGTAACTTGCTCAATGAGTTTTGTATTATGAGTGTTGCGATGTCAAAATAAATAATGTCTATGTCTACATTTGCCGCGGTATAGCCGATATAATAGATTGGATACTAGTAATAACATCATGACTATTAACATTATATTTACGGACCAGACAGTTGAAATCTTAAAATGTATAGCTTGCAAAAAGTTGAATTTTCAGAATGTTGAATCCCAAAATGTTGCATTATAATTTATTTTCCATGTCCCATAGAACATTCCCCTTACAATTTTCATTAATTTTAGAATACCATAATCAATTGTTAAAACATACCTCTTAAAACACCCTTTAGAAACAAATATACTATATCAGAGGAGATATGTAATCGTCCAGCTAATAGCACGTGTACATCATGCGATGATATCAACTGAACACAAAGAGTTGGCATCAGCATTTTATGCTATACGTGTTGCGTAATAGATTGTATGTTACTGTCACAGCCGTTACGGGTGAAATTTTATAGTTTAGCCTTTAGTAACACACAGATAATGGCATATTTTGCGTAACATTAAACACACATAGCTGTTAAATAAAAATAATGTAATGGAGAGTATTCATTTATAGTTTTTGTGTGTATGATGTTAGATTTTTAGGTGTAATCGTTTTTGTAGACGATTCTGAACGTTAGTTTATAAAATATTCCTAAAAATAAATTCACAACAATCTTTCTGTGCTTTTTGAAAACATGTATATAAATTTGACAACCCTGTCAAATTTATATGCATTGGAGCTCATTGGGGGAGGCCTATGTCCAGCAGTGGACAAGCATAGGCCGATGATGATAATGATGAAATAAATTATTATTATTTATTTACCTTTTGACACTAGTTACTATACTATACAAAGCCGTATAATATCGCATTATTTCTTTTTGTCAAATAGAATTTTACTTTCGTTTTCACAATCATGCGAGCGCCTCCCTGGACTCCCAGTCCCCATTTTAGTAAAAGGAAAAAGTACAAAGTAACTCCAGAAACAGATCCCATCCTGTAATAGGTATTATAGGTAGGTATAGAACAATCTGTTTTTCCAATCGCGCCCAATCGTATGTAAGTGGGTCGTATGCGGATAGGTAGTCCTTGTTCGGCCCATTACTGGCTATGATGTTTCTGTGATGCCCTATTTATCATGATGCTATGTATACTTGAAACGGATCCCTGTCAAGGTTTGGATATTAAAAACTTTATTGAATATGAAATCTGTGGTCGTATTCATGCGTATTTCTGTCGCACACGCAGCTGGATGCATCATTCATGGTATTGTTCTGTCGTAGGGACGGTGTGATGAGGATCTGTAACGATTTTAGTCTAGTTATGATGTTTTTAAATGTACTTTGATTATTGACGTTGACGTTTTAGTGAACTGGTTGTTCTAGGTAGGGGTAGGGCCATGTTCTTTTTTAATGAAATGCTATTAATAATGACGTGAAAAAAGTAAAAACCGGTTAGAGGAGTTAATGAAAAAAAATGCATGAGATAGATCGCCTAAATCGCTTGGAACCTACACACGATATTCGACTTTATTGAAGCTAAATATGCCATGGGGCGTCGTTTGGAGAAATTGTTTTATTGGAAGTGGACTCGAGAGTTAACGGTTTGCTTGTGGGATACCACAGTCGACCACAGTATCCTGATACCGCACCACCAAATACTAAGAAAACAGTGCAATCGTAAATAGCGTCTCACACTTTTAAACACACATAAAATTACATTGTTGTATTATCATTATCACTATTAGGTATTTGGCATGAACTAGTTACTGATGCTTATGCAATAGCTTTGTGTGTGCTGATCAAGTGTCCTACGTGCCATGCACAATAAATCGTTAACCTACCTACGTATTAAATAAAAAATTGTTAACACAATCGAAAACAGCTGATTGCTGCATTGTCACCGTGAGCTAATAGGTGTTATAGTCCGCGTCATGAAAGAAGAGACTTGATAAATGGCAGGGGATTTCGCGCAAGTAGTCGCCTACTAAGCAAGTCGAACTACGTGACCCGCCAAGTCTCTTCTTATTGGATACTAGCAGCCGCCCCGGCTTCGCACGGGTACCACAACGGGTACACGGGTATAAAGCCTATGTCACCCGGGGACAGTGTAGATTCCAAACGGTGAAAGAATTTTTGAAATATGTTCAGTAGTTTCGAAGCCTATTCAATACAAACAAACAAACAAAAAATCAAACCTTTCCTCTTTATAATATTAGTATAGACTAGTTGTAATACGCCTCATATTAACCTCCCCCCTCCCCACTCCTGTACTTCTATGGCAATGCCCTACACTAATGTGGCGGAGGTTCAGGTTCGGTAGCAGGCCATAATGGGCTGTTGATCTCATTTGCCACCATAGTTATTGATGACAGCTACTGTTAACCGACACGACTCGCACAAGTGTGCTCGCGACATATCTCCCGCCACGTGAGAGCCTTTGTGTATTTCCTTCTCTCAATACTAAGGCGAATGAGGTTAGCTGGATCTATGTCGCGCCTTTTCTCGCTTGTCATTCGCGCGCACACTTGTTCTAGCCGTGGTGACAGTACTGTTAACCCTCCCTCTGGCTATGTTCTCCGAGTCACTGCTAACCCTTGAATATGCTTGTTCGTCTTAAGTTTTATCATTTTATTACTATACTATTAAATAATAAATAAACCCACTGACGGTCTTTTCTCCCCACCAGCGGCCAGATACCCTCGCCGCCTTCCGTCGGCAGCAATGGCAGCGCCAGCAGTGGCAGCGGCAGCGCCCCCCGCGCCGGCACCCGGGAGGTCCACAACAAATTGGAGAAGAATCGCCGGGCGCACCTCAAGGAGTGCTTTGAACTCCTCAAACGGCAGCTGCCGGCCACCACAGACGATAAGAAGACGTCCAACCTGTCGATATTGGGGTCCGCCATTAGATATATACAGGTGAGTCCTTTTACACAATCATCATATCAGCCAGAAGATGCCCACTGCTGGGCATAGGCCTCCCCCAGAGATCTCCACAAAGACCGGTCCTGTGCTTTCCGCATCCAGCTGGTACCTGCGATCCTTACAAGGTCGTCGGTCCACCTTGTAGGAGGCCTACCCACGCTGCGGCTACCGTCGTTTTACACAATATATATTAAAATATAACAGAAAATCCTTGCAGTTTTCTATTGTAAAGTGTTTCTTAAGTATCTTCTAGGCAAGCGTGCAACATCTTCGACCTTTTTGACCTCATAGTCGCTTCTTGTACATTAAAAAATATACTAATATACATAAGCTTGCTACCCACAGGAATGAGGTACCTGCACTTTACGATAGAAAACTCGCAAGATTATACAACTCGCAACAGAATACCCAATCACGTAATTATCGTAGCGGTAGATATGTCGTAGCCAACTGGTTAAACCAGCCATTTAATCAGAAGACTAGTCTGTTAATAAAACGCCGGCATTTAATTAAATGGCTATCTTATAACTAGCCAAGTTGTTGACTGTAACGTTTAACTACTTGGCTGAACGTTATTCAGCCGTTTTGTTAAAGGATATACAGATGGTTGGTCAGAGTGACCATAAGTTCGCAACTTAAATGATAAACTTTATTAAAGATAAAAAATAATAAATTAATAAAGAGCACTTTTATTTAATAAAACATTATTAGTGGCAAGATATTTAATAAGTGGGTATACAATTAATTGTATTGCGAGTAGGTACCTATAACAGTATTTAACTCAGTAAAAATATTTAATAAAAACTTTAAATTTATAACTTATTTACTACTTGTAACTATGTAGTAGGAACAATAGCAACAGTGCACTTTCTTATTTTATAATATTAAATATAAAATGACAAAAAAATTTGGCATTTGTTTCTAATTAAAGGCAAGTATAAAAAGAAAATGAACATATTAAGTTATCTTAACTCTTACTTCAAGTTATCTCAATTCTTACTTAAAAGCATGTAGTTACCACATTTTAAATTTAGTTAAATCGTAAAAAATACATTGCTTGCTGTGCGAGCTGTCTGACGCCAGATTTGACTACCAGCGCAGCAATAGATAAAATTTGAACTAAATTTAAATCACCTGCCTGATTTTACTTCAGCCGTCTCCAAAGGGCTTGCTTTAATAAGCCAACTTGTTAAACGTTGAGTGAAGCTAGTAAAATCAACGATTGGTCTAGGCATTCAATTGAGTGCCGGCGCTTTATTAACGGACTAGCCTTCTCATTAAATGGCTGATTTAACCAGATGGCTGCGACAGATACATGTCCTTACAAACCTACTTTTTCATACAAGCTGTGTAGATACTCTTGGTCTGATCTTTCTTTATAAGCCCTTGAACAGGCGTTGTATGTATAGCCCAGAATTACTGGAATAAGACGTCGTATTAATACCTGACAGCGCCCATGGACTGAAAGCGAGTTTTTACACCGGAAATCAATTCCCATCATTTGTCTTTCTCCTGGGAGAATCAGCTTACGAGCTTATATTTTCATTTTGTTAGCATTAGCATACCAAGGCCCCTTTTACTGAAAAACCTAGACATAACGACGTTATCCAAACACCAATTATCAAACACAACAAGCACAATCATTCTAGAAACATTTGCGTTATTTCCCTCAATATATATGTCTACAATCTGCGATCAAATCTGTATTTGATACGCACGTTGCGCGGGCGGGTGACGTCAAACGCTATGGAATAGGGAAGATATTTTAAGGATCCTTATTGTATTGTGCTGCCTACCTTTTAAACTCGAAAGAATCTACGTGTTATTTCCCTGTTATCCGAGATTTTGTGTAACAGGATATGGATTTAGACATTGATATCGTAATAAAATCAAATGATAGTATATTTATTTAAGACAACAATCCATAGAAAGGTAAAACCATCCATAGTAAGAGCTTAAACTACACTAGTCATTGTCATGAATAGTTATTATATAGCCGCGGGAGCTGCGGCTGCATGCAACTGAACTCTCGATTATTACTCTACCATTTTATTACTTCTAGATATTAATAATAATAACGGCTTCAAGGCTAGAGTGAATCAACAGCCGCATTGTCACTTACTACCAGGTGAGATGGCGCTAAAATGACTGGCTGGTCTAACTAAAAAGAAAATTAAAATTAAGAGTAATCTTGTAGAGTAGAATTAAATATTCTTTTACATAGGCTATATTGCCCAGTTAATATGGTGGGAATCAACACAATAATCCCATAGTATAATTCCAACACTAGGGTCACACACAAGGACATAATTACATCATAGTTTCTCATAAAAATGTGTTCCATTCTTATTTTGTTTGAACGCCGGCGCGGCGGTATCGCTCAGTGCCTGGTGGTAGTTATGTGATCGAATGTGACGCATATTATGTTTATGCCTACTAGTTATGTGTTGGGTGTGTCGTTGGGTTTTTCATGCTATATGCTGTTGTTCGTTTATTTGTCAATTTTAGCACGAAATGGAAGATCTAGCCAGGCCGAACGTATGCATGAACGAAATTATGAAAGTGGAAGAAAGTGATGTGTCATGTCAAGGCTCTGTAGCAAGGGTAATTTGAGTAAATTGTGTCTGCTTAATCTCTGCAGGGAGGTGGTAAATATTATGGTTTGGAAAATATTATAGCATTCGGTTTTTGAGCCTTAAAACGTTATTAACAACTCTCTTTAAGACTTCATCGTCTAAATTACTTTTGATATAAAAATCTTCCTTTTACTAGACTTGTTTAAGTATTCGGTCGTTAAATCCAAATCACTTTAAGTAGGTATACAAGTTTGCCAATTTGCCTATGCCAATCAGGTCGACGAACATGCTACGTCATCAAGCAATCCGATACTATACGACCAAATAAGGAAATTGGTTTTTGTTTGCTGGTCTCAGTCCATGTGCGTTATCAAGAAATACGTATCTTGTTTAAAATTGCACCTTGTTTGCTCTCTATGTATACGTCAAAATCTTTGTTGTTTGTTTACTGCAATTAGGTACTATTGTTATCAACAACATTATTAGGTTTCGGCATGCTTTGATTTGTCTCAAATGGGTGATTACGTCAGTATGGTATTACCCCTTATCTCGTATCTTACGGTAATTGTTCCAAATTTCAATATTCACATGCGACTGTCACGTTTTCACGTACTTACTCATAGCTTATTATATCGATATATTATTTCGACCGAAACGTCGAGAAGAAACGAAAACTTGCCCAAAGTCTGTGGGCATGCTCCATTGTTTCGTAACCCATGCTTCCAAATGAACAATTTCCCCAGAAAGAAAGAAACTCGTTTCTTAGTTATTTGTCAACAGTTTCTGTTTGTTAGCGGCTGTATTGTGCAAAATTTTTCTTTACAAATTTCCTAATTGAGCGTCGGAATAATACGCAGAGAGATTGGTAATATTCTTTTAATTTGTTCGCAACTTTGCGTTGTGTTTCGTTAGTTCATGAGAGCCTTAAAAGTGCCCGCCTAGAAAGTTCACCGGAACGTATTCGCTGTACATTCCTTTTGTATGTATAGCGTATATCTTTGAGTTGCAAGAATAAATCGACGCTCATTTATAACGTTTAGCGCGTCACACGGCCGGTGTGGCAGTAAACCGAGCGCTAAATCATGTTTGGCGACCTGCTGCCGTGTTCTGATCGCCTGGTGTTTTGCCGGCAGGTGTTGCGTCGTAAGGAGCGCGAGTGCGAGCACGAGATGGAGAGGCTCGCTCGAGAGAAGATCGCCGCTCAGCAGCGGCTCGCTGCTCTCAAGCGAGACGTGCCCCCGCGGCCCGCGCGCCGCAGCCCGCCCGCCGCGCCGGCCAACGGTACGCCTCGACACCTCTGCGCTCCTAGTACGCCCGCTCGAGATTATTTAATATTTGGCACTCGGCTTATTATTCCCATTATTTATTATTATTGTCATTTCGAATTAATAATAGCGGCTAATGTTTATCAATAATCGCCGCGGTCGTGGGGATTTTAAATTTTTTTTTCTGTGGGCGTTTGGTAATAAAAAATGTGCCAATCGAAGCGCCATCTACCGATGTTCGGCGGTAGCTGTGTAGAGTTTGCTAAGCGCGAAGTTTGCTTAATTAAAAGTTTGCTTTATTCGTTTGTAATTTATTATTGTAGTTCGTGTTGTTTCATGGTTACAACTATTTCAGTTAAATAAGCAAAGTAAGTCTACACATTATAACATTTGATATCTTTCTGCAGACGCGGAAGAAAACGTCATAGAAGATCACAATATGAACGGGCAAGTTCTAGGAATTCCTGTAAGTGTAAGTACAATTCATTTCTGTAACTTATTTTTTAAATCTATACTCTGACTGTAAGAAACTGACAGCTGTCAGTGCCCTGTAAATTGTTTTATTCGCCATTTCTGACACGATTCCGTGTAATGGAGTCACTCGGAAGAAATTGCGAACGTTGCGGTCCGTTGGCTCGGATCTTGAGCTTGCTTTTCAAGTTGTGAACCTGAACTTCAAAAGAAAGAGTTTAAGGTACAAGTCTGTGGGTACAAGTATTAATAAAACACTTTGCCTCAGAATATAAATTGTCACATAAACATTTGACAGAGCAGATGTGACGGGAAAGTTTTATAAAGTTTTGTAAATCATTTGAATAAGTTTGATTATTATCTATCTATATGTATAAAAATAAATTGCGGTGCGTTAGTCTCGCGAAAACACGAAAACGGCTGGACCGATTTGAATAATTGTTTTTTGTTCTGTTGGTTATAATGCGGGTGGTTTAAACGCAAAAAAGGGTAGCTGAGAGTAAAGTAGGTGTAAGGAAGATATAGCGTAGACGTAGGGTTTTTTCCTGTTTTATTAGCCAGATTTAAGAAGTCGTCGGAGCAAACTAAATGCTGCTACACCAATAATAAAAGAGACTACTTACCTTAAACTTTCAGTCATTGAAAATCTACATTATAGAACTTTCCCATGTAGGCTTTAAAATGTTCGTGGTTAAATAACCACGAAGGGGCGAATTTCATACGCACGTTGTCGAGGTACTAGGAATCAATACATTGCGTCAACACGCAACGCGCGATTTACGCGAAATACGCGAAATACGCTGCCGCGAATTCGCACCAACTGGACAGGGTCTTAGTAAACATAAATCGTCACACTTAAGGATTCCCCAAGCGCGCTCCTTACAAACAAAGTTTGATCTTATTTTCAATATTAACCAATCACGGCCAATGAAATTTTGTGGACACGATTTAGAAACCAAGATTTTCATACACATTTTTAAACCCGTGCATCTTTGAAACGATGTATTTTAACGAATATTTGACAAACCACAGACATGGATGACTTCGGGTTATGCCAGGGTCCGCTTTCTGATTTGTCATCCTCCACTTCGCCCAGTCTTCAGCAGAAGCTTCTAAAATTATCCTTGTGACAAAAAAGCATTTAATAAAGCCTCCAATGAGCTGAACGGGATGAAAAACCAATTAACTAACAGCAATTTACTGCCCTATTTCTCAAACTTAGACCCTACAAGAGACACGAAAACAGCTTCCGTGGATCGGGATGAATACAGGGTGGAAATATTGTTGGGAAACGATCGAGAAAACGTAAAAAGTGGCTTATAGTTTTGTCATACTTCAAAAAAAAGACCAGCGTTTTTATTACGTGACGGGACCTATCCATTATTTATTATCGGTGATAGCTTTCCCAAAATTCACCGGCCTAAATCCATAGAGGTCTAACCTAACCCAATGTCCCCCCAGCTCAGCCCATCGCACCCCGGCTCCCCCCCGCGCTCGCTAAACCTCAGCACAAAGCTGCGCGCGCTGCCGATACAACTGGCGCCTACCACTTCGCAGGTATGCGAATACCAATTTGCTATTTCTGGCTCTCTAGGCTTTTTGCTGTGGCCAAATCTTCGCCAATACGTTGGCCAATTTCTTCGCCAATTTTGGCCAATATATTCGCCAATTGTGGCATAGATATGGATAATGGGCGGATGCGGTAACCATAATTCTGCCACAATCCTAGAGAATAAAAATACGCGTAGTAAAAGTCGTGAAATTACGTTATTGGTACAATTCATGAATGGGGACAAACGAGAATGGAAATTACGCTTCGCGTAAATAACGCATTGGGAAAAAATGGTACTGGGAAAATATGGGAATGGAATAAATGTTTAGTTTAGTTTATTGATATTTGAAAATGAAAATTAAAAATACATCAATTCACAAAGGTATCTAACATATTTAGATTAAAAAATAACACAAATACAAAATGTCCAATTTATCAATGTCATTTTTCAAATTGAATTAAGTTTGGAATGTCAAATTAATAAAATAATGACACCAAGTAAAACGAATTTTCGGAAAATATGGGCCACACTTCTTTGACTGCGTTGAAAAACCTAACCTAACACATATCTAGCAATAGTACGGAACAAGAAAAACAAGACAGTGTGTGCAATCACTACAATATCTACCACGAAGACCACAAACTCCCAGTCTTAATTGCCACCTTGTAGACCAGTAGCCGTATTCACAATGATTCGAAACCGTTTCCGAACGACACGAAATTCGTGAGCGGCGAATCCGTGTCGATCGGTTCGAAAACTGTCATTCTGAATCCCGATAGATTCCACGGAAACTCTACTCTCTATAACATATGAAAATTACATCAAAATTAACTGAAACCACATTTTCCTAAAAAATTTTGCGGTGTCCTTTGTCGATTCCGTATCCGAATCCGATTTCCGAGCCATTGTGAATACGGCTACTGGAGTCCACAATATCGGTGGAGATTTTAGCCACGTGTAGGGCCGCTATAATACCAATCAGGGGGAAGGGCAGGTTACGTCATCAAGCAATTCGAGAACATTCGGTCATATTAGGAAATTAATTGGTTTTTCTTTATTGATATTAGGCGTATTTGCGTGTTATATATTTCATGGAAATACGGAGATGTTGTTTCAAATTTCACCTTGAACCTTAAACAATCGACTTTCCCGCGGTAACCTAATATTTTCCCGGGATAAAAAGAAAGAAGCCTATGTTACTCATTGATAATGTTGCATTTTTAAAATCGGTCCAGTAGTTTTTGAGTTTATACATTACAACGAAATATCCAAAAATCCAAATCTTTTCTCTTTATATATTAGTATAGATGAATTAATTTGGTTGCTTTATCTAAATTGAACTATCTAATATCGCCACAATAGAATTGCTTTTCTTGACACTAATCCTTAATCAACACACTTTAGTTTGTCTCTAAAACTCTGGGTTACACAACAGCTGATCGTTATTTCGTATCTTTCGAAAAGTTTGAACGTTAGACGCACAGCACGGAGTTGCGCGCGCTGCCGATCCGACCGGCGAACCACCTCGCAGGTATGCGCGCCTGGTACCAGCCAGCCGGCTACGCCTGACCTAATCTCCGGATTAGACGGTGGAAGCTTAGGATCAACAGACCATGGAAAGAAGTGGACATGAAACATGCGAGATGAAAACGTAGTTTTCGGGGACAACGGTATGGGAGTAACAAATATAGGACGTTCATAGACAACGCTCGTTGACTTATCCCGTGATAAGTGAAAATTCTTGCACTAACCAAAAGTTTACCAAACCAATTTTAAACCAATTTTAATGCGCGCAAAGGCGGTTTTATCGCTTTAGGCGATCTCTTCCAGACAACCTTTGGGAAGAGGTTAAAAAATCTCAATATTTTAAAGTTGTTCAAGAGCAGCTAGTGAAAAAATCTAACAAATAATTGTTATAAAAAGTACATTTAATTTTTTTATGATATACACATTGACAAACGAGCAGACAGTCCATCAGCCAAGTGGCAACTGTCGCCCATAACATCTACAATTCATACATAAAATGACAGATGAAGGCGCTACTCCGAAATGGCGGACTCTATGCGTCCATTATTTCATGTCCATTTCTTTCCTTGGTCTGAGCTTAGGATCAACGGCCTTGCGGGGTAGGGTACGCGGGCGTAGCTTTAGTATTCCGAGATACGGCTGCGGCGCGGCCGGTCGTACAGACACAGTCGGGTTTGGTGCGGCGAATGTGGCTACCTTTTTTATGTTTTCGAAGTTTTCGTGCGGACGAAATGTAGGTGATGTACAAGGGCATAAGTACAGAAGTTGACATTCGTACTCCAGTGTTAAATGGTTTTTAGAGTACGTTGTAGCATTTCTGCAAAAAAACTATTGTTAATCCAAGGACTCAATCATTAGATCTTGGGACCGAAAGGAAAGTGGCCCTTTTACTCAGTTAATTCAATTTGGCTATGTAGAAGGTATGTATACATTGCATACCCAGTATTTTGATAGTCTGCAAAGCACTTCTGCTTCTGTTGTCTTGTCTGGTTGACATCTGAGACAAACCATTGTATAATATGAATGTGCCGAAGTGTATGTTTTAAACAAAACAGCGGTGGCCTGATTGTTTTGATAGTTCAAGGATAGTTCGTTCAGTTTTAAAATTAACAATTAATTCGTTAGTTTACTTACTTTACAAGTAGACAAATGGAACTATGGTTGCATGGTTTTTGATCTTTGGTATAATCTCTATCATTTCATTATGTAAGTCTCCCTCCCTAAGATAGAGAGAAATGTTACCCGAGATCGCAAACGGACACGCAATGAAGCCCCAAAAATACATAATCGCATCGCTGACTTCAAAAACATGGCTACTGTAGCTTGTGACGTTAGGGCCCGTGCCAGTTAAGTCTGCTTTTAGGTTATGGCGTTCCTGTCGTTGTTTATGTTGTTGGTTGTTCTTGTTGGCTGTTTGTCTAGTTCCTTTGTCATTCGCGGGCTAACTGACAACTTGTCTATGAATGTGGCGTTCAGTACCCACGCTCGAAGCGTAATTTTTCACTCCAATATTTACGGGATTTGGCAAGGTCGTGTCGAACGTAAAACGGATGCTGTGAACCATAAACCTTAGAAAAATATAGAATTCGATGGCTTCAAAACGCTGTAACGTTCGTTGGTTTTTTTGTGAAAATATTATAAAATTCGTTGTTTTTAGGTTTTATTCCCTATTTGAAATATTTGTTAAACAAATTATTACTGCTTTTACGGTTTAATTAGAAAACAACTGCATAACCGAAACTCCTACTTACTCAGATCTAGATTTCAACATCTGCTTATATGAGCAGAGCAACTTATTCCCTGGTATCAAAGGACTAGATATTTAGTTAGGCTCTTTTGTCTCGCTCGTCACTCTCGCCCGAAGTAAAAAACTGTTTTATACGTTACGTGCGTATTTGTCTGTGGCATCGTGGCTCCATCGAACGGATGGACCGATTTCGATGCGGTTTTCTTTATTCGATAACCAGTATAATCGAGACGGTTCACGGCTTTGTTTCATTATAACCGGTACAGAAGTTTTATCGGGGGTTTCCGATATATGTCGGTGAGGTAGCTCGTAACAGGTTGCTTATGAATACGTATACTGTTGTTGGAATTTTGTTTATTGGAGACGGGTCACCTGATGGGCTTTTCACACCTTTTGACGTTTTGTTTTGGTTTTTGAAGTCGAAGGCCAATCTTGTATAAATTTATACCTATGGATGCTTGAATTAAGTAGAAAGGGGGAACAAAAACCTAACCGACAGAAAAAGTAAAATAATGCTTACTTAACCCACCCCAACCCACCCCCCACCAAGCTTACTTAACCTCAAATATTTCCTAAACTATAAAACTGATTTTAATGAGACAAAGCTAAGAGCCACCTCTATTAAACTAACTGACTTTAAAATATAGAAAATCCATATCGGTCCATCTGTTCGGGAGCTATGTTGCCACAGGCAGATACACAAAGCTACAGACGCACAGATACACACGTTAAACTTGTAACATCCCTCTTTTTTCGTCGGAGGTTTAAAGACGGTATCGCTAAGTAAGAGTATGATTTGCTTTTTTCTTTATATAATTATCTCTCTAATATAAATTGTTGATTTCATATATAAAATATTAAATAGATTAGTATTACGTTAACTTTGAATATCCTTAAAGAACTCTAAAATTTTGAAGGTATTCACCGGGCTTATCTTACCTACAACAATCAAGGTTTAATTTTCTAAATTTGATATGAAACGGCTTCAGGTAACGAACAGCCACGTGTTTCATACTATTTTTATCTCAGCCTTGGGATCGCGGTCGTGTTTGTAATCTAAATATTTGTTGTGTAAATGTTATTTTCCATTTAGTACCCTTTTATTGAGCAACACCTTAAAGTAACTATATCTTAAATTAGTTACAATACAACAAATTACAACCTTATTCTCCATACAACCACTTAGCCCGGCCTGCACCAAATTCTTAAACACGTTTAAGTCGTTTAACGTTTTTTGTATGTACTTTTTGTTTAAGTATCAGCTTAAATGCATTTAAGAAATTAGTGCAATCTGCCCTTAGAGTAGGTAATACAATTCGTTGGGCGGACTAGACCAAACACTGTTATTTTATTTATCACATTTCTATCTCCCTATAGATCTTTTATAAGTTGTTGCTGTATCTTTTGTTACTTATCCGGTCAGCGATCTCGATGTATGAACTAATGTTGTTCTTACAACTTAGGTTACGGGTGTTTCAATAAAAAAACGAATGAAAAACGACCGTCCGTTGTCTATTCTTCAGAACAGGTTCATATTGGCGGCGCGTTAGTTCCTTTTATCCCACATTTAGTATTATCGTTTATTTTGCCTCTTTTTGTTGAAATTAGGCTGATCAGCACCGTATTTTTTTATACGCGGGTTAAGGTGACGTTAATTAGCTGCCTTCTGTACCAGGAAGACGAACTTGTTTCTCTTACAAAAGATTGCCCAAGAGGTTACTTAAAAGTCATATTTTCCTCTTACAACCACTTATTTTCCGAAACGTTCAAGTGCACGAAAATAGCTTGTACCAGGAAAACATGATTACGTGGATACGCGGCTTTCTCTTAATAAAAATGACTAGCTATTTATAGCTTTACGTTTCATTTAATCGTCTGTCACTCCCTCTGGAAATTGCGAGATTTCCAGCGCCATTTTCCTGTACGGAACTCTGAATTTGAACTCGAGAAGACTTGAATGACGTATCAAATACACAGGGAACTGTTTTACCCACGGTTTATATTCTACAATTTCTCTGTTTTACCCAAGGATTAGGATTAGGGACTTGGTAAAGACCACAGGTACCAGCTGGATGCAGGAGTCTTTCGGCTGATATGATGATGACCTAAGGATTTATGGCTCATGACTTCCCTATTGCATTTAATTACGATTTTCGCCAAATATTCAGGTAGATTAATGTATAAAATATACTAAAACTAATAATTGTTCTTACAATTTCCAGGTGGTGAGGACATCATATGGGACGAGGCACAACACCCTCACCTTGACCACACTGGCGTCAGCGGACACCGCTAATCAGGTGCGTTTTGCGTTAAATATAAATAAAAAAGCATCTTGACGTTAATGTTAATGCTCTCGAGCACGAGGGCCTGCCTTAGCCATGATTCAGGATTTGGCAGATCAGGTAATTAAAGTGGAGCGACTGACTGACCTCCGTGACCCTGCTACCAGGGGAACCCGACAATTTATTTATTTAACAATTTTATTGCACACAATATATAAGTAGTATATAGAAATTACAAAATTAAAGACGACACAACAGGCACTACTTATTTCAAAGAAGAAATCTCTTCCAGCAGGCCTATAGAAGTGAGACATTATAGATGATAGGGGATGACACGTGAGCAATAGTTTAAAAAATATATATTTAATAAACTACATAAATTATAAATGAGATACTAAATACACACAATAGTATATATATATAAATATAAATACACATACATATATACATAACAAAATATATACAGGTATTGTAGAACATTCAGGCACATAAGGAAAGATAATATAGGATAGGATATTATTGTAACTTTCGTTGTGCACAATAAATGGTTAAATAAATTTTGACACGCTTTTTAAAGATATCGGATCATCGTTACACATTCAATCGCCTGAATGTGCAGGTTTCATCACGATGTTTTTCCGCACCGTCGATCGTCATCATGGCGTCCATAGCCTGATATGGGATATGGACGCCATGATGTATTATTATTACTTGTCGACCGCAGCCGCCTGTTAATAAGATCGTCATAAATCTATTAGCATTAAATTTATTTGTCGTTTACTGAATCACTCCTCACTGCGGGCGGACGTCACTGCGGCTTGTGGTTGGCGTCGCTTTATCACCTGCCCTTTGTTATTGCAATATGCTGATCGTGACGTCCTATAGTAACTTGTACTAATTTAAGCCTTGCCTATATTAATTTAAGTTATATTATAAATCATTTGTAAGAAAAAAAAAAAAAGTCAGCGCCGCAATTTATGTATCCTTTTTAGAACTTTAAATAATATAAAATATATATGTACAGAGCGCCTAAACCTGTCCTCTTTAGAGGATTTAATTCTGAATATCGCGTTTAAAATAGTGATGTACTCATATTGAGAATGTCTTTACGATTTTATTATATGTATAGATGTTTATCACCACGATGTATGGAACTTCGCAAAGTTATGAAATTTTTAATAGCCTCAATCAATTAGTTTATTTTCTTTTTTTTTATACCACCAAGGTGGCAAACAAGCTTGCGGCCTGCTTGATGGTAAGCAGTCACCGCAGCCTATGGACGTTTGCAATACCAGGGGCATCACCCACGCGTTGCCGACCCCGTAAAAACATTTTAACCCCTTTCTTGAAGAACTCCATGTTGTACTCTCCAGGGAAAACCTCTCAGGGTATTACTATAACTCTTAAAAAGTTGTCAAGTCTTATTTAATGCCCCAGCATTTTCCCTCTGCTGTTCTCTGCCGTATACCATAAGAAAAATAAGTAGTGCCTGTTGTGTCGTCTGTATGTATGATGTTTCTCTATGTATTTTACTGTGTGCAATAAAATGTTAAATAAATAAAAATAGTTGTATATTATACTACAATATATTGCATTGTTGTCGCCACAGAACGGTCAGACCGTGGATGCGGGCGTGGCGGGCGCTTTGGGCGCCGCTCTCGTGCACCCCGCGCATTTACATCTGCCACTGTCGCAGGTATGTATTTAATATGAAATATGAAAAATTATTTATCGCTTATACATAGAATAAAACAAAAACAGAGAAAAAAAGAGAAAAGCAACCGGCGGCCTTATCGCTTAAAGCGATTTATTCCAGGCAACCTTAGACATCTAGAAACAGAATATACACTAGGATAGGTGGTAAGTCTGTTCCACTGAACATTACTGTGGCATATTTAATTAATACTAATAAATCTATATCACTAAAATACAATACTATAAATACATAATACATACTTATTAAACATCACAAAACAATATAAAGATGATAAAATAAAAATAAAATATAAATTTTGATGTTTATCATGTATCCGCCTATGAGTAAGGTGAGACGTTGATGATGATAGAACCCTATGTGACAGTTTTGGGAAAGTGCGCTTTAACCAGCTTCTTAAAGGTTGGTAAGGTTTTTGCCAGACGGATTTCGACAGGCAATGGGTTCCAGAGTCGAATCGACTGGACAGTAAATGACTTAGAGTAGAAGTTAGAGGAGTGAAGTGGGACATTTAGAAGAAGGTTTATAGAGAGAGTATCTGTATTTATTAGTTTGTTTGCCACCTTAGCGGTATAAAAAAAATTAAATAAATAAAAGAAAAGTACATTTTGTTTCTTAATACTAATTAACACAAAACCCCTGTGGGTTTGTCTGTGTCTACCTGACTATTTAACAGATGTATAGGTACAAATAGGTTGGTCGTGTGGTGTCCAGCTGAGTAGAATAGCACCAACCCCTTAAGGCCTTGCCACACACAAAGCTCGGCGCGAGCGCGGCGCGAGCGCGGTGCGATAGTTGCTAGGCAACCATCGCGCCGCGCTTTAGTTGCCTAGCAACTATCGCGCCGCGCGATGGTTGCCTAGCAACTATCGCACCGCGCTCGCGCCGAGCTTTAGTTGCCTAGCAACTATCGCGCCGCGCTTTAGTGGCCTAGCAACTATCGCGCCGCGCGATGGTTGCCTAGCAACTATCGCACCGCGCTCGCGCCGAGCTTTAGTTGCCTAGCAACTATCGCGCCGCGCTTTAGTTGCCTAGCAACTATCGCGCCGCGCGATGGTTGCCTAGCAACTATCGCACCGCGCTCGCGCCGAGCTTTAGTTGCCTAGCAACTATCGCGCCGCGCTTTAGTTGCCTAGCAACTATCGCGCCGCGCTTTAGTTGCCTAGTAACTATCGCGCCGCGCTTTAGTTGCCTAGCAACTATCGCGCCGCGCTTTAGTTGCCTAGCAACTATCGCGCCGCGCGATGGTTGCCTAGCAACTATCGCACCGCGCTCGCGCCGAGCTTTGTGTGTGGCAAGGCCTTTACACTCGTGGGTGTCGTACGAGGCGACTAATGTTTTCGAGGCAAAATCTCTGGAGCCTCTAGGAAATGGGCAGCAGCGTTTTCCATTGTTATATTTATAACAGTGCGATCTCCAACCCGCCTGCCAAGCGTGGAGATAGCAATGGCAATATTCTCCCCTTTCGGGGGAGAGGCCCTAATTCCTGCAGTGGACTGTTATGGGTTGTGATGATGATATATATGTATACACTCAAGCCCGTATCCCATAGGGGTAGGCAGAGACTATCGAATGCCACAAGCTACTATCCTGACACACCTCTTTTGCCTCTTCCACGTTCATACCCATACATTTCTACCGGGTACTCCTGACCCGCTCTTTGAGGGGAAGGTCATTTTGTCTTGCCAAATATTTGTTACAATATTTTATTTTATTCGGAAAGCTTACAGCAGCAATAAACATATGGTATACTGAATAATAAGGATTAACAAGTTTTCGCCTACAGCAATAACAGTATAAATAACGGATAACAACTTCCATGTTAATGACTTAATCACCAATAGGTAGGGATTTGTATCTCTACTATGAGTATGTTGTGTTAACCTGACTTTGATTACAATCACTACGTAACGCCTTGCGATAATAAATGACAATAAATAAATAAATAATTTATTTTGATAAGCCACTCTAACAAACTTACTAGTAGTTCCGTATGCATTTCGTGTATTAGAATTGTCATTTATGACATTAGAAAGTGAAAGTGTGTTGTTAGAAAGTGGCAGCCCTAGATGGCACCTCTACTGGGTCTGTGCTCGATGACAGTTTTGTATGGAATGACAGGTGAACAGTCAATGTGTATCGACCTACCTTAAACCAGTATAAGTTGAGCTAGCATCTCTATAGACGCGAATAGCAATGTTAGCTCCTTTTATACTGGTTTTAGTAGGTCGATGTAGGAGGCGATTTTCGCACTGTAACATCTCAAATTTGATATTTTCTCTAGCCAAAAACTGTATTAAAACGTCACTGAAATAGATCTTCGACAATATACGACTGTCAAAGATAGTTAAGATAATATTTTTGGCTGCAATAGACATTTTAATGTCATTATCAAATTCGAGATGTCACAGCACGAGAATTAGGCCCACGTTGTGTTATCTATTTTTACGTACTTCGTTACTACAATCTTACTTTACATACATAACTCTGCGTATGCGTAATCGTTTGCTCAGTTGTTACAAAGTACGCAAGTGGCTCACTCCATTTTGGATATTCTCGTGTAATAATACTTTTTTTTTCTCTTTCTCAGGTGGTGGGCGGCGTGGGCGTTGGCGTGGGCGTGGGCGGCGGGCTGGTGGTGGTCCCGGGCGGGCTGCGAGTGCTGCACCATCATTTGCACAACGGTATGGGACCACTGTAGCAGCCAGCTCAGCTTCCAGAGTCTATTAATCTCTTAGGACGTGCACTGTTCCGGTAGTTATTCTCTCACATTTCAAGACTATATACATGACCTGCCGTTTCGTTTGAGGCTCAGATAATATGCAGTTTATTTAGTAGAAGGTATTCTGTAATTTGTATCAACTACTGTCTAGAGTTCGCTCACCACCAGCTTAGACTGTCTACATCCGGATGTGCTTTCCCAGCGCTTGTTATGCTAGCCATTTGTAAGGAAATATTACGTAAAGAAAATGTGCAGAAAGTTAAACATGAAAGTGTAGAGTTTATCGGAGGGTTTTCTAGCTATTTTTTTCTAGACCGGTTGTTGTCCGGCAGCGTAGAAAAGCACCAACCACTTAAATTCGTGGGTGTCGTTTAGGCGACTAATGTTTTCAAGGCTGGAAAATGGGCAGCAGAATTTTCCATTGTTATATTTACAACACTGCGATCTCCCGCTTGCCAAGCGTGGAGATTATGGCAAGAACTTCCCCTTTCGTAGGACAGGCCCTAAGTTCTGCAGTGGACTGTTATGGGCTGTGAAGTGACGTATGAGACGTCTCAGCGAAATCCTAATTCCAAGATACTGTCGATTAACGTTATATTTCTTTTTCTCTCCAGGTGTCACGACAGGGGAGAACAATAGGATAGCAAAAGAGAATGGCATCATCTCACCACCACCCGTCACCACAGGTGCGTAGCTAATGCTGCAATATATGGTATTTTTTTATTTGCACGATTATAAATAGCGTCGGTTAGCGTTCAACGAATGTATATAACCGAGAAAAGTGTAATTGGTAAATGGCCGCAGTGGAATGCGAACCCGGCACTTCTCGCTTACCAGTCGGATACCTTAACCACTCGGCCATTGACGCTTAATGAACTTATATTATGTTGCGCGTCGCTCCACTTTATAAAAGGCGTGACACAGAAATTTACCGTATTCCAAATACATTCCAGTTGGATTTGCTCTCACGCTTTTTGTTTCTGAATTTAGAGGACTGAATAAGACAGAAGCGCATAAGACAAACCGCAATGATTGCTTCAGAATTTAGACGACTGAATTTTGACGACCTGAGTGGTTCAATGGTCAACATGCCGGTCTGCCACGCAAGAGGTCCCGGGTTCGATTCCCGGCCGGGCAGAAATTGAAATGATGAATTTTAATTTCTGTTACGGGTCTGGGTGTTCTATGTATAATAAGTATGTATTTAAAAAAAAAAGTATTTAAGTAGTATATCAGTTATCTAGCACCCATAGTACAAGCTTTGCTTAGTTTGGGGCTAGATGGCGCTGTGTGAATTTGTCCACGAATATTTATTTATTTATTTAATTTGGCTAAATGTAATAAGCGCATCATCATCATCTTTCTCATATCGTCACTACACCTTTTTTTTTATACCACTAAGGTAGCAAACAAGCTTACGGCCTGCCTGATGGAAAGCAGTCACTGCAGCCTATGGACGTTTGCAATACCAGTAGCAGAACTCACGCGTTGCCGACCCCGTAAAAACCTTACCACCCTTTTCTTGTAGAACTCCATGGTGTACCTGCTTTAAGCGATAAGGCCGCCGGTGGCTTTTCTTTTTTCCTCTGTTTTTGTTTTATTGTATGTATAAGCAATAAATAATTTTTCATTCATTCATTCATTTAATTGTACTCTCCACGGAAAACTTCTCCTCATAGTTCATACCACAACCTCAATGTGCGTGTGAGAGTATCTTTGGAATCGTACAGTTCGCGACCAATTTGGTTCCTATGTATGAGTCTGAACTATCTGGCCGAAATAAGCGGAATAGGCTGCGGTGACTGCTTATCACCAGGCAGGCCGTGAGCTTGTTTGCCAATTTAGTGGTACTAAAAAATAAAAATAAGCACAGTGATATAGAACACGTAATTAATGAACATGTCCGTTGGTCCATAGCGAATGGCGGTAGCGGTGGCGTGGTAGTGTCCCCGGTGCCGCTGGTGGTGTCCCCACCCTCCGCCGCCGCGCTACTACATACGCATACCCTCGCACACAAGGTACGACAATGTTTCACTTACTTACTATGATGATTCAGCGACCCAAAATTGACATTAGACATTAGACATTGATTTATTGATAAAATAATTTACAGGTCATTTAAATTAATTGCTTCAAATTATCAATCGTGATCGTATCTAATCCAATATTTAACAAATGTCATAAAAATAGCAATCCACCAATAATTAAATATAAATAATAATATTTCCTCAAGAAGTTATTAGTCATTAATTAAATAAATAATGATATTCATAATGTCAATAATAATATAGCTAACGTTGGTCAATAATAATTTCATAGAAAAAAGAATATATCGAAAAAATGTCATTGCATATTTGTCTTAATGTATTGAATAATATTTTAAACCGCACAGGACCGGCCTTTGTGGAGATCTCTGGGGGCCTATGCCCAGCAGTGGGCGTCTTCTGACTGAGACGATGATGATTGAATAATATTTTTAACCGTTCGCGTAACACGCGTGGGATGCATGGGCTTTTCTGAAAACCAGCGCTGTGACAGGCATTAGCCCTCACAGCATTATGCTGAGACTTGTCCTTTTCGGTTTCCGTTACATCACTGGCTGGCTTGTGTAATTTTCAATCATTATAATTTACTGTACTCACTTTAGGTTAAGCATGTAATGGGGCTTCGAATAAATTACTGTCTATGTCTATGTCAAAATTATGCTATTACATATTTTCTTTGTTGCACGCTGTGAGACATTCAAATAAAATAAAATGAGTCCTGGCCTCTGACAGTCACCTCACAGCCCATAACTGTTCAAATAGGAGGTTGTTGCCACGCTTGGCAGGCGGAAATCGCAGTGTTATAAATATAACAAAGGAAAACGCTGCTGCCCATTTTCCAGTCTACGGAGACTTTAGATCTTTTGCCTCAAAGACATTAGTCGCCTTGTACGACACCCAAGAGTGTAAGGGGTTGGTGCTATTCTACTCTGCCGGACACCACACGGTCAAAGTCACACGGCTATTCGGGAGTGACTCAGAGTTTTAGAGGCGATATCCCGTGGCTCGATTCTGCGTGTCTAACAACTTTAATAAAAAAATCTCCTCCTTACAGATGGTTGAAACCCAAGTGGTGAAGGGCAGTATGGCGCCCCTAACCGTAAGCGCCCAGTACCTGAGCGCCACCACCATAGTGAAACCTGTGGTGGTGGTCTCGGCCGCCGGGCCTTCCCCCGCCCACGCCGTGCCACCGCATCCAGCGAATTCCACGTGAGCCCGCCCAGTTATGCTATCCTGGTACCTGAGACGCTAGCTGGTAGGCACGGAGTAGTGATTAACTGATATACTGACAGACTGATAGATTGGCAGCTGGGTTTTGGAGGGAAATATGCAATAATTTGGATGAAAGAAAGAAAGAAAACATTACATAGGACGCCAGGACACGATAATTTGGCAATACAATACAAAATTGTATGTTACTGTATTATCTTTATGAAAGCAAATTAATATGAATTTAACAAAAAAATCGGTACATAAAATACTCACACAATTATTAGGTTCGGAGTGGCATTTTTTGTGGGTCTTTCATACAGCGCCATCTAGCCCCAAAGTAAGCGAAGCTTGTAATATGGGTAGCCTATAACAGCTGGTGTAAATATGAATCAATTGTTGATTGATCCTGTCTTCTTTGTCTCATATATTTTTTAATTTAAATCTGACAATGATATGAAACATAGATGGATTAGAATTTTAGGGCCAACCTCAGAACAACATTGCGACAATATCTAACAGAAGATGTGTGTCCAAAATACATGGCCCCCAATGGCAATGGAACATTTTGGCTACTTTTGAATAAAATAAAATAAATCTAAGTATTATAGGATAACAGTATTTCCCAAAGCGATACTAGATCCTGTCAGTTTCGTCAGCTTATACATTACTCCAATGCCTGACCCGGCGTGGTTGGTACCAGGGGCATATCCGACATCCTCACACAATGGGAACCTATCCTATTACCTCACTAACTTGGTTAAGGTTGTGCGCGACGATAGACAAAAGGTCGAATACACTGCCAACATGTGACTTTAAAAGCAATAATATCATCGTAACATCACAAGTTTGCGGTCCGGGGTCGAGTAACTGACGTTTTTTGTCATACAAAAATTTTGAGGCAATGAAAGCTTTGGTTATTTCGCCCCGAACCAGCTACAAGAGACTTGTACGATTGCAGTCTGTGCGAAGTGAGTGACCGTTACAACTTTTGGGTGGACAAATCGACATATACGCATCCTTCTCGCACTTCAGCCCGACCCGTAAGCGAGTGCCAGTTGGAGTGCGACGGGACAGCTTAACCGGTCTTATGTTAAGACCGCGAGTGTGTTTTAAACATGTATTTATGCAATATCTACTTAGGAGGACAGTTTTTATTTAAATTGTTGGTGATAGCAAAGTGACAAGTGATGGACAATGTGTTGTTAGCCGGCCAAACCGTTTAATGCGGGTGTACATTGTAGATTTCTCTTTATATTTTTCTACTGGTAACAATAACTGAAGTTTGTGTGAGGGGAAAATGTTGTGGGACTTTAACTAGCAACTTTATAAGGTTAATTCTCAATGTTTTGGATAGCATTTATAAGAATCCAACGTGGTGGTACCACACAACTTGTCCATAACGTTTTTATCTCATGTGTTTTGGTCTCACACAAATAAATTTATAGTCCTTTATCGACGCATCCGCATTGTTTAACAGTGGCTTGTGTGGATAAACTATTTATTATTTAAATTTAATTTATTGTTGTTTAGGCGCCATGTGGTGGGAGCAAAAATTATAATGCTTTCGCGGAGTGGTCACAAAGGAGTGGCATAGAGATTGTAAAGTGAATGTCAGCCTCAAACGTTAGAGTCTACAACTGACTTTATATTGCTGACAATTAATATGTATGTCATATACAAGTTATGTAATACATAAAATCATTAGAAATCTTGAAGTATATGAAATCAGTTGACAAGGCTCACGAGAGTCGGACGAAAAGTGTATTTACAAATGTAAACAGAAATTAATTTTCCATACAAAGCATGCAACTGTAGTATTAGGATAAAGTGTACTTGTTATGTATAGCTGATAGAGTAAAAGTGGAAAGTTTATTTTTTCTATGATATCTGTGATGTACGCCTCAGTGCTCAGAACTCTGTACAAAGACTTCTTTAGGTGTTGTCAATTTTAAATAATTACAAGAGTTAATGTCAATAATTGTAATAATAATAATAAATAGTGAAACTAGTTAATTAATCTGCTCGTCCGATTTGGTCGCAACACTGCTAAGGAATGCTTTTTAAAATGCATATTAATTATCAGAAGCTATAATTATTTGAAAGTACATATTTATTTCCAAATGTATATGAATTATGTAAAGCATGTTTAAATAGAAGAAGACAAACCAATCGAATGCGACAATGATAATAATGACCATGAGGGTTGTCAGTTGTCTGTTCTTCACTATAGTTTCCCTTGCGGCATTTTAGTTCCTATTTACGCCACGGTTTTTATTATTATCGTCGCCGCGCTCCATTGTCTCGCCTTTCTCTATTGAAACGGACTTTACACTGTATATAGATAAATAATATTGTATAAAAATTATATGAAAGTGGGGCGACGAGACCAAATCGGCGTGGCTATTGAATGATGTGGCTTATGCGTGTCGCAACTGCAATACTAAATTTAACATCTCATGTGATAATGCTGGCATCGAGTTGGAGGACACCAGAAAATATATCTTTATTAGAAATGACTTTGATTTTTCTATCTATTTGTGAAGTGAGTCTGGACAGTTGCCCTGAATACGTCGAACACTTCAGCGCCTCTACCATTCATACCTCGCTATACCTTTAGGGAAATAACATATCCAACTTCATCATTATCACCCTAGCTGTCAATCCCGGCTTCTGCCAGAGTCCGCTTTCCTACTCATTCCCCTCCACTTTGCCCGGTCTTCGGCATTCTCACGTCGTAAGCCGTTGGCTTTCGCGTCCGATTCAGCGATGTCAATCCATCACTTCCTGAGCCTCCCGCGGTAATAATAAAAGCCTAGATAAACTCAACCGTTATGTAATCCTTTGGAGAAGTAATAAAAACACTAGTTACATTGTTTGAATTTTCCTGTGAAAGGAATTTACTCACATTATTAGTTGCGGCTTCGGAATGCGTAGCTAAAACGATACGCTCGGCCTTAGTAAAAGAAAATACAATTTTACATCTTGTAGAAGCTATTATCAGCTACATAAGTGCGCTTATATAATTGTCCCTGGCTTATAATGGTGTCTTGCCAGCCTGCAACTAACTTCACACAGTCCTTTTCATGACAGCCGTAGAGGAGGCGCTATTGTCTCTGGAGCTCTTAGATTTTAAGGCACTGTTCTTACCTAAAGGTTGTAGTTCCAATGGTTACCGTGACTTGAAATGGACTCTACATTCATCCTTATCATTTTTCCTTCATACAGTATGGAGATTTTTAATTTTAAGCCATCTGCGGTCCTTATGGATGGATTTATGATGTACAAATATACAGAAATCCGTTTACCGTCATGTTACATATGAGGGTAGGTGGCTTAACATTCAAATCTCTCGTTCTTCTAACCATGCGCTTTGTAAATCTACCCTCATTTTTTCTGGTGTCCTCCGCCGGCAGGGGCCGTGAGGCCGTCCAGTCTGTGCCTATGATTTACCTATTAGCAAGGGATATAATGAGGATATCCTCACTCAAGACTGGCACGTGTCGTCTTGGAGCAATGTAGGGCGCGAGGTGAACTTGCGAGTCTACCGTCTTCGAGACAATTCATTTTTTGTTTTTTGAATTGACTAGCCAGGCATTTGACCTAAAAGGATTTTATTTTATTTTAAAATAAAAAGAGTGGTTTTCAAGTATCTAACACCAACGAAGGGCGAGAAAAATTTTTAAGCAAAAGTTCATCGTTATTCATTGTTATCCATCGCTTAGCGTTGATTCAGCGAATGTCAATTGAATTGCGAGTAATTTAGCGACTGCACACTTGCCAGTTTATACAAATCTCTCATGTTACGTGATTGTGGCAGATGTTAACATGACAATATGAATTGACAGGTGTACAGTATAGCGAACGTTTGTCTCACCATAAAGCCTGAACCACCACAGGAAATTAGAAAAATAAAAAATAATATAGGTGGCTGTACACATGGTCCAAGAAGCATGTATATTATTATACCAAGGCTATACCGTCACGCACTGCATTATCCCTAAACAGGGTGGCCCGAGACGTACATTTCTATGGACCAGCCAGCAGGTCTAGCCTTAATGCCAGTCGCTTTGTAGCAATTCTACTTTGATGATGATCGGAACTAGTCGGCTGCATTCGGCCAGCGCTCGTAAGCTAACGTAATAGCTGAGCTAAGAAGCGATTGGCATTATGTTGGCTAGACCTGCAGGAGAGTCGTGCGCACTCGCGTAGACTCAACTGTGTAGGCTCCTACAGCAGGAATATAGTTGTTTTATCATTTAAGATTGCTCCAACGTCGACACGAGCCCATGGTTTTAGATAAACTTTTTGACGGTATCATAATATGTAACGATGTATACGTGACCATATCACGGTGTATTGTGTCGCTATCGTTACAGCTGGAGGTGTGAGAGGGACGTATAGAGTGTTTGTCGCTATATACGTCCCTTTCACGCGAGTGACGCTGTATGTTAAGACGTAGCCATATTCTATTGAGATACCTCTATTAGTTCTCACTTGGCGGTTGCATTGGACGTTCAATATAGTTGCCTCTTTCACTCCTATGAACGAATGGCTACGTGTAATAAAATCAGTAAGCGTTCTCCGTCATCTGTTATAGCAATATTGTGCCAACACCTGATATGAGGTGTAATGATGTCTTGGCTTTTAATTTGGATTTTTGTTTGCTGTTATTTCAATTCTATGGTTCCTCAATAATAATGTATTTGTGTAACTTATTTAACAATGTCAGTTCCCGTTCCAATTAATTCAAATACTGTATTAAATGAGAGTTTTAAGAAGTTATTGATTTCTAAACTACCTACTATATAATGTAATACAAAATTGAGCTTTAAAGTTTTTTGCATTACAACAAATGAAAATATAAGATGGACACACGAATTGTATATATTGAAAAGTGTAACATAGAAATATAATTTTGTACAATCTATAGTTCTGTCCAACTGTCTAAGGAAATATAAACTTTCATTCAGGCTGTGACTTTCGTTTGCAGATGTTTTTTATGTCGCTCTGTGTTTTTTAATATCTTTTTTGTACAGGTTATCTCTAAAGCGTTTAGATAATATGTTACTACATTTGTTCTGTATTAGTTATCTATATGTTTTAGAGAAGACACTCGGTGTAGTAATGTCCGCTCCATAATAAGATTTAAGCATTATATAATTTGCTTCAGTCATGAAGAAAAAGCATGTTAAGGTAGTCCCTGCTTCCCAAGTGCGGAGATGTTGTCACTTTGCCTAATAAATAGGTAAAAAAATGTAAAAAAAAAATAATATAATAAAGAGAGAAATTTATTTTAATTGTAATATTATTGTGAAGCAAAAATGCTCATGTAAATAAAATGACGTAGTGTATAAAGTTCTAATATGTTAGAAATACACAAGAAATTACATAAAACTTTTTGTTGTTTCTTTTTTCCCTCTAGTCCATTACATGAGCAGGGGCCCTATTTTTGATTATCCGCTCGCATGCGCTACCTATCTCTTTCACACTCGTAGTAAGTTGCTAGATATAGAAAAGACGAGCATTAGAAGGTTAGCGATGCGACGCCCCAGGATAGGAGGGCCCTCGCAAATGTATGAGAAGATTATAATGAATGTGGAAGTAACAAAGTGGTGTGTCAGGATCGTAGCTTGTGGCACTCTATAGTATCTGCCTACCCCAATAGCCCTAGTTACACATGGAAAGTTTTTGAGCAAGTGTTTTTAGTAGCATGTGTAACACCTACAAGCATGCTTACGTCAATGTCCATTGTGAAAAAAGCGTGCTAGTTTTCAGCATGCTAATAAGCATGTAGAAAATTAGCATGTATAAATGGGGCTTAAGACTGCGAATGCACTGATAAATTAGTATCATAATCGCCAACATCCCATAACGGTCCACCGCCGGATTTGAGGCTTCTCTACATTGAGATCCATGCTCCATGCTCATTTTTACGGAGGTTGTAGATGGCCTGTCTCTGCCTGTACGGCTAAGGAATGGAACACGTTGCTTGCCAGTGTATTCCCTGGTCACTATACGGCGGTCTAATGCATGGATAGAACGAAAAAAAAATACACAGAACTGAGCTTTCGGGTTGCTTGAACCTGTAATATCTTGCTGTCGTGCTATTGTGGGGGGGAGTGAAGATATGGCTTGAAATAAACGTCATTGAACGTTAGATATTTTTCTGCAGCGTCCCTAAAGCTGGTATGATTGAAAATTGTGTTATTTCTTTTGTTTTTGACAGAGATGCCAATGCCTATTTAAAAATAAAAATCTGGTCGCCAGTAACGACACTCGTCAATAGCACCGTGGTATGAAATTCACTGACGTTCTTAGCATCAAAGCCACAATTAAGTTTAACAAATTCGCAGTCTTAATTTTTTTATGCTCCACCGCTCAACGGCTCAACGCTACCTAATTACTTTTCTACAGTCTAGCTAGATAGTCAGTAATTAATACTTAGGTATTTGCCAAATTGTTATCTTCTAATAGTTGCATAGGGGTCCCGTATTACTATTGTTGTGACAGTAATATTTCATTTGGTGCTTCTTTAATTACTTTGGAGATCTTTGACCCTACTTGACGAAGATAGTAATTAGTTTTTGTCTGTACCTAAGTAGATACCACCCATTATTTATAAGTAGGTAAGTACCTAGCGTTTAGTACCCACATAATGTTTAGCTATCCAGAGCACACTAAAGACGAAAACATGCTAAGACGTGTCGTGCTACGTGCAGTGTAGGGTTCCGTAGATGCCTGTCATAAATATGGCAAAAGAGGGCTGATACTATAAAAGCATTAGAAAGTTACAAATGTACCTAGCTCAAGAATTCCATGGACCCCTAAGAACTATAAGGTATCCATGGAACCCTAAAAAAAGTAGCTAATCTGCGCTGGTTTTGTCACGTGCTGTATAAGCCACAAGTTCCCGTGGGAAATAGAGACGCGTAAACTTGCCAGGTATCAGGAAAGGGATCATGCGAGTTCCAAGCAGTGAAGGATTGATATCGCCGAGCCGGATTCGGAAGCCAAGGGCTGACGACGTGAGTATGCTGAAGACGGAGCGAAGAGGAGTTGGAAAACTAGGAAAGTGGACCCTGGATTAAGCTGGAATGCATGCTACAATGATATTATGATGACGATGATAATAAAATAATGAAAGTAGGATAGAAGCTAAAGTACCTATATGTTACTTAGGACCACAGAAATCGAAATATTGACTATTACTTCGATTTTGCGCAGGACTAATATGGCTTATTTTAGTACCGATGATCTACTAATAGATAGTTGGTTACCACTTTACCTTCACCAACATCCACATCCCGTTACTGCGTCTCTGCCGCATAAGTGGAAGGGTTTGCTTTGATTTTGCCTCTTGGCAGACGGGTGTCGGTCACGCAAATAGTAATTGCATGGATTTGTAGGCAATTTCGATAACGTCAGATTAGACCATGCTGTAATAGGATAGAAAGATGGTTAACAGAGAGGCATAGGTTGTGGTTAATCTGCTTTTTTCTAACGAGTTGTGCGAGTTACAATAAAAAACACCACAATTTATGTTTTAATTACGGTACGGGCACGGTAAGAAAGCATTTACAGATAGATAGATACATAATCTTTGGATAACGATGCGCAGAATATCGTTCGTTACCTGCTAAAAGTAGGCTATTGCCAAAGAGTTTTAAATATAGAGGTACTCTACCCATCTAGAACGTAGCGTAATTGGCAACGGTCGTGCGACGGACGGCTTTGAAATCCCATGTTGTTCAAGCTATGTTCGTCGTACGACCATGGTCGCACGGCCATTGCCAATTTGGTCAGCGCCTTAGGCTAGGCCCGTCAAACGCGGGCAGGGATAAACACGCAAGCGCTTATTAGTACTCTGGAGTAGGAAGCGGAGCCTGCTTGGCAAAAGCCTAGGATGATAATGATGATGACGACTATTTTAGTCTGTTTTCAAATCCTTTTATCTGTTCATGTGTGATTGGAGCAAATACAGACACGTTTTCAAAAACTTAGGTAAAAGAGTTAGGTACGATTATCTTGTTGCTATTGGAATTGAACAAACTTGTTCCCAAGGTTTTGATTGCACTTCCCACAAACATATCCCAATAAAGCCACGTGGCAGTATATTTGTCCAGTGAGATAAGTCTGTTCCGCAGAAGCGGCCTTTGGAAATAAGTTTCCGCAACAACACAGGTTTTTCCATTTTGTAGAGAACCAAATGTTGTCTAAATTGCCTAAGTAGATCTAACTTTCAGAAACAATACTATGAGGAACGCACAGGATTCCAACATGGTTCCAACTGACAGTACTTGGGTGGCAATGGGCACCAAGCGTCCGTCAAAATGAACGTAATTAACCAATCGAAAGAGCCGTATTCAACGCAGTGCGTTCATTCAGCAGATGAGCACTGCAACAAGGCATAGTTAACTCTACTTGACTTATTGTTTGTGAATGTGAAAAGTCAAAATAATTCTAAATAATCTTATTTACCGATATTATTTCAAGTCATTGCTTGCTCTAAGCAGAAAAAAAATGCCTTCGGGTCACGGATCCGTCCGATAACAAAATAATTAAAGAGCAAAAATTTGTAAAAGTTAACAGCCGTAGTTACCATTCTCGGGCTTTTAAATTACCTATATTACAATAGAAACAGACGACTAATGCTAATTTACGAAATAAACAACCAACCATACATTGTGTATCAATTATGACGCGCTCCGTAATCTTGACAAGCGGAGATATAACCGAAATAACAAAGGAAATGTAAACCGAAAGCAAAGCAAGGCTACCTTTATCGATTCGCATACACATTTTCGGTATATCCTATCCTTTATCAGGAAGGAGGAGTAACGAACCTTGTCGCATGTTTATCCTCGGACAGGTCTCAAACGCGACTCCGTATAAATACGCGCAACGAAGCGTCGCGACACATACCTTCTTGCAACTCCTTAGCGCCTGGTACATCCATCCAAATTAATTAACTTTAAAACCAAAATGGCGTTACTAAAGTTTGCCCTAGTGATTCTTTTAGTCGGTTTTGCGTGTTCTAAACCGGTTGAAGATGAAGACGCAGTTGTCATAGAAGCAGCAGACCTGAACAGCATCGATGGTGTTGATGGCACAGAGGAAGAAGAAAAGATCGACTTATCGCATTGGGGAACGGCTCTCTACGGCATGCCTAATAAAGACAGTGGTGAGTTTAGGATTTATTTTTTGACAACATTGTTATAATTCGAGTACGGACATCGAGTCATTTTGTCGTGCAGATGCGAGATGTGGAATTATCTCCCTAGCTCTTTCCGTTCAGTCTTTCCTTTGCTCTAAACATGCTTCAACAGGCATATAACTCAAAGGCTGCCGGCCGCCTTCGCTCCCCTTTCCATCAGGTGACCCGTCTAGCCGTGTGCCGTAAGAGCCATAAAACAAAACAAATAAGGTTGGTCGATATTCTCGGCTTCTAGAAGAAAATCAGAAGAAAGTGTTAATCGTAACTCCCGTGCCTCCTGGTGTTGTATAGCGTTAATAAAATAAATAGGAAATTAATTCCAGTCGTCACCATAACGCATGTGCGCATGCAGCGTTTTGATATTTCATACTGTGTGATGCGAAAAGTGACTGGAACTCGTTGCCTACACAATTTTTCAATGAGCGCTACAACATGGGTCTTTTTAAGGCAAGAGTGAATGGGTATTAATATTCTGGTCCTCTACCGTAGACTGCAGCCACGCTTAACATCGGGTACGATGGCAGTAAAATACCTGACAATAAACGATAACTTTTTTTTTTAAAGAAATATTTATTTCTATGTATTCATTGCTGCATCTACAGATCGACTTTCCCGCTGGCGTTACTATAGACGAAGTGGTATTAGGCATTGAATTTGTTTGCAAAGTCTACGCTTTTAGAAAAGCTCTTTCATCATCATCATCATCATCATTATATCTACTGCAGCCCCGTCGAGTCTTCTTACGTAAGCAAGCGTCACGCTTTATGACGAGATAAGTCCCACTATTTTCAAAAACACATTGCATAATAGTTGTAATAAGAAAATTTTGCGTTTCTAATGAATAAATGATTTTAAAGTAAACCCTTCATCAATTTGGAGAAAGTTTCCATGAGAGGTCAGTTAGGGGCTGTCAATAGCAACCAACCCTTTCGAATAACGGATATTTACGACCGTAATGCATTGTTTAGTGGGTTATGGTCATGCTAGTATTAACTTTAAAAATTATATGCAGTGTTTTAAAATTGAATTTCATTAACTTTTAAAACTATTTACACTGTTTTCGCATACTGCAAAGGGAATTTTTTGTATCACGAATTTTTGACACACTCCAAAACTAACAAAGACGATCTCTTCCTTAGCATCCTCGCTATCACAACATAGCTACTCACATCTACAATCATGTAGTCGAGTACCTCCATTATCACCTGCGTAAAACAGCATGACAAGCGCTGCCGAAAAGATAAAGGCACCTGAAAAACGGCGCCAAGATCCTGACTGTGACGAGCCACTTCCTGCGCTTCATGACGACTTAATAACATCGGGGGCTGATTACATTCGTAAAGCAACTAACTGGTTACTTGGGTGAATAAATTTGAATGAGTAAACCGGAGATCTGTTGGTATGAATGAAGTATGTAGTGTTTACGTACAACTTTTTCTTTTGTGAAATTTGTTACCGAAGTAATTGGTTTTATAGAGAGATACATCTCAACAAGTTTTATAAGCGGCACCATCACACTGTTCAACTGGTGTGACCACTGGTATTTATACACAGATTCTTTGCATTGCAGTGGGTTCGCGGTTAATATTTTTTTAAGTCCAATAGCGCCATAGTAAGCGTAATAAAGATGCGGCAAAAATAGGTTGTATATATAAATAATTACGAGTATAATCCATTCAACAATTCAATCAAACGGGGGCTAAGTGCATTGCTGTTTTCGGGGTAGTCCCGCCAGAGATACATACCACTTTACAGCAGTGATCCAGATCCAGTTTGTGGCCTTTTACATCGATTTTTTTATGCTTCTCAGTAACAAGCGAGCTGACAGCCCACCTGATGATGGTAAATGGTAACTGACTGATGGTAAGATTGATTGATTGATCTTACATTTGCAGGTGACGCCGTTTCCGAATGGTCTGAGGACTCCCTGATGAACCCTGAGGAGATGGGAGAGTATGCCGAGGGGGATATGCTCGTTCCCAACATCGCCAGGAACGGGAAGAAGGCTGAGTCGTACCGCTGGGCTAACGGCATCATACCATATTCCATTGAGGGCTATTTCAGTAAGTATGAGGACGCTTTAATTTTTTTATTGTTTTACACACTCACGTGCGACTTATCTTATTTTTGATTTCTGTGCTCTTGTCTCTAATGATCCTGGCAACCTTATCCTTCAAATCGGTAAGCAACGTAAGCTATACTTGGCGGCAGGAATAGATGAGGCAGTGGTACTTATAAATTGAACTCCTCTCCTCAGTCTAAACAGAGTCCTATCACTGGTGAGCCAACATCATCCACCCTTGGAGACAACTAGTTATACTGGAGGAAGAAAAATCTTAACTGATAACCAGTTATCTCCAAGAAACAAGGGAAAGAAAGGATCCGATGATCAAACACTCGACGTTACCAGGAGATCATATTTAAAAAGAGCATTCTCCACAGACCAGCAGCAACGCGACCTCATAATGAAGGCCATCGCCGACTACCACAGGCTGACCTGCTTGCGGTTTGTGCCGTACAACGGTCAGACAGACTACATCGCAATTAAGAGTGAGAGCACCGGCTGCTGGTCCAGCGTTGGGCGTATTGGTAACGTTTTATATTATATAAACGTATTAAATAATCTTTATAGGCCGTGTGGGGACACCACAGAGAAGAATCAACCCCTTACACTCGTGGGTGTCGTACAAGGCGACTAATGTTTCCGAGACAAAAGATCTAGACTCTAGAGTCTCCGTAAGCCCGAAAATGGGCAGCAGCGTTTTCTAATTTTATATTTATGACACTGAGATCTTCGACCCTGCCAAGCGTGGAGATTATGGCAATAAACTCCCCTTTCGTGGGAATGACCCTAAGTCCTGCAGTGGACTGTTATAGGCGGTGATGTTGAATCTTCATTAATGTCAACAATTTCATTTCTTTTTCACATACTTTTTCGTAGGCGAATTACAAGTATGTTGCAACATTTAGACTCCAAACAGTTCGATGCGGATGACCTACGCACATGTCCGCGGTAGATGGTAGCAGGGTACCAAACGTATACCGTGCGTTCACTGCGATGCGGACTTTCCGCGTCGCGGGGGGTACCGCTCCCGGACAGAATTGTCATTGTTAAATTTTTACTTAAGGAACCAGTTATCTGCCTATCGTGTATTCATATTAAAGAACCAATAAACGCAATGAGACCTTGTCTCCCCAGGCGGCCGCCAAGAGGTGAACCTTCAGAACCCCGGCTGCATCACCAAGAAGGGCACGGTGCTGCATGAGCTGCTGCACGCGGTCGGGTTCGCGCATGAGCAGAGCCGGCCAGAGCGTGATGACTTCGTGGATATCAAGTTCAATAATATAAAACCTGGTAAGTATTGAAAAGTGTTTTTGTCCTGGTTTTTGTAAATTATGGTCCCGAAGTTGCGAAGGAGACCCGAGAAGCGATGGATTGACATCGCTGAGTCGGATGCGGGAGCTGCTATGATGTGAGGATGCCGAAGATCGGGGGAAGTGGAGAGGAAAGAGCAGCAAAGCGGACCCTGGCAGAAGCCAGGATTGGTCGCTGCGACGATGGAGAGGTAAGAACTGGAGGCTATTAGTTTTGCTTTCGTTAGCATACGTTTGTTGACGCCAATATGAGGTTTTTATTTGAAAAGCATGCAGTTGCTCTAGCTAGATAAATTGGTAGTACGGAAATGTTTCTTCTCCAGCCTCTTACGTTACCGATTACTCGTATTGTAGCTTTTCCTTTGGCTTACCTTTATCGCTTATTTTTATTAGAGTGTTCCAAACTTAGATTTTTAGAAAGAAAGGAAGAAACATTTACTACACATGGACGTCACGACACAGTAATTTTACAATACATTTATATGTGGCGGTTTATAAATGACTCATAGATAAGCAACTTAAAAAATGTGTAAAAAATTAAGTATCTAAAGAACACTGAGACAGTTAAAGGTTTCCAGTGGCATTGTTCTTGGGCATCCAGCGTAAGTGGACTCTCCTCAGCATAATGTTGTGGCTACTTGACGCGAACCACAACACTGGTTTCCATTTTTATGCGTCTCCCTTCAATGTGTCCGTATAAAAAGGATACGGTCTATCGGTTCATACACGGTGTTCACTAAGATCCAGCCGGTACAAAGTGAATGAAAAATGGAAGTATGAAAAATACGGAACTCGTATCAGTTAAAAAAGTAAATCTAGGTCTAGCCAATTCTTCACAATTATTTTTCGAAAACTTAATATTTTTAGCAAAACTGCAACACTCACGCGACACTCATGCAACACTGGAACAAGCCGTAGAGTAAACGACGAAAGAAGAAACTCCTTTTATGCCCGGAGTAAGAAGTTTTTTTGTCATAGCGAAGAGAAATCAATGAGGAAATAAAAAACTCCTTTCAAGAGGAGAGGGCATTATGTTCAATAAAGCGTGTAATGCGTTCGCTTTAAGAAAACACTGGTAATGCGGCGTGCCGCGTGACATACCTTTTGATGTTACATAAAATAGCCGACGGATGTGCCCAAAATGAACTAGCACAGGAACTAGATTTCCTTAGAATCATGGTATGTACAACACCTCGGTCGACCTCGCTTCGCCAACGGTATTAGGGGGCACACATAACGAGTTTCCAACTCGTTGCGGTGCTAACGTTTGACTGTCCTCAAATACGAAATGGTCACCCATCCAGCTCCCTTGCATTACTAGCATTGCTTACCCCTGGTTTTTACTATATAATAAAAACATATCTGACATAATGGACAAAACTGGAATTAAGTCTCGTCATTTTGAAATGTCATGCCAATGCCAACAACAGCGACGCTGTCACATGGTCTGACAACGTTATGGCTCTGTAAGAAAACTCCTTTTAAGGGGCACAACGGCAAAAATGCGTACAATGCGTGACACACACCTTTTGATACATAAAATGGCCAACGGATGTGGCCAAAAATAAAACTTAAAATAATAACTACAATTCCCCAGCATCATAATACATATTATTATGGCCAATTAACTCGCTCACAGCCTATCATCGCCTTCGAAATCACAACCACAGGGCAGGTCTTCCTAACGGAGTATGCAGTTTCATTCCTCATTAGTGGCAGTGTATGACAAAGACAATGACATGCCTGTCATTGTCAATGTCCAAACCTAGGATTTTTTTACCTGTCTGTCTATGCAGTGTCACAAACTTAATCTGACCCAGTGACAGCGTCGCTGTTAATGGCATTGACATGACATTTCAAAATGGCGACACTTGATTCCAGTTTTGGCCACCGGGTCAGATAAGTTTGTGCATCCATAGCTTTCTTCGGGTGTGTTCATAATTTCATGCCAAGAATGCGTTCGTTTCATAGCAAATTAGTAATATTTTTAACATTAATATAAAACAATTGGCTAGCTAAAGAATTTAAATAAATACGAGAGGACATTACGTTTTATAAGCTTTATCCATTACAACTCTCATTATGCCGGCTGGTGGTCAGGAAAAAACTAGACTGTCTCCTTTGGTAAATTACTCAACTTTGGAGGAGAGGCTTCCCCATCAGATACAGTGGATGTTCCCACAATGAATAACACTGCCTCCCCCCAGGCACAGAACCCAACTTCAGAAAGGAGGACCCACAGTCCTCGGACGGGTTTGGCGTACCGTACGACTACAACAGCGTGATGCACTACTCCGAGTACGCCTTCTCCAAGAACAGTCAGCGCACCATCGTTCCGAAGGCGAGTGTTATTTTTTAAGTTAGACAGCAACCAAACTGGCATACGGGCCACCGGCACCACCAATGCGTTGCCCACCTTTAAGGGAATTCCTAATATATATCTGAGTGATGTGTTATCATCTTATTCACTGTAGTACAACGTGACAAAGGTCTTTGAGTCAGATTCAGGCAAGCAAAGGTGTAAAAGACTCGTCTGTGAGTGTTTTGAATACTGCTATCCAAGCGTCGAGATCCAGCCCCTATCACAAGACTAAGGGCCGATTTTTCAATCCTCAGATAAAACATATCAGCCCGATAAGTTATTGTGCGACTAAAATAAAGTTGTCATTACATCTTAAATTCTTAAATATTGTTTTAATTTGGATGTACTCGTATATTACTTTATCGGGCAGATAAATTTTATCTGAGGATTGAAAAATCGGTACTAAGTGCAACCATATTTTGTCTTTTAAAAAAAAAAAAATGAATTTATTGACATGAATTTTGAACATTTTGATAATGTAAGTTTACAAAGACAGTAGTATAGCAAAAATTTACAACCCTGCCTCCTGAACTAGGAATAAATCCTGTATCTTAAGAGAGAGTGTTCGATATTGTCGTCATAAAATACCATTTAGCCAATAACATTGCGTGAGTAAATGGACTTGAATAGACAATGGACTATAAAGCGTGAAATACGAGTGGGCAAGGACTTCCACAGGACAAGGGCCCTAGTCGCGGAAAGAGACAATTATTGGCTGTATAGCATATACGAGTCGATCCTACAATTAGGTATATTGTCGCCGTGTCTTATGCCTCCGATAACGATGTAAACTTTTCTTCAGGTTGGTGGAGTGACTTTGGGGCAACGTGAAGGTCTCAGCCGCGGGGACGTGAGGAAAATCAACAACATGTACCGGTGCAAAAAAGAGTGAGTAGCTATCGTAAGGTTGCGTCCAGATCTCGTGGATCGGTAACATGCGAGCGGCGTGTTGCATTTCATCGTACGACAAAATTGGAGACCAGGAGTCACTTGCATCCACGCTAGCGCTAGCGGGCGCTACCTATCTTTTTCACACTCGTGGTAAGTGATAGAGATAGAAAAAAAAGGCATATAAAGACGAGCGCTCGCGTTTAAAAATCGGGCCCGTGCACTCTAGCCGCTTGCAGCTCTGCAAATGGCATTCTCTGCATATTCGCTAGGTTTAGACGCATCCTTAGAGAATGGTGACAGCAATTTTATACTCCCTCAAGCCAAATATTAGCGTATACTCGTAATTGCAAGGTTCACTTCTGAGCATGGAATAATAAAGCAATCACTAGCGTCACCGGCGCCCGAGCACATCCGTAGCGGCGTGCAAAAGTCATAACTTAATCGACGGCTGATGTCGGAACATCCTCGACAATGTTTACATGAACAAACAACTGAACCGATGTAAATGAAACAATGCTAGGGATCATAACATAATGATCCTTTATTTAAAATCTTAATCGGTCCATTCATTCAGAGCTTCAATGCTCTGGGACATAACTTGTACACAGATTACACAGATACACATTAAACTTTATATAACACACCTGTAATAAAAAGTAATTGTTTCTTACTTTTAAGCTATTGCATAGCTTTTATCGCGGGCTTTGAGCGCGGCGACTGAATCAAGAAATCCGTAAAGAAAAAACCTAACACCCCCCACTCCGACCGGCACAGCGGTGCGGCGTTGAAAGCCGTGCATCGTCTAACGTCGTTTCGGTGTTTGTGTGCGTGCGACTAGACGTATGCGTGTAGACACAATGCTAAGTGAGAGTGAGTTCGAGCCCGCGACTAGTTGTGAATTAACATAAAAGAAAAAAAAATACTGCATAAGTAAAATAAATAAATAATTATAATTGCATAAGTTGATAAAAAATGCTATGCAATAGCTTTACCGCGGTTGTCCCCGAGTGCCACACGTATTTTTTTGTATCATGATGTTTTCCATCACCGAAAGACCATCGATTAGTTTTCAACACTACAGTGATATACTTAACTTAGAAAAGAGTAATCGGTACACGGCGGCACTAGGATTTGAATCACGTTGTTCTAGCTTACGAGTCGGATACCCTATCCACCAGGACACCGACACTCCATTTTTTTTTGTTTTTTTACATTAATTTTTAATCATTCTCAGAGAACCTCAAACTGGATGGGCGGGACAAATCTGGCAGAGTTTCTTCGGAAAAACACCAGACGCTTAAGTTAATTCTAATGTTAATTAATGTAAGTCTCGATGATCTGATAACATTAACGTGTGTGCTAGTCTCTATTTTTGTATCGTCCATAATTAGAATAAAATGTGCCTTTGAAATATCTGTTTTGTTTTCCAAAACCAAACGTACCATAAACATATATTTCCGCTAGTTATCCTTTTTTATATACTACACAGTGACAACCGAGAAGACAGAGCACCTAATGCTAAGCGGTAACTGTTGCCCATAACATCTACGATTCATGTATGTGATTTCAGTGCTCGTACCAGCCGATTGCTCACCCCATGCATAGACAAGACTGACCACAATTTATTTCTTACCACTCTATCATAGGTCTTACACAAATCATAGGGTATAGACAAGTCGAATGTGTAATATGCTCACGATGTTTTTCCTCACAAGTAAGAGCATTCGTTAGTGTTCATGTTCAAATAAAGTACATGACTCATAAGAGAGACCCTAATTGGATTATTAAGACTGCAGTGGATTATTATGGGCGGTGATAATGACGACGATGATATAATTGTTGAACATCAGGTTAGCTGTCCACGTTGGGCGCCAGATATGGACCCCATGTTAGGGGGTATCAGAAGTACGCTGGGCTCCTGATTTGAAACCAGCTCACAGCTTACCCATTGGGTAGACGTCCCACCATCTCATGCACAGATATTTGCATCCTCTTTTCTTATGCGCGTAGCTAAGACTGGAACTATCTGCTTGCGTCACTGTTCCCCAAAAAATATAACCTTGGGGTCTTCAAGGCAAGAGTGAATCAGTATCTTTTAGGCTAGCATGCTACATCTTCGACCGCATCGTCGCTTCCCATTAGGTGAGATGAGATCAAACGCAAGCCAATGCCATGCCATATCAAAACGCTATTGCCAATAAAAACGTTTAGTGCCAAATATAATTAGCCGCCGTTGGGCTGAGTCCCTCTGTGGGCAAAAGATTGGGAATCCACATTGGGCCCCGTTATAGACCCCACGCTTATCACCAATAATAAGCCCCAAGTTGGGCGCCAGATATTAACAATATTTGGTGCTAAATAATATGAGTCCCATTTTAAGCGGTAGATACCCAGAGATACCAGATACCAGAGTTGGGTGCTAGATATATCGCCATACTGGGCAACAAATGTTGGGTGACAGGTCAGTCCCATTTTGGGCGCCAAATATCGATCTCCCGTTAGCTCAGACCAAATAAGAGACAAAAACATAATTCTTTGAACAACATACTGATGCACGGTCACATGCATACATTAACGAGATCGGCCTCATGTCACTGTGGACAGTGCGCCATATTGATTTTTTATTTGATCTGATAGATAGGTGCTAGATATGGATCTCATGTAAGATATAAGTCCCACGGTGGACGCCAGACTTGGGACCCATGTTGGAGCCAGTTATGGTGCCCACGCTAAGCGACAAATGTAATTAGGCCCACGTTTGACCCAGATATGGCGGTGGGCGCCAGATATGGGCTCCTCGTTGGGCGCCAGATATCGGTCCCCTATTGGATGCTAGACATGAGCCCCACTGTGGGCGCCTGATTTGGGAACCACGTTGTAACCAGGTATGGCCTTTTAACTCTTTACCTATTTTATTATTTATAAAAAGGCTCGCGGAAGGCCCAAGAAGCCACAACGCGGAAGGATTGACATCGCCTAGTCGGATGCGAGAGCCAATGGCTCACGATGCGAGATTACCCAAGACCGGGCGAAATGTAGGAGAATGAGTCGGAAAGCGGACCCTGGCAAAGGCCGGGGCTTTCGCTCGGATGATGATGATGATGATGACTACATCTATATCTATTCACATAAAATGTTATGCCTGTGTGTATCGCTGTTTTATAAGAAAATAATAAAATAACTCCGTAATACGCCGAAAAAGCATCTTCACTGCATAGACAATACTACACACGTCTATTTATCTGTCTGTTCGCAATCAACTTAAAAACCACTGAATTAATTTTCATGCGGTTTTTACCAATAGACAGAGTGATTCATGAGGAACCTGTGCAAATATGGATTGATCAATATCAGATAGTCTAACGAGTTTATCGATGAAGTAACGAGTTTACTAACGTGTTTACTATGATGTTAAACAACATCTATTATTAAAGATATTAGGTATAGGTAGGTACCTATTTGAAACGCGGTCGCTTTACTAATGTTACAATTTTATTGCTACATGACTTTTAGACTGTTATAAGATTTTATGTTATGTTGTTTACTATGAAACTTTGCTATGACATCGAAAAACTGTAAGCAATACCAACTATTAGGAATTTTAATCTCACAATGTTTTTCTCTTATCAGTTACAAAAAACATAAAACTTAAATCCAGCAGGTGGATCGCCCGTGTGCCTCTCAAGGCAACAAAAAAAAATTACAGTCAGGGATGCATAGTAATACCTACATTAAAGCATAATTAATTTTGAGACTTGTCACAAAATTTGATCTTGTTGCTTTTATACAATTTCGAATAATGTATGTTATGGTCCGAAATAAATGATTCTTTCATTTACATACCACAATTTGTTATGCTAAGAATATGTTCTTGAAAAGAGCGAGTCTATTGTACAATTGTAGTGTAGGTGTAGTGTAGTATTAATAAGTTATTGTTATTGCAATTAATATTATTTTAATTAAGTAATTGCAACGTAAATACAATAAAGAGAGCATACATGATATTGTAATAAATTACTTACTTACTTGCAAATGTTTGTTAGTAACTACAATTAGTTGCACCACCGGTCTGTTTATTTTTAGGAAACTATAGGTTTAAATGTAGACAGTTTGGTAAATGTAATCAACCTCAATGTATCCGTTTGTACCAAAAATAAAAAAATGCTCACCAAAGGAGATTGGAACCGTTCCATACATTCGTGGGCCTAAGTATTATACAAATCAAAGTTACCTTTTTTGAAAGGACTCATAATGACAATTCGTCACAAAAAATATGGGAAAATTAGGCAATCCAGAAATCAAGATATTTGAAATATAGTAAAAGTGAGGTTATGTTAAAATGGCTATTTTTAAATGATGTCTGAGGAGTATTTTTGGAAGCGCCTTATTGCAATAGCCGTAAGATTGTTCTAATTAGGGTCCCGAGCGCCTTAACTGTTATTAAAACATTGAATCTGGGAAACAGACCCTAAATTCTAGGTAGCGTAATAGCGTAAGAACAAATTGACCGCAGACATATTATGCTGGCACTGCAGTAGCATAATATGTCTGCGGTGCATGCAGGCTACTTATATTGTTTGATGGAATTGCAAGGTTATTACTACATTTTTACGGCAGTTATATGCTGCAAGGTAGGTACTTACAGGTTGAGGTGCACACCACTGACTAATAACCGTTAAAATCGCTTCATTATCCAAAACTCTTCTACCAATTGTATTACAACGGGTAGTAGCAATGTTGCAATTTACACAGTGATCCATGTCGTCAAATCAATTGTTAGGCGTGTTCGGTAGTCCAAAATGCAAAGCCAGGTAATTCACAATTGCAAGATCAATCTAATAGTCCGTGGTAAAGCCAAAGTCGTAAGAAAAACGAGAATCATGAAAAATAAGCACACTCCGAGCGAAGAAAACGAACCGAGTGGCGATTTTGTCTTTGTCAGTTGTCACTGTCATTCTGTGTCTAGTGTTGCCAACAGTAAAATAATTAATAGATTTTTAAGTAAACGATTATATCGATTCACTATTTTCATATATTTTAACGATTTTTTTATACTCAGATTATAAATCGAGTTCACTTTAAGCCGATTATATAGTTATTAAAACAAATTCTAAGTTTTCTTGATTTCTGTATTGTAAAATGGTACCATATTTTGCGAGTTTCATTAGAAAAATAGAACCGATTTTTTAGTATGCCTTTCAATTTGATAACTTTTAGGCCCACGAGTGCCAATCTCCTTTAGACTTTTTGATGAGTAAAATCGTTAGTAAGTATATAAACTTTTCAACTGCCTAATCATATGTAGGCACTAGCCGTCCTCAGCGGCTTTCATCCGCACGGGGTTATATCTCTGTGAACAATTAATTTTTCCGCAGGAACCTACTATTTTCCCTCGATAGAAAGGCGCCTATGTTACTCGGAAACAATATAGTTGACAGAATTTTTAACATCGGTCCCGTAGTTTTTGAGTTTACCCGTTACTAGTTGGCAAGAACCGACTACATTCGCGTATCCAACTCGTACCCTACATTTCCCCTAATCCTTCCACACATCTCCCCTACACCTACCTTTCACCTACCCTACACCTCCCTTACACTTCCCCTACACCTATCTACCTTTTTTTTTAAATAGTAACTTTGTCCTGACAAATTCAACAAAAAAATTAGTTAAATTTTGCGCAGCCTTCCTGAAATTATGTGCAAGCATGCAATATTTTGATACATTGGGTTATAATAACGTAATATTTTAAGGGTCTCTAATAATTTGTAAATAAAATATACCCAGCCTATATTAGTCGCTGATAATGTAGCTTTCCATTGGAAGTAGTTTTTGAGTTTATACATTACAGACAATCAAACCGACAAACAATAAAAAAATGCAAATATTCTCTCTTAGTAATATATATGATAGCGCATCAGCAAAAACTATAGGCGAGCGGCCACACAGAAAAGATGTAAGACGCATACACGTCGCAGACGCGGCGCCCGTTCAATTTACTTTTATATAAAATGTATAGAAACGTCGCAAAACATACAGCAAAGACAGGGCAAGGGCAGGGCGCGGACGCGTCGCAGACACGACTTAAAACATACAGAAAGGACGGGGCACGGGCGCGCCGCGGGCAAGACGGGGGTGCGGGTGGGGCGCGGGAGCCGGGCCTCGCCCGCAGCGCTTGCTGTCCTTGTCTTGCCTACGTTCTTGACTGGTCCGCGACGGCGCCGCGTCCGTGCCCTGTCTTTTCTGTGTGTTTTAAGTCGCGTCCGCGTCCCGTCTGTGCCCTGTCCGCGACGTGTCTGCGTCTTTTCTGTGTGGCCGCTCACTTAAAACATAAGGAAAGGACGGGGCGCAGGCGCGCCGCGGGCAAGACAGAGGGTGCGGGCGGGGCGCGGGAGCCGGGCCTTGTCTTGCCTACGCTCTTGACTGGTTCGCGACAGCGCCGCGTCCGTACCCTGTCTTTTCTGTATGTTTTAAGTCGTGTCCGCGTCCCGTCTGTGCCCCGTCCGCGACGTGTCTGCGTCTTTTCTGTGTGGCCGCTCGCTAGAAAAGAGAAAGATATTTACATTAAAATCTTATTTTTGTTTTGAAAAACAACACGTGCGGCCCTGCACATGCAGCAAACACCTGCGCACACCTGCACTTGTTTACATTGTGGTGAGGTGGCAGTAGAACCTTTATAAGCGAGATGTCCGGACGGGTTGGGACATTCTGTGTTCAGCTACCGTCGTGCTCAGACCTATGTATTCTTCTTTATAAGTTAAATCAGTGATTTCTGTTAATCGTTTAATTAAAAATTTGCCAAAGTGATAATTGTTAATGTTTTTATCTTCTTTGTACTAAAGTAAAAATATAACATTGGTTTACATGGTCATCGTTTAACTGTTGCGACGATCCTCATCCCTGACGGAGAAGCAAATCCCACCACTTGGCCTGAGCCGCCCATCAAACTCTTACATCAGAAGAGATCCCTCTCTACTGATGAACCTACTACCCACCCATTAGAAAACCCACATCTTTATTCACCTTTTAAATAACCGCCGTTCAAACAATAAATATGAAGTAGTACTTCTTCAAAGATAAGTCCAGTAGGCCTACCATGAGTTTGTTTTCCCGTTTACTGTACAGTTAACGTAAAAAAGTTTCTATGAGAATTCGTACAGCGCCTCTATCGGGCAGTAGTGGAACTAAAATCCGTACCACGAGTCCCTATGGGTTCATTTACTTTACCACAACCGTTTCAGTTTACGTGGGGAGTGTGGTTTACGCAGCGCTTTGCATACAAATCCGTACCATGAGTCACAAATTTGACAGATGCTTTAGTAAATTACCGAAACTACTGTGGTAACAGCACTCCCAAAAATTTTTAATGTGAGAAGTATTTTTCGTTTGAAGATAGTTATTATTTTCGTGCCAAAAATGTCTGGAAGGCGATATTTTGCATGGAGGATGTTTGCGGAAGTCCATGCGGCTGATGAAAATACGTTTTATCGCCAACATGAAGCCCAAATGCGAAAACAAATGAATAATTTAATACACACTGTGATTACGTCTCTCACTGTTTTTTCTAAGGTGAGAAGTTTTAAAACTCTCTACAAGACATTGATGTTCTCGAGAGTGTGCAGGGAAGAGCCAAGATACCGGCAGCCCTCAAACAGAAGTCATATGAGGAAAGACTACAAGAATATAACCTCACATTGGAAGAAATAAGGATACGGGGTGGCATCAATGAGACTTACAAGCTTAACTTTCATCGAATGTTTAATTTGAAAGGTGCTGAAGCATTGCGTGGACACAGCACAAGGATAAATCGCACACCATCTAAGACTAATATTGTTTATCACTTGCTATACCATAAGGTTGTGAATTGTGAATAGTTGGAATTGGTTCTCAGATATGGGACAATAGGCTCTCATAAGTAACCGCCCCTTCTTTTAAAAACAAAATGGACATTTGGTGCAAAATTAATAAAATTATTCAGTGAACTAAAAATGTAGTATGTGTTATGGAAGTGAAAGCTATTGTCAGCACTGCAATGTTGTATAGACATATCAGCAGGAATACTACTTGTCTATTAACCTATAACACCTAATAATAATAATAAAATGTCTGAAAAGTGAAATTTATAAGATAAGTTACTCGCTGGCTGCCCTGAAACAGAAGTCACATGAGGAAAGACTACAAGAATTGAACCTCACCACACTGGAAGAAATAAGGATACGGGGTGGCATCAATGAGACTTACAAGCTTAACTTTAGTCGAATGTTTAATATGAGGTGCTGAAGCATTGCGTGGACACAGCACAAGGATAAATTGCACACCATCTAAGACTAATATCGTTTATCACTTGCTATACCATAAGGTTGTGAATTGTGAATAGTTGGAATTGGTTCACAGACATGGGGCAATAGGCTCTCATAGGTAACCGCCCCTTCTGTTAAAAACAAGTTGGACATTTGGTGAAAAATTAATAAAATCATTCAGTGAACTAAAATGTAGTACTTATGTGTTATGGAAGTGATAGCTATTATCAGCACTGCAATGTTGTATAGACATATCAGAAGAAATGCTACTTGTCTATTAACCTATAACACCTAATAATAATAATAAAATGTTTTAAAAGTGAAATTTACAAGATAAGTTACTCGCTGGCTTGTTTTATATATTTTACATATAAGAACTAATATTTTTAAGTTGATGACATTAGCAAATATTTTTGTTTTTCATTATGCTCTATATAAAGCCACACAACTGCTTCCAACAACAATATTGTAATAAAAATTATGTTATGTGCCATACTATGAAAGATTAAATAATAAGAAAAATCAACATTATATTTTATTTTTATCACACACATAACAGTCTTAAATGGTAAACAGTTTGACTTGGGCCTCCTTCACATTAGTGGAGGGTTTTACCATAATCTTTACACCTGACATGCCGTTGGATCTTCAGCCTCGGTCCAGATTCCAGCCTTGAGTACACACATGTACACATAACTGCTGTCTATTTTCTGGTCTATGAATGTCTTAGTAGGTCTACCTCTAAGATATTGAAGAGGTTGGGGTTTTGCACATAGGTAATTTAGAATTTTAACCTTAGGTATTATTATTGGGAAATAACTATGGGATTGTATTGATAATAGAAAATATCACGGCTATTATTATATTAGCTGTACTATGCCTATACTACACTAATGTTAGTAATTACAGCAGGAAAATAAAAATCAAATTATGAATTAGGTATAAATATATTTTTATTCAAAATCTAAAATATCAGAACTTAAACTTAAACTACCACTTTCACTTTTACAAACAATTTTTAATATAGTATTGCACTAACTAATGCTAAAGTCTGGAATTTCTGCTCTTTAGGTACCACTTGCATCTTCAATTTGAAAAAATGAGTTTGAGTTTTCTTTTTTACACATGTGGTCGTGCCTCCGAATTTCATTCAACTAGGTTACCCTAGTTCCTTTTCAAAGTTACAGGCATCCATTTCTGAGAATTTACTGCACCACCATGACTCCAGAGTCTGATCCTGTTGACAAATAATACCTAATATAAGTTTACTCAGTACAACATGTCTACTTGGTTGAAATTAGGTATATACTTTAAGATATAGGTAAAACTTATTAATAATTATGCAGTATTAATCTTTTCTGTTTCCGATGGGTTAAAACTACTTAAAACCCAGTGGACAAACTGTAAGCGCAGTTTCAACCAGTTATTGACTTCTTCATTTCGGGGATCGTCTATGATTTTGTAATTTTATTTGGACATAAAATATATGTTATTATCAATTTAACAGGATTTAAATAAGTGCCTAGGCATTGCTAAAACATAACCTCTGTTTGTAAATAAACAAGTTTTTGTGACACAGACTACTAATAATCAACAACACTTGTCAAGGACCTATACCCCGGAACTACACTGAAGTTAGCTTTTACTGTGGCTAGTATGGTTTTCACGTAACCGTAAACGGGAAACGTATGTGAAACTCATGGTACCGATTTAACGTTTACTACTGTGGAAACGGGATTTACGGAACTAGAGTAGTAAAGTAAGCCGTTTTTACTGTAGCAACTCATGGTAGGCCTACTGTTGTTGGAAAGAATGACATTCCAAAATTCGCAATCTACGCAAACGCAGTTATATCCGATGCATGACCAAAATCCTCAGATCCTTATTTATCTATCATGATATTGTACTGTCACAGGAACTTAGTATGTGTGCAAATTTCATAAAGATCGGTTTAGAAGAAGGACTTGAAAAAGATGACTAAACCATTAAATGACGTCCCTCGAAGTTCACATTTCAAGAAAATGACCTGCCTCACCAAAAGGCGTATGGCCTCTCCAAAGGGGAGGTTATTGCCATAATCTTCACGCTTGGCAAGCGCGTTGGAGATCGCAATGTTATAAATATAACAATGAAAAACGCTGCTGCCCATTTTCCAGCCTGCGGAGAGACTCTAGATTTAGACACCCACGAGTGTAAGGGGTTGGTGCTACTCTACTCTGCCGGACACCACATACAAACCAGTATAAAATAAGCTTATATTGCTATGCGCGTCTATAGAAACGCTAGCTCATCTTATACTGGTTTTTGAAGGTCGCTATGCTATCGACTGTACTTACCTTTATGGATTCAGTCTATTATTATTATTCATTATAATAAAAACTGTACCTAGACTAATGAAACAGAAAGGGGCAAATAAAAGCACTTTATTAGGCGAGACTGTTTATATTTCTTTAACACACGCTGGCACACGCACACAGGTTTGTAATTGTTATGATTAGTCCGTCTTTATACTAAATTACAACTAATCTGGCACTTTCTATCACTAATGTATAAGTTTGTTTTTAGAATAAAACTATTACTAATATTGGAACTTTTCTATAACTAAGTATAAGTCCGTCTACAATAAATCTATCACTAATATGGCACTTTTTATAAGGAGAATCCTGTGGCGTGGCGTTACTATGTGGCAGCTCGGCATTGGCTTTGGCTTTGGCGTGGGTATGGGTGGCACCCCATGATTGGCTGGCATCCCACATGGCTGGCATTGGCTTGGGTAGGCACTCAAGTGGCTGGCTGGTGGCTGGCTGGCAAGTGTTACACTAAATTAGATTATAAATAGAAAAAAAAAATCTTATATCTGTCTAGTTTTGAAAATTATGTCTGTCTTTCCGCTTGTCTTTGACAATGGCTACTGAACCGATTTCAATGAAACTGCTACCTACGGCTAAGGTTTATATCCCAATCTAATCCTGAACCGATTTCGAAAAATTGCTCAGGGGCAGAACTAAATTCCTAATTAGATACCAAATGCAGTTAGTCTGTCGTGATTATCAACCGTGTTTCTATAGGTTTTGGGCCCAGAACACTAACACCATCGACAGCCCAGATATGCCAGTAAAAATGAGAAATGACAACCCAACTGGCTGTTTAGCAGAATAAGATGCATGCTCTATACGCCACTGAATCAAGGTCAAACGAATTGTTGATTAGATCGTGAGAACGAACGTGCTCCTCGGGCGCCTGCTGAGCCGCGCGCCGTCCGCGCCGCTGCAGGCGGAGTTGCGCCGGTTCTGCCAACAAGAGTGGCGCACGCGCCGCTCGGCCTGTGGACCAGCGTTGCCAGATCGTACCTTTTGGTACGATTTACGTACTATTTGGCCGACTGTCGTACCTTTGGCGTACTTTGCCCCACATCGTACTATTTAGTACGTTTTTACAAAATGCTCAATTTTGCTGAGGGGAGTGGTCACTTAGCCTTTCCAATCGGCAAAATACCGTAAAACAATGTAAGGAAGGGTTGATTTTGACGTGTTTTTGCGTACTGGCACCACCGGCGAGTAAAAAATAAGGTCTTGTCTTGTTAAAATAACGCCGTTTTATTGTCTATAATTCAACTTACGACGGATCTAACTAAACTGCACACATATTGACAAACCGGCCCCATGTCACTGTTGAAAGCGAGCCAACTTTATTTTTAATTTAGTACTTACCACTTTAAAAATCCTCCGATCATCTTTTTGCCATCCCCATGTGTCACATCATTATAATTTGGAATTTGGTCGTCCTTGTGCAGTTCAAACCAATAGACAAATAAGTTGAATTAGTTTCAAATTTAGTGGTCCAGTTAGTTAAAAGTTTTTTTTTTGTTTAACGCAAGATTTGATAAAGTACTCGTATATCATGATTTTGATGACTTGATTTTTATTTTAGTAAATTACCCAATTTTATAAAAGTGCACATTTTAAAGGTATGTTCCGGGTTCCTATTACTTACCTTTATTAACGAGTAGCCCGATATTTCGACGCAGTTGCATGCATCAGGGTCACGGGACGACTTAAAGTGTATGATAATAACAGCGATAGTTTTAAACCGCCCTGACCACGATCCAGGATTTGGCAGATCAGCTAATTACAGTGGAGGGACTGCCATTTGACCTCTGTGACCCTGCTACCAGGGGAACCTGACCAGATTGTATCATGGTTACAGATCCAGTCGCCTGAATGTGCCGGTTTCATCACGATGTTTTCGCTCACCTATTAGCATAGGTTAGTGTACAACTAATTTACATAACTCAGAAAAGAGTCAGTGGGATTTAAACCCAGTACCTTTCGCCTATGAGTCGGGTACCTTCTCCATCGACGCTTGCCTCAAGTGTTGGCTCGTAAAGCTTAATGTCTTTGATTAACCCCATTGGTCCAACCAAACGTTGGTATTATTTATACTTGTGTACTTTCAGCACTTCATATTCTAGTCGTCGTCGACTCGTAAGCGAGAGGTACCGAGTTCGATTGCCAGTGCCGCTGTGTACTAATGACTTTGTCTGATATGGGTACGGTAGGTTGCAGAGTGAACGGACCCCTCTTTTATATATATAAATGTATGATAGAGTGGGTCATTTCACTCCGCAGCTAACTGATCTTCCAACCGTGTGGGAAAACATCTAGAGGAAACCTGCACAATCAGGCAATTGAAACATTAGGCAAAGTAATTAACTAATTACAATTTAATGGCTATTTATGCAGACTGGTAATATGAAATATATTTGCCATACAACTTGATATTTACAAAGCGGATTTCTTTGCTTCAATGCGGGTGCGTGAAGCATCGTTTTGGAACCGAGTGCTTGCATCTGAAAATGAAATTCTCAAGGTAATGTGCAAAACGTCCTACAACAGTCCCATATTTAATAATTGTCACTCTGTCCACCAGGGTGCCAACCGAAAATGAAAAAGAAACTTGTATTTTTGTATTTTGTATGACTATATTAGAAAGTCTTCAGATATACCTTATTTTTAATGTTAGTATATTTAATTTTTTTACTTTGTATTTTATTATTATTTGTTTATTATTAAAGCAAGTTTATCAAAACGTATAAGGTACTCATCCATTACATATAGTTATTTAATTTGGCAAGAAGCAAGGTCTTATAGCAGAAGTAAAGAAAAATTATACAAAATTAGTAAACCTACTTTACACAATTTCCTAAAAAAAGGATATTTTCTTTTAGTGGTTCTTTTCTTACAAAACTGAAGCAAATATAGTGACCCACGGTGTGAATCTAAAATTTTCAGTGGGATGTGGTTAATAAAATTGGTTTGAGACAATGTTTATATAGCTAGGTATATATGCCAATTTCAACCGTGTTCCTGGAGTATGTAGGGCCTTGCCCTGATGAATGGTTATATGTTTAATTACAGTTGTTAGGATTTATTTTCAAACAACTGATCAGGTTGTTGAAACATTTATATTCAATTTTAATGTAATCGTTTTTATGGTATTTGTTGTCATTTCCTTGGATTTGGCCTTTCAGGCTTTAATGGTTCTCCAATTCATTATAATTATGTTCTGAAAAAGAGAGGATGCTATGTTTGTTTGGATGCGACCATTATTCTAAATGGTCTACGAATTATGTATTTCTTAACATACCTTTTGTTTTGTTAATTTATTTTCTTTTGGCCGTTATCTTTATATATATAATTCTTCTGTGAGTGTGTATGACACTGAACTTCTCTCAAACGACTGGACCGATTTTGATGAAATTTTTTGTGTGTGTTCAAGGGGATCTGGGAATGGTTTAGATTCACAATTTTGATTAGATTCAATTAGATTCAAAATGGTCCAGAATGTTTTAGCTTATTAAAAAAAGTTTGAAATTTTCAAATTAAAGACGTGTAGACAGGACAACGTCTGTCGGGTCCGCTAGTTTTCTATATAATAGCATAAGAAATGCAGTCTGAAGTTTGGAAGTGACGAAAAGGAATATAATCTGAAAATAACTAGTATTATTGCTCAGCAGGAGCTATTTTCTCAAACTAAATATAATAATAAATGACCGGTCCAAATATGCACAATTTCGAATCTATAATATGAAATTTTTAATCGATGAAAAGTGAATCCTGTGATCCTGTCAGGAATAAGGTTACGTGCAATGGACTCTTTTAGGTACTTTTGTGCTTTACTTATATTTTTACTTTTATAAATTTCTTATAAGTTTTCCGGACTGAAAGATTATAACCCATTACCCTGAATCTTTGTGTTTTTCTTTATTAATTAAACCAGGCACTGTACGTGGGACAGTGTTACGTTTCAAGTACAATATGAGGAGTTTTGGATTCCGGTATGTAGAAGTCATCATCAATAACATTTCAGCAGCAGGATGTCTACAGCGAGCAAGTTATGTCGGTGACATTGGCGCTACTACGGATATCATCATTCCTAATCTTATCATCACATAGAAAATGTCGAAGGTTAGCTCTTTCTAGCGCACGCAGAGATTTTGAATTTTCTTATTGAGGCTTTAATACCATGCGTAATCTGCGTAATACTAGATCATCTCCAGAATTGTTATTTAATTGCTTGTTATTTGTTAATAAATACTAGAATTTATTTATTTGAATGGCAAGACCGATGACAAAAAAAGAAATAACAAATATTTATCAGCTAATCTGTTTACTCACTAACGACGTTCTGTAAAATGTTTATTATGATTTGTTAGCGTCATCAACTAAGTTAATCGGTGCTCGCACAGAGGACAATGCCAGTCAACAAAAACAAGGAAGGACGCCAACGGGCAAGCGATTATGATTTTTTAAAATGTTTTTAGAACCCTTCATTGCACTTTATTCTTAAGTTTGCAACCTTGCGATCCCTGTGCTACTGTGTGCCCGGGCTGCGAATTTTTTTCACACTTAAAAATTTCAGTGAAATTATAAGGCTGATAGACAGATGAAAATATCAGGTAGGCTGTCTGAATGATGGTACTTTGACGTTTTTAAAGTCATACGGTAAACAAACAGGCAAGCGGGTCACGTGATGGAAAGGGGGCATCCATTGATTACGTGACCTCAGCGATGCTTACTTTGATTTAAAATATTCCTGTTCAGTTGGTTAACATGCCAGTCTGCCACGCAGAGGTCCCAGGATCGATTCCATGCCGGGTAGAAATTGAAAATATGAATTTTAATTTCTGTTTCGGGTCTGTGTGTTATATGTCGCCTCTTTGCTTCAATCACGTGACAAGTCAAAAAAACAAATTTTTATTATTGCTCATTTAAAACCGCCGTGTCCGATTATATTTAACTTTAACCGAATATTGGCGAAGTTATGAGGGAAACAGACAGCTCAACTGTGTTATATCGCGATGTTACGTTGTCTCTTACTTTGGGGTATTTTATTTCAACAACGTAACAATATAGTTGTCACTGCGCACGCGACCTGCAAGGTGCTCTTGGTTTTCAACGAAAACGTGATATGACGATAATATCATATGCCAGGTTTGGTTGCTATTATTTGTATGTTTAAATTCAGTTTTAATATTTTATTTTATTACGTTATATTGTATGTTAACAGAGTGTTGTTGATTAACTTGAGTGGAGTGTGAATTGGGACAAATCATCATGTCACCCTGTTGCCGTAAGGATTTCAATTTTGCTTTGTGATATCTTAGGATGCAACAGTGTTGGTGATGAAATTTTTTGCCATGCAAAAAACAAGTTCTTGTCACTTGCTGATGGTCCATTTTTCCAGAAAATATTCATATTTTAATGTGTATCTAGTATTCCTAAATATAACGTTGTTTATAGTAAAACGAATGAGTATTATTAGTTGTTTTTTCCGATGGAACCACGAACTAAACAACTTTTAGAACTTTCAATAGGCATTGCAAAATCCAGTATTCCCGTTACACTGCCTTTTAGTACAGATGCCACCAAATGAGCTCTGGCACCATTAGCAGATGTCCATTGTGAAACTCGGGCGTACAGTCCTTGGCACGTCGAAAGCGCGCAAAATTGATAAGGACACAGGATGGTGGAATAGAGAGGTACAGGAAGCAGTGACGGACGAAAAGGCTTGGTTCGAGAAATGGTAGCGAAGTAATTATGCTTTGGATAAGGAGGTGTACTTGGGAGCAAAGCGCCGAGCAAAAAATATGAAGGCAAAGGCGCGGTCAGCTCAGCCGGCTCCGCTCTAAGACACGCTCGACAATGTGGAGGGGTAGAATCTTATCTACAAGCTGGCAAAGTCGCGATGACGAGCCGGTATATTGCCATAAGGAACCAGGGCGGCGTTTTGGTCACAAGTGCCAAACCGATTAAAGACCGTTGGTGTGCCCATTTTAAAGAACTATATAACCCCGACTACCCCTAATAAAATGGAGAGGTCACTGGCCCGCATGAAAAACGGATAAGCTATTGGGCATGCTGAATATCCATAGAAACCTGGAAAGGTTGGGGACCCGGGGTGTACTCCTTCTCTCTGAACTATAAAACAGGATCGTATTGACGAGGCTTATTTATACCTAACGCGTGGCGCGTAAACATAATTAAAACTATAAAGGAAGAGGCAGTGTACAGGAGTGCGGCTATTATTTTATATTCTAAATTATTATATTTCTGACTGGCATTTTATTTTATTTTATTTTATTTTGTATAGGTGATTTAATTTAAAATTTGACATTAATATCAGTAAAATATTTGATATACTAATGTAGTTTGTAAGTCATTATTGTTTGTTTACTAACTCAAATATGGACATTGTCTGAAATAAATTTATTTTATTTTATTTATTATTTATTATTATATGTAGAAGTATCAAACTCTTGAGCTATTCAAACGTATCATAAACCAATCACTCCGCCAGGAATGCTCCCTGTCGAAATGCCATAACGGGTGCAGGCCGGGCTGATGCATCACCATGGACAAATTTTCGCCATTACAATTTTGCAGGAGGCCCATTACAGTTAAAATCAATAATAAATAAAATCTTTATTGCACAAAGAAACAGGTTATAGCAGTATAGAAGCTCTGGAAGTCTGTGTTACTTAACTACAGCATCGTTTACCATACTAATCCCTTTCCGACTACCGTGGGTGTTCACCAGGGTTCTGTCCTTAGCGGACATGCCTCCATGACAGATGCCATCGCACTACGAGTAGTTTGCAAGCATACGCAAGATCTTGAGACCAGGGTAAGCAAGTGCTACAAATCGGGGATTTAATGCTAAACGTCGCCAAAACAGAGTACATAGCTAGCCGAAGCACGGATCTTGAGATCTACATAGGGAACGAAACTGTCAATAGATACATTCAAGTACCACGGATCCTTTCTGCACGAGTCCGGAGATATTCATTTCGATGTCAAGTCCCACGCTCACAGCAGTCACCTGGGACCTTAAAATCCCTATCAAGCTGAAGGGGCTTCAACTTTTGGACTATTATACCCCTGGTTTGATAAGAATATCATTAGACCTGTGATAAGCTTGTGATGTTCTATGGCTGCGGGACATGGCCATCGCATACGAAGCACGTCTGTGAACTCCAGGCCAATGAAATGAAAATGCTGCGGTGGATGTGTGGGGTCACGGGATTAGATCGACTACGTATCGAGTTCATTTGTGGTAGCCTTGGCGTGAGAGACGCTCGCCTTTGCTGGTTTGGTTAGGTTCTGCGTAAGTCCCAGAGCTGCGTTGGAAAAGCGGCTCCGGGGGAGACTCCAAAAGCGCAAGACTATAACATCGCCGAGTCGGATGCGATACCGTTTACGAAGTAGGATGCCGAAGATCGGGTAAGGAGAAAGACGAGCAGGAAAGCGGGCCCTGAAAGCATCCGGGATTGACGGCTAGGATGATGACGATAGTGCCGATAGTTACCTTTAGTTAAACTTTGTTGATTTATTTTTGTTTCTTAACTTTAAACACCTTCACACAACGAACTTCATAGTTTTACTGATTATTTAAGTAATTTGTTTTCCTTTTTCAATATAAAAGATGAATCTCAAATTTTGAAGTTTTTATTTCAATAACGATTTTTTTGTGAGATAACACAATAACAAACAAAAGTAATATCATGAACAACGTTACAAGTTTTAAACACTCGTCTTATACCATATTTTCAGGAAAAACATGACATCTCGTCCCCCCTTTTTTTAAATGTAATTCTTTCCCATAAATTTTTGAAATTGTTTAGTTTGTCCTTTATTTGCATAAATCTTATTTATTGATATACATAATACGTATAAAATTTACAGTAACGATACCTTTTGTAAAACACAATAATTTTTTAAAGGTTAAAAAATGCTCTCCTATAAATTGCGTTTTTCGAGATAACAAGTTATTGAAGCAAAGAAGCGATGTATAAGTATGTTTTAAATTATTTAAAATGTACTTTACCAGTACTCTGGCACCCGTAACACAAGATTTGCTTACTTTATGGCTAGATGGCACTGTGAATTATCCAAGCATATTCATTATTATTTTTATACAGGGTGGGGCCTGTTAACAGGGGTAAAAAATTTAGACGCAGACTCCTCAGAGTATCTGAAGTCACCTTCACCTGATCTTAATACTCCAAAGTGCTTAAACTCAATGAAATATTAATTAAAAGTTACTATCCATAATCAATGAATTTCGCCATAGCGAAATTGTCGTTAGATGTCTTGGTACCGGGCATTTCCTTCATACTGAGGCGACGTAAACGATCGTAATGACAATGTCAAGTATACCGACTGGACACGACGGCGTGCAGTACATTGCTGGCTCGATTAATTTTGTTTGAAAATAATAATACATTTATTTTTCATTTTATATAATTAAAACCACTTTTTAATTTTTTGCCCTTGTTTCAGGCCCCATACTGTAAATAAATACTAAGGCGTCAAATTATGAGTAGCCTAAGTTTAGTGCAATCGGGCAGTGGGCTAAACGTTTTCTATTATGTTCTTTCTGCACTCACACTTACTTTCATTCGAAGGAGTCTCAAGTTCAGCAGAGGACTGTTTACTTAATATTTATGTGATATAAGAAACTAGATGTTGATGATCAAAGCCATCTGGAATTTTTTCAGCCAACAAATATGGAACACAATTTGGATACAGATGCGTCTAAGGGAGTATTGGTTTGTGGAGCCCTGGCTCTTGTTCTGAGAGTATCGAGCTGGTTCGGCATAGCGCCTTTGAAGTTCGAGAGGCGCAGTGGACGTCTCTATGTCACGATAAGCAAACGGATGAGTATTTATGGTTATACACTGGTATTTTTACTTGGTATGTTGATATTTCTTGTGTAGGTACCTATTTCGTATATAGTTTCCACTTTGTTAGGATTTCCAAGTGATAATGAAAACACTCCCACACAGCCATATCTGTAATGAAGGCCTCTTACCTACAGGCAAACGCAGCATAGGTTGTAAATATATGGCTACGCATTCGCAAAATTCGTCATAAATACATGCACATACACACTTCTTGTTTTGCGAATGTTGAAGGGCTCTTACCATCAGCTCAGTAACGGCCTGCATCTCCAATTGAACGCCGCCATTTTGATTCCACCCTGTGGAATGTCGTCACAAAATTCGAATCGCCGAACTCAGTATGCCATTGGGGAGTATACAGTAACAGTCCGTTTAAAATTTTGATTTTAAAACATCATAATTTAAATTGAATAAATTTTTGGAAAAATGTATTTCATAATAAAATATTTTCAGATTCTTTTCGGATTTTGTTATTTTGAGTAGGTCCTAAGTATTCTGCAACGTTAAATTTATTTAAAAAAGGAAATTAATGTAAAACTAACAAGCTTGAAAATTATGTTACGGAACATAAAATTCACTCCCATGAAGTTAGAGTATAACTAACTTCACGTCATTTAAAATTGTACATTGAAATGTACTGTACTGAAGTGCATTTCACAAGGTTGGCCCCATGGAGCAGAGCCTATCCGAATTGCATGTTGTGACGTCATTTCACAGGATGGGATCAAAATGGCAACGTGATATCGGAGATCGGCGATACCGCTGCTAGGGTGGCGAGAAGAGCAATCGTCCAGGGCCTCGCGCTCACAGGGGCTACAAGCATTTAAATCAACCCGCTTTATTACAAATAAATTACAAAAAAAAAGTGTTTCGCTCATTTCAAGTTACATAATCCCAGCTTTTAAGAGCATAAATGCCCAAAATTCCGAGCTTGCTGCGCTCGTTTATTCGTTTATTTCTGTTAAGTAAGTCAACCATCTACAACATACGGCAGCACAGATGAATCTTTATGTATTTAAGAAACTATCACGATTTATGTAAGCGACCCAACATTTTTGCGGCCCAATGTATGTGGCTATACTTTAATCCGAAATGAAATACTTCGTGCGGGAACAGGGCACAAGCGAAATTAAGGTAGATGATGTGGTCATATCTTTGGAGCGTCGATGACGGGTGGTTGAGTATCCAACTGGTAAGTGAGAGGTACCGGGATCGAATCCCGCTGCGGCCGTATACCAATGACTCTTCTCTTAGTTACGTATATTAGTTGAATTCGAACCGATGCTCTTACCGTGAGGGAAAACATCCTAATGAAACCTGAAAATTCAGGCAACTGAATTTGTAACCATGATCCAATCTGGTCAAGCTCCCCTGGTAGCAGAGTCACGAAGGTCAAATGGCAGTCGCTTTACTGTAATTACCTGATCGCCAAATCCTGGATCTTGGTCAAGGTTAACCTCAAGATGGTGATGATGATGTGGTCATTATCGAATCCTTTATGAATGAAGGATATCAGAAACTATTTCCTCAAAAGGCGAATAATTACTTATGATTTCCAGTTGTAGCCATAATATTCGGTGTGGCGATAAACATGACGTCCAAATCCAAGGAGTTGGTACGCAATTATACGTCTATAGCTTTCACCGTGTGGACTTTGGACTGGATAATAATTGCTGTAATCAACATTTACGGCACTGTGACCGTTGTCGCCAGAATGCAATGTACTTTGAACTGTCTTCTTAGTATTATTAAGGTTGGTATTGGCATTTCTAGGTGACGTACACATGGACTGTTGATTTTGGAGGTCCCATTGCCACACCATTTGACAGACCATGCTGGCCGACGCAGTACAAGTCAGCAACGCGCATTGCGTCAGCAACTCAGTCTTCGTCGGCGACCCAGATTACTGAAGGACCGATTAAACCGAAGTTCTAAATATACTGTCACTGTGCGGCTCATCGACTCAGGCCCAAACTCCACCAAAGCAGACATGAGCGAAACGTAGAGCAATGTGATAGAATTGAATAGGATGGGATTCCATCTCATCCCCTTCTCTTTTCTCCTGCTCAACGGTTGGTCCTAGAAATATAGTAGGTACTCATCATGATCTACATTTCGGGTGACAGCTGTCAAACTTAAACTCATTACAACTTTGAAACCATTGATTCTAGAATAATAAAAGATCCATCTGTTATGCAGATAATGTCCAAACTGAGCAAAGGCTATCCATGGCAACACGATGAGAAGAGACGGTGTTTCCTTCTGGTTGCTGTTTTACTCTTTGGAATTACTTTAAACATTGGAAATAGCTGCGTAGCGTTATTTATGTATAACCAGCCTTGTAAGTATCTACTTATACATTTTCTATATTCAAGCGTTGGATGTAATATATGTACTGTAACTTCTCAGTCACCCTAATACCTATCTGTCTGTATAAATACACACATACGAGTATCTACCTATAAAGAGTAGACATAACATAATAAATATCATTTCACATATTGTGATTTGGCCGTAAGCAGGTGATCGTGTAGTTATTGATTTAAATTTTCAGACCTATTACGTTGTGTACACATTTTGATAAACGTCCCAAGGAATATGTAAGTTTTATAGCAATTCTCTGTAATTCAACCGCACGAATATTCGGAATTTTCCTTTTTTTTTTTTATATCATACGGTAGGCAAAGAGGCAAGCGGGCCACCTGATGGAAAGTGGTCACCTCTATAACACGTTGCTCTGGCAGCAAAAAGCAAATGCCACTCCACTGCCAAAGCCACGGTTCCCCAAATCCCCACCCCATGGAGCACTGGAAACCTTACTCACCGGCAGAAACACAATACTACCTATTTGAAAGAGTATTATTTAGCTGCGATATTCTGTAAGGTGGAGGTACTTCCCCAGTCGGGCGGCTCCAATTCGAACGAGATACCCCGCTATGCCCATTCCGATAATCTTATCGCAAATGAATAAAATTTAGTTCAACCTAAATAAAAGTATCAAAATCCTTAAAAATGAAACGAATGAAACATAAATCCGCGTAACTAAGATGATTTAAATGTAATCCACGCAAATCTAAATAGTCAAACAATTTATAAAATCCGTACAAAAAATCAAACAAAGTATAAGTAAAGTAAACATGCGACTTAGCTTTGACAGCACTCGAAACGGCAACGAATTCTTCTTTCTTCTGTGGCCACTCTACTCTAACCCTATGATTACGAAGCCCTAACGTTATCCTTACTTAAATAATATAGAATAGAGGCCATTAGGTCTCGGAAAACCTACCTAATCGATTAGGAACTGAGACTCCCATCACACCTCATATCTCAGCCAACCAGCAAAGCCTTCGACATCAAACGAACCAGTGACCTATTGTCTACTTCGCTCAAACCGTCACACATATTCCGATCATCTCGTTAGGCATTATTATGGTCCTACCTATCGACTCACGAGTCAAAGGGCGACTATTATTTAAATTTTATTTACTTCGCGTGTGTAAGTTGTGTGCCTAGTGTGAGGGACGATAACGACTCAGGCCAGGTTTTGATCCAAACTCGAGATTCATGTCCGTAGGAAAATGTCATTAAAGCTTTAAAAGCACAAAGGGTATTAAACGGAACATGGGCCAAAATCGTACCAGAATACGGCGGCAAACCTAGGCGTAGACTTAGTTAGAGCGCCTAGGCCATCGAAGACCAAGTCGGGATTCGTGCCGGACTCATTCTCTTAGAGTGTATTCGATGTCACATCCGAAACTGTGTCCCAGGTTAGTTTTATAGTTTTTTATTCAGTGAGGGTGTGTACTGATGATATTTGTTTTGGTAATCTTTTCCCCAAAAATTTGTGTTCAATCTTCTAATCTCTAAGAGCCCTAATAAATACTCTTAACTACCATAAAAGTAATGAGAATGTAACTTACTCTTTCGAAACTTAGAAACAAAGACAAATGTAAAACAAACCAAATCACTGACACTACGGAGATAAAAAAATAGATAGAGAACGAAACAAACGACACAAAGCTGAAAAATAACACAAAATAATAAAGCCCTAATTAATTTAACAAACTACACCCCAGTTGGAAAAGCCTGGGGTTTCTTAGTTACGGATATGGATACGATGATGTTCACGCAACGCGACCCAAGGGCTGACTGTCTCGTTTCTACTACTCTGGCCACCTTGCTTTAAATCGTTATCGTCAAAATACCCACAGTTCAATATTACAAACAAACAAAAAATGAAATATTTCTAAGTTTATGAGGTCTAAAGCGACTGCTCTTATAACGTTCGCACATTCATAAATTTTACAAAATGTTCCTCTTAAACCGAAAATAGTTAAATGTTACAACAGCTAGGGATGTAGGGATGTGTGCATACGACGTTTTATTTATTTACCGAGTCGATTAAATTTAAACAACGCAAACAAAAATACGTAAGCAAATGGATTCGATGTGTAGTTTCTTTAGACCAAAATTTATAATGTAGGGAGTTATAAGTAAACAATATAAAGACATTTTAGGTACTATAAACTCGATGTAATGTTTCATCAGACTGAGTATAGAGATATTTAATTCCTATGAAGCAAATCCATTTGAGTCATCAAACAAGTAGATTAAAATTAAATTCTAGACTCGTTTAATATTTAAGTGTGCTTTTATTCAATAATTTATTTCGATATTTTGTTGGAACGTATTTGTATGAATTTCACATCACTATCACTTGTGAGTATTTTTCTTGAGTCCCATACTTGACGCCAAGCATTTAAGGTATTCACGATATTGTGCCTGTCGTCCAACCTATCTATAGCGTAAATTTATTACGGGCTTTTGAAGTAAACTATTTCACTTATCGTCAAATAAATTGTTTTAGTTTATTACAAAACCAAGTTTTGGTTAAGTATTTGAGAGCATTTGTTAAAAGAAATCATGATAAGCAAACTATATTTTAACCAACCACTGCGTATGATTTGCGTATTCATTTCCAAGTCCATCAACTACAAACATATTATAATTATAATTATATTATAATAAATACAGTTCCGTGCGAAAGTGCTCTGCGTACGGACGCGTAATAGTACTCCCGTTAGCAACAAATATCTAACAATCTCTCAGTCGCAAGATAGAGATACCTCTATACTAGTGTAAAAAGAGTAAAAAGAGTTATTGCAGCGAAGTTACGATGGTGCAGTGTAAAAAGTGTAAACTCTTCGTATTTTTAACAAAAGATGACGTTATAAAGTGTAAGGGTTCCTGTGAGTCAGTGTTTCACAAAAAATGCGTGCAAAGCAACAAGCAGTTCCTAACTAGCGAGATGTGCGACACCTGTGCTAAAAGTGAGTCAAACCCAAAAGCTCAAGAACCAAAGATGAATGTGGACATCAATAAGGCCTCGGCAGAGACAGTATTACTGGAGGTTAACAAGAAGCTAGAAATATTGTACCAAATGCAAGCCAAGATTGATAACCTAACAGACACGGTCGACTTCTATGCCGAGCAGTATCAAAAGATGTTGGAGTTTAAAGATAAGGCAGAAAAGAAAATCAAAGCTTTGGAAAATCACAATGTTTACCTGCTAAAAGTAAATGAGGCTTTGGAAGAACGTGTTGACGCATTGTAACAAAAAGAACTAGAAATCGTCATCGAGATCAGCAGTCTGGAAAGCACTAAAGACGAAAACACTAAGTCGGTAGTGGAGAAAATTGCAAAAACAATAAATGTGGATATTAACAAAATAGAATCTGCAAAAAGTTTGACAAAAAGAAGACGATGATAGTAACGCTCTGCTCGAAAAATGATAGACAGAAGTGGCTTATACAAAAAAAGTCGCATTACATCGTCAATAACGACATACTTGAAAATAACAGTAAGGCCCGCATTTACATCAATGAAAGCGTTACGAAGAAGACCTGGGCAACTTTTTGTTACGCAAAAACTAAACTTAAAAACACATATAAATACATTTGGATCCAAAATTCCCGGGTGCTAGTCAGGAAAGTGCCAAAATCCAAAATTTACGCTGTACGATCGGAAGCCGACGTAAACAAGCTGTGCGTGCGCCCCGAGCCCGACACTGATCACAACAAGGACCCGGAACAATAGCCGCTACCAGTTGCGATAGCGCGCGTGCACACTACCTGATTTTGATTCATGTAATAATGATGCCTAACGACATACTATCGCACATTGATAGTAACGTGCATGTTGAACAATTTAATGATGTTTCAAATTGGTGTACTTACTTGGATAAGTCAAGGGAAGAACTTCAAATAATCCATCTGAACATAAGATCTCTACGAAAAAACTTTAAAAATAGTAATATTATTAACCAAATGTAACTCTAGCATAGATGTAATAATCTTAAGTGAAATAAACATTAAAAAAGAGGAAGTGTCCATGAACGACATGGATAATTATGATCAATACGCTTACACACGAAATAATAGGCGTGGAGGAGGATTATTAATGTACATAAAGTCGGAATTACAAGGAGAAAAAATAGTCATGTCAAGAAAGCAAAATATGGAGGTGCTGCATTGCCAAATTACATATAAGTCTAAAATTAAACACATAATAGCAATATACAGACCACCGAATATGAGCAAATCATGTTTTATCGACGAGCTAGAAATGCTGATTGAAAAGGTGCCATATGGACATGACGTGGTAATAGCAGGAGAAATAAATATAAATTTGCTGGAGAACTGTACAGCAGTGGCGTGCCTAGGGGTTCAGAGTAAGGCAAGCCGAGAGATGAAGTTTGTGTAGTTTTTGCGGTTATTAAAAATAAATCCATCCCCTTGCCACATTACTGATCAATCCTCACTTATCGCTCTTCAGTTTTATACCAGCAATATAACTTGTGAGAGAGACAACAAAAAATTCAATTAGTTTGGTAAACCGATCTATGAAATTGTCTTATAAGCGATTTACTAATCTGAGAAATAGGTATATAATAGGAATACATATAAAGAAATAATTTGTTATTTTCTCAGAAATGATTAAAAACTTTACCTTTTCCATGCAAATCAAAACTTGTGCACATTTTAAACCATCACAAGGGACTTTACTTCGTCTATTGTTGATCAATCTAATTAAATCACTTTAACTACAAAACACAACACAAACACAACAAAAAACTAATTACTTATCCGCCCAAACGGCTCAAACAAAACAATAGTGAAGTTGGTACGTATTACAGCATTCAACAAACGTACCTACTGCGCATGCGCGAAGTTGCCATTTTCAAAGATCCGTGTACAACTTCATACGCATGCAGGGCTTAAAGTCTCGTACAATTTACTATATAAACAAACGTATAGTTATATCTCATTATAGGACAGTTTTCATATGTAAGAAAGAGACATACCGGCCGGAATCAAAGCCCGCTTACAAGCCAGCGCGTGCGAGCGAGATGACTGACCGAGTCTCAATTTCCTCAACTTGCGTGTGCGTTCGGATCGTGTTTCGTAACCTAGGCGCACGATGGCGCTGCTTCCCGGCGCGTAGTTTGAAAAGTATTAGGAGCGCGAACTTTAAATAGTTCGCGCTCGCATTACCTCTGATTTTTTATCGATAATTATTTTTATAAGGCAAGCCCGGCTTTTGGGCTTGTATGACAGTAACGCCACTGCTGTACAGTTGTTGATGATTATAAAACCAGGCTGTGTGCGCACGGCCTGCAGTCATTCATAAATATACCTACACGAGAAGAGATAGCTGCGAGTGAATTTGTATCGAGCTGTATTGATCACATTTGGATGCGCGGTAGTATGCGTGCTACCGCACACATTCTCACCACCAAGATGTCAGACCATTACATGACAGGCATTAACCTAGCGGAGCGAACCAGTGACGAGTGCAGCGCGTCGGTATGCGGCGGCCGTTCGATAAGTGTATTAAACAATAACAAAGTAAAACGGCTGTTACAGGATATTGGCTGGAGCGAATTACTTAAGTTGGATTGTCCCTTATTAATGTTCGACCAAGTGTACTGTATTTTCCGTAGTGTATACGAAAAGGCAAGGTGTGATAAAAACTGTGTAAAAAAATAATTACGCAGCCATGGATAACAAACAAACTGCAAGGTATGATCGACCGTAGGGACGAGCTATTTCGAAGGTGGAAGAGTAACCCAAATTGTCAAAATTATAGGCTGGATTATACGAGGCTTAGGAATAGAACCAATAGAGAAATATGTACCGCTAAAAACATATTTAGGCAAAATGAAATTAAAAGTTGTAACGGTGACTGTAGGAAGCTGTGGGCATTGGTAAATAAATGGACAGGGAATAAAAAACCTGACGTGGATACGGTAATATTAAAATACCTAGGCAAAAGGGACAATGTGATCAACATATGCACTAAGTTTGCTAGTACTTTTACTCAGGAAATACGTAGTATTAAACATAATTGTAACGTTTTGTTCATGGACCGTAAGGCTTATGTGACGGGGAGCAATGTGACGTTTAGGTATCAAAAAGTCGCGCCCATTCAAGTGGAGAGGGTCATTGAGAAGCTGAGTTCAAATAAGTCCCCGGGGATGGATGGAATCAGAATGCGAGATGTGAAATACATTAAAACACAAATTAGTCCCGTGCTTGCTAAGTTCGTGAATTTGTGTGCACAAACGGGTTTATATCCGTCAGAGTTAAAAAAATCCGTGATACGCCCTATTTATAAACAAGGTGATCACCTAGACTATTCAAATTATAGGCCAATAGCTATCTTATCTGTGATTAATAAAATTGTTGAAAGAATTTTAGTGGGGCAAATTAGTTCATTTTTAGAGAAAAATCACATAATATCTGATGTGCAACACGGTTTTAGAAGAAATAAAAGTTCCAGTACGGTTTTAACTCTGTTTGTAGATGATATAAATAAACATCTTGACAATAAGCGTTACGTTGCTACCTTGCACATTGACTTCAAAAAAGCATTTGATACGTTGGATCATAAATTACTTATCCAAGCTATGGAGGAGTGTGGGATCCGTGGTGCCATAAGAGACTGGTTCATCAGCTACCTAGACAGTCGAACCCTCCGTACTAAAGTCGGCGACACTATTGGTGATGAGTTTGGCATAGAATACGGCGTGCCCACCGGGTCAGTTTATGGACCTGTCGGCTACATCATGCATGTATACAGCATGAGAAATGTAGTAAAAAACTGCTCTATGTATATGTATGCAGACGATACATGCCTGATGTATGTCGATAGAGATATTAATACTATAGAAGCTAAGTTGCAAGAGGATTTGGATAATATATTGAAGTGGTCGCATGATAACGGCATTATTATGAATGTGTCCAAAACAAAATATATGCTAATACACTCCCCTTATCTGAGTACTCCTACCGAAACAATTAAAATCATAGGACACAGTTATGACTGTCTACATCGCATTAAATTATGCTGTAAGTGTAACTTGTTAGAATGTGTTAAGGAATATAAGTACCTAGGTCTAACAATTGACAATAACTTCAGTTGGAAAAGGCATGTAGACATTGTGTGTAATAAATTAAGGGCTGTGTTGCTCAAAATGACTACTCTTAAATATGTAATTGGCAGGTCAACGCTGTACATGTTATACCACTCGATAGCTGATGCAATCCTAAGTTATGGTTTATGTGCTTATGGCCGCACCTTTAAAACATACCTTGATAGAATTTATTATTTGCAAATCCGATTTTTAAAAATATTAGTAAGTAGGAAACATAAAAATAAATGTAACGGAAATTATGGGTTATTGTTCAAAAAATGTAATATCTTACCAGTGCATGAAAGAGTTAAGTATTTGTTATTGTTGGAACAGTTTGGCAAATCAGAATATAAAAACAAAAAAAAATCTAAATTGTAAACTTAGAACGAATGTTAGGAAAAAGTATGAGCAGCCTAGAGTGAACAATTACTTTGGCCAGCGACAGAGATTGTACCTGGTGCCTGGTATTCTGAATGAAGTTGATATCGAAGCAACCGAGAGCAGACATACTTATAAGTCAAAGCTGAAATGCCTGCTGATAGACAACTTCATTCGGAGTCTATGCCCAGATGCAAAGTTAGGTATAAGTGTTTATTATTATTATTTTGTATTTTTTGTACTATGTTGGTAGGGTAAATATATTGAAGGCATAGAGAGTGCAAACCTTCGTCAACAAACTGTTTTACAGTTTGGCGAATTATACAAATAAATACCAATGTACCATATTTATGATAAAAAAAAAAGAAAAAAAAAATGATATATAAATAAATTGTATGGTGACGAGCTCATGGTACATAGTGATCGTTACAGTACCTACCTATGTAAGATATCTTCATTTCAAAGACCTACTGTACGACTGTAAGTGTTAGTCATCATCATCATCACAGCCCGGACCAGTCCACTGCAGGACTTAGGGCCTCTCCCACGAAAGGGGAGGTTATTGCCATAATCTCCACGCTTGGCAGGCGGGTTGGAGATCGCAGTGTTTAAATATAATAATGGAAAATGCTGCTGCCCATTTTCCAGACTACGGAGAGTCTTGATATTTTGCTTCGAAAACATTAGTCGCCTTGTACGACACCCATAAGTGTAAGTGTTAGTAATTACATTCTATTCCAGGCAATAAAAAATTATAGAGATACAGTCAGACCATCCACCTGTTGAAAAGTGGTCACTATCGTCCAGGGTAAAGTGGCAGTGGTAGTGCCGATGTACAGGTCAATGACTATTACAAGTCATGTTTTTTGGAATGGTGGAATTCGAGTATATAGAAAAATTTTGTCCTAAAAATGGATATGATTATAAGTCCTAGCAGTCTAAGCATATAGCCAGTGCGTCAATAATCTGGACAAACTGTGTCTGAATAATTCATTCCGCATTCAACATCAAGCTCCGTAGTGCTATCCACGTTGCCATCATCATCACAACCCGCAACAGTCCACTGCAGGACTTAGGGCCTCTCCCAGGAAAGGGGAGGTTATTGCAAAAATCTCCACGCTTGGCAGGCGGGTTGGAGATCGCAGTGTTATAAATATAACAATAGAAAAAGCTGCTGCCCATTTTCCAGATTCCATATCTTTAGCCTCGAAAACATTAGTCACCTTGTACGACACACACTACGACATTATTTATCTCTAACGTTTCTATTATTACTGCCGTTAATAAAAAAATAACACCTTTACAGGGTTGCCAACTTTGCTCTACAACTGTCAGAACGTCCAAGGCTTTATCGTTTTCCTTCTCGAGCTGCAGTTCGTGTTCACGGCGCTGCTGGCGCACGCGGCGCTGAAGATGGTCAACGGAACATTGTTGGGGCTGTTGCTCGTTACTGATCTTGGAAGTATGCTTGTTCAGAATTTTCTTTAGACTTCTTAAACCCTAACGCAAAGAGATGTAACTAAGGTTTCGTTATTGAAGTTGGCATATGTATCTGTGTCGTACTGGATCTGTGGCATTGTAGCTCAGGAACTTATGAACTGACGTGGATGCAGTTTAATTTATATCTAAAACTGTTAAATCGTGATGGTTTTTAGATTCTTTTTTCAATGAATTTGGTTCAGTGGTTTGGGAAATATGTGTGTGTTTATGTGGCTACTTGCACCTATTTCTACATGGGTACGTCGCCATCGATATCAATTCGTCGATCATCACTGACGTAAGGCGTATCTTGTTACTCTATATTATTATTTAAACGAAGAGTTTCGCCTTTAATATAATGAAAACTTAGGATTTTCTTCAATTCCCAAGGTACATACCTATAAAGTGTATGACAACCGTACTTGGAGGGTAGATCAAAAATAAGTGTATATCAAAAATCTAAATCTAAAATCTTAATAAAATCCAGATAGCTACGATTCAGACATGGATATACCATATAAATGTATACATAAACTTTTGCAGCCAATCCCAAATACAAGCCATATTTTGGATCCCCAATTAAAGAGGCATGGCCTTCAAATGTAAATGTGAAAACTATTAATATTTTGATTGATACACCGTATATTTACGTCGAACAAAGTCCAAGTAAGTGCTACTATTTTAGAATAACCAAATTTATTAAAAATATGCTACAGTAAGAGAAAAAGAGAGACAGGCATTAAAATATTTGAATAATAAATCTAATGAAACGGAAATAATACGGTCTTCATTTCCTGGCTGCAGCACATCTATCAACAATAGAATTGAAGAGGACCCGTTCGACGATTCGCCTTCTCGCTCTGGCGTACATGGCGATCTGTGATGTCACGAGAGAGACAGCTCGCAATCATGCTGTGATACTGTATCTAAGGGTGCTTTTGTGTCTAATTAGTCTGATTGAGGCACCGTTTTATTTAATATCAGGTTTACGTAAGTGTTATTAAATAAAATTTAATACTAATTTAGTCGATTAAAACTAAATGTTAGTACTTACTTATTTTATTTTATAATTTCTTTATTTTCCCCTTTTCTGGTCCCAGTAATATGCTGGCGGATCCTAATCACTGGGATCCGTGGAGGCGGCGTCGGGGCAACGCTGGGTCGTTATTGGCCGGGCTCTGTTGGTGCGCTGGACATATCTTTTGTCGTTTCCTCGGAGATCTGAGCCAGTTCGTGGGGTTAGGTTATATGGAACTACAAGACCGGTTCTCATAACTACATCATCAACTTCACCAGCACAATTGTTCGCCCACCCCATATTCTTTCATATACGCTCATACATTTCTTGTGTTACAAAGTCTTTAACTTCTTAAAACTCAGTCGAGTTTAATGAGGTTTTCGCTATTTGATAGCCAATCAGGCTGAATTGTAACATTAGAAATGTATGAGCACACCTGAATGGAAAATTAAGGGGTGGCCGAATAATTGTGCCTGTAACTGCAAATTTTTGATTTTTTAAATAGATTTTCATACATAATATCCTAGGGTCAAGTACCACTTTTCAGGGTCTTAGAGACAACTCATAGTCGCAATCAGCCATTACTATTGTCAATCGATGCACAAAACACCCTGCATATACCTAACTGCAATAAAGTGGTTAGGGGTTTATGATTATGTTATGAAGTCCATGAAATCCAGTAAAGCTATATTTAAGTACTTAGTACTTACCTATGTACCTATTGATATATCATCTTTGTTAAACAGTCGAAGGCAAGCAGACCCCTTTAACTGTTGGGTTGATCCTCCTCTGGTTCCTATACCATGTAATAGAACTGGTTATTATCGTCCAGCCACAGCATATGACTGACCAAGAGGTAAGTACGTACCCATTTGTTATTAGTGTACCAAAATCAAAAATTAAAATTATGATGTGTGAATATCCAAAAAGTTTTTATACGCTATGGGCTAGCACCATCGACATGCACATGGGACATCGACACCCAGATATGCCAGTAAAAATGAGAAATGACAGCCAAACTGGCTGCTTAGCTTTCAAAATACGATGCTCTATACGCCACTGACTCAAAGTCAATCGAATTGTTGATTAGATCGTGAGAACGAAGGCGCTCCTCGGGCGCCTGCTCAGCCGCGCGCCGTCCGCGCCGCTGCAGGCGGAGTTGCGCCGGTTCTGCCAACAGGTGGCGCTCAACCGAGTGGCGTACGCGCCGCTCGGCCTGTGGACACTAAACCGTCCGTTCCTTGTCTCGGTAGGTATACAAACCAACTCCTATTTTAAATAAGCTCAGACCAAATAAGAAATAATGACAGAATCCTGCACACAAGATACTGACGCACGCAAAACTAAGCCTAGCTCTGTGTAAATACAAGATCACACGCACACATTGACAACCAATACTATGCCTTGGCCAATGGACAATGAATCTACGCCATGCACACATGTTGACGAGCCGGTCTCTTGTCACTGTTGACAGCGCGTCATCTTTATTTCTTATTTAGTACCACTTTCAAAATCCTCCGAACATATTTTTGCCATCCCCGGGTGTCACATAATTGTAATATGCGCCCAGAGTCATGATATCCATTAACCAATGAAACTGTTTTCTTAGTAAGAGTATTCACTAACATCCCGGTAATTTGCTGGCTCATTTAGGTACCTCACTCTAATACTTATAATAAACAAGAATTGGATCGCTATATATAACCTGGCTCGTTTTTGCTTTTGAATTTGTCAAGAGCTATCTTCGAAAACAGAAACAGACGGCCACAGATCAGTTGAATAATTTTTTTAACTGCGCTTGCTGCCTCAACCTTGAACGATAACGCAAGCAGTGCGGCTTGTCGACAAAAACACTTAACTAACTGTCCACACCAAGAGCTCTGTTTTAGAATCGTTCGCCTCGATTCGAACGGTTTTCAATTTTGATTCTCGGCATGAAAAATGAATTTTTTTTATTTAAAATTAGCAATACCGGTACCAAAATCAGCGTCATTTCTAAAAATATCGATTTTGTCGTGCCGAAAATCAAAATTGAAAATCATTCGTATCGAGGCGAGCGATCCAAAAATAAGGCCCCAGATCTCATAAAACGCACGTGTCAAAGACGCAACGAGCGTATTTTGAGCTGTGGTTTGGTCAGCCCTTAAGGTACCACACGGGTGGACTTTAAAATAGTTTTTTCTTTGTTTTCAGATCTTGGCATCTGTCTTAAAGAACTTGGTCGTCCTTGTGCAGTTCAAAGCAATAGATAAATAATTTTAGTTACTTTTAAGTTTAGTAGTCAAGTTAGTTTCATTTTTTTTTTGTTTAACGTAAGGTTTGATAAAGTATATATTCATTTTTATGACTTGATTTTTAGTTTAGTATATTACCAATATAGTGAACATGTGAGTAGTCCACTAGCAAACCCAGTCAAGTTAAAAAAACGTAAATTTAAGAAAATCGATTTATACCTCTTGTCTTTAAATGGCGTTATTAATATTTGTATTCCTGTATTTAATTAAGAAGTATTAATAAAACGAATTGTATTTTTGAAGTGAAACAAATCCCACATATATAGTAATTGTTCAATTTGTATTTAAAATTTAAACATACTTAGGCAGTTTTACAAAATTATTTTTGACATAGCCACTTTTGTAGGTGCATAAAATTAACATAACGAGTTATGAATCGGTAACGCAATTAAACTTTAAAACTTAATAAATCACTTTAAACATTTTAAACTCTTATATCTATTTCTTCGTCCATTACAGTGTCTTCGGTATCGGTTTCTTCGTCTAATGCAACCTCACCTTGATTTTCTTGGAGAAATCTATAATATTTTAGACTGTCGTCAGAAGCCCAGTCTTCTCCAAAATGTTTCATGAGTCGGTTTCTCACATCATTTAGTTTAGCCAACTTTACCGGAACACCTATATTTATTAATTCAGGTACAATTTCTTCAAACGATTTTCCTCGTTTACAAATATGGCCATAGTTAATGACTCTACGGATACATAATGAGGTTCTCCTTTTATGGCAATTTTATTATTTTTGTCCTTTCTTCAAAATAATCTTTTTGAGGCACTGAATTGAAAATGCCATGCTCCAGGCAATTTAATAACGTTTTTCGTGATTGTCTTCCAGTCATAAAAATTAAAATCTGTGCTAAGTCTCAGTACAGTACCGTATTTTTTTTTAATAAAGTAGTTTTCTGTTTCTACAATCACTTCTATAGGCCGTATCACCCTTTCTATATTTCCAAAAATGCGGTCGGGAGGCAAAAATGAATGACCTACAATGGGGAATGTTATGGTAATTTTTTAAATGTTTTTTGGTGCTTTGGTTTTCAACCAGTAGTTAATTCCTAATACTATAGATGTTTTATTTTGCCCCCCACAGCCATCGCAAAATAATTTAACATGATTTTACAGTATCTTCAAAAGTTGTATTCATCAGTCTATAAAATAATGTTGAAGCTATTTGATTGGATCCTTTCAAGGCCTCTGTTTCCAACCAAGTGTAGATAAATGTATTTAAAATATTTTGCGGTCCATTGGAAGGTCCTTGACAAATCGTTAAATTATATGCATATAGCTGACGGCTAAAGTAAGCACTTTGGTCAGGGACTTTTTTTTTTTTTTTATGTTACTTAGCAGACAAACAGGCAAGGGGGGCATCTGATGGAAAGTGGTCACCGCCGCCTATGGACATCAGCAACACCAGGGGAGTCACCAATGCGTTGCCCGCCTCTAAAGAGACCTCTAATATACCTCTTGAACGATCCCATGTCATAGTCCAAAGGAAACACTGTGGCTGGGAGCTCATTCCACATCCGAATCGTACGAGCGAGAAACGTTCTTTCGAACCTTCGCGTGGTGACCAACAGAGGATCTACGTAGTGGGGATGAGTACCAAGCCCACGGCGGGTGGTGCGATGGCGGAATTGTGCTGTGGGCACCAGATCGAAAAGTTCCTCGGAACACTCCCCATTGTACAGCCGATAGAACACACACAGGGAGCCAAAGTCCCTTCGGTTAGCCAGTGGTTCTAACTTGCTTGTTTGTATGGGATCGTCGACAATTCGTACGGCGCGTCTCTGTACGGAGACTTTCGGTAACGCTAAGTTTTTTGGCAATCAAAGGATAGTATTTCGTTATCTTGAGTACTTCTAAGGAAAACCATTTAGCTTTTAACTTATGAATCCGCAATTGCGCTATTTTTACTTGTTTCGTATCTTGATTACAATCACGTGCAATAGCCTCTTTTAACTGAATGCACTTTGAGCAAGAATCAGTAGCCGGTGTTTTAAAACTTAAATTAAAATCTCTGGTAAATATACGACGAAAAAATTCGTACTTAACTGGAATATTGTCTGGGTCATTAAAGCTAATATAATAAGCATGAAGCTTTTTTATATTCAGGTCGCTGGATAGGTATTGCACTGTAGATCGTCCTCGCAGATAATGAGACTCAATTGCCTTAATTCTCTTTATATACGCTTTAACCAATGCATAATATAATGGCCAGAATACCTTAAAGATTTTCTATCACCACCTCTTTTCTCTTTAGGGAGTTCCATTGTAGTTAAATGGTTCCTGCAAATTCTTTGTAACCGATCCTTGGATATTCCTAAAATAGTAGTAAATGCTTTCTGGCACACTTTTTTAAATGTAACGTTTGCGGCTCAACTAGTGAACAAAAAGTGAGTGAACACGCAACAGCGCAAACTGACAGTGACACTCAAGATGACGGCATTTGCAGGAGACAATTGGCGACATGGCGACTTTTGAAAGTGTAATGTAACATAGAGCTGTTTGAAAGTGAATTGCGAAACAATATAGCGAGCTTTGCAGGAGTATTGAATATTTAATCTGAATTTATACGTAACTTACCAAGTTTTGAAAGATATTGATACTTGCATAGGAGAGCATTTTAAAAAACAAATAAAATGGTGCCTTTAATAGAATTTTTGTTTTTTTTTATCTTGACGGGGTTTGCAAGTGGACTACTCATGTGGTCTTCCGTCGAACGATCTTGTAGGAAAGCCGCTTGGTAATTTCCTAACTGGATTTTTTCGTCTAATTTCTTTAATATGAAGTAAGCGTATATCCTGTAACCGACATTGCATATTGATATTTTCCGGAAGTCAGACGCCCTTTTAGGGTTTTTGATCCTTTTAGGGATGGAACCTGTCTTGTGAGTTTCCAATCCTCTGGTATTGCGTTCTTAACCCAAGCCCCTTGCATAACTTTTACCAGTTTCTCTATACAGGTGGGTGGTGCCGCTTTGTATAATTCCAGGACGACATGATCTGTTCCCGGGACGGTACCACTCTTCATATTTTTTATAATTTTTGTTATTGTCGCTTCGTCTGGGTGATCCGTTTCGATTAGACCTTTTTCGGGAACCGTATTTATGGTCCAATTGGACATTGGAATGTAATACTTACTTTGTGATCGGTCCGTTTTTGTTTTGTGTTTTTTGAGATATTTGTAAGTGGCTTTCATCCTTATTGCTGTGTTGTTTGCTCAGGTTTTGAAAAAAATCGCCTGAATCCTCCATATCTTCCAGTTCAGTAGCGTTGCGATACGCGGTTCGCGCTTTAGTTACTTCTCTTTTATAATCCACGTTGTTTGAATTAATCTTCTACAAGCATCGGGTTTTCTGTAGATTAGCTAGTGCTCTACGTACCTCTTGAGACCGTACTTTAATCTTTTGTAGGGTTTCCTGAGCCAATCGTTTTAGAATATTATTTAACGATTGCCATGTACTGGAAATATCCGCGGCTGTATTTGGATGTAGATTATATTTTTCCAGCTTTTCGATTACCTTATTTTGAAAGCTGTCCCTTGTTTCACCTTCTTGTAACGCGCTATAGTCGTATAGCCTGTAATCAAATCGAAAGGCGCTTGGTTCGTTTGTCGCTTTTCCCGTATTCGATTTTGTTTGGCTTTTTTGAGGTATTTGAGCGGAGGATATTCTAATATTTCCCGAGATCAACTTGTAGTCTGTTTTTATTTCGGGTGACGATTAGCCTTTAATATAATCGAACCAGATTGTGTTTGTGCAGCGCGATATGATGTGGTCTATTTGGGAGTGCTTTTTCCCCATCCTCCATGTAGTTTTACATGATGGGCGGCCCCAAGTACTATTTATACGAAGGTTGTGCTGTTGGATAAATTACATCAGTAGGTCTCCATTTTGGTTCGGTTTCTGGTTCGTACCTACTAAATTGGAGGCGAAATGTTTAGCATCTTCTTTACCAATGTGGGCATTCAAGTCACCGACAAGGAGCAATTGAGTTTGATTCGACGACTTTGTAACGAGAGTACCTATTTTGGCCAGAGAGTTTGATGATGTCGATGGTATATGGGTGGGTATAATGAGGAGGTCTAATGGGACCTGATCCTGTATATTAATTCTGATGTGTGCTGCTAGGCTATTACTATCTATATGGTTGATTTTGATTACTTCGTGAGTCACCCTCTTGCTAATGAGCAGGGCTTATTAGCAAGAGGCTTCTTTCCATTAATCGGGATCCTCCTGTTAGTATCCAGTTATAGTTTGCCGATACGTAGTCACCTTTCGAGAGATGTGTCTCTTGTAAGCCGGCTATTGTTATTTGGCGCCTCTGTAACTCACTGTCAATTTTCCTTTTTTCTAGTTATTTCGAGCAGCCGCGTACATTCCATGTAGCTATGCGTAATTTACTACAGGGTACGGGGTTCTTTGGTTGTTCAAGTGACAGCCTTAATAGTCTTAGCCCCGTTGAGTCCACAGGGTAGCTGTTAGACGGATCGGTTTCGGTTGTACTTTGTGAGCTGTCCGAGAGGCATATATTTTGTTGTGGTCTTTGCGATTTTGTGAGTATTATGCTGTTGTAGTGACTGTTTTTAAATTGTAGGTGTGTGCAGGTCGATGATTGTTCGTTTTCAGGACTGTAAACCAGCGGCGTGGTATAGTTTGCGTGCACGTACACGTTCACTTAATAGAACTTGCATGCCGCTTTTATTGTTTCTTCAATTAAATTATATTGAAACCTTACTAATAAATTAGAGTCAGTGTGTATTGGCAGTTGGTGACAAAAGTTAAGTTGATTCTTTTTTAGTTTAGGTATTAATGGAATCGATCTGATTAATTACATTTATAAATTTCCATTAGAATTCTCATTATTAGAGATTTCTATAACATAGTTCAACTTAATCGAGATGTAAAGTAAAAGTTACTCAATCGATTGACATTTACATTTAATATTAATGTAATTATTAATTCCAAATTATCTCTGCGTGAGATAATTAGAGCACGGTAATATTTGAACAAAATATACCGAAACCTTTGTCTATCATCATCAAATCAAGTAATTAATGGGTCTGATTTATCTCTGTACGAGATCATTATGTGCTATTGTATTGTAAATTCAACCAAAGCCTGTGTATATGTACGTATTGTGTGTACGATAACGTTCATCATCACGTTAACTCGTACCTGCGTGATATATTCGTAATATGGTATATATTCCTATTGTTTAAATAAAATGATACCAAGCCTACCTATGTCTAAAAGGCGGCGCTGGGAGTTCGTAATGTGCTTACATTGAAATCATCATCAATAATGAATACTCCAAAATATATATTGTTTGAGTGTATTCCACCGAAATGTTTGATGACCTATTATTTATTTATAGAACTGAACTAGGTGATAGGACCCCAATTTATTGACGAAAAGTTCTTTAAGATGGCTTAATGGACCAGTCAATATCATCTAATGGCTTAAAACAACGATTTATTCATAATGTTATTAGACCAAAGGGCGTATGAGCTATCCCATCTTATACGACTAGTCTAATTAACGAATATACCTATAATCTACATTATTATTAGGTCAAAAGATGTGTGGGTTGGTCGATCACCACATGACTAGCCTAACCTCGACTATATGTTAGTAACGCGCAGGGTTAATGGGTCGAATTCTTCACTGATAAGTTAACATTTATATTGACTAATTGTTTCACATTAATTGACTTCAAGCTTATGTTTGATTATATGTTTAACCTTGCAAACCAAGTATGAAGCTTCGACTTTTGATTATGTGAATGTAATAATTTGATTTGGACAGAAAATTGTTTAAATAATATTAATTAGTTAATTAATTATAATTAGAGTTAATTGGGCGAAAATGGTTTTTACAATACTGGCCTGACGTTTTCCATTTTAGATAGGTATTGGCCCTAGGAATCGAATTGTCAGAATCACGAATTTCTCTATTGTCAGAAATTATTTGACTTTAATTTATATTTCCGCATACCTTGACTAATTTTCAATTTGATAAAATAATATTCCAAGTTGACTGTAATCACCAAGCACTATGATCTTACAGATCTATGATCGAGATGCCTAAGTAACTTTATTCTGGACTAATGCTAAATGCCTTAAATATACTCATTTGCTTAAGGGAAATTCAATATAAATATCCATATAACTTGCTTCTTCTTGCAATTTTACGCATAGCGTTCGAGTTTTGATAATTACATTAAAGTAATAATTACAATTCTTAAACCCTAGTTGGTCCTTTAATTCAGTAAGGCTGAGACACCACAGTTGTTGCGATCCTTCATCTCGTAAAACGTAGGGAACTAGCTGTCCGACGGATTATACTGGGAAAAAATATACCAGAAGAAAGATAATACAAGAACAAATGCGCTTTAACTACATGTAAATAACAGCCCTACGGGTTTATAATAAATGACAGCTGTATATCTGAGGTTATCTTGCCCGGCCAGGTCAGCTTATACCTGGGGATCAGAAAGCAACGACAACTTCCATCGTGGTACCATCTCAAGCCCATATCAAGAAAATCCTAACTGTCTCTGGATCACTCCACACCATCAGGGGGACAAAGACTCTGATTGTTTTTTGAATCACTTCAGGGGGTTGAACTTGCTGTCTTATAACTAAAAATATATTTTCACTATAATAATATCACTCGAATCATAGCCATTGACGTAGTGGAGTTTTATTGCAAGTTTCTGTCATCCCATTTAACATAAATACTAGAGAGGAATTAACATCACAGTTTAAGGCATTTATAAACCAATCATCAAACCCGAATCTCATAAAGCTAAATAGACTGTCGTTGAGGGTCTTTGTACAACCCATTTTCTATATTGGACTCATGCTCGACGGTAAGACCGCTTCATGTTACGCGTGAGGTGCATAATCAGGCTAGCTTTTGCGACACGTAATGAGTGACTTCGTGGGAGAGGCCCTAAGTCCTGCAGTGGACTGTTACGGGCTGTGATGATGAATGAGTGACTAGATCAACCTAGGATCGTGTCATCTGACAATACATATAGGACGGGACCACCTCATCTGGTGACCGTTGATAAGGATAGCTTTATTTGCGTCGCCGGACCATCACAACTCTAGGCTTGAAGGCATCCATATTATATTGATCAGGGAACATACTCGCAGGCAACGCGTTCCATTCCTTCGCCGTACGCATTATAAAAGTCTAGCCAAAGCGGTTCGTGCGGATAGCTGGAGAATCCACGACATGGCGGAAAAAGGCCGGCGGAATGAGGTCGTGCAGTTGCTTCGCACACTCTCCGAAATGTATTCTGTAGAAGACCGACAGACGCGCAACCCTACGCCGATGTTCAAGGCTCTGCAGCTAAGCTTCAATTAACCGTGGCTCACAAATTATCTTCTTTGCACGTTTTTCCACCGAATCCAAAGCCGCCAGTTGATATTTAACCGATCCATCCCAGAGGTGGCAGCAGTACCTACTCCATGCAGGATCGCACTTGTGCTTGATATAACTGAAGCAAATGCTTTGAAGTTAAGTACCGCCTAACCTTCGAGAGGATACCAAAATTTTTTGCTGCAGGCTTTGGATTTGTGGCTACCTAAAGTATTCGCATAAAGGTCGATGAAACTTGTGTTCTACAATAAATAGAACGAATGCCACAGAGCGCGTATTGGGTCATGAAACTCAGGATTGCGTTCTGAAAAGGCCGACTTGGCTTTCATTGTTCTTCACGCCACGGAGTCGCAGCTTCAGAAGACCACCGGAGTTCACCGCCGCTGTAGTCGCCACCGTACGCGCCGAGCTTCCTCTAATGTGCTGTCCCTCGATGCGCCGGCCAAATGGGCATCCGCCGTTCTGCGCCTTCTTTTTATAGCGACACCACGCCGCGTTCGGAAACCGTGGCCGTGCCCGTGGCCGGGCCGTGCCCACCCCAGAATGGTCTGGTGCCCACCCCAGGATGTACCTATGCGAAATTCTGGGCTGGACACATAAAAAACTTCACCCAAACAAAATTTCAATGAAATACAACCGAGGAATCCAGAAACATTTTTTTTATCAAAGGAGTGTAGTGGTGGACTGAAACCTCGACTCTAGGTTGGTTGCCTGACTTTTGCTCTTTTCAGCTTGTATCGCATTTTTTTAAACAAAAAGTCGAATTCTGAGTTATTTTCCCAAAAGTCGAGTAACAAACTTAAGAGAAAATTTTGGGTGCAATTGCCATTGGGCTATTTTCCAGGGAGGGCCTGGCCCCTGAGGTGGCTCATGAAGCCGAGTCGATCACCAATGTACAGCCAGTGAGCACCCATCCTGGGATGGGCACCAGACCATTCTGGGGAGGGCACGGCCCACCCGGCCCCCCCTCTTCCTACGCCTATATCAATTGCCTCCATTGAGTCCCGTCTCTTAATCACAATCGCCCATGGTTTTATTAACCAAAAGGATAAAAATTTCAAGCTTGATGCGCTCGCTCAATTAATATATTTATTTTATCAATCACTACAGCTTTTTAAAACAAAAACATCAAACATTTCGAGCTCGCTCATTCATTTGCCTCACTTTTTTCATACTGTTCACCAATATTTCAAAACCTAAAATTCCCTGCGCTCGCTCAAATATTTATTTATTTATTAAACAACTTATTGCACATAACATAGATATAACTGATATAATATTCATTTTAACAATCACCCCAGCTCGCTGAGCGTTGAGCTATATGTCATTGGAAAGCATTTTTCTTTTTATACAATTTTCACTATGGCGACAACTTGTGGCCGAATCGCTGTGGAAAAAAGTTATGGTCATATTTCCGGAGTGTACCTGCCCCATTAACTGTTATCCTCCATAACTTTTTTTCCCACAGCAATTCGGGAGTTGTCGCCGAAGTAAAAGTTGCAGAAAATGAAAAATCCTTTCTAATGACACTTTGCTCAACGTTATTGGTCATATAGGACGGATGGTTTTCACGCTATCATGCGAAAAAGAGTTGCGTCAATCGTGCAGCGTGTCCGGGGGAGCCATAACAGCCTCCTAAATATGTGGGCAAACAGACTGGACTGTTCCATGATGCAACACTGGCTTAAACTCCATGTTGCATCTGGGACTTAATTTTTATTAATTATTTGCTTACTTAAGAATTTGACATTTTATGTGAATTTTGAATTAATTTTTTATTATGATATTGTGATGATTTTATGAGTTTTATGAATTGAATGTTTAATTATGTAATGATTTTCAAGCTCACTCCGACCGCTCATTCTTTCATTGATCACCCCATGTTTAAGACCTGAAACGTGAAAACTGTCGAGTTCACTCCGGTGGCTTATTCATTGATCACCCTAGCTTTTAAGACAAAAAATGACAAACATTTCTAGCTCGCTTTTAATAATCAAATTTTAAAATAATAATGATTATTTGATCAAAAGTTCTACTGACCAAAGTCTGGAATACCAACGTTTAAATTACTTATCACACACCATTGATCAAATCGTTAAAAATCATAGAGTTCAAAGTTATGAGCTTGGCTCTTCATGAGAACTGAAATCTGAACTTTTTCCCAGTAGAATCGTTAAGAGCTTACGAGGCTTAACCCACTGATTTTACGTGTCGTTCTTAGTGGGATAAATCTTGTGTTAACTTTACTCCGTTAAGAACTTGAAGAAGACTTTGTTACTAACACATTCTTTTTAATTTTATTTATTTATTTATTGAGGAAAACAAACAGTCTTAGGCCCGGATTATATCAAGCGTCGGCGACGCACCTTGCGTCGCCGACGCAACCTGCGTCGCCGACGCACCGTGCGTCGCCGACGCAACCTGCGTCGCCGACGCAGGTTGCGTCGGGCTGTCAAACGCTGGACTTCAACAGTTTAAACCATGGACTTACTACCCAAAGGGACTGCGCACTGCTTTTACTAAAACCGGGCAGAGCGAGAGTCACCATCGATAGTCCTGTGTCCCTTTCTAGTGTTGCCACCATTGTTGATGCAAATTCCGAATTACTTTTATTATTTGGCGCGGACACCGACCTCAGGGGAAGGCAGAGCCGGACCGGGTGCAATCTGAAGGTCATGTTTTCACCAGGGTCCAGCCCAAGCTTACCCTGCTACTCGGAAACTATTGGCCCTAGAACACTAGTTCCTAGAGTGAAATGATAACATTCCTCGAGATCATCATTTCGTATGACAGCTGTCAATGTTAAATCTTTTATAAATCGGTACCCATTGGTCCTAAAACACTAGTTTCTAGAGAGAAATGATAGTACTTGTTGAGATCTACATTTCGAATGACAGCTGTCAATGTTAAATCTTTTATAAATCGGCACCCATTGGTCCTAAAACACTAGTTTCTGGAGAGAAATGGTAGTACTTGTTGAGATCTACATTTCGAATAACAGCTGTCAAAGTTTGAACTGAAATAACTCCTAAACTATTGGTGCTATAACACTCGTTCCTAAAGAAAAATGATAGTGTTCGCCGAGATCTACATTTCGCATGACAGCTGTCAAACTTAGAACTGTTGTAACTCGGAAACGATGTGTCTTAGAACACTAGTTCCTTGAGCAATACGATAGTACTCATCGAGATCTACATTTTGGATGACAGTTCTAAGTTTGACAGCTGTCATACGAAATGTAGATCTCGACGAGTACTATCATATTTCTTTAGAAACTAGTGTTCTAGAACCAATGGGTTCCGAGTTATAACACATTTAAGTTTGACAGCTGTCACCCGAAATGTAGATATCGACGAGTACTATTACTTCTCTTTAGAAACTAGTGTTGTAGGATAAATCGTTACCGAACTCTTTCATCTGTTTTGTGGAACAAAAAGTCGTAGGTTAATAACTATGTCGACTCGACGTATGTCGGAGAAACGTTCAGTAGATCAAAAGGTATTTTGACAACTACTTTTCGGATTGTACGGATTACCTTATAATAATACAAAATTCACGTTAAATATATTTCTCCAATAATGGCAACACCAAACACAACACTTGTCAATTTAGAATGACGATGATTATGCCAATGACATTGTGTTTACACTGTTAGAAAGGGACAAAGGACTATCGATGGTGACTCTCGCTCTGCCCGGTTTTAGTCAAAGCAGTGCGCAGTCCCTTTGGGTAGTAAGTCCATGGTTTAAACAGGTATAAACGTTCAGATGTCAATAGTGTAAAGGTCAATATGCACTTGTGCTGCAAAACGCAGCGTCGAGAGACAGGTTTGATGATGGCGTGCACCGTCCATACGAGTGGGTAGCACCACCTGCACCGCATTCAGCCGAAACGGTGCGATGCATAATAAATAATAATAATGTTCCGGTGAATCGTGTGTTACATGCTGAACATGGTTCGATTTTGATAATATGATTATTTCAGCTTTCAGACATAGGTGTACGAGATTTAAAAAGTAATACTGTCTTAGCGAGCGGCCACACAGAAAAGACGTAAGACGCAGACACGTCGCAGACGCGGCGCCCGCGCCCGTTCAATATACTTTCATACTAAATGTATAGAAACGTCGCGACGCAAAACATACAGAAAAGACAGGACTAGGACAGGGCGAGGACGCGTCGCAGACACGACTTGAAACATACAGAAAAGACGAGGCAAGGGCGCGCCGCGGGCGAGAGCAGGGGTGCGGGAGCCGGGCCTCGACCGCAGCGCTTGCTGTCCTTGTCTTACCTACGCTCTTGACTTATCCGCGACGAGTCTTTTCTGTGTGGCCGCTCGCTTAGGTATGTGTTTGTTGACGCAACTGATTTCGTGCAAGGAAGAACGCTTTATCGCAAATGGTTACGTGTATGAATAAAAAATGTCATTTATCTTCGAACTGTGACGAACTGTTTCTTAGACTAACATATGAGGTCGGCTTAAAAAAATAATATGACAAACAAACTCTATTTAAAACCTTGTCCTGCCTAACACTACACATCTTTGACTGAAGTAACGCGCAATATCGCGTCGCAGCAGTGCGTTCAGAATAGACGTTGCAGTGCAGTTGCCGTGCCGCTGCCGCGTCGCGCAGCGTAAGTGCGTGTTCACCTTTATTAGCACTTTTGAATCCGCGACCCTCAACATGCTCAGTGCTGTATTTCTTTTAATTGTTTGGCTGATGCGGAGAGAGCAACGAAATCCAGGAAAAATAGTAAAAAAGAAACGACTAAGAAGATATGCTGTACATCCATTTAACACAGAAAGACATTTGTATGGCCAATTTCATACCCATTTTAACAGACTCAGAAAATACCTATTGTATATACGCTTTTATAAAAGCTACAGAAAGTACACAATTAGAAAAGATAACCTAAATCTACAAATAAAAAAAATTCTCAACACAAAAAACTGTAGAATATTATCGATGAAAAACCAACCATCTGAACATGTTACCTACTGCTGTCTGTTTGTCAATGCGTTTCTGCGCGCTGATCTTAGGAACGGCTTAAATGATTTAAGTGCGGTTTCAATAATGTATAATTGTTGTAAGCTTCACTTAAATGTAGTGTTTGTGAAATGTTTTATTTAGATAAAAAAGTAAATTAATAAAGATATATCAATTTAAACTCATTTTGTTCTATAAAAATGCTGTTTTGTTAAATTGGCTGAAACTTTAGTCAACTAAGTAGATGTTGACAGAAAATTTAAATATAAACAAAAAAGGACTGTTTCAGAGATTTAGACTATTCCGATGTAAGTTGATCTCAGCTCTATATTATCAATCAAAAATATTAAATAAATATACTTGAACAATTCACACAGCGCCATCTTGCCTCAAAGTAAGCAAAGCTTGTGTTATGGATGCTAGATAACTAAACTTACTTACATATTTTTTAAAAACATACTCATGATAAGTACATATAACACCTAGACCCAGATAACATATATTAAAATTCATCATTTCTGAATCGAACCCAGGATCTCTGGGTGGCAGACAGAAACAGGATTTAACTTAGTGATGCTGATGTTTTGTGGCGTTTTAAATCCACTTAAACAGAAGTCAGTCAGATCAAGGGGGATGAGGTTATGTAGAAGACTACCATAGGCCAGCGCCAGCGTATACTCCTTTAAGATCTAAACTTTTTAGTGAACCTGGCCTACTAGCGCAGTCTTATAACCAGTTACAATGAGTGCCTTTTATGCTTTTTGCGGAATTTGACCCCATCGAAACTATGTAACATATTCAGCAAAATAAATCTGAACAGTAAAATATAACCTTAAAAGTCATTACCTGTGGTCCGTGCAGAACCAGTTCACCTGATATCCTTTTAAGTTTATCACAGATTTAAGTGTGATTATTTTCATGGGGAATATTTTTGCATATGATAGAATGAGTTAATGATGAGTATTTAACGCGAACAAAGTCGCGGGCAACCGCTAGTAATAAATAAGTTGGATATTTTTGCAAACTTTTTACTTTGCAATACTCAATGGTAGGTGCCACAAACTTACCTGACACGGTGACGGCGTCGCTGTTGTTGACAAACAAAATGACATTTTTAAATGGCGACACTTAGTTCAGCTTTAAGCCACCGGGCCAGATAAGTTTGTGGCGAAATTTTAGTGACAATGACTTGTCACTAAAAGCTTCCCCCAAACAGGGGCGATCTGTAGTTCTTAAAGGGAACACAGCAGAAAACTCACGACGCGTTCTGCAAGCGGGTGGCCGTGACATCCCCCTTCGCTGGACAGGTCATATATGTGATTATTATTATGATAGGCTAGTGCATTGACTATCTTTCGGAGGTTGGGCATACCTCTGACCGGTGTAACTTGGGTGTAGTTTATTATTATTAAGTATAATTATTTTCTTTTTTTTGTCAATGGCTTGATCTAGAGGCGACTGCTAACTATAAATCTGAGGGCGATAGCTGCCAACCGGATACGGAAGCACAGGACAGGGTGTTGTGGAGATCTCGGAAGGCGGCATATGCTCAACATGGGTGTCTTTTGGCTGATATGATGAACGTCATATCTCCGCAACTCCTTCCACTTCTCCCGGGCCCAAGACAAGCCTTGTCGGTCCTATGTAAAATCATTGTTATCTATCCCTATCCATCATTCCGATTTCTTCTCCTATTCCTTCACTGTCCATGCAGCGAGACTATGGAACTCACTGCCACATAATGTGCGTGACAGTCAGTCACTGTCTATATTTAAAAAGAGAGTCAAGGAATATTATCTTTCCCTGTCTAGTCCATAACTTTTATATTTATGTATTTTATATCGCTTGTTTTAATAATATGTTAATATTAGCTTTATATACCTATATATTATAATATAATATATTTATGTATTTAAATATTCAATTATTGTGCACGTCGTAACTGCGTTACTTTAGTCTAACATCTCTCTTCTGTAGGCCTGTTGTGTCTTTTGTTCTATTATATTTCTCTGTATACGACCTATTATGTTTGACGACCTGAGTGGTTCAATGGTCAACATGCCGGTCTGCCACACAAGAGGTCCCGGGTTCGATTCCCGGCCGGGCAGAAATTGAAATGATGCATTTTAATTGCTGTTACGGGTCTGGGTGTTCTATATATAATAAGTATGTATTTAAAAAGTATTTAAGTAGTATATCAGTTATCTAGCACTCATAGTACAAGCTTTGCTTAGTTTGGGGCTAGATGGCGCTGTGTGAATTTGTCCACGAATATTTATTATTATTATTTATTATTATTATTATTATATCATTATTGTGTACAATAAACAGTTAAATAAATAAATAAATAAACGTCTGTACGCGGGCGCATTCAGTCCAATAGTACGCGACCGCATCGCCCACGCCTGTGTGGGGTCAGGGTCTATTATGGATAGCCCATAGAGTTACTATACGAGGTAAATAACTCTATGGATATATCTTGTGATATCCAGTCTCCCAGTCTCTATCCAAACTTATTTTGCAGTATATAAACTCCTTGTCTTGTTGACATAAAAGCCCTGCTTTAGTGCGGGCACAGACCTATGGAAAAGGTCAGGGACGGGCCCAACCGGCACACCTACCGGGCCGGACATTCTTAAAATTTTCTCAGTCGTTATCAAGCGCTTGCCGGGAAAGGTTAACGGGTAGAAATGGATGACGAATTAATGTGCATCGCCTTACTGTTTGGCGCTGAAAACCTACAAAAAAGGGAAAGATGGTAGGCAGTATCAGTCTACTGAACTACTGTACCTACTCGTCCAGATCTACATTTCGAATGACGGCTGTTAAACTTAAAGCCGTTATAACTCTGATTCTATTGGTCCTAGAACACTAGTCTCTAAAAAGAATTGTATCACTCGTCGAGATATACATTTAAAGTAACTGTTGCAAATTGAAAACTGTTATAACTTGAGAACCATAGGTCCTAGAAGAATAGTTTCTATAGAGAAATGATATTAGGTACTCGTCGAAATCTACGTTTTGTAAGAGAGACGTTAAATTTAAAAGTGTCATTCGAAATGTAGAATTCGTCGAGTACTATCATATATCTTTAGGGACTAGTGTTCTAGGACCAATAGTTTCCGAATAGAAAGAGTCACCTTGGGGTTGGACCCAGTTCAAGCCTCAGGCTAAACAGAGCCAACTTGACCCGGGTCCAATTCATGTATTCACGAAGACTGATGGCAGTAGACTGATGCGTATTTTTTTCTCGTCTTCATCTAACATTTAAACTTCACATCAACATATCTATTTACTTCTTGCCACGCAACGTCTTTGAGATTACGGTTGTGATAATCCTTTTTTTTTATATTTCAACAGGAATTTTTGCCCTGCCAAAGTAATGGACTCAGGGTCAACCATAGAGGAATATACCTTTCCCAGGTATACCAATCTCTTTGATAATTTTATTACAGATCCGCCCCGATGGGCCCGGCCCGGAAAGCTTACGGTCTGTATATGCCGATTATAAGAAGATTATATGCAAGCCTCGCCTCTTTCAGGACGGTTAAAAGTTTTGACCGGGTGCGCTCTCCGGGCGTCTATAAGTGTGTGACGGCTAGTACATTGTCGATGAAAATAATATGGCCTTCACGTTAAACCCGGCCCGGCCCTGATCGGCAGGTCTGGCCCGGCCCGGCCCTGACCGGTAGGTCTGTGCCCGGCCTTAGAATTCTTGACGCAACCTGCGTTTTACCTGCGTCTCCGACGCAACCTGCGTTTTACCTGCGTCGGCGCGCGCATTTGAAAATCATACAATTTTGAGTTGACAGCTTAACGAAAGATGCGTCGCCGACGCAGGCTGCGTCGATAACGCAGGTTGCGTCGGCGACGCAGGTAAAACGCAGGTTGCGTCGGCGCGCGCATTAGAAGTTCATACAATTTTGAGTTGACAGCATAACGCAAGTTGCGTCGCCGACGCAACGTGCGTCGCCGACGCTTGATATAATCCGCGCCTTACACAAGTATTACACATAAACAAAACATATCAACAAACCTACAGTTCCATAATTCACATACAATGTATTACTTTTATCTTCGAGCTTACAGTATACAGCGCAAGAAATATTGAATTTGATAAAATGATTAACAATGAACATATTAATCTGCGCAATAGTACCCAAGAAGATCATGTTTAGGCGCCGGTTGCTTGTGCTGATTGCTATTCAAGATGATTGCTTATAACAACAATTCTTGTACTCTCTTTATATAAAGAGATATACTCGCCGCGAAAATGTCGACACTGCTTAAACATTTATTATAATAATCACAAGAACATCTAAAATTTTTACTTAATACGTATTTTTTGCATAATTTGTTCGAAAGGGTGGGATATGAAAAGTAGCAATAGTACGTGAGGAAGGTCGAAGTATTCTTAATGTAATTTTATTCAATAACGTGATTTAGGTGTGTGCTTATTAAATATAATTCCTGGTAAAAATATGCTACAGCTTGTTTACACATGTATGACAAAAAATATAGTGGTGCCGAGATTACTTATGATAGTGCTCGTCGACATCTACATTTCGGTTGACAGCTGTCAAACTTAATACTGTAATAACTCTGAAACTATCGCTCCTTGAACACTAGTTCCTAAAGAGAAATGATAGTCGAGATCTTCATTTCGGTTGACAGCTGTCAATCTTAAACCTGTAATAACTCTGAAACTATTGGCCTTAAAACGCTTGTTCCAGATCAGCAAATACTTACAGATATCGACGGGCACTATCATTTCTTTTTAGGATCTATTTATTTATTCATTTATTGCGATATCACTATTAATAGGTACAGTGCGTTACATTACACATACTATATACATAGGTATATAATAGATCTTACATTAATAGTGACACCCCGCTGGGGTATAGCAATTTACAATTTACAAGAGGGCAACTGAAATAATAATTATACTTAATCCTATATTATATCTATGCAACATTATTAACTCAAATAGCATTAATAGATATCTACTCTATATTCCTCTACCGGGTTAACATTGATAAATATTTATTAACATAAACAATACCGCAACTAACTAAGATAATAACATTTGAGTTTTCGGCAAGTACTACATCACACATAAATATTAAGCATTAAGTTTGTCTTCAAAAATTCTTTTAAATTATAATAACTCTTATCAACAAGGTATCTTTTAAGTTTTTTGGAGAATAGTTTCCTATATTTTTTAATTCGTTTGGAATGTGGTTATATATTTTGATTACCATTGAGTGTGGACCTGATGTAAAAATGTGTAATTTTGAGAAGGGTATTTTAAGCTTATTTAAGTTACGATTGTTTCTTTTTGTGTTTTTTTCCGGTGAATATAACTGGTTGTGACTTCTAGCGAATTTACAGGCTTCCACTATATATGACGGATCGCGGTCAATAGTATGGAATCATGTGGTCAATAGTACGTACTCATGACGATGAAAACGGAAGTGGGAGTGCGCCCTCTGGTGGGGCGTGCTGACAGAGTCTCGACGGCACGACTCGGGCCGAGTGGCGGCCATTCTTGGCGCGACCGCCGCCGAGGAGTGACGCGTCTTGAAACTGTCTCCACATTTCGTTTGTTTACGTTTGAAGTTCGTTTATAGAAAGTGTTATTTACGTTTAAAAATAAAGTAATTTTAAAATCACCTTTGAAATAATAAAGTAAATTACCTCAACTGCCTACATTTGTAATACCGCTCTGAATTCTAGTGAAATTATAAGTGATGTGCAAAAATGAAATGGAATAAATACAGTGGAGTAAATGTGAAAACCTTTTCTTTAATTTATCTGGACGAATACGATCTAATACTGATATCACCACCCTGATGACAATGATCCTGATACATATATATTGACGTTAGAGTTAGTATACTATGCTTTCTAAAGTAAGGTCTGCACGATTCCCTTTGGTCAATATTGGTACGCGAATGCACTTTTTTTGCAGGATAAAAATATCATTTGCGTCAGTTGAATTTCCCCACAAGATTATTCCGTAGGAAATTCTAGAATGTGCGTAGGCATAGTATGCTGAAAGAGCAGTTTTAAAATCTGTAGCTTTTCATAGGTGGATTAAAGCATAAATGAAAGAATTTAATTTAGAAGACGACGTTTTTTGAATATGGGTTTTCCAGTTTAAGTTACCGTCGAGTTCAATTCCCAAGAGTGTCGTAGAGTTTACAGTATATATTTTTATGTTATTATATTTATAGTTTATTTGTAATGGTGATCGTTGATGTGGCTTAAATTGAATTAATTTGGTTTTGCTAATATTTAACATTAGGTTATGACTCTCTAGCCAACTTGTAACTTTGTCTAAGGTTTCATTTAATATTTGTTCTAATTCTGTAGAGTTAGAGCATGTTAGTAGAAATGAGATGTCGTCTGCAAAAAGAATAGGTAGATCATCGAATAATGTTGGAAAGTCATTTATATATACCAGGAATAGAAAACAACCTAATACGCTACCTTGTGGGATAGAGCCTTTAATTTCTGTTTTGTTTGATCTCATATTTTGAATTTTACCGGTTGTGATATGTCCGATTTCTACGACCTGCGTTCAAGATAAGACTGAAACCATTTATACGCAACTCCCCTGACTCCAGTATTATAAAGCTTTTTTAGTAGAATTTTATAATTAACTCTATCATACGCTTTACTCTTATCGAGCAATAGGCCTATTGCATACTTTTTGTTATTTAGAGTATTTAGAATATTTCGGACATATTTATACACAGCTAAAGTAGTTGAGTGTTTTTTCCTAAATCCATGTTGGCTTTCATGGAAGATTTGGAATTTTTCATAGAAGCTATAGAGTCTATTTACCATGGCAGTTTCTATTATTTTAGATGAGGTATTGAGTACAGCAATAGGGCGATTATTATTGGGCTCGGACTTTTCCCCTTTTTTATGGATTGGTTTTACGAGTGACACTTTAAGGGCATCTGGAAAGGTGGTTTATAAGGTAGGTATAGGGCATGACCAATTCTTTTACACATTTTTTTATTAGTGAGGGCGGAAATTCATCAATTCCGTGGCTATTTTTGTTCTTGAGGTTCTTTATAATCTTATCAACTTCATCAGGCTCAATGGGGCGCAGAAAAAAAGTATTTGTGATATTTTTTGGGTTTGTGTTTTGCGTGCGTAGTTCTGGCATATTTTGTGAATTTCCTATTGACACAAAGAAGGTGTTAAATGTATTAGCGACTAGTTTAGGTTCTTCTAAAAGTAGATTATTTAGTTTTAGTTTTATGTTACTTTTTATTCGGTTAGGTTTTTTATTAGTCTCTCTTTGTATAATCTGCCACATTATTTTAGTTTTATTGTAATTATTTTCGAATTCGCGAACTTTATTCAACTTCCTTGATATTTGAATTGACTTCTTCAGTATTTTTGTGTAATGTTTGTAATGCTTTTGTATTATCTTATTTTTTGTTTGTACTGATAATAATTTTAATAACCTTTTATTTTTACAAGATAGTTTTAGAACGGTTGTTAAGTACGTTTTATTCGATTTGATTTTAATTTTTATTAACTTTTTGGGTATGTTCTTATCTAGAATATGTTTTAATTCGTTATTAAAATTGTCATAATTTTCATTAATGGTTTTCTCGGGTTTTATTATATCATTCCAATTTATATTTTGAAGGTCAGATTTGAATTTAGTGATATTTCTATCATTGTACATTCGTCTAAACGCAAGAAAATATTGAGGAAGTTGTATAGACAGTGGCATTTTAAGTACTACGCCCTTATGGTCTGAAAACCCTAACTCTAAAATATTGATTTCAAAATTCGTTTGAAAGTTCGTAAAGACCAAATCCAAACATTAGTTTTTTCCGTTATGTATATTTCATATTGGTGTGTGCAATAAAGTTTTACTTATTTACAATTTAAGTAAAGGTAAGTGGATACATTGTCAGGGTCCCGAGTGGCATCCGGGATTCGATTCTGCGTCGATCGCTTACAAGGCAGAAACTTTCGACACTTCGCCACCACGGCCACACCAAAATTGATGATTCTTAGTCATAATGCACTTTAATATGAAGTAACTTGGAGAGCGGGCAACATGAGGGAAAACTGTCATTGCTGTCCAGAAATTACAACACCAGAGGGATCGCTTTTGGATTGCCCATATCTGAAATTCCTTGACATGTTGCTGTGGTAGGAAAAGGGCAAATACCGCTCCAGTGCCAAAGCCACGGTTCTTAAAATCCCTACCCTGTCGAGCACTTGGCCCATGAAAATACTTCCCTTGTCGGGTGGCTCCAATTCGAAAGGGTATCCCGCTATCCCTACAACTTTTAATTTATTTTTTGTTGAAAGATGTAAATAGGATGTACATCATACCACAAAAAAAATTGCATCAACTTAAGAACGTAATATTTCTCTTTGATACATTTCAGATTTCATAGCACTACTTTACGTATCGTACTACATTATGGATTTCATTTTAATATTACTTGTGATGCAGTTCTTTGTTAATGCTATGAAGGCCAATTGGACTCTGAGAAGCGTCAATGATCAGTTGACTGAAATTCTGGTGGCAATTGATATAAAAAGTAAGTTTAAATAACTATTTCAAAAATGTTTTCTTTGTTTACTTAAAAATCTTTTACAAATATTCCAGTTGCTGGATACATGCCACGAGCTGCAGAATCTAACAAGGAATTATTTAAAGCCCCTCTAAATGCTTTCGACGTGATCGTTTCTTCTGTAAAACTGATGGACCGAATGCCTGACACTGGTAAAAATTCCTTAATAATATTCCTATAGTTATATATCTGTGGCACCACAGAATTCTAAATAAAAAATAATCTTGATTTACGTGCCCTGACGTCGGGTCTAGTTCCCCTTGGTGACGGAAAACATCGTGATGAAACCTACAAGAGCAACTGTATTTGTAACCATGATCCAATCTAGTCAGGTTCCCCTGGTAGCAGGGTCACGGAGGTCAGATGGTAGTCGCTCCACTGTAATTACCTGATCGCCAAATTCTAGATCATGGTAAAGGCGGACTCCAGGCCCTCTTTCTTGAGAGCACAACTGGCACATTAACGCCAAGATGACTTTAGTCTAGTTCGCCTTGGATCGTCTAGTGCGGCTTCGTAGAGAGCGTCATCTCTGTGTAAGTAAATACGAAGCCGAATCTAGCCGATGTGAAGTAACGGCCTGCATGGCTAGCACAAGTGTGCCCGCGACATAGATCGCACCTTTGTTTCATTCTCTCAATACTACGTTGAAAGAGACACCAGTATCTATTTTCGCGAACAACAGGCTATTTTTACCTGATGCCTTCTGTATGAAGTTTTTTTTTCTAACAACACAATTATCTCAGAATAGAGAATAGTGTATAGTATATAATAAAGTACTTAGGTACAGACGATAGAATAGCAAGGTCTAAAGTTTCGGAGACGTACACTGATCAATCTAACTCATGATTATCTATCTAACTCATAAATTTGTACTGCCTTGAGAAGGTGTCTGATAAGTCACACGCTAACGATTACTAAATACTGAATACAGATTAATGAAACCGATCATCGCCTTTATATGTTTTATTTTTTAGTACTATTTTATATCAAAACTGCTTTATTTATGTTAGTAGATATTCTCCCAATGCCTCAGTCGAAGCAACTAAAGGACAAGATAAGACGACTATCCATAGCTTATATAACGGTCTGTGACATTATCAGGCAAATCAATCGAAACTTCTGAGTGCTACTACTATTACTACTGGTGTCGAGTCTCATTCACTTGGTGGAGACTCCTAATCACTTCATCCAGTGGTTGTGTAAGTTGATTAAACTCCATGAGCTCCGGTTCACGCCGGGGCATAATGCTGAGTGAGGTCTTTTTAAACAAATACGAGTACACCACTACGATACATTATCTATTACACTGCACAACAATTCAATAATCAAGTAGATATACACATCGGCACTGTGTAGTCTTCCCGTGTATTTTATGTTGTAATAATTGGATTCTTTTTATGCTTTTTTATTTTCTTGTATCTTTTTCAATGTTGTGGTGTTGTTGTTTGTGTCAATAAATGTTCTTTCTTTTTTCTTCTTTCTTATATCTTTTTGTCAGTGTTTATTTAGATCGGTAGTGAGATGTTAACTAAATAATAATAATTGCAGCGGCTGGAAACAGTAATTTACCTTATGAAGATAACGAATTATTTATAAATAGCTTTATTAATGGCGCAAATTGTTGAGACTGTTACTTGCTTATTGCTAAAAAGTTTACGGATTATTTATTCTTTTTACTCCGAGTTCCATTTTCTAATCAACGGTACGTGATGGCTATTAATAAGGGGATCGCTATACGGACGCGTGTTTCGAAGCTATCACTCCTTATAGCGGAGTCTCTGTTGTGTTTTAGGCTGCAATTTATTCGACGAAGCGTACGGATGTAGTTTTCATAGAAATTGAAGCATTAAATACACACACAACCCGCAGTAACTGCTCTCGCAGAAAATTCAATATTTATAGACGACAATGCCGTTCTGGAGACGTGGAAGAGAAATCCAAACAATGCCTAGAGGACGAAAAACGCAAATAGAATAATTATCTAAAATATTGTATGTTTGACGACAAGATAACACGGTCTGCCACTCAGAGGGCCCGGGTCCGATTCCCGGCCGGGCAGGAAATGAAATGATGAAATTTAATTTCATAGTCGGGGTGTTTATGTTTAATAAGTATGTATTTCAATACCTATATAAGTATTATATCAGTTTTCTGGCACCCATTACGCAAGCTTTGCTTACTTTGGGGCTAGATGGCGCTGTGTGAATTGTCCATGTGTAAATTATTATTTATTTTACAAGTTGTGTAAATCTTATGCAAAGAAAAAAACTATGATATTAGGAGAGAATCATGGAAAATATGTTGCTTCTTGCTCATTTCAAAAATATAAATCTAAAACGACTAATTTCTCTTTTACAGTAAATCCTCAAGGGATTCAATCGGGAATCATGCAGTTGATATGGTGCGGCTTCCATGTCGCGACGCTGCTTGCTGTCGTGGAGTCAGGGTTCAGGTCGGCGATAGAGGTATAAATCTCATTTCCACGGCCTGTCTTGCGGCAAGAGCGCACTTCACATTCCTCGATACGCGAAACTTAATGACGTGATCCGCCGGGCCTTTACCTCCGCTGGTGCACCCGTGGTGCTAGAACCGTGTAAGTTAGCCCGCGACGATGGTAAGGGGCTCGACGGAATGACACTCACCCCTTGGAAACTGGGACGGCCTCTGGTTTGGGATGCTACATGCATCGATACCCTTGCGCCGTCCCATCTTCCAGGGACCGCGTGTCAGGCTGCAGCTGGTGTCGCTACAGCTGAGAACGCCAAGCGGCGCAAATATGCTAGTCTCGGTGGCGATTACATATTTGCAAAAAAAATTAAAATTTTAAATTTACACATTGAAAAAAAATTGTGGACAGACAATTTAGTTTCTTTGTAGAATTTATGTTATGTATTTACCAAACTATTTCAAATATATTATCAGAAGACCCTACACTACTGTGAAAGAGGCTCAATTTCAGTTTTCATCATCATGGTGGTTTTTCGATTATCTAATCCAGGATCTAGGCCTCTTTCCGCATCTTTCTTTCCCCCGACACAATGTCGGTAGTCTTCCGCGCTCCCTAGTATCCGCCCTGGATCTCCATTGTAGGACCCTTCTCCTCCGTCTTAGCAATATGCCGGCCCACTTTTTCCTTTCTATTACATCCATGACATACTTAGCCAGGCTTGCACCAAATTCTTAAACACATTTGAGAATGACGTCTTACGTTTTTTATATTAAGTTTTTTGCTTAAGTAGCAGATTAAATGCGTTTAAGAATTTTGTGCAAGCCCCCCTTCCCCTTAACTTTGGATTTACTTCGTATCTACTCACGTTCAATAGTTATCACCTATTACCTTGATTTTGTGGACTATTAATGTTTTCGTTAATTGATATGCGAAATTTTCGACCTCCAGATGGACAGCATTCAGCTGATAATCAGTCAGTTGATGAGCCGCGTGACTTTGAGCGATCCGATGGCGGCATAGTTGGACCTGTTCTGCCGACAGGTGGCGCTGAACAGAGTATCCTATACACCGATGGGCATGTGCGTGCTGTCTAGGGGACTCCTTTCTACGGTATGTGGGGAATATTGAATGATTATTGCTTTCATTTCCTTTCCTTTGCCAGTAGTATTCAATTTTACAAGATTTGACTTGCACTGTTCGTATGTATGTAAGTTTGCAAACCATTTTACGACTATTTAATGGCGTTCGATTGAGCTGTTTGGTAAACCTATGTAACTTGCATGACAATGCATTAATATGGTACCATGGAGCTGGTCTGATGATAGAGTCGGAAGGTGGTCATAGGAACTAATGACACCAATAAAATTAACACAGAAAATTAATACTGTTGTATCTTTCATCACCTTCCATTCCTTGTTTGAAACTCTGTAAACTTTTATTTATTTCTACATTTTTGTTTCAGATTTTTGGAGCAGTAACCACGTATCTCGTAATCAAAGTTCAATTTCAGACTTTGTAAAGCTGCTCGTTTTTTTATAGGTTCTCAGTATAAAACTAGTAGACTAGTATCTAGTATACTAGTACTTCTACACTCATAGCTTTATTGAATTTAAGTATTAAAACATTAATTAATTAATGAAACCTAAAATAAAATAAGCCTAAAAATTGTGTACCATATTTTCAGTTACATACTTAACTTACCAGTAAATATTTTTTAGTTTTTGCGGATGATTTGAAATTTGATCTTATATCGCTTATTTTTGTGAATATCTTGGACTGTTATAAATGAACGCAGAATAGATATATTTATTACTTAGAAGATACAAAAATAAATAAACATGCTTACGACATCAAAAATACGTTTTTAATGCCTTCCACTGCTGTAATACTAGGTACCTACTAAATTGTACTAATTGAAGATAATAATGTCATTGTCCTAACTGTAACGTAGATTTGTCCTGTCCAACAAGTCACTGCTTTCCTTCTAATGTTTTTATCTCCATTTCCATAAGACATTTCAGGAACTGATAAGCCTTCTCACATTTACATGGTTCTTCTGAAAAATTTAAAATTTATTTTCATAATATTTATTACCACAACAAGATTTTTTCATATTAGTATAGACGCTGTCCTAGTTGGCAACGATCGTTCGACCATGGATTGGCCGTGTGGTGTCCGGCAGAGTAGAATAGCACCAACCCGTTACACTCGTGGGTGTCGGACAAGGCGACTAATGCTTTCGTGGCAAAAGATCCAAAGTCTCCGTTTGGTGGAAAATGAGCAGCAGCGTTTTCCATTGTTATATTCACAACACTGCGATCTCCAAACCGCCTGCCATGCGTAGACATTTTGGAAATAACCTCCCCTATACGTGAGAGAGGCCCTAAGTCCTGCAGTGGACTGTAATGATGATGATGTGCGATTAGGAGCGTCGGTGGTCGAGTGGTTAGGGTATCAGACTCGTAAGCCAGAAGTACCGGGTTTGGATCTACTATGTACCAATGACTCTTTTCTGAGTGATGTACATAAGTTGAATACTAACCGATGCTCATACGGTAAAGAAAAACATCGTGATCACGTTGCAGAGTCACGGTGATCAGATAGCAGTCGCTCCACTGTAATTACCTGATCTGTCAAATCCTGGATTTTTGTCAAGGCGGACCCCGGGCCCTCTTGCGCGAGAGCACAACCGGGACATTAACGCCAAGATGATTATTTTATTACTTACTCCTATCACTGCAGCTCTTAGCCATATCTTCTAGGTCCTTTACAGCATCTCCCTTACGCGCAAACGCGAAGACCACCGCCGCGCGAGAAGGGTTGAGCTCTCCATCCATGGACGCCACTCCAGTAGACTCCAGGACACAACGGATAAAACACTGAGACAAGCACATTTCAAATGAAACGCTCTGATGGGAATAATCTGGGCATCATGTAAATAGAAGAGCAGAAACTGTGGCAGTGAGTCAGAAGCAAGGAAACATTTGGAGATTATGGCCATGCTCTCCACGCTTGTGTGTGGAAGGCGCTCAAGTCTGAGTCGTCGCATCCTCCTAGACACCGCATAGCGCCCGAACTGCGATCGCGCGCAAATCAAGCAGCCTACCATATTGGCACGGACGATGACGCGGTGACTAGGCGGGCTCAACGCGCCGCCTGGGGGGCACACCCCGAACGCTGCACGATTGTTTACAAATAATAAAATAAGCTTTCTGTCATTACTATAGCAACCAAAGTTGCATAAACATTTGGGACGCGCAGGATTCTTGTACGTTTGTATTGGTTCTAACGGATCAAAACTGGAACACCATTTTGAAATGTCACTTTGTTGTCAACAACGGCGACACCGCCACCGGTTTAGATAAGTTTGTGACATGTCGACGACTACGGACGCAACCCTTGCCACGGTTGGTCGGCGCGGGTTGGGGCCCTATTTTTTAAACCGCTCGCATCCACGCGAATGGTCGCGTGCGCTATCTATATGTTTCACACTCGTAGTATGTTGCTAGAAATAGAAAAGACAACATTAGAAGGCGAACGCTGTGGTGGTAAAAGCGAACGGCTTTAAAAATAAAATCCCTGGTCCGCGGACGTGGACGTCCTTAAAATCACGCATCTTCGAAACCCGCCTTAAACCGCAAAGTGATAAGACTGAAATTTGTCAAAAAGACATTATGGCAACCTGGGGAAATGAGGACATACTACTTGTATTACGAATATACTAGAAGAAAAGCTAGTAAATTATAAAATAACATTTGTTAATATCATACCTTAGCTGTCTTGTCAGTTTCGTCAGGAAAACTGCCGCTCTGGTTCAAAGCCTCCAAATATCCTGAAATTAAATAGAAATTTATATAATTTTATTACAGTTATGTTACATGCGTTTAAAAATGTGACACTAGTCTAGTGGCAGTATGCTTGCGAGACCGATAACCAAGGTTAACGAATGTTCGCAATATCCCAGAACTGGATGGGACTTCAGCACCGCAATGAGCTCGCCATTCGTTACGTGTGCCTCCTAATACAGTTGGCGAAGCGAGGCGAACTGAGGAGCTGTCAATATTGATAAATAATATTTATTCTATACTATTGTTTGCTACTCTGAACTACTGAACTAATTTATAACAGAGCCTAGGTCCTAGAGTAGCCCTTACTGAATCACGCGGGATAGTCGTATAGTCGATAGTTATCTTATAGTTAGTAAAGTCATAGTCAAATGTTACAAGAGTGTCGGATAGAACGCCCGTGAACACCGCTCGAGATCGCTAGAAGTATACTCGTCTTCAGCTATGCCATAAAGCTTACCCATTTCAATTATAAACGTCTCGTTGCATTTAGTCATAACTTCCATCAGATCAGTTTCTTCAATTTCCTTCGATTCGCTTTCACTCTCCTTAGACATTTTATTTTGTTCTGTTTTAGAGTTCATGTCATCATTCTTGACGTCTTTTCCATTATCAGATTTTATTACAGAAAAAGTTGATAGGACAAGTGCAAGAACAAAAATGGTTTTTAACATTTTGGTGTTCAGTCCTATGTCACTCCTAGTTTAGATTAATAAAGTATCATTGAAAAGACCGTGCTTTATAACGCAAGTGTAATTGGGAGTCAGCGAAGCTAAACATTTGCATGAACAAACAACGTTTCAATATAAAAAGTTAAAAGTAGAGCACGACAACGGCAAGTGTTATCCACAGAAATGTAAAGAAGAATCTATATTTAAATAAGTCGATTTACTTTTATTTCTATGATTTAATACATATATATTGCTATCGTGTTCTACATTTGTCTTGTATTGGAACATACTTTAAGGGGTACGATTCCTTAACGAATATTATAGTGTAAGAGTCATCATCATCATCTCGGTGTTAAATATCGGTTGCGCCCCCGCGCTACACGTGGGTGCCCGGGGTTCGCCAGAGTAAGAGTGCGTCGAAATAACGCCAATGCGCAGTTACAGCAACAGCTCGCGCGCAGATTCTGCAACAGCGTGTTATTTGTGTTGACGATTGAGATTTGGTACTTAGTATTAAAAATAACGTAACGGAGAAGTAGGTTCATACTTTTCTTGTATTCTTTGTTAACGCGAGCGAAACTAACATAACAAAGTTACTGAATTATTTATGATTAGTACATAGGTATCCGATATGCGTCGATCAAGATAAATCTACGTCACTCAAGAATAGTTTACTGTTCCAGTGAAAACGTTAGTAGGTACTTTAATTTATATAAATGCCGTAAAGTCAATATAGTTGGTTAATTGGATAGAAAAAAGCAGCAAAATGTTGGTCACCCATGCCATATGACTTAATTGGAGCAATTCGTACGTGATTACAGTCATAGTAATGATGAGTTACACGAACTATACCTAGTAGTTAATTCAGCTCAATACCAATGTCAATGCTCATAATCCTCTTGATAACAATTTGCGAGCTATTGTGAACGTACATTTCAGTTTTAATTTGTTTTGTTTGCTTCCGTGCCCCGCTTGCTCTTTTTTGCATTGCTCTATTATTATAAAAACTAGTGGACCCGGCTTCGTTCGCCTATACTTCACCCCTACTTACCATTTTTGCTTACTTATAAACCGAACTCTTGACCCTATCTACTATTGAAACCACATAAAAATTCGTTGCGTAGTTTAAAAGAGCTAAGCGTGCATAGATGGCAGAAAGCGACTTTGTTTCATGCAAGTGTATAGATAGAGAAGTCGTCTGTGATTTAAATTAAAGAATCGAATGATGGTGCACAGGTTTATTAGTTATTTATAATGTATTGTGATTACACTATAAAGATTGCAGATAAAGAATTATTATTCGTATTCGTCATAAAGTAAACAACTATAAGATTACGGATCAATTCCTTTCATTAGTAAAAGATGGCCCGTCAGACTCTGGGTCATAATTCTCCATTTTATCTTCTCCTTCTTTACCTTTGTCCTCGTAGCGATCACCTTTATCCTCTACCTCTTTATTAAAATCATCACTTGTTTGGTTTGCATTATTACTAAAGTCGTCATTGTCATGGTTGTCATGGTAATGTTCTTCTCTCTCTTTCTGTTTATCTTCATTTTTCTCTTTGTTGTTGTTATAATCATTTTCCGTCTCATTTCTGTTCGCTTCATTTTGATCTTCGCGGTACTCTTTTTCGTTCTCCAAGTTGTCGGCGGTTTTTTCAGCGGTTTGGTTTCTGAAAGTTATTGAAATACATTAGGACCCATTATTACAATACTTCACTTCATCGGCATATTTGAGGAGCTGGAGAGGAGGAATTCGTAGGTTTTAGGCTCTTAACTCATTTCCAACCAAAACGCAACTGTGTTAAAATAACATTACTTTATTAATATGAAATGTTAAAATTTTTTATTGAAACCCCTTTAGTTATTTACTGCTCATGTAAAATTTCGTATAATGTAATTACATCGTTTTGTTCGCCAATTCCTTATTAATTAAACACATTATCTACAAAATAAAATGATTGGCAAATTACCTATGCTCTTCCTTCTCATGGTACTGGTCATGGTACCTGTCTCCTTCACCCTGCCAGTACTGTCCTTCGTCATCCATGTCCCCTTGCGCCTGACCGTCGTCTCCAGGCATCACAACCTCCATCCTGTCCGGAGACCTGGCCACCCGGAGATGGCTGGCAGCTGCTATGTTTGATGAAAATATTGACTAAATTAAAAAAAAAAATTGTGGACTAATTCACACAGCGCCATCTAGTCCCAAACTAAGCAAAGCTTGTACTATGGGTGCTAGATAACTGATATACTACTTAAATACTTTTAAATACATACTTATTATACATAGAACACCCAAGCCTGTAACAAAAATTAAAATTCTTCATTTTAATTTCTACCCGGCCGGGAATCGAACCCGGGACCTCTGACGTGGCAGATCGGCATGTTGACCATTGAACCACTCAGGTCGTCATATTATTAAGTTAATTATAATCTAGACGCCTTCAAACCTAGAAAGAAAGAAAGAAAGAAGACATTTATTACACGTAGACACCACGACACGACAATAAGGTACAAAAAAAAAACAAGGTAATTAAACACCTAGAGTACTAGAGTGACAGTGGCTGTTCCTAGACAGGTATGCCACATCACCAGCCGCATCGTTACTTATCACCGGCTAAGGTGGCGAACCTGAAATGCCTGCCAAGACCAATTATAAAAAATAAAGTTGAACATGCTTTATTTTTTCACTAGCGGTTGCAAATTCAGCGTTCAGTCCAAAACCCTGCTAACATTCGGCTGTCCCGCTAGATCTTGTTATTTTTCCGGAACATAAAATACTCGGGAAGGATGTAGCTTCCTAATACGGAAGTGCTGAAAGAATTTTCGAAATCAGCTCAGATAAGTAGTTTGGGAGATTAGCGCATACAAAGAAAACGCAAATAAACAAAAAATAAATTATGAGTGAAACCTTTAGTATCATCTACGATAATTATAGTGGTGTTTGATTTATAATAATGGAATTACATCAAAAATACGCTATACAAAGCATTAACAATTTAAACAATACAGCCTATATTTTAACTAGTTGTTCCGGTGCGACTTCGTTCGCGTGTTGTCCTACCACTACCCTACCCTGCACGGGCCAGCAACTGCTCTGCACCTACAATATGCCTACACCTGCACCTACCTAGCACCTATTATTTATTTATTTATTTTTATTTATTCATTTATTTCAGGCAACTGAGGCCCATATTTATAAATACACAAACAACATAAATACAAAATAAACTAATACAAAATACAGACAAAAGATAAAACCTATACCTACATACAAATTATTATAAATTGTAAACTAATATATAAAAATATTATGCACCCATCCTGCATCTGCCCTGCACCTACTCTCCGTGCTCTACACGCACTCTTCGTCTACTCTACCCCTATCTGCCCTTTTTTTCTTTCATACTGACTACCCCCGCATAGAACAAAAGAAATCCGTTCTTAAGTTTATAATTTACTTTATATAATACATATTATGTATATTATAGAATTGTAAATAGATAAATAATATAGACAACGTTATACTTACCCATGGAAGCTACTAGGAGAACGATACAAAGGCTTTGAAAGGACATCTTGATCTGGTAACAGCCGTCCTCCTCGCTGCATATTTATAGTGAAATATCTTCTGAATTTACTGCGAAATTATTTAATTACAGGTACATTATGGTAAAAACATGTGATACCAAACACGCGAACTTTGTCAATTGCATGGCAAGTATTTTGTGTACCTAACCTTACCTAGAATAGGTTTGTGTAAGGACCTTTACCTAGTCAAAAACTCGAGTCCAGGAATCAGATTTTAAGACTCGACTCATAATCATGCGACTCGACTCATTATCACAGGGACCAGGCACGTGCCTGTTAGTCAAACATTACGTAAATCATACAGCATTAAGTAAATCTAGTCGCGAACCCTCTACCGTCGCATCAAGAACCCCTAGTGGCAATAGGTAGGCCACGTAGCTCGCGGAACCATTGGCCGAAGGGGCTTGAAGGTTCTAGAGTGGAGAGGCCTATGTTCAGCAGTGGACGTCCTGCGGCTGAGATGATGATGATGATGACATGACAGCACTGGGGAAAGAACTCGGTACCTCTCGCTTACGATTCCGACTCACTATCCATTGGGCCATCGGGGAATTAAGTTAATTGAGATACATACAGGGTGTAAAAAGACCGCTAGCATTAATTGAAACCTCATATTCTACCCATGAAACTGAATAACTTTTCCAAAGAAACAAACCCGCGGAAACTCATAGTTTAGGCAGAAATCGAGATTTAAAAAAAAAAGAAAATTGTATTTTTGTACAAAAAAATATCATATATCGATAACCAAATCGTTCACAATTAATTTAGACACCCAAAGTTCAAATCTAAGTTTAAATAAATGCACTTTAAGTGTAAGCACGCAATATAAAGCGTGCAGGCCGCCCGTCCACACGTGCGCCTAACTACCGAGTCACGTGGGCGAGCGAGAGGCGTGCGCCGGATCATGTACATTGCGCGTCGCAATTAATTATTTATTTTAGGTAGCGAAATTATGAAGTCATTTCCGCGGGAATGTTTCTTGGGGAAAGTTGTTCAGTTTCATGGGTGGAATATGGGTTCTTTTTACACCCTGTATATTGACAGGTGTAATATATCTATTACTTTGTTACCTCTTTTACAAAGTATAACTACTTATTCGTTATCACATAGTCTAGTATGCCAAAATCGATAAAACAGCGAAACACCAGCAGTAAGTGCTTATGACAATTACCATAACGTAACCCTGCAAGAATCCCCTATCACTAATAGTACAAGTTAAATTCACTAAATGGACAGAATGTCTAAGTGTTTGACGGTAGGGTTACCCCCTGCCTCTGCCGCCAAGTATTCTCAAGTCAGTTCATGGATCTCCTGAAGATTGAGATGTAACTAATAACGATGAAATTGGAAAGTTGGGTAAAGAATGCTATAAACCTTGCGACCATGGTCGTGCGACGGGCGGTTTTGAGATCACATATTTATTGGTCGGGCGACGTCCGTCGTAAGATAATGGTCGCAAGACCGTTGCCAATTAGAACAGCGCCTAACATTCGAAACCATTTGTCATGAATCATTTTGAAATATCTATTACCTAAAGTCGCTTTATTTGGTCACGTTGCACTCATAGGATTAAAGTACCGCGACCAAAATGCTGTTCAGATTCATAGTTCTATTCTATTTATGCAAAGTGGCTGTAAACCTGAATAAGTCATTGTATATATTAGAATATGAACAGTTGTCACTACGTACTGACATTATTTTTTGTTAGTCCCTCACTTTCTTTTATGTGTATTTGAAACATGTACCATATTGAAACTATTTCGCTGAGTGTATTATTATTAAGTCTATCTACAGTGCTAAGCCATGGTAAGTCAACCACTGTATAACTCTCGGAAATATTTAAAAGAATTAAAGTTGCTCAATAAATCACAGCGCAGTCTGTATTTTTGGGGCATTCTTTTATGGTATTTCCTGTTTCTCCGCATTGCCTACAAGTAGGGTTCGTGTCTCGGCAGTATTTTGCCGAATGACCAGGTCTACTGTAAGTTCTAGAATAAAGTTACATGTAGAGGCGTCATTCCTACCAGATTAATGGCACCATTTTATAGAGCTGTAAAGCTTATCTTTAACGAAACTGTGATGCTTGTCTATTATGTTTTGTTTAAATATATACTGAAACATCTGTTTTTCAGAGATATTTAGCGGAATGCCAAGTACAATTATAATAATTGTACTTGGCATTGGGTCGTTTTTTGGATGTTTCTTCTAGCTGAAGCTAAAGAGGATAAAGAGGAATTCCAATTCTGTGATGATTTTAGCTTACCCAGATCTTTTTTCGGTCCGTGCTAATGAATACTCCTCCATTTTTAGTGTTCCTTATCACTTGTTCATATACCTTAAGTTCATCATGTTTCACCATGTCCTGAACTAATTTTTTAGTTTCGTCACTAGTTTTATCTTTGTCTGCTAGAAATATAGCAATGCTACTAGTGCTGGTTGGAGAAACAGATGAGTTATTACTTGTTCTTACTAGGTCGGCGAAGGAAGGGCTTGTTGTATATTCTTGAGCGGAAACAAGACTTTGCTTTAGATCTGATGTAAGGTTATTCATAACTTTCTGTTCACTCAAATTTTGAATTGACGAAAGACCTGACATATATTTTTGCTCTAAAGATTGATACTGGATAGCCAGCTGAGACAGTCCTGCCATAACATTTCTGCTGATGATGCTGATTTTATATTTTTGTTGCGAGTTCAGTTTACCTTTACTAACGCAAATCTCTTTAAGGCAATATTCTATTGATGAAAGCCAACTATATATCTCGGCAGCTGAGACATCGGCCGGTATCGAACTTGCAGTGGGGGGACTCTGAAGATGTCGTGATTGGGTCCATATGTTGACATTCGGGAGGAGGACTACGTAAAATCCTCATACTTCTATTAAACACTCTATTTATGATTATTTAAACATATGTTATTTTGCATAGTTTACGCAAATTCACTTTACTGCACTTACACCCGGTTTCTGAAACGCTTGTCAAATCATTGATTAGCTAACAGACTGTCACATTTAACAAGCTGTTAAATCACTGTGGGTTTCTGAAAGGCCAATCAATCTATTGTTAGCTAATCGACCATTAACAAGAGTTAAATCAGTCACATTCATTCACTCATATATGTTTTGTTTCTGTCTAACGCATTGATTTGTCTCTGTCCCTAGCGGCCTTTTAATAGCGGCGGGATATTCAACTTTTAGATGAAACTGATAGCGATTGTATAGTTTTCGTGTAAAATCGAATATTATCCAAAAAAAATATACAGAACGAGAAAAGACAAATTATAATAATATTTATGTTATAGGGCCACGGGTTTCATTGGATCAGTAATCCCATCATCATCATCTTTAGGTTTATCTGGTCCTGGCTTCGGACCAGGTCCTGGTTCAGATCCAGGTACTGGCCCCGGACCAGATACTGGTTCAGCTCCAGGTCTTGGACTCAGACCAGTTCGTGGTTCAGGTCCAGGTCCTGGCCCCGCACCAGGTCCAGGTCCTGGACCCTGACTTGTCCGTGGTGCAGGTCCTGGTTCTGGTTCAAGCTCAAATTGTGATTAAGGTTGCAGTTTTGGTCATGATCCTGGACCAGAACCTGGACCCTGGACCTGGACTTTGCCTTGGACCAAAACTAGGACCTGGACCAGGGCCAGGACCAAGACCTAGACCAAGAAAATCGGATATAATTTCTTTTGACAATCGGATAATTGGTCGATTTTCGCCAATTAAAATAACAAGGCGATAACATACAGTTAACACGAGAAAAAGCTTTCCGGAAACCCAAAATTACATTAATCAGCCGTTAATTGGAGATTTGACAATCCGTTAACAAGCTGTTAACAAGCCGTCAATTGGCCCTTTTAGAAACCCAAACTGCATTTAATCAGTGTTTAACAAGCTGTTACGTAATTTTTGCGTTGACAAGCGTTTCAGAAACCGGGTGTTAGTCTCAGATTGAAAATGTGCTAATTTAGATTTGACATCGATTATATACTTTATTGTTTTTAATGGCCGAGCCGAGCGTTGGTAGCCGAGCGGTTGAGTATCCGACCCGTGAGCGAAAGGGACCGGGTTCGAATCCCACTGCGGCCATGTACCAAAGACTCTTTTCGAGTTATGTACATTAGTTGAATTCTAACCGATACTCTTACGGTGAGGGGAAACATCGTGATGAAACCATCAAATACAGGCAACTGAATTTGAACCATGATCCAATCTGGTCAGGTTACCCTGGTAGCAGGGTCACGGAGGTCAGATGGTACAGATGGTAGTCGCTCCACTGTAATTACCTGATCGCCAGATCCTGGATCATGGATAAGACGGACCCCGGGCCCTTATGCTTGACAGCACAACCGGGACATTAACGCCAAGATTATTATTTTTATTAATTAAATTTGTGCAAATAGTCTTAGCAATCTACACTAAGTGAACCCACTGTAACACTGTTTTTGTACAAATCTTTCCTGAATAAATATATTTTATTATTATTATTATTTTATTATTATTGTTTTTTAATAATCTTCATTAAACACGAATGCTAGACGATGCATCTGTTTAAGGCCGTGGCCCACATAAATCCAAATAGATACATGTAAATCCAAAAGCAAAGGCAATACTGCTGGTCTTTGACATCTACTGATGGGTATAGGCCACCTTCAAGCCTTTCAAAACGACCAACTTTGTGCTAGCTGCATCTATTGGCTCCAAGGTCATATGTCCATCAGTTGGAGGGTCTTCCAAGGCCCAGAACGTATTCGCTATTGGAGAACGTATCGTTCACCCCCCACCCCCCCACGTTACCCCTTGTAATGACATTCTACATTTTAATTTCAGAGGTAAACAACGATTTTGGTATGTCAAAACCAGAAGCTGAGTACGCAACTGTGTTCAGGACTATACCTATGCTGTTTGAGTATCTACTGGAAACCTTGCAGGACAGACCTGAGATCTTAGAGAAAAATGACATAACAGTGTTCAAGAGGAGTTCGAATTATGACAACGATCCTCCTTTTTTGAGAACAACGGGAAGCACATCTGAAAAGCCAGTTATTAATGATAATAACACTAAAGATTTACTAAGAAACATTTTTAAAACTAACAACAAGTTCCAAAAGCAAGATAATGGTAAAATGTTTGATAAAAAGAGGCAGGCTCATGACTATAGCACAGATTTATCGTGGGCACTATCATCGAGTGAAGTAGCAGACCAAGCAATCAAAGTTGATCTAATGCTAGAAGAGCACCGGAAAAGTAGCATCTAATTACCTGCAACAAAGCTACTAAGTACACGTTAACAGAACTTGCTATTGCGCGCCATTTCACAAAAAATCACGTTTAACCGCCATTTAATGATACCTTCATTATAATATATTGGATGTATTTTTAGGTCGATATGCACTTATTGCACAACACCTTAACAAAACAACAGTAAAAAAAAAGCTAAACAAAAATAAACTCTTAGTAAAACATCCTTAATTGACCCCGGTCCCCCAAATTTAGAAAGGGGCCCAGAAGGCTGTCCGCATTGCCCTGCTGGATAGCAAGGCTTATACTCTGACCCAAGAAGTGACCGGCCTTCTGGTCATTAGGTCGATTTAATATCTTTTATAATACACTAAAATGGGATTTTTTGAAAATGGGTACGTCACGTGTACAAAACTACGTTGAGTATAACAACATTTTTGGCTTTCATTACAACTGGACAAGTCTTAGCTTATATCTAGGACTTTTACGAGTTCTGTTCTTCTAAGAAATGTATCCACAAAGTTTATTTATAGAATCTATTATCATCATCACAGCGCAAAACAGTCCACTGCAGGACTTAAGGCTTAAAGGGGAGGTTATCACCATAATCTCCACACTTGGCGGGCGGGTTGAAGACCTCAATGTTGTAAATGAAAAATGCTGCTGTCCATTTTCCAGCCAACAGAGACTCGAGAAGTTTTGCCTCGAAAACATTAGTCGCCTTGTATGACACTCACGAGTGTAGGAATTGGTGCTATTCTACTCTGCCGGACATGACATGGCCCATAGCAACCATTATGTAAGGTGCATTTTAAGGATAAGTTGTTGGGCAATGGGTTTCCTGGTAAAATAAATAAATTTTTATGCTTTACTTTAAAATAACATTAACCGCATACATTTTGAAAGGGGAAATAAATATATTTTAAATACAAATTATCTGTTTCTGCCTTTGTGCGCATGTATATTATGCTGATTCTTGTATATTGTCTTGCAATATGTGTGCAATAAAGAGTTTTTATTTACTTACTTTATTTTTCAGAATGACTAATATTTATTAAATAAAAACATTATTTATTTTAAAAAAAATATATGTGTCGCAATAACAAATCGGAACGTTGAGCGGAGATCAACAAACCGTTTTTTTTTAATGGACGTCATATGCAGCACCCGGCCGTAACGAACACTTTGCATTCGACCATCGACGAGTCAAGGGATTGAATTGGAACTAGCTGTGCATCCGTTAAAGAGTGAAGAAGTCTACCCATAAAAGTGAAACGTATTTCACAAGATTTAATAAACTTTTATTTATTTTTAATTTTTTTATAGAAGGTGGTGTGGTAGTAATTGTACTCCAAATAGGAGAGTGTGAGTACAGAATGGACTACAAACGATAATTTGAACGAGGGCGCACGTGAATAGAGCTCCATGCCCACCTCACGTTTTCGACCTTCCAGTATTTCCATGGATGGTGGAGGGTCTTCATGCGACCCAAGGGTTTAGTAGTACTACATTACGTCTGCTACTGAAATTACTATTCTTTCATTGTTTGCTATGTTTATTGTAATATCGCTTTATTACCTCAATACACTGTTCAACTGTTCTGCTGAATCCTCCAACAACACTATCCATAAAACTCCTTCTGATGGATCTCTGCCCTGCTAGAGTCTGCCCTAATTCCTGATATTCAAAATAAATAAATAATGCTTGGACCACTTACACAGAGCCATCCAGCCCCAAAGTAAGCAAAGCTTGTGTAATGAGTGCTAGACAACTGATAAACTTACTTTTTAAATACATACCCATAAAATTGAAATGTATTTCACAAGATTGAATAAAGTTTATTTATTTATTCTTTCATGACAATGACAAAACAACAAAAGCGGTAACCGTTTTGACAACTACGATCATTCATATATGTAGATTTGCAGAACATTAACAAAAATGCAGAACAGAGGTGTGTCTTATTTTTCTAAAATAAATACTGCCTAATTGGTTTTATTTAGTACACATCAGAATAATTCATTTGTATTATAACGACGATGTATGTAGTGATACTGCCAAGAATCTGAAAAAAAGGATTTAAAAAATTCTAATTATGGTCTAAAATACTAAAATGTAAATGCGAAACGGTAGGCCCTCAGTACCGTAGCAACCACCGGCCTCGTTAGGACGCAGGTGTCCATCGGCGAACAGTCGGCCTTGTTCAGCGAGATTATCTCCTGGAAGTTAATCAGGTCTGTCATTGTGCCATCAGAGCTTCTTGTACGGCTCATCAGCTGCCCCAACAGCATTTTGATTGAGCACACCTGATGACAGATGAAAATACTCGTTTAGTTATCTTCTCCACCATTTACCAACTAGGCAAGTAGGTGTTTTACCAGATAAGAACACAGGTGGTGGTGAGCATCTTATACGCTCTGTAGCCCTATTTTTGAACCGCTCGCATCCACGTGATCGCTCGCGTGTCTACCTGTATATTTGGCATTCGTGGTGAGTTGCTAGAGATAGAAAAGACAAGCATTAGAAGGTAAGCGCTCGCGTGGATGCGAGCGGTAAAAAATACAGCTTATTTTTGAATGGCTTGCCTTGATTCGGATGGTTTTCAATTTTTATTTTTTACATGTGAAATTCGACATTTGAATATCATTACGGTATTGCTAAAGTGATTTAAAAAATATTGAACTTTTCATGCCGAAAATTAAAATTGAAAATCGTCGAAGTTCCTCTGGGGTTTGTATTGTAATGTTTCGTACCCTACCCTAGGTAGGTAGGGTACAAAACATTTGTGACGCTCCAAATATTTACTACTCGCCTCTTCATTGATCCTGTATCCTGGCTCAACGATCTGCATCAGGCTACCGATGTGGATGCAGCACCAGCAGAATTGCAGGAAGACCGACAGTTTTCCCGCTTTAAGGTTTACTGTAAAGGTAAACACACAAAATACACGATGACACCCAACAATGTAATAAATTGCCACTATTTATGAAATAGGGTGAGGCCCTAAGTCCTGCAGTGGACTGTTATGGGCTATGATGATGACATTGTAGTTTATCGGTTTTTATATCCCACGGAAAGGGAGGTTATTGTCGAAATCTCCACGCTTGGTAAGCGGGTTGGAGATCGCAACGACATAAATTTAACAATGGAAAACGCTGCTGGTCATGTTCTACTCTACGGAGACTCTAGATCAGGGATTCCCAAAGTGGTCGATACCCCAAGCGGTCGATATCGGTTTCCTAGGGGTCGACATAAACGACTCACCCATATTGAACCGGATGTAGCTAGATTGGTAGATAGTCACCAGGTTTATCCATCAATGTTTAACGAATGTTTCAATTTCTCTTTTCGAATTAATACTTTTTTAAATATAATTTCCTACCTACTTAAGATTCTTTAAGTACTTAATTTATAATAATCATTATAAATTAAACTTGATATTTACTGAATTGTTTGTCTTTTTGTTTTTTTAAATTTTGATGAGAAAAGGAAGTCAACTTTACTCACTTAACCAAGTGCAAAGTTTTCCAATTGGTACCTTAGTACCTAGGTATTTTGTATCAATAGGAAAAAACTAAAGAAAGGCCCTCTTATTTAACGTCTGCCCCGTCTGCTAACTTAAAGCATTGCTAATTCTCACTCTGTCTTCTTCTATTGACCTGAATGAAAAATAACATTCTGTAGCAGCTGATTTAAGTTAGCGGACCATTATGAATAAGGGGGTTGATCTTAAAAGTAGGTAATTTGGCCATGGGGGTCTGAGGTAACAGTTCATTTTGAAAAAGGGGTCACTTGTCCAAAATAGTTTGGGGATCCCTGCTCTAGATCCTTTGCCTCTAAACATTAGCCGCCTTGTACGACACTCACGAGTGTAAGAGGATGTAAACGGCCAACAACGGCCACTTAATAATTATGAAAACAGAACTCAATACCAATAAAATCGACGAAATAGTAGCCGCTGATGATACCCCTCATAAAGATAACTAGGAGCTGCATCACCGTAAGGGTCCCATTGACCTCGTTCACCCTCCGGATGACGGCACAGGCTTCGTTGTAGTGGCTGGTGAAAGAGCGTATGGTGTCACAGACGCTGTCAGGTAGGCGTCGAGACGTTCCTGTAACAATCGCGTTTGATGAATTGCAGCAAGGGAAGGTGAAGACTTCAAGGTACAGTGAAAGAGTATAAGTGTATAACCACTTCTAGGTAATATTCCTTTGCCGCTACAGCAACATTCACGGCATTTGGTGCATATTTTGACAAAATCCATTGGCTAAAAGAGAGGAGAATTAGCTGTCCCTTATGTCCAAAGGACTTTTCCTCTACCCCCAGAGTATTCTTTATTTATTAATAAAAATTTAATTCATGAATGCTATAAAAACCGTTCAACAACAGCACAGTAGTGCAAAGGAATATGATTCTTAGGTCATCATGCACTTATGCTCTTGCATTGTGCTCGAAGATAACCTGTTATATATACTTGTTATAAATGAAAACGCTGATGAATTTGGAAGGAACAGAAGAGAGAGATTTGTCAGGACTCTAGCAATTGGAATCGGAGAAAATACAGATTTAACTTGGCGTTTCATTGACGACGCCTCCTACTTACAAGACGCACCTTATATTTACAAAATACAGAGACATAAACAGTGGTCCGCTTTCATACATATATACATAACGACATTTTTCCATTCCATTCCAAAGTTCATTTTCGCCATGTTGTCAGACTAGATTCTGAACTATTAAACTTAACTTAAGGGGTTTAATAATAAAAACTAAAGTTGAGGTGTATATGATGTATAAAATATATTGTAAAAGCTAAAATTTAAAGAAAATCAAAACTAACAATTTCAGGTCGGAACAACAGTTAAAACAGAATTTAAATTATAAAAGTGGGTCCCTCTTTACTCTCTCTTTAAATATCAACATACACAAAATTTATTATACTTATAACTAAACAAAGCTTGCAGAAGCAAAAGCAGGTGATAGGGTGATAGGTTTCTGGAGTTGCAGGTCAAGCACAAGAACGGAAAGGCTGGATCTGGTATGGATTTGTTGAACGGGGTTTTGGTGAGGCAGCCAGGGTAAACCCATGAGACTGCTAGGGCATACAACTCAGCCCATTTTCAGTGTGGTGGTATGCCAAACTTGACAAAAAGATGGCAGTAAAAAGTTACTTTGGACTGAAATTTGATTTAGATTTCAACTGAATTTTGATTTAGAATTGATTAAGATTTCCCGGCTCCAGGAAATGGAGCATTCCCTCCACTTCTCCATATCTGGGGAAGAAGGAAGGACAGGTACGGGTTAAGATTCGGATGGATGGAGACCAGCAGGGAGATAAGCAGGATTGTTTAGTGTCTAGCAAGGAAAACTCACCTGACTTTCGTCAGCAACAGGTATTAGACACTACTTATATGTTATGGTCCCCATCACCACACATTTAAACGGTAAACTTGAAAGTAGGGAAAAAAAGTTTGTTGTAAAGTAAAATAAATGAAAACTCCGCGCTCAAAGCGCCTTCAAAAATCGGATACCTAGCACGTCAAAATTATTACCCCAAAACGGTTTATCAAAATGTGGGAAAATATAAATATAAAAATCAATAAACTAACAAAATAAGAGAGATAACATGATAGAAAAATCATAACATGTTACCTAGATACACATAAATACTAAATAAATGAATAGAAGTAGTAAATAAAAGAAATATAAATACATTTACTATAGGATAACCAGACATTATGCCGTAAAAATGACACAATATCTGGCAACAGACAAGAGTGGTATCACTGCGCTAGACAGTCATATCCTGACTTGCGCAGTGAGTAGGCGTCCTTTCTGGCGTCTACCGCGAAAATAGCGGATAGAGCGACCGAAAGGAGTAGAAGATACATAAATACATAAGAAAAAGAGAGATAAAAGAATTTTAAATAAATTTTGAATCTGCCAAAGGGACGTGCTAGGCCTTAAAAAAAAGAAAAAGAAAAAATAAATAAATGGAATGTTCTAAAAATTGCAACGTTACAATGTCTGCCCCTATATATCTATGTATGTATGTACGCTTCTCTCCTTAGTTGTGTACTCTTGACAGAGTGGTCGTGGTCATGTGTTAGTTCTGGGTAGGGTTGAGTTCTGCGCCACCGCCGCTCTCGCGATGCAACGCCATGTGTCCCTGTGTTCTAATCTTTTAGGATTGAAGCATTGGTTTGGAGCGTAGTCCACGGGATTCTGAGCATGCATCTCCAACACATTTCCAGTGCATCGATCTTGTGACGGTCGTTTGTCTTTAGCGGCCAGCGTAAGCACGCTTAGTAGATATTTTAATATACGCAACAGAGTTTATGAGTATTATTATATTAGACGGGACTTGGACGCGACGTACCTTTATGAGGCTATGCGGCTTACAATAATATATAGAGCTGTTTAAGACGAAGGTTTGGCATGAAAAAAAAAGGGTATATAGGGGTAATATTGGTGTAGGGTTATTATAGGGTAGGCGTAGGATAGGGTAAATAGAGGGTAGGGGTAGCCGCAGGGTAGAGATAGGCGTAGAGTAAGGTAGGAATAGGTCACCACGCGAACGAAGTCTTAAGTTAAAAGCTAGCCGAAGAGCAATTTTAACCAAATCAATTCCTCACGAAATATGTTTAAAGGTAATACAGAAATATGTTAATTCGTGTTACTTACTTTTATATTCGTTCACCTTAATTTTAGAGAGACGTATAGTAATTGCTTTTAGCATACGATGCATATACAGATTAACCAAGACTAGCTGCATGTGGAATACCACTGATATTATGTATTGCAGATAAAACAGCACTATTGTCTATGACTGATGATGTCACTGTAAATAGACAAACAAAAAAATTCAAAGAATTCATGGCATCAGACACCGTTCGACCATGGTTGCAAGACCGCTTATTTATAATACTGCGATCTCTAACCCGATTGCACAGCGTGGGATTATGGCAATTACTTTTCCTCTCGTAGGAGAGGCCCTAAGTCCTGCAGTGGACTGTTATTGGCTGCGATGATGAAGGCATCAGAGAGACAAAATTATCCATAATCTGTTTACAAGTACCAAAAAAGCAACCAAGATTATGGGACGCTCCTTTAGGAGACATAAAACAAAATTTCTTGACCCTTAGCAATGCTGTCATATGACCGTCACTCAAGTCGATCATGCGGTGATATATGGTGGTTAGAAAGTTCCTATAGATACTATCACAGGGTGCCAAATGGCTTCCATAACTGTTCAACCGGCCTCAGGGTCCCCAGCGGAAGGCCTTGGTCAACCTCATCAACCTTGGAAATAAGAGGCACATCTAAGGTGTGGAGAGCTCGTTGCGGTGCTGTACCCATCCACTTCCTGGAATCTGTGTGAGTTACTTGACACTGCCACTATAAGCCAGGGACGCTTTTCGAAAACATAAAAGGGTCCCCAGCCTAAAACCTTGGTCAACCTTGCCTCACCAACGGTATTAGGAGGCACATCTAATGTGTGGAGAGCTCGTTGCGGTGCTGTAGTTCGACTGGCCTCAAAGTACGGACGGTCACCCATCCAGTTCCTAGAATCAGCGTGTGTTACTTGAACCTGCCTCAAAGGGACCTCCCTTCGGGACGCCTCTTAAAATATAAAGTTACTGCTGTTGAATATATTTACTCTCCGGTATTGTATCCCCCTCCAACACAGAGAGAACAAATAAATACATATCAGAGACTGATACTATGGATGCACACAATATCCAAGCTGACGTTACTATCATTTCTCTCCTTTCTGGCCAACGTATAATTATCCCATTGGTTATTTTGGACAATATCTGAAACAATAAGAGAACATAACGGTGCACACGATTTCTGAATGGTTTGACCTAAATGCTTACGCCATATTGGTTAAGGAGCCGCCCATTAATTGCGTTGGGCTCTTAATTTTATTTAATGTTAATTTTTCAAAAGATACTATGGCGCCTAGTTCTAAATGTCAGTCCATTCCAAGTCGTTCGGTACTTAATACAATATATTCCTTGTATTTCTATTATAACCACCTCCAATGGCAACATGTGTATGTCGTAAATTTTGTTTAGCTCAAAACTAGCTACCCAACGACGTTATTACCCGTGGTCATTGGAGGTAGGTATGCGTAAAACACAGTAGTAACATGTTTTTAATAGCATATCCCGAACCGAACTAACATTTGGAACTGATGCCATAGTAATTAACAGGAAGAATAATATTGGTTAAAGAGAAGCCGGGTGCAGCCAACGCAACAATTGTTCACAACTGCCTGTCTGATAAACAATAATAATAATAGTAATAATTATTGTTCAGCTTGCAAATAACTATCCAACGACGTAGATCCTGTATCTTTTCATAATTTTTTACGTGATGTGTCTCTTTTCTGAGTAATGTATATTAGTTGAACACTAACCGATGTTCTTACGGTGAGGGAAAACGTCGTGATGAAACTTACACATTCACACGACTGAATGTGCAACCGTGTTCCAATCTGGTCAGGTTCCCCTGTTAACAGGGTAACAGAGGTTAAATGGCAGTCGCTCCACTATAACTACCTGATCTGCCAAATCCTGGATCATGGTCAAATGAGCTCCGGGCCCTCGCGCGCGTGAGCACAACCGAGGCATTACCGCGAAGATGATTATTTGTAGTAACTACAACTTTACTTACAGTCCTGCCACGAAAACCAGAAAGTGAGTAAGCCTCACCGCATCAGCATCAGCTAAACAATCGATCCACTCGGCCATGACCTTCGGAGCCGATATCACCACAGCGGTGATGAGGATGATGGTAGCCATAGCAAAGGAAAGGAAGGCCGCGTGGCTTAAACGGAACAGTTCCACGCGATTCTCTGGATCCATCACGTCCAGGACCAACCCGCGGATGATCACAATATCTGGAAAATATGAGTCTGGGTGATGTTTTTACAAGCTTATAACTTTAAATGTTTGAATGTTCGGGTCAAATCTTGCACGCCTAATTTCACCCACTTCAAAGAGCTCAATAGAGCTGTTTGGTATGTTTAGTGCGATTCAACACATTACAATGACGTTAGGTGGTCTTAAACTATAAATGACATCTAGTTTGGGCTCGTTTGATTTGTCTTGGCAAGTCCTCTCAAGAATTACCCTGCCTCACTGTATCGCCAAGAATATCCTTTGCAAAAGGTACATTCCGATCAATTATTTGTCGAACTTGGAACATCATATTCTAAATACTAGTTTCATTCCTTTAAAAATATCGATTTCTTGGCCAAATTACTGAATGATGGGCCCACGATGGGCCTTCATGTACTAAGCTAACTTCCACAAGGTCTTAAACTTAGAAACATTTACTTTACCTATTAACATTGTCACCAGGTAGCTGTATACACACAATGCCGTCGATATGGTTATCCGCCATTCATTTTGGTACTTCATGAAACGGATTGGTGCGAGCCCTAAGAGACGGGCCACTTGAGTAACCAGAGCCAAAGATCCACGCACGGTACATGATTTGTCTATAGAGGATTCCCACTTTTCCCTTAAAGACCTCCACCACGGTCCAAAAAACCAAAACATGGTCGTATTAGATTGGTATTTGCAAGAGCTCGTCGATACCTGTTATAAGTCGATACAAAAAATAGGTGGATACAGTTTCCAGTTTATGCTTGTCCAATGACCGCTGATACTTTGATTTCAGTGTTCATGTTATGTCAGTGATACAGGATGGGCATTTTACTGCATTGACTCAGCGACCCAAAGTAGACTTTGGCCTCCGAAACTAGAGATCGCCACCTCTTTCTATCCTGCACTATATCTTGCCAATCAAAGATGCCCTGTGCGTGCAGGTCTTTACTTAATCCATCCAGCGATACCTGGGTCGCCCGACAGGAAAAATGAAATTGATCTCAGAATACAAAATACGCTTAGGCAATGTGCTGCTCTCATAAGGTATTAAGGCCTTGCCACATACAAAGCTCGGCGCGAGCGCGGCGCGTTATTTGCTAGGCAACCATCGCGCGGCGCGATAGTTGCTAGGCAACCATCGCGCCGCGCGATGGTTGCCTAGCAAATAACGCGCCGCGCGATGGTTGCCTAGCAAATATCGCACCGCGCTCACGCCGCGCTCGCGCCGAGCTTTGTATGTGGCAAGGCCTTTAGTGCCCAAGCTGATAAGCAGAAAACAACAAACAAAAACGGTTATTAGACCAATCTTGATGTACGGATGGGCAATTTTACATAAAATAATAAATGTACCCCTGAAACGACTGGCCCCATAAGCTTCAATGGCTGGGTTATTTGACAGATACTCTCGAAAGTTTTGACAAGTTTACATCAGCAGGAACACGAAACGAGCCACCACAATTTCTCTAATCAATTTTTTTTTAATACCGCATGTATGCAATATTTTGTATAAGTGCATTGAAGCGGAAGAAAGTCACCTCGCTTACTTAGTTAAATATTAAACTTCACAAAACTTATATTAATAAAGACTCTTTTGTATCAACCTGTAGATACTGTCTCGATTATGCCGTGAACTAACAAAACACATTTTATTTGGTTAACGCCTGCAAACTTAAATAAAACTTTATTTATTTAAATAGATAGACAAGTAAGTTGTCAAAAGCATGGACAATTTATTTGTACAAATATTTACAAAATGAGAGTAAATACGCCTCAAGTATTGACTCGTAAAGCTTAATGTCTTTATTTTTTGGTTCCACCAAACGTAGGTATTAATTATACTTGTGTACTTTCAGCACCTCAGATTGCCTCACCTCATTAAGCTGAGGCTGGTCCAATTTGGGCCGATGACGCATCGCCTTACTTCCTTCATCATCACAGCCCATAACAGTCCACTGACAGTCCAGAGACCTAAGGCCTCTTCCGGGGTTATAGGCATTGTCTCTACACTTGGTAAACGGATTGGAGATCGCAGTGTTGTGATTGCTGGAGTAATGGAAAACGCTGCTGCCCATTTTGTAACCTATGGAGACTTTAGATCTTTTCCTCGATAACATTAGTCGCCGTCAACGACACCCACGAGTGTAAAAGGTTGGTGCTATTCTACTCTGCCGGAGACCACACGGCCTGCTTCCTTATTATGTACCTCTTCTGTTAGTTTTAAGTTTTTTTAATATGTTATTGGACCAAATAAATATAATAATATATTATGTCTATGTTTATATTCTAATCGTAGTCGACACGTCAGTGAGAGGTACTCAGTTCAATCGCCAGTCCCGCAATGTCATCATCATCATCACAGTCATGAGACGCCCACTGCTCACCCAGAGATCTCAACAATAGCTGGTGCTGTGCTTTCCGCATCCAGCTGGTATCTGCGATCTTTACCAGGTCGTCGGTCCACTCGGACCGTCGGAAAATATAGGGCGAATTTTCCCGAATGCTGCCCAACCGAGGTGGATTCGTCGATTGACATATTTCTCAAAATTGGACGTACCTAGCTGGACTATTTAATTTTGTCCTAGGTATGTATAGTTGTCAACTACTTCAAGTGGAGTGCCTCCAACTGTCGCTAGAGTAGGCACAACATGGACATTCGACATAAAGACATTTGAGCAACAAACTGATTAAATAATAAAACAATAAAAAAGGATGTTTGTAGATTGAATGTATTCACAAAAATAAATCTAGAATTTATAAAATTTTTGTCTGTCTGTTTGTACACACTAATATTTGGAAGTACTGTACGGATTTGAATGACACTTCTTTTTGTGTAGCTATTAAGCCTGATAAAAATATCATCATCATCATTTTGGCGTTATGTCCCGGTTGCGCCCCCGCGGTACGTTAGGGCCTGGGTGCGCCTAAATATAAAATAATAAACTACCCCAAAACTGATTTCCACGCGGATGAAATCGTGGGCAATAGCTAGTTCGAAATAAAAATAAATTATAAATGCGAAAGTGAACATCTACTCATTGAAGATATCGATATTAATGTTTATTCTGTGACTTGTTATGACAATCATGACTTTAATTTCGTGTAGCATCATCACCATCATCAATTTATCACAATCCACTGTTGAACGTAGGATATCTATTATTAATTAACTGACATTTAACCGATGTCCGCAATGGAAAACTATTGTTGTCAACTGTTGGGAGGAATTACCACATACCTGGTGATCATCGTGCAGTATCAATCGACAGACAACTAGTGAAAACTAAGTTATTGTTATTTCATCGAACTCAGAAACAAATTAGATAAGAAGAATACTCTGTAAATGAAATAAAGCACAAAAAAATTTGAAAGCTGTGTTTTATTATTAGTTAAAAAGACCCGTCTTACTAAGTGAAATTATGTCATATCTTACTGAGTAGCTATGCCTAGCTAATGTGGGGAAGGTTGAAGTATAGAAGAGATTTTAAGAAGAGGTAATAATCCGTTCCAATAATGTACTGCCATTTTGTTCTTCAACGTAAAAAATTTTATATCGGCCCTAAGTTGGGCGCAGATATGGACCCCTTGTTAAGTGTCAGACATTAGTTCAACTATAGGAGCCAGATATGGTACCCACATTGGACACAGATATATATGAGGCCCAGGTTGGGCGCCAGATATGGGCTCCTTGTTGGGCGCCAGATATGGACCCCATGTTAGATGTCAGACATTGGTCTCACTGTAGATATGAAATGTAGACTCACATTGAGCCAAATATATCACCCCACGTTTAGCGACAAATATACGAGTAAAAAGCCCCAAGCTGGGCGCCGAATATGGACATCAAATTAAGTGCCAAATAATATGAGTCTCATTTAAAGCACTATATGAGAGAACCCACCTTGAAAATAAAAATAAAAATGAAAAAAAAAGTATTTATTGAATAAGGATTACGTTAATTAATCTCTTTTTAAAAGTAAAAAATCTAACGGAAACCAAAGGGAAAGTTAGCGAGCTCATCCAGGTAGGAGGCGACGCATGCAGACTGATCAGCGCGTACGAGGGCTCACTCCGGCGAGACACCGGGCACCTATACACGCCACGCACATAACCGCCTTGGGCGCCAGATATCGTTTTCACGTTGAGGGACAGATAACGTCCCCATCTTAGGTGCCAGAGATGAGTTCCATTGAGGACGTAAGATTTCAGACACCTTTGGCTCAGACATATCGCCCCACGTTTAACGCCAAACATAGGAGTAATAAAGATTTTCTTTACTTTTTAAACTTTTGTGTTTTTTGGTGTCTGCGTTTATATTGTGATGTAGTATCCTGAGAATAATAAAGCATTTATTGGGCACCATCTGTGAGCCCTACCTTTGGCGCCAGATATTATTCTTACGTTAGGCGCCAGGTAGGAGTCCCATATTGGGCGTCAAGTATGAGTCCCATATTGGGCGCCAGATATGACTGGGCGAAGTGGAGTAGATTGAGTAGGAAAGCGGACCCTGGCAGAGGCCGGGATAAGCGCTAGGACGATGATGATTGGGCGCCAGATATAAGTCCTACGTTGGGCGCCAGGTATGAGTCCTATGTTGGGCCCCGGAAATAAGTCCTACGGTGGGCGCCAGATATGAGTCTGATATCAGTAGGAGTGACGTCACGGACGTCTGTGCTGATTGCATACTATACGTTAGCTCCGTAAAATAAAATATATACCTGTTTAGATTTGTGTTGAATTGTTGCTTGGGCAAATAAACTAAATTTAGTGTGTGCATTGTGAAGTTTGCAGCGTCTAATTGGACCATTTAAACAAATTTTGCTTTTGTTAACTCTTTATTAAACCATCGAGTACCCTCACATCACAATAAAAAAATAACATTATCTTATTCAATATAAAAATTATTCATATAAACATTAAACAAGTGGCAATTCATAAAAAATAAAAATGTCATCAAAGTGCAGTACGTGCGGGAAGTACATGTCCCCGCAGGACGGAGTAACTTGTGCGTGTCGCAGGTGCTACCACCGTGTATGCGTCGGCATCCCGCAGGAAGTGCAGGTGGGCCCTATATGGAAGTGCCCGGGCTGCAGCGTTCAGAGACCGACTGATGAAAGGGAGAGCACCCCTGAGAGTTGTTTTAGCCCTGCGCCGGGTCAGGATCACTCCATGGCGGACCTCACGCATGTCGAGTCTGCTTCGCCGTCCCGAGACTCTGCGCTCGCCCTTGAGCTGCGGCAGTTTAGAGAGGAGCTACGAACGGAGATGCGCCATACGAGAGAGTCCATTACAGGCAGCGCTGGCCTCTTATGATAAGCGACTAGATAGTATGGAGACCAGACTGGATGCTCTAGAGCAGAACTCGGCGAACAAAGTCGACACGGAGGGTTCAAAATGTATCCAGACACTGGAGGCCACAGTCGCTCAGCTGAAGCTGGACCTATTAGACCGGGAACAAGAATCACTCGCTAACGACGTGGACATCAGCGGTATCCCGGAGACTGGTGGGGAGAACGTAGTGCATATTGTGTTGGGATGTGCGGTAAAGCTTGGGCTTCGGCTGAGCGAGCAGGACCTGGCAAGCTGCCAGCGTGTGGGAGCCATCAGGGCTGCCGGCGGGGGCGCGGTGCGGCCGCGCCCGATCGCGGTGCGACTAGCCCGCCGCTCCCTACGGGAGGACCTCCTGCGAGCCGCGCGGGTACGACGAGCACCTACCACCGAGGGCGTCGGCATAACAGCAGAGCCGACACAGTTTTACGTCAATGAGCGCCTTACGAGGGAGAATAGACGACTACACTATGCGACTCGGGAGTCGGCGCGTCTGCTGAAATGGCGGTATGTTTGGACCAGAGATGGCAAAATCTACGCCCGTAAGGCTCCCGGTGACCCCTGTCACCGCATTCGCGTCGAATCCGACCTCACACGGGTTTTTGGGCCGGAATGCTTTCACCCGCCAAACAACATCGATCCCAAGCACTAACGCTATTATCTCGACAGCATCTAGTTTTTATGCAATTTGTACCTATTCTTGTGTTCTTCGTTTAATATTTATTACCGTCTATATTGTTTGTATTCGAATGGTCTCTATTGCACAGTGCCGATATATATACAACAATCAAATCTATAATAATAAACCTACACCTACACATTTCCTACAATATTCATCCAATACAAACAACATCAACACGACCACATTCCAACATAACCTTTCTCACTACCTACATACCATTTTATTATCACGCACAAATATATTAAGATATCAACAACTATTAACACAATATACAATTTTTATAAACACTCACTACCGACATACTCACATAATTTATATACACAAAATGAATAATTACACTACACATCAAACTCCGCATTTTTTTAACCTATCGCTCCCGACAATCGAATTAGATTATTATAAGCACGAACCGACATCCTACAACATCATTCCATAACAAACGGCGATTGAAGTTCGGACTACTGAACGCGGGCTCTCTAGGCACGCGCCACGATGAGTTCCTAGTGGCTATGGACCGCCATAGGGTCGATATCATGGCAGTAAATGAGACCTGGCTGCGTGATAACCAGACAGGCCGCGCGCCGGCGGTGCCTAATTATCGTCTGCGGCATTTGCCGAGACCGGCCGACATTCGCTCCCGAGGTGGCGGAGTAGGTTTCTACGTTGCGCGCGGCCTATCAGCGAAGACTTTGACCCCGCCACCCGCGCCCCAAGTCGAACAGATGTGGCTACGGCTGTCCGTTCGCGGGACAGTTATCGTAATCGGTACAGCGTACAAGCCGCCGTGGTTAAGCGTCGATACATTTATTGACGCAATTACGGATTCTCTAGGCGCCTTTTCGTGGGCGGATGGTATTATTTTGCTGGGTGATTTTAATATTAATCTGCTAGACAATGGGGTAAATAGTAAAAAGCTACTGAACCTTTTTCAATGCTTCCGAATGTCGCAATATGTTTCTCAGCCGACGCACTTCACCGACACGAGTGCTACGTTAATTGATATTGTTGCCACAGACCTTAAGGTAAGTGCGCTTACGGTTGACTACATTAGGGACCTTAGTAGCCACGCATTTGTGACATGCGAAGTAAATATTACAAAGCCTAAGTCGATACCATTTTATTTATCACGTAGGGATTTAAATTCAGTGGATGTAGACCGTTTTACCGCGGATTTAGGTACAATTGACTGGAACTATATTTCCTCTTTACAATCGGTTGACGACATGGTGGCCTTTTTAAACGAAGCTATACTCATGCTTTTTAATATGCATGCGCCATTAAAGAAAATACGAGTAAAAGACTACAAGTACCCATGGATCACTTACAACGTCAAACAAATGATGTCCAAACGAGACGCGGCCCATGCTCGCGCCCGCTCGTCTGGCCTGGAGTCCCATATAAAGTACTATAAAGAGCTCAAAAGGTTGGTTGACGAGGCGCTTGCTAGTGAGAAACGAGCTTACTATGACTTTTATGTGAACTCGAATGTACATAACCCACGTACTCTTTGGACTCAGATTAAGCGAAACGTTAGGATTCGAAGCAAGAACGATATTCCTGACCATTTGCTGGGTGATCCTGACGCGATAAATGACCACTTCTTGAGGGTTCCAGGGAGTCGGACAGGTTCTAGCAAAGATGTAGAATATTTTAAATTACACTGCGGTAATCTTAGCCTGTTTGAAATTAATAGAGTAACGGAGGAATATGTTCATAAAATAATTAGGGGTCTTAAATCAAATGCGGTGGGGGTGGATGGCATATCATTAGACATGATCATAATGATGATGCCACATATTTTGCCAGTCATTACTAGGATAGTAAATTACTCTATTGAGACAGGCCGCTTTCCCAAGGACTGGCAGCATGCTATCGTAAAACCGTTACCTAAAAATAATAGCCCGGCGACTTATAACGACCTGAGACCCATCAGCGTACTGCCTTGCGCTTCCAAGATTTTGGAGAAGGCGGTGGGGGACCAGCTTCGGAAATATTTAGAAGACAATGATATATTACCCGTGGTACAGTCCGGTTTTCGTAAACATCACAGTACTGCGTCAGCTTTGGCTCAAGTGGTGGACGATGTCTTGGAGGCGCAAGACAGTGGCCAGGGAACCCTGATGACACTCCTTGACTTCTCTAGGGCTTTCGACTCTATTGATGTGTCCTTGTTATTGGCTAAACTAAAATATTATGGTTTTAGCGATCATGCATTGAAATGGTTCACCAGCTACTTTGAACATCGTGAACAGCATGTTGAGATAATGGATGAGAATGGTAGGAGTCGCTTGTCTGGGTCAATTCCTGTCACGCGTGGTGTTCCTCAGGGATCGATCCTGGGCCCGATTCTATTTATTATTTATACCACAGACATCACACGGGTCATCCAGCACTGCAAGTACCACATCTACGCCGACGACATACAGCTATACATACCATGTAGACCAGGTGAGGTAGACTTAGCTGTGGCTAAACTGAATGGAGATTTGGATAGAATAGCAACATGGTCCATATCTAACTCTTTGGTTATAAATGGAAGCAAGTCAAAGCTTATGATTCTAGGCAGCGCAAAACAAATAGAAAAGGTCTCTGCGGGTGGAGTTCAAGTACAAATACAGAACGAACCCATTCTTCGTGTCTCTGAGGCACGGAACCTTGGGTTAATTTTTGACGAGGAACTCCGTTTTGAAAAACATGTATCGGTGGTGCTAAGTCAGTGTTATTACAGGCTAAAGGTTTTATACCAAATTAGACCATTTATAAACACTAAGATACGTATACAACTGTGCGACACGCTTGTTCTTTCCAAGTTTAATTATATGGACGTCGTCTACGGCCCTCGATTGCTAGTTAGGACCCAGAAGCAAATACAGCGGGTGCAAAATGCATGCGCTAGATTCTGCTTTAACATCCCTCCCCGCACGCACATCACACCGTACTTAAACGAAGCAAACATTTTAAAAATGAGTCAGCGTAGAGTGTTTCACTTAGCTAATCTCCTATTCGGCGTGCTGAGGTACAGGACTCCACCGTATCTGGCGGATAAACTTGTGTGGATGAGTGACATCCAAAATATTACTCGCAAGGCATCCCAATATTCTTTAATACTGCCGTCTCATCGAAGCTCATCATTTCGGGGGTCATTTCAATTTTCGGCCAGTCGTTGCTGGAACGATTTGCCGCCACCTCTTCGTAGCCTGCAATCATTGAATACCTTTAAAAAACACGTTAGGGCTTTACTATTAGACTTGCAAAAAAAACAAAGTTTATGACTTACCACAGAGGTTGCAGGCTTATAGCGTTGAGGGGGCGGGGTCGTCCCGTGCGGGGTGGGCGAATGGATGCTGTGGATGGGCAACGATGGCGTCTTTCTTTCTTTCCCGAGATCTTTTATTTCGCACGGTTAGGTGTCTGCGAACATTTTCATTCAAATTTTATATATTTGTCGTCGCGTGAAGGAAAGGGGTGTATCAGGATCATTGTCATCAGGGTGGTGATATCAGTATTAGGTCGTATTCGTCCAGATAAATTAAAGAAAAGGTTCACATTTACTCCACTGTATTTATTCCATTTCATTTTTGCACATCACTTATAATTTCACTAGAATTCAGAGCGGTATTACAAATGTAGGCAGTTGAGGTAATTTACTTTCTTATTTCAAAGGTGATTTTAAAATTACTTTATTTTTAAACGTAAATAACACTTTCTATTAACGAACTTCAAACGTAAACAACCGAAATGTGGAGACAGTTTCAAGACGCGTCACTCCTCGGCGGCGGTCGCGCCAAGAATGGCCGCCACTCGGCCCGAGTCGTGCCGTCGAGACTCTGTCAGCACGCCCCACCAGAGGGCGCACTCCCACTTCCGTTTTCATCGTCATGAGTCCGTACTATTGACCACACGAGTCCATACTATTCACGGCCGTCCTGCTGTACACACGTCCTCGTGTGTAATCTGAAACATGAAAACCATAGCACAGTACTATATTCGCTCGGTCACTTCTGACCACAACACATCACCCAAATAAGTCTTATGAATCATGTGAATGGATCTATCACGACTGCATTAACCCACCAATTCTTCACATAAAACATACGTCCATTATCATTTATCATACTAAACTTCTGTAGATTGAGAGATAACAACATCATCTTGTACATAAATTATTCTTTATAAGTTGCCGACATAAATTCAGCTACGACTTCAGTTCATTAGAGAGGCGTGACAAGGTATAACACCAGACGGTTCATAAACCGTATCACAATTACCACCAATGAAGAAGGTTTAATCATCGTCACCAGTGTTTTCCCCTTGATGCTCTTGTTGAGTGGGAAACAAGCCCCAATCACAGAGCTCGCGTATCGTCCCCGACGTCCATTACTGTAGGTACTTAGATTCACTACAAATATGTGACATACCTACATCAAATTTTCAGTACTCAGCAAAAGACCCAATGTTACTTCGAGTGGGATTGAAACACTCCTTCATTAAATGCCATATGATTTTTGGTCATCCGTCAGCGCCATCCTAATTTAAAAAGAATAAGTAATGTTACCATACAGGAGAAATGACACACAGGCGACGAACCACCACACGACGGACGCCATCAGTCGGGCCGCTACGCCATCAGGCCGCCACGCAACCAGGCCGCCACGCAACTGGACCTGCAACTTTCCATCAGGTGGCCCGCTTGCCTGTTTGCCTATCGTATGACATAAAAGAAAGAAAGAGACCTGCACACAAGCGAAATATCACACAGACTAGGTGCCACACAGGTTGGGTGTCACTCTGGTCAGTGCCACTCTAATCGTCAAACTATGAGTTTATTCATCATATATCCTGTGTCACGTCTACCAAAGCACGATACAGGTAAGATGTCACACACGGGTAAATTTCACAGAGGCAAAATGCCACACATAAAAATGCCACACCGGCGAAATGCCATACAGGTAGAATGCCTCACAGGCTAAATACCACACAGACTTAATGTCACACAGACTATGCCACACAGGCGAAATGCCAAACAGGCGGGATGCCACACAGGCGGGAGCCACACAGGCGGGAGCCACACAGGCGGGAGCCACACAGGCGGGAGCCACACAAGCGGGAGCCACACAAGCGGGAGCCACACAGGCGGGAGCCACACAGGCGGGAGCCACACAGGCGGCAGCCACACAGACGGGAGCCACACAGGCGGGTGCCACACAGGCGGGAGCCACACAGACGGGAGCCACACAGGCGGGACAAATAAATAGAAGCTGTCTATAGATTCTCAGCTCGTGGTCAATCATTCGACCAAATCTGTACTAAGTCAGTGATAGGTAACAGTCTATCTGCTATCATAACCCGGTCAATAACGGTCTACGAGTTACACAACAAGTAATCGTCACAGATCCGAACAACTGTTTACGGTGTCATCTCTACAAAAACAACAAAATAAAATAAAATAAAAATAAACATTATTTCTACTGCCCAATATCAAAACTAAATCAGAAGTTTAATAATAAGAAGCTCTCACGTCTATTTGATACGCCAGTTATAGGTAACAATAGTCTATTTGTTGCCACACCAAAACTAAACAAGTAATAATCATCTTCATCGATTTTAACTGTTCGAACGAGTATACTCTATCTAGACTTTACGTTACGATTAAGCTCCCATTTTGAAACCATTTAACAATGTTTGTAATAACGAAGGCATCCCATATCAAGCCGCCTTCTAAAAAAATTACAAAATAAAATTTGCTATCTACAGCTACAACATCCGAGACTTTCGGGGCTCTTAGCCCAATGAGTCACACACATGACTCCCGGGTCACTCCAAGTCAGCCAAATAAATCTGGATGTTTGACCTCAACAACAATTCAGGTACTTAAAAACTTGTACTGGCAGAAGGATATGAAATCTCACCATTGCTTACACTGTCTCATCTTACTGGCACAACAACAGAACTCAAAATAGTTACTTTATATCAGTAATCAAGGAAATTTCAGTACTCGAAGCTAAAAATAATTTATAAAACCGGCTATTGAACTATCACCAAAATATCTGGACTTTCTCATCATCGTTATCGTTCAACACTTTCTCACAAAGCTTAAAACAACTACTTGCTATTAGCCACGCTCCCATAGCCTCCATCAGGCCGGTAAGCAACCATAAAACTCTCCCATAGGCTCCATTAGCCCACCATCACTGATAAAACACGATCACCTTCATCCGATGATGCAACAAATTTTGAGAAAACAAAACGATCACATAAATATCATAAAAACCTCGGCTCGATAGTCGTCACGTTTTGGGTTAGCGTCTTAGATTGATCCGTCTAACAAAGTCTTTATCCAGGTCAAACTATGTCACATTGACTTAGTACACATGGTTTTCGGTCGAACTAAGTCACAGGTTTATCTTTAGTTACTCAAAACATAATTCGAAATTATCTACCGTCAATCAGTTCACTTACTCGTGTTTACTTTTTTTTCGTTAAATAACTTGATACTAATATAAAATTACGTTACTAACCAAACTACCTTTTTTTTTGTAGTATTAAAAGAAACGTATATCGGTGATCCCATTTTTACCGCGAATATCTTATCTCTCTATTCTACAACATTGGGAAACTACGACCACAATAACAAACATTATACTGAAATATGGAAAATTTCGTTCGAATTTCTCCTGTTAAATGTAAACAAACACGCTAATAATTTTTCTCTTTTTTTTCTCTCGATACATGTTTGCACCCTCCCACTCGCATAGAAATCGCGGAGATCGCGGGGTCGTTATTGAATTTGCACATTCGAAGCCTATGTGAAGCCTATCCTATCTCTAAGACAACATCCTAAAGTACACCAGCTAATTGTTCCACAAACTCACTGCTACGGCATCCCTGCCACACTGTTATTATCAAATATTTACTTAATCAGCAATCTGGAACGACTTATGGTGACGGGAAAAGTCGAAGGCAAGTGACCCAGAGGCCGAAGTCCGAAGAGATGGGTGGACCAAATATCCGAACGATTCATCGAAACCGATGGAGACATGCAGTTTACCGAAGATGTCAGGATCCTCAGCAGTGAGGCAACGATCAAGAAGAAGAAGTCAGTCAGCAGCAGCACCACCATAACTATGCTTACGTACTCAATTTATAAAAATAATAGCACTATGCTTTCCAAGTATTTCTTATTCTTGTTTTCTGATAACTGACGTGATGTTGGTAATACGTAAAATCATAGCGCACCATGTTTCAAGATGGTAAAATAATCTTAGATTAAATAACACTTTTTTTACTATAAACACTGTTTGACATTGGGACGGATTTAACATAATTCTTACTATTTTTGTGGAGTGATTTTTTTTCTTAGTAACTTTCTATCAGACAGCCTACATTAATTGACATAGGTACCCGCAAAAGCTAACATTTTTAAACTTAGCAGTAGTTTTTGACATTTTTACCAACAAATTGTAACACTGACGTAACTGACGTTGTTTATGTTTTGTTTACATTCTTTCTATTTGTAGTTTCACTAAAGATACAAATAAACCTGCCATTCTCTCTACTAAGGGTATCAATAGTGTTTCTGTCAGAATACTTTTCTTAATTGTCAAAGTAAATAACTCCTAAAATCCGCTAGGGAGCCTCTTCAGCACAGGTTTTTACTAAATAATAATTATGTATAGGACTCACCAGATAGAGAGGAACTGTTAATATCACATCATTTCTCAGTCATGTACACTCGCAGATTGTCTACCATCATCGTCCCATGTTGAAACAATCACGTTGAGGCTACCAGTCCAGCGTTGCATTCCAATGTTGTTCTCGTAGGTGAAGCGAACCGTTGTGCACCATTGTTATGCAATAGAAGAAAATAATTGTATTAGTAAAACAAAAATAAAAAATTAATATACACCGTTTTTAATTGTTTGATTTTATTTAATCTGCAGAAATCTAAGCAATTAATTTACTTGTGGTGTCAAACCACACTGCTAAATGAATCTAAATGTAAGCGTTTACTTTAAAGTCATTGAATAAACTTTAGCTGGCTAATTTAGAACTACGCAAATTATTTAACTAACTCAATTTTATATTTAAAAAGGAAAATATTTTACATGAGTAATCTAAATTAAATTTAACAAAAACAAAGAAGCCATACCAAAGTGCCGTCCATAGTAAGTTTCACTAGATTTTTAATAATGTTGTCGATATCCCAGTGGTGCTCTCGAAGGCCCGGGGTCTGCCTTGACCATGACCCATTTGGTACAGATGATCTGCTGTTTACTTTATGAATCCCCCAATCTTTCTGACGAAGTCTTTGTCTTATATCTCGGGGTGTTTGGACTCTTGGCTGCGCTTTGAACATGTTAAATCATTTTACATTTTAATGTAGGCAACTCAACTGGATCGAGTAATCACCTTTCTTTTATTATTACGCTTTCACGTAGCGTATCTGCATTTTCTTTGTTACTTTTCATCATACCATCTCTTGGGCGTTGCGTTCGTCATCACCGCTTCTGATGTCGTCGCGTGAAGGAAAGGGGTGTATCAGGATCATTGTCATCAGGGTGGTGATATCAGTATTAGGTCGTATTCGTCCAGATAAATTAAAGAAAAGGTTCACATTTACTCCACTGTATTTATTCCATTTCATTTTTGCACATCACTTATAATTTCACTAGAATTCAGAGCGGTATTACAAATGTAGGCAGTTGAGGTAATTTACTTTCTTATTTCAAAGGTGATTTTAAAATTACTTTATTTTTAAACGTAAATAACACTTTCTATTAACGAACTTCAAACGTAAACAACCGAAATGTGGAGACAGTTTCAAGACGCGTCACTCCTCGGCGGCGGTCGCGCCAAGAATGGCCGCCACTCGGCCCGAGTCGTGCCGTCGAGACTCTGTCAGCACGCCCCACCAGAGGGCGCACTCCCACTTCCGTTTTCATCGTCATGAGTCCGTACTATTGACCACACGAGTCCATACTATTGACCGTGATCCGTCATATTTTTTGACATTCGATAATTTAATAACATATTTTAATAAGAATACTCACCAGCATATATTGACTTCACATATCTATACTCGTATTTTGACATTTTAATTGGATATTGGGTAGGCATATTGTATGGTGACCAGGTAGTTACTCGTCCAACACTACAAACACTCGAGATAGGCTGTCATATTGATAAGTAGGTATAGGTACAACGACTCATGGAATCGTATTAATTTTGTGTAGGTGAGTGGTCGGGACAGTGGCGCGTGCGCGCGCGTCCCTGTCTGGCTGCGTTATGTTATAGCGCAGGTGGCGCGAGGTGGGCCCCGGACGGAGGGCAGGGACGTACTCGGACGGCGCCCACCTCACGGCACCGGCCGACTGCACAATTCACACTGCACATGTTACACAACAAACAACTCATTATGACCGGTATAAGTAGTATATTTAGTATATATTTGTATTCCATATATGTTATGTACATTTGTCCGTGCCTCGCTCAGCAGGCCTCACTGAAAACCAGCGCTCCGGTTCACGCCGGGGCATAATGCTGAGTGAGGTCCTTTTTGCACAAACACACCACCACAACACTTTATCAATTACACTTCACAACAAATACAAAGACCAAGTGGGTATATGCATCGGCGCTGTGTAGTCTCCGTGTGTATTTAATGTTTTAATGATTGTGTTCTTTTAATGTATTTTTGGATTACTGTTTCATTTTTATGTTGTGGTGTTGTTGTTTGTGTCAATAAATGTTCTTTCTTTCTTTCTTTCTTTCTTTCTTCTTTCAGTCAAACGTTGAGCGCCAGATAGAAGTCGTTTATAAAAGTATCAAAGTGAGATATAAGGTATTCCCAAGCGGTTCCTGCGTTTCCGTTGTACCTCTATCTGTTTTTGTAGTGAAACTTGTTTATTCTTCAATCGAAACACGTTTAGGTGTAAGCAAACCAAGTACTTAGAGTTTTAACATTAACATGTTTATTTAATGAAAATGAGTGTTGACGTTGATTTTTATTGACGCATTTACTTAATGTCTGTTTATCTATGAAATAAATTATGAACCTACTATTTTCGAAGAATGTCTTGAGAAAGAGTCACTTACCTTGTAATTGCTCAATAAGTAATTCCACTTTCTTTTTAAATTACGTGTAATATCAGGGCGGACTAAGTTCGTCAGAGACCCGGGGCGAAAAAACCAGAGGTAGCCCGATTTGCTTACTCCGTGGTAAATGAGCAGCTAGAGTGGTAGTAAGCGGTAACTGTTTTAAAATTATATTAATATTTTAATAATTAATACACACAAATACACATAACCAATTCGTGCGACCATTGCCAATTAGGATAGCGCCTAAAGCTTTTGTTACGGTTAAGAATAATAGTTGTTCTCATATAATAGTTAAAAACCATATTTTGATTTTACTATTTAAAAACAAGCGTCAGTTTGTTAAATAAAATACACGATTGTGATGCTTGTCAAACATTTCGTTATTATAACAAAATATAATTTGCTATATGCAATGTTGTAATCAGTGGTGGACTTAGATCAATTATACCTGAACTAACACAAAAGAAATTGTGGCACTACCTGCAAAGATATGTATGTAGGTACAACTCTTTGCATCGTCTGTCTTGTCTGTCTTATTCTTAAAAATATCGATATTTCTCAAAACACATTTCGTTATGAAACACAACCCCTTATCATCATCAAAACAATATTTATACCTATACTAGGGTTTTCTACCCGTGTACCCGGGGTCGGGTATGCCCGGGTATTTAAGGGATTCAGTACCCGGTTACAATCTGACTGCCATACCCAGGTACCAGGGTATTTAAAAAAAGTCGTTGATTCGGGTATGTAACGCCTTAAAGAGGCAGTGACCACTTTCCATCAGGTGGCCCGCTTACCCGTTTGTTTGCCTTGTAACATAAAAAATAAAAATAATGTTTAATGTCGATGATACTTTATTGGAAAGATAATGAAATTCCATTTATGTTTAAATATTATTTCGACCATGTCGCCGACGCGACTGGTGCGCAAATAACCCAATGTAAACGTCCAATTTTCACACATTTCGCAGCAAACGGTATTTCACTAATAACTCATCGAAAGCAATTTTTTATAGAAAATAGTCAGATATTTGACTGCCATCTCACCTGATGTTAAGTGCAGATGCAGTCTACGATGGCACATACGTCTATTACATACCTATTCACACTTGTCTTAAAGAAACCCAAGTTGTACCGCTCAGGGAAAACATGTGCAGGCAGCGAGTTCCAAACCCTTGCCGTTCGCAACAGAAAGTTAGTGCGTATTTGTGGAATGTCGACAATATAGGGATGGTACGCTGACCTACACCTGAAGCCCCGAAGATGGAATGGGGTTGGTGGAACTAACTCGTGTAATTCCGGCGCACATTCCCGAAATTTCCCCGCGCCAAGAAGATGACTGTCAATTTCTTGGCACGTCTCTCAACCAAGTCCAAAGCAGCCAGATAGACCTTGACAGACCCGTCCCATAGCTGACAACAGTATTCCATGCAAAGTCCAATTTGGGCTTTATTTGAGTCAATTTTAGCCAATCCTCGTTACCACCGTTGCTGAAGCCAGACCGAACATTGGCACATGCTGCGGAGGCGAAAGCGAATTCACTTGCTTCTCATTTCATGGCTAGTTCGCGTTTAGATACTGCAGGAAAAACTCTACGCAACTCATCCCGCGCTGACTGCACTATAGCAGACGTGAACAAGGCTGTCTAGACGTGGACCTGATGGTATACCAGCGACGGTCTTGCGTAGACGTGCCCCTGAGTTGTCTCCTATTCTCACACGCCTGTTTCAACTCTCACTTAAGACTGGTATTGTACCTAAGTCGTGGAAGCTTGCCAATGTGGAGCCCTGGCCTAAGAAGGGCAGCCGCGCAGACCCTGCCAACAACCGCCCTATTTCAGTCATCTCCATTCTCTGTAAGATTATGGAGCGTGCACTGAACAACAAACTTCTTGCGAATCTCGAAGGTAACGATCTCCTCAGCGATTTCCAGTACGGATTCTGCCGTGGTCGGTCGACTGGGGACCTTCTGGTGTATGCCACTTGTATGTGGAGTGAGGCCATTGAGAAGCATGGCGAGGCCCTTGCTGTGTCGCTCGATATCTCCAAGGCCTTTGATAGGGTTTGGCACGCAGCCCTTCTAAGCAAGCTTCCCTCATTTAGTATTCGTGTTGGCTTTTGCATTTGGATTTCGAACTGTCTGAGTGGACGTTCAATCTGGGTAGTTCTCGATGGTTACTCGTCTGATTTTCAGGCTATCGACGCGGAAGTTCCTCAAGGGTCGGTTCTGTCCGCGACTTTTTTCTTGCTGCATATCAACGATCTTCTAGTACCCGGTACCCTTGGGTACGCTGACGACAGCACAGTAACGGATAAATATCTGTCAGAGGAAAAAGCTAACAGGGACGACATTCAGTCTTGTCGAGAGGCCATGGTTAGGCATTTAAACGAAGCTCTAAAAGCAGTCTCCGACTGGGGCGAAGCCAATCTAGCGGCGTTCAACGCTACCAAAACACAGGCATGTTTGTTTTCCGCCAAACGGAGTCCATTCCATCTAACTCCGGCTTTCCGGGATGAGGCTGTGGAAATTACCGACAATTTACATATCCTTGGTATTGAGCTATCAACCAATCTTAACTTTGGACAGTACATCGAATCCAAAGCTAAGACTACAGCCAAGAAACTTGATATCCTCTCGAAGGTCAGGCGGTACTTCACTTCAACGACAAACTTTAGATTCGGTGGAAAAACGTGCAAAGAAGATAATTTGTGAACCGCAATTAATTGAGGCTAAGTTGCAGAGCCTCGAGCATCGGCGCAGGGTTGCGTGTCTGTCGGTATTCTATAGGTTGTATTTAGGAGAGAGTGCGAAACAGTTGCACGACCTCATTCCGCCGGCCCCTTTCTGCTCTGCATCTGCATCTGCATACCCAAAAGCATTGGACCCGAACATTTCATTTACGTACACCAGGAACAAGGTTTTCTGTTCTGTACAGGGTTGAATTCTATCGTCCAAGTTTATCAGCGTAGACATATCCCCAAAGAAAATAATCTAATGTATAACTCCACTCATTGCACAATCTGGATTACCAACGAGCCATTATTGATCGATGTTAATTTTTTCCTCCAAATAAAAGTTTGTTTAGCGATGAAGCCCACTTATGGTTGAATGGTTTTGATTTTTGTTAGAATAAACACGCAGCGGCCACATGACCGAAATCTTATTCATTAGCTTTCTAATATGGCTAGTTTCACTGATATAAATATATTTTTCTTGGTTATATTTCACTTTGTAAACAAAAGGTTTAAAAAATACCTTTTACTTACATTTTCTTAAAAAATTGATAAATACCCGGGTACTAAAAATAATAATACGCGATACCCGGGTATAAAAAAAAGTCGGGTATTCGAAAACCCTAACCTATACCTATTTTTATATATAGGAACATCGTCAAAGTGCTTTTATATTTAACTTCATTTACAATAACCGAAGTAATTTAGCACTTATTTTTAAACGACTTTCCCAATTAAATGGGTCATCAATAACGGTAGTTGGTCAATATTGCCACTCTGAAAATTCTGTACTTAAAATGGTAATAGTTAATACAGCTGTAATTAAAATAGTATGGGAAATGCTGTATCGAAAAGTAATTTTTTTTTAAATTTAATTGACTGGCGTGAAAAAAGTGTACCCGTAAACGACTGTTTTTGAATATGTAATTGGAACATTACGCTATGATAAAAGGTACTTACTTAAGTGTAATACCTATATAACGGTTATATGTTGTGTGTTGTAAGGGTGTTATGAAGGCGTTAGTTACTTCATAAATCGGAATACCAATTGCAGTCGCGTTAATTAACGTTTCAGGGGGTACATTAAAGTTTTAATACGACTTTTGCCTAATTTCTTTGTTAACTCGTCTGTAACGCTTTTAACTTTAGTCATAAAAAATCTGTTACCAACACCTAAATGTTAGTTTTGTTGTAGCACTGCTCGTAGCCAATTAATTCATCATATACCATATCAGTTCAGCTACCGCCACTTCTTGAGTTTTAACTAATTAAGTAGTTTATCACTGAGCTCTCTGTCTCAGTGTCTCAATCGACCCAGCTATACAGCGTAGTAAAAATGATTAACTTGACTAGCTAAGAGAAACCAAATGCCAATAAATTCAGTTCTAAATCGCTAAGCTAGAGAACCCTAAGACATAGACTTTCATGAATATTTTAACTTACCTACTTCGGCACGCGATACGCGATGCCGCTATTGGCAGTTCGTGCTAATGTGTCCTTAATTTGATTCCGATTGTTGATAATTGAGGTTTGCAACTAACTGATATTCATGGATTCCTGGATTGTGCCCTTGTAGGTAAACATGGCGGACAAATATTCTACTAAATACAAGAGCGACTATTTCCAAAATCGTATTGCGGATCATTCCAAGGGTGAGTACTTGTTATGATATGAATATTCTTTAGTTTAACTTACCTGATCTGCCAAATCCTGGATCATGGTCAGGGTCATTTACGCCAAGATGATTTTTATTATTTATTATTCTTCAGTTAAACGTTTCTTTTTCTGTTTTGTGGCAATGCTTTCATCTACACCCTAGTGTTTCATCAGCAATTACAAATTCATGAACTTACCTACAATAATAAGAATTATAATTCGTATGGTATTTTACATTTGAAGAATTATACAGATATTGCATCCTATATCTTGATCCATTATAAATTTTCTTTTACTAACCCAATAAATACATAATGTATGAACTTTTCAATATGTCGAGTCTCTTTTTTTACAGATGTTATTAATACCTGTTTTAAGCCCTTAACAAAATACCTATATTATGTGTTGTAGACAGTTTATAAAGCATAAATTTCTAATAAATCTTCCATTCTACCTTACCAGCAAAGGCCCTCAAAAGCCTTCCTACAACGCCAGCAAATGGGCAGTGTCTTGTGCTTGGAACTTTAGCACTTGTCCTACGCGTGTCCAGCTGGTTTGTCGTAGCCCCTCTCCGTTTCATAAGGGTCAACCATGACCTTCACATCAGCTACTCCAAGGCAATGTACTTCTATAGCTTCATGTTAATCATTATTATAGGTAAGTACCTGGTAAGTAGGTAATACGTAAGTAGGTAAGTCATGGAGAAATAAAACTTATGTAAGAAATTATTTTTATTTTTGTATTATACTAATCAAATACGTTTATTCAGTTTAGGTTTTCACAAACACTTATGAACGTCATACAATATATATCATACACTAATCGACAGTAACAAACTGGTAACCAAACAACAACTATCATCCTTATTGTCTAGGGAAGCACATGATTGGACGATCCACCTGATGGATAGTGATCACCGCCGTCCAGGATATCAGCAAAGCATCCTAAAGGAAGCAGAAGCGATGCCACCTTTGAGGTGCATATACACGTGCTTCTAAATACTCAAAGTTATAGTGCAAAGGAAAGGCTTCGGGAGAGAGATAATTCCACTATTTGCATGTGCGCAGTAAAAGGGTTCGCGATGCTGAGTGTCGGTGGCCCAGCGGTCGAGTATCTAACTCGTATGCGAGAGGTGCCGGGTTCGATTCCCGCTGCGGTCATGTACCAATGACTCTTTTCTGAGTTGATTTCGTACCAATGCTCTTACGGTGAGAGAAAACATCGCGATGAAACCTGCAAATTCAGGTAACTGAATTTGCAACCATCCACAGACATTTATCTAATCTTCAGTTAATTTTCTAATTCCTATTGAAAAAGACAAGAGAAGCGAATATAAGAGAAAGTGCGAAGATAAAATATTGTATTAATAAGTCTTCCATGGTCAATTGCAGATATAACTCTTCTATACGGGTTTATATTAGATCTGAATGTAGACCCAATGTACTCAGTTCGTTCACCCACGTACACGGATCGCATAATATGGGCGGTAGACCTGGGCATAGTGTCATTGACTGTCAACTTCGGGGTATTCAGCGCAGCAGCCAGAATGGAACGCATGATACCATGCCTGAACAACCTCAATGTGGTTAGTAGATCTAAAAAATTTACGACCTGTTGGCTAATTACGTAACTATGTCGGCAACATTTATCTGATTTGAAATTGTTACTTTTGTTCTGTTACCGGTCTTGGTGTTTATATATAAATTTATTTCAGACGAAGTTGTCCATATTACATTAGAATGTCAACGTTATGAGTACAATGTCAAATATCAATTTATGTATAATAAGTATGAATTTAAAAAAATATATAAGTAGTTTATCAGTTATCTAACATCCATAACGCAAGCGTTGCTTACTTTAGGGCTAGATGGCGCTGTGTGAATCGTCGAAGCATAATAGTTATTGTCCAAGCGGCTAAAATAATTATAATTTAAGAATTATTACGTATGTTGTTACAGATATTAACGAAACTTAACAAATATCAGCAGCAGCGGCGGCCCGATGAGAGGAAGAAATGCATTGTCATAATTGGATGCCTATTCCTAATGACCCTGCTATTTAGTGCTGACGTCTATTCCTTTTATATGATAACCTTAAAGAGGAATGGCGAATGTATGAATAATTCATTAATATATATTTTTATTTTTTATTTATTTTATTTTATTGACTTAAGGAAAACCAACAGCAGTGATTACAATATAAAATAGCACAGAGCCAATTACAGGATTCCACCGATAAAAATTGGAGTAGTTGATAATTATATGAGTATCAAAAACCTCGCGTTGGAGGTTTCTAACCGCAAGTCTCTGACGTGATTTACGATTACTGCTATCAATCGACAGCAACCGGGTCAGAGGATTTAATGTGCACTCTTTAACACGGAGCACGTGGCGATGTTTAGTGGTGAAGGCACAAAGGTTGTCCGGAAGAGATCGCTTAAAGCGATAAAGCCGCCTTTGAGCGCATGTAAACTATTAGTTTTTTCCGTTATATTTATTTCACTTTTGTGTGTGCAATAAAGTTTTACTTATTTACAATTTAAGTAAAGCAAAGTGGATACATTGTCAGGGTCCCGAGTGGGATCTGGGATTCGATTCTGCGTCGATCGCTTACAAGGCAGAAACTTTCGACACTTGGTCACCACGGCCCCCACAAAATGATTCGAAGTCATAATGCACTTCAATGTGAAGTAACTTGGAGAGCAGGCAACATGAGGGAAAGCTGTCATTGCTGTCCAGAAATTACAACGCCAGAGGGATCGCTCATGGATTGCCCATCTCTGACATTCCGGGACATGTTGCTGTGGCAGGAAAAGGGCAAATACCGCTCCAGTGCCAAAGCCACGGTTCTCCAAATCCCTACTCCATCGAGCACTTGGCCCATGGAGATACTTCCCTTGTCGGGTGGCTCCAATTCGAATGGGTATCCCGCTATCCCTACATCTTTTAATTTATTTTTACACAAAAATAACAACAACTTGAGAACGTAATATATATCTCTGATACATTTCAGATTTCATAGCACTACTTTACGTATCGTACCACATTATGGATTTCATTTTAATATTACTTGTGATGCAGTTCTTTGTAAATGCTATGAAGGCCAATTGGACTCTGAGAAGCGTCAATGATCAGTTGACTGAAATTCTGGTGGCAATTGATACAAAAAGTAAGTTTGAATAACTATTTAGAAAATGTTTTGTTTACTTAAAAATCTATTCTACAAATATTCCAGTTGCTGGATACATGCCACGAGCTGCAGAATCTAAAAAGGAATTCTTCAAAGCCCCTCTAAAAGCTCTCAACGTGATCGTTTCTTCTGTAAAACTGATGGACCGAATGCCTGACACTGGTAAAAATTCCTTAATTAAGTGTGAATCCCTGACGTCGGAGGTTATTAATGCATCTCGTCTAGTTTCCCTTGGTCAGGCGAAACATCGTGATGAAACCTGCAAATTCAGGCAACTGAATTTGTAACCACGATCCAATCTAGTCAGGTTCCCCTTGTAGCACTTACTTGGGTCACTTAGGTCAGATGGTAGTCGCTCCACTGTAATTACCTGATCGCCAAATTCTGGATCATGGTCAAGACGGACTTCCAGCCCTCTTTCGTGAGAGCACAACTTGCACATTAACGCCAAGATGACTTTAGTCTAATTCGCCTTGGATTGTCTAGTTCGGATTCGTAGAGCGTTATCTCTGTGTAAGTAATTACGAAGCCGAATGTGTTGTGTCCTTCTCTCAACACTAAATTGAAAGAAACAACAGTATCTATGTCGCGAATTTTATTCCTCGTCGCTTGCGAGAGCACACTTTTGCTAGTTGTACTGTGTGACCTTCGTGTGCAACCGCGAACTGTGCTGGAACAGCTCGTGATTGCATTTCACCGTACGGCGTGTTCTGACGACCGAAACATTATTTTGATCTTTTGACGATTAGGGGGTTATTGTAGTTGTTGTATTGCAAAATCATATGTGTGACTGTCATCATTCATTGTCTTAGAACAAATTAAAAAGCAATATAGCACCAGTTGTTATTTCCTAAGTACCATACCAAACTAAAAAAAGTTGCGGTTAGGCGGTTCAACGGTTAACACACTCTCCAGTGTCACTATACAAAATAATTAATTAAAATGGTCCAAAGTGAAAGTGAAGTGTTAATTGTTCAGTGCAGAAACTTATTAAAAGAATCTTTAACAGAAAATGCTATAACAGTGAAAATAATTACTGATCTATCGTTAAAAATAGCCAAACAAAAATTGATCATTGAGACATTAACCGACAAAATTGCGAAGTTAGAGTCACTCGCTGAACTTCCCGACCTGCCAATAAGAAAACGTCAGACTAGAGCCACAAGCAGTACTATTTCAACCAACCACAGCGCTGCCACCAAGAAATCGACGAATCAAAGACGAAATGAGCCACAGTTGTCATCGAAATCTACTCCAACGACTCCGCTAAATGACGTCGTTAACTCACCTTTAACGTATAATTTAGAAGAACCCGCTATAACAAAGGAGTTAATCTGTAACGATTCATCTAAACAACCTTTTGTTATCAGAAATGATGCAAATAAATGGACCCAGGTACAGCGGAATAAACGTCGGACAACACAAAACAGTGGTTTCAAGATCCATGGAACAGCTTCAAATGCCAAAATTGGGGGTGTCGTCATGCCCCGGTACGTTCACGGGTGTTTTTTCGGCACCGATACTACTCCAGAGAGCATTTTCGAACATCTTAACGACATCGAACCTGCTAAATACACGGTGGAAGAAATTAAGGCTAAACACGACATTTACAAATCGTACAAAATTGGGATACCCGCCTCACTATACGATATAGTTTTGAACCCGTCAGTATGGCCTGAAGGCGTATCTTTGTCCCCGTGGCGGCCCTTTCTATCACAAAAAAAGCCTAGAGGTGACCCCAGTGAGCCCAGTGAAGGTAATCGCGCATCGCCCCTGGAAATCGCCGAAAAAAGCTCAACCAACAAACGTAATTAATATAGTAATATATCACCAAAATGTACGGTCATTAGCTGGTAAAACTAGTAATATTAATTTGTTGCTTCAAACAGATATAAACTGTAATTTTATATGTTTAACGGAGCATTGGCTCAAATTTACTGAACTAAAATGTATTAATCTTAATGGGTATGAGTTAATATCTAGTTATTGTAGGCTAAATATTCAGCATGGCGGGACTACTATTTATGTAAATAGAAACTTTAAATGTAATGAAAGGACGGACCTCTGTAACTTATCTATTGAACATGTAATAGAAATATCAGCAATCGAACTCCACAAACTTAATTTAATCTTAATTTGTATTTATAATCCTAATCGACTTAATTATAATTTATTCTTATCCACCTTCGAAAAATTGTTGGAAAAAATTTCACTAGAATGTAAATGCATTGTAATCACTGGCGATTTTAATGTAGACTACATGACCGATTCCTCAGAAAAAAATACATTAACACAAAGCAATGTGGCAAATTGTCAACGAACACAACACCCGCAAAAACAAAAACATGAACAGTCTTTACACAATAAAAAATCAGGAAGGTCTTGACTACGATTGCATCACGGATCTAGCAAACGACATAAACGAGTTCTTTTTATCAGCTGCTCGCGGCGCCGGCGCGCCTGCGGCCTCACCGGACCGCGCATGGGCACTGTTACTCGGCGCAGGCGCACCGAGCAACGTCTCGCTGCGCCTCACCCCCTTCACCGACACGGAGTTGTTGTTTATCATGACTCACGGAGTCGCATGTAAAGATACCTGTGACATCTATGACACCTCCACTAAACTGTTGCGCGTCGCCTTCCCAATCATTATACACCACATACAAAATATTTTTAATGACTTTCTTAGGCACGGAAGGTATCCTAAAATATTAAAATCAGTTAAAGTGGTACCCGTTTATAAAGGTAAGGGCCCAAAAAACGACATCAGTGGGTATAGACCCATAGCATTAATACCTAGTTTTGCAAAAGTTTTTGAATACGGAATAACTAAGCGCATGTTTAAATTTTTGGAAACAAATAATTTGCTAAGTAATAAACAATACGCATACAGTGAGGGTCGTTCATGTGTTGCGCTAATTCGTGAACTAAATAAAATCATGCAGTCGAAGGAGCGTCGCAGTCACGTAGTTGTACTGCTGTGTGATATGACTCGCGCTTTCGACCTTTGTGATCATGATATCCTGTTGCAAAAATTTGATCATTTCGGCATAAGAGGCCCCGCGCTCTCATTAGTAAAAGAATTTCTTTAAAATATGCAACAAATAGTCTCATTAGATCAGGGTCGTGCGAGGTCAGACCAGGGCACCTCCACTATCGGTGTTCCCCAAGGATCAGCGCTCGCGAACCTCAGTTTCCTGATCCAGGTTAACGATCTGCCTAATGCTGTTGATGGTGACATGTACGTATTTGCTGACGATGCATGTGACATCATAACCGCTGACACAATCGATCTCATCCAAACAAAGATCACATCCCATGTACATAAATTGCAGAACTGGTTCACGGCAAACGGACTCCTACTAAATTTATCCAAAACTCAAATTTTACACTTTAACCTTGGTGGACCCCCACCAAGACCATTAAATATAAAAATAAATGACATATCATTGCCACAAACAAATAATTCAAAGTTCTTAGGTATAACAATAGATAGGGCTCTCAAATTCGATGCACATATTGACGTACTATGTGGTAAACTCACCGGAGCCTGCTTCGCACTATCCCGACTGTCGAGCGTGTTGCCCGCGTCTGAGGTGCGCTCATGTTACTTCTCGCTGTTCCACTCCGCGCTGTGCTACGGGCTGGAGCTGTGGGGCGCCGCGGCCACGGCCGAGCGCGCGTTCATACTACAGAAGAGGGCAGTGCGACTAATATCGCGAGTCCCACCCTACACACCCGCAAGGAGTCTATTCCGATCTAAAAACATTATGACTTTAACATCACAATATATTTATGACATAGCTACCCACGTAAAATCAAACTTGGAACATTTCCCTAGCAAATCAGAACATCTGAGATACACACTTCGAAACAAATCTGATCTTAATTGTGAAGCCTACAGGTTACATAAATCAAAATTTATTATGACGAATTTCGGTCCTGTAGTCTACAATAAAATTCCAAAGTATATCAGGGACTATGACTGTTTAATAACATTTAAAAATAAACTAAAAGTATTGTTAATAGCAAAAGCTTATTACAGCTTGAAAGAATTCTTGGATGACAAATTCAAATAACAATAGTTTTAAGACGTTTTAATTCAATTAATCTCCTAACGTCGATATTGACCTATAATGTGATAGACTGTATTAATTTCAATTTTATTTATAAATGACATGTAAAATTTTGAATTTTATGTAATAAAGAGTTTTTTGAGTATATTTGAGTATTAAAGTTGAGCCCGTGGTTGAGCCTTAACATCTAAAAACCGTTGAATTAGCAGATATAAAGTAAACTGCATTGAATTAAAGATTAATTTCAGTACCATACAGCCAAGGGATTATAATAATGTTTCGGTCGTTATGGCGCGCCATCTATGAGAATTTTTAGGAAGCTTCTCTTGTAAACAGCTCATTGAAGATGTGCCGCTTGTGCGCAGCTAACGGGTAGCACGCGAGCAGTTGCTGCAACTGCGCATTCGGAACACGTTTGCGATTTATTCACCATAAGATTAATTAAATATAGTCTAATTCATTATAGTAGAGTAAAATATTACTGTATTACCCTTCATCATCTTAGCATTAATGTCCCCGGTTGTGCTCTTGAGAACGAGGGCTCAGAGTAGTACTTTATTAGTAACTAACGATCGGTTTCCAAGGACCACCAGGAGGACAACAGGCTATATTTACCTGATGCCTTCTGCATAAAGTCCTTTTTTAACAACACTATTATCTCAGAATAGAGAATTGTGTATAGTAAATAATAGAGTACTTAGGTACACTGATCAATCTAACTCATGATTATCTATCTAACTCATAAAATTTGTACTGCCTTGAGACGGTGTCTGATTAGCCACTCATAGTACACGCTAACCAACACTAAATACTGAATACACATTAATGAAATCGATCATCGCCTTTTTATGATTTAATCTTTTAGTACTATTTTATATTAAAACTGCTTTATTTATGTTACTAGATATTCTCCAAACGCCTCAGTCGAAGCAACTAAAGGACAAGATAAGACGACTATCCATAGCTTATATAACGGTCTGTGACATTATCAGGCAAATCAATCGGAACTTCGGAGTGCTACTGCTATTGCTACTGGTGTCGAGTCTCATTCACTTGGTGGAGACTCCTTATCACTTCATCCAGTGGTTGTGTAAGTTGATTAAACTCCATAAGCTCCGGTTCACGCCGGGGCATAATGCTGAGTGAGGTCTTTTTAAACAAATACGAGTACACCACTACGATACATTGTTTATTACACTGCACAACAAAACAATAATCAAGTAGGTATACACATCGGCACTGTGTAGTCTTCCCGTGTATTTTATATTGTAATAATTGGATTCTTTTTATGTTTTCTTCTTTCTTATATCTTTTTGTCAGTGTTTATTTAGATCGATAGTAAGATCATAGCCAAATAATAATAATTGCAGCGGTTGGAAATAGTAATTTACCTTATGAAGATAACGAATGATTTATAAATTGCTTTATTAATGGCGCAAATTGTTGACACTGTTACTTGCTTATTGCTAAAAAGTTTACGGATTATTTTCTTCTTTTTACTCCGAGTTTCATTTTCTAATCAGCGGTACGTGATGGCTATTAATAAGGAGAATACTATACGGACGTGTGTTTCGAAGCAATCACTCTTTATAGCGGAGTCTCTGTTGTGTTTTAGGCTGCAATTTATTCGACGAAGCGTACGTATGTAGTTTTCATAGAAAATTCAATATTTATGGACGACAATGCCGTTCTGGAGACGTGGAAGAGAACTCTAAACAATGCCTAGAGGACGAGGAACGCAAATAGAATAATTCTATATAATTTTGTATGTTTAACATTAGCCGTTCAACAGCTGAGATGAAGCTACACCATACCTCATCAAACATTTCTCAAACAATTGTTTACATAAAGCTTTTGTGAAAATATCTGCAGGTTGTTCATCTGTTTTAATACATTTTATATTTAGTTTGTTACTGCTGATTAAATCTTTAACATAATGAAAACGAATATCCACATGTTTTAGTCGTTTCATTGATTCTGACCCTGCACTCAGTATGGCTGACTGGTTGTCACAAAAAATATTTACGGGGCAAATATTTTGGAAACCGAAGTCGCTTAATAAATGTATTAGCCAACAGGCCTCACTCGCAGCCATGCTCAATGCCACATACTCTGATTCTGTGGATGACAGACTTACAGACGACTGTTTTTAGAGCTCCATAAAACTATACAATTACAAAATGTGAACATGTATCCTGAAGTGGATTTTCTATCATTTATATCCCCTCCCCAATCAGCATCACAATACCCTTTTAAACAAATATTGTTATAACATTTATAAATTAATTTATAATCTAATGTATGTTTTACATACCGTAATACCCGCTTTAGAGCAGTTAATAACATGTCATTTGCACTCTTTTGATATCTACTTAGCATAGAAACAGCGAAACATAGATCTGGTCTAGTACCTGACACAGCATACATTAAACTACCTATTATTTGTCGACACAACTTTTCAATGTTTTGATTTATATTACATTTATTACTTGCAAATATTTTTATATTCAAATTACTATCCATAGGTGTTGACATAGGCTTGCAATCTTCCATATTAAATTTAGTTAGTACAGTTTTTAAGTAATGTTGTTGAGTTTGTTCAGTAATTCCAATCTTTAAATTTTGTGTTACATTGATACCTAAGAAATTTGAAATCTTTCCCAAATCTTTCATTTTAAACTCATGATTTAACACAGTTTTAAGTTTCAGAATTTCTGTACAATTATTTCCAAAAAACACAAGGTCATTAACATACATTCATTATATAGGTCACAAACATTATATTTCCATTGGAACATTTCATATAAAGGCAAGAATCACATTTTGATCTTATGAAACCCTCTCTTGTTATTACTGAATTAAACTTTAAATTCCAACATTTAGGCGAAATTTTGAGACCATATAGATATTTATTTAATTTGACTATTTTGTTTTCATTAGAATAAGCTCTTTCCGGCAAACATAAGTACACATTTTCATTTACCTCCCCATATAAAAAGGCACCCGTTACATCCATCTGATAAATAGGAAGATTTAACTTAGTTGCAACTATGACAAACATTCTAAATGTTGACAACTTTGCCAAAGGGGCATATATTCCATTTAAATCAAATACATTTTCTTGCTCAAATCCTCTAGCTACTAATCTGGCTTTTTATTGCTTACCGTCTTTTGACTCCTTGATTTTAAAAACCCATTTGCTGCAGACCACCTTCTCGTTCACAGATTGTTTACAAACAGTCCAGGTATTGTTTTCCTTTAAAGTTTCCAATTCCCTATCTATCGCTTCACTCCACTTATGTCGGTCACTGGAGTTTATGGCTTCTTTGTATGACACTGGCTCACTCAAGTCACTTTGAACCAAGTTACAACGATAGAATGAAGTTTGTTTCCGAGTACGCTTGCTCCTGTCCTTCTGTGATATTAAATTTGGATCTTCTTCTTCTGGTGAACTTAAGTCCTCAAAACACGGTTCATATTCACTTCCTGGCGTACTGTCATGGAGTGTATCTTCCTCAGGGGTAAGTGTAACTTCCGATATCTCCTGTTTACTTCTGTCCTTTTCATTTTGCTTTTCCGACTCTGTCAAAGACTGGTCACCCTGTGTTTCAAGATTTAATCTTACTGTAGACTCTTGTTTTTCCTCCCTTTCTTCTAAGAACACTACGTCTCTTTTAATTTCGTTTTTATTTTTCTGTGGAAAGTATACTCTATAGCCTTTTACCTCTTCACTGTATCCGACGTTCTCCTTTTTTATCCCATTTCCTCCTTTTTTCTTTAGTGATGTGTACATAGACGGGCACGCCAAAGGTCTTGAGCTGATGAATATTGTAATTTTTATTAGTCCACACTTCATATGGAGTTTTTCCATTTTCATTGCTTTTCGTAGTTCTATTCAGTACAAAGGCCGCTGTATACACTGCCTCAGCCCTTAATGTTTTGGGAAGATTTTTTGCATGCAGCATGGTTCTTGCTGCTTCTACCAGGGTTCTGTTTTCTCGCTCTGCTTTCCCATTATGTTCTGGCGTATACGGTACACTCATTTGGTGCGTTATGCCACGTTTGAGAAACATTTCTTTTGTTTCTCTGTTGACAAATTCCAACCCATTGGTCGCTTCGAAATATTTTTATTTTGTTTTCAGTAGTTGTCTCAGCCTTGTTGAGAAAATGTTCAATGCAGTTCTGGATCTCGTTTTTAGTTTTTACGAAATACACCGATCTATAATTTGAATAATCGTCCGTAAGCAGGACGAAATACCTCGAGCCTCCCACAGACAATTCTTCCATCGGCCCACATGTATCAGCATGTATAATTTCACAAGTTTTTGTGCTCATACTATTGCTTTTCGAGAATGGCAAATGGTGCATCTTTCCCAACAAACAACTTTCGCACTTTGGGACAGAAATTTGTTTGGTTTTAATGTTTTTTTTTTTTTTTTTTTTTTTTATGTCATACGGTTGGCAAACAGGCAAGCGGGCCACCTGATGGAAAGTGGTCACCACTGCCTATAGACATTAGCAACACCAAGAGTATCGCTAATGCGTTGCCCACCTCTATAACACGTTGCTCTGGCAGCAAAAAGCAAATGCCACTCCACTGCCAAAGCCACGGTTCCCCAAATCCCCACCCCATGGAGCACTGGAAACCTTACTCACCGGCAGAAACACAATACTATTTAAAAGAGTATTATTTAGCTGCGATATTCTGTAAGGTTGAGGTACTTCCCCAGTCGGGCGGCTCCAATTCGAACGAGATACCCCGCTATGCCCTACCTCTCTTATACCCCGCTATGCCCTACCTCTCTTATACCCCGCTATGCCCTACCTCTCTTAATGTTGTTATTTTCCAATATTTTTCTAACGTAATCAAAATTCTGGTGAGCCAGCCTCTCGTGCCACGAGGAATCATCTTCTATTCTTGTCTTAGCAACACTCGCAATATTTTGCTTGTAGCGAAATTGTAAATAATATGAGTTTCCGACTCGATTTGCAATATCACAAATATCGCCATTTTGAAAAAATTTGCACGAAGTGTGATCTGTCGTTATGATGTATCCCTTGTCTGTGGCGCGATTGACCGAGAACAGATTAATCTTCAATTCGGGAACGAACAACACGTTCTCTATGGTAGTGACAATTCATTCACTTCCGTTTCGAACGTGCCATGCCATCTTGCCGCAACCTTGCACACTAATCGCTGCGCCGTTACCGATGATTACTGTTTTTTGAGACACATTTGATGAAAATGTTGTAAACAACTTACGATCACAACACATGTGTTCGCTAGCACCAGAATGTACTAGCCATTTTGTTTCTTGATATTGTTCATAGGTTTTATTCGACATGACGAACGCGGTACTTTTATTAGGTTGCGTGTTATTGTCTTTCTTTCTTTCTACCAACACTGAGACTTGAAGTGTCCTAATTTGCCACCAAAGAAGCACTTCTTTTTCACATTTTCTTCATTGTTTTGTTTAGCACTTTTACAGTCACTTTGGAAATGTCCGATTTTATTGCATTTGTAACACTTTACCGTCCTTTTGTTCTTAGCCAGAAATGCAGATGATGAATGGTTTTCTTGGGTTTCTTCGCTCTTTTCCTCCAACCTCTCCTCTTCAATCAACAACCGGGCTACAAGATTGTTAAATGTTTGCTTGTCGTCGGATGCAGACTCCCATGCCGACACAAAGTGTTTGTATTCATCTGGCAGGGACATGAGCACTTTAGTTATGATAAGTTTACTGGAGATGTCTTCACCCATCTGTCTTAGTTGATTTTGAAGTTCTTGAATCTTGGGCAGAAACATTGACATTTCAATTCCTTTTTCAAACTTGTATTGAAAAAATCGCTGTTGAACAATATGAATGCTTGTCTCACTCTTTTGCTCAAACACACTCTGTAACTTTCTCCACATATCTGTGGATGTTTCACAGGATATTACGTGTATCATAACCTCCTCTGTCATTCGTGTGACCAGTAGAGTCTGAGCTTTTGCGTCCTTGGTTTCCCAAGTAGTTTGCTCCTGTTGTTGATTTCGCTCTGGTTTGACACTGCGTCCTTCGACTACGTCCAGCCAAATCGTAAAATCACTTTGGTCTGGAATTTCCAAATGTTCCAGTTCTTGGAACCCTCCAGCATGATTGTGTTGAAGTTATCACCACCTTCCATCTTGCTTGATGTATTTCAAAGTAGATATTTCTTCGTCTTCCTGCCTCTCGCCGTTTCGCCGACCACGCTGCCGGGACTAACCTCACTTTTTGTACCGAGATCGCGACTGCAGTATTTGTACGACTTTTATATAAAATGTAATCACAATTCGAGGTGTATATGTCTGGGCCCATAACCTGACGTGATTAAATGATAAAATACCTTATATATTTTGGTAATAACTATTTATTATCAGTTTACACGTTTAACATAATTATATAGCTGTTTTTAAGATCAACCGTAAAGAAGGATATTATAAAGAACGAATGACATCGAGTGCTGCCAACAGCAAATCACTTAAATCGACATAAATTGTTATGGTATTGCCACCCCACAACATCTTTATACAAAGAAAAACTATGATATTAGGAAAGAATCATGGAAAGTACGTTGCTTCTTGCTCATTTCAAAAATATAAATCTGAAACGACTGTTTTCTCTTTTACAGTAAATCCTCAAGGGATTCAATCGGGAATCATGCAGTTGACGTGGTGTGGCTTCCATGTCGCGACGCTGCTTGCTGTCGTGGAGCCAGGGTTTAGGTCGGCGATAGAGGTATAAATCTCATTTCCACGGCCTGTCTTGCGGCAGGAGCGCACGTCCCATTTCTCGACACGCGAAACTTAATGACGTGATCCGCCGGGCCTTTACCTTCGCTGGTGTACCCGCCGCGGTGCTAGAACCGTGTGGGTTAGCCCGCGACGATGGTAAGAGGCCCGACGGAATGACACTCGCCCCTTGGAAACTGAGACGACCTCTGGTTTGGGATGCTACATGCATCGATACCCTTGCGCCGTCCCATCTTCCAGGGACCGCGTGTCAGGCTGCAGCTGGTGCCGTTACAGCTACTAAGAATGCCAAGCGGCGCAAATATGCTAGTCTCGGTGGCGATTACATATTTGCGCCATTCAGCGTAGAAACGCTTAGGCCGTTCAAAAAAGAATTCCTGGTTGAATGATGTTCTGCGGCGGTATTATTTATTTATTTCAAAAGTCAAAGTCAAAGTCAAAATTTATTTTTTGAGTAGGACATTACATATCTTTTTCAATCGTCTAAGAGAAGGGTTAGGAAAGTAGCAAGGAAACATACAGTGACATGTTGGCCGCCCCATGGCCGCAACACACCCATCCCAGCCGACAACGGCCGGACCATGTCCGACAATACCAGACAGAGCCAGTCGTCGCTCGCCATAAAACTTTATTGAACAATAACACAATTGGCGGACTTAAAACCATTAAGGTTTTATCTTCCAGTCAACCAGTAGACCATGCAGAAAGTAAGTAAGTAAAAGCGTGATGATAGATTGTAATTTACCTTAATACAATACTAACTACATCAAGATAGAATAAATATATATTATATTATAATAAATACTATACATACATACATATTTAAAAATAAAGATACTTTGTACTATTTGTATTGACTTTTAGGCATTTTATCGATAAATAAAATCTTAATTTGTTTTTTAAAAATAAAGCGATTCATTATTACCGAGTCTGTTGGACGTTGGGGCATTCAAGAGACTACAGCTTTCTGAAAAACCGGCACCTCTGACCGAATTCGCGACCGCCCTGGTGTTACAGGTGTCCTTTGGCGATAATAATTACTTACTATTAAGTATATTCACTTAATTGAACTAAAAATTGTGGGCAGACAACCTAGTTTCTTTGTAGAATTTCTGTTTCGCATTTACCAAACTTTTTCAAGTATATTATCAGAAGACCCTACACTACTGCGAAAGAGGCTCAATTTCGGTTATCATCATCATGGCGGCTTTTCGATTATCTAATCCAGGATCTAGGCCTCTTTCCGCTTCTTTCTTTCACCCGACACAACACACACGACACACGGTGGTCCTCCGCGGCCCCTAGTATCCGCTCTGGATCTCCATTGTAGGACCCTTCTTGCCCCTTCTCGTCCGTCTTAGCAATGTGCCGGCCCACTTTTTCCTTATTTAAGTAGCAGATTAAAAATAACGTAAAATTCCAAAACGTAAACGCATTTACGTTTTGGAATTTTACGCTTTTAACTTTGGATTTACTTCGTATCTACTCACGTTCAATAGTTATCACCTATAAGCCATTATTTTGTGGACTACTAATGTTTTCGTTTATTGCTATGCGAAATTTTCAACCTTCAGATGGACAGCATTCAGCTGATAATCAGTCAGTTGATAAGCCGCGTGACTTCGAGCGATCCGATGGCGGCGGAGTTAGACCTGTTCTGCCAACAGGTGGCGCTGAACAGAGTATCCTATACACCGATGGGCATGTGCGTGCTGTCTAGGGGACTCCTTTCTACGGTATGTGGGGAATATTGAATGATTATTGCTTTCAATTCCTTTCCTTTGCCAGTAGTATTCTTTTTTACAAGATTTGACTTGCACTGTTCGTATGTATGTAAGTTTGCAAACCATTTTACGAATATTTGTTGGTATCCGATTGAGCTGGTTGGTAAACCTATGTAGCTTGCATGACAATGCATTAATATGGTACCATGGAGCTGGTCTGATGATAGAGTCGGAAGGTGGTCATAGGAACTAATGACACCAATAAAATGAACACAGAAAATTAATACTGTTGTATCTTTCATTACCCTCAAATCCTTGAATGAAACTCGGTGAACTTTTATTTATTTCCACATTTTTGTTTCAGATTTTTGGAGCAGTAACCACGTATCTCGTAATCATAGTTCAATTTCAGAGTTTGTAAAGCTGCTCGTTTTTTATTGTTTCTTAGTATAAAACTAGTAGACTAGTAGTATCTAGTATACTAGTACTTCTACACTCATAGTTTTATTGAATTTAAGTATTAAAACATTAATTAATTAATGAAACCTAAAATAAAATAAGCCTAAATATTGTGTATCATATTTTCAGTTACATACTTAACTTACCAGTAAATATTTTTTAATTTTTACAGATGATTTGATATTAGATCTCATATCGCTTTTTTTGTGAATATCTTTTACTGTTATAAATGAACGCAGAATAGATATATTTATTACTTAGAAGAAACAAAAATAAATAAACATGCTTACGACATCAAAAATACGTTTTTAATGCCTTCCACTGCTGTAATACAAGGTACCTACTAAATTGTACTAATTGAAGATAATAATGTAATTGTCCTAACTGTAACGTAAATTTGTCTTGTCCAACGAGTCACTGCTTTCCTTCTAATGTTTTTATCTCCATTTCCATAAGACATTTCAGGAACTGATAAGCCTTCTCACATTTACAAGGTTCTTCTGAAAAATGCAAAATTTATTTTCATTAGGGTTATTACCACAACATGATTTTTTTATATTAGTATAGACGCTGTCCTAATTGGTAACGATCGTGCGACCATGGATTGGCCGTGTGGTATCCAGCAGAGTAGAATAGCACCAACCCCTTACACTCGCGAGTGTCGTACAAGGCGACTAATGTTTTCGTGGCAAAAGATCTCCGTTTGGTGGAATTTGAGCAGCAGCGTTTTCCATTGTTATATTTACAACACTGCGATCTCCAAACCGCCTGCCATGCGTGGACATTTTAGCAACCTCCCCTATACGTAGGAGAGGCCCTAAGTCCTGCAGTGGACTGTGATGATGATGATGTGCGATCATGGTCGCCCGACCAAAAGGAGACCTCAAAATCGCGTCGCACGACCGTTGCCAATAAGGATATGAAACAAACAATGCTTTTTATTCTGTTCCCCGGTTTAGGACCGTCGGTGGTCGAACAGTTAGGGTATCCGACTGGATCTCGCTCGTACCGGGTTTGGATCCCGCTGCGACTATGTACCAATGACTCTTTTCTGAGTTATGTACATTAATTGAATACTAACCGATGCTCATATGGTGAAGAAAAACATCGTGATCACGTAGCAGAGTCGCTCCACTGTAATAACCTGATCTGACAAATCCCGGATTTTTGTCAAGGCGGACCCCGGGCCCTCTTGCGCGAGAGCACAACCGGGATATTAACGACAACATGATTATTTTTATTACTTACTCCTATCACTGCAGGTCTTAGCCATATCTTCTAGATCCTTTACAGCGTCTCCCTTACGCGCAAACGCAAAGACCACCGCCGCGCGAGAAGGGTTGAGCTCTCCATCCATGGACGCCACTCCAGTAGACTCCAGGACACAACGGATAAAACACTGAGACAAGCACATTTCAAATGAAACGCTCTGGAGTGCCTAGATCAGTTACCCAAACGCGTTAGTTCCGCGTATCATAATTTCCAGTCGCATTTTTTCTCACTTGCATTTGTTTTCGTTCGTGTATGTCACCATTCGCGTGGGTTGACAGACATTACTTTTTCTAATCGATTTTTATTCCGTTAGTTTTTTTCTAGTCGCCCTTTTTTGCACGCATTTTACGTCATTCAATTTATTTTACAAAACTCCTTCCTATGACAAATCCAAATAGAATAATAACTATTCTGTCTTTTTAAATAGTACCGGTATCCAGCTCTGGTCAAAATCCTGCCCCCGCGAGTACTCCTTATAAACTCAAACATCTTTTTCAAGTTGCACGCTGTTCTCTGAGACGATTTTCCATAATTGAGTTCCATTTTCTTTAGACAAAGTTATTTACTTTTCGCAAATCGAACACTCGCTTACTACTATGAATATTGGAATTAAATAGGTAGAAAAATATTGACTCATGTCACTTTATAACAGAATATAAATCCTTACAAAAATTCAAAATTCAAAATTTATTGATTGATTAGGACATTTGCGAATGGTGACATACATGAACGAAAACAAATGGAAGAACATCATAATGCAGTAGGTGTTTTTTGCGATTTGTCTAAAGCTTTTAATTGTGTAAATCATTCAACACTATTACTAAAATTAAAACATTACGGTTGTACGCATGATAGTCTTGAAATTATGAAATCATACTTAGAAGGTAGAGTTCAAAAAGTAAATGTAAATGGCGAGTTATCTGCGGGTAAGAAAGTGAGCATTGGAGTGCCACAAGGATCTATATTGGGGCCGTTTCTCTTTCTTGTATATATAAATGACTTTCCATACATGGTGCAGAATATTGCTGGTATAGTCTTGTTTGCTGACGACACTTCACTGATATTTAAAATTAATAGGAAAGATAATAATATAGACGAAGTAAACTGTGTTCTTCAGAATGTGCTTCATTGGTTTACGATTAATAACTTAGTCTTAAACTCTAAAAAAACAAAATGCGTTCATTTTTGCCTCCCTAATGTACAAAGCAATCAATGTAATGTTATATTAGATAAAACGCAACTTGAGTTGGAAGAGAAAACTACTTTCTTAGGCGTTAATATAGATTCAAAAATTCAATGGGGCTCACATATTGAATCATTGGCTAGTAGGTTAAGTTCGGCTGCATTTGTCGTGTGGCGAATAAGGAGGCTAACGGATGTGAATACAGCTAGATTAGTTTCTTTTTCAGAGATATTTAGCGGAATGCCAAGTACAATTATAATAATTGTACTTGGCATTGGGTCGTTTTTTGGATGTTTCTTCTAGCTGAAGCTAAAGAGGATCCAGAGGAATTCCAATTCTGTGATGATTTTAGCTTAATGAATAATGAATACTCCTAAATTTTTAGTGTTCCTTATCACTTGTTCATATATCTTAAGTTCATCATGTTTCACCATGTCCTGAACTTTTTTTCAGTTTCGTCACTAGTTTTATCTTTGTCTGCTGGAAATATAGCAATGCTACTAGTGCTGGTAGGACGAACCGATGAGTTATAACTTGTTCTTACTAAGTCGGCAAAGGAAGGGCTTGTTGTATATTCTTGAGCGGAAACAAGACTTTGCTTTAGATCTGATGTAAGGTTATTCGTAACTTTCTGTTCACTCAAATTTTGAATTGACGAAAGACCTGACATATATTTTTGCTTTAAAGATTGAAACTGGATAGCCAGCTGAGACAGTCCTTTTATAGTTCTAATAAGCGCCCTTGAATACCATTTAGGGTAAGAGTTACCGGAGACCAACCTTGAAGGCGCGTAGGAGTCCCTAAGGCGAAAACAGACGTTATAAAAATAGGACACTGCGTCCTCCAACGATCGACAACCGAGCTCGTATGCCCAGCCAATAATCAATAATTCACTATTGATTGATTCAAATCACCTTTATCATATAGATATTTAGTAAATTTCGGGCGATCCAGAAATTGATGGTTAGTGAAGCTTATTTCGCAGGTGAGAGCACCATGATATGGATCCACGGGCACGAGCGGGTTATCACTGCTATCTGTAACAATAACCTTACTAGTTCAAAATATTAGATCTAATATCTTACCATAATAAGCATGTACATTATTTTATAAACAAAATAGTTTGTGAGAAATGGGTTGTTGTCGGCAGCGAACATTGTATTCAATTCGGAAAATTGTAAGCGCATTCTTTTGTCTTTTCTATTATTATTATTAATTCTTTTTTTTGGTACGCAATAATTTCATTTTGTATTCTGTCATATTATTGCTGTGCAGTTTTACTTTCCTTTTTTATTTTATTTTGTTGCTACTAGCGAGGACCTGTTATTGGCTTATTGATTCTAATATATTACTTATTATGTTTTATATAGCTGTTGGTACTCCAATAAATAAATAAATAAATAATCGTTTTAATAAGGTTGTATTGAGATAAATTTAACGTGTTAATGGTGTCAACCAAGAGCATCTCATCACTAGAGCCGTAATTGGAGGGAACACAGGACCCATCACTCGCATCAGAGCTAGACCATACAACACCGCTCAAATTAAAGTCCCCAATGACGAGGAAGGTGTTATCACAGTGCCCATTAAACATTATTTCCAAATTATTTAAAAAATTGTTCAGTCGAAAATCCTAAGTTTTGTTTACATAGGTAAACTGCGCAAATGTGCAAAGTGACCGTTTCCATAGCTCGCCTGCCCCTCAAACAAACCGTCAGCCAAAGATCCTCAGCACTACAGTGAAACGTAGGTTGAGGCGTGACCATTAACTCCCGAGTGGCTATAAGTACATCTCCGCCATACCTTTGTTTGGTAGCTGTATAATCACGATCCCGGCGCCAAACAACGTAACGGCCATCAAAAAATTTCGAGTCCATTATTCCCGCGAGCAGCCAAGTCTCCGTAATAATCACAATATCTTAATCATGTAGACAAATATTACGATAAAATACTGCCGATATAGTGCGTAAACCCCTAGCGTTCTGGTAATAAACGCTTAATTTACGTGCAGAAGCCATTTATAAGCATGAAATACAATAAGCTTGCACCCACACAATAACAAAATCTAATTCTCAAAGTGAATAAATAGCGCAGGCGCGAGCCATCATATAACACTGACGTGCACATGCGAGCAAGTACGGAATAATGCAAAGTAATAGGTAGTGCAAAGGGAACAACTAGGAAGCTAAAAAGAACAGTAAAGCGGGGGAAGCGTTCGGTGGGTCTCAAGATCAAGCCAGTCGGCAGGCGCAACACGCCTGGCATGCATAACATTATACAATTTAGCACCACGTCTACTAAGCAAAACAAATTAGTGGGGAAGTTAAGGGCAACGACATTACAAACAAATTACCAGAAAGCAGAAGCAAAAACAAGAAGATTAAAATGCAATCTACGACAACTTGTTTAAATCTTTATCATTGGTGATAACGAGAATTTTAGCGGAATCTATTTTTCTCACGTGTATCTTGCAGTACTTGATTCAGACAAATTTATAGTTTTTCTCCTTAGCCACAGCCTTCGTCTTGGACAACAGTTGTTTGTTGTGCGGAGTTAGGTGATCATTTACGTAAACCCTTTGTTTAGCGTCACCATCGCCAAGAACATCAACCGTGGATAGTGTTATATGTTCACGGGCGGCAGCGACAAAATCCACCTTGACATATCGGTGGTGGAGACTCAAAACTATTGATTTTTCATTCGGGTTGTGGGTGGGGACTCTAGCTATATAATTAATCTCCGATTTGGGAAAATGAAAATCATATAAATATAAAAATCAATAAACTAACAAAAAAAGAGAGATAACATGATAGAAAAATCATATCATGTTACACATAAATACTAAATAAATAAATAAAAGTAGTGAATAAAAGAAATATAAATACATAAACTATGCGCGAAAATAGCAGATAGAGCGACAGAAAGGGGTAGAAGAGACATAAATACATAAGAAAAAGAGAGATAAAAAAATGTTAAATAAATTTTGAATCTGCCAAAGGGACGTGCTAGGCAGCCTTAAAAAAAGAGAAAAAGAAAAAAGAAATAAATGGAACGTTCTAAAAATTGCAACGTGACAATGTCTGTCCCTATATATCTATGTATGTATGTACGCTTCTCTCCTTAGTTGTGTACTCTTGACAGAGTGGTCGTGGTCATGTGTTAGTTCTGGGTAGGGTTGAGTTCTGCGCCACCGCCGCTCTCGCGATGCAACGCCATGCGTCCCTGTGCTTGCTTACTACTTACGTACTTGCTTACTGTGCTTGTCTGCAAGAGAGTTTTCAGTTATGGTGGAGTGTATAGCAGACTTGATGAGGTCCGTCCACCGTGTTGGAGAGCGCCCACGATGTCTTTAACCCTAAACTTTCCCTTGCACCACCAATCGTTCCATGGAGTCTTGCCCAAAGAACTTGAGAATTCGTATTTGCACAGACGACGATAATCTTCTAATCTTTTAGGATTGAAGCATTGGTTCGGAGCGTAGTCCACGGGATTCAGAGCATGCATCTCCAACACATTTCCAGTGCATCGATCTCGTGACGGTCGTTTGTCTTTAGCGGCCAGCGTAAGCACGCTTAGATATTTTAAAATACGCAACAGAGTTTATGCGGCTTACAATAATATATAGAGTTGTTTAAGACGAAGGTTTGGCATGAATAAAAAAGGGTATATAGGGGTAAAGTTGGTGTAGGGTTATTATAGGGTAGGTGTAGGATAGGGTAAATAGAGGGTAGGGGTAGCCGCAGGGTAGAGATAGGCGTAGAGTAAGGTAGGGATAGGTCACCACGCGAACGAAGTCGCGCCAGTTTGACAAGTTTTGAGTTAAAAGCTAGCCGAAGAGCAGTTTCAACCAAATCAATTCCTCACGAAATATGTTTAAAGGTAATACAGAAATATGTTAATTCGTGTTACTTACTTTTATATTCGTTCACCTTAATTTTAGAGAGACGTATAGTAATTGCTTTTAGCATACGATGCATATACAGATTAGCCAAGACTAGCTGCATGTGGAACACCACTGATATTATGTATTGCAGATAAAACAGCACTATTGTCCATATGACTGATGATGTCACTGTAAATAGACAAACAAAAAAATTCAAAGAATTTAAGACATCAGACGCCGTACGACCATGGTTGCAAGACCGCTTATTTATAAAACTGCGATCTCTAACCCGATTGCACAGCGTGGGATTATGGCAATAACTTTTCCTTTCGTAGGAGAGGCCCTAAGTTCTGCAGTGGACTGTTGCGATGATGAAAGAGAGACAAAAATATCCATAATCTGTTTACAAGTACCAAAAAAGCAACCAAGATTATGGGACGCTCCTTTAGGAGACACAAAACAAAATTTCTTGACCCTTAGCAATACTGTCATTTGACCGTCACTGAACTCGATCATGCGGTGATATATGGTGGTTAGAAAGTTCCTATAGATACTATCACAGGGTGCCAAATGGCTTCCATAACTGTTCAACCGGCCTCAGGGTCCTCAGCGGAAGGCCTTGGTCAACCTCGCCTCACAAACGGTATTAGGAGGCACATCTAATGTGTGGAGAGCTCGTTGCGGTGCTGTAGTTCGACTGGCCTCAAAGTACGGACGGTCACCCATCCAGTTCCTAGAATCAGCGTGTGTTACTTGAACCTGCCTCAAAGGGACCCTCCCTTCGGGACGCCTCTTAAAATATAAAGTTACTGCTGTTGAATATATTTACTCTCCGGTATTATATCCCCCTCCAACACAGAGAGAACAAATAAATACATATCAGAGACTGATACTATGGATGCACACAATATCCAAGCTGACGTTACTATCATTTCTCTCCTTTCTGGCCAACGTATAATTATCCCATTGGTTATTTTGGACAATATCTGAAACAATAAGAGAACATAACGGTGCACACGCTTTCTGAATGGTTTGACCTAAATGCTTACGCCATATCGGTTAAGGAGCCGTCCATTAATTACGTTGGGCTCTTAATTTTATTTAATGTTAATTTTTCAAAAGATACTATGGCGCCTAGTTCTAAATGTCAGTCCATTCCAAGTCGTTCGGTACTTAATACAATATATTCCTTGTATTTCTATTATAACCACCTCCAATGGCAACATGTGTATGTCGTAAATTTTGTTTAGCTCAAAACTAGCTACCCAACCACGTTATTACCCGTGGTCATTGGAGGTAGGTATGCGTAAAACACAGTAGTAACATGTTTCTAAAAGCATATCCCGAACCGAACTAACATTTGGAACTGATGCCGTAGTAATTAACAGGAAGAATAATATTGGTTAAAGAAAAGCCGGGTGCAGCCAACGCAACAATTGTTCACAACTGCCTGTCTGATAAACAATAACAATAATAGTAATAATTATTGTTCAGCTTGCAAATAACTATCCAACGACGTAGATCCTGTATCTTTTCATCCTTTTTTGCGTGATATGTCTCTTTTTTGAGTAATGTATATTAGTTGAACACTAACCGATGTTCATTCATACGACTGAATGTGCAACCGTGTTCCAATCTGGTCAGGTTCCCCTGTTAACAGGGTAACAGAGATTAAATGGCAGCCGCTCCACTATAACTACCTGATCTGCCAAATCCTGGATCATGGTCAAATGAGCTCCAGGCCCTCGCGCGCGTGAGCACAACCGAGGCATTACCGCGAAGATGATTATTTGTAGTAACTACAACTTTACTTACAGTCCTGCCACGAAAACCAGAAAGTGAGTAAGCCTCACCTCATCAGCATCAGCTAAACAATCGATCCACTCGGCCATGACCTTCGGAGCCGAAATCACCACAGCGGTGTTGAGGATGACGGTAGCCCCAGCAAAGGAAAGGAATGCCGCGTGGCTTAAACGGAACAGTTCCACGCGATTCTCTGGATCCATCACGTCCAGGACCAACCCGCGGATGACCACAATATCTGGAAAATATGAGTCTGGGTGATGTTTTTACAAGCTTATAACTTTAAATGTTTGCATGTTCGTGTCAAATCTTGCACGCCTAATTTCACCCACTTCCCAGAGCTCAATAGAGCTGTTTGGTATGTCTACGTACAATGTCTATTATTTATCAGTCTTTAGTGCGATTCAACACATTACAATGACGTTAGGTGGTCCTAAACTATAAATGACATCTAGTTTGGGCTCGTTTGATTTGTCTTGGCTAGTCCTCTCAAGAATTACCCTGCCTCACTGTATCGCCAAGAATATCCTTTGCACAAGGTACATTCCGATCAATTATTTGTCGAACTTGGAACATCATATTCTAAATACTAGTTTCATTCCTTTAAAAATATCGATTTCTTGGCCAAATTACTGAATGATGGGCCCACGATGGGCCTTCATGTACTAAGCTAACTTCCACAAGGTCTTAAACTTAGAAACATTTACTTTACCTATTAACATTGTCACCAGGTAGCTGTATACACACAATAAATAATAAATAATAAATAAATTTATTTCAGACAATGTCCATATTTGAGTTAGTAAACAAACAATAATGACTTACAAACTACATTAGTATATCAAATATTTTACTGAGATTAATGTCAAATTTTAAATTAAATCACCTATACAAAATAAAATAAAATGCCAGTCAGAAATATAATAATTTAGAATATAAAATGTCAACGTGATACTAATTTAGATAACTTAGAATCTGGCATGTCAAAGTAATAATAATTTAGAATCCAAGCAATATATATAATGTCAAAATTAGTCTATTAAATTTGGAATTCGAAATGTCAATATCAGCAATACAATAATACATAATTAATCGGTGATTTAATTCAAGTACTTACCTTCTGAAACACCCGGCACTTGCGCGTGCGCCTGTACCCAATGTCTCAGAATAGGACAATCTGGCTTATCACTGATGACCCTCAAGATGGTGTTCGCGCTCCCCCGCACCCTGCGCAGAAGCGAAGCTATACGGCGCCGCACCACCGTGTGGAACCCATCCATGTGCGCATGCGCAAACATCGCTGATGCACTGCAATAGCGCGGGAGCCCCAACAACATCCTGAAGGCATCATTGTACTGTACTCGGAGAGCGTTGAAAGCCCGCTGCGTATATCTCACCCACAAGCTACACGTGTACAGCGTTTGACAGAAGGCCTTAAAAAGGGTAATCTTTACCTCTACACTACAGCGCGCGAACCTGCGAGCCAGCATATTACAGCGGACTGCCAACGCTCTTCTTTCCCTATCAATATCGCCATCGTCTTTCAAATCCTCAGTAACCACGTGGCCGAGGTATTTGAACTCTGTGACCCTACAAAGAGGCACGCCATTTAATAGCACTGGTGGTACACACGTCACCTTTCGTCTTCCGGTTTGAAATATTAAGAGCTGACTTTTGGTAACATTGTATGCAAGCCCATGCAATGTCGCGTACTCCTCGCACACTCCCATCAACCTCCTGAGTGCCGTAATCGATGGACTGAGCAACACCATGTCGTCCGCGTAGCTGATGCTGTTGACACAGTGACCGTCAATCGAGCAACCCACTCCGGTGTCGCTCAGCCCACGACTCAGGCTATCCATGTACAGATTGAAGAGCGAAGGCGACGTTAACCCCCCCTGTCGCACTCCGCACTCCAACCTATACTCCTCAGAAAGTTTGCTGAGCCATTTGACCTGGTTAGTCTGATGTCCATACCAATATTTTAAAATATTGGTAATTTCGCCAGGCACATCACTGTTTTTTAGTTTTTCCCAAAGAATATCGTAACTAACCAAGTCAAATGCCCTAGAGAGGTCAAGAAAAACAGCGTATACAGGGGTACTCCTGTCAGTGTAATACCTAACCAATGCCGTCGATATGGTTATCCGCCATTCATTTTGGTACTTCATGAAACGGATTGGTGCGAGCCCTAAGGGACGGGCCACTTGAGTAACCAGAGCCAAAGATCCACGCACGGTACATGATTTGTCTATAGAGGATTCCCATTTTTCCCTTAAAGACCTCCACCACGGTCCAAAAAACCAAAACATGGTCGTATTATATTGGTATTTGCAAGAGCTCTTCGGTACCTGTGATAAGTCGATACAAAAAATAAGTGGATACAGTTTCCAGTGATGACCGCTGATACTTTGATTTCAGTGTTCATGTTATGTCAGTGATACAGGATGGGCATTTTACTGCATTGACTCAGCGACCCAAAGTAGACTTTGGCCTCCGAGATTGCCACCTCTTTCTATCCTGCACTATATCTTGCCAATCAAAGATGCCCTGTGCGTGCAGGTCTTTACTTAATCCATCCAGCGATACCTGGGTCGCCCGACAGGAAAAATGAAATTGATCTCAGAATACAAAATACGCTTAGGCAATGTGGTAAGGTATTAGTGCCTAAGCTGATAAGCAGAAAACAACAAATAAAAACGGTTATGAGACCAATCTTGATGTACGGATGGGCAATTTTACATAAAATAATAAATGTACCCCTGAAACGACTGGCCCCATAAGCTTCAATGACTGGGTTATTTGACAGATACTCTCGATAGTTTTGACAAGTCTACATCAGCAGGAACACGAAACGAGCCACCACAATTTCTCTAATCAATTTTTTTTTAATACCGTATGTATGCAATATTTTGTATAAGTGCATTGAAGCGGAAGAAAGTCATCTCGCTCACTTAGTTAAATATTAAACTTCACAAAACTTATATTAATAAAGAATCTTTTGTATCAACCTGTAGATACTGTCTCGATTATGCCGTGAACTAACAAAACACTTTTTATTTGATTAACGCCTGCAAACTTAAATAAAACTTTATTTATTTAAATAGATAGACAAGTAAGTTGTCAAAAGCATGGACGATTTATTTGTACAAATACGTACAAAATGAGAGTAAATACGCCTCAAGTATTGACTCGTAAAGCTTAATGTCTTTATTTTTTGGTTCCACCAAACGTAGGTATTAATTATACTTGTGTACTTTCAGCACCTCGGATTGCCTCACCTCATTAAGCTGAGGCTGGTCCAATTTGGGCCGATGACGCATCGCCTTACTTCCTTCATCATCACAGCCCATAACAGTCCACTGACAGTCCAGAGACTTAAGGCCTCTTCCGTGGTTATAGGCATTGTCTCTACACTTGGTAAACGGATTGGAGATCGCAGTGTTGTGATTGCTGGAATAATGGAAAACGCTGCTGCCCATTTTGTAACCTATGGAGACTCTAGATCTTTTACTCGATAACATTAGTCGCCGTCAACGACACCCACGAGTGTAAAAGGTTGGTGCTATTCTACTCTGTCTGAGACCACACGGCCTGCTTCCTTATTATGTACCTTTTCTGTTAGTTTAAAGTTTTTTTAATATGTTATTGGACCAAATAAATATGATAATATATTATGTCTATGTTTATATTCTAATCGTAGTCGACACGTCAGTGAGAGGTACTCAGTTCAATCGCCAGTCCCGCCATGTCCTCATCATCATCACAGCCATGAGACGCCCACTGCTCACCCAGAGATCTCCACAATGGCCGGTGCTGTGCTTTCCGCATCCAGCTGGTATCTGTGATCTTTACCAGGTCGTCGGTCTACGCACGTCGGTGGGAGGGCTTACCCACGCTGCATCTTATGGTACGTGGTCCCCACTCAAAAACCTTACTACCCCATCGCCCATTTGATCTTCGAGCTACCACTACCACTTCAGTCTGGCAAACCTCAGAGCTATGTCGGTGACCTTGGTTCACTTTCGGATCACCTAATTTCTGATATGATCCCGCAACGATAACAGTGAGTTTCAGTTCCGTAAGTCATCACTGGCAACACACATTGGTCAATTACCTTCGTCTTGAGACACTGCGGTAATTTTGACGAAAATATAGGGCGAATTTTCCCGAACGCTGCCCAACCGAGGTGGATTCGTCGATTGACATATTTCTCAAAATTGGACGTACCTAGCTGGACTATTTAATTTTGTCCTAGGTATGTATAGTTGTCAACTACTTCAAGTGGAGTGCCTCCAACTGTTGCTAGAGTAGGCACAACATGGACATTCGACATAATGACATTTGAGCAACAAACTGATTAAATAATAAAACAATAAAAAAGGATGTTTGTAGATTGAATGTATTCACAAAAATAAATCTAGAATTTTTAAAATTTTTGTCTGTCTGTTTGTACACACTAATATTTGGAAGTACTGTACGGATTTGAATGACACTTCTTTTTGTGTAGCTATTAAGCCTGATAAAAATATCATCATCATCATTTTGGCGTTATGTCCCGGTTGCGCCCCCGCGGCACGTTAGGGCCTGGGTGCGCCTAACTCAGGATAAAAGGATAAACTACCCCAAAACTGATTTCCTCGCGGATGAAATCGTGGGCAATAGCTAGTTCGAAATAAAAATAAATTATAAATGCGAAAGTGAACATCTACTCATTGAAGATATCGATATTAATGTTTATTCTGTTACTTGTTATGACAATCATGACTTTAATTTCGTGTAGCATCATCACCATCATCAATTTATCACAATCCACTGTTGAACGTAGGATATCTATTATTAATTAACTGACATTTAACCGATGTCCGCAATGGAAAACTATTGTTGTCAACTGTTGGGAGGAATCACCACATACCTGGTGATCATCGTGCAGTATCAATTGACAGACAACTGGTGAAAACTAAGTTATTGTTATTTCATCGAATTCAGAAAGAAATTAGATAAGAAGAATACTCTGTAAATGAAATAAAGCACAAATAAATTTGAAAGCTGTGTTTTATTATTAGTTAAAAAGACCCGTCTTACTAAGTAAAATTATAACATATCTTACTGAGTAGCTATGCCTAGCTAATGTGGAGAAGGTTGAAGTATAGAAGAGATTTTAAGAAGAGGTAATAAACCGTTCCAATAATGTACCGCCATTTTGTTCTTCAACGTAAAAAATGTAATATCGGCCCTAAGTTGGGCGCAGATGTGGACCCCTTGTTAAGTGTCAGACATGAGTCCAACTATAGGAGCCAGATATGGTACCCACGTTGGACCCAGATATATATGAGGCCCAGGTTGTGCGCCAGATATGGGCTCCTTGTTGGGCGCAAGATATGGACCCCATGTTAGATGGCAGACATTAGTCTCACTGTAAATATGAAATGTAGACTCAAATTGAGCCAAATATATCACCCCACGTTTAGCGACAAATATACGAGTAAAAAGCCCCAAGCTGGGCGCCAAATATGGACATCACATTAAGTGCCAAATAATATGAGTCTCATTTAAAGCACTATATGGGAGAACCCACCTAGAAAATTAAAATAAAAATGAAAAAAAAGTATTTATTGAATTAGGATTACGTTAATTAATCTCTTTTTAAAAGTAAAAAATCTAACGGAAACCAAAGGGAAAGTTAGCGAGCTCATCCAGGTAGGGGGCGACGCGTGCAGACTGATCAGCGCGTACGAGGGCTCACTCCGGCGAGACACCGGGCACCTATATACGCCACGCACATTACCGCCTTGGACGCCAGATATCGTTCCCACGTTTAGTGACAGATAACGTCCCCATCTCAGGTGCCAGAGATGAGTTCCATTGAGGACGTAAGATTTCAGACACCTTTGGCTCAGACATGTCGCCCCACGTTTAACGCCAAACATACGAGTAATAAAGATTTTCTTAACTTTTTAATCTTTTGTGTTTTTTGGTGTCTGCGTTTATATTGTGATGTAGTATCCTGAGAATAAGAAAGCATTCATTGGGCACCATCTGTGAGCAGTACCTTTGGCGCCAGATATTATTCTTACGTTAGGCGCCAGCTAGGAGTCCCATACTGGGCGTCAAGTATGAGTCCCATATTGGGCGAAGTAAAGTAGATTGAGTAGGAAAGCGGACCCTGGCAGAGGCCGGGATAAGCGCTAGGACGATGATGATTGGGCGCCAGATATAAGTCCTATGTTGGGCTCCGGATATAAGTCCTACGGTGGGCGCCAGATATGAGTCTCATATCAGTCAAACGTTGAGCGCCAGATATAAAAGTGAGATATAAGGTATTCCCAAGCGGTTCCTGCGGGATACCCAAAAAGGTGGGAATACCTTTCTTGTGATCGATCTTATCTTTTCGCCACCACGTTGGGTGCAGATATGGATAGATCTCCCCTAAAATACTGCTTTTTAAACTTAAAATAACTTAAAATACTTTTTGTTTTCCTCTTACTACTTACTCGTTACTTTTTTGTCATGATCATCCTTCAGGATATGAAATTAGATTTAAAAACTGATGGATTGACATCTCTGAATCGGATCCCATGCTTTACGATATGAGGATGTAGGAGAAAGTGTAGGAAAGCGGACTTTAGCAGGAGTAAAAATTACTCCTACGATGGTGATTTACTGCTTCAATCTTGGCAGTCGAATTGAAGATGATAGTGTTAGAAATACCGACATTAGTCACCATGTACTAAACGTATGTCGTCACATAAAAAGAGAGAGACAGGTAGGGCATAGCGGGGTATCCCGTTCGAATTTAAACCGCCCGACTGAGGAAGTACTTCCACCTTACAGAATACCGCAGCTAAACAATACTCTTTTAAATAGTATTGTGTTTCTGCCGGTGAGTAAGGTTTCCAGTGCTCCATGGGGTGGGAATTTGGGGAACCGTGGATTTGGCAGTGGAGGGACATTTGCCTTTTTGCTGCCAGAGTTACGTGTTATAGAGGTGTGCAACGCACTGGCGATACTCTCGGTGTTGCTAATGTCTATAGGCAGTGGTGACCACTTTCCATCAGGTGGCCCACTCGCCTGTTTGCCTACCGTATGACATAAAAAAAGACCACCATTCACGCACATATTTCTCACTTATTGGTGCTATACAGATGTTCTGTTATTCGTCACGCAACGGACAACGTATTTTTCCGTTGTACCTCTATCTGTTTTTGAAGCAAAACTTGTTTATTCTTCAATCAAAACACGTTTAGGTGTAAGCAAACAAAGTACTTAGAGTTCTAACATTAACATGTTTATTTAAGGAAAATGAGTATTGACGTTGATTTTTATTGACGCATTTACCTAATGTCTGTTTATCTATGAAATAAATTATGAACCTACTATTTTCGAAGAGTGTCTTGGGAAAGAGTTACTTACCTTGTAATTGCTCAATGAGTAATTCCACTTTCTTTTTAAATTACGTGTATTATCAGGGCGGACTAAGTTCGTCAGAGACCCGGGGCGAAAAAACCAGAGGTAGCCCGATTTGCTTACTCCGTGGTAAATGAGCAGCTAGAGTGGTAGTAAGCGGTAACTGTTTTAAAATTATATTAATATTTTAATAATTAATACACACAAATACACATAACCAATTCGTGCGACCATTGCCAATTAGGATAGCGCCTAAAGCTTTTGTTACGGTTAAGAATAATAGTTGTTCTCATATAATAGTTAAAAACCATATTTTGATTTTACTATTTAAAAACAAGCGTCAGTTTGTTAAATAAAATACACGATTGTGATGCTTGTGAAACATTTCGTTATTATAACAAAATATATTTTGCTGTATTCTATGTTGTAATCAGTGGTGGACTTAGATCAATTATACCTGAACTAACACAAAAGAAATTGTGGCACTACCTGCAAAGATATGTATGTAGGTACAACTCTTTGCATCGTCTGTCTTGTCTGTCTTATTCTTAAAAATATCGATATTTCTCAAAACACATTTCGTTATGAAACACAACCCCTTATCTTCATCAAAACAATATTTATACCTATACTAGGGTTGTACCCGTGTACCCGGGGTCGGGTATGCCCGGGTATTTAAGGGATTCAGTACCCGGTTACAATCTGACTGCCATACCCAGGTACCAGGGTATTTAAAAAAAGTCGTTGATTCGGGTATGTAACGCCTTAAAGAGTTTAAATAGCGCATATCTTCTCCAATAAGTCATAAGGGAACTGAGAAAAGAGATATAATAAGTCAGGATAAGTTAACGTGTAATTTATTTTTTGATAATTGTTTTCTTTTTTAATAAACCTTTAAATTGAAATTAAACAAAGAAGAATAGTCCAAAGGCGGCGGTGACCACTTTCCATCAGGTGGCCCGCTTACCCGTTTGTTAGCCTTGTAACATAAAAAATAAAAATTATGTTTAATGTCGATGATACTTTATTGGAAAGATAATGAAATTCCATTTATGTTTAAATATTATTTCGGCCATGTCGCCGACGCGACTGGTGCGCAAATAACCCAATGTGAACGTCCAATTTTCACACATTTCGCAGCAAACGGTATTTCACTAATAACTCATCGAAAGTAATTTTTTTATAGAAAATAGTCAGATATTTGACTGCCATCTCACCTGATGTTAAGTGCAGATGCAGTCTACGATGGCACATACGTCTATTACATACCTATTCACACTTGTCTTAAAGAAACCCAAGTTGTACCGCTCAGGGAAAACATGTGCAGGCAGCGAGTTCCAGACCCTTGCCGTTCGCAACAGAAAGTTAGTGCGTATTTGTGGAATGTCGACAATATAGGGATGGTACGCTGACCTACACCTGAAGCCCCGAAGATGGAATGGGGTTGGTGGAACTAACTCGTGTGATTCCGGCGCACATTTCCGAAATTTCCCCGCCCCAAGAAGATGACTGTCAATTTCTTGGCACCTCTCTCAACCAAGTCCAAAGCAGCCAGATAGACCTTGAAAGACCCGTTCCATAGCTGACAACAGTATTCCATGCAAGGTCCAATTTGGGCTTTATTTGAGTCAATTTTAGCCAATCCTCGTTACCACCGTTGCTGAAGCCAGACGGAACATTGGCACATGCTGCGGAGGCGAAAGCGAATTCACTTGCTTCTCATTTCACGGCTAGTTCGCGTTTAGATACTGCAGGAAAAACTCTACGCAACTCATCCCGCGCTGACTGCACTATAGCAGACATGCAAATATATCAGAGAGAGATTGTAAAAATCCTGCGGAGTCTAGACGTGAACAAGGCTGTCTAGACGTGGACCTGATGGTATACCAGCGACGGTCTTGCGTAGACGTGCCCCTGAGTTGTCTCCTATTCTCACACGCCTGTTTCAACTCTCACTTAAGACTGGTATTGTACCTAAGTCGTGGAAGCTTGTTAATGTGGAGCCCTGGACTAAGAAGGGCAGCCGCGCAGACCCTGCCAACAACCGCCCTATTTCAGTCATCCCCATTCTCTGTAAGATTATGGAGCGTGCACTGAACTACAAACTTCTTGCGCATCTCGAAGGTAACGATCTCCTCAGCGATTTCCAGTACGGATTCTGCCGTCGTCGGTCGACTGGGGACCTTCTGGTGTATGCCACTTATATGTGGAGTGAGGCCATTGAGAAGCATGGCGAGGCCCTTGCTGTGTCGCTCGATATCTCCAAGGCCTTTGATAGGGTTTGGCACGCAGCCCTTTTAAGCAAGCTTCCCTCATTTGGTATTCGTGTTGGCTTTTGCATTTGGATTTCGAACTGTCTGAGTGGACGTTCAATCCGGGTAGTTCTCGATGGTTACTCGTCTGATCTTCAGGCTGTCGACGCGGAAGTTCCTCAAGAGTCGGTTCTGTCCGCGACTTTTTTCTTGCTGCATATCAACGATCTTCTAGTACCCGGTACCCTTGGGTACGCTGACGACAGCACAGTAACGGATAAATATCTGTCAGAGGAAAAAGCTAACAGGGACGACATTCAGTCTTGTCGAGAGGCCATGGTTAGGCATTTAAACGAAGCTCTTAAAGCAGTCTCCGACTGGAGCGAAGCCAATCTAGCGGCGTTCAACGCTACCAAAACACAGGCATGTTTGTTTTCCGCCAAAACGGAGTCCATTCCATCTAACTCCGGCTCTCCGGGATGAGGCTGTGGAAATTACCGACAGTTTACATCTCCTTGGTATTGAGCTATCAACCAATCTTAACTTTGGACAGTACATCGAATCCAAAGCTAAGACTACAGCCAAGAAACTTGATATCCTCTCGAAGGTCAGGCGGTACTTCACTTCAACAACAAACTTTAGATTCGGTGGAAAAACGTGCAAAGAAGATAATTTGTGAACCGCAATTAGTTGAGGCAAAGTTGCAGAGCCTCGAGCATCGGCGCAGGGTTGCGTGTCTGTCGGTATTCTATAGGTTGCATTTAGGAGAGAGTGCGAAACAGTTGCACGACCTCATTCCGCCGGCCCCTTTCTGCTCTGCATCTGCATTTGCATACCCAAAAGCATTGGACCCGAACATTTCATTTACGTACACCAGAAACAAGGTTTTCTGTTCTGTACAGGGTTGAATTCTATCGTCCAAGTTTATCAGAGTAGACATATCCCCAAAGAAAATAATCTAATGTATAACTCCATTCATTGCTCAATCTGGATTACCAACGTGACATTATTGATTGATGTTCATTTTTTCCTCCAAATAAAAGTTTGTTTAGCGATGAAGCCCACTTATGGTTGAATGGTTTTGATTTTTGTTAGAATAAACACGCAGCGGCCACATGACCGAAATCTTATTCATTAGCTTTCTAATATGGCTAGTTTCACTGATATAAATATATTTTTCTTCGTTATATTTCACTTTGTAAACAAAAGGTTTAAAAATACCTTTTACTTACATTTTCTTAAAAAATTGATAAATACCCGGGTACTAAAAATAATAATACCCGATACCCGGGTATAAAAAAAGTCGGGTATTCGAAAACCCTAACCTATACCTATTTTTATATATAGGAACATCGTCAAAGTGCTTTTATATTTAACTTCATTTACAATAACCGAAGTAATTTAGCACTTATTTTTAACCGATTTTCCCAATTAAATGGGTCATCAATAACGGTAGTTGGTCAATATTGCCCCTCTGAAAATTCTGTACTTAAAATGGTAATAGTTAATACAGCTGTAATTAAAATAGTATGGGAAATGCTGTATCGAAAAGTAATTTTTTAAAATTTAATTGACCGGCGTGAAAAAAGTGTACCCTTAAACGTTTGTTTTTGAATATTTGGCGGTGCAGGATAATGGTAGCCGCCAATGTTGGCAAGCAAAGATGGGGAGAAGGTAGAAAAGGGTAATTACCCACCTGGCCGGGTGTTGTGACCAGGGGACCAAGGGCCCGACAGTTGATCGTCGGAAGTTGAATATATGCCGTGGAAGTTGTCACATTTCTCTAGCGCGATGTAGGATTGTTAGCGCCATCTATGTCCGGATGCTTGCCAACCTTGTGTTCGTGTACTCGTAATGTGAGTATCGTTGAGTCTTCCCTATTGGAGCAGTAGAGCGATAGATGTCGCCACAAATAGGTAATTGGAACATTACGCTATGATAAAAGGTACTTACTTAAGTGTAATACCTATATAACGGTTATATGTTGTGTGTTGTGACACCCTTAGTGTTATGAAGGCGTTAGTTACTTCATAAATCGGAATACCAATTGCAGTCGCGTTAATTAACGTTTCAGGGGGTACATTAAAGTTTTAATACGACTTTTGCCTAATTTCTTTGATAACTCGTCTGTAACGCTTTTAACTATAGTTATAAAAAATCTGTTACCAACACCTAAATGTTAGTTTTGTTGTAGCACTGCTCGTAGCCAATTAATTCATCTTATACCAGATCAGTTCAGCTACCGCCACTTCTTGAATTTTAACTAATTAAGTAGTTTGTCACTGAGGTCTCTGTTTCAGTGTCTCAATCGACCCAGCTAAACAGCTGAGTAGAAATGATTAACTTGACTTGCTAAGAGAAACCAAATGCCAACAAATTCAGTTCTAAATCGCTAAGCTAGAGAACCCTAAGACATAGACTTTCATGAATATTTTAACTTACCTACTTCGGCACGCGATACGCGATGCCACTGTTGGCAGTTCGCGCTAATGTGTCCTTAATTTGATTCCGATTGTTGATAATTGAGGTTCGCAACTAACTGATATTCATGGATTCCTGGATTGTGCCCTAGTAGGTAAACATGGCGGACAAATATTCTACTAAATACAAGAGCGACTATTTCCAAAATCGTATTGCGGATTATTCCAAGGGTGAGTACTGGTTATGATATGAATATTCTTTAGTTTAACTTACCTGATCTGACAAATCCTGGATCATGGTCAGGGTCATTTACACCAAGATGATTTTTATTATTTATTATTCTTGAGTTAAACGTTTCTTTTTCTGTTTTGTGGCAATGCTTATTTGTGTTTCATCAGCATTTACCAATTCATGAACTTACCTACAATAATAAGAATTAAAATTTATTCGTATGGCGTTTTACTTTTGTAGAATTATACAGATATTGCATCCTATAACATAATACGTAATTCAAACATCAATGACCAAGTCTAGGAGAGTGTCAGTAACCCTAATACATTATAAATTTACTTTTACTAACCCAATAAATACATCATGTATGATCTTTTCAATATGTCGCGTCTCTTTTTATTACAGATGTTATTAAGACCTGTTTCCAAGCCTTTAACAAAATACCTATATTATGTGTTGTAGACAGTTTATAAAGCATACATTTCTAATAAATCTTCCATTCTACCCTACCAGCAAAGGCCCTCAAAAGCCTTCCTACAACGCCAGCAAATGGGCAGTGTCTTGTGCTTGGAACTCTAGCACTTGTCCTACGCGTGTCCAGTTGGTTTGGCGTAGCCCCTCTCCGTTTTATAAGGGTCAACCATGACCTCCACATCAGCTACTCCAAGGCAATGTACTTCTATAGCTTCATGTTAATCATTATTTTGGGTAAGCACCTGGTAAGTAGGTAAGTAGTAGGTAAGTCAAGGCAAAATAAAACTTATGTAAGAAATTATTTCTATTTTTGTATTATACTAAGCCGTGTGGTGTCCGGCAGAGTGGAATTGCACCATCTCCTTACACTCGTGGGTGTCGTACAAGGCGACTAATGTTTTCGAGGCAAAAGATCTAAGCGCCTCCGTAAACTGGAAAATGAGCAGCAGCATTTTCCATTGTTATATTATAACACTGCGATCTCCAACCCGCCTGCCAAGCGTGGAGATTATGGCAATAACCTCCCTTTTTGCGGGAGAGGCCCTAAGTCCTGCAGTGGACTGTTATGGGCTGTGATGATGATTATACTAATCAAATACGTTTATTCAGTTGAGGTTTTCACAAACACTTATGAACGTCATACAATAAAAGACAGTAACAAACTGTTAACCAAACAACAACTATCACCCTTATTGTCTAGGGAAGCACATGATTGGATGATCCACCTGATGGATAGTGGTCACCGCCGTCCAGGATATCAGCACAGCATCCTAAAGGAAGCGGAAGCGATGCCACCTTTGAGGTACATATAGACGTGCTTCTAAATACTCAAAGTTATAGTGCAAAGGAAAGGCTTCGAGACAGAGAAATAATTCCACTATTTGCATGTGCGCAGTAAAAGGGTTCGCGATGCTGAGCGTGGGTGGTCCTGCGGTCGAGTATCTAACTCGTATGCGAGAGGTACCGGGTTCGATTCCCGCTGCGGTCATGTACCAATGACTCTTTTCTGAGTTATGTACAATTAGTTGAATGCCAATGCTCTTACGGTGAAAGAAAACATCGTGATGAAACCTGCAAATTCAGTTAATTGAATTTGCAACCATCCACAGACAGTTATCTAATCTTCATTTAATTTTCTACTTCCAATTGTAAAAGACAAGAGTAGCGAATATAAGAGACAGTGCAAAGATAAAACATAGAGTTAATGTCTTCCATGGTCAATTGCAGATATAACTCTTCTATACTGGTATATAGTAGATCTGAACGTAGACCCAGTGTACTTAGCTGGTTCACTCACGTACACGGATCGCATAATATGGGCGGTAGACTTGGGCATTGTGTCATTGACTGTCAACTTCGGGGTATTCAGCGCAGCATCCAGGATGAAACGCATGATACCATGCCTGAGCAACCTCAATGTGGTAAGTATATTTAAAAAATTTGACGACCTGTAGGCTGTACTTTTGCGATTACGTTCAGTTGCTAACAAAGTTCCATTGCAATTGCGGGGGCCTGGTGACCTGAAATAATTGCTTCTTGCCTAGCTTAGGCATCAGTCTCCCATAAGTTTGTAAAACAACATTGTAAATTATTAGGAGAAAATAAACGTTTTAAAAAAATCTGAAGTTATCATCGATCATACGTTAGTAGTATACTACTGAGTGGTTTAGTTAGTTAACATACCAACAACCTGTCTGCCACGCAGAGGTCAAGAGTTCGATTCCCGGTCGGGAAGAAATTGAAATGATGAATTTGAATTTCTGTTACCGGTCTCGGTGTTTAAATATAAATTTATTTTAGACGAAGTAGTCCATATTACATTAGAATGTCAACGTTATGAGTACAATGTCAAATATCAATTTATGTATTATAAGTATGTATTTAAAAAATATATACATATGTAGTTTATCAGTTATTTAACACCCATAACGCAAGCGTTGCTTACTTTGGGGCTGGATGGCGCTGTTGTGAATCATCGAAGCATAATATTTATAGTCCAAGCATAATTATAAAGGCTAAAATAATTCTAATTTTAAATATTTGTACCCCAAAACAACTACGTATGTTGTTACAGATATTAACGAAACTTAACAAATATCAGCAGCAGCAGCGGCCCGATGAGAGAAAGAAATGCATTGTCATAATTGTATGCCTCTTCCTAATGACCCTGCTATTTAGTGCTAACTTTTATTACTTTTATATGATAGCCTCGAAGTGGAATGGCGAAGGTAAGAATAATTCATTAATTTATATGAGTATCTAAAACCTCGCGTTGGAGGTTTCCAACCGCAAGTCTCTGACGTGATTTACGATGACTGCTGTCAATCGACAGCAACCGGGTCAGAGGATTTAATGTGCACTCTTTAACACGGAGCGCGTGGTGATGTTTAGTGGTGAAAGTGCATTGTCAGTGTCCCGAGTGAGATGTGGGATTCGATTCTGCGTCGATCGCTTACAAGGCAGAAACTTTCGACACTTGGCCACCACGGCCCCCACAAAATGATGAGTATTCATAATGCACTTCAATATGATGTAACTTGGCAAGCGGGCCACATGAGGGAATGCTGTCATTGCTGTCCAGAAATCACAACACCAGAGGGATCGCTCATGGAATGATCACCTCTGAAATTCCAGGAGATGTTGCTGTGGCAGGAAAAGGGCAAATACCGCTCCAGTGCCAAAGCCACGGTTCTCCAAATCCCTACCCCGTCGAGTACTTGGCCCATGGAGATACTTCCCTTGTCGGGTGGCTCCAATTCGAATGGGTATCCCGCTATCCCTACAACTTTTAATTTATAACAAAAACTTAAGAACGTAATATTTCTCTCTGATACATTTCAGGTTGCATAGCACTACTTTACATATCGTTCTACATTATGTATTTCATTTTAATATTACTTGTGATGCAGTTCTTTGTTAATGCTATGAAGGCCAATTGGACTCTGAGAATCGTCAATGATCAGTTGACTGAAATTCTGGTGGCAATTGATACAAAAAGTAAGTTTGAATAACTATTTAGAAAATGATTTGTTTGTTTACTTAAAAACTATTACAAATATTCCAGTTGCTGGATACATGCCATGAGCTGCAGAATCTAAAAAGGAATTCTTCATAGCCCCTCTAAATGCTCTCAACGTGATCGTTTCTTCTGTAAAACTGATGGACCGAATGCCTGACACTGGTAAAAAATGCCTTTATAATATTCCTATAGTTATGTGGTGTGTGGTGCTGCCACTTCACAGAATAGCACCACCCTATCTCTTCCCGTGGGTGTCGTAAGAGGCGACTAAGGGAATAACCCGAAAGATGGGTAGCAGCATCTTTCGGGTACATTTACTGCACTGCGATCGCTTTACTTCCGGGAGGGCGACCAACTGTCCCTAGGTGGTGTCAGGTTCCTCGTCCACAAATCCCTCGTGAACAACATCGTCAAAATCGAGAGTGTCTCGTCTAGGGTAGCGTACCTTATACTCAGAATTACCAAGTGGTATTCGTTGAAGGTCATACAGGTCTACGCACCGACTTCGACTCACTCCGACGATGAAGTGGAGGCCATGTATGAGGATATTTCTACAGCCGGATTGATCGATGTACAACACAAACGCAATTCTACCTATTCGCGATTCTACACAATATGGATTCCGCACAACTGACATTCAACACATTATTTATTTCACACAGTCTTCAATTATACACAAACGCGTTTCTTCCTGTTCGCGATTCTACACAATATTTATTCCACACAACTGCAGCCATTCAACAAATTCGCTATTCCACATATTCGTCAACGCTGGGGACCCGGGACTGGCTCACTTAGATCTGGACCTAAGTTTAGTAGAACCAGTCAAGGTTGACTGAGCTCAATCCTATTTAACAAACCTGGTCATTGGACCAGGTTTGTTAAAAAATTTGTCAAAGCATTGGCTTTGTTGGGTGACTGGGGTTGACCTTCGTCAACCTTTACTAGGTCCATTAAACTTAGGTCCTGGTCTAGTTCTAAGCTTGGGCATACAACCAGTCTCAGGGTTCCCAGCGTTGACCAGGTTCGTTTATCAGAGTTGACCTTGGTCAACCTTTGCTAGATCCACTAAACTTAGGTCCTGGTCTAGTTTTACGCTTATCTTTCAATAGAACCATTCTCCGGGTGCCCAGCGTAGACGAATGTGTGAATGGCAGTCCAGGGTTCTCAGCGATGACCAGGTTGGTTGGATCAGAGTTAGGATGAGTGTTATTATGAGACTTCTATGAGCAACGCGTTCTAGTGTGGTATGTCAGTTTTAAATTAACAATTCACTAACGGGCCACCTGCCCTTAAAGCATTGGTGTCCCAGTGGTTATAGTATCCGACTCGTAAGCGAGAGGGACCGGGTTTAAATCCCACTGCCGCCATGTACCGATGACTCTTTTCTGAGTCATGAGTTAGTTGAATACTAACCGATGCTCTAAGGGTGAGGGCAAAAATCATGATGAAAGCTGCTCATTCAGGTGACCGAATGTGTAGGTAACCATGATCCAATTTGTTCAGGTTCCTGTGGTAGCAGGTCAGATGGCAGTCGCTTCACTTTAATTACTTGATCTGCCAACCCTGGATCATGGTCAATGCAGACCTCGTGAGCGAGAGGACATCTGGCACATTAACGCCATGATGATGAGATGATTTAAAAAATGTAACGAATATGTGGAATAGCGAATCTGTTGAATGGCTGCTTTTGTGTGGAATTAATATTGTGTAGACACGCGAACAGGAAGAAACGCGTTTGTGTATAATTGAAGACTGTGTGGAATAAATAATGTGTTGAATGTCAGTTGTGCGGAATCCATATTGTGTAGAATCGCGAATAGGTAGGATTGCGTTTGTGTTGTACATCGATCAATCCCTACAGCCATGCATACCTCCAAGATATATTATACCGTTGTCATGGGGGATTTCAACGCGAAACTGGACAAACGAGGCGGAGACGAGTTGAGAGTGGGGCAATTTGGAGTTGGAAGTCGGAACGCCCGTGGCCAGATGCTGGCCGGCTTTATGGAGAAGGAGGGACTCTTTATGATGAACTCATTTTTCAGGAAGCCGGATCATCGCAGATGGACGTGGGTTAGTCCCGATGGTGTCACAAAAAATGAGATTGACTTCATCCTATCTACGAAACGGCATATATTCAATGATGTCTCGGTGATCAATAGCGTTAAAATTGGCAGTGACCACCGCTTGGTATGAGGCACATTGAATATTAATCCCCAGCTGGAAAGATCGAGATTGATTAGGTCCACGCTCCGGCCTATACCCATCCAAATCCAAAACCCCGAGAGCTTTCAACTCGAATTGCAAAATCGCTTCGAGTGCCTAGGAGAGTGCGTCGACATGGACGACTATAATAACAGGTTCGTGGAAATTGTCTATACGGATGGGTCAAAGTTTTATAAGGCCTGCCGTACAAACAGAACAAACAAAATCTCTGACGACACCCTCAAACTCATCGAAGAAAGACGCGGAATGACTCTGCAATCCCCTGATGATGTCTCTCAATTTAGGCGACTTAATCGACAGATCTCGAAGTCTCTGACTCGCGACATACGCCGCTTCAATACTACCAATATTGAGGCGGCGATTGAGCGGAACAAAGGCTCTAAAGTCTTTGCGAGAGATCTGTCGATTGGACAGAGCCAGTTGACGAGACTGAAAATGGATGACGGCAGAGTTGTTTCGACCAAGTCTGAGGTTTTGAGGGAAGTCGAGAGGTTCTATGGACAGTTATACACGACAACACGGGCACCTGTTACCCGTATGGCAAAAGACCCCAGAGCCAAGTTGACCTGACACTACACCGAAGATATCCCGGACATCAGCCTGTACGAGATTAGTATGTATGGCTCTCAAACAGCTTAAGAACAACAAGGCGCCGGGTGATGATGGAATTACGGCTGAGCCTCTGAAAGCTGGTGGCAAACCTGTGCTTAAGACCCTTCAAAAGCTGTTTAATTCGTCATTCTCGAGGGCAAAACGCCGGAAGCATGGCACAGAAGCATAGTGATATTGTTCTTCAAGAAAGGTGATAAGGCTCTCTTGAAGAACTTCAGACCAATATCGCTGCTGACCCATGTCTATAAGCTGTTTTCAAGAGTCATTACGAATCGTCTCGCACGCAGGTTTGATGACTTCCAGCCTCCCGAACAAGCCGGATTCCGAAAAGGTTTTAGTACCATAGACCACATACATACGCTGCGGCAGGTTGTACAGAAAACCGAAGAGTATAACCGGCCATTATGCTTGGCGTTTGTAGACTATGAAAAAGCCTTCGATTCGATCGAAACTTGGGCGGTGCTCCAGTCTCTACAGGGGTGCCAAATTTACTATTGATATATCGAAGCACAGAAGTGTTTGTACAAAATGCCACTATGTCAGTCCGTCTCCAGGACAAGACCACAGAACCTATTCAGCTGCAGCGAGGTGTTAGACAAGGTGATGTCATATCTCCGAAGTTGTTTACCGCTGCACTGGAGGATATCTTTAAGCTTCTGGACTGGGACGAACTTGGCATTAATATTAACGGCGAGTACCTCACGCACCTTAGATTTGCTAACGATATCGTAGTCATGGCTGAAACCCTGGAAGACTTGGGCAAAATGCTCGATGACCTCTGTAGTGCCTCTCAACAAGTAGGTCTTAAAATGAACATGGACAAGACTTGGTTGTGCCTACTCCAGTGACAGTTGGAGGCACTCCACTTGAAGTTGTTGACGACTATACGTAGGACAAATTGTCCAGCTAGGTAGGTCCAATTTCGAGAAAGAGATCAATCGACGAATACAACTCGGTTGGGCAGCGTTCGGAAAGCTACGCCACATATTTTCGTCCCAATTACCGCAGATTCTCAAGATGAAGGTCTTTGACCAATGTGTGTTGCCAGTGATGACTTACGGAGCTGAAACGTGGCCACTCACTATGGGCCTTATAAGAAAGCTCACTGTTACCCAAAGGGCAATGGAAAGAGCTATGCTCGGAGTTTCTTTGCGCGATCGAGTCAGAAATGAGGAGATCCCCAAGCGAACCAAGGTCACCGACATAGCTCTAAGGATTGCCAGACTGAAGTGGCAGTGTGCAGGGCACATAGCTCGAAGAACAGATGGCTGATGGGGCAGTAAAGTTCTCGAGTGGCGACCACGTACCGGTAGACGCAGCGGACATTAATGCCAAGATGATGAAGAGTGATACAGTAATATTTTACTCTGATTTTTTTTATGAGGTATAGGTTCTAGCAATTAACTTTTATAAATGTGATGGCACGAGGTGTAAAGGTAATAATCGTACTAGTTAATTCATGGAGTATTTTAGAGTAGTACTTTATTAGTAACTAACCATCGGTTTCCAAGGACCACCAGGATAACAACAGGCTATTTTTACCTGATGCCTTCTGTATGAAGTTCTTTTTCTAACAACACTATTATCTCAGAATAGAGAATAGTGTATAGTAAATAATAGTACTTAGGTACAGACGATAGAATAGCAAGGTCTAAAGCTTCGGAGACGTACACTAATCAATCTAACTCATGACTATCTATCTAACTCACAAATTTGTACTGCCTTGAGAAGGTGTCTGATAAGCCACTCATAGTACACGCTAACGATTACTAAATACTGAATACAGATTAATGAAATCGATCATCGCCTTTATATGTTTTATTTTTAGTACTATTTTATATCAAAACTGCTTTATTTATGTTACTAGATATTCTCCCAACGCCTCAGTCGAAGCAACTAAAGGACAAGATAAGACGACTATCCATAGCTTATATAACGGTCTGTGACATTATCAGACAAATCAATCGAAACTTCGGAGTGCTACTGTTATTGCTACTGGTGTCGAGTCTCATTCACTTGGTGGAGACTCCTTATTACTTCATCCAGTGGTTGTGTAAGTTGATTAAACTCCATGAGCTCCGGTTCACGCCGGGGCATAATGCTAAGTGAGGTATTTTTTACACAAATACGAGTACATCACTACGATACATTATCTATTACACTGCACAACAAATCAATAATCAAGTAGATATACACATCGGTACTGTGTAGCCTTCCCGTGTATTTTATGTTGTAATAATTGGATTCTTTTTATGTCTTTTTATTTTCTTGTATCTTTTTCAATGTTGTGGTGTTGTTGTTTGTGTTAATAAATGTTCTTTCTTTTTTTTCTTCTTTCTTATATATTTTTGTCAGTGTTTATTTAGATCGATAGTGAGATCTTAATTAACTAAATAATAATAATTGCAGCGGCGGAAAACAGTAATTTACCTTACAAAGATAACGAATTATTTATAAATTGCTTTACTAATGGCGCAAATTGTTGACACTGTTACTTGCTTATTGCTAAAAAGTTTACGGATTATTTTTTCTTTTTATTTCGAGTGCTATTTTCTAATCAACAGTACGTGATGGCTATTAATAAGGAGAATACTATACGGACGTGTGTTTCGAAGCAATCACTCTTTATAGCGGAGTCTCTGTTGTGTTTTGGGCTGCAATTTATTCGACGAAGCGTACGGATGTAGTTTTCATAGAAAATTCAATACTTATGGACGACAATGCCGTTCAGGAGAAGGACTTTAAGCAATGCCTAGAGGACGAGGAAAGCAAATAGAATAATTGTATATAATATTGTATGTATGACGACATGATAATACGGTCTGCCACGCAGAGGTCCCGGGTCCGATTCCCAGCCGGGCAGTCATTAAAATGATGAATTTAAATTTCGGTTCAGAGTCGGGGTGTTTATGTATAATAAGTATGTATTTAAAAATATATATGTACATAAGTATATAATATATATGTATATCAGTTATCTGGCACCCATTACACAAGCTTTGCTTACTTTGGGGCTAGATCGAACGCGTTCCGGCTCTGCCTGGCATTGTCGAGCACGAGTCGGTCATGGTTGGCGTGGGATGGGTTTGCTACGGCCATAGGGCGGTCAGCGTGTCACTGTGTGTTTCTTTCCTACTTTTCTACCCCTCTCCTTTCTGTCAATTGAAAGAGATATTTAATGTTCTAATTAATAAATAAATTTTGAATTGAATTGAATTGAATTAAAATGAGATGGCGCTGTATGAATTGGCCAATATATATTAACCATTTATTTCACAAGTTGTGTAAATCTTATCCAAAGAAAAACTATGATAATAGGAAAGAATCATGGAAAGTACGTTGCTTCTTGCTCATTTCAAAAATAAAAATCTAAAACGACTATTTTCTCTTTTACAGTAAATCCTCAAGGGATTCAATCGGGAATCATGCAGTTGACGTGGTGTGGCTTCCATGTCGCGACGCTGCTTGCTGTCGTGGAGCCAGGGTTTAGGTCGGCGAAAGAGGTAAAAATCTGATTTCCACAGCCTGTCTTGCAGTAGGAGCACACATTGTATTCCTTGACACGCGGAACTTAATGACGTGATCCGCCGGGCCTTTACCTCCGCTGGTGCACCCGCGGTGCTAGAACCGTGTGGATCAGCCCGCGACGATGGTAAGAGGCTCGACGGAATGACACTCCGGCCATACTGACAAACTGGGACGGCCTCTGGTTTATTATGCTACATGCATCGATACCCTTGCGCCGTCCCATCTTCCAGGGGCCGCGTGTCAGGCTGCAGCTGGTGTCGCTACAGCTGAGAACGCCAAGCAGTGCAAATATGCTAGTCTCGGTGGCGATTGCATATTTGCGCCATTTAGCGTAGAAACGCTTGGGCCGTTCAAAAAAGAAATCCTAGTTGAATGATGTTCTGCGGCGGTACTATTTGTTTATTACAAAAGTCAAAGTCATTTTCATCTAATCCGTTCGCGTAATGCGCGTGGGATGTATGGGCTTTTCTGAAAACCAGCGCTGTGACAGGCATTAGCCCTCACAGCATTATGCTGAGACTGGTCCATTTCGGTTTCCATTACATCACTGGCTGGTCTTATGTAATTTTCAATAATTATAATTTACTGTACTTACCTTAGGTTAAGGATGTAATGAAGATCCGAATAAAATACTGTCTATGTCTATGTCTATGTCATTTTGTGGACTATTAATGTTTTCGTTTATTGATATGCGAAATTTTCGACCTCCAGATGGACAGCATTCAGCTGATAATCAGTCAGTTGATGAGCCGCGTGACTTTGAGCGATCCGATGGCGGTGGAGTTGGACCTGTTCTGCAGACAGGTGGCGCTGAACAGAGTATTCTATACACCGATGGGCATGTGCGTACTGTCTAGGGGACTCCTTTCTACGGTATGTAGGGAATATTGAATGATTATTGCTTTCATTTCCTTTCCTTTGCCGTTTCATTGCTTTCTTTTTTACAAGATCTAACTTGCACTGTTCGTATGTATGTAAGTTTGCAAACCATTTTACGACTATTTGTTGGTATCCGATTGAGCTGTTTGGTAAACCTATGTAGCTTGCATTAATATGGAGCTGGTCTGATGATATTGTCGGAAGGGGGTCATAGGAACTAATGACACCAATAAAATTAACACAGAAAATTAATACTGTTGTATCTTTCATTACCTTCCATTCCTTGTATGAAACTCGGTGAACTTTTATTAATTTCTACATTTTTGTTTCAGATTTTTGGCGCAGTAACCACGTATCTCGTAATCATAGTTCAATTTCAGACTTTGTAAAGCTGCTCGTTTATTTATAGGTTCTTAGTATAAAACTAGTAGACTAGTAGTATCTAGTATACTAGTACTTCTACACTCATAGCTTTATTGAATTTAAGTATTAAAACATTAATTAATTCATTCAACCAAAAATAAAATAAGCCTAAAAATTGTGTACCATATTTTCAGTTACATACTTAACTTACCAGTAAATATTTTTTAGTTTTTACAGATGATTTGAAATTGGATCTTATATCGCTTTTTTTGTGAATATCTTGGACTGTTATAAATGAACGCAGAATAGATATATTTATTACTTTGAGGAAACAAAAATAAATAAACATAATTACGACATCAAAAATACGTTTTTAATGCCTTCCACTGCTATAATACTAGGTACCTACTAAATTTTACTATTTAAAGATAATAATGTCATTGTCCTAACTGTAACGTGGATTTGTCCTGTCCAACGAGTCACTACTTTCCTTCTAATGTTTTTATCTCCATTTCCATAAGACATTTCAGGAACTGATAAGCCTTCTCACATTTACATGGTTCTTCTGAAAAATGCGAAATTTATTTTCATAAGATTTATTACCGCTATAAGTTTTTTTTATATTAGTATCGACGCTGTCCTAATTGGCAACGATCGTGCGACCATGGATTGGCCGTGTGGTGTCTGGCAGAGTAGAATAGCACCAACCCCTTACACGTGGGTGTTGGACAAGGCGACTAATGTTTTCGTGGCAAAAGATCTAAAGTCTCCGTTTGGTGGAAAATGAGCAGCAGCGTTTTCAATTGTTATATTCACAACACTGCGATCTCCAAACCGCCTGCCATGCGTGGACATTGTGGCAACCTCCCCTATACGCAGGTGAGGCCCTAAGTCCTGCAGTGGACTGTGATGATGATGATGTGCGATCATGGTCGCCCGACCAAAAGAAGACCTCAAAACCGCTCGTCGCACGACCGTTGCCAATTAGGATATGATACAAACATAATGCTTTTTATTCTGTTCACCGGTTTAGGACCGTCGGTGGTCGAACAGTTAGGGTATCCGACTCGTAAGCTAGAAGTACCGGGTTTGGATCCCGCTTGAATACTAACCGATGCTCATACGGTGAAGGAAAACATTGTGATCACGTAGCAGAGTCGCTCCACTGTAATTACATGATCTGTCAAATCCCGGATTTTTGTCAAGGCGGACCCCGGGCTCTCTTGCGCGAGATTTCAACCAGGATAACGCCAACATGATTATTTTTATTACTTACTCCTATCACTGCAGGTCTTAGCCATATCTTCTAGGTCCTTTACAGCATCTCCCTTACGCGCAAACGCAAAGACCACCGCCGCGCGAGAAGGGTTGAGCTCTCCATCCATGGACGCCACTCCAGTAGACTCCAGGACACAACGGATAAAACACTGAGACAAGCACATTTCAAATGAAACGCTCTGATGGGAATAATTTGGGCAACATGTAAATAGAAGAGCAGAAACTGTGGCAGTGAGTCAGAAGCAAGGAAACATTTGGAGATTATGGCCATGCTCTCCACGCTTGTGTGTGGAAGGCGCTCAAGTCTGAGTCGTCGCATCCTCCTAGACACCGCATAGCGCCCGAACAGCAATCGCGCGCAAATAAAGCAGCCTACCATATTGGCACGGACGATGACGCGGTGACTAGGCGGGCTCAACGCGCCGCCTGGGGGGCACACCCCGAACGCTGCACGATTGTTTACAAATAATAAAATAAGCTTTCTGTCATTACTATAGCAAACAAAGTTGCATAAACATTTGGGACGCGCAGGATTCTTGTACGTTTGTATTGGTTCTAACGGATCAATCTGAGCATCCACAAACTTATCTGACCCAGTGGCCAAAACTGGAACACCATTTTGAAATGTCACTTTGTTGTCAACAACGGCGACACCGCCACCGGTTTAGATAAGTTTGTGACATGTCGACGACTACGGACACAACCCTTGCCACGGTTGGTCGGCGCGGGTTGGGGCCCTATTTTTTAAACCGCTCGCATCCACGCGAATGGTCGCGTGCGCTATCTATATGTTTCACACTCGTAGTATGTTGCTAGAAAAAGAAAAGACAGCATTAGAAGGCGAACGCTGTGGTGGTGGAAGCGAGCGGCTTTAAAAATAAAGTCCCTGGTCCGCGGACGCGGACGACCTCAAAATCACGCATCTTCGAAACCCGCCTTAAACCGCAAAGTGATTAGACTGAAATTTGTCAAAAAGATATTATGGCAACCTGGGGAAATGAGGACACGTACTACTTGTATTACGAATATACTAGAAAAAAAGCTAGTAAATTATAAAATAACATTTGTTAGTATCATACCTTAGCTGTCTTGTCAGTTTCGTCAGGAAAACTGCCGCTCTGGTTCAAAGCCTCCAAATATCCTGAAATAAAATAGAAGTTTATATAATTTTATTACAGTTATGTGGCATGCGTTTAAAAATGTGACACTGGTCTAGTGGCAGTATGCTTGCGAGACCGATAACCAAGGTTAAGGAATGTTCGCAATGTCCCAGAACTGGATGGGACTTCAGCACCGCAATGAGCTCGCCACTCGTTACGTGTTACGCAAGGTTTTCTCTGGTCTGCAGACCCGGCGACTGATAAACAGTTTAGGGCCTTGTATATTTATTTTATTTTTATTTTATGTTGTACTTTTGCGTAGTAGCTTTCAGGCAGCAATGTGACGTTCAATTAGCTTTCCATTTTCTTGCACGAACCCATTATATTATAACAAAAGCATCCAAATTACACTCGAGATTCGGTAATTCACGTTCAAACTAATAATACTTTGCAGACATGCTTTATTGTCAAAATATACCAGTCAAAAATAATCTAGATTCATATCTGGGTTTACAATATACTAAGTAGTAATCGATATTGAAGGCGACGATGCACACAGACCAATTAGGACTCACGTGGACCACTAATATATTTCACTAATAACTACTTACTTTAAAATGGTAGCGTGTTCATCGCTGCGGCCCCTACCCTGCCTGCTCGCCTTTGCAACCGTTCCACAAAAGCGGAGGTAGCTCTGTTCAACTGAGGAGCTGTTTAGATTGATAAATAATATTTATTTTATACTATTGTTTGCTACTCTGAACTACTGAACTAATTTCTCATAGTGCCTAGGTCCTAGAATACTCCCTTACTGAATTACGGGCAATAGTCGTATAGTCGATAGTTATCTTATAGTTAGTTATAGTTATAGTCGAATGTTACAAGAGAGTCCGATAGAACGCCCGTGAAAACCGCTCGGGAATGCTAGAAGCATATTCAGCTAAATGCCATAAAGCTTACCCATTTTAATTATAAACGTCTCGTTGCATTTAGTAATAACTTCCATCAGATCAGTTTCTTCCATTTCCTTCGATTCATTTCCACTCTCCTTAGACATTTTATTTTGTTCCATTTTAGACTTCACGTCATCATTCTTGACGTCTTTTCTGTCATCAGATTTTATTACGGATAAAGTTGATAGGACCAGTGCAAGAACAAAAATGGTTTTTAACATTTTGGTGTCTAGGTCAAAGTCACTCCAAGTCTAGATTAATAGAGTATGGATGAAAAGTTTCTGCTTTATATTGCAAGTGTAATTGAGAGTCAGCGAAGCTAAACATTTTTATGAACAAACAACGTTTCAATAGTAAAAACTAAAAGTAGAGCACGGCAACGCCAAGTGTTATCCACAGAAATGTAAAGAAGAATCTATATTTAAATAAGCCAATTTACTTTTGTAAGCGATCTGAGTTATATCCGAACTCTTTGGTAAATCTGCGTTACAACTAGCGCCTCTATCGGTAGAAATGAGAAGTGCATGATAAGAAAGAAGAAATAAGGACGGCGGGAGACGATTGATTTTGGAACGATTGTAAAAAGGGAAAAACTAAGAAAATATATAAGTGCTTAAAATATAGCTGTTTTATTATTTCAGAAGTGGGATTTTTGTGAATAACGCCCAAAAGGACAGAAATTTGTCGTAATTTGTCGGATATAATAAATTAACGGCGGAAATTTTGGTGAGTTTGATATAATATTTTTGTAGTGACAATTTTCTTGTATGTATCAATACCTACCGAGTAACTAGTTTAAAGTTTTGCTGATTTGAGTGTTGAATGTTGATTGTTGATACTTTGAGAGTAGGTAGGTTTGCTCAGCGTGCCAATTTGATTTTTTTTGGTGTTATAAATTACAAAATGTTGCACCGACAAGAGTTAGACTTAAATTGATTAAGATGATTTGTTCAACGCTAATTTATACATGGAATAAGTCTGTATATGTTGATACTGAGTGAACTAGTAGTGGGTGGCATGTAAAGAAAGTGTAGTTACCTATTGTACCTATTTTACTTGCGTGGTATGACAAGATTATTTGAATATTACAATTATACAAAAGTATAAGATAAGTAATTTTAAGTATATCATGACGATAGGTAGGTATTACGTGAATATCATAGTAAAGAAAAGCCGAGAAAACCCGTGCGAATCCGGGGCGGGTCGTTACTTTTAGTGTAAAATAATATTAATAGTGTCACTTTCTTTTGTTTTCGGGGTCAATCAGATAATGTCGGATTCCACACCAAGCCCGTCTCCATTAACTGCACGTGATGACATCCAATCCAAACATCATCGGTCTAAAAAGCAACGTAGGCAGGATGACATACACGTAAGCCGTAGCTCTAAGAAGAAGAAAACTAGAAGTCCTAGTCCGTCGTCTCCATCGACGAGGAGCGAATCTAAGAACTGCGGCAGAAGGTCACGAAGTCTACAAAAGAAGCGGAAACGTATGCGATCTCGTTCTTCGTCCTCATCATTATCCTCCGGTTCAAACTTACGTAAACGTAGGAAGACACGTCTAAGTTCTAAGGAATATACGGAAGGAAAACAACCACAACATGATTGCGGTAGTAATAAATCATTACTACAACAACTTGTGTCAGCCTAAAAAACTAATCAGCAGCCTTCTCAGGGTTATTCTGGTCAAAATGTAATACCCGAGTTTAATCCCCAAGCTAAGTCTCAGTCAATGAAAGATTGGATATCTAAAATAAATGAAAGCGCGGCTATCTATGGTTGGTCAGAGAAACAAACAATATATTATTCTCTCCCACGGTTAGCTGGGTTAGCAAAACGCTGGTACGACGGTCTAACCAGTGTTAAGTATTCCTGGCCTGAATGGCAAGAAATATTGTTCAAAGCCTTCCCATGTGAAGATAATTATGGCGATCTCCTCGCGGAAATGCTGCAGCGTAAAAGTGCGAGACACGAGACGTTGGAGGAATATTATTACGATAAAATTCGTCTTATCAATCGCTGTGGTATCGCTGGGCGTAAGGCAGTAGACTGTCTTACGCATGGCATCTATGACAATAATATTAGGATGAATGCACAGGGCTTAGCTTTTGAAGAACCTGAAGATGTTCTTTATTTCTTTAGGAAAATTTCCACAAAACGAGATGAAACAAGCAGGTATAGCATGACGCATGACCGTCACATTGCCACTACGGCACCAACCAGACGCATAAGAACTGGTAATTTGCCGACAGATAAACAAAATAAATCTGATCGAATATTTTGTTTTAATTGCAAAGGAGAGGGACATATTTGGCGAAACTGCACACGAGCTTTACAAACATGCGGTAATTGCAATAGGGTAGGCCACAGTGCTAACAGTTGTTACTTTAAAGGGTTGAATACCGACAGACCACAATCGAATGTTAATACTTCTAAAACTGTAATGAAAATTCAAACGCAAAATGATATGGGCATCAAATATTATAAGACCGTTAGTGTTAATGGGCTGTTAAAGCATTTATCGATCTAGGAAGCGAGTGCACACTAATAAGTGACAACATTTCACTCGATTTACAAAATCAGGTTAAAAGTGGTCTGCCAATACTTAAGGGTTTCGCTAACGGGCACGTTACACCCACTGCTCAAGTTAATATACAGTTAAAGTTACTCACCCACTGCTAAAGTTAATCATAATTCTTGGTTTAAGTCAATCACCTTTCAAATTAACGCAGGGACAACTTATAGCAAGGGGAATAATGTTTCCAAATATTATTTTTGATAAACAAAATGATAATCGCAGCGAAACAGTTAGTGACACCGCAGTCTTGAATGTCTGCAGATTAATCAAAGAGCCGATTCTCCACTGCGGAATTAGGAAAAACTTCTTGGACTGAAATGCATATCAGGTTAAAAGATGATAGCCCTGTCACTTACAGGCCTTATCGATTGTCTTATCCAGAACGAGAAAAAGTCAAAAGCATGATCGAAGACCTTTGTGACAGTGGGATCATACGTGAATCTGAAAGCGAGTATGCGAGTCCAATCGTTGTAGTTCCGAAGAAAAACGGCGAGTTACGCCTTTGCGTAGATTATAGGGCACTGAACAAAAAGACTTGTAAAGATAAATATCCAATGCCACTAATTGAAGACCAAATAGACAATTTAAATGGCAATCAATATTTTACAACTCTCGATTTGACGTCGGGGTATCATCAAATACCGGTCGCAGAAAACTCTAAATATCTGACGGCTTTTATAACACAAGAAGGGCATTATGAGTATAACCGGATGCCCTTTGGTCTTTGCAATGCTCCTGCTGTATTTCAACGCTTAATAAACAAAGTCTTGAATACAGTAAAGATCAAAGGAGTTATGGCGTATATGGACGACATTGTTATTGCTTCAGAGAACATCGCAGAAGGCATGACAAAATTACGCGAAGTGCTAGCCGCTCTTAGAATGGCAGGCCTAACGCTTAACTTGAGCAAATGCAATTTTTTTCGGAAATGCATTGACTATCTTGGATTTGAAATCTCAGGTTTAGGCGTGAGGCCAGGACAAAAGAAAATAGACGCCGTGGCATCATTTAAGAAACCGAAAAACGTGCACGAAGTGAGGCAATTCATTGGTCTTGCGAGTTTTTTCCGCCGTTTTGTACCAGGGTTTGCCTCCTTGGCTCGGCCTTTGACTAGCCTCACCAAGTCAAATGAGAAGTGGGCGTGGGAGGATGCACAAGAAAAAGCGTTTGTTAAGATAAGGGATATACTTATTTCACGCCCGATTTTAGCTATATATGACCCGAAATATTTGACACAATTACACACAGACGCTAGTCAGATAGGTATTGGTGGAATATTAATGCAACGACCAGATGAGGCAACCCCTTTTCGGGCTGTGGCCTATTTTAGTAGGCAAACCACACCTGAGGAGAGGCATTTTCATTCATTCGAATTAGAGACGTTAGCCGTTGTAGCTTCCCTCAACCGCTTTAGAAATTATCTGCTTGGGATTGAATTCATAGTTGTAACAGACTGCAATTCCGTCAGGCTCACTTGGACAAAACGGGACCTTGTGCCACGAATAGCAAGGTGGTGGTTGCAAGCACAGGAATTTAATTTTTCCATCGAATACCGACCTGGGGCTAAGATGAGCCATGTGGATGCTCTTAGCCGTAACCCAGTGGAACTACCTAACCCGGAAAATACACCAGTACTAAATACACTTAAAATTTCAAAATCTACCACATTGGATAACGTTCAATTCACGGATCCCTCGTTGTTACACTTAAAATGTATTTTAGATAGTAATTGTATCGAAGCCAAAGAAGTGAGGAACAGCTATGTGATAAAGGATGGCAAACTTTATCGAAAAGTGGACGAATCTCTGAAGTGGGTAGTTCCATCTGATGCACGGTGGAGAGTGTGTTTTATGTGCCATGATGAGTGTGGCCATCTGGCTTTAGAAAAGACGCTAGACAAAATTAAACAGTCTTATTGGTTTTCTGGGTTAACACCTTTTGTAAAAAAAATATGTGAAAGCCTGTATCCCCTGCGCTTATGCCAAGCAGCCTTCGGGAAGGAAAGAAGGTTTTTTATTTCCTATCCCTAAAACTCCCGTACCATTCCATAGTGTACATATTGACCATTTGGGCCCATTCGTAAGAAGTAAGTTAGGTAATACGTACATTTTGGGCATTATCGACGGATACACAAAATTTATTGTTCTAAGGGCTGTACGGAACACTAAGAGCAAGACTTCAATTGCAGTGCTGAGGGATGTCTTTGGCATATTTGGCGCTCCCAAATTACTCATTTCTGATCGTGGTACTAGTTTCACGTCTAATGAATTCACCAAGTTTGCTCAGGAATTGGAAATAAAACATATAAAGAATGCAGTAGCGATGCCAAGGGCTAATGGCCAAATAGAGCGGTAAAACCGTACAATTTTAGCGTCCCTGACTGCTCTGACGTATGGTGAAAATGATAATAACTGGGATTCGCACATCAACACAGTTCAATGGAGCCTAAATAACACTTTTAATAAAGGTATCAGGAAAACGCCTTCTGAAGTTGTATTCGGTAAACGGACCGTTAATGTCTCAGAAACACATTTACATGATATGCACAATACTTCGGCTACTGAAGAACCATGTATAGACAAAATTAGACAAGAAGTAACACAAACCATAACCAAAAATCAAGAAGAAATGGCTAAAAGGTTCAATAATAGTAGATGTTCAGCTAGAAAATATCAATTAGGTGATCTTGTATTAGTACAAAAACAACTTAATAACCCTGGTGATAGTAATAAATTACTGCCACGTTATAGTGGACCCTTTAGGGTTACCAATATCTTAGGGCATGATAGATATGAAGTTAGCAGTATTGAAGGACATTCACGGCGAAAATATAAGAATGTTTTCGCTGCAGAGAAGATAAAGCCATGGATTCGTTTTTCTTGTGGAAATGACAACCTATACAATGTAGTAAACTCGAAAGATAGCTCGGAAACTGATGAACAATAGGTGTCATAGGTATTATATATAGGATTACCCCAAAAAGAAAAAAAAAAAAATACGGGAGCCAATATTTAATTTCTTGTAACGTTGTGTGCCGCTATAAGTATGGTTCTTGAGTGTGTATGTTAAAAATAAAATAAAAAAAAAGTTAAAGTATCTATAATTGTAAACCTGTAATACTATGAAAATATCTTTATGGTTGTTAAGAACAATGTTATCAGCATAGAAATAAATACCCTGGAACCGGTTGAGCGAACAAATAACTCTGACGGTTACCATAGTAAATAAAACTGCGCTGTCTACCGTGCCACAAACATGTCTGACCGGGTGACAGCGTCGCTGTTGTTGGCATTGACATTACATTTCAAAACGGCAACACTTAGTTCCGGTTTTGTCCACCGGGTCGAATAGGTTTGTCAACAATCTTGTCAAGCCGCCAGATATAACATTGTTAACGCGTACAAGAATATGTATGGACAGTGGTAACCATTCCAATAGCTATGTGTAATACGTCGTTGGATAGCTATTTTCGAGCTGAACAAAAGTAAGTAAGGCGCTAACTGCCAAATTTTAGTTCGTTCAGAGTTATGCTGTACTAAACATATCACAGTATTAAGTATTTTTTTCTGTTCTAGCCGCATTTAATGGCCATGTGTAATGCATCGATGGATTCATGGATATACAGGGTGTAAAAAGACCGCTAGCATTAATTGAAACCCCATATTCTACCCATGAAACTGCCCACATTGCGCGTCGCAATTAATTATTTATTTTAGGTAGCGAAATTATGAAGTCATTTCCGCGGGTATGTTTTTTGGGGAAAGTTGTTCAGTTTCGTGGCTAGAATATGAGGTTTCAATTAATGCTAGCGGTCTTTTGACAACCTGTATAAGTATAAATAAACCATACCATATTAAATATAATGGCGCAGTCTCTTGTGCCACAAACTTATTTGACCCGGTGACAGCGTCGCTGTTGTTGGCAATGACATATTATTTCAATATGGCAACACTTAGTTCCAGTTTTGGCCACCGGTTTTTAGCACTGAAATAGACGTCAGTCATCAATCTCGCCAAGGCGCCAGATATAACATTGTAAAAGCTTACAAAATTGTTGTAACGTAATGCCTTAAATATAAATTTCTAAACAGTAATAATTGGGATTCGTCAATTACAAATCCAACCTTCAATTCCAACCTTCAAATTTATCATTTTATCTCCTTTAAAATTATACCACTTTTGTCGTTGTAGAATTCTTCAACGAAGCTACATTATATAACAATATTATTGTTATTGATTAATTTGTATACTCATCTGTTATCTATTTTTATCTATAATAATATTACTTCCGCGAAAACAAAATCAACGGCATTATGCCGCTGGTGCAAAGTCACATCGTGCGCATATATGTAAGACTGCCAAATAAAAAATAAGCAGATGGCGTGCATTAAATTTGAATGAACATACCAACTAATCATGGCCGGTTAATGATGTAGCAATAAACACTTAAATATTTATTGGAAATGCTAAAAATATAAGTTATACAAGTAATACATGATATTTCTTATACTTTACGGAAAAAATATACTCCATTCTTGGTTTTGGTTACTGTTTATTGGAATTAGTGCATGTGTTTCCTACGCAACTCGGCATTCTTAGATTGTAAAGTAACGACCATTCGTATACGTGGCCAAAACGTCACTGAGACATAGTTGGAGCGCAATTGCAGTTTACGCTCCAATGACATGGAGCTATTCCCTTTGGTCCATGAACGGGTCCATTATGTAGAAGTCATTGGTTATCAGTTAAGATTTGCTAACTTTAAATTCTTACCTCCTACTGTCAATTTTGTTAGAATTTATTTAATTTGTTATGTACCAAGTATGGTTATATTAAAATAGTAACCTTAGCAGTTTTAACTCAGCGTTTTATTTTATTTTATAATTTTCTTGTCATACTAGCGTAATAAGATTGAATCTAATATAAAGTACAGGCAATAAAAAAAAAAAAAGCCTGACTAGTATCTACACATCTAGATAATCACATGTACGTATACCTAAAGATGAATTTTTTTTATATTTATTGACGATCATATTGAAGTACTTACATATTTGGGCCGGGGGACCGACCATCTACACTGGGCGGGAGATGTTAGGCCTGGGACTTAGATGTTGGAGTGAGCGTGCAGCCAACACTAGCAAAGATATTATTATGATCTACTAGGGGTGAGAGTACTGCCAATACTGAGCAGCCACAACATGACAACTCATTTGGATATGGGTGCTGTGTTTGTATTTTTTATTTTTCAGACTCAGATGTTGGGGTGAGCGTGCCGCTAACACTGGCTAATAAGATATGGTAATAAGAGGACATGGTACTCAGATGTTGGGGCTAAAGGAGCGGCCGCCAACACTGGGCTATAAGTTAAGATTATAAGAGAACGTGGGACTCAGATGTTGGAGTGGATGTTGGAGCAGCACGCTGCCAACACTGGGCGGCGTTCTTCTCAGATGTTGGAGTGGATGTTGGAGCAGCACACTGCCAACACTGAGAAAACAGTTTTCTACTGATGCGGGTGTAGGGTGAGTGCACTTCTAATACTGAGGAGCCACAAGGTAGCAACTCTTTGGATGTCGATGCTGTGTTTGTGTTATGTCTATTTTCAGATCATTAGACGTTTCGTCGTCAGTGACGACGGACACTGAACAACTAGTCTATGATGCAACTAGATGTTGGAGTGCGCGTACTGCGAATACTGACAAGATCTTGAAATACCTACCAGATATGCTGCTATGTCTGAGGTCAGACACTGGTCAGGATGGCCGAATGTAAGCGATCTGAGTTATATCCGAACTCTTTGGTAAATCTGCGTTACAACTAGCGCCTCTATCGGTAGAAATGAGAAGTGCATGATAAGAAAGAAGAAATAAGGACGGCGGGAGACGTTTGATTTTGGAACGATTGTAAAAAGGGAAAAACTAAGAAAATATATAAGTGCTTAAAATATAGCTGTTTTATTATTTTTATTTCTATGATTTAATACATATATTGCTATCGTGTTCCACATTTGTCTTTTTATATTGGAACATACTTTTAACATACTTTTCACTTTAATATTCCTATCGAATATTAAAATGAAAGGGTGCGTCGAAATATCGGTTGCAGCAACGGCTCGCGCGCCGCACGCAAACTACGCGCGCATTAGATTGAATTTTAGTACTTAGTATTAATACTAAAGAAATGGAGAAGTAGGTACATACTTGTTTTTTATTCTCCGTTAACGTTAGTGAAACTACCATTATTATTTAATTATTTATGATTAGTACGACATTTGGGAATAGTTTACTGTTCGAATGAAAAAGTTTTAACGTTGTGTATAAAGGTACTTAAATAATTAAATCACCATAATTTGTGTAAACGCCAATAAAGTAGTTAATATAGTTTGTTGACTGGATGGAAATAGCAGCAAAATGTTGTTCACCAATGCCATAATGACTACATAGTATTAAACTTAATTGGAGCAATTCGTACGTGATTACATTCGTATAAATGATGAGTTACACGAATTACAGTAGTTAGGTCAGTTCAAAACCAATGTCAATGCTCATAATCCTCTTGATAACAATTTGCGAGCTATTGTGAACGTAATTTCAGTTTTAATTTGTTTAGTTTGCTTCCGTGCCCCGCTTGCTCTTTTTTACATTGCTCTATTATTATAAAAACTAGTAGACCCGGCTTCGTTCGCGTATACTTCACCCCTACTTACCATTTTTGCTTACTTATAAACCTTACTCTTGATTCACCCTATCTAGTTGCGTAGCTTAAAAGAGCTAAGCGTACATGGATACAGACGGCAGGAAGCGACTTTGTTTTATACTATGTATAGATAGAGAAGTCGTCGGTGATTCAAATGAAAGAATCAAAAGATAGTGCACAGGTTTATTAGTTATTTATAATGTATTGTGGCTACCCTATCAATATTTCAAATAAAGAACAATACGGTCATAAAGTAAACAACAATAAGATAACGGATCAATTCCTTTCATAAGTGAAAGATGGCCCATCAGACTCTGGGTCATAATTCTCCATTTTATCTTCTCCTTCTTTTCCTTTGACCTCGTAGCGATCACCTTTATCCTCTACGTCTTTATTAAAATCATCACTAGTTTGGTTTGCATTATTATTAAAGTCGTCATTGTCATGGTTGTCATGGTAATGTTCTTCCCTCTCTTTCTGTTTATCTTCATGTTTCTCTTTGTTGTTGTTATAATCATTTTCCGTCTCATTTCTGTTCGCTTCATTTTGATCTTCGCGGTACTCTTTTTCGTTCTCCAAGTTGTCGGCGGTTTTTTTCAGCGGTTTGGTTTCTGAAAGTTATAGAAATACATTTGGACACAATATTACAATACATCACATCACCAGCATATTTGAGGAGCTGGCGAACAAAACGGCATAATTACAGATCAAAATGCTTTTTTTTAATCCGTAGGTTTTATTTAGGCTCTTAACTCATTTCCAATCAAAACGCAACTGTGTTAAAATTACATTACTTTATTAATATGAAATATAATTATTTTTTATTGAAACCCCTTACGATTTTAACTGCTCATGTAAAATTTAATTTCATGTAATTATATCGTTTTGTTCGCCAACTCCACATTAATAAGACTCTGCAAAACAGTAGCAATAACGACAACAAATTACCTATGCTCTTCCTTCTCATGATACTGGTCATGGTACTTGTCCCCTTCGCCCTGCCAGTACTGTCCCTCGTCATCCATGTCCCCCTGTGCCTGACCGTTGTCTCCAGGCATCACAACCTCCATTCTGTCCGGAGATCTGGCCACCCGGAATTGGCAGGCAGCTGCTGCTGTTGTTGGATGAAAGTATTAATTTAGAATGACGAAATAAACATGTCCTCTTATGTAACATAAGTAAACATGCTTTAAGTTTTCACTAGTGGTCGCACGCGTTTTCCACCGTTTAGTCGAAGACCCTGCTAACATTCAGCTGTCCCGCGAGATCCCGTTATTTTACCGGGACACTCGGGAAGGATGTGGCTTTCTAATAAAGAAGTACTGTACATAGGCGGCGGTGACCACTATCCATCAGGTGAACCGCTTGCCTGTTTGTCTGCCGTAAAAAAAAAAAAAAAAATCTAAATCGGTTTGGGATATTATCGTTCAAAGAAAAAGCAAACAAACCAAAAATAAACTATGAATCAAACACTTTTTGTGTGCACTAGTTCCATCCACTATAAGTATAGTATCATTTATAATACTAGAGTTTCATCAAGATTACATTATAAAAAGCATTCACAATTTATAAATAAAGTCTTTTGCCCGGCGCGACTTCGTTTGCGTGTTGTTCTACCCTATCCTACCCTTCACGGGCCTACACCTACACCTGCATCTATCTTACATCTACTATGCACTCACCCTTCACCTACCCTGCACCTGCACCTACACACCACCTACCTATCCTTTTTTCTTGCATACAAACCTCCCTTGTATGGAATAAAAAAACTGTTTTTGAATTTATGAGAGATTGACATACAGCAATTTATTTTATATATATTATAGAAGTATAGATAGATAACGTTATACTTACCCATTGAAACTATTAGTAGAACGATACAAAGGTTTTGAACGAACATCTTGATTTGGTAACAGTCGTCCTCCTTGCTGCATATTTATAGTAAAACACCTTTTGAATTTACAGTGAAATTATTTAATTATAGGTAAATTATGGTAAAGACATGTGATACTAAACACGCGAACTTTGTCAATTGCATGGCAAGTATTTTGTGTACCTAACCTTCCCTAGAATAGGTTTGTATAGATACCTACATCTTGTGTTGCAAAAGCCTATATTTTAGGACTCTACTCATTATACAGATTCTCTACTGATCGAGTTTCCGAATAATCCCGAGTTCGCGATTAGTGCGAGTCTATTGTAACGAGCTTATTGTGTGTCTAAGTGTAGTATAATTTACGATTACCGTCTACGTATGAAATTACAAAATTGAGCCCCTAATGGTAAGTGATCACTGATCAGTAATCATCGTCGCCTATAGACACCTGTAGCCCATACAGACGTACACGATTTCTGCACGGTTTATCCCAAATTAATGTTTCGATATCATACCGGCAGGAATACCGCTGCAAGAAGAATAGTCCGTAGAATGGTATGTATGTATGTATGTAAACTCTTTATTGCATTAAATACCTTAGAACTATATAACAAAGTGATATAAAATACATTGCAAAGGCGGGCTTATCCCACAATGGGATTTCTTACAGCTAACCTTAGATAAGCTAAAAGGAGCTTTAACGAGCGGTGGAGGCAACAATGAGTACCTATACAATTAACGTACTAAGTAAATTGACTTAACCTAAATAAATATATTTAAACCTATAAAAATACACAATATAAATAACTATGCCTACACTATACAATAATAAATACTATAAATATATATTTATTATACATATAACAAATAATGCTCTATTCATAGCCGAGGAGGTGTTTTTTCACAAGTTCCTTGAAGGAACATAACGTGCGAGCATTCTGAACGTGTTCCGGTAGTGCGTTCCACAGACGCGCAGCCAATACTCGGAACGACTTTCCGTAACCAGCTGAGATGTAAGCAGGAATTTCAAGCTGAAGTTCCTTGCGGGGGCGTAGTCGGGGATTAGCGGGCGGACAGAAATTAAACATTTCGCGGAGGTACAGAGGAGCGGCGGGATTAAAAAGTGCGTTAAACAATAACCCAAGTATATGGCACTCTCTTCGTTGCCGTATAGGAAGCCAATTTAATTTACGTCTATATTCGGACACGTGGTCGAACTTACGTAGCCCAAACACGTACCTGATGCAAAGATTCTGTAGTCGTTCCAACCGAGTTAGAAGTTGCTCGGTAGGGTCTAAATAGGCAACGTCCCCATAGTCCAGCAACGGCAGAATGAGGGAATTCACCAGAAGAACCTTCGTCTCAAAGGGTAAGAAGTGCTGCAATCTTTTAAGAGAATGGAATGATGCGAAAGCCTTCCGGCTGACCTCACCGATGTGCGTCGCCCAGGACAGTGTTTGGTCAAATATGACCCCCAAATTCTTCACTGAGTCACTGAATTCAATAACAGTGCCATCAAAAATCAACTTTTGTTGAGCAACACTCCTTAGCTTAGACACAAAATGCTGGCTGCCTATTACAATAGCCTGTGATTTCGAGGCATTCACCCTCAGACCAAACTCTTTAGCCCAGCTCTTTATAGTGTTGAGATCTTTGTTCAATATGTCAACTGCAGTATTAAAATCGGAGAGGGGAGCGGATCTGTAGAGCTGCAGATCATCTGCATACAGATGATATGACGAACTCAAGGAGGAAGTAATCCCATTTATAAATATTGAGAAAAGGATAGGCGAGAGAATTCCTCCCTGAGGTACTCCAGCTGTTAAGGAGCACCAGTCGGAGCGGCTATCGTCAATCTTAACCTGTTGGACCCGATCCTCCAAGTATGATTTAAACCAGGCGAGAGTAGTGGCAGACATATTCAGCGTTCTCAGCACGGCCAGCAAAATATCAAAGTCGACCGTGTTAAAGGCACAACTGAAATCAAGAAGGACGAGCATAGTTAGCTCTTTATTCTCAATATTCAATCGTATGTCGTCGGTAATTTTTACTAGTGCAGTGGCCGTGCTGTGCCCAGAACGGAAACCTGACTGATACTGGTTTAGAAGGTTGAACCTTGACAAATGCGAACACAGACTACGCTGAACGAACTTTTCGATAATCTTTGACAGAATGGGAAGGATAGAAATTGGCCGAAATTCAGCGAAGGACGAAGGATTTGGCTTCTTGGGGAGTGCAGTAACGTGTGCTCGCTTCCAGAAGACAGAAGGCAGGGAATAATTAATCATATGAGCTAGAACAGGTGCTAAAACTCTTTGGCTGGATTAATCATGTCCAGACTCACCCCGTCATCCCCGGTCGCTTTTGTTTTAATAGTCTTCAGCAGCCTCAGAACTTCCTGATCAGAGATCCGTTCCAGAACCAATGGCGCGTCACCGATGAGCCCTCTGCTATCCAGCTTAGATAGTGTGCGACTCTTTATGGTCGTACGCGTGTTTAGTATCACATGTCTTTACCATAATTTACCTGTAATTAAATAATTTCACTGTAAATTCAAAAGGTGTTTTACGATAAATATGCAGCAAGGAGGACGACTGTTACCAAATCAAGATGTTCGTTCAAAACCTTTGTATCGTTCTACTAATCGTTTCAATGGGTAAGTATAACGTTATCTATCTATACTTCTATAATATATATAAAATCAATGGCTGTATGTCAATCTCTCATAAATTCAAAAACAGTTTTTTTATTCCATACAAGGGAGGTTTGTATGCAAGAAAAAAGGATAGGTAGGTGGTGTGTAGGTGCAGGTGCAGGGTAGGTGAAGGGTGAGTGCATAGTAGATGTAAGATAGATGCAGGTGTAGGTGTAGGCCCGTGAAGGGTAGGATAGGGTAGAACAACACGCAAACGAAGTCGCGCCGGGCAAAAGACTTTATTTATAAATTGTGAATGCTTTTTATAATGTAATCTTGATGAAACTCTAGTATTATAAATGATACTATACTTATAGTGGATGGAACTAGTGCACACAAAAAGTGTTTGATTCATAGTTTATTTTTGGTTTGTTTGCTTTTTCTTTGAACGATAATATCCCAAACTTCGCAAAGGAGCCGATTTCGATTTTTTTTTTTTTATACGGCAGTCAAACAGGCAAGCGGTTCACCTGATGGATAGTGGTCACCGCCGCCTATGTACAGTACTTCTTTATTAGAAAGCCACATCCTTCCCGAGTGTCCTTCTTGAGGCGTCATTCCTACCAGATTAATGGCATCATTTTATAGAGCTGTAAAATTTATCTTTATCGAAATTGGGATGCTTGTCTTTTATGTTTTGTTCAAATATACACTGAAACATCTCTTTTTCAGATATATTTTTCGGAATGTCAAGTTAAATTATAATAATTGTACTTGGCTATGGGTCGTTTTTTGGATGTTTCATCTAGATGAAGCTAAAGAGGATCCAGAGGAATTCAAAATTCTGTGATGAGTTTAGCTTGCCCAGATCTTCTTTTCGGTCCGTGCTAATTAATAATCCTCCATTTTTAGTATTTATTATCACTTGTTCATATACCTTAAGTTCATCATGTTTCACCATGTCCTGAACTATTTTTTTAGTTTCGTCACTAGTTTTATCTTTGTCTGCTAGAAATATAGCAATGCTACTAGTGCTGGTGGGACTAACCGATGAGTTATTACTTGTTCTTACTATATCGGCAAAGGAAGGGCGTTGTATATTCTTGAGAGGAAACAAGACTTTGCGTAAGGTCTGATGTAAGGTTTTTCGTAACTTTCTGTTCACGCAAATTTTGAATTGACGAAAGACCTGACATATATTTTTGCTTTAAAGATTGGTACTGGACAGCCAGCTGAGACAGTCCTCCCATAATATTTCTGCTGATGCGGCTGATTTCAAGTTTTTGTTGCAAGTTCAGTTTACCTTTACTGTAAATAACGCAAATCTCTTTAAGGCAATATTTTATAGATGAAAGCCAACTAGATATCTCGTCAGCTGAGACAGCTTCGCTGGCCGGTATCGAACTTGCACTGGGGGGGGGGGGGGGGGGGGCTCTGAAGATGTCGTGATTGGGTCCACATGTTGACATTCGGGAGGAGGACTAGGTAAAATCCTCAACTTCTATTAAACATTTTTCATTATTATTTTAACATATGTTATTTTGCATAGTTTACGCAAATTTACTTTAATGTACTTAGTCTCAGTTTGAAAATGTGCTGACTTAGATTTGACATCGATTACATACTTCATTGTTTTTTAATGACCGAGCCGAGCGTTGGTGGCCGAACGGTTGAGTATCCGACCCGTGAGTGAAAGGGACCGGGTTGGAATCCCGCTGCGGCCATGTACCAAAGACTCTTTTCGAGTTATGTACATTAGTTGAATTCTAACCGATACTCTTACGGTGAGGCAAAACATCGGGATGAAACCTTCAAATACAGGCAATTGAATTTGAAACCATGATCCAATCTGGTCAGGTTCACCTGGTAGCAGGGTCAAGGAGGTCAGATGGTAGTCGCTCCACTGTAATTACCTGATCGCCAAATCCTGGATCATGCTTATCAGCACAACCGGGACCTTAACGCCAAGATTAATATTTATTATTGTTTTTTTAATCATCTTCATTAAACACGAATGCTAGACGATACGTCTGTTTAAGGCCGTGGTCCACATAAATTCAAATAGATACATGTAAATCCAAAAGCAAATGCAATACTGACTAAAATTGACGTCTACTGATGGATATAGGCCACCTTCAAGCCTTTCAAAACGACCAACCTTGTGCTAGCTGCGTTTATTGACTTCAAGGTCATATGTCCATCAGTTGGAGGGACTTCCAAGGTACCGAAACGGATACGATATTGAAGAAATTATCCACCCCCCTTCCACGTTACCCCTTGTAATGGCATTCTACATTGTAATTTCAGAGGCAAACAACGATTTTGGTATGTCAAAACCAGAAGCTGAGTACGCAACTGTGTTCAGGACTATACCTATGCTGTTTGAGTATCTACTGGAAACCTTGCAGGACAGACCTGAGATCTTAGAGAAAAATGACATAACAGTGTTCAAGAGGAGTTCGAATTATGACAACGATCCTCCTTTTTTGAGAACAACGGGAAGCACATCTGAAAAGCCAGTTATTAATGATAATTATACTAAAGATTTACTAAGAGACTTTTTTAATACTAACAGAAAGTTCCAAAGGCAAGATAATGGTAAAAAGATTGATGAAAAGAGGCAGGCTCATGACTATAGCACAGATTTATCGTGGGCACTATCATCGAGTGAAGTAGCAGACCAAGCAATCAAAGTTGATCAAATGCTAGAAGAGCACCGGAAAAGTAGCAACTAAATACCCGCAACAAAGCTACTAAGTACACGTTAACAGAACATGCTATTGCTAAAGAAATCACGTTTAACCGCCATTTAATTATACCTTCATTATAATATATTGGATGTATTTTTAGGTCGATATGTTGCTTAAATAACTAGGGTAATAAATGATTTCAAATTGTTCTATTTCAATTTTAACATAAGTAGGTACTTTTAAATTTAACTATGTAATTTTAGACTTAAGTTTTCTTGAATAAATTATTTATTATTTATTATAATATAATATAGCGTTGCGGCTCTGCCTGGCATTGCCAAGCACGGTTTGGTCGTGGTTGGCGAGGGATACGTTTATCTACGGCCATCAGCGTGTCACTGTGTGTTTCCTTCCTACTTTCTTACCCCCCCCCCCCCCTCCATTTTGACGATTGAATATCTTTTATAATACACTAAAATGGGATTTTTTGAAAATGGGTACGTTACGTGTACAAAACTACGTTAAGTATAACAACATTTTTGGCTTTTATTACAACTGAACAAGTCTTAGCTTATATCTAGGACTTTTACGAGTTCTGATCTTCTAAGAAATGTATCCACAAAGTTTATTTATAGAATCCATTATCATCATCACAGCGCAAAAAAGTCCACTGCAGGACTTAGGGCTTAAAGGAGAGGATATCACCATAATCTCCACGCTTGGCGGGCGGGTTGAAGACCTCAGTGTTGTAAATGAAAAATGCTGCTGCCCATTTTCCAGCCAACAGAGACTCGAGAAGTTTTGCCTCGAAAACATTAGTCGCCTTGTAAGACACTCACGAGTGTAGGAATTGTTGCTATTCTACTCTGCCAGACATAACATGGCCCATAGCAACCATTATGTAAGGTGCATTTTAAGGATAAGTTGTTGGGCAATGGGTTTCCTGGTAAAATAAATAAATTGTTATGCTTTATTTTAAAATAACATTAACCGCATACATTTTGAAAGGGGAAATAAATATATTTTAAATACAAATTATCTTTTTTGCCCTTGTGCGCATGTATATTATGCTGATTCTTGTCTATTGTCTTGCAATATGTGTGCAATAAAGAGTTTTTACTTACTTACTTTATTTTTCATAATGACTAATATTTATTAAATAAAAACATTATTTATTTTTCAAAAAATATATGTGTCGCAAATAACAAATCGGAACGTTGAGCCTGTATCGACTTGGGTGTATTCGGAATGTGCATTGGCAACACAATGGTTTGATAAGTGACAGCGGAGATCAACAAACCGTTTTTTTTAATGGACGTCATATGCAGCACCCGGCCGTAACGAACACTTTGCATTCGATCATCGACGAGTCAAGAATTGGAACTAGCTGTGCACCCGTTGAAGAGTGAAGAAGTCTACCCATAAAATTGAAACGTATTTCACAAGATTTAATAAACTTTTATTTATTTTTTAATTATTTTATAGAAGGTGGTGTGGTAGTAATTGTACTCCAAATAGGAGAGTGTGAGTACAGAATGGACTACAAATGATAATTTGACCGAGGGCGCACGTGAATAGAGCTCCTTGCCCACCTCACGTTTTCGACCTTTCAGTATTTCCATGGATGGTGGAGGGTCTTCATGCGACCCAAGGGTTTAGTAGTACTACATTACGTCTGCTACTGAAATTACACTTCTTTCATTGTTTGCTATGTTTATTGTAATATCGCTTTATTACCTCAATACACTGTTAAACTGTTCTGCTGAATCCTCCAACAACACTATCCATAAAACTCCTTCTGTTGGATCTCTGCCCTGCTAGAGTCTGCCCTAATTCCGGATATTCAATATAAATTAATAATGCTTGGACCACTCACACAGAGCCATCTAGCCCCAAAGTAAGCAAAGCTTGTGTATGAGTGCTAGACAACTGATAAACTTACTTTTTAAATACATACTTATATAACATCCAGACCTGTATTTATTTATTATTTTTACCATACACGGGTTTTGTAGGTATAAAATTGAAATGTATTTCACAAGATTGAATAAAGTTTATTTATGTATTCTTTCATGACAATGACAAAACAACAAAAGCGGTAACCGTTTTGACAACTACGATCAATTATATATGTAGATTTATTACCTACATAACAAAAATGCAGAACAGAGGGTGCGTCTTATTTTTCTAAAATAACTACTGCCTAATTGGTTTTATTTAGTACACATCAGAATAATTCATTTGTATTATAACGACGATGTATGTAGTGATACTGCCAAGAATCTGAAAAAAAGGATTTAAATAATTCTGATTATGGTCTAAAATACTAAAATGTAAATGCGAAACGGTAGGCCCTCAGTACCGTAGCAACCACCGGCCTCGTTAGGACGCAGGTGTCCATCGGCGAACAGTCGGCCTTGTTCAGCGAGATTATCTCCTGGAAGTTCATCAGGTCTGTCATTGGGCCATCAGAGCTTCTTGTACGGGTCATCAGCTGCCCCAACAGCATTTTGATTGAGCACACCTGATGACAGATGAAAATACTCGTTTAGTTATCTTATCCACCATTTACCAACTAGGCAAGTAGGTGTTTTACCAGATAAGAATACAGATGGTGGTGAGCATCTTATACGCTCTGTAGCCCTATTTTTGAACCGCTCGAATCCACGTGAGCGCTCGCGTGTCTACCTGTATATTTGACATTCGTGGTGAGTTGCTAGAGACAGAAAAGACAAGCATTAGAAGGTAAGCGCTCGCGTGGATGCGAGCGGTAAAAAATACAGCTTATTTTTGAATGGCTTGCTTCGATTCGGATGGTTTTCAATTTTATTTTTTACATGTGAAATTCGACATTTTAATATCATTTCGGTATTGCTAAAGTGATTTATAAAATATTGAACTTTTTATGCTGAAAATTAAAATTGAAAACCGTCGGAGTTCCTCTGGGGCCCTATTTTAAATCGTTTGTATTGTAATGTTTCGTACCCTACCCTAGGTAGGTAGGGTACAAAATATTTGCGACGCTCCAAATATTTACTACTCGCCTCTTCATTGATCCTGTATCCTGGCTCAACGATCTGCATCAGGCTACCGATGTGGATGCAGCACCAGCAGAATTGCAGGAAGACCGACAGTTTTCCCGCTTTAAGGTTTACTGTAAAGGTAAACACACAAAATACACGATGACACCCAAGAATGTAATAAATTGCCACTATTTATGAAATAGGGAGAGGCCCTAAGTCCTGCAGTAGACTGTTATGGGCTGTGATTTTATCGGTTTTTATATCCCATGAAAAGGGAGGTTATTGTCGAAATCTCCACGCTTGGTAAGCGGGTTGGAGATCGCAATGGCATAAATATAACAATGGAAAACGCCGCTGGCCATGTTATACTCTACGGAGACTCTGGATCAGGAATTCCCAAAGTGGTCGATATCGACCCCTTTCCTAGGGGTCGACATAAACGAAAACTGATTTTGGGGGTCGACGAGGTCTAAAAATCGACCTCTATTAAATTAACACAAGTTCTTATTTTAAACTTTCAAGATAGGTAGGTAGGTACTGTATTGTTTATGTTGTGTTACGTGTACTAAGAATAATTAATATTTTTGTAGGAAATAGCATTTTTGTAGTAAAGTCTCAAGTTCGTACAAGATCAAAAAACTCGGCAAGTCTGTGTGGACAAGTTTGTGCAATATAATGAGTTCGAGCGTACGTCTTTCAGGCGTGTTTAGACTTGCTCTCTATTTGGCGCTTACGCGATTTAACACGAACGAATTCATGATAAAGTCCAAACATGTTCCTGATATTTTACTATTTAACGAGCTTGCACTTAGGTTGTAAGTTCATTTGCGTTTTGAAATTCGTTGGAGCTTGAACGATAATAACTCATATAAGTACTCATTTATTTCAAGAGATTACAAAATTATTACATAGCTAAATTAAGTGAAGTAAAGTGACTGAAAAAGTGGTAAACACAACATACAACATATTTTAAATAGGTAGGTATAAAAGTATTTGTAAAAATTACTTACACTTAAGTTGTTAAGTAGGTAGGTACCTAAACTTTGAAGTGTTCAGTTTGTATTGGTTTTCGTTCTTATGCTGATAGGTACCTCCTTACCTAATACGAATTTTCTATACCTAATTACCTACTATAGTTACTTACCTAATATAGGTATCCAAGTTTATCAATGAGTAAGTCAGTAACACCTAACAATAATCCATTACCTGGGATATTAAAATCAACGAACGTGGAGATTTAAGGCTGCAACTCACCAATATTGAACCGGATGTAGCTAGATTGGTAGATAGTCACCAGGTTCATCCATCAATGTTTAATGAATGTTTCAATTTCTCTTTTCGAATTAATACTTTTTTAAATATAATTTCCTACCTACTTAAGATTCTTTAAGTACTTAATTTATAATAATCATTATAAATTAAACTTGATATTTACTGAATTGTTTGTCTTTTTGTTTTGTTAAATTTTGATAAGAAAATGAAGTCAACTTTACTCACTAAACCAAGTGCAAAGTTTTCCAATTGGTACCTTAGTACCTAGGTATTTTGTATCAATAGGAAAAAACTAAAGAAAGGCCCCCTTAGTTAACGTCTGCCCCGTCTGCTAACTTAAAGCATTGCTAATTCTCACTCCGTCTTCTTCTATTGACCTAAGTCAGAATGAAAAATAACATTCTGTAGCAGCTGATTTAAGTTAGCGGACCATTATGAATAAGGGGGTTGATCTTAAAAGTAGGTAATTTGGCCATGGGGGTCTGAGGTAACAGTTCATTTTGAAAAAGGGGTCACTTGTCCAAAATAGTTTGGGGATCCCTGCTCTAGATCCTTTGCCTCTAAACATTAGCCGCCTTGTACGACACTCACGAAAGTAAGAGGATGTATACGGCCAACAACGGCCACTTAATAATTATGAAAACAGAACTCGTACCAATAAAATCGACGAAATAGTAGCCGCTGATGATACCCCTCATAAAGATAACTAGGAGCTGCATCACCGTAAGGGTCCCATTGACCTCGTTCACCCTCTGGATGACGGCACAGGCTTCGTTGTAGTGGCTGGTGAGAGAGCGTATGGTGTCACAGACGCTGTCAGGTAGGCGTCTAGACGTTCCTGTAATAATCACGTTTGATTAATTGCAGCTGTTTTCAAGGGAAGGTGAAGACTTCTAGGTACAGTGAAAGAGTATAAGTGTATAACCACTTCTAGGAAATATTATTTTGCCGCTACAGCAACATTCACGGCATTTGGTGGATATTTTGATAAAATCCATTGGCTAAAAGAGAGGAGAATTACCTGTCCCTTATGTCCAAAGGACTTTTCCTTTACCCCCAGGGTATTATTTATTTATTAATAAAAATTTAATTCATGAATGCTATAAAAACCGTTCAACAACAGCACAGTAGTGCAAAGGAATATGATTCTTAGGTCATCATGCACTTATGCTCTTGCATTGTGCACGAAGATAACCTGTTATATATACTTGTTATAAATGAAAACGTTGATGAATTTGGAAGGAACAGAAGAGACAGATTTGTCAGGACTCTAGCAATTGGAATCGGAGAAAATACAGATTTAACTTGGCGTTTCATTGACGACGCCTCCTACTTACAAGACGCTCCTTATATGTACAAAATACAGAGACATAAACAGTGGTTCGTTTTCATACATATTTACATAACGACATTTTTCCATTCCATTCCAAAGTTCATTTTCGCCATGTTGTCAGACTAGATTCTGAACTATTAAACTTAACTTAAGGGGTTTAATAATAAAAACGAAAGTTGAGGTGTATATGATGTATAAAATGTATTGTAAAAGCTAAAATTTAAAGAAAAACAAAACTAACAATTTCAGGTCGGAACAAAAGTTAAAACAGAATTTAAATTATAAAAGTGGGTCCCTCTTTACTCTCTCTTTAAATATCAACATACACAAAATTTATTATACTTATAACTAAATAAAGCTTGCAGAAGCAAAAGCAGGTGGGTGATAGGTTTCTGGTATGGTGGAGTTGCAGGTCAAGCACAAGAACGGAAAGGCTGGATCTGGTATGGATTTGTTGAACGGGGTTTTGGTGAGGCAGCCAGGGTAAACCCATGAGACTGCTAGGGCATACAACTCAGCCCATTTTCAGTGTGGTGGTATGCCAAACTTGACAAAAAGATGGCAGTAAAAAGTTACTTTGGACTGAAATTTGATTTAGATTTCAACTGAATTTTGATTTAGAATTGATTAAGATTTGATTAAGATTTCCCGGCTCTAGGAAATAGAGCACTCCCTCCACTTCTTCATATCTGGGGAAGAAGGAAGGACAAGTACGGGTTAGGATTCGAATGGATGGAGACCAGCAGGGAGATAAGCAGGATTGTTTAGTGTCTAGCAAGGAAAACTCACCTGACTTTCGTCAGCAACAGGTATTAGACACTACTTATATGTTATGGTCCCCATCACCACACATTTTAAACGGTAAACTTGTAAGTAGTGAAAAAAAGTTTGTTGTGAAAGTAAAATAAATGAGCCCCGCTCAAAGCGCCTTCAAAAATCGGGTACCTAGCACGTCAAAATTATAACCCAAAATTATACCCTTAATGGGTATTATTATAAATTATTATATAAAACGGTTTACCAAAATGTGGGAAAATATAAAAATAAAAATCAATAAACTAACAAAATAAGAGAGATAACATGCAGTGGCGTGCCTAGGGGTTCAGAGTAAGGCAAGCCGAGATATGAAGTTTGTGTAGTTTTTCCGGTTATTAAAAATAAATCCATCCCCTTGCCACATTTCTGACCAATCCTCACTTATCACTCTTCAGTTTTATACCAGCAATATAACTTGTGAGAGAGACAACCAAGAATTCAATGAGTTTGGTACACCGACAAATGAAATTGTCTTATAAGCTATTTACTAATCTGAGAAATAGGTATAATAGGAATACATGTAAGGAAATAATTTGTTATTTTCTGAGAAATGATTAAAAACTTTACCTTTTCGGCTCAAACAAAACAATAGTGAAGTTGGTACGTATTACAGCATTTAACAAACGTACCTACTGCGCATACGCGAAGTTGCCATTTTCAAAGACCGTGTACAACTTCATACGCATGCAGGGCTTAAAGTCTCGTACAATTTACTATATAAACAAACGTATAGTTATATCTCATTATAGGACAGTTTTCATATGTAAGAAAGAGACATACCGGCCGGAATCAAAGCCCGCTTACAAGCCAGCGCGTGCGAGCGAGATGACTGGCCGAGTCTCAATTTCCTCAACTTGCGTGTGCGTTCGGATCGTGTTTCGTAACCTAGGCGCACGATGGCGCTGCTTTGCGGCGCGGCAGTTTGAAAAGCATTAGGAGCGCGAACTTTAAATAGTTCGCACTCGCATTATCTTTGATTTTTTATCGATAATTATTTTTATAAGGCAAGCCCGGCTTTTGGGCTTGTATGACAGTAACGCCACTGATAACATGATAAAAAAATCATATCATGTTACCTAGATACACATAAATACTAAATAAATGAATAAAAGTAGTGAATAAAAGAAATATAAATACATAAACTATAGGATAACCAGACATTATGCCGTAAAAATGGCATATTATCTGACTTGCGCAGTGAGTAGGCGTCCTTTCTGACGTCTACCGCGAAAATAGCGGATAGAGCGTCAGAAAGGGGTAGAAGATTCATAAATATTTAAGAAAAAGAGAGATAAAAGAATTTTAAATAAATTTTGAATCTGCCAAAGGGACGTGCTAAGCAGCCTTAAAAAAATAGAAAAAGAAAAAAGAAATAAATGGAACGTTCTAAAAATTGCAATGTTACAATGTCTGTCCCTATATATCTATGTATGTATGTACGCTTCTCTCCTTAGTTGTGTACTCTTGACAGAGTGGTCGTGGTCATGTGTTAGTTCTGGGTAGGGTTGAGTTCTGCGCCACCGCCGCTCTCGCGATGCAACGCCATGCGTCCCTGTGCTTGCTTACTACTTACGTACTTGCTTACTGTGCTTGGCTGCAAGAGAGTTTTCAGTTATGGTGGAGTGTGTAGCAGACTTGATGAGGTCCGTCCACCGTGTTGGAGAGCGCCCACGAGATCTTTTACCCTCGACTTTCCCTTGCACCACCAATCGTTCCATGGAGTCTTGCCCAAAGAACTGGAGAATTCGTATTTGCACAGACGACTATAATCTTCTTATCTTTTAGGATTGAAGCATTGGTTCGGAGCGTAGTCCACGGGATTCTGAGCATTCATCTCCAACACATTTCCAGTGCATCGATCTCGTGACGGTCGTTCGTCTTTAGCGGCCAGTGTAAGCACGCTTACATATTTTTTTAAATACGCAACAGAGTTTATGCGGCTTACAATAATATATAGAGTTATTTAAGACGAAGGTTTGGCATGAAAAAAAGGGTATATAGTGGTAAAGTTGGTGTAGGGTTATTATAGGGTAGGTGTAGGATAGGGTAAATAGAGGGTAGGGGTAGCCGCAGGGTAGAGATAGGCGTAGAGTAAGGTAGGGATATGTCACCACGCGAACGAAGTCGCGCCAGGTCGACAAGATTTAAGTTAAAAGCTAGCCGAAGAGCAGTTTCAACGAAATCAATTCCTCACGAAATATGTTTAAGGTAATACAGAAATATGTTAATTCGTGTTACATACTTTTATATTCGTTCACCTTTATTTTAGAGAGACGTATAGTAATTGCTTTTAGCATGCGATGCATATACAGATTAACCAAGACTAGCTGCATGTGGAATACCACTGATATTGTGTATTGCAGATAAAACAGCACTATTGTCCATATGACTGATGATGTCACTGTAAATAAACAAACAAATAAATTCAAAGAATTCATGGCATCAGACACCGTTCGACCATTGTTGCAAGACCGCTTATTTATAATACTGCGATCTTTAACCCGATTGCACAGCGTGGGATAATGGTAATAACTTTTCCTTTCGTAGGAGAGGCCCTAAGTCCTGCAGTGGACTGTTATGGGCTGCGACGATGAAGGCATCAGAGAGACAAAAATATCCATAATCTTTTTACAAGTACCAAAAAAGCAACCAAGATTATGTGACGCTTCTTTAGGAAACACAAAACAAAATTTCTTGACCCTTAGCAATACCGTCATATGACCGTCAATCAAGTCGATCATACGGTGATATATGGTAGTTAGAAAGTTCCTATAGATACCGTCACAGGGTGCCAAATGGCTTCCATAACTGTTCAACCGGCCTCAGGGTCCCCAGCGGAAGGCCTTGGTCAACCTCATCAACCTTTGGAATAAGAGGCACATCTAAGGTGCGGTGCTGTACTCATCCACTTCCTGAAATCTATGTGAGTTTCTTGACACTGCTACTATAAGCCAGGGACACTTTTTAAAACATAAAAGGGTCTCCAGCATAAAGCCTTGGTCAACCTCGCCTCACCAACGGTATTAGGAGGCACATCTAATGTGTGGAGAGCTCGTTGCGGTGCTGTAGTTCGACTGGCCTCAAAGTACGGACGGTCACCCATCCAGTTCCTAGAATCAGCGTGTGTTACTTGAACCTGCCTCAAAGGGACCCTCCCTTCGGGACGCCTCTTAAAATATAAAGTTACTGCTGTTGAATATATTTACGCTCCGGTATTGTATCCCCCTCCAACACAGAGAGAACAAATAAATACATATCAGAGACTGATACTATGGATGCACACAATATCCAAGCTGACGTTACTATCATTTCTCTCCTTTCTGGCCAACGTATAATTATCCCATTGGTTATTTTGGACAATATCTGAAACAATAAGAGAACATAACGGTGCACACGCTTTCTGAATGGTTTGACCTAAATGCTTACGCCATATTGGTTAAGGTGCCGTCCATTAATTACGTTGGGCTCTTAATTTTATTTAATTTTTATTTTTCGATAGTTACTATGGCGCCTAGTTCTAAATGTCAGTCCATTCCAAGTCCTTCTGTACTTAATACAATATATTCCTTGTATTTCTATTATAACCACCTCCAATGGCAACATGTATATGTCGTAAATATTGTTTAGCTCAAAACTAGCTACCCGACGACGTTATTACCCGTGGTCATTGGAGGTAGGTATACGTAAAAGACAGTAGTTACATGTTTCTAATAGCATATCCCGAACCGAACTAACATTTGGAACTTATGCCATAGTAATTAACAGGAAGAATAATATTGGTTAAAGAGAAGCCGGGTGCAGCCAACGCAACAATTGTTCACAACTGCCTGTCTGATAAACAATAATAATAATAGTAATAATTATTGTTCAGCTTGCAAATAGCTATCCAACGACGTAGATCCTGTATCCTTTCATCCTTTTTTGCGTGATGTGTCTCTTTTCTGAGTAATGTATATAAGTTGAACACTAACCGATGTTCTTACGGTGAGGGAAAACGTCGTGATGAAATTTACACATTCACACGACTGAATGTGCAACCGTGTTCCAATCTGGTCAGGTTCCCCTGTTAACAGGGTAACAGAGGTTAAATGGCAGCCGCTCCACTATAACTACCTGATCTGCCAAATCCTGGATCATGGTCAAATGAGCTCCGGGCCCTCGCAGCACAACCGAGGCATTACCGCGAAGATGATTATTTGTAGTAACTACAACTTTACTTACAGTCCTGCCACAAAAACCAGAAAGTGAGTAAGCCTCACCTCATCAGCATCAGCTAAACAATCGATCCACTCGGCCATGACCTTCGGAGCCGATATCACCACAGCGGTGTTGAGGATGATGGAAGCCCCAGCAAAGGCAAGGAAGGCCGCGCGGCTTAAACGGAACAGTTCCACGCGATTCTCTGGATCCATCACGTCCAGGACCAACCCGCGGATGATCACAATATCTGGAAAATATGAGTCTGGGTAATGTTTTTTTTTTTTTATTATTATTATTTTCTTTATTCAAGTAACAGTGACTCAATTTGTTAGTATTTTCACACCGTTTTTGTTGCGAGCCACCTGGAGGTGTCCGCATCTATTTATAAATACACAGTCAACGCTGTCCGCTTTTATGCCGAGAACGCTGTTGGTACTAGCCCGCACTCTGCTTACCAGCGCCGCGGCCCGCTTGCGCATCACGGTGTAGAACCAGTCCGTGCTCGCTTCCGCGAACATGCCGGACGCACTGCAGTGACGGGGTAGCCTCAACATCGCCCTCAGTGCATTGTTATACTGTATACGAATAGAATCGAACGCCCTCCGCGTATGACTCACCCACAGGCTGCAGGTGTACAGAGAACTGCAGAAAGCTTTAAACAGCGTCACCTTCGCATTATTTGAGCAGCGTGCAAACCTGCGAGCAATCATGTTTGCTCTCACGGAGAGCGCTCTCCTTTCCCGTTCGATGTCAGCATCGTCCTTGAGGCTGCTCGTGACTATATGACCCAGTTTTTTTTTTTTTTTTACGAGCTTATAACTTTAAATGTTTGCATGTTCGGGTCAGATCTTGCACGCCTAATTTCACCCACTTCCCAGAGCTCAATAGAGCTGTTTGGTATGTCTCCGTACAATGTCTATTATTTATCAGTCTTTAGTGCGATTCAACACATTACAATGACGATAGGTGGTCCTAAACTATAAATGACATCTAGTTTGGGCTCGTTTGATTTGTCTTGGCAAGTTCTCTCAAGAATTACCCTGCCTCACTGTATCACCAAGAATATCCTTTGCACAAGGTACATTCCGATCAATTATTTATCGAACTTGGAACATCATATTCTAAATACTAGTATCATTCCTTTAAAAATATCGATTTCTTGGCCAAATTACTGAATGATGGGCCCACGATGGGCCTTCATGTACTAAGCTAACTTCCACAAGGAAACATTTACTTTACCTATTAACATTGTCACCAGGTAGCTGTATACACACAATGCCGTCGATATGGTTATCCGCCATTCATTTTGGTACTTCATGAAACGGATTGGTGCGAGCCCTAAAGGACGGGCCACTTGAGTAACCAGAGCCAAAGATCCACGCACGGTACATGATTTGTCTATAGAGGATTCCCACTTTTCCTTTAAAGACCTCCACCACGGTCCAAAAAACCAAAACATGGTCGTATTATATTGGTATTTGCAAGAGCTCGTCGATACCTGTGATAAGTCGATACAAAAAATAGGTGGATACAGTTTCCAGTTTATGCTTGTCCAATGACCGCTGATACTTTGATTTCAGTGTTCATGTTATGTCAGTGATACAGGATGGGCATTTTACTGCATTGACTCAGCGACCCAAAGTAGACTTTGGCCTCCGAAACTAGAGATTGCCACCTCTTTCTATCCTGCACTATATCTTGCCAATCAAAGATGCCCTGTGCGTGCAGGTCTTTACTTAATCCATCCAGCGATACCTGGGTCGCCCGACAGGAAAAATGAAATTGATCTCAGAATACAAAGTACGCTTAGGCAATTTGCTGCTCTTATAAGGTATTAGTGCCCAAGCTGATAAGCAGAAAACAACAAACAAAAACGGTTATGAGACCAATCTTGATGTACGGATGGGCAATTTTACATAAAATAATAAATGTACCCCTGAAACGACTGGCCCCATAAGCTTCAATGGCTGGGTTATTTGACAGATACTCTCGAAAGTTTTGACAAGTCTACATCAGCAGGAACACGAAACGAGCCACCACAATTTCTCTAATCAATTTTTTTTTAATACCGCATGTATGCAATATTTTGTAAAAGTGCATTGAAGCGGAAGAAAGTCACCTCGCTTACTTAGTTAAATATTAAACTTCACAAAACTTATATTAATAAAGACTCTTTTGTATCAACCTGTAGATACTGTCTCGATTATGCCGTGAACTAACAAAACACTTTTTATTTGGTTAACGCCTGCAAACTTAAATATAACTTTATTTATTTAAATAGATAGACAAGTAAGTTGTCAAAAGCATGGACAATTTATTTGTACAAATATTTACAAAATGAGAGTAAATACGCCTCAAGTATTGACTCGTAAAGCTTAATGTCTTTATTTTTTGGTTCCACCAAACGTAGGTATTAATTATACTTGTGTACTTTCAGCACCTCAGATTGCCTCACCTCATTAAGCTGAGGCTGGTCCAATTTGGGCCGATGACGCATCGCCTTACTTCCTTCATCATCACAGCCCATAACAGTCCACTGACAGTCCAGAGACCTAAGGCCTCTTCCGGGGTTATAGGCATTGTCTCTACACTTGGTAAACGGATTGTGGATCGCAGTGTTGTGATTGCTGGAGTAATGGAAAACGCTGCTGCCCATTTTGTAACCTATGGAGACTTTAGATCTTTTCCTCGATAACATTAGTCGCCGTCACCGACACCCACGAGTGTAAAAGGTTGGTCCTATTCTACTCTGCCGGAGACCACACGGCCTGCTTCCTTATTATGTACCTCTTCTGTTAGTTTTAAGTTTTTTTAATATGTTATTGGACCAAATAAATATAATAATATATTATGTCTATGTTTATATTCTAATCGTAGTCGACACGTCAGTGAGAGGTACTCAGTTCAATCGCCAGTCCCGCCATGTCATCATCATCATCACAGCCATGAGACGCCCACTGCTCACCCAGAGATCTCAACAATATCTGGTGCTGTGCTTTCCGCATCCAGCTGGTATCTGCGATCTTTACCAGGTCGTCGGTCCACGCACGTCAGTGGGAGGGCTTACCCACGCTGCGTCTTCTGGTACGTGGTCCCCACTCAAAAACCTTACTACCCCATCGGCCATTTGATCTTCGAGCTATATGCCCTGCTCACTGCCACTTCAGTCTGGCAAACCATAGAGCTATGTCGGTGACCTTGGTTCGCTTTCGAATCATCTAATTTCTGGTATGATCCCGCAACGATAACAGTGAGCTCGCTACAGTGAGCGGCCACGTTTCAGTTCCGTAAGTCATCACTGGCAACACACATTGGTCAATTACCTTTGTCTTGAGACACTGCGGTAATTTTGACGAAAATATAGGGCGAATTTTCCCGAACGCTGCCCAACCGAGGTGGATTCGTCGATTGACATATTTCTCAAAATTGGACGTACCTAGCTGGACTATTTAATTTTGTCCTAGGTATGTATAGTTGTCAACTACTTCAAGTGGAGTGCCTCCAACTTTCGCTAGAGTAGGCACAACATGGACATTCGACATAATGACATTTGAGCAACAAACTGATTAAATAATAAAACAATAAAAAAGGATGTTTGTAGATTGAATGTATTCACAAAAATAAAACTAGAATTTTTAAAATTTTGGGCTGTCTGTTTGTACACACTAATATTTGGAAGTACTGTACGGATTTGAATGACACTTCTTTTTGTGTAGCTATTAAGCCTGATAAAAATATCATCATCATCATTTTGGCGTTATGTCCCGGTTGCGCCCCCGCAGTACGTTAGGGCCTGGGTGCGCCTAAATCAGGATAAAAGGATAAACTACCCCAAAACTGATTTCCACGCGGATGAAATCGTGGGCAATAGCTAGTTCGAAATAAAAATTAATTATAAATGCGAAAGTGAACATCTACTCATTGAAGATATCGATATTAATGTTTATTCTGTGACTTGTTATGACAATCATGACTTTAATTTCGTGTAGCATCATCACCATCATCAATTTATCACAATCCACTGTTGAACGTAGGATATCTATTATTAATTAACTGACATTTAACCGATGTCCGCAATGGAAAACTATTGTTGTCAACTGTTGGGAGGAATCACCACATACCTGGTGATCATCGTGCAGTATCAATCGACAGACAACTGGTGAAAACTACGTTATTGTTATTTCATCGAACTCAGAAAGAAATTAGATAAGAAGAATACTCTGTAAATGAAATAAAGCACAAAAAAATTTGAAAGCTGTGTTTATTATTAGTTAAAAAGACCAAAAGCCATTTTGTTCTTCAACGTAAAAAATTTTAATATCGGCCCTAAGTTGGGCGTAGATGTGTACCCCTTGTTAAGTGTCAGACATGAGTCCAACTATAGGAGCCAGATATGGTACCCACGTTGGACCCAGATATATATGAGGCCCAGGTTGTGCGCCAGATATGGGCTCCTTGTTGGGCGCCAGATATGGACCTCATGTTAGATGTCAGACATTAGTCTCACTGTAGATATGAAATGTAGACTCACATTGAGCCAAATTTATCACCCCACGTTTAGCGACAAATATACGAGTAAAAAGCCCCAAGCTGGGCGCCGAATATGGACATCAAATTAAGTGCCAAATAATATGAGTCTTATTTAAAGCACTATATGGGAGAACCCACCTTGAAAATAAAAATATAAATGAAAAAAAGTATTTATTGAATTAGGATTACGTTAATTAATCTCTTTTTAAAAGTCAAAAATCTAACGGAAACCAAAGGGAAAGTTAGCGAGCTCATCCAGGTAGGGGGCGACGCATGCAGACTGATCAGCGCGTACGAGGGCTCACTCCGGCGAGACACCGGGCACCTATATACGCCACGCACATAACCGCCTTGGGCGCCAGATATCGTTCCCACGTTGAGTGACAGATAACGTCCCCATCTCAGGTGCCAGAGATGAGTTCCATTGAGGACGTAAGATTTCAGACACCTTTGGCTCAGACATGTCGCCCCACGTTTAAAGCCAAACATACGAGTAATAAAGATTTTCTTTACTTTTTAATCTTTTGTGTTTTTTGGTGTCTGCGTTTATATTGTGATGTAGTATCCTGAGAATAATATATCATTCATTGGGCACCATCTGTGAGCCCTACCTTTGGCGCGAGATATTATTCTTACGTTAGACGCCAGGTAGGAGTCCCATATTGGGCGTCAAGTATGAGTCCCATATTGGGCGCCAGATATGACCGGGTGAAGTGGAGTAGATTGAGTAGGAAGGCGGACCCTGACAGAGGCTGGGATAAGCGCTAGGACGATGATGATTGGGCGCCAGATATAAGTCCTACGTTGGGCGCCAGGTATAAGTTCTATGTTGGGCCCTGGATATAAGTCCTACGGTGGGCGCCAGATATGAGTCTGATATCAGTCAAACGTTGAGCGCCAGATAGAAGTCGTTTATAAAAGTATCAAAGTGAGTTATAAGGTATTCCAAAGCGGTTCCTGCAGGATACCCAAAAAGGTGGGAATACCTTTCTTGTGATCGATCTTATCTTTTCGCCCCCACGTTGGGTGCAGATATGGATAGATCTCCCCTAAAATAACTCGATTTTCCATGTCCGCGAATTAAATGTCGTTAAAGCATGAAGAGCACAAAGTTTTTTTTAAGCGGACACGAGGCAAAGGCATTCCAAGATCCGGTGGAAAACCCACGGTGTTAAACCGTCTAAAAGTACATGGAGCACAAACCAGTTTCCTGACACTACTCAACAGAGCGTGGTCCACGTCCGATCCGGCCTTGGTTCCCTGAGTAAATGATGATTTCTATGGATTTCAGCCGACTTTCGTCTTGGAAGAGGTGCGCAGCACGTTACCAGAACTGATACCCATATGTGTATTCTAGGTGATAGTTAAATTTTTATCTATTTTAGAAGTTGAGAATTTATTTAACGGATGTATCGGATTTAATTATTTTAAGCAGTGTCTTTAAAGAGAATAACTAGAGATCGATTTGATTTGACTAAACCACTTTTAATATCTATAACACAAACTATGCCTATCATCATCTTTCACTCTTTAGTATAACTACGTGATGGCCCTACCAAAAATATAAAACCCTAAAATATATAATTTAATATCAGACATACTGCAAATGCTCGTACCAACGCAAGTCACCAACAAGTACCCGAGTATAAACTAAAATAGTATACGATAGACAACACTATGAAATCAACACACAAGAGATATCTAATGCTCGTACAAAACGTAGATCACCGACTCTAACACTCGACAAACCTCTCGACAGTACTCTCGTGCTTGCTTGCGCGCACTTTTCGTATCCAGGAACGACCCCTAGCCGAAGAACAACCACCCAGTCCCGGGACCTTAGACCCACTCTCGTTCTCGTCTTGCTTCCCTTCGCCCCTCACCCCGCATCCTAAAGCGTGAGAAAACTGACCATTTGACCAACATATGTTACTCAATTTCTCCATGAATGATAAGGTCTGCCTGTCGGCACTCTTTGTTTTTTCCGGGACTACCTATCGCTTGTGTAACAAAAAATATATCAACGCAACGCTAATAGTAGTTGCAGAAAAAAATAAAGAAACGGTCTCGCCTGCCCTAAAGACAAATGCGCGTACCATTTTTTCTAAAAAATATTACAATAGAGACTAGGGAACAATATGCTTGCTGTGAAGGAACGAAGTCACCGCTGTTTGTTAGTTAACAATCCGTTGTTGACAATAGCCCGAAAAGGCATTTCTAAAACGACACTTTGTTTTATTTGTTCTATGGTATTTCCAAATTGCTAAAGCGATCACAATGCACCCCAATACAAAACCCGCCATTAAAGTTGTGTGCTATTATTTAGTCACCCGAACATTGAGCATTTAAATAAGACATACAGATACTTTTCGAAATCACATACCTATAGTGATGTAGGTAATAACTAATATACTGGAACGTACTTATGGCACATAAGGACCGTTACACATCTCACCTGATATTAAGTGCAGATGCAGTCTACGATGGCACATACGGCTATTTTATACCTATTCACACTTGTTTTAAAGAAACCCAAGTTGTACCGCTCAGGGAAAACATGTGCAAGCAGCGAGTTCCAAACCCTTGCCGTTCGCAACAGAAAGTTAGAAAAACGCTGAGTGCGTATTTGTGGGATGTCGACAATATAGGAATGGTACGCTCCAGTCCAACCAAGTCCAGAGCAGCCAGATAGACCTTGGCAGATCCGTCCCATAGCTGACAACAGTATTCCATGCAAGGTCAAATTTGGGCTTTATTTGAGTCAATTTTAGCCAATCCTCGTTACCACCGTTGCTGAAGCCAGACGGAACATTGGCACATGCTGCGAAGGAGAAAGCGAATTCGCTTGCTTCTCATTTCACGGCTAGTTCGCGTTTAGATACTGCAGGAAAAGCTCTACGCATCTCATCCCGCGCTGACTGCACTATAGCAGACGTGCAAATACATCATTGAGAGATTTTAAAAATCCTGCGGAGTCTAGACGTGAACAAGGCTGTCTAGACGTGGACCTGATGGTATACCAGCGACGGTCTTGCGTAGACGTGCCCTTGAGTTGTCTCCTATTCTCACACGCCTGTTTCGACTCTTACTTAAGACTGGTATTGTACCTAAGTCGTGCAAGCTTGCCAATGTGAAGCCCTTGCCTAAGAAGGGCAGCCGCGCAGACCTATTTCAGTCACCTCCATTCTCTGTAAGATTATGGAGCGTGCACTGAACAACAAACTCCTTGCGCATCACGAAGGTAACGATCTCCTCAGCGATTTCCAGTACGCATTCTGCCGTGGTCGGTCGACTGGGGACCTTCTGGTGTATGCCACTTATATGTGAAGTGAGGCCATTGAGAAGCATGGCGAGGCCCTTGCTGTGTCGCTTGATATCTCCAAGGCCTTTGATAGGGTTTGGCACGCGGCCCTTCCAAGCAAGCTTCCCTCATTTGGTATTCGTGGTGGCTTTTGCAATTGGATTTCGAACTGTCTGAGTGGACGTTCAATCCGGGTAGTTTTCGATGGTTACTCGTCTGATCTTCAGGCTATGGGACGCGGAAGTTCCTCAGGGGTCCGTTCTGTCCACGACTTTTTTCTTGCTGCATATCAACGATCTTCTAGTACCCGGTACCCTTGGGTACGCTGACGACAGCACAGTAACGGATAAATATCTGTCAGTTCCTCTGAAAGCTAACAGGGACGACATTCAGTCTTGTCGAGAGGCCATGGTTAGGCATTTAAACGAAGCTCTCAAAGCAGTCTGCGACTGGGGCTAAGACAATCTAGCGGCGTCCAACGCTACCAAAACACAGGCATGTTTGTTTTCCGCCAAACGGAGTCCATTCCATCTAACTCCGGCTTTCCGGGATGTGGCTGTGGAAATTACCGAAAATTTACAGCTCCTTGGTATTGAGCTATCAACCAATCTTAACTTTGGACAGTACATCGAATCCAAAGCTAAGACTGCAGCCAAGAAACTTGGTATCCTCTCGAAGGTCAGGCGGTACTTCACTTCAAAGCAGTTGCTTCAATTATATCCGAATATACGGAGTACTGTTGCCATCACTGGGGTGGATCGGCCAAATACCAACTGACCGCTTTAGATTCGGTGGAAAAACGTGCAAAAAAGATAATTTGTGACCCGCAATTAATTGAGGCTAAGCTGCGGAGCCTCGAGCATCGGCGCAGGGTTGCGTGTCTGTCGGTATTCTATAGGTTGCATTTAGGAGAGAGTGCGAAACAGTTGCACGACCTCTTTCCGCCGGCCTCTTTCCGCCATCGGGAAACGCGATCCGGGCGAGCGCTTCATCTTTATGTCGTGGATCTTCCAGCTACCCGCACGAGCCGCTTTGGTTCAACCTTTATAATGCGAATGACTAAGGATTGGAACGCGTTGCCTGCGAGTGTGTTCCCTGATCACTAAGGTGCGTTGGGGTAAGTTTGGATGGTTTTTAGCTGCATTCATAAGAAGTTGGCAATTTATTTTTTCCTCAAAATCTATATCAGCTAGCGTAATAAAATAAAGTAGAAACTGATAATCAATAAACAACCTATCAGAAAAATATTTTCATGTTTGCATAGATTTAACGACTGCTGTGTTACGGGAGTTTAAAGTATAGACATAGATTTAAAAATTCATGGGAAAGATCGGACGACGTTGGGGAAAGACCGGATTACCCTCTAAAACTACTCGTGTGGCTAAGAACACAAGGTTCATAAAAAGAAAATATCCGATCTTATACTCGCTACAGCATTCTTCTTGTAAAATTTAATTATGTTTAAAAACATAGCAGGAACAGAACATTTTACCTTTTTTTTGTTTTGAGCGTCCGATCTTACCCCGCCCGAGTAAATTTCAAGTCGCTGTAGTTCTCAAACTTTTGTGTCTCAAATGTTTCAATAGGTAGGTAACCTACGTACCTACCAGGGTAAATCTCGCACTTTTTTATAATTTTTGGCCTGATTACTGGTTGATACAAAGCAAAGATTTGACGCGCTCTTCTGGCGTTGTGTTCGCCATACCTAACGAACCTATGCGAGTCTCGATAGCCAAGCCGAAAATCTAAAATAAAAATTTGAGGCGACCTTCTCAAATCCGACCCACCTATACAATTTTCTTTCTATCAAAAACAGACGTTTTTGAGTTTTTATTGGTATGAAGGAGGCTGGATATTATGTAATAGGTAGGTATGTATGTATAATGGTAATTTTATAAGCGGTAAAAAATAAAAGTTTACTCAAATTTAAAATCAATATTTATTTCACGAAAGTTAAATAACTTTGCCAATCAGTATTTTTTATTTAAGGTAATACAATAATTTTTATTAGTTAGATAAAACATAAAATCTAAACTTAGCAAAAAAACTATATGAAGAAAAAAACATTAAAAAATTAGTAACAAATTCTTATTTGGAATGTAGTTATTGGCACATCGCATGTACCCAGAAAGATCTTCGTGAGCATTATAATTATGAATTTTTTTTTATAGAATAAAATGACTTTCATAGATATAAAACATATTTTATCTCGATTAGTCATACTTAAGCCTGTGCTTTAGCATAAAAAGTAAAAAGTAAGAACTTATTAAAATTATACTTTTAATACAAATATACAGCTTTTGTTAGGTTAGTACTCTTTTGGAAATAGTGGTATAATTAAATGCCTTATAAGTTATATACGAAACTAAAAGAACTACTTATAATCTGGACGCCTTCAAGGTAGAGTGAATAGGCTGTTCCTAGACAGGCATGCTCCATCTTCGACCGCATCGTCACTTACCACTTACCACCAGGTAAGATGGCGGTCAAATGCCTGGATAGTCTATAATAAAAAAAAAAATAGTTGCCACTATAGTATATAGTGGCCACCTCTGCTTAGATGAGACATACCGCATACCATAGACGATGCCTAGTTTTTTTTAATAGCAGTTTTAGCTATGGACTCGATATACCCAACAAAGTCCAGCTTGGAAAACACTTTCATGTCCAGCAGGCGGAAGCTATCACGTATTTGTAGGGGCACACGCTAAAAGACTGAAAGAGGAAAGTTGGAGTCCGACGGAATGTACTTCGCTTGGCGGTGAACAAACATTCCTGTGTTTTAAGCGCGTTGAACTGCACAAGACTGGCAACTCCCCAATCCTCTCTCTTGTCCTTTGCACTTAATGTGTACTTGTCCGTCACTGTGGTGACATCTGCATACCCAAAAGCACCGGACAAGAACAGATCATTTACGTGCACCAGGAACAAGGTGTTCTGTTCTGTACAGGGTTGTGTTCTGTCGTCCAAGTTTATCAGCGTAGACATATCCCCAAAGAAAGTAATCTAATGTATAACTCCATTCATTGCACAATCTGGATTACCAACGTGACATTATTGATTGATGTTAATTTTTTCCTCCAAATAAAATTTTGTTTAGCGCTGAAGCCCACTTATGGTCGAATGGTTTTGATTTTGGTTAGAATAAACACTCAGCGGCCACATGACCGAAATCTTATTCATTAGCTTTCTAATATGGCTAGTTTCACTCATATAAATATATTTTTCTTTGTAGATATATTATTTATTTTAATAATTGACAATAAAATATTAACAGTTATAATAAAAATACCTATACATTAATACCTAAGTTTAAAATAGCAAAAATATACACTAATACATATAAAATAATACTAAAAATTAAAAAAGTCGTCCACACCGCTGTCCCCCGGAATGGTGCCCAGAAAGCTGGCTGCGTTGCCTCGTTGAATAGCGATGCTAATCCGTTGCCCGAGGAACGAGCCAGCTCTCCGGTCACCAGTGGTGTCATTTAATTTTATGGAAAGTTCTGCAAAGAACTTTTTCGCACCAGGGCCTCACGGTCCCAACGTTTCCACCCCAAACGGCTGAAATACGAAGTCTTGCGCTAGACTTACGTATTTCCTCCGCTTGAGGTCTTCCGCAGCTGACGCCGCAGCCCCAGCGCAGCTGCCAGTGGAGGCCACATGCGAAGGCGCCAGTGTGTCCACACATGTAGCGTCCCACACCAGCGCCTTCCCACGCTGCCACCCAATGAGCGTCATGCCGTCGGGCCTCTTGCCATCGTCACGTACGGTACCTTTCGGCTCTAATACGGCCGGTACGTTGACGGTGACAAGTGCCCTACGAATGATGTCATTGATTGCCGCGTGCCTGGAGATTCGGCCTGCGCTGCGGGTACACGAAAGACCGTGGTGCCCTAGCGGATCCACAGACGCACCACAGGGACAGTAGTGTGGACGAACCAGATTGACCCCCAATCTTATACCCAAACATATAGACAACGATAAGTTGTCCAGGACGGTGCCGATATTCGAGGAGGGGACTGCTTGCAGCCAGAACCCTGACTCTCGCTCTGTCACGGCTAGGAGACGAGCCCGTTCCGAAAGGTTGGCCGAAGAAACTAATAAATCTTTTAGAATTTTTTTGCATAAAGGCTCGTCCCATAGCCGTTGATGCATCGGAGACTCTGGGAGAGACTCATTCGGACATATACTCATCCAGGCTTTTTTAGCATCTGTGCAGCAAGGACTGTCTATAAAACTTGTGTGTGGTCCTAGGATTTTGCTGACTAAATTTTCGGTGCTATGAACAGATGATAAAAAAGCCGGGAGAGAAACACTTGAAATTTTGCGCACTCCGATTCCGCCTAAACGAACTGGAAGCGAAGCTTGGGACCATTCTCTTGAATTAAGATCTAAATTTAGAATTTTGGAAATTACTGTTCGAATGTCATTATCTAAAGGTATTACTAAATTATCATATCGCCAAAAAGGACTGCATCGTAAAAAGTACGTAAATTGCGGGACGAAAAGGCAGAAACGGAGTAAAAATAGGGCCATGTGTGATTTTATTTTAAGTAGTTCTTCAGAATAAATTTGGAATTTTAATTGTTTTTCAAGTATAAATGGCGGGACAGACTTGTCTAAAATGGGGGCACCAAGAAGACGGAGAGTTTCTTCACTTAAAATTTTGATTCCTGGGGCCTTTGAGTCAAAATTTGTTATAATTTCAGGTTTGTTGATCAAATTTGGGTCCAAATAAAGCTCGCATTTTGAAAAATTTAAGGAAAGGCCGATATTTTGAAACTCGGTGGATGTAAGTTCTAGATCATCTAGAACTGTTGTAACTCCACCACCAAGTGTCCCGTCATCTAGGTACCATACGTTTAATTTTGACTTTTATTTTGAAATAATTGGTTGTATTGCCAAACTAAATATAGCTGGTCCGAGTGGGTCTCCCTGTTGACACCCTACTTCTGAATTCAAAACATTGCTTTTATACATTAATTTAGAAGGGGAATTATAACACTGCCAAATATAGGGAAGAAGTTCCGGACATTGGTTTTTAATTTCTGTAAGTAAGGTGTCTCTATTTACCGAATTAAATGCATTTTTGACGTCTACTTTCAACACGACTTCAGCCTGGTTGCTGGATATAAAAGTACGCAAGGCGTGTACTGCGGCTTCGCAGCCACCTTTGCTCCCATAACCAAGCTGAATCGGCTGAAAAATAGACGTTAATTTAGGAGCCAATTTTTTACAACAAATTTTGGAGGCGAGTCTCCGAATGGTAGTGCCCACAGCAATCGGCCTGACTCCCCCCTCTTTCTTCATTAGGGCGCACAGTTTCGCCCCGTATAAAATATCTATCACTTCTGTGTTGACCTTTCCCGCTAACATGACGTTAATGAGGGCGGTGAGTTGCTCCAAAAGCCTGATACCGGCGTCCCCGCAGGACTTGCACAACAGATCCTTTAGATGCTGTGGTGAAAGTCCATCGAGGCCACCGGCTGAGCCGTTTTTCTTTGTTATATTTCACTTTGAAAACAAAAGGTTTAAAAAATACGTTTTACTAACATTTTCTTAAAAAATTGATAAATATCCGGGTACTAAAAATAATAATACCCGATACCCGGGTATCAAAAAAAGTCGGGTATTCGAAAACCCTAACCTATACCTATTTTTATATTTAACTTCATTTACAATAACCGAAGTAATTAAATCGTTTAAAAATATGTGCTTAATTAAGCACATATTTTTAAACGATTTTCCCAATTAAATGGGTCATCAATAACAGTAGTCGGTCAATATTGCCACTCTGAAAATTCTGTACTTAAAATAGTAATAGTTAATACAGCTGTAATTAAAATAGTATTAAAAATGCTGTATCGAAAAGTAATTTTTTAAAAATTATTTGACTGGCGTGAAAAAAGTGTACCCTTAAACGACTGTTTTTGAATATGTAATTGGAACATTACGGTATGAGTGTAGATAAAAGGTACTTACTTAAGTGTGATGCCTATATAACGGTTATATGTAGTGTGATGAATGCGTTAGTTACTTCATAAATCGGAATAACAATTGCAGTCGCCGTAATGAACGTTTCGGGGGTACATTAAAGTTTTAATACGACGTTTGCCTAATTTCTTTGTTAACTCGTCTGTATCGCTTTTAACTGTAATCGAAGTTCTTCTTACTTTAAAATAGCACTTCTAGTTATAAAAAATCTGTTACCAACACCTAAATGTTAGTTTTGTTGTAGCACTGCTCGTAACTAATTAATTCATCATATACCAGATCAGTTCAGCTACCGCCACTTCATGAATTTTAACTAATTAAGTAGTTTGTCACTGAGCTCTCTGTCTTAGTGTCTCAATCGACCCAGCCATGCAGCGTAGTAGAAATGATTAACTTGACTTGCTAAGAGAAACCAAATGCTAACAAATTCAGTTCTAAATCGCTAAGCTAGAGAACCCTAAGACATAGACTTTCATGAATATTTTAACTTACCTACTTCGGCACGCGATACGCGATGCCGCTATTGGCAGTTCGCGCTAATGTGTCCTTAATTTGATTCCGATTGTTGATAATTGAGGTTTGCGACTAACTGATATTCATGGATTCCTGGATTGTGCTCTAGTAGGTAAACATGGCGGACAAATATTCTACTAAATACAAGAGCGACTATTTCCAAAATCGTATTGCGGATCATTCCAAGGGTGAGTACTTGTTATGATATGAATATTCTTTAGTTTAACTTACCTGATCTGCCAAATCCTGGATCATGGTCAGGGTTATTTACGCCAAGATGATTTTTATTATTTATTATTCTTCAGTTAAACGTTTCTTTTTCTGTTTTGTGGCAATGCTTATTTGTGTTTCATCAGCATTTACCAATTCATGAACTTACCTACAATAATTAGAATTATAATTTATTCGTATGGCGTCTTACTTTTGTAGAATTATACAGATATTGCATTCTATAACATAATACGTAATTCAAACATCAATGACCAAGTCTAGGAGAGTGTCAGTAACCTTAATACATTATAAATTTACTTTTACTAACCCAATAAATACACCATGTATGAACTTTTCAATATGTCGCGTCTCTTTTTTTTACAGATGTTATTAAGACCTGTTTCCAAGCCTTTAACAAAATACCTATATTATGTGTTGTAGACAGTTTATAAAGCATACATTTCTAATAAATCTTCCATTTTACCCTACCAGCAAAGGCCCTCAAAAGCCTTCCTACAACGCCAGCAAATGGGCAGTGTCTTGTGCTTGGAACTCTAGCACTTGTCCTACGCGTGTCCAGTTGGTTTGGCGTAGCCCCTCTCCGTTTTATAAGGGTCAACCATGACCTCCACATCAGCTACTCCAAGGCAATGTACTTCTATAGCTTCATGTTAATCATTATTATGGGTAAGCACCTGGTAAGTAGGTAAGTAGTAGGTAAGTCAAGGCAAAATAAAACTTATGTAAGAAATTATTTCTATTTTTGTATTATACTAAGCCGTGTGGTGTCCGGCAGAGTAGAATTGCACCAACCCCTTACACTCGTGGGTGTCGTACAAGGCGACTAATGTTTTCGAGGCGAAAGATCTAAGCGCCTCCGTAAACTGGAAAATGGGCAGCAGCATTTTCCATTGTTATATTATAACACTGCGATCTCCAACCCGTCTGCCAAGCGTGGAGATTATGGCAATAACCTCCCTTTTTGTGGGAGAGGCCCTAAGTCCTGCAGTGGACTGTTATGGGCTGTGATGATGATTATACTAATCAAATACGTTTATTCAGTTGAGGTTTTCACAAACACTTATAAACGTCATACAATAAATGACAGTAACAAACTGTTAACCAAACAACAACTATCACCCTTATTGTCTAGGGAAGCACATGATTGGATGATCCACCTGATGGATAGTGATCACCGCCGTCCAGGATATCAGCAAAGCATCCTAAAGGAAGCGGAAGCGATGCCACCTTTGAGGTGCATATAGACGTGCTTCTAAATACTCAAAGTTATAGTGCAAAGGAAAGGCTTCGGGAGAGAGAAATAATTCCACTATTTGCATGTGCGCAGTAAAAGGGTTCGCGATGCTGAGCGTGGGTGGTCCTGCGGTCGAGTATCTAACTCGTATGCGAGAGGTACCGGGTTCGATTCCCGCTGCGGTCATGTACCAATGACTCTTTTCTGAGTTATGTACAATTAGTTGAATGCCAATGTTCTTACGGTGAAAGAAAACATCGTGATGAAACCTGCAAATTCAGTTAATTGAATTTGCGACCATCCACAGACAGTTATCTAATCTTCATTTAATTTTCTACTTCCAATTGTAAAAGACAAGAGTAGCGAATATAAGAGACAGTGCAAAGATAAAACATAGTGTTAATGTCTTCCATGGTCAATTGCAGATATAACTCTTCTATACTGGTATATAGTAGATCTGAACGTAGACCCAGTGTACTTAGCTGGTTCACTCAAGTACACGGATCGCATAATATGGGCGGTAGACTTGGGCATTGTGTCATTGACTGTCAACTTCGGGGTATTCAGCGCAGCATCCAGGATGAAACGCATGATACCATGCCTGAGCAACCTCAATGTGGTAAGTATATCTAAAAAATTTGACGACCTGTAGGCTAATTACTTTTGCGATTACGTTCAGTTGCTAACAAAGTTCCATTGCAATTGCAGGGGGCCTGGTGACCTGAAATAATTGCTTCTTGCCTAGCTTAGGCATCAGTCTCCCATAAGTTTGTAAAACAACATTGTAAATTATTGGGAGAAAATAAACGTTTTAAAAAAAATCTGAAGTTATGATCGATCATACGTTAGTAGGATACTACTGAGTGGTTTAGTTAATTAACATACCAACAACCGGTCTGCCACGCAGAGGTCAAGAGTTCGATTCCCGGTCGGGAAGAAATTGAAATGATGAATTGAAATTTCTGTTACCGGTCTCGGTGTTTAAATATAAATTTATTTCAGACGAAGTAGTCCAAATTACATTAGAATGTCAACGTTATGAGTACAATGTCAAATATCAATTTATGTATTATAAGTATGTATTTAATAATAATAATAATAATAAGTCTTTATTTGATAAGCCAGTTCAAACTCAATACAATAATTATCAATACAATAATTATCAATACAATAATTATATCTAGTTAATTAATTAATCGAACTTATTACTAAGTACATTATGGCCTGTATTTAAAATACTTACAAATTATTTATGTCCCCTGATTCTCAAGCTAAGTGAAACTTGTGTTATGAGAATCAGTAGTTCCACACTGTGTCTGCCACAATAATTTGCAAACTGACATTATGCCTGTTGTTATGTACATTATAAAACAAACAAAGAGAAAACAAAAAAGAACAAAAAAATAATAAAGCAAAGCAAAATAATCTAGAGAGTGTATTTGGTTGTGTGTGCGTGTGTGTGTGTGTGTGTGTGTGTGTGTGTGTGTGTGTGTGTGTGTGTGTGTGTGTGTGTGTGTGTGTGTGTGTGTGTGTGTGTGTGTGTGTGTGTGTGTATATGTTTGTGTGTGTGTGTGTATGTATGTCACGATTATATACATCAATACAACACATCATCATATCACCAATAAGCTAACTAGTTATTTCAGTAGTTCCTCAGTACTGCTATAGTCTTGTAGTTTAAGCCATTCTTTTAAATATTGTTTAAGTTTATGCGAGTTCAGTGAGTTGATTTTAAGAATTCCATCGATTTTGTTATACAATTTCGCACTTATGTATTTGTACTGCCTTCCGGCATAGGATGTTCGACAAATCTCGTTGGGGCAGGCTTGTTTCATTCGCCTGCCTGGTTTAGGGTCGTGTATTAATGGGGTAGTAGAGTGGCGCCGTAGTAAGCATCGCATTATATAAATTTGTCTAACAGTTAGGACTCTAGTTTCTTCATAAAGAGCGTGCGTAGGGTATCTAAACGGTTTACGGTTTGCAACTTTAAGTACTGCCCTTTGTGCCCTCTCAAGAGTCAAAAATATGGTTTTAGCCGCACCACCCCAAACCGGAATACAGTAGGATAACAAAGATTCACAGAGAGCAGTGTAGACCATGTTTAGAATTAATTTATTTGCTGAATCTCTCAACTTTTTAAAGACAAAAATCAGTTTTCTGACACGATTTGTCAACTGATTTACGTGTGGATACCACGTGAGACATTCATCAACCACCACTCCTAGATATTTAATAGTAGGTACCCGACTGAGAGCGGGACAACAACAGTCCACATCATCGAAGCAACTGTGAGCCCTTACATTGACAGAGTGCTCGGTTGGCAAAAGATGTTTTCTTAGACCAAATGTGATATATTTCGTCTTATCTGCATTGAGGGTCAAAAGATTTGCAGAAAGCCATTTAGCGGCTTGAGTAAGCGCATTTTCTGCGAGTAGGGCCGTCTTCTGCCAGTCATCACCCTGAACTATCAGGGCGGTGTCATCTGCATAGCAGACTATTTTACAGTTTGGAATAGCCAGTTGACAAAGATCATTGACGTAGATTGTAAACAAAGTGGGACCCAATATACTCCCCTGCGGGACACCAAATGTTATAGGTGCATCCTGACTTATACACGAACCGATGGTCACACACTGAGTGCGATTAGTCAAATAATCCGAAAGCAATTCAAGTGGTTTACCCCTAACTCCGACCATTTCCAGTTTCTTAATTAGCAGTGGGATAGAGACCGTGTCGAAGGCTTTTGAGAGGTCAAGGAAGACACCAATTCACTTCTTTTTTTGGTCAACACCTTGTACAATATCATTGCAAAGAGTAGCAATAGCATCCTCCGTTGATTTACCCCTTCTGAAACCAAATTGCGATTCGGATATTAAATTATTACGTTTAAGAAAAGCTACTAAACTATTATTAATAATTTTCTCAATAATTTTAGAAAGAGCAGGAAGAACAGATATGGGTCGATAATTACCAACATCGTGTTTGTCTCCTGATTTATAAATTGGGTGAACTACAGCTTTTTTAAGAGCTCTGGGAAACCTTCCTGTTTGAATCGCCAGGTTGCATATATGAGTTATGACAGGTGCTAATGTTGGGCTAGCACGTTTCAAGATTTTTGATGATATTCCGTCGTAACCTACCGCACAATCACCCCGGAGACCTGTGATTAAGTTTTTAACATCTTGGTCTGAAACGTCTAGAATAGTCATAGAATTAACTGGAGGCGCTCCGAAGCGAGAGGTATGGGAGTTATTACTAGATTCTACAGTAATTTTACTTGCCAAGTTTTGCCCTATTTCTGCAAAATATTTATTCACCTGATTTATCGACTGTGCTGGATTCTCCAGTGTCCCGAGCAGCTGGGAAGCGGATGTTATGACCTTGTTGGTGTCTGTTACCTTCTTTATTACATCCCACGTCGCCTTAGGATTATTCCTAGCTTTGTCAAATTCAGCAACCTCAAAGGCCAGCTTTAATCTTTTTAATAGTTGGTTACAAAAATTTCGGTAACGCTTGTACGTAGTCGCAACTGTTATGTTAGTCGGTTGTGATTTGACTTGTCTGTGCATTCTGTCTCTGTTTCGGATGCACCTGAGCAACCCTGGAGTAATCCATGGTTTCGCAATTCTTTGTTTAGATGTAGTATTGACCATACTGGTATGTTTGTCGATAATTTTTTTAAGGGTGCTCATAAATATGTCCGTAGCCTCGTTAGCGTCTTTACTTGTCATTCATCATCACAGCCCATAACAGTCCACTACAGGACTTTGGGCCTCTCCCGCAAAAGGGGAGGTTATTGCCATAATCTCCACGCTTGGCAGGCGGGTTGGAGATCGCAGTGTTGCAAACATGAAAAACGCTGCTGCCCATTTTCCAGTTTATGGAGACTAGATATTTTGCCTCTAAACGTTAGTCGCCTTGTACGACACCCACAAGTGTAAGGGGTTGGTGCTATTCTACTCTACCGGTCACCACACGGCTAACTACTTGTCATTACTGTTGAGAAATCGTGTTGTTCTATATCTGCCACTGCCTCTGCAACGTTAATACGCGAGGTTTTGGAAATATTTTTGTTTTTTGTGCGTTCTAAGTTCAGACTCAGTAGAACCGGTTTGTGATCTGTAATGGCCGATTTTAGTACAAGTGCTATTGCCGAGGTATTTGTTTTTAACATGGCATGATCTATGCAATTGTTTTGTCTAGTAGGGAAGAGGTGAGCTGGAAGGAGTCCGTGTGATGCCACGAGGTCAAGGTACTCCCCAGACCGAAGGTCGTTATTGTTGGTCTTAATATCAATATTAATGTCTCCCATTAAAATAATATTTTTGAAAGTGGATAGAGTCAAAAGAGATGAGTTTAGGCTATTGAGAAAGTTACCTATATTGTGAGCGGACGGAGGTCTATAAAGAGCAACAACCGCAACATCGTTACCAATTCTACATAACAAGCAATTCGCATTTTCGAAGTTTGGTTCAGTTACATTGCAGGATAAATCCGCTTTTATATATACCACTACTCCTTCATTTTGGGTGGTTATATTCTTAGTTGCAAATGAGGAGTACCCCTCTAAATGCGGCAATGTCGGTGCCTTGCTCAGCCAACATTCTGACAGCACTATTACATCGCAAGTAAACTGGAGCTGCGTTAAAAGCACTCGGAATTGGTCGAAGTTTTTACCTATGCTCCTAATGTTTGTGTGTATAATTTTTATTGACCGGGATTGACTTTGTAAGAGACTAACACTATCACACGGGTCACATACATAGGAGCAAGATGCGTTAAAGCTGTCAATATCGGGCTGCAGCTCAACCAAATTAGCCATCAGGAAAACACTTCAACAAGCCAACACAGAGTACTATTACTGAAGCTTGAACAATAATTTTATTTATGCAAGAAACTTTACACATTAGGAATTTATATTTAAGTAATTTAATAAGTGTATTCAGAATCGATACCGGTTTTAATCTATATGTATGGAATGTATAATTGTTGGTATGTGTTAGAATGATGTATGACTGGGCATAAAATGTAAATATTATGAGTGTTTGGTAATAATCTATGGAGAGATTTAAGTTGCACATAATCATTTTGACAGGATAGTTTCGCAAAGAGATAAAAAATAATTTAAAATAATAATAAATTAGTCAGAGTAGTTCCCTTAGCTTATAGAGACTATCCTCTGTTTTTATATAAATATGTTTACTTCCTTGATCCTTTCTTAAAAATATGTTACCGTTATCTTGAACGCACACTGATGCAGTGCGCTGCGCAGTGCACTGCACGATGTGGCAAAACTTGTTACCCGCCGAGCAATTTGTATGCAAGTACATTGACAGATGGCGGAATGTCCCACTGTGCAGCGCGCCGCGCGGCGCACTGCATGATGGGGCAACACCCGCAATTGAAGCCCGAAATGTCAGTTCTGTATGAATTTTGTCTACGTTTTTCAATTTGGCCCCATCGTGCAGCGTGCGGTGCGATGTCAGTAGATGTCAACATGAAACGTCACATCTGACTGTTTCTTTTTACCAACAGTTTGAATCTTTCCTCTTTATGTGACACAGTTCACACACATATATCTGTCTACTTTTTTTAGTACAGATACAACGCGTGTGAATGAAATAGGAAACCGACCTTGTCAAAGAAAGTTTGACCGCTGATGCGTAAGCCCCTCCCCTTTTTCTGATTCTTTAACATTATCGAAGTTGTTTCGCTTTCGTGATCCTGTCGTCATTCTCTTCTCAGTTCATCCCGAATTATAAATAAGGAATGTTTGGTTCTAGAACACTAGTTTCTAAAAAGAAATGCTGGTACTCGTAGAAATCTACATTTTGATTGGTACCTGTCAAACTTAAAACTGTAATAACTCTGAAACTATTGGTGCTAGAATACTAGTTCCTAAAGAGAAATGATAGTACTCGTCGAGATCTACATTCCGGATGATAGCTGTCAAACTTAATACTTTAATAACTCTGAAACTATCGCTCCTTGAACACTAGTTCCTGAAGAGAAATGATAGTCGAGATCTAAATTCTGGATGACAGCTGTCAATCTTAAAACTGTAATAACTCTGAAACTATTTGCCTTAAAACGCTTGTTCCAGAACAGCAAATACTTATAGATATCGACAGGCACTATCATTTCTTTTTAGGATCTAGTTTTCTAAGAGCAATGGTTTCCGAGTAATTTAAGTTATATACACTCTCTTTATACTTACTACTGATGTTATACTTTGTAGTTATAGTTTTGGATGAACCACCATGGTATACACTCAGTTTAAGTAAACATTCGTAAAGGAAAGAAATAACTACGTTTTAAAACATTTTATTGTAATATTGTCCAAAAATCATGTCTTCAACCAGTTGAGGACAAATTTAAGCAGTGCGGTTTATCCTACAACAGAATCAATCAATGTAAATAAAAATTCCTAACATGACCGAATCAATTTTCTGAATTTAAAAATATTGAAGTTTTTATGTTTTTATATCCTTAAGATAATTTAATTGAATGTATTATCATAGAGCCTGTAACCATCGGACAATCAATACGCTTTTAACGAAAATCGACCAAGTAGTTTTTGAGCTAGAATAAACATCCATACAAACATTCATATCAATATACATACACACAACCCCCTTTCTCCCGCTAGAGTACGACATTGACGACATACGACAGAGACGACATTGTTCCACTTGCTATGGTCCTGACAAATCTCTGTCGATTCTTCCACGTTTATCAACTTTACATACATAGATTGTTAAGTTCATTACCCTCCCTTAGCTCCATCGTAGTCGGGTAAAAAGTATCAGTTATAGTATAGTATTCGCAGAAGTTGCATGGTTCAATTTCTTTAGATATTACTGATGTTATACTTCTTAGTTAAAATATGGAATGACTAACCACGGTCTACAGATGGTGAATCTATGGACACCTGTCAGAAGTAATCATCCAAAGAAAAAATTCGTTTTCAAAGATTTTAAAGTAAAATTATGTCTTCTTCCGAGGATGAAGACATGTTGGCCGTACTGCAGATGTTTAATATGCAAAAATGTAGACGACCCCGACGTAAATATTGGGTGTACCCTATATGGAATACCGTTGAAAAAAATAGACTTACCAGTTGATGGTGAACCTGGAAATGTATCCGGACCGTTTTCAGCAGGTTTTCAGTATGTCACCATTATGTTATAATCAAATATTAACCCGAGCCAGATCAAGGTTACAAAAACGGCACACAAATTGTAATGTCAATGTAGCATTGACAATAATATAAATTAAATAATCATCGTGGCGTCATTATGATGATGTTGACTTCAATATAATGTTTTATGAGCTTGTTGAAAAAGATCCTGCACCATACGATTATAATCGATCAGATTACTCTAAACGGAACGTGAGAGACAAGATGCGGATAATTATAGTAAGGAAATTAAACGGCAAATTACGTGGGGACAAAAATGTCTGACCATGCCAGCCCGCTAGGCACGGGAAGGAGAGTTCAACCCACGAAGCGATGGCTAGACGTCGATAAGAACGGCATGCGTGCCAACAAACTCACCACCAAGGATACCGAAGACCGAGCGAAGTGGACCAAGAGGATTAGGAAGGCGGACTCCTGGCAACCGATATTTAACACCAAGATGATGATAATAATGATTTTGGCGTCAAATCCTGTTTGTGCTGTCGCACGCGAGGACCCGGGGTCCGCTTTGACTATGATCCAAGATTTAGCAGATCAGGCAATTACAGTGGAACGACTGCCAACTGACCTCCATACATAAGGTCGACATAAGGTCAATAATCATGCAAGTCGTTTAAAATAACGCGCGGAAAAGCGTTGAAAAAGCTCTCGTGCAAACGTTGCCTAACTCACAATCATTCGTAAATCTCTCGTGCGAACATTGCCTTACTTAAAAACCAGAATAACACCACCGTTTTCTTTGTTGTCACCGTGACGTGGCACTGCATGGTGCGCCGCGCAGTGCACTGCACTGCATGAGTGGAGCTAGTCGCTTAGATGTCCAGCAGTAGTCAAAGTTATTATCTTTAGCGAAATCGCGTGCTTTAAAAAATAATTTTTTGGTGGACAGTGGAAGATATTCTGAGACAAAAATTGGTTGTCTCTTTCCAGGGAGGCCCAGACTTTCCGAGTTGAGTTTTTCTGACTTGTCTTTCTTTTTATTATAATCCCGTATGGACTTTAAGTAGCCATACTTTGAATGTACATGGGTAAACTCCACGAGCACCACACCGCTGGGTCCTTGTTTGCCTGCCATCCGCCGAATATCTCTAATTTCAGTAGGTTGTAATGTGGCGTTAGTCACAGACCCAATTTTGGTAACTATCGATGTTAGATCTAAGTGTGTTTCTTTTTCCTTAGTAGGTACGTTACGTATTTCTATCACCGAACCACGAGAAGTGTACTGATGATCTTGTAATTTCGCTTCCAGTGTTTTTGTGTATTCCTGCAGTTCCGCATGCTCCTGTTCGAGGTGATTGACTCTGTTCAACATTTCTTCATACTGCTGATTCACAAATTGCATCGATTTTTCTATTTCTCTATTAACCTTTTGTATTTCAGCGTTTTGTAGTTTTAGTTCACTAACATCAAGAGACAATTTGTTCAAAATAGCGTTTTGACTTTCCATTATTTTGTAGAAATTATCGTTGTTAATTGCGTTCCAGTTTGTAAACATTTCCTGTATTTCTTCCCTCAGTTCGGTTTTAAAATCGGCCATATTTAGGTTAGTATTGGTTGGCGAGTTGGTACGGGGACGTTTTGTTCTAGTAACGGTAAAATCTTCCAGATCTTGATTTGAGGTTGCCTGTGCTATATCAGGCTCTGACTGTGTCTCAGTTATAGGGGCATTATTAATTTTAGGAGGAGTGCGTGTTGTTCGCAGCATTGTTTAATATTATACTCGTTTGAAGCAGTTAATGTAACAAACGTTCGCTATTTTCTGTGCACACGCCGATCCACCGCCGCCCGCCGATAACAATACAACACCGTAGCCGAAGCGTAGAAGCGTAGAGGCGCAGACAGTGACAGTGCCAGCTGCGCAAGCGAGGCAGCGCGCCGCACCGTAGAAGCGTAGCACTTTAACTCCGCCCACTCGTAGATCACCGCACTAACTTGCAACAGTCGCCGTGACGTCACCACGCACATCTAGTGACTTCGTATTTCACACTAAGTAAACAATGTACGGCAGCGTACTGGTAAATATCACGTCGCGCTCGCAAGTGTCCAGCGTTCGAATCTTCGCGCCAAAAGTTTATTTCACCGATGTTTTTTCTTTCTTGTAGGGACCACTGGACTAAACTATATTTGTCTTACTCAGCGACCGCCCACTGGGAGGAGTCACTCCATTCACTCACTTGATGAGAGACAAGGATTCCAAAATTTGATCTCTCCACCAATCACTAAAATTCTTAGAATTATAACTTGACGATTAGAAAACACTTTGACATGCACGTCCACTCACAATAGCGCACAGCGCGGAACTCCCCTGAGCAACCTCAATGTGGTAAGTATATCTAAAAAATTTGACGACCTGTAGGCTAATTACTTTTGCGATTACGTTCAGTTGCTAACAAAGTTCCATTGCAATTGCAGGGGGCCTGGTGACCTGAAATAATTGCTTCTTGCCTAGCTTAGGCATCAGTCTCCCATAAGTTTGTAAAACAACATTGTAAATTATTGGGAGAAAATAAACGTTTTAAAAAAAATCTGAAGTTATCATCGATCATACGTTAGTAGGATACTACTGAGTGGTTTAGTTAGTTAACATACCAACAACCGGTCTGCCACGCAGAGGTCAAGAGTTCGATTCCCGGTCGGGAAGAAATTGAAATGATGAATTGAAATTTCTGTTACCGGTCTCGGTGTTTAAATATAAATTTATTTCAGACGAAGTAGTCCAAATTACATTAGAATGTCAACGTTATGAGTACAATGTCAAATATCAATTTATGTATTATAAGTATGTATTTAAAAAATATATATGTAGTTTATCAGCTATCTAACACCCATAACGCAAGCGTTGCTTACTTTGGGGCTGGATGGCGCTGTTGTGAATCATCGAAGCATAATATTTATAGTCCAATCATAATTATAAAGGCTAAAATAATTCTAATTTTAAATATTTGTACCCCAAAACAACTACGTATGTTGTTACAGATATTAACGAAACTTAACAAATATCAGCAGCAGCAGCGGCCCGATGAGAGAAAGAAATGCATTGTCATAATTGTATGCCTATTCCTAATGGCCCTGCTATTTAGTGCTAACTTTTATTTCTTTTATATGATAGCCTCGAAGTGGAATGGCGAAGGTAAGAATAATTCATTAATTTATATGAGTATCAAAAACCTCGCGTTGGAGGTTTCCAACCGCAAGTCTCTGACGTGATTTACGATGACTGCTGTCAATCGACAGCAACCGGGTCAGAGGATTTAATGTGCACTCTTTAACACGGAGCGCGTGGTGATGTTTAGTGGTGAAAGTACAAAGGTTGTCCGGAAGAGATCGCATGTAAACTATTAGTGCATGTATATTTCACTTTTGTGTGTACATAAAGAGATTTTACTTACTTAAAAATTAAATAGAGCACAGTGGATACATTGTCATTGTCCCGAGTGAGATGTGGGATTCGATTCTGCGTCGATCGCTTACAAGGCAGAAACTTTCGACACTTGGCCACCACGGCCCCCAAAAAATGATAAGTATTCATAATGCACTTCAATATGAAGTAACTTGGCAAGCGGGCCGCATGAGGGAAAGCTGTCATTGCTGTCCAGAAATCACAACACCAGAGGGATCGCTCATGGATTGCCCACCTCTGAAATTCCAGGAGATGTTGCTGTGGCAGGAAAAGGGCAAATACCGCTCCAGTGCCAAAGCTACGGTTCTCCAAATCCCTACCCCGTCGAGTACTTGGCCCATGGAGATACTTCCCTTGTCGGGTGGCTCCTATTCGAATGAGTATCCCGCTATCCCTACAACTTTTAATTTATAACAAAAACTTAAGAACGTAATATTTCTCTCTGATACATTTCAGGTTGCATAGCACTACTTTACATATCGTTCTACATTATGTATTTCATTTTAATATTACTTGTGATGCAGTTCTTTGTTAATGCTATGAAGGCCAATTGGACTCTGAGAATCGTCAATGATCAGTTGACTGAAATTCTGGTGGCAATTGATACAAAAAGTAAGTTTGAATAACTATTTAGAAAATGATTTGTTTGTTTACTTAAAAACTTTTACAAATATTCCAGTTGCTGGATACATGCCACGAGCTGCAGAATCTAAAAAGGAATTCTTCATAGCCCCTCTAAATGCTCTCAACGTGATCGTTTATTCTGTAAAACTGATGGAGCAAATGCCTGACACTGGTAAAAATGCCTTTATAATATTCCTATAGTTATACCACATAATGTGTGGTGCTGCCACTTCAAAGAATAGCACCACCCTATTTCTTCCCGTGGGTGTCGTAAGAGGCGACTAAGGGAATAACCCGAAAGATGGGCAGCAGCATCTTTCGGGTACATTTACTGCACTGCGATCGCTTTACTTCCGGGAGGGCGACCAACTGTCCCTAGGTGGTGTCAGGTTCCTCGTCCACAAATCCCTCGTGAACAACATCGTCAAAATCGAGAGTGTCTCGTCTAGGGTAGCGTACCTTATACTCAGAATTACCAAGCGGTATTCGTTGAAGGTCATACAGGTCTACGCACCGACTTCGACTCACTCCGACGATGAAGTGGAGGCTATGTATGAGGATATTTCTACAGCCATGCATACCTCCAAGATACATTATACCGTTGTCATGGGGGATTTCAACGCGAAACTGGGCAAACGAGGCGGAGACGAGTAGAGAGTGGGGCAATTTGGAGTTGGAAGTCGGAACGCCCGTGGCCAGATGCTGGCCGGCTTTATGGAGAAAGAGAGGGACTCTTTATGATGAACTCATTTTTCAGGAAGCCGGATCATCGCAGATGGACGTGGGTTAGTCCCGATGGTGTCACAAAAAATGATATTGCCTTCATCCTATCTACGAAACGGCATATATTCAATGATGTCTCGGTGATCAATAGCGTTCAATTTGGCAGTGACCACCGCTTGGTATGAGGCACATTGAATATTAATCCCCAGCTGGAAAGATCGAGATTGATGAGGTCCACGCTCCGGCCTATACTCATCCAAATCCAAAACCCCGAGAGCTTTCAACTCGAATTACAAAATCGCTTCGAGTGCCTAGGAGAGTGCGTCGACGTGGACGACTATAATAACAGGTTCGTGGAAATTGTCTATACGGTTGGGTCAAAGTTTTATAAGGCCTGCCGTACAAACAGAACAAACAAAATCTCTGACGATACCCTCAAACTCATCGAAGAAAGACGCGTGATGTCTCTCAATTTAGGCGACTTAATCGACAGATCTCGAAGTCTCTGACTCGCGACATACGCCGCTTCAATACTACCGGAATTGAGCGGAACAAAGGCTCTAAAGTCTTTGCGAGAGACCTGTCGATTGGACAGAGCCAGTTGACGAGACTGAAAATGGATGACGGCAGAGTTGTTTCGACCAAGTCTGAGGTTTTGAGGGAAGTCGAGAGGTTCTATGGACAGTTATACACGACAACACGGGCACCTGTTACCAGTATGGCAAAAGACCCCAGAGCCAAGTTGACCTGACACTACACCGAGGATATCCCGGACATCAGCCTGTACGAGATTAGTATGGCTCTCAAACAGCTTAAGAACAACAAGGCGCCGGGTGACGATGGAATTACGGCTGAGCCTCTGAAAGCTGGTGGCAAACCTGTGCTTAAGACCCTTCAAAATCTGTTTAATTCGTCATCCTCGAGGGCAAAACGCCGGAAGCATGGCACAGAAGCATAGTGATATTGTTCTTCAAGAAAGGTGATCAGGCTCTCCTGAAGAACTTCAGACCAATATCGCTGCTGACCCATGTCTATAAGCTGTTTTCGAGAGTCATTACGAATCGTCTCGCACGCAGGTTTGATGACTTCCAGCCTCCCGAACAAGTCGGATTCCGAAAAGGTTTTAGTACCATAGACTACATACATACGCTGCGGCAGGTTGTACAAAAAACCGAAGAGTATAACCAGCCATTATACTTGGCGTTTGTAGACTATGAAAAAGCCTTCGATTCGATCGAAACTTGGGCGGTGCTCCAGTCTCTACAGGGGTGCCAAATTTACTATTGATATATCGAAGCACAGAAGTGTTTGTACAAAATGCCACTATGTCAGTCCGTCTCCAGGACAAGACCACAGAACCTATTCAGCTGCAGCGAGGTGTTAGACAAGGTGATGTCATATCTCCGAAGTTGTTTACCGCTGCACTGGAGGATATCTTTAGGCTTCTGGACTGGGACGGACTTGGCATCAATATTAACGGCGAGTACCTCACGCACCTCAGATTTGCTGACGATATCGTAGTCATGGCTGAAACCCTGGAAGACTTTGGCAAAATGCTCGATGACCTCTGTAGTGCCTCTCAACAAGTAGGTCTTAAAATGAACATGGACAAGACGAAAATTATGTCGAATGTCCATGTTGTGCCTACTCCAGTGACAGTTGGAGGCACTCCACTTGAAGTTGTTGACGACTATACGTAGGACAAATTGTCCAGCTAGGTAGGTCCAATTTCGAGAAAGAGGTCAATCGACGAATCCAACTCGGTTGGGCAGCGTTCGGAAAGCTACGCCACATATTTTCGTCCCAATTACCGCAGATTCTCAAGACGAAGGTCTTTGACCAATGTGTGTTGCCAGTGATGACTTACGGAGCTGAAACTTGGCCACTCACTATGCCAATCACTATGCCACTATGAGCCTTATAAGAAAGCTCACTGTTACCCAAAGGGCAATGGAAAGAGCTATGCTCGGAGTTTCTTTGCGCGATCTAGTTAGAAATGAGGAGATCCGCAAGCGAACCAAGGTCACCGACATAGCTCTAAGGATTGCCAGACTGAAGTGGCAGTGGGCAGGGCACATAGCTCGAAGAACAGATGGCTGATGGGGCAGTATAGTTCTCGAGTGGCGACCACGTACCGGTAGACGCAGCGGACATTAATGCTAAGATGATGAAGGGTGATACAGTAATATTTTACTCAAATTTTTTTATGAGGTATAGGTTCTAGCAATTAACTTTTATAAATGTGATGGCACGAGGTGTAAATGTAATAATCGTACTAGTTAATTCATGGAGTATTTTAGAGTAGTACTTTATTAGTAACTAACCATCGGTTTCGAAGGACCACCAGGATAACAACAGGCTATTTTTACCTGATGCCTTCTGTATGAAGTTATTTTTCTAACAACACTATTATCTCAGAATAGAGAATAGTGTATAGTAAATAATAGAGTACTTAGGTACAGACGATAGAATAGCAAGGTCTAAAGCTTCGGAGTCGTACACTAATCAATGTAACTCATGACTATCTATCTAACTCACAAATTTGTACTGCCTTGAGAAGGTGTCTGATAAGCCACTCATAGTACACGCTAACGATTACTAAATACTGAATACAGATTAATGAAATCGATCATCGCCTTTATATGTTTTATTTTTAGTACTATTTTATATCAAAACTGCTTTATTTATGTTACTAGATATTCTCCCAACGCCTCAGTCGAAGCAACTAAAGGACAAGATAAGACGACTATCCATAGCTTATATAACGGTCTGTGACATTATCAGGCAAATCAATCGAAACTTCGGAGTGCTACTGCTATTGCTACTGGTGTCGAGTCTCATTCACTTGGTGGAGACTCCTTATTACTTCATCCAGTGGTTGTGTAAGTTGATTAAACTCCATGAGCTCCGGTTCACGCCGGGGCATAATGCTAAGTGAGGTATTTTTTACACAAATACGAGTACACCACTACGATACATTATCTATTACACTGCACAACAAATCAATAATCAAGTAGATATACACATCGGCACTGTGTAGTCTTCCCGTGTATTTTATGTTGTAATAATTGGATTCTTTTTATGTCTTTTTATTTTCTTGTATCTTTTTCAATGTTGTGGTGTTGTTGTTTGTGACTATAAATGTTCTTTCTTTTTTTCTTCTTTTTTATATATTTTCGTCAGTGTTTATTTAGATCGATAGTGAGATCATGACTAAATAATAATAATTGCAGCAGCCGGAAACAGTAATTTACCTTATGAAGATAAAGAATTATTTATAAATTGCTTTATTAATGGCGCAAATTGTTGACACTGTTACTTGCTTATTGCTAAAAAGTTTACGGATTATTTTTTCTTTTTACTCCGAGTTCCATTTTCTAATCATCGGTACGTGAGCCATCACGCAATAGCCATATTAATAAGGAGAATACTATACGGACGTGTGTTTCGAAGCAATCACTCTTTATAGCGGAGTCTCTGTTGTGTTTTGGGCTGCAATTTATTCGACGAAGCGTACGGATGTAGTGTTCTTAGAAAATTCAATACTTATGGACGACAATGCCGTTCTGGAGAAGGACTTTAAGCAATGCCTAGAGGACGAGGAACGCAGATAGAATAATTCTATATGTCGTCGCGTGAAGGAAAGGGGTGTATCAGGATCATTGTCATCAGGGTGGTGATATCAGTATTAGGTCGTATTCGTCCAGATAAATTAAGGAAAAGGTTCACATTTACTCCACTGTATTTATTCCATTTAATTTTTGCACATCATTCAAACGTAAACAAACGAAATGTGGAGACAGTTTCAAGACGCGTCACTCCTCGGCGGCGGTCGCGCCAAGAATGGCCGCCACTCGGCCCGAGTCGTGCCGTCGAGACTCTGTCAGCACGCCCCACCAGAGGGCGCACTCCCACTTCCGTTTTCATCGTCATGAGTCCGTACTATTGACCACATGAGTCCATACTATTGACCGTGATCCGTCACGGCCGTCCTGCTGTACACACGTCCTCGTGTGTAATCTGAAACATGAAAACCATAGCACAGTACTATATTCGCTCGGTCACTTCTGACCACAACACATCACCCAAATAAGTCTTATGAACCATGTGATTGGATCTATCACGACTGCATTAACCCACCAATTCTTCACATAAAACATACGTCCATTATCATTTATCATACTAAACTTCTGTAGATTGAGAGATAACAACATCATCTTGTACATAAATTATTCTTTATAAGTTGCCGACATAAATTCAGCTACGACTTCAGTTCATTAGAGAGGCGTGACAAGGTATAACACCAGACGGTTCATAAACCGTATCACAATTACCACCAATGAAGAAGGTTTAATCATCGTCACCAGTGTTTTCCCCTTGATGCTCTTGTTGAGTGGGAAACAAGCCCCAATCACAGAGCTCGCGTATCGTCCCCGACGTCCATTACTGTAGGTACTTAGATTCACTACAAATATGTGACATACCTACATAAAATTTTCAGTACTCAGCAAAAGACCCAATGTTACTTCGAGTGGGATTGAAACACTCCTTCATTAAATGCCATATGATTTTTGGTCATCCGTCAGCGCCATCCTAATTTAAAAAGAATAAGTAATGTTACCATACAGGAGAAATGACACACAGGCGACGAACCACCACACGACGGACGCCATCAGTCGGGCCGCCACGCAATCAGGCCGCCACGCAACCAGGCCGCCACGCAACTGGACCTGCACACAAGCGAAATACCACACAGACTAGGTGCCACACAGGTTGGGTGTCACTCTGGTCAGTGCCACTCTAATCGTCAAACTATGAGTTTATTCATCATATATCCTGTGTCACGTCTACCAAAGCACGATACAGGTAAGATGTCACACACGGGTAAATTTCACAGAGGCAAAATGCCACACATAAAAATGCCACACCGGCGAAATGCCATACAGCTAGAATGCTTCACAGGCTAAATACCACACAGACTTAATGTCACACAGACTATGCCACACAAGCGAAATGCCAAACAGGCGGGATGCCACACAGGCGGGAGCCACACAAGCGGGAGCCACACAGGCGGGAGCCACACAGGCGGGAGCCACAAAGGCGGGAGCCACACAGGCGGGAGCCACACAGGCGGGAGCCACACAGACGGGAGCCACACAGGCGGGAGCCACACAGGCGGGAGCCACACAGGAGGGAGCCACACAGGCGGGAGCCACACAGGCGGGAGCCACACAGACGCGAGCCACACAGGCGGGACAAATACATAGAAGCTGTCTATCGATTCTCAGCTCGTGGTCAATCCTTCGACCAAATCTGTACTAAGTCAGTGATAGGTAACAGTCTATCTGCTATCATAACCCGGTCAATAACGGTCTACGAGTTACACAACAAGTAATCGTCACAGATCCGAACAACTGTTTACGGTGTCATCTCTACAAAAACAACAAAATAAAATAAAATAAAAATAAACATTATTTCTACTGCCCAATATCAAAACTAAATCAGAAGATTAATCAGAAGAAGCTCTCACGTCTATTTGATACGCCAGTTATAGGTAACAATAGTCCATTTGTTGCCACACCAAAACTAAACAAGCAATAATCATCGTCATCGATTTTAACTGTTCGAACGAGTATACTCTATCTAGACTTTACGTTACGTTTAAGCTCCCATTTTGAAACCATTTAACAATGTTTGTAATAACGAAGGCATCCCATATCAAGCCGCCTTCTAAAAAAATTAAAAAATAAATTTGCTATCTACAGCCACAACATCCGAGACTTTCAGGGCTCTTAGCCCAATGAGTCACACATATGACTCCCGGGTCACTCCAAGTCAGCCAAATAAATCTGGATGTTTGACCTCAACAACAATTCAGGTACTTAAAAACTTGTACTGGCAGAAGGATATGAAATCTCACCATTGCTTACACTGTCTCATCTTACTGGCACAACAACAGAACTCAAAATAGTTACTTTATATCAGTTATCAAGGAAATTTCAGTACCCGAAGCTAAAAATAATTTATAAAACCGGCTATTGAACTATCACCAAAATATCTGGACTTTCTCATCATCGTTATCGTTCAACACTTTCTCACAAAGCTTAAAACAACTACCTGCTATTAGCCACGCTCCCATAGCCTCCATCAGGCCGGTAAGCAACCATAAAACTCTTCCATAGGCTCCATTAGCCCACCATCACTGATAAAACACGATCACCTTCATCCGATGATGCAACAAATTTTGAGAAAACAAAACGATCACATAAATCTCATAAAAACCTCGGCTCGATAGTCGTCACGTATTGGGTTAGCGTCTTAGATTGATCCGTCTAACAAAGTATTTATCTCGGTCGAACTAAGTCACAGGTTTATCTTTAGTTACTCAAAACATAATTCGAAATTATCTACCGTCAATCAGCTCACTTACTCGTGTTTACTTTTTTTGTTTTTCGGTTAATAACTTGATACTAATATAAAATTACGTTACTAACCAAACTACCTTCTTTTTTTTTTGTAGTATTAAAAGAAACGTATATCGGTGATCCCATTTTTACCGCGGATATCTTATCTCTCTATTCTACAACATTGGGAAACTACGACCACAATAACAAACATTATACTGAAATATGGAAAATTTCGTTCGAATTTCTCCTGTTAAATGTAAACAAACACGCTAATAATTTTTCTCTTTTTTTTTCTCTCGATACATGTTTGCACCCTCCCGCTCGCATAGAAATCGCGGAGATCGCGGGGTCGTTATTGAATTTGCACATTCGAAGCCTATGTGAAGCCTATCCTATCTCTAAGACAACATCCTAAAGTACACCAGCTAATTGTTCCACAAACTCACTGCTACGGCATCCCTGCCACACTGTTATTATCAAATATTTACTTAATCAGCAATCTGGAACGACTTATGGTGACGGGAAAAGTCGAAGGCAAGAGACCCAGAGGCCGAAGTCCGAAGAGATGGGTGGACCAAATATCCGAACGATTCATCGAAACCGATGGAGACATGCAATTTACCGAAGATGTCAGGATCCTCAGCAGTGAGGCAACGATCAAGAAGAAGAAGTCAGTCAGCAGCAGCACCACCATAACTATGCTTACGTACTCAATTTATAAAAATAATAGCACTATGCTTTCCAAGTATTTCTTATTCTTGTTTTCTGATAACTGACGTGATGTTGGTAATACGTAAAATCATAGCGCACCATGTTTCAAGATGGTAAAATAATCTTAGATTAAATAACACATTTTTTTTACTTTAAACACTGTTTAACATTGGGACGGATTTAACATAATTCTTACTATTTTTGTGGAGTGATTTTTTTTCTTAGTAACTTTCTATCAGACAGCCTACATTAATTGACATAGGTACGCAAAAGCTAACATTTTTAAACTTAGCAGTAGTTTTTGACATTTTTACCAACAAATTGTAACACTGACGTAACTGACGTTGTTTATGTTTTGTTTACATTCTTTCTATTTGTAGTTTCACTAAAGATACAAATAAACCTGCCATTCTCTCTACTAAGGGTATCAATAGTGTTTCTGTCAGAATACTTTTCTTAATTGTCAAAGTAAGTAACTCCTAAAATCCGCTAGGGAGCCTCTTCAGCACAGGTTTTTACTAAATAATAATTATGTATAGGACTCACCAGATAGAGAGGAACTGTTAATATCACATCATTTCTCAGTCATGTACACTCGCAGATTGTCTACCATCGTCGTCCCATGTTGAAACAATCACGTTGAGGCTACCAGTCCAGCGTTGCATTCCAATGTTGTTCTCGTAGGTGAAGCGAACCGTTGTGCACCATTGTTATGCAATAGAAGAAAATAATTGTATTAGTAAAACAAAAATAAAAAATTAATATACACCGTTTTTAATTGTTTGATTTTATTTAATCTGCAGTAATCTAAGCAATTAATTTACTTGTGGTGTCAAACCACACTGCTAAATGAATCTAAATGTAAGCGTTTACTTTAAAGTCATTGAATAAACTTTAGCTGGCTAATTTAGAACTACGCAAATTATTTAACTAACTCAATTTTATATTTAAAAAGGAAAATATTTTACATGAGTAATCTAAATTAAATTTAACAAAAACAAAGAAGCCATACCAAAGTGCCGTCCATAGTAAGTTTCACTAGATTTTTAATAATGTTGTCGATATTCCAGTGGTGCTCTCGAAGGCCTTGACCATGACCCATTTGGTACAGATGATCTGCTGTTTACTTTATGAATCCCCCAATCTTTCTGACGAAGTCTTTGTCTTATATCTCGGGGTGTTTGGACTCTTGGCTGCGCTTTGAACATGTTAAATAATTTTACATTTTAATGTAGGCAACTCAACTGGATCGAGTAATCACCTTTCTTTTATTATTACGCTTTCACGTAGCGTATCTGCATTTTCTTTGTTGCTTTTCATCATACCATCTCTTGGGCGTTGCGTTCGTCATCACCGCTTCTGATGTCGTCGCGTGAAGGAAAGGGGTGTATCAGGATCATTGTCATCAGGGTGGTGATATCAGTATTAGGTCGTATTCGTCCAGATAAATTAAAGAAAAGGTTCACATTTACTCCACTGTATTTATTCCATTTAATTTTTGCACATCATTCAAACGTAAACAAACGAAATGTGGAGACAGTTTCAAGACGCGTCACTCCTCGGCGGCGGTCGCGCCAAGAATGGCCGCCACTCGGCCCGAGTCGTGCCGTCGAGACTCTGTCAGCACGCCCCACCAGAGGGCGCACTCCCACTTCCGTTTTCATCGTCATGAGTCCGTACTATTGACCACATGAGTCCATACTATTGACCGTGATCCGTCATATATAATATTGTATGTTTGACGACATGATAATACGGTCTGCCACGCAGTGGTCCCGGGTCCGATTCCCAGCCGGGCAGTCATTGAAATGATGAATTTAAATTTCGGTTCAGATTCGGGGTGTTTATGTATAATAAGTATGTATTTAAAAAATATATATGTATATAAGTAGTATATCAGTTATCTGGCACCCATTACACAAGCTTTGCTTACTTTGAGGCTAGATCGAACGCGTTCCGGCTCTGCCTGGCATTGTCGAGCACGGTTCGGTCATGGTTGGCGTGGGATGGGTTTGCTACGGCCATAGGGCGGTCAGCCAGTGGCGTAGCTATCATAGGGCTAGGCGGTGCAGTGCATCAGGGCCCCGGAGCTCAGGGGGCCCTCCAACCTAAGCTTTGAAAAGAGCGGGTCACACAATTCGCCAGCTCCTGAAGTTAGAAAAACTCGACCCTGCTCACAAGAATCGTAATTCCCTACTACTAGCCTTATTTCATCGAGTATTACCAATAATCCTATTATTTCTATTCCGTACATTCATCCATCTGGCACCATATTTTGCTAGAACTCATTTCTGCTAAAAAAAGTCCGATGATAAAACATGTATGATACAGGTTGCAGCAGAACGGCAACGGTATATTCTATAACTCTCAACTTGATCGAAAACGAAAAATATTTTGTAAATCAAGTAACCACGTTGTTCTCCGAAAAGAGACTTGATTTTAAAAAGTGTGTCGTGCAAGGTTATGATGGGGCCAGTGTAATGAGTGGTGCGTATAATGGCGTACAAAAACAAATTAAATATATTCAGCCAAACGCAGAGTACGTACATTGCGCCAGTCATAATTTAAATTTGGTAGTAAACGATGCCGTTCGAGGTTCTATCGAAATTCAGAAGATCTTTGCAATAATACAAGACTTGTTTAACTTCTTTGGAAATAGCATTAAGCGCTGGTACTGATTGATACTGTTATGTTTTGTGAGCAATAAAGTGTTTATCTATCTATCTGGGACCGCTTATCAAAATTCACCGGCGAATCAGTTATTACTTTGAAAAAATTTAATCCAACAAGATGGTCGAGCAGGGTTAACTCAATAACGTCAAAGTTAGTTTTTTCGATATTATTAAAGCATTGTCCGACATAACGCTGAAGAGTTCAAGTAAAGACAAACGTAGTAAAGCAGAAGTTATAAAATAAAAAATGCTGAATTTCGAGCTTGTATTCCTTTGCGAATTCATGCACAGCGTATTAAACAGGATCAATTATGTTTCCAAAATTTTGTAAAAACGTGATATCGTTTTGGACGAGGCGAGTATGGCTTTGGAAGAAACAACGGATAAATTAAAAGAGTACAGGAATGACTTCAAGTCCTTCAAATCCAAAGCCACCGAAACCACGAAAAATACGATATCGATCCTACCTTTCCAGAAAAGCGACGAAGAAAAACTAAACAGCATTTCGATAAATTGGCTTCTGATCACCGATTCCAAAACCAGGAAGAAGTCTTCAGAGTAACTATTTTCAACAATGTACTCGACATAATTATTAATCAGCTAGATGCGTGTTTTTTTGGTATGAGTGCAGTTTGTAAAACGTTCGACTTTTTTATTCAAAAAATTTGCTTAGCATGAATGAAAGGATTTTACTCGCGAAATGTGATCAGTTTCAGATGAAATAATCCGATATAATTGGACCCACTTTTTCGCTCCAATTTCTTAATGTGTCCTTCCTCAATTGACGAAGACGTGGTCCATTCGCCATTTTTGCAAAGAAATTATAACGAAATTTGGCGTGCTCGAAATGTGACCTTACGGAAGTGTATACAGCAATGCTACTGTTTCATACAATTCCTGTTACTTCCGCGGCAGCAGAAAGATCTTTCAGTAAACTAAAGATTATTAAAAAATATTTAAGAAACAGCATTGGACACGATCGCCTCCGACACTTATCGTTAATTGCAATAGAAAATAAGGCGGCATTAAACTTGAATTTGAGTGAAGATATAGACAAATTCGCAAAAATTAAAGAGGTTGTGAATTGGATGGAGAACTCCGTAAACAATCGTTTTTCTTTTTCATCTATTGATCTCATCTGTATAATAAATATTTTATAATGCCATGTGCGTCGTTGCTTATTTATTCCCATTTTCTTTTATTAAGCACAGAGATTTTAGATATTTACTCATAGATATGACGTATGGATTAAGCCTACAAATGATAAGTTTCAACTCACTGTATCATGTATCCTGTATCCTATTCTTATTCCTATCTATAATTTTGAAGGCCAATATAAGTTAAAGCTACGGGTAAAGAGGGGTGAGGGCCCGATTCTTTCTCTATGCACCAGGGCCCTTGCCTACCTAGCTACGCCACTGCGGTCAGCGTGTCACTGTGTGTTTCCTTCCTACTTTCCTACCCCTCTCCTATCTGTCGATTGAAAGAGATATTTAATGTTCTAATTAATAAAGCAATTTTGAATTGAATTGAATTGAATTGAATTAAATTGAATTGAAATGAGATGGCGCTGTGTGAATTGGCCAATATATATTTACCATTTATTTCACAAGTTGTGTAAATCTTTACCAAAGAAAAACTATGATATTAGGAAAGAATCATGGAAAGTACGATGCTTCCTGCTCATTGCAAAAATTTAAATCTGAAACGACTATTTTCTCTTTTACAGTAAATCCTCAAGGGATTCAATCGGGAATCATGCAGTTGACGTGGTGTGGCTTCCATGTCGCGACGCTGCTTGCTGTCGTGGAGCCAGGGTTTAGATCGGCGATAGAGGTAATTCGTTTCCACGGCCTGTCTTGTGGCAGGATCGCACGTCGCATTCCTCGACACGCGGAACTTAATGACGTGATCCGCCGGGCCTTTACCTCCGCTGGTGCACCCGCGGTGCTAGAACCGTGTGGGTTAGCCCGCGACGATGGTAAGAGGCCCGACGGAATGACACTCGCCCCTTGTAAACTGGGACGACCTCTGGTTTGGGATGCTACATGCATCGATACCCTTGCGCCGTCCCATCTTCCAGGGACCGCGTGTAAGCTGCAGCTGGTGCCGTTACAGCTGCTGAAAACGCCAAGCGGTGCAAATATGCTAGTCTCGGTGGCGATTACATATTTGCGCTATTCAGCGTAGAAACGCTTGGGCCGTTCAAAAAAGAATTCCTGGTTGAATGATGTTCTGCGGCGGTATTATTTATTTAATTCAAAAGTCAAAGTCAAAGTCAAAATTTCTTTTATGAGTAGGACATTGCATATCTTTATCTTTAATCGCAAGGAAACACACAGTGACATGATGGCCGCCCCATGTCCGCAACACACCCACCCCAGCCGACAACGGCCGGACCATGTCCGACAATACCAAACAGAGCCAGTCCTCGCTCGACATAAACTTTATTGAACAATAACACAATTGGCGGACTTAAGACCATTAAGGCTTTATCTTCCAGTCAACCAGTAGACCATGCAGAAAGTGAGTAAGTAAAAGCGTGATGAAAGATTGTAATTTCTAGACAGAATAAACATATATTATATTATAATAAATACTATACATACATACATATTTAAAAATAAAGATACTTTGTACTATTTGTATTGACTTTTTGGCCTTTTATCGTTAAAAAAAATCTTAATTTGTTTCTTAAAAATAAAGCGATTCATTATTACCGAGTCGGTTGGACGTTGGGGCCTTCAAGAGACTACAGCTTTCTGAAAAACCGGCTCCTCTGACCGAATTCGCGACCGCCCTGGTGTTACAGGTGTCCTTTGGCGATAATAATTACTTACTATTAAGTATATTCACTTAATTGAACTAAAAATTATGGGCAGACAACCTAGTTTCTTTGTAGAATTTCTGTTTCGCATTTACCAAACTTTTTCAAGTATATTATCAGAAGACCCTACACTACTGTGAAAGAGGCTCAATTTCGGTTATTATCATCATGGCGGCTTTTCGATTATCTAATCCAGGATCTGGGCCTCTTTCCGCTTCTTTCTTTCACCCGACACAACGTCGGTGGTCTTCCGCGGCCCCTAGTATCCGCTCTGGATCTCCATTGTAGGACCCTTCTTGTCCCTTCTCGTCCGTCTTAGCAATGTGCCGGCCCACTTTTTCCTTATTTAAGTAGCATTTTAAATGCGTTTTGGAATTTTACGCTTTTAACTTTGGATTTACTTCGTATCTACTCACGTTCAATAGTTATCACCTATAAGCCATAATTTTGTGGACTACTAATGTTTTCGTTTATTGGTATGTGAAATTTTCAACCTTCAGATGGACAGCATTCAGCTGATAATCAGTCAGTTGATGAGCCGCGTGACTTTGAGCGATCCGATGGCGGCGGAGTTAGACCTGTTCTGCCGACAGGTGGCGCTGAACAGAGTATCCTATACACCGATGGGCATGTGCGTGCTGTCTAGGGGACTCCTTTCTACGGTATGTGGGGAATATTGAATGATTATTGCTTTCATTTCCTTTCCTTTGCCAGTAGTATTCTTTTTTACAAGATTTGACTTGCACTGTTGTATGTAAGTATGTATGTAAGTTTGCAAACCATTATACGACTATTTGTTGGTATCCGATTGAGCTGGTTGGTAAACCTATGTAGCTTGCATGACAATGCAATAATATGGTACCATGGAGCTGGTCTGATGATAGAGTCGGAAGGTGGTCATAGGAACTAATGACACCAATAAAATGAACACAGAAAATTAATACTGTTGTATCTTTCATTACCCTCAATTCCTTGTATGGAACTCGGTGAACTTTTATTTATTTCCACATTTTTGTTTCAGATTTTTGGAGCAGTAACCACGTATCTCGTAATCATAGTTCAATTTCAGACTTTGTAAAGCTGCTCGTTTTTTTATAGGTTCTTAGTATAAAACTAGTAGACTAGTAGTATCTAGTATACTAGTACTTCTACACTCATAGTTTTATTGAATTTAAGTATTAAAACATTAATTAATTAATGAAACCTAAAATAAAATAAGCTTAAAAATTGTGTACCATATTTTCAGTTACATACTTAACTTACCAGTAAATATTTTTTAATTTTTACAGATGATTTGATATTAGATCTCATATCGCTTTTTTTGTGAATATCTTTTACTGTATTGAACGCAGAATAGATATATTTATTACTTAGAAGAAACAAAAATAAATAAACATGCTTACGACATCAAAAATACGTTTTTAATGCCTTCCACTGCTGTAATACAAGGTACCTACTAAATTGTACTAATTGAAGATAATAATGTCATTGTCCTAACTGTAACGTCAATTTGTCCTGTCCAACGAGTCACTGCTTTCCTTCTAATGTTTTTATCTCCATTTCCATAAGACATTTCAGGAACTGATAAGCCTTCTCACATTTACAAGGTTCTTCTGAAAAATGCAAAAATTTATTTTCATTAGATTTATTACCACAACAAGATTTTTTTATATTATTATAGACGCTGTCCTAATTGGTAACGATCGTGCGACCATGGATTGGCCGTGTGGTATCCAGCAGAGTAGAATAGCACCAACCCCTTACACTCGCGAGTGTCGTACAAGGCGACTAATGTTTTCGTGGCAAAAGATCTCCGTTTGGTGGAAATTGAGCAGCAGCGTTTTCCATTGTTATATTTACAACACTGCGATCTCCAAACCGCCTGTTATGCGTGGACATTTTAGCAACCTCCCCTATACGTAGGAGAGGCCCTAAGTCCTGCAGTGGACTGTGATGATGATGTGCGATCATGGTCGCCCGACCAAAAGGAGACCTCAAAACCGCTCGTCGCACGACCGTTGCCAATTAGGATATGATACAAACAATGCTTTTTATTCTATTCCCCGGTTTAGGACCGTGGGTGGTCAAACAGTTAGGTTAGGTATCCACCTCGTAAGCCAGAAGTACCGGGTTTGGATCCCGCTGCGACTATGTACCAATGACTTTTTTCTGAGTTATGTACATTAATTGAATACTAACCGATGCTCATACGGTGAAGGAAAACATTGTGATCACGTAGCAGAGTCGCTCCACTGTAATTACCTGATCTGTCAAATCCCGGATTTTTGTCAAGGCGGACCCCGGGCTCTCTTGCGCGAGATTTCAACCAGGATAACGCCAACATGATTATTTTTATTACTTACTCCTATCACTGCAGGTCCTAGCCATATCTTCTAGGTCCTTTACAGCATCTCCCTTACGCGCAAACGCAAAGACCACCGCCGCGCGAGAAGGGTTGAGCTCTCCATCCATAGACGCCACTCCAGTAAACTCCAGGACACAACGGATAAAACACTGAGACAAGCACATTTCAAATGAAACGCTCTGATGGGAATAATCTGGGCATCATGTAAATAGAAGAGTAAACTGTGGCAGTGAGTCAGAAGCAGGAAAGCATTTGGAGATTATGGCCATGCTCTCCACGCTTGTTTGTGGAAGGCACTCAAGTCTGAGTCGTCGCATCCTCCTAGACACCGCATAGCGCCCGAACAGCATTCGCGCAGCGCCCGAATAGCAATCACGCGTAAATCAAGCAGCCTACCATTTTGGCACGGACGATGACGCGGTGACTAGGCGGGCTCAACGCGCCGCCTGGGGGGCACACCCCGAACGCTGCGCGATTGTTTACAAATAATAAAATAAGCTTTCTGTCATTACTATAGCAAACATTTGGGACGCGCAGGATTCTTGTACGTTTATATTGGTTCTAACGGATCAATCTGAGCATCCACAAACTTATCTGACCCAGTGGCAAAAACTGGAACACCATTTTGAAATGTCACGTTGTCAACAACGGTGACACCGCCACCGGTTTAGATAAGTTTGTGACATGTCGACGACTACGGACGCAACCCTTGCCACGGTTGGTCGGCGCGGGTTGGGGCCCTATTTTTTAAACCGCTCGCATCCACGCGAATGGTCGCGTGCGCTATCTATATGTTTCACACTCGTAGTATGTTGCCATAAATAGAAAAGACAGCATTAGAAGGCGAACGCTGTGGTGGTGGAAGCGAATAAGGTCCCTGGTCCGCGGACGCGAACGTCCTCAAAATCACGCATCTTCGAAACCCGCCTTAACCGCAAAGTGATTAGACTGAAATTTGTCAAAAAGATATTATGGCAACCTGGGGAAATGAGGACACGTACTACTTGTATTACGAATATACTAGAAAAAAAGCTAGTAAATTATAAAATAACATTTGTTAGTATCATACCTTAGCTGTCTTGTCAGTTTCGTCAGGAAAACTGCCGCTCTGGTTCAAAGCCTCCAAATATCCTGAAATTAAATAGAAATTTATATTATTTTATACAGTTATGTTGCATGCTTTTAAAAATGTGTCACTAGTCTAGTAACAGTATGCTTGCGAGACCGATAACCAAGGTTAAGGAATGTTCGCAATGTCCCAGAACTGGATGGGACTTCAGCACCGCAATGAGCTCGCCACTCGTTACGTGTGCCTCCTAATACAGTTGGCGAAGCGAGGTTGACCAAGGTTTTCTCTGGTCTGCGGACCCGGAGACTGATGAGCAGTTTAGGGCATTGTGACGAACCCATTATATTACTTATATCAAAAGCATTCAAATGATACTCGAGATTCGGTAATTCACGTTCAAAATTCAAAACTTTGCAGACATGATTTATTGTCAAAATATACCAGTCACAAATAATCTAGATTCATATCTGGGCAATTATCTGGGTGTACAATATACTTAGTAGTAATATTGAAGGCGACGATGCAGACAGACCAATTAGGACTTACGTGGACCACTAATATATTTCACTAATAACTACTTACTTTAAAATGGTAGCGTGTTCATCGCTGCGGCCACTAACCTGCCTGCTCGCCTTTGCAACCTTTCCACAAAAGCGGAGGTAGCTCTAACAATAGTATACAATAATTAATATTTATTCTATACTATTGTTTGCTACTCTGAACTACTGAACTAATTTGTAATAGTGGTCCTAGAATAGTCCCTTACTGAATTACGCGCGATAGTCGTTTAGTCGATAGTTATCTTATAGTTAGTTATAGTTATGCCCGTGAAAACCGCTCGGGATAGCTATAAGTATATTCAGCTAAATGCCATAAAGCTTACCCATTTCAATTAAAAACGTCTCCTTGCATTTAGTCATAACTTCCATCAGATCAGTTTCTTCAATTTCCTTCGACTCTCCTTAGACATTTTATTTTGTTCCATTTTAGACTTCACGTCATCATTCTTGACGTCTTTTCCATCATCTCTGATGATTTTATTACGGAAAAAGTTTATATAACCAGTGAAAGAACAAAAATAGTTTTTAACATTTTGGTGTCTAGGATAAAGCCACTCCTAGTCTAGATTAATAGAGTATGAATGACAAGTTGCTGCTTTATATTGCAAGTGTAATTGGGAGTCAGCGTAGCTAAACAATTTTATGCACAAACAACGTTTCAATGTAAAAAGTTAAAAGTAGAGTACGATAACGGCAAGTGTTGTCCACAAAAATGTAAAGAAGAATCTATATTTAAATAAGTCAATTTACTTTTATTTCTATGATTTAATACATATATTGCTATCGTGTTCCACATTTGTCTTTTTATATTGGAACTAGAGATGAAACGGATAGTTGTTTGGCCGGATACCGGACACCGGATATCCGGCCAGCCTCCTAGCCGGATAGCCGGATATCCGGCGGCCGGATATTCGGCAGGACATAGGCTCTGAACAAGTTTGTGCAAGCTGTGATCGCGGCGTGGGACTTTATACGACTGCATGTGTATGAATATTTTAAACGTTGAACTGAACAATTCTTCCGCTCTCATACGGATTGATAGTTTCAAAATACGGGCTAACACATTGCCCACAGCATCGTAGAGGATAACCGACATCGTTTACTACCTCTAAATACATATAAAGTCATTCATATCCATATAATATATTGAGGATAATATTTTTTCATATATTTATTATCAATATATATCTTGATTGACTTTGGAAAAAATATTACACTAAGTACATTATTATACTAAACAGCACTTGTCAAAACTACACACGACAAAAATGTGCATTTATGCTGATCAGCAGGTGTCAACCTATTGGGCAAAGTACGTAATGCCAACACTCGTGGAAGTTACGAAGTCACACCTACTCGTATGCCCGAGAAAATCACCATAGTACAAGTAGCCCTAAATTTGGCGACGACGACTTGCTGACGCGGAAGCCACCCACACGCCACCTTGCTGACGGCGGACCAACGGGACCTGAAAGACAATATTATTGACGCTGCTACTGCTCAGAATAGAGGGAAATGAAGGAAGCAGACAAGAAGAGCTGACTCCAGCTAATGGAAAAGGCATAGTGCAAAAAGAACGATACGAGTAGAATGGGTGCCGATGCCGACATAATCAACAGTGCTTTGATTAATATTTATGGTTTTTGAACGTTTTGAGACGACTTTTTACTTGACTGCTACAGAAGGGCATATTTTTCCGATGAGCACAATCACTATTATGGACTTTTCATACATATTTTACTATCCGGTATCCGGCCGGATATTAACGCATTATCCGGTATCCGGCCGGATAGTAAATTATGGCCGGATAGGCCGGATACCGGATAGTGGCCGGATATCCGTTTCATCTCTAATTGGAACATACTTTTAACATACTTTACATTTTAATATTCCTATCAAATATTAAAATGAAAGGGTGCGTCGAAATATCGGTTGCAGCAACGCCTCGCGCGCCGCACGCAAACTACGCGCGCATTAGTTTGAATTTTAGTACTTAGTATTAATACTAAAGAAATGGAGAAGTAGGTTCATACTTGTTTTTTATTCTCCGTTAACGTTAGTGAAACTACCATTATATAATTATTTAATTATTTATGATTAGTACGACACTCGGGAATAGTTTACTGTTCGAGTGAAAAAGTTTTAACGTTGTGTATAAAGGTACTTAAATAATTAAATTACCATAATATGTGTAAACGCCAATAAAGTAGTCAATATAGTTTGTTGACTGGATGGAAATAGCAGCAAAAATGTTGTTCGTCAATGCCATAATGACTACATAGTATTAAACTTAATTGGAGCAATTCGTACGTGATTACATTCGTATAAATGATGAGTTACACGAACTACAGTAGTTAGGTCAGTTCAATACCAATGTAAATGCTCATAATCCTCTTGATAACAATTTGCGAGCTATTGTGAACGTAATTTCAGTTTTAATTAGTTTTGTTTGCTTCCGTGCCCCGCTTGCTCTTTTTTACATTGCTCTATTATTATAAAAACTAGTTGAACCGGCTTCGTTCGCGTATACTTCACTTACCATTTTTGCTTACTTATAAACCTTACTCTTGATTCACCCTATCTAGTTGCGTAGCTTAAAAGAGCTAAGCGTACATGGATACAGACGGCAGGAAGCGACTTTGTTTTATACTATGTATAGATAGAGAAGTCGTCGGTGATTCAAATGAGAGAATCAAAAGATAGTGCACAGGTTTATTAGTTATTTATAATGTATTGTGGCTACCCTATAAATATTTCAAATAAAGAACAATACGGTCATAAAGTAAACAACAATAAGATAACGGATCAATTCCTTTCATAAGTGAAAGATGGCCCATCAGACTCTGGGTCATAATTCTCCATTTTATCTTCTCCTTCTTTTCCTTTGTCTTCTTTTTGTTTCTCTACGTCTTTATTAAAATCATCACTAGTTTGGTTTGCATTATTATTAAAGTCGTCATTGTCATGGTTGTCATGGTAATGTTCTTCCCTCTCTTTCTGTTTATCTTCATGTTTCTCTTTGTTGTTGTTATAATCATTTTCCGTCTCATTTCTGTTCGCTTCATTTTGATCTTCGCGGTACTCTTTTTCGTTCTCCAAGTTGTCGGCGGTTTTTTCAGCGGTTTGGTTTCTGAAAGTTATAGAAATACATTTGGACACAATATTACAATACATCACATCACCAGCATATTTGAGGAGCTGGCGAACAAAACGGCATAATTACAGATCGAAATGCTTTTTTTTAATCCGTAGGTTTTATTTAGGCTCTTAACTCATTTCCAATCAAAACGCAACTGTGTTAAAATTACATTACTTTATTAATATGAAATATAATTATTTTTTATTGAAACCCCTTACGATTTTAACTGCTCATGTAAAATTAATTTCATGTAATTATATCGTTTTGTTCGCCAACTCCACATTAATAAGACTCTGCAAAACAGTAGCAATAACTACAACAAATTACCTATGCTCTTCCTTCTCATGATACTGGTCATGGTACTTGTCCCCTTCGCCCTGCCAGTACTGTCCCTCGTCATCCATGTCCCCCTGTGCCTGACCGTTGTCTCCAGGCATCACAACCTCCATTCTGTCCGGAGATCTGGCCACCCGGAATTGGCAGGCAGCTGCTGCTGTTGTTGGATGAAAGTATTAATTTAGAATGACGAAATAAACATGTCCTCTTATGTAACATAAGTAAACATGCTTTAAGTTTTCACTAGTGGTCGCACGCGTTTTCCACCGTTTAGTCGAAGACCCTGCTAACATTCAGCTGTCCCGCGAGATCCCGTTATTTTACCGGGACACTCGGGAAGGATGTGGCTTTCTAATAAAGAAGTACTGTACATAGGCGGCGGTGACCACTATCCATCAGGTGAACCGCTTGCCTGTTTGTCTGCCGTATAAAAAAAAAAAAAAATCGAAATCGGCTCCTTTGCGATGTTTGGGATATTATCGTTCAAAGAAAAAGCAAACAAACCAAAAATAAACTATGAATCAAACACTTTTTGTGTGCACTAGTTCCATCCACTATAAGTATAGTATCATTTATAATACTAGAGTTTCATCAAGATTACATTATAAAAAGCATTCACAATTTATAAATAAAGTCTTTTGCCCGGCGCGACTTCGTTTGCGTGTTGTTCTACCCTATCCTACCCTTCACGGGCCTACACCTACACCTGCATCTATCTTACATCTACTATGCACTCACCCTTCACCTACCCTGCACCTGCACCTACACACCACCTACCTATCCTTTTTTCTTGCATACAAACCTCCCTTGTATGGAATAAAAAAACTGTTTTTGAATTTATGAGAGATTGACATACAGCAATTTATTTTATATATATTATAGAAGTATAGATAGATAACGTTATACTTACCCATTGAAACTATTAGTAGAACGATACAAAGGTTTTGAACGAACATCTTGATTTGGTAACAGTCGTCCTCATTGCTGCATATTTATAGTAAAACACCTTTTGAATTTACAGTGAAATTATTTAATTACAGGTAAATTATGGTAAAGACATGTGATACTAAACACGCGAACTTTGTCAATTGCATGGCAAGTATTTTGTGTACCTAACCTTCCCTAGAATAGGTTTGTATAGATACCTACATCTTGTGTTGTAAAAGCCTATATTTTAGGACTCTACTCATTATACAGATTCTCTACTGATCGAGTTTCCGAATAATCCCGAGTTCGCGATTAGTGCGAGTCTATTGTAACGAGCTTATTGTGTGTCTAAGTGTAGTATAATTTACGATTACCGTCTACGTATGAAATTACAAAATTGAGCCCCTAATGGTAAGTGATCACTGATCAGTAATCATCGTCGCCTATAGACACCTGTAGCCCATACAGACGTACACGATTTCTGCACGGTTTATCCCAAATTAATGTTTCGATATCATACCGGCAGGAATACCGCTGCAAGAAGAATAGTCCGTAGAATGGTATGTATGTATGTATGTAAACTCTTTATTGCATTAAATACCTTAGAACTATATAACAAAGTGATATAAAATACATTGCAAAGGCGGGCTTATCCCACAATGGGATTTCTTACAGCTAACCTTAGATAAACTAAAAGGAGCTTTAACGAGCGGTGGAGGCAACAATGAGTACCTATACAATTAACGTACTAAGTAAATTGACTTAACCTAAATAAATATATTTAATACACAATATAAATAACTATGCCTACACTATACAATAATAAATACTATAAATATATATTTATTATACATATAACAAATAATGCTCTATTCATAGCCGAGGAGGTGATTTTTCACAAGTTCCTTGAAGGAACATAACGTGCGAGCATTCTGAACGTGTTTCGGTAGTGCGTTCCACAGACGCGCAGCCAATAGGTACTCGGAACGACTTTCCGTAACCAGCTGAGATGTAAGCAGGAATTTCAAGCTGAAGTTCCTTGCGGGGGCGTAGTCGGGGATTAGCGGGCGGACAGAAATTAAACATTTCGCGGAGGTACAGAGGAGCGGCGGGATTAAAAAGTGCGTTAAACAATAACCCAAGTATATGGCACTCTCTTCGTTGCCGTATAGGAAGCCAATTTAATTTACGTCTATATTCGGACACGTGGTCGAACTTACGTAGCCCAAACACGTACCTGATGCAAAGATTCTGTAGTCGTTCCAACCGAGTTAGAAGTTGCTCGGTAGGGTCTAAATAGGCAACGTCCCCATAGTCCAGCAACGGCAGAATGAGGGAATTCACCAGAAGAACCTTCGTCTCAAAGGGTAAGAAGTGCTGCAATCTTTTAAGAGAATGGAATGATGCGAAAGCCTTCCGGCTGACCTCACCGATGTGCGTCGCCCAGGACAGTGTTTGGTCAAATATGACCCCCAAATTCTTCACTGAGTCACTGAATTCAATAACAGTGCCATCAAAAATCAACTTTTGTTGAGCAACACTCCTTAGCTTAGACACAAAATGCTGGCTGCCTATTACAATAGCCTGTGATTTCGAGGCATTCACCCTCAGACCAAACTCTTTAGCCCAGCTCTTTATAGTGTTGAGATCTTTGTTCAATATGTCAACTGCAGTATTAAAATCGGAGAGGGGAGCGGATCTGTAGAGCTGCAGATCATCTGCATACAGATGATATGACGAACTCAAGGAGGAAGTAATCCCATTTATAAATATTGAGAAAAGGATAGGCGAGAGAATTCCTCCCTGAGGTACTCCAGCTGTTAAGGAGCACCAGTCGGAGCGGCTATCGTCAATCTTAACCTGTTGGACCCGATCCTCCAAGTATGATTTAAACCAGGCGAGAGTAGTGGCAGACATATTCAGCGTTCTCAGCACGGCCAGCAAAATATCAAAGTCGACCGTGTTAAAGGCACAACTGAAATCAAGAAGGACGAGCATAGTTAGCTCTTTATTCTCAATATTCAATCGTATGTCGTCGGTAATTTTTACTAGTGCAGTGGCCGTGCTGTGCCCAGAACGGAAACCTGACTGATACTGGTTTAGAAGGTTGAACCTTGACAAATGCGAACACAGACTACGCTGAACGAACTTTTCGATAATCTTTGACAGAATGGGAAGGATAGAAATTGGCCGAAATTCAGCGAAGGACGAAGGATTTGGCTTCTTGGGGAGTGGAGTAACGTGTGCTCGCTTCCAACAGGAAGGAAACACACCAGAAGACAGGGAATAATTAATCATATGAGCTAGAACAGGTGCTAAAAACTCTTTGGCTGGATTAATCATGTCCAGACTCACCCCGTCATCCCCGGTCGCTTTTGTTTTAATAGTCTTCAGCAGCCTCAGAACTTCCTGATCAGAGATCCGTTCCAGAACCAATGGCGCGTCACCGATGAGCCCTCTGCTATCCAGCTTAGATAGTGTGCGACTCTTTATGGTCGTACGCGTGTTTAGTATCACATGTCTTTACCATAATTTACCTGTAATTAAATAATTTCACTGTAAATTCAAAAGGTGTTTTACTATAAATATGCAGCAAGGAGGACGACTGTTACCATATCAAGATGTTCGTTCAAAACCTTTGTATCGTTCTACTAATCGTTTCAATGGGTAAGTATAACGTTATCTATCTATACTTCTATAATATATATAAAATCAATGGCTGTATGTCAATCTCTCATAAATTCAAAAACAGTTTTTTTATTCCATACAAGGGAGGTTTGTATGCAAGAAAAAAGGATAGGTAGGTGGTGTGTAGGTGCAGGTGCAGGGTAGGTGAAGGGTGAGTGCATAGTAGATGTAAGATAGATGCAGGTGTAGGTGTAGGCCCGTGAAGGGTAGGATAGGGTAGAACAACACGCAAACGAAGTCGCGCCGGGCAAAAGACTTTATTTATAAATTGTGAATGCTTTTTATAATGTAATCTTGATGAAACTCTAGTATTATAAATGATACTATACTTATAGTGGATGGAACTAGTGCACACAAAAAGTGTTTGATTCATAGTTTATTTTTGGTTTGTTTGCTTTTTCTTTGAACGATAATATCCCAAACTTCGCAAAGGAGACGATTTCGATTTTTTTTTTTTTTTTATACGGCAGACAAACAGGCAAGCGGTTCACCTGATGGATAGTGGTCACCGCCGCCTATGTACAGTACTTCTTTATTAGAAAGCCACATCCTTCCCGAGTGTCCTTCTTGAGGCGTCATTCCTACCAGATTAATGGCATCATTTTATAGAGCTGTAAAATTTATCTTTATCGAAATTGGGATGCTTGTCTTTTATGTTTTGTTCAAATATACACTGAAACATCTCTTTTTCAGATATATTTTTCGGAATGTCAAGTTCAATTATAATAATTGTACTTGGCATTGGGTCGTTTTTTGGATGTTTCATCTAGATGAAGCTAAAGAGGATCCAGAGGAATTCAAAATTCTGTGATGAGTTTAGCTTGCCCAGATCTTCTTTTCGGTCCGTGCTAATTAATACTCCTCCATTTTTAGTATTTATTATCACTTGTTCATATACCTTAAGTTCATCATGTTTCACCATGTCCTGAACTATTTTTTTAGTTTCGTCACTAGTTTTATCTTTGTCTGCTAGAAATATAGCAATGCTACTAGTGCTGGTGGGACTAACCGATGAGTTATTACTTGTTCTTACTATATCGGCAAAGGAAGGGCGTTGTATATTCTTGAGAGGAAACAAGACTTTGCGTAAGGTCTGATGTAAGGTTTTTCGTAACTTTCTGTTCACGCAAATTTTGAATTGACGAAAGACCTAACATATATTTTTGCTTTAAAGATTGGTACTGGACAGCCAGCTGAGACAGTCCTCCCATAATATTTCTGCTGATGCGGCTGATTTCAAGTTTTTGTTGCAAGTTCAGTTTACCTTTACTATATATAACGCAAATCTCTTTAAGGCAATATTTTATAGATGAAAGCCAACTAGATATCTCGTCAGCTGAGACAGCTTCGCTGGCCAGTATCGAACTTGCAATGGGGGGGGGGGGGGGGGGGAAGGGGGATTTGAAGATGTCGTGATTGGGTCCACATGTTGACATTCGGGAGGAGGACTTGGTAAAATCCTCAACTTCTATTAAACATTTTTCATTATTATTTTAACATATGTTATTTTGCATAGTTTACGCAAATTTACTTTAATGTACTTAGTCTCAGTTTGAAAATGTGCTGACTTAGATTTGACATCGATTACATACTTCATTGTTTTTTAATGACCGAGCCGAGCGTTGGTGGCCGAACGGTTGAGTATCCGACCCGTGAGTGAAAGGGACCGGGTTGGAATCCCGCTGCGGCCATGTACCAAAGACTCTTTTCGAGTTATGTACATTAGTTGAATTCTAACCGATACTCTTACGGTGAGGCAAAACATCGTGATGAAACCTTCAAATACAGGCAATTGAATTTGAAACCATGATCCAATCTGGTCAGGTTCACCTGGTAGCAGGGTCAAGGAGGTCAGATGGTAGTCGCTCCACTGTAATTACCTGATCGCCAAATCCTGGATCATGCTTATCAGCACAACCGGGACCTTAACGCCAAGATTAATATTTATTATTGTTTTTTTAATCATCTTCATTAAACACGAATGCTAGACGATACGTCTGTTTAAGGCCGTGGTCCACATAAATTCAAATGGATACATGTAAATCCAAAAGCAAATGCAATACTGACTAAAATTGACGTCTACTGATGGATATAGGCCACCTTCAAGCCTTTCAAAACGACCAACCTTGTGCTAGCTGCGTTTATTGACTCCAAGGTCATATGTCCATCAGTTGGAGGGACTTCCAAGGTACCGAAACGGATACGATATTGAAGAAATTATCCACCCCCCTTCCACGTTACCCCTTGTAATGGCATTCTACATTGTAATTTCAGAGGCAAACAACGATTTTGGTATGTCAAAACCAGAAGCTGAGTACGCAACTGTGTTCAGGACTATACCTATGCTGTTTGAGTATCTACTGGAAACCTTGCAGGACAGACCTGAGATCTTAGAGAAAAATGACATAACAGTGTTCAAGAGGAGTTCGAATTATGACAACGATCCTCCTTTTTTGAGAACAACGGGAAGCACATCTGAAAAGCCAGTTATTAATGATAATTATACTAAAGATTTACTAAGAGACTTTTTTAATACTAACAGAAAGTTCCAAAGGCAAGATAATGGTAAAAAGATTGATAAAAAGAGGCAGGCTCATGACTATAGCACAGATTTATCGTGGGCACTATCATCGAGTGAAGTAGCAGACCAAGCAATCAAAGTTGATCAAATGCTAGAAGAGCACCGGAAAAGTAGCAACTAATTACCCACAACAAAGCTACTAAGTACACGTTAACAGAACATGCTATTGCGCGCCATTTCACAAAAAATCACGTTTAACCGCCATTTAATTATACCTTCATTATTATATATTGGATGTATTTTTAGGTCGATATGTACTTATTGAACAACATCTTAACAAAACAACAGTAAAAACAAACAACCTACCTAAACAAAAAGAAACTCTTAGTGAAACATCCTTATTTGACCCCGGTCCCCCAAATTTGGTAAGGGGCCCAGATGGCTGACTGTATAGCCCTGCTGGATAGCGAGGCTTATACTCTGACCCAAGAAGAGGCCGGCCTTCTGGTCATTAGGTCGATTGAATATATGGAGTTTTGTACACATATTGTACGTTATGTGTACAAAACTCCATATTCATTTTTTTATATTTGACGTGTTTAACAACATTTTTGGCTTTCATTTCAACTGGACATATCTTAGCTTATATCTAGGACTTTTACGAGTTCTGATCTTCTAAGAAATGTATCCACAAAGTTTATTTATAGAATCCATTATCATCATCACAGCCCATAACAGTCCACTGCAGGACTTAGGGCTTAAAGGGGAGGTTACTGCCATAATATCCACGCTTGGCAGGCGGGTTGAAGATCGCAGTGTTGTAAATTCGCATTTTCCAGCTAACAGAGACTAGAGAAGTTTTGCCTCGAAAACATTAGTCGCCTTGTAAGACACTCACGAGTGTAGGAATTGGTGCTATTCTACTCTGCCGGACATAACATGGCCAATAGCAACCATTATGTATGATGCATTTTAAGGATATGTTGTTGGGCAATGGGTTTTCTGGTAAAATAAATAAATTGTATGCTTTATTTAAAAAAAATATTAACCGCAGACATTTTGAGAGGGGAATTAAATATATTTTAAATAATAATCATCTTCGTGAAGAAGTCTATCCATAAAATTAAAATGTATTTCACAAGATTTAATAAACTTTTATTTGTTTTATAGAAGGCTGTGTGGTAGTAATTGTACTCCAAATAGGAGAGTGTGAGAACAGAATGGACTACAAATAATAATTAATACGAGGGCGCACGTGAAAAGAGCTGCGCATGGCCTCACGTTTTCGACCTTTCAGTATTTCCATGGATGGTGGAGGGTCTTCATGCGACTCAAGGGATTAGTAGTACTACATTACGTCTGCTACTGAAATTACACTTCTTTCATTGTTTGCTATGTTTATTGTAATATCGCTTTATTAACTCAATACACTGTTAAACTGTTCTGCTGAACCCTCCAACAACACTATCCATAAAACTCCTTCTGATGGATCTCTGCCCTGCTAGAGTCTGCCCTGATTCCTGATATTCAAAATAAATAAATAATGCTTGGATCACTCACACAGAGCCATCTAGCCCCAAAGTAAGCAAAGCTTGTGTTATGAGTGCTAGACAACTGATAAACTTACTTTTTAAATACATACTTATATAACATCCAGACCTGTATTTATTTATTATTTTTACCATACACGGGTTTTTGTAGGTATAAAATTGAAATGTATTTCACAAGATTGAATAAAGTTTATTTATGTATTCTTCCATGACAATGACAAAACAACAAAAGCGGTAACCGTTTTGACAACTACGATCATTCATATATGTAGATTTGCAGAACATTAACAAAAATGCAGAACAGAGGGTGTGTCTTATTTTTCTAAAATAACTACTGCCTAATTGGTTTAATTTAGTTCACATCAGAATAATTCATTTGTATTATAACGACGATGTATGTAGTGATACTGCCAAGAATCTGAAAAAAAGGATTTAAATAATTCTAATTATGGTCTAAAATTCTAAAATGTAAATGCGAAACGGTAGGCCCTCAGTACCGTAGCAACCACCGGCCTCGTTAGGACGCAGGTGTCCATCGGCGAACAGTCGGCCTTGTTCAGCGAGATTATCTCCTGGAAGTTAATCAGGTCTGTCATTGTGCCATCAGAGCTTCTTGTACGGCTCATCAGCTGCCCCAACAGCATTTTGATTGAGCACACCTGATGACAGATGAAAATACTCGTTTAATTATCTTATCCACCATTTACCAACTAGGCAAGTAGGTGTTTTACCAGATAAGAATACAGGTGGTGGTGAGCATCTTATACGCTTTGTAGCCCTATTTTTGAACCGCTCGCATCCACGTGAGCGCTTGCGTGTCTACCTGTATATTTGACATTCGTGGTGAGTTGCTAGAGACAGAAAAGACAAGCATTAAGCGCTCGCGGGGATGCGAACTGTAAAAAATACAGCTTATTTTTGAATGGCTTGCCTCGATTCGGATGGTTTACAATGTATATTTTTTACATGTGAAATTTGACATTTGAATATCATTTCGGTATTGCTAAAGTGATTTAAAAAATATTGAACTGTTCATGACGAAAATTAAAATTGAAAACCGTTGAAGTTCCTCTGAGGCCCTATTTTAAATCGTTTGTTTTGTAATGTTTCGTACCCTACCCTAGGTAGGTAGGGTACAAAACATTCGCGACGCTCCAAATATTTACTACTCGCCTCTTCATTGATCCTGTATCCTGGCTCAACGATCTGCATCAGGCTACCGATGTGGATGCAGCACCAGCAGAATTGCAGGAAGACCGACAGTTTTCCCGCTTTAAGGTTTACTGTAAAGGTAAACACACAAAATACACGATGACACCCAAGAATGTAATAAATTGCCACTATTTCTGAAATAGGGAGAGGCCCTAAGTGCTGCAGTAGACTGTTATGGGCTGTGATGATGACATTGTAGTTTATCGGTTTTTATATCCCACGAAAAGGGAGGTTATTGTCGAAATCTCCACGCTTGGTAAGCGGGTTGGAGATCGCAATGGCATAAATATAACAATGGGAAATGCCGCTGGCCATGTTCTACTCTAGATCAGGGATTCCCAAAGTGGTCGATATCAACCCCTTGGGGTCGATATCGGTTTCCTAGAGGTCGACATAAACGAAAACTGATTTTGGGGGTCGACGAGGTCTAAAAATCGACCCCTATTAAACAAAAACACAAGTTCTTATTTAACACTTTCAAGATAGGTAGGTACTGTATTATTTATGTTGTGTTACGTGTACTAAGAATAATTAATATTTTTGAAGGAAATAGCTTTGTTGTAGTAAAGTCTCAAGTTCGTACAAGATGAAAAACTCGGCAAGTCTGTGTGGACAAGTTTGTGCAAGATAATGAGTTCGAGCGCACGCCTTTCAGGCGCGTTTAGACCTGCTCTCTATTTGGCGCTTACGCGATTTAACACTTTAACATTTATGATTTAACGAATTTACATTTTAAGAGAGGTAGGGCATAGCGGGGTATCTCGTTCGAATTGGAGCCGCCCAACTGGGGAAGTACCTCCACATTACAGAATATCGCAGCTAAATAATACTCTTTTAAATAGTATTGTGTTTCTGCCGGTGAGTAAGGTTTCCAGTGCTCCATGGGGTGGGGATTTGGGGAACCGTGGCTTTGGCAGTGGAGTGGCATTTGCCTTTTGCTGCCAGAGCAACGTGTTATAGAGGTGGGCAACGCATTAGCGATACTCTTGGTGTTGCTAATGTCTATAGGCAGTGGTGACCACTTTCCATCAGGTGGCCCCCTTGCCTGTTTGCCTACCGTATGATATAAAAAAATAAATAAAAAAAAACACGATCGAATTCATGATAAAGTCCAAACATGTTCCTGATATAATACTATTTAACGAGCTTGCACTTAGGTTGAAAGTTCATTTGCGTTTTGAAATTCGTTTGAGCTTGAACGATAATAACTCATATAAGTACTTATTTATTTCAAGAGATTACAAAACCAAGTGCAAAGTTTTCCAATTGGTACCTTAGTACCTAGGTATTTTGTATCAATAGAAAAAAACTAAAGATAGGCCCCCTTATTTATAATAGTCTGCTAACTTAAAGCATTGCTAATTCTCACTCTGTCTACTTCTATTGACCTAAGTCAGAATGAAAAATAACATTCTGTAGCAGCTGTTTTAAGTTAGCGGACCATTATGAATAAGGGGGTTGATCTTAAAAGTAGGTAATTTGGCCATGGGGGTCTGAGGTAACAGTTCATTTTAAAAAAGGGGTCACTTGTCCAAAATAGTTTGGGGATCCCTGCTCTAGATCCTTTGCCTCTAAACATTAGAACATTAGAAAACAGAACTCAATACCAATAAAATCGACGAAATAGTAGCCGCTGATGATACCCCTCATAAAGATAACGAGGAGCTGCATCACCGTAAGGGTCCCATTGACCTCGTTCACCCTCCGGGTGACGGCACAGGCTTCGTTGTAGTGGCTGGTGAGAGAGCGTATGGTGTCACAGACGCTGTCAGGTAGGCGTCTAGACGTTCCTGTAACAATCACGTTTGATGAATTGCAGCTGTTTTAAGGGAAGGTGAAGACTTCAAGGTACAGTGAAAGAGTATAAGTGTATTACCACTTCTAGGAAATATTTCTTTGCCGCTACAGCAACATTCACGGCATTTGGTGCATATTTTGACAAAATCCATTGGCTAAAAGAGAGGAGAATTAGCTGTACCTTATGTCCAAAGGACTTTTACTTTACCCCCAGGGTATTCTTTATTTAATAAATACAAGTTTAATTCATGAATGCTATAAAAAATGTTTAACAACAGCACCGTAGTGCAAAGGAATATGATTCTTAGGTCATCATGCACTTATGCTCTTGCATTGTACACGAAGATAACCAACAAGCATAAACGAAAACGTTGATGAATTTGGAAGGAACGGAAGAGATTTGTCAGGACTCTAGCAAGTGGAATCGGAGAAAATACAGATTTAGCTTGGCGTTTCATTGACGACGCCTCCTATTTACGAGACGCTCCTTATATGTACGAAATACAGAGACATAACCAGTGGTTCGGTTTCATACATAAATAAATATAACGTAATTTTTCCATTCCATTCCAAAGTTCATTTGGCCATGTCTGTCCCTATGTATCTATGTATGTATGTACGCTTCTCTTCTTAGTCGTGTACTCTTGACACACTCTGGTCGTGGTCATGTGTTAGTTCTGGGTAGGGTTGAGTTCTGCGCCACCGCCGCACTCGCGATGCAGCGCCATGCGTCCCTGTGCTTGCTTACTACTTACGTACTTGCTTACTGTGCTTGGCTGCGCGAGAGTGCTTGGTGGAGTGTGTAGCCAACTTGATGAGGTCCGTCCACCGTGTTTTAGAGCGCCGAGGAAATCTTTTACCTTCGACTTTCCCTTGCACCACCAATCGTTCCATGGAGTCTTGCCCAAAGAAATTGAGAATTCGTACTTACACAGACGACGATTATTTCTTTTTAATGTTAAGTTCCTTTAGGATTGAAGCATTGATTCGGAGCGTAGTCCACGGGATTCTGAGCATGCGTCTGTATCACATTTCCAGTGCATCGATCTCGTGACTGTCTTTTGTCCTCAGCGTCCAGCGGCAGTGTTAGCACGCTTAGATATTTTAAAATACGCAACAGAGTTTATGCGGCTTATAATAATATATATAATTATTTAAGACGAAGGTTTGACAATAAAAAATGGGTAGATAGGGGTAAAGTTGGTGTAGGGTAATTATAGGGTAGGTGTACAGATTAACCAAGACTAGCTGCATGCGGAATACCACTGATATTGTGTATTGCAGATAAAACGGCACTGTTGTCCATATGACTGATAATTTCACTGTAAATAGACAAACAAAAAATTCAAAGAATTCAAGGCATCAGACGCCGTACGACCATGGTTGCAAGACCGCTTATTTATAATACTGTGATCTCCAACCCGATTTCACAGCGTGGGATTATGGTAATAACTTCTTCTTTCGTGGGAGAGGCCCTAAGTCCTGCAGTGGACTGTTATGGGCTGCGACGATGAAGGCATCAGAGAGACAAAAATATCCATAATCTTTTTACAAGTACCAAAAAGGAAACACAAAACAAAATTTCTTGACCCTTAGCAATACCGTCATATGACCGTCAATCAAGTCGATCATACGGTGATATATGGTAGTTAGAAAGTTCCTATAGATACCGTCACAGGGTGCCAAATGGCTTCCATAACTGTTCAACCGGCCTCAGGGTCCCCAGCGGAAGGCCTTGGTCAACCTCATCAACCTTTGGAATAAGAGGCACATCTAAGGTGCGGTGCTGTACTCATCCACTTCCTGAAATCTATGTGAGTTTCTTGACACTGCTACTATAAGCCAGGGACACTTTTTAAAACATAAAAGGGTCTCCAGCATAAAGCCTTGGTCAACCTCGCCTCACCAACGGTATTAGGAGGCACATCTAATGTGTGGAGAGCTCGTTGCGGTGCTGTAGTTCGACTGGCCTCAAAGTACGGACGGTCACCCATCCAGTTCCTAGAATCAGCGTGTGTTACTTGAACCTGCCTCAAAGGGACCCTCCCTTCGGGACGCCTCTTAAAATATAAAGTTACTGCTGTTGAATATATTTACTCTCCGGTATTGTATCCCCCTCCAACACAGAGAGAACATATAAATACATATCAGGGACTGATACTATGGATGCACACAATATCCAAGCTGACGTTACTATCATTCCTCTCCTTTCTGGCCAACGTATAATTATCCCATTGGTTATTTTGGACAATATCTGAAACAATAAGAGAACATAACGGCGCACACGATTTCTGAATGGTTTGAATCAGAATCAGAATCAGAATCATTTATTTGCTGTAAATGTGGTAGGTACATTAACAATGTAGGTGGTACAATAATCAGAGATGCAGTTCACACATTCAGTCAGTTTAGGCACTGACATACAAATATTAATATTAATACATAACAATCATTAAGTACATTTTATCGAAGAGAAATTTGACATTAAATTATAATTACGAGAATTCTTAAACATGTCAGTCAATATTTTAATAATTTCATAATATTTAAATTCTAAATGTCAAATGTGTATGTTATTTATTAGGCTCAACACAATATGAATTTTAAATAAATTATAATTTTCATACCAATAAATTATTACAAATAGAAATAATCAGAAAATAATTAGATTGGTTCAGTGACTAACTTAACTAACTTACATAATATTACATGTCACATCGTTATTATTATAACCTTCTAGAAGTAGGTATTGAAGGATAAAAATTCAGCTACCGAATAAAAGCATTCTTTTTGTAGAAATTTGTTCAATTTGTTTATAAAAATATTATAAGGCTGGTTTTTTATTTCATCGGGAACTTTATTATAAATTTTTATACACATTGAGTGTGCATTTTTTTGGAAACGTGTGCTTTTAGGTAAATGCTCCTCAACTAGCCTATTTGTGTTTCTTGTGCTTCTTGAAAACAATTGTTTTGCCGTCTTAAAGCTGTTAGGTTGATCCCTTACAAATTTGCATACTTCGTATATATAAATACAAGGCAGTGGCAGGACTCCCAATTCAGCAAACAAATGTTTACATGGATCTTTAGGACTCACACCACATATTGCGCGAATGCACTTTTTCTGTGAGATAAACGCTTTATTTATTTCAGTACAATTTCCCCACAATAACAGTCCATATCTGAGCACTGATTCGACATATGAGTAGTATGCAACCATAGCAGTTTTTTTTGATACTGTTTTGCGTAATTTATATAAAGCAAAAGAAAAACGCCTTAATTTATTGCATATTTTATTTACATGCTCTTTCCAATTAATTTTTTCGTCTACCATTATACCTAGAAATAACATGTTTGTAGTCTTTTTAAAAATTTGTCCATTAAAATTGATATTTAACATGTCATTGAAATTATTAAAATTAATAAATTTTGATTTGTCAATATTTAATTGTAGATTGTTTTTGTTGAGCCATTCCATTATTATTTCTATAACTCTATTTATCTCTGCTTCATGGTGTTTAATTGATAATTGCTTATCACTACATACAACCACTGATAAATCATCCGCAAACATAAGACTTCTATGTCCTGTAATTCCTATTAGGTCATTTACATAGGCAATAAATAGCAAAGGCCCTAGCACACTTCCTTGAGGAACACCTAGGTCATTATGTCTGTAACTTGATGCGTGTACTTGCATAGTCAGGTTGGAATCAACTTTTAGGATTTCAACTTTCTATTGTCTATTTTTTAAGTAGGTTTGTATCCAATTTAAAGCTTTACCTCTAATGCCATTGTGTTCGAGCTTCGACAAAAGCAGCCTATGAGATACTGCATCAAAAGCCTTAGACATGTCGAAAAATAAAACTGTTACATATTTATTTGAATTTAATTTTTGAAGTACTTCTGATACCAGATTAAATGCTGCCAATGTTGTAGATTTCTTTTTTTGAAAGCCATATTGGTCCCGGTTTATGATGTTAAATTTTTCAAAAAAGTTTGTTATCCTAATTTGCATTGCTTTTTCTAGATAAGAATTTTATAATGAGATTTTTGGTGGTTTAATTTTAAATTTTGGTAGCTTTTGCGTATGTGTGTGTGCGTTATGTACGTTTTCAAAGTTTAAGATGTGATTTACGGCCCAAATAACAATATTTACCCGTAGTTTTTCCGGTCCCGTCCTGCTTTGAGGTTAGTTCTACACTATTATACACAGTATATATTCGTTGTCGTAGAATTTTCACACTTTTTAAATTATTTATGTTCGGACAATCGTCGCGAAGTGTTTACATTTGAACGCTTTTTCGACCGCTTTTTTGACCTAAATGCTTACGCCATATTGGTTAAGGAGCCGTCCATTAATTACGTTGGGCTCTTAATTTTATTTAATGTTAATTTTTAAAAGATACTATGGCGCCTAGTTCTAAATGTCAGTCCATTCCAAGTCGTTCGGTACTTAATGCAATATATTCCTTGTATTTCTATTATAACCACCTCCAATGGCAACATGTGTATGTCGTAAATTTTGTTTAGCTCAAAACTAGCTACCCAACGACGTTATTACCCGTGGTCATTGGAGGTAGGTATACGTAAAAAACAGTAGTTACATGTTTCTAATAGCATATCCCGAACCGAACTAACATTTGGAACTGATGCCATAGTAATTAACAGGAACAATAATATTGGTTAAAGAGAAGCCGGGTGCAGCCAACGCAACAATTGTTCACAACTGCCTGTCTGATAAACAATAATAATAATAGTAATAATTATTGTTCAGATTTGCAAATACCTATCCAACGACGTAGATCCTGTATCCTTTCATCCTTTTTTGCGTGATGTGTCTCTTTTCTGAGTAATGTATATTAGTTGAACACTAACCGATGTTCTTACGGTGAGGAAAAACGTCGTGATGAAACTTACACATTCACACGACTGAATGTGCAACCGTGTTCCAATCTGGTGAGGTTCCCCTGTTAACAGGGTAACAGAGGTTAAATGGCAGCCGCTCCACTATAACTACCTGATCTGCCAAATCCTGGATCATGGTCAAATGAGCTCCGGGCCCTCGCGCACGTGAGCACAACCAAGACATTGCCGCGAAGATGATTATTTGTAGTAACTACAACTTTACTTACAGTCCTGCCACAAAAACCAGAAAGTCAGTAATCCTCACCTCATCAGCATCAGCTAAACAATCGATCCACTCGGCCATGACCTTCGGAGCCGATATCACCACAGCGGTGTTGAGGATGATGGTAGCCCCAGCAAAGGCAAGGAAGGCCGCGTGGCTTAAACGGAACAGTTCCACGCGATTCTCTGGATCCATCACGTCCAGGACCAACCCGCGGATGATCACAATATCTGGAAAATATAAGTCTGGGTGATGTTTGTACAAGCTTATAACTTTATATGTATGCATGTTCGTGTCAAATCTTGCACGCCTAATTTCACGCACTTCCCAGAGCTCAATAGAGCTGTTTGGTATGTCTACGTACAATGTCTATTATTTATCAGTCTTTAGTGCGATTCAACACATTACAATGACGTTAGGTGGTCCTAAACTATAAATGACATCTAGTTTGGCCTCGTTTGATTTGTCTTGGCAAGTCCTCTCAAGAATTACCCTGCCTCACTGTATCGCCAAGATTATCCTTTGCACAAGGTACATTCCGATCAATTATTTGTCGAACTTGGAACATCATATTCTAAAACTAGTTTCATTCCTTTAAAAATATCGATTTCTTGGCCAAATTACTGATTGATGGGCCCACGATGGGCCTTCATGTACTACGCTAACTTCCACAAGGTCTTAAACTTAGAAACATTTGTTTTACCTATTAACATTGTCACCAGGTAGCTGTATACACACAATGCCGTCGATTGCCTCACCTCATTAAGCTGAGGCTGAAACAATTTGGTCCGATGACGCATCGCCCTACTTCCTTCATCATCACAGGCCATAACAGTCCACTGACAGTCCAGAGACTTCAGGCCTCTTCCGTGGTTATAGCCATTGTCTCTACACTTGGTAAACGGATTGGAGATCGCAGTGTTGTAGATACAATCATGGAAAACGCTGCTGCCCATTTTGTAACCTATGGAGACTCTAGATCTTTTCCACGAAAACATTAGTCGCCGTCAACGACACCCACGAGTGTAAAAGGTTGGTGCTATTCTACTCTGCCGGAGAACACACGGCCTGCTTCCTTATTATGTACCTCTTCTGTTAGTTTTAAGTTTTTTAATACGATATTGGACCAAATAAATATAATAATATGTCTATATCTATATTCTTAACGTCGTCGACACGTTAGCGAGAGGTACTGAGTTCAATCGCCAGTCCCGCCATGTTATCAACCTCATATCAGCCATGAGACGCCCACTGCTGGGCAAAGGTCTCACCCAGAGATCACAGGATCTCCACAGGGAGAGAAGATGAATCACTACCCACCAAAATACTACGATTAAATACTATCACTTGCGGTGTCTAAATCGGGATAAAAAGATAAACTACCCCAAAAATGATTTCCACGCAGATGAAATCGTGGGCAATTGCTAGTTCGAAATAAAAAAAAAAATATAAATGCGAAAGTGAACATCTACTCATTGAAGATATCGATATTAATGTTTATTCAGTGACTTGTTATGACAATCATGACTTTAATTTCGTGTACCATTATCACCATCATCAATTTATCACAATCCACTGTTGAACGTAGTATATCTATTATTAATTAACTGACCTTTAACCGATGTCCGCAATGGATAACTATTGTTGTTAGCTGTTGCCACATACCTGGTAATCATCGTGCAGTATCAATCGACAGACAACTGGTGAAAACTACGTTATTGTTATTTCATCAAATACAGAAAGAAATTAGATAAGAATAATACTCTGTAAATGAAATGAAGCACAAAAAATTTGAAAGCTGTGTTTTATTATTAGTTAAGAAGACCCGACGTATTAAGTGAAATTATGTCATATTGTACTGAGTAGCTATGCCTAACTAATGTGAAGAAGAAGGTTGAAGTCTAAAAGAGATTTTAAGAATAGGTAATAAACCGTTCCATTAATGTGCTGCCATTTTGTTCTTCAACGTAAAAAAATAAATATCGGCCCCAAGATGGGCGCATGATATGAACCCCTTGTTAGGTGTCAGACATGAGTCCAACTATAGGAGCCAGATATGGTACCCACGTTGGACCTAGATATATATATGAGACCCAGGTTGGGGGCCAGATATGGGTTCCTTGTTGGGCGCCAGATATGGACCCCATGTTAGGTGCCAGACAATAGTCTCACTGTAGACATGAAATGTAGACTCATATTGAGCCAAATATATCACCCCATGATTAGCGACAAATATACGAGTAATAATATGGACATCAAATTAAGTGCCAAATAATATGAGTCTTATTTAAAGCACTAAATAGGGAGAACCCACCTTGAAAATAAAAATAAGTATTTATTAAATTAGGATTATGTTACTTAATCTCTTTTCAAAAGTCAAAAATGCAACGGAAACCAAAAAGAAAGTTAAGCGAGCTCATCCAGGTAGGGGGCGACGCATGCCGACCGATCAGCGCGTACGAGGGCTCACTCTGGCGAGACACCGGGCGCCTATACACGCCACGCACATAACCGCTTTGGGCGCCAGAAATCGTTCCCACGTTGAGTGACAGATAACGTCCCCATCTTAGGTGCCAGACATGAGTTCTATTGAGGACGTAACATTTCGGACACATTTGGCTCAGACATATCGCCCCACGTTTAACGCCAAACGTACGAGCAATAATGATTTTCTTTACTTTTTAACCTTTTGTTTTTTTTGGTGTCTGCGTTTATATTGTGATGTAGTATCCTGTGAATAATAAAGCATACATTGGGCGCCAGCTATGAGTCCTACGTTTGGCGCCAGATATTATTCTTACGTTAGGCGCCAGGTATGAGTCCCATATTGGGCGTCAAGTATGAGTCCCATATTGGGCGCCAGATATGACGAGGCGAAGCGGAGTAGATTGAGTAGGAAAGCGGACCCTGGCAGAGGCCGGGATAAGCGCTAGGACGATGATGATTGGGCGCCAGATATAAGTCCTACGTTGGGCGCCAGGTTTAAGTTCTATGTTGGGCCCCGGAAATAAGTCCTACGGTGGGCGCCAGATATGAGTCTGATATCAGTCAAACGTTGAGCGCCAAATAGAAGTCGTTTATAAAAGTATAAAAGTGAGATATAAGGTATTCCCAAGCGGTTCCTGCGGGATACCCAAAAAGGTGGGAATACCTTTCTTGTGATCGATCTTATCTTTTCGCCCCCAAGTTGGGTGCAGATATGGATAGATCTCCCCTAAAATACTGCTTTTTAAACTTAAAATAACTTAAAATACTTTTTGTTTTCCTTTTACTACTTACTCGTTACTTTTTTGTCATGATCATCCTTCAGGATATGAAATAAGATATAAAAACTGATGGATTGACATCTCTAAATCGGATCCCATGCCTTACAATACGAGGATGTAGGAGAAAGTGTAGGAAAGCGGGCTTTAGCAGGAGTAAAAATTACTGCTACGATGGTGATTTACTGCTTGAATCTTGGCAGTCGAATTGAATGTGATAGTGTTAGAAATACCGACATTAGTCACCATGTACTAAACGTACGTCGTCACATAAAAAGAGAGAGACAGGTAGGGCATAGCGGGGTATCCTGTTCGAATTGGAGCCGCCCGACTGAGGAAGTACCTCCACCTTACAGAATACCGCAGCTAAACAATACTCTTTTAAATAGTATTGTGTTTCTGCCGGTGAGTAAGGTTTCCAGTGCTCCATGGGGTGGAAATTTGGGGAACCGTGGCTTTGGCAGTGGAGGGACATTTGCCTTTTTGCTGCCAGAGTAACGTGTTATAGAGGTGTGCAACGCACTGGCGATACTCTCAGTGTTGCTAATGTCTATAGGCAGTGGTGACCACTTTCCATCAGGTGGCCCACTCGCCTGTTTGCCTACCGTATGACATAAAAAAAAACCACATTCACGCACATATTTCTCGCTTATCGGTGCTATACAGTTTTATTATTCGCCACGAAACGGACAACGTATTTTTCCGTTGTACCTCTATCTGTTTTTGTAAAGAAACTTGTTTATTCTGAAATCAAAACACGTTTAGGTGTAAGCAAACAAAGTACTTAGAGTTCTAACATTAACATGTTTATTTAATGAAAATGAGTGTTGACGTTGATTTTTATTGACGCATTTACCTAATGTCTGTTTATCTATGAAATAAATTATGAACCTACTATTTTCGAAGAGTGTCTTGGGAAAGAGTTACTTACCTTGTAATTGCTCAATAAGTAATTCCACTTTCTTTTTAAATTACGTGTATTTACAGGGCGGACTAAGTTCGTCAGAGACCCGGGGCGAAAAAACCAGAGGTAGCCCGATTTGCTTACTCCGTGGTAAATGAGCAGCTAGAGCAGCTAATGGTAAGCGGTAACTATTTTAAAATTATATTAATATTTTGATAATTAATACACACAAATACACATAACCAATTCGTGCGACCATTACCAATTAGGATAGCGCCTAAAGCTTTTGTTACGGTTAAGAATAATAGTTGTTCTCATATAATAGTTAAAAACCATATTTTGATTTTACTATTTAAAAACAAGCGTCAGTTTGTTAAACGAAATACACGATTGTGCTGCTTGTGAAACATTTCGTTATTATAAACAAAATATAATTTGCTGTATTCAATGTTGTAATCAGTGGTGGACTTAGATCAACTATACCTGAACTAACACAAAAGAAATTGTGGCAGAACCTGCAAAGAGATGTATGTAGGTTTAACTCTTTGCATCGTCTGTCTTGTCAGACTTATTCTTAAAAATATCGACATTTCTCAAAACACATTTAGTTATGAAATACAAACCCCTTATCTTCATCAAAACAATCAGTCTGTATTATGCTGAACAATATTTTTACCTATACTAGGGTTTTCTACCCGTGTACCCGGAGTCGGGTATGCCCGGGTATTTAAGGGATTTAATACCCGGTTACAATCTGACTGCCATACCCAGGTACCAGGGTATTTAAAAAAATCGTTGATTCGGGTATGTAACGCCTTTAAGAGTTTAAATAGCGCATATCTTTTCCGATAAGTCATAAATAGAACTAAGAAAAGACATCTTATACGTCAGGATAAGTTCACGTGTAGAGTATTTTTTGATAATTGTTTTCTTTTTAATAAACCTTTAAATTGAAATTAAACAAAGAAAAATAGTCCACAGGCGGCGGTGACCACTTTCCATCAGGTGGCCCGCTTAACCGTTTGTTTGCCTTGTAACATATAAAATAAAAATAAAGTTTTATGTCGATTTGGATTGGAAAGATAATGAAATGCCATTTATGTTGAAATCACCAGTCACCTCCATTCTCTGTAAGATTATGGAGCGTGCACTGAAAAACAAACTCCTTGCGCATCACGAAGGTAACGATCTCCTCAGCGATTTCCAGTTCGGATTCTGCCGTGGTCGGTCGACTGGCGTATGCCAGGGACCTTCTGGTGTATGCCACTTATATGTGGAGTGAGGCCATAGAGAAGCATGGCGAGGCCCTTGCTGTGTCGCTCGATATCTCCAAGGCCTTTGATAGGGTTTGGCTCGCAGCCCTTCTAAGCAAGCTTCCCTCATTTGGTATTCGTGTTGGCTTTTGCATTTGGATTTCGAACTGTCTGAGTGGACGTTCAATCCGGGTAGTTCTCGATGGTTACTCGTCTGATCTTCAGGCTATCGACGCGGAAGTTCCTCAAGGGTCAGTTCTTTCCGCGACTTTTTTCTTGCTGCATATCAACGATCTTCTAGTACCCGGTACCCTTGGGTACGCTGACGACAGCACAGTAACGGATAAAAATCTGTCAGTTCCTCTGAAAGCTAACAGGGACGACATTCAGTCTTGTCGAGAGGCTATGGTTAGGCATTAAAACGAAGCTCTCAAAGCAGTCTCCGACTGGGGCGAAGCCAATCTAGCGGCGTCCAACGCTACCAAAACACAGGCATGTTTGTTTTCCGCCAAACGGAGTCCATTCCATCTAACTCCGGCTTTCCGGGATGTGTCTGTGGAAATTACCGACAATTTACAGCTCCTTGGTATTGAGCTATAAACCAATCTTAACTTTGGACAGTACATCGAATCCAAAGGTAAGACTGCAGCCAAGAAACTTGATATCCTCTCGAAGGTCAGGCGGTACTTCACTTCAAAGCAGTTGCTTCAATTATATCCGATCATGTGGAGTACTGTTGCCATCACTGAGGTGGATCGGCCAAATACCAACTGGCCGCTTTAGATTCGGTGGAAAAACGTGCAAAAAAGATTATTTGTGACCCGCAATTAATTAAGGCTAAGCTGCAGAGCCTCGAGCATCGGCGCAGGGTTGCGTGTCTGTTGGTATTCTATAGGTTGCATTTAGGAGAGAGTGCGAAACAGTTGCACGACCTCATTCCGCCGGCCCCTTTCCGCCTTCGGGAAACGCGATCTGGGCGAGCGCTTCGTCCTTATGTCGTGGATCTTCCAGCTACCCGCACGAGCCGCTTTGGTTCAACCTTTATAATGCGAACGGCTAAGGAATGGAACGCGTTGCCTGCGAGTGTGTTCCCTGATCACTATAATCTGGACGCCTTCAAGGCTAGAGTGAATACTCCATCTTCGACCGCATCGTCACTTACCACCAGGTAAGATGGCAGTCAAATGCCTGGATAGTCTATAATTAAAAAAAAAATAGTTGTCACTATAGTATATAGTGGCCACCTCTGCTTAGATGAGAAATACCGCATACCATAGACGATGACTAGTTTTTTTTAACAGCAGTTTTAGCTATGGACTCGATATACCCAACAAAGTCCAGCTTGGAAAACACTTTCATGTCCAGCAGGCGGAGGCTAGGTTAGTAGTAGGTAGGGGCACACGCTAAAAGACTGAAAGAGGAAAGTTGGAGTCCGACGGAATGTACTTCGCTTGGCGGTGAACAAACATGCCTGTGTTTTAAGCGCGTTGAACTGCACAAGACTGGCAACTCCCCAATCCTCTCTCTTGTCCTTTGCACTGGATGTGTACCTGTCCGTCACTGTGGTGACATCTGCATACCCAAAAGACCCGAACAAATCATTTACGTGCACCAGGAACAAGGTGTTCTGTTCTGTACAGGGTTGTGTTCTATCGTCCAAGTTTATCAGCGTAGACATATCCCCAAAGAAAATAATCTTATGTATAACTCCATTCATTGCACAATCTGGATTACCAACGTGACATTATTGATTGATGTTAATTTTTTCCTCCAAATAAAATTTTGTTTAGCGCTGAAGCCCACTTATGGTCGAATGGTTTTGATTTTAGTTAGAATAAACACGCAGCGGCCACGTGACCGAAATCTTATTCATTAGCTTTCTTATATGGCTAGTTTCACCGATATAAATATATTTTTCTTTGTTATATTTTACTTTGAAAACAAAAGTTTAAAAAATACGTTTACTTAAATTTTCTAAAAATAATAATACCCGATACCCGGGTATCAAAAAAGTCGGGTATTCGAAAACCCTAACCTATACCTATTTTTATATATAGGAACATCGTCAAAGTGCTTTTATATTTAACTTCATTTACAATAACCGAAGTAATTTAGCACATCTTTTTAAACGATTTTCCCAATCAAATGGGTCATCAATAACAGTAGTCGGTCAATATTGCCACTCTGAAAATTCTGCACTTAAAATAGTAATAGTTAATACAGCTGTAATTAAAATAGTATGGGAAATGCTGTATCGAAAAGTAATTTTTTTAAATTTAATTGACTGGCGTGAAAAATGTGTACCCTTAAACGACTGTTTTTGAATATGTCATTGGAACATTACGCTATGAGTGCAGATAAAAGGTACTTACTTAAGTGTAATACCTATATAACGGTTATATGTTGTGTGTTGTAAGGGTGTTATGAAGGCGTTAGTTACTTCATAAATCGGAATACCAATTGCAGTCGCGTTAATGAACGTTTCAGGGGGTACATTAAAGTTTTAATACGACTTTTGCCTAATTTCTTTGTTAACTTGTCTGTAGCGCTTTTAACTATAGTTATTAAAAATCTGTTACCAACACCTAAATGTTAGTTTTGTTGTAGCACTGCTTGTAGCCAATTAATTCATCTTATACCAGATCAGTTCAGCTGCCGCCTCTTCTTGAATTTTAACTAATTAAGTAGTTTATCACTGAGCTCTCTGTTTCAGTGTCTCAATCGACCCAGCTAAACAGCGTAGTAGAAATGATTAACTTGACTTGCTAAGAGAAACCAAATGCCAACAAATTCAGTTCTAAATCGCTAAGCTAGAGAACCCTAAGACATAGACTTTCATGAATATTTTAACTTACCTACTTCGGCACGCGATACGCGATGCCGCTGTTGGCAGTTCGCGCTAATGTGTCCTTAATTTGATTCCGATTGTTGATAATTGAGGTTTGCAACTAACTGATATTCATGGATTCCTGGATTGTGCCCTAGTAGGTAAACATGGCGGACAAATATTCTACTAAATACAAGAGCGACTATTTCCAAAATCGTATTGCGGATTATTCCAAGGGTGAGTACTGGTTATGATATGATTATTCTTTAGTTTAACTTACCTGATCTGCCAAATCCTGGATCATGGTCAGGGTCATTTACGCCAAGATGATTTTTATTATTTATTATTCTTCATTTAAACGTTTCTTTTTCTGTTTTGTGGCAATGCTTATTTGTGTTTCATCAGCATTTACCAATTCATGAACTTACCTACAATAATTAGAATTATAATTTATTCGTATGGCGTCTTACTTTTGTAGAATTATACAGATATTGCATTCTATAACATAATACGTAATTCAAACATCAATGACCAAGTCTAGGAGAGTGTCAGTAACCTTAATACATTATAAATTTACTTTTACTAACCCAATTAATGCATCATGTATGAACTTTTCAATATGTCGCGTCTCTTTTTATTACAGATGTTATTAAGACCTGTTTCCAAGCCTTTAACAAAATACCTATATTGTGTGTTGTAGACAGTTTATAAAGCATACATTTCTAATAAATCTTTCATTCTACCCTACCAGCAAAGGCCCTCAAAAGCCTTCCTACAACGCCAGCAAATGGGCAGTGTCTTGTGCTTGGAACTCTAGCACTTGTCCTACGCGTGTCCAGTTGGTTTGGCGTAGCCCCTCTCCGTTTTATAAGGGTCAACCATGACCTCCACATCAGCTACTCCAAGGCAATGTACTTCTATAGCTTCATGTTAATCATTATTATGGGTAAGCACCTGGTAAGTAGGTAAGTAGTAGGTAAGTCAAGGCAAAATAAAACTTATGTAAGAAATTATTTCTATTTTTGTATTATACTAAGCCGTGTGGTGTCCGGCAGAGTAGAATTGCACCAACCCCTTACACTCGTGGGTGTCAAGGCGACTAATGTTTTCGAGGCAAAAGATCTAAGCGCCTCCGTAAACTGGAAAATGGGCAGCAGCATTTTCGATTGTTATATTATAACACTGCGATCTCCAACCCGTCTGCCAAGCGTGGAGATTATGGCAATAACCTCTCTTTTTGTGGGAGAGGCCCTAAGTCCTGCAGTGGACTGTTATGGGCTGTGATGATGATTATACTAATCAAATACGTTTATTCAGTTGAGGTTTTCACAAACACTTATAAACGTCATACAATAAAAGACAGTAACAAACTGTTAACCAAACAACAACTATCACCCTTATTGTCTAGGGAAGCACATGATTGGATGATCCACCTGATGGATAGTGATCACCGCCGTCCAGGATATCAGCAAAGCATCCTAGAGTTTCGCGCGGGTCGCTGTCTTGTGCGGTCGTGTGTTTGAGGTGCTGTTGCTCTTTTTAAATTTAGATTTCTACTTAATTTCTATTGGCCAGTTAGTTCAATTTTCAATTCCTTGTTACTCCAACGCGGTTCAAGTGCATTGTTACCTCCCACTGGGCGGGGCTAGAGTGAGAAGAATATAATTCTAAGGACCGCACCTGTCTTGGATACTTGGAAACAGAAAAAAACGGCGATTGAAGTGTTGGGCCCCGGCGCAGTATCGAACCCGGTGCTCCTGCGTCCAAGTCGAACGTGGTTACCGCTAGGGCACGGTAGCATTGGCGCGCCGCGCGAATTAGCCGATCACTTGTTGCGGCGCCTACGATTGAGCATACGTCATCGAGCACTGTGGGTTTGGAATAAAGTGCACAGACTCATAGTTCCTTGCTGTTGCTATTGGTGCTCTTGTTATTGGACTCTCACTACTCACCTTTTTCAGTGTAATTTCTAAGATGTCTAAAGTAAGTCATTCTCCAAAGCAAACTAATTTAAAGCCGCAACAGTCTGTATCCGATCCTAATATAGCTAGCGGCTTTTCCACACCCAAACACGAACAGCAGTTGAACGTTACGGGGCGCAGCAAGCGTCAACGTGTGGATGAGGCGCCTGGAACTAGCGCATCCAGTATGGGGGTGGAATTCGAAAGCTTCAAGTGTGAAATAAAAACTATGCTTGCTGAATGGAGATTAGAGCAAGAAAACTCAATTATGAAATTAATTTTTGACTGGAAACACGAACAACAGTCAACCCTATCTCAGTTGGTACGGGATGTCGCGGACATGAAGCTGCAATGTCAAGAAATAAGAAAGACCAATGAAGACATTGAAGTATCTATGGAATTTATTAACAAGTCCTACGAAGATATTTTGATGAAAGTGAACACATTGGAAACGGCGAGAGAGGAAAACAAAGAACATTTAGATAAAATAGAAAATAAAATGATAGACTTGCATATGCAGTCGAGGTCATCGAAAATAGAACAAAGAAATGTCCCCCAACAAGAAAATGAGAAGATTTCTGACCTCATCAAAATCATGGAAAACCTGGGAAAGGTGGTAGAGATTAATATAAACCCTGAACAACTGCGAGATATCTACAGGGTCCCCAGCAAACCAGGAACATCAAAATCAATAGTCGCTGAATTTTCTTCTGTTACCAGGAAAAATAACTTCCTCGGATCTATACGTCAATACAATAAGAGTAAGTTGGTACAAGATAAGTTGAGTACGGAGACAATAGGTATGATGGGTAAGAAAGAACAAATTTTTATTGATGATTACGTACCCCCGTCAATGCGCAAACTGATATATCATGTCCGCACGTTTGCCAAGGAGAACAAATATTACTGTAGATTCTCAAACGGGAAAATACTGCTTCGTAAGAACCCCGAAGATAAGTTTATTCATATCAAGAGTGAACAATGCCTGTCTGTACTAGAAAAATGACTAGAACTCTCTTATACCTTCTCCGTGTACTTTGTATTTTCAGAGCGACTTATGAATATTTTATTTAAGTTAATTTATCAATTGAAAAACATTAACGTCACACACACTTACATACCACACTACCCTAACCAGTTACTTTACACATGCTACTACAATAAATACCAAAAAGAGTTATCCGGTAAAATAAATTGTGAATACAAATTAAACCCCTTAATGAAATACTGTACTGATATTAAGAATTCTTCTGCAACTAAATCTCGTATCTTGATATCAAAATGACGACCTTGCATTCCATTTCTAATGAAATAGACTCATGTTGCAGTACTTCTTCTATTACTTGTCTTCCTAAGCAGTGTAGCAAATACATAAATGATTCACATCCTACACTAAAAATTATTCAGAACAATATCCGTAGTATTAATAAAAACATGGACGAGTTCATCATCATGCTGGAATCAACAAAAACTGACATGGACATTATAGTCTTGACCGAGTGCTGGTTAAAATCGGGAGCCTCAATTCCACAATTACATGGTTATTCATCCTATCACACGTCAAACAATCCAATCCAAAATGATGGGGTTGTCGTATACACCAGGTCTAGCCTTGATGTGAATGTCTATGAACCTCAATTTAAAAATGCAAATTGCTTGGTGTGCTCTTTTTCTGACACCGCAATAATAAGTATATACCGTTCACCATCATACTCAGACATTGACCTCTTTCTCGATAGTTTAGAAACCCTAATGGGTAAACTTAAGAAGTTTAAGAATATTGTTTTAATGGGTGATATCAATATTGACATTAAAACAAACAACTTAGATTACCGATCAAATGAATACCTTAATTTATGTGCCATGATTGGACTCGCACCTGCCCATTTCGGTCCCACCCGTTTACAGAATTGTTTAGACCATGTATTGCTGAGAACAAACTATGCATCGAAGGTGATAATCCTGGAATCCGCAGTTACTGACCATTTACCCACTCTATTAGTGCTCTACAAAGAACACAACACCTCTAAGTCTTTTAGAAAAACGGTAAATCGCATTGATTTCCTGGCAGTAAGGGATGAGTTAAATCGATGCGATTTTCAGCCTGTAATGCACGAGTCTGATCCAAATGCAGCTACTTTAAAACTGATTGATATAATTAGTTCGACGGTTGGCAGACACTCTCGTATTGTAAACTTACCCAGGACCATTCGAGCACTGAAACCGTGGATGACACCTGGGCTGGTACGTTGTATTAGAAACAGGGACCGGTTAAATGCTAAAGCTAAGAAATTCCCAAATAATGACATCACAGTGACAACTTTCAAACGTTACAAAAATTTCCTGCAGCGTTTACTACGGAAACAGAAAACTAACTATGAGAAGGGTGAATTTCTGAAGGCTAAAAACAACCCCAAGTTAACATGGGAAGTAGTTAAAAAGATTACTAACAGCGAATGTGTCACTCAATCTGCCAGAGAACTCTTGAACACCCACAGTGACGTCCAAACAGCCATTAACTATGCTAACCATTTCTTCGCACATGTAGGTGAAAATTTAGCTTTACAAATTAAGCCTACTCTACAAGATTATTCCCTACCAGATCCTCACCCGACCGACTCGTGCAATTCCATGGCCTTGTTGCCGGTAGGTGAATGCGAGGTAAAATCCATAATTGATGTATGTATGTATGTATGTAAACTCTTTATTGCGTATAACTACATAAAGAACAATAACAAAAGAAAATAAATATACATTGCAAAGGCGGGCTTATCCCACAATGGGATTTCTTTCAGCTAACCTTACCTTGGATAGTCCGAAATGAGCTATTTAACGAGCGGTGGTAGCAATATCAAGTGATGTGCCAATTTAAATATAACTATAATTTTGAATACTATATACCACATAAATATACTATACCATAAACTATAATACTATATACTATATACCTAACATACTATAAATATATAATAGTTTAAAATAAAATAAAGCTCTATTGAATACTCAGGAAGTGCTTCCTCAAACGATCCTTGAAGGAGCATGATGTCCGAGAATTCTGTATGTCTTCCGGTAGTGCGTTCCACAGACGCGCAGAAAACACCCGGAACGACTTTCCGTAACTCGCTGAGCCGTGAGATGGAATCGCGAGTAGAAGTTCATTGCGGGGTCGTAAACGGGGATTGGCGGGTGGACAGTAATTGAACATCTCGCGCAAATAGATAGGGGCAGTGGGATTGAAAAGGGTATTAAATAATAGCCCAAGCACATGGCATTCCCTCCGTCGCCGTATAGGCAGCCAGTTAAGTTTGCGTCTGAATTCGGACACATGGTCGAACTTACGCAGTCCAAAGACATACCTGATGCAGAGATTCTGCAATCGCTCCAGCCGAGAGAGAAGCTCCTCAGTGGGGTCCAGGTAAGCAACGTCCCCATAGTCCAAAAGCGGAAGAATGAGGGAATTTACCAATAGTAATTTTGTTTCAGAAGGCAAAAAGTGCTGCAATCTCTTAAGCGAGTGGAATGACGCGAAAGCCCTGCGGCTAACCTCACCAATGTGCGTCGACCAGGACAGAGTTTGGTCGAATATGAGCCCCAGGTTTCTAACTGTGTCACTGAACTCTATGACGGTGCCATCGAAAATTAATTTCGGCTGAGCAATACTCCCAAATTTCGAAACGAAATGCTGGCTGCCAATCACAATCGCTTGTGATTTAGTCCAAACTTTTTTGCCCAGCTCTCAATAGTGAAGAGGTCCCTATTCAGCATCTCAACCGCAGCATCGAAATCTGACAGAGGAGCAGATCTGTACAGTTGAAGGTCATCTGCATAGAGATGAAACGACGACGTTAGAGATGATGTAATCCCGTCAATAAATATGGAGAAAAGAACCGGTGAAAGAATTCCCCTCTGAGGTACTCCCGCTGTTATGGGGCACCAATCCGAGCGACAGTCGCCAACCTTAACTAATTGGACCCGATCCTCGAGATATGAACGGAACCAAGAGAGCGCAGTTTCAGTCATGTTCAGTGTTCTTAGCACAGCCAGCAAAATATCATAATCGACCGTGTTGAAAGCACAACTGAAATCGAGAAGAACCAGCGCTGTTAGCTCCTTCCTCTCGATGTTCAGTCGTATATCGTCTGTGATTTTTACAAGTGCAGTGGCTGTGCTGTGCCCAGAACGGAAGCCCGACTGATACCGATTTAGAAGGTCGAACCGCAACAAATGAGAACACAAGCTACGCTGAACAAACTTTTCAATAACTTTTGATAAAATGGGAAGGATGGAAATTGGCCGAAATTCAGCGAAAGAGGATGGATTTGATTTTTTAGGGAGAGGAGTAACATGTGCTCGCTTCCAGAAGGAAGGAAACACCCCTGAAGACAAAGAATAATTAATTAAGTGAGCTAGGAATGGAGCTAAAAACTCTTTGACAGGATTGATCATATCAAGGCTCACTCCGTCATCACCGGTCGCTCGGGTCTTAATGGTTTTCAGTAAACTCAAAACTTCCCGATCAGAAATCTGCCCCAGGCTCAGTGGTTCGTCACAGATAACTCCTTTGCTATCCAGCTCTGATAAGGTGCTACTCTTAATGCTAGGATCTATAACAGGAGAGGAGGTGCAGAAATGAAGGTTTAAATCATTTAGATCCATGCCTGAGGATTCTGCCAGTCCATCCTTCCCCACTCCCAGGGATCGTAAAACCCTCCAAAGCCTCGAGGGCGGGCACTCGTCGACGGTTTTGTGGATATAACTCCGTTTGGCCGCACGGCACCTGCGATTACAGAAATTTCGTAGAGAAATATAGCTATCCCTATTCCGAGAGGAAGGGTCGTGCCGCAACTTCAACTTGGCCCTGTCCCTCTTAGCCATAAGAGCCTTTATCTCTGGTGTGATCCAGGGTGCTGGAAAGAAGAAGGCCCAGCGGAGATACTGTCGCTGCCTGCACTAATATTTATACATTCTGACGAAGATGAAATTGAAAAGAACTCGTCATCTGATTCAGCACCTGACGAACTATTCATAGAGCTTAATATAATATACCAAATATATACCTAATATAAAACTTATTATAATATAAATTAAAACTATTTCCAGTGCCTACTAGCTCCCAATTCCTTCGGATTATCGCCGGTAACACATTATATATATACAAAAAAAAAACACAAAAGCAAATTTATAAGCAGCAAAGACAAGAAAAGAAAAAAAAAATTCAAACGGTGGCTTTCTAGCCTTATGATCTTTAACCAACATGGACCAACAATATATAAAAAAGGAAAAAACAAAGTCACTGTCAAGCAAAAAGCAAAGCAAAATTAAAGCAAAAATTAAAGCAAAATTAAAGTACATACCACTTTATATAGTAGGTAAACAACATGTTGAATTTACTTTTTGGTTGCAGGTTTGGGAGGAACTGCCCTACGGCTGCGGGTGCCACCACTAGCGGGCTTAGTCTTCCCGTCACTGGACTTCCCATTGTTGGACTTCACCATCACAACAGTGGATTTTTCTGTGGCAGTGGGGGAAGCACTGGACTTGATTTTGGAGTCCTTTGACAGAAATGATTGCAATTCAGTCATTGTCACCACCCTGCTGCGTGATCCATCCGCTCCAACCACCACTACTCTTCCATCACTGGTCCAGCATCGGCTAATACCCAACGCCTTACGAGCAGCCAAGAAAACAGAATGCCTTACGCTGGTCAGAAACTCAGACAGTGTCCAGCCAGAGTCCTTCAGTTTCTTCTTTGCGGACCAGACATCATACCTAGTCTGTGAATTAGTGAACCGGATCAGAGTAGGGCGAGGTTTATCCGTCCCAATAGTCCTACCCAGCCTGAAGCAGGCAGAGAAAGAAAGGGAAGACACCGCAGACACCTGAAGAGAATCCACACACAGTTTGGCCACCCGCAAGGAGAGGTCCTCTTCATCTTCCTCAGGCAGTCCATGCAGCAACAGTACCTTAGCACGGGATCTCATCTCCATATGATCAAGTGTCTGCAATATTAACTCCATTTGTTTGTGCATACCTGTGACAGTTTTCCATATAAGTGTCTTAAAGTCTTGAAAATTTTTGGCTTCTGGAGTATTGCTATTCTGTGCCACAGGATCCTTATTACCACTAGGTGATTTTGTAGTCCTTGAGTTTTCGAATTCCGCCATCTTCTCCTTGAAGAACTGTGTAGTCTCGGCCAAATCCTTTTACAGTTGGGAAATATTGTCCATGGTGTTCCAATTTTTGTGAAAAAGTGTTGGAATGGTGAAAAATGTTACCGGCTAATATGGATGTGACTTTGATTATACCATTTAAGAGCGCAGTAAGTAGAAATTAAGTTTATAAATAATTTTTAATCACAAATAAATAGCAGTGCAGTAAAACACGTTTAGTCTTTTCTACACCTACCGCCCAAACAAATTGATGGTCTGCGTACCGACTGTGCTACCGGCTGGGATAACATTCCTACAAAAACAATAAAACTCTCTAGTGAGATTCTTACTCCACCCATCACTCATATTTGCAATATTTCTATCTCGTCTGGTATCTTTCCCAAAAGCCTGAAAAAAGCCATAATCACGCCAATATACAAAAGTGGTGATAAAAAAACAAGTTACTAATTATAGACCTATTTCAGTGCTTAGTTCCTTGTCGAAAATTCTAGAGAAAATACTAAATAATTACTTACTCAATTACTTAACAAAAAATAAATTGCTCTCTGAGAACCAATACGGCTTTAGACCTGGGATATCTACTGAAGATGCTGTCTTAAATCTGTCACAAACTATCGCTAAACTAACTGACGACAAACAGAAATGTTATGGAATATTTTTAGATTTAACGAAAGCCTTCGATACCGTCTCCACTCATATACTAGTTGCCAAATTAGAACAAATGGGTATACGCGGTCACTCTCTTCAAATATATAAGGACTATCTTACAAATCGAAGTCAGTGCCTCAAAATTGATGGCGTTTATAATGAGGATGAAGAAATGACAAGCTTTGGGGTGCCACAGGGCAGCGTATTGGGTCCCACATTGTTTCTCATTTACATCAATGACCTATGCAACCTGTCACAGGATAATTGTCGTGTATTCACCTATGCTGATGATACAGCGTTAGTGATCCACGACACCGACTGGGAGAAAGCAAATATTCGAGCAGAACGGGTTCTTAGATATGTGATGAAATGGCTGGAGACGAACAAGCTCACTTTAAATGTAGAGAAAACAAAAGTGGTGCGTTTTTCCATAAAGACATCAAACTTGCCCAACTCACGTTCAATTAGAGCGCACAACTGCCTACCTCTAGACAAGGAACATGTACCTGTGTGCCCCTGAAAACTGTTCAATATATAAAATATCTGGGCGTGAATGTTGATGAGAAGCTGAACTGGGATTACCACATTCATGCTCTCTGTGGCAGGGTTAGGAAAATGATATACATCTTCTCGAGACTCAGACATTCCGCAGACACTGGTACTCTCAAGATGGTATACTTGAGTCTCTGCCAATCTATCGTTAACTATTGTATCCCAGTTTGGGGGGGCACATACAAGACAACTAGTCAGTTAGTCTTTGACAAATAACTATCTACTACTGCTTCGCGAGCGGTCCCATAATATTTGTAAAATTTCCGTGCTATACCTAATATTTTTATTCAGAAAAAAAATTAATTCTGTATTAAATACCTTTTGATACGTTTTGTTAAATTATCTCTGTGTATTAGTGCAAATTCACGATTATAAACTAACGATCTGTGTGAATAATAACATTGCGAGTGATAACAAGTGATCGGTGGCGGGTACGGCGGTAAAAGTCAAACGAAGCAGCGCAAGCGAATCTCGCAGTTAAACGTGCTGCACAGTAGTGAGTACGGCGTGCACGGGTCGCCCTATTGTTGTCATTGTCATTGCGCTACTCGTCATAGAGTAGTTTGCGCAGAATAATCGAGGTACTGTGTGAAGCGCGCGCCTGGGTGTGCTTGTCTCTTAGAGGACTATTTTGTTGATTTGGAATTTGTTATTTTATTAACCTATTGTCAAAATGGTAACCTGTGGGCGATGCGGTGATGAGGCAACCGATGCTGTCCAGTGTACTGCCTGTATGAAACAGTATCACTACGCTTGCTCTGGTGTCACCGAGGTAGGCTACCGTAAGCTGGGTGACCGCCAGGCAACCTGGAGGTGCCCTTCGTGTAAAACGGCCGGCACTCCAAGTACGCATTCGCCCGTGGCCTCCCCGGTGGTTACTTTGGATAGCATAATGAGGGAAGTTGCTAATATTAACATCAAACTTACGCCTCTTGCCGCCCTCGCCGCTGACATCCAGGACGTGAAGAAGGAACTAGCAGCCCTTAAAATTTCTACTGCTGAATTTAACACCAAGCTTAGCAGTCTTGAGTCAAGAGTAGCGAAAATTGAGCAGGCACAGGAGGATATTGCTCCTCTGAAGGATGTGATTTCCAAATTAGAGTGTGATCTCGATGAAAAGGACCAATGGCTGCGCTCTAACAATGTTGAGATTAAGGGTGTTCCCATGAAGGATAAGGAGAACCTATTTGAAATAGTAGCCAACATAGGTAACAAGATATCTTATCCGGTAACTAAACATCACATCAACTTTATTCACCGAGTTCCAACAACCATAGCGGGTAAAAAGAACATCATAGTTTCTTTCATGGGAAGGTACGTCAAGGAGGATTTCCTCGCGGCATCGCGTGCTTTGAAAGAGTACCTTAAGCCAGCCGATATTGGACTGAGTGGAGAGGGCAGTATCTTTGTGAACGACCATCTCACAAGGAAGAACAAAGCTCTCCTGACTAAAGCTAAAGCCCTTGCGAAGGAGCATAATTTTCAGTATATGTGGGTAAAACATATGAAGATTTTTGTCAGGAAGGATGTGAATACAAAAACCTTCATAGTGAGGTCGGAGAAAGACCTTCTCAAAATCCATTAATTGCATTTTTGACCCGATGTTCGTACAGCTGTTTCATATTTCGAATTCAATTGCTTGTTCTCGTATGTAATACTACCTCTATTTGCATTTTTAAACTAAAAATATATATTTTTGGAATTATGGAGCAGTTTTTTGCTTGACGCTCTCCTGCTTAATTGTCATTGTTTGCATGTGTGTATCTATTATTGTGAACCATGCTAGTATTTCTATATTTAACGTACTGCTCTCTTGTGCTGATGCTTTTTATGATATTATGTTGCTTACATTCTTTAACGCTTTTCATTTGTTGCTGTTTGCTCAAACTGAATGTAAAATTTTTGTAAAGACTTATTTTTATTGTAATAGAAACATTACTTTAGCTTTCTCGTGCCGTTCGGGTGGAGTATGGACAATTTTCTTGCTTACGCGGGGTTGCACTTGCTTTAGAACACGTTGGGTCTTTCATGATAATTATTTATATAACTTATTGTTGTCCTCGATTGATAAATGGCAGCCCTAACTATCTATCACCAGAATGTACGTGGACTGCGCACTAAAACCGAGACTTTCCTAAGAAACGTGAGACTCAGCAACTTCGACGTTATCACTTTGGCCGAGACATGGCTGGTGGAAGGAATATTAAACAGCGAGCTTTTCGATGATAGATATTTAGTGTGGCGTCGCGATCGCGATTACGACGCAACAGGGCAGTCGCGGGGTGGTGGTGTTATTATAGCGGTCCGTCGCGATATAGCAGCATCCACTAAATTGGATTGGCAGTCCAGTGCCGAAGACCTATGGGTAACACTGTCATTGCGCAGTAGTTGCCTTAGGTCTGTATATAAGTTACATCTATGCACTTTATACCTGTGTGAACAAAACCGTGGTAACAGCTTTGCGACTCAACTAGCTAACTTCATGGACAAATTGTTGCAATTAACCGTCAATCACCCTCTTGACAAATTCGTAATCCTTGGTGATTTTAATATGAGCTGCATCGACTGGGTTGCCGCTGACGTTGGACTTCGCCCGGTTGCACCACCGGTCAACTTTATGATGGAGTTTACTGACACCTTGGAGCTATGTAATCTTAGCCAGTTTAATGCTGTCGCTAATTCTCAAGGGAAAATATTAGACTTGGTGCTCTCCAACGACACTGTCTCCGTATTTGCATCTTCTAACCCTTTACTAGTCGAAGATTCATATCATAGATCTCTTGTAATCCGTGCTGACTTTCTACAGCTGCACCTATTGGATGTACCAAGGCGGACCATATTTCAGTATGGGAAAGGTGATTATGATAGAATCCGTGCATCATTGACTGATACGCAATGGGGCGAGGTTCTTCTTCGGGGCGATGTGGAGGGCGCAGTCCGGGGATTTTTATTCCATTATCAACAATTTACGAGACAGCTATATACCTAAACGAGTATCATATACTCACTCTTATCCCCCTTGGTATAGTACACCTCTCATCAAAATTTTAAAAGAAAAGTCAAAATTTTTAACTAAGTTCAACATCTATGGTAATATTTCTGACCATAATGCGTTTTGTTTATTGCGCGACAGGGCCAAAACTTTGGAGCGTAAATGTTACGATGCGTATATGTCGACCATCGAGGACTCCATCACGACCAATCCAAGAGCGTTCTGGACGTTTATTAAGAGCAAACGTGTTAGCAATAACTATCCTTCAAGTATGTTTTATGCGGATTCCACGTCCGACACTGGTCCTGGCATATGTGAGCTGTTCTCCAAATATTTTCAATCGACCTTCCTTGACACCGAGTCGGCTACAGTTGTTACCGGAACTATAGACAGTCCTAACTCGGTCTGTGACATCACGTCTATTGAGGTGGACGTTGATAAGGTGCACAGGCTGTTGGGGTGTCTGGATCTGGGCAAATCTGCTGGACCGGATGGTCTTCCAGCGCTGTTTCTGGTCCGTTGTGCGGCTGAGTTGGCATTACCTGTCTCCTTGTTGTTCAAACGTTCGCTGCAGGAAGGCATCATGCCTTCTCTGTGGAAATCTGCTTTTATTACACCTATTCATAAGAAAGGATCCAAGGATGACGTCGGAAACTACAGACCTATTTCGAAGCTTTGCCTGCTTGCTAAGGTGCTTGAACGCGTAGTTTACAACCAGCTATATTCCTCTATCCAGTCCAGCTTATTGTCCCAACAACATGGCTTTGTGAGAGGTAGGTCCACGGTATCGAATCTTGTACTGTTTACGGAATTTGTCGGTGCCAATATGGACAAGGGCTACCAAACAGACGCTATCTATACCGACTATAGCAAAGCCTTCGACCGTATTGACCATGACATTCTTTTAGAGAAGCTTTTCGGTCTAGGTATTCGTGGCGATTTGTTCCGGTGGTTTATCTCTTATGTGAAGAATAGGACGCAGGCAGTTGTTTTAAATGGGTATTCGTCTGCTTGGAGAGCAGTACCGTCAGGCGTGCCCCAGGGATCTCTGCTGGGTCCGCTTCTTTTTGTGGCGTTTGTCAATGACATCGGCAGCTGTTTCCTCAACTCTAAATTTGTCCTGTTTGCAGACGACATGAAAATATATAGAACAGTGGATAGTTTTACCGATGCGTCTCTGCTACAGGAAGATCTTCTAAGACTTGATCGCTATTGTGGGCTCAATAAGCTGGACCTTAACGTATCTAAATGCACTGTAGTAAGCTTTTCACGCAAGAAGCAGCTGTTAGTATATGACTACAGTATTAAAAATGAAATTCTATCACGATCTGACTCCACACGTGACCTGGGAGTTATACTCGATAGTCAGTTAACATACGGGAGTCACGTTGACCAGGTGGTTAGCAAGGCTTCTCGTGCTCTAGGCTTTGTCCTTCGTTGTGGGAAGTCACTTAAAAGGATGAAAACGCTTAAGGTTCTGTACTGTGCTTATGTCAGAAGTCATCTTGAATACGCGAGTCAGGTCTGGAGTCCGCACTATAATATTCACTCTGATAGGCTAGAAAAACTGCAGAGGAAATTTACCAGATTTCTTAGTTTTAAGTTTAAAATATGTAAAGTTGAATACGAGAAACGTTGTATCCGGTTTCACTTGCTACCTCTCTCAATTCGCAGAGAAATTGCAGATATCGCGTTTTTGATGAAGATTGCTCAGTCTAAAATTGATTGTCCACTACTTCTGTCTAACTTGTTTTTAAATGTTCCATATTTCCACTCACGTAGTAAAGAATTACTCCATACTCCATACGCTCGCACAAATTATCGCATGAACAGTTTTATGTTGCGATCGGCAAGGGCATTAAATGATTTATCCGCTGATGAGCATATTGACTTGTTTTTCAGTAGCGTTACGCAAGTTAGGAACATTATGGTTAAGACCTTTATTTCTAAGTACGATATATGTACCTAATGTATGTTTAACAAAGTATTTATTCTGTATAAGTACCTACCAGCACTAAACATTTCAATGTACTAGAATGTTATAGTCAATTTATGAAATTGATCTGTGGTGTCTCGTAAATGGCTGATAGAAATTATGTTATTGTACTTATCGTATTGTTGTAAGCTGTGAGACAGCCAAATAAAATAAAATAAAATAAAATAAACTATGATAAAGTTAGAACGTGCCCAGAGAGCGGTGTTGAAAGTAATGACATCAAAACCTAGAAGGTATCCTACAGCGCTATTGTACACTGAATGCGAAGTGTCCTCAGTGAGGAAGTTGTACGTGCTCCGTGCTTTGCTCCGCAGACATGGACTCCTACCTCTTGATAAGATCCTATCTAGACGACGTACTGGTTATCCTGTTTGTCCTATAGTCCAATGCCGAACATCATTTGCAAAACGTCAATTCAATGCACTCAGTTCCACACTTTATAATAAAATAAATAATACATTAAATATATATAAACTCCAGAAATATGAAGTAAGAGCTAAAGTATCCGACTGGTTACAATTTCTTAGTTACGAAGAAACGGAACAACTCTTACTGATCGCTTCATAATCACACATACACACACACACACACACACGTACACACACACAAATACACACACAACATATTTTTAATTAGAATGTATCAGAAGTACTCCACAACAATGCAATACCATCTAAATAGTGCTACCACGACCCGACGAAACCCCTGATATCCAAGACACAGGTCTCTGACCTACTTTGGTTTCAGAAGGTTCAATGTATTTTACCTCAGTACTATGTGTATTCTTTGTGCTATCTGTATACCTATTACATACATTGTATTTTTATTGACTGTAAATTTTCGAAATAAATTATTTATTTATTTATTTAAAGGAAGCGGAAGCGATGCCACCTTTGAGGTATATATAGACGTGCTTCTAAATACTCAAAGTTATAGTGCAAAGAAAAGGCTTCGGGACAGAGAGGTAATTCCACTATTTGCATGTGCGCAGTAAAAGGGTTCGCGATGCTGAGCGTGGGTGGTCCTGCGGTCGAGTATCTAACTCGTATGCGAGAGGTACCGGGTTCGATTCCCGCTGCGGTCATGTACCAATGACTCTTTTCTGAGTTATGTACAATTAGTTGAATGCCAATGCTCTTACGGTCAAAGAAAACATCGTGATGAAACCTGCAAATTCAGTTAATTGAATTTGCGACCATCCACAGACAGTTATCTAATCTTCATTTAATTTTCTACTTCCAATTGTAAAAGACAAGAGTAGCGAATATAAGAGATTGTGCAAAGATAAAACATAGTGTTAATGTCTTCCATGGTCAATTGCAGATATAACTCTTCTTTACTGGTATATAGTAGATCTGAACGTAGACCCAGTGTACTTAGCTGGTTCACTCAAGTACACGGATCGCATAATATGGGCGGTAGACTTGGGAATTGTGTCATTGACTGTCAACTTCGGGGTATTCAGCGCAGCATCCAGGATGAAACGCATGATACCATGCCTGAGCAACCTCAATGTGGTAAGTATATCTAAAAAATTTGACGACCTGTAGGCTAATTACTTTTGCGATTACGTTCAGTTGCCAACAAAGTTCTATTGCAATTGCAGGGGCCTGGTGACCTGAAATAATTGCTTCTTGCCTAGCTTAGGCATCAGTCTCCCATAAGTTTGTAAAACAACATTGTAAATTATTGGGAGAAAATAAACGTTTAAAAAAAAATCTGAAGTTATCATCGATCATACGTTAGTAGGATACTACTGAGTGGTTTAGTTAGTTAACATACCAACAACCGGTCTGCCACGCAGAGGTCAAGAGTTCGATTCCCGGTCGGGAAGAAATTGAAATGATGAATTGAAATTTCTGTTACCGGTCTCGGTGTTTAAATATAAATTTATTTCAGATGAAGTAGTCCAAATTACATTAGAATGTCAACGTTAGGAGTACAATGTCAAATATCAATTTATGTATTATAAGTATGTATTTAAAAAATATATATGTAGTTTATCAGCTATCTAACACCCATAACGCAAGCGTTGCTTACTTTGGGGCTGGATGGCGCTGTTGTGAATCATCGAAGCATAATATTTATAGTCCAAGCATAATTATAAAGGCTAAAATAATTCTAATTTTAAATATTTGTACCCCAAAACAACAACGTATGTTGTTACAGATATTAACGAAACTTAACAAATATCAGCAGCAGCAGCGGCCCGATGAGAGAAAGAAATGCATTGTCATAATTGTATGCCTATTCCTAATGGCCCTGCTATTTAGTGCTAACTTTTATTTCTTTTATATTATAGCCTCGAAGTGGAATGGCGAAGGTAAGAATAATTCATTAATTTATATGAGTATCAAAAACCTCGCGTTGGAGGTTTCCAACCGCAAGTCTCTGACGTGATTTACGATGACTGCTGTCAATCGACAGCAACCGGGTCAGAGGATTTAATGTGCACTCTTTAACACGGAGCGCGTGGTGATGTTTAGTGGTGAAAGTACAAAGGTTGTCCGGAAGTAAACTATTAGTGCATGTATATTTCACTTTTGTGTGTACATAAAGAGATTTTACTTACTTAAAAATTAAATAGAGCACAGTGGATACATTGTCAGTGTCCCGAGTGAGATGTGGGATTCGATTCTGCGTCGATCGCTTACAAGGCAGAAACTTTCGACACTTGGCCACCACGGCCCCCAAAAAATGATTAGTATTCATAATGCACTTCAATATGAAGTAACTTGGTAAGCGGGCCACATGAGGGAAAGCTGTCATTGCTGTCCAGAAATCACAACACCAGAGGGATCGCTCATTGATTGCCCACCTCTGAAATTCCAGGAGATGTTGCTGTGGCAGGAAAAGGGCAAATACCGCTCCAGTGCCAAAGCTACGGTTCTCCAAATCCCTACCCCGTCGAGTACTTGGCCCATGGAGATACTTCCCTTGTCGGGTGGCTCCAATTCGAATGGGTATCCCGCTATCCCTACAACTTTTAATTTATAACAAAAACTTAAGAACGTAATATTTCTCTCTGATACATTTCAGGTTGCATAGCACTACTTTACATATCGTTCTACATTATGTATTTCATTTTAATATTACTTGTGATGCAGTTCTTTGTTAATGCTATGAAGGCCAATTGGACTCTGAGAATCGTCAATGATCAGTTGACTGAAATTCTGGTGGCATTTGATACAAAAAGTAAGTTTGAATAACTATTTAGAAAATGATTTGTTTGATAACTTAAAAACTTTTACAAATATTCCAGTTGCTGGATACATGCCACGAGCTGCAGAATCTAAAAAGGAATTCTTCATAGCCCCTCTAAATGCTCTCAACGTGATCGTTTCTTCTGTAAAACTGATGGACCAAATGCCTGACACTGGTAAAAATGCCTTTATAATATTCCTATAGTTATGTGGTGTGTGGTGCTGCCACTTCAAAGAATAGCACCACCCTATTTCTTCCCGTGGGTGTCGTAAGAGGCGACTAAGGGAATAACCCGAAAGATGGGCAGCAGCATCTTTCGGGTACATTTACTGCACTGCGATCGCTTTACTTCCGGGAGGGCGACCAACTGTCCCTAGGTGGTGTCAGGTTCCTCGTCCACAAATTCCTCGTGAACAACATCGTCAAAATCGAGAGTGTCTCGTCTAGAATAGCGTACCTTATACTCAGAATTACCAAGCGGTATTCGTTGAAGGTCATACAGGTCTGCGCACCGACTTCGACTCACTCCGACGATGAAGTGGAGGCTATGTATGAGGATATTTCTACAGCCATGCATACCTCCAAGATACATTATACCGTTGTCATGGGGGATTTCAACGCGAAACTGGGCAAACGAGGCGGAGACGAGTAGAGAGTGGGGGGGGCAATTTGGAGTTGGAAGTCGGAACGCCCGTGGCCAGATGCTGGCCGGCTTTATGGAGAAAGAGGGACTCTTTATGATGAACTCATTTTTCAGGAAGCCGGATCATCGCAGATGGACGTGGGTTAGTCCCGATGGTGTCACAAAAAATGATATTGCCTTCATCCTATCTACGAAACGGCATATGTTCAATGATATCTCGGTGATCAATAGCGTTAAAATTGGCAGTGACCACCGCTTGGTATGAGGCACATTGAATATTAATCCCCAGCTGGAAAGATCGAGATTGATGAGGTCCACGCTCCGGCCTATACTCATCCAAATCCAAAACCCCGAGAGCTTTCAACTCGAATTACAAAATCGCTTCGAGTGCCTAGGAGAGTGCGTCGACGTGGACGACTATAATAACAGGTTCGTGGAAATTGTCTATACGGTTGGGTCAAAGTTTTATAAGGCCTGCCGTACAAACAGAACAAACAAAATCTCTGACGATACCCTCAAACTCATCGAAGAAAGACGCGGAATGACTCTGCAATCCCCTGATGATGTCTCTCAATTTAGGCGACTTAATCGACAGATCTCGAAGTCTCTGACTCGCGACATACGCCGCTTCAATACTACCAATATTGAGGCGGCGATTGAGCGGAACAAAGGCTCTAAAGTCTTTGCGAGAGATCTGTCGATTGGACAGAGCCAGTTGACGAGACTGAAAATGGATGACGGCAGAGTTGTTTCGACCAAGTCTGAGGTTTTGAGGGAAGTCGAGAGGTTCTATGGACAGTTATACACGACAACACGGGCACCTGTTACCAGTATGGCAAAAGACCCCAGAGCCAAGTTGACCTGACACTACACCGAAGATATCCCGGACATCAGCCTGTACGAGATTAGTATGGCTCTCAAACAGCTTAAGAACAACAAGGCGCCGGGTGATGATGGAATTACGGCTGAGCCTCTGAAAGCTGGTGGCAAACCTGTGCTTAAGACCCTTCAAAAGCTGTTTAATTCGTCATCCTCGAGGGCAAAACGCCGAAAGCATGGCACAGAAGCATAGTGATATTGTTCTTCAAGAAAGGTGATAAGGCTCTCTTGAAGAACTTCAGACCAATATCGCTGCTGACCCATGTCTATAAGCTGTTTTCGAGAGTCATTATGAATCGTCTCGCACGCAGGTTTGATGACTTCCAGCCTCCCGAACAAGCCGGATTCCGAAAAGGTTTTAGTACCATAGACCACATACATACGCTGCGGCAGGTTGTACAGAAAACCGAAGAGTATAACCGGCCATTATGCTTGGCGTTTGTAGACTATGAAAAAGCCTTCGATTCGATCGAAACTTGGGCGGTGCTCCAGTCTCTACAGGGGTGCCAAATTTACTATTGATATATCGAAGCACAGAAGTGTTTGTACAAAATGCCACTATGTCAGTCCGTCTCCAGGACAAGACCACAGAACCTATTCAGCTGCAGCGAGGTGTTAGACAAGGTGATGTCATATCTCCGAAGTTGTTTACCGCTGCACTGGAGGATATCTTTAGGCTTCTGGACTGGGACGGACTTGGCATCAATATTAACGGCGAGTACCTCACGCACCTCAGATTTGCTGACGATATCGTAGTCATGGCTGAAACCCTGGAAGACTTGGGCAAAATGCTCGATGACCTCTGTAGTGCCTCTCAACAAGTAGGTCTTAAAATGAACATGGACAAGACGAAAATTATGTCGAATGTCCATGTTGTGCCTACTCCAGTGACAGTTGGAGGCACTCCACTTGAAGTTGTTGACGACTATACGTTAGGACAAATTGTCCAGCTAGGTAGGTCCAATTTCGAGAAAGAGGTCAATCGACGAATCCAACTCGGTTGGGCAGCGTTCGGAAAGCTACGCCACATATTTTCGTCCCAATTACCGCAGATTCTCAAGACGAAGGTCTTTGACCAATGTGTGTTGCCAGTGATGACTTACGGAGCTGAAACGTGGCCACTCACTATGGGCCTTATAAGAAAGCTCACTGTTACCCAAAGGGCAATGGAAAGAGCTATGCTCGGAGTTTCTTTGCGCGATCGAGTCAGAAATGAGGAGATCCGCAAGCGAACCAAGGTCACCGACATAGCTCTAAGGATTGCCAGACTGAAGTGGGAGTGGGCAGGGCACATAGCTCGAAGAACAGATGGCTGATGGGGCAGTATAGTTCTCGAGTGGCGACCACGTACCGGTAGACGCAGCGGACATTAATGCTAAGATGATGAAGGGTGATACAGTAATATTTTACACTAATTTTTTTATGAGGTATAGGTTCTAGCAATGAACTTTTATAAATGTGATGGCACGAGGTGTAAATGTAATAATCGTACTAGTTAATTCATGGAGTATTTTAGAGTAGTACTTTATTAGTAACTAACCATCGGTTTCCAAGGACCACCAGGATAACAACAGGCTATTTTTACCTGATGCCTTCTGTATGAAGTTATTTTTCTAACAACACTATTATCTCAGAATAGAGAATAGTGTATAGTAAATAATAGAGTACTTAGGTACAGACGATATAATAGCAAGGTCTAAAGCTTCGGAGACGTACACTAATCAATCTAACTCATGACTATCTATCTAACTCACAAATTTGTACTGCCTTGAGAAGGTGTCTGATAAGCCACTCATAGTACACGCTAACGATTACTAAATACTGAATACAGATTAATGAAATCGATCATCGCCTTTATATGTTTTATTTTTAGTACTATTTTATATCAAAACTGCTTTATTTATGTTACTAGATATTCTCCCAACGCCTCAGTCGAAGCAACTAAAGGACAAGATAAGACGACTATCCATAGCTTATATAACGGTCTGTGACATTATCAGGCAAATCAATCGAAACTTCGGAGTGCTACTGCTATTGCTACTGGTGTCGAGTCTCATTCACTTGGTGGAGACTCCTTATTACTTCATCCAGTGGTTGTGTAAGTTGATTAAAGTCCATGAGCTCCGGTTCACGCCGGGGCATAATGCTAAGTGAGGTATTTTTTACACAAATACGAGTACACCACTACGATACATTATCTATTACACTGCACAACAAATCAATAATCAAGTAGATATACACATCGACACTGTGTAGTCTTCCCGTGTATTTTATGTTGTAAGAATTGGATTCTTTTTATGCTTTTTTATTTCTTGTATCTTTTTCAATGTTGTGGTGTTGTTGTTTGTGTCAATAAATGTTCTTTCTTTTTTCTTCTTTCTTATATCTTTTTGTCAGTGTTTATTTAGATCGGTAGTGAGATGTTAACTAAATAATAATAATTGCAGCGGCTGGAAACAGTAATTTACCTTATGAAGATAACGAATTATTTATAGATTGCTTTATTAATGGCGCAAATTTTTGACACTGTTACTTGCTTATTGCTAAAAAGTTTACGGATTGTTTATTCTTTTTACTCCGAGTACCATTTTCTTATCAACGGTACGTGATGGCTATTAATAAGGAGAATACCATACGGACGTGTGTTTCGAAGCAATCACTCTTTATAGCGGAGTCTCTGTTGTGTTTTGGGCTGCAATTTATTCGACGACGCGTACGGATGTAGTTTTCATAGAAAATTTAATATTTATGGACGACAATGCCGTTCTGGAGACGTGGAAGAGAACTCTGAACAATGCCTAGAGGACGAGGAACGCAAATAGAATAATTCTATATAATATTGTATGTTTGACGACATGATAATACGGTCTGCCACGCAGAGGTCCCGGGTCCCTTCCCGGCCGGTCAGGAATTGAAATGATGAATTTAAATTTCGGTTCAGAGTCGGGCTGTTTATATATAATAAGTATGACACCCTGTATATATTTAAAAAATATATACAGGGTGTTAAAAGACCGCCAGCATTAATTGAAACCCCATATTCCATCCATGAAACTGAACAACTTTCCCCAAGAAATATACCCGCGGAAATGACTTCATAATTTCGCTACTTAAAATAAATAATATAATTGCGACGCGCAATGAACATCGTCCGGCGCCTCTCGCTCGCCCACGTGACTCGGTAGTTAGGCGCGCGTGTGGCCGGGCAGCCTGCACACTTTACATTGTGTGCTTTTACTTAAAGTGCATTTATTACAACTTAAATTTGAACTTTAGATGTCTAAATTAATTGTGAGCGATTTAGTTATCGATACTTGATATTTTTTAATACAAAAATACAGTTACTTTTTGTTTAAAAGAATCTCAATTTCTGCCTAAACTATGAGTTTACGCGGGCATGTTTTTTGAAGAAAGTTGTTCAGTTTCATGGGTAAAATATGAGGTTTCAATTAATGCTAGCGGTCTTTTTACAACCTGTATGTATATAAGTAGTATATCAGTTTCCTGGCACCCATTACACAAGCTTTTCTTACTTTGGGGCTAGATGGCGCTGTGTGAATTGGCCAATATATATTTATCATTTATTTTACAAGTTGTGTTATTTTATACAAAGAAAAACTATGATATTAGGAAAGAATCATGGAAAGTACGTTGCTTCTTGCTCATTTCAAAAATATAAATCTGATACGACTATTTTCTCTTTTACAGTAAATCCTCAAGGGATTCAATCGGGAATCATGCAGTTGACGTGGTGTGGCTTCCATGTCGCGACGCTGCTTGCTGTCGTGGAGCCAGGGTTTAGGTCGGCGATAGAGGTATTAATCTCATTTCCACGGCCTGTCTTGCGGCAGGAGCGCACGTCCCATTTCTCGACACGCGAAACTTAATGACGTGATCCGCCGGGCCTTTACCTCCGCTGGTGCACCCGCCGCGGTGCTAGAACCGTGTGGGTTAGCCCGCGACGATGGTAAGAGGCCCGACGGAATGACACTCGCCCCTTCGAAACTGGGACGACCTCTGGTTTGGGATGCTACATGCATCGACACCCTTGCGCCGTCCCATCTTCCAGGGACCGCGTGTCAGGCTGCAGCTGGTGCCGTTACAGCTGCTAAGAACGCCAAGCGGCGCAAATATGCTAGTCTCGGTGGCGATTACATATTTGCGCCATTCAGCGTAGACACGCTTAGGCCGTTCAAAAAATAATTCCTGGTTGAATGATGTTCTGCAGCGGTATTATTTATTTATTTCAAAAGTCAAAGTCAAAATTTCTTTTTTGAGTAGGACATTACATATCTTTTTCAATCGTCAAAGAGGAGGGTTAGGAAAGTAGCAAGAAAACACACAGTGACATGTTGGCCGCCCCATGGCCGCAACATACCCACCCCAGCCGACAACGGCCGGACCATGTCCGACAATACCAGACAGAGCCAGTCCTCGCTCGACATAAAACTTTATTGAACAATAACACAATTGGCGGACTTAAAACTATTAAGGCTTTATCTTCCAGTCAACTAGTAGACCATGCAGAAAGTGAGTAAGTAAAAGCGTGATGATAGATAATTTACCTTAATACAATACTAACTAAATCAAGATAGAATAAACATATATTATATTATATTAAATACTATACATACAAACATATTTAAAAATAAAGATACTTTGTACTATTTGTATTGACTTTTTGGCCTTTTATCGATAAAAAAATCTTAATTTGTTTTTAAAAAATAAAGCGATTCATTATTACCGAGTCGGTTGGACGTTGGGGCCTTCAAGAGACTACAGCTTTCTGAAAACGGCACCTCTGACCGAATTCGCGACCGCCCTGGTGTTACAGGTGTCCTTTGGCGATAATAATTACTTACTATTAAGTATATTCACTTAATTGAACTAAAAATTGTGGGCAGACAACCTAGTTTCTTTGTAGAATTTCTGTTTCGCATTTACCAAACTTTTTCAAGTATATTATCAGTAGACCCTACACTACTGTAAAAGAGGCTCAATTTCGGTTATCATCATCATGGCGGCTTTTCGATTATCTAATCCAGGATCTAGGCCTCTTTCCGCTTCTTTCTTTCACCCGACACAACGTCGGTGGTCTACCGCGGCCCCTAGTATCCGCCCTGGATCTCCATTGTAGGACCCTTCTTGTCCCTTCTCGTCCGTCTTAGCAATGTGCCGGCCCACTTTTTTCTTATTTTAGTAGCAGATTAAATGCGTTTTGGAATTTTACGCTTTTAACTTTGGATTTACTTCGTATCTACTCACGTTCAATAGTTATCACCTATGAGCCATAATTTTGTGGACTACTAATGTTTTCGTTTATTGGTATGTGAAATTTTCAACCTTCAGATGGACAGCATTCAGCTGATAATCAGTCAGTTGATGAGCCGCGTGACTTTGAGCGATCCGATGGCGGCGGAGTTAGACCTGTTCTGCCGACAGGTGGCGCTGAACAGAGTATCCTATACACCGATGGGCATGTGCGTGCTGTCTAGGGGACTCCTTTCTACGGTATGTGGGGAATATTGAATGATTATTGCTTTCATTTCCTTTCCTTTGCCAGTAGTATTCTTTTTTACAAGATTTGACTTGCACTGTTCGTATGTATGTAAGTTTGCAAACCATTTTACGACCGTTTGTTGACGTCCGATTGAGCTGTTTGGTAAACCTATGTAACTTGCATGACAATGCAATAATATGGTACCATGGAGCTGGTCTGATGATAGAGTCGGAAGGTGGTCATAGGATCTAATGACACCAATAAAATTAACACAGAAAATTAATACTGTTGTATCTTCTTTCATTACCTACCATTCCTTGTATGAAACTCGGTGAACTTTTATTTATTTCTACATTTTTGTTTCAGATTTTTGGCGCAGTAACCACGTATCTCGTAATCATAGTTCAATTTCAGACTTTGTAATGCTGCTCGTTTTTTTATACTAGTACTTCTACACTCATAGCTTTATTGAATTTAAGTATTAAAACATTAATTAATTAATTAAACCTAAAATAAAATAAGCCTAAAAATGGTGTACCATATTTTCAGTTACATACTAAACTTACCAGTAAATATTTTTTAGTTTTTACAAATGATTTGAAATTGGATCTCATATCGCTTTTTTGTAAATATCTTGGACTGTTATAAATGAACGCAGAATAGATATATTTATTACTTAGAGGAAACAAAAATAAATAAACATGCTTACGACATCAAAAATACGTTTTTAATGCTTCCACTGCTGTAATACTAGGTACCTACTAAATTGTACTAATTGAAGATAATAATGTAATTGTCCTAACTGTAACATAGAGTTGTCCTGTCCAACGAGTCACTGCTTTCCTTCTAATGTTTTTATCTCCATTTCCATAAGACATTTCAGGAACTGATAAGCCTTCTCACATTTACATGGTTCTTCTGAAAAATGCGAAATTTATTTTCATAAGATTTATTACCACAACAAGATTTTTTTATATTAGTATAGACGCTGTCCTAATTGGCAACGATCGTGCGACCATGGATTGGCCGTGTGGTGTCTGGCAGAGTAGAATAGCACCAACCCCTTACACTAGTGGGTGTTGGACAAGGCGACTAATGTTTTCGTGGCAAAAGATCTAACGTCTCCGTTTGGTGGAAAATGAGCAGCAGCGTTTTCCATTGTTATATTCACAACACTGCGATCTCCAACCGCCTGCCATGAGTGGACATTTTGGCAATGACCTCCCCTATACGTGGGAGAGGCCCTAAGTCCTGCAGTGGACTGTGATGATGATGATGTGCGACCATGGTCGCCCGACCAAAAGGAGACCTCAAAACCGCTCGTTGCACGACCATGGTCGCACGACCGTTGCCAATTAGTATATGATACATACATAATGATTTTTATTCTGTTCACCGGTGTTAGGAGCGTCGGTGGTCGAGCGGTTAGGGTATCAGACTTGTAAGCCAGAAGTACCGGGTTTGGATCCCGCTGCGACTATGTACCAATAACTCTTTTCTGAGTTATGTACATTAATTGAATACTAACCGATGCTCATACGGTGAAGGAAAACATCGTGATGACGTAGCAGAGTCGCTCCACTATAATTACCTGATCTGTCAAATCCCGGATTTTTGTCAAGGCGGACCCCGGGCCCTCTTGCGCGAGAGCACAACCGGGATATTAACGCCAACATGATTATTTTTATTACTTACTCCTATCACTGCACCTCTTAGCCATATCTTCTAGGTCCTTTACAGCATCTCCCTTACGCGCAAACGCGAAGACCACCGCTTCGCGAGAAGGGTTGAGCTCTCCATCCATGGACGCCACTCCAGTAGACTCCAAGATACACCGGATAAAACACTGAGACAATCACATTTCAAATGAACTGGAATCAGGACATCACGTGAATAGAAGAGTAAACTGTGGCAGTGAGTCAGAAAGAGTGAATGTAATTGATGATTATGAGCATGCCCTCCACGCTCATTGCCCGATTGTACGTCGCCGCAGAAATTTCGTACATCTATCTGTATTGGTTCTGGAACTAAGTGTCGTCAATTTGAAACGTCACTTTGTTGTCAACGACAGCGACGCCGTCACCAGCTCATATAAGTTTGTGACATATCTGCTCTGCCATGGACGCAACCTTATCCACAGTGAGTCGGTGCGGCCTGGTCGGCGTCCGGCCGTCATATTACGCACCGTCGAAACCCACCTTAAACTGCTATAGCGATTTTAGTGAAATATGTCAAGAAGATATTATGGCAAATGGGGAAGAAAGGACTTTTATTACAAATATACCAGAATTTTATGCGAACGAAGACAGTGGCAAACCAAAGCTAGTAACGTATAAAATAACATTTAAGTAAGTATCGTACCTTAGCCGTCTTGTCAGTTTCATCAGGAAAACTGCCGCTCTGGTTCAAAGCCTCCAAATATCCTAAAATTAAATACAAAACTATAAAATTTGATTACAGTTAGTTTGCATGCGTTTAAAAATGTGACACTGCTCTAGTAGCAGTATGCTTGCGAGACCGATAACCAAGGTTAAGGAATGTTCGCAATGTCCCAGAACTGGATGGGACTTCAGCACCGCAATGAGCTCGCCACTCGTTACGTGTGCCTCCTAATACAGCTGGCGAAGCGAGGTTGGCCAAGGTTTTCTCTGGTCTGCGGACCCGGAGACTGATGAGCAGTTTAGGGCCTTGTGACGATATTTATTTTATTTTTATTTATGTTGTACGCGTAGTAGCTTTCAGTCAGCAATGTGAAGTTCAATTAACTTTCCATTTTATTGCACGAACCCATTATATTATAACAAAAGCATCCAAATGACACACGAGATTCGGTAGTTCACGTTCAAACTAATATTTTTTCTTAATGTTCCTTAGCAGATAAACAGGCAAGCGGGCCACCTGGTGGAAAGTGGTCACCGCCGCCTATGGACATCAGCAACACCAGGGGAGTCACCAATGTGTTGCCCGCCTCTAAAGAGACCTCTAATATACCTCTTGAACGATCCCATGTCATAGTCCAAAGGAAACACTGTGGCTGGGAGCTCATTCCACATCCGAATCGTACGAGCGAGAAACGTTCTTTCAAACCTTCGCGTGGTGACCTGTTGGTCTACAGAGGGTCTACGTAGTGGGGATGAGTACCCAGCCTACGGCGGGTGGTGCGATGGCGGAATTGTGCTGTGGGCACCATATTGAAAAGTTCCTCGGAACACTCCCCATTGTACAGCCGATAGAACACACACAGGGAGCCAAAGTCCCTTCGGTTAGCCAGTGGTTCTAACTTGCTTTTTTGTATGGGATCGTCGACAATTCGTACGGCGCGTCTCTGTACGGAGTCCAAAGGATTAAGCAGGTCGGCATTTTCGCCGGCCCAAAGATGGGAACCATACTCCATATGAGGCCGCACCTGTGCCTTGTACAGCAGCAGGCGCTGCCCTGGGGTGAAGTATCGCCTGGACCGGTTAAGCACGCCAAGCTTTTTCGAAGCCAGTTTGGTCTTACCTTCTAGGTGACTCCGGAATCGCACGTTATCCGATATGTCGACACCAAGGATCCCGATACTATTTGAGATGGAAAGGGGATAATACTTTGCAGACATGATTTATTGTCAAAATATACCAGTCACGAATAATCTAGATTCATATCTGGGTGTATACTTAGTAGTAATAGCTATTGAAGGCGACGATGCAGACAGACCAATTAGGACTCACCAGGACAACTAATATATTACACTAATAACTACTTACTTTAAAATGGTAGCGTGTTCATCGCTGCGGCCCCTACCCTGCCTGCTCGCCTTTGCAACCGTTCCACAAAAGCGGAGGAAGCTCAGTTCAACTGAGGAGCTGTTTATATTGATAAATAATATTTATTCTATACTATGCTACTCTGAACTACTGAACTAATTTATAACAGAGCCTAGATCCTAGAATAGTCCCTTACTGAATCACGCGGGATAGTCGTATAGTCGATAGTTATAGTTAGTTAAAGGCATAATCAAATGTTACAAGAGATACAAGGATAGAACGCCCGTGAAAACCGCTCGAGATCGCTAAAAGTATACTCGTATTCAGCTATGCCATAAAGCTTACCCATTTCAATTATAAACGTCTCGTTGCATTTGGTCATAACTTCCAGCAGATCAGTTTCTTCCATTTCCTTCGATTCACTTCCACTCTCCTTAGACATTTTATTTTGTTCCATTTTAGCGTTCACGTCATCATTCTTGACGTCTTTTCCATTATCAGATTTTATTACAGAAAAAGTTGATAGAACAAGTGCAAGAACAAAAATGGTTTTTAACATTTTAGTGCTCAGTCCTATGTCACTCCTAGTTTAGATTAATAAAGTATCATTGAAAGGTACGTGCTTTATATCGCAAGTGTAAGTGGGAGTCAGCGAAGCTAAACATTTGCATGAACAAACAACGTTTCAATATAAAAAGTTAAAAGTAGAGCACGACAACGGCAAGTGTTATCTACAGAAATGTAAAGAAGAATCTATATTTAAATAAGTCGATTTACTTTTATTTCTATGATTTAATACATATATTGCTATCGTGTTCCGCATTTGTCTTTTTATATTGGAACATACTTTTAACATACAAAGGGTGCGTCCAAATATCGGTTGCAGCAACGGCTCGCGTGCCGCACGCAAACTGCGTGCGCATTAGATTGAGTACTTACAGTACTTAGTATTAATACTAAAGAAATGGAGTAGTAGGTACATACTTGTATTTTATTGTCCGTTAACGTTAGTAAAACTACCATTATATAATTATTTAATTATTTATGATTAGTACGTCACTCGGGAATAGTTTACTGTTTGAGTGAAAAAGTTTTAACGTTGTGTATAAAGGTACTTAAACAATTAAATCACTATAATTTGTGTGAACGCCAATATAGTAGTCAATATAGTTTGTTGACTGGATGGAAATAGCAGCAAAAATGTTGTTCACCAATGCCATAATGACAACATAGTATTAAACTTAATTGGACCCATTCGTACGTGATTACAGTCGTATAAATGATGAGTTACACGAACTACAGTAGTTAGTTCAGTTCAATACCAATGTCAATGCTCATAACCCTCTTTATAACAATTTGCGAGCTATTCAGTACTTATTTTCAGTTTTAATTAGAGTTTGGTTTGCTTCCGTTCCCCGCTTGCTCTTTTGTACGTTGCTCTATTATTATAAAAACTAGTGATAACCTACTTACTATTTTGTCTTACTTATAAACCAAACTCATGAATCACCAATTATTGAAAACCGCATTAAAATCCGTTGCGTAGTTTAAAATAGCTAAGCGTACATTATAATAAAAACTAGATACAGACGGCAGGAAGCGACTTTGTTTCATGCTATGTATAGATAGAGAAGTCGTCGGTGATTTAAATTAAAGAGTCGAACGATGGTGCACTGGTTTATTAGTTATTTATAATGTATTGTAGTTACACTACAAAGATTTCAGATAAATAATTATTATACGTATTCGTCATAAAGACAACAAATATAAGATTACGGATCAATTCCTTTCATAAGTGAAAGAGGGTTCATTAGACTCTGGGTCATAATTCTCCATTTTATCTTCTCCTTCTTTTCCTTTGTCCTCGTAGCGATCACCTTTATCCTCTACCTCTTTATTAAAATCATCACTAGTTTGGTTTGCATTATTATTAAAGTCGTCATTGTCATGGTTGTCATGGTAATGTTTTTCCCTCTCTTCATGTTTCTCTTTGTTGTTGTTATAGTCATTTTCCATCTTATTTCTGTTCGCTTCATTTTGATCTTCGCGGTACTCTTTTTCGTTGTCCAAGTTGTCGGCGTTTTTTTCAGCGGTTTGGTTTCTAAAAGTTATAGAAATACATTTGGACACAATATTACAATATTTCACATTACCGGCATTATTTGAGGAGCTTTCGAACAAAACGGCATAATTATGCTTAAGATCAAAATGCTATTTTTTTATTCGTAGGTTTTAGGCTCTTAACTCATTTCCAACCTAAACGCAACTGTGTTAAAATAACATTACTTTATTAATATGAAATGTTACAATTTTTTATTGAAACCCCTTTAGTTATTTACTGCTCATGTAAAATTTAATATAATGCAATTATATTGTTTTGTTCGCCAATTCCTCATTAATTTAACACATTATCTGCAAAATAAAATGATGGGAAATTACCTATGCTCTTCCTTCTCATGGTACTGGTCATGGTACCTGTCTCCTTCACCCTGCCAGTACTGTCCCTCGTCGTCCATGTCCCCTTGCGCCTGACCGTCTTCTCCAGGCATCACAACCTCCATCCTGTCCGGAGACCTGGCCACCCGGAGATGGCTGGCAGCTGCTGTTACGATGTTTGATGAAAATATTGATTTAATTAAAAAAAATTCGTGGACGAATTCACACAGCGCCATATAGTCCCAAACTAAGCAAAGCTTGTACTATGGGTGCTAGATAACTGATATACTACTTAATTACTTTTAAATACATACTTATTATACATAGAACACCCAGGCCCGTAACAGAAATTAAAATTCATCATTTCAATTTCTGCCCGGCCGGGAATCGAACCCGGGACCTCTTACGTGGCAGATCGGCATGTTGACCATTAAACCACTCAGGTCGTCATATTACTAAGTTAATTATAATCTAGACGCCTTCAAACCTAGAAAGAAAGAAAGAAAGAAGACATTTATTACACGTAGACACCACGACACGACAATAAGGTACAAAAAAAACAGCTGTTCTTAGACAGGCATGCCACATCATCGGCCGCATCGTTACTTATTACCAGCTAAGGTGGCGAACCTGAAATGCCTGCCTAGACCAATTATAAAAAATAAAGTTGTACATGCTTTATTTTTTCACTAGCGGTTGCGGTTTCAGCGTTTAGTACAAAACCCTGCTAACATTCGGCTGTTCTGCTGGATCCTGTTATTTTTCCGGGACATAAAATACTCGGGAAGGATGTAGCTTCCTAATACGGAGGTGCTGAAAGAATTTTCGAAATCGGCTCAGATAAGTAGTTTGGGAGCTAAGCGCGTACAAAGAAAACGCAAATAAACAAAAATAAATTATGAGTGAAACCTTTCATCCACGATAATTATAGTGGTGTTTGATTTATAATAATGAAATCACATCAAAAATACGCTATACAAAGCATTAACAATTTAAACAATACAGCCTTTATTTTAACTAGTTGTTACGGCACACGGCAAATCACGAATTTTCATTACTCAAATAGTTACGGGCATAAATGGGTTAAGTTTCAAAGAGACTGACAAACAGCAATTTACTTTATCTAATACATATTATGTATATTATAGAATTGTAAATAGATAAATAATATAGACAACGTTATACTTACCCATGGAAGCTACTAGGAGAACGATACAAAGGCTTTGAGAGAACATCTTGATCTGGTAACAGCCGTCCTCCTCGCTGCATATTTATAGTGAAATATCTTCTGAATTTACTGCGAAATTATTTAATTACAGGTACATTATGGTAAAACCATGTGATACCAAACACGCGAACTTTGTCAATTGCATGGCAAGTATTTTGTGTACCAAACCTTACCTAGAATAGGTTTGTGTAAGTACCTTTACCTAGTAAAAAACTCGAGTCCAGGAATCAGATTTTAAGACTCGATTCATTATGTCAGGTTCCAGAAACGTGCCTGTTAGTCAAACATTACGTAAATCATACAGCATTAAGTAAATCTAGTCGCGAACCCTCTACCGTCGCATGAGGAACCCCTAGTGGCAATAGGTAGGCCACGTAGCTCGCGGAACCATTGGCCGAAGGGGCGGGAAGGTTCTAGAGTGGAGAGGCCTATGTCCAGCAGTGGACGTCCTGCGGCCGAGATGATCATGATGATGACATTACAGCACTGGGGATAGAACTCGGTACCTCTTGCTTACGATTCCGACTCACTATCCATTGGGCCATCGGGAAATTCAGTTAATAGAGATACATACAAGGTGTAAAAAGACCGCTAGCATTAATTGAAACCTCATATTCTACCCATGAAACTGAATAACTTTCCCCAAGAAACATACCCGCGGAAACTTATAGTTTAGGCAAAAATCGAGATTCTTTTAAAAAAAAAATTGTATTATTGTACTAAAAAATATAAAGTATCGCTAACTAAATCATTTACAATTAATTTAAACTCCCAAAGTTCATATCTAAGTTGAAATAAATGCACTTTAAGTTAAAGCACGCAATGTAAAGCGTGCAGGCCGCCTGGCCACACGTGCGCCTAACTACCGAGTCACGTGGGCGAGCGAGAGGCGTGCGCCGGACGATGTACATTGCGCGTCGCAATTAATTATTTATTTTAGGTAGTGAAATTATGAAATCATTTCCGCGGTTATGTTTCTTGGGGAAAGTTGTTCAGTTTCATGGGTTGAATATGGGGTTTCAATTAATGCTAGCGGGCTTTTTACACCCTGTATATCGACAGGTGTAATATATCTATTACTTTGTTACGTCTTTTACGAAGTTATTCGTTATCACATAGTCTAGTATGCCAAAATCGATAATTTAGCGAAACACCAGCAGTAAGTGCTTATGACAATTACCATAACATAACCCTACAAGAATCTGCTGTCAGTAATAGCACAAGTTAAATTCAGTAAATGAACAGAAAGTCTAGTACTAGTCTAGGTGTTTGACGGTAGGGTTACCCCCTGCCTCTGCCGCCAAGTATTCTCAAGTCAGTTTATGGATCTCCTGAAGATTGAGATATAAATAATTACGATCAAATTCGAAGGTTGGGTCAAGAATGCTATCAACCGTTCGACCATGCTCGCTCGACGGGCGGTTTTGAGAACACCTATTGGTCGGGCGACGTCCGTCGTACGACAATGGTCGCACTACCGTTGCCAATGAAAATAGCGCCTAACATTCGAAATCAATTGTCATGAATCATTTTCAAATATCTATTACCTACAGTCGCTTTATTGGGTTACGTTGCACTCATAGGGTTAAAGTACCTACCGAGACCAAAATGCTGTTCAGGTTCATAGTTCTATTCTATCTATGCAAAGTAGCTGTAAACCTGAATAAGTCATTGTATATATTAGAACATGAACAGTTGTCACGTACGTACAGCTCTTGCATTGTACACGAAGATAACCAACAAGCATAAACGAAAGCGTTGATGAATTTGGAAGGAACGGAAGAGATTTGTCAGGACTCTAGCAAGTGGAATCGGAGAAAATACAGATTTAGCTTGGCGTTTCATTGACGACGCCTCCTATTTACGAGACGCTCCTTATATGTACGAAATACAGAGACATAACCAGTGGTTCGGTTTCATACATAAATAAATATAACGTAATTTTTCCATTCCATTCCAAAGTTCATTTGGCCATGTCTGTCCCTATGTATCTATGTATGTATGTACGCTTCTCTTCTTAGTCGTGTACTCTTGACACACTCTGGTCGTGGTCATGTGTTAGTTTTGGGTAGGGTTGAGTTCTGCGCCACCGCCGCACTCGCGATGCAGCGCCATGCGTCCCTGTGCTTGCTTACTACTTACGTACTTGCTTACTGTGCTTGGCTGCGCGAGAGTGCTTGGTGGAGTGTGTAGCCGACTTGATGAGGTCCGTCCACCGTGTTTTAGAGCGCCGAGGAAATCTTTTACCTTCGACTTTCCCTTGCACCACCAATCGTTCCATGGAGTCTTGCCCAAAGAAATTGAGAATTCGTACTTACACAGACGACGATTATTTCTTTTTAATGTTTAGTTCCTTTAGGATTGAAGCATTGATTCGGAGCGTAGTCCACGGGATTCTGAGCATGCGTCTGTATCACATTTCCAGTGCATCGATCTCGTGACTGTCTTTTGTCCTCAGCGTCCAGCGGCAGCGTAAGCACGCTCAGATATTTTAAAATACGCAACAGAGTTTATGCGGCTTATAATAATATATATAATTATTTAAGACTAAGGTTTGACAATAAAAAAAGGGTAGATAGGGGTAAAGTTGGTGTAGGGTAATTATAGGGTAGGTGTACAGATTAACCAAGACTAGCTGCATGCGGAATACCACTGATATTGTGTATTGCAGATAAAACGGCACTGTTGTCCATATGACTGATAATTTCACTGTAAATAGACAAACAAAAAATTCAAAGAATTCAAGGCATCAGACGCCGTACGACCATGGTTGCAAGACCGCTTATTTATAATACTGTGATCTCCAACCCGATTTCACAGCGTGGGATTATGGTAATAACTTCTTCTTTCGTGGGAGAGGCCCTAAGTCCTGCAGTGGACTGTTATGGGCTGCGACGATGAAGGCATCAGAGAGACAAAAATATCCATAATCTTTTTACAAGTACCAAAAAAGCAACCAAGATTATGTGACGCTTCTTTAGGAAACACAAAACAAAATTTCTTGACCCTTAGCAATACCGTCATATGACCGTCAATCAAGTCGATCATACGGTGATATATGGTAGTTAGAAAGTTCCTATAGATACCGTCACAGGGTGCCAAATGGCTTCCATAACTGTTCAACCGGCCTCAGGGTCCTCAGCGGAAGGCCTTGGTCAACCTCGCCTCACCAACGGTATTAGGAGGCACATCTAATGTGTGGAGAGCTCGTTGCGGTGCTGTAGTTCGACTGGCCTCAAAGTACGGACGGTCACCCATCCAGTTCCTAGAATCAGCGTGTGTTACTTGAACCTGCCTCAAAGGGACCCTCCCTTCGGGACGCCTCTTAAAATATAAAGTTACTGCTGTTGAATATATTTACTCTCCGGTATTGTATCCCCCTCCAACACAGAGAGAACAAATAAATACATATCAGGGACTGATACTATGGATGCACACAATATCCAAGCTGACGTTACTATCATTCCTCTCCTTTCTGGCCAACGTATAATTATCCCATTGGTTATTTTGGACAATATCTGAAACAATAAGAGAACATAACGGTGCACACGATTTCTGAATGGTTTGACCTAAATGCTTACGCCATATTGGTTAAGGAGCCGTCCATTAATTACGTTGGGCTCTTAATTTTATTTAATGTTAATTTTTAAAAGATACTATGGCGCCTAGTTCTAAATGTCAGTCCATTCCAAGTAGTTCTGTACTTAATACAATATATTCCTTGTATTTCTATTATAACCACCTCCAATGGCAACATGTGTATGTCGTAAATTTTGTTTAGCTCAAAACTAGCTACCCAACGACGTTATTACCCGTGGTCATTGGAGGTAGGTATACGTAAAAAACAGTAGTAACATGTTTCTAATAGCATATCCCGAACCGAACTAACATTTGGAACTGATGCCATAGTAATTAACAGGAACAATAATATTGGTTAAAGAGAAGCCGGGTGCAGCTGGCTTAGTTAAATATTAAACTTCACAAAACTTATATTAATAAATAATCTTTTGTATCAACCTGTAGATACTGTCTCGATTATGCCGTGAACTAACAAAACACTTTTTATTTGGTTAACGCCTGCAAACTTAAATAAAACTTTATTTATTTAAATAGATAGACAAGTAAGTTGTCAAAAGCATGGACAATTTTTTTGTACAAATACGTACAAAATGAGAGTAAATACGCCTCAAGTATTGACTCGTAAAGCTTAATGTCTTTATTTTTTGGTTCCACCAAACGTAGGTATTAATTATACTTGTGGTACTTTCAGCACCTCAGATTGCCTCACCTCATTAAGCTGAGGCTGGTCCAATTTGGGCCGATGACGCATCGCCTTACTTCCTTCATCATCACAGCCCATAACAGTCCACTGACAGTCCAGAGACTTAAGGCCTCTTCCGTGGTTATAGGCATTGTCTCTACACTTGGTAAACGAATTGGAGATCGCAGTGTTGTGATTGCTGGAATAAAGGAAAACGCTGCTGCCCATTTTGTAACCTATGGAGACTCTAGATCTTTTCCTCGATAACATTAGTCGCCGTCAACGACACCCACGAGTGTAAAAGGTTGGTGCTATTCTACTCTGCCGGAGACCACACGGCCTGCTTCCTTATTATGTACCTCTTCTGTTAGTTTTCAGTTTTTTCAATATGTTATTGGACCAAATAAATATAATAATATATTATGTCTATGTTTATATTCTAATCGTACTCGACACGTCAGTGAGAGGTACTCAGTTCAATCGCCAGTCCCGCCATGTCATCATCATCATCACAGCCATGAGACGCCCACTGCTCACCCAGATATCTCAACAATAGCTGGTGCTGTGCTTTCCGCATCCAGCTGGTATCTGCGATCTTTACCAGGTCGTCGGTCCACGCACGTCGGTGGGAGGGCTTTCCCACGCTGCGTCTTCTGGTACGTGGTCCCCACTCAAAAACCTTACTACCCTATCGGCCATTTGATCTTCGAGCCCTGCGCACTGCCACTTCAGTCTGGCAAACCATAGAGCTATGTCGGTGACCTTGGTTCACTTTCGAATCATCTAATTTCTGGTATGATCCCGCAACGATAACAGTGAGCTCGCTACAGTGAGCGGCCACGTTTCAGTTCCGTAAGTCATCACCGGCAACACACATTGGTCAATTACCTTCGTCTTGAGAAACTGCGGTAATTTTGACGAAAATATAGGGCGAATTTTCCCGAACGCTGCCCAACCGAGGTGGATTCGTCGATTGACATATTTCTCAAAATTGGACGTACCTAGCTGGACTATTTAATTTTGTCCTAGGTATGTATAGTTGTCAACTACTTCAAGTGGAGTGCCTCCAACTGTCGCTAGAGTAGGCACAACATGGACATTCGACATATGAATGAATGAATGAAAAATTATTTATTGCTTATACATAGAATAAAACAAAAACATAGGAAAAAAAATAAACAAATAAAAGCAACCGGCGGCCTTATCGCTTAAAGCGATTTCTTCCAGGCAACCTTAAACATCTAAAAACAGAGTATACCCTAGGATAGATGGTAAGTCTGTTCTACTGAACATTACTGTGGCATATTTCATTAATATTAATAAACCTATATCACTAAAATACAATACTATAAATACATAATACCAATTAATTAAACATCACAAAACAATATAAAGATGATAAAATAAAAATAAAATACATATTTTGATGTTTATCATGTATCCGCCTATGAGTGAAGTGAGACGTTGATGATGATGGATCCCTATGTGACAGCCTTGAGAAAGTGCGCTTTAACCAGCTTTTTAAAGGTTGTTAAGGTTTTTGCCAGACGGATTTCGACAGGCAATGAGTTCCAGAGTCGAATCGACTGGACAGTGAACGACTTAGAATAGAAGTTAGAGGAGTGAAGTGGGACATTTAGAAGAAGGTTATCAGAAGAGCGGAGAGAAAGGGAATGGGAGGAAGATAGGAATTGGAAACGCTCTTTTAGATAATGCGGAGCAGAGGGATTAAAAAGTACTGTATATAGGAGTGACAGCATATGGAGATCCCTACGTAAACGAACCGGGAGCCACTTTAGTTGCTTCCGGAACTCCGACACATGATCGAATTTCCGCAGTCCGAAAACAAACCTTATGCACATGTTCTGCAGTCGCTCTGCTTTATTAAACTGCTCAGCCGTAAGATCAGGGTAGCAGCAATCCGCATAGTCCAGGATTGGATGCAGGAGGCCCTGAGCATGTGTAATCTTAGTAGATGTTGGTAGAAAGTTGCGGAGGCGCTTTAACGATTTAGAAGCAGCAAATATTCTCCTGCTGACCTCATTTAGCTGGCTCCCCCATGACAGAGAGCTGTCAAAATAAATCCCTAAGTTTTTTACTTTTTTACTGTAGGGTATATGCACATTATTAAAGCGAATTGGTATAAGACTATAAAAATCTAGTTTAGCAATGAAGGTAGGACTACCGATAATTATAGTCTGTGTTTTTGTGGGGTTTACTTTTAAGCCATATTTACTGCTCCAGTCCAAAATAGAAATCAGATCGACATTCATACGCATAATTGCTTCGGATAGATCATCAAGTCGAGCTTGCGCGTATATTTGAAGATCATCTGCATATAGGTGGTAAAAAGAAGCTATGTTATGCGTGATGGAGTTTATAAAAATCGAGAACAGAAGAGGAGACAGTACTCCTCCCTGTGGAACTCCAGACTCAGTTCCAGTCCAGCCCGACCATCGGTCCTCGACACCAACACGCTGCCGGCGCCCGTAAAGGTAACTACGAAACCAGTCGATTGTAGAAGTTGACAAATTGAGTGAGGCCAGAAACGCGAGCATGATGTCAAAATCGACCGTATTGAACGCGCTGCTGAAGTCTAGCAACGTGAGAACCGTCAGCTTGCGATTTTCCATACCATGACGGATGTCATCGGAAATTTTCGTCAGTGCCGATACCGTGCTATGTCCCGTCCGGAAGCCAGTCTGAAAAGGATTTAGGAGTTGATGTTCAGAGAGAAAGGAGACAAGTTGACGATGGATAAGACGTTCAAGAACTTTAGACAAGAAAGGAAGAATGGATATGGGACGGTAATCAGATAGGGATAATGGATTGGGTTTCTTGGGCAGCGGGATGATATAGGAGTCTTTCCAAAGTTCGGGAAAAACACCAGTTATTATAGAAAAATTTAGAATGTGAGTGATTACTGGCAAAATGGCATCCAGAATGGGCAGGATCATAGCACGACCCAAACAATCGCTTCCCACGGAGTTTGACGTAATAGCAGCTATAGCAGTCCTAACCTCGTGCTCAGAGAATTGGCTAAACGAAAAGGTAGGAACATTAGGCACTGGTATCTCGGAGATATGCTTTATAGAACTGGCCTTAGTAACACTGTCAAGAAAAGAGCAGTAAGCGAAGTGTTGATTCAGCTGGTCAAGGCTAAGATTTGTTGGGAGGGCATCCCCATCCCGCTGTTTGCCCACGCCCAAATTTCTAAGGAATTTCCAAACTTTGGCTGGGTCCTGATTTTCTACAGATTTGTGTATATGACGGCGCTGAGCATCCCTACACACCACGTTACAGTGATTTCTGATCTGGTGGTAACGATCACGATTCTGCTCTGATGGATTGTGCTTAAATTTTACCTTGGCTCTGTTTTTCTGGGCAGTTACAGATTTGGTAAAGATATTTACTTTGTCATTTATGTTGTCACTTTTGCCAATATCACCCCAGTCGATCTTCAATGCATCCTCGCGAAGTTTTTCCACACACATGTTTGCATAATTACGTCGCAGCAAAGATTTAGGTTTAAATTTAGGGGGTCTAATTTTATACGAGAGGAATATAAGATCGTGATAAGAAAAAGCGTCTGCGGTAGTTTGTCCATGTTTTATTACATGATCCAGCGAGGAAACCATAGCAATGTCAAGGAGGGAGGGAGTGCTATTGGGGAAAAAGTGGGTGGCATTTGACGGGATAATATGCAGATTACTAGCTTCCACCACTGACCTCAGTCGCCGTGCTCTGGTGTCATTTTTCAGGAGACATGTGTTGAAGTCGCCCATTATTATGGAATGATTAAATGCGGGAGTAAGTTGTTCCAACAGAGATTCGAAAGAAGAAAAATAAATTATATGGAGATTGGGACTGTAATACACACCGAGAAGAGTCTTAGTGTGATGTAAATTAATTTCAATAAAAAGATATTCGGGCGTATTGAGTGGAGGTGGTTGGTCGGATTTGCTTACAATGGTGAATGGAATGTGACTACGGAGATATATAGCAACCCCGCCATGCGAGGAAGAAGTCCTATCGTTTCGTTTCGTTATCGAAAATAAAACAAAAACTAAAAGAGGAATTTACAATACATGGCTGTTTCAGTCATAACCCAGATGCCGAATGCAAAAAAAAAAAAAGAAAAGCAGTAATGTCATTAATGACATTCAGTTGGCAGTAGATGTCAAGTCAAGTGTCATCTGACCGACAGAGTGACAGGAACAAATGGTGCAAGCAATGTTTTGTTTCGTTATGACAAATTGTGAGAAAAAAATATAATTGACCCTAAATTGATATGAATTATTTACGCTACGTATTTTCGAAAAAAGAGGGCAATAGAGATTTTTAATCACAAAAACAAACCACGATAGATATGAGGGTCTTAAGCAAAATTTCGCTGTGCAGGTAAGAAATTAACCAACTTATATTGTACTAATGTTATATACAACCTACCTGCAATGCGATTAGCCACTAATGTTATTATTTATTTGCAGCTCTGCGCCTTGTTTGTACTGGCTGGGCTGGCTTCGACACCTGTTGTTGTTGAGATGGTGGTGCAGACAATTTCGCTGGAGGCGGTGGAATATTCTTCTTCAACGCTTGGAGTTCCGCCATTGTAGTAATTTGGCAGCGCTTATCATCTTTATCCAGTGCAAATATTGCGCCCTCACGGGTCCAGCATCTGTTCACGCCCAAGTACTGACGAGCCTCCATGAAAAGATGATGTCTCCTAGGCGTCAAGAACTCAGATATGGTTATACCTGAACCTTTAAGAGCTTTTTTTGCGAACCACGCCTCATCGCGCTTCTCCACTGCTTTAAACTTTGCGAGGATGGGTCTAGGTTTACTGTCCCTTTGAGGAGCTTTACCTAGCCGATGACATTTGCTGAAATTAGTCCTTGTTACCTCTAGTTTGAGTTGGGAACAGCCTACTCCGTGTCTCCATCCGGTCCATCTTGTCAAATGCAAATTCAACCTGCGTTTGAAGAGTTTTCAGTGCTACTACTACAAATTGTTTAAAAAACTGAAGTTCGTTAACCTTTGAAGTGACTGTGTTTTCTGGCTCTGGAGTGGTGGAAGTATCCACGGTAGTGATTTTGAAGTCTTGTTCAAATTTAGCCATTCGTGTGTTAAATAAATCTGTCAATTCTTCAACTGTTTTCTTAATGTCTTCCATGACTGCACACTGTTTGTAAAATCACTTATAATTTTGCCAATGGAAAAAGGAGAGAAGAGTAAACACTTGGCGTTAATAGACACTATTAAATACACATATTATATAAACTGTAAGTATCAAATACCAATATTTACTATTTAATTCAAATATAAATATAGAGAGAGAGAGTTGTTTACTGTATCACAGTCCTACCCTCAGTAATGACATTTCAGCAACAAACTGATTAAATAAAACAAAAAAAGGAGTTTTGTAGATTGAATGTATTCACAAAAATAAAACTAGAATTTTTAAAATTTTTGTCTGTCTGTTTGTACACACTAATATTTGGAAGTACTGTACGGATTTGAATGACACTTATTTTTGTGTAGCTATTAAGCCTGATAAAAATATCATCATCATCATTTTGGCGTTATGTCCCGGTTGCGCCCCCGCGGTACGTTAGGGCCTGGGTGCGATTAAATATAAAAGGATAAACTACCCCAAAACTGATTTCCACGCGGATGAAATCGTGGGCAATAGCTAGTTCGAAATAAAAATAAATTATAAATGCGAAAGTGAACATCTACTCATTGAAGATATCGATATTAATGTTTATTCTGTTACTTGTTATGACAATCATGACTTTAATTTCGTGTAGCATCATCACCATCATCAATTTATCACAATCCACTGTTGAACGTAGGATATCTATTATTAATTAACTGACCTTTAACCGATGTCCGCAATGGAAAACTATTGTTGTCAACTTGTCACGGGTCAAATTGTTTTAGTTTGAAGTTTCATATCTGCGAATAATTAAATATGAAACACACGTACTTTCGCACTTTTTAGCACAATTTAGTCCTCCAATTCCCAACTAGATGGTGTTACTAGTCACGATTCATTTCTCTCGCATATTTTGTTTGTTTACCTACGTAATAAATCCGTTGCGAGGGTATTGTAGGTACTTGAGAAAAAAAAGGGACGTTGGCATGGGCGGTGCGCATCAGACACTGGTGCAGGAATTACATTGAATTGTGTTAATATAACTCTATTACTGTTTCGCAACCAGAAGGACTTACGTTTGAAATATTAATTAATTACCTATATGTGAGTGTGTTGAAGTGAAAGGCTACGGGGTAAGTGTTAATGCTCAATTTCGCGTATGTATTAGAATTGTAGTTAGAAAATGTATCGCGATGTACAGTAGTATACTTTGTTACAGCTTTAGGTCACGCCCTTGTAGACGTAGTCTAGCCTTTTAGCAGAGTCGTATGAGAATTTGGAAGCGGGCTTTATGCGTTTGCCACCAGTAACAATTCATGTTAGTACGAAGATCTATTAAGCGCAAGTAACTGGATGGCAATACGACTGAACTATTGAACACGGAGGTCGCAGTTCGAATCTGGTCATCGACATCACTTTTTGTTTATTTTTGTCCTATTTTATTTTCCGCCATAATGTTAGATTTAAGGTTTTTGCATGATAGAATGTAGTGGCTTTTGTAATGTACGTTGCAGATCAGTAGATTGCAAGTAGAAATAAATCAGTCTTCTTTTCTTTCTTTCTTCAAGATCTTTAATTTCCACTTACACGGCCTCATAAAAGTACCCATCCACTTAAGGGTCATCACATTGGCGCTCAACGGGGAAAGGCGGAAATTGAAGGTCTCGTCGAATTTTGGTATATTTTTTTGTTAAAGTAGGGTCACCATACGATTGTAAATTTTTGGCCCGGTTAATACTTTATGTGTAATTGTTACTTTTGTTTACTATTAGTTATAAATAAACATTAGTTATAGTATATTTAAAAGGTAAGTTTAGTCATAGTATATTTGTAGTAAGTATAGTATAGTGTAGGTTAGCAGTAGAAACTATCTTGGTATTTTGTAATCACTGTGAAATTTTGTAAAGATGGCATTATCACGCAAAATGGATGTTAATGACTTGTTAAAAGATGAACTAGAGTTTGAGCTGGCTTGCCGTGGGGTCCACAAAATTTTAACGGTAGTTCCGATGAGAAAAATTCTAAGAGAAATTATTAATAGAGAATACTTAGGGGAGTCTTCAATTAAACTTACAGTACCCAGGCCATGCATAGAAGATCCCTTGTCGCAAATTATACTATGCGAGACGAAATTGAATACGTTAACGGGGTTGTTGAGTGATCTGTCCTTGAGACCAGACCGTTTAGCCATCAAGCGTATTATTTCTCGGTCGTTGCATTTACAATATCGTGTATCACTTATAATACCAGCGAACGAAGATATCGACCGTCATGCTAAACTGCACGTTGACGTCAAAGGCTGCGTTGAATCAGCATCGTCTTTAGAGGCAAAAGGGGATGAAGTTGAAAGTCAGGAGAACCTTTCCGAAAAAGATAAAGAAGTTCTACATCAGTCCTTGGGTCCGGAAGCAATTAAAATCTTAGAAGGCATAGCGTTGGAGGAACAAGCAGGAACCATACAAATGAATTCGAAAGTTAACGAGGAATTATTATCGTTTGGAGTAGGCGAAAAGCGTAACCCGTTATCAAGGTCATCAACTATTGATAAAGAATTTTCCCATCGCAAGCTTATTCCTCTCAAAGATTGGGGAGTTAAATTTTCTGGTAAAGGAGGTATGAGCGTAAATGCTTTTTTGGAACGTATTGAAGAGTTAAAGGATGCGAGAAACGCTGATGATCATGACTTATGGAGATATTCGATAGATCTATTCGAAGGTGATGCCCTGATTTGGTATAGAGCAAATAAAGAGTGTGCCAAGGATTGGAAAGATTTAGTCCAAATATTGACCATAACCTTTCAACGACCTTATTATCAAGATGAGCTTTTGGATGAAATTAAGAAGAGAACTCAAGCTAAGGAGGAGAACGTGTGCATTTATCTCTCTGTGATGCAAAACATGTTTAACCGTTTACCTGAGAAGTTATCTGAATCTCAAAAACTAGCTATTTTACTAAGAAATATTCAGCCGTACTTTCAGCAAGCGGTTTGTCGAGATAACTTTGGTTCAGTTTCAGAGCTGACAAAGGTTTTAAGAATTCTCGATAGAACTAGATCGAACTGTGATAGATTTCAGGAACCACTCAATTCTTTGAATGTTTTGGAGCCAGATCTAGCTTATCAGGGTAGCACTCACATTGAGATCAATGCAATGTATAATAATGCATCAACAGCTAAAGGAATGTATAATTCGCAAAGGAACATTACAGACATGAAATGCTGGAACTGTAGAGCGTCCGGTCATACATTCAGAAATTGTTCTATACCTCGTCAAAGAATGTTCTGTTATAAGTGCGGTAAATTTGGTATAACAACCAAAAATTGTCCTTGCAAAAGGGGAAGGTTAGTCTCGGATGCACCTAACCAACCGTCGAGGAGCCAAAACACAAACCCGGGAAACGATCAAGAGGGAGGCATCAACTCTGCCGAATGCCTTCCGTAAATCTCAATAGAGAGGAATGGCAGACATGGTTGCAGACCATTTCCAATTTTTTTGCTACTGGGGAAATTTGTAATTTAGTAAAATCACATTCAGAGAATAGATATTTTGCCAAAATAAAAATCATGGACAACACTTTTTTTGGTCTTCTGGATACGGGTGCCACCGCCTCGGTCATATCTAGTGATTTCTGTGCTAAACTTACTGCAATGGGATTCTCAACGCAAGGAACGGCACAGACGAAACTGTCTACAGCGGATGGCACACCCCACTGTCATGTGGCTGCCAATACAATTTTTAAAATCATATAAGGTGATTGAATTTTATGTTATGAATCATTTGAAACATGACATATTATTAGGAATGAATTTTTTTGATGATTTTAATTTGTCCATTGCCGAGGCCAAAAGTAAAATTGGTGACATACACGTTGGAGTACCATCAAATATGGAGCTTTCGGAGTTAGACATAAAAAAAGGAGCAGTAATATCGCGTATGGAATTATTACCTTGTCAAACTAAAGCACTTGAGGAAGTTATTGCCTCTATGGAAAATACCATTGGATCGGGTTTGGGTCGAACAAATTTAATAAGTCATCGAATTGACTCAGAAGATCACGAACCAGTTAATCAAAGGCAATATCCATTTTCGCCACATATAATGAAAGAATTGGAAACGGAAATTAACGATATGTTAAAGAACGATGTCATAGAACCCTCATATAGTTCTTGGCGCTCTCCGGTACTTTTAGTAAAAAAAGCTTCTGGCAAAAACCGATTATGTTTAGACAGCCGTCAGCTTAATAGGTTAACAAAGAAAGACTCATATCCACTTCCTCGAGTTACTGCCATTCTGGATAATTTAAAGAATGCACACTACCTGTCCACTCTTGATTTAAACTCGGCCTTTTGGCAGATTCCACTTGAAGAGGAAAGTAAGGAGAAAACAGCATTCGGTTTGCCAGGAAAGGGTTTATTTCAGTTTAAGGTTATGCCCTTTGGCTTAGTGAACGCTAGTCAGACGCAGCAGCGATTAATGGATAGGCTATTTCCGCCAGAATATGAAGGGAAAGTATTTACATATCTTGATGATATTGTAATTTGTACTAAAACTTTCGACGACCACATAAATACATTGATTTGGGTAAGAGACCAACTCTTAAAGGCAGGTCTCACCATTAACATGGGGAAATGTAATTTTGCGAGGGGTTCCCTGAAATATCTGGGCTATATTGTGGACAGAGACGGTTTGAGGACCGATCCGGAAAAAGTTAGTGCCATTTTAAACTACCCAAAACCTCGTACATATACTGAACTTAAACGGTTTTTAGGTTTAGCTAGTTGGTACAGGCGCTTTGTGGAGAAATTTGCTATGATAGCTGCGCCGTTACATGACTTGACAAAAGGAGGTAAGAAAGGTCGTGAGGTCAACTGGAACAAAGAAGCAGATACTGCCTTTCAAGCACTTAAAACGGCTTTAACAACAACCCCAGTTTTAAGTTGCCCTGATTTCTCGGCAAGTTTTACCATACAGTGCGATGCTTCAAACAAAGGTACAGGAGCAGTGCTCACTCAATTTATTGGAGGCACGGAAAAACCAGTTGCCTTCACGAGTCGAAAACTTACGGATAGAGAGACTAAATATTCGACCTCTGAGAGGGAACTTCTTAGCGTCATTCATGCGATTGATCAATTCAGACCGTATATCGAAGGTACTCATTTCAAAGTCATTACTGACCATAGCGCTTTACAGTGGCTTTATAAAACGAAAGATCCGCACGGTAGACTAGCGCGATGGGCTATGAGATTGCAACAATTCGATTATGAAGTCATATATCGAAGGGGCAAAGATAATGTGGTACCTGACGCCTTATCCAGAGCGGTGGAAGAGCATGAAATAAATGTCATTGAAATAAAAAATGAAGATAAGGATGAATGGTACAGAGCGCAAGAAGAAATGGTCATAAGTGGTAAATGTGGTGCAGATTTAGTTATTGATCATGGCATATTATGGAAATATTTAAAATTAAAACAATTCCCTGATGAAAATGATTCGTGGAAATTGGCAGTACCCGAAAAATTAAGGACAATAGTTTTACGGGAATGTCACGATATTCCAACATCAAGTCATTTTGGAGTAAAAAAAACAATCAATCGGGTGCGCCAGAAATACTACTGGCCGAATTTAATAAAGGACGCAAAAGAATACGTTAGACAATGTGAAACTTGCGCGAAACATAAAATGTCACAATTGCCTCCGCAGGGACTAATGGGCAAGTACAGAGAAGTTGAAGAGCCCTTTCAAGTTGTATCAATGGACTTAATGGGACCTTTTCCTCGTTCTAAGTTAGGTAATACAATGCTTCTAGTTATTGCTTGTTGGTTTAGCAAGTTTGTATTACTCTTTCCGTTAAAAAATGGCAAGGCATCTAATATAACAAAAATTGTAGAGGAACAGCTCTTTTTGATGTTTGGAACTCCAAAGATAATTATCTGCGATAATGGGAAACAATTTGTGGCCTCTCAATTCAAAGAGCTCGTTAATTCATATAACTCTGAAATTTGGTACACTCCCTATTATCATCCGCAGTCCAATCCCACTGAAAGGGTTAATCGTGTGATAGGAACAGCGATAGCATCGTATGTAGAGGATAACCACAAAGAATGGGACAGGTACTTGCCTCATGTAGGCCACGCCATCAGAACTGCTGTCCACGAAGTGACTGGAAAAACTCCGTCATATCTAGTCTTTGGTAAAGAGACGTGTTGTAAAAACAAGCCGGGACCTAGGTTTGAAGAAAAAGAGCCGCTTAATGTTAATAGAAACAATTTTGAAGATCAGATCCAAGAAAGATTACACGTATATGAAGATGTTAGGGCTAGACTAAAAAAGGCTCATGAAGTTAACAGCAGGAATTATAATAAACGGAGACGTACCTGCACATACGAAACTGGAAATTTAGTTTGGAAAAGAACCAAACCACTTTCAAATGCAAACAAGCAATTTATGGCAAAGTTATCACCGAAATATGAAAAGGCCGTTATAACTGAAAAGTTATCCACGGATGTTTATAAATTGAAGAGTTTGAGAGGTAAAGATCTCGGTAAATGGCATGCAGTTGATCTAAAAAGGATTGCATGAAATTAAAAAAAGAATCAGGCTGGGATTCTTTTTTTTTTCGAGGAGAGGGGATATTGTCACGGGTCAAATTGTTTTAGTTTGAAGTTTCATATCTGCGAATAATTAAATATGAAACACACGTACTTTCGCACTTTTTAGCACAATTTAGTCCTCCAATTCCCAACTAGATGGTGTTACTAGTCACGATTCATTTCTCTCGCATATTTTGTTTGTTTACCTACGTAATAAATCCGTTGCGAGGGTATTGTAGGTACTTGAGAAAAAAAAGGGACGTTGGCATGGGCGGTGCGCATCAGACACTGGTGCAGGAATTACATTGAATTGTGTTAATATAACTCTATTACTGTTTCGCAACCAGAAGGACTTACGTTTGAAATATTAATTAATTACCTATATGTGAGTGTGTTGAAGTGAAAGGCTACGGGGTAAGTGTTAATGCTCGATTTCGCGTATGTATTAGAATTGTAGTTAGAAAATGTATCGCGATGTACAGTAGTATACTTTGTTACAGCTTTAGGTCACGCCCTTGTAGACGTAGTCTAGCCTTTTAGCAGAGTCGTATGAGAATTTGGAAGCGGGCTTTATGCGTTTGCCACCAGTAACAATTCATGTTAGTACGAAGATCTATTAAGCGCAAGTAACTGGATGGCAATACGAGTGAACTATTGAACACGGAGGTCGCAGTTCAAATCTGGTCATCGACATCACTTTTTGTTTATTTTTGTCCTATTTTATTTTCCGCCATAATGTTAGATTTAAGGTTTTTGCATGATAGAACGTAGTGGCTTTTGTAATGTACGTTGCAGATCAGTAGATTGCAAGTAGAAATAAATCAGTCTTCTTTTCTTTCTTTCTTCAAGATCTTTAATTTCCACTTACACGGCCTCATAAAAGTACCCATCCACTTAAGGGTCATCACAAACTGTTGGGAGGTATCACCACATACTTGGTGATCATCGTGCAGTATCAATCGACAAACAACTGGTGAAAACTACGTTATTGTTATTTCATCGAACTCAGAAAGAAATTAGATAAGAAGAATACTCTGTAAATGAAATAAAGCACAAAAAAATTTGAAAGCTGTGTTTTATTATTAGTTAAAAAGTGAAATTATGTCATATCTTACTGAGTAGCTATGCCTAGCTAATGTGGAGAAGGTTGAAGTATAGAAGAGATTTTAAGAAGAGGTAATAATCCGTTCCAATAACGTACTGCCATTTTGTTCTTCAACGTAAAACTTTTTATATCGGCCCTAAGTTGGGCGCAGATGTGGACCCCTTGTTAAGTGTCAGACATTAGTACAACTATTGGAGCCAGATATGGTACCCACATTGGACACAGATATATATGAGGCCCAGGTCGGGCGCCAGATATGGACCCCATGTTAGATGTCAGACATTGGTCTCACTGTAGATATGAAATGTAGACTCACATTGAGCCCAATATATCACCCCACGTTTAGCGACAAATATACGAGTAAAAAGCCCCAAGCTGGGCGCCGAATATGGACATCAAATTAAGTGTCAAATAATATGAGTCTTATTTAAAAGCACTATATGAGAGAACCCACATTGAAAATTAAAATAAAAATGAAAAAAAAAGTATTAATTGAATTAGGATTACGTTAATTAATCTCTTTTTAAAAGTAAAAAATCTAACGGAAACCAAAGGGAAAGTTAGCGAGCTCATCCAGGTAGGGGGCGACGCATGCAGACTGATCAGCGCGTACAAGGGCTCACTCCGGCGAGACACCGGGCACCTATACACGCCACGCACATAACCGCCTTGGGCGCCAGATATCGTTTTCACGTTGAGGGACAGAAAACGTCCCCATCTTAGGTGCCAGAGATGAGTTCCATTGAGGACGTAAGATTTCAGACACCTTTGGCTCAGACATGTCGCCCCACGTTTAACGCCAAACATACGAGTAATAAAGATTTTCTTTACTTTTTAAACTTTTGTGTTTTTTAGTGTCTGCGTTTATATTGTGATGTAGTATCCTGAGAATAATAAAGCATTTATTGGGCACCATCTGTGAGCCCTACCTTTGGCGCCAGATATTATTCTTACGTTAGGCGCCAGGTAGGAGTCCCATATTGGGCGTCAAGTATGAGTCCCATATTGGGCGCCAGATTTGACTGGGCGAAGTGGAGTAGATTGAGTAGGAAAGCGGACCCTGGCAGAGGCCGGGATAAGCGCTAGGACGATGATGATTGGGCGCCAGATATAAGTCCTACGTTGGGCGCCAGGTATGAGTCCTATGTTGGGCCCCGGAAATAAGTCCTACGGTGGGCGCCAGATATGAGTCTGATATCAGTCAAACGTTGAGCGCCCGATAGAAGTCGTTTATAAAAGTATCAAAGTGAGATATAAGGTATTCCCAAGCGGTTCCTGCGTTTTCGTTGTACCTCTATCTGTTTTTGTAGTGAAACTTGTTTATTCTTCAATCAAAACACGTTTAGGTGTAAGCAAACCAAGTACTTAGAGTTTTAACATTAACATGTTTATTTAATGAAAATGAGTGTTGACGTTGATTTTTATTGACGCATTTACCTAATGTCTGTTTATCTATGAAATAAATTATGAACCTACTATTTTTGAAGAATGTCCTGAGAAAGAGTTACTTACCTTGTAATTCTTCAATAAGTAATTCCACTTTCTTTTTAAATTACGTGTATGATAAGGGCGGACTAAGTTCGTCAGAGACCCGGGGCGAAAAAACCAGAGGTAGCCCGATTTGCTCACTCCGTGGTAAATGAGCAGCTAGAGTGGTAGTAAGCGGTAACTGTTTTAAAATTATATTAATATTTTAATAATTAATACACACAAATACACATAACCAATTCGTGCGACCATTGCCAATTAGGATAGCGCCTAAAGCTTTTGTTACGGTTAAGAATAATAGTTGTTCTCATATAATAGTTAAAAACCATATTTTGATTTTACTATTTAAAAACAAGCGTCAGTTTGTTAAATAAAATACACGATTGTGATGCTTGTGAAACATTTCGTTATTATAACAAAATATGTTTTGCTGTATTCAATGTTGTATTGAGTGGTGGACTTAGATCAATTATACTTGAACTAACACAAAAGAAATTGTGGCACTACCTGCAAAGATATGTATGTAGGTACAACTCTTTGCATCGTCTGTCTTGTCTGTCTTATTCTTAAAAATATCGATATTTCTCAAAACACATTTCGTTATGAAACACAACCCCTTATCTTCATCAAAACAATATTTATACCTATACTAGGGTTTTCTACCCGTGTACCCGGGGTCGGGTATGCCCGGGTATTTAAGGGATTCAGTACCCGGTTACAATCTGACTGCCATAATGAGTCTGAGTCTGACTGATATAATAAGTCAGGATAAGTTAACGTGTAATTTATTTTTTGATAATTGTTTTCTTTTTTAATAAACCTTTAAATTGAAATTAAACAAAGAAGAATAGTCCAAAGGCGGCGGTGACCACTTTCCATCAGGTGGCCCGCTTACCCGTTTGTTTGCCTTGTAACATAAAAAATAAAAATAATGTTTAATGTCGATGATACTTTATTGGAAAGATAATGAAATTCCATTTATGTTTAAATATTATTTCGGCCATGTCGCCGACGCGACTGGTGCGCAAATGATCCAATGTGAACGTCCAATTGTCACACATTTCGCAGCAAACGGTATTTCACTAATAACTCATCGAAAGTAATTTTTTTATAGAAAATAGTCAGATATTTGACTGCCATCTCACCTGATGTTAAGTGCAGATGCAGTCTACGATGGCACATACGTCTATTACATACCTATTCACACTTGTCTTAAAGAAACCCAAGTTGTACCGCTTAGGGAAAACATGTGCAGGCAGCGAGTTCCAAACCCTTGCCGTTCGCAACAGAAAGTTAGTGCGTATTTGTGGAATGTCGACAATATAGGGATGGTACGCTGACCTACACCTGAAGCCCCAAAGATGAAATGGGGTTGGTGGAACTAACTCGTGTAATTCCGGCGCACATTCCCGAAATTTCCCCGCGCCAAGAAGATGACTGTCAATTTCTTGGCACGTCTCTCAACCAAGTCCAAAGCAGCCAGATAGACCTTGACAGACCCGTCCCATAGCTGACAACAGTATTCCATGCAAGGTCCAATTTGGGCTTTATTTGAGTCAATTTTAGCCAATCCTCGTTACCACCGTTGCTGAAGCCAGACGGAACATTGGCACATGCTGCGGAGGCGAAAGCGAATTCACTTGCTTCTCATTTCACGGCTAGTTCGCGTTAAGACACTGTGGAAAAACTCTACGCAATGAGCAGGGATGAGTCCCGCGCTGACTGCACTATAGCAGACATGCAAATATATCAGAGAGAGATTGTAAAAATCCTGCGGAGTCTAGAGGTGAACAAGGCTGTCTAGACGTGGACCTGATGGTATACCAGCGACGGTCTTGCGTAGACGTGCCCCTGAGTTGTCTCCTATTCTCACACGCCTGTTTCAACTCTCACTTAAGACTGGTATTGTACCTAAGTCGTGGAAGCTTGCCAATGTGGAGCCCTGGCCTAAGAAGGGCAGCCGCGCAGACCCTGCCAACAACCGCCCTATTTCAGTCATCTCCATTCTCTGTAAGATTATGGAGCGTGCACTGAACAACAAACTTCTTGCGCATCTCGAAGGTAACGATCTCCTCAGCGATTTCCAGTGCGGATTCTGCCGTGGTCGGTCGACTGGGGACCTTCTGGTGTATGCCACTTATATGTGGAGTTAGGCCATTGAGAAGCATGGCGAGGCCCTTGCTGTGTCGCTCGATATCTCCAAGGCCTTTGATAGGGTTTGGCACGCAGCCCTTCTAAGCAAGCTTCCCTCATTTGGTATTCGTGTTGGCTTTTGCATTTGGATTTCGAACTGTCTGAGTGGTCGTTCAATCCGGGTAGTTCTCGATGGTTACTCGTCTGATCTTCAGGCTATCGACGCGGAAGTTCCTCAAGGGTCGGTTCTGTCCGCGACTTTTTTCTTGCTGCATATCAACGATCTTCTAGTACCCGGTACCCTTGGGTACGCTGACGACAGCACAGTAACGGATAAATATCTGTCAGAGGAAAAAGCTAACAGGGACGACATTCAGTCTTGTCGAGAGGCCATGGTTAGGCATTTAAACGAAGCTCTCAAAGCAGTCTCCGTCTGGGGCGAAGCCAATCTAGCGGCGTTCAACGCTACCAAAACACAGGCATGTTTGTTTTCCGCCAAACGGAGTCCATTCCATCTAACTCCGGCTTTCCGGGATGAGGTTGTGGAAATTACCGACAATTTACATATCCTTGGTATTGAGCTATCAACCAATCTTAACTTTGGACAGTACATCGAATCCAAAGCTAAGACTACAGCCAAGAAACTTGATATCCTCTCAAAGGTCAGGCGGTACTTCACTTCAACAACAAACTTTAGATTCGGTGGAAAAACGTGCAAAGAAGATAGTTTGTGAACCGCAATTAATTGAGGCTAAGTTGCAGAGCCTCGAGCATCGGCGCAGGGTTGCGTGTCTGTCGGTATTCTATAGGTTGCATTTAGGAGAGAGTGCGAAACAGTTGCACGACCTCATTCCGCCGGCCCCTTTCTGCTCTGCATCTGCATCTGCATACCCAAAAGCATTGGACCCGAACATTTCATTTACGTACACCAGGAACAAGGTTTTCTGTTCTGTACAGGGTTGAATTCTATCGTCCAAGTTTATCAGCATAGACATATCCCCAAAGAAAATAATCTAATGTATAACTCCATTCATTGCACAATCTGGATTACCAACGAGCCATTATTGATTGATGTTAATTTTTTCCTCCAAATAAAAGTTTGTTTAGCGATGAAGCCTACTTATGGTTGAATGGTTTTGATTTTTGTTAGAATAAACACGCAGCGCCCACATGACCGAAATCTTATTCATTAGCTTTCTAATATGGCTAGTTTCACTGATATAAATATATTTTTCTTCGTTATATTTCACTTTGTAAACAAAAGGTTTAAAAAATACCTTTTACTTACATTTTCTTAAAAAATTGATAAATACCCGGGTACTAAAAATAATAATACCCGATACCCGGGTATAAAAAAAAGTCGGGTATTCGAAAACCCTAACCTATACCTATTTTTATATATAGGAACATCGTCAAAGTGCTTTTATATTTAACTTCATTTACAATAACCGAAGTAATTTAGCACTTATTTTTAAACGATTTTCCCAATTAAATGGGTCATCAATAACGGTAGTTGGTCAATATTGCCACTCTGAAAATTCTGTACTTAAAATGGTAATAGTTAATACAGCTGTAATTAAAATAGTATGGGAAATGCTGTATCGAAAAGTAATTTTTTAAAATTTAATTGACTGGCGTGAAAAAAGTGTACCCTTAAACGACTGTTTTTGAATATGTAATTGGAACATTACGCTATGATAAAAGGTACTTACTTAAGTGTAATACCTATATAACGGTTATATGTTGTGTGTTGTAATGGTGTTATGAAGGCGTTAGTTACTTCATAAATCGGAATACCAATTGCAGTCGCGTTCATTAACGTTTCAGGGGGCACATTAAAGTTTTAATACGACTTTTGCCTAATTTCTTTGATAACTCGTCTGTAACGCTTTTAACTATAGTTATAAAAAATCTGTTACCAACACCTAAATGTTAGTTTTGTTGTAGCACTGCTCATAGCCAATTAATTCATCATATACCAGATCAGTTCAGCTACCGCCACTTCTTGAGTTTTTACTAATTAAGTAGTTTATCACTGAGCTCTCTGTCTCAGTGTCTCAATCGAGCCAGCTATACAGCGTAGTAGAAATGATTAACTTGACTTGCTAAGAGAAACCAAATGCCAACAAATTCAGTTCTAAATCGCTAAGCTAGAGAACCCTAAGACATAGACTTTCATGAATATTTTAACTTACCTACTTCGGCACGCGATACGCGATGCCGCTATTGGCAGTTCGCGCTAATGTGTCCTTAATTTGATTCCGATTGTTGATAATTGAGGTTTGCAACTAACTGATATTCATGGATTCCTGGATTGTGCCCTAGTAGGTAAACATGGCGGACAAATATTCTACTAAATACAAGAGCGACTATTTCCAAAATCGTATTGCGGATCATTCCAAGGGTGAGTACTTGTTATGATATGAATATTCTTTAGTTTAACTTACCTGATCTGCCAAATCCTGGATCATGGTCAGGGTCATTTACGCCAAGATGATTTTTATTATTTATTATTCTTCAGTTAAACGTTTCTTTTTCTGTTTTGTGGCAATGCTTTCATCTACACCCTAGTGTTTCATCAGCAATTACAAATTCATGAACTTACCTACAATAATAAGAATTATAATTCGTATGGTATTTTACATTTGAAGAATTATACAGATATTGCATCCTATATCTTGATCCATTATAAATTTTCTTTTACTAATCCAATAAATACATAATGTATGAACTTTTCAATATGTCGAGTCTCTTTTTTTACAGATGTTATTAATACCTGTTTCAAGCCCTTAACAAAATACCTATACTATGTGTTGTAGACAGTTTATAAAGCATAAATTTCTAATAAATCTTCCATTCTACCCTACCAGCAAAGGCCCTCAAAAGCCTTCCTACAACGCCAGAAAATGGGCAGTGTCTTGTTCTTGGAACTTTAGCACTTGTCCTACGCGTGTCCAGCTGGTTTGTCGTAGCCCCTCTCCGTTTCATAAGGGTCAACCATGACCTTCACATCAGCTACTCGAAGGCAATGTACTTCTATAGCTTCATGTTAATCATTATTATAGGTAAGTACCTGGTAAGTAGGTAATACGTAAGTAGGTAAGTCATGGAGAAATAAAACTTATGTAAGAAATTATTTCTATTTTTGTATTATACTAATCAAATACGTTTATTCAGTTTAGGTTTGCACAAACACTTATGAACGTCATACAATATATATCATACACTAATCGACAGTAACAAACTGGTAACCAAACAACAACTATCATCCTTATTGTCTAGGGAAGCACATGATTGGACGATCCACCTGATGGATAGTGATCACCGCCGTCCAGGATATCAGCAAAGCATCCTAAAGGAAGCAGAAGCGATGCCACCTTTGAGGTGCATATACACGTGCTTCTAAATACTCAAAGTTATAGTGCAAAGGAAAGGCTTCGGGAGAAAGATAATTCCACTATTTGCACGTGCGCAGTAAAAGGGTTCGCGATGCTGAGTGTCGGTGGCCCTGCGGTCGAGTATCTAACTCGTATGCGAGAGGTGCCGGGTTCGATTCCCGCTGCGGTCATGTACCAATGACTCTTTTCTGAGTTGATTTCGTACCAATGCTCTTACGGTGAGAGAAAACATCGCGATGAAACCTGCAAATTCAGGTAACTGAATTTGCAACCATCCACAGACATTTATCTAATCTTCAGTTAATTTTCTAATTCCTATTGAAAAAGACAAGAGAAGCGAATATAAGAGAATGTGCGAAGATAAAATATTGTATTAATAAGTCTTCCATGGTCAATTGCAGATATAACTCTTCTATACGGGTTTATATTAGATCTAAATGTAGACCCAATGTACTCAGTTCGTTCACCCACGTACACGGATCGCATAATATGGGCGGTAGACCTGGGCATAGTGTCATTGACTGTCAACTTCGGGGTATTCAGCGCAGCAGCCAGAATGGAACGCATGATACCATGCCTGAACAACCTCAATGTGGTAAGTAGATCTAAAAAATTTACGACCTGTTGGCTAATTACGTAACTATGTCGGCAACATTTATCTGATTTGAAATTGTTACTTTTGTTCTGTTACCGGTCTTGGTGTTTATATATAAATTTATTTCAGACGAAGTTGTCCATATTACATTAGAATGTCAACGTTATGAGTACAATGTCAAATATCAATTTATGTATAATAAGTATGAATTTAAAAAAATATATAAGGTGTTTATCAGTTATCTAACATCCATAACGCAAGCGTTGCTTACTTTAGGGCTAGATGGCGCTGTGTGAATCGTCGAAGCATAATATTTATTGTCCAAGCATATTTATAGAGGCTAAAATAATTCTAATTTAAGAATTATTACGTATGTTGTTACAGATATTAACGAAACTTAACAAATATCAGCAGCAGCGGCGGCCCGATGAGAGGAAGAAATGCATTGTCATAATTGTATGCCTATTCCTAATGAGCCTGCTATTTAGTGCTGACGTCTATTCCTTTTATATGATAACCTTAAAGAGGAATGGCGAATGTATGAATAATTCATTAATTTATATTTATATTTTTTATTTATTTTATTTTATTGACTTAAGGAAAACCAACAGCAGTGATTACAATATAAAATAGCACAGAGCCAATTACAGGATTCCACCGATATAAATTGGAGTAGTTGATAATTATATGAGTATCAAAAACCTCGCGTTGGAGGTTTCTAACCGCAAGTCTCTGACGTGATTTACGATTACTGCTATCAATCGACAGCAACCGGGTCAGAGGATTTAATGTGCACTCTTTAACACGGAGCACGTGGCGATGTTTAGTGGTGAAGGCACAACGGTTGTCCGGAAGAGATCGCTTAAAGCGATAAAGCCGCCTTTGAGCGCATGTAAACTATTAGTTTATTCCGTTATATTTATTTCACTTTTGTGTGTGCAATAAAGTTTTACTTATTTACAATTTAAGTAAAGCAAAGTGGATACATTGTCAGGGTCCCGAGTGGGATCTGGGATTCGATTCTGCGTCGATCGCTTACAAGGCAGAAACTTTCGACATTTGGTCACCACGGCCCCCACAAAATGATTCGAAGTCATAATGCACTTCAATGTGAAGTAACTTGGAGAGCAGGCAACATGAGGGAAAGCTGTCATTGCTGTCCAGAAATTACAACGCCAGAGGGATCGCTCATGGATTGCCCATCTCTGAAATTCCGGGACATGTTGCTGTGGCAGGAAAAGGGCAAATACCGCTCCAGTGCCAATGCCACGGTTCTCCAAATCCCTACTCCATCGAGCACTTGGCCTTGGTCGGGTGGCTCCAATTCGAATGGGTATCCCGCTATCCCTACATCTTTTAATTTATTTTTACACAAAAATAACAACAACTTGAGAACGTAATATATATCTCTGATACATTTCAGATTTCATAGCACTACTTTACATATCGTACCACATTATGGATTTCATTTTAATATTACTTGTGATGCAGTTCTTTGTAAATGCTATGAAGGCCAATTGGACTCTGAGAAGCGTCAATGATCAGTTGACTGAAATTCTGGAGGCAATTGATACAAAAAGTAAGTTTGAATAACTATTTAGAAAATGTTTTGTTAACTTAAAAATCTATTCTACAAATATTCCAGTTGCTGGATACATGCCACAAGCTGCAGAATCTAAAAAGGATTTCTTCAAAGCCCCTCTAAAAGCTCTCAACGTGATCGTTTCTTCTGTAAAACTGATGGACCGAATGCCTGACACTGGTAAAAATTCCTTAATTAAGTGTGAATCCCTGACGTCGGAGGTTATTAATGCATCTCGTCTAGTTTCCCTTGGTCAGGCGAAACATCGTGATGAAACCTGCAAATTCAGGCAACTGAATTTGTAACCACGATCCAATCTAGTCAGGTTCCCCTTGTAGCAGGGTCACTTAGGTCAGATGGTAGTCGCTCCACTGTAATTACCTGATCGCCAAATTCTGGATCATGGTCAAGACGGACTTCCAGCCCTCTTTCGCGAGAGCACAACTTGCACATTAACGCCATGATGACTTTAGTCTAATTCGCCTTGGATTGTCTAGTTCGGATTCGTAGAGCGTTATCTCTGTGTAAGTAATTACGAAGCCGAATGTGTTGTGTCCTTCTCTCAACACTAAATTGAAAGAAACAACAGTATCTATGTCGCGAATTTTATTCCTTGTCGCTTGCGAGAGCACACTTTTGCTAGTTGTACTGTGTGACCTTCGTGTGCAACCGCGAACTGTGCTGGAACAGCTCGTGATTGCATTTCACCGTACGAAACAATGTGCTGTTTTTAAAAATAGCTTCGACGGCGTGTTCTGACGACCGAAACATTATTTTGATCTTTTGACGATTAGGGGGTTATTGTAGTTGTTTGTTGTATTGCAAAATCATGTGTGACTGTCATCATTCATTGTCTTAGAACAAATTAAAAAGCAATATAGCGCCAGTTGTTATTTCCTAAGTACCATACCAAACTAAAAAAAGGTGCGGGTAGGCGGTTCAACGGTTAACACACTCTCCAGTGTCACTATACAAAATAATTAATTAAAATGGTACAAAGTGAAAGTGAAGTGTTAATTGTTCAGTGCAAAAACTTATTAAAAGAATCATTAACAGAAAATGCTATAACAGTGAAAATAATTACTGATCTATCGTTAAAAATAGACAAACAAAAATTTATCATTGAGACATTAACCGACAAAATTGCGAAGTTAGAGTCACTCGCTGAACTTCCCGACCTGCCAATAAGAAAACGTCAGACTAGAGCCACAAGCAGTACTATTTCAACCAACCAAAGCGCTGCCACCAAGAAATCGACGAATCAAAGACGAAATGAGCCACAGTTGTCATCGAAGTTGACATCTACTCCAACGACTCCGCTAAATGACGTCGTTAACTCACCTTTAACATATAATTTAGAAGAACCCGCTATAACAAAGGAGTTAATCTGTAACGATTCATCTAAACAACCTTTAGTTATCAGTAATGATGCAAATAAATGGACCCAGGTACAGCGGAATAAACGTCGGACAACACAAAACATTGGTTTCAAGATCCATGGAACAGCTTCAAATGCCAAAATTGGGGGTGTCGTCATGCCCAGGTACGTTCACGGGTGTTATTTCGGCACCGATACTACTCCAGAGAGCATTTTCGAACATCTTAACGACATCGAACCTGCTAAATACACGGTGGAAGAAATTAAGGCTAAACACGACATTTACAAATCGTACAAAATTGGGATACCCGCCTCACTATACGATATAGTTTTGAACCCGTCAGTATGGCCTGAAGGCGTATCTTTGTCCCCGTGGCGGCCCTTTCTATCACAAAAAAGCCTAGAGGTGACCCCAGTGAGCCTCACAGTGAGTGAAGGTAATCGCGCATCGCCCCTGGAAATCGCCGAAAAAAGCTCAACCAACAAACGTAAATAATATAGTAATATATCACCAAAATGTACGGTCATTAGCTGGTAAAACTAGTAATATTAATTTGTTGCTTCAAACAGATATAAACTGTAATTTTATATGTTTAACGGAGCATTGGCTCAAATTTACTGAACTAAAATGTATTAATCTTAATGGGTATGAGTTAATCTAGTTATTGTAGACTAAATATTCAGCATGGCGGCACAGCATTTACATTTATGTAAATAGAAACATTAAATGTAATGAAAGGACGGACCTCTGTAACTTATCTATTGAACATGTAATAGAAATATCAGCAATCGAACTCCACAAAATTTATTTAATCTTAATTTGTATTTATAATCCAAATCGACTTAATTATAATTTATTCTTATCCACCTTCGAAAAATTGTTGGAAATTTTTTTACTAGAATGTAAATGCATTGTAATCACTGGCGATTTTAATGTAGACTACATGACCGATTCCTCAGAAAAAAATCCATTAAACGACTTAATACAGTCTTTTAATCTAAAACAACACGTAAACTTCCCAACACGCAAAACCATATCTACAAGCTCCTGTTTAGATCATGTATATTCTAACCTAGATTCCTACGACTATAACATAAACATATCTGATCATAACGGACAGCTAGTGTCAATAGATATGTCAGTCACCTGTTCTAAATACAGATACTGTCGTGTTTTTTTTCCGAAAATAAAGTTAATTACTTTTATGACTACTTACTTTCATTTGACTGGCAGGAAATACAATCAAAATCCAAGTGTAACACTGAGCTGCACCTTGAGAGTATAGTAAATATAATATCATACACAACCAATATTTGCTTTCCATACAAAAAACTGACTATCCCAAAACGTCCCGAGTGCCCGTGGTATAATGAAGATATTTTATTACTAAAAACACTTATTGATAATCTTTTCAAAATGTACGATAAATGGCCTGAAAACGATCACTTATGCCGTCTAATAGCATCTCTGTCGCTCAAGTTTGAGGGGTCATTGACTAGCGCACAGTATAACTATAACGTAAACAAAATCGTATCTAGCAAAAATCCACACAAAGCAATGTGGCAAATTGTCAACGAACACAACACCCGCAAAAACAAAAACATGAACAGTCTTTACACAATAAAAAATCAGGAAGGTCTTGACTACGATTGCATCACGGATCTAGCAAACGACATAAACGAGTTCTTTTTATCAGCTGCTCGCGGCGCTGGCGCGCCTGCGGCCTCACCGGACCGCGCACGGGCACTGTTACTCGGTGCAGGCGCACCGAGCAACGACTCGCTGCGCCTCACCCCCTTCACCGACACGGAGTTGTTGTTTATCATGACTCACGGAGTCGCATGTAAAGATACCTGTGACATCTATGACACCTCCACTAAACTGTTGCGCGTCGCCTTCCCAATCATTATACACCACATACAAAATATTTTTAATGACTTTCTTAGGCACGGAAGGTATCCTAAAATATTAAAATCAGTTAAAGTGGTACCCGTTTATAAAGGTAAGGGCCCAAAAAACGACATCAGTGGGTATAGACCCATAGCATTAATACCTAGTTTAGCAAAAGTTTTTGAATACGGAATAACTAAGCGCATGTTTAAATTTTTGGAAACAAATAATTTGCTAAGTAATAAACAATACGCATACAGGGAGGGTCGTTCATGTGTTGCGGTAATTCGTGAAGAACTAAATAAAATCATGCAGTCGAAGGAGCGTCGCAGTCACGTAGTTGTACTGCTGTGTGATATGACTCGCGCTTTCGACCTTTGTGATCATGATATCCTGTTGCAAAAATTTGATCATTTCGGCATAAGAGGCCCCGCGCTCTCATTAATAAAAGAATTTCTTGAAAATAGGCAACAAATAGTCTCATTAGATCAGGGTCGTGCGAGGTCAGACCAGGGCATCTCCACTATCGGTGTTCCCCAAGGATCAGCGCTCGCGAACCTCAGTTTCCTGATCCAGGTTAACGATCTGCCTAATGCTGTTGATGGTGACATGTACGTATTTGCTGACGATGCATGTGACATCATAACCGCTGACACAATCGATCTCATCCAAACAAAGATCACATCCGATGTACATAAATTGCAGAACTGGTTCACGGCAAACGGACTCCTACTAAATTTATCCAAAACTCAAATTTTACACTTTAACCTTGGTGGACCCCCACCAAGACCATTAAATATAAAAATAAATGACATATCATTGCCACAAACAAATAATTCAAAGTTCTTAGGTATAACAATAGATAGGGCTCTCAAATTCGATGCACATATTGACGTACTATGTGGTAAACTCAGCGGAGCCTGCTTCGCACTATCCCGGCTGTCGAGCGTGTTGCCCGCGTCTGAGGTGCGCTCATGTTACTTCTCGCTGTTCCACTCCGCGCTGTGCTACGGGCTGGAGCTGTGGGGCGCCGCGGCCACGGCCGAGCGCGCGTTCATACTACAGAAGAGGGCAGTGCGACTAATATCGCGAGTCCCACCCTACACACCCGCAAGGAGTCTATTCCGATCTAAAAACATTATGACTTTAACATCACAATATATTTATGACATAGCTACCCACGTAAAATCAAACTTGGAACATTTCCCTAGCAAATCAGAACATCTGAGATACACACTTCGAAACAAATCTGATCTTAATTGTGAAGCCTACAGGTTACATAAATCAAAATTTATTATGACGAATTTCGGTCCTGTAGTCTACAATAAAATTCCAAAGTATATCAGGGACTATGACTGTTTAATAACATTTAAAAATAAACTAAAAGTATTGTTAATAGCAAAAGCTTATTACAGCTTGAAAGAATTCTTTGATGACAAATTCAAATAACAATAGTTTTAAGACGTTTTAATTCAATTAATCTCCTAACGTCGATATTGACCTATAATGTGATAGACTGTATTAATTTCAATTTTATTTATAAATGACATGTAAAATTTTGAATTTTATGTAAAAAAGAGTATTTTGAGTATATTTGAGTATTAAAGTAGTTGAGCCTTAACATCTAAAAACCGTTGAATTAGCAGATCTAAAGTAAACTGCATTGAAATAAAGATTAATTTCAGTACCATACAGCCAAGGGATTATAATAATGTTTCGGTCGTTATTGCGCGCCATCTATGAGAATTTTTAGGAAGCTTCTCTTGAAAACAGCTCATTGAAGATGTGCCGCTTGTGCGCAGCTAACGGGTAGCACGCGAGCAGTTGCTGCAACTGCGCATTCGGAACACGTTTGCGATTCATTCACCATAAGATTAATTAAATATAGTCTAATTCATTATAGTAGAGTAAAATATTACTGTAAAACCCTTCATCATCTTAGCATTAATGTCCCCGGTTGTGCTCTTGAGAACGAGGGCTCAGAGTAGTACTTTATTAGTAACTAACGATCGGTTTCCAAGGACCACCAGGAGGACAACAGGCTATATTTACCTGATGCCTTCTGCATAAAGTCCTTTTTTAACAACACTATTATCTCAGAATAGAGAATTGTGTATAGTAAATAATAGAGTACTTAGGTACACTGATTAATCTAACTCATGATTATCTATCTAACTCATAAAATTTGTACTGCCTTGAGACGGTGTCTGATTAGCCACTCATAGTACACGCTAACCAATACTAAATGCTGAATACACATTAATGAAATCGATCATCGCCTTTTTATGATTTAATCTTTTAGTACTATTTTATATTAAAACTACTTTATTTATGTTACTAGATATTCTCCCAACGCCTCAGTCGAAGCATTTAAAGGACAAGATAAGACGACTATCCATAGCTTATATAACGGTCTGTGACATTATCAGGCAAATCAATCGGAACTTCGGAGTGCTACTGCTATTGCTACTGGTGTCGAGTCTCATTCACTTGGTGGAGACTCCTTATCACTTCATCCAGTGGTTGTGTAAGTTGATTAAACTCCATAAGCTCCGGTTCACGCCGGGGCATAATGCTGAGTGAGGTCTTTTTTACACAAATACGAGAACACCACTACGATACATTATCTATTACACTGCACAACAAATCAATAATCAAGTAGATATACACATCGGCACTGTGTAGTCTTCCCGTGTATTTTATGTTGTAATAATTTGATTCTTTTTATGTTTTTTTACTTTATTGTATCTTTTTCAATGTTGTGGTGTTGTTGTTTGTGTTAATAAATGTCCTTTCTTTATTTCTTTTTTCTTCTTTTTTCAGTGTTTATTTAGATCGATAGTAAGATCTTAACTAAATAATAATAATTGCAGCGGCGGGAAACAGTACTTTACCTTAAAAAATAACGAATTATTTATAAATTGCTTTATTCATGACGCAAATTGTTGACCCTGTTACTTGATTATTGATAAAAAGGTTACGGATTATTTTTTCTTTTTATTCCGAGTTCCATTTTCTAATCAACGGTCCGTGATGGCTATTAATAAGGAGAATACTATACGGACGTGTGTTTCGAAGCAATCACTCTTTATAGCGGAGTCTCTGTTGTGTTTTGGGCTGCAATTTATTCGACGAAGCGTACGGATGTAGTTTTCATAGAAAATTCAATATTTATGGACGACAATGCCGTTCTGGAGACGTGGAAGAGAACTCTAAACAATGCCTAGAGGACGAGAAACGCAAATAGAATAATTCTATATAATATTGTATGTTTGACGACATGATAATACGGTCTGCCACGCAGAGTTCCCGGGTCCCTTCCCGGCCGGTCAGGAATTGAAATGATGAATTTAAATTTCGGTTTAGAGTCGGGCTGTTTATTTATAATAAGTATGTATTTAAAAAATATATACAGAGTGTAAAAAGACCGCCAGCATTAATTGAAACCCCATATTCCATCCATGAAACTGAACAACTTTCCCCAAGAAATATACCCGCGGAAATGACTTAATAATTTCGCTACTTAAAATAAATAAATTATTTGCGACGCGCAATGAACATCGTCCGGCGCACGCCTCTCGCTCGCCCACGTGACTTGGTAGTTAGGCGCGCGTGTGGCCGGGCGGCCTGCACACTTTACATTGTGTGCTTTTACTTAAAGTGCATTTATTACAACTTAAACTGGAACTTTAGATGTCTAAATTAATTGTGAGCGATTTAGTTATCGATACTTGATATTTTTTAATACAAAAATATAGTTACTTTTTGTTTAAAAGAATCTCAATTTATGCCTAAACTACGAGTTTCCGCGGCCATGTTTTTTGAAGAAAGTTGTTCAGTTTCATGGGTAAAATATGAGATTTCAATTAATGCTAGCGGTCTTTTTACAACCTGTATGTATATAAGTAGTATATCAGTTTTCTGGCACCCATTACACAAGCTTTTCTTACTTTGGGGCTAGATGGCGCTGTGTGAATTGGCCAATATATATTTATCATTTATTTTACAAGTTGTGTTAATCTTATACAAAGAAAAACTATGATTTTAGGAAAGAATCATGGAAAGTACGTTGCTTCTTGCTCATTTCACAAATATAAATCTGAAACGACTATTTTCTCTTTTACAGTAAATCCTCAAGGAATTCAATCGGGAATCATGCAGTTGACGTGGTGTGGCTTCCATGTCGCGACGCTGCTTGCTGTCGTGGAGCCAGGGTTTAGGTCGGCGATAGAGGTATTAATCTCATTTCTACGGCCTGTCTTGCGGCAGGAGCGCACGTCCCATTTCTCGACACGCGAAACTTAATGACGTGATCCGCCGGGCATTTACCTCCGCTGGTGCACCCGCCGCGGTGCTAGAACCGTGTGGGTTAGCCCGCGACGATGGTAAGAGGCCCGACGGAATGACACTCGCCCCTTGGAAACTGGGACGACCTCTGGTTTGGGACGCTACATGCATCGATACCCTTGCGCCGTCCCATCTTCCAGGGACCGCGTGTCAGGCTGCAGCTGGTGCCGTTACAGCTGCTAAGAACGCCAAGCGGCGCAAATATGCTAGTCTCGGTGGCGATTACATATTTGCGCCATTCAGCGTAGAAACGCTTGGGCCGTTCAAAAAAGAATTCCTGGTTGAATGATGTTCTGCGGCGGTATTATTTATTTATTTCAAAAGTCAAAGTCAAAGTCAAAGTTAAAATTTCTTTTTTGAGTAAGACATTGCATATCTTTATCTTTAATCGCAAGGAAACACACAGTGACATGTTGGCCGCCCCATGGCCGCAACACACCCACCCCAGCCGACAACGGCCGGACCATGACCGACAATACCAGACAGAGCCAGTCCTCGCTCGACATAAAACATTATTGAACAATAACACAATTGGCGGACTTAAGACCATTACGGCTTTATCTTCCAGTCAACCAGTAGACCATGCAGAAAGTGAGTAAGTAAAAGCGTGATGAAAGATTGTAATTTACCTTAATACAATACTAACTACATCAAGATAGAATAAACATATATTATATTATAATAAATACTATACATACATACATATTTAAAAATAAAGATACTTTGTACTATTTGTATTGACTTTTTGGCCTTTTATCGATAAAAAAATCTTAATTTGTTTTTTAAAAATAAAGCGATTCATTATTACCGAGTCGGTTGGACGTTGGGGCCTTCAAGAGACTACAGCTTTCTGAAAAACCGGCACCTCTGACCGAATTCGCGACCGCCCTGGTGTTACAGGTGTCCTTTGGCGATAATAATTACTTACTATTAAGTATATTTATTTAATTGAACTAAAAATTGTGGGCAGACAACCTAGTTTCTTTGTAGAATTTCTGTTTCGCATTTATTAAGCTTTTTAAAGTATATTATCAGAAGACCCTACACTACTGTAAAAGAGGCTCAATTTCGGTTATCATCATCATGGCGGCTTTTCGATTATCTAATCCCAGGATCTAGGCCTCTCTCCGCTTCTTTCTTTCACCCGACACAACGTCGGTGGTCTTCCGCGGCCCCTAGTATCCGCCCTGGATATCCATTGTAGGACTCTTTTCGTCCGTCTTAGCAATATGCCTACTTTTTCCTTTCTATTACATCCATGACATACTTAGCCCGGCTTGCACCAAATTCTTAAACACATTTGAGAATGACGTCTAACGTTTTTTTGGATTAAGTTTTTTGTTTAAATAGCAGATTAAATGCATTTAAGAATTTTGTGCTAGCCTCCCTTAACATTGGATTTACTTCGTATCTACTCACGTTCAATAGTTATCATCTATTACCGTGATTTTGTAGACTATTAATGTTTTCGTTTATTGATATGCGAAATTTTTGACCTCCAGATGGACAGCATTCAGCTGATAATCAGTCAGTTGATGAGCCGCGTGACTTTGAGCGATCCGATGGCGGCGGAGTTAGACCTGTTCTGCCGACAGGTGGCGCTGAACAGAGTATCCTATACACCGATGGGCATGTGCGTACTGTCTAGGGGACTCCTTTCTACGGTATGTGGGGAATATTGAATGATTATTGCTTTCATTTCCTTTCCTTTGCCAGTAGTATTCAATTTTACAAGATTTGACTTGCACTGTTCGTATGTATGTAAGTTTGCAAACCATTTTACGACTATTTAATGGCGTTCGATTGAGCTGTTTGGTAAACCTATGTAACTTGCATGACAATGCATTAATATGGTACCATGGAGCTGGTCTGATAATAGAGTCGGAAGGTGGTCATAGGATCTAATGACATCAATAAAATTAACACAGAAAATTAATACTGTTGTATCTTCTTTCATTACCTTCCATTCCTTGTATGAAACTCGGTGAACTTTTATTTATTTCCACATTTTTGTTTCAGATTTTTGGCGCAGTAACCACGTATCTCGTAATCATAGTTCAATTTCAGACTTTGTAAAGCTGCTCGTTTTTTTATAAGTTCTTAGTAAAACTAGTAGACTAGTAGTATCTTGTATACTAGTACTTCTACACTCATAGCTTTATTGAATTTAAGTATTAAAACATTAATTAATTAATTAAACCTTAAATAAAATAAGCCTAAAAATGGTGTACCATATTTTCAGTTACATACTTAACTTACCAGTAAATATTATTTAGTTTTTACAGATGATTTGAAATTGGATCTTATATCGCTTTTTTGTAAATATCTTGGACTGTTATAAATGAACGCAGAATAGATATATTTATTACTTAGAGGAAACAAAAATAAATAAACATGCTTACGACATCAAAAATACGTTTTAAATGCCTTCCACTGCTGTAATACTAGGTACCTACTAAATTGTACTAATTGAAGATAATAATGTCATTGTCCTAACTGTAACATAGAGTTGTCCTGTCCAACGAGTCACTGCTTTCCTTCTAATGTTTTTATCTCCATTTCCATAAGACATTTCAGGAACTGATAAGCCTTCTCACATTTACATGGTTCTTCTGAAAAATGCGAAATTTATTTTCATAAGATTTATTACCACAACAAGATTTTTTTATATTAGTATAGACGCTGTCCTAATTGGCAACGATCGTGCGACCATGGATTGGCCGTGTGGTGTCTGGCAGAGTAGAATAGCACCAACCCCTTACACTAGTGGGTGTTGGACAAGGCGACTAATGTTTTCGTGGCAAAAGATCTAACGTCTCCGTTTGGTGGAAAATGAGCAGCAGCGTTTTCCATTGTTATATTCACAACACTGCGATCTCCAACCGCCTGCCATGAGTGGACATTTTGGCAATGACCTCCCCTATACGTGGGAGAGGCCCTAAGTCCTGCAGTGGACTGTGATGATGATGATGTGCGACCATGGTCGCCCGACCAAAAGGAGACCTCAAAACCGCTCGTTGCACGACCATGGTCGCACGACCGTTGCCAATTAGTATATGATACATACATAATGATTTTTATTCTGTTCACCGGTGTTAGGAGCGTCGGTGGTCGAGCGGTCAGGGTATCAGACTTACCGAAGTACCGGGTTTGGATCCCGCTGCGACTATGTACCAATAACTCTTTTCTGAGTTATGTACATTAGTTGAATACTAACCGATGCTCATACGGTGAAGGAAAACATCGTGATCACGTAGCAGAGTCACGAAGATCAGATAGCAGTCGCGCCACTGTAATTACCTGATCTGTCAAATCCTGGATTTTTGTTAAGGCGGACCCCGGGCCCTATTGTGCGAGAGCACAACCGTTACATTAACGCCAACATGATTATTTTTATTGCTTACGCCTATCACTGCAGCTCTTAGCCATATCTTCTAGGTCCTTTACAGCATCTCCTTTACGCGCAAACGCGAAGACCACCGCTGCGCGAGAAGGGTTGAGCTCTCCATCCATGGACGCCACTCCAGTAGACTCCAGGACACACCGGATAAAACACTGAGACATTCACATTTCAAATGAACTGGAATCTGGACATCACGTGAATAGAAGAGTAAACTGTGGCAGTGAGTCAGAAAGAGTGAATGTAATTGATGATAATGAGCATGCCCTCCACGCTCATTACCTGATTGTACGTCACCGCCACAGAAATCTCGTAAGTCTGTGTTGGTTCTGGAACTAAGTGTCGTCAATTTGAAACGTCACTTTATTGTCAACGACAGCGACGCCGTCACCAGCTCATATAAGTTTGTGACATATCTGCTCTACCATGGACGAAACCTTTTCCACGGTGAGTCGGTGCGGCCTGGTCCGCGTCCGTCCGTAACATTACGCACCGATCGAAACCCACCTTAAACTGCTATAGAGATTTTAGTGAAATATTTCAAGACGATATTATGGCAAATGGGGAAGAAAGGACACGCACTACTTTTATTACACATATACCAGAATTTTATGCGAACGAAGACAGTGGCAAACCAAAGCTAGTAACGTATAAAATAACATTTAAGTAAGTATCGTACCTTAGCCGTCTTGTCAGTTTCATCAGGAAAACTGCCGCTCTGGTTCAAAGCCTCCAAATATCCTGAAATTAAATACAAAACTATAAAATTTGATTACAGTTATGTTGCATGCGTTTAAAAATGTGACACTGCTCTAGTAGCAGTATGCTTGCGAGACCGATAACCAAGGTTAAGGAATGTTCGCAATGTCCCAGAACTGGATAGGATTTCAGCACCGCAATGAGCTCGCCATTCGTTACGTGTGCCTCTAGCGAAGCGAGGTTGACCAAGGGTTTCTCTGGTCTGCGGACCCGGAGACTGATGAGCAGTTTAGGGCATTGTGACGATATTTATTTTATTTTTATTTATGTTGTACGCGTAGTAGCTTTCAGTCAGCAATGTAAAGTTCAATTAACTTTCCATTTTCTTGCACGAACCCATTATATTATAACAAAAGCATCCAAATGACACACGAGATTCGGTAGTTCACGTTCAAACTAATTTATATATTTTTTTTATGTTACTCAGCAGACAAACAGGCAAGCGGGCCACCTGATGGAAAGTGGTCACCGCCGCCTATGGACATCAGCAACACCAGGGGAGTCACCAATGCGGTGCCCGACTCTAAAGAGACCTGTAATATACCTCTTGAACGATCCCATGTCATAGTCCAAAGGAAACACTGTGGCTGGGAGCTCATTCCACATCCGAATCGTACGAGCGAGAAACGTTCTTTCGAACCTTCGCGTGGTGACCAACAGAGGGTCTACGTAGTGGGGATGAGTACCCAGCCCACGACGGGTGGTGCGATGGCAAAATTGTGCTGTGGCCACCAGATCGAAAAGTTCCTCGGAACACTACCCATTGTACAGCCGATAGAACACACACAGGGAGCCAAAGTCCCTTCGGTTAGCCAGTGGTTCTAACTTGCTTGTTTGTATGGGATCGTCGACAATTCGTACGGCGCGTCTCTGTACGGAGTCCAAAGGATTAAGCAGGTCGGCAGTTTCGCCAGCCCAAAGATGGGAACAATACTCTATATGAGGCCGCACCTGTCCCTTGTACAGCAGCAGGCGCTGCCCTGGGGTGAAGTATCGCCTGGACCGGTTAAGCACGCCAAGCTTTTTCGAAGCCAGTTTGGCCTTACCTTCTAGGTGAATCCGGAATCGTACGTTATCCGATATGTCGATGAAAAGGGGATAATACTTTGCAGACATGATTTATTGTCAAAATATACCAGTCACGAATAATCTAGATTCATATCTGGGTGTACAATATACTTAGTAGTAATAGATATTGAAGGCGACGATGCAGACAGACCAATTAGGACTCACCAGGACAACTAATATATTATACTAATAACTACTTACTTTAAAATGGTAGCGTGTTCATCGCTGCGGCCCCTAACCTGCCTGCTCGCCTTTGCAACCGTTCCACAAAAGCGGAGGTAGCTCAGTTCAACTGAGGAGCTTTATATTGATAAATAATATTTATTCTATACTATTGTTTGCTACTTTGAACTACTGAACTAATTTCTAATAATGCCTAGGTCCTAGAATAGTCCCTTACTGAATTACGCGCAATAGTCGTATAGTCGATAGTTATCTTATAGTTAGTTATAGTTATAGTCGAATGTTACAAGAGTGTCCGATAGAATGCCCGTGAACACCGCTCGGGAATGCTAGAAGTATATTCAGCTAAATGCCATAAAGCTTACCCATTTTAATTATAAACGTCTCGTTGCATTTAGTTATAACTTCCATCAGATCAGTTTCTTCCATTTCCTTCGATTCATTTCCACTCTCCTTAGACAGATCATCAGATTTTATTACGGACAAAGTTGATAGGACCAGTGCAAGAACAAAAATGGTTTTTAACATTTTGGTGTCTAGGTCAAAGTCACTCCTAGTCTATATTAATAGAGTATGGATGAAAAGTTTCTGCTTTATATAGCAAGTGTAATTGGGAGTCAGCGAAGCTAAACATTTTTATGAACAAACAACGTTTCAATAGTAAAAACTAAAAGTAGAGCACGGCAACGCCAAGTGTTATCCACAGAAATGTAAAGAAGAATCTATATTTAAATAAGTGAATTTACTTTTATTTCTATGATTTAATGCATATATTGCTATCGTGTTCCACATTTGTCTTTTTATATTGGAACATACTTTTAACATACTTTTCATTTTAATATTCCTATCAAATATAAAATGAAAGGGTGCGTCGAAATATCGGTTGCAGCAACGGCTCGCGCGCCGCACGCAAACTACGCGCGTGTTAGATATAAGGTATTTTAGTATGTTTTAATTGGTATTAAATATAGTGATTAATAATAATTAATATTTCATAGTACTTTTGTAAACATTTCACCAACTTCAGAACGAAGTGTGGTGTTTCTGAACGATTGTTTGTCTTTGATCAGTTAAGTACTGTTTATAAGAAACTTCCTTAATTAATTATGTAATAAATTTATAATAATGTTCAAAGTATTGTAATACATTAAATTAACATCTAATCAATCTATCAGTAAATTTAGGAGACCGGAAATGAGAATAGAAAATGACATTTCCGGCTAGAAGGTAGTATAAAGGTCCAGTCAAAAGACTGGGTGGTACTTTTGCTCCAGAGCCGGCACAGAGTTAAGTACAAACTTGCATTGTATTATTGTTGCTTTATATTTTGTATTGGTTAATTTATTTAAATAATTGTTCATTTATTGAATCATACGTAATACTACTGTCCCATTTTAAAGGATAAATATTGAATTATGTGATCGATAATTGTGTCTTAACATTTTGTGAGAATTTTGTATAAATGTGGTTTGCCTATGGTACTTTGTTTGTATTATAAAATCTTGTTTAATTCAGCTAATGTTGTTTAAATAAATACCTCATTTTATAATGGATTATATTGCTTATTACAATATACCTAATATCTTTAAAACATTTGTTTGATTAAATGATGTCCACTAGAATCATACGTTATCCTAGATAATATATTTTCTAGTAAACTCCTACACAAATATCAGCCTTGGATACTTCATCATCATCGTTGTCCATATATTTCACTGGGATTTTGGATACATACTCACACTCTGTTATTATCCTGTAGCCTAATGACTAAAATAAAGGTTTTACTAATGAAAAACACTGTAGTTATATGTAGGACTTATATTAAAGCTGACACGCGCATTAGATTGAATTTTAGTACAATACTAAAGAAATGGAGAAGTAGGTACACATACTTGTTTTTTATTCTCCGTTAACGTTAGTGACACTACCATTATATAATTATTTAATTATTTATGATTAGTACGTCACTCGGGAATAGTTTACTGTTCGAGTGAAAAAGTTTTAACGTTGTGTATAAAGGTACTTAAATAATTAAATCACTATAATTTGTGTAAACGCCAATAAAGTAGTCAATATAGTTTGTTGACTGGATGGAAATAGCAGCAAAATGTTGTTGACCAATGCCATAATGACTACATAGTATTAAACTTAATTGGAGCAATTCGTACGTGATTACATTCGTATAAATGATGAGTTACACGAACTACAGTAGTTAGGTCAGTTCAATACCAATGTCAATGCTCATAATCCTCTTGATAACAATTTGTGAGCTATTGTGAACGTAATTTCAGTTTTAATTTGTTTTGTTTGCTTCCGTGCCCCGCTTGCTCTTTTTTACATTGCTCTATTATTATAAAAACTAGTGGACCCGGCTTCGTTCGCCTATACTTCACCCCTACTTACCATTTTTGCTAACTTATAAACCTTACTCTTGATTCACCCTATCTATTATAGAAAACCACATTAAAATTCGTTGCTTTGGTTTGATTGTTCGGATACAGACTTCAGGAAGCGACTTTGTTTTATACTATGTATAGATAGATAAGTCGTCGGTGATTGAAATTAAAGAATCAAAAGATAGTGCACAGGTTTATTAGTTATTTATAATGTACTGTGGTTACACTATAAGGATTTCAGATAAAGAAAAATACGTCATAAAGTGAACAACAATAAGATAACGGATCAATTCCTTTCGTAAGTGAAAGATGGCCTATCAGACTCTGGGTCATAATTCTCCATTTTATCTTCGCCTTCTTTTCCTTTGTCCTCGTAGCGATCACCTTTATCCTCTACCTCTTTATTAAAATCATCACTAGTTTGGTTTGCATTATATATGATCAAACGAACTTCGCGAAGTTCGATCGATATTATATGAGTCGCTTCATTCGAAGATATAAGATAATTCACAACGTAGTCCCTTTAGCCTACAAGGTAGCTTCGCACGTTTATTTAAAGTAAAATCGATTTGTTTTCAATCGATCATTTTTTTTCGATCCTACGTATCGATACAGCCAGCCGCCATTTTTACGTCATTCTTTTTAGAGATACTATGCGAAACTTCCCCACGCCTGGGAATATGGGCGGGCGGGTGTTATATCTTCGAATGAAGCGACTCATATAATATCGATCGAACTTCGCGAAGTTCGTTTGATCATATATTATATTTCGTCGCTTCATTCTTCAGATATAAGATAATTCACAACGTAGATGTTTGGAGAGGGAAGTTTTGCAAATTTTAAACAAAATATTAATTATTCATACATTTTAAACAATGTATTAATTATACGGTATCAACCGTAAATTAAACATATTACATAATGGACACTGGTTAATTCATTATTAAGAAAGCAAACGGGTTTAACAAATCGGCCGACATCAGTGATCAGCCTGATATAATATCTGGCGAAAACGCGATGTGCTGGTCCTTGCGGCCACCGCATTGCGGGCCCCGCCACGGAGACGCCGCCGCCCCAGCGCCGGACACCGGACGCCGGGCACACCGAGCCACACTGTTATCTGTCATCACCCTGCCAATCCATTGGCTAATGGTTTGTCCGTGACTTGTTTATGGTGTGGTTTGCACGACAGAAAGACATACTTAGTATGTGCCAGTACTGAGTTGCTCGATTCTAATCAGATACTCCTCGAGTGTGATGGAAGGGGTTATGCGTAAATTAGGTACGAAAGAGCCCTGGATACTAGCGACCTGACCCTAATTTTGTAACTAATTATGATTTTAATGCTATTTGAGGTGGTATTAATATTATCATCCTTAAAAGTGATAGCGTTTGTACCCTGTGTGTGTGCGGTACACAGGGTCAGTAATATTCCTAATGTTCTGGTTAACTTTTTATTATGTTTTATTTATTCGGACGGGACCGAATTTGAAATGTTATCCAATACACTCTCGTGGATTCCAAGTGGCAGTATACCTAGGCAAACTTGGATTGAATTTGAAAGCTCCTTTTAGTGATCGTTTAATTCGAACATCCTAACTGAGACCAAAATGGGATACGGAGCTGAACGATGATTGTTCAAAGTGTCATACGAAGCATTCGTATTAAAACAATTACTTAAAATGTTATCACAAATTCGTTAGAATCTTCATATGGATCAGTAATATTCTGCAATCAAAATTGCAAATCGAGAGAAGTGCGGCAAGTGAGAATGCATGAGATTAATCGCATCTACTGCGATAGCCTCCGAGTCCGTTTGCAGGATAAATAGCGCTCACAGTCGGCATTGACGCGAGACATGAAATCGGTAATCTACCGATACCTCAATCATAGTCTGTCTAACAGTGTGGACTATCTATCGGTAAACCGAGTCAGAGAGTTTCCACTCTATGTCCTTTACTCTCTTGAGTCCTCGTCAACCTTAATATCACATAACGAAATATGCCGCGCTAGATTCTTTGCATGAAGGTATTCAATACTTCCTTGACAATTTACATAGCTGATAGCTGTGGTGTTATCTACTCGTACCAATATAGCACAATTATTATCGTATGATGCAAAATTTTTAGGTTTAGTAAATCCAGTTAATGGGATACTTGAGTTCACAATGCTTCCAACACCCGTTGACCCAATCGTCGCCATAGACGGTTCCCCAGTCAGTACGAGAGCCATAAGTGAGGTTCTCGTTTACATAATGAAGTCCTGAGGGACAATAAAGGGCCAATGTTTTGCGCCCATCAATGAAGATCCTCAAAGAACGTAGAACGAGGGGATATTTATGCTAAAGTTTAAGTAGCTATTATATTTTTAAATACATTTTAACAATAGATAAAAATGGGTCTCCAAAGTTTTTGTGTGCAATCAGCTGTATTGTAGCGCTGGACAAGCTGCTACTGACAGCGCAATAAGTTGAGCGAACTTATATTGTGCAACGGGGAAGAGACGAAAATATATACACTGATTGTGCTATAACGTCGCGTTTCTCCAGTTAAAAAAAAATTTAGTGAAATTCTCAAAATTAAACATATAAACACTAGAATTTTACACATATTTTTAGGTTGCAAGTTGCTTTTGTTAACGTTGACTATGAATCCCAGACATTGAAGTAATCTGGGCCTCGTTAACATTGCTTAGACATTTCTCGAAGTCATTGCCAATGCAAATGATATCGTCTAAGTATAGCACGGATTTTGAGCCTTGAGACCTTAAGAAGGTGAAGACCTTAGTCGTCACTTTAGTAAACCCTCGCGGGGCAACCGAGGTACTAATACAGTAAGCCTGAAAATTTGTAAATTCTGCCATCGAATTAAAGCTTTTATGGTTCACAATTTTAAATTTATAATATTTAAAAATGTGTTTCTTGGAATTTATTTTGAAATGGTTCTGTGGTCCGATATACGTGGTCGGTATAAATTTATTTGTGATTTTAGATTTATGGTGAATCTTTTTTCCCATTCGGTTTAGGTGCCGGGAATATTTTAGATAAAAATTGATTATGTATGTGGGGCTGCCGCCTGCCCAATGTTCGGCTGAACACTCTAAAATCGCACCCAAATCTACTAACATTTTAATGGACTAGGGGACTCCTTCTTTTTGTCAGGAGCAAAAAGTTTGGTATTGGTCAGGAGACAGAATACTTGTCTATACCAGGGGCTACATAGATATTGTGCCACGGACTTATAGAATGGGACTTCTAAACCGTCCCGAATCAATGCTAACAATTAATTATAAAATAATTGTCCGCGACCAACGTGGCGCACCTGAGTCACTTAGGTGACTATGTAGGCGCGGCTGCGGCGGCCGGCGGCTTCCGCGGCGCGGGGGCTGCTTGGCCGACGCTCGCTGCGGATGCCCGCGCGCCGGCCATTTCCCCGGGCTCGCGTGGCCGAGGAAGGGGTATGTCGATGGAGCCAATTCGCACACAGTACTTCCGAATAGCGTTTCGTTTCGGTGAGTGTTCCGGACGACATTCAAGGACGCCTTATCGTTAGGCGTTATTATTATCAGTTTTATTCTCGATTTCGAGTCCATAAAATAAAGATCGCAAGAGTATGCGGCAGGCGTCACTCAGATATTTGACGGCGATGAATATGGTATTCTCCTCGTTGGAGTACGTGTTGCGGAGCGGATGACCGCAACGAAGGCGCCGAATTGCTGCCGCGCCGTCGCGGCCGCGGGCGCTCTCGGTTATCGAGCCTAAACTTTATTATTACGAAATTTTATTTTGGAGCCTGGGGTAACTTTATGTTTTCCGGCACTAAATAACTCTTAAGGATCTTTTCCTCGTAAGGGAGTCACAATAGACTCATATTGTTATGTATTTTGTTCCCGTGCTCGGGTTCGTTGTGGATATTGGCTTCGAGGACCCGCACCAGCTGTGGGTCTAACTGTGCGCGGGCGCATCGGACGGCTCCGACGAAGGCTCTTTCGCTACTCTAGCGGCGACGGCGACCTGGGGCAGGTCTGTTGACGCCTCAGTAGCCAGTAATACCTCTCAGTAATTGCATTCGGAGGTGTGTCGATGTCTAAAACCGCAGACAAATTCATATTATGTCCGTTTTAGAACAAACGAGTTTACGAAGTAGGTACTTAATGCCCCACTGTTTAAAGTATTATTCTCATCGTTCATCGAGTGTTCATAATATATTAAGGTGTTTGTATTGATCCCCGATCAACTAAAAACCATTCCGAAGATAAAACCACGGATATGTGAAGAATGTGGGTATATCCACAAAATAAATCCGCACTGCCGATTCTCGATCGACGGTGGCGGGTAGGTAGATGTCATAGACCTCTAAATGATTCTTGATCATCAGCAGGTTGAGACACTTGGGATTATTGCACATTGCCTTCGTGATGGTTCACGACCAATCTCCAGGCTCTGTGTCGATACCGTCGTGTTGGTTCTCGACCAACATCCAGGTGAATATGCACATTGCCTTCGTGATGGTTCACGACCAACCTCCAGGCTCTGTGTCGATACCGTCGTGTTGGTTCTCGACCAACATCCAGGTGAATATGCACATTGCCTTCGTGATGGTTCACGACCAACCTCCGGGCTTTGTGTCGATACCGTCGTGTTGGTTCTCGACCAACATCCAGGTGTATAATTTTACCGTCGCGTTGATTCTCGACCAACGTCCAGGTTTTTACCATCGTGTTGACTCACGGCCAACCCCCAGGTTTTACATTGAAACACTCGATGCATAAATTACACGTATCACATTAAGCGAAAATCGCGTAAAATAGAAACTTACTTAGTTTTAATCGGAATCTAAAGTATCTAAAAACCTCGATCATCACCAGGTTGAGAAACTAGATTATTGCATATTGCCTTTGTGATGATTCACGACCAACCCCCAGGCGGTGTATGCGTAGTTATTTGATATCGTCGTGTTGATTCTCGACCAACCTCCAGATGAAATTTTAATTATATTCTTCATTTTTTATTGTATATACATTAAAGCTAAATCACCGTCGTGTTGACTCACGGCCAACCCCCCGGTTTTGTATTAATACACTCAATGCATAAATTATAAAAGTAACTACATTCGGCGAAAATATTGTAGGTTACTTACATGAATTTTTATCGGAATCTGAAGTGGAATCCGAGAATATCGCCACTTTGTGACATCGTAGGGTTTTTGCTTTTTCTTTTAAAATACCGAATCTTGTTTTCGGCGCTGCGTTTCTACTTTTGAAATAAAATTTTAACAATTTGTTGTGCACCACGTGTGCACGATGTGCTCGCTACCTCGCACGAAAAAGGAATGACGTAAAAATGGCGGCTGGCTGTATCGATACGTAGGATCGAAAAAAAATGATCGACTGAAAACAAATCGATTTTACTTTAAATAAACGTGCGAAGCTACCTTGTAGGCTAAAGGGACTACGTTGTGAATTATCTTATATCTGAAGAATGAAGCGACGAAATATAATTATTTAAGTCGTCATTGTCATGGTTGTCATGGTAATGTTCTTCCCTCTCTTTCTGTTTATCTTCATGTTTCTCTTTGTTGTTGTTATAATCATTTTCCGTCTCATTTCTGTTCGCTTCATTTTGATCTTCGCGGTACTCTTTTTCGTTCTCCATGTCGTCGGCGTTTTTTTCAGCAGTTTGGTTTCTTAAAGATATAGAAATACATTTGGACACAATATTACAATACTTTACATCACCAGCATATTTGAGGAGCTGGCGAACAAATCGGCATAATTACCCTTCAGATCAAAATGCTTTTTTTTAATCCGTAGGTTTTAGGCTCTCAACTCATTTTCAACCAAAACGCAACTGTGTTAAAATTACATTACTTTATTAATATGAAATGTTAAATTTTTTTAATGAAACCCCTTTACGATTTTTACTGCTCATGTAAAATTTAATTTCATGTAATTATATCGTTTTGTTCGCCGACTCCATATTAATAAGACAAATTCTCTGCAAAACAGTAGCAAAAACGACAAAAATTACCTATGCTCTTCCTTCTCATGATACTGGTCATGGTACTTGTCCCCTTCGCCCTGCCAGTATTGTCCCTCGTCATTCATGTCCCCCTGTGCCTGACCGTTGTCTCCAGGCATCACAACCTCTATTCTGTCCGGAGATCTGGCCACCCGGAATTGGCTGGCAGCTGCTGTTGTTGTTAGATAAAAGTATTAATTTAGAATGACGAAATAAACATGTCTTCTTATGTAACCTAAGTAAACATGCTTTAAGTTTTCACTAGTGGTCACACGCGTTTTCCACCGTTTAGTCGAAGACCCTGCTAACATTCAGCTGGGACACTCGGGAAGGATGTGGCTTTCTAATAAAGAAGTACAGTGATAATTTTCGAAATCGGCTCCTTTGCGAAATTTGGGAGATTATCGTTCAAAGAAAAAGCAAACAAACCAAAAATAAACTATGAATCAAACACTTTTTGTGTGCACTAGTTCCAACCACTAAAAGTATAGTATTATTTATAATACTAGAGTTTCATCAAGATTACATTATAAAAAGCATTCATAATTTATAAATAAAGTCTTTAAGTCTGGCGCGACTTCGTTTGCGTGTTGTTCTACCCTATCCTAACCTTCACGGGCCTACACCTACACCTGCATTTATCCTACATCTACTATGTACTCACCCTACACCTACCCTGCACCTGCACCTACACACCACCTACCTATCCTTTTTTCTTGCATACAAACCACCCTTGTATGGAATATAAAAACTGTTTTTGAATTTATGAGAGATTGACATACAGCAATTTATTTTATATACTCGTATATTATAGAAGTATAGATAGATAACGTTATACTTACCCATTGAAACTATTAGTAGAACGATACAAAGGTTTTGAACGAACATCTTGATTTGGTAAGAGTCGTCCTCCTTGCTGCATATTTATAGTAAAACACCTTTTGAATTTACAGTGAAATTATTTAATTACAGGTAAATTATGGTAAAAACATGTGATACTAAACACGCGAAGTTTGTCAATTGCATGGCAAGTATTTTGTGTACCAAACCTTCCCTAGAATAGGTTTGTATAGATACCTACATCTTGTGTTGTAAAAAGCCCAAGTCCGCGAGCCTATATTTTAGGACTCTACTCATTATACAGATTCTCTACTGATCGTGTTTCCGAATAAACCCGAGTTCGCGATTAGTGCGAGTCTATTGTAACGAGCTTATTGTGTGTCTAAGTGTAGTATAATTTACGATTACCGTCCACGTATGAAATTACAAAATTGAGCCCCTAATGGTATTAAGTAATTACTGATCAGTAATCATCGTCGCTTATAGACACCTGTAGCCCATACAGACGTACACGATATCTGCACGGTTTATCCCAAATTAATGTTTCGATATCATACCGGCAGGAATACCGCTGCAAGAAGAATAGTCCGTAGAATGGTCGTACGCGGAAGGAAGTTGCTTGAAAAGCGTACTATTATTTCTGTAGATTACCTTTCTTACTGTATGATTCCTATGGAAGTGATGTTTTCATATATTTAACAGTTATTTTGTCGCTACAATACACACTGTATTCAATATATTTGGTAAAGAAGTGAATTACAACAGACTGATTGCCATCTGACCTCCGTGATCCTATTATCAGGGCAACTTAACTAGATTGGATCAAGGCTACACACATTCAGGCAACATTTAGTTGCCTGATTGTGTGTAGGTTTTCTCACGATGTTTTTGTAAGAGCATAGATTAGTGTGCATCTAGTAGCAGGGGTTTTTAATATTAAAGTGATGGGTGAGCCTGTTTCATGTAGCAAATTATGTAAATTTTAGAAGTAACTTTGACATTTTTATCCTTAACTCTGACAGCATCAAATTTATTTCTGTATTTCGTTTTTATCGTGCAAGTTACATTCATACATTACGTAAATCACGTCAGCTTTACGTAAATCTTGTCGCGAACCCTCTACCGTCGCATGAAGAACCCCTAGTGGCAATAGGTAGGCCTATGTTCAGCAGTGGACGTCCTGCTACTGAGATGATGATGATGATAACATGACAGTACTGGGGATCGAACTCGGTACCTTTTGCTTACGATTCCGACTATCCGATATCCATATCCATTGGGCCATCGGGGAATTATGTTAATTGAGATACATACAGGATGTAAAAAGACCGCTAGCATTAATTGAAACCTCATATTCTACCCATGAAACTGATTAACTGAGAAACCCATAGTTTAGGTAGAAATCGAGATCCTTTTAAAAAAGAAAAGTTGTATTTTTGTACTAAAAAATATAAAGTATCGATAACTAAACCGTTCACAATTAATTTAAACTCCCAAAGTTCAAATCTAAGTTGAAATAAATGCACTTTAAGTAAAAGCACGCAATGTAAAGCGTGCAGGCCGCCCAGCCACACGTGCGCCTAACTACCGAGTCACGTGGGCGAGCGAGAGGCGTGCGCCGGACTACGTACATTGCGCGTCGCAATTAATTATTTATTTTAGGTAGCGAAATTATGAGGTCACTTCCGCGGGTATGATTCTTGGGGAAAGTTGTTCAGTTTCATGGGTGGAATATGGAGTTTCAATTAATGCTAGCGGTCTTTTTACACCCTATATATTGACAGGTGTAATATATCTATTACTTTACCATTTTTACAAAGTATAAAGGCCTTGCCACATACAAAGCTCGGCGCGAGCGCGGTGCGATATTTGCTAGGCAACCATCGCGCCGCGCGATGGTTGCCTATCGCGCCGCGCGATGGTTGCCTAGCAAATATCGCACCGCGCTCACGCCGCGCTCGCGCCGAGCTTTGTATGTGGCAAGGCCTTAAGTACTTATTCGTTATCACATAGTCTAGTATGCCAAAATCGATAAAACAGCGAAACACCAGCAGTAAGTGCTTATGACAATTACCATAACATAACCCTGCAAGAATCTGCTGTCACTAATAGCGCAAGTTAAAGCCGCCAAGTATTCTCAAGTCAGTTCATGGATCTCCAGAAGATTGAGATGTAACTAATTACGATGAAATTGGAAGGTTGGGTAAAGAATGCTATTAACCGTGCGGCCATGGTCGTGCGACGGGCGGTTTTGAGATCACCTATTGGTCGGGCAACGTTCGTCGCCGCCATGGCCGCACGACCGTTGCCAATTAGAACAGCGCCTATCATTCGAAATCATTTGTCATGAATCATTTTCAAATATCTATTACTTGAAGTCGCTATTTGGTTACGTTGCACTCATAGGGTTAAAGTACCGAGACCAAAATGCTGTTCAGGTTCATAGTTCTATTCTATCTATGCAAAGTGGCTGTAAACCTGAATAAGTCATTGTATATGTTAGAGTATGAACAGTTGACACGTACGTACTGACATTATTTTTTGTTAGTCCCTCACTTCCTTTTGTGTGTATTTGAAACATGTACCATATTGAAACTATTTCGCTGAATGTACTATTATTTAGTCTATCCACAGTGCTAAGCCATGGTAAGTCAACCACTGTATAACTCTCGGAAATATTTAAAAGAATTAAAGTTGCTCAATCAATCACAGCGCAGTCTGTATTTTTGGGGCATTCTTTTATGGTATTTCCTGTTCCTCCGCATTGCCTAGAAATAGGGTTCGTGTCTCGGCAGTATTTTGCCGAATGACCAGGTCTACTGTAAGTTCTAGAATAAAGTTACATGTAGAGGCGTCATTCCTACCAGATTAATGGCACCATTTTATAGAGCTGTAAAGCTTATCTTTAACGAAACTGTGATGCTTGTCTATTATGTTTTGTTCAAATATATACTGAAACATCTCTTTTTCAGAGATATTTAGCGGAATGCCAAGTACAATTAAAATAATTGTACTTGGCATTGGGTCGTTTTTGGATGTTACTTCTAGCTGAAGCTAAAGAGGATCCAGAGGAATTCCAATTCTGTGATGATTTTAGGTTACCCAGATCTTTTTTCGGTCCGTGCTAATGAATACTACTCCATTTTTAGTGTTCCTTATCACTTGTTCATTTTTTTCAGCATCGTCACTAGTTTTATCTTTGTCCGTTGGAAATATAGTAATGCTACTAGTGCAGGTAGGACGAACCGATGAGTTATAACTTGTTCTTACTAAGTCGGCAAAGGAAGGGCTTGTTGTATATTCTTGAGCGGAAACAAGACTTTGCTTTAGATCTGATGTAAGGTTATTCGTAACTTTCTGTTCACTCAAATTTTGAATTGACGAAAGACTTGACATATATTTTTGCTTTAAAGATTGATACTAGGGATGTTACGGAGGTGGTTTTATCGGAACCGAAGTCGGAGTCGGAGTTTCTAAATTTGGTTTTTCGGAGTCGGAAGCGGAATCGGAAGCGGAATCGGAGTCGGAGGCGGAGTTGGAGATAGTAGCTGTGAAGAAATATGTGTTAAGGGCAGGCAATAAAATAAAATAGTAAAAACATTAATCAATCAGCCTCTATAATATCAATTAAAAAATAATATACCTGTATCATATAGGTGTCACAAATAAAAATAAACACATTTTTATGACAGTTAGCAAATTAAATCAAATTAATTGACTCCAGAAGTAGCAAATTATATTTAATAAACAACAGCTTTGCAGCTTTGTCTCCGTCCAATCTATTTTTTAACGGATCATAGATTAGGCGAGTACCACTAAAAAGTTGTTCGCTTGCTACTGACCCTGGAGGACACGATAAATATTGGAAGACAATCGGTTTAAGGGATTGGAATTTTGTATTTCCATTCACTTTCCACTAGTTCCAAATCAAAAACAAATAACTTCAATTGACACACCGCACAAAACAAAACAAACCATCCGTATTGCGTAACAACAAGTGAAATATTAATCGATGACAGAACGCGTGCTTTTCCAACGACATGCATTAACCTTCGTTCGTTCGTACACGTTGACCGCAGCCGCCGCGCGTCGCTGCCGCCGCTATCTGCTATGGTTCGACCTCCGATTAAAACTTCCGATTTAAAAGTATCGGAACCGAAGTCGAAACCGGAGGTGTAAGATCAATCGGAAGCTCCGACTCATCGGAGTCGGAGTCGAAGCTCCGTAACATCCCTAATTGATACTGGATAGCCAGCTGAGACAGTCCGTCCATAATATTTCTGCTGATGCTGCTGATTTTATGTTTTTGTTGCGATTTCAGTTTACCTTTACTAACGCAAATCTCTTTAAGGCAATATTCTATAGATGAAAGCCAACTATATATCTCGGCAGCTGAGACAGCTTCGCTGGCCGGTATCGAATTTCAGAGCCCCCCTCTGAAGATGTCGTGATTGGGTCCATATGTTGACATTCGGGAGGAGAACTACGTAAAATCCTCATACTTCTATTAAACACTCTTTTCATGATTATTTAAACATATGTTATTTTGCATAGTTTACGCAAATTCACATTACTGTACTTAGTCTCAGATTGAAAATGTGCTGACTTAGATTTGACATCGATTATATACTTTATTGTTTTTAATGGCCGAGCCGAGCGTTTGTAGCCAAGCGGTTGAGTATACAACCCGTGAGCGAAAGGGACCGGGTTCGAATCCCGCTGCGGCCATGTACCAAAGACTCATTTCGAGTTATGTACATTAGTTGAATTCTAACCGATACTCTTACTATAAGGGAAAACATCGTGATGAAACCATCAAATACAGGCAACTGAATTTGAACCATGATCCAATCTGGTCAGGTTACCCTGGTAGCAGGGTCACGGAGGTCAGATGGTACAGATGGTAGTCGCTCAACTGTAATTACTTGATCGCCAAATCCTGGATCTTGGTTAAGACGGACCCGGGCCCTTATGCTTGACAGCACAACCGAGACATTAACGCCAAGATTATTATTTTATTATTATTGCTTTTTAATAATCTTCATTAAACACGAATGCTAGACGATGCGTTAAGGTCGTGGTCCACATAAATCCAAATAGATACATGTAAATCCAAAAGCAAAGGCAATACTGCTGGTCTTTGACATCTACTGATGGGTATAGGCCACCTTCAAGCCTTTCAAAACGACCAACTTCGCGCTAGCTGCATCTATTGGCTCCAAGGTCATATGTCCATCAGTTGGAGGGTCTTCCAAGGTCCGGAACGTATTCGCTATTGTAGAACTTATCGCTCCCCCCCCACCCCCCCTTAACGTTACCCCTTGTAATAACATTCTACATTTTAATTTCAGAGGCAAACAACGATTTTGGTATGTCAAAACCAGAAGCTGAGTACGCAACTGTGTTCAGGACTATACCTATGCTGTTTGAGTATCTACTGGAAACCTTGCAGGACAGACCCGAGATCTTAGAGAAAAATGACATAACAGTGTTCAAGAGGAGTTCGAATTATGACAACGATCCTCCTTTTTTGAGAACAACGGGAAGCACATCTGAAAAGCCAGTTATTAATGATAATAACATTAAAGATTTAATAAGAGACTTTTTTAATACTAACAAAAAGTTCCAAAAGCAAGATAATGGTAAAAAGTTTGATAAAAAGAGGCAGGCTCATGACTATAGCACAGATTTATCGTGGGCACTATCATCGAGTGAAGTAGCAGACCAAGCAATCAAAGTTGATCAAATGTTAGAAGAACACCGGAAAAGTAGCAACTAATTACCCACAACAAAGCTACTAAGTACACGTTAACAGAACATGCTATTGCTAAAAAATTCACGTTTAACCGCCATTTTATCAACACCTTAACAAAACAACAGTAAAAAAAAGCTACCTAAACAAAAATAAACTTTTAGTAAAACATCCTTAATTGACCCCGGTCCCCCAAATTTGGAAAGGGGCCCAGAAGGCTGGCCGCATTGCCCTGCTGGATAGCAAGGCTTATACTCTGACCAAAGAAGAGGCCGGCCTTCTGGTCATTAGATCGATTGAATATCTTTTATAATACACTAAAATGGGATTTTTTGAAAATGGGTACGTTACGTGTACAAAACTACGTTAAGTATAACAACATTTTTGGTTTTCATTACAACTGGACAAGTCTTAGCTTATATCTAGGACTTTTACGAGTTCTGATCTTCTAAGAAATGTATCCACAAAGTTTATTTATAGAATCTATTATCATCATCACAGCGCAAAACAGTCCACTGCAGGACTTAGGGCTTAAAGGGGAGGTTATCACCATAATCTCCACGCTTGGCGGGCGGGTTGAAGACCTCAATGTTGTAAATGAAAAATGCTGCTGCCCATTTTCCAGCCAACAGAGACTCGAGAAGTTTTGCCTCGAAAACATTAGTCGCCTTGTAAGACACTCACGAGTGTAGGAATTGGTGCTATTCTACTCTGCCGGACATAACATGGCCCATAGCAACCATTATGTAAGGTGCATTTTAAGGATAAGTTGTTGGGCAATGGGTTTCCTGGTAAAGTAAATAAATTGTTATGCTTTTTTTTAAAATAACATTAACCGCATACATTTTAATAATATTAAAAAAAAATTTTTTTTCTTAGTTTTTCAAAAAATATATGTGTCGCAAATAACAAATCGGAACGTTGAGCCTGTATCGACTTGGGTGTATTCGAAATGTGCATTGGCAACACAATGGTTGGATAAGTGATAGCGGAGATCAACAAACCGTTTTTTTAATGGACGTCATATGCAGCACCCGGCCGTAACGAACACTTTGCATTCGATCATCGACGAGTCAAGAATTGGAACTAGCTGTGCATCCGTTGAAGAGTGAAGAAGTCTACCCATAAAATTGAAACGTATTTTACAAGAGTTAATAAACATTTACTTATTTTTTAATTATTTTATAGAAGGTGGTGTGGTAGTAATTGTACTCCAAATAGGAGAGTGTGAGTACAGAATGGACTACAAATGATAATTTGAACGAGGGCGCACGTGAAAGAGCTCCTTGCCCACCTCACGTTTTCGACCATTCAGTATTGCCATGGATGGTGGAGGGTCTTCATGCGACCCAAGGGTTTAGTAGTACTACAGTACGTCTGCTACTGAAATTACACTTCTTTCCTTGTTTGCTATGTTTATTGTAATATCGCTTTATTACCTCAATACACTGTTAAACTGTTCTGCTGAATCCTCCAACAACACAATCCATAAAACTCCTTCTGTTGGATCTCTGCCCTGCTAGAGGCTGCTCTAATTCCTGATATTCAAAATAAATAAATAATGCTTGGACCACTCACATAGAGCCATCTAGCCCCAAAGTAAGCAAAGCTTGTGTTATGAGTGTGTTAGATTGAGTGTATAGAGTGTACAGATCTCGGGTGTGAATTTAAGTATTTAGAAGATATTAATGATGGTGGTCTAGTATTTTATCAAAAACTAAGGGTGGAAAGCTCAATGAAATAAAAATAGGGCGCATTAGTTAAATATAAATAGCTATTTATTCAGGAAAGGAATAGCATATTTAAACACACATATTACTATATGTGATGTTACATCAAGTTAAAAAAATTATGGAATAAATTGTGAAATTAATTAAAAACGTAAACTATTATATTATTATAGTAATCTCATCATATTTCATTACAAAGCAGATTAGAATAACATTTATATAGAATTTTTATCAATACGAAAAACTACTCAAGTAGGTAAACAAACAATTAGTAAATTCCATTGACGTAGAACATGACTTGGGTTAACTTTAACCCCTAATGTAAGGGGGTAAAAACGTACTACGAAATTTGTATGGAAAAAAAAAACTTTTTAAGATCGAGATAGGTAGTTACTGTCGGTTTCGTGTAGTATGAACATATAACTTAATGAAGTGTAGTGTAACACTGCTGTGAAGTTGTATAATAAAATGTGTGTATAATATTCGCACAAATAAATCATATATGCAGTTCATAAAAGTGACCATTCTCACATCACAGTATCATATTACTGAATCATATTATTATTGGCGTTAAATCATTTTATGCAATGAATAACTAGAAATCCATTTTGAAAATACAACAAAAGTATTGCTATTGAAAAAGAAATTATGCGATTACCGTTTTTAACGGTTTCAGTTGGCATTCACATACTTTTGTATTTAAAATTTAACTTTAATATGGAGAAAATATAGCGTCTATTTAGAAAATAAATTAAAATGAAATAAATTTAAGCTTATTCTTTCAAACTAGTCAGTATTGTTTGAAGCACGAGTTTCAGGGATTAAGTCGTCCGCGTCTTATGCAGTATTAATGCAGAACCCTTCAGGGTGTTACCTGCTACCGTTTTAGCGATGTCGCTCCCATCGTCGATTTAAACAAGGTGTTCCAGTCTCGCAACGTGATGAAAACAGCACGGCGCAAGTCCAGGTTTAGGTCTCGTTCCGTTCTTCAGAGGGGAAGTCCGTAAGTCGTGCAAGACATCGTAGATTGTAGTGACGATGCCCATTCACTTGTAGAAGGGCCTCGTGTGTTATCTGAAAAATGGAAACAGCACAGTACCATGTTCGCTCGATCATTCCTGACCCTATGGTTGTAAAACACCCGCTACTACTAGCTGTCTTGTAGTATGTAACTCAAAGCAATACTCTTTTTTTTTCAAGGAAAAACAAATCGAAATTAATAGACATCACTAACATTTTTACTCATTGACGTTCATTCGTCACACTTTTGTAATAGGTAGGTACTTGTAGGTAGATTGCTCCATCGGCAGGAGTCCAACTCTTAAATTTATGATGCTGATGACAAGGTACTAGTCATACTTATATAACGTGCACGTACACACCTGTTAAGCTATAAACTTAGAATAGCAATTTCTCAATAGTTAAAATCATAAAGTAGTATCTATCAATATCCTGTCAGCTTATGTTTTATTCTTTAACCAAACCTGTACTAGGTCCATCAGATATACTTAGTCATAGGTAACACAGTCGATCGGATACTACACCAAAAAGCTAAACAATAAAAGTAATTCACATTAACGTTACATAGTGCAAATAACCTAACACAAACCAATTTGGAATTTAATTACTCGAATTTACATTTATTTGGTAAATTATTTCTTACCAACAAAAAATTACAAAGACTTTTTTTTTTCAATGTTGTAGGCAGCTTTTCAAAATAATTTAAAAAGTATCGACGGTCAAAGTTAAAATTATAATCAAACCATACCCTCATTAAACAAATTATTTTCAAATTTTACTGTTGTGTTCGTATTCGTTTCTGGACAGGAACTTTTAGTTTTAAATCCATTGTAAAATTAATTAAATTGTAATTCTGCCACTAAGTTGGTGCATAGCAACTTAAGACTTTCTCGACTTTCTCAATTTATTCGTTGCACATTCGATGAGAGAAATGAATGAACGACTTACCGATTAAAAACTGTAAATAGCAGTTTCGTCGAGGACCAAACATCGTAGTCCCGCATCTGCATTCTGCAGGTACTCGCCGTTCCGCGTCGTAAGAAGAATCCAGCTTCCACAGGCTCGTGCGGGCGGAAAGATCACGATGTAACATAAAAAAAAAGAATGTTAGAAATATTGTAGGACGTTGCGAGTCCTTTGTCCCACTTCTGATGTTAGATTGAGTGTATAGAGTGTACAGATCTCGGGTGTGAATTTAAGTATTTAGAAGATATTAATGATGGTGGTCTAGTATTTTATCAAAAACTAAGGGTGGAAAGCTCAATGAAATAAAAATAGGGCACATTAGTTAAATATAAATACCTATTTATTCAGGAAAGGAATAGCATATTTAAACACACATATTACATCAAATTAGATAAGTTATTATATTATAGGATAGGCAATCATAGCAAACAAAGTTACATGGGAAATATAACAATATATTCTGAACATAATAAAACATAGCAGAATACATATTTATCCCTAAAAATGGGACAATAGTATTACATATGATTCAATCAATAACCGATTATATAGATAAATAAAACTAATACAAAATATAAAGCAACAATAAAACAATGCAAGTTTGTACTTAACTCTGTGCCGGGTCTGGAGCGAAAAGCCCCTCCCAGTCTCTCGACTGGGTTTATATAACCAACATTCAAACGGAAGTTAGAAGCCGTTACATTTCAACCAATGACAGCGCGTTATAATAATTCTAATTAACTATGAAATATTGTGCAAAGATTCGTCGAAATAGTTCTTAAAACTATTTTAAATAATTATTAGATACATTAAATATTTAGAAACCAAACTTTTAGTTAATTAGTACTGAATGTACTCGAAGATTTAAACATCGTTCAGGAATTTCGTACATTTGTTCTGAAATGACTATAATTTTATTTGGCAATATTATTTATTATATATTACCATAGTTTTACTTTTAAATAACAATTTAAAATATACTATAATACCATATAATATAACAAGTGCTAGACAACTGATAAACTTACTTTTTAAATACATACTTATATAACATCCAGACCTGTATTTATTTATTATTTTTACCATACACGGGTTTCGTAGGTATAAAATTGAAATGTATTTTACAAGATTGAATAAAGTTTATTTATTTATTCTTTCATGACAATGACAAAACAACAAAAGCGGTAACCGTTTTGACAACTACGATCATTCATATATGTAGATTTATTACCTACATAACAAAAATGCAGAACAGAGGGTGCGTCTTATTTTTCGAAAATAACTACTGCCTAATTGTTTTTATTTAGTACACATCAGAATAATTCATTTGTATTATAACGACGATGTATGTAGTAATACTGCCAAGAATCTGAAAAAAAGGATTTAAAAAATTCTAATTTTGGTCTAAAATACTAAAATGTAAATGCGAAACGGTAGGCCCTCAGTACCGTAGCAACCACCGGCCTCGTTAGGACGCAGGTGTCCATCGGCGAACAGTCGGCCTTGTTCAGCGAGATTATCTCCTGGAAGTTAATCAGGTCTGTCATTGTGCCATCAGAGCTTCTTGTACGGGTCATCAGCTGCCCCAACAGCATTTTGATTGAGCACACCTGATGACAGATGAAAATACTCGTTTAGTTATCTTATCCACCATTTACCAACTAGGCAAGTAGGTGTTTTACCAGATAAGAATACAGATGGTGGTGAGCATCTTATACGCTCTGTAGCCCTATTTTTGAACCGCTCGCATCCACGTGATCGCTCGCGTGTCTACCTGTATATTTGACATTCGTGGTGAGTTGCTAGAGATAGAAAAGACAAGCAGTAGGAGGTAATACAGCTTATTTTTGAATGGCTTGCCTCGATTCGGATGGTTTTCAATTTTTATTTTTTACATTTGAAATTCGACATTTGAATATCATTTCGGTATTGCTAAAGTGATTAAATAATATTGAACTTTTCATGCCGAAAATTAAAATTGAAAACCGTCGAAGTTCCTCTGGGGCCCTATTTTAAATCGTTTGTATTGTAATGTTTCGTACCCTACCCTAGGTAGGTAGGGTACAAAACATTTGCGACGCTCCAAATATTTACTACTCGCCTCTTCATTGATCCTGTATCCTGGCTCAACGATCTGCATCAGGCTACCGATGTGGATGCAGCACCAGCAGAATTGCAGGAAGACCGACAGTTTTCCCGCTTTAAGGTTTACTGTAAAGGTAAACACACAAAATAAGCGATGACACCCAAGAATGTAATAAATTGCCACTATTTACGAAATAGGGAGAGGCCCTAAGTCCTGCAGTAGACTGTTATGGGCTATGATGAAGACATTGTAGTTTATCGGTTTTTATATCCCACGAAAAGGGAGGTTATTGTCGAAATCTCCACGCTTGGTAAGCGGGTTGGAGATCGCAATGGCATAAATATAACAATGGAAAACGCCGCTGGCCATGTTCTATTCTACGGAGACTCTAGACCAGGGATTCCCAAAGTGGTCCCAAAGCGGTTTCCTAGGGGTCGACACAAAAGAAAACTGATTTTGGGGTTCGACGAGGTCTAAAAATCGACCCCTATTAAATTAACACAAGTTCTTATTTAACTGTATTGTTTATGTTGTGTTACGTGTACTAAGAATAATTAATATTTTTGTAGGAAATAGCATTGTTGTAGTAAAGTCTCAAGTTCGTACAAGATGAAAAACTCGGCAATTCTGTGTGGACAAGTTTGTGCAAGATAATGAGTTCGAGTGTATGTCTTTCAGGCGCGTTTAGACTTGCTCTCTATTTGGCGCTTACGCGATTTAACACGAACGAATTCATGATAAAGTCCAAACATGTTCCTGATATTTTACTATTTAACGAGCTTGCACTAAGGTTGAAAGTTCATTTGAGTTTTGAAATTCGTTTGAGCTTGAACGATAATAATAAATAATAAATAAAATAAACTCATATAAGTACTCATTTATTTCAAGAGATTACAAAATTATTACATAGCTAAATTAAGTGAAGTAAAGTGACTGAAAAAGTGGTAAACACAACATACAACATATTTTAAATAGGTAGGTATAAAAGTATTTGTAAGAATTACTTACACTTAAGTTGTTAAGTAGGTAGGTACCTAAACTTTGAAGTGTCCAGTTTGCTTTGGTATTCGTTCTTATGCTGATAGGTACCTACTTACCTAATACGAATTTTCTATACCTAATTACCTACTATAGTTACTTTCCTAATATAGGTATCCAAGTTTATCAATGAGTAAGTCAGTAATACCTTACAAGAATCCATTACCTGGGATATTAAAATCAACGAACGTGGAGATTTAAGGCTGCAACTCACCAATATTGAACCGGATTGATTGATTGCTAGATTGGTAGATAGTCACCAGGTTCATCCATCAATGTTTAATGAATGTTTCATTTTCTCTTTTCGAATTAATACTCTTTTAAATATAATTTCCTGCCTACTTAAGATTCTTTAAGTACTTAATTTGTAATAATCATTATAAATTAAACTTGATATTTACTGAATTGTTTGTCTTTTTATATTGTTAAATTTTGATGAGAAAATGAAGTCAACTTTACTTACTTAACCAAGTGCAAAGTTTTCCAATTGGTACCGTAGTACCTAGGTATTTTGTATCAATAGGAAAAAACTAAAGATAGGCCCCCTTATTTATAATAGCCTGCTAACTTAAAGCATTGCTATTGACCTAAGTCAGAATATAAAAAAACATTCTGTAGCAGCTGTTTTAAGTTTGGCCATGGGGGTCTGAGGTAACAGTTCATTTTGAAAAAGGGGTCACTTGTCCAAAATATTTTGGGGATCCCTGCTCTAGATCCTTTGCCTCTAAACATTAGCCGCCTTGTACGACACTCACGCATGTAAGAGGATGTAAACGGCCAACAACGGCCACTTAATAATTATGAAAACAGAACTCAATACCAATAAAATCGACGAAATAGTAGCCGCTGATGATACCCCTCATAAAGATAACTAGGAGCTGCATCACCGTAAGGGTCCCATTGACCTCGTTCACCCTCCGGATGACGGCACAGGCTTCGTTGTAGTGGCTGGTGAGAGAGCGTATGGTGTCACAGACGCTGTCAGGTAGGCGTCGAGACGTTCCTGTAACAATCGCGTTTGATGAATTGCAGCAAGGGAAGGTGAAGACTTCAAGGTACAGTGAAAGAGTATAAGTGTATAACCACTTCTAGGTAATATTCCTTTGCCGCTACAGCAACATTCACGGCATTTGGTGCATATTTTGATAAAATCCATTGGCTAAAAGAGAGGAGAATTAGCTGTCCCTTATGTCCAAAGGACTTTTCCTTTACCCCCAGAGTATGCTTTATTTATTAATAAAAATGTAATTCATGATTGCTATAAAAACCGTTCAACAACAGCACAGTAGTGCAAAGGAATATGATTCTTAGGTCATCATGCACTTATGCTCTTGCATTGTGCTCGAAGATAACCTGTTATATATACTTGTTATAAATGAAAACGCTGATGAATTTGGAAGGAACAGAAGAGAGAGATTTGTCAGGACTCTAGCAATTGGAATCGGAGAAAATACAGATTTAACTTGGCGTTTCATTGACGACGCCTCCTACTTACAAGACGCTCCTTATATGTACAAAATACAGAGACAAACAGTGGTTCGCTTTCATACATATATACATAACGACATTTTTCCATTCCATTCCAAAGTTCATTTTCGCCATGTTGTCAGACTAGATTCTGAACTATTAAACTAAACTTAAGGGGTTTAATAATAAAAACTAAAGTTGAGGTGTATATGATGTATAAAATATATTGTAAAAGCTAAAATTTAAAGAAAAACAAAACTAACAATTTCAGGTCGGAACAAAAGTTAAAACAGAATTTAAATTATAAAAGTGGGTCCCTCTTTACTCTCTCTTTAAATATCAACATACACAAAATTTATTATATTTATAACTAAACAAGGCTTGCAGAAGCAAAAGCAGGTGGGTGATAGGTTTCTGGTATGGTGGAGTTGCAGGTCATGCACAAGAACGGAAAGGCTGGATCTGGTATGGATTTGTTGAACGGGGTTTTGGTGAGGCAGCCAGGGTAAACCCATGAGACTGCTAGGGCATACAACTCAGCCCATTTTCAGTGTGGTGGTATGCCAAACTTGACAAAAAGATGGCAGTAAAAAGTTACTTTGGACTGAAATTTGATTTAGATTTCAATTGAATTTTGATTTAGAATTGATTAAGATTTGATTAAGATTTCCCGGCTCTAGGAAATAGAGCACTCCCTCCACTTCTTCATATCTGGGGAAGAAGGAAGGACAAGTACGGGTTAGGATTCGGATAGATGGAGACCAGCAGGGCGATAAGCAGGATTGTTTAGTGTCTAGCAAGGAAAACTCACCTGACTTTCGTCAGCAACAGGTATTAGACACTACTTATATGTTATGGTCCCCATCACCACACATTTTAAACGGTAAACTTGTAAGTAGTGAAAAAAAGTTTGTTGTGAAAGTAAAATAAATGAAAACTCCCCGCTCAAAGCGCCTTCAAAAATCGGGTACCTAGCACGTCAAAATTATAACCCAAAATTATACCCATTAATATTATTATAAATTATTATATAAAACGGTTTACCAAAATGTGGGAAAATATAAAAATAAAAATCAATAAACTAACAAAATAAGAGAGATAACATGATAAAAAAATCATATCATGTTACCTAGATACACATAAATACTAAATAAATGAATAAAAGTAGTGAATAAAAGAAATATAAATACATAAACTATAGGATAACCAGACATTATGCCGTAAAAATGGCATAATATCTGGCAACAGACAAGAGTGGTATCACTGCGCTAGACAGTCATATCCTGACTTGCGCAGTGAGTAGGCGTCCTTTCTGACGTCTACCGCGAAAATAGCGGATAGAGCGTCAGAAAGGGGTAGAAGATACATAAATATTTAAGAAAAAGAGAGATAAAAGAATTTTAAATAAATTTTGAATCTGCCAAAGGGACGTGCTAAGCAGTCTTAAAAAAATAGAAAAAGAAAAAAGAAAAAAGAAATAAATGGAACGTTCTAAAAATTGCAATGTTACAATGTCTGTCCCTATATATCTATGTATGTATGTACGCTTCTCTCCTTAGTTGTGTACTCTTGACAGAGTGGTCGTGGTCATGTGTTAGTTCTGGGTAGGGTTGAGTTCTGCGCCACCGCCGCTCTCGCGATGCAACGCCATGCGTCCCTGTGCTTGCTTACTACTTACGTACTTGCTTACTGTGCTTGGCTGCAAGAGAGTTTTCAGTTATGGTGGAGTGTGTAGCAGACTTGATGAGGTCCGTCCACCGTGTTGGAGAGCGCCCACGAGATCTTTTACCCTCGACTTTCCCTTGCACCACCAATCGTTCCATGGAGTCTTGCCCAAAGAACTTGAGAATTCGTATTTGCACAGACGACTATAATCTTCTAATCTTTTAGGATTGAAGCATTGGTTCGGAGCGTAGTCCACGGGATTCTGAGCATTCATCTCCAACACATTTCCAGTGCATCGATCTCGTGACGGTCGTTTGTCTTTAGCGGCCAGTGTAAGCACGCTTACATATTTTAAAATACGCAACAGAGTTTATGCGGCTTACAATAATATATAGAGTTATTTAAGACGAAGGTTTGGCATGAAAAAAAGGGTATATTGTGGTAAAGTTGGTGTAGGGTTATTATAGGGTAGGTGTAGGATAGGGTAAATAGAGGGTAGGGGTAGCCGCAGGGTAGAGATAGGCGTAGAGTAAGGTAGGGATATGTCACCACGCGAACGAAGTCGCGCCAGGTCGACAAGATTTAAGTTAAAAGCTAGCCGAAGAGCAGTTTCAACAAAATCAATTCCTCACGAAATATGTTTAAGGTAATACAGAAATATGTTAATTCGTGTTACTTACTTTTATATTCGTTCACCTTAATTTTAGAGAGACGTATAGTAATTGCTTTTAGCATACGATGCATATACAGATTAACCAAGACTAGCTGCATGTGGAATACCACTGATATTGTGTATTGCAGATAAAACAGTAGGCCTACCATGAGTTTGTTTTCCCGTTTACTGTACAGTGAACGTAAAAAAGTTTCTATGAGAATTCGTACAGCGCCTCTATCGGGCAGTAGCGGAACTAAAATCCGTACCGTGAGTTGCTATTGGTTAATTGACTTTACCACACACGTTTCCGTTTACGTGGGGAGTGTGGTTTACGCAGCGCTTTGCATACAAATCCGTACCATGAGTCACAAATTTGACAGATGCTTTAGTAAATTACCGAAACTACTGTGGTTACAGCACTCCCAAAAATTTTTAATGTGAGAAGTATTTTTCGTTTGGAGATAGTTATTATTTTCGTGCCAAAAATGTCTGGAACGCGATATTTTGCTTGAAGGATGTTCGCCGAAGTCCATGCGGCTGATGAAAATACGTTTTATCGCCAACAAGAAGCCCATATGCGAAAACAAATGAATAATTTAATACACACACTGTGATTACGTCTCTTACTGTTTTTTCTAAGGTGAGAAGTGTTAAAACTCTCTACAAGACATTGTTGTTCTCGAGAGTGTGCAGGGAAGAGCCACAAACATACCGGCAGCACTGAAAATATCATATGAGGAAAGACTACAAGAATCTAACCTCACCACACTGGAAGAAATAAGGATACGGGGTGACAACAATGAGACTTACAAGCTTTACTTTCATCGAATGTTTAATATGAAAGGTGCTGAAGCATTGCGTGGACACAGCACAAGGATAAATCACACACCATCTAAGACTAATATTGTTTATCACTTGCCATACCATAAGGTTGTGAATTGTGAATAGTTGGAATTGGTTCGCAGACATGGGGCAATAGGTTCTCATAGGTAACCGCCCCTTCTGTTAAAAACAAGTTAGACATTTGGTGAAAAATTAATAAAATCATTCAGTGAACTAAAATGTAGTACTTATGTGTTATGGAAGTGAAAGCTATTATTAGCACTGTCATGTTTTATAGACATATCAGCAGAAATGCTACTTGTCTATTAACCTTATAACACCTAATAATAATAATAAAATGTCTGAAAAGTGAAATTTATAAGATAAGTTACTCGTTGGCTGCCCTGGAACAGAAGTTATATGAGGAAAGACTACAAGAATTGAACCTCACCACACTGGAAGAAACAAGGATACAGGGTGGCATCAATGAGACTTACAAGCTTCACTTTCGTCGAATGTTTAATATGAAAGATGCTGAAGCATTGTGTGGACACAGCACAAGGATAAATTGCACACCATCTAAGACTAATGTTGTTTATCACTTGCTATACCATAAGGTTGTGAATTGTGAATAGTTGGAATTGGTTCTCAGACATGGTCAGTAGGCTCTCATAGGTAACCGCCTGCCCCTTCTTTTAAAAACAAAATGGACATTTGGTGCAAAATTAATAAAATTATTCAGTGAACTAAACTGTAGTATGTGTTATGGAAGTGAAAGCTATTATCAGCTCTGCAATGTTGTATAAGACATATCAAAAGAAATCCTACTTGTCTATTAACCTATAACACCTAATAATAATAATAAAATGTTTGAAAAGTGAAATTTACAAGATAATATACTCGCTGGCTTGTTTTATATATTTTACATATAAGAACTAATATTTTTAAGTTGATGACATTAGCAAATATTTTTGTTTTTCATTATGCTCTATATAAAGCCACACAACTGCTTCCAACAACAATATTGTAATAAAAATTATGTTATGTGCCATACTATGAAAGATTAAATTAATAAGAAAAATCAATATTATATTTTATTTTTATCACACACATAACAGTCTTTAATGGTAAACAGTTTGACTTGGGCCTCCTTCACATTAGTGGAGGGTTTTACCATAATCTTTACACCTGACATGCCGTTGGATCTTCAGCCTCGGTCCAAATTCCAGCCTTGAGTACACACAAGTACACATAACTGCTGTCTATTTTCTGGTCTGAGAGGTTGGGGTTTTACACATAGGTAATTAAGAATTTTAACCTTAGGTATTATTATTGGGAAATAACTGGGATTGTATTGATAATAGAAAATATCAGGGCTATTATTATATTAGCTGTAATATACCTATACTACACTAATGTTAGTAATTATAGCAGGAAAATAAAAATCAAATTATGAATTAGGTATAAATATATTTTTATTCAAAATCTAAAAAATCAGAACTTAAACTTAAACTACCACTTTCACTTTTACAAACAATTTTTAATATAGTATTGCACTAACTAATGCTAAAGTCTGGAATTACTATTTAGGTACCACTTGCATCTTCAATTTGAAAAAAAATTTGTTAGCCGATGTTGAGTTTTCTTTTTTACACATGTGGTCGTGCCTCCGAACTTCATTCGACTAGGGTAAGTGCAGTTCCTTTTCAAAGTTACAGGCGTCCATTTCTGAGAATTTACTGCACCACCATGACTCCAGAGTCTGATCCTGTTGACAAATAATACCTAATATAAGTTTACTCAGTACAACATGTCTACTTAGTTGAAATTAGGTATATATACTTTAAGATATAGATAAAACTTACCAATAATTATGCAGTATTAATCTTTTCTGTTTCTGGTGGGTTAAAACTACTTAAAACCCAGTGGACAAACTGTAAGCGCAGTTTCAACCAGTTATTGACTTCTTCATTTCGGGGAATTCGGGGATCGTCTATGATTTTGTAATTTTATTTGGACATAAAGTATATGTTATTATCAATTTAACAGGATTTAAATAAGTGCCTAGGCATTGCTAAAACATAACCTCTGTTTGTAAATAAACAAGTTTTTGTGACACTGACTACTAATAATCAACAACACTTGTCAAGGACCTATACCCCGGAACTACACTGAAGTTAGCTTTTACTGTAGCTAGTATGGTTTTCACGTAACACTAAACGGGAAACGTATGTGAAACTCATGGTACCGACTTAACGTTTACTACTGTGGAAACGGGATTTACGGAACGAGAGTAGTAAAGTAAGCCGTTTTTACTGTAGCAACTCATGGTAGGCCTACAGCACTATTGTCCATATGACTGAGGATGTCACTGTAAATAGACAAACAAAAAAATTCAAAGAATTCATTGCATCAGACACCGTTCGACCATGGTTGCAAGACCGCTTATTTATAATACTGCGATCTCTAACCCGATTGCACAGCGTGGGATAATGGTAATAACTTTTCCTTTCGTAGGAGAGGCCCTAAGTCCTGCAGTGGACTGTTATGGGCTGCGATGATGAAGGCATCAGACAGACAAAAAATCTGTTTACAAGTTCCAAAAAAAGCAACCAAGATTATGGGACGCTCCTTTAGGAGACATAAAACAACATTTCTTGACCCTTAGCAATACTGTCATATGACCGTCACTGAAGTCGATCATGCGGTGATATATGGTGGTTAGAAAGTTCCTATAGATACTATCACAGGGTGCCAAATGACTTCCATAACTGTTCAACCGGCCTCAGGGTCCCCAGCGGAAGGCCTTGGTCAACCTCATCAACCTTGGAAATAAGAGGCACATCTTAGGTGTGGAGAGCTCGTTGCGGTGCTGTACCCATCCACTTCCTGGAATCTGTGTGAGTTACTTGACACTGCCACTATAAGCCAGGGACGCTTTTTAAAACATAAAAGGGTCCCCAGCATAAAGCCTTGGTCAACCTCGCCTTACCAACGGTATTAGGAGGCACATCTAATGTGTGGAGAGCTCGTTGCGGTGCTGTAGTTCGACTGGCCTCAAAGTACGGACGGTCACCCATCCAGTTCCTAGAATCAGCGTGTGTTACTTGAACCTGCCTCAAAGGGACCCTCCCTTCGGGACGCCTCTTAAAATATAAAGTTACTGCTGTTGAATATATTTACGCTCCGGTATTGTATCCCCCTCCAACACAGAGAGAACAAATAAATACATATCAGAGACTGATACTATGGATGCACACAATATCCAAGCTGACGTTACTATCATTTCTCTCCTTTCTGGCCAACGTATAATTATCCCATTGGTTATTTTGGACAATATCTGAAACAATAAGAGAACATAACGGCGCACACGATTTCTGAATGGTTTGACCTAAATGCTTACGCCATATTGGTTAAGGAGCCGTCCATTAATTACGTTGGGCTCTTAATTTTATTTAATTTTTATTTTTCAAAAGTTACTATGGCGCCTAGTTCTAAATGTCAGTCCATTCCAAGTCCTTCTGTACTTAATACAATATATTACTTGTATTTCTATTATAACCACCTCCAATGGCAAGATGTATATGTCGTAAATATTGTTTAGGTCAAAACTAGCTACCCGACGACGTTATTACCCGTGGTCATTGGAGGTAGGTATACGTAAAAGACAGTAGTTACATGTTTCTAATAGCATATCCCGAACCGAACTAACATTTGGAACTTATGCCATAGTAATTAACAGGAAGAATAATATTGGTTAAAGAGAAGCCGGGTGCAGCCAACGCAACAATTGTTCACAACTGCCTGTCTGATAAACAATAATAATAACAGTAATAATTATTGTTCAGCTTGCAAATAGCTATCCAACGACGTAGATCCTGTATCCTTTCATCCTTTTTTGCGTGATGTGTCTCTTTTCTGAGTAATGTATATTAGTTGAACACTAACCGATGTTCTTACGGTGAGGGAAAACGTCGTGATGAAATTTACACATTTACACGACTGAATGTGCAACCGTGTTCCAATCTGGTCAAGTTCCCCTGTTAACAGGGTAACAGAGGTGAAATGGCAGCCGCTCCACTATAACTACCTGATCTGCCAGATCCTGGATCATCGCGCGCGTGAGCACAACCGAGGCATTACCGCGAAGATGAATATTTGTAGTAACTACAACTTTACTTACAGTCCTGCCACAAAAACCAGAAAGTAAGTAAGCCTCACCTCATCAGCATCAGCTAAACAATCGATCCACTCGGCCATGACCTTCGGAGCCAATATCACCACAGCGTACCCTGCCTCACTGTATCGCCAAGAATATCCTTTGCACAAGGTACATTCCGATCAATTATTTGTCGAACTTGGAACATCATATTCTAAATACTAGTTTAATTCCTTTAAAAATATCTATTGTTTGGCCAAATTACTGAATGATGGGCCCACGATGGGCCTTCATGTACTAAGCTAACTTCCACAAGGTCTTAAACTGAGAAACATTTGCTTTACCTATTAACATTGTCACCAGGTAGCTGTATACACACAATGCCGTCGATATGGTAATCCGCCATTCATTTTGGTACTTCATGAAACGGATTGGTGCGAGCCCTAAGGGACGGGCCACTTGAGTAACCAGAGCCAAAGATCCACGCACGGTACATGATTTGAGGATTCCCACTTTTCCATTAAAGACCTCCACCACGGTCCAAAAAACCAAAACATGGTCGTATTATATTGGTATTTGCAAGAGCTCTTCGGTACCTGTGATAAGTCGATACAAAAAATAGGTGGATACAGTTTCCAGTTTATGCTTGTCCAATGACCGCTGATACTTTGATTTCAGTGTTCATGTTATGTCAGTGATACAGGATGGGCATTTCACTGCATTGACTCAGCGACTCAAAGTAGAATTTGGCCTCCGAAACTAGATATCACCACCTCTTTCTATCCTGCATTATCTCTTGCCAATCGAAGATGCCCTGTGCGTGCAGGTCTTTACTTAATCCATCCAGCGATACCTGGGTCGCCCGACAGGAAAAATGAAATTGATCTCAGAATACAAAATACGCTTAGGCAATGTGCTGCTCTCATAAGGTATTAGTGCCTAAGCTGATAAGCAGAAAACAACAAATAAAAACGGTTATGAGACTAATCTTGATGTACGGATGGGCAATTTTACATAAAATAATAAATGTACCCCTGAAACAACTGGCCCCATAAGCTTCAATGGCTGGGTTATTTGACAGATACTCTCGAAAGTTTTGACAAGTCTACATCAGCAGGAACACGAAACGAGCCACCACAATTTCTCTAATCAATTTTTTTTTAATACCGCATGTATGCAATATTTTGTATAAGTGCATTGAAGCGGAAGAAAGTCACCTCGCTTACTTAGTTAAATTTGCCCATTGGGCAAAAATATTTGCCCATTTTGTAACCTATGGAGACTCTAGATCTTTTCCTCGATAACATTAGTCGCCGTCAACGACACCCACGAGTGTAAAAGGTTGGTGCTATTCTACTCTGCCGGAGACCACACGGCCTGCTTCCTTATTATGTACCTCTTCTGTTAGTTTAAAGTTTTTTTAATATGTTATTGGACCAAATAAATATAATAATATATTATGTCTATGTTTATATTCTAATCGTAGTCGACACGTCAGTGAGAGGTACTCAGTTCAATCGCCAGTCCCGCAATGTCATCGTCATCATCACGGCCATGAGACGCCCACTGCTCACACAGATATCTCAACAATAGCTGATGCTGTGCTTTCCGCATCCAGCTGGTATCTGCGATCTTTACCAGGTCGTCGGTCCACGCACGTCAGTGGGAGGGCTTTCCCACGCTGCGTCTTCTGGTACGTGGTCCCCACTCAAAAACCTTACTACCCCATCGGCCATTTGATCTTCGAGCCCTGCTCACTGCCACCTCAGTCTGGCAAACCATAGAGCTATGTCATCTAATTTCTGGTATGATCCTGCAACGATAACAGTGAGCTCGCTACAGTGAGCGGCCACGTTTCAGTTCCGTAAGTCATCACCGGCAACACACATTGGTCAATTACCTTCGTCTTGAGAAACTGCGGTAATTTTGACGAAAATATAGGGCGAATTTTCCCGAACGCTGCCCAACCGAGGTGGATTCGTCGATTGACATATTTCTCAAAATTGGACGTACCTAGCTGGACTATTTAATTTTGTCCTAGGTATGTATAGTTGTCAACTACTTCAAGTGGAGTGCCTCCAACTGTCGCTAGAGTAGGCACAACATGGACATTCGACATAGTGACATTTTAGCAACAAACTGATTAAATAATAAAACAATAAAAAAGGATGTTTGTAGATTGAATGTATTCACAAAAATAAAACTAGAATTTTTAAAATTTTTGGCTGTCTGTTTGTACACACTAATATTTGGAAGTACTGTACGGATTTGAATGACACTTCTTTTTGTGTAGCTATTAAGCCTGATAAAAATATCATCATCATCATTTTGGCGTTATGTCCCGGTTGCGCCCCCGCGGTACGTTAGGGCCTGGGTGCGATTAAATATAAAAGGATAAACTACCCCAAAACTGATTTCCACGCTGATGAAATCGTGGGCAATAGCTAGTTCGAAATAAAAAAAAAATTATAAATGCGAAAGTGAACATCTACTCATTGAAGATATCGATATTAATGTTTATTCTGTTACTTGTTATGACAATCATGACTTTAATTTCGTGTAGCATCATCACCATCATCAATTTATCACAATCCACTGTTGAACGAAGGATATCTATTATTAATTAACTGACCTTTAACCGATGTCCGCAATGGAAAACTATTGTTGTCAACTGTTGGGAGGTATCACCACATACCTGGTGATCATCGTGCAGTATCAATCGACAGACAACTGGTGAAAACTACGTTATTGTTATTTCATCGAACTCAGAAAGAAATTAAATAAGAAGAATACTCTGTAAATGAAATAAAGCACAAAAAAATTTGAAAGCTGTGTTTTATTATTAGTTAAAAAGACCCGTCTTACTAAGTGAAATTATGTCATATCTTACTGAGTAGCTATGCCTAGCTAATGTGGAGAAGGTTGAAGTATAGAAGAGATTTTAAGAAGAGGTAATAATCCGTTCCAATAATGTACTGCCATTTTGTTCTTCAACGTAACAATTTTTAAATCGGCCCTAAGTTGGGCGCAGATGTGGACCCCTTGTTAAGTGTCAGACATTAGTTCAACTATAGGAGCCAGATATGGTACCCACATTGGACACAGATATATATGAGGCCCAGGTTGGGCGCCAGATATGGGCTCCTTGTTGGGCGCCAGATATGGACCCCATGTTAGATGTCAGACATTGGTCTCACTGTAGATATGAAATGTAGACTCACATTGAGCCAAATATATCACCCCACGTTTAGCGACAAATATACGAGTAAAAAGCCCCAAGCTGGGCGCCGAATATGGACATCAAATTAAGTGCCAAATAATATGAGTCTCATTTAAAAGCACTATATGAGAGAACCCACCTTGGACATTAAAATAAAAATGAAAAAAAAAGTATTTATTGAATTAGGATTACGTTAATTAATCTCTTTTTAAAAGTAAAGAATCTAACGGAAACCAAAGGGAAAGTTAGCGAGCTCATCCAGGTAGGGGGCGACGCATGCAGACTGATCAGCGCGTACGAGGACTCACTCCGGCGAGACACCGGGCACCTATACACGCCACGCACATAACCGCCTTGGGCGCCAGATATCGTTTTCACGTTGAGGGACAGATAACGTCCCCATCTTAGGTGCCAGAGATGAGTTCCATTGAGGACGTAAGATTTCAGACACCTTTGGCTCAGACATGTCGCCCCACGTTTAACGCCAAACATACGAGTAATAAAGATTTTCTTTACTTTTTAATCTTTTGTGTTTTTTGGTGTCTGCGTTTATATTGTGATGTAGTAATAAATATGAGAATAATAAATCATTCATTGGGCACCATCTGTGAGCCCTACCTTTGGCGCCAGATATTATTCTTACGTTAGGCGCCAGGTAGGAGTCCCATATTGGGCGTCAAGTATGAGTCCCATATTGGGCGCCAGATATGACTGGGCGAAGTGGAAAGCGGACCCTGGCAGAGGCCGGGATAAGCGCTAGGACGATGATGATTGGGCGCTAGATATAAGTCCTACGTTGGGCGCCAGGTATGAGTCCTATGTTGGGCCCCGGAAATAAGTCCTACGGTGGGCGCCAGATATGAGTCTGATATCAGTCAAACGTTGAGCGCCAGATAGAAGTCGTTTATAAAAGTATCAAAGTGAGATATAAGTTATTCCCAAGCGGTTCCTGCGTTTCCGTTGTACCTCTATCTGTTTTTGTAGTGAAACTTGTTTATTCTTCAATCAAAACACGTTTAGGTGTAAGCAAACCAAGTACTTAGAGTTTTAACATTAACATGTTTATTTAATGAAAATGAGTGTTGACGTTGATTTTTATTGACGCATTTACTTAATGTCTGTTTATCTATAAAATAAATTATGAACCTACTATTTTCGAAGAATGTCTTGAGAAAGAGTTACTTACCTTGTAATTCCTCAATAAGTAATTCCACTTTCTTTTTAAATTACGTGTATTATCAGGGCGGACTAAGTTCGTCAGAGACCCGGGGCGAAAAAACCAGAGATAGCCCGATTTGCTTACTCCGTGGTAAATGAGCAGCTAGAGTGGTAGTAAGCGGTAACTGTTTTAAAATTATATTAATATTTTAATAATTAATACACACAAATACACATAACCAATTCGTGCGACCATTGCCAATTAGGATAGCGCCTAAAGCTTTTGTTACGGTTAAGAATAATAGTTGTTCTCATATAATAGTTAAAAACCATATTTTGATTTTACTATTTAAAAACAAGCGTCAGTTTGTTAAATAAAATACACGATTGTGATGCTTGTGAAACATTTCGTTATTATAACAAAATATATTTTGCTGTATGCTATGTTGTAATCAGTGGTGGACTTAGATCAATTATACCTGAACTAACACAAAAGAAATTGTGGCACTACCTGCAAAGATATGTATGTAGGTACAACTCTTTGCATCGTCTGTCTTGTCTGTCTTATTCTTAAAAATATCGATATTTCTCAAAACACATTTCGTTATGAAACACAACCCCTTATCTTCATCAAAACAATATTTATACCTATACTAGGGTTTTCTACCCGTGTACCCGGGGTCGGGTATGCCCGGGTATTTAAGGGATTCAGTACCCGGTTACAATCTGACTGCCATAATGAGTCTGAGTCTGACTGATATAATAAGTCAGGATAAGTTAACGTGTAATTTATTTTTTGATAATTGTTTTCTTTTTTAATAAACCTTTAAATTGAAATTAAACAAAGAAGAATAGTCCAAAGGCGGCGGTGACCACTTTCCATCAGGTGGCCCGCTTACCCGTTTGTTTGCCTTGTAACATAAAAAATAAAAATAATGTTTAATGTCGATGATACTTTATTGGAAAGATAATGAAATTCCATTTATGTTTAAATATTATTTCGGCCATGTCGCCGTCGCGACTGGTGCGCAAAAGACCCAATGTGAACGTCCAATTGTCACACATTTCGCAGCAAACGGTATTTCACTAATAACTCATCGAAAGTAATTTTTTTATAGAAAATAGTCAGATATTTGACTGCCATCTCACCTGATGTTAAGTGCAGATGCAGTCTACGATGGCACATACGTCTATTACATACCTATTCACACTTGTCTTAAAGAAACCCAAGTTGTACCGCTTTGGGAAAACATGTGCAGGCAGCGAGTTCCAAACCCTTGCCGTTCGCAACAGAAAGTTAGTGCGTATTTGTGGAATGTCGACAATATAGGGATGGTACGCTGACCTACACCTGAAGCCCCAAAGATGAAATGGGATTGGTGGAACTAACTCGTGTAATTCCGGCGCACATTCCCGAAATTTCCCCGCGCCAAGAAGATGACTGTCAATTTCTTGGCACGTCTCTCAACCAAGTCCAAAGCAGCCAGATAGACCTTGACAGACCCGTCCCATAGCTGACAACAGTATTCCATGCAAGGTCCAATTTTGGCTTTATTTGAGTCAATTTTAGCCAATCCTCGTTACCACCGTTGCTGAAGCCAGACGGAACATTGGCACATGCTGCGGAGGCGAAAGCGAATTCACTTGCTTCTCATTTCACGGCTAGTTCGCGTTTAGACACTGCAGGAAAAACTCTACGCAATGAGCAGGGATGAGTCTAGCGCTGACTGCACTATAGCAGACATGCAAATATATCAGAGAGAGATTGTAAAAATCCTGCGGAGTCTAGACGTGAACAAGGCTGTCTAGACGTGGACCTGATGGTATACCAGCGACGGTCTTGCGTAGACGTGCCCCTGAGTTGTCTCCTATTCTCACACGCCTGTTTCAACTCTCACTTAAGACTGGTATTGTACCTAAGTCGTGGAAGCTTGCCAATGTGGAGCCCTGGCCTAAGAAGGGCAGCCGCGCAGACCCTGCCAACAACCGCCCTATTTCAGTCATCTCCATTCTCTGTAAGATTATGGAGCGTGCACTGAACAACAAACTTCTTGCGCATCTCGAAGGTAACGATCTCCTCAGCGATTTCCAGTGCGGATTCTGCCGTGGTCGGTCGACTGGGGACCTTCTGGTGTATGCCACTTATATGTGGAGTGAGGCCATTGAGAAGCATGGCGAGGCCCTTGCTGTATCGCTCGATATCTCCAAGGCCTTTGATAGGGTTTGGCACGCAGCCCTTCTAAGCAAGCTTCCCTCATTTGGTATTCGTGTTGGCTTTTGCATTTGGATTTCGAACTGTCTGAGTGGTCGTTCAATCCGGGTAGTTCTCGATGGTTACTCGTCTGATCTTCAGGCTATCGACGCGGAAGTTCCTTAAGGGTCGGTTCTGTCCGCGACTTTTTTCTTGCTGCATATCAACGATCTGCTAGTACCCGGTACCCTTGGGTACGCTGACGACAGCACAGTAACGGATAAATATCTGTCAGAGGAAAAAGCTAACAGGGACGACATTCAGTCTTGTCGAGAGGCCATGGTTAGGCATTTAAACGAAGCTCTCAAAGCAGTCTCCGACTGGGGCGAAGCCAATCTAGTGGCGTTCAACGCTACTAAAACACAGGCATGTTTGTTTTCCGCCAAACGGAGTCCATTCCATCTAACTCCGGCTTTCCGGGATGAGGCTGTGGAAATTACCGACAATTTACATATCCTTGGTATTGAGCTATCAACCAATCTTAACTTTGGACAGTACATCGAATCCAAAGCTAAGATTACAGCCAAGAAACTAGATATCCTCTCGAAGGTCAGGCGGTACTTAACTTCAACAACAAACTTTAGATTCGGTGGAAAAACGTGCAAAGAAGATAATTTGTGAACCGCAATTAATTGAGGCTAAGTTGCAGAGCCTCGAGCATCGGCGCAGGGTTGCGTGTCTGTCGGTATTCTATAGGTTGCACTTAGGAGAGAGTGCGAAACAGTTGCACGACCTCATTCCGCCGGCCCCTTTCTGCTCTGCATCTGCATCTGCATACCCAAAAGCATTGGACCCGAACATTTCATTTACGTACACCAGGAACAAGGTTTTCTGTTCTGTACAGGGTTGAATTCTATCGTCCAAGTTTATCTGCGTAGACATATCCCTAAAGAAAATAATCTAATGTATAACTCCATTCATTGCACAATCTGGATTACCAACGAGCCATTATTGATTGATGTTAATTTTTCCTCCAAATAAAAGTTTGTTTAGCGATGAAGCCTACTTATGGTTGAATGGTTTTGATTTTTGTTAGAATAAACACGCAGCGCCCACATGACCGAAATCTTATTCATTAGCTTTCTAATATGGCTAGTTTCACTGATATAAATATATTTTTCTTCGTTATATTTCACTTTGTAAACAAAAGGTTTAAAAAATACCTTTTACTTACATTTTCTTAAAAAATTGATAAATACTCGGGTACTAAAAATAATAATACCCGATACCCGGGTATAAAAAAAAGTCGGGTATTCGAAAACCCAAACCTATACCTATTTTTATATATAGGAACATCGTCAAAGTGCTTTTATATTTAACTTCATTTACAATAACCGAAGTAATTTAGCACTTATTTTTAAACGATTTTCCCAATTAAATGGGTCATCAATAACGGTAGTTGGTCAATATTGCCACTCTGAAAATTCTGTACTTAAAATGGTAATAGTTAATACAGCTGTAATTAAAATAGTATGGGAAATGCTGTATCGAAAAGTAATTTTTTAAAATTTAATTGACTGGCGTGAAAAAAGTGTACCCTTAAACGACTGTTTTTGAATATGTAATTGGAACATTACGCTATGATAAAAGGTACTTACTTAAGTGTAATACCTATATAACGGTTATATGTATGTATGTATGTATGTATGTAAACTCTTTATTGCGTATAACTACATAAAGAACAATAACAAAAGAAAATAAATATACATGTTGTGTGTTGTAATGGTGTTATGAAGGCGTTAGTTACTTCATAAATCGGAATACCAATTGCAGTCGCGTTAATTAACGTTTCAGGGGGTACATTAAAGTTTTAATACGACTTTTGCCTAATTTCTTTGATAACTCGTCTGTAACGCTTTTAACTATAGTTATAAAAAATCTGTTACCAACGCCTAAATGTTAGTTTTGTTGTAGCACTGCTCGTAGCCAATTAATTCATCATATACCAGATCAGTTCAGCTACCGCCACTTCTTGAGTTTTTACTAATTAAGTAGTTTAAAACTGAGCTCTCTGTCTCAGTGTCTCAATCGACCCAGCTATACAGCGTAGTAGAAATGATTAACTTGACTTGCTAAGAGAAACCAAATGCCAACAAATTCAGTTCTAAATCGCTAAGCTAGAGAACCCTAAGACATAGACTTTCATGAGTATTTTAACTTACCTACTTCGGCACGCGATACGCGATGCCGCTATTGGCAGTTCGCGCTAATGTGTCCTTAATTTGATTCCGATTGTTGATAATTGAGGTTTGCAACTAACTGATATTCATGGATTCCTGGATTGTGCCCTAGTAGGTAAACATGGCGGACAAATATTCTACTAAATACAAGAGCGACTATTTCCAAAATCGTATTGCGGATTATTCCAAGGGTGAGTACTGGTTATGATATGATTATTCTTTAGTTTAACTTACCTGATCTGCCAAATCCTGGATCATGGTCAGGGTCATTTACGCCAAGATGATTTTTATTATTTATTATTCTTCAGTTAAACGTTTCTTTTTCTGTTTTGTGGCAATGCTTATTTGTGTTTCATCAGCATTTACCAATTCATGAACTTACCTACAATAATTTGAATTATAATTTATTCGTATGGCGTCTTACTTTTGTAGAATTATACAGATATTGCATTCTATAACATAATACGTAATTCAAACATCAATGACCAAGTCTAGGAGAGTGTCAGTAACCTTAATACATTATAAATTTACTTTAAATTTTTTCTATTTATGTATTATACTAAGCCGTGTGGTGTCCGGCAGAGTGGAATTGCACCAACCCCTTACACTCGTGGGTGTCGTACAAGGCGACTAATGTTTTCGAGGCAAAAGATCTAAGCGCCTCCGTAAACTGGAAAATGGGCAGCAGCATTTTCCATTGTTATATTATAACACTGCGATCTCCAACCCGTCTGCCAAGCGTGGAGATTATGGCAATAACCTCCCTTTTTGTGGGAGAGGCCCTAAGTCCTGCAGTGGACTGTTATGGGCTGTGATGATGATTATACTAATCAAATACGTTTATTCAGTTGAGGTTTTCACAAACACTTATAAACGTCATACAATAAAAGACAGTAACAAACTGTTAACCAAACAACAACTATCACCCTTATTGTCTAGGGAAGCACATGATTGGATGATCCACCTGATGGATAGTGATCACCGCCGTCCAGGATATCAGCAAAGCATCCTAAAGGAAGCGGAAGCGATGCCACCTTTGAGGTATATATAGACGTGCTTCTAAATACTCAAAGTTATAGTGCAAAGGAAAGGCTTCGGGAGAGAGATAATTCCACTATTTGCATGTGCGCAGTAAAAGGGTTCGCGATGCTGAGCGTGGGTGGTCCTGCGGTCGAGTATCTAACTCGTATGCGAGAGGTACCGGGTTTGATTCCCGCTGCGGTCATGTACCAATGACTCTTTTCTGAGTTATGTACAATTAGTTGAATGCCAATGCTCTTACGGTGAAAGAAAACATCGTGATGAAACCTGCAAATTCAGTTAATTAAATTTGCAACCATCCACAGACAGTTATCTAATCTTCATTTAATTTTCTACTTCCAATTGTAAAAGACAAGAGTAGCGAATATAAGAGACAGTGCAAAGATAAAACATTGTGTTAATGTCTTCCATGGTCAATTGCAGATATAACTCTTCTATACTGGTATATAGTAGATCTGAACGTAGACCCAGTGTACTTAGCTGGTTCACTCACGTACACGGATCGCATAATATGGGCGGTAGACTTGGGCATTGTGTCATTGACTGTCAACTTCGGGGTATTCAGCGCAGCATCCAGGATGAAACGCATGATACCATGCCTGAGCAACCTCAATGTGGTAAGTATATCTAAAAATTTGACGACCTGTAGGCTAATTACTTTTGCGATTACGTTCAGTTGCTAACAAAGTTCCATTGCAATTGCAGGGGGCCTGGTGACCTGAAATAATTGCTTCTTGCCTAGCTTAGGCATCAGTCTCCCATAAGTTTGTAAAACAACATTGTAAATTATTGGGAGAAAATAAACGTTTTAAAAAAAATCTGAAGTTATCATCGATCATACGTTAGTAGGATACTACTGAGTGGTTTAGTTAGTTAACATACCAACAACCGGTCTGCCACGCAGAGGTCAAGAGTTCGATTCCCGGTCGGGAAGAAATTGAAATGATGAATTGAAATTTCTGTTACCGGTCTCGGTGTTTAAATATAAATTTATTTCAGACGAAGTAGTCCAAATTACATTAGAATGTCAACGTTATGAGTACAATGTCAAATATCAATTTATGTATTATAAGTATGTATTTAAAAAACATATACATATAGTTTATCAGCTATCTAACACCCATAACGCAAGCGTTGCTTACTTTGGGGCTGGATGGCGCTGTTGTGAATCATCGAAGCATAATATTTATAGTCCAAGCATAATTATAAAGGCTAAAATAATTCTAATTTTAAATATTTGTACCCCAAAACAACTACGTATGTTGTTACAGATATTAACGAAACTTAACAAATATCAGCAGCAGCAGCGGCCCGATGAGAGAAAGAAGTGCATTGTCATAATTGTATGCCTATTCCTAATGGCCCTGCTATTTAGTGCTAACTTTTATTTCTTTTATATTATAGCCTCGAAGTGGAATGGCGAAGGTAAGAATAATTCATTAATTTATATGAGTATCAAAAACCTCGCGTTGGAGGTTTCCAACCGCAAGTCTCGGACGTGATTTACGATGACTGCTGTCAATCGACAGCAACCGGGTCAGAGGATTTAATGTGCACTCTTTAACACGGAGCGCGTGGTGATGTTTAGTGGTGAAAGTACAAAGGTTGTCCGGAAGAGATCGCATGTAAACTATTAGTGCATGTATATTTCACTTTTGTGTGTACATAAAGAGATTTTACTTACTTAAAAATTAAATAGAGCACAGTGGATACATTGTCAATGTCCCAAGTGAGATGTGGGATTCGATTCTTCGTCGATCGCTTACAAGGCAGAAACTTTCGACACTTGGCCACCACGGCCCCCAAAAAATGATTAGTATTCATAATGCACTTCAATATGAAGTAACTTGGCAAGCGGGCCACATGAGGGAAAGCTGTCATTGCTGTCCAGAAATCACAACACCAGAGGGATCGCTCATGGATTGCCCACCTCTGAAATTCCAGGAGATGTTGCTGTGGCAGGAAAAGGGCAAATACCGCTCCAGTGCCAAAGCCACGGTTCTCCAAATCCCTACCACGTCGAGTACTTGGCCCATGGAGATACTTCCCTTGTCGGGTGGCTCCTATTCGAATGGGTATCCCGCTATCCCTACAACTTTTAATTTATAACAAAAACTGAAGAACGTAATATTTCTCTCTGATACATTTCAGGTTGCATAGCACTACCTTACATATCGTTCTACATTATGTATTTCATTTTAATATTACTTGTGATGCAGTTCTTTGTTAATGCTATGAAGGCCAATTGGACTCTGAGAATCGTCAATGATCAGTTGACTGAAATTCTGGTGGCAATTGATACAAAAAGTAAGTTTGAATAACTATTTAGAAAATGATTTGTTTGTTTACTTAAAAACTTTTACAAATATTCCAGTTGCTGGATACATGCCACGAGCTGCAGAATCTAAAAAGGAATTCTTCATAGCCCCTCTAAATGCTCTCAACGTGATCGTTTCTTCTGTAAAACTGATGGACCAAATGCCTGACACTTCCTATAGTTATGTGGTGTGTGGTGCTGCCACTTCAAAGAATAGCACCACCCTATTTCTTCCCGTGGTTGTCGTAAGAGGCGACTAAGGGAATAACCCGAAAGATGGGCAGCAGCATCTTTCGGGTACATTTACTGCACTGCGATCGCTTTACTTCCGGGAGGGCGACCAACTGTCCCTAGGTGGTGTCAGGTTCCTCGTCCACAAATCCCTCGTGAACAACATCGTCAAAATCGAGAGTGTCTCGTCTAGGGTAGCGTACCTTATACTCAGAATTACCAAGCGGTATTCGTTGAAGGTCATACAGGTCTACGCACCGACTTCGACTCACTCCGACGATGAAGTGGAGGCTATGTATGAGGATATTTCTACAGCCATGCATACCTCCAAGATACATTATACCGTTGTCATGGGGGATTTCAACGCGAAACTGGGCAAACGAGGCGGAGACGAGTAGAGAGTGGGGCAATTTGGAGTTGGAAGTCGGAACGCCCGTGGCCAGATGCTGGCCGGCTTTATGGAGAAAGAGAGGGACTCTTTATGATGAACTCATTTTTCAGGAAGCCGGATCATCGCAGATGGACGTGGGTTAGTCCCGATGGTGTCACAAAAAATGATATTGCCTTCATCCTATCTACGAAACGGCATATATTCAATGATATCTCGGTGATCAATAGCGTTAAAATTGGCAGTGACCACCGCTTGGTATGAGGCACATTGAATATTAATCCCCAGCTGGAAAGATCGAGATTGATGAGGTCCACGCTCCGGCCTATACTCATCCAAATCCAAAACCCCGAGAGCTTTCAACTCGAATTACAAAATCGCTTCGAGTGCCTAGGAGAGTGCGTCGACGTGGACGACTATAATAACAGGTTCGTGGAAATTGTCTATACGGTTGGGTCAAAGTTTTATAAGGCCTGCCGTACAAACAGAACAAACAAAATCTCTGACGATACCCTCAAACTCATCGAAGAAAGACGCGGAATGACTCTGCAATCCCCTGATGATGTCTCTCAATTTAGGCGACTTAATCGACAGATCTCGAAGTCTCTGACTCGCGACATACGCCGCTTCAATACTACCAATATTGAGGCGGCGATTGAGCGGAACAAAGGCTCTAAAGTCTTTGCGAGAGATCTGTCGATTGGACAGAGCCAGTTGACGAGACTGAAAATGGATGACGGCAGAGTTGTTTCGACCAAGTCTGAGGTTTTGAGGGAAGTCGAGAGGTTCTATGGACAGTTATACACGACAACACGGGAACCTGTTACCAGTATGGCAAAAGACCCCAGAGCCAAGTTGACCTGACACTACACCGAAGATATCCCGGACATCAGCCTGTACGAGATTAGTATGGCTCTCAAACAGCTTAAGAACAACAAGGCGCCGGGTGATGATGGAATTACGGCTGAGCCTCTGAAAGCTGGTGGCAAACCTGTGCTTAAGACCCTTCAAAATCTGTTTAATTCGTCATCCTCGAGGGCAAAACGCCGGAAGCATGGCACAGAAGCATAGTGATATTGTTCTTCAAGAAAGGTGATAAGGCTCTCTTGAAGAACTTCAGACCAATATCGCTGCCGACCCATGTCTATAAGCTGTTTTCGAGAGTCATTACGAATCGTCTCGCACGCAGGTTTGATGACTTCCAGCCTCCCGAACAAGTCGGATTCCGAAAAGGTTTTAGTACCATAGACCACATACATACGCTGCGGCAGGTTGTACAGAAAACCGAAGAGTATAACCAGCCATTATGCTTGGCGTTTGTAGACTATGAAAAAGCCTTCGATTCGATAGAAACTTGGGCGGTGCTCCAGTCTCTACAGGGGTGCCAAATTTACTATTGATATATCGAAGCACAGAAGTGTTTGTACAAAATGCCACTATGTCAGTCCGTCTCCAGGACAAGACCACAGAACCTATTCAGCTGCAGCGAGGTGTTAGACAAGGTGATGTCATATCTCCGAAGTTGTTTACCGCTGCACTGGAGGATATCTTTAGGCTTCTGGACTGGGACGGACTTGGCATCAATATTAACGGCGAGTACCTCACGCACCTTAGATTTGCTGACGATATCGTAGTCATGGCTGAAACCCTGGAAGACTTTGGCAAAATGCTCGATGACCTCTGTAGTGCCTCTCAACAAGTAGGTCTTAAAATGAACATGGACAAGACGAAAATTATGTCGAATGTCCATGTTGTGCCTACTCCAGTGACAGTTGGAGGCACTCCACTTGAAGTTGTTGACGACTATACGTAGGACAAATTGTCCAGCTAGGTAGGTCCAATTTCGAGAAAGAGGTCAATCGACGAATCCAACTCGGTTGGGCAGCGTTCGGAAAGCTACGCCACATATTTTCGTCCCAATTACCGCAGATTCTCAAGACGAAGGTCTTTGACCAATGTGTGTTGCCAGTGATGACTTACGGAGCTGAAACGTGGCCACTCACTATGGGCCTTATAAGAAAGCTCACTGTTACCCAAAGGGCAATGGAAAGAGCTATGCTCGGAGTTTCTTTGCGCGATCTAGTTAGAAATGAGGAGATCCGCAAGCGAACCAAGGTCACCGACATAGCTCTAAGGATTGCCAGACTGAAGTGGCAGTGGGCAGGGCACATAGCTCGAAGAACAGATGGCTGATGGGGCAGTATAGTTCTTGAGTGGCGACCACGTACCGGTAGACACAGCGGACATTAATGCTAAGATGATGAAGGGTGATACAGTAATATTTTACTCTAATTTTTTTTATGAGGTATAGGTTCTAGCAATTAACTTTTATAAATGTGATGGCACGAGGTGTAAATGTAATAATCGTACTAGTTAATTCATGGAGTATTTTAGAGTAGTACTTTATTAGTAACTAACCATCGGTTTCGAAGGACCACCAGGATAACAACAGGCTATTTTTACCCGATGCCTTCTGTATGTAGTTATTTTTCTAACAACACTATTATCTCAGAATAGAGAATAGTGTATAGTAAATGATAGAGTACTTAGGTACAGACGATAGAATAGCAAGGTCTAAAGCTTCGGAGACGTACACTAATCAATCTAACTCATGACTATCTATCTAACTCACAAATTTGTACTGCCTTGAGAAGGTGTCTGATAAGCCACTCATAGTACACGCTAACGATTACTAAATACTGAATACAGATTAATGAAATCGATCATCGCCTTTATATGTTTTATTTTTAGTACTATTTTATATCAAAACTGCTTTATTTATGTTACTAGATATTCTCCCAACGCCTCAGTCGAAGCAACTAAAGGACAAGATAAGACGACTATCCATAGCTTATATAACGGTCTGTGACATTATCAGGCAAATCAATCGAAACTTCGGAGTGCTACTGCTATTGCTACTGGTGTCGAGTCTCATTCACTTGGTGGAGACTCCTTATTACTTCATCCAGTGGTTGTGTAAGTTGATTAAAGTCCATGAGCTCCGGTTCACGCCGGGGCAAAATGCTAAGTGAGGTATATTTTACACAAATACGAGTACACCACTACGATACATTATCTATTACACTGCACAACAAATCAATAATCAAGTAGATATACACATCGGCACTGTGTAGTCTTCCCGTGTATTTTATGTTGTAATAATTGGATTCTTTTTATGTCTTTTTATTTTCTTGTATCTTTTTCAATGTTGTGGTGTTGTTGTTTGTGACTATAAATGTTCTTTCTTTTTTTCTTCTTTTTTATATATTTTCGTCAGTGTTTATTTAGATCGATAGTGAGATCATGACTAAATAATAATAATTGCAGCAGCCGGAAACAGTAATTTACCTTATGAAGATAACGAATTATTTATAAATTGCTTTATTAATGGCGCAAATTGTTGACACTGTTACTTGCTTATTGCTAAAAAGTTTACGGATTATTTTGTCTTTTTACTCCGAGTTCCATTTTCTAATCATCGGTACGTGAGCCATCACGCAATAGCCATATTAATAAGGAGAATACTATACGGACGTGTGTTTTGAAGCAATCACTCTTTATAGCGGAGTCTCTGTTGTGTATTGGGCTGCAATTTATTCGACGAAGCGTACGGATGTAGTGTTCTTAGAAAATTCAATACTTATGGACGACAATGCCGTTCTGGAGAAGGACTTTAAGCAATGCCTAGAGGACGAGGAACGCAGATAGAGTAATTCTATATAATATTGTATGTTTGACGACATGATAATACGGTCTGCCACGCAGTGGTCCCGGGTCCGATTCCCAGCCGGGCAGTCATTGAAATGATGAATTTAAATTTCGGTTCAGAGTCGGGGTGTTTATGTATAATAAGTATGTATTTAAAAAATATATATGTATATAAGTAGTATATCAGTTATCTAGCACCCATTACACAAGCTTTGCTTACTTTGAGGCTAGATCGAACGCGTTCCGGCTCTGCCTGGCATTGTCGAGCACGGTTCGGTCATGGTTGGCGTGGGATGGGTTTGCTACGGCCATAGGGCGGTCAGCCAGTGGCGTAGCTATCATAGGGCCAGGCGGTGCAGTGCATCAGGGCCCCGGAGCTCAGGGGGCCCTCCAACCTAAGCTTTGAAAAGAGCGGGTCACACAATTCGCCAGCTCCTGAAGCTAGAAAAACTCGACCCTGCTCACAAGAATCGTAATTCCCTACTACTAGCCTTATTTCATCGAGTATTACCAATAATCCTATTATTTCTATTCCGTACATTCATCCATTTGGCACCATATTTTGCTAGAACTCATTTCTGCTAAAAAAAGTCCGATGATAAAACATGTATGATACAGGTTGCAGCAGAACGGCAACGGTATAATCTATAATAACTCTCAACTTGATCGAAAACGAAAAATATTTTGTAAATCAAGTAACCACGTTGTTCTCCGAAAAGAGACTTGTTTAACTTCTTTGGAAATAGCATTAAGCGCTGGTACTGATTGATACTGTTATGTTTTGTGAGCAATAAAGTGTTTATCTATCTATCTGGGACCGCTTATCAAAATTCACCGGCGAATCAGAAATTACTTGGAAAAAATTTAATCCAACAAGATGGTCGAGCAGGGTTAACTCAATAACGTCAAAGTTAGTTTTTTCGATATTATTAAAGCATTGTCCGACATAACGCTGAAGAGTTCAAGTAAAGACAAACGTAGTAAAGCAGAAGTTATAAAATAAAAAATGCTGAATTTTGAGTTTGTATTCCTTTGCGAATTCATGCACAGCGTATTAAACAGGATCAATTATGTTTCCAAAATTTTGTAAAAACGTGATATCGTTTTGGACGAGGCGAGTATGGCTTTGGGAGAAACAACGGATAAATTAAAAGAGTACAGGAATGACTTCAAGTCCTTCAAATCCAAAGCCACCGAAACCACGAAAAATACGATATCTATCCTACCTTTCCAGAAAAGCGACGAAGAAAAACTAAACAGCATTTCGATGAATTGTCTTCTGATCACCGATTCCAAAACCAGGAAGAAGTCTTCAAAGTAACTATTTTCAACAATGTACTCGACATAATTATTAATCAGCTAGATGCGCGTTTTTTTGGTATGAGTGCAGTTTGTAAAACGTTCGACTTTTTTATTCAAAAAATTTGCTTAGCATGAATGAAAGGATTTTACTCGCGAAATGTGATCAGTTTCAAATGAAATAATCCGATATAATTGGACCCACTTTTTCGCTCCAATTTCTTAATGTGTCCTTCCTCAATTGACGAAGACGTGGTCCATTCGCCATTTTTGCAAAGAAATTATAACGAAATTTGGCGTGCTCGAAATGTGACCTTACGGAAGTGTATACAGCAATGCTACTGTTTCATACAATTCCTGTTACTTTGGCGGCAGCAGAAAGATCTTTCAGTAAACTAAAGATTATTAAAAAATATTTAAGAAACAGCATTGGACACGATCGCCTCCAACACTTATCGTTAATTGCAATAGAAAATAAGGCGGCATTAAACTTGAATTTGAGTGAAGATATAGACGAATTCGCAAAAATTAAAGAGGTTGTGAATTGGATGGAGAACTCTGTAAACAATCGTTTTTCTTTTTCATCTATTGATCTCATCTCTATAATAAATATTTTATAATGCCATGTGCGTCGTTGCTTATTTATTCCCATTTTCTTTTATTAAGCACAGAGATTTTAGATATTTACTCATAGATATGACGTATGGATTAAGCCTACAAATGACAAGTTCAACTCACTGTATCATGTATCCTGTATCCTATTCTTATTCCTATGTATAATTTTGAAGGCCAATATAAGTTAAAGCTACGGGTAAAGAGGGGTGAGGGCCCGATTCTTTCTCTATGCACCAGGGCCCTTGCCTACCTAGCTACGCCACTGCGGTCAGCGTGTCACTGTGTGTTTCCTTCCTACTTTCCTACCCCTCTCCTATCTGTCGATTGAAAGAGATATTTAATGTTCTAATTAATAAAGCAATTTTGAATTGAATTGAATTGAATTGAATTAAATTGAATTGAAATGAGATGGCGCTGTGTGAATTGGCCAATATATATTTACCATTTATTTCACAAGTTGTGTAAATCTTATCCAAAGAAAAACTATGATATTAGGAAAGAATCATGGAAAGTACGATGCTTCCTGCTCATTGCAAAAATTTAAATCTGAAACGACTATTTTCTCTTTTACAGTAAATCCTCAAGGGATTCAATCGGGAATCATGCAGTTGACGTGGTGTGGCTTCCATGTCGCGACGCTGCTTGCTGTCGTGGAGCCAGGGTTTAGATCGGCGATAGAGGTAATTCGTTTCCACGGCCTGTCTTGTGGCAGGATCGCACGTCGCATTCCTCGACACGCGGAACTTAATGACGTAATCCGCCGGGCCTTTATCTCCGCTGGTGCACCCGCGGTGCTAGAACCGTGTGGGTTAGCCCGCGACGATGGTAAGAGGCTCGACGGAATGACACTCCGGCCACACTGACAAACTGGGACGGCCTCTGGTTTATGATGCTACATGCATCGATACCATTGCGCGGTCCCATCTTCCAGGGACCGCGTGTCAGACTGCAGCTGGGAACGCCAAGCTGCGCAAATATGCTAGTCTCGGTGGCGATTACATATTTGCGCCATTTAGCGTACAAACGCTTTGGCCGCTCAAAAAAGAAATCCTAGTTGAATGATATTCTGCGGTGGTATTATTTATTTATTACATAAGTCAAAGTCATTTTGTGGACTATTAATGTTTTCGTTAATTGATATGCGAAATTTTCGACCTCCAGATGGACAGCATTCAGCTGATAATCAGTCAGTTGATGAGCCGCGTGACTTTGAGCGATCCGATGGCGGCGGAGTTGGACCTGTTCTGCCGACAGGTGGCGCTGAACAGAGTATCCTATACACCGATGGGCATGTGCGTGCTGTCTAGGGGACTCCTTTCTTCGGTATGTGGGGAATATTGAATGATTATTGCTTTCATTTCCTTTCTTTGCCAGTAGCTTTCTTTTTTATAAGATCTAACTTGCACTGTTCGTATGTATGTAAGTTTGCAAACCATTTTACGACTATTTGTTGGTATCCGATTGAGCTGTTTGGTAAACCTATGTAGCTTGCATTAATATGGAGCATTGCATTAATATGGAGCACTGCATTAATATGGAGCTGGTCTGATGATATTGTCGGAAGGTGGTCATAGGAACTAATGACACCAATAAAATTAACACAGAAAATTAATACTGTTGTATCTTTCATAACCTTCCATTCCTTGTATGAAACTCGGTGAACTTTTATTTATTTCTACATTTTTGTTTCAGATTTTTGGCGCAGTAACCACGTATCTCGTAATCATAGTTCAATTTCAGACTTTGTAAAGCTGCTCGTTTATTTATAGGTTCTTAGTATAAAACTAGCAGACTAGTAGTATCTAGTATACTAGTACTTCTAAACTCATAGCTGTATTGAATTTAAGTATTAAAACATTAATTCATTGATGAAACCTAAAATAAAATAAGCCTAAAAATTGTGTACCATATTTCCAGTTACATACTTAACTTACCAGTAAATATTTTTTAGTTTTTACAGATGATTTGAAATTGGATCTTATATCGCTTTTTTTGTGAATATCTTGGACTGTTATAAATGAACGCAGAATAGATATATTTATTACTTAGAGGAAACAAAAATAAATAAACATGCTTACGACATCAAAAATACGTTTTTAATGCCTTCCACTGCTGTAATACTAGGTACCTACTAAATTGTACTAATTGAAGATAATAATGTCATTGTCCTAACTGTAACGTAGATTCGTCCTGTCCAACGACTGTTTGTTACTGCTTTCCTTCTAATGTTTTTATCTCCATTTCCATAAGACATTTCAGGAACTGATAAGCCTTCTCACATTTACAAGGTTCTTCTGAAAAATTCAAAATTTATTTTCATAAGATTTATTACCACAACAAGGTTTTTTTATATTAGTAAAGACGCTGTCCTAATTTTCAACGATCGTGCGACCATGGATTGGCCGTGTGGTGTCTGGCAGAGTAGAATAGCACCAACCCCTTAAGGTGTGTCCAAACATAGAGCGGCATGTGTGCGCGGCAGCCGCGCGCGGAGTGCCGCGCTTTGTTTGTACAACAGCCGCGCGCGAACGATGCGTTGAGCGGCAAGTGTGCGCGGCTGCCGCGTGCGGCGTGCCGCGCTGTGTTTGCACAGGCAGTTATCGTTCGTCCGTAATCCTGTCTGGACGTGTTTGCGCTTCTCAAAAATGGACAATGAAACATCAATTAGATTGATTTAAATATGTATATGGCTCATAGTTGTGGGCTATGTAACTGTTCAAACTCTTCCAAGGACACTCTTCTAAAACACTGAGCGCCTTCATTGTAATTTTGGTTCAGACTGAATTCGAATGCGCGGCGTGTCTCGCAAGTGCCGCGCAATATTGCCGCGCAAACATTCGTCAATAGTCCTAACTAGAGCGCGGCAGAATTGTTTCCTGGACATGCCGCGTGTTGCTGCCGCGCACGTGCCGCTCTATGTTTGGAAACGCCTTTACACTCGCACTTAATGTTTTCGTGGCAAAAGATCTCCGTCTGGTGGAAAATGAGCAGCAGCGTTTTCCATTATATTTACAACACTGCGATCTCCAAACCGCCTGCCATGCGTGGACATTGTGGCAACCTCCCCTATACGTAGGAGAGGCCCTAAGTCCTGCAGTGGACTGTGATGATGATAATGTGCGATCATGGTCCGTTGCCGTTGCCGACCGTTGCCAATTAGAATATGATACAAACATAATGCTTTTTATTCTGTTCACCGGTTTAGGACCGTCGGTGGTCGAACAGTTAGGGTATCCGACTCGTAAGCTAGAAGTGCCGGGTTTGGATCCCGCTGCGAATATGTACCAATGACTCTTTTCTGAGTTATGTACATTAGTTGAATACTAACCGATGCTCATACGGTGAAGAAAAACAACGTGATCACGTAGCAGAGTCGCTCCACTATAATTACCTGATCTGTCAAATCCCGGATTTTTGTCAAGGCGGACCCCGGGCCCTCTTGCGCGAGAGCACAACCGGGATATTAACGCCAACATGATTATTTTTATTACTTACTCCTATCACTGCAGCTCTTAGCCATATCTTCTAGGTCCTTTACAGCATCTCCCTTACGCGCAAACGCGAAGACCACCGCTGCGCGAGAAGGGTTGAGCTCTCCATCCATGGACGCCACTCCAGTAGACTCCAAGACACACCGGATAAAACACTGAGACAATCACATTTCAAATGAACTGGAATCTGGACATCACGTGAATAGAAGAGTAAACTGTGGCAGTGAGTCAGAAAGAGTGAATGTAATTGATGATTATGAGCATGCCCTCCACGCTCATTGCCCGATTGTACGTCGCCGCCACAGAAATTTCGTACATCTGTATTGGTTCTGGAACTAAGTGTCGTCAATTTGAAACGTCACTTTGTTGTCAACGACAGCGACGCCGTCACCAGTTCATATAAGTTTGTGACACATCTGCTCTACCATGGACGTAACCTTTTCCACGGTGAGTCGGTGCGGCCTGGTCCGCGTCCGTCCGTAACATTACGCACCGTGGAAACCCACCTTAAACTGCTATAGAGATTTTAGTGAAATATGTCAAGAAGATATTATGGCAAATGGGGAAGAAAGGACACGCACTACTTTTATTACAAATATACCAGAATTTTATGCGAACGAAGACAGTGGCAAACCAAAGCTAGTAACGTATAAAATAACATTTAAGGAAGTATCGTACCTTAGCCGTCTTGTCAGTTTCATCAGGAAAACTGCCGCTCTGGTTCAAAGCCTCCAAATATCCTAAAATTAAATACAAAACTATAAAATTTGATTACAGTTATATTGCATGCGTTTAAAAATGTGACACTGCTCTAGTAGCAGTATGCTTGCGAGACCGATAACCAAGGTTAAGGAATGTTCGCAACATCCCAGAACTGGATGGGACTTCAGCACCGCAATGAGCTCGCCACTCGTTACGTGTTACGCAAGATTTTCTCTGGTCTGCAGACCCGGAGAGTGATGAACACTTTAGGGCCTTGTATATTTATTTTATTTTTAAATTATGTTGTACGCGTAGTAGCTTTCAGTCAGCAATGTGAAGTTCAATTAACTTTCCATTTTCTTGCACGAACCCATTATATTATAACAAAAGCATCCAAATTACACTCGAGATTCGGTAATTCACGTTCAAACTAATAATACTTTGCAGACATGATTTATTGTCAAAATATACCAAACAAAAATAATCTAGATTCATATCTGGGTGTACAATATACTTAGTAGTAATAGATATTGAAGGCGACGATGCAGACAGACCAATTAGGACTCACGTGGACCACTAATATATTTCACTTATAACTACTTACTTTAAAATGGTAGCGTGTTCATCGCTGCGGCCCCGAACCTGCCTGCTCGCCTTTGCAACCGTTCCACAAAAGCGGAGGAAGCTCAGTTCAACTGAGGAGCTGTTTATATTGATAAATAATATTTATTCTATACTATTGTTTGCTACTCTGAACTACTGAACTAATTTCTAATAGTGCCTAGGTCCTAGAATAGTCCCTTACTGAATTACGCGCAATAGTCGTATAGTCGATAGTTATCTTATAGTTAGTTATAGTTATAGTCGAATGTTACAAGAGTGTCCGATTGAACGCCCGTGAAAACCGCTCGGGAATGCTAGAAGTATATTCAGCTAAATGCCATAAAGCTTACCCATTTTAATTATAAACGTCTCGTTGCATTTAGTTATAACTTCAATCAGATCAGTTTCTTCCATTTCCTTTGATTCACTTCCACTCTCTGCAGACATTTTATTTTGTTCCATTTTAGAATTCACGTCATCATTCTTGACGTCTTTTCTGTCATCAGATTTTATTACGGATAAAGTTGATAGGACCAGTGCAAGAACAAAAATGGTTTTTAACATTTTGGTGTCTAGATCAAAGTCACTCCTAGTCTAGATTAATAGAGTATGGATGAAAAGTTTCTGCTTTATATTGCAAGTGTAATTGGGAGTCAGCGAACCTAAACATTTTTATGAACAAACAACGTTTCAATAGTAAAAACTAAAAGTAGAGCACGGCAACGCCAAGTGTTATCCACAGAAATGTAAATAAGAATCTATATTTAAATAAGTGAATTTACTTTTATTTCTATGGTTTAATACATATATTGCTATCGTGTTCCACATTTGTCTTTTTATATTGGAACATACTTTTCATTTTAATATTCCTATCGAATATTAAAATGAAGGGATGCGTCGAAATATCGGTTGCAGCAACGGCTCGCGCGCCGCACGCAAACTACGCGCGCATTAGATTGAATTTTAGTACTTAGTATTAATACTAAAGAAATGGAGAAGTAGGTACATACTTGTTTTTTATTCTCCGTTAACGTTAGTGAAACTACCATTATATAATGATTTAATTATTTATGATTAGTACGACACTCGGAAATAGTTTACTGTTCGAGTGTATAAAGGTACTTAAATAATTAAATCACCATAATTTGTGTAAACGCCAATAAAGTAGTCAATATAGTTTGTTGACTGGATGGAAATAGCAGCAAAAATGTTGTTTACCAATGCCATAATGACTACATAGTATTAAACTTAATTGTAGCAATTCGTACGTGATTACATTCGTATAAATGATGAGTTACACGAACTACAGTAGTTAGGTCAGTTCAATACCAATGTCAATGCTCATAATCCTCTTGATAACAATTTGCGAGCTATTGTGAACGTAATTTTAGTTTTAATTTGTTTTGTTTGCTTCCGTGCCCCGCTTACTCTTTTTTACATTATAAAAACTAGTGGACCCGGCTTCGTTCGCGTATACTTCACCCCTACTTACCATTTTTGCTTACTTATAAACCTTACTCTTGATTCACCCTATCCATTATAGAAAATCACATTAAAATTCGTTGCGTAGTTTAAAAGAGCTAAGCGTACATGGATACAGACGGCAGGAAGCGACTTTGTTTTATACTATGTATAGATAGAGAAGTCGTCGGTTATTCAAATTAAAGAATCAAAAGATAGTGCACAGGTTTATAAGTTATTTATAATGTATTGTGGATACACTATAACGATTTCAGATAAAGAATTATTATTCGTATTTGTCATAAAGTAAACAACTATAAGATAACGGATCAATTCCTGTCATAAGTGAAAGATGGCCCATCAGACTCTGGGTCATAATTCTCCATTTTATCTTCTCCTACTTTTTCTTTGTCCTCGTAGCGATCACCTTTATCCTCTACCTCTTTATTAAAATCATCACTAGTTTGGTTTGCATTATTATTAAAGTCGTCATTGTCATGGTTGTCATGGTAATGTTCTTCCCTCTCTTTCTGTTTATCTTCATGTTTCTCTTTGTTGTTCTTATAATAATTTTTCGTCTCATTTCTGTTCGCTTCATTTTGATCTTCGCGGTACTCGTTTTCGTTCTCCAAGTGATCGGCGGTTTTTTAAGCGGTTTGGTTTCTGAAAGTTATAGAAATACATTTGGACACAATATTACAATACTTTGCATCACCACTATATTTGAGGAGCTGGCGAACAAAACGGCATAATTATGCTAAAGATCAAAATACTTTTTTTTAATCCGTAGGTTTTAGGCTCTTAACTCATTTCCAACCAAAACGCAACTGTGTTAAAATTACATTTCTTGAAATAACATTACATTATACGAAATGTTAATTTTTTTTATTGAAACTCCTTACGATTTTTACTGCTCATGTAAAATTTAATTTTATGTAATTATATCGTTTTGTTCGCCAACTACACATTAATAATACAAATTCTCTGCAAAACAGTAGCAAAAACGACAACAAATTACCTATGCTCTTTCTCCTCATGATACTGGTCATGGTACTTGTCCCCTTCGCCCTGCCGGTACTGTCCCTCGTCATCCATGTCCCCCTGTGCCTGACCGTTGTCTCCAGGCATCACAACCTCCATTCTGTCCGGAGATCTGGCCACCCGGAATTGGCTGGCAGCTGCTGTTGTTGTTAGATGAAAGTATTAATTTAGAATGACGAAATAGACATGTCTTCTTATGTAACATAAGTATACATGCTTTATGTTTTTACTAGTGGTCGCACGCCCTTTCCACCGTTTAGTCGAAGACCCTGCTAACATTCAGCTGTCCCGCGAGATCCCGTTATTTTACCGGGACATAAAACACTCGGGAAGGATGTGGCTTTATAATAAAGAACTACTGTAATAATTTTCGAAATCGGCTCCTTTGCGAAGTTTGGGAGATTATCGTTCAAAGAAAAAGCAAACAAACCAAAAATAAACTATGAATCAAACACTTTTTGTGTGCACTAGTTCCATCCACAATAAGTATAGTATCATTTATAATACTAAAGATTCATCAAGATTACATTATAAAAAGCATTCACAATTTATAAATAAAGTCTTTAGCCCGGCGCAACTTCGTTTGCGTGTTGTCCCTATCCTACCCTTCACGGGCCTACACCTACACCTGCATCTATCCTACATCTACTATGCACTCACCCTACACCTACCCTGCACCTGCACCTACACACCACCTACCTATCCTTTTTTCTTGCATACAAACCACCCTTGTATGGAATAAAGAAACTATTTTTGAATTTATGAGAGATTGACATACAGCCATTGATTTTATATATATTATAGAAGTATAGATAGATAACGTTACACTTACCCATTGAAACTATTAGTAGAACGATACAAAGGTTTTGAACGAACATCTTGATTTGGTAACAGTCGTCCTCATTGCTGCATATTTATAGTAAAACACCTTTTGAATTTACAGTAAAATTATTTAATTACAGGTAAATTATGGTAAAAACATGTGATACTAAACACGCGAACTTTGTCAATTGCATGGCAAGTATTTTGTGTACTTAACCTTCCCTAGAATAGGTTTGTATAGATACCTACATCTTGTGTTGTAAAAAGCCCAAGTCCGCGAGCCCATATTTTAGGACTCGACTCATTATACAGATTCTCTACTGATCGAGTTTCCGAATAAACACGACTTCGCGATTAGTGCGAGTCTATTGTAACGAGCTATACGAGTATAATTTACGGTTACCGTCTACGTATGAAATTACAAAATTGAGCCCCTAATGGTAAATGATCACTGATCAGTAATCATCGTCGCCTATAGACACCTGTAGCCCATACAGACGTACACGATTCCTGCACTGTTTATCCCAAATTAATGTTTCGATATCATACCGGCAGGAATACCGCTGCAAGAAGAATAGTCCGTAGAATGGTCGTACGCGGAAGGAAGTTGCTTGAAAGCGTACTATTATTATTGTAGATTACCTTTCTTACTGTGGGTTTCCTATGGAAGTTATGTTTTCATATATTTAACAGTTATTTTGTCGCTACAATACACATTGTATTCAATTCATTTGTTAAAGAAGTGAATTACAACAGACTGATTGCCATCTGACCTCCGTGATCCTATTATCAGGGCAACTTAACTAGATTGAATCAAGGCTACACACATTCAGGCAACATTTAGTTGCCTGGTTGTGTGTAGGTTTCCTCACGATGTTTATGTAAGAGCATATATTAGTGTGCATCTAGTGCAGGGGTTAATATTAAAGTGATGGATGAGCCTGTTTTATGTCGCAAATTATGTAAATTTTAGAAGTAACCTTAAAATTTTTATCCTTAACTTTGACTCAGCATCAAATTGATTTCTGTATTTCGTTTTTATCGTGCAAGTAACATTCATACATTACGTAAATCACGTCAGCTTTACGTAAATCTTGTCGCGAACCATCTACCGTCGCATGAAGAACCCCTAGTGGCAAAAGGTAGGCCACGTAGCTCGCGGAACCATTGGCCGAAGGGGCGGGAAGGTTCTCGAGTGGAGAGGCCTATGTTCGGCAGTGGACGTCCTGCGGCTGAGTTGATGATGATGATAACATGACAGCACTGGGGATCGAACTCGGTACCTCTTGCTTACGATTCCGACTCACTATCCATTGGGCCATCGGGGAATTATGTTAATTGAGATACATACAGGGTGTAAAAAGACCGCTAGCATTAATTGAAACCTCATATTCTACCCATGAAACTGATTTACTTTCCCCAAGAAACATACCTGCGGAAACCCATAGTTTAGGTAGAAATCGAGATCCTTTTAAAAAAGAAAAGTTGTGTTTTTGTACTAAAAAATATAAAGTATCGATGACTAAACCGTTCACAATTAATTTAAATTCCCAAAGTTCAAATCTAAGTTGAAATAAATGCACTTTAAGTAAAAGCACGCAATGTAAAGCGTGCAGGCCGCCCGGCCACATGTGCGCCTAACTACCGAGTCACGTGGGCACATGTACATTGCGCGTCGAAATTAATTATTTATTTTAGGTAGCGAAATTATGAAGTCATTTCCGCGGGTATGTCTCTTGGGGAAAGTTGTTCAGTTTCATGGGTAGAAAATGGGGTTTCAATTAATGCTAGCGGTCTTTTTACACCCTGTATATTGACAGGTGTAATATATCTATTACTTTGTTACGTCTTTTACGAAGTTATTCGTTATCACATAGTCTAGTATGCCAAAATCGATAATACAGCGAAACACCAGCAGTAAGTGCTTATGACAATTACCATAACATAACCCTTCAAGAATCTGCTGTCAGTAATAGCACAAGTTAAATTCAGTAAATGAACAGAAAGTCTAGTACTAGTCTAGGTGTTTGACGGTAGGGTTACCCCCTGCCTCTGCCGCCAAGTATTCTCAAGTCAGTTTATGGATCTCCTGAAGATTGAGATATAAATAATTACGATCAAATTCGAAGGTTGGGTCAAGAATGCTATCAACCGTTCGACCATGCTCGCTCGACGGGCGGTTTTGAGAACACCTATTGGTCGGGCGACGTCCGTCGTACGACAATGGTCGCACTACCGTTGCCAATGAAAATAGCGCCTAACATTCGAAATCAATTGTCATTACCGTTGCCAATGAAAATAGCGCCTAACATTCGAAATCAATTGTCATTACCGTTGCCAATGAAAATAGCGCCTAACATTCGAAATCAATTGTCATGAATCATTTTCAAATATCTATTACCTACAGTCGCTTTATTGGGTTACGTTGCACTCATAGGGTTAAAGTACCTACCGAGACCAAAATGCTGTTCAGGTCCATAGTTCTATTCTATCTATGCAAAGTAGCTGTAAACCTGAATAAGTCATTGTATATATTAGAACATGAACAGTTGTCACGTACGTACAGACATTATTTTTTGATAGTCCCTCACTTCCTTTTGTGTGTATTTGAAACATGTACCATATTGAAACTATTTCGCTGAGTGTACTATTATTTAGTCTATCCACAGTGCTAAGCCATGGTAAGTCAACCACTGTATAACTCTTGGTAATATTTAAAAGAATCAAAGGTGCTCAATAAATCACAGCGCAGTCTGTATTTTTGGGGCATTCTTTTATGATATTTCCTGTTCCTCCGCATTGCCTACAAGTAGGGTTCGTGTCTCGGCAGTATTTTGCCGAATGACCAGGTCTACTGTAAGTTCTAGAATAAAGTTACATGTTGAGGCGTCATTCCTACCAGATTAATGGCACCATTTTATAGAGCTGTAAAGCTTATTATTCCCTAGCATACGAGACATTGCAAACATTATATTATGTACAGTAGTGCGAGGGGGGGCCTGGTGACCTGAAATACAGGCTTCTTGCCTAGCTTAGGCATCAGTCTCCCATAAGTGTTTAAATGAAATGTAAATTGTGATTGTGATTGTGATTATGTTTAACGAAACTGTGATGCTTGTCTATTATGTTTTGTTCAAATATATACTGAAACATCTCTTTTTCAGAGATATTTAGCGGAATGCCAAGTACAATTATAATAATTGTACTTGGCATTGGGTCGTTTTTGGATGTTTCTTCTAGCTGAAGCTAAAGAGGATCCAGAGGAATTCCAATTCTGTGATGATTTTAGCTTACCCAGATCTTTTTTCGTTCCGTGCTAATTAATACTCCTCCATTTTTAGTCTTTCTTTTCACTTGTTCATATACCTTAAGTTCATCATTTTTCACCATGTCCTGAACAATTTTTTTAGTTTCGTCACTAGATTTATCTCTGTCTGCTGGAAATATAGCAATGCTACTAGTAATGGTAGAACGAACCGATGAGTTATTACTTGTTCTTATTATGACGGCAATGAAAGGGCTAGTTGTATATTCTTAAGCGGAAACAAGACTTTGCTTTAGGTCTGATGTAAGGTTATTTGTAACTTTCCGCTCACTACAAATTTTGAATTGACGAAAGACCTGACATATATTTTTGCTTTAAAGATTGGTACTGGACGGCCAGCTGAGACAGTCCTCCCATAATATTTCTGCTGATGCTGCGATTTTAAGTTTTTGTTGCGAGTTCAGTTTACCTGTATTAGATAAAACGCAAATCTCTTTAAGGCAATATTTTATAGATTAAAGCCAACTACATATCTCGGCAACTGAGACAGCATAGCTGGCCGGTATCGAACTTGCACTGGGGGGGGCTCTGAAGATGTCGTGATTGTGTCCACATTCGGGACGAGAACTACGTAAAATCCTCATACTTCTATTAAACACTTTTCATTATTATTTAAACATATGTTATTTTGCATAGTTTACGCAAATTAACTTCAATGTACTAAACACTGACTCAGTGTGAAAATGTGCTGACTTAGATTTGACATCGATTACATACTTTCAAATACAGGCAATTGAATTTGAAACCATGATCCAATCTGGTCAGGTTCCCCTGGTAGCAGGGTCACGGAGGTCAGATGGTAGTCGCTCCACTGTAATTACCTGATCGCCAAATCCTGGATCATGGTTAAGACGGACCCCGGGCCCTCATGTTTATCAGCACAACCTGGACATTAACGCCAAGATTAATATTTATTATTGTTTTTTTTAATAATCTTCATTATACACGAATGCTAGACGATACGTCTGTTTAAGGCCGTGGTCCACATAAATTCAAATGGATACATGTGAATCCAAAAGCAAATGCAATACTGACTAAAATTGACGTCTACTGATGGAAATAGGCCACCTTCAAGCCTTTCAAAACGACCAACTTTGTGCTCGCTGCATTTATTGGCTCCAAGGTCAAATGTCCATCAGTTGGAGGGACTTCCAAGGTACCGAAACGGATACGATATTGGATAAATTATCCCCCCCCCCCCCCTACACGTTACCCTTGTAATGGCATTCTACATTTTAATTTCAGAGGCAAACAACGATTTTGGTATGTCAAAACCAGAAGCTGAGTACGCAACTGTGTTCAGGACTATATACCTATGCTGTTTGAGTATCTACTGGAAACCTTGCAGGACAGACCTGAGATCTTAGAGAAAAATTACATAACAGTGTTCAAGAGGAGTTCGAATTATGACAACGATCCTCCTTTTTTGAGAACAACGGGAAGCACATCTGAAAAGCCAGTTATTAATGATAATAACACTAAAGATTTACCAAGAGACATTTTTAATACTAACAAAAAGTTCCAAAAGCAAGATAATGGTAAAAAGTTTGATAAAAAGAGGCAGGCTCATGACTATAGCACAGATTTATCGTGGGCACTATCATCGAGTGAAGTAGCAGACCAAGCAATCAAAGTTGATCAAATGCTAGAAGAGCACCGGAAAAGTAGCAACTAATTACCCGCAACAAAGCTACTAAGTACACGTTAACAGAACATGCTATTGCTAAAAAAATCGAGTTTAACCGCCATTTAATTATACCTTCATTATAATTTATGGGATGTATTTTTAGGTCGAAATGTACTTATTGCACAACACCTTAACAAAACAACAGTAAAAACAAACAACCTACCTAAACAAAAAGAAACTCTTAGTGAAACATCCTTATTTGACCCCGGTCCCCCAAATTTGGAAAGGGGCCCAGAAGGCTGGCTGTATAGCCACTGCAGGACTTAGGGCTTAAAGGGGAGGTTATTGCCATAATCTCCACGCTTGGCAGGCGGGTTGAAGATCGCAGTGTTGTAAACGAAAAATGCTGCTGCCCATTTGCCAGCTAACAGAGACTCGAGAAGTTTTGCCTCGAAAACATTAGTCGCCTTGTAAAACACTCACGAGTGTAGGAATTGGTGCTATTCTACTCTGCCGGACATAACATGGCCAACAGCAACCATTATGTATGATGCATGTTAAGGATAAGTTGTTGGGCAATGGGTTTTCTAGTAAAATAAATTAATTGTTATGCTAATTTTAAAATAATATTAACCGCAGACATTTTGAAAGGGGAATTTAATATATTTAAAATAATATTCATCTTCGTGAAGAAGTCTATCCATAAAATTGAAACGTATTTCACAAGATTTAATAAATTTTTATTTGTTTTATAGAAGGCTGTGTGGTAGTAATTGTACTCCAAATAGGAGTGTGAGTACAGAATGGACAACAAATAATAATTTGTACGAGGGCGCACGTGAAAAGAGCTGCGCATGGCCTCACGTTTTCGACCTTTCAGTATTTCCATGGATGGTGGAGGGTCTTCATGCGACCCAAGGGTTTAGTAGTCCTACATTACGTCTGCTACTGAAATTACTATTCAATGAAAATACTTTCATTGTTTGCTATGTTTATTGTAATATCGCTTTATTACCTCAATACACTGTTAAACTGTTCGGCTGAATCCTTGTTCCAACAACACTATCCATAAAACTCCTTCTGATGGATCTCTGCCCTGCTAGAGTCTGCCATAATTCCTGATATTTAAAATAAATAAATAATGCTTGGACCACTCACACAGAGCCATCTAGCCCCAAAGTAAGCAAAGCTTGTGTTATGTGTGCTAGACAACTGATAAACTACATATAATATTATTATATACGTACTTATTATATAACATCCAGACCCGTATTTATTTATTATTTTTTCCAATACACGGGTTTTGTAGGTATAAAATTGAGTGTATTTCACAAGATTGAATAAAGTTTATTTATTTATTCTTTAAAGACAATGACAAAACAACAAAAACAGGAACCGTTTTAACAACTACGATCATTCTTATATCTAGATTTATTACCTACATAACAAAAATGCAGAACAGAGGGTGCGTCATATTTTTCTAAAATAACTAATGCTTGATTTGTTTTATTTAGTACACATCAGAATAATTCATTTGTATTATAACGACGATGTATGTAGTGATACTGCCAAGAATCTGAAAAAAAAGGATTTAAAAAATTCTGATTATGGTCTAAAATACTAAAATGTAAATGCGAAACGGTAGGCCCTCAGTACCGTAGCAACCACCGGCCTCGTTAGGACGCAGGTGTCCATCGGCGAACAGTCGGCCTTGTTCAGCGAGATTATCTCCTGGAAGTTAATCAGGTCTGTCATTGTGCCATCAGAGCTTCTTGTACGGCTCATCAGCTGCCCCAACAGCATTTTGATTGAGCACACCTGATGACAGATGAAAATACTCGTTTAGTTATCTTCTCCACCATTTACCAACTAGGCAAGTAGGTGTTTTACCAGATAAGAATACAGGTGGTGGTGAGCATCTTATACGCTCTGTAGCCCTATTTTTGAACCGCTCGCATCCACGTGATCGCTCGCGTGTCTACCTGTATATTTGGCATTCGTGGTGAGTTGCTAGAGATAGAAAAGACAAGCATTAGAAGGTAAGCGCTCGCGTGGATGCGAACGGTAAAAAATACAGCTTATTTTTGAATGGCTTGCCTTGATTCGGATGGTTTTCAATTTTTATTTTTTACATGTGAAATTCGACATTTGAATATCATTACGGTATTGCTAAAGTGATTTAAAAAATATTGAACTTTTCATGCCGAAAATTAAAATTGAAAATCGTCGAAGTTCCTCTGGGGTTTGTATTGTAATGTTTCGTACCCTACCCTAGGTAGGTAGGGTACAAAACATTTGCGACGCTCCAAATATTTACTACTCGCCTCTTCATTGATCCTGTATCCTGGCTCAACGATCTGCATCAGGCTACCGATGTGGATGCAGCACCAGCAGAATTGCAGGAAGACCGACAGTTTTCCCGCTTTAAGGTTTACTGTAAAGGTAAACACACAAAATACACGATGACACCCAAGAATGTAATAAATTGCCACTATTTATGAAATAGGGAGAGGCCCTAAGTCCTGCAGTGGACTGTTATGAGCTATGATGATGACATTGTAGTTTATCGGTTTTTATATCCCACGGAAAGGGAGGTTATTGTCGAAATCTCCACGCTTGGTAAGCGGGTTGGAGATCGCAACGACATAAATTTAACAATGGAAAACGCTGCTGGCCATGTTCTACTCTAAGAAAACTCTAGATCAGGGATTCCCAAAGTGGTCGATACCCCAAGCGGTCGATATCGTTTTCCTAGGGGTCGACATAAACGACTCACCAATATTGAACCGGATGTAGCTAGATTGGTAGATAGTCACCAGGTTTATCCATCAATGTTTAACGAATGTTTCAATTTCTCTTTTCGAATTAATACTTTTTTAAATATAATTTCCTACCTACTTAAGATTCTTTAAGTACTTAATTTATAATAATCATTATAAATTAAACTTGATATTTACTGAATTGTTTGTCTTTTTGTTTTGTTAAATTTTGATGAGAAAATGAAGTCAACTTTACTCACTTTCTTTGCAAACTTTTCCAATTGGTACCTTAGTACCTAGGTATTTTGTATCAATAGGAAAAAACTAAAGAAAGGCCCCCTTATTTAACGTCTGCCCCGTCTGCTAACTTAAAGCATTGCTAATTCTCACTCTGTCTTCTTCTATTGACCTAAGTCAGAATGAAAAATAACAGTCTGTAGCAGCTGATTTAAGTTAGCGGACCATTATGAATAAGGGGGTTGATCTTAAAAGTAGGTAATTTGGCCATGGGGGTCTGAGGTAACAGTTCATTTTGAAAAAGGGGTCACTTGTCCTAAATAGTTTGGGGATCCCTGCTCTAGATCCTTTGCCTCTAAACATTAGCCGCCTTGTACGACACTCACGAGTGTAAGAGGATGTAAACGGCCAACAACGGCTACTTAATAATTATGAAAACAGAACTCAATACCAATAAAATCGACGAAATAGTAGCCGCTGATGATACCCCTCATAAAGATAACTAGGAGCTGCATCACCGTAAGGGTCCCATTGACCTCGTTCACCCTCCGGATGACGGCACAGGCTTCGTTGTAGTGGCTGGTGAGAGAGCGTATGGTGTCACAGACGCTGTCAGGTAGGCCTCGAGACGTTCCTGTAACAATCGCGTTTGATGAATTGCAGATGTTTGCAAGGGAAGGTGAAGACTTCAAGGTACAGTGAAAGAGTATAAGTGTATAACCACTTCTAGGTAATATTCCTTTGCCGCTACAGCAACATTCACGGCATTTGGTGCATATTTTGATAAAATTCATTGACTAAAAGAGAGGAGAATTAGCTGTCCCTTATGTCCAAAGGACTTTTCCTTTACCCCCAGAGTATTCTTTATTTATTAATAAAAATGTAATTCATGAATGCTATAAAAACCGTTCAACAACAGCACAGTAGTGCAAAAAAATATGATTCTTAGGTCATCATGCACTTATGTTCTTGCATTGTGCACGAAGATAACCTGTTATATATACTTGTTATAAATGAAAACGCTGATGAATTTGGAAGGAAGAGAAGAGAGAGATTTGTCAGGACTCTAGCAATTGGAATCGGAGAAAATACAGATTTAACTTGGCGTTTCATTGACGACGCCTCCTACTTACAAGACGCTCCTTATATGTACAAAATACAGAGACATAAACAGTGGTTCGCTTTCATACATATATACATAACGACATTTTTCCATTCCATTCCAAAGTTCATTTTCGCCATGTTGTCAGACTAGATTCTGAACTATTAAACTTAACTTAAGGGGTTTAATAATAAAAACTAAAGTTCAGGTGCATATGATGTATAAAATATATTGTAAAAGCTAAAATTTAAAGAAAAACAAAACTAACAATTTCAGGTCGGAACAAAAGTTAAAACAGAATTTAAATTATAAAAGTGGGTCCCTCTTTACTCTCTCTTTAAATATCAACATACACAAAATTTATTATACTTATAACTAAACAAAGCTTGCAGAAGCAAAAGCAGGTGGGTGATAGGTTTCTGGAGTTGCAGGTCAAGCACAAGAACGGAAAGGCTGGATCTGGTATGGATTTGTTGAACGGGGTTTTGGTGAGGCAGCCAGGGTAAACCCATGAGACTGCTAGGGCATACAACTCAGCCCATTTTCAGTGTGGTGGTATGCCAAACTTGACAAAAAGATGGCAGTAAAAAGTTACTTTGGACTGAAATTTGATTTAGATTTCAACTGAATTTTGATTTATAATTGATTAAGATTTCCCGGCTCCAGGAAATGGAGCATTCCCTCCACTTCTCCATATCTGGGGAAGAAGGAAGGACAGGTACGGGTTAAGATTCGGATGGATGGAGACCAGCAGGGAGATAAGCAGGATTGTTTAGTGTCTAGCAAGGAAAACTCACCTGACTTTCGTCAACAACAGGTATTAGACACTACTTATATGTTATGGTCCCCATCACCACACATTTTAAACGGTAAACTTGAAAGTAGGGAAAAAAAGTTTGTTGTAAAGTAAAATAAATGAAAACTCCGCGCTCAAAGCGCCTTCAAAAATCGGATACCTAGCACGTCAAAATTATTACCCTAAACGGTTTATCAAAATGTGGGAAAATATAAATATAAAAATCAATAAACTAACAAAATAAGAGAGATAACATGATAGAAAAATCATAACATGTTACCTAGATACACATAAATACTAAATAAATGAATAGAAGTAGTGAATAAAAGAAATATAAATACATATACTATAGGATAACCAGACATTATGCCGTAAAAATGACACAATATCTGGCAACAGACAAGAGTGGTATCACTGCGCTAGACAGTCATATCCTGACTTGCGCAGTGAGTAGGCGTCCTTTCTGGCGTCTACCGCGAAAATAGCGGATAGAGCGACCGAAAGCAGTAGAAGATACATAAATACATAAGAAAAAGAGAGATAAAAGAATTTTAAATAAATTTTGAATCTGCCAAAGGGACGTGCTAGGCAGCCTTAAAAAAAGAGAAAAAGAAAAATTAAATAAATGGAATGTTCTAAAAATTGCAACGTTACAATGTCTGTCCCTATATATCTATGTATGTATGTACGCTTCTCTCCTTAGTTGTGTACTCTTGACAGAGTGGTCGTGGTCATGTGTTAGTTCTGGGTAGGGTCGAGTTCTGCGCCACCGCCACTCTCGCGATGCAACGCCATGTGTCCCTGTGTTCTAATCTTTTAGGATTGAAGCATTGGTTTGGAGCGTAGTCCACGGGATTCTGAGCATGCATCTCCAACACATTTCCGGTGCATCGATCTTGTGACGGTCGTTTGTCTTTAGCGGCCAGCGTAAGCACGCTTAGATATTTTAATATACGCAACAGAGTTTATGAGTATTATTATATTAGACGGGACTTGGACGCGACGTACCTTTATGAGGCTATGCGGCTTACAATAATATATAGAGCTATTTAAGACGAAGGTTTGGCATGAAAAAAAAGGGTATATAGGGGTAGTGTTGGTGTAGGGTTGTTATAGGGTAGGCGTAGGATAGGGTAAATAGAGGGTAGGGGTAGCCGCAGGGTAGAGATAGGCGTAGAGTAAGGTAGGAATAGGTCACCACGCGAACGAAGTCGCGCCAGGTCGACAAGTTTTAAGTTAAAAGCTAGCCGAAGAGCAGTTTCAACCAAATCAATTCCTCACGAAATATGTTTAAGGTAATACAGAAATATGTTAATTCGTGATACTTACTTTTATATTCGTTCACCTTTATTTTAGAGAGACGTATAGTAATTGCTTTTAGCATACGATGCATATACAGATTAACCAAGACTAGCTGCATGTGGAATACCACTGATATTATGTATTGCAGATAAAACAGCACTATTGTCCATATGACTGATGATGTCACTGTAAATAGACAAACAAAAAAATTCAAACAATTCATGGCATCAGACACCGTTCGACCATGGTTGCAAGACCGCTTATTTATAATACTGCGATCTCTAACCCGATTGCACAGCGTGGGATTATGGCAATTACTTTTCCTCTCGTAGGAGAGGCCCTAAGTCCTGCAGTGGACGGACGGTCACCCATCCAGTTCCTAGAATCAGCGTGTGTTACTTGAACCTGCCTCAAAGGGACCCTCCCTTCGGAACGCCTCTTAAAATATAAAGTTACTGCTGTTGAATATATTTACTCTCCGGTATTGTATCCCCCTCCAACACAGAGAGAACAAATAAATACATATCAGAGACTGATACTATGGATGCACACAATATCCAAGCTGACGTTACTATCATTTCTCTCCTTTCTGGCCAACGTATAATTATCCCATTGGTTATTTTGGACAATATCTGAAACAATAAGAGAACATAACGGCGCACACGATTTCTGAATGGTTTGACCTAAATGCTTACGCCATATTGGTTAAGGAGCCGTCCATTAATTACGTTGGGCTCTTAATTTTATTTAATGTTAATTTTTAAAAGATACTATGGCGCCTAGTTCTAAATGTCAGTCCATTCCAAGTAGTTCTGTACTTAATACAATATATTCCTTGTATTTCTATTATAACCACCTCCAATGGCAACATGTGTATGTCGTAAATTTTGTTTAGCTTAAAACTAGCTACCCAACGACGTTATTACCCGTGGTCATTGGAGGTAGGTATACGTAAAAAACAGTAGTAACATGTTTCTAATAGCATATCCCGAACCGAACTAACATTTGGAACTGATGCCATAGTAATTAACAGGAACAATAATATTGGTTAAAGAGAAGCCGGGTGCAGCTGGCTTAGTTAAATATTAAACTTCACAAAACTTATATTAATAAATAATCTTTTGTATCAACCTGTAGATACTGTCTCGATTATGCCGTGAACTAACAAAACACTTTTTATTTGGTTAACGCCTGCAAACTTAAATAAAACTTTATTTATTTAAATAGATAGACAAGTAAGTTGTCAAAAGCATGGACAATTTTTTTGTACAAATACGTACAAAATGAGAGTAAATACGCCTCAAGTATTGACTCGTAAAGCTTAATGTCTTTATTTTTTGGTTCCACCAAACGTAGGTATTAATTATACTTGTGGTACTTTCAGCACCTCAGATTGCCTCACCTCATTAAGCTGAGGCTGGTCCAATTTGGGCCGATGACGCATCGCCTTACTTCCTTCATCATCACAGCCCATAACAGTCCACTGACAGTCCAGAGACTTAAGGCCTCTTCCGTGGTTATAGGCATTGTCTCTACACTTGGTAAACGAATTGGAGATCGCAGTGTTGTGATTGCTGGAATAAAGGAAAACGCTGCTGCCCATTTTGTAACCTATGGAGACTCTAGATCTTTTCCTCGATAACATTAGTCGCCGTCAACGACACCCACGAGTGTAAAAGGTTGGTGCTATTCTACTCTGCCGGAGACCACACGGCCTGCTTCCTTATTATGTACCTCTTCTGTTAGTTTTCAGTTTTTTCAATATGTTATTGGACCAAATAAATATAATAATATATTATGTCTATGTTTATATTCTAATCGTACTCGACACGTCAGTGAGAGGTACTCAGTTCAATCGCCAGTCCCGCCATGTCATCATCATCATCACAGCCATGAGACGCCCACTGCTCACCCAGATATCTCAACAATAGCTGGTGCTGTGCTTTCCGCATCCAGCTGGTATCTGCGATCTTTACCAGGTCGTCGGTCCACGCACGTCGGTGGGAGGGCTTTCCCACGCTGCGTCTTCTGGTACGTGGTCCCCACTCAAAAACCTTACTACCCTATCGGCCATTTGATCTTCGAGCCCTGCGCACTGCCACTTCAGTCTGGCAAACCATAGAGCTATGTCGGTGACCTTGGTTCACTTTCGAATCATCTAATTTCTGGTATGATCCCGCAACGATAACAGTGAGCTCGCTACAGTGAGCGGCCACGTTTCAGTTCCGTAAGTCATCACCGGCAACACACATTGGTCAATTACCTTCGTCTTGAGAAACTGCGGTAATTTTGACGAAAATATAGGGCGAATTTTCCCGAACGCTGCCCAACCGAGGTGGATTCGTCGATTGACATATTTCTCAAAATTGGACGTACCTAGCTGGACTATTTAATTTTGTCCTAGGTATGTATAGTTGTCAACTACTTCAAGTGGAGTGCCTCCAACTGTCGCTAGAGTAGGCACAACATGGACATTCGACATATGAATGAATGAATGAAAAATTATTTATTGCTTATACATAGAATAAAACAAAAACATAGGAAAAAAAATAAACAAATAAAAGCAACCGGCGGCCTTATCGCTTAAAGCGATTTCTTCCAGGCAACCTTAAACATCTAAAAACAGAGTATACCCTAGGATAGATGGTAAGTCTGTTCTACTGAACATTACTGTGGCATATTTCATTAATATTAATAAACCTATATCACTAAAATACAATACTATAAATACATAATACCAATTAATTAAACATCACAAAACAATATAAAGATGATAAAATAAAAATAAAATACATATTTTGATGTTTATCATGTATCCGCCTATGAGTGAAGTGAGACGTTGATGATGATGGATCCCTATGTGACAGCCTTGAGAAAGTGCGCTTTAACCAGCTTTTTAAAGGTTGTTAAGGTTTTTGCCAGACGGATTTCGACAGGCAATGAGTTCCAGAGTCGAATCGACTGGACAGTGAACGACTTAGAATAGAAGTTAGAGGAGTGAAGTGGGACATTTAGAAGAAGGTTATCAGAAGAGCGGAGAGAAAGGGAATGGGAGGAAGATAGGAATTGGAAACGCTCTTTTAGATAATGCGGAGCAGAGGGATTAAAAAGTACTGTATATAGGAGTGACAGCATATGGAGATCCCTACGTAAACGAACCGGGAGCCACTTTAGTTGCTTCCGGAACTCCGACACATGATCGAATTTCCGCAGTCCGAAAACAAACCTTATGCACATGTTCTGCAGTCGCTCTGCTTTATTAAACTGCTCAGCCGTAAGATCAGGGTAGCAGCAATCCGCATAGTCCAGGATTGGATGCAGGAGGCCCTGAGCATGTGTAATCTTAGTAGATGTTGGTAGAAAGTTGCGGAGGCGCTTTAACGATTTAGAAGCAGCAAATATTCTCCTGCTGACCTCATTTAGCTGGCTCCCCCATGACAGAGTGCTGTCAAAATAAATCCCTAAGTTTTTTACTTTTTTACTGTAGGGTATATGCACATTATTAAAGCGAATTGGTATAAGACTATAAAAATCTAGTTTAGCAATGAAGGTAGGACTACCGATAATTATAGTCTGTGTTTTTGTGGGGTTTACTTTTAAGCCATATTTACTGCTCCAGTCCAAAATAGAAATCAGATCGACATTCATACGCATAATTGCTTCGGATAGATCATCAAGTCGAGCTTGCGCGTATATTTGAAGATCATCTGCATATAGGTGGTAAAAAGAAGCTATGTTATGCGTGATGGAGTTTATAAAAATCGAGAACAGAAGAGGAGACAGTACTCCTCCCTGTGGAACTCCAGACTCAGTTCCAGTCCAGCCCGACCATCGGTCCTCGACACCAACACGCTGCCGGCGCCCGTAAAGGTAACTACGAAACCAGTCGATTGTAGAAGTTGACAAATTGAGTGAGGCCAGAAACGCGAGCATGATGTCAAAATCGACCGTATTGAACGCGCTGCTGAAGTCTAGCAACGTGAGAACCGTCAGCTTGCGATTTTCCATACCATGACGGATGTCATCGGAAATTTTCGTCAGTACCGATACCGTGCTATGTCCCGTCCGGAAGCCAGTCTGAAAAGGATTTAGGAGTTGATGTTCAGAGAGAAAGGAGACAAGTTGACGATGGATAAGACGTTCAAGAACTTTAGACAAGAAAGGAAGAATGGATATGGGACGGTAATCAGATAGGGATAATGGATTGGGTTTCTTGGGCAGCGGGATGATATAGGAGTCTTTCCAAAGTTCGGGAAAAACACCAGTTATTATAGAAAAATTTAGAATGTGAGTGATTACTGGCAAAATGGCATCCAGAATGGGCAGGATCATAGCACGACCCAAACAATCGCTTCCCACGGAGTTTGACGTAATAGCAGCTATAGCAGTCCTAACCTCGTGCTCAGAGAATTGGCTAAACGAAAAGGTAGGAACATTAGGCACTGGTATCTCGGAGATATGCTTTATAGAACTGGCCTTAGTAACACTGTCAAGAAAAGAGCAGTAAGCGAAGTGTTGATTCAGCTGGTCAAGGCTAAGATTTGTTGGGAGGGCATCCCCATCCCGCTGTTTGCCCACGCCCAAATTTCTAAGGAATTTCCAAACTTTGGCTGGGTCCTGATTTTCTACAGATTTGTGTATATGACGGCGCTGAGCATCCCTACACACCACGTTACAGTGATTTCTGATCTGGTGGTAACGATCACGATTCTGCTCTGATGGATTGTGCTTAAATTTCACCTTGGCTCTGTTTTTCTGGGCAGTTACAGATTTGGTAAAGATATTTACTTTGTCATTTATGTTGTCACTTTTGCCAATATCACCCCAGTCGATCTTCAATGCATCCTCGCGAAGTTTTTCCACACACATGTTTGCATAATTACGTCGCAGCAAAGATTTAGGTTTAAATTTAGGGGGTCTAATTTTATACGAGAGGAATATAAGATCGTGATAAGAAAAAGCGTCTGCGGTAGTTTGTCCATGTTTTATTACATGATCCAGCGAGGAAACCATAGCAATGTCAAGGAGGGAGGGAGTGCTATTGGGGAAAAAGTGGGTGGCATTTGACGGGATAATATGCAGATTACTAGCTTCCACCACTGACCTCAGTCGCCGTGCTCTGGTGTCATTTTTCAGGAGACATGTGTTGAAGTCGCCCATTATTATGGAATGATTAAATGCGGGAGTAAGTTGTTCCAACAGAGATTCGAAAGAAGAAAAATAAATTATATGGAGATTGGGACTGTAATACACACCGAGAAGAGTCTTAGTGTGATGTAAATTAATTTCAATAAAAAGATATTCGGGCGTATTGAGTGGAGGTGGTTGGTCGGATTTGCTTACAATGGTGAATGGAATGTGACTACGGAGATATATAGCAACCCCGCCATGCGAGGAAGAAGTCCTATCGTTTCGTTTCGTTATCGAAAATAAAACAAAAACTAAAAGAGGAATTTACAATACATGGCTGTTTCAGTCATAACCCAGATGCCGAATGCAAAAAAAAAAAAAAGAAAAGCAGTAATGTCATTAATGACATTCAGTTGGCAGTAGATGTCAAGTCAAGTGTCATCTGACCGACAGAGTGACAGGAACAAATGGTGCAAGCAATGTTTTGTTTCGTTATGACAAATTGTGAGAAAAAAATATAATTGACCCTAAATTGATATGAATTATTTACGCTACGTATTTTCGAAAAAAGAGGGCAATAGAGATTTTTAATCACAAAAACAAACCACGATAGATATGAGGGTCTTAAGCAAAATTTCGCTGTGCAGGTAAGAAATTAACCAACTTATATTGTACTAATGTTATATACAACCTACCTGCAATGCGATTAGCCACTAATGTTATTATTTATTTGCAGCTCTGCGCCTTGTTTGTACTGGCTGGGCTGGCTTCGACACCTGTTGTTGTTGAGATGGTGGTGCAGACAATTTCGCTGGAGGCGGTGGAATATTCTTCTTCAACGCTTGGAGTTCCGCCATTGTAGTAATTTGGCAGCGCTTATCATCTTTATCCAGTGCAAATATTGCGCCCTCACGGGTCCAGCATCTGTTCACGCCCAAGTACTGACGAGCCTCCATGAAAAGATGATGTCTCCTAGGCGTCAAGAACTCAGATATGGTTATACCTGAACCTTTAAGAGCTTTTTTTGCGAACCACGCCTCATCGCGCTTCTCCACTGCTTTAAACTTTGCGAGGATGGGTCTAGGTTTACTGTCCCTTTGAGGAGCTTTACCTAGCCGATGACATTTGCTGAAATTAGTCCTTGTTACCTCTAGTTTGAGTTGGGAACAGCCTACTCCGTGTCTCCATCCGGTCCATCTTGTCAAATGCAAATTCAACCTGCGTTTGAAGAGTTTTCAGTGCTACTACTACAAATTGTTTAAAAAACTGAAGTTCGTTAACCTTTGAAGTGACTGTGTTTTCTGGCTCTGGAGTGGTGGAAGTATCCACGGTAGTGATTTTGAAGTCTTGTTCAAATTTAGCCATTCGTGTGTTAAATAAATCTGTCAATTCTTCAACTGTTTTCTTAATGTCTTCCATGACTGCACACTGTTTGTAAAATCACTTATAATTTTGCCAATGGAAAAAGGAGAGAGGAGTAAACACTTGGCGTTAATAGACACTATTAAATACACATATTATATAAACTGTAAGTATCAAATACCAATATTTACTATTTAATTCAAATATAAATATAGAGAGAGAGAGTTGTTTACTGTATCACAGTCCTACCCTCAGTAATGACATTTGAGCAACAAACTGATTAAATAAAACAAAAAAAGGAGTTTTGTAGATTGAATGTATTCACAAAAATAAAACTAGAATTTTTAAAATTTTTGTCTGTCTGTTTGTACACACTAATATTTGGAAGTACTGTACGGATTTGAATGACACTTATTTTTGTGTAGCTATTAAGCCTGATAAAAATATCATCATCATCATTTTGGCGTTATGTCCCGGTTGCGCCCCCGCGGTACGTTAGGGCCTGGGTGCGATTAAATATAAAAGGATAAACTACCCCAAAACTGATTTCCACGCGGATGAAATCGTGGGCAATAGCTAGTTCGAAATAAAAATAAATTATAAATGCGAAAGTGAACATCTACTCATTGAAGATATCGATATTAATGTTTATTCTGTTACTTGTTATGACAATCATGACTTTAATTTCGTGTAGCATCATCACCATCATCAATTTATCACAATCCACTGTTGAACGTAGGATATCTATTATTAATTAACTGACCTTTAACCGATGTCCGCAATGGAAAACTATTGTTGTCAACTTGTCACGGGTCAAATTGTTTTAGTTTGAAGTTTCATATCTGCGAATAATTAAATATGAAACACACGTACTTTCGCACTTTTTAGCACAATTTAGTCCTCCAATTCCCAACTAGATGGTGTTACTAGTCACGATTCATTTCTCTCGCATATTTTGTTTGTTTACCTACGTAATAAATCCGTTGCGAGGGTATTGTAGGTACTTGAGAAAAAAAAGGGACGTTGGCATGGGCGGTGCGCATCAGACACTGGTGCAGGAATTACATTGAATTGTGTTAATATAACTCTATTACTGTTTCGCAACCAGAAGGACTTACGTTTGAAATATTAATTAATTACCTATATGTGAGTGTGTTGAAGTGAAAGGCTACGGGGTAAGTGTTAATGCTCAATTTCGCGTATGTATTAGAATTGTAGTTAGAAAATGTATCGCGATGTACAGTAGTATACTTTGTTACAGCTTTAGGTCACGCCCTTGTAGACGTAGTCTAGCCTTTTAGCAGAGTCGTATGAGAATTTGGAAGCGGGCTTTATGCGTTTGCCACCAGTAACAATTCATGTTAGTACGAAGATCTATTAAGCGCAAGTAACTGGATGGCAATACGAGTGAACTATTGAACACGGAGGTCGCAGTTCGAATCTGGTCATCGACATCACTTTTTGTTTATTTTTGTCCTATTTTATTTTCCGCCATAATGTTAGATTTAAGGTTTTTGCATGATAGAATGTAGTGGCTTTTGTAATGTACGTTGCAGATCAGTAGATTGCAAGTAGAAATAAATCAGTCTTCTTTTCTTTCTTTCTTCAAGATCTTTAATTTCCACTTACACGGCCTCATAAAAGTACCCATCCACTTAAGGGTCATCACATTGGCGCTCAACGGGGAAAGGCGGAAATTGAAGGTCTCGTCGAATTTTGGTATATTTTTTTGTTAAAGTAGGGTCACCATACGATTGTAAATTTTTGGCCCGGTTAATACTTTATGTGTAATTGTTACTTTTGTTTACTATTAGTTATAAATAAACATTAGTTATAGTATATTTAAAAGGTAAGTTTAGTCATAGTATATTTGTAGTAAGTATAGTATAGTGTAGGTTAGCAGTAGAAACTATCTTGGTATTTTGTAATCACTGTGAAATTTTGTAAAGATGGCATTATCACGCAAAATGGATGTTAATGACTTGTTAAAAGATGAACTAGAGTTTGAGCTGGCTTGCCGTGGGGTCCACAAAATTTTAACGGTAGTTCCGATGAGAAAAATTCTAAGAGAAATTATTAATAGAGAATACTTAGGGGAGTCTTCAATTAAACTTACAGTACCCAGGCCATGCATAGAAGATCCCTTGTCGCAAATTATACTATGCGAGACGAAATTGAATACGTTAACGGGGTTGTTGAGTGATCTGTCCTTGAGACCAGACCGTTTAGCCATCAAGCGTATTATTTCTCGGTCGTTGCATTTACAATATCGTGTATCACTTATAATACCAGCGAACGAAGATATCGACCGTCATGCTAAACTGCACGTTGACGTCAAAGGCTGCGTTGAATCAGCATCGTCTTTAGAGGCAAAAGGGGATGAAGTTGAAAGTCAGGAGAACCTTTCCGAAAAAGATAAAGAAGTTCTACATCAGTCCTTGGGTCCGGAAGCAATTAAAATCTTAGAAGGCATAGCGTTGGAGGAACAAGCAGGAACCATACAAATGAATTCGAAAGTTAACGAGGAATTATTATCGTTTGGAGTAGGCGAAAAGCGTAACCCGTTATCAAGGTCATCAACTATTGATAAAGAATTTTCCCATCGCAAGCTTATTCCTCTCAAAGATTGGGGAGTTAAATTTTCTGGTAAAGGAGGTATGAGCGTAAATGCTTTTTTGGAACGTATTGAAGAGTTAAAGGATGCGAGAAACGCTGATGATCATGACTTATGGAGATATTCGATAGATCTATTCGAAGGTGATGCCCTGATTTGGTATAGAGCAAATAAAGAGTGTGCCAAGGATTGGAAAGATTTAGTCCAAATATTGACCATAACCTTTCAACGACCTTATTATCAAGATGAGCTTTTGGATGAAATTAAGAAGAGAACTCAAGCTAAGGAGGAGAACGTGTGCATTTATCTCTCTGTGATGCAAAACATGTTTAACCGTTTACCTGAGAAGTTATCTGAATCTCAAAAACTAGCTATTTTACTAAGAAATATTCAGCCGTACTTTCAGCAAGCGGTTTGTCGAGATAACTTTGGTTCAGTTTCAGAGCTGACAAAGGTTTTAAGAATTCTCGATAGAACTAGATCGAACTGTGATAGATTTCAGGAACCACTCAATTCTTTGAATGTTTTGGAGCCAGATCTAGCTTATCAGGGTAGCACTCACATTGAGATCAATGCAATGTATAATAATGCATCAACAGCTAAAGGAATGTATAATTCGCAAAGGAACATTACAGACATGAAATGCTGGAACTGTAGAGCGTCCGGTCATACATTCAGAAATTGTTCTATACCTCGTCAAAGAATGTTCTGTTATAAGTGCGGTAAATTTGGTATAACAACCAAAAATTGTCCTTGCAAAAGGGGAAGGTTAGTCTCGGATGCACCTAACCAACCGTCGAGGAGCCAAAACACAAACCCGGGAAACGATCAAGAGGGAGGCATCAACTCTGCCGAATGCCTTCCGTAAATCTCAATAGAGAGGAATGGCAGACATGGTTGCAGACCATTTCCAATTTTTTTGCTACTGGGGAAATTTGTAATTTAGTAAAATCACATTCAGAGAATAGATATTTTGCCAAAATAAAAATCATGGACAACACTTTTTTTGGTCTTCTGGATACGGGTGCCACCGCCTCGGTCATATCTAGTGATTTCTGTGCTAAACTTATTGCAATGGGATTATCAACGCAAGGAACGGCACAGACGAAACTGTCTACAGCGGATGGCACACCCCACTGTATATCTACTGTCATGTGGTTGCCAATACAATTTTTAAAATCATATAAGGTGATTGAATTTTATGTTATGAATCATTTGAAACATGACATATTATTAGGAATGAATTTTTTTGATGATTTTAATTTGTCCATTGCCGAGGCCAAAAGTAAAATTGGTGACATACACGTTGGAGTACCATCAAATATGGAGCTTTCGGAGTTAGACATAAAAAAAGGAGCAGTAATATCGCGTATGGAATTATTACCTTGTCAAACTAAAGCACTTGAGGAAGTTATTGCCTCTATGGAAAATACCATTGGATCGGGTTTGGGTCGAACAAATTTAATAAGTCATCGAATTGACTCAGAAGATCACGAACCAGTTAATCAAAGGCAATATCCATTTTCGCCACATATAATGAAAGAATTGGAAACGGAAATTAACGATATGTTAAAGAACGATGTCATAGAACCCTCATATAGTTCTTGGCGCTCTCCGGTACTTTTAGTAAAAAAAGCTTCTGGCAAAAACCGATTATGTTTAGACAGCCGTCAGCTTAATAGGTTAACAAAGAAAGACTCATATCCACTTCCTCGAGTTACTGCCATTCTGGATAATTTAAAGAATGCACACTACCTGTCCACTCTTGATTTAAACTCGGCCTTTTGGCAGATTCCACTTGAAGAGGAAAGTAAGGAGAAAACAGCATTCGGTTTGCCAGGAAAGGGTTTATTTCAGTTTAAGGTTATGCCCTTTGGCTTAGTGAACGCTAGTCAGACGCAGCAGCGATTAATGGATAGGCTATTTCCGCCAGAATATGAAGGGAAAGTATTTACATATCTTGATGATATTGTAATTTGTACTAAAACTTTCGACGACCACATAAATACATTGATTTGGGTAAGAGACCAACTCTTAAAGGCAGGTCTCACCATTAACATGGGGAAATGTAATTTTGCGAGGGGTTCCCTGAAATATCTGGGCTATATTGTGGACAGAGACGGTTTGAGGACCGATCCGGAAAAAGTTAGTGCCATTTTAAACTACCCAAAACCTCGTACATATACTGAACTTAAACGGTTTTTAGGTTTAGCTAGTTGGTACAGGCGCTTTGTGGAGAAATTTGCTATGATAGCTGCGCCGTTACATGACTTGACAAAAGGAGGTAAGAAAGGTCGTGAGGTCAACTGGAACAAAGAAGCAGATACTGCCTTTCAAGCACTTAAAACGGCTTTAACAACAACCCCAGTTTTAAGTTGCCCTGATTTCTCGGCAAGTTTTACCATACAGTGCGATGCTTCAAACAAAGGTACAGGAGCAGTGCTCACTCAATTTATTGAAGGCACGGAAAAACCAGTTGCCTTCACGAGTCGAAAACTTACGGATAGAGAGACTAAATATTCGACCTCTGAGAGGGAACTTCTTAGCGTCATTCATGCGATTGATCAATTCAGACCGTATATCGAAGGTACTCATTTCAAAGTCATTACTGACCATAGCGCTTTACAGTGGCTTTATAAAACGAAAGATCCGCACGGTAGACTAGCGCGATGGGCTATGAGATTGCAACAATTCGATTATGAAGTCATATATCGAAGGGGCAAAGATAATGTGGTACCTGACGCCTTATCCAGAGCGGTGGAAGAGCATGAAATAAATGTCATTGAAATAAAAAATGAAGATAAGGATGAATGGTACAGAGCGCAAGAAGAAATGGTCATAAGTGGTAAATGTGGTGCAGATTTAGTTATTGATCATGGCATATTATGGAAATATTTAAAATTAAAACAATTCCCTGATGAAAATGATTCGTGGAAATTGGCAGTACCCGAAAAATTAAGGACAATAGTTTTACGGGAATGTCACGATATTCCAACATCAAGTCATTTTGGAGTAAAAAAAACAATCAATCGGGTGCGCCAGAAATACTACTGGCCGAATTTAATAAAGGACGCAAAAGAATACGTTAGACAATGTGAAACTTGCGCGAAACATAAAATGTCACAATTGCCTCCGCAGGGACTAATGGGCAAGTACAGAGAAGTTGAAGAGCCCTTTCAAGTTGTATCAATGGACTTAATGGGACCTTTTCCTCGTTCTAAGTTAGGTAATACAATGCTTCTAGTTATTGCTTGTTGGTTTAGCAAGTTTGTATTACTCTTTCCGTTAAAAAATGGCAAGGCATCTAATATAACAAAAATTGTAGAGGAACAGCTCTTTTTGATGTTTGGAACTCCAAAGATAATTATCTGCGATAATGGGAAACAATTTGTGGCCTCTCAATTCAAAGAGCTCGTTAATTCATATAACTCTGAAATTTGGTACACTCCCTATTATCATCCGCAGTCCAATCCCACTGAAAGGGTTAATCGTGTGATAGGAACAGCGATAGCATCGTATGTAGAGGATAACCACAAAGAATGGGACAGGTACTTGCCTCATGTAGGCCACGCCATCAGAACTGCTGTCCACGAAGTGACTGGAAAAACTCCGTCATATCTAGTCTTTGGTAAAGAGACGTGTTGTAAAAACAAGCCGGGACCTAGGTTTGAAGAAAAAGAGCCGCTTAATGTTAATAGAAACAATTTTGAAGATCAGATCCAAGAAAGATTACACGTATATGAAGATGTTAGGGCTAGACTAAAAAAGGCTCATGAAGTTAACAGCAGGAATTATAATAAACGGAGACGTACCTGCACATACGAAACTGGAAATTTAGTTTGGAAAAGAACCAAACCACTTTCAAATGCAAACAAGCAATTTATGGCAAAGTTATCACCGAAATATGAAAAGGCCGTTATAACTGAAAAGTTATCCACGGATGTTTATAAATTGAAGAGTTTGAGAGGTAAAGATCTCGGTAAATGGCATGCAGTTGATCTAAAAAGGATTGCATGAAATTAAAAAAATCAGGCTGGGATTCTTTTTTTTTTCGAGGAGAGGGGATATTGTCACGGGTCAAATTGTTTTAGTTTGAAGTTTCATATCTGCGAATAATTAAATATGAAACACACGTACTTTCGCACTTTTTAGCACAATTTAGTCCTCCAATTCCCAACTAGATGGTGTTACTAGTCACGATTCATTTCTCTCGCATATTTTGTTTGTTTACCTACGTAATAAATCCGTTGCGAGGGTATTGTAGGTACTTGAGAAAAAAAAGGGACGTTAGCATGGGCGGTGCGCATCAGACACTGGTGCAGGAATTACATTGAATTGTGTTAATATAACTCTATTACTGTTTCGCAACCAGAAGGACTTACGTTTGAAATATTAATTAATTACCTATATGTGAGTGTGTTGAAGTGAAAGGCTACGGGGTAAGTGTTAATGCTCAATTTCGCGTATGTATTAGAATTGTAGTTAGAAAATGTATCGCGATGTACAGTAGTATACTTTGTTACAGCTTTAGGTCACGCCCTTGTAGACGTAGTCTAGCCTTTTAGCAGAGTCGTATGAGAATTTGGAAGCGGGCTTTATGCGTTTGCCACCAGTAACAATTCATGTTAGTACGAAGATCTATTAAGCGCAAGTAACTGGATGGCAATACGAGTGAACTATTGAACACGGAGGTCGCAGTTCAAATCTGGTCATCGACATCACTTTTTGTTTATTTTTGTCCTATTTTATTTTCCGCCATAATGTTAGATTTAAGGTTTTTGCATGATAGAATGTAGTGGCTTTTGTAATGTACGTTGCAGATCAGTAGATTGCAAGTAGAAATAAATCAGTCTTCTTTTCTTTCTTTCTTCAAGATCTTTAATTTCCACTTACACGGCCTCATAAAAGTACCCATCCACTTAAGGGTCATCACAAACTGTTGGGAGGTATCACCACATACTTGGTGATCATCGTGCAGTATCAATCGACAAACAACTGGTGAAAACTACGTTATTGTTATTTCATCGAACTCAGAAAGAAATTAGATAAGAAGAATACTCTGTAAATGAAATAAAGCACAAAAAAATTTGAAAGCTGTGTTTTATTATTAGTTAAAAAGTGAAATTATGTCATATCTTACTGAGTAGCTATGCCTAGCTAATGTGGAGAAGGTTGAAGTATAGAAGAGATTTTAAGAAGAGGTAATAATCCGTTCCAATAACGTACTGCCATTTTGTTCTTCAACGTAAAACTTTTTATATCGGCCCTAAGTTGGGCGCAGATGTGGACCCCTTGTTAAGTGTCAGACATTAGTACAACTATTGGAGCCAGATATGGTACCCACATTGGACACAGATATATATGAGGCCCAGGTCGGGCGCCAGATATGGACCCCATGTTAGATGTCAGACATTGGTCTCACTGTAGATATGAAATGTAGACTCACATTGAGCCCAATATATCACCCCACGTTTAGCGACAAATATACGAGTAAAAAGCCCCAAGCTGGGCGCCGAATATGGACATCAAATTAAGTGTCAAATAATATGAGTCTTATTTAAAAGCACTATATGAGAGAACCCACATTGAAAATTAAAATAAAAATGAAAAAAAAAGTATTAATTGAATTAGGATTACGTTAATTAATCTCTTTTTAAAAGTAAAAAATCTAACGGAAACCAAAGGGAAAGTTAGCGAGCTCATCCAGGTAGGGGGCGACGCATGCAGACTGATCAGCGCGTACAAGGGCTCACTCCGGCGAGACACCGGGCACCTATACACGCCACGCACATAACCGCCTTGGGCGCCAGATATCGTTTTCACGTTGAGGGACAGAAAACGTCCCCATCTTAGGTGCCAGAGATGAGTTCCATTGAGGACGTAAGATTTCAGACACCTTTGGCTCAGACATGTCGCCCCACGTTTAACGCCAAACATACGAGTAATAAAGATTTTCTTTACTTTTTAAACTTTTGTGTTTTTTAGTGTCTGCGTTTATATTGTGATGTAGTATCCTGAGAATAATAAAGCATTTATTGGGCACCATCTGTGAGCCCTACCTTTGGCGCCAGATATTATTCTTACGTTAGGCGCCAGGTAGGAGTCCCATATTGGGCGTCAAGTATGAGTCCCATATTGGGCGCCAGATTTGACTGGGCGAAGTGGAGTAGATTGAGTAGGAAAGCGGACCCTGGCAGAGGCCGGGATAAGCGCTAGGACGATGATGATTGGGCGCCAGATATAAGTCCTACGTTGGGCGCCAGGTATGAGTCCTATGTTGGGCCCCGGAAATAAGTCCTACGGTGGGCGCCAGATATGAGTCTGATATCAGTCAAACGTTGAGCGCCCGATAGAAGTCGTTTATAAAAGTATCAAAGTGAGATATAAGGTATTCCCAAGCGGTTCCTGCGTTTTCGTTGTACCTCTATCTGTTTTTGTAGTGAAACTTGTTTATTCTTCAATCAAAACACGTTTAGGTGTAAGCAAACCAAGTACTTAGAGTTTTAACATTAACATGTTTATTTAATGAAAATGAGTGTTGACGTTGATTTTTATTGACGCATTTACCTAATGTCTGTTTATCTATGAAATAAATTATGAACCTACTATTTTTGAAGAATGTCCTGAGAAAGAGTTACTTACCTTGTAATTCTTCAATAAGTAATTCCACTTTCTTTTTAAATTACGTGTATGATAAGGGCGGACTAAGTTCGTCAGAGACCCGGGGCGAAAAAACCAGAGGTAGCCCGATTTGCTCACTCCGTGGTAAATGAGCAGCTAGAGTGGTAGTAAGCGGTAACTGTTTTAAAATTATATTAATATTTTAATAATTAATACACACAAATACACATAACCAATTCGTGCGACCATTGCCAATTAGGATAGCGCCTAAAGCTTTTGTTACGGTTAAGAATAATAGTTGTTCTCATATAATAGTTAAAAACCATATTTTGATTTTACTATTTAAAAACAAGCGTCAGTTTGTTAAATAAAATACACGATTGTGATGCTTGTGAAACATTTCGTTATTATAACAAAATATGTTTTGCTGTATTCAATGTTGTATTGAGTGGTGGACTTAGATCAATTATACTTGAACTAACACAAAAGAAATTGTGGCACTACCTGCAAAGATATGTATGTAGGTACAACTCTTTGCATCGTCTGTCTTGTCTGTCTTATTCTTAAAAATATCGATATTTCTCAAAACACATTTCGTTATGAAACACAACCCCTTATCTTCATCAAAACAATATTTATACCTATACTAGGGTTTTCTACCCGTGTACCCGGGGTCGGGTATGCCCGGGTATTTAAGGGATTCAGTACCCGGTTACAATCTGACTGCCATAATGAGTCTGAGTCTGACTGATATAATAAGTCAGGATAAGTTAACGTGTAATTTATTTTTTGATAATTGTTTTCTTTTTTAATAAACCTTTAAATTGAAATTAAACAAAGAAGAATAGTCCAAAGGCGGCGGTGACCACTTTCCATCAGGTGGCCCGCTTACCCGTTTGTTTGCCTTGTAACATAAAAAATAAAAATAATGTTTAATGTCGATGATACTTTATTGGAAAGATAATGAAATTCCATTTATGTTTAAATATTATTTCGGCCATGTCGCCGACGCGACTGGTGCGCAAATGATCCAATGTGAACGTCCAATTGTCACACATTTCGCAGCAAACGGTATTTCACTAATAACTCATCGAAAGTAATTTTTTTATAGAAAATAGTCAGATATTTGACTGCCATCTCACCTGATGTTAAGTGCAGATGCAGTCTACGATGGCACATACGTCTATTACATACCTATTCACACTTGTCTTAAAGAAACCCAAGTTGTACCGCTTAGGGAAAACATGTGCAGGCAGCGAGTTCCAAACCCTTGCCGTTCGCAACAGAAAGTTAGTGCGTATTTGTGGAATGTCGACAATATAGGGATGGTACGCTGACCTACACCTGAAGCCCCAAAGATGAAATGGGGTTGGTGGAACTAACTCGTGTAATTCCGGCGCACATTCCCGAAATTTCCCCGCGCCAAGAAGATGACTGTCAATTTCTTGGCACGTCTCTCAACCAAGTCCAAAGCAGCCAGATAGACCTTGACAGACCCGTCCCATAGCTGACAACAGTATTCCATGCAAGGTCCAATTTGGGCTTTATTTGAGTCAATTTTAGCCAATCCTCGTTACCACCGTTGCTGAAGCCAGACGGAACATTGGCACATGCTGCGGAGGCGAAAGCGAATTCACTTGCTTCTCATTTCACGGCTAGTTCGCGTTAAGACACTGTGGAAAAACTCTACGCAATGAGCAGGGATGAGTCCCGCGCTGACTGCACTATAGCAGACATGCAAATATATCAGAGAGAGATTGTAAAAATCCTGCGGAGTCTAGAGGTGAACAAGGCTGTCTAGACGTGGACCTGATGGTATACCAGCGACGGTCTTGCGTAGACGTGCCCCTGAGTTGTCTCCTATTCTCACACGCCTGTTTCAACTCTCACTTAAGACTGGTATTGTACCTAAGTCGTGGAAGCTTGCCAATGTGGAGCCCTGGCCTAAGAAGGGCAGCCGCGCAGACCCTGCCAACAACCGCCCTATTTCAGTCATCTCCATTCTCTGTAAGATTATGGAGCGTGCACTGAACAACAAACTTCTTGCGCATCTCGAAGGTAACGATCTCCTCAGCGATTTCCAGTGCGGATTCTGCCGTGGTCGGTCGACTGGGGACCTTCTGGTGTATGCCACTTATATGTGGAGTTAGGCCATTGAGAAGCATGGCGAGGCCCTTGCTGTGTCGCTCGATATCTCCAAGGCCTTTGATAGGGTTTGGCACGCAGCCCTTCTAAGCAAGCTTCCCTCATTTGGTATTCGTGTTGGCTTTTGCATTTGGATTTCGAACTGTCTGAGTGGTCGTTCAATCCGGGTAGTTCTCGATGGTTACTCGTCTGATCTTCAGGCTATCGACGCGGAAGTTCCTCAAGGGTCGGTTCTGTCCGCGACTTTTTTCTTGCTGCATATCAACGATCTTCTAGTACCCGGTACCCTTGGGTACGCTGACGACAGCACAGTAACGGATAAATATCTGTCAGAGGAAAAAGCTAACAGGGACGACATTCAGTCTTGTCGAGAGGCCATGGTTAGGCATTTAAACGAAGCTCTCAAAGCAGTCTCCGTCTGGGGCGAAGCCAATCTAGCGGCGTTCAACGCTACCAAAACACAGGCATGTTTGTTTTCCGCCAAACGGAGTCCATTCCATCTAACTCCGGCTTTCCGGGATGAGGTTGTGGAAATTACCGACAATTTACATATCCTTGGTATTGAGCTATCAACCAATCTTAACTTTGGACAGTACATCGAATCCAAAGCTAAGACTACAGCCAAGAAACTTGATATCCTCTTGAAGGTCAGGCGGTACTTCACTTCAACAACAAACTTTAGATTCGGTGGAAAAACGTGCAAAGAAGATAGTTTGTGAACCGCAATTAATTGAGGCTAAGTTGCAGAGCCTCGAGCATCGGCGCAGGGTTGCGTGTCTGTCGGTATTCTATAGGTTGCATTTAGGAGAGAGTGCGAAACAGTTGCACGACCTCATTCCGCCGGCCCCTTTCTGCTCTGCATCTGCATCTGCATACCCAAAAGCATTGGACCCGAACATTTCATTTACGTACACCAGGAACAAGGTTTTCTGTTCTGTACAGGGTTGAATTCTATCGTCCAAGTTTATCAGCATAGACATATCCCCAAAGAAAATAATCTAATGTATAACTCCATTCATTGCACAATCTGGATTACCAACGAGCCATTATTGATTGATGTTAATTTTTTCCTCCAAATAAAAGTTTGTTTAGCGATGAAGCCTACTTATGGTTGAATGGTTTTGATTTTTGTTAGAATAAACACGCAGCGCCCACATGACCGAAATCTTATTCATTAGCTTTCTAATATGGCTAGTTTCACTGATATAAATATATTTTTCTTCGTTATATTTCACTTTGTAAACAAAAGGTTTAAAAAATACCTTTTACTTACATTTTCTTAAAAAATTGATAAATACCCGGGTACTAAAAATAATAATACCCGATACCCGGGTATAAAAAAAAGTCGGGTATTCGAAAACCCTAACCTATACCTATTTTTATATATAGGAACATCGTCAAAGTGCTTTTATATTTAACTTCATTTACAATAACCGAAGTAATTTAGCACTTATTTTTAAACGATTTTCCCAATTAAATGGGTCATCAATAACGGTAGTTGGTCAATATTGCCACTCTGAAAATTCTGTACTTAAAATGGTAATAGTTAATACAGCTGTAATTAAAATAGTATGGGAAATGCTGTATCGAAAAGTAATTTTTTAAAATTTAATTGACTGGCGTGAAAAAAGTGTACCCTTAAACGACTGTTTTTGAATATGTAATTGGAACATTACGCTATGATAAAAGGTACTTACTTAAGTGTAATACCTATATAACGGTTATATGTTGTGTGTTGTAATGGTGTTATGAAGGCGTTAGTTACTTCATAAATCGGAATACCAATTGCAGTCGCGTTCATTAACGTTTCAGGGGGCACATTAAAGTTTTAATACGACTTTTGCCTAATTTCTTTGATAACTCGTCTGTAACGCTTTTAACTATAGTTATAAAAAATCTGTTACCAACACCTAAATGTTAGTTTTGTTGTAGCACTGCTCATAGCCAATTAATTCATCATATACCAGATCAGTTCAGCTACCGCCACTTCTTGAGTTTTAACTAATTAAGTAGTTTATCACTGAGCTCTCTGTCTCAGTGTCTCAATCGAGCCAGCTATACAGCGTAGTAGAAATGATTAACTTGACTTGCTAAGAGAAACCAAATGCCAACAAATTCAGTTCTAAATCGCTAAGCTAGAGAACCCTAAGACATAGACTTTCATGAATATTTTAACTTACCTACTTCGGCACGCGATACGCGATGCCGCTATTGGCAGTTCGCGCTAATGTGTCCTTAATTTGATTCCGATTGTTGATAATTGAGGTTTGCAACTAACTGATATTCATGGATTCCTGGATTGTGCCCTAGTAGGTAAACATGGCGGACAAATATTCTACTAAATACAAGAGCGACTATTTCCAAAATCGTATTGCGGATCATTCCAAGGGTGAGTACTGGTTATGATATGATTATTCTTTAGTTTAACTTACCTGATCTGCCAAATCCTGGATCATGGTCAGGGTCATTTACGCCAAGATGATTTTTATTATTTATTATTCTTCAGTTAAACGTTTCTTTTTCTGTTTTGTGGCAATGCTTATTTGTGTTTCATCAGCATTTACCAATTCATGAACTTACCTACAATAATTTGAATTATAATTTATTCGTATGGCGTCTTACTTTTGTAGAATTATACAGATATTGCATTCTATAACATAATACGTAATTCAAACATCAATGACCAAGTCTAGGAGAGTGTCAGTAACCTTAATACATTATAAATTTACTTTTACTAACCCAATTAATGCATTATGTATGAACTTTTCAATATGTCGCGTCTCTTTTTATTACAGATGTTATTAAGACCTGTTTCCAAGCCTTTAACAAAATACCTATATTATGTGTTGTAGACAGTTTATAAAGCATACATTTCTAATAAATCTTCCATTCTACCCTACCAGCAAAGGCCCTCAAAAGCCTTCCTACAACGCCAGAAAATGAACAGTGTCTTGTGCTTGGAACTCTAGCACTTGTCCTACGCGTGTCCAGTTGGTTTGGCGTAGCCCCTCTCCGTTTTATAAGGGTCAACCATGACCTCCACATCAGCTACTCCAAGGCAATGTACTTTTATAGCTTCATGTTAATCATTATTATGGGTAAGCACCTGGTAAGTAGGTAAGTAGTAGGTAAGTCAAGGCAAAATAAAACTTATGTAAGAAATTTTTTCTATTTATGTATTATACTAAGCCGTGTGGTGTCCGGCAGAGTGGAATTGCACCAACCCCTTACACTCGTGGGTGTCGTACAAGGCGACTAATGTTTTCGAGGCAAAAGATCTAAGCGCCTCCGTAAACTGGAAAATGGGCAGCAGCATTTTCCATTGTTATATTATAACACTGCGATCTCCAACCCGTCTGCCAAGCGTGGAGATTATGGCAATAACCTCCCTTTTTGTGGGAGAGGCCCTAAGTCCTGCAGTGGACTGTTATGGGCTGTGATGATGATTATACTAATCAAATACGTTTATTCAGTTGAGGTTTTCACAAACACTTATAAACGTCATACAATAAAAGACAGTAACAAACTGTTAACCAAACAACAACTATCACCCTTATTGTCTAGGGAAGCACATGATTGGATGATCCACCTGATGGATAGTGATCACCGCCGTCCAGGATATCAGCAAAGCATCCTAAAGGAAGCGGAAGCGATGCCACCTTTGAGGTATATATAGACGTGCTTCTAAATACTCAAAGTTATAGTGCAAAGGAAAGGCTTCGGGAGAGAGATAATTCCACTATTTGCATGTGCGCAGTAAAAGGGTTCGCGATGCTGAGCGTGGGTGGCCCTGCGGTCGAGTATCTAACTCGTATGCGAGAGGTACCGGGTTTGATTCCCGCTGCGGTCATGTACCAATGACTCTTTTCTGAGTTATGTACAATTAGTTGAATGCCAATGCTCTTACGGTGAAAGAAAACATCGTGATGAAACCTGCAAATTCAGTTAATTAAATTTGCAACCATCCACAGACAGTTATCTAATCTTCATTTAATTTTCTACTTCCAATTGTAAAAGACAAGAGTAGCGAATATAAGAGACAGTGCAAAGATAAAACATTGTGTTAATGTCTTCCATGGTCAATTGCAGATATAACTCTTCTATACTGGTATATAGTAGATCTGAACGTAGACCCAGTGTACTTAGCTGGTTCACTCACGTACACGGATCGCATAATATGGGCGGTAGACTTGGGCATTGTGTCATTGACTGTCAACTTCGGGGTATTCAGCGCAGCATCCAGGATGAAACGCATGATACCATGCCTGAGCAACCTCAATGTGGTAAGTATATCTAAAAATTTGACGACCTGTAGGCTAATTACTTTTGCGATTACGTTCAGTTGCTAACAAAGTTCCATTGCAATTGCAGGGGGCCTGGTGACCTGAAATAATTGCTTCTTGCCTAGCTTAGGCATCAGTCTCCCATAAGTTTGTAAAACAACATTGTAAATTATTGGGAGAAAATAAACGTTTTAAAAAAAATCTGAAGTTATCATCGATCATACGTTAGTAGGATACTACTGAGTGGTTTAGTTAGTTAACATACCAACAACCGGTCTGCCACGCAGAGGTCAAGAGTTCGATTCCCGGTCGGGAAGAAATTGAAATGATGAATTGAAATTTCTGTTACCGGTCTCGGTGTTTAAATATAAATTTATTTCAGACGAAGTAGTCCAAATTACATTAGAATGTCAACGTTATGAATACAATGTCAAATATCAATTTATGTATTATAAGTATGTATTTAAAAAACATATACATATAGTTTATCAGCTATCTAACACCCATAACGCAAGCGTTGCTTACTTTGGGGCTGGATGGCGCTGTTGTGAATCATCGAAGCATAATATTTATAGTCCAAGCATAATTATAAAGGCTAAAATAATTCTAATTTTAAATATTTGTACCCCAAAACAACTACGTATGTTGTTACAGATATTAACGAAACTTAACAAATATCAGCAGCAGCAGCGGCCCGATGAGAGAAAGAAGTGCATTGTCATAATTGTATGCCTATTCCTAATGGCCCTGCTATTTAGTGCTAACTTTTATTTCTTTTATATTATAGCCTCGAAGTGGAATGGCGAAGGTAAGAATAATTCATTAATTTATATGAGTATCAAAAACCTCGCGTTGGAGGTTTCCAACCGCAAGTCTCGGACGTGATTTACGATGACTGCTGTCAATCGACAGCAACCGGGTCAGAGGATTTAATGTGCACTCTTTAACACGGAGCGCGTGGTGATGTTTAGTGGTGAAAGTACAAAGGTTGTCCGGAAGAGATCGCATGTAAACTATTAGTGCATGTATATTTCACTTTTGTGTGTACATAAAGAGATTTTACTTACTTAAAAATTAAATAGAGCACAGTGGATACATTGTCAATGTCCCAAGTGAGATGTGGGATTCGATTCTTCGTCGATCGCTTACAAGGCAGAAACTTTCGACACTTGGCCACCACGGCCCCCAAAAAATGATTAGTATTCATAATGCACTTCAATATGAAGTAACTTGGCAAGCGGGCCACATGAGGGAAAGCTGTCATTGCTGTCCAGAAATCACAACACCAGAGGGATCGCTCATGGATTGCCCACCTCTGAAATTCCAGGAGATGTTGCTGTGGCAGGAAAAGGGCAAATACCGCTCCAGTGCCAAAGCCACGGTTCTCCAAATCCCTACCACGTCGAGTACTTGGCCCATGGAGATACTTCCCTTGTCGGGTGGCTCCTATTCGAATGGGTATCCCGCTATCCCTACAACTTTTAATTTATAACAAAAACTGAAGAACGTAATATTTCTCTCTGATACATTTCAGGTTGCATAGCACTACTTTACATATCGTTCTACATTATGTATTTCATTTTAATATTACTTGTGATGCAGTTCTATGTTAATGCTATGAAGGCCAATTGGACTCTGAGAATCGTCAATGATCAGTTGACTGAAATTCTGGTGGCAATTGATACAAAAAGTAAGTTTGAATAACTATTTAGAAAATGATTTGTTTGTTTACTTAAAAACTTTTACAAATATTCCAGTTGCTGGATACATGCCACGAGCTGCAGAATCTAAAAAGGAATTCTTCATAGCCCCTCTAAATGCTCTCAACGTGATCGTTTCTTCTGTAAAACTGATGGACCAAATGCCTGACACTTCCTATAGTTATGTGGTGTGTGGTGCTGCCACTTCAAAGAATAGCACCACCCTATTTCTTCCCGTGGTTGTCGTAAGAGGCGACTAAGGGAATAACCCGAAAGATGGGCAGCAGCATCTTTCGGGTACATTTACTGCACTGCGATCGCTTTACTTCCGGGAGGGCGACCAACTGTCCCTAGGTGGTGTCAGGTTCCTCGTCCACAAATCCCTCGTGAACAACATCGTCAAAATCGAGAGTGTCTCGTCTAGGGTAGCGTACCTTATACTCAGAATTACCAAGCGGTATTCGTTGAAGGTCATACAGGTCTACGCACCGACTTCGACTCACTCCGACGATGAAGTGGAGGCTATGTATGAGGATATTTCTACAGCCATGCATACCTCCAAGATACATTATACCGTTGTCATGGGGGATTTCAACGCGAAACTGGGCAAACGAGGCGTAGACGAGTAGAGAGTGGGGCAATTTGGAGTTGGAAGTCGGAACGCCCGTGGCCAGATGCTGGCCGGCTTTATGGAGAAAGAGAGGGACTCTTTATGATGAACTCATTTTTCAGGAAGCCGGATCATCGCAGATGGACGTGGGTTAGTCCCGATGGTGTCACAAAAAATGATATTGCCTTCATCCTATCTACGAAACGGCATATATTCAATGATATCTCGGTGATCAATAGCGTTAAAATTGGCAGTGACCACCGCTTGGTATGAGGCACATTGAATATTAATCCCCAGCTGGAAAGATCGAGATTGATGAGGTCCACGCTCCGGCCTATACTCATCCAAATCCAAAACCCCGAGAGCTTTCAACTCGAATTACAAAATCGCTTCGAGTGCCTAGGAGAGTGCGTCGACGTGGACGACTATAATAACAGGTTCGTGGAAATTGTCTATACGGTTGGGTCAAAGTTTTATAAGGCCTGCCGTACAAACAGAACAAACAAAATCTCTGACGATACCCTCAAACTCATCGAAGAAAGACGCGGAATGACTCTGCAATCCCCTGATGATGTCTCTCAATTTAGGCGACTTAATCGACAGATCTCGAAGTCTCTGACTCGCGACATACGCCGCTTCAATACTACCAATATTGAGGCGGCGATTGAGCGGAACAAAGGCTCTAAAGTCTTTGCGAGAGATCTGTCGATTGGACAGAGCCAGTTGACGAGACTGAAAATGGATGACGGCAGAGTTGTTTCGACCAAGTCTGAGGTTTTGAGGGAAGTCGAGAGGTTCTATGGACAGTTATACACGACAACACGGGCACCTGTTACCAGTATGGCAAAAGACCCCAGAGCCAAGTTGACCTGACACTACACCGAAGATATCCCGGACATCAGCCTGTACGAGATTAGTATGGCTCTCAAACAGCTTAAGAACAACAAGGCGCCGGGTGATGATGGAATTACGGCTGAGCCTCTGAAAGCTGGTGGCAAACCTGTGCTTAAGACCCTTCAAAATCTGTTTAATTCGTCATCCTCGAGGGCAAAACGCCGGAAGCATGGCACAGAAGCATAGTGATATTGTTCTTCAAGAAAGGTGATAAGGCTCTCTTGAAGAACTTCAGACCAATATCGCTGCCGACCCATGTCTATAAGCTGTTTTCGAGAGTCATTACGAATCGTCTCGCACGCAGGTTTGATGACTTCCAGCCTCCCGAACAAGTCGGATTCCGAAAAGGTTTTAGTACCATAGACCACATACATACGCTGCGGCAGGTTGTACAGAAAACCGAAGAGTATAACCAGCCATTATGCTTGGCGTTTGTAGACTATGAAAAAGCCTTCGATTCGATAGAAACTTGGGCGGTGCTCCAGTCTCTACAGGGGTGCCAAATTTACTATTGATATATCGAAGCACAGAAGTGTTTGTACAAAATGCCACTATGTCAGTCCGTCTCCAGGACAAGACCACAGAACCTATTCAGCTGCAGCGAGGTGTTAGACAAGGTGATGTCATATCTCCGAAGTTGTTTACCGCTGCACTGGAGGATATCTTTAGGCTTCTGGACTGGGACGGACTTGGCATCAATATTAACGGCGAGTACCTCACGCACCTTAGATTTGCTGACGATATCGTAGTCATGGCTGAAACCCTGGAAGACTTTGGCAAAATGCTCGATGACCTCTGTAGTGCCTCTCAACAAGTAGGTCTTAAAATGAACATGGACAAGACGAAAATTATGTCGAATGTCCATGTTGTGCCTACTCCAGTGACAGTTGGAGGCACTCCACTTGAAGTTGTTGACGACTATACGTAGGACAAATTGTCCAGCTAGGTAGGTCCAATTTCGAGAAAGAGGTCAATCGACGAATGGGCCTTATAAGAAAGCTCACTGTTACCCAAAGGGCAATGGAAAGAGCTATGCTCGGAGTTTCTTTGCGCTGCCTTCTGTATGTAGTTATTTTTCTAACAACACTATTATCTCAGAATAGAGAATAGTGTATAGTAAATGATAGAGTACTTAGGTACAGACGATAGAATAGCAAGGTCTAAAGCTTCGGAGACGTACACTAATCAATCTAACTCATGACTATCTATCTAACTCACAAATTTGTACTGCCTTGAGAAGGTGTCTGATAAGCCACTCATAGTACACGCTAACGATTACTAAATACTGAATACAGATAAATGAAATCGATCATCGCCTTTATATGTTTTATTTTTAGTACTATTTTATATCAAAACTGCTTTATTTATGTTACTAGATATTCTCCCAACGCCTCAGTCGAAGCAACTAAAGGACAAGATAAGACGACTATCCATAGCTTATATAACGGTCTGTGACATTATCAGGCAAATCAATCGAAACTTCGGAGTGCTACTGCTATTGCTACTGGTGTCGAGTCTCATTCACTTGGTGGAGACTCCTTATTACTTCATCCAGTGGTTGTGTAAGTTGATTAAAGTCCATGAGCTCCGGTTCACGCCGGGGCAAAATGCTAAGTGAGGTATATTTTACACAAATACGAGTACACCACTACGATACATTATCTATTACACTGCACAACAAATCAATAATCAAGTAGATATACACATCGGCACTGTGTAGTCTTCCCGTGTATTTTATGTTGTAATAATTGGATTCTTTTTATGTCTTTTTATTTTCTTGTATCTTTTTCAATGTTGTGGTGTTGTTGTTTGTGACTATAAATGTTCTTTCTTTTTTTCTTCTTTTTTATATATTTTCGTCAGTGTTTATTTAGATCGATAGTGAGATCATGACTAAATAATAATAATTGCAGCAGCCGGAAACAGTAATTTACCTTATGAAGATAACGAATTATTTATAAATTGCTTTATTAATGGCGCAAATTGTTGACACTGTTACTTGCTTATTGCTAAAAAGTTTACGGATTATTTTGTCTTTTTACTCCGAGTTCCATTTTCTAATCATCGGTACGTGAGCCATCACGCAATAGCCATATTAATAAGGAGAATACTATACGGACGTGTGTTTTGAAGCAATCACTCTTTATAGCGGAGTCTCTGTTGTGTATTGGGCTGCAATTTATTCGACGAAGCGTACGGATGTAGTGTTCTTAGAAAATTCAATACTTATGGACGACAATGCCGTTCTGGAGAAGGACTTTAAGCAATGCCTAGAGGACGAGGAACGCAGATAGAGTAATTCTATATAATATTGTATGTTTGACGACATGATAATACGGTCTGCCACGCAGTGGTCCCGGGTCCGATTCCCAGCCGGGCAGTCATTGAAATGATGAATTTAAATTTCGGTTCAGAGTCGGGGTGTTTATGTATAATAAGTATGTATTTAAAAAATATATATGTATATAAGTAGTATATCAGTTATCTAGCACCCATTACACAAGCTTTGCTTACTTTGAGGCTAGATCGAACGCGTTCCGGCTCTGCCTGGCATTGTCGAGCACGGTTCGGTCATGGTTGGCGTGGGATGGGTTTGCTACGGCCATAGGGCGGTCAGCCAGTGGCGTAGCTATCATAGGGCCAGGCGGTGCAGTGCATCAGGGCCCCGGAGCTCAGGGGGCCCTCCAACCTAAGCTTTGAAAAGAGCGGGTCACACAATTCGCCAGCTCCTGAAGCTAGAAAAACTCGACCCTGCTCACAAGAATCGTAATTCCCTACTACTAGCCTTATTTCATCGAGTATTACCAATAATCCTATTATTTCTATTCCGTACATTCATCCATCTGGCACCATATTTTGCTAGAACTCATTTCTGCTAAAAAAAGTCCGATGATAAAACATGTATGATACAGGTTGCAGCAGAACGGCAACGGTATAATCTATAATAACTCTCAACTTGATCGAAAACGAAAAATATTTTGTAAATCAAGTAACCACGTTGTTCTCCGAAAAGAGACTTGTTTAACTTCTTTGGAAATAGCATTAAGCGCTGGTACTGATTGATACTGTTATGTTTTGTGAGCAATAAAGTGTTTATCTATCTATCTGGGACCGCTTATCAAAATTCACCGGCGAATCAGAAATTACTTTGAAAAAATTTAATCCAACAAGATGGTCGAGCAGGGTTAACTCAATAACGTCAAAGTTAGTTTTTTCGATATTATTAAAGCATTGTCCGACATAACGCTGAAGAGTTCAAGTAAAGACAAACGTAGTAAAGCAGAAGTTATAAAATAAAAAATGCTGAATTTTGAGTTTGTATTCCTTTGCGAATTCATGCACAGCGTATTAAACAGGATCAATTATGTTTCCAAAATTTTGTAAAAACGTGATATCGTTTTGGACGAGGCGAGTATGGCTTTGGGAGAAACAACGGATAAATTAAAAGAGTACAGGAATGACTTCAAGTCCTTCAAATCCAAAGCCACCGAAACCACGAAAAATACGATATCTATCCTACCTTTCCAGAAAAGCGACGAAGAAAAACTAAACAGCATTTCGATGAATTGTCTTCTGATCACCGATTCCAAAACCAGGAAGAAGTCTTCAAAGTAACTATTTTCAACAATGTACTCGACATAATTATTAATCAGCTAGATGCGCGTTTTTTTGGTATGAGTGCAGTTTGTAAAACGTTCGACTTTTTTATTCAAAAAATTTGCTTAGCATGAATGAAAGGATTTTACTCGCGAAATGTGATCAGTTTCAAATGAAATAATCCGATATAATTGGACCCACTTTTTCGCTCCAATTTCTTAATGTGTCCTTCCTCAATTGACGAAGACGTGGTCCATTCGCCATTTTTGCAAAGAAATTATAACGAAATTTGGCGTGCTCGAAATGTGACCTTACGGAAGTGTATACAGCAATGCTACTGTTTCATACAATTCCTGTTACTTTGGCGGCAGCAGAAAGATCTTTCAGTAAACTAAAGATTATTAAAAAATATTTAAGAAACAGCATTGGACACGATCGCCTCCAACACTTATCGTTAATTGCAATAGAAAATAAGGCGGCATTAAACTTGAATTTGAGTGAAGATATAGACGAATTCGCAAAAATTAAAGAGGTTGTGAATTGGATGGAGAACTCTGTAAACAATCGTTTTTCTTTTTCATCTATTGATCTCATCTGTATAATAAATATTTTATAATGCCATGTGCGTCGTTGCTTATTTATTCCCATTTTCTTTTATTAAGCACAGAGATTTTAGATATTTACTCATAGATATGACGTATGGATTAAGCCTACAAATGACAAGTTCAACTCACTGTATCATGTATCCTGTATCCTATTCTTATTCCTATGTATAATTTTGAAGGCCAATATAAGTTAAAGCTACGGGTAAAGAGGGGTGAGGGCCCGATTCTTTCTCTATGCACCAGGGCCCTTGCCTACCTAGCTACGCCACTGCGGTCAGCGTGTCACTGTGTGTTTCCTTCCTACTTTCCTACCCCTCTCCTATCTGTCGATTGAAAGAGATATTTAATGTTCTAATTAATAAAGCAATTTTGAATTGAATTGAATTAAATTGAATTGAAATGAAATGGCGCTGTGTGAATTGGCCAATATATATTTACCATTTATTTCACAAGTTGTGTAAATCTTATCCAAAGAAAAACTATGATATTAGGAAAGAATCATGGAAAGTACGATGCTTCCTGCTCATTGCAAAAATTTAAATCTGAAACGACTATTTTCTCTTTTACAGTAAATCCTCAAGGGATTCAATCGGGAATCATGCAGTTGACGTGGTGTGGCTTCCATGTCGCGACGCTGCTTGCTGTCGTGGAGCCAGGGTTTAGATCGGCGATAGAGGTAATTCGTTTCCACGGCCTGTCTTGTGGCAGGATCGCACGTCGCATTCCTCGACACGCGGAACTTAATTAGCACCCATAGTACAAGCTTTGCTTAGTTTGGGGCTAGATGGCGCTGTGTGAATTTGTCCACGAATATTTATTTATTTATTTATTTATTTAATGACGTAATCCGCCGGGCCTTTATCTCCGCTGGTGCACCCGCGGTGCTAGAACCGTGTGGGTTAGCCCGCGACGATGGTAAGAGGCTCGACGGAATGACACTCCGGCCACACTGACAAACTGGGACGGCCTCTGGTTTATGATGCTACATGCATCGATACCATTGCGCGGTCCCATCTTCCAGGGACCGCGTGTCAGACTGCAGCTGGGAACGCCAAGCTGCGCAAATATGCTAGTCTCGGTGGCGATTACATATTTGCGCCATTTAGCGTACAAACGCTTTGGCCGCTCAAAAAAGAAATCCTAGTTGAATGATATTCTGCGGTGGTATTATTTATTTATTACATAAGTCAAAGTCATTTTGTGGACTATTAATGTTTTCGTTAATTGATATGCGAAATTTTCGACCTCCAGATGGACAGCATTCAGCTGATAATCAGTCAGTTGATGAGCCGCGTGACTTTGAGCGATCCGATGGCGGCGGAGTTGGACCTGTTCTGCCGACAGGTGGCGCTGAACAGAGTATCCTATACACCGATGGGCATGTGCGTGCTGTCTAGGGGACTCCTTTCTTCGGTATGTGGGGAATATTGAATGATTATTGCTTTCATTTCCTTTCTTTGCCAGTAGCTTTCTTTTTTATAAGATCTAACTTGCACTGTTCGTATGTATGTAAGTTTGCAAACCATTTTACGACTATTTGTTGGTATCCGATTGAGCTGTTTGGTAAACCTATGTAGCTTGCATTAATATGGAGCATTGCATTAATATGGAGCACTGCATTAATATGGAGCTGGTCTGATGATATTGTCGGAAGGTGGTCATAGGAACTAATGACACCAATAAAATTAACACAGAAAATTAATACTGTTGTATCTTTCATAACCTTCCATTCCTTGTATGAAACTCGGTGAACTTTTATTTATTTCTACATTTTTGTTTCAGATTTTTGGCGCAGTAACCACGTATCTCGTAATCATAGTTCAATTTCAGACTTTGTAAAGCTGCTCGTTTATTTATAGGTTCTTAGTATAAAACTAGCAGACTAGTAGTATCTAGTATACTAGTACTTCTAAACTCATAGCTGTATTGAATTTAAGTATTAAAACATTAATTCATTGATGAAACCTAAAATAAAATAAGCCTAAAAATTGTGTACCATATTTCCAGTTACATACTTAACTTACCAGTAAATATTTTTTAGTTTTTACAGATGATTTGAAATTGGATCTTATATCGCTTTTTTTGTGAATATCTTGGACTGTTATAAATGAACGCAGAATAGATATATTTATTACTTAGAGGAAACAAAAATAAATAAACATGCTTACGACATCAAAAATACGTTTTTAATGCCTTCCACTGCTGTAATACTAGGTACCTACTAAATTGTACTAATTGAAGATAATAATGTCATTGTCCTAACTGTAACGTAGATTCGTCCTGTCCAACGACTGTTTGTTACTGCTTTCCTTCTAATGTTTTTATCTCCATTTCCATAAGACATTTCAGGAACTGATAAGCCTTCTCACATTTACAAGGTTCTTCTGAAAAATTCAAAATTTATTTTCATAAGATTTATTACCACAACAAGGTTTTTTTATATTAGTAAAGACGCTGTCCTAATTTTCAACGATCGTGCGACCATGGATTGGCCGTGTGGTGTCTGGCAGAGTAGAATAGCACCAACCCCTTAAGGTGTGTCCAAACATAGAGCGGCATGTGTGCGCGGCAGCCGCGCGCGGAGTGCCGCGCTTTGTTTGTACAACAGCCGCGCGCGAACGATGCGTTGAGCGGCAAGTGTGCGCGGCTGCCGCGTGCGGCGTGCCGCGCTGTGTTTGCACAGGCAGTTATCGTTCGTCCGTAATCCTGTCTGGACGTGTTTGCGCTTCTCAAAAATGGACAATGAAACATCAATTAGATTGATTTAAATATGTATATGGCTCATAGTTGTGGGCTATGTAACTGTTCAAACTCTTCCAAGGACACTCTTCTAAAACACTGAGCGCCTTCATTGTAATTTTGGTTCAGACTGAATTCGAATGCGCGGCGTGTCTCGCAAGTGCCGCGCAATATTGCCGCGCAAACATTCGTCAATAGTCCTAACTAGAGCGCGGCAGAATTGTTTCCTGGACATGCCGCGTGTTGCTGCCGCGCACGTGCCGCTCTATGTTTGGAAACGCCTTTACACTCGCACTCAATGTTTTCGTGGCAAAAGATCTCCGTCTGGTGGAAAATGAGCAGCAGCGTTTTCCATTATATTTACAACACTGCGATCTCCAAACCGCCTGCCATGCGTGGACATTGTGGCAACCTCCCCTATACGTAGGAGAGGCCCTAAGTCCTGCAGTGGACTGTGATGATGATAATGTGCGATCATGGTCCGTTGCCGTTGCCGACCGTTGCCAATTAGAATATGATACAAACATAATGCTTTTTATTCTGTTCACCGGTTTAGGACCGTCGGTGGTCGAACAGTTAGGGTATCCGACTCGTAAGCTAGAAGTGCCGGGTTTGGATCCCGCTGCGAATATGTACCAATGACTCTTTTCTGAGTTATGTACATTAGTTGAATACTAACCGATGCTCATACGGTGAAGAAAAACAACGTGATCACGTAGCAGAGTCGCTCCACTATAATTACCTGATCTGTCAAATCCCGGATTTTTGTCAAGGCGGACCCCGGGCCCTCTTGCGCGAGAGCACAACCGGGATATTAACGCCAACATGATTATTTTTATTACTTACTCCTATCACTGCAGCTCTTAGCCATATCTTCTAGGTCCTTTACAGCATCTCCCTTACGCGCAAACGCGAAGACCACCGCTGCGCGAGAAGGGTTGAGCTCTCCATCCATGGACGCCACTCCAGTAGACTCCAAGACACACCGGATAAAACACTGAGACAATCACATTTCAAATGAACTGGAATCTGGACATCACGTGAATAGAAGAGTAAACTGTGGCAGTGAGTCAGAAAGAGTGAATGTAATTGATGATTATGAGCATGCCCTCCACGCTCATTGCCCGATTGTACGTCGCCGCCACAGAAATTTCGTACATCTGTATTGGTTCTGGAACTAAGTGTCGTCAATTTGAAACGTCACTTTGTTGTCAACGACAGCGACGCCGTCACCAGTTCATATAAGTTTGTGACACATCTGCTCTACCATGGACGTAACCTTTTCCACGGTGAGTCGGTGCGGCCTGGTCCGCGTCCGTCCGTAACATTACGCACCGTGGAAACCCACCTTAAACTGCTATAGAGATTTTAGTGAAATATGTCAAGAAGATATTATGGCAAATGGGGAAGAAAGGACACGCACTACTTTTATTACAAATATACCAGAATTTTATGCGAACGAAGACAGTGGCAAACCAAAGCTAGTAACGTATAAAATAACATTTAAGGAAGTATCGTACCTTAGCCGTCTTGTCAGTTTCATCAGGAAAACTGCCGCTCTGGTTCAAAGCCTCCAAATATCCTAAAATTAAATACAAAACTATAAAATTTGATTACAGTTATATTGCATGCGTTTAAAAATGTGACACTGCTCTAGTAGCAGTATGCTTGCGAGACCGATAACCAAGGTTAAGGAATGTTCGCAACATCCCAGAACTGGATGGGACTTCAGCACCGCAATGAGCTCGCCACTCGTTACGTGTTACGCAAGATTTTCTCTGGTCTGCAGACCCGGAGAGTGATGAACACTTTAGGGCCTTGTATATTTATTTTATTTTTAAATTATGTTGTACGCGTAGTAGCTTTCAGTCAGCAATGTGAAGTTCAATTAACTTTCCATTTTCTTGCACGAACCCATTATATTATAACAAAAGCATCCAAATTACACTCGAGATTCGGTAATTCACGTTCAAACTAATAATACTTTGCAGACATGATTTATTGTCAAAATATACCAAACAAAAATAATCTAGATTCATATCTGGGTGTACAATATACTTAGTAGTAATAGATATTGAAGGCGACGATGCAGACAGACCAATTAGGACTCACGTGGACCACTAATATATTTCACTTATAACTACTTACTTTAAAATGGTAGCGTGTTCATCGCTGCGGCCCCGAACCTGCCTGCTCGCCTTTGCAACCGTTCCACAAAAGCGGAGGAAGCTCAGTTCAACTGAGGAGCTGTTTATATTGATAAATAATATTTATTCTATACTATTGTTTGCTACTCTGAACTACTGAACTAATTTCTAATAGTGCCTAGGTCCTAGAATAGTCCCTTACTGAATTACGCGCAATAGTCGTATAGTCGATAGTTATCTTATAGTTAGTTATAGTTATAGTCGAATGTTACAAGAGTGTCCGATTGAACGCCCGTGAAAACCGCTCGGGAATGCTAGAAGTATATTCAGCTAAATGCCATAAAGCTTACCCATTTTAATTATAAACGTCTCGTTGCATTTAGTTATAACTTCAATCAGATCAGTTTCTTCCATTTCCTTTGATTCACTTCCACTCTCTGCAGACATTTTATTTTGTTCCATTTTAGAATTCACGTCATCATTCTTGACGTCTTTTCTGTCATCAGATTTTATTACGGATAAAGTTGATAGGACCAGTGCAAGAACAAAAATGGTTTTTAACATTTTGGTGTCTAGATCAAAGTCACTCCTAGTCTAGATTAATAGAGTATGGATGAAAAGTTTCTGCTTTATATTGCAAGTGTAATTGGGAGTCAGCGAACCTAAACATTTTTATGAACAAACAACGTTTCAATAGTAAAAACTAAAAGTAGAGCACGGCAACGCCAAGTGTTATCCACAGAAATGTAAATAAGAATCTATATTTAAATAAGTGAATTTACTTTTATTTCTATGGTTTAATACATATATTGCTATCGTGTTCCACATTTGTCTTTTTATATTGGAACATACTTTTCATTTTAATATTCCTATCGAATATTAAAATGAAGGGATGCGTCGAAATATCGGTTGCAGCAACGGCTCGCGCGCCGCACGCAAACTACGCGCGCATTAGATTGAATTTTAGTACTTAGTATTAATACTAAAGAAATGGAGAAGTAGGTACATACTTGTTTTTTATTCTCCGTTAACGTTAGTGAAACTACCATTATATAATGATTTAATTATTTATGATTAGTACGACACTCGGAAATAGTTTACTGTTCGAGTGTATAAAGGTACTTAAATAATTAAATCACCATAATTTGTGTAAACGCCAATAAAGTAGTCAATATAGTTTGTTGACTGGATGGAAATAGCAGCAAAAATGTTGTTTACCAATGCCATAATGACTACATAGTATTAAACTTAATTGTAGCAATTCGTACGTGATTACATTCGTATAAATGATGAGTTACACGAACTACAGTAGTTAGGTCAGTTCAATACCAATGTCAATGCTCATAATCCTCTTGATAACAATTTGCGAGCTATTGTGAACGTAATTTTAGTTTTAATTTGTTTTGTTTGCTTCCGTGCCCCGCTTACTCTTTTTTACATTATAAAAACTAGTGGACCCGGCTTCGTTCGCGTATACTTCACCCCTACTTACCATTTTTGCTTACTTATAAACCTTACTCTTGATTCACCCTATCCATTATAGAAAATCACATTAAAATTCGTTGCGTAGTTTAAAAGAGCTAAGCGTACATGGATACAGACGGCAGGAAGCGACTTTGTTTTATACTATGTATAGATAGAGAAGTCGTCGGTTATTCAAATTAAAGAATCAAAAGATAGTGCACAGGTTTATAAGTTATTTATAATGTATTGTGGATACACTATAACGATTTCAGATAAAGAATTATTATTCGTATTTGTCATAAAGTAAACAACTATAAGATAACGGATCAATTCCTGTCATAAGTGAAAGATGGCCCATCAGACTCTGGGTCATAATTCTCCATTTTATCTTCTCCTACTTTTTCTTTGTCCTCGTAGCGATCACCTTTATCCTCTACCTCTTTATTAAAATCATCACTAGTTTGGTTTGCATTATTATTAAAGTCGTCATTGTCATGGTTGTCATGGTAATGTTCTTCCCTCTCTTTCTGTTTATCTTCATGTTTCTCTTTGTTGTTCTTATAATAATTTTTCGTCTCATTTCTGTTCGCTTCATTTTGATCTTCGCGGTACTCGTTTTCGTTCTCCAAGTGATCGGCGGTTTTTTAAGCGGTTTGGTTTCTGAAAGTTATAGAAATACATTTGGACACAATATTACAATACTTTGCATCACCACTATATTTGAGGAGCTGGCGAACAAAACGGCATAATTATGCTAAAGATCAAAATACTTTTTTTTAATCCGTAGGTTTTAGGCTCTTAACTCATTTCCAACCAAAACGCAACTGTGTTAAAATTACATTTCTTGAAATAACATTACATTATACGAAATGTTAATTTTTTTTATTGAAACTCCTTACGATTTTTACTGCTCATGTAAAATTTAATTTTATGTAATTATATCGTTTTGTTCGCCAACTACACATTAATAATACAAATTCTCTGCAAAACAGTAGCAAAAACGACAACAAATTACCTATGCTCTTTCTCCTCATGATACTGGTCATGGTACTTGTCCCCTTCGCCCTGCCGGTACTGTCCCTCGTCATCCATGTCCCCCTGTGCCTGACCGTTGTCTCCAGGCATCACAACCTCCATTCTGTCCGGAGATCTGGCCACCCGGAATTGGCTGGCAGCTGCTGTTGTTGTTAGATGAAAGTATTAATTTAGAATGACGAAATAGACATGTCTTCTTATGTAACATAAGTATACATGCTTTATGTTTTTACTAGTGGTCGCACGCCCTTTCCACCGTTTAGTCGAAGACCCTGCTAACATTCAGCTGTCCCGCGAGATCCCGTTATTTTACCGGGACATAAAACACTCGGGAAGGATGTGGCTTTATAATAAAGAACTACTGTAATAATTTTCGAAATCGGCTCCTTTGCGAAGTTTGGGAGATTATCGTTCAAAGAAAAAGCAAACAAACCAAAAATAAACTATGAATCAAACACTTTTTGTGTGCACTAGTTCCATCCACAATAAGTATAGTATCATTTATAATACTAAAGATTCATCAAGATTACATTATAAAAAGCATTCACAATTTATAAATAAAGTCTTTAGCCCGGCGCAACTTCGTTTGCGTGTTGTCCCTATCCTACCCTTCACGGGCCTACACCTACACCTGCATCTATCCTACATCTACTATGCACTCACCCTACACCTACCCTGCACCTGCACCTACACACCACCTACCTATCCTTTTTTCTTGCATACAAACCACCCTTGTATGGAATAAAGAAACTATTTTTGAATTTATGAGAGATTGACATACAGCCATTGATTTTATATATATTATAGAAGTATAGATAGATAACGTTACACTTACCCATTGAAACTATTAGTAGAACGATACAAAGGTTTTGAACGAACATCTTGATTTGGTAACAGTCGTCCTCATTGCTGCATATTTATAGTAAAACACCTTTTGAATTTACAGTAAAATTATTTAATTACAGGTAAATTATGGTAAAAACATGTGATACTAAACACGCGAACTTTGTCAATTGCATGGCAAGTATTTTGTGTACTTAACCTTCCCTAGAATAGGTTTGTATAGATACCTACATCTTGTGTTGTAAAAAGCCCAAGTCCGCGAGCCCATATTTTAGGACTCGACTCATTATACAGATTCTCTACTGATCGAGTTTCCGAATAAACACGACTTCGCGATTAGTGCGAGTCTATTGTAACGAGCTATACGAGTATAATTTACGGTTACCGTCTACGTATGAAATTACAAAATTGAGCCCCTAATGGTAAATGATCACTGATCAGTAATCATCGTCGCCTATAGACACCTGTAGCCCATACAGACGTACACGATTCCTGCACTGTTTATCCCAAATTAATGTTTCGATATCATACCGGCAGGAATACCGCTGCAAGAAGAATAGTCCGTAGAATGGTCGTACGCGGAAGGAAGTTGCTTGAAAGCGTACTATTATTATTGTAGATTACCTTTCTTACTGTGGGTTTCCTATGGAAGTTATGTTTTCATATATTTAACAGTTATTTTGTCGCTACAATACACATTGTATTCAATTCATTTGTTAAAGAAGTGAATTACAACAGACTGATTGCCATCTGACCTCCGTGATCCTATTATCAGGGCAACTTAACTAGATTGAATCAAGGCTACACACATTCAGGCAACATTTAGTTGCCTGGTTGTGTGTAGGTTTCCTCACGATGTTTATGTAAGAGCATATATTAGTGTGCATCTAGTGCAGGGGTTAATATTAAAGTGATGGATGAGCCTGTTTTATGTCGCAAATTATGTAAATTTTAGAAGTAACCTTAAAATTTTTATCCTTAACTTTGACTCAGCATCAAATTGATTTCTGTATTTCGTTTTTATCGTGCAAGTAACATTCATACATTACGTAAATCACGTCAGCTTTACGTAAATCTTGTCGCGAACCATCTACCGTCGCATGAAGAACCCCTAGTGGCAAAAGGTAGGCCACGTAGCTCGCGGAACCATTGGCCGAAGGGGCGGGAAGGTTCTCGAGTGGAGAGGCCTATGTTCGGCAGTGGACGTCCTGCGGCTGAGTTGATGATGATGATAACATGACAGCACTGGGGATCGAACTCGGTACCTCTTGCTTACGATTCCGACTCACTATCCATTGGGCCATCGGGGAATTATGTTAATTGAGATACATACAGGGTGTAAAAAGACCGCTAGCATTAATTGAAACCTCATATTCTACCCATGAAACTGATTTACTTTCCCCAAGAAACATACCTGCGGAAACCCATAGTTTAGGTAGAAATCGAGATCCTTTTAAAAAAGAAAAGTTGTGTTTTTGTACTAAAAAATATAAAGTATCGATGACTAAACCGTTCACAATTAATTTAAATTCCCAAAGTTCAAATCTAAGTTGAAATAAATGCACTTTAAGTAAAAGCACGCAATGTAAAGCGTGCAGGCCGCCCGGCCACATGTGCGCCTAACTACCGAGTCACGTGGGCACATGTACATTGCGCGTCGAAATTAATTATTTATTTTAGGTAGCGAAATTATGAAGTCATTTCCGCGGGTATGTCTCTTGGGGAAAGTTGTTCAGTTTCATGGGTAGAAAATGGGGTTTCAATTAATGCTAGCGGTCTTTTTACACCCTGTATATTGACAGGTGTAATATATCTATTACTTTGTTACGTCTTTTACGAAGTTATTCGTTATCACATAGTCTAGTATGCCAAAATCGATAATACAGCGAAACACCAGCAGTAAGTGCTTATGACAATTACCATAACATAACCCTTCAAGAATCTGCTGTCAGTAATAGCACAAGTTAAATTCAGTAAATGAACAGAAAGTCTAGTACTAGTCTAGGTGTTTGACGGTAGGGTTACCCCCTGCCTCTGCCGCCAAGTATTCTCAAGTCAGTTTATGGATCTCCTGAAGATTGAGATATAAATAATTACGATCAAATTCGAAGGTTGGGTCAAGAATGCTATCAACCGTTCGACCATGCTCGCTCGACGGGCGGTTTTGAGAACACCTATTGGTCGGGCGACGTCCGTCGTACGACAATGGTCGCACTACCGTTGCCAATGAAAATAGCGCCTAACATTCGAAATCAATTGTCATTACCGTTGCCAATGAAAATAGCGCCTAACATTCGAAATCAATTGTCATTACCGTTGCCAATGAAAATAGCGCCTAACATTCGAAATCAATTGTCATGAATCATTTTCAAATATCTATTACCTACAGTCGCTTTATTGGGTTACGTTGCACTCATAGGGTTAAAGTACCTACCGAGACCAAAATGCTGTTCAGGTCCATAGTTCTATTCTATCTATGCAAAGTAGCTGTAAACCTGAATAAGTCATTGTATATATTAGAACATGAACAGTTGTCACGTACGTACAGACATTATTTTTTGATAGTCCCTCACTTCCTTTTGTGTGTATTTGAAACATGTACCATATTGAAACTATTTCGCTGAGTGTACTATTATTTAGTCTATCCACAGTGCTAAGCCATGGTAAGTCAACCACTGTATAACTCTTGGTAATATTTAAAAGAATCAAAGGTGCTCAATAAATCACAGCGCAGTCTGTATTTTTGGGGCATTCTTTTATAATATTTCCTGTTCCTCCGCATTGTCTACAAGTAGGGTTCGTGTCTCGGCAGTATATTGCCGAATGACCAGGTCTACTGTAAGTTCTAGAATAAAGTTACATATAGAGGCATTCCTACCAGATTAATGGCACCATTTTATAGAGCTGTAAAGCTTATCTTTAACGAAACTGTGATGCTTGTCTATTATGTTTTGTTCAAATATATACTGAAACATCTCTTTTTCAGAGATATTTAGCGGAATGCCAAGTAAATACAATTATAATAATTGTACTTGGCATTGGGTCGTTTTTTGGATGTTTCTTCTAGCTGAAGCTAAAGAGGATCCAGAGGAATTCCAATTCGTTGATGATTTTAGCTTACCCAGATCTTTTTTCGTTCCGTGCTAATTAATACTCCTCCATTTTTAGTCTTTCTTTTCACTTGTTCATATACCTTAAGTTCATCAAGTTTCACCATGTCCTAAACAATTTTTTTAGTTTGGTCACTAGATTTATCTCTGTCTGCTGGAAATATAGCAATGCTACTAGTGATGGTAGAACAAACCGATGAGTTATTACTTGTCCTTATTATGTCGGCAATGAAAGGGCTAGTTGTATATTCTTAAGCGGAAACAAGACTTTGTTTTAGGTCTGATGTAAGGTTATTTGTAACTTTCCGCTCACTACAAATTTTGAATTGACGAAAGACTTTATATTTTTGCTTTAAAGATTGGTACTGGACAGCCAGCTGAGACAGTCTTCCCATAATATTTCTGCTGATGCTGCGATTTTAAGTTTTTGTTGCGAGTTCAGTTTACCTGTATTAGATAAAACGCAAATCTCTTTAAGGCAATATTTTATAGATTAAAGCCAAACTAGATATCTCGGCAACTGAGACAGCATAGCTGGCCGGTATCGAACTTGCACTGGGGGGGGGCTCTGAAGATGTCGTGATTGTGTCCACATGTTGACATTCGGGACGAGGACTACGTTAAATCCTCATACTTCTATTAAACACTTTTCATTATTATTTAAACATATGTTATTTTGCATAGTTTACGCAAATTAACTTCAATGTACTAAGTCTCAGTGTGAAAATGCGCTGACTTAGATTTGACATCGATTACATACTTTCAAATACAGGCAATTGAATTTGAAACCATGATCCAATCTGGTCAGGTTCCCCTGGTAGCAGGGTCACGGAGATCAGATGGTAGTCGCTCCACTGTAATTACCTGATCGCCAAATCCTGGATCATGGTTAAGACGGACCCCGGGCCCTCATGTTTATCAGCACAACCTGGACATTAACGCCAAGATTAATATTTATTATTGTTTTTTTAATAATCTTCATTATACACGAATGCTAGACGATACGCCTGTTTAAGGCCGTGGTCCACATAAATTCAAATGGATACATGTGAATCCAAAAGCAAATGCAATACTGACTAAAATTGACGTCTACTGATGGAAATAGGCCACTTTCAAGCCTTTCAAAACGACCAACTTTGTGCTAGCTGCATTTATTGGCTCCAAGGTCATATGTCCATCAGTTGGAGGGACTTCCAAGGTACCGAAACGGATACGATATTGGATAAATTATCCCCCCCCCCCCCCCCCCTACACGTTACCCTTGTAATGGCATTCTACATTTTAATTTCAGAGGCAAACAACGATTTTGGTATGTCAAAACCAGAAGCTGAGTACGCAACTGTGTTCAGGACTATACCTATGCTGTTTGAGTATCTACTGGAAACCTTGCAGGACAGACCTGAGATCTTAGAGAAAAATGACATAACAGTGTTCAAGAGGAGTTCGAATTATGACAACGATCCTCCTTTTTTGAGAACAACGGGAAGCACATCTGAAAAGCCAGTTATTAATGATAATTATACTAAAGATTTACTAAGAGACTTTTTTAATACTAACAGAAAGTTCCAAAGGCAAGATAATGGTAAAAAGATTGATAAAAAGAGGCAGGCTCATGACTATAGCACAGATTTATCGTGGGCACTATCATCGAGTGAAGTAGCAGACCAAGCAATCAAAGTTGATCAAATGCTAGAAGAGCACCGGAAAAGTAGCAACTAATTACCCGCAACAAAGCTACTAAGTACACGTTAACAGAACATGCTATTGCGCGCCATTTCACAAAAAATCACGTTTAACCGCCATTTAATTATACCTTCATTATTATATATTGGATGTATTTTTAGGTCGATATGTACTTATTGAACAACACCTTAACAAAACAACAGTAAAAACAAACAACCTACCTAAACAAAAAGAAACTCTTAGTGAAACATCCTTATTTGACCCCGGTCCCCCAAATTTGGTAAGGGGCCCAGAAGGCTGACTGTATAGCCCTGCTGGATAGCGAGGCTTATACTCTGACCCAAGAAGAGGCCTTCTGGTCATTAGGTCGATTGAATATATGGAGTTTTGTACACATATTGTACGTTATGTGTACAAAACTCCATATTCATTTTTTTATATTTGACGTGTTTAACAACATTTTTGGCTTTCATTTCAACTGGACATATCTTAGCTTATATCTAGGACTTTTACGAGTTCTGATCTTCTAAGAAATGTATCCACAAAGTTTATTTATAGAATCCATTATCATCATCACAGCCCATAACAGTCCACTGCAGGACTTAGGGCTTAAAGGGGAGGTTACTGCCATAATATCCACGCTTGGCAGGCGGGTTGAAGATCGCAGTGTTGTAAATTCGCATTTTCCAGCTAACAGAGACTAGAGTAGTTTTGCCTCGAAAACATTAGTCGCCTTGTAAGACACTCACAAGTGTAGGAATTGGTGCTATTCTACTTTGCCGGACATAACATGGCCAATAGCAACCATTATGTATGATGCATTTTAAGGATAAGTTGTTGGGCAATGGGTTTTCTGGTAAAATAAATAAATTGTTATGCTTTACTTTAAAATAATATTAACCGCAGACATTTTGAAAGGGGAATTAAATATATTTTAAATAATAATCATCTTCGTGAAGAAGTCTATCCATAAAATTAAAGTGTATTTCACAAGATTTAATAAATTTTTATTTGTTTTATAGAAGGCTGTGTGGTAGTAATTGTACTCCAAATAGGAGAGTGTGAGTACAGAATAGACTACAAATAATAATTAATACGAGGGCGCACGTGAAAAGAGCTGCGCCTGGCCTCACGTTTTCGACCTTTCAGTATTTCCATGGATGGTGGAGGGTCTTCATGCGACTCAAGGGTTTAGTAGTACTACATTACGTCTGCTACTGAAATTACACTTCTTTCATTGTTTGCTATGTTTATTGTAATATCGCTTTATTAACTCAATACACTGTTAAACTGTTCTGCTGAATCCTCCAACACTATCCATAAAACTCCTTCTGATGGATCTCTGCCCTGCTAGAGTCTGCCCTGATTCCTGATATTCAAAATAAATAAATAATGCTTGGACCACTCACACAGAGCCATCTAGCCCCAAAGTAAGCAAAGCTTGTGTTATGAGTGCTAGACAACTGATAAACTTACTTTTTAAATACATACTTATATAACATCCAGACCTGTATTTATTTATTATTTTTACCATACACGGGTTTTGTAGGTATAAAATTGAAATGTATTTCACAAGATTGAATAAAGTTTATTTATGTATTCTTCCATGACAATGACAAAACAACAAAAGCGGTAACCGTTTTGACAACTACGATCATTCATATATGTAGATTTGCAGAACATTAACAAAAATGCAGAACAGAGGGTGTGTCTTATTTTTCTAAAATAACTAATGCCTAATTGGTTTTATTTAGTTCACATCAGAATAATTCATTTGTATTATAACGACGATGTATGTAGTGATACTGCCAAGAATCTGAAAAAAAGGATTTAAATAATTCTGATTATGGTCTAAAATACTAAAATGTAAATGCGAAACGGTATGCCCTCAGTACCATAGCAACCACCGGCCTCGTTAGGACGCAGGTGTCCATCGGCGAACAGTCGGCCTTGTTCAGCGAGATTATCTCCTGGAAGTTAATCAGGTCTGTCATTGTGCCATCAGAGCTTCTTGTACGGCTCATCAGCTGCCCCAACAGCATTTTGATTGAACACACCTGATGACAGATGAAAATACTCGTTTAGTTATCTTATCCACCATTTACCAACTAGGCAAGTAGGTGTTTTACCAGATAAGAATACAGGTGGTGGTGAGCATCTTATACGCTCTGTAGCCCTATTTTTGAACCGCTCGCATCCACGTGATCGCTCGCGTGTCTACCTGTATATTTGACATTCGTGGTGAGTTGTTAGAGATAGAAAAGACAAGCATTAGGAGGTAAGCGCTCGCGTGGATGCGAGCGGTAAAAAATACAGCTTATTTTTGAATGGCTTGCCTCGATTCGAAGGGTTTTCAACTTTTATTTTTTACGTGTGATATTCGACATTTGAATATCATTTCGGTATTGCTAAAGTGATTTAAAAAATATTGAACTTTTCATGCCGAAAATTAAAATTGAAAACCGTTGAAGTTCCTCTGAGGCCCTATTTTAAATCGTTTGTATTGTAATGTTTCGTACCCTACCCTACCTAGGGTACAAAACATTCGCGACGCTCCAAATATTTACTACTCGCCTCTTCATTGATCCTGTATCCTGGCTCAACGATCTGCATCAGGCTACCGATGTGGATGCAGCACCAGCAGAATTGCAGGAAGACCGACAGTTTTCCCGCTTTAAGGTTTACTGTAAAGGTAAACACACAAAATACACGATGACACCCAAGAATGTAATAAATTGCCACTATTTATGAAATAGGGAGAGGCCCTAAGGCCTGCAGTAGACTGTTATGGGCTGTGATTTTATCGGTTTTTATAGCTTACGAAAAGGGAGGTTATTGTCGAAATCTCCACGCTTGGTAAGCGGGTTGGAGATCGCAATGGCATAAATATAACAATGGAAAACGCCGCTGGCCATGTTCTACTCTACGGAGACTCTAGATCAGGGATTCCCAAAGTGGTCGATATCCTTTCCTAGGGGTCGACATAAACGAAAACTGATTTTGGGGGTCGACGAGGTCTAAAAATCGACCCCTATTAAATTAACACAAGTTCTTATTTAAAACTTTCAAGATAGGTAGGTACTGTATTGTTTATGTTGTGTTACGTGTACTAAGAATAATTAATATTTTTGTAGGAAATAGCATTTTTGTAGTAAAGTCTCAAGTTCGTACAAGATCAAAAAACTCGGCAAGTCTGTGTGGACAAGTTTGTGCAATATAATGAGTTCGAGCGTACGTCTTTCAGGCGCGATTAGACTTGCTCTCTATTTGGCGCTTACGCGATTTAACACGAACGAATTCATGATAAAGTCCAAACATGTTCCTGATATTTTACTATTTAACGAGCTTGCACTTAGGTTGTAAGTTCATTTGCGTTTTGAAATTCGTTGGAGCTTGAACGATAATAACTCATATAAGTACTCATTTATTTCAAGAGATTACAAAATTATTACATAGCTAAATTAAGTGAAGTAAAGTGACTGAAAAAGTGGTAAACACAACATACAATATATTTTAAATAGGTAGGTATAAAAGTATTTGTAAAAATTACTAACACTTAAGTTGTTAAGTAGGTAGGTACCTAAACTTTGAAGTGTTCAGTTTGCATTGGTTTTCGTTCTTATGCTGATAGGTACCTCCTTACCTAATACGAATTTTCTATACCCATTTACCTACTATAGTTACTTACCTAATATAGGTATCCAAGTTTATCAATGAGTAAGTCAGTAACACCTAACAATAATCCATTACCTGGGATATTAAAATCAACGAACGTGGAGATTTAAGGCTGCAACTCACCAATATTGAACCGGATGTAGCTAGATTATTGGTAGATAGTCACCAGGTTCATCCATCAATGTTTAACGAATGTTTCAATTTCTCTTTTCGAATTAATACTTTTTTAAATATAATTTCCTACCTACTTAAGATTCTTTAAGTACTTAATTTATAATAATCATTATAAATTAAACTTGATATTTACTGAATTGTTTGTCTTTTTGTTTTGTTAAATTTTGATGAGAAAATGAAGTCAACTTTACTCACTTAACCAAGTGCAAAGGTTTCCAATTGGTACCTTAGTACCTAGGTATTTTGTATCAATAGGAAAAAACTAAAGAAAGGCCCCCTTATTTAACGTCTGCCCCGTCTGCTGACTTAAAGCATTGCTAATTCTCACTCTGTCTTCTTCTATTATATATTGACCTAAGTCAGAATGAAAAATAACATTCTGTAGCAGCTGATTTAAGTTAGCGGACCATTATGAATAAGGGGGTTGATCTTAAAAGTAGGTAATTTGGCCATGGGGGTCTGAGGTAACAGTTCATTTTGAAAAAGGGGTCACTTGTCCAAAATAGTTTGGGGATCCCTGCTCTAGATCCTTTGCCTCTAAACATTAGCCGCCTTGTACGACACTCACGAGTGTAAGAGGATGTAAACGGCCAACAACGGCCACTTAATAATTATGAAAACAGAACTCAATACCAATAAAATCGACGAAATAGTAGCCGCTGATGATACCCCTCATAAAGATAACTAGGAGCTGCATCACCGTAAGGGTCCCATTGACCTCGTTCACCCTCCGGATGACGGCACAGGCTTCGTTGTAGTGGCTGGTGAGAGAGCGTATGGTGTCACAGACGCTGTCAGGTAGGCGTCGAGACGTTCCTGTAACAATCGCGTTTGATGAATTGCAGCAAGGGAAGGTGAAGACTTCAAGGTACAGTGAAAGAGTATAAGTGTATAACCACTTCTAGGTAATATTCCTTTGCCGCTACAGCAACATTCACGGCATTTGGTGCATATTTTGATAAAATTCATTGGCTAAAAGAGAGGAGAATTAGCTGTCCCTTATGTCCAAAGGACTTTTCCTTTACCCCCAGAGTATTCTTTATTTATTAATAAAAATTTAATTCATGAATGCTATAAAAACCGTTCAACAACAGCACAGTAGTGCAAAGGAATATGATTCTTAGGTCATCATGCACTTATGCTCTTGCATTGTGCACGAAGATAACCTGTTATATATACTTGTTATAAATGAAAACGTTGATGAATTTGGAAGGAACAGAAGAGAGAGATTTGTCAGGACTCTAGCAATTGGAATCGGAGAAAATACAGATTTAACTTGGCGTTTCATTGACGACGCCTCCTACTTACAAGACGCTCCTTATATGTACACAATACAGAGACATAAACAGTGGTTCGTTTTCATACGACATTTTTCCATTCCATTCCAAAGTTCATTTTCGCCATGTTGTCAGACTAGATTCTGAACTATTAAACTTAACTTAAGGGGTTTAATAATAAAAACTAAAGTTGAGGTGTATATGATGTATAAAATATATTGTAAAAGCTAAAATTTAAAGAAAAACAAAACTAACAATTTCAGGTCGGAACAAAAGTTAAAACAGAATTTAAATTATAAAAGTGGGTCCCTCTTTACTCTCTCTTTAAATATCAACATACACAAAATTTATTATACTTATAACTAAACAAAGCTTGCAGAAGCAAAAGCAGGTGGGTGATAGGTTTCTGGTATGGTGGAGTTGCAGGTCAAGCACAAAAACGGAAAGGCTGGATCTGGTATGGATTTGTTGAACGGGGTTTTGGTGAGGCAGCCAGGGTAAACCCATGAGACTACTAGGGCATACAACTCAGCCCATTTTCAGTGTGGTGGTATGCCAAACTTGACAAAAGATGGCAGTAAAAAGTTACTTTGGACTGAAATTTGATTTAGATTTCAACTGAATTTTGATTTAGAATTGATTAAGATTTCCCGGCTCCAGGAAATAGAGCACTCCCTCCACTTCTTCATATCTGGGGAAGAAGGAAGGACAAGTACGGGTTAGGATTCGGATGGATGGAGACCAGCAGGGAGATAAGCAGGATTGTTTAGTGTCTAGCAAGGAAAACTCACCTGACTTTCGTCAGCAACAGGTATTAGACACTACTTATATGTTATGGTCCCCATCACCACACATTTTAAACGGTAAACTTGTAAGTAGTGAAAAAAAGTTTGTTGTGAAAGTAAAATAAATGAAATCTCCCCGCTCAAAGCGCCTTCAAAAATCGGGTACCTAGCACGTCAAAATTATTACCGAAAATTATACCCATTAATATTATTATAAATTATTATATAAAACGGTTTACCAAAATGTGGGAAAATATAAATATAAAAATCAATAAACTAACAAAATAAGAGAGATAACATGATAAAAAAATCATATCATGTTACCTAGATACACATAAATACTAAATAAATGAATAAAAGTAGTGAATAAAAGAAATATAAATACATAAACTATAGGATAACCAGACATTATGCCGTAAAAATGGCATAATATCTGGCAACAGACAAGAGTGGTATCACTGCGCTAGACAGTCATATCCTGACTTGCGCAGTGAGTAGGCGTCCTTTCTGACGTCTACCGCGAAAATAGCGGATAGAGCGACAGAAAGGGGTAGAAGATACATAAATATTTAAGAAAAAGAGAGATAAAAGAATTTTAAATAAATTTTGAATCTGCCAAAGGGACGTGCTAAGCAGCCTTAAAAAAATAGAAAAAGAAAAAAGTAATAAATGGAACGTTCTAAAAATTGCAACGTTACAATGTCTGTCCCTATATATCTATGTATGTATGTACGCTTCTCTCCTTAGTTGTGTACTCTTGACAGAGTGGTCGTGGTCATGTGTTAGTTCTGGGTAGGGTTGAGTTCTGCGCCACCGCCGCTCTCGCGATGCAACGCCATGCGTCCCTGTGCTTGTTCATATTCATATTCATATTTCTTTATTAGTATTGTTCATACATTGTCCAAAATTCAGTATCTAGATATACATTATGTCCTAACTAACAATGCATATATATTGAGTATTTACATCAATAATTAAATAGTATCACAGTCAATAGAATTAATAATAGAATTGAAATTGTCACCTTTAGATATTAATTGAGTATCAATAGTCATCTTAACATGTCACATTACAAAATTAATGAAATGTCAAATTAAAAATTATATTATTATAACATTAAAATAAATTGATATATTTTAGTTCACTCGTCAAGGAACTCACTAATAGAATAATATGCTTTTTGAATAAGCATCGCTTTTAATTGTTTTATAAAACAGTACTCCGTCTTTGCTAGGTGTATATCCTTAGGCAATTTATTATAAATTCTCGGAGCCATCACGCGCAGAGATTGGCTAGTTTTTTGTAGCCGATGCGCTGGCAACGGGAGGTCAAGACTTCTCCTCGCCGAATATCTCATCACTTGCGCATTATCTGCCGAGAATTCAGATAGATGCCTCCTCGCATATTTCGCCACTGCCAGGATGTAAAGTGACGGCAGTGTCAGGATCTTAAGATTCATAAAAAGCTGCTTACTACTTACGTACTTGCTTACTGTGCTTGGCTGCAAAAGAGTTTTCAGTTATGGTGAAGTGTGTAGCAGACTTGATGAGGTCCGTCCACCGTGTTGGAGAGCGCCCACGAGATCTTTTACCCTCGACTTTCCCTTGCACCACCAATCGTTCCATGGAGTCTTGCCCAAAGAACTTAAGAATTCGTATTTGCACAGACGACGATAATCTTCTAATCTTTTAGGATTGAAGCATTGGTTCGGAGCGTAGTCCACGGGATTCTGAGCATTCATCTTCAACACATTTCCAGTGCATCGATCTCGTGGCGGTCGTTTGTCTTTAGCGGCCAGTGTAAGCACGCTTACATATTTTAAAATACGCAACAGAGTTTATGCGGCTTACAATAATATATAGAGTTATTTAAGATAAAGGTTTGGCATGAAAAAAAAGGGTTTATAGGGGTAAAGTTGGTGTAGGGTTATTATAGGGTAGGTGTAGGATAGGGTAAATAGAGGGTAGGGGTAGCCGCAGGGTAGAGATAGGCGTAGAGTAAGGTAGGGATATGTCACCACGCGAACGAAGTCGCGCCAGGTCGACAAGATTTAAGTTAAAAGCTAGCCGAAGAGCAGTTTCAACCAAATCAATTCCTCACGAAATATGTTTAAGGTAATACAGAAATATGTTAATTCGTGTTACTTACTTTTATATTCGTTCACCTTAATTTTAGAGAGACGTATAGTAATTGCTTTTAGCATACGATGCATATACAGATTAACCAAGACTAGCTGCATGTGGAATACCACTGATATTGTGTATTGCAGATAAAACAGCACTATTGTCCATATGACTGATGATTTTACTGTAAATAGACAAACAAAAAAATTCAAAGAATTCATTGCATCAGACAACGTTCGACCATGGTTGCAAGACCGCTTATTTATAATACTGCGATCTCTAACCCGATTGCACAGCGTGGGATTATGGCAATTACTTTTCCTCTCGTAGGAGAGGCCCTAAGTCCTGCAGTGGACTGTTATGGGCTGCGATGATGAAGGCATCAGACAGACAAAAAATCTGTTTACAAGTTCCAAAAAAAGCAACCAAGATTATGGGACGCTCCTTTAGGAGACATAAAACAACATTTCTTGACCCTTAGCAATACTGTCATATGACCGTCACTGAAGTCGATCATGCGGTGATATATGGTGGTTAGAAAGTTCCTATAGATACTATCACAGGGTGCCAAATGACTTCCATAACTGTTCAACCGGCCTCAGGGTCCCCAGCGGAAGGCCTTGGTCAACCTCATCAACCTTGGAAATAAGAGGCACATCTTAGGTGTGGAGAGCTCGTTGCGGTGCTGTACCCATCCACTTCCTGGAATCTGTGTGAGTTACTTGACACTGCCACTATAAGCCAGGGAAACTTTTTAAAACATAAAAGGGTCCCCAGCATAAAACCTTGGTCAACCTCGCCTCACCAACGGTATTAGGAGGCACATCTAATGTGTGGAGAGCTCGTTGCGGTGCTGTAGTTCGACTGGCCTCAAAGTACGGACGGTCACCCATCCAGTTCCTAGAATCAGCGTGTGTTACTTGAATCTGCCTCAAAGGGACCCTTCGGGACGCCTCTTAAAATATAAAGTTACTGCTGTTGAATATATTTACGCTCCGGTATTGTATCCCCCTCCAACACAGAGAGAACTAATAAATACATATCAGAGACTGATACTATGGATGCACACAATATCCAAGCTGACGTTACTATCATTTCTCTCCTTTCTGGCCAACGTATCCCATTGGTTATTTTGGACAATATCTGAAACAATAAGAGAACATAACGGCGCACACGATTTCTGAATGGTTTGACCTAAATGCTTACGCCATATTGGTTAAGGAGCCGTCCATTAATTACGTTGGGCTCTTAATTTTATTTAAATTTTTTTTTTCGATAGTTACTATGGCGCCTAGTTCTAAATGTCAGTCCATTCCAAGTCCTTCTGTACTTAATACAATATATTCCTTGTATTTCTATTATAACTTTTTTAGCTCAAAACTAGCTACCCGACGACGTTATTACCCGTGGTCATTGGAGGTAGGTATACGTAAAAAACAGTAGTAACATGTTTCTAATAGCATTTCCCGAACCGAACTAACATTTGGAACTGATGCCATAGTAATTAACAGGAACAATAATATTGGTTAAAGAGAAGCCAGGTGCAGCCAACGCAACAATTGTTCACAACTGCCTGTCTGATAAACAATAATAATAATAGTAATAATTATTGTTCAGCTTGCAAATAGCTATCCAACGATGTAGATCCTGTATCCTTTCATCCTTTTTTGCGTGATGTGTCTCTTTTCTGAGTAATGTATATTAGTTGAACACTAACCGATGTTCTTACGGTGAGGGAAAACGTCGTGATGAAATTTACACATTTACACGACTGAATGTGCAACCGTGTTCCAATCTGGTCAGGTTCCCCTGTTAACAGGGTAACAGAGGTGAAATGGCAGCCGCTCCACTATAACTACCTGATCTGCCAAATCCTGGATCATCGCGCGCGTGAGCACAACCGAGGCATTACCGCGAAGATGAATATTTGTAGTAACTACAACTTTACTTACAGTCCTGCCACAAAAACCAGAAAGTAAGTAAGCCTCACCTCATCAGCATCAGCTAAACAATCGATCCACTCGGCCATGACCTTCGGAGCCAATATCACCACAGCGGTGTTGAGGATGATGGAAGCCCCAGCAAAGGCAAGGAAGGCCGCGCGGCTTAAACGGAACAGTTCCAAGCGATTCTCTGGATCCATCACGTCCAGGACCAACCCGCGGATGATCACAATATCTGGAAAATATGAGTCTGGGTGATGTTTGTACAAGCTAATAACTGTAAATGTTTGCATGTTCGGGTCAAATTTTGCACGCCTAATTTCACCCACTTCCCAGAGCTCAATAGAGCTGTTTGGTATGTCTACGTACAATGTCTATTATTTATCAGTCTTTAGTGCGATTCAACACATTGCAATGACGTTAATGGTCCTAAACTATAAATGACATCTAGTTTGGGCTCGTTTGATTTGTCTTGGCAAGAATTACCCTGCCTCACTGTATCGCCAAGAATATCCTTTGCACAAGGTACATTCCGATCAATTATTTGTCGAACTTGGAACATCATATTCTAAATACTAGTTTCATTCCTTTAAAAATATCTATTGTTTGGCCAAATTACTGAATGATGGGCCCACGATGGGCCTTCATGTACTAAGCTAACTTCCACAAGGTCTTAAACTGAGAAACATTTGCTTTACCTATTAACATTGTCACCAGGTAGCTGTATACACACAATGTCGTCGATATGGTAATCCGCCATTCATTTTGGTACTTCATGAAACGGATTGGTGCGAGCCCTAAGGGACGGGCCACTTGAGTAACCAGAGCCAAAGATCCACGCACGGTACATGATTTGTCTATAGAGGATTCCCACTTTTCCCTTAAAGACCTCCACCACGGTCCAAAAAACCAAAACATGGCCGTATTATATTGGTATTTGCAAGAGCTCTTCGGTACCTGTGATAAGTCGATACAAAAAATAGGTGGATACAGTTTCCAGTTTATGCTTGTCCAATGACCGCTGATACTTTGATTTCAGTGTTCATGTTATGTCAGTGATACAGGATGGGCATTTTACTGCATTGACTCAGCGACAAAAGTAGACTTTGGCCTCCGATACTAGAGATCGCCACCTCTTTCTATCCTGCACTATCTCTTGCCAATCGAAGAGGCCCTGTGCGTGCAGGTCTTTACTTAATCCATCTAGCGATACCTGGGTCGCCCGACAGGAAAAATAAAATTGATCTCAGAATACAAAATACGCTTAGGCAATGTGCTGCTCTCATAAGGTATTAGTGCCCAAGCTGATAAGCAGAAAACAACAAACAAAAACGGTTATTAGACCAATCTTGATGTACGAATGGGCAATTTTACATAAAATAATAAATGTACCCCTGAAACGACTGGCCCTATAAGCTTTAATGGCTGGGTTATTTGTCAGATACTCTCGAAAGTTTTGACAAGTCTACATCAGCAGGAACACGAAACGAGCCACAATTTCTCTAATCCATTTTTTTTATACCGCATGTAAGCAATATTATGTATAAGTGCATTGAAGCGGAAGAAAGTCACCTCGCTTACTTAGTTAAATATTAAATTTCACAAAACTTATATTAATAAAGAATCTTTTGTATCAACCTGTAGATACTGTCTCGATTATGCCGTGAACTAACAAAACACTTTTTATTTGGTTAACGCCTGCAAACTTAAATAAAACTTTATTTATTTAAATAGATAGACAAGTAAGTTGTCAAAAGCATGGACGATTTATTTGTACAAATACGTACAAAATGAGAGTAAATACGCCTCAAGTATTGACTCGTAAAGCTTAATGTCTTTATTTTTTGGTTCCACCAAACGTAGGTATTAATTATACTTGTGTACTTTCAGCACCTCAGATTGCCTCACCTCATTAAGCTGAGGCTGGTCCAATTTGGGCCGATGACGCATCGCCTTACTTCCTTCATCATCACAGCCCATAACAGTCCACTGACAGTCCAGAGACTTAAGGCCTCTTCCGTGGTTATAGGCATTGTCTCTACACTTGGTAAACGGATTGGAGATCGCAGTGTTGTGATTGCTGGAATAATGGAAAACGCTGCTGCCCATTTTGTAACCTATGGAGACTCTAGATCTTTTACTCGATAACATTAGTCGCCGTCAACGACACCCACGATTGTAAAAGGTTGGTGCTATTCTACTCTGCCGGAGACCACACGGCCTGCTTCCTTATTATGTACCTCTTCTGTTAGTTTAAAGTTTTTTTAATATGTTATTGGACCAAATAAATATAATAATATATTATGTCTATGTTTATATTCTAATCGTAGTCGACACGTCAGTGAGAGGTACTCAGTTCAATCGCCAGTCCCGCAATGTCATCATCATCATCACAGCCATTAGACGCCCACTGCTCACCCAGAGATCTCAACAATAGCTGGTGCTGTGCTTTCCGCATCCAGCTGGTATCTGCGATCTTTACCAGGTCGTCGGTCCACGCACGTCGGTGGGAGGGATTACCCACGCTGCGTCTTCTGGTACGTGGTCCCCACTCAAAAACCTTACTACCCCATCGGCCATTTGATCTTCGAGCTATATGCCCTGCTCACTGCCACTTCAGTCTGGCAAACCATAGAGCTATGTCGGTGACCTTGGTTTACTTTCGAATCATCTAATTTCTGGTATGATCCCGCAACGATAACAGTGAGCTCGCTACAGTGAGCGGCCACGTTTCAGTTCCGTAAGTCATCACTGGCAACACACATTGGTCAATTACCTTCGTCTTGAGACACTGCGGTAATTTTGACGAAAATATAGGGCGAATTTTCCTGAACGCTGCCCAACCGAGGTGGATTCGTCGATTCACATATTTCTCAAAATTGGACGTACCTAGCTGGACTATTTAATTTTGTCCTAGGTATGTATAGTTGTCAACTACTTCAAGTGGAGTGCCTCCAACTGTCGCTAGAGTAGGCACAACATGGACATTCGACATAATGACATTTGAGCAACAAACTGATTAAATAATAAAACAATAAAAAAGGATGTTTGTAGATTGAATGTATTCACAAAAATAAATCTAGAATTTTTAAAATTTTTGTCTGTCTGTTTGTACACACTAATATTTGGAAGTACTGTACGGATTTGAATGACACTTCTTTTTGTGTAGCTATTAAGCCTGATAAAAATATCATCATCATCATTTTGGCGTTATGTCCCGGTTGCGCCCCCGCGGCACGTAAGGGCCTGGGTGCGTCTAAATCAGGATAAAAGGATAAACTACCCCAAAACTGATTTCCACGCGGATGAAATCGTGGGCAATAGCTAGTTCGAAATAAAAATAAATTATAAATGCGAAAGTGAACATCTACTCATTGAAGATATCGATATTAATGTTTATTCTGTGACTTGTTATGACAATCATGACTTTAATTTCGTGTAGCATCATCACCATCATCAATTTATCACAATCCACTGTTGAACGTAGGATATCTATTATTAATTAACTGACATTTAACCGATGTCCGCAATGGAAAACTATTGTTGTCAACTGTTGGGAGGTATCACCACATACCTGGTGATCATCGTGCAGTATCAATCGACAGACAACTGGTGAAAACTACGTTATTGTTATTTCATCGAACTCAGAAAGAAATTAGATAAGAAGAATACTCTGTAAATGAAATAAAGCACAAAAAAATTTGAAAGCTGTGTTTTATTATTAGTTAAAAAGACCCGTCTTACTAAGTGAAATTATGTCATATCTTACTGAGTAGCTATGCCTAGCTAATGTGGAGAAGGTTGAAGTATAGAAGAGATTTTAAGAAGAGGTAATAATCCGTTCCAATAATGTACTGCCATTTTGTTCTTCAACGTAAAAATTTTTATATCGGCCCTATGTTGGGCGCAGTCGTGGACCCCTTGTTAAGTGTCAGACATTAGTTCAACTATAGGAGCCAGATATAGTACCCACATTGGATACAGTTATATATGAGGCCCAGGTTGGGCGCCAGATATGGGCTCCTTGTTGGGCGCCAGATATGGACCCCATGTTAGATGTCAGACATTGGTCCCACTGTAGATATGAAATGTAGACTCACATTGAGCCAAATATATCACCCCACGTTTAGCGACAAATATACGAGTAAAAAGCCCCAAGCTGGGCGCCGAATATGGACATCAAATTAAGTGCCAAATAATATGAGTCTCATTTAAAGCACTATATGAGAGAACCAACCTTGAAAATTAAAATAAAAATGAAAAAAAAAAAGTATTTATTGAATTAGGATTACGTTAATTAATCTCTTTTTAAAAGTAAAAAATCTAACGGAAACCAAAGGGAAAGTTAGCGAGCTCATCCAGGTAGGGGGCGACGCATGCAGACTGATCAGCGCGTACGAAGGCTCACTCCGGCGAGACACCGGGCACCTATACACGCCACGCACATAACCGCCTTGGGCGCCAGATATCGTTTTCACGTTGAGGGACAGATAACGTCCCCATCTTAGGTGCCAGAGATGAGTTCCATTGAGGACGTAAGATTTCAGACACCTTTGGCTCAGACATGTCGCCCCACGTTTAACGCCAAACATACGAGTAATAAAGATTTTCTTTACTTTTTAAACTTTTGTGTTTTTTGGTGTCTGCGTTTATATTGTGATGTAGTATCCTGAGAATAATAAAGCATTTATTGGGCACCATCTGTGAGCCCTACCTTTGGCGCCAGATATTATTCTTATGTTAGGCGCCAGGTAGGAGTCCCATATTGGGCGTCAAGTATGAGTCCCATATTGGGCGCCAGATATGACTGGGCGAAGTGGAGTAGATTGAGTAGGAAAGCGGACCCTGGCAGAGGCCGGGATAAGCGCTAGGACGATGATGATTGGGCGCTAGATATAAGTCCTACGTTGGGCGCCAGGTATGAGTCCTATGTTGGGCCCCGGAAATAAGTCCTACGGTGGGCGCCAGATATGAGTCTGATATCAGTCAAACGTTGAGCGCCAGATAGAAGTCGTTTATAAAAGTATCAAAGTGAGATATAAGGTATTCCCAAGCGGTTCCTGCGTTTCCGTTGTACCTCTATCTGTTTTTGTAGTGAAACTTGTTTATTCTTCAATCGAAACACGTTTAGGTGTAAGCAAACCAAGTACTTAGAGTTTTAACATTAACATGTTTATTTAATGAAAATGAGTGTTGACGTTGATTTTTATTGGCGCATTTACTTAATGTCTGTTTATCTATGAAATAAATTATGAACCTACTATTTTCGAAGAATGTCTTGAGAAAGAGTTACTTACCTTGTAATTGCTCAATAAGTAATTCCACTTTCTTTTTAAATTACGTGTATTATCAGGGCGGACTAAGTTCGTCAGAGACCCGGGGCTAAAAAACCAGAGGTAGCCCGATTTGCTTACTCCGTGGTAAATAAGCAGCTAGAGCAGCTAATGGTAAGCGGTAACTGTTTTAAAATTATATTAATATTTTGTTAATACACACAAATACACATACAAATTTTCGTGCGACCCTTGCCAATTAGGATAGCGCCTAAAGCTTTTGTTACGGTTAAGAATAATAGTTGTTCTAATAGTTAAAAAACATATTTTGATTTTACTTTTTAAAAACAAGCGTCAGTTTGTTAAACGAAATACACGATTGTGCTGCTTGTGAAACATTTCGTTATTATAACAAAATATAATTTGCTGTATTCAATGTTGTAATCAGTGGTGGACTTAGATCAACTATACCTGAACTAACACAAAAGAAATTGTGGCGGAACCTGCAAAGAGATGTATGTAGGTCTAACTCTTTGCATCGTCTGTCTTGTCAGACTTATTCTTAAAAATATCGACATTTCTCAAAACACATTTAGTTATGAAATACAAACCCCTTATCTTTATCAAAACAATCAGTCTGTATTATGCTGAACAATATTTTTACCTATACTAGGGTTTTCTACCCGTGTACCCGGAGTCGGGTATGCCCGGGTATTTAAGGGATTTAATACCCGGTTACAATCTGACTGCCATACCCAGGTACCAGGGTATTTAAAAAAATCGTTGATTCAGGTATGTAACGCCTTAAAGAGTTTAAATAGCGCATATCTTTTCCGATAAGTCATAAATAGAACTAAGAAAAGACATCTTATACGTCAGGATAAGTTCACGTGTAGAGTTTTTTTTGATAATTGTTTTCTTTTTAATAAACCTTTAAATTGAAATTAAACAAAGAAAAATAGTCCACAGGCGGCGGTGACCACTTTCCATCAGGTGGCCCGCTTAACCGTTTGTTTGCCTTGTAACATATAAAATAAAAATAAAGTTTTATGTCGATTAAACTTTATTGGAAAGATAATGAAATGCCATTTATGTTGAAATCACCAGTCACCTCCATTCTCTGTAAGATTATGGAGCGTGCACTGAAAAACAAACTCCTTGCGCATCACGAAGGTAACGATCTCCTCAGCGATTTCCAGTACGGATTCTGCCGTGGTCGGTCGACTGGGGACCTTCTGGTGTATGCCACTTATATGTGGAGTGAGGCCATAGAGAAGCATGGCGAGGCCCTTGCTGTGTCGCTCGATATCTCCAAGGCCTTTGATAGGGTTTGGCACGCAGCCCTTCTAAGCAAGCTTCCCTCATTTGGTATTCGTGTTGGCTTTTGCATTTGGATTTCGAACTGTCTGAGTGGACGTTCAATCCGGGTAGTTCTCGATGGTTACTCGTCTGATCTTCAGGCTATCGACGCGGAAGTTCCTCAAGGGTCAGTTCTGTCCGCGACTTTTTTCTTGCTGCATATCAACGATCTTCTAGTACCCGGTACCCTTGGGTACGCTGACGACAGCACAGTAACGGATAAAAATCTGTCAGTTCCTCTGAAAGCTAACAGGGACGACATTTAGTCTTGTCGAGAGGTTAGGCATTAAAACGAAGCTCTCAAAGCAGTCTCCGACTGGGGCCAAGCCAATCTAGCGGCGTCCAACGCTACCAAAACACAGGCATGTTTGTTTTCCGCCAAACGGAGTCCATTCCATCTAACTCCGGCTTTCCGGGATGTGGCTGTGGAAATTACCGACAATTTACAGCTCCTTGGTATTGAGCTATAAACCAATCTTAACTTTGGACAGTACATCGAATCCAAAGGTAAGACTGCAGCCAAGAAACTTGATATCCTCTCGAAGGTCAGGCGGTACTTCACTTCAAAGCAGTTGCTTCAATTATATCCGATCATGCGGAGTACTGTTGCCATCACTGGGGTGGATCGGCCAATACCACTGGCCGCTTTAGATTCGGTGGAAAAACGTGCAAAAAAGATAATTTGTGACCCGCAATCAATTGAGGCTAAGCTGCAGAGCCTCGAGCATCGGCGCAGGGTTGCGTGTCTGTCGGTATTCTATAGGTTGCATTTAGGAGAGAGTGCGAAACAGTTGCACGACCTCATTCCGCCGACCCCTTTCCGCCATCGGGAAACGCGATCCGGGCGAGCGCTTCATCCTTATGTCGTGGATCTTCCATAATATATATTCCATATAAGAGAGGTAGGGCATAGCGGGCATAAAAAAAAAGCTTCCCGCACGAGCCGCTTTGGTTCAACCTTTATAATGCGAACGGCTAAGGAATGGAACGCGATGCCTGCGAGTGTGTTCCCTGATCACTATAATCTGGACGCCTTCAAGGCTAGAGTGAATAGGCTATTCCTAGACAGGCATGCTCCATCATCGACCGCATCGTCACTTACTACCAGGTAAGACGGCGGTCAAATGCCTGGATAGTCTATAATAATAAAAAAAATAGTTGCCACTATAGTATATAGTGGCCACCTCTGCTTAGATGAGAAATACCGCATACCATAGACGATGCCTAGTTTTTTTTAACAACAGTTTTAGCTATGGACTCGATATACCTAACAAAGTCCAGCTTGGAAAACACTTTCATGTCCAGCAGGCGGAGGCTATCACGTATTTGTAGGGGCACACGCTAAAAGCCTGGAAGAGGAAAGTTGGAGTCCGACGGAATGTACTTCGCTTGGCGGTGAACAAACATGCCTGTGTTTTAAGCGCGTTGAACTGCACAAGACTGGCAACTCCCAAATCCTCTCTCTTGTCCTTTGCACTGGATGTGTACCTGTCCGTCACTGTGGTGACATCTGCATACCCAAAAGCACCGGACCCGAACAGATCATTTACGTGAACCAGGAACAAGGTGTTCTGTTCTGTTCAGGGTTGTGTTCTATCGTCCAAGTTTATCAGCGTAGACATATCCCCAAAGAAAATAATCGAATGTATAACTCCATTCATTGCACAATCTGGATTACCAACGTGACATTAGATAGATAGATAGATATATCCGGGCCATTTCCGCATTCGGGCGAACTCGCGCCCATTTTGCGTGGATATGGTATACTCCAAGATACCCTATTGTTCCTGCCATCCCAACTCCTCCAGGAAACGCAGCAATCCTTTCAGCTTTGCAAACGTCTCTGGAAGGGTTTGTGGTTGTCCGAGATGCTCATGCCTGTATGTTGCCACCCCCTCGCATGTCCGCAGGATATGTGCTGCTGTCTCCTCCTCCCTCAGGCAGGCTCTGCACAATGGGCTGTTGGTGAGACCTATGGTGAAGAGGTGTTTATTAAATGGACCGTGTCCCGTTAAAGCTCCGGTTACCAAACGGAGTTGTTTTTTGGTTAGTTTTAAAAGCCTTTCAGAAAGGGGAGGTTTAATTTTCGGTGGAGCCTCCTTGGCTTGTCTGTATCCCTCTAGTGATGACCAGAGTTGGTTATGTTTTACCTTGATTCTATCCATCAGGTGTTTACGGGTCCATGCAAATGGCATAGGTAGAATTGGTTCTGGGCCAGTGGGCTTCATGCATGAGCCTCTTCTGACCAACTCGTCAGCTGCGTCGTTCCCTCTCGATCCACTGTGTCCAAAAATGCAATTCAAAATAAAGCAATATGTCTAGGTACTTTTATAGATATAGAGGGGGGGCCTTTGACAAAACTAATTTCACAAGCATTAAAAACGCATTAAACAAACACAATGTCCCGGAAACTATCTCGGGATGGATAGAGAGAGAACATGCTCAGCAAAAGAATCATTCAACTAGATAGTAATCCTAACAAACAGGTATCAGTGGTAAGAGGTTGCCCACAAGGTGGAGTCCTGTCACCTCTTCTATGGAATTTGGTGGCTAATACACTAATATCTAAACATTGTGTTTGCTTAATGCGTTTTTAATGCTTGTGAAATTAGTTTTGTCAAAGGCCCCCCCTCTCTATCTATAAAAGTACCTAGACATATTGCTTTATTTTGAATTGCATTTTCGATTTTCCCCACTACTGCATGCAGTGCTGATTCTGTAGATTTACCCTTTGTATATGCATGTTGATTCTTGTGCAGGGGATGTTTTATGAGTGCCTTATCTCTAATCTCCTTGTCGCACAGACGTTCAAGGGTCTTGAGGGGGAAGGAGGTAAGACTGATTGGTCTGAACGATTTCGTATCGGTGTAATCGCTTTTTCCTGGCTTTGGTATAAAGGTGACTCTTACCTTCCGCCATTTAGACGGTATATATCTGTGAGCGAAACATGCTCTTAATATATCCGTCAGCAGGTGTATCATGCGTTCGCCTGCCCATTTTAAAAGTCCAGGGAAGATTTCGTCTGGCCCCGCTGCTTTAAATGTTTGGAAACTATTAATGGCCCAGTTTACTGACTCACTGGTAACTACTTCACTTGCAATTTTCCAGTCCTCTGCGGTGGGTGTGTATGTCTCCTCGGTGATATCCGAGTTGTTTGTGGATTTTACAACCGGGGAAGTGTGTTTGAAGCAGGGTTTCCTCCGACTCCTCAGCAGTGCTTGTTATTGTCCTGTCTGGTTTGCGCAGTACACCTTGTTGTGATTCCATAGGTTTGGATAGGACTTTCCTTAACGTGACATTATTGATTGATGTTAATTTTTTCCTCCAAATAAAATTTTGTTTAGCGCTGAAGCCCAATTATGGTCGAATGGTTTTGATTTTAGTTAGAATAAACACGCAGCGGCCACATGACCGAAATCTTATTCATTAGCTTTTTAATATGGCTAGTTTCACTGATGTAAATATATTTTTCTTTGTTATATTTCACTTTGAAAACAAAAGGTTTAAAAAATACCTTTTACGTACATTTTCTTAAAAAATTGATAAATACCCGGGTACTAAAAATAATAATACCCGATACCCGGGTATCAAAAAAAGTCAGGTATTCGAAAACCCTAACCTATACCTATTTTTATATATAGGAACATCGTCAAAGTGCTTTTATATTTAACTTCATTTACAACATAGAGAAAATATTTACTAACGTAATAGAGCAGCCATCACAAACAAAAATATTGTACCAACCTGTCACGTGGGAGGTGCGGGGGGAGGCTGCTAAGTCATAGAATGACCGATGAAATGTTATCATTTATTTTTGGCCCTCGAATGGTTCGTACAGTTTTTAATGCACAAGATGGCGTTTTTTTGAATATCCAAGCCACTGTCAGATTGGTCCGCGTCGCGCAATGTCTCAGAACTGACTGCGGCCACTGTTGTCCATGGACCGCAAAGCGTGGTTCAAAGAAAATACTTGCGGTGTCTCCTCTTTACTTATACTTATTACTTTAAATATTTTCTCTATGATTTACAATAACCGAAGTAATTTAGCACATCTTTTTAAACGATTCGCCCAATTAAATGGGTCATCAATAACAGTAGTCGGTCAATATTGCCACTCTGAAAATTCTGTACTTAAAATAGTAATAGTTAATACAGCTGTAATTAAAATAGTATGGAAAATGCTGTATCGAAAAGTAATTTTTTAAAATTTAATTGACTTACGTGAAAAAGTGTACCCTTAAAAAACTGTTTTTGAATATGTAATTGGAACATTACGCTATGAGTATAGATAAAAGGTACTAACTTAAGTGTAATGCCTATATAACGGTTATATGTTGTGTGTTATAAGGGTGTTATGAAGGCGTTAGTTACTTCATAAATCGGAATAACAATTGCAGTATGAACGTTTCGGGGGTACATTAAAGTTTTAATACGAGGTTTGCCTAATTTCTTTGTTAACTCGTCTGTAACGCTTTTAACTGTAATTGAAGTTCTCCTTACTTTAAAATAGCACTTCTAGTTATAAAAAATCTGTTACCAACACCTAAATGTTAGTTTTGTTGTAGCACTGCTCGTAGCCAATTAATTCATCACATACAAGATCAGTTCACCTACCGCCACTTCATGAATTTTAACTAATTAAGAGTTTGTCACTGAGCTATCTGTCTCAGTGTCTCAATCGACCCAGCTATACAGCGAAATAGAAATGATTAACTTGACTTGCTAAGAGAAACCAAATGCCAACAAATTGAGTTCTAAATCGCTAAGCTAGAGAACCCTAAGACATAGACTTTCATGAATATTTTAACTTACCTACTTCGGCACGCGATACGCGATACCGCTATTGGCAGTTCGCGCTAATGTGTCCTTAATTTGATTCCGATTGTTGATAATTGAGGTTTGCAACTAACTGATATTCATGGATTCCTGGATTGTGCCCTAGTAGGTAAACATGGCGGACAAATATTCTACTAAATACAAGAGCGACTATTTCCAAAATCGTATTGCGGATTATTCCAAGGGTGAGTACTTGTTATGATATGAATATTCTTTAGTTTAACTTACCTGATCTGCCAAATCCTGGATCATGGTCAGGGTCATTTACGCCAAGATGATTTTTATTATTTATTATTCTTCAGTTAAACGTTTCTTTTTCTGTTTTGTAGCAATGCTTATTTGTGTTTCATCAGCATTTACCAATTCATGAACTTACCTACAATAATAAGAATTATAATTTATTGGTATGGTCTCTTTTTATTACAGATGTTATTAAGACCTGTTTCCAAGCCTTTAACAAAATACCTATATTATGTGTTGTAGACAGTTTATAAAGCATACATTTCTAATAAATCTTCCATTCTACCCTACCAGCAAAGGCCCTCAAAAGCCTTCCTACAACGCCAGCAAATGGGCAGTGTCTTGTGCTTGGAACTCTAGCACTTGTCCTACGCGTGTCCAGTTGGTTTGGCGTAGCCCCTCTCCGTTTTATAAGGGTCAACCATGACCTCCACATCAGATACTCCCAGGCAATGTACTTCTATAGCTTCATGTTAATCATTATTATGGGTAAGCACCTGGTAAGTAGGTAAGTAGTAGGTAAGTCATGGCAAATTTGGTATTAAACTAATCAAATACGTTTATTCAGTTTAGGTTTTCACAAACACTTATGAACGTCATACAATATATATCATACAATAAAAGACAGTAACAAACTGTTCACCAAACAACAGCTATCACCCTTATTGTCTAGTGAATGTGCGTGATTGGATGATCCACCTGATGGATAGTGATCACCGCCGTCCAGGATATCAGCAAAGCATCCTAAAGGAAGCGGAAGCGATGCCACCTTTGAGGTATATATAGACGTGCTTCTAAATACTCAAAGTTATAGTGCAAAGAAAAGGCTTCGGGACAGAGAGATAATTCCACTATTTGCATGTGCGCAGTAAAAGGGTTCGCGATGCTGAGCGTGGGTGGTCCTGCGGTCGAGTATCTAACTCGTATGCGAGAGGTACCGGGTTCGATTCCCGCTGCGGTCATGTACCAATGACTCTTTTCTGAGTTATGTACAATTAGTTGAATGCCAATGCTCTTACGGTGAAAGAAAACATCGTGATGAAACCTGCAAATTCAGTTAATTGAATTTGCAACCATCCACAGACAGTTATCTAATCTTCATTTAATTTTCTACTTCCAATTGTAAAAGACAAGAGTAGCGAATATAAGAGACAGTGCAAAGATGAAACATAGAGTTAATGTCTTCCATGGTCAATTGCAGATATAACTCTTCTATACTGGTATATAGTAGATCTGAACGTAGACCCAGTGTACTTAGCTGGTTCACTCACGTACACGGATCGCATAATATGGGCGGTAGACTTGGGCATTGTGTCATTGACTGTCAACTTCGGGGTATTCAGCGCAGCATCCAGGATGAAACGCATGATACCATGCCTGAGCAACCTCAATGTGGTAAGTTTATCTAAAAAATTTGACGACCTGTAGGCTAATTACTTTTGCGATTACGTTCAGTTGCTAACAAAGTTCCATTGCAATTGCGGGGGGCCTGGTGACCTGAAATAATTGCTTCTTGCCTAGCTTAGGCATCAGCCTCCCATAAGTTTGTAAAACAACATTGTAAATTATTAGGAGAAAATAAACGTTTTAAAAAAATCTGAAGTTATCATCGATCATACGTTAGTAGGATACTACTGAGTGGTTTAGTTAGTTAACATACCAACAACCTGTCTGCCACGCAGAGGTCAAGAGTTCGATTCCCGGTCGGGAAGAAATTGAAATGATGAATTTGAATTTCTGTTACCGGTCTCGGTGTTTAAATATAAATTTATTTTAGACGAAGTAGTCCGTATTACATTAGAATGTCAACGTTATGAGTACAATGTCAAATATCAATTTATATATTATAAGTATGTATTTAAAAAATATATACATATGTAGTTTATCAGTTATCTAACACCCATAACGCAAGCGTTGCTTACTTTGGGGCTGGATGGCGCTGTTGTGAATCATCGAAGCATAATATTTATAGTCCAAGCATAATTATAAAGGCTAAAATAATTCTAATTTTAAATATTTGTACCCCAAAACAACTACGTATGTTGTTACAGATATTAACGAAACTTAACAAATATCAGCAGCAGCAGCGGCCCGATGAGAGAAAGAAATGCATTGTCATAATTGTATGCCTCTTCCTAATGACCCTGCTATTTAGTGCTAACTTTAATTACTTTTATATGATAGCCTCGAAGTGGAATGGCGAAGGTAAGAATAATTCATTAATTTATATGAGTATCAAAAACCTCGCGTTGGAGGTTTCCAACCGCAAGTCTCTGACGTGATTTACGATGACTGCTGTCAATCGACAGCAACCGGGTCAGAGGATTTAATGTGCACTCTTTGACACGGAGCGCGTGGTGATGTTTAGTGGTGAAAGTGCATTGTCAGTGTCCCGAGTGAGATGTGGGATTCGATTCTGCGTCGATCGCTTACAAGGCAGAAACTTTCGACACTTGGCCACCACGGCCCCCACAAAATGATTAGTATTCATAATGCACTTCAATATGAAGTAACTTGGCAAGCGGGCCACATGAGGGAAAGCTGTCATTGCTGTCCAGAAATCACAACATCAGAGGGATCGCTCATGGATTGCCCACCTCTGAAATTCCAGGAGATGTTGCTGTGGCAGGAAAAGGGCAAATACCGCTCCAGTGCCAAAGCCACGGTTCTCCAAATCCCTACCCCGTCGAGTACTTGGCCCATGGAGATACTTCCCTTGTCGGGTGGCTCCAATTCGAATGGGTATCCCGCTATCCCTACAACTTTTAATTTATAACAAAAACTTAAGAACGTAATATTTCTCTCTGATACATTTCAGGTTGCATAGCACTACTTTACATATCGTTCTACATTATGTATTTCATTTTAATATTACTTGTGATGCAGTTCTTTGTTAATGCTATGAAGGCCAATTGGACTCTGAGAATCGTCAATGATCAGTTGACTGAAGTTCTGGTGGCAATTGATACAAAAAGTAAGTTTGAATAACTACTTAGAAAATGATTTGTTTGTTTACTTAAAAACTTTTACAAATATTCCAGTTGCTGGATACATGCCACGAGCTGCAGAATCTAAAAAGGAATTCTTCATAGCCCCTCTAAATGCTCTCAACGTGATCGTTTCTTCTGTAAAACTGATGGACCGAATGCCTGACACTGGTAAAAAATGCCTTTTTAATTTTCCTATAGTTATGTGGTGTGTGGTGCTGCCACTTCACAGAATAGCACCACCCTATCTCTTCCCGTGGGTGTCGTAAGAGGCGACTAAGGGAATAACCCGAAAGATGGGCAGCAGCATCTTTCGGGTACATTTACTGCACTGCGATCGCTTTACTTCCGGGAGGGCGACCAACTGTCCCTAGGTGGTGTCAGGTTCCTCGTCCACAAATCCCTCGTGAACAACATCGTCAAAATCGAGAGTGTCTCGTCTAGGGTAGCGTACCTTATACTCAGAATTACCAAGTGGTATTCGTTGAAGGTTATACAGGTCTACGCACCGACTTCGACTCACTCCGACGATGAAGTGGAGGCTATGTATGAGGATATTTCTACAGCCGGATTGATCGATGTACAACACAAACGCAATTCTACCTATTCGCGATTCTACACAATATGGATTCCGCACAACTGACATTCAACACATTATTTATTTCACACAGTCTTCAATTATACACAAACGCGTTTCTTCCTGTTCGCGATTCTACACAATATGTATTCCACACAACTGCAGCCATTCAACAAATTCGCTATTCCACATATTCGTCAACGCTGGGGACCCGGGACTGGCTCACTTAGATCTGGACCTAAGTTTAGTAGAACCAGTCAAGGTTGACTAAGGTCAATCCTATTTAACAAACCTGGTCCAATGCTTTGTTGGGTGACTGGGGTTGACCTTCGTCAACCTTTACTAGGTCCATTAAACTTAGGTCCTGGTCTAGTTCTAAGCTTGGGCATACAACCAGTCTCAGGGTCCCCAGCGTTGACCAGGTTCGTTGATCAGAGTTGACCTTGGTCAACCTTTGCTAGATCCACTAAACTTAGGTCCTGGTCTAGTTTTACGCTTAGCTTTCAATAGAACCATTCTCCGGGTGCCCAGCGTAGACGAATGTGTGAATGGCAGTCCAGGGTTCTCAGCGATGACCAGGTTGGTTGGATCAGAGTTAGGATGAGTGTTATTATGAGACTTCTATGAGCAACGCGTTCTAGTGTGGTATGTCAGTTTTAAATTAACAATTCACTAACGGGCCACCTGCCCTTAAAGCATTGGTGTCCCAGTGGTTATAGTATCCGACTCGTAAGCGAGAGGGACCGGGTTTAAATCCCACTGCCGCCATGTACCGATGACTCTTTTCTGAGTCATGAGTTAGTTGAATACTAACCGATGCTCTAAGAGTGAGGGCAAAGATCATGATGAAAGCTGCTCATTCAGGTGACCGAATGTGTAGGTAACCATGATCCAATTTGTTCAGGTTCCTGTGGTAGCAGGTCAGATGGCAGTCGCTTCACTTTAATTACTTGATCTGCCAACCCTGGATCATGGTCAATGCAGACCTCGTGAGCGAGAGGACATCTGGCACATTAACGCCATGATGATGAGATGATTTAAAAAATGTAACGAATATGTGGAATAGCGAATCTGTTGAATGGCTGCAGTTGTGTGGAATTAATATTGTGTAGAATCGCGAACAGGAAGAAACGCGTTTGTGTATAATTGAAGACTGTGTGGAATAAATAATGTGTTGAATGTCAGTTGTGCGGAATCCATATTGTGTAGAATCGCGAATAGGTAAGATTGCGTTTGTGTTGTACATCGATCAATCCCTACAGCCATGCATACCTCCAAGATATATTATACCGTTGTCATGGGGGATTTCAACGCGAAACTGGGCAAACGAGGCGGAGACGAGTAGAGAGTGGGGCAATTTGGAGTTGGAAGTCGGAACGCCCGTGGCCAGATGCTGGCCGGCTTTATGGAGAAAGAGGGACTCTTTATGATGAACTCATTTTTCAGGAAGCCGGATCATCGCAGATGGACGTGGGTTAGTCCTGATGGTGTCACAAAAAATGATATTGCCTTCGGCCTATCTACGAAACGGCATATATGTAATGATATCTCGGTGATGAATAGCGTTAAAATTGGTAGTGACCACCGCTTGGTATGAGGCACATTGAATATTAATCCCCAGCTGGAAAGATCGAGATTGATGAGGTCCACGCTCCGGCCTATACCCATCCAAATCCAAAACCCCGAGAGCTTTCAACTCGAATTACAAAATCGCTTCGAGTGCCTAGGAGAGTGCGTCGACGTGGACGACTATAACAACAGGTTCGTGGAAATTGTCTATACGGTTGGGTCAAAGTTTTATAAGGCCTGCCGTACAAACAGAACAAACAAAATCTCTGACGATACCCTCAAACTCATCGAAGAAAGACGCGGAATGACTCTGCAATCCCCTGATGATGTCTCTCAATTTAGGCGACTTAATCGACAGATCTCCAAGTCTCTGACTCGCGACATACGCCGTTTCAATACTACCAATATTGAGGCGGCGATTAAGCGGAACAAAGGCTCTAAAGTCTTTGCGAGAGATCTGTCGATTGGACAGAGCCAGTTGACGAGACTGAAAATGGATGACGGCAGAGTTGTTTCGACCAAGTCTGAGGTTTTGAGGGAAGTCGAGAGGTTCTATGGACAGTTATACACGACAACACGGGCACCTGTTACCAGTATGGCAAAAGACCCCAGAGCCAAGTTGACCTGACACTACACCGAAGATATCCCGGACATCAGCCTGTACGAGATTAGTATGGCTCTCAAACAGCTTAAGAACAACAAGGCGCCGGGTGATGATGGAATTACGGCTGAGCCTCTGAAAGCTGGTGGCAAACCTGTGCTTAAGACCCTTCAAAAGCTGTTTAATTCGTCATCCTCGAGGGCAAAACGCCGGAAGCATGGCACAGAAGCATAGTGATATTGTTCTTCAAGAAAGGTGATAAGGCTCTCTTGAAGAACTTCAGACCAATATCGCTGCTGACCCATGTCTATAAGCTGTTTTCGAGAGTCATTACGTATCGTCTAGCACGCAGGTTTGATGACTTCCAGCCTCCCGAACCAGCCGGATTCCGAAAAGGTTTTAGTACCATAGACCACATACATACGCTGCGGCAGGTTGTACAGAAAACCGAAGAGTATAACCGGCCATTATGCTTGGCGTTTGTAGACTATGAAAAAGCCTTCGATTCGATCGAAACTTAGGCGGTGCTCCAGTCTCTACAGGGGTGCCTTTACTATTGATATATCGAAGCACAGAAGTGTTTGTACAAAATGCCACTATCTCAGTCCGTCTCCAGGACAAGACCACAGAACCTATTCAGCTGCAGCGAGGTGTTAGACAAGGTGATGTCATATCTCCGAAGTTGTTTACCGCTGCACTGGAGGATATCTTTAGGCTTCTGGACTGGGACGGACTTGGCATTAATATTAACGGCGAGTACCTCACGCACCTCAGATTTGCTGACGATATCGTAGTCATGGCTGAAACCCTGGAAGACTTGGGCAAAATGCTCGATGACCTCTGTAGTGCCTCTCAACAAGTAGGTCTTAAAATGAACATGGACAAGACGAAAATTATGTCGAATGTCCATGTTGTGCCTACTCCAGTGACAGTTGGAGGCACTCCACTTGAAGTTGTTGACGACTATACATACCTAGGACAAATAGTCCGGCTAGGTAGGTCCAATTTCGAGAAAGAGGTCAATCGACGAATCCAACTCGGTTGGGCAGCGTTCGGGAAGCTACGCCACATATTTTCGTCCCAATTACCGCAGTGTCTCAAGACGAAGGTCTTTGACCAATGTGTGTTGCCAGTGATGACTTACGGAGCTGAAACGTGGCCACTCACTATGGGCCTTATAAGAAAGCTCACTGTTACCCAAAGGGCAATGGAAAGAGCTATGCTCGGAGTTTCTTTGCGCGATCGAGTCAGAAATGAGAAGATCCGCAAGCGAACCAAGGTCACCGACATAGCTCTAAGGATTGCCAGACTGAAGTGGCAGTGGGCAGGGCACATAGCTCGAAGAACAGATGGCTGATGGGGCAGTAAAGTTCTCGAGTGGCGACCACGTACCGGTAGACGCAGCGGACATTAATGCTAAGATGATGAAGGGTGGTACAGTAATATTTTACTCTGATTTTTTTTATGAGGTATAGGTTCTAGCAACTAACTTTTATAAATGTGATGGCACGAGGTGTAAATGTAATAATCGTACTAGTTAATTCATGGAGTATTTTAGAGTAGTACTTTATTAGTAACTAACCATCGGTTTCCAAGGACCACAAGGATAACAACAGGCTATTTTTACCTGATGCCTTCTGTATGAAGTTCTTTTTCTAACAACACTATTATCTCAGAATAGAGAATAGTGTATAGTAAATAATAGAGTACTTAGGTACAGACGATAGAATAGCAAGGTCTAAAGCTTCGGAGACGTACACTGATCAATCTAACTCATGACTATCTATCTAACTCACAAATTTGTACTGCCTTGAGAAGGTGTCTGATAAGCCACTCATAGTACACGCTAACGATTACTAAATACTGAATACAGATTAATGAAATCGATCATCGCCTTTATATGTTTTATTTTTAGTACTACTTTATATCAAAACTGCTTTATTTATGTTACTAGATATTCTCCCAACGCCTCAGTCGAAGCAACTAAAGGACAAGATAAGACGACTATCCATAGCTTATATAACGGTCTGTGTCATTATCAGGCAAATCAATCGAAACTTCGGAGTGCTACTGCTATTGCTACTGGTGTCGAGTCTCATTCACTTGGTGGAGACTCCTTATTACTTCATCCAGTGGTTGTGTAAGTTGATTAAACTCCATGAGCTCCGGTTCACGCCGGGGCATAATGCTAAGTGAGGTATTTTTTACACAAATACGAGTACACCACTACGATACATTATCTATTACACTGCACAACAAATCAATAATCAAGTAGGTATACACATCGGCACTGTGTAGTCTTCCCGTGTATTTTATGTTGTAATAATTGGATTCTTTTTATGTCTTTTTATTTTCTTGTATCTTTTTCAATGTTGTGGTGTTGTTGTTTGTGACTGTTTCTTTTTTTTTTCTTCTTTTTTATATCTTTTCGTCAGTGTTTATTTAGATCGATAGTGAGATCATAACTAAATAATAATAGTTGCAGCAGCCGGAAACAGTAATTTACCTTATGAAGATAACGAATGATTTATAAATTGCTTTATTAATGGCGCAAATTGTTGACATTGTTACTTGCTTATTGTTAAAAAGTTTACGGATTAATTTTTCTTTTTACCTTGACTTTATTTTCTAATCAACGGTACGTGATGGCTATTAATAAGGAGAATACTATACGGACGTGTGTTTCGAAGCAATCACTCTTTATAGCGGAGTCTCTGTTGTGTTTTGGGCTGCAATTTATTCGACGAAGCGTACGGATGTAGTTTTCATAGAAAATTCAGACAATGCCGTTCTGGAGACGTGGAAGAGAACTCTAAACAATGCCTAGAGGACGAGGAACGCAATTAGAATAATTCTATATAATATTGTATGTTTGACGACATGATAATACGGTCTGCCACGCAGAGGTCCCGGGTCCCTTCCCGGCCGGTCAGGAATTGAAATGATGAATTTAAATTTCGGTTCAGAGTCGGGCTGTTTATAAATATAATAAGTATGTATTTAAAAAACATATGCAGGGTGTAAAAAGACCGCCAGCATTAAAGGCCTTGCCACATACAAAGCTCGGCGCGAGCGCGGCGTGAGCGCGGTGCGATATTTGCTAGGCAACCATCGCGCGGCGCGATAGTTGCTAGGCAACCATCGCGCGGCGCGTTATTTGCTAGGCAACCATCGCGCGGCGCGATGGTTGCCTAGCAAATATCGCACCGCGCTCGCGCCGAGCTTTGTATGTGGCAAGGCCTTTATTGAAACCCCATATTCCATCCATGAAACTGAACAACTTTCCCCAAGAAATATACCCGCATACAATATTAGTAGTATATCAGTTTTCTGGCACCCATTACACAAGCTTTTCTTACTTTGGGGCTAGATGGCGCTGTGTGAATTGGCCAATATATATTTATCATTTATTTTAGAAGTTGTGTTAATCTTATACAAAGAAAATTGTGATATTAGGAAAGAATCATGGAACGTACGTTGCTTCTTGCTCATTTCAAAAATATAAATCTGAAACGACTATTTTCTCTTTTACAGTAAATCCTCAAGGGATTCAATCGGGAATCATGCAGTTGACGTGGTGTGGCTTCCATGTCGCGACGCTGCTTGCTGTCGTGGAGCCAGGGTTTAAGTCGGCGATAGAGGTATTAATCTCATTTCCACGGTCTGTCTTGCGGCAGGAGCGCACGTCCCATTTCTCGACACGCGAAACTTAATGACGTGATCCGCCGGGCCTTTACCTCCGCTGGTGCACCCGCCGCGGTGCTAGAACCGTGTGGGTTAGCCCGCGACTATGGTAAGAGGCCCGACGGAATGACACTCGCCCCTTGGAAACTGGGACGACCTCTGGTTTGGGATGCTACATGCATCGATACCCTTGCGCCGTCCCATCTTCCAGGGACCGCGTGTCAGGCTGCAGCTGGTGCCGTTACAGCTGCTAAGAACGCCAAGCGGCGCAAATATGCTAGTCTCGGTGGCGATTACATATTTGCGCCATTCAGCGTAGAAACGCTTGGGCCGTTCAAAAAAGAATTCCTGGTTGAATGATGTTCTGCGGCGGTATTATTTATTTATTTCAAAAGTCAAAGTCAAAGTCAAAATTTCTTATTTGAGTAGGACATTGCATATCTTTATCTTTAATCGCAAGGAAACACACAGTGACATGTTGACCGCCCCATGGCCGCAACACACCCACCCCAGCCGACAACGGCCGGACCATGTCCGACAATACCAGACAGAGCCAGTCCTCGCTCGACATAAAACTTTATTGAACAATAACACAATTGGCGGACTTAAGACCATTAAGGCTTTATCTTCCAGTCAACCAGTAGACCATGCAGAAAGTGAGTAAGTAAAAGCGTGATGAAAGATTGTAATTTACCTTAATACAATACTAACTACATCAAGGTAGAATAAACATATATTATATTATAATAAATACTATACATACATACATATTTAGAAATAAAGATACTTTGTACTATTTGTATTGACTTTTTGGCCTGTTATCGATAAAAAAATCTTAATTTGTTTTTTAAAAATAAAGCGATTCATTATTACCGAGTCGGTTGGACGTTGGGGCCTTCAAGAGACTACAGCTTTCTGAAAAACCGGCACCTCTGACCGAATTCGCGACCGCCCTGGTGTTACTGGTGTCCTTTGGCGATAATAATTACTTACTATTACGTATATTTACTTAATTGAACTAAAAATTGTGGGCAGACAACCTAGTTTCTTTGTAGAATTTCTGTTTCGCATTTACCAAGCTTTTTCAAGTATATTATCAGAAGACCCTACACTACTGTGAAAGAGGCTCAATTTCGGTTATCATCATCATGGCGGCTTTTCGATTATCTAATCCCAGGATCTAGGCCTCTCTCCGCTTCTTTCTTTCACCCGACACAACGTCGGTGGTCTTCCGCGGCCCCTAGTATCCGCCCTGGATATCCATTGTAGGACTCTTTTCGTCCGTCTTAGCAATATGCCTACTTTTTCCTTTCTATTACATCCATGACATACTTAGCCCGGCTTGCACCAAATTCTTAAACACATTTGAGAATGACGTCTAACGTTTTTTGGATTAAGTTTTTTGTTTAAATAGCAGATTAAATGCATTTAAGAATTTTGTGCTAGCCTCCCTTAACTTTGGATTTACTTCGTATCTACTCACGTTCAATAGTTATCATCTATTACCGTGATTTTGTAGACTATTAATGTTTTCGTTTATTGATATGCGACATTTTGACCTCCAGATGGACAGCATTCAGCTGATAATCAGTCAGTTGATGAGCCGCGTGACTTTGAGCGATCCGATGGCGGCGGAGTTGGACCTGTTCTGCCGACAGGTGGCGCTGAACAGAGTATCCTATACACCGATGGGCATGTGCGTGCTGTCTAGGGGACTCCTTTCTACGGTATGTGGGGAATATTGAATGATTATTGCTTTCATTTCCTTTCCTTTGCCAGTAGCTTTCTTTCAAGATTTAACTGGCACTGTTCGTATGTATGTAAGTTTGCAAACCATTTTACGACTATTTGTTGGTATCCGATTGAGCTGGTTGGTAAACCTATGTAGCTTGCATGACAATGCATCTATATGGTACCATGGAGCTGGTCTGATGATAGAGTCGGAAGGTGGTCATAGGAACTAATGACACCAATAAAATTAACACAGAAAATTAATACTGTTGTATCTTTCATTACCTTCCATTCCTTGTATGAAACTTGGTGAACTTTTATATATTTCCACATTTTTGTTTCAGATTTTTGGAGCAGTAACCACGTATCTCGTAATCATAGTTCAATTTCAGACTTTGTAAAGCTGCTCGTTTTTTTATAGGTTCTTAGTATAAAACTTGTATACTAGTAGTATCTAGTATACTAGTACTTCTACACTCATAGCTTTATTGAATTTAAGTATTAAAACATTAATTAATTAATGAAACCTAAAATAAAATAAGCCTAAAAATTGTGTACCATATTTTCAGTTACATACTTAACTTACCAGTAAATATTTTTTAATTTTTACATATGATTTGAAATTAGATCTCATATCGCTTTTTTTTGGGAATATATTTTACTGTTATAAATAACCGCAGAATAGATATATTTATTACTTAGAAGAAACAAAAATAAATAAACATGCATACGACATCAAAAATACGTTTTTAATGCCTTCCACTGCTGTAATACTAGGTACCTACTAAATTGTACAAATTAAAAATAATAATGTCATTGTCCTAACTGTAACGTAGATTTGTCCTGTCCAACGAGTCACTGCTTTCTTTCTAATGTTCTTATCTCCATTTCCATAAGACATTTCAGGAACTGATAAGCCTTCTCACATTTACAAGGTTCTTCTGAAAAATGCAAAATTTATTTTCCTTAGATTTATTACCACAACAACATTTTTTTATATTAGTATAGACGCTGTCCTAATTGGTAACGATCGTGCGACCATGGATTGGCCGTGTGGTGTCCGGCAGAGTAGAATAGCACCAGCCCCTTACACTCGCGAGTGTCGTACAAGGCGACTAATGTTTTCGTGGCAAAAGATCTCCGTTTGGTGGAAATTGAGCAGCAGCTTTTTCCATTGTTATATTTACAACACTGCGATCTCCAAACCGGCTGCCATGCGTAAACATTTTAGCAACCTCTCTATACGTAGGAGAGGCCCTAAGTCCTGCAGTGGACTGTGATGATGATGATGTGCGATAATGGTCGCCCGACCAAAAGGATACCTCAAAACCGCTTGTCGCACGACCGTTGCCAATTAGGATATGATACAAACAATGCTTTTTATTCTGTTCCTCGGTTTAGGACCGTCGGTGGTCGAACAGTTAGGGTATCCGACTCGTAAGCCAGAAGTACAGATTTTGAATCCCGCTGCGACTATGTACTCTATGTGTGTGCTGACTCTTTTCTGAGTTATGTACATTAATTGAATACTAATCGATGCTCATACGGTGAAGGAAAACATCGTGATCACGTAGCAGTAATTACCTGATCTGTCAAATCCCGGATTTTTGTCAAGGCGGACCCCGGGCCCTCTTGCGCGAGAGCACAACCGGGATATTAACGACAACATGATTATTTTTATTACTTACTCCTATCACTGCAGGTCTTAGCCATATCTTCTAGATCCTTTACAGCATCTCCCTTACGCGCAAACGCAAAGACCACCGCCGCGCGAGAAGGGTTGAGCTCTCCATCCATGGACGCCACTCCAGTAGACTCCAGGACACAACGGATAAAACACTGACACAAGCACATTTCAAATGAAACGCTCTGCATTATGGCCATGCTCTCCACGCTTGTTTGTGGAAGGTGCTCAAGTCTGAGTCGTCGCATCCTCCTAGACACCGCATAGCGCCCGAACAGCAATCGCGCGCAAATCAAGCAGCCTACCATATTGGCACGGACGATGACGCGGTGACTAGGCGAGCTCAACGCGCCGCCCGGGGGGCACACCCCGAACGCTACGCGATTGTTTACAAATAATAAAATAAGCTTTCTATCATTACTATAGCAACCAAAATTGCGTAAACATTTAGGACGCGCAGGATTCTTGTACGTTTGTATTGGTTCTAACGAATCAAAACTGGAACACAATTTTGAAATGTCAGTTTGTTGTCAACAACGGCGACACCGCCACCGGTTTAGATAAGTTTGTGACATGTCGACGACTACGGACGCAACCCTTGCCACGGTTGGTCGGCGCGGGTTGGGGCCCTATTTTTTAAACCGCTTGCATCCACGCGAATGGTCGCGTGCGCTATCTAAATGTTTCACACACGTAGTATGTTGCTAGAAATAGAAAAGACAGCATTAGAAGGCGACATTTTTACAGTGCTCTAATGTTATAAAAACTAGTGGACCCGGCTTCGTTCGCCTATACTTCACCCCTACTTATAATTTTTGCTTACTTATAAACCTAACTCTTGATTTACCCTATCTATTATAGAAAACCACCTTAAAATTGATTGCGTAGTTTAAAAGAGCTAAGCGCACATAGATACAGACGGCAGGAAGCGACTTTGTTTTATACTATGTATAGATAGAGAAGTCGTCGGTGATTTAAATTAAAGAATCAAAAGATAGTGCACAGGTTTATTAGTTATTTATAATGTATTGTGGTTACACTATAAAGATTTCAGATAAAGAATTATTATTCGTATTTGTCATAAAGTAAACAACTATAAGATTACGGATCAATTCCTTTCATAAGCGAAAGATGGCCCGTCAGACTCTGGGTCATAATTCTCCATTTTATCTTCTCCTTCTTTTCCTTTGTCCTCGTAGCGATCACCTTTATCCTCTACCTCTTTATTAAAATCATCACTAGTTTGGTTTGCATTATTATTAAAGTCGTCATTGTCATGGTTGTCATGGTAATGTTCTTCCCTCTCTTTCTGTTTGTCTTCATGTTTCTCTTTGTTGTTGTTGTAGTCATTTTCCATCTCATTTCTGTTCGCTTCATTTTGATCTTCGCGGTACTCTTTTTCGTTCTCCATGTCGTCGGCGTTTTTTTCAGCGGTTTGGTTTCTTAAAGGTATAGAAATACATTTGGACATAATAGTACAATACTTCACATCACCAGCATATTTGAGGAGCTTGCGAACAAAACAAAGTTATGCTTAAGATCAAAATGCTATTTTTCAATCCGTAGGTTTTAGGCTCTTAACTCATTTCCTACCAAAACGCAACTGTGTTAAAATTACATTACTTTATTAATATGAAATGTTATAATTTTTTATTGAAACCCCTTTAGTTTTTTACTGCTCATGTAAAATTTAATATCATGTAATTATATCGTTTTGTTCGCCACTTCATTAATTAAACACATTCAACGAATTACCTATGCTCTTCCTTCTCATGGTACTGGTCATGGTACCTGTCACCTTCACCCTGCCAGTACTGTCCCTCGTCATCCATGTCCCCTTGCGCCTGACCGTCTTCTCCAGGCATCACAACCTCCATCCTGTCCGGAGACCTGGCCACACGGAGATGGCTGGCAGCTGCTGTTGCGATATTCGATGAAAATATTGATTTTGTTCAATAAATAAATAAATATTCGTTGACAAATTCACACTAAGCAAAGCTTGTACTTTGGTTTCTAGATAACTGATATACTACTTAAATACTTTTAAATACATACTTATTGTACATAGAACACCCAGACCCGTAACAGAAATTAAAATTCATCAGTTCAATTTCTGCCCAGCCGGGAATCAAACCCGGGACCTCTTGCGTGGCAGATCGGCATGTTGACCATTGAACCACTCAGGTTGTTAAATTATTAAGTTAATTATAATCTAATATTCAAACCAATCTGGACAGGCATGCTACATCATCGGTTGCATCGTTACTTATCAGCACCTAAGGTGGCGAACCTGAAATGCCTGCCTAGACCAATTATAAAAAAGAAATTTGCTTGCAATGCTTTATTTTTACACTAGCGGTTGCGGTTTCAGCATTTAGTCCAAAACCCTGCTAACATTCGGCTGTCCCGCTGGATTCTGTTATTTTTTCAGGACAATGAATACTCGGGCAGGATGTAGCTTCCTAATACGGAGATGCTGAAAGAATTTTTGAAATCGGCTCAGATAAGTAGTTTGGGAGATTATCGCGTACAAAGAAAACGCAAAAAAACAAAAAATAAACTATTAGTGAAACCTTTTGTATCATCCACAATAATTATAGTGGTGTTTATAAAAAAATCATCATTTTGGCGTTAATGTCCCGGTTGTGCTCTCGCGCACGAGAGCCCGGGGTCCGCCTTGACCATGATCCAGGATTTGGCACGTCAGGTAATTACAGTGGAGCAACTGCCATCTGAGCTGCTACCAGGGGAACCTGACCAAATTGGATAATGGTAACACATCCAGTCGCCTGAATGTGCAGGTTTCATCACGATGTTTTCCCTCACCGTGGTGTTTGATTTATAATAATGGAGTTCCATCAAGAATACGCTATGCAAAGCATTAACAATTTAAAAAATACAGCCTATGTTTTAACTAATTGTCCTACCACTACCCTACCCTGCACGGGCCAGCACCTGATCTTCACCTACAATATGCCTACACCTGCACCTATGATGCACCTATTATGCACCCATCCTGCATCTGCCCTGCACCTACTCTCCGTGCTCTACACGCACTCTTCGTCTGCCCCTAACTGCACTTTTTTTCTTTCATCCTGACTACCCCCGTATAGAACAAAAGAAATCCGTTCTTAAGTTTCAACGAGACTGACAAACGCCAATTTACTTTATATAATACATATCATATATATTATAGAAGTGTAAATAGATAAATAATATAGACAACGTTATACTTACCCATGGAAGCTATAAGGAGAACGATACAAAGCTTTTGAAAGAACATCTTGATCTGGTAACAGTCGTCCTCCTCGCTGCATATTTATAATAAAATTATTTAATTACAGGTACATTATGGTAAAAACATGTGATACCAAACACGCGAACTTTGTCAATTGCATGGCAAGTATTTTGTGTACCTAACCTTACCTAGAATAGGTTTGTGTAAGTACCTTTACCTAGTAAAAAACTCGAGTCCAGGAATCAGATTTTAAGACTCGATTCATAATCATGCGACTCGACTCATTATGACAGAGACAAGGCACGTGCCCGCTAGTCAAACATTACGTAAATCATGCAGCATTACGTAAATTTTGTCGCGAACCCTCTACCGTCGCATGAAGAACCCCTAGTGGCAATAGGTAGGCCACGTAGCTCGCGGAACCATTGGCCGAAGGGGCGGGAAGGTTCTAGAGTGGAGAGGCCTATGTTCAGCAGTGGACGTCCTGCGGCTGAGATGATGATGATGATGACATGACAGTACTGGAGATCGAACTCGGTACCTCTCGCTTACGATTCCGACTTCTATCCATTGGGCCATCGGGGAATTCAGTTAATAGAGATACATACAGGATGTAAAAAGAGCGCTAGCTTTAATTGAAACCTCATATTCTACCCATAAAACTGAATAACTTTCCCCAAGAAACATACCCGCGGAAACCCATAGTTTAGGTAGAAATCGAGATCCTTTTAAAAAAGAAATGTTGTATTTTTGTACTAAAAAATATAAAGTAACGATAACTAAATCATTCACAATTAATTTAAACTCCCAAAGTTCATATCTAAGTTGAAATAAATGCACTTTAAGTTAAAGCACGCAATGTAAAGCGTGCAGGCCGCCCGGCCACACGTGCGCCTACCTACCGTGTCACGTGGGCGAGCGAGAGGCGTGCGCCGGACGATGTACATTGCGCGTCGCAATTAATTATTTATTTTAGGTAGCAAAATTATGAAGTCATTTTTGCGGGTATGTTTCTTGGGGAAAGTTGTTCAGTTTCATGGGTTGAATATGAGGTTTCAATTAAAGCTAGCGCTCTTTTTACACCCTGTATATCGACAGGTGTAATATATCTATTACTTTGTTACGTCTTTTACAAAGTTATTCGTTATCACATAGTCTAGTATGCCAACATCGATAATACAGCGAAACACCAGCAGTAAGTGCTTATGACAATTACCATAACATAACCCTACAAGAATCTGCTGTCAGTAATAGCACAAGTTAAATTCAGTAAATTAACAGAAAGTCTAGCACTAGTCTAGGTGTTTGACGGTAGGGTTACCCCCTGCCTCTGCCGCCAAGTATTATCAAGTCAGTTCATGGATCTCCTGAAGATTGAGATATAAATAATTACGATCAAATTCGAAGGTTGGGTCAAGAATGCTATCAACCGTTCGACCATGCTCGTTCGACGGGCGGTTTTGAGAACACCTATTGGTCGGGCGACGTCCGTCGTACGACAATGGTCGCACTACCGTTGCCAATGAAAATAGCGCCTAACATTCGAAATCAATTGTCATGAATCATTTTCAAATATCTATTACCTACAGTCGCTTTATTGGGTTACGTTGCACTCATAGGGTTAAAGTACCTACTGAGACCAAAATGCTGTTCAGGTTCATAGTTATATTCTATCTATGCAAAGTAGCTGTAAACCTGAATAAGTCATTGTATATATTAGAACATGAACAGTTGTCACGTACGTACAGACATAATTTTTTGATAATCCCTCACTTCCTTTTGTGTGTATTTGTAACATGTACCATATTGAAACTATTTCGCTGAGTGTACTATTATTTAGTCTATCCACAGTGCTAAGCCATGGTAAGTCAACCACTGTATAACTCTTAGTAATATTTAAAAGAATCAAAGGTGCTCAATAAATCACAGCGCAGTCTGTATTTTTGGGGCATTCTTTTATGATATTTCCTGTTCCTCCGCATTGTCTACAAGTTGGGTTCGTGTCTCGGCAGTATATTGCCGAATGACCAGGTCTACTGTAAGTTCTAGAATAAAGTTACATATAGAGGCATTCCTACCAGATTAATGGCACCATTTTATAGAGCAGTAAAGCTTATCTTTAACGAAACTGTGATGCTTGTCTATTATGTTTTGTTCAAATATATACTGAAACATCTCTTTTTCAGAGATATTTAGCGGAATGCCAAGTACAATTATAATAATTGTACTTGGCATTGGGTCGTTTTTTGGATGTTTCTTCTAGCTGAAGCTAAAGAGGATCCAGAGGAATTCCAATTCTGTGATGATTTTAGCTTACCCAGATCTTTTTTCGTTCCGTGCTAATTAATACTCCTCCATTTTTAGTCTTTCTTTTCACTTGTTCATATACCTTAAGTTCATCATGTTTCACCATGTCCTGAACAGTTTTTTTAGTTTCGTCACTAGATTTATCTCTGTCTGCTGGAAACATAGCAATGCTACTAGTGATGGTAGAACAAACCGATGAGTTATTACTTGTCCTTATTATGTCGGCAATGAAAGGGCTAGTTGTATATTCTTAAGCGGAAACAAGACTTTGTTTTAGGTCTGATGTAAGGTTATTTGTAACTTTCCACTCACTACAAATTTTGAATTGACTTAAGACTTTATATTTTTGCTTTAAAGATTGGTACTAGACAGCCAGCTGAGACAGTCCTCCCATAATATTTCTGCTGATGCTGCGATTTTAAGTTTTTGTTGCGAGTTCAGTTTACCTGTATTAGATAAAACGCAAATCTCTTTAAGGCAATATTTTATAGATTAAAGCCAAACTAGATATCTCGGCAACTGAGACAGCATAGCTGGCCGGTATCGAACTTGCACTGGGGGGGGCTCTGAAGATGTCGTGATTGTGTCCACATGTTGACATTCGGGACGAGGACTACGTTAAATCCTCATACTTCTATTAAACACTTTTCATTATTATTTAAACATATGTTATTTTGCATAGTTTACGCAAATTAACTTCAATGTACTAAGTCTCAGTGTGAAAATGCGCTGACTTAGATTTGACATCGATTACATACTTTCAAATACAGGCAATTGAATTTGAAACCATGATCCAATCTGGTCAGGTTCCCCTGGTAGCAGGGTCACGGAGGTCAGATGGTAGTCGCTCCACTGTAATTACCTGATCGCCAAATCCTGGATCATGGTTAAGACGGACCCCGGGCCTTCATGTTTATCAGCACAACCTGGACATTAACGCCAAGATTAATATTTATTATTGTTTTTTTAATAATCTTCATTATACACGAATGCTAGACGATACGCCTGTTTAAGGCCGTGGTCCACATAAATTCAAATGGATACATGTGAATCCAAAAGCAAATGCAATACTGACTAAAATTGACGTCTACTGATGGAAATAGGCCACTTTCAAGCCTTTCAAAACGACCAACTTTGTGCTAGCTGCATTTATTGGCTCCAAGGTCATATGTCCATCAGTTGGAGGGACTTCCAAGGTACCGAAACGGATACGATATTGGATAAATTATCCCCCCCCCCCCCCCCCTACACGTTACCCTTGTAATGGCATTCTACATTTTAATTTCAGAGGCAAACAACGATTTTGGTATGTCAAAACCAGAAGCTGAGTACGCAACTGTGTTCAGGACTATACCTATGCTGTTTGAGTATCTACTGGAAACCTTGCAGGACAGACCTGAGATCTTAGAGAAAAATGACATAACAGTGTTCAAGAGGAGTTCTTATTATGATAACGATCCTCCTTTTTTGAGAACAACGGGAAGCACATCTGAAAAGCCAGTAATTAATGATAATAACACTAAAGATTTACTAAGAGACATTTTTAATACTAATAAAAAGTTCGAAAAGCAAGATAATGGTAAAAAGTTTGATAGAAAGAGGCAGGCTCATGACTATAGCACAGATTTATCGTGAGCACTATCATTGAGTGAAGTAGCAGACCAAGCAATCAAAGTTGATCAAATGCTAGAAGAGCACCGGAAAAGTAGCAACTAATTACCCGCAACAAATCTACTAAGTACACGTTAACAGAACATGCTATTGTTAAAAAAAACACGTTTAGCCGCCATTTAATTATACCTTCATTATAATATATTTGATGTATTTTTAGGTCGATATGTACTTATTGCACAACACCTTAACAAAACAACAGTAAAAAAAAACAACCTAAATAAAAATAAACTCTTAGTAAAACATCCTTAATTGACCCCGGTCCCCCAAATTTGGAAAGGGGCCCAGAAGGCTGGCCGCATTGCCCTGCTGGATAGCAAGGCTTATACTCTGATCCAAGAAGAGGCCTTCTGGTCATTAGGTCGATTGAATATCTTTTATAATACACTAAAATGGGATTTTTTGAAAATGGGTACGTTACTTGTACAAAACTACGTTAAGAATAACATTTTTGGCTTTCATTACAACTGGACAAGTCTTAGCTTATATCTAGGACTTTTACGAGATCTGATCTTCTAAGATATGTATCCACAAAGTTATTTATAGAATCCATTATCATCGTCACAGAGCAAAACAGTCCACTGCAGGACTTAGGGCTTAAAGGGGAGGTTATCACCATAATCTCCACGCTTGGCGGGCGGGTTGAAGAACTCAATGTTGTAAATCAAAAATGCTGCTGCCCATTTTCCAGCCAACAGAGACTCGAGAAGTTTTGCCTCGAAAACATTAGTCGCCTTGTAAGACACTCACGAGTGTAGGAATTGGTGCTATTCTACTCTGCCGGACATAACATGGCCCATAGCAACCATTATGTAATATAAGGTGCATTTTAAGGATAAGTTGTTGGGCAATGGGTTTCCTTGTAAAATAAATAAATTGTTATGCTTTATTTTAAAATAACATTAACCGCATACATTTTGAAAGGGGAAATAAATATATTTTAAATACAAATTATCAGTATATTATGCCGATTCTTGTATATTGTCTTGCAATATGTGTGCAATAAAGAGTTTTTACTTATTTACTTTATTTTTCATAATGACTAATATTTATTAAATAAAATCATTATTTATTTTTCAAAACATATATGTGTCGCAAATAACAAATCGGAACGTTGAGCCTGTATCGACTTGGGTGTATTCGGAATGTGCATTGGCAACACAGTGGTTTGATAAGTGACAGCGGAGATCAACAAACCGTTTTTTTTAATGGACGTCATATGCAGCACCCGGCCGTAACGAACACTTTGCATTCGACCATCAACGAGTCAAGAATTGGAACTAGCTGTGCATCCGTTGAAGAGTGAAGAAGTCTACCCATAAAATTGAAACGTATTTCACAAGATTTAATAAACTTTTATTTATTTTTAATTATTTTATAGAAGGTGGTGTGGTAGTAATTATACTCCAAATAGGAGAGTGTGAGTACAGAATGGACTACAAATGATAATTTGAACGAGGGCGCACGTGAAAAGAGCTCCTTGCCCACCTCACGTTTTCGACCATTCTGTATTGCCATGGATGGTGGAGGGTCTTCATGCGACCCAAGGGTTTAGTAGTCATTACGTCTGCTACTGAAATTACACTTCTTTCATTGTTTGCTATGTTTATTGTAATATCGCTTTATTACCTAAATACACTGTTAAACTGTTCAGCTTAATCCTCCAACAACACTATCCATAAAACTCCTTCTGTTGGATCTCTGCCCTGCTAGAGTCTGCCCTAATTCCTGATATTCAAAATAAATAAATAATGCTTGGACCACTCACACAGAGCCATCTAGCCCCAAAGTTAGCAAAGCTTGTGTTATGAGTGCTAGACAACTGATAAACTTACTTTTTAAATACATACTTATATAACATCCAGACCGGTATTTATTTATTATTTTTACCATACACGGGTTTCGTAGGTATAAAATTGAAATGTATTTATTTTGAAATTTTACAAGATTGAATAAAGTTTATTTATTTATTCTTTCATGACAATGACAAAACAACAAAAGCGGTAACCGTTTTGACAACTACGATCATTCATATATGTAGATTTATTACCTACATAACAAAAATGCAGAACAGAGGGTGCGTCTTATTTTTCTAAAATAACTACTGCCTAATTGTTTTTATTTAGTACACATCAGAATAATTCATTTGTATTATAACGACGATGTATGTAGTAATACTGCCAAGAATCTGAAAAAAAGGATTAAAAAAATTCTAATTATGGTCTAAAATACTAAAATGTAAATGCGAAACGGTAGGCCCTCAGTACCGTAGCAACCACCGGCCTCGTTAGGACGCAGGTGTCCATCGGCGAACAGTCGGCCTTGTTCAGCGAGATTATCTCCTGGAAGTTAATCAGGTCTGTCATTGTGCCATCAGAGCTTCTTGTACGGGTCATCAGCTGCCCCAACAGCATTTTGATTGAGCACACCTGATGACAGATGAAAATACTCGTTTAGTTACCTTATCCACCATTTACCAACTAGGCAAGTAGGTGTTTTACCAGATAAGAATACAGATGGTGGTGAGCATCTTATAAGCTCTGTAGCCCTATTTTTGAACCGCTCGCATCCACGTGATCGCTCGCGTGTCTACCTGTATATTTGACATTCGTGGTGAGTTGTTAGAGATAGAAAAGACAAGCATTAGGAGGTAAGCGCTCGCGGGGATGCGAGCGGTAAAAAATACAGCTTATTTTTGAATGGCTTGCCTCGATTCAGATGGTTTTCAATTTTTATTTTTTACATTTGAAATTCGACATTTGAATATCATTTCGGTATTGCTAAAGTGATTAAATAATATTGAACTTTTCATGCCGAAAATTAAAATTGAAAACCGTCGAAGTTCCTCTGGGGCCCTATTTTAAATCGTTTGTATTGTAATGTTTCGTACCCTACCCTAGGTATGTAGGGTACAAAACATTTGCGACGCTCCAAATATTTACTACTCGCCTCTTCATTGATCCTGTATCCTGGCTCAACGATCTGCATCAGGCTACCGATGTGGATGCAGCACCAGCAGAATTGCAGGAAGACCGACAGTTTTCCCGCTTTAAGGTTCACTGTAAAGGTAAACACACAAAATACACGATGACACCCAAGAATGTAATAAATTGCCACTATTTATGAAATAGGGAGAGGCCCTAAGTCCTGCAGTAGACTGTTATGGGCTGTGATTTTATCGGTTTTTATATCCCACGAAAAGAGAGGTTATTGTCGAAATCTCCACGCTTGGTAAGCGGGTTGGAGATCGCAATGGCATAAATATAACAATGGAAAACGCCGCTGGCCATGTTCTACTCTACGGAGACTCTAGATCAGGGATTCCCAAAGTGGTCGATATCGACCCCTTTCCTAGGGGTCGACATAAACGAAAACTGATTTTGGGGGTCGACGAGGTCTAAAAATCGACCCCTATTAAATTAACACAAGTTCTTATTTAAAACTTTCAAGATAGGTAGGTACTGTATTGTTTATGTTGTGTTACGTGTACTAAGAATAATTAATATTTTTGTAGGAAATAGCATTTTTGTAGTAAAGTCTCAAGTTCGTACAAGATCAAAAAACTCGGCAAGTCTGTGTGGACAAGTTTGTGCAATATAATGAGTTCGAGCGTACGTCTTTCAGGCGCGTTTAGACTTGCTCTCTATTTGGCGCTTACGCGATTTAACACGAACGAATTCATGATAAAGTCCAAACATATTCCTGATATTTCACTATTTAACGAGCTTGCACTTAGGTTGTAAGTTCATTTGCGTTTTGAAATTCGTTGGAGCTTGAACGATAATAACTCATATAAGTACTCATTTATTTCAAGAGATTACAAAATGATTTCATAGCTAAATTAAGTGAAGTAAAGTGACTGAAAAAGTGGTAAACACAACATACAACATATTTTAAATAGGTAGGTATAAAAGTATTTGTAAAAATTACTTACACTTAAGTTGTTAAGTAGGTAGGTACCTAAACTTTGAAGTGTTCAGTTTGCATTGGTTTTCGTTCTTATGCTGATAGGTACCTCCTTACTTAATACGAATTTTCTTTACCTAATTACCTACTATAGTTACTTACCTAATATAGGTATCCAAGTTTATCAATGAGTAAGTCAGTAACACCTAACAATAATCCATTACTTGGGATATTAAAATCAACGAACGTGGAGATTTAAGGCTGCAACTCACCAATATTGAACCGGATGTAGCTAGATTGGTAGATAGTCACCAGGTTCATCCATCAATGTTTAATGAATGTTTCAATTTCTCTTTTCGAATTAATACTTTTTTTAATATAATTTCCTACCTACTTAAGATTCTTTAAGTACTTAATTTATAATAATCATTATAAATTAAACTTGATATTTACTGAATTGTTTGTCTTTTTGTTTTGTTAAATTTTGATGAGAAAATGAAGTCAACTTTACTCACTTAACCAAGTGCAAAGTTTTCCAATTGGTACCTTAGTACCTAGGTATTTTGTATCAATAGGAAAAAACTAAAGAAAGCCCCCCTTATTTAACGTCTGCCCCGTCTGCTACCTTAAAGCATTGCTAATTCTCACTCTGTCTTCTTCTATTGACCTAAGTCAGAATGAAAAATAACATTCTGTAGCAGCTGATTTAAGTTAGCGGACCATTATGAATAAGGGGGTTGATCTTAAAAGTAGGTAATTTGGCCATGGGGGTCTGAGGTTTCATTTTGGTTCATTTTGAAAAAGGGGTCACTTGTCCAAAATAGTTTGGGGATCCCTGCTCTAGATCCTTTGCCTCTAAACATTAGCCGCCTTGTACGACACTCACGCGTGTAAGAGGATGTAAACGGCCAACAACGGCCACTTAATAATTATGAAAACAGAACTCAATACCAATAAAATCGACGAAATAGTAGCCGCTGATGATACCCCTCATAAAGATAACTAGGAGCTGCATCACCGTAAGGGTCCCATTGACCTCGTTCACCCTCCGGATGACGGCACAGGCTTCGTTGTAGTGGCTGGTGAGAGAGCGTATAGTGTCACAGACGCTGTCAGATAGGCGTCTAGACGTCCCTGTAACAATCACGTTTGATGAATTGCAGCTGTTTTTAATGGAAGGTGAAGACTTCAAGTTACAGTGAAAGAGTATAAGGCGCGGATTATATCAAGCGTCGGCGACGCACGTTGCGTTGACGACGCAAGCTGCGTTGACGACGCAAGCTGCGTCGGCGACGCAGGTTGCGTTATGCTGTCAACTAAAAATTGTATGAATTTCTAATGCGCGCGCCGACGCAGGTTGCGTCGATAACGCAGGTTGCGTCGGCGCGTGCATTAAAAGTTCATACAATTTTGAGTTGACACTTGTGACAGCATTAGAGACCGACCAAACCTAAGCCCAAAATACGCTGACACTGCGATAACGCCAGCTGCCGAACTTAAAACCGTTGTAACTCAGAAACAATAAATCCCAGAACACTAGTTCCTAAAGAGAAATTATAGCACTTGTCGAGATCTGAATTTCAGGTGACAGCTGTCAAACTTAAAACCGTAATAACTCGGAAACTACAGGTCCTAGAACACCAGTTCCTAAAGAGAATTTATAGCACTCGTCGAGATCTGAATTTCAGGTGACAGCTGTCAAACTTAAAACCGTTATACCTCGGAAACTACAGGTCCTATAACACTATTTCCTAAAGAAAAATTATTGTACTCGTCGAGATCTACGTTTCGAGTGACAGCTGTCAAACTTAAACCCGTTATAACTCGGAAACTGCAGGTCCTAGATTACTAGTTCCTAAAGAGAAATTATTGTACTCGTCAAGATCTATGTTTCGGATGACAGATTTGAGTTTGACAACTGTCACCTGAATTTCAGATCTTGACGAGTGTAATAATGTTTCTTTAGAAACTGGTGTCCTAGGACCAATAGTTTCAGAGTTACAACCGTTTTAAGTTTGACAGCTGTCACCCAAAACGTAGATCTCGACGTTACCGACGCAACATGCGTCGCCGACGCAGCCTGCGTCGGCGCGCGCATTAAAAATTCATACAATTTTGACTTGACAGCATAACGCAACCTGCGTCGCCGACGCTTGGTATAATCCGCGCCTAAGTGTATTACCACTTCTAGGAAATATTCCTATGCCGCTACAGCAACATTCACGGCATTTGGTGCATATTTTGACAAAATCCATTGGCTAAAAGAGAGGAGAATTAGCTGTCCCTTATGTCCAAAGGACTTTTCCGTTACCCCCAGGGTATTGTTTATTTATAAAAAAATATTAAATTCATGAATGCTATAAAAACCGTTAACAACAGCACCGTAGTGCAAAGGAATATGATTTTTAGGTCATCATGCACTTATGCTCTTGCATTGTGCACGAAGGTAACCTGGTATATATACTTGTTATAAATGAAAACGTTGATGAATTTGGAAGGAACAGAAGAGAGAGATTTGTCAGGACTCTAGCAATTGGAATCGGAGAAAATACAGATTTCACTTGGCGTTTCATTGACGACGCCTCCTACTTACAAGACGCTCCTTAAAAGTACAAAATACAGAGACATAAACAGTGGTTCGTTTTCATACATATAATACATAACGTCATTTTTTCATTCCATTCCAAAGTTCATTTTCGCCATGTTGTCAGACTAGATTCTGAACTATTAAACTTAACTTAAGGGGTTTAATAATAAAAACGAAAGTTGAGGTGTATATGATGTATAAAATATATTGTAAAAGCTAAAATTTAAAGAAAAACCAAACTAACAATTTCAGGTCGGAACAAAAGTTAAAACAGAATTTAAATTATAAAAGTTGGTCCCTCTTTACTGTCTCTTTAAATATCAACACACACACAAAATTTATTATACTTATAACTAAACAAAGCTTGCAGAAGCAAAAGCAGGTGGGTGATAGGTTTCTGGTATGGTGGAGTTGCAAGTCAAACACAAGAATGGAAAGGCTGGATCTGGTATGGGTTTGTTGAACGGGGTTTTGGTGAGGCAGCCAGGGTAAACCCATGAGACTGCTAGGGCATACAACTCAGCCCATTTTCAGTGTGGTGGTATGCCAAACTTGACAAAAAGATGGCAGTAAAAAGTTACTTTGGACTGAAATTTGATTTAGATTTCAACTGAATTTTGATGTAGATTTGATTAAGGTTTCCCGGCTCCAGGAAATGGAGCACTCCCTCCACTTTTCCATATCTGGGGAAGAAGGAAGGACAGGTACGGGTTAGGATTCGGATGGATGGAGAGCAGCAGGGAGATAAGCAGGATTGTTTAGTGTCTAGCAAGGAAAACTCACCTGACTTTCGTCAGCAACAGGTATTAGACACTACTTATATGTTATGGTCCCCATCACCACACATTTTAAACGGTAAACTTGTAAGTAGTGAAAAAGAGTTTGTTGTGAAAGTAAAATAAATGAAAACTCCGCGCTCAAAGCGCCTTCAAAAATCGGGTACCTAGCACGTCAAAATTATTACCCCAAAATGGGAAAATGTAAATATAAAAATCAATAAATTAACAAAATAAGAGAGATAACATGATAGAAAAATCATATCATGTTACCTAGATACACATAAATACTAAATAAATGAATAAAAGAAATATAAATACATAAACTATAGGATAACCAGACATTATGCCGTAAAAATGGCACAATATCTGGCAACAGACAAGAGTGGTATCACTGCGCTAGTCAGTGTTTGTTCGACTTCCGTCGAGTATAGTCGCTGCGCAGACGCTCTTGCGCTAGTTTCGTGCTCGCGTAAAGCGCTGACGCTGCAGCCTACTCCGCGTCGTCTACTCGGCTACGGCCGCGATGACCCAGTTATTGTGCGTGAATCACAAACGTTCGGTGTAATGTTGTGTAATTCAAATCATTATTAAGGCGAAGTTACATCAATTTAGTGATCAATTATGGCTGGCAAAAGTCCAATGGAACTTAAAACAGAAAATGAATTTCTGTTATACAACCATTACTCCGAAGAAAAAAGTAATCGTGAGAAATTCGAAAGTTTGGTACGCGACCTTAGCAAGCAAGTAGAAACTCTGCAACTAGAATTAAAGAAGACTCAGGAGCAAAACATTCTACTCCAGGAACAGATATCCTTAACCACTGTAAGTACTGATACTGGCAAACACCAAAAGCAGTATGAGACAGATGAAGAGGAATTGGCCAAAGAAACTGAGTGGGTACGGAAAATTAGTCGTAAGAAAAGGAAACTGAACACAACACACTCCCCTCCACCACAAGAAGGATCCAATTCCGACGGAACCACTAAAGAAGAGAAAGTGAAAAAAGTTCCACTTCCTCCGCCCATAGTTGTCGAAAATATCATGAACTACCAGAAATTCTATGATCTCCTTTCGGCAAGTATAAACAAAGACACGTTTATCATAAAAATGTTGAATGGCGACACCGCAAAGATAAATGCAAATAATGAAAACTCGTACAGAGCAATTACCGAACTGTTGCTTGCGAACAAGTGCCTGTGGCACTCCTACGAGAATAAACAGGACCGACCGATAAGGGTAATGGCCAAAAACCTCCATTCGTCGTGTACTCCAGAAAGAATCGTGGAAGACCTTAATAACAAGGGATATAAAATTAACGAAGCGGTCAACAAACTCAGCTGGAGAAATAAGCAACCGCTTAACATGTTTATGCTTTCGTTCCAAATAGATGAAGACATAAATAATATTTATAACATAAGGTCTATACTGGGCTGCAAAGTTGATATTCAACCACTAAAAACATCCAAGCTCATACCGCAATGTAAACGGTGTCAAGCCTATGGTCATACCCAAAAATACTGTTCAAAAGAACCAAGGTGTGTTAAGTGTACAGGAAAGCATTTAACTAAAGACTGTAATAAACCAGCAGATGACAAGCCAAAGTGCGTTCATTGTGGCGAACCTCACCCGGCAAGTTACAGAGGGTGTATTGTAGCTAAAGAACTACAGTTTTTAAAAAACAAAACTCTAAAGAAAAATGTAACAACTACATCCGGTCCAGCATTCAATACCAATAAAAGCAAGAAGACAATGGACCAAAATCATATGGGCAAGCAGGTCACCGAAAGCCTGTCATTTGCACAAGTTACAAAGGGAGCCCAACCGTCTCAACAGTCTAGCTCCAATCCATCATCTGCTAGCTCCAATACAGATTCAAAGATTAATAGAATTTTAGATCTTTTAACCTCATTTGATAAAAGGTTAAAGAAACTTGAAAACAGCACTAAAATTGCTACATCCAAACAAGGGAAATGACTATGGGACTCAAAATTATGGCATGGAATGCGAATGGGCTCGCAAAACATCTAAATGAGTTACAAGTGGTTCTAAGCACAAACAATATTGATATTTGCCTAATATCAGAATCCCATTGCACCAGAGAGTCGTTTATAAAAATCAAAGACTATAAAGTCTATCATGCTTTACACCCTAATAACACTGCAAGGGGAGGAAGCACTGTCATAATAAAAGAAAATATTTACCATTACGAAGAGCATAAATGTGAGGAACAGGCTATACAAACAGTGGCTGTTTGTGTAAGAACTAAACGTTACCCTGTTACCATTTCCGCCATATACTGTCCACCAAAGTATTCCCTAAAACGCGAACAGTATAAAAACCTTCTATACAATCTAGGTAACAGATTCATACTTGGAGGTGATTTTAATGCTAAACACATCCACTGGGGATCAAGATTAACTACAACTAAAGGGAAAGAGCTTCTTTATGCTACTAGATATATGAATTGTGGCGTAATATCAACCGCAAAACCAACGTATTGGCCCACTGATCGTAATAAAGTCCCAGACCTCATTGACTTTTTTATATGTAAAAATATACCAACTAGTTTTCTTCACATTGAGGAAGGATATGAAATGAGCTCAGATCACTCGCCAATAATTTTGACTCTTAGTGAGAGCATAATACTAAAAGAGAGCAATGTTACCCTGTCAAACAAGAAAACCGACTGGGAAAGCTTTAAACATGATCTAGACTCTATTACTGAACTTAATGTTTCTTTAAAAAGTCCACAAGAGCTAGATACAGATCTAAGTAAATTCATTACAAATATACAGCAATGTGCCTGGAAAAATACACCAACAGTGAAGAAGAGATCAAAAGGTAACTGCTATCCAGCCGAAATTCTAAACCTCCTTAAAGAAAAGAGAAAGCAAAGACGCAAATGGCAACAAAGTAGATATCCCGTGGACAAAACGCGGCTAAACTACTTAACAAAAAAACTAAGGGAAGAAATTCAGAACTTTCGTGATGAATCTACGAATATCTACCTAAGAAAGTTAACAAGTGATCGCACAACTGATTACTCCTTGTGGAAAACTATAAAGCACATAAAGACGCCAACCTTACACATACCTCCCATTAAAGAAACTAATGGGGGGTGGGCCATAAATAATAAACAAAAAGCTATTAGATTTGCTAATCACCTGGAACAAATATTCCAACCTAACATGCATAACTCTGAGAACACAGAACTGGAGGAAGCATCTTGTAATGATAGATTAGAAATAAAACTCGTTACCCCTAAAGAGGTTCAGAATGAGATAAAACGCTTAAAGAAAAATAAAGCTCCTGGCTTTGATCTAATTACGGGCGAAATTCTCCAAAATCTTCCACGTAAAGCCATCGTAAAACTTACCACCCTTATCAATGCTTCGTTTAGACTAAAATACGTGCCTGATATGTGGAAAGTTGCAGAAATCATTATGATACCGAAACCTGGAAAACCACCTCAGGAAATAACATCCTATAGACCAATTTCTCTATTGCCAGTTATGTCAAAGTTGTTCGAAAAGCTCCTATTAAGACGACTGAGCCCCATAATAGAAGAAAGAAAGCTTATCCCTGATTATCAGTTTGGATTTAGGGAGAAGCATTCAACAATCGATCAAGTGCACAGAATAACTAGTTTAATAGAAAAAACATTAGAAGAAAATAAAGTCTGTTCTACTGTTTTCCTAGACGTGGCACAAGCATTTGATAAGGTTTGGCATGAAGGTCTTATGCACAAAATAAGACATAAACTTCCGAAGCAGTTTGCAGATATTCTGGAATCTTATCTTACGCAGAGAATGTTTCGAGTTAGACAGGATGAGGAATATTCAGAACTTAAGTACATAAAAGCTGGAGTACCACAAGGAAGCGTCCTAGGTCCGATGTTGTATTTATTATACACTTGTGATATCCCAGAACTAAAAAATAACATCATTGCAACCTTTGCGGATGATACGGCTATCATGGCTACAGGGTCCACTCAAGAAGAAGCAGTAACGAAACTGCAAACAGCTATCAACACTATATTTGATTGGACAGTGAAGTGGCGAATCAAACTGAATGAGTCAAAATCGATTCATGTCGATTTTACTAACAAAAGACCGTCTTATCATCCGGTATTTATAAACAATCAAGCAATACCGCACAAAAACACAGCTAAATATTTAGGCATGACCTTAGACGCAAAGCTTCGCTGGAAAGCTCATGTCAAAAAGAAACGCGACGAATTAGAACTTCGCTATAAAAAGATGTACTGGCTACTTGGAAAGCATTCTTCTTTATCAGTACACAACAAACTACTTTTGTACAAACAAGTCCTAATGCCAGTATGGACTTATGGTATTCAGCTATGGGGCTGTACCAAACAAAGCAACACACAGATGATACAACGCTTTCAAAACAAAGTACTGAGGGACATTGTAAATGCGCCCTGGTACATTAGAAACAATGATCTTCACCGGGACCTCAATGTCGATCTTGTTGCAACTATAATTAAAAAACACGCCGAAGCCCATGAAAGAAGGCTTCATCATCATGTGAATGTCGAGGCTATCCAGCTCCTTGACAACACGAACATAGTGCGAAGACTAAAAAGGACAAAACCTTTTGAGTTAGTGTAGTGATTATTAGTGATAAGTAGTGCGATGAGTACTTACTGCAAAGAACACAATAACAATGTGTCTTCCCCTTAATAGAGACAATAAGAAAAGGTGTTAATGGACACATTCTTATATTATTCTAACCTAGCAAATTATGTTAAATTTAAATAACTTATTAGTCTTTAGGCTAGATTGTAATTGCAATGCTCTACCTACTTGTCAAATAGGTAGAACATCTTAATAAAAAAAAAAAAAAAAAAAAAAACTGCGCTAGACAGTCATATCCTGACTTGCGCAGTGAGTAGGCGTCCTTTCTGGCGTCTACCGCGAAAATAGCGGATAGAGCGACCGAAAGGAGTAGAAGATACATAAATACATAAGAAAAAGAGAGATAAAAGAATTTTAAATAAATTTTGAATCTGCCAAAGGGACGTGCTAGGCAGCCTTAAAAAAAGAGAAAAAGAAAAAATAAATAAATGGAATGTTCTAAAAATTGCAACGTTACAATGTCTGTCCCTATATATCTATGTATGTATGTACGCTTCTCTCCTTAGTTGTGTACTCTTGACAGAGTGGTCGTGGTCATGTGTTCTGGGTAGGGTTGAGTTCTGCGCCACCGCCGCTCTCGCGATGCAACGCCATGTGTCCCTGTGTTCTAATCTTTTAGGATTGAAGCATTGGTTTGGAGCGTAGTCCACGGGATTCTGAGCATGCATCTCCAACACATTTCCAGTGCATCGATCTTGTGACGGTCGTTTGTCTTTAGCGGCCAGCGTAAGCACGCTTAGTAGATATTTTAATATACGCAACAGAGTTTATGAGTATTATTATATTAGACGGGACTTGGACGCGACGTACCTTTATGAGGCTATGCGGCTTACAATAATATATAGAGCTGTTTAAGACGAAGGATTGGCATGAAAAATAAGGGTATATAGGGGTAATATTGGTGTAGGGTTATTATAGGGTAGGCGTAGGATAGGGTAAATAGAGGGTAGAGTAGCCGCAGGGTAGAGATAGGCGTAGAGTAAGGTAGGAATAGGTCACCACGCGAACGAAGTCGCGCCAGGTCGACAAGTTTTAAGTTAAAAGTTAGCCGAAGAGCAGTTTTAACCAAATCAATTCCTCACGAAATATTTTTGAAATATGTTAATTCGTGTTACTTACTTTTATATTCGTTCACCTTAATTTTAGAGAGACGTATTGTAATTGCTTTTAGCATACGATGCATATACAGATTAACCAAGACTAGCTGCATGTGGAAGACCACTGATATTATGTATTGCAGATAAAACAGCACTATTGTCCATATGACTGATGATGTCACTGTAAATAGACAAACAAAAAAATTCAAAGAATTCAAGACATCAGACGCCGTACGACCATGGTTGCAAGACCGCTTATTTATAATACTGCGATCTCTAACCCGATTGCACAGCGTGGGATTATGGCAATAACTTTTCCTTTCGTAGGAGAGGCCCTAAGTCCTGCAGTAGACTGTTATCGGCTGCGATGATGAAGGCATCAGAGAGACAAAAATATCCATAATCTGTTTACAAGCACCAAAAAAGCAACCAAGATTATGGGACGCTCCTTTAGGAGACACAAAACAAAATTTCTTGACCCTTAGCAATACTGTCATATGACCGTCACTGAAGTCGATCATGCGACTGATCATGATATATGGTGGTTAGAAAGTTCCTATAGATACTATCACAGGGTGCCAAATGGCTTCCATAACTGTTCAACCGGCCTCAGGGTCCCCAGCGGAAGGCCTTGGTCAACCTCGCCTCACCAACGGTATTAGGAGGCACATCTAATGTGTGGAGAGCTCGTTGCGGTGCTGCAGTTCGACTGGCCTCAAAGTACGGACGGTCACCCATCCAGTTCCTAGAATCAGCGTGTGTTACTTGAACCTGCCTCAAAGGGACCCTCCCTTCGGGACGCCTCTTAAAATATAAAGTTACTGCTGTTGAATATATTTACTCTCCGGTATTGTATCCCCCTCCAACACAGAGAGAACAAATAAATACATATCAGAGACTGATACTATGGATGCACACAATATCCAAGCTGACGTTACTATCATTTCTCTCCTTTCTGGCCAACGTATAATTATCCCATTGGTTATTTTGGACAATATCTGAAACAATAAGAGAACATAACGGCGCACACAATTTCTGAATGGTTTGACCTAAATGCTTACGCCAAATTGGTTAAGGAGCCGTCCATTAATTACGTTGGGCTCTTAATTTTATTTAATTTTAATTTTTCAAAAGTTACTATGGCGCCTAGTTCTAAATGTCAGTCCATTCCAAGTCGTTCTGTACTTAATACAATATATTCCTTGTATTTCTATTATAACCACCTCCAATGGATGTCGTAAATTTTGTTTAGCTCAAAACTAGCTACCCAACGACGTTATTACCCGTGGTCATTGGAGGTAGGTATACGTAAAAAACAGTAGTAACATGTTTCTAATAGCATATCCCGAACCGAACTAACATTTGGAACTGATGCCATAGTAATGAACAGGAAGAATAATATTGGTTAAAGAGAAGCCGGGTGCAGCCAACGCAACAATTGTTCACAACTGCCTGTCTGATAAACAATAATAATAATAGTCATAATTTTTGTTCAGCTTGCAAATAACTATCCAACGACGTAGATCCTGTATCCTTTCATCCTTTTTTGCGTGATGTGTCTCTTTTGTGAGTAATGTATATTAGTTGAACACTAACCGATGTTCTTACGGTGAGGGAAAACGTCGTGATGAAACTTACACATTCACACGACTGAATGTGCAACCGTGTTCCAATCTGGTCAGGTTTCTCTGTAAACAGGGTAACAGAGGTTAAATGGCAGCCGCTCCACTATAGCTACCTGATCTGCCAAATCCTGGATCATGGTCAAATGAGCTCCGGGCCCTCGCGCGCGTGAGCACAACCGAGGCATTACCGCGAAGATGATTATTTGTAGTAACTACAACTTTACTTACAGTCCTGCCACAAAAACCAGAAAGTGAGTAAGCCTCACCTCATCAGCATCAGCTAAACAATCGATCCACTCGGCCATGACCTTCGGAGCCGATATCACCACAGCGGTGTTGAGGATGATGGAAGCCCCAGCAAAGGCAAGGAAGGCCGCGCGGCTTAAACGTAACAGTTCCACGCGATTCTCTGGATCCATCACGTCCAGGACCAACCCGCGGATGATCACAATATCTGGAAAATATGAGTCTGGGTGATGTTTGTACAAGCTTATAACTGTAAATGTTTGCATGTTCGGGTCAAATCTTGCACGCCTAATTTCACCCACTTCCCAGAGCTCAATAGAGCTGTTTGGTATGTCTACGTACAATGTCTATTATTTATCAGTCTTTAGTGCGAATCAACACATTGTAATGACGTTAATGGTCCTAAACTATAAATGACATCTAGTTTGGGCTCGTTTGATTTGTCTTGGCAAGAATTACCCTGCCTCACTGTATCGCCAAGAATATCCTTTGCACAAGGTACATTCCGATCAATTATTTGTCGAACTTGGAACATATTCTAAATACTAGTTTCATTCCTTTAAAAATATCTATTGTTTGGCCAAATTACTGAATGATGGGCCCACGATGGGCCTTTATGTACTAAGCTAACTTCCACAAGGTCTTAAACTTACAAACATTTACTTTACCTATTAACATTGTCACCAGGTAGCTGTATACACACATTGCCGTCGATATGGTAATCCGCCATTCATTTTGGTACTTCATGAAACGAATTGGTGCGAGCCCTAAGGGACGGGCCACTTGAGTAACCAGAGCCAAAGTTCCACGCACGGTACATGATTTGTCTATAGAGGATTCCCACTTTTCCCTTAAAGACCTCCACCACGATCCAAAAAACCAACACATGGTCGTATTATATTGGTGTTTGCAAGAGCTCTTCGGTACCAGTGATAAGTCGATATAAAAAATAGGTGGATACAGTTTCCAGTTTATGCTTGTCCAATGACCGCTGATACTTTGATTTCAGTGTTTATGTTATGTCAGTGATACAGGATGGGCATTTTACTGCATTGACTCAGCGACAAAAGTAGACTTTGGCCTCCGATACTAGAGATCGCCACCTCTTTCTATCCTGCACTATCTCTTGCCAATCGAAGATGCCCTGTGCGTGCAGGTCTTTACTTAATCCATCCAGCGATACCTGGGTCGCCCGACAGGAAAAATGAAATTGATCTCAGAATACAAAATACGCTTAGGCAATGTGCTGCTCTCATAAGGTATTAGTGCCCAAGCTGATAAGCAGAAAACAACAAACAAAAACGGTTATTAGACTAATCTCGATGTAGGGATGGGCAATTTTACATAAAATAATAAATGTAACCCTGAAACGACTGGCCCAATAAGCTTCAATGGCTGGGTTATTTGACATATACTCTCGAAAGTTTTGACAAGTCTACATCAGCAGCAACACGAAACGAGCCACCAAAATTTCTCTAATCCATTTTTTTAAATACCGCATGTATGCAATATTATGTTTAAGTGCATTGAAGCGGAAGAAAGTCACCTCGCTTACTTAGTTAAATATTAAACTTCACAAAACTTATATTAATAAAGAATCTTTTGTATCAACCTGTAGATACTGTCTCGATTATGCCGTGAACTAACAAAACACTTTTTGTTTGGTTAACGCCTGCAAACTTAAATAAAACTTTATTTATTTAAATAGATAGACAAGTAAGTTGTCAAAAACATGGACAATTTATTTGTACAAATACGTACAAAATGAGAGTAAATACGCCTCATGTATTGACTCGTAAAGCTTAATTAATGTCTTTGTTTTTTGGTTCCACCAAACGTAGGTATTAATTATACTTGTGTACTTTTAGCACCTCAGATTGACTCACCTCCGGGCTGAGCAGAAATTGAAATGATAAATTTTAATTTCTGTTACGGGTGTGAGTGTAGAATGTATAAGTTTATATAAAAAAAAAAGTAAATTAGTAGTTTATCGGTTATCTAACACCCACAACACAAGCTTTGCTTACTTTGGGGCTATATTTGTATTTATTTGTTTAATAAATGTACAATACTAACACGACCCTAGTATTGAGGTGTAGGTAGAGCTCGTCTAATCTAAAATGACGCGCCCCACTATCGCATTAACGCACACAAGCAAGTTTAATATATGGACGCAATACATATACAAATGCCGTTGTAATTGGTCGTTCAGTTGCCGGTGAGATTCAAACGTAGGAGCACGCGTCGTTCATTGGCTCCTACACAGGTAAAGTGTCGTTATTAATATTTGCACTCACACATCGAAATCAACTAACTAAGTAGTGGGGCGCGTCATTTTAGGCTAGACGAGCTCTACTGAGGTAGTTCAAAAATAAAACCGAAAGTGAGTTAATTGAACTTTCTGGTCCAACTGGATGTGGAATGAGCTCCCAGCCACAGTGTTTCCTTTGGACTATGACATGGGATCGTTCAAGAGGTATATTAGAGGTCTCTTTAGAGGCGGGCGACGCATTGGTGACTCCCCTGGTGTTGCTGATGTCCATAGGCGGCGGTGACCACTTTCCATCAGGTGACCCGCATGCCTGTTTGTCGGCCGGATAACATAAAAAAAAAACTCATTCGTGCCCGTTTACATGCATAGAATCGTGTAACATTGTACAATATTGGTCCTGGTCCAATTTGGGCCGATGACGCATCGCCTTACTTTCTTCATCATCACAGCCCATAACAGTCCACTGACAGTCCAGAGACTTAAGGCCTCTTCCGTGATTATAGGCATTGTCTCTACACTTAGTAAACGGATTGGAGATCGCAGTGTTGTGATTGCTGGAATAATGGAAAACGCTGCTGCCCATTTTGTAACCTATGGAGACTCTAGATCTTTTCCTCGATAACATTTGTCGCCGGCAATGACACCCACGAGTGTAAAAGGTTGGTGCTATTCTACTCTGCCGGAGACCACACGGCCTGCTTCCTTATTATGTACCTCTTCTGTTAGTTTTAAGTTTTTGTAATATGTTATTGGACCAAATAAATATAATAATATATTATGTCTATGTTTATATTCTAATCGTCGTCGACACGTTAATAAGAGGTACTCAGTTCAATCGCCAGTCCCGCCATGTCATCATCATCATCACAGCCATGAGACGCCCACTGCTCACCCAGAGATCTCCACAATGGCCGGTGCTGTGCTTTCCGCATCCAGCTGGTATCTGCGATCTTTACCAGGTCGTCGGTCCACGCACGTCGGTGGGAGGGCTTACCCACGCTGCGTCTTCTGGTACGTGGTCCCCACTCAAAAACCTTACTACCCCATCGGCCATTTGATCTTCGAGCTATATGCCCTGCTCACTGCCACTTCAGTCTGGCAAACCATAGAGCTATGTCGGTGACCTTGGTTCACTTTCGAATCATCTAATTTCTGGTATGATCCCGCAACGATAACAGTGAGCTCGCTACTACATCACTGGCAACACACATTGGTCAATTACCTTCGTCTTGAGACACTGCGGTAATTTTGACGAAAATATAGGGCGAATTTTCCCGAACGCTGCCCACCCGAGGTGGATTCGTCGATTGACATATTTCTCAAAATTGGACGTACCTAGCTGGACTATTTAATTTTGTCCTAGGTATGTATAGTTGTCAACTACTTCAAGTGGAGTGCCTCCAACTGTCGCTAGAGTAGGCACAACATGGACATTCGACATAATGACATTTGAGCAACAAACTGATTAAATAATAAAACAATAAAAAAGGATGTTTGTAGATTGAATGTATTCACAAAAATAAATCTAGAATTTTTAAAATTTTTGTCTGTCTGTTTGTACACACTAATATTTGGAAGTACTGTACGGATTTGAATGACACTTCTTTTTGTGTAGCTATTAAGCCTGATAAAAATATCGTCATCATCATTTTGGCGTTATGTCCCGGTTGCGCCCCCGCGGTACGTTAGGGCCTGGGTGCGCCTAAATATAAAAGGATAAACTACCCCAAAACTGATTTCCACGCAGATGAAATCGTGGGCAATAGCTAGTTCGAAATAAAAATAAATTATTAATGAGAAAGTGAACATCTACTCATTGAAGATATCGATATTAATGTTTATTCTGTGACTTGTTATGACAATCATGACTTTAATTTCGTGTAGCATCATCACCATCATCAATTTATCACAATCCACTGTTGAACGTAGGATATCTATTATTAATTAACTGACATTTAACCGATGTCCGCAATGGAAAACTATTGTTGTCAACTGTTAGGAGGAATCACCACATACCTGGTGATCATCGTGCATTATCAATCGACAGACAACTGGTGAAAACTAAGTTATTGTTATTTCATCGAACTCAGAAAGAAATTAGATAAGAAGAATACTCTGTAAATGAAATAAAGCACAAAAAAATTTGAAAGCTGTGTTTTATTATTAGTTAAAAAGACCCGTCTTACTAAGTGAAATTATGTCATATCTTACTGAGTAGCTATGCCTAGCTAATGTGGAGAAGGTTGAAGTATAGAAGAGATTTTAAGAAGAGGTAATAAACCGTTCCAATAATGTACTGCCATTTTGTTCTTCAACGTAAAAAATTTTATATCGGCCCTAAGTTGGGCGCAGATGTGGACCCCTTGTTAAGTGTCAGACATTAGTTCAACTATAGGAGCCAGATATGGTACCCACGTTGGACACATATATATATGAGGCCCAGGTTGGGCGCCAGATATGGGCTCCTTGTTGGGCGCCAGATATGGACCCCATGTTAGATGTCAGACATTGGTCTCACTGTAGATATGAAATGTAGACTCACATTGAGCCAAATATATCACCCCACGTTTAGCGACAAACATACGAGTAAAAAGCCCCAAGCTGGGCGCCGAATATGGACATCAAATTAAGTGCCAAATAATATGAGTCTCATTTAAAGCACTATATGAGAGAACCCACCTTGAAAATTAAAATAAAAATGAAAAAAAAAGTATTTATTGAATTATGATTACGTTAATTAATCTCTTTTTAAAAGTAAAAAATCTAACGGAAACCAAAGGGAAAGTTAGCGAGCTCATCCAGGTAGGGGGCGACGCATGCAGACTGATCAGCGCGTACGAGGGCTCACTCCGGCGAGACACCGGGCACCTATACACGCCACGCACATAACCGCCTTGGGCGCCAGATATCGTTTTCACGTTGAGGGACAGATAACGTCCCCATCTTAGGTGCCAGAGATGAGTTCCATTAAGGACGTTTAACGCCAAACATACGAGTAATAAAGATTTTCTTTACTTTTTAAACTTTTGTGTTTTTTGGTGTCTGCGTTTATATTGTGATGTAGTATCCTGAGAATAATAAAGCATTTATTGGGCACCATCTGTGAGCCCTACCTTTGGCGCCAGATATTATTCTTACGTTAGGCGCCAGGTAGGAGTCCCATATTGGGCGTCAAGTATGAGTCCCATATTGGGCGCCAGATATGACTGGGCGAAGTGGAGTAGATTGAGTAGGAAAGCGGACCCTGGCAGAGGCCGGGATAAGCGCTAGGACGATGATGATTGGGCGCCAGATATAAGTCCTACGTTGGGCGCCAGGTATGAGTCCTATGTTGGGCCCCGGAAATAAGTCCTACGGTGGGCGCCAGATATGAGTCTGATATCAGTCAAACGTTGAGCGCCAGATAGAAGTCGTTTATAAAAGTATCAAAGTGAGATATAAGGTATTCCCAAGCGGTTCCTGCGGGATACCCAAAAAGGTGGGAATACCTTTCTTGTGATCGATCTTATCTTTTCGCCCCCACGTTGGGTGCAGATATGGATAGATCTCCCCTAAAATACTGCTTTTTAGACTTAAAATAACTTAAAATACTTTTTGTTTTCCTCTTACTACTCACTCGTTACTTTTTTGTCATGATCATCCTTCAGGATATCAAAATCAAAATTAAAATCAAAATCAAAATTTCTTTATTGATTAGGACATTAAATATCTCTTTCAATCGTCAAAAAGGAGGGGGGTAGGAAAGTAGGAAGGAAACACACAGTGACACGCTGACCGCCCTATGGCTGTAGATAAACGTATCCCTCGCCAACCACAACCGAACCGGGCTCGACAATGCCAGACAGAGCCGGAACGCTATATTATATTATATACTCGTAGGTATGTCTAGTATAATTAAGAAAAACCACCTAAAACTACAGCAAGAGTAAGCCAGTCCACCAAGGCAGCACCCGTTCACGAGTATAACGCAGGGCCCAGCCATCGTCCAATTCAACCATATTTGAGGGAAAAGAGCGACCCGGCCCCCACGCCACCGCCAGACAGATTTTTAAGTGAGCGTGCATCACACATGCTGCATGTGATAGGTAGTTGCTCCCACCCTACTCTATCCTACCATTGCCTTAACCCTACCCTACCACTACCTTACCCCTACCCTACCACTATCTTACCCCTACCCCACCCTATACTACCTTATCGCTATCTTACTCCTACCCTACCCTACCCCTACTCTAACTACTACCCTACCCCTACCCTAGCGCAGACAGGAGACACCATGTGTGGGAGAGGAAGGAAAATTAACGCCGCTTCCAAGGTGGTTCTCTGTGGGGGAAAGAAACGGCAAGAAACCCACAGAGCCTACGTGATTCTTTTTTTTTTTAAACATGTCTTATGTACTAATACATTATTTGTCCTATATACTATCTTAAAAGTAAATACCTGTATAGAACAGCAGTTCAGTCCCATGGACTTTTGTCATTTACATATTCAGATATACTTTAATAACTTTTTTGACATAATTTGTTTTTTATAGCGACTTTAAATTTATTCAATGGTAAATTCTGAATATCTGTTGGAACCTTATTATAAAAGCGTACACATTGACCCATAAATGATTTGTGGACTTTGGCTAGACGACAAGCACCAGCAACAAGCTTATCTTTATTTCTCGTATTAATATTATGAACATCACTATTCTTCTTAAATAAGTGTAAATTTTTATAAACATACATTAAATTCTCATATATATATGACGGATCACGGTCAATAGTATGGACTCATGTGGTCAATAGTACGGACTCATGACGATGAAAACGGAAGTGGGAGTGCGCCCTCTGGTGGGGCGTGCTGACAGAGTCTCGACGGCACGACTCGGGCCGAGTGGCGGCCATTCTTGGCGCGACCGCCGCCGAGGAGTGACGCGTCTTGAAACTGTCTCCACATTTCGTTTGTTTACGTTTGAAGTTCGTTAATAGAAAGTGTTATTTACGTTTAAAAATAAAGTAATTTTAAAATCACCTTTGAAATAAGAAAGTAAATTACCTCAACTGCCTACATTTGTAATACCGCTCTGAATTCTAGTGAAATTATAAGTGATGTGCAAAAATGAAATGGAATAAATACAGTGGAGTAAATGTGAACCTTTTCTTTAATTTATCTGGACGAATACGACCTAATACTGATATCACTACCCTGATGACAATGATCCTGATACACCCCTTTCCTTCACGCGACGACATATATATTGTGACGGCATTGTCATTATATCAATGTTCCTGAATTTATCTCTTAGTGAAGTTCTAGGTCTCAATTGGTAAATCGCGCGAATAGCCCTTTTCTGCAATACAAATACATTTTGCCAGTCGGCAGCGTGTCCCCACAGCAGTATGCCATAGGCCATAATACTGTGGAAATAACTAAAGTAAACTAATCTTGCTGTAGCCTCGTCAGAAATACCCCGTATTTTCTTTACAGCATATGCTGCAGAACTTAGCCTTTTCGCCAATTTATCAATGTGAGGACCCCATTGCAATTTATTATCCAGGGTAAAGCCTAAAAATACTGTAGAATCAACAAAATTCAAATTTTCGCCTTTTATTTGTACATTAGTCGGCACTGATCTAACATTTGGCAAAGAGAATTTTAAACATTTTGTCTTCTTGCCATTCAGTAATAAATTATTAACCGTAAACCAGTTTACCACTTCTGCAATAGCCTTGTTCACGTCTTCATATGTTAATTGTTGTCTTTTTACTTTAAACACTAAAGATGTATCGTCCGCGAACAAGACAATTTCAACATTCAACTTCACATCACATTCACATCAACTTTTTGAATTCTATGACTCAAGTATGAATTTAGCAAGTTCAGGGCCAAGTTATCTTTAGGCTTCTGGACTGGGACGGACTTGGCATCAATATTAACGGCGAGTACCTCACGCACCTTAGATTTGCTGACGATATCGTAGTCATGGCTGAAACCCTGGAAGACTTGGGCAAAATGCTCGATGACCTCTGTAGTGCCTCTCAACAAGTAGGTCTTAAAATGAACATGGACAAGACGAAAATTATGTCGAATGTCCATGTTGTGCCTACTCCAGTGACAGTTGGAGGCACTCCACTTGAAGTTGTTGACGACTACACATACCTAGGACAAATAGTCCGGCTAGGTAGGTCCAATTTCGAGAAAGAGGTCAATCGACGAATCCAACTCGGTTGGGCAGCGTTCGGGAAGCTACGCCACATATTTTCGTCCCAATTACCGCAGTGTCTCAAGACGAAGGTCTTTGACCAATGTGTGTTGCCAGTGTTGACTTACGGAGCTGAAACGTGGCCACTCACTATGGGCCTTATAAGAAAGCTCACTGTTACCCAAAGGGCAATGGAAAGAGCTATGCTCGGAGTTTCTTTGCGCGATCGAGTCAGAAATGAGGAGATCCGCAAGCGAACCAAAGTCACCGACATAGCTCTAAGGATTGCCAGACTGAAGTGGCAGTGGGCAGGGCACATAGCTCGAAGAACAGATGGCCGATGGGGCAGTAAAGTTCTCGAGTGGCGACCACGTACCGGTAGACGCAGCGTGGGTAGGCCTCCTACAAGGTGGACCGACGACCTGGTAAGGATCGCAGGTACCAGCTGGATGCGGAAAGCACAGGACCGGTCTTTGTGGAGATCTCTGGGGGAGGCCTATGCCCAGCAGTGGGCGTCTTCTGGCTGATGATGATGATGATGAGGGCCAAGTCCTTTATTCCATAATGTTGTAATTTCCTGACCAAAATGTCAAAATGTGTGTCAAATTAACGCAATCAAAGGCTTTGGATAAATCACAGAAAACCCATAAGGCATCACGTGATTCCTCCCACGCCCCAAAGATATGTTTAATAAGTTCAACACCTGCATCAGCTGTTGAACGACCGCGAGTAAAACCGAATTGTTTATGATGCAATAGGTTACTTCCATAAAAATGAGCTTTTAGTTGATTTAATATGATTTTCTCAAATATTTTACTTAGAGTCGGTAAAATTGAAACTGGTCTAAAATTTGTAGGATCCGTTGTATTACCAGTTTTCAACAATGGAATAACTTTACTGTGCTTCATCAGGTCAGGAAATTCACCATTATCAACACAATTATTAAATATATTCGCTAAGTGGACAGCAATAACATCAATTACAGAGCTAATAATTTTTACCGACATACCATCAATGTCGGCAGTTGCTTTCATTTTTATGGTTTTAAAAGCCTTAACTATATCTTGAGGTGTAAAATCGATGACACTCTCGGGTACATTTTGTTTTAACAAGGATTCAGCGAGAGCAGGAGACGAACTTAAGGATTTCGTAGTTGACACTGGAATGTCTGTAAAAAATTTATTGAATGCCTCCGCAACTTCCGAGTTTTTGGTAACAACATTATCATTTATCTTTAAACTGTACTTAGTATCGCGATTTGTTACTTTTCCAGTTTCACTATTTATTATCTGCCATGTGGATTTTACTACATCTGTGCTATTTTTTAGTTTGTGTTTAACGAAATTTGATTTAGCTGTAGCACAAACGCGTTTAAATAATTTCGAATAATGTTTAACATACTCAGCAAATTCTACGCTATTATTATACGCCCGTTCTGCATAGAGCACATATAATTTATTTCTACTCTTATGTATTCCTGCTGTCGCCCAATCGCTAAACATAAGTTTGCTGTTTACTGCCTTCGCCTTTGGTTTGAATATACTATTACTTTCAGTTTTTGTCATGTGTAAAACTGAATTATAATATTCATTTGTATCATCAAAATACTTTAAATTAGATGATTTCTCTATAATGTTATTTCTAAAACTGTTTAGACGGTTGTTGTTAATTGGTACAAATTTAATAGTATTTTTTGTTTCTTTCCTCATATTAACATTAAACACAGCTAATTGACCACAATGATCGGATTGCAATTTGTTTATTAAAGACTGGCTACATGCCTGGATATCACAAAAAATGTTGTCTAGACAAGTTGATGTAGTACTTGTTATTCTAGTAGGCTCTAAAAATAAGTTGATTAAATTATGACACTTAAATAATGACATTAGCCTACCAGTATATTTACAAGATACGTCTAATAAATCTATATTAAAATCTCCACAAACAACAATATTTTTATTACAATTGCTAACTTTAATAAGATATGAAATTAGATTTAAAAACTGATGGATTGTCATCTCTAAATCGGATCCCATGCCTTACGATACGAGGATGTAGGAGAAAGTGTAGGAAAGCGGGCTTTAGCAGGAGTAAAAATTACTGCTACGATGGTGATTTACTGCTTCAATCTTGGCAGTCGAATTGAAGGTGATAGTGTTAGAAATACCGACATTAGTCACCATGTACTAAACGTACGTCGTCACATAAAAAGAGAGAGAGAGGTAGGGCATAGCGGGGTATCCCGTTCGAATTGGAGCCGCCCGACTGAGGAAGTACCTCCACCTCACAGAATACCGCAGCTAAACAATACTCTTTTAAATAGTATTGTGTTTCTGCCGGTGAGTAAGGTTTCCAGTGCTCCATGGGGTGGGAATTTGGGGAACCGTGGCTTTGGCAGTGGAGGGACATTTGCCTTTTTGCTGCCAGAGTTACGTGTTATAGAGGTGTGCAACGCACTGGCGATACTCTCGGTGTTGCTAATGTCTATAGGCAGTGGTGACCACTTTCCATCAGGTGGCCCACTCGCCTGTTTGCCTACCGTATGACATAAAAAAAGACCACCATTCACGCACATATTTCTCACTTATTGGTGCTATACAGATGTTCTGTTATTCGTCACGCAATGGACAACGTATTTTTCCGTTGTACCTCTATCTATTTTTGTAGCGAATCTTGTTTATTCTTCAATCAAAACACGTTTAGGTGTAAGCAAACAAAGTACTTAGAGTTCTAACATTAACATGTTTATTTAATGAAAATGAGTGTTGACGTTGATTTTTATTGACGCATTTACCTAATGTCTGTTTATCTATGAAATAAATTATGAACCTACTATTTTCGAAGAGTGTCTTGGGAAAGAGTTACTTACCTTGTAATTGCTCAATAAGTAATTCCACTTTCTTTTTAAATTACGTGTATTATCAGGGCGGACTAAGTTCGTCAGAGACCCGGGGCGAAAAAACCAGAGGTAGCCCGATTTGCTTACTCCATGGTAAATGAGCAGCTAGAGCAGCTAATGGTAAGCGGTAACTGTTTTAAAATTATATTAATATTTTGTTGATACACACAAATACACATACAAATTTTCGTGCGACCATTGCCAATTAGGATAGCGCCTAAAGCTTTTGTTACGGTTAAGAATAATAGTTGTTCTCATATAATAGTTAAAAACCATATTTTGATTTTACGTCAGTTTGTTAAACGAAATACACGATTGTGCTGCTTGTAAAACATTTCGTTATTATAACAAAATATAATTTGCTGTATTCAATGTTGTTATCAGTGGTGGACTTAGATCAATTATACCTGAACTAACACAAAAGAAATTGTGGCAGAACCTGTAAAGAGATGTATGTAGGTACAACTCTTTGCATCGTCGGTCTTGTCAGACTTATTCTTAAAAATATAGATATTTCTCAAAACACATTTCGTTATGAAATACAACCCCTTATCTTCATCAAAACAATATTTATACCTATACTAGGGTTTTCTACCCGTGTACCCGGGGTCGGGTATGCTCGGGTATTTAAGGGATTTAATACCCGGTTACAATCTGACTGCCATACCCAGGTACCAGGGTATTTAAAAAAAGTCTTTGATTCGGGTATGTAACGCCTTAAAGAGTTTAAATAGCGCATATCTTCTCCGATAAGTCATAAGGGAACAGAGAAAAGACATATAATAAGTCAGGATAAATTAACGTGTAATTTATTTTTTGATAATTGTTTTCTTTTTTAATAAACCTTTAAATTGAAATTAAACAAAGAAGAATAGTCCAAAGGCGGCGGTGACCACTTTCCATCAGGTGGCCCGCTTACCCGTTTGTTTGCCTTGTAACATAAAAAATAAAAATAATGTTTAATGTCGATGATACTTTATTGGAAAGATAATGAAATTCCATTTATGTTTAAATATTATTTCGGCCATGTCGCCGACGCGACTGGTGCGCAAAAGACCCAATGTGAACGTCCAATTTTCACACATTTTGCAGCAAACGGTATTTCACTTATATTTCACTCAAATAACTCATCGAAAGTAATATTTTATAGAAAATAGTCAGATATTTGACTGCCATCTCACCTGATGTTAAGTGCAGATGCAGTCTACGGTGGCACATACGTCTATTACATACCTATTCACACTTGTCTTAAAGAAACCCAAGTTGTACCGCTCAGGGAAAACATGTGCAGGCAGCGAGTTCCAAACCCTTGCCGTTCGCAACAGAAAGTTAGTGCGTATTTGTGGAATGTCGACAATATAGGGATGGTACGCTGACCTACACCTGAAGCCCCGAAGATGGAATGGGGTTGGTGGAACTAACTCGTGTAATTCCGGCGCACATTCCCGAAATTTCCCCGCGCCAAGAAGATGACTATCAATTTCTTAGCGCGTCTCTCAACCAAGTCCAAAGCAGCCAGATAGACCTTGGCAGACCCGTCCTATAGCTGACAACAGTATTCCATGCAAGGTCAAATTTGGGCTTTATTTGAGTCAATTTTAGCCAATCCTCGCTACCACCGTTGCTGAAGCCAGACGGAACATTGGCAAATGCTGCGACGGTGAAAGCGAATTCGCTTGCTTCTCATTTTACGGCTAGTTCGCGTTTAGATACTGCAGCGACGGTCTTGCGTAGACGTGCCCCTGAGTTGTCTCCTATTCTCACACGCCTGTTTCGACTCTCACTTAAGACTGGTATTGTACCTAAGTCGTGGAAGCTTGCCAATGTGGAGCCCTTGCCTACGAAGGGCAGCCGCGCAGACCGCCCTATTTCAGTCACCTCCATTCTCTGTAAGATTATGGAGCGTGCACTGAACAACAAACTTCTTGCGCATCTCGAAGGTAACGATCTCCTTAGCGTATTAGGTATTTGTGTTGGCTTTTGCATTTGGATTTCGAACTGTCTGAGTGGACTTTCAATCCGGGTAGTTCTCGATGGTTACTCGTCTGATCTTCAGGCTATCGACGCGGAAGTTCCTCAAGGGTCGGTTCTGTCCGCGACTTTTTTCTTGCTGTATATCAACGATCTTCTAGTACCCGGTACCCTTGGGTACGCTGACGACAGCACAGTAACGGATAAATATCTGTCAGAGGAAAAAGCTAACAGGGACGACATTTAGTCTTGTCGAGAGGCCATGGTTAGGCATTTAAACGAAGCTCTCAAAGCAGTCTCCGACTGGGGCGAAGCCAATCTAGCGGCGTTCAACGCTACCAAAACACAGGCATGTTTGTTTTCCGCCAAACGGAGTCCATTCCATCTAACTCCGGCTTTCGGAGATGAGGCTGTGGAAATTACCGACAATTTACATCTCCTTGGTATTGAGCTATTAACCAATCTTAACTTTGGACAGTACATCGAATCCAAAGCTAAGACTGCAGCCAAGAAACTTGGTATCCCCTCGAAGGTCAGGCGGTACTTCACTTCAACAACAAACTTTAGAAGTGCAAAGAAGATAATTTGTGACCCGCAATTAATGGAGGCTTAGTTGCAGAACCTCGAGCATCGGCGCAGGGTCGGTATTCTATAGGTTGCATTTAGGAGAGAGTGCGAAACAGTTGCACGACCTCATTCCGCCGGCCCCTTTCTGCTCTGCATCTGCATCTGCATACCCAAAAGCATTGGACCCGAACAGATCATTTACGTGCACCAGGAGCAAGGTGTTCTGTTCTGTACAGGGTTGAGTTCTATCGTCGAAGTTTATCAGCGTAAACATATCCCCAAAGAAAATAATCTAATATATAACTCCATTCATTGCACAATCTGGATTACCAACGAGCCATTATTGATTGATGTTAATTTTTTCCTCCAAATAAAAGTTTGTTTAGCGATGAAGCCCACTTATAAATAAACTTTTATTTCAGACGATGGTCCATAGTTTGTTAGTATCTAGTGAACAAAAAAAAAATTAATAATACTTATATCTAATGTTAGTAACAAATGCACACAGTTTACTTATCCTATTTTATATTAAAAATAAGGGGTCTGCCCCCAGTATGGACATCATTCCAGTGGCCCATTATAGGACACTGAAACCGCTCCGCTATCGGTTGGAGGATAGTGTTAGCGCTCCCCCGTACTCGGCTCAACAGAGACGCGGATCTTTTACGAATGATTGCTTGGAAGCAGTCAATTCGTGCATCCGCCATCATTGTCGAGGCGCTACAATAGCGGGGGAGCCCCAACAGCATCCTCAATGCATTATTATATTGCACTCTCAATGCATTATAAATATTTTTCGTGTACTTAACCCACAGACTGCACGTGTAGAATGTCTGGCAAAGAGCTTTAAATAGGGTTACCTTAACTTCCGGTGTACAGCGTGCAAATCTGCGGGCTAGCATGTTAGCCCGTGCAGCGAGCGCTCTCCTCTCTCTCTGCATGTCCTCGTCATCCACTAGCCTCTCGGTGACCCAGTGCCCCAAATACTTAAATCTGTGCACAGTTGTTAATACAGAGCCTCCCATGGTCACTTGCGGTAAGTTATTAACCTTTTTTGTACCCGATTTGAAAATTAATACCTCACATTTTTTGGGGTTGTATTTGAGGCCATGAGCCACCGCATAGGCTTCGCATATTGCTATCAGCTTCCTAAGAGCACTGATTGAGGGGCTCAGTAGCACCATATCGTCAGCGTAACTGATGTTATTGTAGCATATCCCCCCTACATGACAGCCGACTCCGGTGCCACTGAGCTCCCCAATCAGGTCGTCCATGTAAATGTTGAAGAGTGTCGGAGAGCTGAGCCCCCCCTGTCTCACGCCACTCTCCAACCTGTACACGTCCGACTGCGAACCTGCCCATCTAACATAATTCGTTTGGTTGTCGTACCAGTACTTAAGCAACACAATTATGTCCGTAGGCACATTTGCACTACTCACCTATGGTTGAATGGTTTTGATTTTAGTTAGAATAAACACGCAGCGGCCACATGACCGAAATCTTATTGAATAGTTTTCTAATATGGCTAGTTTCACTGATATAAATATATTTTTCTTTGTTATATTTCACTTTGAAAACAAAAGGTTTAAAAAATACCTTACTTACATTTTCTTAAAAAATTGATAAAGACCCGGGTACTAAAAACAATAATACCCGATACCCGGGTATAAAAAAAAAGTCGGGTATTCGAAAACCCTAATCTATACCTATTTTTATATATAGGAACATCGTCAAAGTGCTTTTATATTTAACTTCATTTACAATAACCGAAGTAATTTAGCACTTATTTTTAAACGATTTTTCCAATTAAATGGGTCATCAATAATGGTCAATATTACCACTCTAAAAATTCTGTATTTAAAATGGTAATAGTTAATACAGCTGTTATTAAAATAGTATGGGAAATGCTGTATCGAAAAGTAATTTTTTAAAATTTAATTGACTGGCGTGAAAAAAGTGTACCCTTAAAAAACTGTTTTTGAATATGTAATTGGAACATTACGCTATGATAAAAGGTACTTACTTAAGTGTAATACCTATATAACGGTTATATGTTGTGTGTTGTAATGGTGTTATGAAGGCGTTAGTTACTTCATAAATCGGAATACCAATTGCAGTCGCGTTAATGAACGTTTCAGGGGGTACATTAAAGTTTTAATACGACTTTTGCCTAATTTCTTTGTTAACTCGTCTGTAACGCTTTTAACTATAGTTATAAAAAATCTGTTACCAACACCTAAATGTTAGTTTTGTTGTAGCACTGCTCGTAGCCAATTAATTCATCATATACCAGATCAGTTCAGCTACCGCCACTTCTTGAATTTTAACTAATTAAGTAGTTTATCACTGAGCTCTCTGTCTCAATGTCTCAATCGACCCAGCTATACAGCGTAGTAGAAATGATTAACTTGACTTGCTAAGAGAAACCAAATGCCAACAAATTCAGTTCTAAATCGCTAAGCTAGAGAACCCTAAGACATAGACTTTCATGAATATTTTAACTTACCTACTTCGGCAGTTCGCGCTAATGTGTCCTTAATATGATTCCGATTGTTGATAATTGAGGTTTGCAACTAACTGATATTCATGGATTCCTGGATTGTGCCCTAGTAGGTAAACATGGCGGACAAATATTCTACTAAATACAAGAGCGACTATTTCCAAAATCGTATTGCGGATTATTCCAAGGGTGAGTACTGGTTATGATATGAATATTCTTTAGTTTAAGTTACCTGATCTGCCAAATCCTGGATCATGGTCAGTGTCATTTACGCCAAGATGATTTTTATTATTTATCATTCTAGAGTTAAACGTTTCTTTTTCTGTTTTGTGGCAATGCTTATTTGTGTTTCATCAGCATTTACCAATTCATGAACTTACCTACAATAATAAGAATTATAATTTATTCATATGGCGTTTTACTTTTGTAGAATTATACAGATATTGCATCATATAACATAATACGTAATTCAAACATCAATGACCAAGTCTAGGAGAGTGTCAGTAACCTTAATACATTATAAATTTACTTTTACTAACCCAATAAATACATCATGTATGATCTTTTCAATATGTCGCGTCTCTTTTTATTACAGATGTTATTAAGACCTGTTTCCAAGCCTTTAACAAAATACCTATATTATGTGTTGTAGACACTTTATAAAGCATACATTTCTAATAAATCTTGCATTCTACCCTACCAGCAAAGGCCCTCAAAAGCCTTTCTACAACGCCAGCAAATGGGCAGTGTCTTGTGCTTGGAACTCTAGCACTTGTCCTACGCGTGTCCAGTTGGTTTGGCGTAGCCCCTCTCCGTTTTATAAGGGTCAACCATGACCTCCACATCAGCTACTCCAAAGCAATGTTCTTCTATAGCTTCATGTTAATCATTATTATGGGTAAGCACCTGGTAAGTAGGTAAGTAGTAGGTAAGTCAAGGCAAAATAAAACTTACGTAAGAAATTATTTCTATTTTTGTATTATACTAATCAAATACGTTTATTCAGTTGAGGTTTTCACAAACACTTATGAACGTCATACAATAAAAGACAGTAACAAACTGTTAACCAAACAACGATTATCACCCTTATTGTCTAGGGAAGCCCATGATTGGATGATCCACCTGATGGATAGTGATCACCGCCGTCCAGGATATCAGCAAAGCATCCTAAAGGAAGCGGAAGCGATGCCACCTTTGAGGTACATATAGACGTGCTTCTAAATACTCAAAGTTATAGTGCAAAGGAAAGGCTTCGGGACAGAGAAATAATTCCACTATTTGCATGTGCGCAGTAAAAGGGTTCGCGATGCTGAGCGTGGGTGGTCCTGCCGTCGAGTATCTAACTCGTATGCGAGAGGTACCGGGTTCGATTCCCGCTGCGGTCATGTACCAATGACTCTTTTCTGAGTTATGTACAATTAGTTGAATGCCAATGTTCTTACGGTGAAAGAAAACATCGTGATGAAACCTGCAAATTCAGTTAATTGAATTTGCAACCATCCACAGACAGTTATCTAATCTTAATTTAATTTTCTACTTCCAATTGTAAAAGACAAGAGTAGCGAATATAAGAGACAGTGCAAAGATAAAACATAGTGTTAATGTCTTCCATGGTCAATTGCAGATATAACTCTTCTATACTGGTATATAGTAGATCTGAACGTAGACCCAGTGTACTTAGCTGGTTCACTCACGTACACGGATCGCATAATATGGGCGGTAGACTTGGGCATTGTGTCATTGACTGTCAACTTCGGGGTATTCAGCGCAGCATCCAGGATGAAACGCATGATACCATGCCTGAGCAACCTCAATGTGGTAAGTATATCTAAAAAATTTGACGACCTGTAGGCTAATTACTATTGCGATTACGTTCAGTTGCTTACAAAGTTCCATTGCAATTGCAAGGGCCTGATGTCCTGAAATAATTTCTTCTTGCCTAGCTTAGGCATCAGTCTCCCATAAGTTTGTAAAACAACATTGTAAATTATTGGGAGAAAATAAACGTTTTAAAAAAATCTGAAGTTATCATCGATCATACGTTAATAGGATACTACTGAATGGTTTAGTTAGTTAACATACCAGCAAACGGTGTGACACGCAGAGGTCAAGAGTTCGATTCCCGGTCGGGAAAAAATTGAAATGATAAATTTGAATTTCTGTTACCGATCTCGGTGTTTAAATATAAATTTATTTTAGACGAAGTAGTCCATATTACATTAGAATGTCAACGTTATGAGTACAATGTCAAATATCAATTTATGTATTATAAGTATGTATTTAAAAAATATATATGTAGTTTATCAGTTATCTAACACCCATAACGCAAGCGTTGCTTACTTTGGGGCTGGATGGCGCTGTTGTGAATCATCGAAGCATAATATTTATAGTCCAAGCATAATTATAAAGGCTAAAATAATTCTAATTTTAAATATTTGTACCCCAAAACAACTACGTATGTTGTTACAGATATTAACGAAACTTAACAAATATCAGCAGCAGCAGCGGCCCGATGAGAGAAAGAAATGCATTGTCATAATTGTATGCCTCTTCCTAATGACCCTGCTATTTAGTGCTAACTTTTATTACTTTTATATGATAGCCTCGAAGTGGAATGGCGAAGGTAAGAATAATTCATTAATTTATATAAGTATCAAAAACCTCGCGTTGGAGGTTTCCAACCGCAAGTCTCTGACGTGATTTACGATGACTGCTGTCAATCGACAGCAACCGGGTCAGAGGATTTAATGTGCACTCTTTGACACGGAGCGCGTGGTGATGTTTAGTGGTGAAAGTGCATTGTCAGTGTCCCGAGTGAGATGTGGGATTCGATTCTGCGTCGATCGCTTACAAGGCAGAAACTTTCGACACTTGGCCACCACGGCCCCCACAAAATGATGAGTATTCATAATGCACTTCAATATGAAGTAACTTGGCAAGCGGGCCACATGAGGGAAAGCTGTCATTGCTGTCCAGAAATCACAACACCAGAGGGATCGCTCATGGATTGCTCACCTCTGAAATTCCAGGAGATGTTGCTGTGGCAGGAAAAGGGCAAATACCGCTCCAGTGCCAAAGCCACGGTTCTCCAAATCCCTACCCCGTCGAGTACTTGGCCCATGGAGATACTTCCCTTGTCGGGTGGCTCCAATTCGAATGGGTATCCCGCTATCCCTACAACTTTTAATTTATAACAAAAACTTAAGAACGTAATATTTCTCTCTGATACATTTCAGGTTGCATAGCACTATTTTACATATCGTTCTACATTATGTATTTCATTTTAATATTACTTGTGATGCAGTTCTTTGTTAATGCTATGAAGGCCAATTGGACTCTGAGAATCGTCAATGATCAGTTGACTGAAATTCTGGTGGCAATTGATACAAAAAGTAAGTTTGAATAACTATTTAGAAAATGATTTGTTTGTTTACTTAAAAACTTTTACAAATATTCCAGTTGCTGGATACATGCCACGAGCTGCAGAATCTAAAAAGGAATTCTTCATAGCCCCTCTAAATGCTCTCAACGTGATCGTTTCTTCTGTAAAACTGATGGACCGAATGCCTGACACTGGTAAAAATGCCTTAATAATATTCCTATAGTTATGTGGTGTGTGGTGCTGCTACTACACAGAATAGCACCACCCTATCTCTTCCCGTGGGTGTCGTAAGAGGCGACTAAGGGAATAACCCGAAAGATGGGCAGCAGAATCTTTCGGGTACATTACTGCACTGCGATCGCTTTACTTCCGGGAGGGCGACCAACTGTCCCTAGGTGGTGTCAGGTTCCTCGTCCACAAATCCCTCGTGAACAACATCGTCAAAATCGAGAGTGTCTCGTCTAGGGTAGCGTACCTTATACTCAGAATTACCAAGCGGTATTCGTTGAAGGTCATACAGGTCTACGCACCGACTTCGACTCACTCCGACGATGAAGTGGAAGCTGTGTATGAGGTATATAGCTGTGTATATTTCTACAGCCATGCATACCTCCAAGATACATTATACCGTTGTCATGGGGGATTTCAACGCGAAACTGGGCAAACGAGGCGGAGACGAGTTGAGAGTGGGGCAATTTGGAGTTGGAAGTCGGAACGCCCGTGGCCAGATGCTGGCCGGCTTTATGGAGAACTCATTTTTCAGGAAGCCGGATCATCGCAGATGGACGTGGGTTAGTCCCGATGGTGTCACAAAAAATGAGATTGACTTTATCCTATCTACGAAACGGCATATATTCAATGATGTCTCGGTGATCAATAGCGTTAAAATTGGCAGTGAACACCGCTTGGTATGAGGCACATTGAATATTAACCCCCAGCTGGAAATATCGAGATTGATGAGGTCCACGCTCCGGCCTATACCCATCCAAATCCAAAACCCCGAGAGCTTTCAACTCGAATTACAAAATCGCTTCGAGTGCCTAGGAGAGTGCGTCGACGTGGACGACTATAACAGGTTCGTGGAAATTGTCTATACGGTTGGGTCAAAGTTTTACAAGGCCTGCCGTACAAACAGAACAAACAAAATCTCTGACGATACCCTCAAAGTCATCGAAGAAAGACGCGGAATGACTCTGCAATCCCCTGATGATGTCTCTCAATTTAGGCGACTTAATCGACAGATCTCCAAGTCTCTGACTCGCGACATACGCCGCTTCAATACTACCAATATTGAGGCGGCGATTGAGCGGAACAAAGGCTATAAAGTCTTTGCGAGAGATCTGTCGATTGGACAGAGCCAGTTGACGAGACTGAAAATGGATGACGGCAGAGTTGTTTCGACCAAGTCCGAGGTTTTGAAGGAAGTCGAGAGGTTCTATGGACAGTTATACACGACAACACGGGCACCTGTTACCAGTATGGCAAAAGACCCACGAGCCATGTTGACCTGACACTACACCGAAGATATCCCGGACATCAGCCTGTACGAGATTAGTATGGCTCTCAAACAGCTTAAGAACAACAAGGCGCCGGGTGATGATGGAATTACGGCTGAGCCTCTGAAAGCTGGTGGCAAACCTGTTCTTAAGACCCTTCAAAAGCTGTTTAATTCGTCATCGCTGCGGCAGGTTGTACAGAAGACCGAAGAGTATAACCGGCCATTATGCTTGGCGTTTGTAGACAATGAAAAAGCCTTCGATTCCATCGAAGCTTGGGCGGTGCTCCAGTCTCTATAGGGGTGCCAAATTTACTATTGATATATCGAAGCACAGAAGTGTTTGTACAAAATGCCACTATGTCAGTCCGTCTCCAGGACAAGACCACAGAACCTATTCAGCTGCAGTGAGGTGTTAGACAAGGTGATGTCATATCTCCGAAGTTGTTTACCGCTGCACTGGAGGATATCTTTAGGCTTCTGGACTGGGACGGACTTGGCATTAATATTAACGGCGAGTACCTCACGCACCTCAGATTTGCTGACGATATCGAAGTCATGGCTGAAACCCTGGAAGACTTGGGCAAAATGCTCGATGACCTCTGTAGTGCCTCTCAACAAGTTGGTCTTAAAATGAACATGGACAAGACGAAAATTATGTCGAATGTCCATGTTGTGCCTACTCCAGTGACAGTTGGAGGCACTCCACTTGAAGTTGTTGACGACTATACATACGTAGGACAAATAGTCCAGCTAGGTAGGTCCAATTTCGAGAAAGAGGTCAATCGACGAATCCAACTCGGTTGGGCAGCGTTCGGGAAGCTACGCCACATATTTTCGTCCCAATTACCGCAGATTCTCAAGACGAAGGTCTTTGACCAATGTGTGTTGCCAGTGATGACTTACGGAGTTGGAACGTGGCCACTTACTATGGGCCTTATAAGAAAGCTCACTGTTACCCAAAGGGCAATGGAAAGAGCTATGCTCGGAGTTTCTTTGCGCGATCGAGTCAGAAATGAGGAGATCCGCAAGCGAACCAAGGTCACCGACATAGCTCTAAGGATTGCCAGACTGAAGTGGCAGTGGGCAGGGCACATAGCTCGAAGAACAGATGGCTGATGGGGCAGTAAAGTTCTCGAGTGGCGACCACGTACCGGTAGACGCAGCGGACATTAATGCTAAGATGATGAAGGGTGATACAGTAATATTTGACTCTGATTTTTTTTATGAGGTATAGGTTCTAGCAATGAACTTTTATAAATGTGATGCCACGAGGTGTAAATGTAATAATCGTACTAGTTCATTCATGGAGTATTTTAGAGTAGTACTTTATTAGTAAATAACCATCGGTTTCCAAGGACCACCAGGATAATAGCAGGCTATTTTAACCTGATGCCTTCTGTATGAAGTTCTTTTTCTAACAGCACTATTATCTCAGAATAGAGAATAGTGTATAGTAAATAATAGAGTACTTAGGTACAGACGATAGAATAGCAAGGTCTAAAGCTTCGGAGACGTACACTAATCAATCTAACTCATGACTATCTATCTAACTCACAAATTTGTACTGCCTTGAGAAGGTGTCTGATAAGCCACTCATAGTATACGCTAACGATTACTAAATACTAAATACAGATTAATGAAATCGATCATCGCCTTTATATGTTTTATTTTTAGTACTATTTTATATCAAAACTGCTTTATTTATGTTACTAGATATTCTCCCAACGCCTCAGTCGAAGCAACTAAAGGACAAGATAAGACGACTATCCATAGCTTATATAACGGTCTGTGACATTATCAGGCAAATCAATCGAAACTTCGGAGTGCTACTGCTATTGCTACTGGTGTCGAGTCTCATTCACTTGGTGGAGACTCCTTATTACTTCATCCAGTGGTTGTGTAAGTTGACTAAGCTCCATGAGCTCCGGTTCACGCCGGGGCATAATGCTAAGTGAGGTCTCTTTTACACAAATACGAGTACACCACTACGATACATTATCTATTACACTGCACAACAAATCATTAATCAAGTAGATATACACATCGGCACTGTGTAGTCTTTCAGTGTATTTTATGTTATAATAATTTGATTCTTTTTATGTTTTTTAATTTTCTTGTGTCTTTTTCAATGTTGTGGTGTTGTTGTTTGTGTCAATAAATGTTCTTTCTTTATTCCTCTTTCTTATATCTTTTTGTCAGTGTTTATTTAGATCGGTAGTAAGATCTTAACTAAATAATAATAATTGCAGCAGCTGGAAACAGTAATTTACCTTATGAAAATAACGTATTTATTGACACTGTTACTTGCTTATTGCTAAAAAGTTTACGGATTATTTATTCTTTTTACTCCGAGTTCCATTTTCTGATCAACGGTACGCGATGGCTATTAATAAGGGGAACGCTATACGGACGTGTGTTTCGAAGCAATCACTCTTTATCACTCGTGTATTGGGCTGCAATTTATTTGACGAAGCGTACGGATGTAGTTTTCATAGAAATTGAAGCATTAAATACACACACAACCCGCAGTAACTGCTCTCGGAGAAAATTTAATATTTATGGACGAGAATGCCATTCTGGAGACGTAAAAAAGAAATCTAAGCAATGCCTAGAGGACGAGAAACGCAAATAGAATAGTTCTCTATAATATTGTATGTTTCACGATATGATAACACGGTCTGCCACACAGAGGTCCCGGGTCCGATTCTCGGCCGGGCAGGAATTGAAATGATGAATTTAAATTTCGGTTCTGAGCCGGGGTGCTTATGTTTGTATATAAAATATATGTATATAAGTAGTATATCAGTTTTCGAGCACCCATTACACAAGCTTTTCTTACTTTAGGGCTAGATGGCGCTGTGTGAATTGGCCATTATGTATTTATCATTTATTTACAAGTTGTATAAATCTTATCCAAGAAAAACTATGATATTAGGAAAGAATCATGGAAAGTACGTTGCTTCTTGCTAAAATATAAATCTTTAACGACTATTTTCTCTTTTACAGTAAATCCTCAAGGGATTCAATCGGGAATCATGGAGTTGATGTGGTGTGGCTTCCATGTCGCGACGCTGCTTGCTGTCGTGGAGCCAGGGTTCAGGTCGGCGATAGAGGTATAAATCTCATTTCCACGGCCTGTCTTGCGGCAGGAGCGCACGTCGCATTCCTCGACACGCGGAACTTAATGACGTGATCCGCCAGGCCTTTACCTCCGCTGGTGCACCCGCGGTGCTAGAACCGTGTGGGTTAGCCCGCGACGATGGTAAGAGTCCCGACGGAATGACACCCGCCCCTGGGAAACTTGGACGGCCTCTGGTTTGGGATGCTACATGCATCGATACCCTTGCGCCGTCCCATCTTCCAGGGACCGCGTGTCAGACTGCAGCTGGTGTCGCTACAGCTGAGAACGCCAAGCGGCGCAAATATGCTAGTCTCGGTGGCGATTACATATTTGCGCCATTTAGCGTAGAATCGCTTGGGACGTTCAAAAAAGAAATCCTAGTTGAATGATGTTCTGCGGCGGTATTATTTGTTTATTACAAAAGTCAAAGTCATTTTGTGGAGTATTAATGTTTTCGTTTATTGATATGCAAAATTCTCGACCTCTAGATGGACAGCATTCAGCTGATAATCAGTCAGTTGATGAGCCGCGTGACTTTGAGCGATCCGATGGCGGCGGAGTTGGACCTGTTCTGCCGACAGGTGGCGCTGAACAGAGTATTCTATACACCGATGGGCATGTGCGTGCTGTCTAGGGGACTCCTTTCTACGGTATGTGGGGAATATTGAATGATTATTGCTTTCATTTTCTTTCCTTAGCCAGTAGCTTTCTTTTTACAAGATTTAACTTGCACTGTTCGTATGTATGTAAGTTTGCAAACCATTTTACGACTATTTGTTGGTATCCGATTGAGCTGTTTGGTAAACCTATGTAGCTTGCATTAATATGGAACATTGCATTAATATGGAGCTGGTCTGATGATATTGTCGGAAAGTGGTCATAGGAACTAATGACACCAATAAAATTAACACAGAAAATTAATACTGTTGTATCTTTCATTACCTTCCATTCCTTGTATGAAACTCGGTGAACTTTTATTAATTTCTACATTTTTGTTTCAGATTTTTGGAGCAGTAACCACGTATCTCGTAATCATAGTTCAATTTCAGACTTTGTAAAGCTGCTCGTTTATTTATAGGTTCTTAGTATAAAACTAGTAGACTAGTAGTATCTAGTATACTAGTACTTCTACACTCATAGCTTTATAAAATTATAAAGCTATAAGTGTAGAAGTATTATAACATTAATTAATTAATTAAACCTAAAATAAAATAAGCCTAAAAATTGTGTACCATATTTTCAGTTACATACTGAACTTACCAGTAAATATTTTTAGTTTTTACAGATGATTTGAAATTGGATCTTATATCGCTTTTTTGTGAATATCTTGGACTGTTACAAATGAACGCAGAATAGATATATTTATTACTTAGAGGAAACCAAAATAAATAAACATGCTTACGACATCAAAAATACGTTTTTAATGCCTTCCACTGCTGTTATACTAGGTACCTACTAAATTGTACTAATTAAAGATAATAATGTCATTGTCCTAACTGTAACGTAGATTTGTCCTGTCCAACGAGTCACTGCTATCCTTCTTATGTTTTTATCTCCATTTCCATAAGACATTTCAGGAACTGATAAGCCTTCTCACATTTACATGGTTCTTCTGAAAAATGCGAAATTTATTTACATAAGATTTATTACCGCACCAAGTTTTTTTTTATTACTATAGACGCTGTCCTAATTGGCAACGATCGTGCGACCATGGATTGGCCGTGTGGTGTCTGGCAGAGTAGAATAGCACTAACCCCATCACGTGGGTGTTGGACAAGGCGACTAATGTTTTCGTGGCAAAAGATCTAAAGTCTCCGTTTGGTTGAAATTGAGCAGCAGCGTTTTCCATTGTTATATTTACAACACTGCGATCTCCAAACCGCCTGCCATGCGTGGACATTTTAGCAACCTCCCCTATACGTAGGAGAGGCCCTAAGTCCTGCAGTGGACTGTGATGATGATGATGTGCGATCATGGTCGCCCGACCAAAAGGAGACCTCAAAACCGCTCGTCGCACGACCGTTGCCAATAAGGATATGATACAAACAATGCTTTTTATTCTATTCCCCGGTTTAGGACCGTGGGTGGTCAAACAGTTAGGGTATCCAACTCGTAAGCCAGAAGTACCGGGTTTGGATCCCGCTGCGACTATGTACCAATGACTCTTTTCTGAGTTATGTACATTAATTGAATACTAACCGATGCTCATACGGTGAAGGAAAACATTGTGATCACGTAGCAGAGTCGCTCCACTGTAATTACCTGATCTGTCAAATCCCGGATTTTTGTCAAGGCGGACCCCGGGCTCCCTTGCGCGAGATTTCAACCAGGATAACGCCAACATGATTATTTTTATTACTTACTCCTATCACTGCAGCTCTTAGCCATATCTTCTAGGTCCTTTACAGCATCTCCCTTACGCGCAAACGCGAAGACCACCGCTGCGCGAGAAGGGTTGAGGTCTCCATCCATGGACGCCACTCCAGTAGACTCCAGGACACAACGGATAAAACACTGAGACAATCACATTTCAAATGAACTGGAATCTGGACATCACGTGAATAGAAGAGTAAACTGTGGCAGTGAGTCAGAAAGAGTGAATGTAATTGATGATAATGAGCATGCCCTCCACGCTCATTACCCGATTGTACGTCACCGCCACAGAAATCTCGTACGTCTGTGTTGGTTCTGGAACTAAGTGTCGTCAATTTGAAACGTCACTTTGTTGTCAACAACAGCGACTCCGTCACCAGTTCATATAAGTTTGTGACATATCTGCTCTACCATGGATGCAACCTTTTCCACGGTGAGTCGGTGCGGCCTGGTCCACGTCCGTCCGTAACATTACGCACCGTCGAAACCCACCTTAAACTGCTATAGAGATTTTAGTGAAATATGTCAAGAAGATATTATGGCAAATGGGGAAGAAAGGACACGCACTACTTTTATTACAAATATACCAGAATTTTATGCGAACGAAGATAGTGGCAAACCAAAGCTAGTAACGTATAAAATAACCTTTAAGTAAGTATCGTACCTTAGCCGTCTTGTCAGTTTCATCAGGAAAACTGCCGCTCTGGTTCAAAGCTTCCAAATATCCTGAAATTAAATACAAAACTATAAAATTTGATTACAGTTATGTTGAATGCGTTTAAAAATGTGACACTGCTCTAGTAGCATTATGCTTGCGAGACCGATAACCAAGGTTCAGAAATATTCACAATGTCCCAGAACTGGATAGGATTTCAGCACCGCAATGAGCTCGCCACTCGTTACGTGTGCCTCCTAATACAGTTGGCGAAGCGAGGTTGGCCAAGGTTTTCTCTGGTCTGCGGACCCGGAGACTGATGAGCAGTTTAGGGCCTTGTGACGATATTTATTTTATTTTTATTTTATGTTGTACGCGTAGTAGCTTTCAGTCAGCAATGTGAAGTTCAATTAACTTTCCATTTTGTTGCACGAACCCATTATATTATAACAAAAGCATCCAAATGTAAAATCGAAGCGAAACTCACACTAAGCCCTCAGAGGGCCTAGTGTGAGTTCCGCTTCGATTTGACTTTACTATCGCGTTTGCGTTTACGTGAAAATTAGTATGAAAAAATATATAGCGCCGCCTAGTGGTACGTAAATGAAGTTTTTTTCTTCATACTAATTTCGACGTAAACGCAAACGTGATAGTTAAGTAAAATCGAAGCGGAACTCACACTAGGCCCTCAGATCGAAAAGTTCCTCGGAACACTCCCCATTGCACAGCCGATAGAACACACACAGGGAGCCAAAGTCCCTTCGGTTAGCCAGTGGTTCTAACTTGCTTATTTGTATGGGATCGTCGACAATTCGTACGGCGCGTCTCTGTACGGAGTCCAAAGGATTAAGCAGGTCGGCAGTTTCGTCGGCCCAAAGATGGTAACAATACTCCATATGAGGCCGCACCTGTGCCTTGTACAGCAGCAGGCGCTGCCCTGGGGTAAAGTATCGCCTGGACCGGTTAAGCACGCCGAGCTTTTTCGAAGCCAGTTTGGCCTTACCTTCTAGGTGACTTCGGAATCGCACGTTATCCGATATGTCGACACCAAGGATCCCGATACTATTTGAGATGGAAAGGGGATAATACTTTGCAGATATGATTTATTGTCAAAATATACCAGTCACGAATAATCTAGATTCATATCTGGGTGTACAATATACTTAGTAGTAATAAATATTGAAGGCGACGAAGCAGACAGACCAATTAGGACTCACGTGGACCACTAATATATTACACTAATAACTACTTACTTTAAAATGGTAGCGTGTTCATCGCTGCGGCCCCTAACCTGCCTGCTCGCCTTTGCAACCGTTCCACAAAAGCGGAGGAAGCTCAGTTCAACTGAGGAGCTGTTTATATTGATAAATAATATTTATTCTATACTATTGTTTGCTACTCTGAACTACTGAACTAATTTCTAATAGTGCCTAGGTCCTAGAATAGTCCCTTACTGAATCACGCGCGATAGTCGTATAGTCGATAGTTATCTTATAGTTAGTTATAGTTATAGTCGAATGTTACAAGAGTGTCCGATAGAACGCCCGTGAAAACCGCTCGGGAATGCTAGAAGTATATTCAGCTAAATGCCATTAAGCTTACCCATTTCAATTATAAACGTCTCGTTGCATTTAGTAATAACTTCCATCAGATCAGTTTCTTCCATTTCCTTCGATTCATTTCCACTCTCCTTAGACATTGTATTTTGTTCCATTTTAGACTTCACGTCATCATTCTTGACGTCTTTTCTGTCATCAGATTTTATTACGGATAAAGTTGATAGGACCAGTGCAAGAACAAAAATGGTTTTTAACATTTTGGTGTATAGGTCAAAGTCACTCCTAGTCTAGATTAATAGACTATGGATGAAAAGTTTCTGCTTTATATTGCAAGTGTAATTGGGAGTCAGCGAAGCTAAACATTTTTATGAACAAACAACGTTTCAATAGTAAAAACTAAAAGTAGAGCACGGCAACGCCAAGTGTTATCCACAGAAATGTAAAGAAGAATCTATATTTAAATAAGTCAATTTACTTTTATTTCTATGATTTAATACATATATTGCTATCGTGTTCCACATTTGTCTTTTTATATTGGAACATACTTTTAACATGCTTTTCTTTTTAATATTCCTATCGAATATTAAATTAAAATGGGTGCGTCGAAATATCGGTTGCAGCAACGGCTCACGTGCCGCACGAAAAACTACGCGCGCATTAGATTGAATTTTAGTACTTAGTATTAATACTAAAGAAATAGAGAAGTAGGTAAATACTTGTTTTTTATTCTCCGTTAACGTTAGTGAAACTGCCATTATATAATTATTTAATTATTTATGATTAGTACGTCACTCGGGAATAGTTTACTATTCGAGTGAAAAAGTTTTAACGTTGTGTATAAAGGTACTTAAATAATTAAATCACTATAATTTGTGTAAACGCCAAAAAAGTAGTCAATATAGTTTGTTGACTGGATGGAAATAGCTGCAAAATGTTGTTCACCAATGCCATAATGACTACATAGTATTAAACTTAATTGGAGCAATTCGTACGTGATTACATTCGTATAAATGATGAGTTACACGAACTACAGTAGTTAGGTCAGTTCAATACCAATGTCTGGGACGTCAATGAAAGGCCGAGATCGATAGCTGACTGCGTTTATTAAGTAAATGTGCATCTACCATCATTTACAGTATTATTTAGACAAATACCTTACACTTTTCCCCCTTAACTAAAGAAACTTACGATCTAAGAATACATAATAAGCTAAGACAATATTACCTAATGCAATTAGGTTAATTTAGCGTTAGCACGTTTATACGCACGAAGCGAGCGGCTTGTGGCATTCGGAGGAGGCGGAGTCGGCGGGCGCGGCGTGCCGGCGGCGACGGGCCCGCGGTCCCCGGCGGAGCCCGGCGACCCCGGCACGGCCGCCCCCGGCGGCCCCGGCTCGTCCGACGCGTCCTTAAATGTGTCGTCCTTAAATTTTCCGAGTCGGGCAAGTTGTCGGGATCCGCACGGGCGGTACTCGTCCTACTCAACGAGTATCGATTCTTAGGGCTAACTTGGATTAACTGATCCTGGTGGCGACGCCATTGAGACTTTGCCCCGACATCCACTCGGTAAGACACAGGTCCAGTCTTGCTACTGACCGTACCCTCTGTCCACTTCTCCCCCTTCGCCGTGTAACCCCGAGCTAGGACCGTGTCCCCCACGGCGATGTCTCTGAGCGTGCCGCTCTTGTTCGCTAGCTGTCGCTGCTGCGCGGCGCGCGCGGCTGCGGCCAGGTCGGGCCGCAGCGCGTCCAGGCGCCCGCGCAGCCGCCGGCCCAGCAGCGCCACGGACGGGGGCACCCCCGTTGACGCGTGTTCACAATTCCTATATTGAAATAAAAATTTATTTATAGCAGTCCAGACATTTACACCGTCATGTAATGCCTTTTTGATTGCCTTTTTAACCGTTTTTACCGCATTCTCTGCGGCCCCGTTGCCCTGTGGTCTTATATGGTGCCGTTGACACATGTTTTATACAATTCAAAATACAATAATTTTTAAATTTGTAAGATAAGAATGGTGGTCCGTTATCCGTAACGAGCTGCGAGGGTAACCCGAATCTCGCGAAAATCGATCGCAAAACCGCGATCGTGGATTCTGCGTCTGTGCGCTTCATTCCATTTAGAGTGGCCGTCTATTAATATTAAATATTTAGTTCCCGCACACTCGGCAAAATCCGCATGAATTCGATCCCAAGGTTTCATTGGGAACTCCCAAGGATGGAGGGGTGCCCGCGGTGGTGCGTCCCGCACCACGCGGCACGAATCACACTTACGACATAGGTTTTCTATGTCTTTATCTAAACTAGGCCAATAAACATAGTTACGGGATAAGTTTTTCATTTTATTTATGCCTAAATGACCAGAATGAAGTTCCGCGAGTATGCTGTTTTGAAGTGTGGGCGGTACTACAATGCGATATTGATACATTAAACAACCCATTTCGACACACAATTTATCTTTACGATCGAAATAAGGTTTCTCCTCCTCGCTACGCGCTACGGGCGGCCAACCAAACAACACATATCCCATTATTCTAGTTAGTAAGACATCATTTTTCTTTCTTTACGCACTTCTATACAATTTGTAGGCAAAGATTCTTGTACAATATTTAAATAGTGCGTCGCGGGAGTGATCGCGCGCTGGAGCGGGAGGGGCAGGCGAGACAGCGCGTCGGCGGGTCCGTTATCTTTAGATCTAACAAATTCCACCGAGAAATCATAAGCCGCCAGTCGAGCGGCCCAGCGTTGCAGCCTACTAGCTGCCGTTTGTGGGATACCTACTTTCGCTTTAAATATATAACTCAACGGCTAATGGTCTGTACGAAGCAAAAACTTCCTACCGAGTAGGTATTGGTGGTGCCTCGTTATACCAAAATAGATGGCCAATGCCTCCTTATCTAGTTGGCTGTAGTTGGCCTCAGCAGAATTTAATGTTCGCGAGACACAACTAACGGGCCGCTCGCTGTCGTCGGGGTACCGGTGCGCCAAGACCGCTCCCAGCCCGTACGCGCTGCTGTCCACGGCCAGCACGAGCGGGCGCGCTGCCTCGTAATGCGCGAGCACGCGGTCACTCGTCAGCACGCGCTTTGCGCGATTAAAGGCCCTCTCGCACTCGCTCGTCCATTTCCAAGGCACGTCTTTTTTTAATAAAGTATGCAACGGATGTAATATTATGCTTAAGTTAGGAATGAATTTACCGTAATAATTTAACATTCCCAAAAAGCTTTTTAATTGGGTAACGTTCCCTGGACAAGGTGCGTTGGAAATGGCATCGAGTTTCGTAGGGTCGGGTCGTAACCCAGACTTATCAATAATAAATCCTAAATATTTAACACACTTTTGTAAAAAACTACATTTGCTTAATTTTATAGTAAATCCCATTTTACGTAACCGTTCAAGTACGCTGCGTAAATTCTGTAAATGTTCACTTCGCGTCCTCCCCGTGACATACACGTCGTCCAGGAACACCACCGTGCCCGGCACCCCGCGCAAAGTTTCCTCCATCAGTTTTTGAAACTTCTCCGGAATACATGAAAGTCCAAATGGAACGCGGCAATATACGAAAGTGCCAACATGCGTAGTAACCGCTGTGTACTTTTGAGAATCTTCCGTCAACCTAATTTGTTGGTATGATTGTTTCAAATCAATTTTTGAGTATTCTTCCCCACCGCTCAGCGTGACGAATAGTTCCTCAATTCGCGGTAGCGGGTAAGGGTCGCGTTTTAATTTTAGATTAACAGTGATTTTATAATCGCCGCAAATTCGTATATCGCCGTTCTCCTTGATGACGGGCACGATGGGGGTCCCGTAGTCGGAGTAGTCCACGCGGTGCATGGTGCCCTCGGCCTCGAGCCGCGCCAGCTCGCGCTCGACGCGCTCGCGCAGCGCCAGCGGCACGGGCCGCGCGCAAATGAATACGGGCTCATCATCGGTCAGCTGTAATTGCATGGTTTTTTTACATGTGCCTAATTCCCCTGTAAACACTTCAGGATACTCTCTGGCTAACTGGCTCACCAATCTATTCTCATCTACTAAGCTATGAATGGTTATTTGTTTGATATGTAGTGCGCGAATCCATTCTCTCCCCAGTAGTGGATGACTGCCGTTCCTAATCACATACAAACTTAGTTTATTAATTGTTACGTTCCCGTAAACAACATCAACCAAAATGTACCCTATTGATTCTATACGAGTGCCGGTATAACAACGTAAGACCAAGTTATCTGTCATTATTTCCTTATGTGAGAAAAAATTATGATAAAAGTTTTCGCTTATTGCTGTAATCCGGCTACCGGTGTCAATCTCACACTGAATTATTTTGTTATCTATAGTTAAATTTACAAAATAAGGTTGGTTACCTTTACTGTCGACCTGGAGGTTAAAAAAATCCTCGTCCTCAGAATTATACACTACATCATCACTCACAAAATGCTGTTCACGCACTTGTTTGCACATTGCCTTTAAGTGGCCCCGTTGGCCACACTCATCACAATTATACTGCGCATAGCGGCACCGTTCCGCGCGATGCGCCTTGCCGCAGCGCCAGCAGCGCGCGGGCGGCGGCGCCGCCGGCCGCGCCGAGCCCCTCACCGCGCCGCGCGCCGGCCGCGCCGGGCCGCGCCGTGCCGTCGCCTGGTACACGCCTTCGCTCCCGTCGCCGCCCGAGCCTGAGGCCGATGTGGTCGCCACCCCTGTGGCTCCACTCACCTCCGCGTGCTTCTCTGCGGCCTCCAGAGCCAGAGCCAGCTCGACCGCCTGATTATATGTTACTTTCTTTTCCGCGAAGATACGTGACCGCATTGCGTCGTTTGCTAAACCCGACACGAACTGATCCCTTAAATTTTCTTCAAGGGAAGATCCAAAACCGCACGTCGAAGCTAAGTGTTTTAGGTTATGTAAATAGTCGGTAAGTGTTTCGCCAACTCGTTGCCGGCGTAAGCGAAAAACATGGCGCTCCGCAATTTCGGATCGTTGTGGCTCCAAATGGTCCGTGACTAGTTTCACCAACGCGTCAAAATCCTTATCTTCGGGGTTGTCCGGCGAACACAAGTCGCACATAAGAGCATACGTCGCTTCTCCAACCACAGTAATTAACGTAGGCACGTGCAATTCTTTCTTTATTTCGTTTAACAAAATGAATTGTTTAACTCGACGTACGTACGCCGGCCATTGCTTGGAGTTGAGATCAAACGTTTCTAATTTTCCAATCGGCATTTTAAATACACGTAGGATTTTTATTACGTAACACGACACCACGTAGGTAATTATCCGCGATCGTCGCCAGTGGGACGTCAATGAAAGGCCGAGATCGATAGCTGACTGCGTTTATTAAGTAAATGTGCATCTACCATCATTTACAGTATTATTTAGACAAATACCTTACAATGTCAATGCTCATAATCCTCTTGATAACAATTTGCAAGCTATTGTGAACGTAATTTCAGTTTTAATTTGTTTTGTTTGCTTCCGTGCCCCGCTTGCTCTTTTTTACATTGCTCTATTATTATAAAAACTAGTGGAACCGTTTTCGTTCGCGTATACTTCACCCCTATTTACCATTTTTGTTCACTTATAAATCTTACTCTTGATTCACCCTATCTATTATAGAAAACCACATTAAAATTCGTTGCGTAGTTTAAAAGAGCTTAGCGTACATGGATACAGACGGCAGGAAGCGACTTTGTTTTATACTATGTATATATAGAGAAGTCGTCGGTGATTGAAATTAAAGAATCATCGTCATGGTAATGTTCTTCCCTCTCTTTCTGTTTATCTTCATGTTTTTCTTTGTTGTTGTTATAATCATTTTCCGTCTCATTTCTGTTATTTAGTACCGCGAAGATCAAAATGAAGCCATTTTGATCTTCGCGGTACTCGTTTTCGTTCTCCAAGTGATCGGCGGTTTTTTAAGCGGTTTGGTTTCTGAAAGTTATAGAAATACATTTGGAAACAATATTACAATACTTTGCATCACCACCATATTTGAGGAGCTGGCGAACAAAACGGCATAATTATGCTAAAGATCAAAATACTTTTTTTTAATCCGTAGGTTTTAGGCTCTTAACTCATTTCCAACCAAAACGCAATTGTGTTAAAATTACATTACTTGAAATAACATTACATTATATGAAATGTTAATTTTTTTTATTGAAACTCCTTACGATTTTTACTGCTCATGTAAAATTTAATTTCATGTAATTATATCGTTTTGTTCGCCAACTACACATTAATAATACAAATTCTGCAGAGAATTTGTATAAACAGTAGCAAAAACGACAGCAAATTACCTATGCTCTTTCTTCTCATGATACTGGTCATGGTACTTGTCCTTCGCCCTGCCAGTACTGTCCCTCGTCCTCCATGTCACCTTGTGCCTGACCGTTGTCTCCAGGCATCACAACCTCCATTCTGTCCGGAGATCTGGCCACCCGGAATTGGCTGGCAGCTGCTGTTGTTGTTAGATGAAAGTATTAATTTAGAATGACGAAATAGACATGTCTTCTTATGTAACATAAGTATACATGCTTTATGTTTTTACTAGTGGTCGCACGCCCTTTCCACCGTTTAGTCGAAGACCCTGCTAACATTCAGCTGTCCCGCGAGATCCCGTTATTTTACCGGGACATAAAACACTCGGGAAGGATGTGGCTTTATAATAAAGAACTACTGTAATAATTTTCGAAATCGGCTCCTTTGCGAAGTTTGGGAGATTATCGTTCAAAGAAAAAGCAAACAAACCAAAAATAAACTATGAATCAAACACTTTTTGTGTGCACTAGTTCCATCCACTATAAGTATAGTATCATTTATAATACTAGAGTTTCATCAAGATTACATTATAAAAAGCATTCACAATTTATAAATACATAAAGTCTTTAGCCCGGCGCGACTTCGTTTGCGTGTTGTCCCTATCCTACCCTTCACGGGCCTACACCTACACCTGCATCTATCCTACATCTACTATGCACTCACCCTACACCTACCCTACACCTGCACCTACACACCACCTACCTATCCTTTTTTCTTGCATACAAACCACCCTTGTATGGAATAAAAAAACTATTTGTGAATTTATGAGAGATTGAAATACAGCAATTTATTTTATATACTCGTATATTACAGAAGTATAGATAGATAACGTTATACTTACCCATTGAAACTATTAGTAGAACGATACAAAGGTTTTGAACGAACATCTTGATTTGGTAACAGTCGTCCTCCTTGCTGCATATTTATAGTAAAACACCTTTTGAATTTACAGTGAAATTATTTAATTACAGGTAAATTATGGGAAAAACATGTGATACCAAACACGCGAACTTTGTCAATTGCATGGCAAGAATAGGTTTGTATAGATACCTACATCTTGTGTTGTAAAAAGCTCAAGTCCGCGAGCCTATATTTTAGGACTCGACTCATTATACAGATTCTCTACTGAACGTGTTTCCGAATAAACCCGAGTTCGCGATTAGTGCGAGTCTATTGTAACGAGCTTATTGTGTGTCTAAGTGTAGTATAATTTACGATTACCGTCTACGTATGAAATTACGAAATTGAGCCCCTAATGGTAAGTGATCACTAATCATCGTCGCCTATAGACACCTGTAGCCCATACAGACGTACACGATTTCTGCACGGTTTATCCCAAATTAATGTTTCGATATCATACCGGCAGGAATACCGCTGCAAGAAGCATAGTCCACGCAATGTAAAGGCCGCCCGGCCACACGTGCGCCTAACTACCGAGTCACGTGGGCGAGCGAGAGGCGTGCGCCGGACGATGTACATTGCGCGTCGCAATTAATTATTTATTTTAGGTAGCGAAATTATGAGGCCATTTCCGCGGGTATGATTCTTGGGGAAAGTTGTTGAGTTTCATGGGTGGAATATGGAGTTTCAATTAATGCTAGCGGTCGTTTTACACCCTGTATATTGACAGGTGTAATATATCTATTACTTTACCTTTTTTACAAAGTATAAGTACTTATTCGTTATCACATAGTCTAGTATGCCAAAATCGATAAAACAGCGAAACACTAGCAGTAAGTGTACCTTCCCCCCTTCTATATCCCTTATAAAATAAATAAACCTCTCACTCACTCAATCATTCTAACATTCATTCACTCACAAACTCATTCAGCAACACATTCACACGTTAACTCTAAAATGCTACTTCTGTTTATTACCTAACGCGTATTCGTACATTCCTAATATTACTATGGCCTCGTGATCGTCTAGTTATACCTACGTTGTGTTTGTGGTAACCCAAGACTTTTAGAGTTGGAAGATAAACAGGTTATTATGATTTGTTAGGATAAATGACTACCATGTAGTAAATATATAACGTACTTAGTTCAAATATAAAATACATTGTATGGTCAAGGGGAATATTGATTTTAAGGGGATTTAGGGACTCTCCGTACTATATAAAAAAAGGGGATGGGAGAGTGAATCTTGCCCCAGCCATTACACTGGCTCATCATATCCTCTAATGGCTATCCTAATAGAGGAAATGATATCTCTCCGCAAGATTCCGTTTGGAGCAGCCAAAGACGTCTTTTAAAAACTCCAATCCGCCCAGCAATGTTTTTTTTTATATATTGAATGAGAGGGCACAAGTAGGTAAGTCATAATCGTCAGGCAGTTTGTTTCGAGTTATGAAGTGACTTGAGAGGACGATATGAACAATCCAGTGTCTCCAAAGCATATCCAGGTGATAAATGTATAAAGTAGATCCATAAAGCTTGTAGCTCTCTCTCTCCATGAACTCTCCACTTCGTGTCGTTGATGGTAGGTAGATCATGTGCGGAACGTACTCCTGGGCATAATAAATCTCACTCGGAAAACAGCTTACTCAAACGCAATGCAGGGTGCAGGTATATGTTTAGACTCGTCGATGTGGTTGTGGCATCCCATACATTAAAGGCGAATACTTGGGCTGTGTTTCCTCGTGGCTACGGTGATGGGCCCGAATTCCGTGGCACAGATATAGGTAGTATAGTAATATCAGCAGGTAGTCCCTGGAGAGAGTGCTCCAAACACATGCAAAATATGCATAGCCAAATACTGGCAGTGATGTCTTCAGTTAGTAATATTTGGATATGTTCCATAGATCAATGGTGTTGCTCCAATTCCAATGGCCTTGCCATGATATGTGAATATTGGGGATAATATCAACCCTGTTTTAATTTATTGAAATCCGGATCGCAGAGATAGGTAGCAACCATGTTGCACTCGTAGCATTAATGGCTTAGCCATCATTGGCAGATTATTCGTGTAGAAAGTTCCTTGGTGGTTGTGAATCCAATAATTGCAGTTATGAAGTAAGTAATATTGAAGTCCGGACAGGAAGCTCCTGTAGGGTCCACCTTCCAAGGTCCGACCAGTGATTTATGATAAGTTAAAACTGATTGATTCTCCATGAGTATGTATACAATTTGCGATTACATCCAATGCACAGACCAAAATGCCGGTGTCAGCTCTTTCGCATATAGGTGGACATTCACGAAGTAAAAGAAGCGATTTGTGGGTCAAGCCAGGTACAATTGCTACACCAACGGCTCCCCGAGGGCCCTCATTCTACTGATAATAAAACGGTTTCGCATGAGTTACGTGATTCAGACAGTCTTGCAGCTTCCTGTTGTATAAGGCCGAAGCCTTTCAACACCACGAAACAACAACTCGTCCGAATAGCTATCAGCTGCGCTCTCCCTTCTAGGATCTTCGACATCGGTCAACCAGAGAGTCCCAGATACAGCTTTATTCTACCTTTTGATTACCTCCAAACACCACTAACACTCAGTAAATCGCCACAGATGCGGACGGCGTCAAACGCACAATCTTCTCGAGATTTAATTCCGGTTTGGGTACACTTTTACATACTCACAAACCATACACATATGAAGAGTCAAACAACACAAAAATAAAGCAATATATCAAATCTCAAGAGTATAATATTTTCCAACAACCATATCATAATATTATTTATCCGGTCTATCTTTGCTATCGGAATACAATCTTATATTTTAGTTCCGTAGTAGGAACCTAAGCTCATTCGTTAATCAGTAATTTAATAAACAAATCCTAAATAGAGGAATAAAACCCAAGTTACATCTGGAATTCAAAACATGGACTCAATCCTAACAATTCAAACAAATGCTGCACCCGTAATGATAATATTTCCTTCTTTCACAGCTCATTCTAAATACCTATAGCCTATGTGTATTGTTCTTTATGTAGATAGTTCGTAAAATCATTCCAAGCTAATATTTATTTATATCTTGGTACCGAAACCAAACTAATAAAATCCTAAGTGTCAATTTGTCAATATAATCCAGTCCATGCAAACATCCACTCTCTCCTTTCTTACAGTCATACATTATAATTAAATTTTCCCGCCTAAATCCATAACAGTCATTATTCGCCTCTCGCTCAATATTTGGTACTTGCAAGCGAAAGGGTTAATTCCAATTGGACCTAACCATTCATTGTGTGATTTTGAGACGGATCTTTCTTCTAATATGGTTTTGTATATCAGCTGTTTCAATTGCCTTCGGACAGTATATTCTAAAAAAGGGAATCGATTTATTTGTTGCCGTGGTTAACTCCCATCCCTAAATGTCTTTGTAGGGTCAAGTACCTAATAGCGCAAAACTCTCGCTTGATGTGAACATGGTGTATAAATAAAATGTGATCACCTTCGGCTAGACGGCCATCCATGAAAACTAACAAACACAACGCTACAAAATGAGATCTACGTCACCGTATTTATTTAAGTAGGTACAATCTCACGATTCAATTATGCGTGCACATTATGTTCAGATTACGTGGCATATTTACTAATTACCTACTTCTGTAGTTTCAGGTTATGACTAAGTCGACGACAAATCGATCGCTGATTTTCGCATGACGGAATTATTGTAAAAGATGCTTATTTAATATTTTGGTAAATACAATATGATGCAACAGAATATAATCAACCAATAGTATAATGATGTTATTTATGACTATAACCTAGTGTCCCAGGGTAAGTAAAACTTAGCACCTATTTTCGAAATAACGCGTAGGAGCCTACAGTGTTTAAAATGGGCCAAAACTAGGGCACGGTTGTAAATCTCATCGGAAGATGTGCTAGTTGTATTCTTAATTTGAGAATACCTAATGTGAATAATCGTCCATTAAATAAAAGTCTGTTGTATTTCTGTTTATTGCAGTATTGTTGTCCTACCATGATTCTAACATAATACTAGGCCTAATCCTAGATCTAGGGCAATTATGGATATGATGTATTGTTATATTAACTGTAAATCTCATCTATTTCAGATAGGTGATATGGGATTAGTCGGTCTGAGGTAGTAACTAGTTTCGACCTAGCGTGGAACTCTATATTGTGGCATCTTGTGACTCGCTATTGATTATGAAATTAGTTTGGATCCTTGCGAATAGACATTCAAAGGTAGGTAATTGAATTGTTTGACTTTATGCTACATAGTCTTACTCGTAATTGTACATAAATTGTTTTGTCGCCCCTTCACATTTCAACCCTAAGTTTCTCCAGTATAATAAATACTGTCTCTGCATGGGTTCAACCAATTTGGAAACTTAATAATATTTGAGAATTAAAAGTCATTATACTTTATTGGAAGGGTATTTATATTAGACTATTATTAATGATACTGAATATTAAAGGTTTTATAATTCTTTATTTTCCTTCCTTTTCTTTGTTATTATAATTTTAAGTTATAAGCTTTACTGTTTATTCATTTTAACATTTGTTACAACCACACTTTAATTCCTAAGGATGATCCTAACATACCTAGTCTATCTAGCTTGTCCCCAAGTATGAAGCTTGATTCTATTTCTTGTAATTGCAAATGTAATCAAAATTGAATTTATAGTATTAATTTATGTGAGTATGTGTGTTCCTGCCTATGTGACAGAGAAAAGACCGAATTTCTGTTGTCTTCTCTCCCCTAAGCACGTGTCTAATACCTATACTACCCTAGATTCCCTAACCAGTTTGGAGTGGAAAAGCACCAGTGGTCACATCAAGGCATAGTGAGATTCCATAGTCCAAAAAGTGTATGCCTAACCTTCCAACAGAACTCCTCCGGAGCGTGCTGATGGAATGTGTACCTGGCAAGTCCAAGGGTCCATTCTGCCTGGGGAGGATCCTCGGAAGAAGTGTACAAGATCATGAGTCATCAGTATTCGGGCAGGAAACTGTTTAGCGAGCAGCGGTCAGACCCGCCCAAGCGGCGTACCATGTTTCCATGGCCAGCTCTTTCCCGAAACCTTAAACCCATGCCAGACTTTAGGTACAAGTGACCGCTAGTCCCATCGTAGATAGCTAATATTTCAAAACAAATGATGGGATCGTAAGAGCCACTTGCCCGAATGGTTGTCTGAAATCCATTCAGATCCGCCCTTAAAACAAGGCGGCACCAGGAACCTAAGGAAAAAGCATCAACAACTCCACCTGAAACAAACAAACTAATTAGAATCTTATCACTGTTCCAGTTACACTAACGTACCTGTATGTTGTTTATGGTAGCACTGATTCTAATACTTTATCTAGATAAGATCTTTTATAATGTAAAGAATCTAAATCTTAATCTCAGTAAAAGTAGATTTAAGTAATCAAACTGAGTCCAAACACCATTTAGACTCAACTGATCGTTCTCAAACTGTTTATTAGCATTAAAAATCTCTATACAATGACTTGCGAAAACGCGTGCGTTCTGGACCACTAGTTAAAATCGACTGTCCTCCTCCGGTGTTCACATAATAATCTACTGACTACAGAACAAAGCACTGCGGGCCCCAACACAGGACGATGTTATTGCTTATTATAAACATAGCCGAATTCGGAGAAAAGATAGACGTCATGAATGGTCGCCTTAGTTAACAAATTCCCTTACGTAGCTAGGCCACTACAAGGGCCCGGTATGCAACAATGAGTCTTTCATTAGAATAGATTTATTGCTTTTATATAAACATAGCAGAATTCGATGAGTACAGAGAAACGATATAAACTATGAATGATCGCCTCAGTGTAACAAGCACGCCGCCGCCGTACCGTAGGCATATTTCGCGCGAAACGCTTCCCAGAATCACCGTAGATATATTGCGCACGAAGCATCTCACAGGATCACTGTATGTTATGTTTCGCGCGGAACAAACTTTCATTTAACTCCATACGACGATTGAAAGTACGCTCCATTTAAAAGGCGATAAAGTCGATATTACACTAAAGGTCCTCTGTTTCATAAGAATAATGAATAATAAACAAATAGACAACCGTGGACAAACTCACACAACGCCATCCAGCCCCAAAGCAAGCAAAGCCCGCGTCATGGGCGCCAGACAACTGATAAACCACTCATACACTTTTAAATACACACCCATTACACACAGAACACCCAGACCCGCAACAGAAACTAAAACTCAGACCAACAAGAGAAGAAGAGAATCGAACCCGGGACCTCCCGCGCAGCAGACCGGCATGCTAACCACCGAACCACTCAGATCGTCAAAGAAACTCATGCGATTCCCACGACACAATCTCTCGATGCCGATGGAATCTACGCTCCAATGATAACAGAATAAGGTTGATATTTGTTTTGCCTTCCGAACACCGACCCAACTCGACACTTGCCTCCAGCAGAAAATGAGCCTTACGAGTAGGCATTAAGGGCGTGAATAACCTGTATTCAAGTAGTGATCAAATTGTGGAGTATAGTCATTTCCTTTAATTTTTATATTTGGATACATTATTATTAAAATGTCCTCATCTATTTTACTAAAAGTAAGTATTGATGCTGACCTCCCCACAGTTGGTAGGTAACTGTTTAGGTATATTCTAGGAGGGGAATTGTTTTAGGTGATGTCTGTCTTATCTAGGTACTTATCTAGGTTGTTACTACTTAGGTATTTAGTTAGACTACCGCAATGTACCTATTCACTTGCGGATAGAATAATACCTAAATCTGATTATCATGCCTATTTAATATTTGAGCTTAGGTGGAACCGTCACATTCGCCCCTGAATTTTTATGATAAAAGAAATTTATGATAAAAATTCGATTAGATAACTCTATTTACATTACTCGATTTCATTGTTTTTGTTCTGATTTTTTTTTTTTTTTTATAAATGTTTGTTTCAATTTCAAGACATACCTAGATGTTATATTTTTAGTGTACCTACTGCAATTAATTAATGAATTCCTATTGCGCCAACAATCCTTCAACTCAGAATCCGCCTGAACCAGAAAGTTGCTATGGCTATACAATTCAATCACAAACCTCTCTACAAAAGATGTAAACTAAAGTAAGTATCTCCTTTCTGAGTAAAGTACAACACATAGATGGGCATTCGTATGTCATAACAGGCAACCATGAACTCCGCTTCGCATATATCCTAGATACTTTGCTTTCTCTCTATACTCCTAATTGGTAACGACAGTGATAACTCAACATACCCACCCAAAATCACGCCCCTATGTCATTAGTGTCTTAGGTAACCATTACCCATTACACTACCTACCTAGTTCGTAAATCCCGGTCAATTTACGACATCATACAGACATAACTAATTTTACAACAAAATTACGCGTTTATAGCAACACTGCAGATGACTGTACTCGCATCCGATCTCTATATAGCTAAATACCCATAGCATTCGATCTCTGATCGATTTTTGATAATTTATTGAAAATATTTACATTTAAGATATTGATTCCAAATTGCCATTTAATTTATAATAATGTATCATAGCAGTGACAATGTTAGTTGTTCATAACATTATGTTTAAAACCATAAAAATTAACAAATTGTGACAACCGTGCAGCGAACAAAGACCTTGCGTACAGTACCATTTACCCGTTAATAAATGACATATCTGTGCCTAAACCTTAAAACAATATATAACAACCTTTAATAACTATAACTAACGAGTGTTTGGAATTCCAAGTAAACATTTTCTATGCCACCCTGCGACGATTGCACTTGATCATTACATGCCGTTAGTGCAGTGGCGACAAGCTCCACTGCGACCCCCGCGTTCCCGGTTCGAGACTCGGACCGCCAGTTTTTTTTTTTAATGTTTTTTTTTTTTTTTCTACTGTGAATCTTGCGTCCCCGGTTCGACACCCTGACTGTAGTTCTTATTTTTCATAGTTGTGTTAACATAAATATGGAATCCAATAGTTGAACAGTCCAATGTTTCATGAAGTTTTCGTTGAACCAGAACTAACTTTACTCGCCTTATAAGGTAAGTTATTTCACAAAGTATATTTATATTTATATATTTTTCTTGTTTATCCTTTGTTGAATAACCCGTTTGATACTTCCGACTCTCTCCATTACACGTACAACAAATTGTGGCTATCACAATGTAAGCCACCTATACTGCCCTAAATCTATCTTAGTAATTTCAAATTGTGCTTAAATAGTAAATTGAAGTTGGTGAGGATGAAGAAAATTGTGAAGTTAAGATGAAGATGGTCATAAATCCTGGTCACGGCACCAAATTGTACCTTCCCCCCTTCTATATCCCTTATAAAATAAATAAACCTCTCACTCACTCAATCATTCTAACATTCATTCACTCACAAACTCATTCAGCAACACATTCACACGTTAACTCTAAAATGCTACTTCTGTTTATTACCTAACGCGTATTCGTACATTCCTAATATTACTATGGCCTCGTGATCGTCTAGTTATACCTACGTTGTGTTTGTGGTAACCCAAGACTTTTAGAGTTGGAAGATAAACAGGTTATTATGATTTGTTACGATAAATGACTACCATGTAGTAAATATATAACGTACTTAGTTCAAATATAAAATACATTGTATGGTCAAGGGGAATATTGATTTTAAGGGGATTTAGGGACTCTCCGTACTATATAAAAAAAGGGGATGGGAGAGTGAATCTTGCCCCAGCCATTACACTGGCTCATCATATCCTCTAATGGCTATCCTAATAGAGGAAATGATATCTCTCCGCAAGATTCCGTTTGGAGCAGCCAAAGACGTCTTTTAAAAACTCCAATCCGCCCAGCAATGTTTTTTTTATATATTGAATGAGAGGGCACAAGTAGGTAAGTCATAATCGTCAGGCAGTTTGTTTCGAGTTATGAAGTGACTTGAGAGGACGATATGAACAATCCAGTGTCTCCATAGCATATCCAGGTGATTTATGTATAAAGTAGATCCATAAAGCTTGTAGCTCTCTCTCTCCATGAACTCTCCACTTCGTGTCGTTGATGGTAGGTAGATCATGTGCGGAACGTACTCCTGGGCATAATAAATCTCACTCGGAAAACAGCTTACTCAAACGCAATGCAGGGTGCAGGTATATGTTTAGACTCGTCGATGTGGTTGTGGCATCCCATACATTAAAGGCGAATACTTGGGCTGTGTTTCCTCGTGGCTACGGTGATGGGCCCGAATTCCGTGGCACAGATATAGGTAGTATAGTAATATCAGCAGGTAGTCCCTGGAGAGAGTGCTCCAAACACATGCAAAATATGCATAGCCAAATACTGGCAGTGATGTCTTCAGTTAGTAATATTTGGATATGTTCCATAGATCAATGGTGTTGCTCCAATTCCAATGGCCTTGCCATGATATGTGAATATTGGGGATAATATCAACCCTGTTTTAATTTATTGAAATCCGGATCGCAGAGATAGGTAGCAACCATGTTGCACTCGTAGCATTAATGGCTTAGCCATCATTGGCAGATTATTCGTGTAGAAAGTTCCTTGGTGGTTGTGAATCCAATAATTGCAGTTATGAAGTAAGTAATATTGAAGTCCGGACAGGAAGCTCCTGTAGGGTCCACCTTCCAAGGTCCGACCAGTGATTTATGATAAGTTAAAACTGATTGATTCTCCATGAGTATGTATACAATTTGCGATTACATCCAATGCACAGACCAAAATGCCGGTGTCAGCTCTTTCGCATATAGGTGGACATTCACGAAGTAAAAGAAGCGATTTGTGGGTCAAGCCAGGTACAATTGCTACACCAACGGCTCCCCGAGGGCCCTCATTCTACTGATAATAAAACGGTTTCGCATGAGTTACGTGATTCAGACAGTCTTGCAGCTTCCTGTTGTATAAGGCCGAAGCCTTTCAACACCACGAAACAACAACTCGTCCGAATAGCTATCAGCTGCGCTCTCCCTTCTAGGATCTTCGACATCGGTCAACCAGAGAGTCCCAGATACAGCTTTATTCTACCTTTTGATTACCTCCAAACACCACTAACACTCAGTAAATCGCCACAGATGCGGACGGCGTCAAACGCACAATCTTCTCGAGATTTAATTCCGGTCTGGGTACACTTTTACATACTCACAAACCATACACATATGAAGAGTCAAACAACACAAAAATAAAGCAATATATCAAATCTCAAGAGTATAATATTTTCCAACAACCATATCATAATATTATTTATCCGGTCTATCTTTGCTATCGGAATACAATCTTATATTTTAGTTCCGTAGTAGGAACCTAAGCTCATTCGTTAATCAATAATTTAATAAACAAATCCTAAATAGAGGAATAAAACCCAAGTTACATCTGGAATTCAAAACATGGACTCAATCCTAACAATTCAAACAAATGCTGCACCCGTAATGATAATATTTCCTTCTTTCACAGCTCATTCTAAATACCTATAGCCTATGTGTATTGTTCTTTATGTAGATAGTTCGTAAAATCATTCCAAGCTAGTATTTATTTATATCTTGGTACCGAAACCAAACTAATAAAATCCTAAGTGTCAATTTGTCAATATAATCCAGTCCATGCAAACATCCACTCTCTCTTTTCTTACAGTCATACATTATAATTAAATTTTCCCGCCTAAATCCATAACAGTCATTATTCGCCTCTCGCTCAATATTTGGTACTTGCAAGCGAAAGGGTTAATTCCAATTGGACCTAACCATTCATTGTGTGATTTTGAGACGGATCTTTCTTCTAATATGGTTTTGTATATCAGCTGTTTCAATTGCCTTCGGACAGTATATTCTAAAAAAGGGAATCGATTTATTTGTTGCCGTGGTTAACTCCCATCCCTAAATGTCTTTGTAGGGTCAAGTACCTAATAGCGCAAAACTCTCGCTTGATGTGAACATGGTGTATAAATAAAATGTGATCACCTTCGGCTAGACGGCCATCCATGAAAACTAACAAACACAACGCTACAAAATGAGATCTACGTCACCGTATTTATTTAAGTAGGTACAATCTCACGATTCAATTATGCGTGCACATTATGTTCAGATTACGTGGCATATTTACTAATTACCTACTTCTGTAGTTTCAGGTTATGACTAAGTCGACGACAAATCGATCGCTGATTTTCGCATGACGGAATTATTGTAAAAGATGCTTATTTAATATTTTGGTAAATACAATATGATGCAACAGAATATAATCAACCAATAGTATAATGATGTTATTTATGACTATAACCTAGTGTCCCAGGGTAAGTAAAACTTAGCACCTATTTTCGAAATAACGCGTAGGAGCCTACAGTGTTTAAAATGGGCCAAAACTAGGGCACGGTTGTAAATCTCATCGGAAGATGTGCTAGTTGTATTCTTAATTTGAGAATACCTAATGTGAATAATCGTCCATTAAATAAAAGTCTGTTGTATTTCTGTTTATTGCAGTATTGTTGTCCTACCATGATTCTAACATAATACTAGGCCTAATCCTAGATCTAGGGCAATTATGGATATGATGTATTGTTATATTAACTGTAAATCTCATCTATTTCAGATAGGTGATATGGGATTAGTCGGTCTGAGGTAGTAACTAGTTTCGACCTAGCGTGGAACTCTATATTGTGGCATCTTGTGACTCGCTATTGATTATGAAATTAGTTTGGATCCTTGCGAATAGACATTCAAAGGTAGGTAATTGAATTGTTTGACTTTATGCTACATAGTCTTACTCGTAATTGTACATAAATTGTTTTGTCGCCCCTTCACATTTCAACCCTAAGTTTCTCCAGTATAATAAATACTGTCTCTGCATGGGTTCAACCAATTTGGAAACTTAATAATATTTGAGAATTAAAAGTCATTATACTTTATTGGAAGGGTATTTATATTAGACTATTATTAATGATACTGAATATTAAAGGTTTTATAATTCTTTATTTTCCTTCCTTTTCTTTGTTATTATAATTTTAAGTTATAAGCTTTACTGTTTATTCATTTTAACATTTGTTACAACCACACTTTAATTCCTAAGGATGATCCTAACATACCTAGTCTATCTAGCTTGTCCCCAAGTATGAAGCTTGATTCTATTTCTTGTAATTGCAAATGTAATCAAAATTGAATTTATAGTATTAATTTATGTGAGTATGTGTGTTCCTGCCTATGTGACAGAGAAAAGACCGAATTTCTGTTGTCTTCTCTCCCCTAAGCACGTGTCTAATACCTATACTACCCTAGATTCCCTAACCAGTTTGGAGTGGAAAAGCACCAGTGGTCACATCAAGGCATAGTGAGATTCCATAGTCCAAAAAGTGTATGCCTAACCTTCCAACAGAACTCCTCCGGAGCGTGCTGATGGAATGTGTACCTGGCAAGTCCAAGGGTCCATTCTGCCTGGGGAGGATCCTCGGAAGAAGTGTACAAGATCATGAGTCATCAGTATTCGGGCAGGAAACTGTTTAGCGAGCAGCGGTCAGACCCGCCCAAGCGGCGTACCATGTTTCCATGGCCAGCTCTTTCCCGAAACCTTAAACCCATGCCAGACTTTAGGTACAAGTGACCGCTAGTCCCATCGTAGATAGCTAATATTTCAAAACAAATGATGGGATCGTAAGAGCCACTTGCCCGAATGGTTGTCTGAAATCCATTCAGATCCGCCCTTAAAACAAGGCGGCACCAGGAACCTAAGGAAAAAGCATCAACAACTCCACCTGAAACAAACAAACTAATTAGAATCTTATCACTGTTCCAGTTACACTAACGTACCTGTATGTTGTTTATGGTAGCACTGATTCTAATACTTTATCTAGATAAGATCTTTTATAATGTAAAGAATCTAAATCTTAATCTCAGTAAAAGTAGATTTAAGTAATCAAACTGAGTCCAAACACCATTTAGACTCAACTGATCGTTCTCAAACTGTTTATTAGCATTAAAAATCTCTATACAATGACTTGCGAAAACGCGTGCATTCTGGACCACTAGTTAAAATCGACTGTCCTCCTCCGGTGTTCACATAATAATCTACTGACTACAGAACAAAGCACTGCGGGCCCCAACACAGGACGATGTTATTGCTTATTATAAACATAGCCGAATTCGGAGAAAAGATAGACGTCATGAATGGTCGCCTTAGTTAACAAATTCCCTTACGTAGCTAGGCCACTACAAGGGCCCGGTATGCAACAATGAGTCTTTCATTAGAATAGATTTATTGCTTTTATATAAACATAGCAGAATTCGATGAGTACAGAGAAACGATATAAACTATGAATGATCGCCTCAGTGTAACAAGCACGCCGCCGCCGTACCGTAGGCATATTTCGCGCGAAACGCTTCCCAGAATCACCGTAGATATATTGCGCACGAAGCATCTCACAGGATCACTGTATGTTATGTTTCGCGCGGAACAAACTTTCATTTAACTCCATACGACGATTGAAAGTACGCTCCATTTAAAAGGCGATAAAGTCGATATTACACTAAAGGTCCTCTGTTTCATAAGAATAATGAATAATAAACAAATAGACAACCGTGGACAAACTCACACAACGCCATCCAGCCCCAAAGCAAGCAAAGCCCGCGTCATGGGCGCCAGACAACTGATAAACCACTCATACACTTTTAAATACACACCCATTACACACAGAACACCCAGACCCGCAACAGAAACTAAAACTCAGACCAACAAGAGAAGAAGAGAATCGAACCCGGGACCTCCCGCGCAGCAGACCGGCATGCTAACCACCGAACCACTCAGATCGTCAAAGAAACTCATGCGATTCCCACGACACAATCTCTCGATGCCGATGGAATCTACGCTCCAATGATAACAGAATAAGGTTGATATTTGTTTTGCCTTCCGAACACCGACCCAACTCGACACTTGCCTCCAGCAGAAAATGAGCCTTACGAGTAGGCATTAAGGGCGTGAATAACCTGTATTCAAGTAGTGATCAAATTGTGGAGTATAGTCATTTCCTTTAATTTTTATATTTGGATACATTATTATTAAAATGTCCTCATCTATTTTACTAAAAGTAAGTATTGATGCTGACCTCCCCACAGTTGGTAGGTAACTGTTTAGGTATATTCTAGGAGGGGAATTGTTTTAGGTGATGTCTGTCTTATCTAGGTACTTATCTAGGTTGTTACTACTTAGGTATTTAGTTAGACTACCGCAATGTACCTATTCACTTGCGGATAGAATAATACCTAAATCTGATTATCATGCCTATTTAATATTTGAGCTTAGGTGGAACCGTCACATAAGTGCTTATGACAATTACCATAACATAACCCTGCAAGAATCTGCTGTCACTAATAGTACAAGTTAAATTCATTACATGGACAGAAAGTCTAAGTGTTTGACGGTAGGGTTATCCCCTGTCTCTGCCGCCAAGTATTTTCAAGTCAGTTTATGGATCTCCTGAAGATTGAGATGTAACTAATTACGATGAAATTGGAAGGTTGGGTAAAGAATGCTATAAACCGTGCAATCACGGTCGTACGACGGGCGGTTTTGAGATAACCTATTGGTCGGGCAACGTCCGTCGCCGCCATGGCTGCACGACCGTTGCCAATTAGAACAGCGCCTATCATTCGAAATAATTTGTCATGAATCATTTTCAAATATCTATTACTTGAAGTCGCTATTTGGTTACGTTGCACTCATAGGGTTAAATTACCGAGACCAAAATGCTGTTCAGGTTCATAGTTCTATTCTATCTATGCAAAGTGGCTGTAAACCTGAATAAGTCATTGTATATGACGGATGCGGTCAATAGTACGGACTCATGACGAAGAAAACGGAAGTGGGAGTGCGCCCTCTGGTGGGGCGTGCTGACAGAGTCTCGACGGCACGACTCGGGCGGAGTGGCGGCCATTCTTGGCGCGACCGCCGCCGAGGAGTGACGCGTCTTGAAACTGTCTCCACATTTCGTTTATAGAAAGTGTTATTTACGTTTGAAAATAAAGTAATTTTAAAATCACTTGTGAAATAAGAAAGTTAATCACCTCTACTGCCTACATTGTGATACTGCTCTGATTTCAAGTGAAATTATAAGTGATGTGCAAAAATGAATTGGAATAAATACAGTGGAGCAAATGTGAACCTTTTCTTTAATTTATCTGGACGATCTAATACTGATATCACCACCCTGATGACAATTATCCTGATACACCCTTTCCTTCACGCGACGCCATCAGAAGCGGTGATGACGAACGCAACGCCCAAGAGATGGTATGATGAGAAGCGACAAAGAAGAGATAACGCTTTGTGGAAACGTAATAATAAAAGGAAAGTGATTACTCGATCCAGTTGAATTGCCTACATTAAAATATAAAATGATTAAACACGTTCAAAGCGCAGCCAAGAGTCCAAACACCCCGAGATATAAGACAAAGACTTCGTCAGACAGATTGGGGGATTTATAAAGTAAACAACAAATCATATGTACCAATTGGTTATGGTCAAGGCAGACCTCGGGCCTTTGAGAGCACCATTGGGATATTGACACCATTATTAAAAATCGAGTGAAACTTACTATGGACGGCACTTCGGTATGTATTCTTTGTTTTTGCGAAACTTAATTTAGATTACTCATGTAAAATATTCCCCTCTTTAAAAAAAAAGAAATAGTATTAGTTGAATAATTTGCGTAGTTCTAAATTAGCCAGCTAAAGTTTATTTAATGAAGTTAAAGTAAATGCTTAGATTTAGATTCATTTAGCAGTGTGGTTTGACACCACAATTAAATTAATTGCTTAAATTTCTGCAGATAAATAAAACGATTAAAACCGGCGAGTATTATTTTTTTATTTTTTAAGTTTACTAATACAATTATTTTCTTCTATTGCATAACAATGGTGTACAACGGTTCGCTTCACCTACGAGAACAACATTGCAATGCAACGCTGGACTGGTACCCTCAACGTGATTGTTTCAACATGGGACGATGGTAGACAATCTGCGAGTGTTGCGTACATGACTGAGAAATGATGTGATATTGACAGTTCCTCTTTATCTGGTGAGTTCTATACATAATTATTATTTGGTAAAAACCTGTGCTGAAAAGAGGCTCCCTAGCAGATTTTAGAGTTATTTACTTTGATAATTCAGAAAAGTATTCTGACAGAAACACTATTGATGCCCTTAGTAGAGAGAAGGGCAGGTTAATTTGTATCTTTAGTGAAACTACAAATAGAAAGAATGTAAACAAAACAAAAAGAACGTCATTTATGGTCAGTGTTACAAATTGTTAGTATAGATGTCAAAAACTACTGCCAAGTTTAATAAATGTTAGGTTTTGCGGGTACCTATGTCAATTAATGTGGGCTGTCTAATAGAATATTACTGAGAAAAAATAAATCACTCCACAAAAATAGTAAGAATTATGTTAAATCCCTCTAAATGTTACAGTACACTGTGTTAAAATTAAAAAAGTGACATTTAATCTAAGATTATTTTACCATCTTGAAACATGGTACGCTATGATTAAACGTATTACCAACATCACGTCAGTTATCGGAAAACAAGAATAAGAAATACTTGAAAGCATAGTCCTATTATTTTTATAAATTGAGTACGTAAGCATCGTTATGGTAGTACTGCTGCTGATTGACTTATTCTTCTTGATCGTTGCCTCACTGCTGAGGATCGTGACATCTTCGGAGTTTGTCAACTATTTTCGATCAGTCGCCTGATGTAATGCGACGTTGACGGATGTATCGTTCGGATATTTGGTCTCTTCGGGCTTCGGCCTCTGGGTCTCTTGCCTTCGACTTTTCCCGTCACCATAAATCGTTCCAGATTGCTGATTAAGTAAATATTTGGTAATAACAGTGTGGCAGGGATGCCGTAGCAGTGAGTTTGGGGAACAATTAGCTGGTGTACTTTAGGATGTTGTATCTTAGAGATAGGATAGGTTTTGAATGTGCAAAATTTCAATAATGACCCAGTACAGATCTCCGCGATTTCTATGCGAGCGGGAGGGTGCCAACATGTATCGAAAAAAAAAAAGAGAAAAATTGTTAGCGTGTTTGTTTACATTTAACACGAGACATTCGAACGAACTTTTCCATATTTCAGTATGTTTGTTATTATGGTCGTAGTTTCCCAATGTTATAGAAGATATCCGCGGTGACAATGGGATCACGCATATACGTTTCTTTTAATACTACAAAATGGAAAAAAGGGCTAGTTTGGTTAGTAATTTAATTTTATGTTGGTATCAAGTTATTAATCGAAAGAAAAAGTAAATACGAGTAAGTGAACTGATTGACAGTAGATAATTTCGATTTATGTTTTGAGTAACTAAAGATAAACCTGTGACTTAGTTCGACCGAAAACCATTTGTTCTATGTTAATTTGACTTAGTTTGACCTGGTTAAAGACTTTGTTAGACGGATCTATCTAAGAAGCTAACTCAATATGTGACGTCTATCGAGCCGAGGTTTTTATAAGATTTATGTGATAGTTTTGTTTTCTTAAAATTTCGTAATTCGCATCATCGGATGGAGGTGATCGTGTTTTATCACTGATGGTGGGCTGATGGAGCCTATGGGAGAGTTTTATAGTTGCTTACCGGAATGATGGAGGCTATGGGAGCGTGGCTAATAGATGGTAGTTGTTTCAATCTTTGCGAGAAAATGTTGAACGATAATGATGTAAAGAAAGTCCAGATATTTTGGTGATTGTTCAATAGTCGGTTTATTAAATTAACTTTAGCTCCGAATACTGAAATTTCCATGATTACCGATATAAAGTAACTTTTTCGAGTTCTGTTGTTGTACCAGTAAGATGAGGCAGTGTAAGCAATGGTGAGATTTTATATCCTTCTGCCAGTACAAGTTTAGTAGTACCTGAACTGTTGTTGAGGTCAAATATCCTGATTTATTTGGCTGACTTGGAGTGGCCTGGAAATCATGTGTGTGATAGCCCCGAAAGTCTCGATGTTGTGGCTGTAGATGGCAAATTTAATGTTGTAATTTTTTTTAGAAGGCGTCTGTTTATGGGACACCTTCTTAAAATGGGAGGCTTAAACGTAACCAGGGGCGTAGCTACCGCCGTATCTGCCGTATCAATTATACGGGGCCCCCGGGCCATAGGGGCCCCCAAACGTGTGTAAGCAAAAACTCGTTGTCCATAATTTCAGTTAAACTTTCCCTATTTCCCGATAAAAATAATTATTTTATAGAATTTCAGATCAGGGTCGGAGGCCCCTCCGCAAAAAAGACAATTGAAATCAAGTGATACAATCCGTTTTCATTCGTTTAAGAGATATTTATCATTTTTATTGAAATAAACAAGGCAACGTAGTGCCCTCCACGCGCACTCATGTATTGCTTCATTGAACATTAGGTAAAATGTGCGCCTATCAGATGGCAAAAAGGGCAACAATTTTGATCTCATATTGAAAATTTCATATTTTGAGCACTATCTGTAGCACCAAAGGCTTAAGAAACTCCTTACTCCGTTCTTTCTCAAACGGGTCATATGGACCTGGTTCATAATATACCTTGGCCCACACGCATAATCGTCTTGGCTCACACGCAATCAATATTTGTGTTTTTGTCTGTTTTCAAGTTAATAGTTAATCTTGAACCTTGATCTAGACCTGGACCTAGACTAGGACTACTTTGTCTGAACTTGGTGTAGGATCAGAACTAAAACCTGAACCTAGTCTTGGGTATGCAGGATAACAGAGTGTATTCAGTAGTGGCCCCGGATCTACTTACCTGCCTAAAGTTGATGATGATGGGATTACTGACACATTGGAACAGTTCTCGTTTCTCGCTCTGTATATTTTTTTCGATAATTTTCGATTTTACACGAAAAATATACAATCGCTATCAGTTTCATCTAAAAGTTGAATATTACATTTGATTTTGGCTTCAAAAGGCCCCAGGGACAGAAACAAATCAATGCGTTAGACAGAAACAAAACATATATGAGTGAGTGAATGTGACTGATTTTAGAAGTAGTAGCCACACGAAAATATTTATCACCTGTTAATGGTCGATAAGCTAATTTTAGATTGATTGGCCTTTAAGAAACCCACAGTGGTTTAACAGCTTGTTAAATGTGACAGTCTGTTAGCTAATCAATGATTTGACATGCGTTTCAGAAACCGGGTGTTAAGATCTTAACGCTAACCTCGCTCTATATGTATGAATGTGCAATGTTCGTAAGGCGGTACATTAACAGATTTACTTTCAGCACGCGAGCTCGTCGCTGTGATCAATTAATTGCACCAGCCCATAAAACAACTCTATGTGGTAATAGTGTTATATTAATTGCGCCGAAAATCGATAACAAACTACCGGCACATATCAGAGGGTGCAATGACTGGGCAGTATTAAAAAAAAACTTGATTATTTAGTTGACAAAGCATACTCGTATTACTCTGTTAACGAATTTTTAAGCGACTCTACAATTTAACTTAAGAAGTATACTTTGCAAATATTGGAAATAAATAATGTAAATTAATGACTTATATATCTTAGTAGTAAAATAGCTTTGACATAATGATTTAATAACAATTTGACATGTGCGTAAATATATTTAATTTTATTTGAATGACTTAAATCTCTGAATTATTGTATATCCGCAGGCAGACTACAAAGCTCTCTGTATTAACTTAACATCTGTATATTATTTATATGTCTCAACTTGTGTGTCACAATAAAAGTATTTGAATTGAATTGAATAATTTTCCAATGTACCAATGATATTTTCTGAGATAGTTACATTAACATAATGTTTAAAACTATCGCGGTTATTATCACACATTTTAAGTTAACACCTATAGAAACCTGGAAAACAATGGGGACCCCGGGCGTACTCTTGCTCACTGAGCTATTCAACAGGATTGTAGCTACGGGGCTTATACCTGACGCGTAAATATTATCACGCCAATATATAAAGGAAAAGGCAGTGTGCAAGAGTGTGGCAACTATCGAGGTGTCAAACTTATGAGCCACACAATGAAGGTATTCGAATGAATTATTGACCAGAGACTTCGCCAGGACCTTTTCATTCTTTTTAGCGGTGTTTTGCTTTTTATGTGTGGTGACTACAACTTAATGCATTTCATTTACGTGTCGACTTTGCTTACTTAATGACCCTTCAATTGCACTTTTTATTGTCCTTTTCAATTTTACTTTTTCGTTTTTGTAAAGATGCAATTGTTTTATTGAAATGCTCACGTCTTTGTATACAATCAGTTAAAAGGTTATTAAAATACTCTTTAATTGCAGAATCTCGGATTTCGAGATCTTTCATTAAATTATCTGTCTGTTGGATTATACTATTCATTTTTGATGTCCACCATATTGGATGGACTCTTGATAACTGACAGCTAATATAATATTAAAAGAGTTTTATTATTCTATAACACCAGCTTCCTTTATTTCCCCAATTAATTATATTTAGTTGCTTGCTGCGTGTCAATAAATACTAGAATTTATTTATACGTACGGCATGACAGATTACAAAATAAGATTATAAAATGTTATGATAACTTAAAAAACATGCAAATATGTACCTATGAGCTAATGTGTTTACTCACTAACGATGTACTGTAAAATGTTGTTATTGTCATCAACTAAGTCAATCGGTGCTGCCACAAAGGACAAGGCCAGTCAACAAAAACAACGAAAGACGCCAACTGGCAAGTCAAAATGATTTTTAATATGTTTTTAGAACCCTTGAGAGCACTTTATTCTTAAGTTTGCAACCTTGAAATAACTGTACTCCCGGGCTCGAAAAAGTGTGAATTTTATGGACACTTAGAATAACTCCATGAATTAAACTGACAGTAGACTGATGAAAATGTCAGGTATTCTGTCTGATTAGTCATAACCTTCTGGTATCCGGCAGAATAGGGTTTTTTACCTCATACGGTAAACAATAACGGGTCACGTGATGGAAACCATCCATTAATTACGTGAGTTAAATATAGGGGAGGGGTAGGTACGGCCGATGCGTTGCCCCCTCTCTAAAACCCGAGACACGTATTGCACTAAGCTTTGGCGATGCTCAAGTTGATTTAAAATATTTCTGTTCAGTTGGTTAACGTGCCTGTCTGCCACGCAGAGGTCCCAGGTTCGATGCCCTGCCACTGTCAGTGTCACTGGGTAGTGATTAAAATGATGAATAATCAATCATAAGCCGTTCTATAGCAAAGTCTCTGATAGCCATTCCTCCCTAACATTCTGACTTTTTCTCTTACTTTTTTACTGTTCATGCTGCGAGATTGTGAAATTCTCTGTCACATGAAGTACGTGATAGCTCCTCTATCACCATATTCAAAAAGCAAGTTAAAGAGCATTTTCTTTCTCTAAATATCTATCATTGTATTTATGTTTATATTTATGTAAATATATGTATATATTTATGTTATTGGTATGTATGAATACAGGTATTTAAGGAGTTTTAATCTTATTTAGTCAACACATAATAGCTGCTTCTAATCATCACGTACTCTTTGCTGTAGGCCTGCTGGAATACATTTCCCCATAGAAATAAGTAGCGCTTTTTGTGTAATATACGAGTATACATTTGCCTTGTATCCATTGCTATTATTGTGTACAATAAACTAATAAATAAAGAAATTAATCGGGTCTGGGTCTTATATTTATTTTTTATACCACTAAGGTGGCAAACAAGCTTACGACCTGCCTGATGGTAAATAGCCACCGCAGCCTATGGACGTTTGCAATACCAGGGGCATCACCCACGCGTTGTCGACCTCGTAAAAACCTTTTTAGCCCTTTCTTGAATAACTCCATGTTGTACTCTCCAGGAAAAACCTCTCCAGGTAGTTCATTCCACAACCTTAGTGTACGTGGGAAAAAGTTTCTTTGGAACCGCACAGTTCGCGACCAATTAGGCTCCTAGGTGTGAGGATAAACTCCCTGTCGGTGGCGAGTGGTGCGATAATAGAATGTAGCTGTAGGCATCATGTCAAACAGTTCTTCACAACAAACACCGTTGTAAATGCGGTAGAACACACAAAGGGAGGTGAAATACCTCCGCTGACTAAGCGGCTCAATACCACTTGTGAGCATAGTATCATCGACAATTCTGACAGCGCGCTTTCGGATCGAGTCATCAGGACCAAGCTGATATGCCAGTTTTCTTGGCGGTGAACGCGCAAACTTGTGTCTTAGTGAGGTTAAATTTGACTAGATTTAGTCATCCCCAATCGAAGATATTAGATAAAGTACTCTCGATTTTAGACACAAGTACTTCGCGTCTTTCCTCCACTATGGCACGAGGGATATTGGCACGACCCGTATAAGAGACCTCTCCAGTACTGTCATGAATGCCGTCAATGGACAGCATATAATTGATATGAAATAGGAAGAGAGTTGGAGACAGCACCGAGCCTTGCGGGCGTTAATGTCTAAGCTATTGGAGCAACAGCCGCCAACTACGGCTTTGATGCATCTGCTGGACAAAAAGTTAGTCACCCACTTGCACTATCCCTCGGGAAGCACGTATGATGGTAACTTAGATGGAGGACCCCTATGCCAGAACCGATCGAACGCCTTCGCCATATCTAGGCCAACTGCCAGTGCCTCACCTTGACTCTCAACAGCTAAATCCCAACTGTGTGTTAGGTACACTAAAAGATCACCCATTGAGCGAACCATATTGACGTCGGGAACCATATTGACGTTCGCTCAAGAGATCGTGTGCTTCTACGTAACCAAGGAGCTGTGTGTTTACAACTCGCTCCATCACCTTATAGAGAAAGGAGGTAATAGCGATAGGCCTGTAATTCGATGGGTCTGATCCGTCGCCCTTTCTGGGCACAGGGTGCACGTGGGCAGTTTTCTAAGAAGACGGGACTATCTCAGTGGAGTATGAGAGAGCAAAGAGGCGCGTCAGTATCGGACACCATTCGGGAGCACACACTTATATGTATAATAAGTATGTTTTTCAATTATAAAAAACGAAAAAACGGCACCCGTTACACAAGTTTTGCTAACTTTGGGACTAGATGGCGCAGACTATTGTGCAAGCATATTTATTAATATTTTTTTATTTATCCTAAGGCGTCAAATTATGAGTCAAATAGTGCAATCGGGCAGTGGGCTAAACGTATTCTGTTGTGTACTTTTTGCACTCACTAACTTTCATTTAAAGGAGTCTCACGTTCAGCAGAGGACTGTTTACTTGAAATTAATATGATGTAAGAAACTAGAAGTTCATGATAAAAACCATCTGCAATTTTTCAGCCAACAAATATGAAACCCAATTTGGATACAGATGCTAAGGGAGTATTGGTTTGGGGAGCCCTGGCTTTTGTTCTGAGAGTATCGAGCTGGTTCGGCATAGCGCCTTTGAAGTTCGAGAGGCGTGGTGGATGTCTCTATGTCACGATAAGCAAATGGATGAAAATTTATGGTTATACACTGGTGTTTTCGTTTGGTATGTTGCTATTTTTTGTATAGATACCTATTTTATAGACAGCTTCGACTTCTTTAGGATGGAAAGTGCTCCGATTATTTCAAATAATAACACAGCCATAGGTATTTCTAAAGGCCTCGTACCTACCGTAAATATATCGATACGCATTCTTGAACGCGTACGTTTTTTTTATTACTAAGGTGGCAAACAAGCGTGTCGTGAATACATGCGCATACGCACCTACGGTTTTGCCAATGTCGAAGGGCGGTTACCCTCAGCTCAGTGACAGCCTGGGGTGGCGAGCAGGTCCACCGCCCAGAACCTCGTGCTCACAGGGGCTTCAAGAAAAGGTTTAAATCACCCCGCTTTGAAATAGTATGAAATTTCGAGTATCGTTCATTGATTGATTTAGAGTAAGTTATATCACCCCAGCTTGTAAGAGTATAAAAGTCAAAATTCCGAGCTCGCTGCTCTCGTTCATTCGTTTATTTCTGTAAGGTACATCAGCCAGCGACATCATACTACAGCACGAATTATGCTTATATATTTAAGAAATAATCACGCTTTTTTAAAGCGACTTTGAAAATTTGCGGCTAAGTGTGGCTATACTTTAACACGATATTAAATACTTCGTCCGGGAACACGGCAAAAGCGTAATTAGGGTAGTCATTATTAGATGTCATTTCATCATGACATTCAGTCATTATCATTATCAGAGTCAGATGAAGTGGTCATTATCTAATCCTTTATGAATAAAGAATATCAGAAACTTTTTCTTCCAAAGGCGAATAATGACCTACTTATAATTTCCAGGTGTAGCCGTAATATTAGGCGTGGCGATAGACATTACGTTCGGACGCAAGGCGTCAGTAAGCTTTTATTCACCTATAGCTTACACCCTGTTGAATCTGGACTTGATAATAATTGCTGTGATCAACATCTACGGAACAGTAACCGCTGGCGCCAGAATGCAATTTACTGTGAACTGTCTTCTTAGTATTATTAAGGTTGGTATTGGCATTTCAAGAAGACGTATATATGGACTGTTGATTTTGGAGGACCCATTGTCACACCATTTGATAGACCATGCTGGCTGACGCAGGTTGCGTCGGCAACGTAATCTTCATCGGCGACCCAGATTACTTAAGGATCGGCCAACCGAAGCACAAAATACGCTGTCGCTTTGATAACGCGGCTTATCGACTCAGACCTATACTCCACCAGAGCGGAGATGAAAGAAGCGTTGAGAAATGTGGTAGAATAGGACGGGATTCCATCTCATCACCTACTCTATTCTCCAGCTCAACTCGAAAACGGATGATCCTAAAAAAATAGTCCTAATAAGAATTGATAGTACTCATCATACATTTCGGATGACAGCTGTCAAACTTAAAGCCATTACAACTTCGAAAACATTGGTGCTTGAATAATGAAAGTATTTGTAAACCTGTTTTTCAGATAATGTCCAAATTGAGCAAAGGCCGTCCATGGCAACACAATGAGAAGAGGCGATGTTTCCTTTTGGTTGTTGTTTTACTCTTGGGAATTACTTTTATCATCGGATATACCTTCTTAGAGATCTTCGTGGGTAAAAATCATTGTAAGTATCTACTTACACATTTTCTATATGCAAGGATGTATACGTACCTATGTAAAATGTCTTCATTTACAGTACCACTATAATTTCAAAGTTGTACTGTACGACTGGAAATGTTAGTAATTATATTCTATTTCAAGGCAATAATAAATTATAGGGGTACGGTCAGACGATTCACCTGATGGAACGTGGTCTCCGTCTTCCATGGTAAAGTGGAAATGGTAGTGCCGACGTACAGGTCAGTGACTATTACAAGTCACCTTTTTTGGAATGGTGAAATTCGAATGTATCGGAATTTTTGTCCTAAATATGGATGTGATTATAAGTCCTAGCAGTCTTAGCATATTATACCCAGTGCGTCTTAGCATATTATATAGTAGTATGGTGGACTAAAACCAAGCAATCCACCACAATAGCAAAATTACAAAAACTGCAAAGGCTAGCCTGCATGACAGTTAGCGGCTGCATGAGGACAACCCAAACTGCAGCCTTGGAAGCTATGCTCAACCTAACACCACTTCACCTTCATGTACAACAAGAGGCAACAATAGCTATGGTACGTTTAAAACACTCAAATCTATTGGACAAAGTGCCGCTCCCGCATACGGTACTTTACTACGATGAAACAAAAATGGAACCAATGATGGAGGCCATTAGCGACCGAATATCAAAGCAGGTAGAAACGGTCATGAAGTACAAGATCCAACTGTACGAGGACCCGCGGGAGGGCCAAAACATACGAGAAGTAAGGATCTTCACTGACGAGTGCAAAACAGACTCGGGTACAGGTTGCGGAGTTATCTCCGAAGACCTAAACATCAAAATAGCTGCCCCACTGGATAAGTACAACACGATCTTTCAAGCGGAGTGCATGGGAATCATCCTAACAAAAAACACGCGGTACGGGACAAGAAGGTAGAACAACAGCCTATTAGGATCTTATCAGACAGCAGGGCAGTACTTATGGCCCGTGAAAACAACAACACAACCTCGGGGCTTCTACTCGACTACCGCAAATGCTTAAATGAGGTATGTAAAACAAATCCCATTACCCTACAATGAATTAAAAGACACAGCGGATCGAGAGGGAACGACGAAGCTGACGAGTTGGCCAGAAGAGGCTCAAGTACGAAGCCCACAGGCCCGGAACCAATTCTACCTATGCCATTTGCATGGACCCGTAAACACCTGATGGATAGAATCAAGGTAAAACATAACCAACTCTGGTCATCACTAAAGGAATGTAGACAAGCCAAGGAGGCTGTCCCGAAAATTAACCCTCCCCTTTCTGAAAGGCTCTTAAAACTAACCAAAAAGCAACTCCGTCTGGTAACCGGAGCTTTAACGGGACACGGTCCATTTAATAAATAAGGTGCGTTGGGGTAAGTTCGGATGGTTTTTAGCTGCATTCATAAGAAGTTGGCAATTTATTTTTTCCTCAAAATCTATATCAGCTAGCGTAATAAAATAAAGTAGAAACTGATAATCAATAAACAACCTATCAGAAAAATATTTTCATGTTTGCATAGATTTAACGACTGCTGTGTTACGGGAGTTTAAAGTATAGACATAGATTTAAAAATGTATGGGAAAGATCGGACGACGTTGGGGAAAGACCGGACTACCCTCTAAAATTACTCGTGTGGCTAAGAACACAAGGTTCATAAAAAGAAAATATCCGATCTTATACTCGCTACAGCATTCTTCTTGTAAAATTTAATTATGTTTAAAAACATAGCAGGAACAGAACATTTTACCTTTTTTTTGTTTTGAGCGTCCGATCTTACCCCGCCCGAGTAAATTTCAAGTCGCTGTAGTTCTCAAACTTTTGTGTCTCAAATGTTTCAATAGGTAGGTAACCTACGTACCTACCAGGGTAAATCTCGCACTTTTTTATAATTTTTGGCCTGATTACTGGTTGATACAAAGCAAAGATTTGACGCGCTCTTCTGGCGTTGTGTTCGCTATACCTAACGAACCTATGCGAGTCTCGATAGCCAAGCCGAAAATCTTAAATAAAAATTTGAGACGACCTTCTCAAATCCGACCCACCTATAAAATTTTCTTTCTATCAAAAACAGACGTTTTTGAGTTTTTATTGGTATGAAGGAGGCTGGATATTATGTAATAGGTAGGTATGTATGTATATTATAAATAATCGTTTGTCTGAACCGGACTTTATGTATAATATATTTTTTAGTATGTATAATATATTTCTCACTGCAACTATATAATTAATATAAAGTTGCAGTGAGAATGCATTACATATACAACATTTTTTGCCACAAAAATATCAGTGGTTAAAGTTCGGACTAAGCTAAAGTTTGACAACCACATGCATTTTCAATTAAGGTCAAGATCGGATATTTTTACTCCGTACTTCACCCTTAGATATTTACATGGGGAAAGTTCGGATCTCGACTTGTAGCCACATTTAGGCTATTTTAAACATACCTATCGAGAAAGAATTGATTTTTTGACAACATAAAGCTAAATAACTTTCAAAAGAGTGCAAATACTCATCAAAAAATCAAAGAGATGTCGTCTGGGATAAGTCCGGATCACAAAAATCTTTCCGAGATGCGTAACATGTGGTGGAACAGCCATAACAGACGACCGACAATACGAAATCACCGATGCGGACTGAAGGGAGTAGCAAAACAAAATGGCGTCTTGCGCTATGTTGCCAGTATAAAAAAATGATCACAGAATCGGTAGATATTTAACATATACGTTCTTACCCCATTCACGGTCTTACCCCAACGCACCTTACCTCTTCACCATAGGTCTCACCGACAGCCCCTTGTGCAGAGCCTGCCTGAGGGAGGAAGAGACAGCAGCACATATCCTGCAGACATGCTACGGGGTGGCATCATACAGGCATGAGCATATCGGACAACCACAAACCCTTTCAGAGACGTTTGCAAAACTAAAAGGGTTGCTGCGTTTCCTGGAGGAGTTGGGATGGCAGGAACAATAGGGTATCTTGGAGTATACCATATCCACGCAGAATGGGCGCGATTTCGCCTGAATGCGGAGAATGGCCCGGATATATCTATGTATCTATATATCTAGCCAGTGCGTCGATAATCTGGATAAACTGTGTCTGACGAATTCACTCCGCATTTAACATCAAGCTCAGTAGTGCTATTCACGTTGCCATCATAATCACAATCCACAACAGTCCACTGGAGGACTTAGGGCCTCTCCCAGGAAAGGGGAGGTTCCACTTTCCTTTAAGTTTTACACAAAATGATTTTTCGCTAACGTTTTTATTATTCTAATAAAAAAAAAATAACACCATTACAGGGTTTCCAACTTTGCTCTTCATCTGTCACGTCATCCAAGACTTTATCGTTTTCCTTCTCGAGCTGCAGTTCGTGTTCACGGCGCTGCTGGCGCACGCGGCGCTGAAGATGGTCAACGGAACATTGTTGGGGTTGTTGCTCGTTACTGATCTTGGAAGTATGGTCCTTCAGAATTTTCTTTAGATTTTTAAACCTTAACGCAAAAAGATATAACTAAGATTTCGTTATTAGAGTTGGCATTTGTATCTGTGTCAGACTTGATCGGTGGCATTGTAGCTCCCGAACTGATAAACGATTTGGATGCAGTTTTCTTTATTTCTAAACCTGTTAAATCGTGTTGGTAAATAGTTTCTTTTTTCAATAAAATCGGTTCAATGGTTTGGGATATATGTAAGTTTTTATCTCGACTTTGGTGGGGTGGTTTTCCGACATATTTCGTAGACAATTAATCTCATCCGCTCCCTTATTGGCTACATGCACCTATTTCTACATAGGTACGTCACCATCGATATCAATTTATCGATCATCACTGTTATAAGGCGTAACTAGTTACTCTATATTATTATTTACACGAAGAGTTTTCTTTTAATATGATGGGAACTTAGGATTTTTTTCCATTCCCAAGGTACATAATTTGCGATACCTACAAGTTCTCGTCCTGCTTTGAACATACCTATAAAGTGTATGACAACCGTACTTGGAGGGTAGATCAAAAATATAAATCTAAAATCTTAATAAAATCCATATAAATGTATACATATACTTTTACAGCCAATCCTAAATACAAGCCATATTTTGGTTCACCAATTGAAGCGGCTTTTCCTACAAATATAAATGTGAAAACTATTAATATTTTGATTGATACACCGTATATTTACGTCGGACAAAGTCCAAGTAAGTGCTACTATTTTAGAATAACCAAATTTATGAAAAATATGCTACAAGTAGAGAAAAAGAGAGACAGGCATTAAAATATTTGAATAATATATCTAATGAAACGGAAATAATACGGTCTTCATTTCCTGGCTTTAGCACATCTATCAACAACAGAATTGAAGGGGGCCCGTTCGACGATTCGCCTTCTCGCTCTGGCGTACATGGCGATCTGTGACGTAACTAGAGAGACAGCTCGCAATAATGCTGTGATACTGTATCTAAGGGTGCTTTCGCTAGTAAATAATCTGGTTGAGTTACCGTATTATTTAATATCAGTTTTACGTAAGTATAATATTTAGACGATTAATATAATTGTAATTATATTACGTTTATTTTAGGCAATCAATTTATAAGTTTCATACTACGTATACAATGCCCGTATATTGTTAGTAATAATAAAATAATCACCTTGGCGTTAATGTTTCGGTTGTGGTCTCGCGCACGAGAGCCCGGGGTCTGCCTTGACCATGATCCAGGATGTAGCAGATCAGATAATTACAATAGAGCGACTGCCATCTGACCTCCGTGACTCTGCTACAAGAACCTGACCAGATTGAATTATGTTTACACATTCAGTTGCCTGAATGTGCAGGTTTCATCACGATGTTTTCCCTCACCGTAAGAGCATCAGTTAACTAATGTACATAACTCAGAAAAGAGTCATTGGTAGATATATATGGCCGCAGTGGGATTCGAAACCGGTACCTCTCGTTTACGAGTCGGATACCTTTACCACTCAGCCACCGACAAATAAAGTCCATATATTGTTAGTAAAACTAAATGTAAGCGCTTATTTTATTTTTTAATTTAATATGTAATAATATGCTGGCGGAATCCGGAGACGACTTCGGGGCAACGCTGGGTCGTTGTTGGCCAGGCTCTGTTGGTTCGCTGGACATATCATTGATCGTTTCCTCGGAGTTCTGAGCCAGTTCGTGGGGTTAATTTATAATAATCTCTGGAACTACCAGGCCGGATTCCGACAGCCGGTTCTCTTATCTACATACTGAACTTCACCAGCACAATTGTTCGCCCACCCCATATTTTTCCATATACGCTCATACATTTCCGGTGTTACGAAGTTTTTAACTTCTAAATACTGAATCGCTTTTGATTTTAATTTTTTTGCGCCCAACGCAATGGAAATGGGCACCCTCTGTATAGCGGTTGGGAGGGAGGAGGTGAACTTTCATAGACTTCCCAGTCTCTTTAAAACACAACTCACTCTATCGACGGAAGTACAATATTTAGCAGTTATAGTTGATAACAAATTACAATCATCTTTTGACAATGCAGGGGGATGGTAGGGAAAACTTGGAGAATATCCACAAAAATCATAATGCGGCTAGACAAAACAGTGATTAGGCCCCTATTTTCTGCTACGGAACGGTAGTATGGTGGACTAAACCCAAGCAATGCACCACTATAGCAATATTACAAAAACTACAAAGGCTAGCCTGCATGGCAGTTAGCGGCTGCATGAGGACCACCCCAACTGCAGCCCTGGAAGCTTAGCTCAACCTAACACCCCTCCATCTACACGAACAACAGAAGGCAGCACTAGCTATGGTACGTTTAAAACACTCTAATCTACTGGACAAAGTGCCGTACCCGCATACAGAGCTCTACTATAATGAAACAAAAAAGGAGCCAATGATGGAGGCCATTAGCGTCCGAATATCAAAGCAGGTAGAAACGGTAAAAAAATACAAGATCCAACTGTACGAGGACCCACTAGAGGGTCAAAACATACGGGAAGTAAGGATCTTTACAGACGGGTCCAAAACAGACTCGGGTACAGATTGCGGAGTTTTCTTTGAAGACCGAAACATCAAAATAGCTACCCCACTGGGTAAGCACAACACGATCTTTCAAGTGGAGTGCATGGAAATCATCCTAGCCACACACGCGGTACGAGACAAGAAGGTAGCCTATTAGCATCATATTAAACAGCAGGGCAGTACTTATGGCCCTAGAAAACAACAACATCACCTCGGGGCTTCTACTCAACTATTGCAAATGCTTAAATTAGGTATGTAAAACTAATCCTATAACCCTACAATGGATTAAAAGATACAGCGGATCGAGAGAAACGATGCAGCTGACGAGTTGGGTAGAAGGAGCTCTAGCACGAAGCCCATAGGCTCTGAACCAATCCTACCTATGCCATTCGCACTAAAAGAGTTGCTACGTTTCCTGGAGGAGTTGGGATGGCAGGAACAATAGGGTATCTTGAAGAGCACCATATCTACACAGAATAGGCGCGAGCTCGTGTGAATGCGGAAACGGCCCGGATATCGGAGGCGGAGATCGGCGCGTCTACTGCAGCTGCGGCATCGATGGACAGCACATTATAGGAAGTTTAGACAACAGCGGCGACGATTTCCGGTTGTCTTCTGAATCAGCGCTGGTACTCCGTGGCGTGAAGAAAAATGCAAGACAAGTTGTTCTTTTCAGAACGCAAATCCTGTGTTTCATGACCCAATACGCGTTCCATGGTTAAATACGCATTCGTTCTATTTACTATAGAACACGAGTTTCATTGACTTTAATTCGAAAGCTTAAGGTAGCCACTAAAGTATGAGCACACCTGTATGGAAAATTAAGGGGTGGCCGGATATTTGTGCCTGTAAGTAAAAAATTGGATTATTTAAAAAGATCTTCATGCAAAAAATCCTAGGGTTCAAGTACTTTTCAGAGCCTAAGGGACAGCTTACAGTCTCAATCAGCCATTTCAATTAGTTTATCGATGCACAAAATTCCCTGCATAATGCTATACCTAGCTGCAATAAAGTGGTAAGAGGTTTATCATTATGTTATGGAGTCCATGAATATCTAGTAAAGCTATCTCTTAGTACTTAGTACTTACCTATGTAGGTATTGATATATCATCTTTGTTAAATAGTTGCCGGTAACCAGAACCCTGGTTCGCTTGGGTTGATTCTCATCTGGTTTCTATACCACTTAATAGGACTGGTTATTATCGTCCAGCCACAGCACATGACTGACCAAGAGGTAAGTACGTACCCATTTGGTATTAGTAAAATTTCATCTTACCAAATATATAACTTATAAAAGACAATAAAAATTTTGTGCTGTGAATATCCAACGTTTCTATAGGTTATGGGCCCAGAACACTAACACCATTGACAGCCCAGATATGTCGTTAAAAATTAGAAATGAGAGCCCAACTGGCTGCTCAGCACTGAATCCACTGAATCAAGGTCAAACAAATTTTTGATTAGATCGTGAAAACGAACGCGCTTCTAGGGCGCCTGCTAAGCCGCGCGCCGTCTGCGCCACTGCTTGCGGAGTTGCGCCGGTTCTGCCAACAGGTGGCGCTCAACCGAGTGGCGTACGCGCCGCTCGGCCTATGGACATTAAACCGTCCGTTCCTTGTCTGGGTAGGTATACAAACCAACTCCTATTTTACATAAGCTCAGACCAAATAAGAAATAAAGACAGCATCCTGCGTACAAGATACTGACACTCGCAAAACTACGCCTTGCTCTGTGTAAATACACGGTTACACGCATACATTGACAACCAAAACTGTGCCATGGCCAATTGACAACAACTACGCATTGCACACAGCTGTTGGCAGCGTGCCATCTTTATTTCTTATTTAGTACCACTTTCAAAATCCACAGAACATCTTTTTGCCATCCCCGGGTGTCACATCATTGTAATATTCGCCCCGGATCATGATATCCATTATCCATTAAAACTGTTTTCTTAATGAATAACATCTCGGTAATTTGCTGGCTCATTTAGGTACCTTACTCTAATACTATAATAAACAAGAATTAGATACCTATATCATAACCTGGCTCGTTTTTGCTTTTGAATGTGACAGGAGCTATCTTCGACAGATCAGTTGGATAATTTTTTTGACTGCGCTTGCTGCCTCAACCTTGAACCGAGAAGACGATAACGCAAGCAGTGTGGCTTGACGACAAAACCACTACCTAACTGACTACACCATGAGCTCTATTTTAGAATCGCTCGCCTCGATTCGAAAGGTTTTCAATTTTTATTCTCAAATTCTCTCCGAAAATCAAAATTGAAAACCGTTCGAATCGAGGCGAGCGTTCCAAAAATCAGGCCTCAGATTTCATAATACGCTCACGTCAAAGACACAACGAGCGTCTTTTGAGTTGTGGTTTGGTCAGTTCTTAAGGTCCCACGATAAGTTGACTTTAAAATAGATTTTTCTTGTTCTCAGATCTTAGCATCTGTCGTAAAGAACTTGGTCGTCCTTGTGCAGTTCAAACCAATAGATAAATAATTTAATTTACTTTTATGTTTAGTAGTCTAGTTAGTTTTATTTTTTTTGTTTAACATAAGTTTTGATAAAGTATATCATCATTTTTATGACTTGATTTTTATTTTAGTATATTACCTTTTGAATTTTATAAAAGTGCACATTTTAAGGGTATGTCCGGGTTTCCTATCGCTTACTATTGTTAACGAGTAGCCCGATATTTCGACGCAGTTTCATGCATCTGGTCACGGGACGACTTAAAATGTATGATATTAAACCCTTGACCCGTATTCGAAACCTAATAAACATGAGATAGCATCAATTCGTCAATTGACTGCGCAGGTGACCTACATCCGGCTCGTCCCTTGACAATCCGCACCCTCTGATTCCGCCGCTAGTGCCACCTCCAGGCGGTTTATGCTTTTTAAATTTTCAGTCATTAGCGTCGAGTTTTTCGACCGGTGAGTTCGCCTGGACAAACCCTGTCTTGGTAAGCCTGTGGTGGTATACTACAAGCAGGTATTATACAAAATTTATAATTTCTTCCAATTTTACTTACATTTTTGTGTTACATTTTTAGTCCGGTTTCTTCAAACTGGTGCTGTTAACTACTGTTAACGGTATTACGGTTCGAATTGCCCAGTTTTAAATGATGGAAACGTCCACGGTACGATATTCCGCGGAGCCAGCGACGCCTGCAAATAGAACAAGGGAGAAAAGGAAGAGAAAGCCATCCACATCGGAATCAGACAGCGGCAGCGCAAAAGGCGCTTGACAAAGAACAGAAAAAGGTATGATAATCGCAAATGTGATAAGTTGTTTAAAGAAGTTAAAGAATTTAAGAAGTAACTAGCTTTACAGCCCGCTGTTAATCATAAGTCCGATCATGTCAATTAAATTGACCCATATGTCAGTAATGAATTATTCAAAGATAGTTTGACGCGGCTACGAAATTTAACTTTTCAACCGGCACCAAGATTAAAAAACCATCCATTCCGTTTGCCTCTCCTGACTTAATCGAGTTTTTAAAAGATTTTCAGCATTTTGAATAACAAGATTGGAACAGCGTTCGTTACGCTGAAGGACAGGAACATAACCTTTACTCCCCAGGATTTACTAATCTTGAGGCAAATGAAGCCTCCCGTTCAACTCTAAATACGAAAAAAGCTTTTGTGAGTATAATGTACGCTTTTCTTAAACAACGAAACTCGTTACAAAGCGAAATGTATATTTTTTTGTCTTGGGTACAGCAGGGGGTGTACCACAATATTTTCAAAACAAGGTTAAAATAACCTTGTTTAGAATAAGGTTATTACAATGTTATTGTAATGTTTATATTTGTTTCTTTACACATATTATAATATTAGACGGGACTTGCACGCGACGTACCTTTTCGATTTGTTTTCCCGACGTTTCGGTAGGGTAACACCCACCGTGGTCACCAGACGACTGCCGTGGAGAGGTGACAGCTGCGCTGATGTGCTAGTAGACTCCTACCTTCACATATAATTGTTAATTTGTTGTTGATTCGGAACTGCACGGCACACAACACTCACGATGTCCACAGATACGTCCGACAATAAATCTTGAGTCTTTAGGTTATTTATTTTGTACACCACTGGGTTCCACGACGCAGAAAGCTCATATCCATCTTTCCGATTGAAAGCTTTGTACTTTTTAATTTCAATCGCTTCCCGAACAATATTGCCGGTCGGTGTAGAGGACATTAGGCGCATGCTGTTCTTTCCAGTAGTTTGGGCCAGAGTTGAGCAGGTGGTCTGCTATGGCAGATTTTTTTGCCTGGTGGTTTTTTACTGCAGCTATATGCTCTTTGACCCTTTTGGCAATCGAAAATTTAGTTTGGCTAATGTATGCGCTTCCACAGCTACAGTCTATCTTATTGACACATGGCGTCTTATACAGGATCACATCCTTATGAGTACGCAGCAGGTTCGCTACCTTGAGGTGCGGGACATATATTGTTGGAATCGAGTAACTACTTAGTACTACTTATCTATATCTACTAATCTGTCACCCTTTCACATACCTACCAAAACAACATACCTAGTATTGCCATATATATTGTAATAAAAAAAAAATCTCTATTGCAAATAACATTTATTACTTTTACAATGTGTTAGTTTAATACGTAAATATAAAACAATTTAAAATATGAAAAGCTTATTTGAAGTAGTCTCCATTGGCTGCAATACAGTCCTTTAAACGTTAAGGCCAGTTATCAATAGAAGTACGCACTCTTTCCATGGGAAAATTCTTCACTGCCAATCGTATAGATTGTTTTAGGGACTCCAAATTATCATGACGTTTAGAGCAAGCCGTACTCTCTAAAACTGACCATAAATCATAATCCAGCGGATTAAGATCGGGACTAGACAACGGCCAGTCTTTAGCTCTGATGAAGTCGGAAACGTTCGATTCCAACCAAGACTGCGTGGACCGAGCTTTGTGACCCGGCGCCGAGTCTTGCGAAGTGGCCCAGAACCATTCTGTGGCATACCAAAAAGCCTTGTAAAATTGACCCTTCATATCAACTGCAAAGAGCAAACATTAGAGCACTGGAATAATCAGCCGGGCCTAACACATTCTAGGGCATTAATCAAAGCGTATAATAGGCGACATGCCAAAGAACTGGTACTACTTATCTACTTATACTTTATCTTTATACTTTATATTTATCTCTCAAACGACTGGACCGATTTTGATGAAATTTTTTGTGTGTGTTCAAGGGGATCTGGGAATGGTTTAGATTCACAATTTTGTCAGAGTGTTTTAGCTTATTAAAAAAAGTTTGAAATTTTCAAATTAAAGACGTGTAGACAGGACAACGTCTGTCGGGTCCGCTAGTGTTGTATATAAATACAATGGTTCATGTATTTCTTTATGAGGTTTATGTCAGCACATTCCAAGATTGCGTACACCTCGGCCTAGAATATGGAGGTGTATTTGCCCAGTTTTAGGGTTTTCCTAACCTTGTTCCGCTCTCCGTATATTCCACACCCTACATGATCACCTGATTTGGACCCATCGGTGTACCATATCAGGCTTCCATTTTTCCAGTACACTTGGCTTTTAAGCCAGTCATCTCTGGATAAAAAATCCACAGAGTATCGTTCCTGGAAACTACTCTGTGTTGTCATTGAGTCAGTGTACATACTTAGTATGTTGCTGTCCATAACATTGTCCTGGAACGATCTCAGTGACTTTGAGAGCCAGTTTCCTTCTCCCTGTGTGGTTAGCCTGTGCATACTGTTCGTTGCCACCATCTGTACATACAGGTGTAGGAACGGGATATCCAGCATTGCATTCAGGGCCTCACCAGGTAAGGTTGACATAGCTCCTGTGACCAAGAGACACGCAGTTCTCTGCATGCCGCTTAGTTTAATTATAGCAGTTTCCTGGTTGGCTTTACTGTGCCATACTACGGAGGCATATGTTATTATGGGCCTTACAACCGCTTTATAAAGCCAGAGGGTGTTTTTTGGAGTTCATCCCCATTTTTGTCCTGCCAGTCTGCTGCATATTCCCAAGGCTATTTTAGCCTTGTTCAAGATTCCGATTATATGGCTTAGCCTTGTTCAAGATTCCGATTATATGGCTGTTCCAAGTAAGTTTTTGGTCTAGTATTACACCCAGGTGTTTGACCTCCTTGGAGAACTCAATAGTTTTGCCATTTAATTGTCAAGTTGCCTTTTGTTGGTAAATGGTACAACCACTGTTTTCCCAGCGTTAATGGACAATTCATTGTCTTTGCACCATTTATCAACAACGTTCAACGCTCTTTGCATAACGTATGAAAGCATACTTTGACAGAAGCCTCGGACGATTACCACTAGGTCATTAGCAAAACCCTGCGCATCAATCCTGAGCTCCGCCATCTTATACAAGAACTAATCCACTGCCAGGGTCCAAAGTAGTGGAGATAAGACCCCTCCCTGCGGGCAACCCTTGGTAGTAAATAATTCAAGTGAGGTTTCATGCAGGGTTACCCTCACTTTTCGGTTTGAGAGCATCGTTTCGACCCACTTCACCGTCGCATGGTCAATTTTTTTTCAAGTGAGACCTCGAACTAGTGTCCATATAGGGGTGTTGTCAAATGCGTTCTTAATATCTAAGAATGCACAAAGTGCAATTTGTTTATCTTGTAATGCCTTATCTACCTTGTCCACCAGACTTAGAAGTGCGGTTTCTGTAGATCTTCCTTTACTGTAGGCATGTTGAGAATAGTGAATAGGATAGTCGATTTTAATCGTCTCCCTAATGTAAATATTCAGAACCTTTTCCATAGTCTTCAGTCTTCTAACAAACTACCCTCTCCACAAAAATCAACATGCTATAGGCAAGGGCACTGAATCAGCACTACATAGCGTGACAGCTCATATAGAACACGCTATGGCATCTACCAATCCACCTACGCTCGTGGGTGAGCAAACATACAAATGACCAGCACAACAAGCGCTGGAAATACACACCTGGATGCAGGCAGTCTAAGTTAGTGGTGAGCGAAAGATCACCAAAGCTAACTAAAAGACTACTGGACCTAAAACGGAGAGAAATTAAGACAGTAGTTGGTACAATTACAGGGCACCTCTCCCTGAACAAACTACTGCATACCATCGGAGCTACAGACATCCCCCTGTGCAGGGGATGTTTAGTAGCTGAGGAAACGACAGTTCACGTTTTCCTGGAGTGGGAGGAGCTAAAGGACTACAGAGCTAAAGCCTCAATAGGAACAGGGTCCTTTCGAGAAGTCTGTGAACGTCCCAAGAGACTAATAGACTTCTGGAAGGAGCTGGGCTGGCTAAAATAGCCGGCTCTCGGTCACGTATACTTGGTCACCAGTGATTCAGCCTCTAAAACCAGATCTAGGTCGAAATAAGACTAAAAAGTGAGTGATATGGTCAATGTAGCGTGCCGTGACGTAAAAGTGAGTTCGAATTCCAGTAGTAGCAAAAAATTTTGTTAAAGCGGGTAGATCGACTTCGGCCGCTTTATCGCTAACCAACATCGTCCGGCGCTCGCAGCTCTCCAGTCGTTCCGTGACCATGATGCACGTGTTAGAAAAATAGATAGAGTGTACCGATCTAATGTGTGAATTTAAGTATTTAGGGGATATGAGTTAGATTGGCCTAGTAACTAAGGTTTGAAAGTTGAATGAAATGAAAAATAAGGCCACATTAGTTAAATTAAACTTTTTATTTATTCAGGAAAGGATATTTACAATCAAACACCGAGATCAGATCAAATGAGATAAGTTATTTATATAGGATAGTAGTCATAGCTAACAAATTAACATGGGAAATATGCTAATATATTCTAAACATAGCAAAATGAAGTATAGCGGCTATATCGCCTGAGGGTTACACAAATAAATCATTTAGAAATCAGCAATAGGCACCAAAGTAATACAATACAAGTTTATACTTAACTCTGTGGCTGGTCTGGAGCAAAAGTCCTTTCGACTGATTAAACTAGGTTTATATACCCAACGTTTAGCCGGAAATCGGAAGCCGGCATATATTTCAACCAATCATAAAACGTTATACACTGCCAGTTAAATATGTAGTTATCGTGCCAAAATACTTTACCAAAGACATCGAAATAGTTCTTAAAACTATTGTTAATAATTATAGGATTTATTACACAATTACAAATATATCTTTCAGTTAATTAGTACTTAATATGTTAAAGAGATTCGTTCTGAAATAAAGAACGAACATTTCGTTCGGAAACATTGAAACTGCACCGAATATTAATCACTATACGTAAATACTAAGGGAAATATTTACAAACTCTATTCTATTAGATAAACCATCAAATCAACATAAAAATAATTATAATATCAAACACGGCCATACTGATTGGACTTCGCTCTCGAAGTCAATAAACTAAGAAATCACAGGCATTCAAGGCATATATACATGTTTAGGTTCCCGTGGTAGCAGGTCAGATGGCAATCGCTTCACTTTAATTACTTGATCTGCCAATCCTGGATCATGGTCAATGCAGACCTCGTGAGCGAGAGGACATCTGGCACATTAACGTCAAAAAGATGAGATGATTTAAAATATGTAACGAATATGTGGAATAGCGAATCTGTTGAATGGCTGCAGTTGTGTGGAATTAATATTGTGTAGAATCGCGAACAGGAAGAAACGCGTTTGTGTATAATTGAAGACTGTGTGGAATAAATAATGTGTTGAATGTCAGTTGTGCGGAATCCCTATTGTGTAGAATCGCGAATAGGTAGAATTGCGTTTGTGTTGTACATCGATCAATCCAAATATCATCTACAAAATATTATCTACCAGATATTTCTTTGCATTTTCCACTGAAAGTACTTACTTTCCCCACTAAGGGTCAAATAAATCATAATAACTAAAATATATTTACATTGTTCATGGACAAAATAACTCAATAATAAATACATTATGCTGAGTTAATTTGTTTTGTTAATTTCAGTAAATAGTGTCACATGAAAGGACATTTCTTTAAATAGTTGTGCAGTCTCACCTTTCTCATAGGGGACCCATTATGGACATAATCTTCCCACTTAAGGGTAATTTCCCATTAAGGGTAATCTTCCCACTGAGGGTCAATCAATCTTAATAACTAAAATCATTTACAATATTCAGAGACAAATTACATTATGTTGAGTTATTTGTTTTTGTAATGTGTAAATAGTGTCAATCCTTTTCTCATTAAGGGACATTTCTTTACATGGTTGTGCAGTCTCACCTCTCTTATTAGGGGACTCATATGCACATAATTTTCCCACGCAGGGCCATTTTGCCACTAGGGGTCATTTTCCCATTAAGGGACATAAACAAACCGACACATTACTACATCAAAATGTGCTATTTCTTTTTATTATTCTGTAAATAGTGTCTCAAGAAATAGAAACATTTCTTTACAAATTTTGAGACGAACAAAATAACATATCACTACATTATGATTTGTTATTTTACTTTATTAATTTAGTAAATAGTGTCTCCTTAAGGGATATTAAAATTTCTTTACACAGTAATCAAACCATACATTGTAAATATTTACGAACATGCTTAATACTTGTATAAGTATTCATGAAAAATAACGTTATAACTAGCTGATGTACTGAAATCGTGTAACAACATAATATGTATTTTTGCTTTTTTCAATAAACATATTTGTATTTTTGTATTTGTATTTATTAATTTATTCTTAATTTACACTAAGCCGCCACGTATTTAGTATGGCTAACTACCTCGACTAACCGACCCTAAGGTCGCCAGTGACGTTGACAGACATCGGGATAAGAAAGCCGACTATTTAATTATTAGTACCTACTAATATAGTAATAGATACGTGGCCACTGTGCTACTTAGTTCACATTACAATCAATCAACATTCGAGAGAGAGTAATTAAAATTGCACCCTCCGCAATTCGTTCGGCCAGCCTAATATTTTGTTTATATTCATTAAATTGACCATGACATATATAATAATTTATCATCTAGCATCTATAGAATAGCATCAATAATAACTTTTATCATTTACGACTCACATCGCGATTCCTACCCATCAAATATCAGTTCAAAGAACAATAAGAAGCAGATTTTTATAGTAATTATTTTAATTTCTGCCCTGGCGGGAATCGAACCCGCTGTGCTACCCACGTTATATTTACGATACGATCGATCAACAAGAAAATACAACGCTATAAGGAGGATGCTACAACATTTCCATCCAGTCAATGGTTTTAATATTTTCCAATGCAGGTAACTGGAATTTATTTGTAAAGGACAGATCCGATTTTTATTTATTAACAAGTAGAGGAATTACGATGTGGTCTCTCGGTGCTAATTAATTATGCCAATCTCAAATAAATTTTCTTATTTTCTGTTCTTATGATAGATAACAAAAGCGGTGTTTCATATCAGTATGCAGTGCGAAGCGACACCGACGTGGTGAGACTCGACAAGGAAAGGAATAATTTGTGAATTCTATAGTGTCCAGGATTTATGCCATATTCGATGGAAAAGTCATCGACATAGGTTTAAATGTGGCAAAACTGAAGTGGCAGTAAGCAGACCACAAAGTTCACAGGATCGATAGCCAATGGAGCACAAAGATCTTCGCGTGGCGCTCATAATTGCAACGTCGAATGGTCTCCAGGAGATAGTCGGAGCCGGTGGATATTGGGCACAATGCCTATTGGTGTAGAAGGTTTGGAGGAGGTTCCTATGTCCTGCAGTGGACGTCCTTCGTCTGAAATATTGAATATGCAGAACCTTTTATCGTGTTACCTGTTGCAGTTTTAGAGATTCCGTTCCAGGCGTCGATTTCAACAAGGTTGTTATGAGTCGGATAAACGGGTGGTGAAAACTGCTCAGCGCAAATCCTGGTTTAAGTCTTTCGACCTCTTTCGAAACATGAACACCACAGCACAGTACCTCGCTTACTCACCTCTGACCCTACGTTGGTAGGACATCCGCTACTACCAGCTCTCTTCTAGTTATTAAAAACAATGTTATATTATCTCAAGAAAAATCAAATAGAAATTAATACACATTGCTAACATATTTACTCAGTGACGTTTATACGTCACACTTTTGTAACCTATAGATTGCTCCATCGGCAAGAGACCTCTCTTAAATTTATGACGATGATGAGGTACTTATAAGATGTACTACTGTACTAGTCGTACTTTTATATCGTGTATGTACACTACTGTTAGACTATACAGTATACCTCCCTATATGAAATTGCTAAACTCAAAGTAGTAACCGCTTTACTTTACCAATAGCTATCTATAGCCTGTCCGCTCATGGTTTAGCCTTAGACCAAACCTGTACTCAGTCAATCGGAGATATTAGTCATGGATAACACAGTTCATCGGTACCACACCAAAATAACTAAACACGAAAAGTAATCATCATCGCTATAGATTCCTTTTTAACTGTAACCAGTGTAACCAGTCGAATGAAGTACTTAATTTACATTAACATGACGTATTGCAAATAACCAACCAACAAAAATAATTGTTGAACACTTAGATCCAGGGCAGGCAAATGATGACTCAGATTCACAGGACTATCGATGGTGACTCTCGCTTCGCCCGGTTTTAGTCAAAGTAGTGCGCAGTCCCTTTGGGTGGTAAGTCCATGATTCTATTAGATAAACCATCAAATAAACATAAAAATAATTATAATATCTAACACATGCAGCTGTGTAGAAATATCGGGCTACTCGACAACAAAGGTACGCGGTAAGAAACCCTTCACATGAACATGAATCACTTTGTCTATTGGTGAAAATCGCATGAAAATCCGTTCAATCGTTTTTTAGTATATCGCGAACAACAGACAGAGGTGACGTGGGACTTTGTTTTAGAATATACTAGTAGGCCTTCATTCGCGTGGCGCCTCCCTACCCTAACCTACACTACACGTAGCCTGCACCTACCCTACACCTACCTTACACCTACCCTACACCAACCCTTCACCTACCCTAACCAACAAGAAAGAAATACTTAAATAGCTGCAGTCGTTTTAATATTATTGCAATTGTTAAAAATAAATTATGTTGTTGCTATGTTTATCCTTTACAAGCAAACAAAGAATCATCATCATCATATCAGCCAGAAAATGCCCACTGCTGGGCCTCCCCCAGAGATCTTCACAAAGACCGGTCCTGTGCTTTCCGCATCCACTGCCCGCGATCTTTGCGGTCATTAGCTCTACCCTGCTCTAACATCGCCGTCCAAGACGCCACCTCCCGAAACTTCTCAATGAGCACTACCCCTACTCCGTTGTACCCAATCGATTAGCCAGCGTATATTAGTTTACAGTTTCGGGACCTGTTGCCTCTTCAAATTAAGAGGCCGGCCCAAAAAGCGATGGCTTGACTTTTTTAGAAGTGGCATGCATGTTAGTTAACAAACTAAAAACCAAAGATGCCGAAGTCCAAGCGAAGTGGAAAAGAAGAAGTAGGAAGGGCGGACCCCGTGCTGGGCGGTGCGTAAGAGCACAACCGGGAAAACGCAATGATTTTTTTTATTTTATTTTATACGGCAGACAAGCGGGCCACCTGATGGAAAGTGGTCACCGCCTATGGACATCAGCAACACCAGGGGAGTCACCAATGCATTGCCCGCCTCTGAAGAGACATCTAATATATCTCTTGAACGATCCCATGTCATAGTCCAAAGGAAATACTGTGGCTGGGAGCTCATTCCACATCCGAATCGTACGAGCGAGAAACGTTCTTTCGAACCTTCGCGTCATGACCAACAAAGGGTATACGTAGTGAGGATGAGTACCCAGCCCACGGCGGGTGGTGCGATGGTGGAATTGTGCTGTGGGCACCAGCTCGAAAAGTTCCTCGGAACACTCTCCATTGTAAAGCCGATAAAACATACACAGGGAGCCAAAGTCCCTTCGGTTTGCCAGTGGTTCCAACTTGCCTGTTTGTATGGGATCATCGATAATTCGTACGGCGCGTCACTGCACGGAGTTCAGAGGATTAAGCAGGTCGGTAGTTTCGCTGGCCCAAAGATGGGCCGGTGAAACTTATTCTTCATATGAGGCCTGCCTTGTACAGTAGCAGGCGCTGCCCTGGTGAAGTATCGCTTTGACCGGTTAAGCACTTCAAGCTTTTTCGAAAAGAATGATGAAAATGTTCTGTATAACCTAATATTAAATTAAGTAAGTATTTAAATATGATAGTCGTAAGGAACCCTTCAAATGCCTGTTGGACTCGCCCTTGACCAGTTCTTAAATAGATATTGACTGCACTGACAATTTAGCACGCCAACATTTCCGTTTGACAAGATTTGCAACCGCCCCGTTCCACCCAAGTTATTCGTATTTAATTGTTTACAAAATTATATTTTGAGAATATTACTATAAATAAAATTACATTTTTGTTTAGAAATCTACATTTTAATATCACTTTCTGCTATAAAATAGATTTGTGATTAAATTGTATTTAAAAATAAGTTATAAAATCAATTAAAGATAACAATATTAATGCGTGATCCGGAGTAAGGTGCGAAAAAGATAATGCTATATACTCGTAGAGCTACAAACACAACTGACCCGGTAATAGCGTCACTGTTGTTGTGATTGACATGACATTACAATATGGCGACACTTAGTTCCAGCTTTCGCACCCGGGTCAGATAAGTCTGTGGCACTGTACGAACAATATAACGCTGTCTCTTTTTCACATATATCTACAATAGACAATTCATTCGCTCATACCCTTCTCTAAACAATATTATTATAATGTTGTTTTTAGAGAGAGATCATGGAACTAATAAATTCTAATAATACTTTGAGCTTGCTAAAATAGTTTTCCCATAGACCTATAGAGTCATCACCCATAGAGCAAACCGAAGAGCCGGTATATCAGCATGCCTCAACAATTAATATACATACAGGAGGAAAATGCATGGTATACGCGTAGACACGGCGGCAAATATTCTACACCAACTACGACGGTATAATCCTTTGATATCCGGTGAAAAACCGACACTACACGGATCTAACGTAAATATTTGGGCCACCACTCCAATAATACCTATCAAGATAAGCATGAATCCACTCTTATGATGATATTGGCAAGCATGTAGATTGTAGCAGCATTAGATGGTGGTAGGCTTCCCTTAAAGAAAACTAAAATGTTACTTTCTGTTAAGCAATTATCGATTTATATATTGGCGTGTGGTGTCCGGCAGAGTAGAATAGCACCAACCCTTTACAGTAATGGGTGTCGTACAAGGCAACTAATGTTTTCGAGGCAAAAGATCTATAGTCTCCGTAGTCTGGAAAATGGGCAGCAGTTTTTTCCATTGTATTATTTAAACACTGCGATCTCCAACCCGCCTGCCAAGCATGGAGATTTTGGTAATAACCTCCCCTTTCGTGAGAGAGGCCCTAAGTCCTGCAGTGGACTGTTACGGGCTGTAATCAAAATGATGAGGTCACTTAAGTTCATAATCAGGTCAATCAACCGAATAATACAATTTTACCAGTTACAGATAGGATATAGGTTTTTTCCCTTTAAGTCTTTTCTACCTACCATTCATTTGAGTTTTAAAATTAAATCTAAAGATCACTACGATCAATACCTCAAGTGGTTGGTTAATAAAATTAATATCACAAGCAGCTCGTGAGCAGTCCGGCACAAAAACAAGACATTTCGATGTTTGTTTCTACTTTAATTTATTTGTTGTTTTTTTTGCCGTTAACACAATGTTTGCACCTAGGCACCATAGTCGACAAGCTAATTGCGAAAACACAATAAACATTAGTAGGCAAAAAAGTCACAGCTTGATTTCGCGTCTGCGCCATATCTTCTATTGTACTAGGCAGTCATAACTGAAGCAGGTGGACTATGACGTACGGCATACTGATATCACAGGTGTCCATAAAGTACATTTACTAGATTTTAATATTTTTGGAAAGTGTGTTTGACAGCAAAAGTACAGGATATTGTTGTTACACTTTATGGCCTATTTTTTCACATAGTCTACATCCCGTCGAATGCATGTGGTGAGCCTTGGCACAAGTTCATGCCCTCCTCGAAGAACTTTTCCGCCAGCTCCGAAATGAGGAAAGATGTCATTTCAGTACCTATCTAATAGTAATTATTAAATTCTACTCGTGTATGAATTCAAGAAGGTGAATATTCAAATTGAAAAGCTGAAAAAATACCTAGCAACACTATTTACGTACTAGGTACGGTCAGAAGACCCGGTTTTACCATTGAGTCAATTTACTAGTAACAGACGCAACGATTTGCCTTGAGCCGACCAACCATCAGTTGCAGTCGATACTAATCCTTAAGAATTACAAAATAAAGCAGCTTTTGGGTTAATACATATGCGCGGGCATGCCGTCCTTTGTCGGACGTCCGACCACGAATTCCGCATTCAAAAGCGACTATTTTATCCTGCGTAAGGATTAGTATCAACTGCAACTAACGGTTGGTTGGCTCCAGAAAAAGGGGAACATCTGTTACTAGTTTTTAATGTCAACAACGCTTAAGAAACAAACACGTAGGTACCTAGTGGCCTAGTGGCAGTACAATTACTTGTTTTATGCTACGCAGTGATAATCCACCTGAAGGCAAGCGGTAACCGTCGCCCATAACATCTATGATTCAAGCATTTAGGTTGCAGGCAACAAAAATGCAGAACAGCACATGCGTTGTAGGGTACCTAAGTACCTACTGTGAAGATAATGAATGTGATAAGAGTGTTAACGATATGAATGAATGAATGATTTATTCAAAGTCAAAGTCAAATAATTTTTATTCAATTTACGTTTACAAAACTCTTATGAACGTCATAAAACACAAAATTATGTTTACAAATAACATTTAGAAAAATAGGGCTGCGGGCCGTGGCAACATTGAGCCGGTGTGCCTTCCAGACATTATTAGTCCCAGAATTGGACTGACTGTCACTGTCTGTCACTGTCACCTTGACAGTTTGACTTACCGCCCGAATCAACGGTGCACGGTGCCGCGCCGCGTGCGTTGTTTTTGTGCACATATAACATAAATATTATACGAACACGAAAAAAAAAACTATATATCAAAGGTGATAACCGTAAAACCTAATAATTAATGGCTAAATCACAACCATACGCATTTTCTAGTAGGTACACAGTGCACACCTGTGAATATGCAACAATTAAAGTAAACATAACCTAATTAACAGTGCATTCACATTTTAGCTCGTTTATGAAGAAATACATTATTTGTATTTCTTCATAAACGAGCATCAGGCACCAGTATTAACGTAGTCTTGTCTGTGTTCAGCGTTCAACAGTTTAAGTATTGTGATAATCATTATTCTGTGCATGAATGCAAGCTAGCAGTAGGCCAAACACCATGCTACCTACCTACTTACGTATTGCATAGCAACCAGAGCTTGCGTAGTGTTGTGTATCTGTGTGTATGGAGTGTACCTACCTACCTACTAGTAGCTATCTTAAGTAGGTTTTTCATCAACGTCGGTGGCTGAGCGGATTAGTATCCGACTCGTAAGCGAGAGAGGTACGGGGTTCGAATCCCGCTGTGGCAATGTACCAATGACTCTTTTCAGAGTTATGTACATTAGTTAAATTCTAACCGATATTCTTATGGTGAGGGAAACATCGTGATGAGACCTGCAAATTCTAGCAACTGAAATTGTAACCATGATCCAATCTAGTCAGGTTTCCCGGGTAGCAGGGTCACGGAGGTCAGATGGTAGTCGCTCCACTGTAATTACCTGCACATACACGCCAAGAGCATTTTTTTTTAATAATGTTTATTTTTATTTAGTAATTCAGATAATAATTTGTTCTGGTGTGTAGGTAGCTAGATAGGTCACAGAATCCACACAGCGGCTCCGGCTGTCTCACAGACTGATGGACATTTTGTTTTGTTTTTTACTTACGTAGGTACCTACCTACCTACCTACCTATGTTATGCTGGGGTGGTTTGTCTTGTTAGGTAAGTACCTAGTAAAAATAGCATGAAACATGTAGATGCAAACTTAAGAATAAAGTGCTCTCAAGGGTTCTAAAAACATGAAAAATTGTTCAAACAATTCGTTGTTTTTGTTGATTGGCCTTGTTCTTTGTGGGAGCACCGATAAACTTAATTGACAACAAACATTTTACAGAACGTCGTTAGTGAGTAAACACTCATATATATTTTTCATATCTTTGTTTTCATCGGTCTTGCCTTTCAAATAAATAAATTCTAGTATTTATTGACAAATAACAAGAAAATAAAAAACATGTCTTGAGATGAGCTAGTAGGTATACTGATTAGGCCTGATATTATAGCTTCAATAAGAAAATTCAAAGTCTCTCTGCGTGTGTTTAACCTTAGAGATTTTCTACGTGATGAAAAGATTAGGAATGATGATATCCGTAGCAGAGCCAATGTCACCGACATTACTTACTCGCTGTAGACATCCTGCTGCTGAAATGTTATTGATGATGACTTCTATATTCCGAAATCCAAAACTCCTCATATTGTACTCTAGGAACACGGTTGAACTTGGTATAGCTATATAAACATTGTCTCGAACAAATTTTAAAGAAAAATATACTTATCAATAAGGCAAAAGAAAATATGTGAATTCACAGCGTGGCTCACTATATTTGCTTCAGTTTCGTAAGAAAATAACCACTAAAAGAATCAGTAATTGTATAAAAAATAGTGCATGTACTTTTATGTATTGTACCTATTTACTAATTACCAATTTTGTTTTTTTTCTTTACTTCTGCTGTAAGACCTTGCTTGCAAATTTCATAAATAAAAATAAATAAATAATCGTGGACAAATTCACACAGCGCCATCTAGCCCCAAAGTAAGCAAAGCTTGTGTTATGGGTACTAGAAAACTGATAAACTACTTATATACTTTCAAATACATACTTATTATACATGTAACACCCAGACCCGTAACAGAAATTAAAATTCATCATTTAAATTTCTGCCCGGCCGGGAATCGAACCTATGTAATGGATAAGTACCCTGTACGTTTTAATAAACTTTCTTTTTACCAGTCTGAATAAATAGCCATTAAAATGTAATTAGTTATTTACTTTGTTACCTTGTGGTTAAAACTCACATCCGATAGGAAATGCTCTTCTACAAATTACGTTCAACTTCAGTTTATTACCGTTTATGTTTGATTAAAGTGCCCGTAATAAATCATTATTATCGTAATAACGTCAATATCCCGGTGGTGCTCTCGCGTGTTCCGTCTATACTGTGAGTTCCGCCTTGACCATGATCCAGGACTACATAATTACTGTACCTAGAGCGACTACCATCTGACCTCTGGGACCCTGTTAACAGGGGAACCTAACCAGATATTATAACGGTTAGACATTCAATCGCCTGATTGTGCAGGTTTCCTCAAGATGATTTCGCTCACGGTTGGAGCATCGGTTAGTGTTCAACTAATGCTCAGTTAGCTGCCGAGTGAAATTACCCACCTTATCATACATTGGAATATATAAAAGAGGGGCCCGTTCACTCTGCAGCTAGCTGTACCTATATCAGACAAAGTCATTGATACATGGCTTCACTGGCGATCGAACTCGGTGCCTCTCGCTTCCGTGTCGACGACGATTGGACCAATGGGGTTAAACAAAGACATGCTTTTCGAGTCAACACTTGAAGCGAGTCGATGCCTCAAGGGCAAATGACGGTGGCCGCTTTCCAGGTGGACCGTTTATCTGTGTACCTCCCTAGGCCTAAAAAATTTTGTGATAGGATTGGCGACACGGTTATTAATGCTATACGAATAAGTAAATTTATTGAGAAACTCCACTAGGCTTAAGCCGCTATGGCACTGGCAATCGTATCGGTACCTCTCGCGTACTAGAGTATGAGGTGCTGAAAGTACACAAGTATAATTAATACCAACTTTTGGTTGGACCAATGGGGTTAAACAAAGAGATTAAGCTTTACGAGTTAACACTTGAGGCGAGCGTCGGTAGCCTAATGGTAAAGGTATCCGACTAACAATCGAAAGGACCGGGTTCGAATCCCACTGACTCATTTCTGAGTTATGTAAGTGAAAACCGGCACTTTTAAGCGACTGAATGTGTAACCATCGTTGGTCCAACCATGATGAAGTTCCCCTGGTAGCAGGGTCACGGAGGTCAGAGGGCAGTCTCTCTCCTGTAATTGCCTGATCAGCCAAATCCTGGGTCATGGTCAGAGCGGAACCCCTCGCGCGCGAAAGCACATCCGAGATATTGTCGCCAAGATGATTACTATTAAGTTTTGATAGCACTTTTATAAACATAATGTTTAAAACTATCACGGTTATACCACTTCCCCTTGACAATCCGCACCCTCTGATTCCGCCGCTAGCGCCACCTCCAGGCTGTTTATGCTTTTTAAATTTTCAATCATTATGTCTTCATGTTAATGCCAGGCAGACTTAAAAATAGGTTTCAAATAAGGTAAGAGTTTAATAAACGTTTTATTTTCAGGTAAAACGTAGCTATTAAACCCTTGACTCCTAGTAATATAAGATAAGTGTTTGTTATCGCCTGGTGATGGTTACTTTTGCGGGTAGCAGTCCTTGAACAATATTTATCCTAACCTGCGGGTAGTAGTGTTATTTTCAGCCTGAGAGAGAGATCTAGTTCAAATCATTGATCTATCTGTATATTTTATGCATTATGTTATGATACACAATTATGCGGCATCTGATAGTATCCCTCGAGGGGTCACAGGTAACTACAATGTCTATTCCTTTAAATTTAGTTATAAACCTACATTGGAGTGATCAGTGCTCAGTGATAAGTGGTCTATAACAGTGCTACAACAGAGGGTGGTTTGTTCTACAACAAAATACGCAAGCAGTATTAAGTACACATGCACTTGAGATTGCATAACGATGCATCTTAACTTTCAATAGTAATGAAGATAAGTTTAGTTTGTACATTAAAACAAATGTACAAATGTACCCTGTACAATGTACAGGGTCACATGAGATACTTACGTATTTTTAAGATCTAATGTTATTATATTACCATGTGAAGCAATAAATAAATGACAAATGACAAATTGTACTCTGATAAAAATAAATTATTTTCTTCATGAATTATTTTATTTTAAAAGTGTACCTTTGTGGCTTATACTTTTTTGTAAATTATGGTTGATAGATACAACAAGCGTAGGTATAATCAATATTTATTTATTAGGTAAGAGGTTAATCAGTATAATTGGCAATTAGTAATTATTTTACAAATTACTTAGTACCGGGGCAAACAAATTTGTATTTAGGGAGTCATTACGAGGTGCGTGTCTGATCTCAGGACAGTAAATCTCCATCCCGATTGACGATGGTTCGTAGTATCTGTTTTGGACCCAAATGCGGGCCATAGGATAATATAATCATCTGAAATTATACTATATTCGGGCGTTATACACAGCAGGGTTAAGTCATGGACTCGATGTCCAGAGCATAATAAAAACAAGGCAGATGTGATTTGAGACGCTTCATATAGGCTGTTAGTTTGTGGATTTTGTCTGCTCAATAGATGTATAGTATAATAACGTTAATATGCCTGTAGACGATAGAATGCAGAGACCCTTACTTTTACATTTGTATTATATAGGCTAAACTCTATGTAGCTAGCTTGTACCTATGTTTTATGTATTATTTAATTTAGCATACTTACCACTAATAATTACCAGTTACAAACATACAAACTTACATTTTGTTCCCTGATATTGTGTTCCACCGTTAGAAACTCTACTGGTAGCGCCCTCTATTAAAATCAATGTGAAACTTATTTTTATAATGTGAAATGTGGATTCGCTTAAAATGTATGTGATGATTGGAGACTGTGAGATTGTGCTGTTGGCTATTACACGATACTATACAAATTTCTGGCTTATTTAATTATCCCGATTTGTTAGAGTCTGTGAGTGTTCTACAATAAGTTTTTGGTCCTTCGAGCCGGATCTGTACCAGCGACCTATGGATGCCATGCCAATGCCATATTGGAGGCTGTGCGTGTTTAGGTTTAGATAGTGCTATCGACTTCAATACTTGTTTTACTAACGTGTGCCTAAGCCTGTTGTCGCTATTGGGGTTACAGAACGTGGACACTACTGATTTATGAACGAGTATAGTGCTTAGTGATAAGCTCTCTTTTTCATGGATGTCACTTAGAATTCTGGCTAAGTTCGAGCCTGAGGGTGTGTAGACTAATATTGGGGCTTTTCGCCCAAGCGACACAGCGATTCCAGGCAGGTCTATAAGTCTAAGATGAGCAAATATTTTTAATCTTCTGTCCAATCGTTTAGGTATTCATTCCACCCCTACAACTCCACACCTCCAATGTCATTTCTGATACTTTGTGCGGAGCTATTCCGGTCGTCACATCCATCAATACTTGGCCCAGGTTCATCACCGTGAATGGTGGAGATGACTCTTATTATTATTTTTATAACAAACAAGACAGGCATTTGACCACCATCTCACCTGTTGGTAAGTGACGATGCGGTCGAAGATGGAGCATGCCCGTCTTGGAACAGCCTATTCACTCTAGGCTTAAAGGCATCCAAATTATATTGATCAGGGAACACACTCGCAGGCAACGCGTTCCATTCCTTAGCCGTACGCATTATAAAGGTCGAGCCAAAGCGGTTCGTGCGGATAGCTGGAAGATCCACGACATAAGGATGAAGCGCTCACCCGGATCGCGTTTCCCGATGGCGGAAAGGGGCCGGCGGAATGAGGTCGTGCAGCTGCTTCGCACACTCTCCGAAATGTAATCTGTAGAAGACCGACAGACGCGCAACCCTACGCCAATGTTCGAGGCTCTGCAGCCTAGCCTTAATCAACCGCGGGTCACAAATAATCTTCTTTGCCAGTTGATATTTTGCTGATCCATCCCAGAGGTGGCAGCAGTACTCCATGCAGGACCGCACTTGTGCTTGATATAACTGAAGCAACTGCTTTGAAGTGAAGTACCGCCTAACCTTCGAGAGAATACCAAGTTTTTTGCTGCAGCTGCTTTGACTTGGATTCGATGTACTGACCGAAGTTGAGATTTGAAGATAGCTCAACACAAAGAAGCTGTAGGTTGTCGGTAATTTCCACAGGAACATCCCGAAAAGTTTGAGTTAGATGGAATGGTCTCCTTTTGGCGGAAAACAAACACGCCTGAGTTTTGGTTGCGTTGAACGACACCAGATTGGCTTCGCCCCAATCAGAAACTGCCTTGAACTATGTCCAAACGATCAACCATGGCCTCTCGACAAGACTGAATATCGTCCCTGTTAGCTTTTGCCTCTGACAGATGCATCTGCATACCCATAGGTACCTGGTACAAGCAGATTGTTTATATGCAGCAGGAATAAAGTCGCGGACAGTACAGATCACTGAGGAACTCCCGCGTCGATATCCTGGAGATTAGACGAGTAGCCATCGATAACTACACGGACACTCGGCTCTTTAGGTCCGGCCTCCAATAGACTTTGGTCCATCGGGATACTACTATTAGGAAAAAGTTGAGGTGAGTAAGTACCTTGGGTATCAGGAACGGTGGCGGGAATACCCACGCCAGTTGGTAGTTCCACTCGTGGCTCAGAGCGTCGCATTCGCTCGCTTAGCTGTCGTTCTTGTCCATCGTGCAATATGTAGGAACCACATGGGCCCTCTTCGAGGCAAAAGGTCGATGACCGGGACACCCCACTTCGCAAAGACAGTGTCGGTGAAAAGCGGTAATAGGTGCCACTCTGGCGGCTCTTTGTTGCGTAACAGGTGATCCTCATCGCAATTGTAATTCTCTGGAATATGATAAATCAGCAGATGTTGATGAATGTTGTGCATATCGAGAATTTCGAATATCTTCATCGCCTGTTGTGTGAGTTTCAGAAACTTCGCCCCCCCCCCCCCCCCTTTGTTCCGTAGATAAGATACGACAGTCTTGTTGTCGCACTGAATGAGTAATGTTTCGGGACGCAGAGTATGAGTTTGATATTTAATCACTTTTAAGGTGGCTATCATTTCGTTCATATTGCAATGGAGATTCTTCTCTAATGGTAGCCATGTGCCTTTTAAGGATTTATTGTTCAATTTGGCCCCCCATCCGATGTCGCTCACATCGGTTGTAAGGTAATGTAAATGCCGGCCAGGGAATATGTATCAAAGAGCAATTTGTGCAATTCATTCCTTCAGAGCTTTAGAGCATGTGGTTTCAAAGCGTTGTTGGCTTGAATTTGTAAATGGTGGTAATGCAGTCGGCCCCTGGGCCGGGCGCTTTCAATGTCGCCTTCCGTTTCGTTAGCATAGCAGAGGTTAGAGACTTTCTAACATCTGCTATGCTGTTTTCTTTCTTTCATCACTAAACGATCTGGAAAGTACTTGACATTGCACGACGAGTCTCGACTATGACAAAAATTCTAGCGCTTTCTGTGGTACGAGAACCGACTTGTTTATATTTATCTGCCGACCTTGATCGTTCAATGTGTTCACAGCTAAGTATAAGTATAAGTATTTATTTCACCAAAATTGTACAATAAACTGGATAGGCACAAAAACCGGGGAACTTGGAGCCTGCTCTAGGTTTATCCTGTATTGCAGGTCTCCAGGAACCCTCCATGTATCTTATATAAAAAGTAATTAAAACTAAAAGTGTGTGTTGTGTGTGTGTGTGTATATGTATGTTTGCGTGTGAGTGTATGTATGTATGTTTGTATATATTTGGTGTGTTTGATTGATTACAACATTAGTACCTTAAAAGTTTGTTTGTACATTTACTACATCCATATAAAAACTTTAAATGCTTTAACTACGAGATAACATGAATTACTTGTTCTGTATTGTCATAATTGTATTGTCGTAACCATTCTGTGACCTTTTTTTTACATTCAAATTTAGTGTTTGCGTAAGTATTGATATTTTTGTTAATCTTGTTGTACAAAAAAGGACCTAAAAATATATAAAATCTTTGAGCAAACTTTGTTGTTACTGCTCTCACGGGGCAAACATTTCTATTTCTGGAAGTCATGAATCTTGTCAGATCAAATTCTAAATTATGATGTTGTTTGAGAGTAATATGTAAAATGAAGAGTTGTCTAACTGTTAAAATATTGTAGGTTTGGTATAATTTAAAAGTAGGGAATCTGTACGGTAAGAAGTATGCAACTTTTAGAACTGCTCTTTGAGCACGTTCCAATTTGATCAAATCTGTTTTATTGGCTCCACCCCTTGAGGTTATGCAGTAGGCAATGAGGGACTGACACAATGAAGTATATTTGGATTTTAACAAGTTGGAATCTTTAATTATATTACGTAGAGTTTTAAAAACAAATATTAATTTGCGTATTCTTCCAGATAGGAGATCTATATGTGGTTTAAAACTAAGTTTAGAATCAATTAGAACGCCTAGATATTTATAGGTTTTAGTTGGTTGAAGTGGAGGACAAGAGCAGACAGTATCAATGGAGGTGCAAGAGTGAGCCTTTAGAGTAAAGTGGGAATCAGATATATGGTTAATGCTTTTCAGTGCAAATTTAATGTAGTTAGATTTTTCAATATTTAAAGTGAGTTTGTTTAAACGAAGCCACTTTGTTACCTTATTTAATCCATTCTGAGCATTATAATACACGTTCTCCCAAGATTTTGCACTAAAGAGCAGAACTGTATCGTCAGCAAAAGCTAACGGTTTGCCTTGTGTAAGTTGGATATTACATAAATAATTAAGAAAAACTAGGAACAATGTAGGACCTAATATGCTTCCCTGAGGGACACCATAAGAAACTGAGTTTATCGTTTACTTTTATGCATTGGATTCGATTTGTTAGGTAGTCGCTAAATAATTTAAGTTGAAGGTCTCGAACACCGATGTTTTCTAGTTTGCTAATGAGTAATGGTATTGACACAGTGTCAAACGCTTTCTTTAAATCTAAGAAAACCGCCATTGTTTTGTGTTTATTGTCAATATTACTGACAATGTAAGTTGTGAGTTCATGCACAGCATCTGATGTGGATTTTCCGTGACGAAACCCAAACTGGGATGATGATAGGATATTGTTTTTTTCTAAGTATGTACTTCACTAATATCTTGTTCATTAAACGTTCAAGGATTTTTGATAATGCTGGAAGAACGGATATGGGTCTATAATTATTCATTTGTCTATTGTCTCCGCCTTTGTATATTGGATGTACAATAGATTTTTTAAAAGCCTCAGGAAATATACCTTCTGAAAGGGCTAAGTTACATATATAGGTTATTGGGGTGATTAAGACTGCTTTATTTTCTATGATGAGTTTGGATGATTTGTTATCCCACCCGACTGCACAGTCACGTTTTAGATTGGCAATAATAATTTCTATTTCTGAGTTATCAGTCGGAACCATGGCCATAGAGTTCAAAACAGGTGCAGTAATGGTCGGTGACGTGGACGTATTTTGTTCGGAACAAATATTCTCAGCTAAAGATCTACCAATATTAGTGAAGAAGTTATTTATGTCATCAACTGATTGTGTGGGAGTAATTAAGTAATTTGCAGAGTGCTTAGGTTTGGTTCTGTTCGTTACATTATTTATTACTTGCCATATTTTCCGACTGTTTGTACCAGCTTTTTTAATTTCACTTCTTTCGTGTTCAAGTTTAAGATTTTTGAGTATGCGGTTACAGAAGTTTCTGTATCTATTATAGGTCGTTATTACAATCTCATCTTTAGGTGATTGTTTAGTTTTCCGATGAAGGTTTATTTATTTATTTTATTTTATTTATTATGGGAAACAAACAGCTTAAGATATTACATTACAATTTGTTATCTGTGCTATACACAAGCCAATAAAGTTTCCACTTAGGTCTAGTGTACACTTGTCATCTACATTGCCAACAAGAATTAATATCTAAAGTAAACAGCGCATGTAAAACAAAAACTTCATTACTTTGAATCGTAACTTAACATTTTCTTAAAAGTTGCTAAACTGTGCAAAAATATATCGGCGTGCCTATACTGCTGGTTGTATTTATCACAAACACGGATCAAACAGCGATTTTTTGAGTAATTTGTCTTGCAAAAAGGAGTAAGGAACGTTTTCTTCATGCGAACATTACACTTTGAGCTATTGAAACATATTCCACGTAATAAATAAGGAGAGTCTATTTGATTATTAATTAATTTAAATAAGAAAACTTGATCTCGTATATCGCGACGAGTTTCCAAAGTCAAATAGTTATTCTTAAATGAGCTTTTAAACTTATATTGAAGATATCTAATAAATTTATTCTGAATACGCTCTATGCTGTATTTGTACTTTTTATACCGAGTATTCCATACAACCGAGCCATATTCTAAGTGCGATCGAACATAGGAGTTGTACAATAGAATGATAGTCTTAGGATTGTTTATTTATTTATTTATTTCATACACGTACTTATTGCTAACAGAGTTTCCAATCGCAATAGTGTTTATCTCCATCTCTACAATACCTAATAATAAATATACTCTATACATGATCTAGAATAAAATAAATAAAACATGTCAACAAAATTTAAAAAAGGAATGTCAAAATACAATAGGCACCTATTTCTAAACGGGATTTCATAACAAATACCTACATAAACATTTATTAGCACCAATACCAATATAATGTCAAATTAAAATAAATGTCAGATTTAAAATTAATAATTTGTAGAAGGTTTTGGTCAACGTTTCAAAATAATGACCCGCTATTATCTCCACAGTACCTAATCATAAATACACATTTCAAACGTTATCAATAGACTAGTGTAAAATAAAACATGTCAACAAAATTTTAAAAAGAAATGTCAACATACAATAGGCACCCATTCTATGGGGAGTTCATAGCAAACACCTATACAAACATTTATTGGCATCAATATAATAATATAATGTCAAATTAAAATAAATGTTAGTTTAAAAATTAATAATTTATAGAAGATTTTGGTGTCAAAGTTTCGAAATAACGACCCGCTACTATGTTGAAATTGCCTTCGGTACATGTAAACATGTCTAAACTAGAGTCATAAGCAAGAATACAATTCATGTAGCGAAGGCCCAGAACTAGCGGCGCGTCCCTACCCAGGTTAGAGCGTGCTGCGGACTCTACAAACAGCTTCTGTCTGTGGGCTCGCACCACATGAGACCGGGGAACCGCAAAAGTAACCGATGATAGCATGGGTCCATCACATATAATTCCACGGACTAATCGGAACACGTAAATGACCAGTGACACATTTCGTCTAAGTTCGAGTGTGCGGTACTCTACCATTCCTAGGATAAAATTAGTAGGATACATGTAGGGGTAAAACCCATAAATTTTCCTATATAGACATCTGAGAAAGGCTTTTTGTACTTTCTCAATCATTAAATTATGACTTACGCTCGTAGGATTCCACACCACCGCATTGGTTTCTAGTTTGCTCCTGACAAAAGCATTAAATAGTAAACACAATGTGTGTCTACCATTGAATAGTCTTGTTTGTCTTAATACAAAGCCAAGAGCCTTTCGTGCTGAGTCACATAGCTTCGTGTAATGGTCATTAAAAGTTAGCTTTGTATCAAACCAGGTACCCAGATCCTTCATTGATGTCGTTCGCGTTAGATTTGTTTCGCCTATTTTGTAATTTGACTCAATGGGGACGCGTGCCCGTGTATACGACATTACTGCACATTTTTCACTATTGAGCCTTAAACTGTTACTGTTTCCCCATTCATGGACCCGCTCAATATCCTCCTGTAGACGGTCACAATCAGCAGGGGTTTCTATAGTCAGGGCCAACTTAACGTCGTCAGCGTATATAAGGCACAAACTATGTTGAACGACTGAAGGCAAGTCATTGATTATTATCAGAAAAAGTAGAGGGCCCAGACAACTTCCCTGACCAACCCCGGAATTGACTATATATTGGTCTGATACCATATTCTGAAACTGGACGAACTGCTTTCGATCATTCAGATAGTCGGAGAAGAATAACAGCATTTGTTCGGTAAAACCAGCCATTGCTAGTTTACTCAAAATAACATCAGCACTTATTCGATCGAAAGCTTTCTGGAAATCAAAATAGACCACATCCACCTGCTTTTTTGAGTCCAACTTTTCCGCAATCAGGCTGGTAATATGAAGGAGATTCGAAGCGGTCGAATGATTCGGCAAAAAACCATGCTGTTCCTCGCAGAACCATGTTTTTAACTGGCTTTGAATGGATCTATGTAAGACAATCTCAGTAGCCTTAGCAAATACAGATATGACTGCCACTCCTCTGTAGTTGGTTATGTTGGACTTAGGACCAGACTTATGGATTGGCAAAACCTTAGACACCTTCCATAATTCTGGGTAAACAGATTGTTTCAGGGCGAGGTTAATAATGTGCACCAGAGGGCCTGCAAATACATCCCTACAGTCTCTTGCTATAAATTGTGGTATTCCGTCAGGACCTTGAGTGGATTTCGGTTTTAAATTTTTGAGAGCTAAGTGGACGTCTTTTATGTCAACGCTATTGACAGATACGTTCGCGGCATTGGAATTCGAATGATGGGCGCGAGCTGAGGCCGATTCCATGGCTAACTTTACGTTTAATTCTGGGGGTTCAGCCAAAAATACAGTCTTAAAGAACCGCGCAAAATTGTCTACTACGTTGAAGTCACGTGACTGTCTCATTATAAAACCTAGCGTTTGATAAGCTTTAGCTGTTATTTTATTAATATGTGATTGGAATGACAAATCACTATCCCTAAGGTTATCCCTGTTCTTCATGCAACGTAATAACCCAGGGGTTATCCATGGCTTAAGAATTTGTTTACGTTTGGATGTTGTCATTTAATACAATTGGTATTTAATACAATTGCTTGTTGTATTAGATTAATAAATTTGTAAGTGACAGTATTTACATTTGATTCTTTGTAGACAGCATTGAAATCAGTGTTGCTAATTGTAGTCTTTAAATCTATTGAATTTATACGAGAATGAGTGTGAAATACTTGTTGGTTATTATGACTACACGTTATATCTAACAGTACAGTGTAGTGGTCCGTGAGAGTAGACTGAGCTACCATAGTTTTGGCAGGTAATTTTGTTTTCATGACGAAGTGGTCTAGGCAAGTTTCACCATGAGTCGGAATTGTGTGTGCCGGGAGTAAACCATGAAATGCAAGGAGTTCAAGGTAGGGATCAGAGTATCGATCGCGATTTTTTGACGATATATCGATGTTTATGTCACCACAGAGTATAATATTTTGATAATGTTTGACAGAGGATAAAATTTCATCGAGGGATTGAAAGAAATTGTTTAGATTTGTGTGAGCCGGAGGACGATATATGGCTATTATCAATGTGTGGTTATTTACACTAATTGTCAAACAGTTTGCATAAGTAAAGTTTGGTTCCTTTACAGTAACATTTAACGAGTTGCTTGCATACATTATAACACCTTCGTTTTGTGTCACGTTATGAGTTGTTGCGTAATGCGTGTAACCGTCTATCATAGGTATATTGACAGCATATGGTAACCAACATTCAGTTAAAACTATGATATCACATTCAATACTTAAACGTTGTAGTACAGTCAAGAAACCGGGCATATTACGATTAACGCTTCTTATATTTTGGTTCAATATTTTTAGACTCTTTTTCGGGTCAGTGACTAGAGATACGCATTGCTCTAAAGTGCACAAGAATGAGTCTGACACCGAAAATGAGTCCAAACTATTTGTTAAGTTATCGAATGTTATTGAAATGTATATAATAATATTGTGACAACGACATAGAACATACAACAATTATAAAGTTTAAATAATCGAATTAGCATTACATAACACACCTTAGCTCTATATCGCCAGTTATAACATAATACACAACATTGCAAATAGGTAGTATAGTGTATGAGGCACAGTGAACGAAGTAATGAAAATGTTCTTATTATATCACCACAGTGACAAGCATACTTAGGTTTAACATAAAAAAATTAGATAAGACCGTTTTCTTCTTTCATAATCATTACAAATAATAAACATCAAAAGTAAAATATTACATATAACAAAAACAGAAATATTAGAAAATTATTTAAGAAACAATAGAAATTTATTTCACTCACTGTTTCACTTTCAGTGTTTGTAATACGTGAGGACCCAACATGGCCGTCACCAAAAACCTTCATTAGGTCTGATTCGGAGCGTAGTCTATGACGGGCTTTCCCATGTCCCTGGCGAACGAATATTTTTCCGTCGCGAGTGCATGTATATTGCCATCTCTGGCGTTTCGCGATTTCTTTTGCCCTAGTAAATAGTTGTCTGTTTTGCCAGGTGAGTCTTTCATTAAGATATATAGTACGTGTAGTGCCGGTGCCGGGTAAACCCACATCTGCTGTCGGTCAATTACGCCGCACGCGGGCAGCCTGGAGAAGTTTGTCGCGCAGCCCACGTCGCACCAGCCTCACGGCTAGGGGGCGCGGGCGTGGGGGAGCACCTCCCTCCACGTAGGCTCGCAAAGGCCCAGCACGCTCGGCGCTGACCACATCTGCCTCGCCAATCTGCACGTCAAGCATCTTAGCTATTAACATCACGAGATGAATACCGTTTTCGTTTGCAACCTCAGGCAAGCCGGCTATTTCAATGTCGTTACTGAGTTGGCTTTGGTCTCGATCCCGGATCTCTGTTCTAAGTTGAGATATTTCATGCTCCAGTGTTGCAAGCTCACATTGATGCTTCTCCTTCTGCTTACTTTCTATTGCGTCAATTCGCTACTCCATCATGTCGATGCGTATATTCTGGGTTTTAAGGTAAGGTCACGTGTTGCCTGAGGGGTTGCAGATCCTGATGGACTAAATAAAAATCGTCCAGATACACAAGGAGGCGGATCCCTTGACTGCGAAGATATTGAGCAATCCAATTTGTTAGCGAGGCGAAGGTCTTTGGAGCCGACCTAAGCCTGAAGGGTAGGCAGATCATCTCTAATAGTTGTGGATTATCGTCGTCGACAAGTAAGCGCGGAAAACGTCGGTGACTTTTTGCATAGAGAATTTTTTTTATCTACAGAAGCAGAGAGTAGGTACATACCGAGTTTCAATGAGCAGTTTTCCAATAGGTATCTAAAGCATTCCTAACCACTCACTAGATGGCGCCCCGACAATTTTGGTAAATGATAATCGCTTGAAATAGGTTCTTAGCAAACAGGATATAAACACTGGGTACGTTGTATTGGATAATATTGTATTTGTCAATAGTTTTGTGCCATTTTAAAGGTTGTAATAATAATTTAACATAGTGCCAACTTTTATAAATATTTTTTTTTACATTTCGTTTAACCTTTAAAAGTTATGTTTATATTAATAAACATTTTATTTTTAAGTGAAGTATTAGTTGGCTGCATGAAATCACTGTCACCATCATACAGATTATAAAAAGATTACCAAAATTGTAGGAGCGCCATCTATTGATGGTTTTAGAAACCAACTATCAATACCTACTGGAAAACTCCTCATTCGAGACAAAATGTCACACATCTCTATAAAGGTGCATACGAATTAGAGCCGCTCAGCCCGAGGCATGCTCACCGCGCGCGGCGAGATGCTCACCGCGTGCGACGAGGCTGCTCAGTTTCGCATTTGTTTGTGCATTGGGGCAACGTGCTCGCGGAGAGCCACAAATTCGACGCACAAACAAAATGGTGTCGGACGCAATAACAGCTGATGCTCCTTTTATCATAATTTATCGGATTGGTAAAATAATTTTAGTTTTTTCGATCTCATACCACTTTTTCTGCATATATAACAAAATTAATAAAATACATTTGTCCTTGATCCGCACCATGTTGTTTAGTATACCAGTTTTCCAAATGTTTTTTTATTATTATTTAGTTTTATTGACCGTTCGTCAGTTTTCAAAACACAGCCCCAAAAGAAAATATTAAAGTTGTCAAGTGTCAATAAACAATACGCGCGCCTTCGTAGTTTTATTTCGAGGCTTCGATACACGTCCAACTCGCGAGGCACGCACACACCTTTGAGCATGGACCGAAAACCGACAATCGGCGTCGAGCTGCGTGTTTGAGCAAATGGGCGAGCCGTGCGTGCCTCAACCTGAGGCTGCCTCTAATTCGTACGCACCTTAACACACGCACTAACGACGAAAAAGGGCATCTGCCCATCCGCAGATGTTATTTTTTACTACGAATTTCTATTCCGTAACGAACACAAACAAATCTGACTTTGTGGCCATATTTATATTGTCATAATAAAAGTGCAACGAAGGTGTCGACTTTATCGTTATCACCGTCGTTATCAGCCTATACACGTCTAAACTACTAGGGAATATCTCATAGAGAGAGAACGGGCAATAGTTTACCACTCAGGCCCAATGCGGATTGCCAGACTTTACAATTCGAATTAATCTGTAACATGAACGTTTTTACAATATTTTCCTTAACTGAAAACCAAAATAAATTATTTGAATACATATACGAATTAATTAAATACTTAAACCATGTAAGGTGTCTGGGGAAAAAAAAATTAATGAAAAGGGTATGTACATACCCTGTACATAAATATATCAAACAGGCAGCATATTCTTTATTTTCAGTAAAAATTCTGGTAGGTACGGCACCAGGACAGAAGGGACTTGCATATACTTATTATCTTGTTCTTCAAAATGTTTACAACACAACACTTCCAATTTTCCACCCAGACATCACCATGTCTGGTCTTCAGGAAACCTAGAAGAATAAATAAATGAAAATAAACATAAATTCGCGATTAATCCCTTAGACTTTTTTAAATGTCTTAACATTTAAAATATCATTTAGGTACATTTTTGGTACGGAACCCTAATAAATATAAAATTGTGGACCGCTATGTACAATATTGGAGTATTAAAATTCTTTACAACAAATATTAAATCCGACCCTGTTTACATCGAAATATTCCCATATCTATTTAGACACCGAAATATAACTCAATTTGCCAATAATTTTAAATCTGTCTTTAATGGCATGTTGTTTTAAGATAAAGATTTTAATGATTGCAAATTCACACATTAACATGCATATTCTTGTCACAATTTCTAAAATAGATTCCTGATAGCCACAACCACGACTGTTTACTTACCGGTGAAAGGATAATCCAGGTGTATTTCCATACTTTGCTCTTTCACATAACTGTGCACTACATTACACCGTCTCTTAAATGGTTTGATTTAAATTTGATTAGGAAATTATAAAATTTACACCGATGTTTCAAAATAAACGTCTGGTCGTTAGGAGCGGTAGCAACGTGGTGAACGTTCAAAACATTGCGCGCTTCACTTTCTGACAGGCTCGTTCCTACGGATGAAAAAAGGGGATAGCAAGATTCATAATCATTGTAGAGTAAGCGAACAGGGAATATTTGTGATTTGTGTCTAGTCTGTTATATCTGTGACATTTTGCAACACTTACATGCTCTTTGTCAAGCGCTTTTTGAACCGCCACTGTCTGATTCCGATGTCTCTATCATTTCTCGCTTGTTCTATTTGCAGCTGGCTCAGCGCAATTTCGTACCGTGGACGTTTCCATAATTTAAAACTGGGCAATTCAAACGGTAACACCGTTGACAGTAGGATATAAAACTGAAATAGGCACCAGTTTTAAAAAATCGGACTAAAAACGTAACACAAAAATGTAAGTAAAATTAGAAGAAATTAGAAATTTTGTATTATACCTGCTTGCAGTATACCGACTTACCAAGACAGAGTTTGTCCAGGCGACCTCACGGGTCGACAAACTCGACGCTAATTATTGAAAATTTGAAAAGCATAAACCGCCTGGAGGTGGCGCTAGCGGCGGAATCAGAGGGTGCGGATTGTCAAGGGGAAGTGGACTAGCCGGATGTACGTCACATTTGCAGTCAATTGACGAATTGATGCTGTTCTCATGTTTATTAGGTTTCTAATACAGGTTGACGTGACCATGATGCATGTGTTATATTATATGGTATTATAGAGTATTTTTAATTGTTATTTGATTGTAAAACTATCGTAATTAATAATAAATAACATTGCCAAATAAATATATAAACATTTCTGAACGAACGTAAGATATTCCTAAACGATGTTAAATCTTGAAGTACATTCAGTACTAATTAACTAAAATTTAGGTTTCTTAACATGTAATTTATCTTATAATTATTAAAAATAGTTTTAAGAGCTATTTTTATGTTTTTGGTTTGTATCTTTGCACAATATTTCATAGTTAATTAGAATTATTTAACGTGCTGTCATTGGTTGAAATGTAGTCGATTTCCGTTCAAATGTTGGCTATATAAACACAGTCGAGAGACTGGGAGGGGCTTTTTGCTCCAGATCCGGCACAGAGTTAAGTACAAACTTGCATTGTTTTATTGTTGCTTTATATTTTGTATTAGTTTTATTCATCTATATAATCGGTTATTGATTGAATCATACGTAATACTATTGTCCCATTTTTAGGGATTTTGTATTTTGCCATGTTTTATTATGTTCAGAATATATTGTTATATTTCCCATGTAACTTTGTTTGCTATGATTGCCTATCCTATAATATAACTTATCTAATTTGATCTAATATGTGCGTTTAAATATGCTTTTCCTTTCCTGAATAAATAGCTATTTATATTTAACTAACGTGCCCTATTTTTATTTCATTAAGCTTTCCACCCTTAGTTTTCGATGAAATACTTAAATTCACACCCGAGATCTGTACACTCTATACACCCTATCTAACATCAGAAGTGGGATAAAGGACTCGCAACATCCTACAATATTTCTAACTCTTATTTTTATTTTTATGGTACATCGTGTTCTCTCCGCCCGCACAAGTCTGCGGAAGCTGGCTTCTCCTTACGGCGCGGAACGGCGAGTACCTGCAGAATGCAGATGTGGGGGACTACGATGTTCGGTCCTCAACGACTGCTAGTTACAGTTTTGAACCGGTGAGTCGTGAGATTTATTTCAAGTTTTTAGACAGGAACCAACTTAAAAACATTCATATCTCTCATCAAATGTGTAACGAACATATTGAGAAAGTCGACAAAGTCTTAAGTTTATTTCTATGCACCAACTTAGTTTTTTCCGACTTACAATTTAATTAATTTTATAATAGATTTACAAGTTAAGTTTCTGTCCAGAAACAATGACATGAAAACAAAAGTAAAATTTGAAAATTATTTGTTTAATGAGGGTATGGTTAAATTATAATTCTAACATTGACCGCCGAAACTTTTTAAATTATTTTAAAAGTATTCGTAATTTTATGTCTGTGAGAAGTTAAATTCTAAATTGGTTAGTGCTAGGTTATTTGCACTACAGGACGTTAATATTAATTAATTTAATTGTTTAGCTTTTTTGGTGTGGTAGCCGATGGATTGTTACCGATGACTAGTACATCCGAAGGAGCTAGCACAGGTTTGGTTAAAGAATAAACCATGAGCTGACAGGCTATTGATAGCTACTACTTTATAATAAATAATAAATCTTCTTTATTTCAGGCAAAGTAACGAATTACACCCATATCACAAATTAATAATAAAAAATATACCTAACAATAAAATTTACGTAAAAATGGCTTTAAGTCATGCTTAAGTCTTTATGATTTTAACTGTTTTATATAGAGAAATTGCTATTCTAAGTATATACTCATAATCTAACAGGTGTACCTACAGGTTAAGTACGACTAGTACAACAGTGCCTCTTCATCATCATCATTATAAATTTAGAAGTTGGACTTCTGCCGATGGAGCAATCGACCTACAAGTATCTAACGGTTACAAAAGTGTGACGAATGAACGTGAATGAGTAAAAATGTTAGCGATGTCTATTAATTTCGATTCGTTTTTCCTTGAGATATTGCATTGAGTTACATACTACAAGAGTAGGGTCAGGAATGATCGAGCGAACATGGTACTGTGTTGTTTTTATTTTTCAGATAACACACGAGTCCCTTCTGCAAGTAAATGGGCATCATCACTACAATCCACGATGTCTTGCACGACCGACGGACTTCCCCTCTGAAGAACGGAACGAGACCTAAACCTGGATTTGCGCCGTGCTGTTTTCACCACGTTTGCCTGACTTCAACACCTTTTTTGAATCGCCGCCTGGAACGACATCGCTAAAATGGTAGCAGGTAACACCCTGAAGAGTTCTGCATTAATATTGCATAAGACGCAAACTATACTGACTAGTTTGTAAGAATAATTTTAGATTCATTCTCTAAATAGACGATATATTTTTTCCAAATATTATAAAAGTTAAATTTCAAATACAAAAGTATGCGAGTGCCAACCGAGACCGTCAAAAACGGTAATCGCATAATTACTTTTTCAATAACAATACTTTTGTTGTATTTTCAAAATGGATTTCTAGTTATTCATGGCATAAAATGATTTAACGCTAATAATAATATAATTCAGTAATATGATACTGTGATGTGAGAATGGCCACTTTTATGAACTACATATGTGATTTATTTGTGGGAATATTATACACACATTTTATTACACGATTTCACAGCAGTGTTACACTACACTTTAATAAGTTAAACTACCTCGCTCATTCTTAAAACGTTTTTTTTACAAATTTCGTAGTACGTTTTTACCCTCACATTAGGATTTAAAGTTCAACACGAGTTATGTTCTCTATACATTCTATTAATTCCGTAAGAAACGATTTCAGACGAGTTTTTAGAAATCCTTTCTAGAGGCCATTAGTACAAAATTATATAGGCCTCTCAACAAGTTTTGTTGGTGGTTTGATAAAAAAAAACTATTTTGTGCGGTTGACCGAAAAATAGTACTGCTAAGTAAGTACCTACTTATAATAGTCTGACATAGATTTTCGAATAAGTTAATCCAAAAATTGGCCTCATATAAATGAAAATAACCGATATCAACCGTCTTTAACAAAGACATAAGATGTAAACAAAACACTACCGTTACACCCACACTGGAAAATATTAAAATCATTGACCGAATGAAAATGCTGTTCGAATGGAGATACCCCCTTCTAACATTTTATTAGGTTTGGGTTAATATTTGAGACAATTTTTCGAATCTCCTGCTCGACACTTTCCACTGAAAGTATTGTTTTAACAATTGTCCTTAATTTACGAGAAAAATTATTTTCCCTCAAGACTTATCATACGTATTTTTGTTTGCACAATGTTTCCAACATGTGACATACCTTTATATAAATCGTTAATATTTTATCATCACAGCCTGTTACAGTCCACTGCAGGATATAGGGCCTCTCCCACGAAAGTGGAGGTTATTGCCATAATCTCCACGCATGGCAGGCGGGTTGGATAAAATGTAATAATAGGTTTTAATTATTAATATTAGATTATTATTAATTTCCTTAAAGCTAATTTAACAAAATCTTATTCAAGTACATACGTACCGTTGGCCCTACAAAGGACACATAATTTGAATATTACGACATACATAATTTGGTAAACGGCAAGACGAGGTACTTAAGATAAACAAGAATTAATAATATTATACAAGATTTTTTCTTATATTTTTATAGAGAACAGTAATATTTCAACATAATTCTCAAAGTCACAAAGTTTATGAGCCCTGCTCAGTCACTAAACTATTCGATGACCACCGAAATTGGTTCTGATATATTTAAGTGAGAATGGTCTAAAATTAAGTAACGTGCACTGCGTCTTGGGACCGAGCAAGACACCATATTTAACAAGTATGAACAGTCGATTAACCCTTACAATTTCAACAAGAACAACCTTTATCATAAACTATACCTTAACCTGTTTCCATGAACTACATTCGAATATTTTTATGAATTTTCAAAACCAATACAACGGTTACGAATATTTTGGTTTCGAAAGATTGTTAATTTCATTTCATGTTTCATTACATATCACAGTTTTTAAACAGATTTTACAATATTCCCTCCTAGTGCATTGCAAACAAGTGAGAGCATCTAATAAATAGTACAATTTAATTCCCTAAAACCCTAAATATAATATTAAATAATTTACATACTAGCTGGATCAATATTACAATAGCAGTTTTGCACAAGGATTTCAGTTTCTGTAGTAAATAATTAAAATTTTGATTGTACATTTTATCCATCATAGCGTGAGGACGGACCACTTGTATATATAAGTACTTAATTTAGAAAAATATGTTTTAGTTTATTAACATTGCAATCGTTTCGCCTAACGGTAGTTAAAGGTGAATACATATACTCGTGAATTCTTACGAATTTATATGACCCTAGAATGTACAATGACGTCACTGGTAATATGCCGTACTTTATAAATTTCTGTCCAAACTTACAGATGATTAAAATTAAAATTTTTGCTAGCTATCGTTATTGGTTGAAAAGTCAAACGTCAGAATTGACCGAACGGATCATGATGGTTAACTTGGCTGATAAGTACCATTTATATATTATTATTATATTGTGATACTGTCCAGAAGTAAAATCAAATACTTTATTCACACACACATAAGAAACAATACTACACGATATACTGTTACTCCAAATGTTTACAAAAGATATTTTATACTAAACACTAACATTATCTATTTACTACACGTACCTATTCAATTTTATTATATAAATGTTTGTATATTATGCATGGTTGACTTTCTTGCCCGATGTCGGACAGCCTCATAGGCAGTGAGTGTTGGGCCCGGCATGTAAAGGCATATAATAAACACATTTTTGGATCACAGGTAAAGGTGATGCCGGTGAAAAAAAAAAGTATTTTTATCACGGTCACCGGTAAAGGTGATGCCGGTAATGGTAAAAAAAAGCGGAAAGCATTACTGATGACTTCATTGATTATTGGAAATCTTACAATGCTAAGTAAGTAACCGGTAAAGGTGATGCCGGTAATGAAAAAAAAAAAGCGAAAATGCATTACTGATGACTTCTTTGACTATTGGAAATTTTACAATGTTAAAAAAGTATAAAAAAGCTGAAATGCAATAAAAAAAAGCGGAAATGCTAAGTAAACGGTTATTTATTTATTTATATAGTATATGGTTTAAATAAAAAGTAAAGTATGTGACGAATATGAAAGATTCACAATACTTATAATTTCTATTGTAGAAATAACGCAGCATTAACGACACAACATGCACAACTTATATTTTTAATTTGATGGTCAACTATGAACATATTAAGATGTTTCATTTGATTAATTATTATGAAGCTAATAACATTTTCTATGTCCATGGAATATAGATTTTGTTTGTTTGATAATATCGCTATGTACATACTTGAAAGGGTGCTTATGCAGGGATTGCAGTATGTTGAATGTAAAAGATAATGTTAAAATTATATAAAATGTTTATTAAAAGTCCTACAATACTTGTTAATAATTGTAATTTAAATGAATGTTAAATCCCAAATGCAGGGAAAATTAGCTAAGTCACGTGTTCGATACAACGCACCGAACACTACTTAAGTAGTTTAGCGTATTGATAAAGATTTATAGATATATGTAAATGTTATTCTAAGCTGCTTTGCAAAGAAATATGGTAATTGTACTAAAATAATATAATAGTATATATACGTAATTATTTATTTTTACAATTTATACCATAATTTTTTAAACTTGACGTGCCATCTCAATGTTTAAGTACTTCGAGAACGAAGTACATGTCAGTATGGCCGTGTTATATTATATGGTATTATAGAGTATTTTTAATTGTTATTTGATTGTAAAACTATCGTAATTAATAATAAATAACATTGCCAAATAAATATATAAACATTTCTGAACGAACGTAAGATATTCCTAAACGATGTTAAATCTTGAAGTACATTCAGTACTAATTAACTAAAATTTAGGTTTCTTAACATGTAATTTATCTTATAATTATTAAAAATAGTTTTAAGAGCTATTTTTATGTTTTTGGTTTGTATCTTTGCACAATATTTCATAGTTAATTAGAATTATTTAACGTGCTGTCATTGGTTGAAATGTAGTCGATTTCCGTTCAAATGTTGGCTATATAAACACAGTCGAGAGACTGGGAGGGGCTTTTTGCTCCAGATCCGGCACAGAGTTAAGTACAAACTTGCATTGTTTTATTGTTGCTTTATATTTTGTATTAGTTTTATTCATCTATATAATCGGTTATTGATTGAATCATACGTAATACTATTGTCCCATTTTTAGGGATTTTGTATTTTGCCATGTTTTATTATGTTCAGAATATATTGTTATATTTCCCATGTAACTTTGTTTGCTATGATTGCCTATCCTATAATATAACTTATCTAATTTGATCTAATATGTGCGTTTAAATATGCTTTTCCTTTCCTGAATAAATAGCTATTTATATTTAACTAACGTGCCCTATTTTTATTTCATTAAGCTTTCCACCCTTAGTTTTCGATGAAATACTTAAATTCACACCCGAGATCTGTACACTCTATACACCCTATCTAACACATGCAACTGTGTCGAAATATCGGGCTACTCGTTAACTTAATGTGCACTTTTATAAAATTCAATAGGTAATATACTAAAATAAAAATCAAGTCATGAAATTGATGATATACTTTATTTAATCTTACGTTAAACAAAAAAAAAATTAAACTAACTAGACTACTAAACTTGAAACTAACTAAAATAATTTATCTATTGGTTTGAACTGCACAAGAACCAGCAAGTTCGTAACGACAGATGCCAAGATCTGAAAACAAAAAAAAACTATTTTAAAGTCAACTTATCGTAGAACTCTATCAAGCTTGAGGAGTCCACCTGTGTGGTAGCTTAATGTGGTAGTGGAATCAAAATTGAAAACCATTCGAATCGAGGCGAGCGATTCTAAAATAGAGCCCTTGGTGTGACCAGTTAGTTTGTGTTTTGTCGTCAAGCCACAATGCTTGTGTCATCGTCTTCTCGGTTCAAGGTTGAGGCAGCAAGCGCAGTTAAAAAAATTATCCAACTGATCTGTCGAAGATAGCTCTTGACACATTCAAAAACAAAAACAAGCCAGGTTATGATGTAGTGATCCAAATCTTGTTTATTAGAGTGAGGTACCTAAATGAACCAGCAAATTACTCTCACTAAGAAAACAGTTTCACTGGTTTCAACAGTTTCAATGATGTGACACCCGGGAATGGCAAAAAGATGTTCGGGGGATTTTGAAAGTAGTACTAAATAAGAAATAAAGATGGCGCGCTGTCAAAAGTAACATGAGGCCGGTTCCTCAACATATGTGCAAGGCGTAGTTTTATTGTCAATCGGCCAAGTCACCGTTTTGATTGTCAATGTGTGTATTAAGTCAGAGAAAGGCGTAATTTTGCGTGCGTTAGTATCTTGTACGCAGTAATCTGTCTTTATTTCTTATTTGGTCTGAGCTTATGTAAAATAGGTGTTGGTTTGTATACCTACCGAGACAAGGAACGGGCGGTTTAGTGTCCACAGGCCGAGCGGCGCGTACGCCACTCGGTTGAGCGCCACCTGTTGGCAGAACCGGCGCAACTCCGCCTTCAGTGGCGCGGACTGCGCGCGGCTCAGCAGGCGCCCGAGGAGCGCGTTCGTTTTAACGATCTAATAAAAAATTTGTTAGACCTTGATTCAGTGGCGTATGGAGCATCTTATTCTGATTGCTAAGCAGCCAGTTGGGCTTTCATTTTTAATGGCATATCTGGGCTGTCGATGTTCTGGGCCTATAAACTATAGAAACTTGTTGGATATTCACAACAGAAAATTTTTATTATCTTTTACAAATAATACATTTCGTAAGATAAAATTTTAAGAATAACAAATGGGTACGTACTAACCTCTTGGTCAGTCATATGCTGTGGCTGGACGATAATAACCAGTTCCATTAAGTGGTATAGAAACCAGATGAGAATCAAACCAACCATCACAGGGTTCTGGTTGCCGGCGACTGTTTAACAAAGATGATAAATCAATACCTACATAGGTGAGTACTAAGAGATAGCTTTACTGGATATTCATGGACTTCATAACATAATCATAAACCCCTTACCACTTTATTACCATATAGCATTGTGCAGGGTATTTTGTGCATAGATAGACAAATTGAAATGGCTGATTGAGACTGTGAGCTGTCCCTTAAGCTTTGAAAAGTGGTATTTGACCGAGGATATTTTTCAATTATCCCAAATTTGCACTTACCAGCACAATTATCCGGCCACCCCTTAATTTACCATACAGGTGTGCTCATACATTTGTGGCTACCTAAAGCTTTCGTATTAAAGTCAATGAAACTCGTGTTCTATAGTAAATAGAAGGAATGCGTATTTAGCCACGGAGCGCGCATTGGGTCATGCAACTCAGGATTGCGTTCTGAAAAGAACGACTTGTCTTGCATCGTTCTTCACGCCACGAAGTACCAGCGCAGCTTCATAAGACCACCGGAAGTCGTCGCCGCTGTTGTTGCCACTGTAAGCGCTGAACTTCCTCTGATGTGCTGTCCATCGATGCCACAGCCGCAGTAGACGCGCACCGCTCTCCGCCTCCTATTTATAGCCTCGCCACGCCACGTTCGGAGACCGTCGTACGCGCTCGGCTTATTTTGTTTACTGCGCATGCTCAAGGATCTATCTCGCGGCGGGCTATCCGATTGGGTATTGTTAATATCTATTATACTAGATTAATCACATCAGTTTAGGGAGTACGTATTTGTAAATATAGATAGGCACATTTTCTGTAAATATATTCATTTTAAACTTGTCTACGGAGTTTAACTTATCTCCTACTCAAACCTCCAAACATTTCTAGTGTTACAAATCAACCTGTTTGGCTATCAAATAGCGAAAACCTCAGAAGCGATTCAGTATTTAGAAGTAATAGACTTTGTAACACCGGAAATGTATGTGCGTAAATGGAAAAATGTGGGGTGGACGAACAATTGTGCTGGTAAATTTTAGGATGTAGATAAGATAACCGGCTTGATAGTTCCAGAGATAATTATAACCTAACCACATGAACTGGCTCAGAACTCCGAGGAAACGACTAATGATATGTCCAGCGAACCTACAGGGCCTGGCCAACAACGATCCAGCGTTGCACCGACGCCGTTTCCACGGATGCTAGTGATTAGGATTCTGCCAGCATATTATTACTTTATTTTAATAGTCTTACTAACAATATATAGACTTTGTTAGTCGGTGGCCGAGTAGTAAAGGTATCCGACTCGTAAACGAGAGGTAGCGGTTTCTAATCCCACTGCGGCCATATACCAATGAATCTTTTCTGAGTTATGTACATAAGTTGAATGATAACCGATACTCTTACGACGAGGGAAAACATCGTGATGAAACCTGCACATTCGGGCATTTGAATGTGTAAACATAATCCAATCTGGTCAGGTTCCTCTGGTAGCAGGGTCACGGAGGTCCGATGGCAGTCGCTCCACTGTAATTATTTGATCTTCTACATCCTGGATCATGGTTAAGGGCTTTGTATACGTAGTATGAAACTTATAAATTGATTGCCTGAAATAAACGTTATATTATTACAATTATATTAATGATCTAAATAATGCACTTACGTAAAACTAATATTAAATAATACGGTGTCTGAATCAGATTAATTAGAAACGAAAGCACCCTTAGATACAGTATTACAGCACTATTGCGAGCTGTCTCTCTCGTGACATCACATATCGCCATGTACGCCAGAGCGAGAAGGCGAATCGTCGGACGGGTCCTCTTTAATTCTGTTGTTGATAGATGTGCTGCAGACAGGAAACGAAGACCGTATTATTTCCGTTTCATTACTTTACCTGTTGCATATTTTTCATAAATTTAGTTATTCTAAAATAGTAGCACTTACTTGGACTTTGTTCGACGTAAATATACGGTGTATCAATCAAAATATTTATAGTTTTCACATTTACATGTGTAGGCCATGCTGCTTCAATTGGTGAACCAAAATATGGCTTGTATTTGGTATTGGCTGCAAAAGTATATGTATATATTTATATGGTATATCCATATCTGAATCGTAGCTATCTGTATTTTATTAAGATTTTAGATTTAGATTATTGATCTACCCTCCAAGTGCGGTTGTCATACACTTTATAGGTATCTTCAAAGCAGGACGAGAACTTGTAAGTATCGCAAATTATGTTCCTTGGGAATTGAAAAAAATCCTAAGTTCCCATTATATTAAAAGCAAAACTCTTCGTGTAAATAATAATAAAGAGTGATGATCGATAAATTGATACTGATGGTGACGTACCTATGTAGAAATAGGTGCATGTAGTTAATAAGGGAGCGGATGAGATTAATTGTCTACAAAGTATGTCGGAAAACCCCCACCAAATTCAAGATAAAAACTTACATATATCCCAAACCATTAAACCGATTTTATTGAAAAAAGAAACTAAATACCAACACGATTCAACAGGTTTAGAAATAAAGAAAACTGCATCCAAATCGTTTATCAGTTCGGGAGCTACAATGCCACCGATCAAGTCTGACACAGATACATATGCCAACTCTAATAACGAAACCTTAGTTATATCTTTTTGCGTTAAGGATTAAAACATCCAAAGTAAATTCTGAAGGAGCATACCTCCAAGATCAGTAACGAGCAACAGCCCCAACAATGTTCCGTTGACCATCTTCAGCGCTGCGTGCGCTAGCAGCGCCGTAAACACGAACTGCAGCTCGAGAAGGAAAACGATAAAGTCTTGGATGACGTGACAGATGAACAGCAAAGTTGGCAAACCTGTGATGGTGTTATTTTTTTTTTATTAGAATAATAAAAACGTTAGCGAAAAATCATTTTGTGTAAAACTTAAAGGAAAGTGGATGTTCCTGCGCCATGCATGTGTCTGCGCTTAGCCGTGTGGTGTCCGGCGGAGTAGAACAGCACCAATCCTGTACATTCTTGTGTATCGTACGAGGTGACTAATGTTTTCGAGGCAAAAGGCCTAGAATCTGGAAAATGGGCAGCTGCTTTTTCTATTGTTATATTTATAATACTGCGATCTCCAACCCGCCTGCCAAGCGTGGAGATTTTTGCAATAACCTCCCCTTTCCTGGGAGAGGCCCTAAGTCCTGCAGTGGACTGTTGCGGGTTGTGATGATGATGGCAACGTGGATAGCACTACGGAGCTTGATGTTGAATGCGGAGTGAATTCGTCAGACACAGTTTATCCAGATTATCGACGCACTGGCTATATGCTTAGACTGCTAGGACTTATAATCATATCCATTTTTAGCACAACAATTTCGATACATTCGAATTTTACCATTCCAAAAATGTGACTTGTAATAGTCATTGACCTGTACGTCGGCACTACCATTTCCACTTTACCATGGACGACGAAGACCACTTTCCATCAGGTGAATCGTCGGACCGTATCTCTATAATTTTTGATGGCCTGGAAATTAAATATAATTACTAACATTTACAGTCGTACAGTACAACTTTGAAATTATAGTGGTACGGTAAATGAAGATATCTTACATAGGTACGTATACTACATCCAAGGCTTGCATATAGAAAATGTGTAAGTAGGTACTTACAAGGCATTTTAACAACGAATAACTCTAAGAAGATATTTCCAAATTTATAAGTAATTCCCAAGAATATAACAACAACCAGAAGGAAACACCGCCTCTTCTCATTGTGTTGCCATGGACGGCCTTTGTTCAATTTGGACATTATCTGGAAAACAGGTTTATAAATACTTTTATTATTCTAGAACCAATGTTTTTGAAGTTGTAATGGCTTTAAGTTTGACAGCTGTCATTCGAAATGTAGATCATTATGAGTACTAACATTTCTTTTTAGGACAAAATTTTTTAGGATCAACCGTTTTCGAGTTGAGCTGGAGAAGAGAGAAGGTGATGAGATGGAATCCCATCCTATTCTGTCACATTTCTCTATGCTTCGTTCATCTCCGCTCTGGTGGAGTTTGGGTCTGAGTCGATAATCCGCGTTATCAAAGCGACAGCGTATTTTGTGCTTCGGTTGGCCGGTCCTTAAGTAATCTGGGTCGCCGGCGAAGATTGCTTTGCCGACGCAATGTGCGTCGCCGGTGCAACCTACGTCAGCCAGCATGGTCTGTCAAATGGTGAAGCAAATGGTCCTCCAAAATCAACAGTCTATATTTTCGTCTTCTTGAAATGCCAATACCAACCTTAATAATACCAAGAAGACAGTTCAAAGTAAATTGCATTCTGGCGCCAGCGGTTACTGTTCCGTAGATGTTGATTACAGCAATTATTATCATGTTCAGATTCCACAGGGTGTAAGCTATAGGTGAATTTAAGTGTACCGACTCCTTGCGTCCTAACGTGTCTATCACCACACCTAATATTACGGCTACACCTGGAAATTATAAGTAGGTAATTATTCGCCTTTTGAGGAAATAGTTTCTGATATTATTTATTAATAAAGGATTAGGTAATGACCACTTCATCTGACTCTGATAATGATTATGACTGAATGTCATGATGAAATGACATTTGATAATGACTACCCCAATTACGCTTTCGCCGTGTTCCAGACGAAGTATTTAATTTCGTGTTAAAGTATAGCTTTGGATACACTTGGCCGCAAAATTTCCGAGTCGCTTTAAAAAAGCATGCTTATTTCTAAAATACATAAGCATAATTCGTGCTGTGGCATATAATATTCGTGCATATGCGAGAAGCAAGCTCGGAATTTTGACTTTTACGCCCTTACAAGCTGGGGTAATAGAACTTACTCTAAATCAATCAATGAACGATTCTCGAAATTTTATACTATTTCAAAGCGGGGTTATTTAAACCTTTTCTTGAAGCCCCTGTGAGCACAATGTCCTGGACGGTGAACCTGCTCGCCACCCCAGGCTGTCACTGAGCTGAGGGTAACCGCCCTTCGACATTGGCAAAACCGTAGGCAAAAAAAAATGTGCGCGTTCAAGAATGCGTATCGATATATTTACGGTAGGTACGAGGCCTTGAGAAATATGGCTGTGTTATTATTTGAAATAATCGAAGTTCTTTCCATTTTAAAGAAGTCGAAGCTATTTAAAAAATAGGTACCTATACAAAAAATAGCAACATACCAAGTGAAAATACCAGTGTATAACCATAAATACTCATCCATTTGCTTATCGTGACATAGAGACGTCCACCGCGCCTCTCGAACTTCAAAGGCGCTATGCCGAACCAGCTCGATACTCTCAGAACAAGAGCCAGGGCTCCCCAAACCAACACTTCCTTAGAAGCATCTGTATCCAAATTGTGTTCCATATTTGTTGGCTGAAAGATTGCAGATGGCTTTGATCATCAACATCTAGTTTCTTATATCACATAAATATTAAGTAAACAGTCCTCTGCTGAATTTGAGACTCCATCGAATGAAAGTTAGTGTGAGAAATTAATAATTGATAATTAAATTACTAGTGACCTATAGAGCTTCCGTTTTTATTATTTGCCCCGGTTCTAGGCCACATACTGTATGAAAAATAATGATGAATATGCTTGGATAATTCACAGTGCCATCTAGCCACAAAGAAAGCAAAGCTTGTGTTACGGGTGCCATAGTACCGGTAATATACTTTTGTAATAATTTAAAAACATACTTATACCGTAAGATTTAAAAAGCGTCTAAAATACCATAATTCAGAAAGACTACCTGATATTTCCATCTGTCCAATATCAGCCTTTTAATTTCCTTGAGATTTTTCAATTGTCAAAAAATTCACAGATTTTCGAGCACAGGGATCGCAAAGTGGAAAACTTAAGAATAAAAAGCATTTCAGGGTTCTAAAAACTTATTAAAAATCATAGTTGCTTGCCCGTTGGCGTCTTTCGTTGTTTTCATGGACTGGCATTGTCCTTAGTGGGAGCACCGATTAACTTAGTTGATGACGCTAATAAATCATAACAAACATTTTACATAACGTCGTTAGTGAGTAAACACATTAGCTCATACATATTTTTTATTTCTTTTTTTGTCGTCGGTCTTGCCTTTCATATAAATTAATTCTAGTATTTACTAAAAAATAACAAGCAATTTAATAACAATTTCTTGAGATGAGCTAGTATACGTACCTACAGATTACGCCTGGTATTAAACCCTCAATAAGAAAATTCAGTCTCTCAGCGTGCCCTAGAAAGAGCAAACCTTAGAAATTTTCTATGTGATGATAAGATTAGGAATGATGATATCCGTCGTAGATCCAATGTCACCAACATAACTTGCTCGCTGTAAACATCCTGCTGCTGACTTCTACATGCCGAAATCCAAAACTCCTCATATTGTACTTGTAACGTATTACTGTCCCACGTACATTGCCAGGTTCAGTTAATAAAGAAAAACACAAAGATCCAGGGTAAAGGGTTATAATCTTTTAGTCCAGAAAACTTAGAAGAAATTTATAAAAGTAAAAAAATAATTGGATTTTGGATTGAATTTGGATGTGCTATCCAAATTCGGATTGGAGGGCAGCTTTATACGTGCATTACAATCATTATATGAGGGTTCTAGTGCATGTGTTAGGATCAATGGTTGCTTAGACTGGCTATAGGTGAGGTATGAGGTGTCAGGCAGGGATGTGTGGCTTCACCATGGCTCTTTAATTTGTTTATGGATAGTTGTCTTGATGAACTGCGAGAGAGTGATTGTGGACTGCGAATGGGAATGTCAGACACACACACACACACACACACGCACGCACGCACGCACGCACGCACACACACACACCACGTCCATTTTCTTGGAGGAGCTGAGGTGAACAGCTGCGTGGCGCGTCCCTAGGTTGCGGATCGGGGAATGCTCGTTGTTCGTACCTCGTACAGGTGGGCTCAGGGCAGGAGTGAAATAAAATAGCTTCCGCGGACAGAACACCCCTAATGTCAAGGTGTGGCATACCGTGCCGAGGACTGGAAGGCGTCGGGGTAGTGACGTCGCGAACGGTTCGCCCTGGGGCACTAGGTCCCACCCCAGGCGTATTTTGTGGCCTTACTCCAGCAACCGGGGCTCTGTTGGAGTGGACCGATATTTCCCTAGGTAATCGTGGGAACTGCATGGATAAATTAAAACTTTTAAACACAACAACTAGAGTAGAGGGAGAGAAAGATGGGTCTTGTGACCTAAAAACGACACAAACAATGAGAACACAAGCGTGGGATAGGCTTGAGAAGCTCATCAATGAGCTACACGAGTTCGTACAACCTAAGCCTAATGTCCACAAGGAGATTAAATCAAAAGTAATCTCTATAGGCAGCGCATTCAGAAGATTGAAAGATATAGAAGATAAGCGCGTGGTAAGTAAGCAACCTACCACCTCATTTGCTGAAATAGCCCGAAAATCCACAATTATGCGGGAAGAAATAGCAATGGACACTTCCGGAGCGGAAACCGACACAGTCGGCGATGAAGAGTCAGCAGTGGGGGATCCACGGAATATCCGGAAGGCGAAACGACGGCAGAGAAATTCTCCACCAGCTGAGGCCAAAGCGCCGAAAAAGAAGAAAGAAAGCGACCCGACGTCGCCAGTCGTTGAAATAGCGTAACCGGTCACAGAAACCGAAATGATTCCAGAATGGCAGACAGTGCGCGTAAATAAGAATAAGACACAGAAAAAGAAGCAGCGGCCTCAACAGCCGCAGCAGCGCCAACCGGGAATTAGATCTAACGCTTTGATTGTCCGCCCAAAAGACAAGGAAAGGAGAGAAGAAAAATACGCTGATATTTTGAACCGTGTCAAAAAAGGCATTACCACTGAGCAGGCTAGCGCTTGCGTAGAAAAAATACGGAAGACTGTGACGGGAGACTTACTGATCGTCTTAGCTAAAGAAAATGTGGATAAGGGACGTGACCTGCAAAAGGCAATAACTGACCTCCTTGGCGACGAAGCTGAAGTAAATCAGTAAAGGACCTCAGCAAGTATTAGAGATCAGAGATCTAGATGAGATCACAACCAAGGAGGAAATTATCACGGCACTGAAGGAGCTGGTCGGTGAGGCTCATGAAATTATGCCCGACGCCATCAAATCGTTGCGTAAATCATATAGGGGCACGCAGACTGCCTTATTGACACTAGCAACACCGATAGTGGAAAAAGTCCTGAGTGAACATGAAAAAATTCGTGTGGGCTGGGTAAATTGCCGCATGAGAAGAGTTGACACTTGTTAAGTGTTATAAATGCTGGCATTTTGGACATGTTGCTACTAAGTGTAAAAGTACGGTGGATAGGTCCAAACTTTGCTCTCGCTGCGGCGAAAGTGGCCACAAGTCAGCCGATTGTGAAAGAGAAGCCCGGTGCACACTGTGTGTTGAAACTGGGAAAACGGGAAATGTGGCACACGTGGCTGGCACTGGAAAGTGTCCAGTGTACAAAGAACGTGGTCAAAACGGAAAAAATCATGAAGGTGCTCCAAATCAACCTCAATCACTGCGAGGCTGCACATGATCTAATGTTGCAGGCGGTGCGGGAGCTTCAGCCGGACATCGCTATTATCTCAGAGCCATACAGACACCTAGGTCCCCAAATATGGGATACTGACGTCACCACCAAGGCCGCTATCTGGTTCTGCAGTAGATACCCTCTACAAGGCTCTACAAACAACAAAAAAGCACATTACGTAGTCGCTCGCGTAAATGGAATTTACTTTTATAGCTGCTACGCTCCACCTAGCCTCTCCTTGAAGGAGTTTGTGGATTTTTTGGATCGACTGACTTTCGACGCAAAACAACGCCACCCCGTGGCAATCGCTGGGGACTTTAACGCCTGGGCTGTTGACTGGGGTAGTAAAAACACCGTTGCAAGGGGGTGGGCCCTGCTTGAGGCAATGGCCACACTGGACGTCGTTCTTTTGAACAGCGGCGATAAACCAACGTTCGTAATAGGGAGGGCAAGCTCAATAGTGGACCTCAGCTTCGTGAGCAGCACGTTTACAAGAGGGAACAACTACTCATGGGAGTTAGCAGATATGTATACGGGCAGTGATCACCAGGTACTTCTATGGGAAATCTCAATGGAAACAAAGACACAACATCTGCGCATAACCAAGACGAAGAGACGGTTGCAAGACGAGCTGTTTCGACACCCGCAGATTCTTAGTGGCACTAGATGGGCGTCCGATCTCCGGGACAAATGCCATAGAACTCGTCGATAACCTTATGAAGAGAGGAGCTGAGGCTTGTGACGCTAGTATGCCCAGGAAATATGCCACAAACCAGCGTGGTGCGGTCTACTGGTGGAATGACCATTAATTGATGGACTCAGCAACACCATATCATCTGCGTAACTAATGTTATTTACACTCACATCATCTATTCGACATCCGACATGCATAAAGTGCCCGTAACATTATTATTATCGTAATAACGTCAATATCCTGCTGGTGCACTCGCGAGGGCCCGTGTTCCGTCTGTTCTGTGAGTTCCGCCTTGATCATGACCCAGGACTTGGTAATTACTGTACCTAGAGCGACTGTCATCTGACCTCTGGGACCCTGTTAACAGGGGAACCTAACCAGATTTATCACGGTTACACATTCAATTGCTTGATTGTGCAGGTTTCCTCAAGATGTTTTCCCTCACGGTGGGAAGATCGGTTAGTGTTTAACTAATGAACAGTTAGCTGCGGAGTGAAATGACCCACTCTATCATACATTTAAATATATAAAAGAGGGGTCCGTTCACTCTGCAACCTACCGTACCCATATCAGACAAAGTCATTAGTACACAGCGGCACTGGCAATCGAACTCGGTACCTCTCGCTTACGTGCCGACGACGACTAGAATTTGAAGTGCTGAAAGTACACAAGTATAAATATACCAACGTTTGCGCAAAAAATGTGTCCAAGCAAGGAGATTGCTACAACGTGGTCGAAAGAAACCAAACTTCGAAGCATTAGAGGTTGACTACAAACTAGCACGCCAGACACTAAATAAGGCCATCAAAGATGGCAAGCGGAAATGTTGGAGAGAGCTTCTTGAAGAAGTCGAGAGAGACCTTATAAGGTTGTAATGACGCGTATAAAAAACCAGGCGGCGCCCACACCAACTTGCCCTATGTCACTGCAAAAAATCGTGATGGCGCTATTCCCGCAACAACGGAAACTCTGTTACGGGCTAGATCAGCTTGAAGTAAAGGAAATCCCTCGAATCAGCAAAGATGAACTGTTGGAGGCTTGTAACAGGATCGGGAACAACAAAGCACCAGGTTTGGATGGAATCCCAAACATCGCGTTGAAAGCAGCAATCAAAGCGGCGCCTGAAATGTTTCTGGAGGTGTACAACGCTTGTCTAGAAGAAGGAATCTTCCCACATAAGTGGAAGCAACAAAGGCTAGTTCTACTACCAAAAGGTAAGAAGCCTCCAGAAGACCCATCGTCCTTCCGTCCACTCTGCATGTTAGACACGTCTGGCAAAACACTGGAGCGAATAATACACGAAAGGCTTGAAACAATAGTCGATCCTCTGCTTGCTGATAATCAGTACGGTTTTCGGAAAGGTCGCTCTACTCTGGACGCAATTGAAGTAGTTGTTAATACAGCTAGGGAAGCTATTTCGGGGAAACGATGGAACAGAGGAACAAAAAAATACTGTCTAGTTGCAACGTTGGATATCAAGAATGTCTTCAACTCAGCCAGATGGGACTGCATAATGCAGGCTCTTGAAAAGTTTCAAGTGCCCGGCTACCTGCAAAAGATAATTGCTAGCTATTTTACGGACAGGATCCTCAAGTACGAGACTGAGAGCGGATTCAAGGAGTATCCTGTATCGGGTGGAGTACCTCAGGGCTCTGTGCTTGGTCCCCTCCTATGGAACATTATGTACGACGGACTCCTGAAGTTGAAATTGCCGGACGGAGCGAAGCTAGTTGGATTCGCTGATGATTTTGCGGTAGTTATCGTAGCAAAGCATTTAGAGAAGATCAGCTATACCTTCGAGTGTGTGTTTAAGCTGATACGTCAGTGGATAAATTCGGTTGGTTTGATATTAGCGGAGCATAAAACCGAAGCTGTGCTGATCACTAGCCGGAAAAAGATTGAGACCATCACTATACAAGTCGGGGACTACGCAATTACATCAAAGCCGTACATACGCTACCTGGGGGTGATGCTTGATGCCCGTTTCAACTTTAAACAGCAAGCTGAATACGTCAGCGGGAAAGCAGCAGGGGTCAGGGCTGTCCTCTCGAGACTAATGCCTAACGTAGGTGGCCCAAAACAGAAAAGGAGAATAGTGCTGTCCTCAGTAATCACATCAGTGCTCACCTATGGTGTAGCCATTTGGGCCGATGCACTGAAAACACAGGAAGGGAGACGAAAAGTAGCGTCAGTATACCGGCAAAGTGCGCTAAGGGTTGCGTGTGCCTATCGCACTGTATCAGAAGAAGCAGCGTATGTCATCTCTGGAATGCTGCCGATTGATAAACTTGCAGAGGAACGGAATATCCTTTACAATCGCAAAGGCAATTCCATGTTAAACGTGGAAGAACTTCGACGGATTGAGAGGCGACACAGTATTCGCTGATGGCAGACCACCTGGGACGCCTCGTGCAAGGGAAGATGGACCCACCGTCTGATTCCAAAAGTGGATGTGTGGTTGAACCGCCAACATAGAGAAGTTAATTACTACTTGACGCAAATGCTATCGGGACACGGATGTTACCGAAAATATCTCTTCAAGTTCAAGCACGAAGATGCTCTGGAGTGCCCTGCCTGCGTAGCAGAGGAAGAAGATGCAGAACATGTTTTCTTCAAGTGTCCGCGATTCGACTCATTCCGTACGACCTGGATGACCTCAATGCGAGGGCCGATCACACCGGAGAACATGGTAGAAGTAATGCTGTCCTCGCAGGCGGCATGGGAAGGTACCTGCGTATTTGCCGAGAGTGTGTTGAAGAAGCTTCGCGACGAGCAACAGGAACGTCATAAGAAGATAGTTAATTAAGGGAAGGAAGAGCTAAGGCTATGACCGCCCTCACGACGTAATGCCTAACGGCGGGCCCGTGGGGGTAAGAGAGGTGTAGAAGATGAGGTGGGTTTTAGTCGGTAACGGCATTTGGGCTGAGTCCGACACACGGGCGTCAGTTGCCTATGGTGCGTAAGGCATTTCCCCCTCTATAAATAAAAAAAAACACACACACACACACACACACACACACACGCACGCACGCACGCACGCACGCACGCACGCACACACACACACACACACACACACACACTCACACACAAGTTTTTTATTTTTATTTTCGGGTGACGTCCTGGTGGACAGAGTGCCAATGATTAGATATGGGACTGTTGTAGGACGTTTTGCACATTGCCTTGAGAATTTCATTTTCAGATGCGAGCATTCGATTCCGAAACGATGCTAAACGCGCCCGCATTAAAGCGACGAAATCCGCTTTGTAAGTATCAAGTTGTATGGCAAATATATTTTATATTACAAATAACGTTTATCTATAATTTAATACCGTTTTTGTATGACTAAAGCGCCCGTAAAAAATCTCACTACCGCCACATACTAATGACTATTTTATGATTTTGTACACCAATGCTCTTACGGTAAGAGAAAACATCGTGAAGGAACCGGCACATTCAGGCGACTGAATGTGTAACCATGATCCAATCTGGTCAGGTTCCCCTGGTACCAGGTTCACGAAGGTCAAATGGCGGTCGCTGGTCGACACTGGTCGACGTAAAAGACGCAAATGTAAATAGTTATTTACTTTGTTACCTTGTGGTTAAGACTCACATCTGATAGGAAATGCTCTTCTACAAATAACGTTTAGCTTTAATTAAATATCGTTTATATTTGAATAAATAAATAAATAAATAATAATAAATAAAATTCATTTATTTCAGACATATTAGTCCATATCTTACATGAAAGACAGATTTAAGATTTAAGATGTCAGTCTAAAAAATATTATTACTGCAATGTCAAATAACTAAATTTCCAGATACAAATTTAAAAAATTTCCAATTAAAATGTCAATGTACACAATATAATGTCCAACAAAATAAATTAAATTGCAACTTTTAAATGTCAAGATTATTGTCATGTAAAAAAGAAAAAAATAGGATCAAATAAAAATGTAATTAGACTTAGGTATTATTTAACGTGCAGACCCATGAAACGACCCAGTATACTAGAGTCCATTCTGTCTGCTATCATCACCAGGATGCCGTTACAGCTCCCCCGCAGTCTCTTTATGACTGACGCAGTATTTCTACGCATTATAGCATAAAAATCATCTACATGTGCATCCGCAAACATGCCTGATGCACTACAGAAACGTGGGAGCCTCATCAGCCCCCTGAAGATGTTGTTATATTGAACTCGCAGAGCACTATAAGGCTTTTTTGTAAAGCTAGTCCAAAGACCACTCGTGTAAAAGCTCTGGCAATATGCTTTAAATAAGGTTATCTTAACATCCATACTACAACGAGTAAATCTTTGTGCCAACATATTACCACGAACCGACAATGCTCTGCGTTCCCTCTCGATATCCCGATCGTCTCGCAGGTCTTCTGTCACAATATGACCAAGGTATTTAAACTGAGCCACACGCGTCAAAGCCTGTTTATTGAAAAGTAAAGGCGGCACCTCTCCAAGTTTATTGTTTCCTGAGAAAATCATGATAACGCTTTTCTTCTCATTATACTTTAACCCGTGCTGCCCAGCATATGCCTCACAAACTTGTAAAAGCTTTCTTAGACCATTAATTGATGGACTCAGCAACACCATATCATCTGCGTAACTAATGTTATTTACACTCACATCATCTATTCGACATCCGACATGCATAAAGTGCCCGTAACATTATTATTATCGTAATAACGTCAATATCCTGCTGGTGCACTCGCGAGGGCCCGTGTTCCGTCTGTTCTGTGAGTTCCGCCTTGATCATGACCCAGGACTTGGTAATTACTGTACCTAGAGCGACTGTCATCTGACCTCTGGGACCCTGTTAACAGGGGAACCTAACCAGATTTATCACGGTTACACATTCAATTGCTTGATTGTGCAGGTTTCCTCAAGATGTTTTCCCTCACGGTGGGAAGATCGGTTAGTGTTTAACTAATGAACAGTTAGCTGCGGAGTGAAATGACCCACTCTATCATACATTTAAATATATAAAAGAGGGGTCCGTTCACTCTGCAACCTACCGTACCCATATCAGACAAAGTCATTAGTACACAGCGGCACTGGCAATCGAACTCGGTACCTCTCGCTTACGTGCCGACGACGACTAGAATATGAAGTGCTGAAAGTACACAAGTATAAATATACCAACGTTTGGTTGGACCAATGGGGTTAATCAAAGACATGATGCACCCTGATGCATGCAACTGCGTCAAAATATCGGGCTACTCGTTAACAAAGGTAAGCGATAGAACACCCGGAACATACCTTTAAAATATGCACTTTTATAAAATTTATAAAATTTGAAAAATATAGTAATATAAAAATCAAGTCATCAAAATCGTGATATACTTTATCAAACCTTGCGTTAAACAAAAAGTACTTTAAACTAACAAGACTCATAAACTTGAAACTAATTAACTTATTTGTCTATTGGTATGAACTGCACAAGGACGACAAAGTTCGTTACTATAGACGCCAAGATCTAAGAACAAGAAATATTTTAAAGTAAACTTACCGTGGGACTCTGTCAAGCTTGAGGAGTCCAACACACACACCTCCCCAGCCCACAAGTGGTCAGCAAAACCACATTTCAAAATACGCTCGTTGCATCTTTGACGCGTGCTGTTCACACCGGAGCTCAAAATACGGTGAAGCTAATTGCTTAAAAATCTCTAAAAGAAATTACATGGCGTCTTATGGACTCAAAAATCCTGGGCTAACCTAGATAGATAGATAGATATATCCGGGCCATTTCCGCATTCGGGCGAACTCGCGCCCATTTTGCGTGGATATGGTATACTCCAAGATACCCTATTGTTCCTGCCATCCCAATTCCTCCAGGAAACGCAGCAATCCTTTCAGCTTTGCAAACGTCTCTGGAAGGGTTTGTGGTTGTCCGAGATGCTCATGCCTGTATGTTGCCACCCCCTCGCATGTCCGCAGGATATGTGCTGCTGTCTCCTCCTCCCTCAGGCAGGCTCTGCACAATGGTCTGTCGGTGAGACCTATGGTGAAGAGGTGTTTATTAAATGGACCGTGTCCCGTTAAAGCTCCGGTTACCTGACGGTGTTGTTTTTTGGTTAGTTTTGAAAGCCTTTCAGAAAGGGGAGGGTTAATTTTCGGTAGAGCCTCCTTGGCTTGTCTGCATCCCTTTAGTGATGACCAGAGTTGGTTATGTTTTACCTTGATTCTATCCATCAGGTGTTTACGGGTCCATGCAAATGGCAAAGGTATAATTGGTTCTGGGCCAGTGGGCTTCGTACTTAAGCCTCTTCTGGCCAACTCGTCAGCTGCGTCGTTCCCTCTCGATCCACTGTGTCCTTTAATCCATTGTAGGGTTTTGGGATTTGTTTTACATACCTCATTTAAGCATTTGCGGCAGTCGAGTAGAAGCCCAGAGGTTGTGTTGTTGTTTTCAAGGGCCATAAGTACTGCCCTGCTGTCTGATAAGATCCTAATAGGCTGTTGTTCTACCTTCTTGTCCCGTACCGCGTGTGTGGCTAGGATGATTCCCATGCACTCCGCTTGAAAGATCGTGTTGTACTTACCCAGTGGGGCAGCTATTTTGATGTTTAGGTCTTCGGAGAAAACTCCGCAACCTGTACCTGAGTCTGTTTTGGACCCGTCAGTAAAGATCCTTACTTCTCGTATGTTTTGGCCCTCCCGCGGGTCCTCGTACAGTTGGATCTTGTACTTCTTGACCGTTTCTACCTGCTTTGATATTCGGTCGCTAATGGCCTCCATCATTGGTTCCATTTTTGTTTCATCGTAGTAAAGTACCGTATGCGGGAGCGGCACTTTGTCCAATAGATTTGAGTGTTTTAAGCGTACCATAGCTATTGTTGCCTCTTGTTGTACGTGAAGGTGTAGTGGTGTTAGGTTGAGCATAGCTTCCAGGGCTGCAGTTGGGGTTGTCCTCATGCAGCCGCTAACTGCCATGCAGGCTAACCTTTGCAGTTTTTGTAATTTTGCTATTGTGGTGGATTGCTTGGTTTTAGTCCACCATACTACCGCTCCGTAGCAGAACATAGGCCTAATCACTGTTTTGTATAGCCACATTATGACTTTGGGGGATAGTCCCCAGGACTTCCCTATCATCCTCCTGCATTGCCAGAAGGATATTGTAGCTTTGTTGTACCTTGATTCAATGTGGTTGTTCCAGTTTAATTTGTTATCAAGTATTACTCCTAGATATTTTACCTCCGTTGATAGAGTAAGTTGTGTTTCAAAGAGACTGGGTAGTTTATAGTTACCTAAAATCCGTTTATTTGTAAACATTACCATCTCTGTCTTCGTTGGATTAACTGAGAGTCCATACTCATTACACCACAGTTCCACCATTTTCAGAGCCCTCTGTGTAACTCCAGTGACGGTGTCCGCGTTGTTTCCAGTAATGGGTATGGCCAGATCATCAGCATAACCTACTGTGAAAAAGTAATTAGAGTTTAGTTTAGATATTAGTGTATTAGCCACCAAATTCCATGGAAGAGGTGACAGGACTCCACCTTGTGGGCAACCTCTTACCACTGATACCTGTTTGTTAGGATTACTATCTAGTCATTCAAATGACTCTTTTGCTGAGCATGTTCTCTATCCATCCCGAAATAGTTTCCGGGACATTGTGTTTGTTTAATGCGTTTTTAATGCTTGTGAAATTAGTTTTGTCAAAGGCCCCCTCTATATCTATGAAAGTACCTAGACATATTGCTTTATTTTGAATTGCATTTTAGATTTTCCCCACTACTGCATGCAGTGCCGATTCTGTAGATTTACCCTTTGTATATGCATGTTGATTCTTGTGCAGGGGATGTTTTATGAGTGCCTTATCTTAAATCTCCTTGTCGCACAGACGTTCAAGGGTCTTGAGGAGGAAGGAGGTAAGACTGATTGGTCTGAACGATTTCGTATCGGTGTAATCGCTTGTTCCTGGCTTTGGTTTAAAGGTGACTCTTACCTTCCGCCATTTAGACGGTATATATCTGTGAGCGAAACATGCTCTTAATATATCCGTCAGCAGGTGTATCGTGCGTTCGCCTGCCCATTTTAAAAGTCCAGGGAAGATTTCGTCTGGCCCCGCTGCTTTAAATGTTTGGAAACTGTTAATGGCCCAGTTTACTGACTCACTGGTAACTACTTCACTTGCAATTTTCCAGTCCTCTGCGGTGGGTGTGTATGCCTCCTCGGTAATATCCGAGTTGTTTGTATTGTGGATTTTACAACCGGGGAAGTGTGTTTGAAGCAGGGTTTCCTCCGACTCCTCAGCAGTGCTTGTCATTGTACTGTCTGGTTTGCGCAGTACACCTTGTTGTGTTTCCATAGGTTTGGATAGGACTTTCCTTACCCGGTTTGCCTATTCGTTGGATTCGATGTTGGTACAGTACTTTTTCCATGTTGTGTACTTCATGTACCTGATTTCTTTTTTGTACTTTGCTTTTTCATCTTTGTATAATTCCCAGTCTTCCTCAGATCTAGTGTTCATTGCTCTGTTGATTGAACCGTTGTCTCACCTTTTTCCTAATTCTGTCTAATTTGGGACCCCACCACAGTGGCTGTTTGGCGGTGGGATTGGAGACTCCTGGTTTGGGACAGCTGTTATGATAGCAGTTAATGATTAACTTTGTTAGTTTTTCTACCTGTTTTTCTATTTGTTGCGTGTCGGTTAGTTTTAGTGGTTTAACATCTTCCTCAACCAGAGCTGTGTATTTATTAATGTTTGTCTTTCTCGGGTTTCTACGTAGAACCGTGTTAGTATTAGCTATGTTTAAATCGTACAGAATCCATCTGTGGCCTGAACAGGATGCCTCAAAAGAGACTCTCCAGTTCGATATTAGTTTGGCCGCGGTTTCTGTAGCTAGTGTTAGATCAATTATCGTTTGACTTCTTTTGTTTACAAAGGTCGGTTCTGCACCGTTGTTAATAATTAGCAGGTTAGTTGTGAACAGGTATTCAACTAGCAGTTTATCTCTATTGTTTTCGTTCTTCATCTCCCATAGTGGATGATGTGCATTTGCGTCCGTCCCAATAATGAGCTCCATCTTGGATTCTTCACACCATTTCACTAGCTGGATTAGTTCATTAGATGGCGGGTCGTCCTATTCTGGCATGTAGACTGATGCAATGACCATGTCCTGCTGCTTGGGATCTAATTTGTTGGTTATCCTTATAGCTGTTAGATCTCTGGAACAGTAATTAAGGAGTTGTTGTGCATGTATATTGTTACTAGTATATATGCATGTTCTGGGTGATTCAGTCGAATTGTATATCTTACCTCCTGTATGTAGGAGACCGCATATGCGGTCCGGCCTAATCCAGGGCTCTTGGATTAGGGCGATGGTGGTGTTGTGGACCTCCAGCCACCTGCGTAGTTGAGCCGTGGCGGTTTGACTGTGATGGAGGTTGATTTGGATGATGTTGATGTTGGGGTTAGGCGAAGTCAGCGCCATCATCCATGAGCGCTCTCTCCTCCTCGTCCAGACTCATATCGCCTTGGTTGCGGGAGCATTCGTCGTCGCTGCCGCTGGATCCCGATATGGCGGTATCCATCGGCAGCGCCGACGATGGCGGTAGCAGCGACTCTGTCTGGAGTGTTGTAGGGCCTGGAATGGCCGTATCCACCACTACGACTGGGCTAGGTTCTTCCGTCTGTGTCGGTTGGGTGTCCTGCTTCTCCTCCTCTTTGGCTCTTCCCGCCGGGCGCTCCGAAAACTTCCCCCCCACGACCTGAAACTTCACGTAGACTGACCTTAAACAGAAACACAGCCTACGTTCTCTCTCCAGCAGTGTGGGGACGATAGTTTCCGGAACGCTGACCACGACGAAGGTATTCCCCGTTTGCACGTCGACCTTATGGACTCGCCACGCGTCCACCTGAGCCCAATCGTTCTGGTAGCGCAGCGTCTTGCCTATCAGTTTTGCATTAGGCCATTAGCCGGGTACCAGGATACCGCAGCGAACGCGTTGTTGGAGCTCGTGCTATTCCTTTACACAGATGGTATCTCCACTGCTCAGGATGACATTCTGTAGCGTGTTCCTGACCCACTCTTTGGCGTCAGTACTGAGGCACCACAGCTTCAGATTACCATCTGTGTAAATCGGTTTCCCTTGGAAGCCCGGGCCCAGCCTTAAGTTATTACTTGCTGCCTCCATGATCTTCTGGCAGAGTAGCTTGTCCACCTCAGTGGCTTGTTCCCGGCCCAGATGATTTTTCTGGTTGGTGACCCCCACCACCAAGTTTGGTTTCGCTGCATCACCGTAACTACCAGGCTGTGGTCTACGCGGAGTCGCAAACTTCTGTCGTTTAGGACCCTCTCTCGGCGTGATGGTATCGTCGAGAGGGTTCCTCTTGACTGGGGTTTGCGCCTCCTCGTGACCAGCAATACCTTGTAGCGCAGTTCCGGGGTTCCTACAAAGCCGGTACGCCTTTGGAGGCGGTCTGCCCACCACAGGATGAGTTGCCTCACCTGTGGCCGGCAGCCCAGCGTCCTTGGACGTCCCAGGTCGGGGTTCCCCTTCGCTAGAAAGAGAGGCAAGGCGTCTGTATTCCTTTGCCCTCTTTTTCTTGCTTGGCCTCACTTTCCGGGTCCTCTCAGCCACCTTGGCCGGTACCCTCGGGGCCACCAGAGTCCATCCCTCGTCCATCGGATCGGGCTCTGGTTGTTGTTGTGAGGTTGTGGTCACCTGGCTCGGTGTCGCTTCGCTAGGCCCAGCAGCAGAGTTATCTGCCACCGTGTTCCCAGCTACTGCCACTCCTGCCGGAACCTCAACTTCGACGGTGGGGCCGCTCGTACCGGCCGGCCCTGGTCCCAGGGATTTCTCCGTGGAACCAACACCGACCGGTATGGGGCCTGATGGCCGCCTGCTACTTGTCGGAGGCTTGCCTCCCCTACCGCGCTGTCCCTGCGCGTGCTAGTTCTTGGATGCTGTTGATTGTTTGCAGTTGTTGGTATGCATATTGGAGTACTGCTAGTTTCATCCTTCCGGTTTCCCACCCGCCACGGAGCCCGAACCTGGGGTGCCCTTTTTAAGAGGCACCAGGATTACCGGAAGGATATAGGGATGATGAGTTGGGAGTCATGCGCGACATCGGCAGCTCGTAGTGTCCAGCTTGCTGGGCCGTACACCCAGCATGGCCGCTCCCATCCCGTATGGGACCCCCCCCCCTCGCCGGCAGACCAATAAGTGGAATCCAAAGCCGATTGATCCTGAGTGGCTAGCTCAAGACCGCCCGTTTGAGAGGAACTCCGGACCAAAGAGGAGTGTTGCGATCGGCGGACACAACCGCCGGCCCACCTCACGCTCAGCCACCAGGATTCCTTCATCCCCCCGTAGGGGTCTCCACGCACGGCACAAACACGTGGGTGGCACGGTTCTACCCGTCGCTAGCCCGCATAATAAATTATACGGTGGCGATTCGGGCCCGTGACTGTTGTGCCACGAATCAGTCACAGTTTAAAGAGGTCAACACTTATTTAATGGCGGTGCTTGTTCGCCATGTCATAGGGTCGTCATCGGGATTACTGTGTCTTTTACTGGGGTACTCACGCAGCTGAGATACCCCAACACTCCCTGTTGGCCCTACCGCCTCGGTCCGGGACTGCTTATTTCGGTTACCCTTTATTCGCAGCTATCCTGCATACTACAGGACTGTCTACTATCCGCCACCTGTGACCCGGTAGGTAGCTGAGGCTCGCCCCCACCGAGCGAGCGAACCTAATCAAAGTAATAAACTAATGAAGGAGCGAGCGAAGCGAGCACGGAAATTTTGGGTTTATAAACGTGGTTTACAACCACAAATGTGGGAGCGAGCGTAGCGACCTCGAAATATGACATTTTGGGTCTTAAAAGCTTGAGGTGATCATTGGATGAATGAGCGTGCGGAGCGACTTCGCAATTTTGGCAATTTTTCGTCTTAACAGCAGTGGATGATCCTTACAATAGTAATGTAAGGGAAATCAATGAATAAGTGAAAACAACGAGCTAGGTAAATTATAAGAAAAGTATCGAAATTTTTGACATCTTGGATCGAAAAAGTTGGTTTAATCAATGAATGAACGAGCGGCGCGAGATCGGAATTGTTGACATTTTGGGTTATAAAAGTCTGAGGCGATCAAAGAATGAATGAGCGAGCGGAGCAAGCTCGAAATTTTAGACATTAGGCGTAGTTTTGCGTGCTTCAGTATCTAAAACACAATATTGTACAGTTTATTAGGTTACCATTACAAGCTTGTAAGCCTTACATTAATGTTATTTTATATTCTTGAAGTTTGTGAATACTTACTCAAAGTATATCACGGTTATGATTCTGTTCCAATGGTTTTTTACGTGTTTTTCTATGTGACTCCTTATGTTTTTCCTTTGCATTTATTTGTTTTGCTCTGTGTATTGTTTATTTGTATTACGGCACGCACGTGCGCGGTGGCGCGTTGATCCAGGAAGTCAAAGACGTCAAAGTGACATTGGATAGTGTTCAAGCCCATTACTACGTATGTAGAATGTTTAAATTATTACAAGTATTTTTAGTTTATGTTTCGGTCACTAGATGTCGCTAACGGTATTCTACATCGCGCTAGCGACCATGCCTAAACATATGAATAAGACTCTTGACCGATTGTAATAAATTCTCTCCGTTCTTAAGGTGTTGTTTTTTTTATTACGACACCGTGGGATTTGGGCCTTTGTTAATTGAACAAAAGGTCCTTCGAGATAGAACCCAGGATCGGTTTTTGACAAGAATACGCTCTGAATAAAGTTAATTGATTAATCAAATAGGTAAACAAAGTAGCAGTGATTCAATATTTCATCTGGAGTACAAGCAGTGTTGCTGATTTATCTACCAAGCGCTAGCTGTGTGTTGCGGGTGCGCATACTGGAGGAAGCTGTCTGTTGCGGGTGGCGCGCTGGCTCATGCTGTGTGTAAGCTGGTTGAGTGGGCTCAGCAAAGGCGGTCAAAGGTGCAGTACAGATTGAAGTTGAATAGTGAAGTGCTATATTGAAGATAAAACAGTGAGTACAATTGGTGTGTTATTTTAATAGAAGATCGAGTAAATCAAGAACTTAGAAAATATTGGAGTTGAACAAATTGGACTTGTAAAATTTTGTGAATCTAACCAGTAACTTAGAAAAAATTTAAATAACATTGTTTGGACTTAGAATAGTTTAACCAAAAATTGAAATACGGGGAATCCACGCCCGTTTTGGTATCGAAGTGTAAAACACTTAGAATATTTACAACTAACTTTCAACTTGTAAAAATTTTATAAATTTATTTTGTGAGTTTGAACTTGTAACGTAAATAAGTGGTTATTGTATCATAAAATGGAAGGCCTTATAAGAATTATAGAAGATTTAAAATATCAAATTAATCGAAACTTATTGAATTTCAAAAAATCGCCAAAGGAAAGAATTACAGCTAGTTATATAGAAGTTAGATTGGAAATTTTGGAAAAATTGTTTACTGATTTGACGGAAAAGCATGAAAAATTAATAAGTAAATTCAGTAGAGAGGATTTAGAGAAAACTGCCTATTATAAAGATGAAATCTTTGAAAATGTATCCGACACTTATTTTACTTATAAAGTTGAATTACGAACTGCTTTGTCCACGCTTAAATATAGTCCAGGGAAAAGTGTAAACGTTTCACCTACTAATGAACAAAATGAGTCGTTGATTAAACTGCCAAAGATAACAATACCTACCTTCAATGGTAAGTATAATGAGTGGTCTTCCTTTCGAGATTTGTTTATATCTCTAGTGCACAATAATAAAACTTTAGATAATGTACAACGACTACACTATTTAAAAACTCAGTTAGCGGGTGAAGCTGAACAACTTATAAAGCATATTCCTATTACCGAAAGCAACTATCAAAAGTGTTGGGAACTGTTGCAAAAGCGTTACAATAATAAAAAATTCATGTCGTCATGTATTTTGAAGCGGTTGTTTAGTCAGCGCAATATGATTATGGAGTCGTCACAGTCTCTTAAGGAATTGTTAGATACAACAACAGACTGTTTACATGAGTTATCTAACCTAGGAATTGATGTGAAATCGTGGGATGTCATAATAATTTATGTCATAACTTTGAAGTTGGACCCAGAGACTCGGAAGCAATGGGAATTGCATGTCACTACTACATCCGATGAACTGCCAAGTTTCAACTGTTTTACGAAATTTTTAGAGTCTAGATTCCGCGCTTTAGAATTCATTGAACCGAAATACAAACAAAAGGTAAACAGTAATAACAGTTCACAAACAAAATCATTCCATACCGCTACAAAGTTAAATTGTCGTCACTGTAATGAAGAGCATAGATTAGCACACTGTAAAAAATTCGCAAGCGAAACTATTGATGAGCGTCGTTCTTTAGTAAAGACATTCGATGTATGTTTTAACTGTTTGGCCAAAGGCCATTCTAGTAAAGTATGTCGAGTTCCAATCAAATGCCGAATCTGTAAGCACAAACATCACACATTATTACACCCCAAGTCCCAGCAAGATGGTGTAGGAACAACAGCTATAGTAGCAGCTACAACCATGAGTACGGATAGCAAACAAATGTCAAATACACAGTCTGTACCGAATATTGCAACTCATTTTCTGAAGGGAGAAATTCAGAATCAAGTTTTATTAGCCACAGCTATTGTAAAAGCTGAGTCAGATAATGGGTTTCCACAGATATTGAGAGCGCTCTTGGATCAAGGTAGCCAAACGTCTTTCATTACTGAGGCTGCGGTACAGATGTTGCGCCTGAAGAAAATAATTTCAAGTAGCACTATTTCAGGTGTCGGAGGGAACGTAAGTGGATTGACTTCTAAACATGTAGTTATAATCAACATACAGTCAATACACGATCCCACCTTCACAATTCAAGTAAAGGCGCATGTTTTGAGTAAATTGACTACAATTTTACCGGAGCGTCAGTTACAAATGTACGACTGGCCATTGTTGCGTACTTTAAGTCTCGCTGACCCGCAATTCGACATACCGAATAAAATTGATATTTTATTAGGGGCCGAGATTTACTGTCGTATTATAAAAGAAGGTTTATATAAAGGACCACAAGGATCTCCTATTGCACAAGACACCCACCTAGGATGGGTAATGGCTCACATTCGTAACTGTGTACCATGTATTCGCCATTCAGCAACCAACAATGTGCAGCAGATGGGTCAATTACCAACATGTAGAGTTAACCCTAGCAAACCTTTTCTGAATTCTGGGGTTGATTATGCAGGCCCAATTAAAATAAGAGTATCTAAAGGTAGAGGTCAACGATCTTATATAGGTTATATTTGCTTATTTGTTTGTATGGTTACTAAAGCCATCCATATTGAAGTAGTGTCAGACCTCACTTCTGAAGCATTTCTGGCCGCATTCAAACGGTTTGTTGCTAGACGAGGACGTTGTAGTCATCTTTGGAGCGATAACGGCACCAATTTTGTCGGCGCTTCCAAAGAATTAAAAGATCTGTTTCTGAATGAAGCATCCTCAATTACTCTTGAAGTAGCAAATATTTTAGCAACAAATGGGACCGAATGGCATTTTATACCGCCACATGCACCTAATTTCGGAGGCATTTGGGAAGCCGGGGTTAAGAGTGTAAAACATCACTTGAAGCGAGTCATTGGGGAATCGACCCTAACATTCGAGGAAATCACTACAGTGTTGAGTCAGATTGAGTCCTGCTTAAATTCCAGACCATTAGGACAAATTAACGACGATCCAAATGAGCCTTCACCGCTAACTCCGGGTCATTTTCTCGTTGGAGAGCCGTTAATCTTAGCACCAGATAATGATTATGAATTGTCAAATATTAGTAGTTTACGTAGGAGGCAAATGACTCAAAGAATGGTTCAGTGTTTCTGGAAAAAGTGGTCCCAGGAATATTTGACTCAGTTTTTACAACGGTACAAGTGGATTAATAAAACAAAAGAACCTAATATTAATGACGTTGTGCTTGTTAAAGAGGACAATTTACCTCCAGCCAAATGGCTGTATGGTAAAATTGTTGACGTTCACCCGGGAAAAGACGGCATATTAAGAGTTGTTACCCTTCGTTGTAAGAATTCATTGATAAAGCGTCCAACTTCAAAGTTATGTCTGCTTCCAAAGATAGAATAGCTCTGCGTTGATTTCTTAGCTCTACATTAAAATTGTTATTATGATACCTGTTAATGTATAGTTGAAAAATAGTGTACCTATTGATTGTAGTTTGCTCTACTTTGTTATCCATTGTTAACAACTGTTTAACTTTAGAAAAAATTTAGATTGTAATTTATGTTTATATAAGGTAAAAGGCCAATATATGTATGACCTTTGGCGGGCGGAATGTTCAAGCCCATTACTACGTATGTAGAATGTTTAAATTATTACAAGTATTTTTAGTTTATGTTTCGGTCACTAGATGTCGCTAACAGTATTCTACATCGCGCTAGCGACCATGCCTAAACATATGAATAAGACTCTTGACCGATTGTAATAAATTCTCTCCGTTCTTAAGGTGTTGTTTTTTTTATTACGACACCGTGGGATTTGGGCCTTTGTTAATTGAACAGATAGTGACAGAACCACAGTCGGGTCACATTGGCCAATGACCACGTGACATACCTGGTACGTCCCAGTATTTTTTTTTTCGCATGGTACCAGTCAAGTGACTAGGTCGGGTCGACGATGCCATTGTATTTATATTAATTGTATATTGACATTCATAAGGCACTCCACACATGACGCAACACGGACGCGACGCATGCAGGACGCATGCAGGACGCATGCACGACACATGCAATGAGGTCGTGCAGCTGCTTCGCACACTCTCCGAAATGTAATCTGTAGAAGACCGACAGACGCGCAACCCTACGCCGATATTATACTATTAGGAAAACCCCTCGTGCGAGGTTGAGGTGAGTAAGTACCTTGGGTATCAGGAACGGTGGCGGGAATACCCACGCCAGTTGGTAGTTCCACTCGTGGCTCACAGCGTCGCATTCGCTCGCTTAGCTGTCGTTCTTGTCCATCGTGCAATATGTAGGAACCACATGGGCCCTCTTCGAGGCAAAAAGGTCGATGACCGGGACACCTCACTTCGCAAAGACAGTGTCGGTGAAAAGCGGTAATAGGTGCCACTCTGGTGGCTCTTTGTTGCGTGACAGATGATCCTGATTGCAATTGTAATTCTCTGGAATATGATACATCAGCAGATGTTGATGAATGTTGTGCATATCGAGAATTTCGAATATCTTCATCGCCTGTTGTGTGAGTTTCAGAGACTGCGCCCCCCCCCCCCCCCTTTCGTTCCGTAGATAAGATACGACCGTCTTGTTATCGCACTGAATGAGTAATGTTTCGGGACGCAGAGTATGAGTTTGATATTGAATCACTTTTAAGGTGGCTATCATTTCGTTCATATTGCAATGGAGATTCTTCTCTAATGGTAGCCATGTGCCTTTTATAGATTTATTGTTCAATTTGGCCCCCCATCCGATGTCGCTTACATCGGTTGTAAGGTGAATATGTATCAAAGAGCAATTTGTGTGGTTTCACCTATGGAACGCTCTGCCGAGAGAGATACGACACGGTACTTCATTACCTCCTTTAAAAAGGAAGGTACACGAGTATTTCTTCTCAAAGTCGAATTGTTTGCAGTAAATAAATTTGCTGATTGTAATTTTGAAAGTATAATATTATAGAATTCTTTATGATTATGTTGTATTTATGTATAGTATTACATATATATATATATATATATATATATATGTCGTCGCGTGAAGGAAAGGGTGTATTAGGATCATTGTCATCAGGGTGGTGATATCAGTATTAGATCGTCCAGATCAATTAAAGAAAAGGATCACATTTACTTACTCCACTGTATTTATTCCAATTCATTTTTGCACATCACTTATAATTTTACTTGAAATCAGCGCTGTATCACAATGTAGGCAGTTGAGGTAATTAACTTTCTTATTTCAACTGTGATTTTAAAATTACTTTATTTTCAAACGTAAATAACACTTTGAATAAACGAAATGTGGAGACAGTTTCAAGACGCGTCACTCCTCGGCGGCGGTCGCGCCAAGAATGGCCGCCACTCGGACGAGCGACACGACACGACACGACTCGAGCGTGCCGTCGAGACTCTGTCAGCACGCCCCACCAGAGGGCGCACTCCCACTTCCGTTTTCATTGTCATGAGTCCGTACTATTGACCACATTATTCCATACTATTGACCGCGATCCGTCACGGCCGTCCTGCTGTACACACGTCCTCGTGTGTTATCTGAAACATGAAAACCATAGCACAGTACTATATTCGCTCGGTCCCTTCTGACCACAACACATCACCCAAATAAGTCTTATGAATCATGTGATTGGATCTATCACGACTGCATTAACCCACAAATTCTTCACATAAAACATACGTCCATTATCATTTATCATACTAAACTTCTGTAGATTGAGAGATAACAACATCATCTTGTACACAAATTATTCTTTATAAGTTGCCGACATAAATTCAGCTACGACTTCAGTTTATTAGAGAGGCGTGACAAGGTATAACACCAGACTATGAACCGTATCACAATTACCACCAATGAAGAAGGTTTAATCATCGTCACCAGTGTTTTCCCCTTGATGCTCTTGTTGAGTGGGAAACAAGCCCCAATCACAGAGCTTGCGTATCGTCTCCGACATCTATTACTGTAGGTACTTAGATTCACTACAAATATGTAACATACCTACATAAAATTTTCAGTACTCAGCAAAAGACCTAATGTTACTTCGAGTGGGATCGAAACACTCCTTCATTAAATGCCATATGATTTTTGGTCATCCGTCAGCGCCATCCTAATTTAAAAAGAATAAGTAATGTTACCATACAGGAGAAATGACACACAGGCGAACCACCACACTGACGGACGCCATCAGTCGGGCCACCACGCAATCAGGCCGCCACGCAACCAGGCCGCCACGCAACTGGACCTGCACACAAGCGAAATACCACACAGACTAGGTGTCGCACAGGTTGGGTGTCACTCTGGTCAGTGCCACTCTAATCGTCAAACTATGAGTCTATTCATCATATATCCTGTGTCACGTCTGCCATAGCACAATACAGGTAAGATGTCACACAAGGGTAAATTTCACAGAGGCGAAATGCCACACATAAAAATGCCACACCGGCGAAATGCCATACAGGTAGAATGCCTCACAGGCTAAATGGTACACAGACTAAATGTCACACAGACTATGCCACACAGGCGAAATGCCAAACAGGCGGGATGCCACACAGGCAAGATGCCACACAGGCGGGATGCCACACAGGCGGAATGCCACACAGGTGGGTGCCACAGAGGCGGAAGCCACACAGGCAGGAGCCACACAGGCGGGAGCCACACAGGCGGGAGCCACACAGGCGGGAGCCACACAGGCGGGAGCCACACAGGCGGGAGCCACACAGGCGGGAGCCACACAGGCGGGAGCCACACACGCGGGAGCCACACAGGCGGGAGCCACACAAGCGGGAGCCACACAGGCGGAAGCCACACAGGCGAGACAAATAAATAGAAGTTAATAAACATTGCCAACATATAAGCTCAGTGTTGTTCATTCGTCACATTTTTTAAACCGGTAGGTACTTATAGACTCTAGTAATACTTCTTTCTATAATATAGGGGCACCACTGTAGTAGCCGTACTTATATAACCTATGCGTAGGTATCTACTGTTAGACTATACAGTATACTTTTCAATATGAAATTGCTGAAATCATGAAGTAGTAACTTTAACACGCTTTACTTCACTAGTAGCTGTCTATCAGCTCCACGAGCTGACTCTCAGCTCGTGGTCAATTCTTCGACCAAATCTGTACTAAGTGAGTGATAGGTATCACAGTCATATCTGCTATCATAACACGTAATATCGGTCTACGAGTTACATAACAAGGTCTGTGACACAATCATCACAGATCCGAACAACTGTTCACAGTGATATCACTACAAAAACAACATTATCTCTACTGCTCAATATCAAAACTAAATCAGGAGTTTAATAATATGAAGCTCTCACGTTTATCTGTTACGCCAGTCATAGGTAAGTTGTTACCATCCAGTCCATATGTTACCACACCAAAACTAAACAAGTAATAATCATTGTCATCAATTTTAACTGTTCGAACAAGTATACTCTATCTAGCCTTTACGTTACGTTTAAGCCTCCCATTTTGAAACGATTTATCAATGTTTGTAATAATGAAGGTGTCCCTTATCCAGACAAAAAATTATAACATTAAATTTGCCATCTACAGCCACAACATCGAGACTTTCGGGGCTATCACACACATGATTTCCAGGCCACTCCAAGTCAGCCAAATAAATCAGGATGTTTGACCTCAACAACAGTTCAGGTACTACTAAACTTGTACTAGCAGAAGGATATAAAATCTCACCATTGCTTACCCTGCCTCATCTTAATGTTACAACAACAAAACTCGAAAAAGTTACTTTATATCGGTAATCAAGGAAATTTCAGTACTCGGAGCTAAAGTTAATTTATAAAACCGACTATAGAACAATCACCAAAATATCTAGACTTTCTTAACATCATCATCGTTCAACATTTTCTCACAAAGCTTGAAACAACTACCTTCTATTAGCCACGCTTCCATAGCCTCCATCAGGCCGGTAAGCAACCATAAAACTCTCCCATAGGCTCCATCAGCCCACCATCAGTGATAAAACACGATCACCTCCATCCGATGATGCGAATTACGAAATTTTGAGAAAACAAAACTATCACATAAATCTTATAAAAACCTCGGCTCGATAGTCGTCACATATTGAGTTAGCTTCTTAGATAGATCCGTCTAACAAAGTCTTTATCCAGGTCAAACTAAGTCACACTAACATAGAACAAATGGTTTTCAGTCGAACTAAGTCACAGGTTTATCTTTAGTTACTTAAAACATAATTCGAAATTATCTACCGTCAATCAGTTCACTTCCTCGCATTTACTTTTTTTTTATTATTAATAACTTGATACCAACATAAAATTAAATTACTAACCAAACTACCCTTTTTTTTTCAATTTTGTAGTTTTAAAAGAAACGTATATGGGAGATCCCATTGTTACCGCGGATATCTTCTATAACATTGGGAAACTACGACCACAATATCAAACATTATACTGAAATATGCAAAAGTTCGTTCGAATGTCTCCGATTAAATGTAAACAAACACGCCCAAAAAATTTTTTTTTTCATATGTTGGCACCCTCCCGCTCGCATAGAAATCGCGGAGATCTGTACTGGGTCATTACTGAAATTTTGCACATTCGAAGCCTATCCTATCTCTAAGATACAACATCTTAAAGTACACCAGCTAATTGTTCCACAAACTTACTGCTACGGCATCCCTGCCACACTGTTATTATCAAATATTTACTTAATCAGTAATCTGGAACGACTTATGGTGACAGGAAAAGTCGAAGGCAAGAGACCCAGAGGCCGAAGTCCGAAGAGATGGGCGGACCAAATATCCGAACGATTCATCGAAACCGATGGAGACATACAGTTGACAAACTCCGAAGATGTCACGATCCTCAGCAGTGAGGCAACGATCAAGAAGAAGAAGTCAATCAGCAGCAGTACCACCATAACGATGCTTACGTACTCAATTTATAAAAATAATAGGACTATGCTTTCAAGTATTTCTTATTCTCGTTTTCCGATAACTGACGTGATGTTGGTAATACGTTAAATCATAGCGTACCATTTTTCAAGATGGTAGAATAATCTTAGATTAAATGTCACTGTTTTACTTTTAACAAAGTACTGTAACATTTAGAGGGACTCAACATAATTCTTACTATTTTTGTGGAGTGTTTCTTTTTTTCTCAGTATTATTCTATTAGACAGCCCACATTAATTGACATAGGTACCCGCAAAAGCCAACATTTATTAAACGTGGCAGTAGTTTTTGACACCTATACCATCAAATTGTAACACTGACCATAAATGACGTTCTTTTTGTTTTGTTTACATTCTTTCTATTTGTAGTTACACTAAAGATACAAATAAACCTGCCCTTCTCTCTACTAAGGGTATCAATAGTGTTTCTGTCAGAATACTTTTCTGAATTATCAAAGTAAATAACTCCTAAAATCCGCTAGGGAGCCTCTTTTTAGCACAGGTTTTTATCAAATAATAATTATGTATAGGACTCACCAGATAAAGAGGAACTGTTAATATCACATAATTTCTCAGTCATGTACGCAACACTCGCAGATTGTCTACCATCGTCCCATGTTGAAACAATCACGTTGAGGCTACCAGTCCAGCGTTGCATTGCAATGTTGTTCTCGTAGGTGAAGCGAACCGTTGTACACCATTGTTATGCAATAGAAGAAAATAATTGTATTAGTAAAACTTAAAAAATAAAAAAAATAATACACCGTTTTGATCGTTTTATTTATCTGCAGAAATCTAAGCAATTAATTTAATTGCGGTGTCAAACCACACTGCTAAATGAATCTAAATCTAAGCATTTACTTTAACTTCATTGAATAAACTTTAGCTGGCTAATTTAGAACTACGCAAATTATTCAACTAACACTATTTCTTTTTTTTTTAAAAGAGGAAAATATTTAACATGAGTTATCTAAATTAAGTTTCGCAAAAACAAAGAATACATACCAAAGTGCCGTCCATAGTAAGTTTCACTCGATTTTTAATAATAGTGTCAATATCCCAGTGGTGCTCTCAAAGGCCCGGGGTATGCCTTGACGATAACCCATTTGGTACAGATGATTTGTTGTTTACTTTAAAAATCCCCCAATCTGTCTGACGAAGTCTTTGTCTTATATCTCGGGGTGTTTGGACTCTTGGCTGCGCTTTTAACGTGTTTGGTTGCATTTTAATGTAGGCAATTTAACTGGATCGAGTAATCACTTTCCTTTTATTATTACGCTTCCACAAAGCGTTATCTGCATTTTCTTTGTCGCTTCTCATTATACCATCTCTTGGGCGTTGCGTTCGTCATCACCGCTTCTGATGTCGTCGCGTGAAGGAAAGGGTGTATCAGGATCATTGTCATCAGGGTGGTGATATCAGTATTAGATCGTCCAGATCAATTAAAGAAAAGGATCACATTTACTTACTCCACTGTATTTATTCCAATTCATTTTTGCACATCACTTATAATTTTACTTGAAATCAGCGCAGTATCACAATGTAGGCAGTTGAGGTAATTAACTTTCTTATTTCAACTTTGATTTTAAAATTACTTTATTTTCAAACGTAAATAACACTTTGAATAAACGAAATGTGGAGACAGTTTCAAGACGCGTCACTCCTCGGCGGCGGTCGCGCCAAGAATGGCCGCGGTCAATAGTACGGACTCATGACGAAGAAAACGGAAGTGGGAGTGCGCCCTCTGGTGGAGCGTGCTGACAGAGTCTCGACGGCACGACTCGGGCGGAGTGGCGGCCATTCTTGGCGCGACCGCCGCCGAGGAGTGACGCGTCTTGAAACTGTCTCCACATTTCGTTTATAGAAAGTGTTATTTACGTTTGAAAATAAAGTAATAAGAAAGTTAATTACCTCAACTGCCTATATTGTGATACTGCTCTGATTTCAAGTGAAATTGTAAGTGATGTGCAAAAATGAATTGGAATAAATACAGTGGAGTAAATGTGAACCTTTTCTTTCATTTATCTGAACAAATACGATCTAATACTGATATCACCACCCTGATGACAATGATCCTGATACAACCCTTTCCTTCACGCGACGACATCAGAAGCGGTGATGACGAACGTAACGCCCAAGAGATGGTATAATGAAAAGCGACAAAGAAAATGCAGATACGCTTCGTGGAAGCGTAATAATAAAAGGAAAGTGATTACTTGATCCAGTTGAGTTCACATCGCAGCCCGTAACAGTCCACTGCAGGACTTAGGGCCTCTCCCACGAAAAGGGATCCAGTTGAGTTGTCTACATTAAAATATAAAATGATTAAACACGTTCAAAGCGCAGCCAAGAGACCAAACACCCCGAGATATAAGACAAAGACGAAGTCTTCAGAGATATTGGGGGATTTATAAAGTAAACAACAAATCATCTGTACCAAATGGGTCATGGTCAAGGCAGACCCCGGGCCTTTGAGAGCACCACTGGGATATTGACACCATTATTAAAAATCGAGTGAAAATTACTATGGACGGCACTTTGGTATGGTTTCTTTGTTTTTGCGAAATTTAATTCAGATTACTCATGTAAAATGTTTCTCTTTAACAAAAAAAAAAGTGTGATTTCAATCATCTGCGTAGTTCTAAATTAGCCAGGTAAAGTTTATTCAATGTCATTAAAGTAAATGTTTAGATTTAGATTCATTTAGCAGTGTGGTTTGACACCACAATCAAATTAATTGCTTAGATTTCTGCAGATAAAATTAAATCAAACGATTAAAAACGGTGTGTATTATCTTTTTATTTTTTAAGTTTTACTAATACAATTATTTTCTTCTATTGCATAACAATGGTGTACAACGGTTCGCTTCACCTTCGAGAACAACATTGCAATGCAACGCTGGACTGGCAATCTCAACGTGATTGTTTTAACATGGGACGATGGCAGACAACCTGCGAGTGTTGCGTACATGACTGAGAAATGATGTGATATTAACAGTTTCTCTCTATCTGGTGAGTCCTATACATAATTATTATTTGGTAAAAACCTGTGCTGAAAAGAGGCTCCCTAGCGGATTTTAGGAGTTATTTACTTTGATAATTCAGAAAAGTATTCTGACAGAAACACTATTGATACCCTTAGTAGAGAAAAGAGCAGGTTTATTTGTATCTTGAGTGAAACTACAAATAGAAAGAACGGTAACAAAACAAAACGAACGTCGAAGCTTTAATCCTATCGCAATTTAATTATTGCGATTCAGTGTACGGCCCAAGACTTTACAGTAAAACGAAACATGCTATTCAGCTGGTCCAAAACGCATGCGCTCGGTTTTGTTATGACAAACCTAAGCGAGCGCATATTTCATCAATCCTCGATCAAAAAGACATTTTAAATATGGAAACAAGAAGGCTTGTTCACTTAACCTGTTTCATACGTAAAGTCATAAATACTAAACGGCCTAGTTATTTGCATGATAAAATAAATTTTAATAAAAACGGAAAAGGTCTACGTAGCTGTGATCATGAAAATTTGTCCATTCCAGTACATAGGACAGCGGCCTATAAAGGCTGCTTTAAATATTCCGCATATAAAATTTGGAACAATATTCCACCACCCCTTAGACACGGTGTATCCCAACAAATTTTTAAACTTCACACAAAGAGACCTTTATTATTTAGGCAAAAAGAAAGTACATCAGTTAAATAAAAAGTAACACTTTAATTTGATAAATAAAATAAAAGTATAAAACTTTATTAAATAGCTAATAGGTAGGTACCTATACATATTTATTTATTTATACAATCTCTTAGTTAATAGAGTAAACCTAATTATGATGGATAGGGAATCCTGTAAAATTGTAATATTTTTTTCTCGTTTTTATAATAACAGAATTTTTTGGTTTTTTGGTTACACACATAGCATGTTTTTGTTTGCTTGTTTAACTGCACTTATGCCCTACGCAAAATATGGACAAGGCTAAGATGATGAGGGGCAATCTGAAAAACAGTGCTGCAGGGCTTTAGCCCTCAGCGTATACTGAGATTGTGCCCTTCCACACTTATGTATATATTTTGATTAGTGATAAGTTTATAGAATTAAGTACATTTTTGTTGATTTTGAAATTATGTGTTTGTGTGGAATAAAATAATTTGATTTGATTTGATTTGATTTGATTTGAACGTCATTTATGGTCAGTGTTACAATTTGTGGATATATATGTCAAAAACTACTGCCAAGTTGATTAAATGTTAGCTTTTGCGGGTACCTATGTCAAATAATGTGGGCTGTCTGATAGAATGTTTTGGAACAATTAGCTGGTGTACTTTAGGATGTTGTATCTTAGAGATAGGATAGGCTTCGGGACAACATGCCAACATGTATCGAAAGGAAAAAGAGAAAAATTGTTAGCGTGTTTGTTTACATTTAACCGGAGACATTCGAACGAAATTTTCCATATTTCAGTATAATGTTTGTTATTGTGGTCGTAGTTTCCCAATGTTATAGAAGATATCCGCGGCAACAATGGCATCACCCATATACGTTTCAGAAAATTAAAAAAAAAGGGTAGTTTGGTTAGTAATTTAATTTTATGTTGGAATAAAGTTATTAATCGAAAAAAAAAGTAAGTACGAGTAGGTGAACTGATTGACGGTAGATAATTTCGGATTATGTTTTGAGTAACTAAAGATAAACCTGTGACTTAGTTCGACCGAAAACCATTTGTACTATGTTAATGTGACTTAGTTTGACCGGGATAAAGACTTTGCTAGACGGATCTATCTATCTATGTGACGACTATCGAGCCGAGGTTTTTATAAGATTTATGTGACAGTGTTGTTTTCTCAAAATTTGTTGCATCATCGGATGGAGGTTATCGTGTTTTATCAATGATGGTGGGCTGATAGAGCCTATGAGAGAGTTTTATGGTTGCTTACCGGCCTGATGGAGGCTATGGGAGCGTGGCTTATAGAAGGTAGTTGTTTCAAGCTTTGTGAGAAAATGTTGAAAGTCCAGATATTTTGGTGATTGTTGAATAGTCGGTTTTATAAATAAATTGTGGCGTGTGGTGCCGCCACCTCAAAGAATAGCACCACCCCATCTCTTCCCGTGGGTGTCGTAAGAGGCGACTAAGGGACAAATCCGAAAGGTGGGCAGCAGCATCTTTCTTGGTAGATTTACATCAACTGCACTGCGATCTCCAACCCGCCTGCCAAGCGTGGAGATTATGGCAATGACCTCCCCTTTCGTGGGAGAGGCCCGAAGTCCTGCAGTAAACTGTTATGGGCTGTGATGATGATGATAAATTAACTTTAGCTTCGAGTACTGAAATTTCCTTGATTAAGTAATTTTTTTGAGTTCTGTTGTTGTACCAGTAAGATGAGGCAGTGTAAGCAATAGTGCGATTTTATATCCTTCTGCCAGTACAAGTTTAGTAGTACCTGAACCGTTGTTGAGGTCAAACATCCTGATTTATTTGGCTGACTTGGAGTGGTCTGGGAGTCATGTGTGTGACTCATTGGGCTGAGAGCCCCGAAAGTCTCGATGTTGTGGCTGTAGATGGCAAATTGAATGTTGTAATTCTTTTTTAGAAGGCGGCTGGATATGGGACACCGTCATTATTACAAACATTGTTAAATCGTTTCAAAATGGGAGCTTAAACGTAACGTAAAGTCTAGATAGAGTATACTTGTTCGAACAGTTAAAATCGATGACGATGATGATTACTTGTTTAATTTTGGTGTGGTAACAGATGGACTGCTGCAATCCATGACTGGCATATCAGATAGACGTGAGCTTCTTATTAAATTCCTGATTTAGTTTTGATATTGAGCAGTAGATATAATGTTGTGTTTGTATCACCGTGAACAGTTGTTCGGGTCTGTGACGATTACTTGTTGTGTAACTCGTAGACCGTTATTACGTGTTATGATAGCAGATAGACTGTGTAGGTAACACTGCAAAGGTCACTGACTTAGTACAGATTTAAGAGCCAGAGAGATTTGACCACGAGCTGAGAGTGTATAGACAGCTATTAGTGAAGTAAAGCGTGTTAAAGTTACTACTTCATGATTTTAGCAATTTCATATTGAAAAGTATACTGTATAGTCTAACAGTAGATACTTACGCATAGGTTATATAAGCACAGTTACTACAGTGGTGCCCCTATATTATAGATGGTATTACTAGTCTATAAGTACCTACTGTTTTAAAAAATGTGATGAAATTACAACACTGAGCTGATATGTTGGCAATGTTTATTAACTTCTATTTATTCGTCCCGGCCTGTGTGGCTCCCGCCTCTGTGGCTCCCGCCTCTGTGGCTCCCGCCTCTGTTGCACCCACCTGTGTGACATTCCGCCTGTGTGGCATCCCGCCTGTGTGGCATCTCGCCTGTGTGGCATCTTGCCTGTGTGGCATCTCGCCTGTGTGGCATAAAGTCTGTGTGACATTTAGTCTGTGTGACATTTAGTCTGCGTGACATTTAGTCTGCGTGACGTTTAGTCTGTGTGACATTTAGGTTGTGTGACATTTAGTATGTGTGATATTTAGTCTGTGTGACATTTAGTCTGTGTGACATTTAGCCTGTGAGGCATTCCGCCTGTATGGCATTTCGCCGGTGTGGTATTTTCCTGTGTGGCATTTCGCCTCTGTGCCATTTACCCTTGTGTGATATCTTACCTGTATCGTGCTATGGCAGACGTGATATAGGATAAATAGAATACTTACTTACTTTCAAAGCGTTTTTGGCTTGAATTTGTAAATGGCGGTAATACAGTCGGCCCCTTGGCCGGGCGCTTTCAATGTCGCCTTCCGTCTCGTTAGCATAGCCGATGTTAGAGACTTCACTTTCATCACTAAACGATCTGGAAAGTACTTGACATTGGACGACGAGTCCCGACTATGCCAAACATTCTAGCGCTTTCTGTGGTACGAGAACCGACTTGTTCATATTTATCTGCCAACCTTGATCGTTCAATGTGTTCACAGCTAAGGTCACGTGTTGCCTGAGGGGTTGTTAGATCATCTCTAATAGTTGTGGATTATCGTCGCCGACAAGTAAGCGCAGAAAACGTCGGTGACTTTTTGCATAGAGAATTTTTTTTATCTACAGAAGCAGAGAGTAGGTACATACCGAGTTTCAATTCGAGACAAAATGTCACACATCTCTATAAAGGTGCGTACGCTCGCCGCGCGCGGCGAGATGCTCACCGCGTGCGACGAGGCTGCTCAGTTGCGCATTTGTTTGTGCATTGAGGCAACGTGCTCGCGGCGAGCCACACATTCGACGCACAAACAAAATGGTGTCGGACGCAATAACAGCTGATGCTCCTTTTATCATAATTGATCGGATTGGTAAAATAATTTTAGTTTTTTCGATCCCATACCACTTTTTCTGCTAATATAACTGTATTAATAAAATAAATTTGTCCTTGATCCGCACCATGTTGTTAAGTATATCAGTTTTCCAAATGTTTTTTTATTATTATTTAGTTTAATTGACCTTTCGTCAGTTTTCAAAAAAGAAAATATTAAAGTTGTCAAGTGTCAATAAACAATACGCGCGCCTTCGTAGTTTTATTTCGAGGCTTCGATACACGTCCAACTTGCGAGGCACGCACGCACCTTTGAGCATGGACCGAAAACCGACAATCGGCAGCTAGCTGCGCGTTTGAGCAACTGGGCGAGCCGTGCGTGCCTCAACCTGAGGCTGCCTCTAATTCGTACGCACCTTAACACACGCACTAACGACGAAACAAGGCAGCCCATCTGCAGAGTTATTTTTTATTACGAATTTCTATTCCGTAACGAACACAAAGAAATCTGTGCACTGGCGTTTCACAAATTTGTGAAAAATGCAGTGTAACATTATGCTATAATAAAAAAGATAATTGGAAAAAATCCTTCCATACAACGTAAGTATTTTATTACGTTGTAACTCAATGTGACCGTAATGTCACACTCCCTAAAATGTCAAATAAATGAAGAATAATAAATATTTTCAAATTTCTGAGAAATACGTGTTTTTTTACTCCCCTAAACCTATCTCATTATCAACATAATAAATGTTTTAAAGATGTTGAGCTATAAAGGGTTAATCTCTAACATAAACGTTTTTACAATATTTACCTTCACTGAAATATAAATAAAATTATTTGAATCCATATACGAATTCATTAAATACTATAAACATGTGTAGCGACATCTATCGCTCCACTAGGGAAACTCAACGATACTCACATTACGAGTACTCGAACACAGGGTTGGTAAGCATCCGCACATATATGGCGCTAACCGTCCTGCATCGTGCTAGAGAAATGTGCCAACTTCCACGGCATATATACAACTTCTGACGATCAACTGTCGGACCCTTGGTCCCCTGGTCACAACACCCGGCCAGGTGGGTAATTACCCTTTTCTACCTTCTCACCATCTTCGCTTGCCAACATTGGCGGCTACCATTATCCTGCACCGCCAAAGTGGTGACCCCGACGTGATCCTTACGTCTTCCCTACCTGACTCCCGCACACAGCACAGCCTTGACCATAGTCGGCACGGACGCGTGCTTCCTGGTCGCTCACCTGCGGCATATCCACTGTCCCCACCCAGTCTCGACTCACTGCAGACTTGGGAACAGGATCGCTTCGGCACAGCTCACAGCGCAAGCTCACGCCAGAGCTACGCCATTGCTCACCGCATCGCCAGACGGACTACGCTTCATACGTCAGCTTCTCAGCGTTTTTCGCTTCGGTATCGACCTCCAGTCTCCGGTGTGAGTACTGTAGCGACATCTATCGCTCCACTAGGGAAACTCAACGATACTCACATTACGAGTACACGAACACAAGGTTGGCAAGCATCCGCACATAGATGGCGCTAACCGTCCTGCATCGCGCTAGAGAAATGTGCCAACTTCCACGGCATATATACAACTTCTGACGATCAACTGTCAAACCCTTGGTCCCCTGCTCACAACACCCGGCCAGGTGGGTAATTACCCTTTTCTACCTTCTCACCATCTTCGCTTGCCAACATTGGCGGCTACCATTATCCTGCACCGCCAAAGGTGTCTGGGGATCAAACCCACGCCTTGATACCTACCACCGTCTTTTCGATCTCTAGATGTATACGGTGAATACCGTGCCCTCTAGAGGACATCGTCATAAACAAAATAAAATAAATGAAAAGGGTATGTACATAAATATATCAAACAGGCAGCATATTCTTTATTTTCAGTAAAAATTGTGTTAGGTACGGCACCAGGACAGAAGGGACTTGCATATACTTTATATCTTGTTCTTCAAAATGTTTACAACACAGCATTTCCAATTTGCCACCAAGACATCACCATGTCTGGTCTTCAGGAAACCTAGAAGAATAAATAAATGAAAATAAACGTATATTCGCGATTAATCCGTTAAAGACTTTTTTAAATGTCTTAACATTTATAATATCATTTAGGTACATTTTTGGTACGGAACCCTAATAAATATAAAATTGTGGACCGCTATGTACAATATTGGAGTATTAAAATTCTTTACAACAAATATTAAACCCGACCCTGTTTACATCGAAATATTTCCATATATATTAAGACACCAAAATATAACTCAATTTGCCAATAATTTTAAATCTGTCTTTAATGGCATGTTGTTTTAAGATAAAGATTTTAATGATTGCAAATTCACACATTACCATGTATATTTTTGTCACAATTTCTAAAATTGATTCCTGATACCACGAGACCACGATTGTTTACTTACCGGTGAAAGGATAATCCATGTGTATTTCCATACTTTGCTCTTTCACATAACTGTGCACTACATTACACCGCCTCTTAAATAGTTTGATTTAAATTTGATTAGGAAATTATAAAATTTACACCGATGTTTTAAAATAAACGTCTGGTCGTTAGGAGCGGTAGCAACGTGGTGAACGTTCAAAACATTGCGCGCTTCACTTTCTGACAGGCTCGTTCCTACGGATGAAAAAACGGGATAGCAAGATTCATAATCATTGTAGAGTAAGCGAACAGGGAATATTTGAGATTTGTTTCTAGTCTGTTATATCTGTGACATTTTGCAACACTTACATGCTCTTTGTCAAGCGCTTTTTGAACCGCCACTGTCTGATTCCGATGTCTCTATCTTTTCTCGCTTGTTCTATTTGCAGGCGTCGCTGGCTCCGCGCAATTTCGTACCGTGGACGTTTCCATAATTTAAAACTGGGCAATTCAAACGGTAACACCGTTGACAGTAGGATATAAAACTGAAATAGACACCAGTTTTAAATACCCAGACTAATAATGACACAAAAATGTACGTAAAATAAGAATAAATTAGAATTAAATACCTGCTTGCAGTATACCGGCTTACCAAGACAGGGTTTGTCCAGGCGACCTCACGGGTCGACAAACTCGACGCTAATTATTGAAAATTTAAAAAGTATAAACCGCCTGGAGGTGGCACTAGCGGCGGAATCAGAGGGTGCGGATTGTCAAGGGGAAGTGGACTAGCCGGATGTACGTCACATTTGCAGTCAATTGACGAATTGATGCTATTCTCGTGTTTATTAGGTTTCAATTACAGGTTGACGTGACCATGATGCATGCAACTGTGTCGAAATATCGGGCTACTCGTTAACTTAATGTGCACTTTTATAAAATTCAATAGGTAATATACTAAAATAAAAATCAAGTCATGATATTGATGATATACTTTATTAAATCTTACGTTAAACAAAAAAAAATGAAACTAACTAGACTACTAAACTTGAAACTAACTAAAATAATTTATCTATTGGTTTGAACTGCACAAGAACGACCAAGTTCTTTACGACAGATGCCAAGATCTGAGAACAAGAAAAATCTATTTTAAAGTCTACTTATCGTAAAACTCTATCAAGCTTGAGGAGTCCACCTGTGTGGTAGCTTAATGTGGTAGTGGAATCAAAATTGAAAACCATTCGATTCGAGGCGAGCGATTCTAAAATAGAGCCCTTGGTGTAACCAGTTAGTTAGTGTTTTTGTCGTCAAGCCACACTGCTTGCGTTATCGTCTTCTCGGTTCAAGGTTGAGGCAGCAAGCGCAGTTAAAAAAATTATCCCACTGATCTGTCGAAGATAGCTCTTGACACATTCAAAAACAAAAACAAGCCAGGTTATGATGTAATGATCTAAATCTTGTTTATTAGAGTGAGGTACCTAAATGAACCAGCAAATTACTCTCACTAAGAAAACAGTTTCACTGGTTTCAACAGTTCCAATGATGTGACACCCGGGAATGGCAAAAAGATGTTCGGAGGATTTTGAAAGTAGTACTAAATAAGAAATAAAGATGGCGCGCTGTCAAAAGTAACATGAGGCCGGTTCCTCAACATATGTGCAAGGCGTAGTTTCATTGTCAATCGACCTAGTCACAGTTTTGATTGTCAATGTGTGTATTAAGTCAGAGAAAGGCGTAATTTTGCGTGCGTAAGTAACTTGTACGCAGTAATCTGTCTTTATTTCTTATTTGGTCTGAGCTTATGTAAAATAGGTGTTGGTTTGTATACCTACCGAGACAAGGAACGGGCGGTTTAGTGTCCACAGGCCGAGCGGCGCGTACGCCACTCGGTTGAGCGCCACCTGTTGGCAGAACCGGCGCAACTCCGCCTTCAGTGGCGCGGACTGCGCGCGGCACAGCAGGCGCCCGAGGAGCGTGTTCGTTTTAACGATCTAATAAAAAATTCGTTTGACCTTGATGCAGTGGCGTATGGAGCATCTTATTCTGAGTGCTAAGCAGCCAGTTGGGCTTTCATTTTTAACGGCATATCTGGGCTGTCGATGGTGCTAGTGTTCTGGGCCTATAAACTATAGAAACTTATTGGATATTCACAACATAATTTTTTTATTGTCTTTTACAAATAATAGATTTCGTAAGATGAAATTTAAAGAATAACAAATGGGTACGTACTTACCTCTTGGTCAGTCATATGCTGTGGCTGGACGATAATAACCAGTTCCATTAAGTGGTATAGAAACCAGATGAGAATCAACCCAACCATAACAGGGTTCTGGTTGCCGGCGACTGTTTAACAAAGATGATAAATCAATACCTACATAGGTGAGTACTAAGAGATAGCTTTACTGGATATTCATGGACTTCATAATCATAAACCCCTTACCACTTTATTACTATATAGCATTGTGCAGGGTATTTTGTGCATAGATAGACAAATTGAAATGGCTGATTGAGACTGTGAGCTGTCCCTTAAGCTTTGAAAAGTGGTATTTGACCGAGGATATTTTTCAATAATCCCAAATTTGCACTTACCAGCACAATTATCCGGCCACCCCTTAATTTTCCATACAGGTGTGCTCATACATTTGTGGCTACCTAAAGCTTTCGTATTAAAGTCAATGAAACTCGTGTTCTATAGTAAATAGAAGGAATGCGTATTTAGCCACGGAGCGCGTATTGGGTCATGCAACTCAGGATTGCGTTCTGAAAAGAACGACTTGTCTTGCGTCGTTCTTCACGCCACGAAGTACCAGCGCAGCTTCATAAGACCACCGGAATTCGTCGCCGCTGTTGTTGCCACTGTAAGCGCTGAACTTCCTCTGATGTGCTGTCCATCGATGCCACAGCCGCAGTAGACGCGCACCGCTCTCCGCCTCCTATTTATAGCCTCGCCACGCCACGTTCGGAGACCGTCGTACGCGCTCGGCTTATTTTGTTTACTGCGCATGCTCAAGGATCTATCTCGCGGCGGGCTATCCGATTGGGTATTGTAAATATCTATTATACTAGATTAATTACATAAGTTTAAGGAGTACGTATGTGTTAATATAGTTAAGCACATTTTCTGTAAATATATTCATTCTACACTTGTCTACGGAGTTTAACTCATTTCCTACTCAAACCTCCAAACATTTCTAGTGTTACAAATCAACCTGTTTGGCTATCAAATAGCGAAAACCTCAGAAGCGATTCAGTATTTAGAAGTAAAAGACTTTGTAACACCGGAAATGTATGAGCGTATATGGAAAAATGTGGGGTGGACGAACAATTGTGCTGGTAAAGTTCAGGATGTAGATAAGAGAACCGGCCTGGTAGTTCCAGAGATTATTATAACCTAACCCCATGAACTGAACTGAAACGACTAATTATATGTCCAGCGAACCTACAGGGCCTGGCCAACAACGACCCAGCGTTGCACCGACGCTGTTTCCACGGATGCTAGTGATTAGGATTCTGCCAGCATATTATTACTTTATTTTAATAGACTTTGTTAGTCGGTGGCCGAGTAGTAAAGGTATGCGACTCGTAAACGAGAGATACCGGTTTCTAATATCACTGCGGCCATATACCAATGACTCTTTTCTGAGTTATGTACATTAGTTGAATGATAACCGATACTCTTACGGTGAGGGAAAACATCGTGATGAAACCTGCACATTCGGGCATTTGTATGTGTAAACATAATCCAATCTGGTCTGCTGTAATTATCTGATCTGCTACATCCTGGATCATGGTCAAGGCAGACCCCGGGCTCTCGTGCGCGAGACCACAACCGAAACATTAACGCCAAGGTGATTATTTTATTATTACTAACAATATATGGGCATTGTATACGTAGTATGAAACTTATAAATTGATTGCCTGAAATAAACGTTATATTATTACAATTATATTAATCATCGAAATAATGCACTTACGTAAAACTAATATTAAATAATACGGTGTCTGAATCAGATTAATTAGAAACGAAAGCACCCTTAGATACAGTATCACAGCATTATTGCGAGCTGTATCTCTCGTGACATCACATATCGCCATGTACGCCAGAGCGAGAAGGCGAATCGTCGGACAGGTCCTCTTTAATTCTGTTGTTGATAGATGTGCTGCAGACAGGAAACGATGACCGTATTATTTCCGTTTCATTACTTTGCCTGTTGCATATTTTTCATAAATTTAGTTATTTTAAAATAGTAGCACTTACTTGGACTTTGTTCGACGTAAATATACGGTGTGTCAATCAAAATATTTATAGTTATCACATTTACATTTGTAGGCCATGCTGCTTCAATTGGTAAACCAAAATATGGCTTGTATTTGGTATTGGCTGCAAAAGTATATGCATATATTTATATGGTATATCCGTATCTGAATCGTAGCTATCTGGATTTTATTAAGATTTTAGAATTAGATATTTGATCTACCCTCCAAGTACGGTTGTCATACACTTTATAGGTATCTTCAAAGCAGGACGAGAACTTGTAGGTATCGCAAATTATGTTCCTTGGGAATTTAAAAAAATCCTAATTTCCCATTATAATAAAAGCAAAACTCTTCGTGTAAATAATAATAGAGAGTAACTAGTTACGCCTTATATCAGTGATGATCGATAAATTGATATCGATGGTGACGTACCTATGTAGAAATAGGTGCATGTAGCCAATAAGGGAGCGGATGAGATTAATTGTCTACAAAGTATGTCGGAAAACCCCCACCAAATTCAAGATAAAAACTTACATATATCCCAAACCATTTAACCGATTTTATTGAAAACATAAACTAAATACCAACACGATTTAACAGGTTTAGAAATAAAGAAAAGGAAAAAGAGCGGATGAGATTAATTGTTTACGAAATATATCGGAAAGCCACCCCATAAAAGTCGAGATAAAAACTTACAAATATCCCAAACCATTGAACCGATTTTATTGAAAAAAGAAACTATATACCAACACGAAATAAAGAAAACTGCATCCAAATCGTTTATCAGTTCGGGAGCTACAATGCCACCGATCAAGTCTGACACAGATACATATGCCAACTCTAATAACGAAACCTTACTTACATCTTTTTGCGTTAAGGATTAAAAAATCTTAAGAAAATTCTGAAGGAGCATACTTCCAAGATCAGTAATGAGCAACAGCCCCAACAATGTTCCGTTGACCATCTTCAGCGCCGCGTGCGCCAGCAGCGCCGTGAACACGAACTGCAGCTCGAGAAGGAAAACGATAGAGTCTTGGATGACGTGACAGATGAATTGCAAACTTAGAAACCCTGTAATGGTGTTATTTTTTTTATTAACAGCAGAAATAATAGAAACGTTAAAGAAAAATAATTTTGTGTAAAACTTAAAGAAAAGTGTCTGTTCCTGCGCCATGCATGTGTCTGCGCTTAGCTGTGTGGTGTCCGGCGGAGTAGAACAGCACCAATACTGTACACTCTTGTGTATCGTACGAGGTGACTAATGTTTTCGAGGCAAAAGGCCTAGAATCTGGAAAATGGGCACCTGCTTTTTCTATTGTTATATTTATAATACTGCGATCTCCTACCCGCCTGCCAAGCGTGGAGATTTTTGCAATAACCTCCCCTTTCCTGGGAGAGGCCCTAAGTCCTGCAGTGAACTGTTGCGGGTTGTGATGATGATGGCAACGTGGATAGCACTACGGAGCTTGATGTTGAATGCGGAGTGAATTCGTCAGACACAGTTTATCCAGATTATCGACGCACTGGCTATATGCTTAGACTGCTAGGACTCATAATCATATCTATTTTTAGGACAACATGATAAAATTCGAATGTATCGAAAGATACATTCGAATTTTATAATTCCAAAAAATGTGATTTGTAATAGTCATTGACCTGTACGTCGGCACTACCATTTCCACTTTACCATGGACGACGGAGACCACTTTCCATCAGGTGAATCGTCTGACCGTACCTCTATAATTTTTGATTGCCTGGAAATGAAATATAATTACTAACATTTACAGTCGTACAGTACAACTTTGAAATTATAGTGGTACGGTAAATGAAGTTATCTTACATAGGGACGTATACTACATCCAAGGCTTGCATATAGAAAATGTGTAAGTAGGTACTTACAAGGCATTTTAACAACGAATAACTCTAAGAAGATATTTCCAAATTTAAAAGTAATTCCCAAGAATAAAACAACAACCAGAAGGAAACACCGCCTCTTCTCATTGTGTTGCCATGGACGGCCTTTGTTCAATTTGGACATTATCTGGAAAACAGATAAATACTTTTATTATTCTAGAACCAATATTTTTGAAGTTGTAATGGCTTTAAATTTGACAGCTGTCATTCGAAATGTAGATTCGATAAGTACTATCACTTCTTTTTAGGACTAAATTTTTTAGGTTCAACCGTTTTCGAGTTGAGCTGGAGATGAGAGAAGGTGATGAGATGGAATCCCATCCTTTTCTGTCACATTTCTCTATGCTTATGCGCTCTGGTGGAGTTTGGGTCTGAGTCGATAATCCGCGTTATCAAAGCGACAGCGTATTTTGTGCTTCGGTTGGCCGGTCTTTAAGTAATCTGGGTCGCCGGCGAAGATTGCTTTGCCGACGCAATGTGCGTCGCCGGTGCAACCTACGTCAGCCAGCATGGTCTGTCAAATGGTGTAGCAAATGGTCCTCCAAAATCAACAGTCTATATTTACGTCTTCTTGAAATGTCAGTACCAACCTTAATAATACTAAGAAGACAGTTCAAAGTAAATTGCATTCTGGCGCCAGCGGTTACTGTTCCGTAGATGTTGATTACAGCAATTATTATCATGTCCAGATTCCACAGGGTGAAAGCTATAGGTGAATTAAAGCGTACCGACTCCTTGCGTCCTAACGTGTCTATCACCACACCTAATATTACGGCTACACCTGGAAATTATAAGTAGGTATTTATTCGCCTTTTGAGGAAATAGTTTCTGATATTCTTTATTAATAAAGGATTAGGTAATGACCACTTCATCTGACTCTGATAATGATTATGACTGAATGTCATGATGAAATCACATTTGATAATGACTACCCCAATTACGCTTTTGCCGTGTTCCCGGACGAAGTATTTAATTTCGTGTTAAAGTACAGCTTTGGATACACTTGGCCGCAAAATTTCCGAGTCGCTTTAAAAAAGCATGATTATTTCTAAAATACATAAGCATAATTCGTTCTGTAGTATATAATATTCGTGCATATGCGAGAAGCAAGCTCGGAATTTTGACTTTTATGCTCTTACAAGCTGAGGTGATATAAATTACTCTTAATCAATCAATGAACGATTCTCGAAATTTTATAATATTTCAAAGCGGGGTGATTTTAACCTTTTCTTGAAGCCCCTGTGAGCACGAGGTCCTGGACGGTGGACCTGCTCGCCACCCCAGGCTGTCACTGAGCTGAGGCTAACCGCCCTTCGACATTGGCAAACACGCTTGTTTGCCACCTTAGTGGTATAAAAAAAAAAGAATGTACGCGTTCAAGAATGCGTATTGATATATTTACGGTAGGTACGAGGCCTTTAGAAATATGGCTGTGTTATTATTTGAAATAATCGAAGCTTTTTCCATCTTATAAAAGTCGAAGCTATTTATAAAATAGGTACCTACACAAAAAATAGCAACATACCAAGTGAAAATACCAGTGTATAACCATAAATACTCATCCATTTGCTTATCGTGACATAGAGACGTCCACCGCGCCTCTCGAACTTCAAAGGCGCTATGCCGAACCAGCTCGATACTCTCAGAACAAGAGCCAGGGCTCCCCAAACCAACACTCCCTTAGAAGCATCTGTATCCAAATTGTGTTCCATATTTGTTGGCTGAAAGATTGCAGATGGCTTTCATCATCAACATCTAGTTTCTTATATCACATAAATATTAAGTAAACAGTCCTCTGCTGAATTTGAGACTCCATCGAATGATAGTTAGTGTGAGCGCAGAAATTAATAATTGATAATTAAATTACTGGTGACCTATAGAGCTTCCGTTTTTATTATTTGCCCCGGTTCTAGGCCACATACTGTATAAAAAATAATGATGAATATGTTTGGATAATTCACAGTGCCATCTAGCCACAAAGAAAGCAAAGCTTGTGTTACGGGTGCCATAGTACTGGTTATATACTTTTATAATAATTTAAAAACATACTTATACCGTAAGATTTAAAAAGCGTCTAAAATACCATAATTCAGACAGACTACCTGATATTTTCATCTGTCCAATATCAGCCGTTTAATTTCCTTGAGATTTTTCAATTGTCAAAAAATTCATAGATTTTTGAGCACAGGGATCGCAAAGTTGAAAACTTAAGAATAAAAAGCATTTCAGGGTTCTAAAAACTTATTAAAAATCATAGTTGCTTGCCCGTTGGCGTCTTTCGTTGTTTCTATGGACTGGCATTGTCCTTAGTGATGGCGCTACCAAATCATAACAAACATTTTACATAACGTCGTTAGTGAGTAAACACATTAGCTCATACATATTTTTTATTTATTTTTTTGTCGTCGGTCTTGCAATTCAAATAAATAAATTCTAGTATTTACTGACAAATAACAAGCAATTTAATAACAATTTCTTGAGATGAGCTAGTATACCTACCTACAGATTACGCCTGGTATTAAACCCTCAATAAGAAAATTCAGTCTCAGCGTGCGCTAGAAAGAGCTAACCTTAGAAATTTTCTATGTGATGATAAGATTAGGAATGATGATATCCGTCGTAGATCCAATGTCACCAACATAACTTACTCGCTGTAAACATCCTGCTGCTGACTTCTACATGCCGGAATCCAAAACTCCTCATATTGTACTTGTAACGTAACACTGTCCCACGTACAGTGCCAGGTTCAGTTAATAAAAATACAATAATAATAAAATAAAAAGTAAAAATCGAATATACAAACATTAAAAATAAGGTATATCTGAAGACTTTTAGTCATACAAAATACAAAACAACTTATTTTATTAAAATTTTTTTTTTATTTTTTAAAAGTATTTTATTTTTATTTTCGGGTGACGTCCTGGTGGACAGAGTGCCAATGATTAGATATGGGACTGTTGTAGGACGTTTTGCACATTGCCTTAAGAATTTCATTTCCAGATGCGAGCACTCGATTCCGAAACGATGCTAAACGCGCCCGCATTAAAGCGACGAAATCCGCTTTGTAAATATCAAGTTGTATGGCAAATATATTTTATATTACCAGTCTGCATAAATGGGCACTAAATTGTAAATACGAGTAGTTATTTACTTTGTTACCTTGAGGTCAAAATTCACATCTGATAGGAAACGCTCTTCTACAAATAACGTTTATCTATAATTTAATACCGTTTTTGTATGACTAAAGCGCCCGTAAAGAATCTCACTACCGCCACATACTAATGACTCTTTTATGATTTTGTACACTAGTTGAACAATAACCAATGCTCTTACGGTACGGGAAACATCGTGAAGGAACCGGCACATTCAGGCGACTGAATGTGTAACCATGATCCAATCTGGTCAGGTTCCCCTGGTACCAGGTTCACGAAGATCAAATGGCGGTCGCTGGTCGACACTGGTCGACGTAAAAGACACAAATGTAAATAGTTATTTACTTTGTTACCTTGTTGTTAAGACTCACATCTGATAGGAAATGCTCTTCTACAAATAACGTTTAGCTTTAATTAAATATCGTTTATATTTGAATAAAGTGCCCGTAAAATCATTATTATCGTAATAACGTCAATATCCTGCTGGTGCACTCGCAAGGGCCCGTGTTCCGTCTGTTCTGTGAGTTCCGCCTTGACCATGATCCAGGACTTGGTAATTACTGTACCTAGAGCGACTGTCATCTGACCTCTGGGACCCTGTTAAAACGCTCTTTTCCATGTTTACTATGAATCCCAGACATTTCAGGAGTTTCAATGTCTCTTTTATATTGTGACAACACAGTGCACAGTGTTGTCACAATATAAAAGAGACATTGAAACTCCTGAAATGTCTGGGATTCATAGTAAACATGGAAAAGAGCGTTTTGGAAGCGCGACAAGTATGTAAATTCTTAGGATTCCTTTACAATACTGTGGATATGTCTCTGAGCCTACGTCATATACTTCAAAATATAATATATATTTCTCGACATTACCTCGATGCACAATAAGAGAATTTTCTCAACTGCTTGGGGTTCTCACAGCAGCTTGTCCAGCGGTTAAGTACGGCTGGCTCTATACAAAAAATTTGGAACGTCAAAAGTCCCTTTCAATTCAGAAATATGGAAATTACACTTGTAAATTTAACTTAGATGCATCCATTTTACCTGATCTCCATAGGTGGCAGAGTAACATAATGACCACAAAAAACGAGTTGAGAGTAGATGAAAATTATCGAATGGAAATTTTTACTGATGTCTCTAGAACCAGCTGGGGCGCTTTCTGCAATGGCAATCGGGTTAATGGAAGTTGGAAGGACGAGGAACTCTCCTTTCATATTAACTATTTAGAGCTTTTAGCCATATCCCTGGGACTAAAGTGTTTTGCAAAACGCGCATCCAACTGCACTATATTGCTTGGTGTTGATAACACGACAGCAATATGTTACATTAACCGAATGCGTGGGGTCCAGTTTCCTCACCTCAACAATTTAACGCGAGAAATTTGGCAGTGGTGCGAGAGACGAAAATGTTTCCCCTTCGCGTCATATATCAACACACATGACAATGTTGAAGCAGATGAAGAGCCACGAAAAATAAACATTGATACAGAGTGGGAACTATCGGATTGGGCATTCCAGACCATAGTTCACAGTCTAGGTCACCCTGATATAGACTTATTCGCCTCCCGTACTAATGCCAAATGTACGCGTATGTTTCATGGAAACCAGACCCCGATGCCGTATCTGTAGACGCCTTTACTTTGAATTGGCATGCGATTTTTTTCTAAGCGTTTCCTCCGTTTTGCTTGATTCTTAAGTGCCTACGAAAAATAATCGACGAAAAGGCAGCCCATATTAGTATTTCCTTATTGGCCTGGACAACCATGGTTTCCCCTACTTAAGTCTTTACTGTGTTCCTTTAATTTAATAATTGACATTAAAATATTTACAGTTATAATAAAAATACGTATACATTAATACCTAAGTTTAAAATAGCAAAAATATACACTAATACATATAAAATAATACTAAAAATTAAAAAAGTCGTCCACACCGCTGTCCCCTGGAATGGTGCCCAGAAAGCTGGCTGCGTTGCCTCGTTGAATAGCGATGCTAATCCGTTGCCCGAGGAACGAGCCAGCTCTCCGGTCACCTGTGGTGTCATTTAATTTTATGGAAAGTTCTGCAAAGAACTTTTTCGCACCAGGGCCCCACGGTCCCAACGTTTCCACCCCAAACGGCTGAAATACGAAGTCTTGCGCTAGACTTACATATTTCCTCCGCTTGAGGTCTTCCGCAGCTGACGTCGCAGCCCCAGCGCAGCTGCCAGTGGAGGCCACAGTCTTTACTTACTTCAGAAATAATATTCTTCAAACCTAACAGAGATCTCCTGCGATCCCGTTTCAGGTCGCTACACCCGTTACACAGCAGCCTTACCCTGGGGGCCGCGACGCTCTCTGGGAGGTATTCACGAGGAGAGGTACCCCTGCAATGGCCCTAGATCTAATGTTGGCTTCCATTTCGGAAAATACTATGAAACAGTACACTGTATCATATAAATTATGGTGGCAATATTGTTCAGAACGTGGATTAGATGTTTTTGAGACATCTATACCTACATTAATGGCGTTCTTTGTGACTATTTTTAACAGAGGCGCTTCTTATGGTTCTATCAATAGCCACAGGTCTGCCCTATCATTACTCTTAGGGAATAACATAGGTTCAGACGAGCGTATCAAAAGGCTATTGAAGGGTATGTACCGACAAAAACCATGTCGCCCTAAGTATAGCAGTACATGGGACCCACATATAATTTTGTCTTATGTTTCAGCCTGGTATCCAAACAAAGACATAGGTCTAGAAAAATTAACTAAAAAGTCGTGCGTTTTGTTGGCCCTATGTACTGCTCACCGTGTGCAGACTATTTCTTTGATAAAGAATGTCAACATTATCAAATCTCCCACGGAGATAAAAATTTACATAACTGATGTCATAAAAACCTCAGCGGCCGGGCGAGAACAACCAGTACTGGTCTTGCCATATTTTTTAGAAAACGTAAAAATTTGCCCTGCTACAACATTGGACGATTATTTAATAATGACCTCTCAAATACGACCTGATAATGTTGATAATCTTTTACTTACCATCAAACGGCCTCATAAACGAGCCACACCTCAATCCATCAGCAGATGGATAAGGCAGACCCTCGCCGATAGCGGCATCGACGTCGGCGTGTTTGGTGCACACAGCACAAGGCACGCGTCCTCGTCGGCTGCCGCTTCCGCAGGGGTAGATATAGACACTATCAGGAAGACAGCTGGTTGGTCCAGCTCTTCCTTAACATTTGCCCGATTTTATAATCGCCCTCTTATAGACCAAGGAGTCTTTGCTAAAACTGTTTGTTCCATATCTAATTGATTTAAGATATAAAGTTGATTTATAATACTCAATTGAATAAAACAATAAGCTTTATTTTGTATCATCACTTTGTTAAAATGATTAATAAACTTTTCAAATTTCTATATATTTTCTGTTTTATTACTAAAACAGAGAATAGTCTCTGAACATCTACCTGGTTAATCTTATATCTGAAGAATGAAGCAACGTAATATAATTGATGATCAAACGAACTTCTGGAAGTGAAGTTCGATCGATATTATATGAGTCGCTTTATTCGAAGATATAAGACACCCTCCACACCCATACCCTTGCTTAGAAAAGTTCATACTAATTCTCTAAAGAAATGACAAGATATTGAACGGCGGGGTAGGTGGAACGATAAATGAAAAAAAAATTAAACTACCTACAAATCGATTTTCGTATCGATTTTTCTTTAAATAACGTGCGATACTGCCTGTAGGTTAAAAGGACTACCTGGTTAATCTTATATCTTCGAATAAAGCAACTCATATAATATCGATCGAACTTCACTTCCAGAAGTTCGTTTGATCATCAAATATTATAATATGTATAAAGTTTGATGTAGGGGACTTTGTAAGAATCAGTAAACATAAAGCATGCTTTGAAAATGGTTTTACTCCTAATTGGCCGACTGAAATTTTTAAGATAATAAAAGTGCAGCATACTAATTTATTTACTAATTTACTAATTGGCCGTGTGGTGTCCGGCAGAGTAGAATAGCACCAACCCCTTACACTCATGGGTGTTAGACAACCGAGTTTTGATTACTTTTGTTTTAATAATTCTGTTAAATTTTACCTACCTCTCAGGGGATACCAGACTATAATAAATAAAAATACATAAAATTATATAACACTCATTTGATTTATTGCAATAAATTAGCAACTTCACATTATAGCAAGGGTTTTGGTACAGATTAAATAATATAGCAAACTATGAAGGTACAAAACAGATATATTGGGTATTACATCAAAATACAAAAAAATAAATATTTAAGCAAACAAGATTGTAAAGAAATAATCGTTAGGTACTCACATTGATTTAACACAAACTCCACAAACTTATGAAACACTTAGGTCAACGGTGAGGTGTTACCACTTCCGCAGGTAAAACCATTATGCCCAGTTTGTTTGTGCGTCGCCTTATATACCTTACTGTCTACGTACAGTGCAGGCGCACTGTACGTGTAAACTTTATTTGCACAAATAAACTAGACCTAACAGTTTTATAAATATCTTAATATTTATTCGTATTTATTACAGTGTAATTTAATGATTGCTGACATTCGGCCATCCTTTAGTACGCATGACCTCATGCTTAAATACTATGCAAGTTGGACCCTTCCGTCCTTCAAAATAAATGGACCCTTCCGTCCTTTAAAATAAATGGACCCTTCCGTCCTTTAAAATAAATGTGGACCCTTCCGTCCTTTAAAATAAATGTGGACCCTTCCGTCCTTTAAAATAAATGTGGACCCTTGCGTCCTTTAAAATAAGTGGACCCTTCTGTCCTTAAACAATATTGAATTATAACAATCACACATAAACCAATATGATTTTACCATTTATTGATAACTAATAATCACATATATAAAATATTATTTTGTAAGTATCTCAAATTAAGTACATATTAATAATTAGTATATCATTAACGATGAATTAAATTGTAATCATTAATAAATTAATCTGTAAATAAATTGAGTTTCTAGGAGTATTTATGTAATTATGTGCCTACTGATTCACAATCAGATTCGCTGGACAAGTTGTCTTGTGGTCGGTTGAAAGTCAACCATGATTTAATTTTATCCACAGCTACAACGGTGGTATAAAGTCTATTACCCTTTTTAGTCAGAGGTGTGTCCTCAATTTGGTATCTATCATTACCGAATACTTTGGTTATTCGGTATGGCCCTTGATACTTAGGTATTAGTTTTTTGCTTTGCCCTGTAGCTGGAATTTGGCGTTCTACTCGTACCAAATCTCCAACTTTATAAGTTATAGGCTGACTACGCTTTTTATCATAATACACCTTATCTCGTTCCTGATTAGCCTCAATGTGTAAACTTATGTCGTCTCTAATGTCGGTGACGCTTTGATCGGGCTTTAGAGTACTAGTATCTCCTTCTAATTCTGATAGAATCCTACTTTCACTAGAACCGGTTAGCCTTGTTCCGAACAAGGCTTCAGCAGGAGTGCAATTTATTCCTTTATTAAAGGTATTATTCATGCCCCATTGCACATCTGGAAGATGCTCATCCCATTTATTTTCAGCCGAAGCAATAGATGATGCAGTAAGAGCGTCTACAATGGTCTTATTATAGCGCTCAACCTGCCCATTGGCCCTAGGCGTAGCGACAGCGTTTAGCACATGCTTGATTCCCTTTTACGTCATATATCCCTTAAAACTATCACTAGTGAACGAGGTCCCTCTGTCCGAAATTACCCTTTTCGGAACAGAGAAAACTCCAAAATATTCGCGAAGCACTCTTATGGTTGTTTGTGTTTTGGTATTTTTAACCGCTTTCAAATAAATATATTTAGTAAATGCGTCAATGATAACTAGAATGTACATATTTCCTTTAGTACTACGTACAAAAGGACCAGTGTGATCTATATGGATCGTGTCGAAAGGGGTGGTCACTTTAGGTATTGGATGCAAAAATCCGGGCTTTTTGCCAGTTGTAGATTTTGAGTACGTACACTCGAGACAAGAGTCTACATATTTTTTAATATATTTGCGCATTTTAGGGAACCAATAATTACATTTAATTTTCTCCAAAGTTTTATCAAAAGCGAAATGACCTATGTCGTCGTGATTTTGTTTTACAATTTGCCAGCGCACCCCTTTTGGCACGACCCAGCGATCACCTTCAGGAGTTATCCTATACAACCTATCATTTTTTAACTTAAAATTCGTTCTAATATCTATTAAATCATTGAATTCCGGGTTTTTAAGGATACCTATTATTCGCTGAACGTTATCATCTACACCTTGCACGGTTGTTAACCAATTGGAATCCGTGATTGATAATACGGTTAGAGTATCCGTACCGGGGACCGGATTTCTGCTTAGGGCATCGACGTGGGCCATCGACGAGCCAGGTCTATATTCGATTGTGAAATTATATTCTTGCATTTGCTCCCACCAGCGTGCTACACGGGGAAGCATATCCCGTTTTTGAAAGGTAGCTTTCAGGGAGTTGCAATCTGTGACTATTTTAAAAGGGATACCAATTAAGTAAACCCTAAACTTATGAAGCGCGGAAACTACTGCTAGCGTTTCTAAATCATAGGAGGAATAATTTTGTTCCTCGGGCGTTGTCTGCTTGCTGAAATAAGCGACTGCTCTAAGGGATTTGTTAGAATCTCTTTGCAAAAGAATTCCCGCCAAACCTATTTTACACGCATCTGTGTGCAGCTCTGTTTCTGCGTCTGGGTTGTATAACGCCAAGGTGGGCTTTCGAGACAATTCATTTTGTAAAGTCCTAAACGCTGTCTCCTGAGCGGGTCCCCATACCCAAGTAACATCCTTTTTCAGTAAGTGGGTAAGTGGTTTAGCTATTATAGAAAACCTGGGCACAAACCGCCGGAAAAAGCTAGCTAGACCTAGGAACTGACGGACGTGACTCTGTGGAGTGGGGAATCGTTCTACAGCTTCAATTTTCTTAGCCCCAGGGCGAATACCATCCTCAGATACCTCAAATCCCAAGAAATCTACCGTACGCTTAAAGAAAAAACACTTAGATAGTTTTAAAGAAAGCCCCGCATTTCCAAACAAATCTAGTACAGTACGTAATCTAGCAATTCCTTCGGCAATAGTCTTGGACGGTATTATGATATCATCTAGATATGCCAATGCCTCCCCATGGCGAGCAGCTCCCAAGATTTTGTTCATAAGTCGCTGAAATGTCGCGGGAGCATTTGCAAGCCCGAAAGGCATCCGGTTAAATTCATAGTGCCCATCGGGTGTGACAAATGCGGTTTTGTGTCTGTCTCTCTCGCAAATGGGCACCTGATAATAACCGGACGCCAGGTCTAAAGTTGTATAAAATTTATTACCGGCTAAAACGTCGAGCTGATCGTCAATGAGAGGCATAGGGTAATTCTCCTTCACAGTCTTCTTATTCAGAGCCCTATAGTCTATACAAAGACGCATCTCACCGGTTTTCTTCCTAACAAGTACTATAGGGCTCGCATAGGATGAAGTAGAGGGGCGTATTATATCATTATTGAGTAATTCAGTGATCATATCCCTAACACTTTCTTTTTCCTTAATTGCAAGTCGATAGGGTCGATAGACTACCGGTTCATCGTCAAGTAAATGTATTTTCATATCACCGATCGAAGTGCTACCTAATTCTGAGAGATCAAACGCAAAACATTGTCTGTACTCATTCAAAAGACCTATCAATTCAACTTTATGTTCACGAAGGAGATCATTGTCAATATTTAAAATCGATTCAGTTATCGGCTGTGGTTCACCGGATCCACCGATAATATTTAACACTTGAAAAGATGTTTCCTCATGAGCGATTCGGCCACGAGCAATTAATAGATCTTTTGCAAGTTTTATAGTAAAACTTGGAGCACAGGCAACCACGATTTGTCCACAACCCTTCTCAATAGTGAATAAACCAGAAGATACCGTGTACCGCACACAGTCGCTATAACGTACACTTCCCTCTATAAACAATTCCCCGTCATAATTAGGATCTTCGGTATAAACATTAATTATGGTTAAACCGGAAATCTCAGCCTCGTTCTTACAGAACAGTTTAATCTTATAGCACGCGTTTTCTAGAGTACTACTTCCTATGTCAGATATTTCTAAAGAGTTACTAGTTTTTGTAATAATCATTTGCGGCTGTTCTGTAAAAGTTTGACCAATCATTAGTGGTACATGCATAGCGTAGTCCGGTACTACAACAAGGTCTAAATTTGCACTAACTCCATCAACAACTACTTGTACTTGGCACTTACCGACCGCTTCGACTATTGAATTACCGAATCCCCGTAAAACTGGTAACTGAACTGTGTCTAAGTGCACGTTTAAGCTTTTAAAAGCACTGTATTTAATTAAGGAGCATTCACTTCCGAAATCTATGAAAGCATCAATTTTTAACCCGTTAACGTTCGCTTGTTTGAAATATTTTTGATTGGGATTCAAACTGTCAGACCAAATGTCAGACTGACCAACCGTCAAATGATTTTTACTACTAGCAACTCGCAAGACTGACTTATCGGGAGCCGACCTATCGGGAACCGATTTATCGTGAGTGGGTAGTCTAGAAAAACATTGCTCAGTGTCATGTCCGATTTTGTTACATCTACCGCATTTTCTTATTGGTCTTGGACACTGAGCTACAAAGTGACCTTCTTGTTTACAGTTCATGCAACGAGATAATTTATTATTTGTACGTGGAAGGACATCGTTGGGTCTATTAGGTATACCTTTAACAAATTTGCGATCACTCACGGATGGTCTGACATTTCTTACATTCCGTAGGTAAGATAATAATTTATCGGGGTCATCGAATTTAACAGCCTCGGCGCCTAATCTTACAGATCGGTCGTCTATGCCATGAAGAATACATTCGACAGCCCTAACGCCAATTATGCCGCACCTGTTTATTAAACCTATCTTTTCATAATAGTAGTCCTCTAGTGAGTCATTAAACCGAGCCCGTTTTGCCAACATGTCGCTAAGCATCTGACCATAATTTTCTTCGGACGGAAATGCTGAAAGTAGTTTTTTCTGCCATTCGTCCCAGGAGTGTAGAACAGACGAAAGACCTTCGTACCACCTTTGGGCTACTCCTCGTAACTTGGGTAAGGCAAAATGAGTGGTTTGTTTTTCTGTCCATGAATAAATCTTGGCGCATTAATTTACCTTGTGTAGCCACATTGTCATCGTCTGTTCCTTTCTACCGGGGTCGAACTCTGGTAACGTATTGTGTAAAGACCCTAATTTATTCAACGAATCTGTTTGGTTTAAAGACCGCAACACTTGAACAATTTGAGATAAGCTGTCTAAACTATATTGAGTTGACTCACCACCCTCACGGAGGCGAATGCTGCTGGTGTTCTGCGGAGGCTCCTGCGCGCCGCCCGACAGATCGTTGCCTCGTTCAAGCAGTCGCAAAGAATCGCGCTGCGGCTCTTCATGCCGGCTGCGCAACTGCTCGTGCTGCCCATGTGACGTTCCGGCACGATGAGTAGCGCAGCGCTGGCTGCACGATGGCTCACGTTGTTTGCGTGGCGGCTCTTCGTGCCGTGTACGTGATTTTTCGCACCGACTGCGCGATCGCTCTCGGCGATCGCGTCGCGGTTCTTCATACAGCCTACGCGATCGTTCGCGCTGATTGCACGACCGCTGCCGGTGATCGCGTCGCGGCTCTTCACACCGACTACGCATCCGCTCCTGCTGGCTGCGCGACCGTTCTCGGTAGTTGCGTTGCGGTTCTTCATACCTACTACGCGACCGCTCCTGCTGCGGCCTGCACGGTGGTTCGCCCATGTGCCGGGCGGTATGCAGCTCTAACACGGGGCTTGTCGCCGCCGTGAAGTTCCGTGGTCGGACGTCATCCAGCATACAACGACTTATTCGGCCTTGAGAGCTGCGTCGCACGGGGCTCTGCGAGCGATCCCGACTTGCTCGGCTTCGAACCGGAGTACGTAACTGGCGATCCATGAGTCTGAAAACATTATGACAATTTTTACGCATTTTGCCTGTTCAATCAATTTGATCTGTTTATTAAGTCTCGATCTCAATAAAGAAAACAACAAACTGCACTACTATCATGAGAAAAAAAATATATTTCTGGCCTTTTCTTTCTTCATTCTTAAATAATAATAAAATAGAAAAATATGTTTAATAAAACAAAATTGTAAAAGCTACTGCAATAAAATGTATAATTTATATATATTATAAATAATTCTAAATAATAAAACCATACCATTTATGTTGTGTTACTTATTACATTTCTAGTAGACAAGGTGTATTAGTACTTATTGGGGTAGGCCTATGTCCAACAGTAGGCCAGCATAGGCTGATTGTGATAAAGACATTTTGAACTATTTATGAAGGGCGGATATGTCATTATATTTTAAAAATAAAGGAAAAAAAAAATTACCATCCCACTTCTGAGATGTTAGACAACCGAGTTTTGATTACTTTTGTTTTAATAATTCTGTTAAATTTTACCTACCTCTCAGGGGATACCAGACTATAATAAATAAAAATACATAAAATTATATAACACTCATTTGATTTATTGCAATAAATTAGCAACTTCACATTATAGCAAGGGTTTTGGTACAGATTAAATAATATAGCAAACTATGAAGGTACAAAACAGATATATTGGGTATTACATCAAAATACAAAAAAATAAATATTTAAGCAAACAAGATTGTAAAGAAATAATCGTTAGGTACTCACATTGATTTAACACAAACTCCACAAACTTATGAAACACTTAGGTCAACGGTGAGGTGTTACCACTTCTGCAGGTAAAACCATTATGCCCAGTTTGTTTGTGCGTCGCCTTATATACCTTACTGTCTACGTACAGTGCAGGCGCACTGTACGTGTAAACTTTATTTGCACAAATAAACTAGACCTAACAGTTTTATAAATATCTTAATATTTATTCGTATTTATTACAGTGTAATTTAATGATTGCTGACATGGGTGTCGTACAAGGCGACTAATGTTTTCGAAGTAAAAGATCAAGAGTCTCCGTAGTCTGGAAAATGTGCAGCAGCAGTTTTCATTGTATTATTTAAACACTGCTATCTCCAACTTGCCTGCCAAGCGTGGAGATTATGGCAATAACCTCCCCTTTCGTGAGAGAGGCCCTAAGTCCTGCAGTGGACTGTTGCGGGCTGTGATGATGATACTAACCCTACAACTTATTTACTGGAAGATGGTCGATGTAGACCAATTTTAGGAGCATTTGATGCTCAAGAAATTCAAATGACTAAGCAACCGAATGTCTACCTAGTAGAAAAAGTTTTAAGAAGAAAGGGAAATAAAGTGTATGTCAAATGGTTAGGTCTTCCATCTACTGGAAACAGCTGGATAGCTAAGACAAACATTTTGTAGATAAATAATGTTTTATAGGCCTTGAAAAATTATTAAATAAACATATTTAAAGCTAAGCTGTAACTATTTTAATCATTCACATTTCGTTGTTTATACGTGAAAGACCATTTAATATTCATAATGATAAATATGCGACTAATAGCACATAAAAAATAGCGAGAAAATAAAATTACAAACGAAGTGAATAAATATAATGTGACCTCAGAGGCTGGTTTAAAAAAACCTTTAAAAATATCGTTTCGCACGCAAAGCATCATATTCAAAACTTAAAACCAAAATGTAAGAAAATGTTGACGGAGTTAGCTCACGCTGTGACTCAAGAATTGGCGTCAGACTTACCGATTAAATTACCAAGAGTACCTGTACCCAAAACTGGTGGATTTCTTCCTCTAATCCCAATATTTGCTGGGTTGTCTGCTACTGGAAGTTTACCTGGTGGAGTTGCGGGAATTACGAGCGCTATTCGCGATTACAGATCAGCGAAAAAACAAATAAGTAATCAATTAAAACGAAAAGATATTCCAATGCAAGCCGTGTGTGTCGGTAAAGGTTTACAATTTAAACCTTACAAAGGAAATTCAAAAAAATTCAAAATTCAAAATTTCTTTATTGATTAGAACATTAAATATCTCTTTCAATCGTCAAAAAGGACAGGTAGGAAAGTAGGAAGGAAACACACAGTGACACGCTGACCGCCCTATGGCCGTAGATAAACGTATCCCACGCCAACCACGACCGAACCGTGCTCGACAAGGCCAGGCAGAGCCGGAACGCGTTCGATATATTAAATAGGTATGTCTAGTATAATTAAAAAAAAACACCTAAAACTACAGCAAGAGTAAGCCAGTCCACCAAGGCAGCACCCGTTCACGAGTATAACGCAGGGCCCAGCCATCGTCCAATTCAACCATATTTGAGGGAAAAGAGTGACCAGGCCCCCGCGCCACCGCCAGACAGACTTTTAAGTGAGCGTGCATCACACATGCGGCATGTGATAGTTAGTCACTCCCATCCTACTCTATCCTATCCCTACCCTACCGCTACCTTACCCCTACCCTATCCTACCATTGCCTTAACCCTTCCCTACCACTACCTTACCCCTACCCTACCACTATCTTACCCCGACCCTACCACTATCTTACCCCTACCCCACCCTTTACTACCTTACCGCTATCTTACTCGTACCCTACCCTATCCTACCTCTACTCTAACTACTACCCTACCCCTACCCTAGCGCAGACAAGAGACACCATGTGTGGGAGAGGAAGGAAAATTAACGCCGCTTCCAAGGTGGTTCTCCGTGGGGGAAAGAAACGGCAAGAAACCCACAGAGCCTACGTTAATTCTTTTTTTTTAAACGTGTCTTATGTACTAATACATTATTTGTCCTATATACTATCTTAAAAGTAAATACCTGTATAGAAAAGCAGTTGTGTGTGTAGAGGGTGTGGCTGTGGGAGTAGACCTCGCGAGGCTTAAGGCAGTGTCGCAGCCAGAGTCGGGTGCGTGGTTGCACGCTTTGCCATCGCCACATCTGGGTACGCTCATGGATAGCGAGTCCTTGCGGGTGGCTGTGGCTCTTCACTTGGGCTGCGATGTATGCGAACCTCATCAATGCATCTGCGGTTCCCGGGTTGAGGCCAATGGTCACCCCGCTTTGAGTTGCTGTCGATGCGCGGGAAGATTTCCACGTCACCACGCCCTCAATGATGTTATCCGGAGAGCGCTGGTTTCGGCGAACATTCCTTGCGCCTTGGAGCCTCCCGGACGTAGTAGGTCCGACGGCAAGAGACCTGACGGTGTGACTCTGGTGCCGTGGCAGAAGGGCAAATATCTTTTATGGGACGCCACATGTGTCAGCACCTTTTCGGCTTCGCATCTCGGTCGCACCGTTAGAGCGGCTGGGGCAGCGGCGGAGTCTGCGGCCCTTAGGAAAAGGAACAAATACTCCGCCCTGCAAAACAATTATTTGTTTGTCCCTCTCGCAGCGGAAACGACCGTGTGTTGGTGTGACGAAGCGAGGATGTTTTTAAAAGACGTTGGCCGTCGATTGAGAGAGATGTGGTGGTGAACCCCGCTCTGGGTCATTCCTGTTGCAGAGGCTGTCCATCGCCATTCAGCGTGGCAACGCTGCTTGTGTTACCTTTGCACCGGGAATGGCAAAGAGTGGGTTAAACATCTAGTTTAAGTTATATGACGAAGTTATACGGATCTAGTTTTAAGTTTTCATTTTGAATATGTAAAATATGTTATTACATTAAAATTGACCAAAAAAACAGCAGTTCAGTCCAATATGTAAATGACAAAAGCCCATGCTTTTGTCATTTACATATTCAGATATACTATAATAACTTTTTTGACATAATTGGTTTTTTATAGCGACTTTAAATTTATTCAATGGTAAATTCTGAATATCTGTTCAAACCTTATTATAAAAGCGTACACTTGACCCATAAATGATTTGTGGACTTTGGCTAGACGACAAGCACCAGCAACAAGCTTATCTTTATTACTTGTATTAATATTATGAACATCACTATTCTTCTTAAATAAGTGTTAATTTTTATGAACATACATTAAGTTCTCATATATTTCGTCGCGTGAAGGAAAGGGTGTATCAGGATCATTGTCATCAGGGTGGTGATATCAGTATTAGATCGTCCAGATAAATTAAATAAAAGGTTCACATTTACTCCACTGTATTTATTCCAATTCATTTTTGCACATCACTTATAATTTCACTTGAAATCAGAGCAGTATCACAATGTAGGAAGTTGAGGTAATTAACTTTCTTATTTCAAAAGCGATTTTAAAATTACTTTATTTTCAAACGTAAATAACACTTTTCAATAAACGAAATGTGGAGACAGTTTCAAGACGCGTCACTCCTCGGTGGCGGTCGCGCCAAGAATGGCCGCCGCTCCGCCCGAGTCGAGCCGTCGAGACTCTGTCAGCACGCCCCACCAGAGGGCGCACTCCCACTTCCGTTTTCTTCGTTATGAGTCCGTACTATTGACCACATGATTCCATACTATTGACCGCATCCGTCACGGCCGTCCTGCTATACACACGTCCTCGTGTGTTATCTGAAACATGGAAACCATAGCACAGTACCATATTCGCTCGGTCACTTCTGACCACAACACATCGCCCAAGTAAGTCTTATGAATCATGTGATAGTTTCTATCACGACTGCTTTAACCCACCAATACTTAAGTAACTGCTATTTGTGTACACATAAAACATACGTACATTATCATTTATCATACTAAACTTCCGTAGATTGAGAGAGACTTGAGAGAACAACATCATCTCGTACACAAATTATTCTTTATAAGTTGCCGACATAAATTCAGCTACGGCTTCAGTTTATGAGAGAGGCGTGACAGGACACCAGACTATGAACCGTATCACAATTACCAAAAATGAAGGGTTTTATCATCATCACCAGTGTTTTCCCCTTGATGATATTGTTGAGTGGGAAACATCACAAATCCAATCACAAAGCTCGCGTACTTTCCCCGACCTTCATTACTGTAGGTACTTACCTAGATTCACTTCAAATATGTGACATACCTACCTAAATAAAATGTTCAGTACTAAGCAAAAGACCCAATGTTACTTCGAGTGTGATCGAAACACTCCTTCATTAAATGCCATATGATTTTTGGTCATCCGTCAGCGCCATCCTAATTTAAAAAATAAGAGTAATGTTACCATACAGAAGAAATGACACACAGGCGAAGCACCACACTAACGAACGCTATCAGACGGGCAGCCACGCATTCGGGCCGGCACGCAACCGGGCCGGCACGCAACTGGACCTGCACAATATCGAAATACCACACAGACTGGGTGTCACTCTGGTCAGTGCCACTCTAATCGTCAAACTATGAGTTTATTCTATATCCTGTATCACGTCTGCCATAGCACGATACAGGTAAGATGTCACACAAGGGTAAATGGCACAGAGGCGAAATGCCACACAGCAAAACACCACACCGGCGAAATGCCATACAGGCGGAATGCCTCACAGGCTAAATGCCACACAGACTAAATGTCACACAGACTTTATGCTACACAGGCGAAATGCCAAACAGGCGGAATGCCACACAGGCGAGATGCCACACAGGCGGGATGCCACATAGGCGGGATGCCACACAGGCGGAATGCCACACAGGTGGGTGCCACAGAGGCGGAAGCCACACAGGCAGGAGCCACACAGGCGGGAGCCACACAGGCGGGAGCCACACAGGCGGGAGCCACACAGGCGGGAGACACGCAGGCGGGAAACACGCAGCCGGAAGCCACACAGGCGGGACAAATAAATAGAAGTTAATAAACATTGCCAACATATAAGCTCAGGGTTGTTCTATCGTCACATTTTTTAAACCGGTAGGTACTTATAGACTCTAGTAATACTTCTTTCTATAATATAGGGGCACCACTGTAGTAGCCGTACTTATATAACCTGTGCGTAGGTATCTACTGTTAGACTATACAGTATACTTTTCAATATGAAATTGCTGAAATCATGAAGTAGTAACTTTGACACGCTTTACTTCACTAATAGCTGTCTACAGACTCTCAGCTCGTGGTCAATTCTTCGACCAAATCTGTACTAAGTCAGTAATAGGTAACACAGTCATATCTGCTATCATAACACGTAATAACGGTCTACGAGTTACATACCAAGTAATCGTCACAGACCCGAACAACTGTTCACGGTGATATCTCTACAAAAACAACATTATCTCTACTGCTCAATATCAAAACTAAATCAGTTTATCTGTTACGCTAGTCATAGGTAAGTTGTTACCATCCAGTCCAAATGTTACCACACCAAAACTAAACAAGTTATAATCATCGTCATCAATTTTAACTGTTCGAACAAGTATACTCTATCTAGACTTTACGTTACGTTTAAGCCTCCAATTTTAAAACGATTTAACAATGTTTGTAATAATGAAGGTGTCCCATATCAAGACGCCTTCTAAAAAAAAAATTAGAACATTAAATTTGCCATCTACAGCCACAACATCGAGACTTTCGGGACTATCACACACATGATTTCCAGGCCACTCCAAGTCAACCAAATAAATCAGGATGTTTGACCTCAACAACAGTTCAAGTACTACTAAACTTGTACTGGCAGAAGGATATAAAATCTCACCATTGCTTACACTGCCTCATCTTACTGGTACAACAACAAAACTCGAAAAAGTTACTATATATCGGTAATCAAGGAAATTTCAGTACTCGGAGCTAAAGTTAATTTATAAAACCGACTATTGAACAATTACCAAAATACTTTTGTCATTTACACATTCAGATATACTATAATAACTTTTTTGACATAATTTGTTTTTTATAGCGACTTTAAAATTATTCAATGGTAAATTCTGAATATCTGTTGGAACCTTATTATAAAAGCGTACATATTGACCCATAAATGATTTGTGGACTTTGGCTAGACGACAAGCACCAGCAACAAGCTTATCTTTATTTCTCGTATTAATATTATGAACATCACTATTCTTCTTAAATAAGTGTAAATTTTTATGAACATACATTAAATTCTCATATATATATTGTGACGGCATTGTCATTATTTCAATATTCCTGAATTTATCTCTTAGTGAAGTTCTAGGTCTCAATTGATAAATCGCGCGAATAGCCCTTTTCTGCAATACAAATACATTGTGCCAGTCGGCAGCGTGTCCCCACAGCAGTATTCCATAGGCCATGATACTGTGGAAATAACTAAAGTAAACTAATCTTGCTGTAGCCTCGTCAGAAATACCCCGTATTTTTTTTACAGCATATGCTGCAGAACTAAGCCTTTTCGCCAATTTATCAATGTGAGGACCCTATTGCAATTTATTATCCAGAGTAAAGCCTAAAAATACTGTAGAATCAACAATATTCAAATGTTCGCCTTTTACTTGTACATTAGTGGGCACTGATCTAACAGTTGGCAAAGAGAATTTTAAACATTTTGTGTTCTTGCCATTCAGTAATAAATTATTAACCGTAAACCAGTTTACCACTTCTGCAATAGCCTTGTTCACGTCTTCATATGTTAATTGTTGTCCTTTTACTTTAAACACTAAAGATGTATCGTCCGCGAACAAGACAATTTCATGGGTATCTTTTACAAAGTACGGTAAGTCATTTACATAAACAAGAAACAAAAACGGCCCCAAAATAGATCCCTGGGGGACACCCATAGTGACAACAGACCCCATTGAACTCTCTCCGTTCACATCAACTTTTTGAATTCTATGACTAAAGTATGAATTTTGCAAGTTCAGGGCCAAGTCCTTTATTCCATAATGTTGTAATTTCCTGACCAAAATATCATGATTAACGCAATCAAAGGCTTTAGATAAATCACAGAAAACCCCTAAGGCATCACGTGATTCCTCCCAGGCCCCAAAGATATGTTTAATAAGTTCAACACCTGCATCACCTGTTGAACGACCGCGAGTAAAACCGAATTGTTTATGATGCAATGGGTTACTTCCATAAAAATAAGCTTTTAGTTAATTTAATATGATTTTCTTAAATATTTTACTTAGACCCGGTAAAATTGAAACTGGTCTAAAATTTGTAGGATCCGTTGTATTACCAGTTTTCAACAATGGAATAACTTTACTGTGCTTCATCAGGTCAGGAAATTCACCATTATCAACACAATGATTAAATATATTCGCTAAGTGGACATCAATAACATCAATCACAGAGCTAATAATTTTTACTGACATACCATCAAAGTCGGCAGTTGCTTTAATTTTTATGGTTTTAAAAGCCTTAACTATATCTTGAGGTGTTGCATGCTCGAACTTAAAACTCACTTTATTAAGGAAATCAGGGCCAATATCTCCGGACTCGTGCATCAAGGATCTGAGATATTTACATTTATCTGTTCTATTGACAGCTTCGTTACCTATACGGATGGTGCCGTGCTGCAGCTGGCCATATACTCTGATTTGGCGATATTTAGCTTCAAACCACCGTTTTCTAGCACACACTAGTGGACGGACGACCTGGTAAAGATCGCAGATACCAGCTAGATGCGGAAAGCACAGGACCGGCCTTTGTAGAGATCTCTGGGTGAGCAGTGGGCGTCTCATGGCTGTGATGATGATAATGATATGGCGGGACTGGCGATTGAACTGAGTACCTCTCACTAACGTGTCGACGACGATTAGAATATTAACATAGACAAAATATATTATTAAATTTATTTGGTCCAATAACATATTAAAAAAACTTAAAACTAACAGAAGAGGTACATAATAAGGAAGCAGGCCGTGTGGTCTCCGGCAGAGTAGAATAGCACCAACCTTTTACACTCGTGGGTGTCGTTGACGGCGACTAATGTTATCGAGGAAAAGATCTAGAGTCTCCTCCATAGGTTACAAAATGGGCAGCAGCGTTTTCCATCATTCCAGCGATCACAACACTGCGATCACCAATCCGTTTACCAAGTGTAGAGACAATGCCTATAACCACGGAAGATGCCTTAAGTCTCTGGACTGTCAGTGGACTGTTATGGGCTGTGATGATGAAGGAAGTAGGGCGATGCGTCATCGGACCAAATTGGACCAGCCTCAGCTTAATGAGGTGAGGCAATCTGAGGTGCTAAAAGTACACAAGTATAATTAATACCTACGTTTGGTGGAACCAAAACACAAAGACATTAAGCTTTACGAGTCAATATTTGAGGCGTATTTACTCTAATTTTGTACGTATTTGTACAAATAAATTGTCCCTGTTTTTGACAACTTACTTGTCTATCTATTTAAATAAATAAAGTTTTATTTAAGTTTGCAGGCGTTAAAGGCCTTGCCACATACAAAGCTCGGCGCGAGCGCGGCGTGAGCGCGGTGCGATATTTGCTAGGCAACCATCGCGCGGCGCGATAGTTGCTAGGCAACCATCGCGCGGCGCGTTATTTGCTAGGCAACCATCGCGCCGCGCGATGGTTGCCTAGCAAATAACGCGCCGCGCTCGCGCCGAGCTTTGTATGTGGCAAGGCCTTAACCAAATAAAAAGTGTTTTGTTAGTTCACGGCATAATCGAGACAGTATCTACAGGTTGATACAAAAGATTCTTTATTAATAAAAGTTTTGTGAAGTTTAATATTTAACTAAGTAAGCGAGGTGACTTTCTTCCGCTTCAATGCACTTATACAAAATATTGCATACATGCGGTATTAAAAAAAGAAATTGTGGCTCGTTTCGTGTTCCTGCTGATGTAGACTTGTCAAAACTTTCGAGAGTATCTGTCAAATAACCCAGCCATTGAAGCTTATATTGCCAGTCGTTTCAGGGGTACATTTATTATTTTATGTAAAATTGCCCATTCGTACATCAAGATTGGTCTAATAACCGTTTTTGTTTGTTGTTTTCTGCTTATCAGCTTGGGCACTAATAACTTATGAGAGCAGCACATTGCCTAAGCGTATTTTGTATTCTGAGATCAATTTTATTTTTCCTGTCGGGCGACCCAGGTATCGCTAGATGGATTAAGTAAAGACCTGCACGCACAGGGCCTCTTCGATTGGCAAGAGATAGTGCAGGATAGAAAGAGGTGGCGATCTCTAGTATCGGAGGCCAAAGTCTACTTTTGTCGCTGAGTCAATGCAGTAAAATGCCCATCCTGTATCACTGACATAACATGAACACTGAAATCAAAGTATCAGCGGTCATTGGACAAGCATAAACTGGAAACTGTATCCACCAATTTTTTGTATCGACTTATCACAGGTACCGAAGAGCTCTTGCAAATACCAATATAATACGGCCATGTTTTGGTTTTTTGGACCGTGGTGGAGGTCTTTAATGGAAAAGTGGGAATCCTCTATAGACAAATCATGTACCGTGCGTGGATCTTTGGCTCTGGTTACTCAAGTGGCCCGTCCCTTAGGGCTCGCACCAATCCGTTTCATGAAGTACCAAAATGAATGGCGGATTACCATATCGACGGCATTGTGTGTATACAGCTACCTGGTGACAATGTTAATAGGTAAAGCAAATGTTTCTAAGTTTAAGACCTTGTGGAAGTTAGCTTAGTACATGAAGGCCCATCGTGGGCCCATCATTCAGTAATTTGGCCAAACAATAGATATTTTTAAAGGAATGAAACTAGTATTTAGAATATGATGTTCCAAGTTCGACAAATAATTGATCGGAATGTACCTTGTGCAAAGGATATTCTTGGCGATACAGTGAGGCAGGGTAATTCTTGAGAGGACTTGCCGAGACAAATCAAACGAGCCCAAACTAGATGTCATTTATAGTTTAGGATCACCTAACGTCATTGCAATGTGTTGAATCGCACTAAAGACTGATAAATAATAGACATTGTACGTAGACATACCAAACAGCTCTATTGAGCTCTGGGAAGTGGGTGAAATTAGGCGTGCAAGATTTTACCCGAACATTTACAGTTATTAGCTTGTACAAACATCACCCAGACTCATATTTTCCAGATATTGTGATCATCCGCGGGTTGGTCCTGGACGTGATGGATCCAGAGAATCGCGTGGAACTGTTCCGTTTAAGCCACGCGGCCTTCCTTGCCTTTGCTGGGGCTACCATCATCCTTAACACCGCTGTGGTGATATTGGCTCCGAAGGTTATGGCCGAGTGGATCGATTGTTTGGCTGATGCTGATGAGGTGAGGCTTACTCACTTTCTGGTTTTTGTGGCAGGACTGTAAGTAAAGTTGTAGTTACTACAAATAATCATCTTCGCGGTAATGCCTCGGTTGTACTTACGCGCGCGAGGGCCCGGAGCTCATTTGACCATGATCCAGGATTTGGCAGATCAGGTAGTTATAGTGGAGCGGCTGCCATTTAACCTCTGTTACCCTGTTAACAGGGGAACCTAACTAGATTGGAACACGGTTGCACATTCAGTCGTGTGAATGTGTAAATTTCATCACGACGTTTTCCCTCACCGTAAGAACATCGGTTAGTGTTCAACTTATACACATTACTCAGAAAAGAGACACATCACACAAAAAAGGATGAAAGGATACAGGATCTACGTCGTTGGATAGCTATTTGCAAGCTGAACAATAATCATTACTATTATTATTATTGTTTATCAGACAGGCAGTTGTGAACAATTGTTGCGTTGGCTGCACCCGGCTTCTCTTTAACCAATATTATTCTTCCTGTTAATTACTGTGGCATCAGTTCCAAATGTTAGTTCGGTTCGAGATATGCTATTAGAAACATGTTACTAGTGTTTTTTACGTATACCTACCTCCAATGACCATGGGTAATAACGTCGTTGGGTAGCTAGTTTTGAGCTAAACAAAATTTACGACATCCATTGGAGGTTGTTATAATAGAAATACAAGGAATATATTGTATTAAGTACAGAACGACTTGGAATGGACTGACATTTAGAACTAGGCGCCATAGTAACTTTTGAAAAATTAAAATAAAATAAAATTAAGAGCCCAACGTAATTAACGGACGGCTCCTTAACCAATTTGGCGTAAGCATTTAGGTCAAACCATTCAGAAATTGTGTGCGCCGTAATGTTCTCTTATTGTTTCAGATATTGTCCAAAATAAATAATGGGATAATTATACGTTGGCCAGAAAGGAGAGAAATGATAGTAACGTCAGCTTGGATATTGTGTGCATCCATAGTATCAGTCTCTGATATGTATTTATTTGTTCTCTCTGTGTTGGAGGGGGATACAATACCGGAGAGTAAATATATTCAACAGCAGTAACTTTATATTTTAAGAGGCGTCCCGAAGGGAGGGTCCCTTTGAGGCAGGTTCAAGTAACAGACGCTGATTCTAGGAACTGGATGGGTGACCGTCCGTACTTTGAGGCCAGTCGAACTACAGCACCGCAACGAGATCTCCACACATTAGATGTGCCTCCTAATACCGTTGGTGAGGCGAGGTTGACCAAGGTTTTATGCTGGGGGACCCTTTTATGTTTTAAAAAGCGTCCCTGGCTTATAGTGGCAGTGTCAAGTAACTCACACAGATTCCAGGAAGTGGATGGGTACAGCACCGCAACGAGCTCTCCACACCTTAGATGTGCCTCTTATTTCCAAGGTTGATGAGGTTGACCAAGGCCTTCCGTTGGGGACCCTGAGGCCGGTTGAACAGTTATGGAAGCCATTTGGCACCCTGTGATAGTATCTATAGGAACTTTCTAACCACCATATATCATGATCAGTCGCATAATCGACTTCAGTGACGGTCATATGACAGTATTGCTAAGGGTCAAGAAATTTTGTTTTGTGTCTCCTAAAGGAGCGTCCCATAATCTTGGTTGCTTTTTTGGTACTTGTAAACAGATTATGGATATTTTTGTCTCTCTGATGCCTTCATCATCGCAGCCGATAACAGTCTACTGCAGGACTTAGGGCCTCTCCTACGAAAGGAAAAGTTATTGCCATAATCCCACGCTGTGCAATCGGGTTAGAGATCGCAGTATTATAAATAAGCGGTCTTGCAACCATGGTCGTACGGCGTCTGATGTCTTGAATTCTTTGAATTTTTTTGTTTGTCTATTTACAGTGACATCATCAGTCATATGGACAATAGTGCTGTTTTATCTGCAATACATATTATCAGTGGTCTTCCACATGCAGCTAGTCTTGGTTAATCTGTATATGCATCGTATGCTAAAAGCAATTACAATACGTCTCTCTAAAATTAAGGTGAACGAATATAAAAGTAAGTAACACGAATTAACATATTTCTGTATTACCTTTAAAAATATTTCGTGAGGAATTGATTTGGTTAAAACTGCTCTTCGGCTAGCTTTTAACTTAAAACTTGTCGACCTGGCGCGACTTCGTTCGCGTGGTGACCTATTCCTACCTTACTCTACGCCTATCTCTACCCTGCGGCTACCCCTACCCTCTATTTACCCTATCCTACGCCTACCCTATAATAATCCTACACCAATATTACCCCTATATACCCTTTTTTTTCATGCCAAACCTTCGTCTTAAACAGCTCTATATATTATTGTAAGCCGCATAGCCTCATAAAGGTACGTCGCGTCCAAGTCCCGTCTAATATAATAATACTCATAAACTCTGTTGCGTATATTAAAATATCTACTAAGCGTGCTTACGCTGGCCGCTAAAGACAAACGACCGTCACAAGATCGATGCACTGGAAATGTGTTGGAGATGCATGCTCAGAATCCCGTGGACTACGCTCCAAACCAATGCTTCAATCCTAAAAGATTAGAACACAGGGACACATGGCGTTGCATCGCGAGAGCGGCGGTGGCGCAGAACTCAACCCTACCCAGAACACATGACCACGACCACTCTGTCAAGAGTACACAACTAAGGAGAGAAGCGTACATACATATATAGATATATAGGGACAGATATTGTAACGTTGCAATTTTTAGAACGTTCCATTTATTTCTTTTTTCTTTTTCTCTTTTTTTAAGGCTGCCTAGCACGTCCCTTTGGCAGATTCAAAATTTATTTAAAATTCTTTTATCTCTCTTTTTCTTATGTATTTATGTATCTTCTACTCCTTTCGGTCGCTCTATCCGCTATTTTCGCGGTAGACGCCAGAAAGGACGCCTACTCACTGCGCAAGTCAGGATATGACTGTCTAGCGCAGTGATACCACTCTTGTCTGTTGCCAGATATTGTGCCATTTTTACGGCATAATGTCTGGTTATCCTATAGTTTATGTATTTATATTTCTTTTATTCATTTATTTAGTATTTATGTGTATCTAGGTAACATGATATGATTTTTCTATAATGTTATCTCTCTTATTTTGTTAATTTATTGATTTTTATATTTACATTTTCCCATTTTGGGGTAATAATTTTGACGTGCTAGGTACCCGATTTTTGAAGGCGCTTTGAGAGCGGAGTTTTCATTTATTTTACTTTCACAACAAACTCTTTTTCACTACTTACAAGTTTACCGTTTAAAATGTGTGGTGATGGGGACCATAACATATAAGTAGTGTCTAATACCTGTTGCTGACGAAAGTCAGGTGAGTTTTCCTTGCTAGACACTAAACAATCCTGCTCATCTCCCTGCTGGTCTCCATCCATCCGAATCCTAACCCGTACCTGTCCTTCCTTCTTCCCCAGATATGGAGAAGTGGAGGGAGTGCTCCATTTTCTGGAGCCGGGAAATCTTAATCAAATCTAAATCAAAATTCAGTTGAAATCTAAATCAAATTTCAGTCCAAAGTAACTTTTTACTGCCATCTTTTTGTCAAGTTTGGCATACCACCACACTGAAAATGGGCTGAGTTGTATGCCCTAGCAGTCTCATGGGTTTACCCTGGCTGCCTCACCAAAACCCCGTTCAACAAACCCATACCAGATCCAGCCTTTCCGTTCTTGTGTTTGACTTGCAACTCCACCATACCAGAAACCTATCACCCACCTGCTTTTGCTTCTGCAAGCTTTGTTTAGTTATAAGTATAATAAATTTTGTGTGTGTGTTGATATTTAAAGAGACAGTAAAGAGGGACCAACTTTTATAATTTAAATTCTGTTTTAACTTTTGTTCCGACCTGAAATTGTTAGTTTTGTTTTTCTTTAAATTTTAGCTTCTACAATATATTTTATACATCATATACACCTCAACTTTCGTTTTTATTATTAAACCCCTTAAGTTAAGTTTAATAGTTCAGAATCTAGTCTGACAACATGGCGAAAATGAACTTTGGAATGGAATGAAAAAATGACGTTATGTATTATATGTATGAAAACGAACCACTGTTTATGTCTCTGTATTTTGTACTTTTAAGGAGCGTCTTGTAAGTAGGAGGCGTCGTCAATGAAACGCCAAGTGAAATCTGTATTTTCTCCGATTCCAATTGCTAGAGTCCTGAAAAATCTCTCTCTTCTGTTCCTTCCAAATTCATCAACGTTTTCATTTATAACAAGTATATATACCAGGTTATCTTCGTGCACAATGCAAGAGCATAAGTGCATGATGACCTAAAAATCATATTCCTTTGCACTACGGTGCTGTTGTTAACGGTTTTTATAGCTTTCATGAATTTAATTTTTTTTTATAAATAAACAATACCCTGGGGGTAACGGAAAAGTCCTTTGGACATAAGGGACAGCTAATTCTCCTCTCTTTTAGCCAATGGATTTTGTCAAAATACGCACCAAATGCCGTGAATGTTGCGTAGCGGCATAGGAATATTTCCTAGAAGTGGTAATACACTTAGGCGCGGATTATACCAAGCGTCGGCGACGCAGGTTGCGTTATGCTGTCAAGTCAAAATTGTATGAATTTTTAATGCGCGCGCCGACGCAGGCTGCGTCGGCGACGCATGTTGCGTCGGTAACGTCGAGATCTACGTTTTGGGTGACAGCTGTCAAACTTAAAACGGTTGTAACTCTGAAACTATTGGTCCTAGGACACCAGTTTCTAAAGAAACATTATTACACTCGTCAAGATCTGAAATTCAGGTGACAGTTGTCAAACTCAAATCTGTCATCCGAAACATAGATCTCGACGAGTACAATAATTTTTCTTTAGGAAATAGTGTTATAGGACCTGTAGTTTCCGAGGTATAACGGTTTTAAGTTTGACAACTGTCACCTGAAATTCAGATCTCGACGAGTGCTATAAATTCTCTTTAGGAACTGGTGTTCTAGGACCTGTAGTTTCCGAGTTATTACGGCTTTAAGTTCAGATCTCGACAAGTGCTATAATTTCTCTTTAGGAACTAGTGTTCTGGGATTTATTGTTTCTGAGTTACAACGGTTTTAAGTTCGGCAGCTGGCGTTATCGCAGTGTCAGCGTATTTTGGGCTTAGGTTTGGTCGGTCTCTAATGCTGTCACAAGTGTCAACTCAAAATTGTATGAACTTTTAATGCACGCGCCGACAGCTGCAATTCATCAAACGTGATTGTTACAGGGACGTCTAGACGCCTACCTGACAGCGTCTGTGACACCATACGCTCTCTCACCAGCCACTACAACGAAGCCTGTGCCGTCATCCGAAGGGTGAACGAGGTCAATGGGACCCTTACGGTGATGCAGCTCCTAGATACCTTTATAAGGGGTATCATCAGCGGCTACTATTTCGTCGATTTTATTGGTATTGAGTTCTGTTTTCATAATTATTAAGTGGCCGTTGTTGGCCGTTTACATCCTCTTACACTCGTGAGTGTCGTACAAGGCGGCTAATGTTTAGAGGCAAAGGATCTAGAGCAAGGATCCCCAAACTATTTTGGACAAGTTACCCCTTTTTCAAAATGAACTGTTACCTCAGACCCCCATGGCCAAATTACCTACTTTTAAGATCAACCCCCTTATTCATAATGGTCCGCTAACTTAAGACAGCTGCTACAGAATGTTATTTTTCATTCTGACTTAGGTCAACAGAAGAAGACAGAGTGAGAATTAGCAATGCTTTAAGTTAGCAGACTATTATAAATAAGGGGGCCCCCCCTATCTTAAGTTTTTTCCTATAGATACAAAATACTTAGGTACTAAGGTACCAATTGGAAAACTTTGCACTTGGTTTTGTAATCTCTTGAAATAAATGAGTACTTATATGAGTTATTATCGTTCAAGCTCAAACGAATTTCAAAACGCAAATGAACTTTAAATAGTAAAAAAAGCTCGTTAAATAGTAAAATATCAGGAACATGTTTGGACTTTATCATGAATTCGTTCGTGTTAAGTCGCGTAAGCGCCAAATAGAGAGCAAGTCTAAACGCGCCTGAAAGACGTACGCTCGAACTCATTATCTTGCACAAACTTGTCCCCACAGACTTACCGAGTTTTTCATCTTGTACGAACTTGAGACTTTACTACAACAATGCTATTTCCTACAAAAATATTAATTATTCTTAGTACACGTAACACAACATTAACAATACAGTACCTACCTATCTTGAAAGTTTTAAATAAGAACTTGTGTTAATTTAATAGGGGTCGATTTTTAGACCTCGTCGACCCCCAAAATCAGTTTTCGTGTATGTCAACCCCTAGGAAACCGATATCGACCCCAAGGGGTCGGGGATATCGACCACTTTGGGAATCCCTGATCTAGAGTCTCCGTAGAGTAGAACATGGCCAGCGGCGTTTTCCATTGTTATATTTATGCCATTGCGATCTCCAACCCGCTTACCAAGCGTGGAGATTTCGACAATAACCTCCCTTTTCGTGAGATATAAAAACCGATAAACTGCAATGTCATCATCACAGCCCATAACAGTCCACTGCAGGACTTAGGGCCTCACCCTATTTCATAAATAGTGGCAATTTATTACATTCTTGGGTGTCATCGTGTATTTTGTGTGTTTACCTTTACAGTAAACCTTAAAGCGGGAAAACTGTCGGTCTTCCTGCAATTCTGCTGGTGCTGCATCCACATCGGTAGCCTGATGCAGATCGTTGAGCCAGGATACAGGATTAATGAAGAGGCGAGTAGTAAATATTTGGAGCGTCGCAAATGTTTTGTACCCTACCTACCTAGGGTAGGGTACAAAACATTACAATACAAACGATTTGAAATAGGGCCCCATAGGAACTTCGACGGTTTTCAATTTTAATTTTTGGCATGAAAAGTTCAATATTTTTTAAATCACTTTAGCAATACCGAAATGATATTCAAATGTCGAATTTCACATGTAAAAAATAAAAATTGTAAACCATCCGAATTGAGGCAAGCCATTAAAAAATAAGCTGTATTTTTTACCGCTCACATAACCGCGAGCGCTTACCTTCTAATGCTTGTCTTTTCTATCTCTAGCAACTCACCACGAATGTCAAATATACAGGTAGACACGCGAGCGCTCACGTGGATGCAAGCGATTTAAAAATAGGGCTACAAAGCGTATAAGATGCTCACCACCACCTGTATTCTTATCTGGTAAAACACCTACTTGCCTAGTTGGTAAATGGTGGATAAGATAACTAAACGAGTATTTTCATCTGTCATCAGGTGTGCTCAATCAAAATGCTGTTGGGGCAGCTGATGTCCCGTACAAGAAGCTCTGATGGCACAATGACAGACCTGATTAACTTCCAGGAGATAATCTCGCTGAACAAGGCCGACTGTTCGCCGATGGACACCTGCGTCCTAACGAGGCCGGTGGTTGCTACGGTACTGAGGGCCTATCGTTTCGCATTTACATTTTAGTATTTTAGACCATAATTAGAATTTTTTAAATCCTTTTTTTCAGATTCTTGGCAGTATCACTACATACATCGTCGTTATAATACAAATGAATTATTCTGATGTGTACTAAATAAAACCAATTAGGCAGTATTTATTTTAGAAAAATAGGACGCACCCTCTGTTCTGCATTTTTGATATGTAGGTAATAAATCTACATATATGAATGATCGTAGTTGTCAAAACGGTTACCGCTTTTGTTGTTTTGTCATTGTCATGAAAGAATAAATAAATAAACTTTATTCAATCTTGTGAAATACATTTCAATTTTATACCTACAAAACCCGTGTATGGTAAAAATAATAAATAAATACAGGTCTGGATGTTTTATAAGTATGTATTTAAAAAGTAAGTTTATCAGTTGTCTCGCACAAGCTTTGCTTACTTTACTTTTACTTTGCATTACACAAGCTTTGCTTACTTTGGGGCTGGATGGCTCTGTGTAAGTGGTCCAAGCATTATTTATTTATTTTGAATATCAGGAATTAGGGCAGACTCTAGCAGGGCAGAGATCCATCAGAAGGAGTTTTATGGATAGTGTTGTTGGAGGGTTCAGCAGAACAGTTGAACAGTGTATTGAGGTAATATAGCGATATTACAATAAACATAGCAAACAATGAAAGAATAGTAATTTCAGTAGCAGACGTAATGTAGTACTACTAAACCATTGGGTCGCATGAAGACCCTTCACCATCCATGGAAATACTGGAAGGTCGAAAACGTGAGGTGGGCAAGGAGCTCTATTCACGTGCGCCCTCGTTCAAATTATCATTTGTAGTCCATTCTGTACTCACACTCTCCTATTTGGAGTACAATTACTACCACACCACCTTCTATAAAATAATTAAAAAATAAATAAAAGTTTATTAAATCTTGTGAAATACGTTTCACTTTTATGGGTAGACTTCTTCACTCTTCAACGGATGCACAGCTAGTTCCAATTCTTGACTCGTCGATGGTCGAATGCAAAGTGTTCGTTACGGCCGGGTGCTGCATATGACGACCATTAAAAAAAACGGTATGTTGATCTCCGCTCAACGTTCCGATTTGTTATTGCGACACATATATTTTTTGAAAAATAAATAATGTTTTTATTTAATAAATATTAGTCATTCTGAAAAATAAAGTAAGTAAATAAAAACTCTTTATTGCACACATATTGCAAGACAATATACAAGAATCAGCATAATATACATGCGCACAAAGGCAAAAAAAGATAATTTGTGTTTAAAATATATTTATTTCCCCTTTCAAAATGTATGCGGTTAATGTTATTTTAAAATAAAGCATAACAATTTATTTATTTTACCAGGAATCCCATTGCCCAACAACTTATCCTTAAATTGCACCTTACATAATGGTTGCTATGGGCCATGTTATGTCCGGCAGAGTAGAATAGCACCAATTCCTACACTCGTGAGTGTCTTACAAGGCGACTAATGTTTTCGAGGCAAAACTTCTCGAGTCTCTGTTGGCTGAAAAATGGGCAGCAGCATTTTTCATTTACAACATTGAGTTCTTCAACCCGCCCGCCAAGCGTGGAGATTATGGTAATAACCTCCCCTTTAAGCCCTAAGTCCTGCAGTGGACTGTTTTGCTCTGTGACGATGATAATGGATTCTATAAATAAACTTTGTGGATACATTTCTTAGAAGATCAGAACTCGTTAAAGTCCTAGATATAAGCTAAGACTTGTCCAGTTGTAATGAAAGCCAAAAATGTTATTCTTAACGTAGTTTTGTACAAGTAACGTACCCATTTTCAAAAAATCCCATTTTAGTGTATTATAAAAAATATTCAATCGACCTAATAACCAGAAGGCCTCTTTTTGGGTCAGAGTATAAGCCTTGCTATCCAGCAGGGCAATGCGGCCAGCCTTCTGGGCCCCTTTCCAAATTTGGGGGACCGGGGTCAATTAAGGATGTTTTACTAAGAGTTTATTTTTGTTAAGGTTGTTTTTTTTTACTGTTGTTTTGTTAAGGTGTTGTGCAATAAGTAAATATCGACCTAAAATACATCCAATACATTATAATGGAGGTATAATTAAATGGCGGTTAAAAGTGTTTTTTTTAGCAATAGCATGTTCTGTTAACGTGTACTTAGTAGCTTTGTTGCGGGTAATTAGTTGCTACTTTTCCGGTGCCTTTCTAGCCTTTGATCAACTTTGATTGCTTGGTCTGCTACTTCACTCGATGATAGTGCCCACGATAAATCTGTGCTATAGTCATGAGCCTGCCTCTTTCTATCAAACTTTTTACCATTATCTTGCTTTTGGAACTTTTTATTAGTATTAAAAATGTCTCTTAGTAAATCTTTAGTGTTATTATCATTAATAACTGGCTTTTCAGATGTGCTTCCCGTTGTTCTCAAAAAAGGAGGATCGTTGTCATAATTCGAACTCCTCTTGAACACTGTTATGTCATTTTTCTCTAAGATCTCAGGTCTGTCCTGCAAGGTTTCCAGTAGATACTCAAACAGCATAGGCATAGTCCTGAACACAGTTGCGTACTCAGCTTCTGGTTTTGACATACCAAAATCGTTGTTTGCCTCTGAAATTAAAATGTAGAATGTCATTACAAGGGGTAACGAGGAGGGGGGGAGCGATAAGTTCTCCAATATCGAATACGTTCTTGGAAGACCCTCCAACTGATGGACATATGACCTTGGAGCCAATAGATGCAGCTAGCACAAAGTTGGTCGTTTTGAAAGGCTTGAAGGTGGCCTATACCCATCAGTAGATGTCAAAGACCAGCAGTATTGCCTTTGCTTTTGGATTTACATGTATCTATTTGGATTTATGTGGACCACGGCCTTAAACAGACGCATCGTGTAGCATTCGTGTTTAATGAAGATTATTAAAAAACAATATCAACAAAATAATAATCTTGGCGTTAATGTCCCGGTTGTGCTGTCAAGTATGAGGGCGCGGGGTCCGTCTCAACCATGATCCAGGATTCGGCGATCAGGTAATTACAGTGGAGTGACTACCATCTGACCTCCGTGACCCTGCTACCAGGGTAACTGACCAGATTGGATCATGGTTCAAATTCAGTTGCCTGTATTTAAAGGTTTAATCACGATGTTTTCCCTCACCGTAAGAGTATCGGTTAGAATTCAATTAGTGTACATAACTCGAAAAGAGTCTTTGGTACATGGCCGCAGCGGGAATCGAACCCGCTCCTTTTCGCTCACGGGTCGGATACTCAACCACTCGGCCACCAACGCTCGGCTCGGCTATTAAAAAACAATAAAATATATAATCGATGTCAAATCTAAGTCAGCACATTTTCAAACTGAGACTAAGTACATTGAAGTGAATTTGCGTAAACTATGCAAAATAACATATGTTTAAATAATAATGAAAAGGCTTTTAATAGAAATATGAGGATTTTATGTAGTCCTCCTCCCGAACGTCAACATATGGACCCAATAACGACATCTTCAGAGCCCTCCCACTGAAAGTTCGATACCGGCCAGCGAAGCTGTGTCAGCTGCCGAGATATATAGTTGGCTTTCATCTATAGAATATTGCGTTAAAGAGATTTGCGTTAGTAAAGGTAAACTGAACTCGCAACAAAAACATAAAATCAGCAGCAGCAGCAGAAATATTATGGGAAGACTGTCTCAGCTGGCTATCCAGTATCAATCTTTAAAGCAAAAATATATGTCAGGTCTTTCGTCAATTCAAAAGTAAACAGAAACAGAAACAGAAAGTTATGAATAACATTACATCAGATCTAAAGCAAAGTCTTGTTTCCGCTCAAGAATATACAACAAGCCCTTCCTTTGCCGACTTTGTAAGAACAAGTAATAACTCATCGGTTCGTCCTACCAGCACTAGTAGCATTGCTATATTTCCAGCAGACAAAGATAAAACTAGTGACGAAACTGAAAAAAAGTTCAGGACATGGTGAAACATGATGAACTTAAGGTATATGAACAAGTGATAGGAAGGAGGATAGAGATAGGGGTAGGAACACTAAAAATGGAGGAGTATTCAGTAGCACGGACCGAAAAAAGATCTGGGCAAGCTAAATTCGTCACAGAATTGGAATTCCTCTGGATCCTCTTTAGCTTCAGCTAGAAGAAACATCCAAAAAACGACCCAATCTACATCATCAGCATTCCGCTAAATATATCTGAATAAGAGATGTTTCAGTATATATTTGAACAAAACATAATAGACAAGCATCACAGTTTCGTTAAAGATAAGCTTTACAGCTCTATAAAATGGTGCCATTAATCTGGTAGGAATGACGCCCCTACACGTAACTTTATTCTAGAACTTACAGTAGACCTGGTCATTCGGCAAAATACTGCCGAGACACGAAGCCTACTTGTAGGCAATGCGGAGGAACAGGAAATACCATAAAAGAATGCCCCAAAAATACAGACTGCGCTGTGATTTATTGAGCAACTTTGATTCTTTTAAATATTACCGAGAGTTATACAGTAGTTGACTTACCATGGCTTCGCACTGTGGATAGACTAAATAACAGTACACTCAGCGAAGTTTCAATATGGTACATGTTTCAAATACACACAAAAGGAAGTGAGGGACTAACAAAAAATAATGTCTGTACGTACGTGACAACTGTTCATATTCTAATATATACAATGACTTATTCAGGTTTACAGCCACTTTGCATAGATAGAATAGAACTATGAACCTGAACAGCATTTTGGTCTCGGTTCTTTAACCCTATGAGTGCAACGAGACCAAATAAAGCGACTTTAGGTAGTAGATATTTCAAAATGATTCATGACAAATGGTTTCGAATGTTAGGCGCTGTTCTAATTGGCAACGGTCTTGCGACCATTGTCTTACGACGGACGTCGCCCGACCAATAGGTGATCTCAAAACCGCCCGTCGCATGACCATGGTCGCACGGTTAATAGCATTCTTTACCCAACCTTCTAATTTCATCGTTATTAGTTACATCTCAATCTTCAGGAGATCCATGAACTGACTTGAGAATACTTGGCGGCAGAGGCAGGGGGTAACCCTACCGTCAAACACTTAGACATTCTGTCCATTTTCTGAATTTAACTTGTACTATTAGTGATAGCGGATTCTTGCAGGGTTATGTTATGGTAATTGTCATAAGCACTTACTGCTGGTGTTTCGCTGTTTTATCGATTTTGGCATACTAGACAATGTGATAACAAATAAGTACTTATACTTTGTAAAAGAGGTAACAATGTAATAGATATATTACACCTAAACTATGGGTTTCCGCGGGTATGTTTCTTGGGGAAAGTTATTCAGTTTTATAGGTAGAATTTGAGGTTTCAATTAATGCTAGCGCTCTTTTTACATCCTGTATGTATCTCCATTAACTTAATTCCCCGATGGCCCAATGGATAGTGAGTCGGAATCGTAAGCAAGAGGTACCGAGTTCTATCCCCAGTGCTGTAATGTCATCATCATGATCATCTCAGCCGCAGGACGTCCACTGCTGAACACAGGCCTCTCCACTCTAGAACCTTCTCGCCCCTTCGGCCAATGATTCCGCGAGCTACGTGGCCTACCTATTGCTACTAGGGGTTCTTCATGCGACGGTAGAGGGTTCGCGACTAGATTTACTTAATGCTGTATGATTTACGTAATGTTTGACTAACAGGCACGTGCCTGGTCCCTGTCATAATGAGTCGAGTCGCATGATTATGAGTCGAGTCTTACAATCTGATTCCTGGACTCGAGTTTTTTACTAGGTAAAGGTACTTACGCAAACCTATTCTAGATAAGGTTTGGTACACAAAATACTTGCCATGCAATTTACAAAGTTCGCGTGTTTGGTATCACATGTTTTTACCATAATGTACCTGTAATTAAATAATTTTATTATAAATATGCAGCGAGGAGGACGACTGTTACCAGATCAAGATGTTCTTTCAAAACCTTTGTATCGTTCTCCTAATAGCTTCCATGGGTAAGTATAACGTTGTCTATATTATTTATCTATTTACAATTCTATAATATACATAATATGTATTATATAAAATAAATTGCTGTTTGTCAGTCTCGTTGAAACTTAACCCATTTATGCCCGTAACTATTTGAGTAATGAAAATTCGTGATTTGCCGTGTGCCGTAACAACTAGTTAAAATAAAGGCTGTATTGTTTTAATTGTTAATGCTTTGTATAGCGTATTTTTGATGTGATTCCATTATTATAAATCAAACACCACTATAATTATCGTGGATGATACTAATGGTTTCACTCATAATTTATTTTTGTTTATTTGCGTTTTCTTTGTACGCGCTAAGCTCCCAAACTACTTATCTGAGCCGATTTCAAAAATTCTTTCAGCACCTCCGTATTAGGAAGCTACATCCTTCCCGAGTATTTTATGTCCCGGAAAAATAACAGGATCCAGCAGAACAGCCGAATGTTAGCAGGGTTTTGTACTAAACGCTGAAACCGCAACCGCTAGTAAAAAAATAAAGCATGTTCAACTTTATTTTTTTATAATTGGTCTAGGCAGGTTCGCCACCTTAGCTGGTAATAAGTAACGATGCGGCCGATAATGTGGCATGCCTGTCTAAGAACAGCTACTGTCACTCTAGCACTCTAGGTGTTTAATTACCTTGTTTTTTTTGTACCTTATTGTCGTGTCGTGGTGTCTACGTGTAATAAATGTCTTCTTTCTTTCTAGGTTTGAAGGCGTCTAGATTATAATTAACTTAATAATATGACGACCTGAGTGGTTCAATGGTCAACATGCCGATCTGCCACGTAAGAGGTACCGGGTTCGATTCCCGGCCGGGTAGAAATTAAAATGATGAATTTTAATTTCTGTTACGGGCCTGGGTATTCTATGTATAATAAGTATGTATTTAAAAGTATTGAAGTAGTATATCAGTTATCTAGCACCCATAGTACAAGCTTTGCTTAGTTTGGGACTAAATGGCGCTGTGTGAATTTGTCCACGAATTTTTTTATTTTATTTAATCAATATTTTCATCAAACATCGTAACAGCAGCTGCCAGCCATCTCCGGGTGACCAGGTCTCCGGACAGGATGGAGGTTGTGATGCCTGGAGACGACGGTCAGGCGCAAGGGGACATGGATGACGAAGGACAGTACTGGCAGGGTGAAGGAGACAGGTACCATGACCAGTACCATGAGAAGGAAGAGCATAGGTAATTTGCCAATCATTTTATTTTGTAGATAATGTGTTTAATTAATAAGGAATTGGCGAACAAAACGATGTAATTACATTATATGAAATTTTACATGAGCAGTAAATAACTAAAGGGGTTTCAATAAAAAATTTTAACATTTCATATTAATAAAGTAATATTATTTTAACACAGTTGCGTTTTGGTTGGAAATGAGTTAAGAGCCTAAAACCTACGAATAAAAAAATAGCATTTTGATCTTAAGCATAATTATGCCGTTTTGTTCGCCAGCTCCTCAAATATGCCGGTGATGTGAAGTATTGTAATATTGTGTCCAAATGTATTTCTATAACTTTCGGAAACCAAACCGCTGAAAAAACCGCCGACAACTTGGAGAACGAAAAAGAGTACCGCGAAGATCAAAATGAAGCGAACAGAAATGAGACGGAAAATGATTATAACAACAACAAAGAGAAACATGAAGATAAACAGAAAGAGAGGGAAGAACATTACCATGACAACCATGACAATGACGACTTTAGTAATAATGCAAACCAAACAAGTGATGATTTTAATAAAGAGGTAGAGGATAAAGGTGATCGCTACGAGGACAAAGGTAAAGAAGGAGAAGATAAAATGTAGAATTATGACCCAGAGTCTGACGGGCCATCTTTTACTTATGAAAGGAATTGATCCGTAATCTTATAGTTGTTTACTTTATGACGAATACGAATAATAATTCTTTATCTGCAATCTTTATAGTGTAACCACAATATATTATAAATAACTAATAAACCTGTGCACTATCATTCGATTCTTTAATTTAAATCACCGACGACTTCTCTATCATAGCATGAAACAAAGTCGCTTTCTGCCATCTATGTACGCTTAGCTCTTTTAAACTACGCAACGAATTTTGATGTGGTTTCAATAATAGATAGGGTCAAGAGTTGGGTTTATAAGTAAGCAAAAATGGTAAGTAAGGGTGAAGTATAGGCGAACGAAGCCGGGTCCACTAGTTTTTATAATAATAGAGCAATGTAAAAAAGAGCAAGCGGGGCACGGAAGCAAACAAAACAAATTAAAACTGAAATGTACGTTCACATTAGCTCGCAAATTGTTATCAAGAGGATTATAAGCAGACATTGGTATTGAGCTGAATTAACTACTAGGTATAGTTCGTGTAACTCATCATTACTATGACTGTAATCACGTACGAATTGCTCCAATTAAGTCATGTGGCATGGGTGACCAACATTTTGCTGCTTTTTTCTATCCAATTAACCAACTATATTGACTTTACGGCATTTATATAAATTAAAGTACCTACTAACGTTTTCATTAAAACAGTAAACTATTCTTGAGTGACGTAGATTTATCTTGATCTACGCATATCGGATACCTATGTACTAATCATAAATAATTCAGTAACTTTGTTATGTTAGTTTCGCTCGCATTAACAAAGAATACAAGAAAAGTATGAACCTACTTCTCCGTTACGTTATTTTTAATACTAAGTACCAAAACTCAATCGACAACACAAATAACACGATGTTGCAGAATCTGCACGCGAGCTGTTGCTGCAACTGCGCATTGGCGTTATTTCGACGCACTCTTACTCTGGCGGACCCCGGGCACTCACGTGTAGCGCGGGGACGCAACCGATATTTAACACCGAGATGATGATGATGACTCTTACACTATAATATTCGTTAAGGAATCGTACCCCTTAAAGTATGTTCCAATACAAGACAAATGTAGAACACGATAGCAATATTAAATCATAGAAATAAAAGTAAATCGACTTATTTAAGTATAGATTCTTCTTTACATTTCTGTGGATAACACTTGCCGTTGTCGTGCTCTACTTTTAACTTTTTATATTGAAACGTAGTTTGTTCATGCAAATGTGTAGCTTCGCTGACTCCCAATTACACTTGCGATATAAAGCACGGTCTTTTCAATGATACTTTATTAATCTAAACTAGGAGTGACATTGGACTGAGCACCAAAATGTTACAAACCATTTTTGTTCTTGCACTTGTCCTATCAACTTTTTCTGTGATAAAATCTGATAATGGAAAAGACGTCAAGAATGATGACGTGAACGCTAAAATGGAACAAAATAAAATGTCTAAGGAGAGTGGAAATGAATCGAAGGAAATGGAAGAAACTGATCTGCTGCAAGTTATGACTAAATGCAACGAGACGTTTATAATTGAAATGGGTAAGCTTTATGGCATAGCTGAATACGAATATACTTCTAGCGATCTCAAGCCGTTTTCACGGGCGTTCTATCCGACACTATTGTAACATTTGATTATGACTTTAACTAACTATCGACTATCCTGCGTGATTCAGTAAGGGACTATTCTAGGACCTAGGCTCTGTTATAAATTAGTTCAGTAGTTCAGAGTAGCAAACAATAGTATAGAATAAATATTATTTATCAATATAAACAGCTCCTCAGTTGAACTGAGCTTCCTCCGCTTTTGTGGAACGGTTGCAAAGGCGAGCAGGCAGGTTAGGGGCCGCAGTGATGAACACGCTACCATTTTAAAGTAAGTAGTTATTAGTGTAATATATTAGTGGTCCACGTGAGTCCTAATTGGTCTATCTGCATCGTCGCCTTCAATATCTATTACTACTAAGTATATTGTACACCCAGATATGAATCTAGATTATTCGTGACTGGTATATTTTGACAATAAATCATGTCTGCAAAGTATTATCCCCTTTCCATCTCAAATAGTATCGGGATCCTTGGTGTCGACATATCGGATAACGTGCGATTCCGGAGTCACCTAGAAGGTAAGACCAAACTGGCTTCGAAAAAGCTTGGCGTGCTTAACCGGTCCAGGCGATACTTCACCCCAGGGCAGCGCCTGCTGCTGTACAAGGCACAGGTGCGGCCTCATATGGAGTATGGTTCCCATCTTTGGGCCGACGAAAATGCCGACCTGCTTAATCCTTTGGACTCCGTACAGAGACGCGCCGTACGAATTGTCGACGATCCCATACAAACAAGCAAGTTAGAACCACTGGCTAACCGAAGGGACTTTGGCTCCCTGTGTGTGTTCTATCGGCTGTACAATGGGGAGTGTTCCGAGGAACTTTTCAATATGGTGCCCACAGCACAATTCCGCCATCGCACCACCCGCCGTGGGCTGGGTACTCATCCCCACTACGTAGACCCTCTGTTGGTCACCACGCGAAGGTTTGAAAGAACGTTTCTCGCTCGTACGATTCGGATGTGGAATGAGCTCCCAGCCACAGTGTTTCCTTTAGACTATGACATGGGATCGTTCAAGAGGTATATTAGAGGTCTCTTTAGAGGCGGGCAACACATTGGTGACTCCCCTGGTGTTGCTGATGTCCATAGGCGGCGGTGACCACTTTCCATCAGGTGGCCCGCTTGCCTGTTTGTCTGCTGAGAAACATTAAAAAAAATATTAGTTTGAACGTGAACTACCGAATCTCGTGTGTCATTTGGATGCTTTTGTTATAATATAATGGGTTCGTGCAATAAAATGGAAAGTTAATTGAACTTCACATTGCTGACTGAAAGCTACTACGTGTACAACATAAATTAAAATAAAATAAATATCGTCACAAGGCCCTTAACTGCTCATCAGTCTCCGGGTCCGCAGACCAGAGAAAACCTTGGCCAACCTCGCTTCATAATTCATAATTCATAATTCATAATTCATAATCATTTATTTGCTATAAACATGGTCTTACAGAGGTGGAGTTATTTGTAAATATGTACAATCACGTTTAGCCTGTCAGAATTACAGCATGCAAATTATATCATAATTTTATTAAGTATACAACTTATTGTCAGTGAACTCTTTAATTGTATAAAAGGCTTGTACACAGAGCCAGTTCTTTAATTTTTTCCTAAATAATATGTCATTTAACGATTTAAAATAGTTCGGCAACTTATTATAAATTTTTATGCACATTACTAAACAACTTTTGTTGTATTTTGCGCTTTTTGGATTTATTGTCAGTACCAGTCTATTGGGATCTCTTTGCTCCCGTTTACTTATATCACAAACTCGCGTGAATAGATAGGCATGTTGCCTTACAAATACACATATTTCGTATATATAGAGCGATGGAATGGTTAGTATACCAAGCCTGATAAAATAGGGCTTGCAAGACACGTCAGGTGCAATCCCGTATAATGCCCGAATGCATTTCTTCTGTGCAATAAAGACTCGATTCATTTCGCAACAATTTCCCCAGATTACAATTCCATACCGGAAAACGGATTCCACGTAGGAGTGGTATGCCATTAGAGCAGTTTTTATATTAGTGGTATTTTTTAAACGTTTGAGTGCATAAACAAATCTATTGATTTTACTGCAAATACAATCTACCTGGGCCTTCCAATTTATATTTTTATCTAGTATTAATCCCAAGAATTTAGTTTGATCAATTTCATTTATTATTGTACCATCGTAATTAATGTGTAAATTGATTTTATCTTTTGTTTTATGGAATTGCATATAGTTTGTTTTATCTAAATTTATTTGTAGATTGTTATTATTTAGCCAATTAATTATATTAGAAAGTAAATTATTAATGTCAGATTCATGTGTCAAAATCATATTATTATTTGCATTATTTTTATTAGATGTCACAACTAATGAAATGTCATCTGCAAAAAGAGTACATGCATGTCCACTTACTTGTACAATATCATTGACGTACAAAAGAAACAAGATTGGTCCCAATACGCTTCCCTGTGGAACTCCACATTTATTGTATCTTATATGTGATGTAAAGACTTTGACTTCCATATTTTTATCTAGCTGCGTTATAAGAACCCGCTGTTGTCGATTTTGAAGATATGAACCAATCCACTGAAGTGTATTGCCCCGAAATCCTAGAGATTCTAGTTTCTGTAGCAGTAAATCATGTGAAACAAAGTCAAACGCTTTTGATAAATCTAAAAATAAACATGTCGTTAAGTTATTTTCATTAAGACTGTTTAAAATATTTTTTATAATTGAATATATTGCAAGCGACGTAGATTTATTTTTTTGAAAGCCGAATTGATTGATGTCTATTATTTGAAATCTATTACAAAAATCTATCATTCTTTTGTGCATACATTTTTCAAAAATTTTGGATAGGATAGGTATGAGTGTAATTGGCCGATAATTATTTATATCTCTATTATCTCCTTTCCCTTTGTACAGTGGCTTTACCAAAGATTGTTTTAAAGAATCCGGAAACACTCCCGACGAGAATGATAGATTAATAAGGTATGTCAAAATAGATAATATTTCAGGTACACAATCCCTGATTACTTTAGTACAAAGTTCATCATAACCTTCAGAGTTTGTCCTATTTAGAGACAAAACTTCTCGTCTGACTTCCTCTTCAGACATTGGCCTCAGAAACATAGAGTTTGCAATACTCCTATTTGCTACAAATGAGGTTTTACTAGTGGCATTCGAATTTTTAACTATATCAATAAAATAATCGTTAAACTCAGTTGCAATATTTAAAGGATCTGTGTATATTTTATTATTAATTTTAATGCTATTTATATCATTTACAGTCCGTGTATTATTCATTTCATTTTTTATTACAGTCCATGAAGCTCTGCATTTATTTTTACTTTTGTATATAAACTTAGTATTTGATATTCTTTTAGATTGATATATACATTTTTTCAGAATTTTAGAGTATATTAAATATTTATTTTTACTATTAACTGTTTTATGTTTATAATATAAAAATCTTAAGTTACGTTTAATTTTAGAACTAGTTTTTAGACCTTTGCTCATCCATGTTTGCGGGCCACTGTCATTAATTTTTATTTTATATTTTACTTTTGGAAAACATAGCTTGTAAAAAAGACAGAAGAGCTCGTGAAACTCATCGAAAGCATGGTTCATATCCGAATGATTATAGACTTCAGACCATGACAGCTGCTGTAAAATATTCCTAAATTTTAAAATATTTTCTTTACTATAATCTCTTTTTGAAATAAAGTAAGAATTAATATTATTTTTAACTTTCTGCTCCAATGGGAACTGCAATAATTGTGCAGTTTCGTGATCAGAGAGATGAAGAGGTAGAACTTCTGCTACCGCTTCTGGTATGTTACTTAAAATGTGGTCTATACAGGATGACTTTCTTGTAGGCACATTAATATGTATTTTTAGATTATAACTGCTAACAATGTCACGCAAATTGTCATGAATTGAGCTACTTTTTAAAGTGTCGATGTTGAAGTCTCCCGTGATAATTAATTTGGTTGTAAGCAGGTTAAATTTTTTTGAAATTTCATCCAGCATACAATCAAGTTTTTTCAAAAAGACCTTTGGATCTGATGAAGGTGTTCGAAAGATGCATACTATTAGTAAACCATTATTTTTAATCTCTATACCGCAACATTCAAATATTTTTTCAACAGCAATTTTTTTTAGGAATGCTAGTTCCTCATATTGTGTTCCTTTTTTTGCCAATATGCAAGTACCTCCTCTTTTCTGGTCTCTAGAGAAATTCGTTACGTGGCTATAGTCAACGATATTGAGATATTGAGCACAACTTCTGTTCAAGAAAGTTTCTGACAAACATATTAAATCAGGTTGCTTTTTTATACTTTTTAGCTCTTGAATAGTTAATTCTAGTATTTCTGTTTTGCTTAATACACTCGCTATGTTCTGATGCAGTATTCTAAAAGTGTTTTCATTTACAGATTGACTGTCACTGGCTGATTTAGTCACGAAAAAACGCATTACGGCTGTCGTTAATTGGAGCGTAATAATACGGGATTGTACCTTTCTTAGCTCTACGTTGGTTTTCGGGACTATCAATAGAGTCCATATTAAGAATTTTCACAGAGTTATTTCGAAAATAATACGGTATTGTACCCTTTTTCCAATTTTCGGATTTACATTTTTTGCTTAGTCCTTCACGGTTGATATAAGTCTTTAATTTCTTATAATCTAAATACTTATCATTATAGTCAATGCAATCAATTTTGTGATTAATTAGTTTGTACATGTCAGATAGCTGATTAGATATTAAGTTATATTTAAGAAAATGACAATTTATGAATTTATTACACATGTTCTCTATTTTATTATTTAACATTTGTGTATTCAAATGTATATTACAAATTACACTTATTACAATTATAGTATTCATGTCAAATTTGTTTAATAATGATTTTAATTCATTTAAGACCGTTATTGGGTTAGAGTCATGTTCCCCAACACATACAATGAGTTTGTCACTTGAGTTGAGTTGGTTGTTCCAACAGTCACGAAGAATCTGTGTTGTGGGCGCACCGGGCTTTATTTCGCCTTGAATATGATAGTGTTCATACTTTGTGTTGTTTCTGTCGTATATTAGTGCTGATGATAGTCCAATACATTGTTTCCCACCATAAATTAAAAGCTTCCTTTTGTTACACGGAAACACTTGAGTTTTAGAAAACTTAGGATGGGGTGTCACCATCGTGTCATCTATTGTTACAATTTTAGAATGTCTCTGAGTAGTAAGTTCAAGTTCCAAATTTTTAATTTGGCGTTCTAGTTTTTCTATTTCTCCCTTGGCACTTTTTATATCATTATGCAGCTCTTTTATGATAGTTTGAAGTCGTTTTAATTCATTTCTTTCGCTCAACGGTGAACTGTGTGAATGAGGATAAAGTGAGGGTTGTTTACTTGGACTTGTTGATACGTGCAAGTCCATCGCTTGAACGGTGCGTACCGTCCTGCTGTTTTCACAGGAAAGAAAACCTATATTTTTATTAATAAGTTTCTGTTTGGCAGGTGTCCGACATAGGTCTTTTAATACGCAATTTTCCTTTGTTAATTTTGTAATCACTGTTTTTAATTCGTTATTCTCCAATATAATTATTTCTAGTTCGTTCTGGGTGGCGTCCAAGTCGCTTGTAAGTTTCTCAACTTTTTCGTTCAGTTCTTGAACCCTTGTATTATCTGAATTAAAATTTTCAAGACTTATAGAGAGCCTCTCAGTTAATAACAGAGATTCGTCGGAAGATTTGTCGCTAAGTATATGTGAATCATTCTGTTGTGTGTTTTGTGAAATCGTGGAAGAATTTAAACTGGTTTTAACAGGCGACTTTCCGTATATTTTCGTAGGTTTTATATTAGTTTTTGTTCTAAGTATCATTCTTGACGAGACTTTTGTAGGTATAGGTTTACTGTTACACGACTTGCACATCCATTGTTTCTTCTTTTCCTTATCTCTTAAGCTAAAAAGCTTTTCTGATACACCTGCGCAATCAAAATCATAAATATTCTTGCATGTGGAACATACTAAGGAGCCCCTTTTATCAACAGGAGTTTTACATTTACAGCAATTTACAAAAACAATTTTTGGCGCATTCTTAGTTGCCATTGCGTATGTAAGTGTATGCAGGAGTAAAAAGGAAAATTTCAAAATCCGAGAATCGAACCCGGGTCTACGCAGATTTTACAACACGAGTCATACTATTTCGTGTCCACTACTCAGGCTTGGATGAAGATGCATGTAGGGAAAAAATAAAAAAATATTAGCAATCCGAGGATCGAACCCGGGTCTTCGCTGTTTGTATGACACGAGTCGGATACTGTTTTGTGTCCACTACTCAGACTTGAACGTTACTGTTGAAATTCTCGTATAGTACCGACACCACTTTCTATTGCTTTGTGCACTTGTATTTGTGGCTTGTCGTTGTGGGTATATGAAATTTATAGTCACTCATTGTTATAGTACAAGTACGTTGTTCTATTGCCGGTCAAAGTCCACTGTTTTCGATATGTGATTGTTTCTTAATTGCACTGTTTTACACTTGTTCCACTTATGAATAATTATTGTAAATTAGTTGTATTTGGTCAGTATTTTCCTATAGTTTATTTATTTTCTTTTATTTTGAGACACTTTAATATGCTCTTAGTTACGATTTTTTACTTTTCGTTATTTTAGTTATTTTGGCACTATTTTCGTCACCCACACTTATACACTATATTTAGATCACTAGTCACGATTTTATTAGGTCAAAACACAAATATAAGCAGTTTATGTATATTAAATGGTAATTAACGTAGGAGCTATTTGTTTACTTAACAGCGCCCTCTGGCGGAACTCGCTAACTGTATTAGGAGGCACACGTAACGAGTGGCGAGCTCATTGCGGTGCTGAAGTCCCATCCAGTTCCGGGACATTGCGAACATTCCTTAACCTTGGTGATCGGTCTCGCAAGCATACTGCTACTAGAGCAGTGTCACTGCAATCATAACTGTAATCAAATTTTATAGTTTTGTATTTAATTTTAGGATATTTGGAGGCTTTGAACCAGAGCGGCAGTTTTCCTGATGAAACTGACAAGACGGCTAAGGTACGATACTTACTTAAATGTTATTTTATACGTTACTAGCTTTGGTTTGCCACTGTCTTCGTTCGCATAAAATTCTGGTATATTTGTAATAAAAGTCCTTTCTTCCCCATTTGCCATAATATCTTCTTGACATATTTCACTAAAATCGCTATAGCAGTTTAAGGTGGGTTTCGACGGTGCGTAATGTTACGGCCGGACGCCGCCCCACCGGTCGGGCCGCACCGACTTATTGTGGAAAAGGTTGCGTCCATGGTAGAGCAGATATGTCACAAACTTATATGAACTGGTGACGGCGTCGCTGTCGTTGACAACAAAGTGACATTTCAAATTGACGACACTTAGTTCCAGAACCAATACATATGTACGAGATTTCTGTGGCGGCGACGTACAATGAGCGTGGAGGGCATGCCCATAATCATCAATTACATTCACTCTTTCTGACTCACTGCCACAGTTTACTCTTCTATTCACGTGATGTCCAGATTCCAGTTCATTTGAAATGTGATTGTCTCAGTGTTTTATCCGGTGTGTCCTGGAGTCTACTGGAGTGGCGTCCATGGATGGAGAGCTCAACCCTTCTCGCGCAGCGGTGGTCTTCGCGTTTGCGCGTAAGGGAGACGCTGTAAAGGACCTAGAAGATATGGCTAAGAGCTGCAGTGATAGGCGTAAGCAATAAAAATAATCATGTTGGCGTTAATGTAACGGTTGTGCTCTCGTGCAAGAGGGCCCGGGGTCCGCCTTGACAAAAATTCAGGATTTGACAGATCAGGTAATTACAGTGGCGCGGCTGCTGTCTGATCTCCGTGACTCCGAGGCTACGTGATCACGATGTTTTCCTTCACAGTATGAGCATCGGTTAGTATTCAACTAATGTACATAACTCAGAAAAGAGTTATTGGTACATAGTCGCAGCGGGATCCAACAAGGTACTTCTGGCTTACGAGTCTGATACCCTAACCGCTCGACCACCGACGCTCCTAACACCGGTGAACAGAATAAAAATAATTATGTATGTATCATATACTAATTGGCAACGATCGTGCGACCATGGTCGTGCGACGAGCGGTTTTGAGGTCTCCTTTTGGTCGGGCGACCATGGTCGCACATCATCATCATCACAGTCTACTGCAGGACTTAGGGCCTCTCCCACGTATAGGGGAGGTTATTGCCAAAATGTCCACTCATGGCAGGCGGTTTGGAGATCGCAGTGTTGTGAATATAACAATTGAAAACGCTGCTACTCATTTTCCACCAAACGGAGACTTTAGATCTTTTGCCACGAAAACATTAGTCGCCTTGTCCAACACACACGTGTAAGGGGTTGGTGCTATTCTACTCTGTCGGACACCACACGGCCAATACATGGTCGCACGATCGTTGCCAATTAGGACAGCGTCTATACTAATATAAAAAAAAACTTGTTGCGGTAATAAATCTTATGAAAATAAATTTCGCATTTTTCAGAGGAACCATGTAAATGTGAGAAGGCTTATCAGTTCCTGAAATGTCTTATGGAAATGGAGATAAAAACATTAGAAGGAAAGCAGTAACTCGTTGGACAGGACAAATCTACGTTACAGTTAGGACAATGACATTATTATCTTTAATTAGTACAATTTAGTAGGTACCTAGTATTACAGCAGTGGAAGGCATTAAAAACGTATTTTTGATGTCGTAATTATGTTTATTTATTTTTGTTTCCTCTAAGTAATAAATATATCTATTCTGCGTTCATTTATAACAGTCCAAGATATTCACAAAAAGAGCGATATATGATCCAATTTCAAATCACCTGTAAAAACTAAAAAATATTTACTGGTAAGTTAAGTATGTAACTGAAAATAAGGTACACAATTTTTAGGCTTGTTTTATTTTAGGTTTAATTAATTATTTAATGTTTTAATACTTAAATTCAATAAAGCTATGAGTGTAGAAGTACTAGTATACTAGATACTATTAGTCTACTAGTTTTATACTAAGAACCTATAAATAAACGAGCAGCTTTACAAAGTCTGAAATTGAACTATGATTACGAGATACGTGGTTACTGCGCCAAAAATCTGAAACAAAAATGTAGAAATAAATAAAAGTTCACCGAGTTTCATACAAGGAATGGAAGGTAATGAAAGATACAACAGTATTAATTTTCTGTGTTAATTTTATTGGTGTCATTAGTTCCTATGAGCACCTTCCGAGACTATCATCAGACCAGCTCCATGGTACCATATTAATGCATTGTCATGCAAGCCACATAGGTTTACCAAACAGCACAATCGGATACCAGCAAATAGTCGTAAAATGGTTTGCAAAGTTACATACATACGAACAGTGCAAGTTAGATCTTGTAAAAAAGAAAGCTACTGGCAAAGAAAAGGAAATGAAAGCAATAATCATTCAATATTCCCCACATACCGTAGAAAGGAGTCCCCTAGACAGTACGCACATGCCCATCGGTGTATAGGATACTCTGTTCAGCGCCACCTGTCGGCAGAACAGGTCCAACTCCGCCGCCATCGGATCACTCAAAGTCACGCGGCTCATCAACTGACTGATTATCAGCTGAATGCTGTCCATCTGGAGGTCAAAAATTTCGCATATCAATAAACGAAAACATTAATAGTCTACAAAATCACGGTAATAGATGATAACTATTGAACGTGAGTAGATACGAAGTAAATCCAATGTTAAGGGAGGCTAGCACAAAATTCTTAAATGCATTTAATCTGCTATTTAAACAAAAAACTTAATCCAAAAAAACGTTAGACGTCATTCTCAAATGTGTTTAAGAATTTGGTGCAAGCCGGGCTAAGTATGTAATGGATGTAATAGAAAGGAAAAAGTAGGCATATTGCTAAGACGGACGAAAAGAGTCCTACAATGGATATCCAGGGCGGATACTAGGTGCCGCGGAAGACCACCGACGTTGTGTCGGGTGAAAGAAAGAAGCGGAGAGAGGCCTAGATCCTGGGATTAGATAATCGAAAAGCCGCTATGATGATGATAACCGAAATTGAGCCTCTTTTACAGTAGTGTAGGGTCTTCTGATAATATACTTGAAAAAGCTTGGTAAATGCGAAACAGAAATACTACAAAGAAACTAGGTTGTCTGCCCACAATTTTTAGTTCAATTAAGTGAATATACTTAATAGTGGTGTGTTGTGCCGCCACCTCAAAGAATAGCACCACCCCATCTCTTCCCGTGGGTGTCGTAAGAGGCGACTAAGGGACAAATCCGAAAGGTGGGCAGCAGCATCTTTCTGGGTAGATTTACATCAACTGCACTGCGATCTCCAACCCGCCTGCCAAGCGTGGAGATTATGGCAATGACCTCCCCTTTCGTGGGAGAGGCCCGAAGTCCTGCAGTGGACTGTTATGGGCTGTGATGATGATGATGACTTAATAGTAAGTAATTATTATCGCCAAAGGATACCTGTAACACCAGGGCGGTCGCGAATTCGGTCAGAGGTGCCGATTTCAGAAAGCTGTAGTCTCTTGAAGGCCCCAACGTCCAACCGACTCGGTAATAATGAATCGCTTTATTTTTAAAAAACAAATTAATATTTTTTTATCCATAAAAGGCCAAAAAGTCAATACAAATAGTACAAAGTATATTTATTTTTAAATATATTTGTATGTATAGTATTTATTATAATATAATATATGTTTATTCTATCTTGCTGTAGTTAGTATTGTATTAAGGTAAATTACAATCTTTCATCACGCTTTTACTTACTCACTTTCTGCATGGTCTACTGGTTGACTGGAAGATAAAGCCTTAATGGTCTTAAGTCCGCCAATTGTGTTATTGTTCAATAAAGTTTTATGTCGAGCGAGGACTGGCTCTGTCTGGTATTGTCGGACATGGTCCGGCCGTTGTCGGCTGGGGTGGGTGTGTTGCGGCCATGGGGCGGCCAACATGTCACTGTGTGTATCCTTGCGATTAAAGATAAATATATGCAATGTCCTACTCAAATAAGAAATTTTGACTTTGACTTTTGAAATAAATAAATAATACCGCCGCAGAACATCATTCAACCAGGAATTCTTTTTTGAACGGCCCAAGCGTTTCTACGCTGAATGGCGCAAATATGTAATCGCCACCGAGACTACCATATTTGCGCCGCTTGGCGTTCTTAGCAGCTGTAACGGCACCAGCTGCAGCCTGACACGCGGTCCCTGGAAGATGGGACGGCGCAAGGGTATCGATGCATGTAGCATCCCAAACCAGAGGTCGTCCCAGTTTCCAAGTGGCGAGTGTCATTCCGTCGGGCCTCTTACCATCGTCGCGGGCTAACCCACACGGTTCTAGCACCGCGGCGGGTGCACCAGCGGAGGTAAAGGCCCGGCGGATCACGTCATTAAGTTTCGCGTGTCGAGAAATGGGACGTGCGCTCCTGCCGCAAGACAGGCCGTGGAAATGAGATTAATACCTCTATCGCCGACTTAAACCCTGGCTCCACGACAGCAAGCAGCGTCGCGACATGGAAGCCACACCACGTCAACTGCATGATTCCCGATTGAATCCCTTGAGGATTTACTGTAAAAGAGAAAATAGTCGTTTCAGATTTATATTTTTGAAATGAGCAAGAAGCAACGTACTTTCCATGATTCTTTCCTAATATCATAGTTTTTCTTTGTATAAGATTAACAAAACATGTAAAATAAATGATAAATATACAGGGTGTTTCATAATACATGTATAAAGCCGAAAGGGTGTTAAAGTATAGCTTGCAAAGAGTACACTGGCGACTTCATATTATCCAGACATTGAATTTTAATTTTTATAAAAAATCTTCGTTTTTAAAGAAAAATAACCATATCGACTACGCTGATGCGCAGCTCTATTTCAAGTTGATGATCCTAGAAGGAGAAGTTTAACCTTTTAAATTAAAATTACAGTATTTTTTTGTACAGAACCCTCAAACCAAAAAATACAAAACGGCTAATTTAGATCTCCTTAATATCCCATTGCGCCTAGTACTATGAACTTGAGTGACCTTTTACAACTGATTTCTAGAGATGCGGTCTTTCGTTTTCAAAATGTCGATTATCGACATTGAAAAGGTAAAAGTTCGATAGTCATTTTCTCGCTTACTATTCCACGCACGAAAAAAATAATTGTACCTATCGTTTTAATACGTTTAGCACTCCATCCAGTTCACGGCTTTATACATGTATTATGAAACACCCTGTATATTGGCCAATTCACACAGCGCCATCTAGCCCCAAAGTAAGAAAAGCTTGTAATAAGACCGCTAGCATTAATTGAAACCTCATGTTTTACCCATGAAACTGAACAACTTTCTTCAAAAAACATGCCCGCGGAAACTCGTAGTTTAGGCAGAAATTGAGATTCTTTTAAACAAAAAGTAACTGTATTTTTGTATTAAAAAATATCAAGTATCGATAACTAAATCGCTCACAATTCATTTAGACATCTAAAGTTCAAATTTAAGTTGTAATAAATGCACTTTAAGTAAAAGCACACAATGTAAAGTGTGCAGGCCACACGCGCGCGTATTTACCGAGTCACGTGGGCGAGCGAGAGGCGCCGGACGATGTTCATTGCGCGTCGCAATTAATTAATTTATTTTAAGTAGCGAAATTATTAAGTCATTTCCGCGGGTATATTTCTTGGGGAAAGTTGTTCAGTTTCATGGATGGAATATGGGGTTTCAATTAATGCTGGCGGTCTTTTTACACCCTGTATATATTTTTCAAATACATACTTATTATATGTAGTTGAGTTGTCTCCTATTCTCACACGCCTGTTTCGTCTCTCACTAAAGACTGGTATTGTACCTAGGTCGTGGAAGCTTGCCAATGTGCAGCCCGTGCCTAAGAAGGGCAGCCGCGCAGACCCTGCCAACTACCGCCCTATTTCAGTCACCTCCATTCTCTGTAAGATTATGGAGCGTGCACTGAACAACAAACTCCTTGCGCATCTCGAAGGTAACGATCTCCTCAGCGATTACCAGTACGGATTCCGCCGTGGTCGGTCGACTGGGGACCTTCTGGTGTATGCCATTCATATATGGAGTGAGGCCATTGAGAAGCATGGCGAGGCCCTTGCTGTGTCGCTCGATATCTCCAAGGCCTTTGATAGGGTTTGGCACGCAGCCCTACTAAGCAAGCTTCCCTCATTTGGCATTCCTGTTGGCTTTTGCACCTGGATTTCGGACTTTCTGAGTGGACGTTCAATCCGGGTAGTTCTCGATGGTTACTCGTCTGATCTTCAGGCTATCGACGCGGGAGTTCCTCAGGGGTCGGTTCTGTCCGCGACTCTTTTCTTGCTGCATATCAACGATCTTCTAGTACCCGGTACCCTTGGGTACGCTGACGACAGCACAGTAACGGATAAATATCTGTCCGAGGAAAAAGCTAACAGGGACGACATTCAGTCTTGTCGAGAGGCCATGGTTAGGCGTTTGAACGAAGCTCTCAAGGCAGTTTCCGACTGGGGCGAAGCCAATCTAGTGGCGTTCAACGCTACCAAAACACAGGCGTGTTTGTTTTCCGCCAAACGGAGTCCATTCCATCTAACTCCGGCTTTCCGGGATGTAGCTGTGGAAATTACCGACAATTTACAGCTCTTTGGTGTTGAGCTATCAACCAATCTTAACTTTGGACAGTACATCGAATCCAAAGCCAAGACTGCAGCCAAGAAACTTGGTATCCTTTCGAAGGTCAGTCGGTACTTCACTTCAAAGCAGTTGCTTCAATTATATCAAGCACAAGTTCGTTCATGCATGGAGTACTGCTGCCATCTCTGGGATGGATCAGCCAAATACCAACTGGCCGCTTTGGATTCGGTGGAAAAACGTGCAAAGAAGATAATTTGTGATCCGCAATTAATTGAGGCTAAGCTGCAGAGCCTCGAGCATCGGCGTAGGGTTGCGTGTCTATCGGTATTCTATAGGTTGCATTTCGGAGAGTGTGCGAAACAGTTGCACGACCTCATTCCGCCGGCCCTTTTCCGCCATCGGGAAACGCGATCCGGGCGAGCGCTTCATCCTTATGTCGTGGATCTTCCAGCTGCCCGCACGAGCCGCTTTGGTTCAACCTTTATAATGCGAACGGCTAAGGAATGGAACGCGTTGCCTGCGAGTGTGTTCCCTGATCACTATAATCTGGACGCCTTCAAGGCTAGAGTGAATAGGCTGTTCCTAGACAGGCATGCTCCATCTTCGACCGCATCGTCACTTACCACCAGGTGAGATAGCGGTCAAATGCCTGGATAGTCTTAAATTAAAAAAAAAAAAAAAAAAAAAATAAACAGCCCGACTCTGAACCGAAATTTAAATTCATCAGTTCAATTCCTGGCTGGCCGGGAAGGGACCCGGGACCTCTGCGTGGCAGACCGTATTATCATGTCGTCAAACATACAATATTATATAGAATTATTCTCTTTGCGTTCCTCGTCCTCTAGGCATTGTTAAGAGTTTTCTTCCACGTCTCCAGAACGGCATTGTCGTCCATAAATATTGAATTTTCTATGAAAACTACATCCGTACGCTTCGTCGAATAAGTTGCAGCCCAAAACACAACAGAGACTCCGCTATAAAGAGTGATTGCTTCGAAACACACGTCCGTATAGTATTCTCCTTATTAATAGCCATCACGTACCGTTGATTAGAAAATAAAGTCGGAGTAAAAAGAAAAAATAATCCGTAAACTTTTTAGCAATAAGCAAGTAACAGTGTCAACAATTTGCGCCATTAATAAAGCAATTTATAAATAATTCGTTATCTTCATAAGGTAAATTACTGTTTTCAACCGCTGCAATTATTATTATTTGGTTATGATCTTACTATCGATCTAAATAAACACTGACAAAAAGATATAAGAAAGAAGAAAACATAAAAAGAATCCAATTATTACAATATAAAATACAAGGGAAGACTACACAGTGCCGATGTGTATATCTACTTGATTATTGTTTTGTTGTGCAGTGTAATAGATAATGTATCGTAGTGGTGTACTCGTATTTGTTTAAAAAGACCTCACTCAGCATTATGCCCCGGCGTGAACCGGAGCTCATGGAGTTTAATCAACTTACACAACCACTGGATGAAGTGATAAGGAGTCTCCACCAAGTGAATGAGACTCGACACCAGTAGCAATAGCAGTAGCACTCCGAAGTTCCGATTGATTTGCCTGATAATGTCACAGACCGTTATATAAGCTATGGATAGTCGTCTTATCTTGTCCTTTAGTTGCTTCGACTGAGGCGTTGGGAGAATATCTAGTAACATAAATAAAGCAGTTTTAATATAAAATAGTACTAAAAGATTAAATCATAAAAAGGCGATGATCGATTTCATTAATGTGTATTCAGTATTTAGTATTGGTTAGCGTGTACTATGAGTGGCTAATCAGACACCATCTCAAGGCAGTACAAATTTTATGAGTTAGATAGATAATCATGAGTTAGATTGATCAGTGTACCTAAGCACTCTATTATTTACTATACACAATTCTCTATTCTGAGATAATAGTGTTGTTAAAAAAGGACTTTATACAGAAGGCATCAGGTAAAAATAGCCTGTTGTCCTCCTGGTGGTCCTTGGAAACCGAGCGTTAGTTACTAATAAAGTACTACTCTGAGCCCTCGTTCTCAAGAGCACAACCGGGGACATTAATACTAAGATGATGAAGGGTAATACAGTAATATTTTACTCTACTATAATGAATTAGACTATATTTAATTAATCTTATGGTGAATAAATCGCAAACGTGTTCCGAATGCGCAGTTGCAGCAACTGCTCGCGTGCTGCCCGTTAGCTGCGCACAAGCGGCACATCTTCAATGAGCTGTTTTCAAGAGAAGCTTCCTATCAATTCTCATAGATGGCGCGCCATAACGACCGACACATTATTATAATCCCTTGTCTGTATGGTACTGAAAATAATCTTTATTTCAATGCAGTTTAATTTAGATCTGCTAATTCAACGGTTTTTAGATGTTAAGGCTCAACCACGGGCTCAACTTTAGTTTGGTATGGTACTTAGGAAATAACAACTGGCGCTATATTGCTTTTTAATTTGTTCTAAGACAATAAATGATGACAGTCGCACATATGGTTTTGCAATACAACAACTACAATAGCCCCCTAATCGTCAAGAGATCAAAATAATGTTTCGGTCGTCAGAACACGCCGTCGAAGCTATTTTTAAAAACAGCACATTGCTTCGTACGGTGAAATGCTATCACGAGCTGTTCCAGCACAGTTCGCGGTTGCACACGAAGGTCACACAGTACAACTAGCAAAAGTGTGCAAGCGACAAGGAATAAAATTCGCGACATAGATACTGTTGTTTCTTTCAATTTAGTGTTGAGAGAAGGACACAACACATTCGGCTTCGTAATTACTTACACAGAGATACCGCTCTACAGATCCGAACTAGACAATCCAAGGCGAATTAGGCTAAAGTCATATTGGCGTTAATGTGCCAGTTGTGCTCTCGCGAAAGAGGGCCGGAAGTCCGTCTTGACCATGATTCAGAATTTGGCGATCAGGTAATTACAGTGGAGCGACTACCATCTGACCTAAGTGACCCTGCTACAAGGGGAACCTGACTAGATTGGATCGTGGTTACAAATTCAGTTGCCTGAATTTGCAGGTTTCATCACGATGTTTCGCCTGACCAAGGGAAACTAGACGAGATGCATTATTAACCTCCGACGTCAGGGATTCACACTTAATTAAGGAATTTTTACCAGTGTCAGGCATTCGGTCCATCAATTTTACAGAAGAAACGATCACGTTGAGAGCTTTTAGAGGGGCTTTGAAGAATTCCTTTTTAGATTCTGCAGCTCGTGGCATGTATCCAGCAACTAGAATATTTGTAGAATAGATTTTTAAGTAAACAAAACATTTTCTAAATAGTTATTCAAACTTACTTTTTGTATCAATTGCCACCAGAATTTCAGTCAACTGATCATTGACGCTTCTCAGAGTCCAATTGGCTTTCATAGCATTTACAAAGAACTGCATCACAAGTAATATTAAAATGTAATCCATAATGTAGTAAGATATGTAAAGTAGTGCTATGAAATCTGAAATGTATCAGAGATATATATTACGTTCTCAAGTTGTTGTTATTTTTGTGTAAAAATAAATTAAAAGATGTAGGGATAGCGGGATACCCATTCGAATTGGAGCCACCCGGCAAGGGAAGTATCTCCATGGGCAAAGTGCTCGATGGAGTAGGGATTTGGAGAACCGTGGCTTTGGCACTGGAGCGGTATTTGCCCTTTTCCTGCCACAGCAACATGTCCCGGAATTTCAGAGATGGGCAATCCATGAGCGATCCCTCTGGCGTTGTAATTTCTGGACAGCAATGACAGCTTTCCCTCATGTTGCCGGCTCTCCAAGTTACTTCACATTGAAGTGCATTATGACTTCGAATCATTTTGTGGGGGCCGTGGTCGACCAAGTGTCGAAAGTTTCTGCCTTGTAAGCGATCGACGCAGAATCGAATCCCAGATCCCACTCGGGACCCTGACAATGTATCCACTTTGCTTTACTTAAATTGTAAATAAGTAAAACTTTATTGCACACACAAAAGTGAAATAAATATAACGGAAAAAACTAATAGTTTACATGCGCTCAAAGGCGGCTTTATCGCTTTAAGCGATCTCTTCCGGACAACCTTTGTGCCTTCACCACTAAACATCGCCACGTGCTCCGTGTTAAAGAGTGCACATTAAATCCTCTGACCCGGTTGCTGTCGATTGATAGCAGTCATCGTAAATCACGTCAGAGACTTGCGGTTAGAAACCACCAACGCGATATTTTTGATACTCATATAAATTAATGAATTATTCTCACATTCGCCATTCCTCTTTAAGGTTATCATATAAAAGGAATAGACGTCAGCACTAAATAGCAGGGTCATTAGGAATAGGCATACAATTATGACCATGCATTTCTTCCTCTCATCGGGCCGCTGCTGCTGCTGATATTTGTTAAGTTTCGTTAATATCTGTAACAACATACGAAGTTGTTCTGGGGTACAAATATTTTAAATTAGAATTATTTTAGCCCGTATAAATATGCTTGAACAATAAATATTATGCTTCGACAATTCACACAGCGCCATCTAGCCCCAAAGTAGGCAACGCTTGCGTTATGGGTGTTAGATAACTGATAAACAACTTATATATATTTTTTTTTAATTCATACTACATATACATAAATTTATATTTGACATTGTACTCATAACGTTGACATTCTAATGTAATATGGAGTACTTCGTCTGAAATAAATTTATATATAAACACCAAGACCGGTAACAGAACAAAAGTAACAATTTCAAATCAGATAAATGTTGCCGACATAGTTACGTAATTAGCCAACAGGTCGTAAATTTTTTAGATCTACTAACCACATTGAGGTTGTTCAGGCATGGTATCATGCGTTCCATTCTGGCTGCTGCGCTGAATACCCCGAAGTTGACAGTCAATGACACTATGCCCAGGTCTACCGCCCATATTATGCGATCCGTGTACGTAAGTGAACGAACTGAGTACATTGGGTCTACATTCAGATCTAATATAAACCCGTATAGAAGAGTTATATCTGCAATTGACCATGGAAGACTTATTAATACAATATTTTATCTTCGCACTTTCTCTTATATTCGCTTCTCTTGTCTTTTTCAATTGGAATTAGAAAATTAAATGAAGCTTAGATAACTGTCTGTGGATGGTTGCAAATTCAGTTACCTGAATTTGCAGGTTTCATCGCGATGTTTTCTCTCACCGTAAGAGCATTGGTACGAAATCAACTCAGAAAAGAGTCATTGGTACATGACCGCAGCGGGAATCGAACCCGGTACCTCTCGCATACGAGTTAGATACTCGACCGCAGGGCCACCGACGCTCAGCATCGCGAACCCTTTTACTGCGCACATGCAAATAGTGGAATTATCTCTCTTCCGAAGCCTTTCCTTTGCACTATAACTTTGAGTATTTAGAAGCACGTCTATGTGCACCTCAAAGGTGGCATCGCTTCTGCTTTCTTTAGGATGCTTTGCTGATAACCTGGACGGGAGTGATTACTATCCATCAGGTGGATCGTCCAATCATGTGCTTCCCTAGACAATAAGGGTGATGGTTGTTGTTTGGTTACCAGTTTGTTACTGTCGATTAGTGTATGATATATATTGTATGACGTTTATAAGTGTTTGTGAAAACCTAAACTGAATAAACGTATTTGATTAGTATAATACAAAAATAGAAATAATTTCTTACATAAGTTTTATTTCTCCATGGCTTACCTACTTACGTATTAACTACTTACCAGGTACTTACCTATAATAATGATTAACATGAAGCTATAGAAGTACACGGCCTTGGAGTAGCTGATGTGGAGGTCAAGGTTGACCCTTATGAAACGGAGAGGGGCTACGCCAAACCAGCTGGACACGCGTAGAACAAGTGCTAGAGTTCCAAGCACAAGACACTGCCCATTTGCTGGCGTTGTAGGAAGCCTTTTGAGGGCCTTTGCTGGTAGGGTAGAATGGAAGATTTATTAGAAATGTATGCTTTATAAACTGTCTACAACACATAAAATAGGTATTTTGTTAAAGGCTTGAAACAGGTATTAATAACATCTGTAAAAAAAGAGACGCGACATATTGAAAAGTTCATACATGATGTATTTATTGGGTTAGTAAAAGTAAATTTATAATGGATCAAGATATAGGATGCAATATCTGTATAATTCTTCAAATGTAAAACACCATACGAATAAATTATAATTCTTATTATTTTAGGTAAGTTCATGAATTTGTTATTGCTGATGAGACACTAGGGTGTAGATAAAAGCATTGCCACAAAACAGAGAAAGAAACGTTTAACTGAAGAATAAAAATAATAAAAATTATCTTGGCGTATATGATCCTTGACCATGATCCAGGATTCAGCAGATCAGGTAAGTTAAGCTAAAGAATATTCAAATTATAATCAGTACTCACCTTTGGAATAATCCGCAATACGATTTTGGTAATAGTCACCCTTGTACTTAGTAGAATATATGTCCGCCATGTTTACCTACTAGGGCACAATCCAGGATGAATATCTGTTAATTGCACACCTCAATTATCAACAATCGGAATCACATTTAGGACATTAGCGCGAACTGCCAACAGCGGCATCGTGTATCGCGTGCCGAAGTAGGCAAGGTAAAATATTAATGAAAATATATGTCTTAGGGTTCTCTAGCTTAGCGATTTAGAACTGAATTTGTGGGCATTTGGTTTCTCTTAGCAAGTCAAGCTCCCAATGTTTTACTGGGTCAAGTGCTATTTCAAAGTAACATCAACTTCAATTAAAGTTAAAAGCGTTACAGGTGAATTAACATGGAAATCAGGCAAAGGTATAACTTTGGTTACATTAAAGTTAAAAGTTAAGTTGTTAGGGGTAGGGACTACCCTACCCCTACCCTAGCGCAGACAGGAGACCTCTAACTCTAACTACTAAGTTAGAGTATGGTTAGGGTAGGGTAGGGTTGGAGTAAGATAGAGGTAAGGTAGTATGGGGTTGGGTAGGGGTAAGGTAGTGGTAGGGTTAAGGCAATGGTAGGATAGGGTAGGGGTAAGGTAGCGATAAGGAAGGGATAGGATAGAGTAGGGTGGTAGCGACTACCTACCACATACAGCATGTGTGATGCACGCTCACTTAAAAGTCTGTCTGGCGGTGGCGTGGGGGCCGGGTCGCTCTTTTCCCTCAAATATGGTTGAATTGGACGATGGCTGGGCCCTGCGTTATACTCGTGAACGGGTGCTGCCTTGGTGGACTGGCTTACTCTTGCTGTAGTTTTAGGTGGTTTTTTCTTAATTATACTAGACATACCTATATAATATAATGTAGCGTTCCGGCTCTGCCTGGCATTGTCGAGCACGGTTCGGTTGGCGAGGGATACGTTTATCCACGGTCATAGGGCGGTCAGCGTGTCACTGTGTGTTTCCTTCCTACTTTCCTATCCCCCTCCTTTTTGACGATTGAAAGAGATATTTATTGTCCTAATCAATAAAGAAATTTTGAATTTTGAATTTTTTTGAATTTTGTTATACCTTTGCCTATTTTCCATCGGTCTTTAATAGAATTTGCGCTTGTGAGCAAAACACCGTCTGTACCTCTTATGGCAACACACTTTGTCACATCCAGAATGGCTTGACTCCGCGATTTTGCCAGCTTGTTGACGAGCTTGTGCCCCTTGACAGAATCTAACGCATCGTACAGCGGAGCCAGCTGGGCCGACCGCGCTTTTGCCACCGCCATGTTAGATCGCCGCTTTGCCCCCAAGTACACTTCCTTATCCCGAACTGCTTTTGTCCCGAACTGCTTCCTGCTGCTAACTATTCCATTATCCCGTATCCTTGTCAATTCGTTGGCCGCCCTTCGACGTGCCGTGTACTGTTCGTCCGAGTTTGCCCTTCGCCCGAGGTTTCGCCCTTTGCGCTCCAATCGAGGCCTTCGGCTGCTTCCATGAACTCCTGGTTCTTGCTGCTTAGAGTCCACCACTTAATAGACGATACGCAGCGTTTGCCGTAGGCCGTCTACTACTCACCCGGACGTCCATGACAAGGACTCGGGGCTGTGTAGTGAGGCATTTCCCCTGGATGATCTTGCACTGGGATACGTGACCGATGTCACGTCTTCGGATCAGCAGATAATCGATCTGTGACTGGTGCAGGCCACTTTTATAGGAGATGAGGTGTTCAGGTATTTTCTGGAAGAAAGTGTTGACTACGGCCAAGTCAGCGGCCAGTGAGGTTCGGAGGCCGCAGGCAAAGCCATCGTGCACCGGACCGAACTCCTAGCTCCTCTGGCCCACAGGACCGTTGAGGTCCGCACCAACCACGATCTGTTCGGAGGATGGTACACGTCGCAGGGTATTTTCGAAACTGTTCCAGAAGGCAGTCTTTTCGGCTTCGGCCCAGCCGGACTGGGGAGCATAGACGCTAATGAGGTTGGTTGTTATACCCTCAATTTGAACCTAGATCAAAATGAGTCGATCGCTCACCCTGTTCACCTCCAGAATGCCGTTCCGGAACTCGTCGCCCACCACAATAGCAACCCCATTCCTCCCTTCTGCGGATCCGGTGTACAAGAGCTTATATCCCTGCCCGATTTCCCTAGACTTGGAGCCACGCCACCTCGTCTCTTGCAGGAATGCCACCTGAACCCGGCACCTGGGCAACAAGTCGGCCAGCTCCCGAGACCGGCCCGTCAGAGAACCAACGTTCAGCGTGGCAAAGTGGAGCTTCCTACTACTTGGCGCTAACTTCTTTAACCCTGCCCGCGCGTGACAGGGAAGCCCAAGCCCACTTATCGCAGGTGTAGGGCGATATACTTGCACGTCGTTCAACGGCGACGCCCTAGTATGGTGTTCATTTCGTGTAGCGGACCTTTTCATGCGTTTATTTAGCGGTGTTTTGGCTTTTTATGTGCGGCGACTACCATACGCCCCGCACAACCCTGTTAGGGACCGCGGGCAGGTGAAGTTGGCTTGGGCCCATGAGATGGTGGTTGAGCCCCATACCCCCCATTGGATAAAACCCATATATGAGCCTTATTTAGGTTATTTTGATGCTAGTGTACTAGTAGTAAAGCCCATATATATCATGGAACATTGTGTCTTCTCCAGGGATAGGAAGTCAACTCGCTTTGTGGAATGATTAAAAACAAATGCATTATACAGTTTCAATGCCCGATAAATGCTCATAGTGACCACGCATCTGCGGCTCTTTCTTTTTATTTCAAGAAACGTACATATGTAAGTTCCCAGGTAATTAATTTATCTCACAATAATGTAACAACCACGAAAAATTAGTTATTACTGACATTTCGAAACGTACTTTTTAAAAATGGCACAGGAACCTTAAAAGATTTAGGCGATATAATCTTAACAGAGAATTTTCAGAGTGGCAATATTGAGCGACTACCGTTATTGATGACCCATTAAATTAGGAAATTCGTTTAAAAGTATGTGCTCAGTTACTTTGGTTATTGTAAATTAAGAGTATGTTCCGGGTTTCCTACTGCGACCCTTTGTTGACGAGTAGCCCGATATTTCGACACACTTGCATACATCATGGTCGCGGGACGACTATGGTCAAAGAACAACAAAGGTACGCGTTAGGAAACCCGGAACATACTCTTAAAATGTGTAATAATAACCGCGATAGTTTAAAACATTATATTCTAAATTAAGTTAGATAGAGAAGTACTTTAACAATGTTCTCATATATAAAAATACGTATAGGTATAAATATAGTTCAGGCGGTGTGTTTTGATGAAGATAAGGGGCTGCACTTCATAAGTAAAGGTATTTTGAGATATTTCGATATTTTCGAGTATAAGACAGACAAGACACATGTTGCACCTACATAAAACTCTTTGCAGGTTTTGGCACAATTTCTTTTATGTTAGTTCCGGTATAGTTGATCTAATTCCACCACTGATTACAACATTGAATAGTAAAACCAAAGTTACTTTTTAATTATTAGAAAAACTATTATTCTAACCGAACAAAAAGCCTTAAATAAATTGCGCACAGTAGTATTAATATAAAAAATATAAATATAATTTTAAAACAGTTACCGCTTACCATTAGCTGCTCTAGCTGCTCATTTACCACGGAGTAAGCAAATCGGGCTACCTCTGGTTTTTTCGCCCCGGGTCTCTGACGAACTTAGTCCGCCCTGATAATACACGTTATTCAATAAGAAAGTGAATTACCGTATTGAGCAATTACAAGGTAAGTAACTCTTTCCCAAGATACTCTTCGCAAATGGTAGGTTCATCATTTATTTCATAGACAAACAGACATTAAGTAAATGCGTCATAAAAAACAACGTCAATGCTCATTTTCATTAAATAAACATGTTAATGTTAGAACTCTAACTACTTTGTTTGCTTACACCTAAACGTGTTTTGATTGAAGAATAAACAAGTTTCTCTACAAAAACAGATAGAGGTATTACGGAAAAATATGTTGTCCGTTGCGTGACGAACAACATATGTATGTAGCACGAATGAGTGAGAAATAAAAACTGGTGCGTGAATGGTGGTCTTTTTATTTGACTAAATACTCGTACATGGCGACTAATGTCGTACAAGAAGATCCCAGAAGAGCAGGCACCATCCATTATATCTAACACTGCTACCTTCAATTCACCTGCCAAGATTAACTATGATATCACTATGATGAGCGGTGGTTTAACTTGGAACAGGCTTACATCTGGCAAAAGATGGTTAAAAATTTGAAGTTTGCCATTTTTAAGTATCTTTTGCCAGATGTGGTCTGTTCCAAGTTGAATTGTAGCGAATTTTATAATTTTAGAGGCTTAGGATTCATTCATATCTCGGTGTCATCGACATAATCATCATCTTCGTATAACCGCTACGTATAATTCTGACTCCTGCTAAAGTCCGTTTCCCTTCACTACCTCCTCAATGTTCATTCTCGTATCGCAATGCGTAAGATCCGATTCAGAAATGTCAATCCACCGCTTTTAAAATCTCCCACGGGACCATTTTACAAATTCAGTTCCATTTATGAATTTTCGACTAGTTTAGACCCATTTTATTTCATGATCATGACAAAAAAGTAATGAGTAAGAGGAGGTTATCCACGAACATAAACACTCTTTGACAAGCAGTATTTAAGGGAAGATTTACCCAAATCTGGCGCCCGATATGAGACTCATACTATACGGCACCCGCGGCCTGTCCGCTATCGTCCGCAGCACCAGCTGTGTCTGCCGTCCACGCACCGAAGCTGTGGTAACGTCACCATACGAAAAGTTTAAATCAGGGACTATCTGTGTTGATACTGTCTTGAGACACAGTCGAAGACCAAGAAGTCCAAATCTCCGGTACGCGAAACTTCGACGACAGCACTCTACCCCTCCCGCCTGCACTACACCGCAGGTGCGCTAAGAAGTACTCGGACAAGGTTCCAGTCCCTACAATGGAGCCACACACGTACATTTAATTCGTTTGTGGTGTTGGTTTCGATGAAGTACTTAGAAATCTTTACCAAAGGAACAGTTTAGGCCGGAAGGTGTAGTTTACCGGCGATTCTGGGGACGACCTCGGGTCTCTCGGCTACCGACGCAATACACCGCCAACAGGACTTATAATATCTGGAACGCGCACCGGCTCAATGTTGCTACACCCGCAGCCCCTGTTTTCCTAAATGTATTTTGTAAAACATGCTAATTTATTTTATGACGTTCATAAGAGTTTTGTAAACCTAAATTGAATATAAGTTATTTGACTTTGAAGTTGAATATCCGGCGCCCAACGAACGACTTATATCTGGCGCCCGATATGGGTCTCATACCTGGCGCCCAACATAGGACTTTATCTGGCGCCCGATATGGGACCCATACCTAGCGCCCCACGTAGGACTTATATCTGGCGTCCAACTTAGAACTTATATCTAGCGCTCATCGTAGGACATATACCTAACGCCCAAAGTAGGACTTATATATGGCGCCCGATATGACACTCATACCTGGCGCCCAACGTAGGACTTATATTTGGCGCTCAATGTAGGACTTATATCTGGGGCCCCATATGGGACTCATACTTGACGTAGGACTTATATCTGGTACCCGATATGGGACTCATACCTGGCGCCCAACGTAAGACTTATGTATGGCGCCCCATATGGGACTCATACTTGACGCCCAACGTAGGACTTATATCTAGTACCCGATATGGGACTCATACCTGGCGCCCAACGTAGGACTTATGTATGGCGCCCCATATGGGACTCATACCTGACGCTCACCGTAGGACTTATATCTGATACCCGATATGGGACCCATACCTGGCGCCCCACGTAGAACTTATATCTGGCGCCCAAAGTGGGACTTATATTTGCCACATGAAATAGATTCGAACCTAGCGCCAGCGTGGAGCAGTTTACTAGCACCCAATTTGTGTCCCGTATCTGGCGCCCTAACTAAATTAATGCTTCATTATTCACAAGAACTACATCACAATATAAACACAGACACCAAAAAACACAAAAGGTTAAAAACACAAATACACAAAAGGTTAAAAAGTAAAGAAAAGGGCTTTATTACTCGTATGTTTGGCGTTAAACATGAGGCGACATGTCTGGGCCAAATGTGTGTCCAAAATCTTACGTCCTCAATGGAACTCATGTCTGGCACCTAAGATGGGTATGTTATCTGTTACTCAACGTCGGAACGATATCTTTCGCCCAAGGTGGGATCTTCCTATTTAGCGCTTAAAATGAAACTCATATTATTAGGCACTTAATTTGATGGCCATATTTGGCGCCCAGCGTGGGGCTTATTACTCGTATATTTGTCGCTAAACGTGGGGTGATATATTTGGCTTACTGTGAGTCTACATTTCATGTCTACAGTGATACTTATGTCTGGCACCTAACATGGGGTCCATATCTGGCGCCAAACCTGGACCTTATATAATATTTGGGGTCAACGTGGGTACCAAATCTGTCCCCATAGTTGGACTCATGTCTGACACCTAACAAGGGGTCCATATCATGCGCGCATCTTGGGGCCGATATTTAATTTTTTACTTTGAAGAACAAAATGGCAGTTTATTAATGGAGCGGTTTACTACCTATACTTAAAATCACATCAACAGCCCATAACCGTCTTTTGCTAGTCTTCAACCTTCTCCACATTAGCTAGGCATAGCTACTCAGTATGATATGATATAATTTTACTTAACACGACGGGTCTTCTTAACTAAAAATAAGACACATCTTTCAAAGTTTTTGTGCTTTATTTCATTTACAGATATTCTTCTTATCTAATTTCTTTCCGAGTTCGATGAAATAGCAATAACGTAGTTTTCACCAGTTGTCTGTCGATTGATACTGCACGATAATCACCAGGTATGTGGTGACTCCTCCCAACAGCTGACAACAATAGTTTTCCATTGCAGACATCGGTTAAAGGTCAATGAATTACTAATAGATAACCTACGTTCAACAGTGGATTGTGATAAATTGATGATGGTGATCATGGTACACGAAATTATAGTCATGATTGGTATAACAAATCACAGCATAAACATGAATTTAAATAATCAATGAGTAGATACTCTTCAGTGTAAATAACTGTGCGACGATTATTTTTGTACATTAGGGCAATGCACGATAAAGATTCAAATTTAAAGCTTGGAATGGTTTTTGCATACTAGCATTACGCCCGGGGCTCTGCCGAGGTGAGAGGGGTTGTCTTATTCCCGACCCTATTCCAGCTATTTGCCAAAATTCATCCAAGTCCGGTCATTCGTTTAGAAGTGAAATGTAATATTAGCTAAGAATATTAGTATAGATTATGCTTAGTCCTACAAAACTGTATTAGTGAATTAGTGCTATGAATGGGTTATCAATTAGCGGGTCTACGAGAAATAAGTTTCCCATATGATGCACAAACTAGTGGATCCATGAGAAAACGGGGCTCACATTTATAATATCAGTAGTATAAATATTTTGTTGTAGAATTTTGATAAGTATACCGTAGCAATGAGCGGTCTTGTGAGATTGCACATTCCGAGCGGCGCATACGCCACCTTGTTCAGCTCCACCTGTCGGCAAAAATGACGCAACTCCGTCTCCAAAGGCGCGGCTAACGGCTCCCGTACTGTACTCGATACGCGACTCATCAGCTGACCAAGCAAAACTTGGGTTATATTAATCTGAAATTAGTGAACGCAATGAAATAAAAATACCTACTGCGCAATGTATCCTAAAATCTAAGTTCAGACTGAGACTGACTGACTGATAATTTATAGCAGTATTAGTTGAATTTCACATTCAATGTGTTTCTTATATAATTCAAGACGTCTATACACAGTGTACGCAGCGTGATTGATACGGCAACTCGTGATTTTGGGTATTGTTTGTTCACCAAATGAGACAATTCAGTCTGGACGGCTCATAAGTACTATGTTCTTCGTCACACACTAAGATAACTTGTGAAAAACATTGTACAAAAACTAAAACCTGGATGAGTTGCAGTCCCATACTTCGACGACAAACTCTTACGTTCGAGAAACTTCTTGCGCAACCTTTTTATAAACCGATCTTCCTACAGTGGTGCTCCCAAGGAGCTGATATGACATTGAGGCTTTAATTGGGGCCTTTCTCAAAGGCCCTTTAGTGTTGTGAATATCCACGAGCGTCAATGAACCCTTTATCATCACAGTCCATAATAGTCTACAGCAGGACTTAGGTCCTCTCCCATAAGACGGGAGGTATTGCCATAACCTCCAAGCTTGGCACGCGGGTTGGAGATCGCAATGTTACAAATACTCGTATAAATACGGATAACGCTGCTGCCCATTTTCCAACCCACGGAGACCTTAGATCTTTTACCTCGAAAACATTAGTCGTTTTGTACAACACCCACGAGTGTAAGGGGTGAGTGATATTCTACTCTGCCGGTATTTCTAATGCCACACGGCCACCGGACACCATACCGCCCTTACCATCAGGTAAATTAGTATCACTGTGACTTCATTTCCGTCATATAAGAGCGGTTATAAGTGGGTGCTATTAGCAAGGGTAGAAAGATGGAATACAATACGCAAGACCAATCACAACAGAAACCACAAAAGAAAGAAACAAATATCACATTAATAGAGAATATGACCCAACAGATTTCACGTACCTCTGCTTCAGTTCTGTGGCCAGGCTCGACGATTGCTAAGAGTTTAATAATGTGGTAGATACACCAACCAAATTGTAAAGACATAGCGAATTTCCCCATCTTCGGGCTAACTGTAAAGTGAAAGTTTATGCCCAATCGAGGCAATTATAACATTTATGTTATACAGTATTAAAAATTTCAAACAAATAAAATTCAGCCATGGTAGCAAAATCTTTTTCGAGAAAATCCGGTGAGGACTCTGTCAACCTATTACCTTATCTATGAATATTGGCAATCAATAATACTTGCTTGCTGTGTACCGAATTAAAGGGTTTCTAAGGTTATCTGCGTATAATCACATATGTGGTATATCTACCACTTTGGTGCTGGACTGATATGTCCATTGCACTGCGTTACACTTCGTAGCTGATGCAAGAATGGTCAATAAAATGTGCTTGGTATTGAATTAATTACACAGAACACAGGTAAACTACTTACTTAGTTTAGGCATCTAGTTATTGAATAAAATTGCATGTATCTACTTAATTAACTTAGCTTAAATAACTAAAGGGTTTATTGGTAAGAACTATAGATTAGTGTGTTATCATTTCTTCGCGGACGCTGTGTAGGCGATTTGTATCTAAGCGAAGACATATAAACGGCAAGTTAGACCTAAGAACTTACGCAAGTAAGCGATGAAGTAGTATGGGGTAACGATCATATGAATAAGGTAAGACCCCAGTAGCAATAGTACCACGAGTCCGTTCGCGTGATTGATCCGTCTCACGATGTCACACACGGCAGTATATGTGAGTGCGAGACGGTGTAAGGTTTCAGTTGTCGTCTTCGTTTGAGCTAAAGATACCGTATCTGGAAATAGCAAGGCCGTAGTTTTGTCAAATCTATACATCATCATCACCATCACAGCCCATAAACAGTCTACTGTAGGACTAAGGGCCTCTCCCACGAAAGGGGAGGATATTACCGTAATCTCCACGCTTGGCAGGCGGGTTGGAGATCGCAGTATTATAATTATAACAATGGAAAACGCTGCTGCCCATTTTCCAGCCTACGGAGACTTAGATTTATTCCTCTAAACATTAGTCGCCTTGTACGATACCCACGAGTGTGAGGGGTTGGTGCTATTCTACTCTGCCGGACACCACACGGCCAATAAGTACGTATTAATCGCAAAATACGACATATTTTAGAATAGGAAAGCAAATCAGGTGGCTTATATCAATTAAGGACTAAGCATCACCACGTCAGGACATGATGACCAGTAGACTAATTACGCAACTCTGTTGCTAACAATTATCTGATTTCAATTATTGAAATTGTTACTATAGCGATAACATATGATCTATACATAGTATAAAACAAAGTCGCTTCACGCCGTCCGTCCCGATGTATGTACGCTTAGATATTTTAAACTGCGCAACGGATTTTAATGCGGTTTTCAACAATAGATAGAGTGATTTATGAGGAAGGTTAATAAGTAAGAAAAAAAAGTAGGTAGGGGTAAAGTAGGTGTACGGAAACGAAGGCGCGCCGGGTCCACTAGTAAACTATTTAAATAATCTAATACACTATAGCACAAGTTTAAAGCATAAAAATGGGTACCATATTTTATTCCTGTCACTTATATAAGGCACTATATTTTTTATTATAAAATAACAAAGATTTATTATTCATTTAATTAAATAAGCATGTCGAAAGCTTGTCAAGTTTATGGACACCAAAAGGGATTTGTTATGATGTATAATAGTTACAACAGCTATTCAAGGCGCTGACTAGTGTTTTCTATTACCTATCTAACTAAATGGAGGTTCAACAGACTTACTTTTCTCTGTGGATGATACAGTGATTAGTGTCACATTAGTTGTTCCAATAGGAATTTTTACAGGCACTTCTTCGTAAGCGGGAGCGGGCATGTCCTTAAGGCCCAGTATCGCTATAAGGAGAAATGTAATCAGTCTCGGCCGTAGAGAGTCTGGGCTGGCACGTAAAACACATTCGTAAGATTACGGTTGCGTGAGTAGAGACATAACAAAATTGAACTAATTAATTATATAAATAATAAAAGAAATATACTGTTCTTAAATTAGACTCTGTTGATATGGGTATGAGTAGATGCAGGACACGCGTGCCAGCTTTAGTTAACTGACTACTATATACTCTGTTCCGGAGCCTTATAAAAAAGGGTGATCTGATCCTGATCTGATGCAAAGAGGTAACTGTCACCTATAACGTCTACAATTAATGCACTTGAGAAAAGTAAAGGACTACAGATGTGTTCAAACTATGTTTTAACGTTGCATACATGCATTGTTGCTTAGAGTACAATCAGATAATGGCTCCACCTAGCCAGGTTGAGCTCAGGCTTATTGGTGATAGGTTTGAGAGAGTTGTTTTTGAAATGGCTCTTTGTTCCCATCACAATTTTGTGAATAAAGAAATAAAGGATGAAGTGCGATGTGGGAACTGTTATGAAGATGGAGGTGACAGGTATGATCAATAGAAGTAATTATTAAAGTAAACAAATTTGTGATTTACCGCTGGAGTCAATGCTGAAGAGTAACTCGGTGAGGGCCTGGTTGATCGTCCTAAGGGCAGTATGGGCTAATAGCGCAGTGAATACGAACTGCATTTCCAGAGTCACCGTTATATATGTCTGGACGTAGTACATGGAGTTCATGCATACTACCGATACTAGAATGGAAATTGAAATTGGTGAATATCTAGTTTAAAAGGTGGACAACGCATTAGTCCCCTGAACTTCTCTGGTCACTGCTGAACTGCTGACATGGGATCATGAGCTGCGATAGAGGTGGGTAATAGTGACATGCTAGGTATTGTTTTTGTTGATAGGCAGCCCTGACCACTTTCCATCAGATGGTTTGCCTTTTTTTTCTATCAAATGACAAAAAAATCACCGCGAACGGATTTTTGGCGTGGAGACAGTTTAGACCCTGAACGCAGATAAATACACAGGCCAAAGCTAGTATGAAATAGTTGACACAATTATACAGTTCTCAACTAAATACCTGGTTGTGAACTGTGTAATAAATCCACATGGATAATGCAGAGATGGATACCTAAGTTATCTCTGAGGGGATAGCTACAGGGAGGTTCTAACTGTGTAGGAAGACATATTGATGTTGGTATTATTGTACGGAATAATATACAGTGTGTAACATAATATATGTATGAAGCCGTGAACTGGATGGAGTGCTAAACGTATGAAATCGATAGGCACACTTATTTCTGTCGTACGTGGAATAATTGTACCTATCGTTTTAATACATTAAGCACTCCATCCAGTTCACGGTTTCATACACATATTATGTAACACCCTGTATAGGTATCTATAGTCAGGAAAGGTTATAGAGGTGACTTACTTTCTCTGTCTTGAGTAAGAGCTTCATGCACGAACGTGTATATGTCGCTTCCTCCCAAAAACAACATCATTATTAGGAAACCGATGACGCAACTCCGTCCCCTGCTCTCTTTGTGGTACGGTAGACGGTTGTTATGCAACTTTGTCAATATCTGAAACATTATTAATGAAGATGATGATGTAAATTACCTTATAGTATTAACGTGATGATGTTGTATTAATATCTTCCTGGTTTAGGAATTTTAGAAGTTACTTCAACTTATACCTACCCGTACTCAGTTCTGTTACTGAGGTTTGAGATCTTACAGTGCGCGTGAACGCACAGGGTTCCGACTGATAATACGTAAGTGGCGATCGGCACTATGCGTCCGTCAAAATTAACGAAATTGATAAATCTAAGAGTCGTATTGAACGCAGTGCGTTCACTTAGCAGATGAGCCTTTAGGAACGTTAGTAACGCTACTTTAATTTGATAAGTTTCGTGAAAACTACAGACGACCTGAGTGGTTCAGTTTGTTAATATGCCGGTCGGCCGCACGCAGAAGTCCCGGGATCGATTCCCGGCCGAGCAGAAACTTAAAAGATGAATTTTAATTTCTGTTACGGGTCTGAGTGTAGTATGGTATCTAACACCCTTAACATAAGCTTAGTTTACTTTGGCACTAGATGGCACTGTGTAATTTGTCCAAGCATGTTTAAGCATATTTAAAAGTGGTGTTTTTAAATACGGGTGCTATCCACTCACCATGTTGATATGATAAATGCAAGGTATGATCAACTCCATTCTCTTGCGGCTCCCGCATATGCCAAAATTGGTGATCAGCAGCACTATGATGATGTCCACAATCCATACAATGCTAGACATCTGGGTGTGTACGCGAACAGCCCTCTCAGGTGGCAAGTTGAAGTCTATAGCCAGTCCTGCCAGCGTTATTGTGGCTGGAAGAATATTTAAAAGTTATATTTGGATTTTACTATCAATTTCTACTGTTGTGTCGGTCTTTGGAGGACTGTATTGAGGAGAGGGAGGGGGGAAGTCAACCTAACTAAAAGAAAACTAGTCTTGGTCTCAGAAATAGACGAAAGGTGAGACCCATCTAGACGGACTCCTCAGACATGAAGTCCATGAATGCGTTTGGACTTTTGGAGAACCGATGCATATTTTAAATATTTTTTTTTATTATTAGCGACTTTTAAAAGTTATCATCGTCATCAGTGATCGGAATAGGCTGAATATACTTAACTAAACTTTGAACAACGGAGTCAAGAAGTGGAGACTTCCTTATGAAAATATTTTTATGGCATCACTTAAATACATTAAATAATCATTTATTTCAGAATTTACAATTCCATATGTTTTTAGATTTTTCAATTCCATATCTATTTAAATTCATTACCAAAAATATAAAAATAATAACAATGTCAAATTCCATACTTATGTCAATTAACTAAAAATATAAATGTCAAACAATTTCATAAAATCATAAATTTAACATTAAAATATTAGTACTATACATAATAAAAAAATTCATTTAACCTTTGTTCTAATTTAACACAATCTTTGAGTAGTACAAAAGTACAAAAAAAAATAAAAGAAAAAAAAATTATTTCTCTATAAATAAGCTTTATCTACACTCATAGCGTAATGTTCCAATTACATATTCGGAAACAGTCGTTTAAGGATACTTTTTTCACGCCAGTCTATAAAATTAAAAAAAAAATACTTTATGATACAGCATTTCCAATGCTATTTTCATTACAGCTGTAACGTAAAATAACTTTTTAATCATTATACAACACTTATATTATTTAAATTTTTGTCGGGCGCCGGCACACGGCGAAATGTAGGCTGAATACCTAAATATCTTTAACAAATTCTATAATTCTTATTTTCTTGTTTATATTTGTGTGTAATTATTTTCCCGCTAAACAGATATTTTACAGCTATTTTGGAATTTATGTAATTTGTGTTTGTTAATATTTTTTCTTATTTGATGCAAATAAATAGATAAATGTGAAAGTAGTGTAATTTCCCGCCGCTTGATATCCGCGACGCGTAGATATAACAGAATTGACTCACAGCTTACTTCCAGCAAATGTTAAATTAGGGACGAAAAACATGCAAATATGAGTGTAGATAAAGAAGTGTATGCAACTGCATTTAATTAGGTATTAAAACATGAGTGTCAAACCATTATCATACGAGGCTACGCCTCGTATGATAAACAGACACTCATGTTTAAATACCCCCTTTTGAATGCCAGTTGCATAAACTACTATTCAATATATATAAAAATAAGAGTAAAATAAATAAATAATATATAAATAAAATAAATAATAACTAATTAAATATATTCTTAGTTGTAATCAGTTGTCCTTTGGTGCAAAGACATTATGATAATTATTATTATAATATTTTACGGCTATTCCGCTTAGCAGATAATATCCACTTATATGCCGAATATGGTCTTTCCACATCTACAGAGGTGCAAATTTGTATAAAACTTCGTGACCCGTTTCTAAGTAATATTAAATAAGTAATATTTTGTAATCTTGGATCAGGTAGATAATTTTTTTGATTCACATTGTTACGTTGTTTTTTTATTAAAAGTGGTGTCACAGAAGGGTTCCTTAAAAAAAATTTGCTATTACAAAGTCTCCACTTTTAGACTATGTTCCTCAAAGTTTACGTAAATATATTCAGCCTATTCCAATGAGTAATCATGTGAGGGCCCTCCTCCACTTAGTCCACTTCGCTCGGTCTTCGGCAAGTTTAAAAAATGTCTTATGTCCATTTCCTTTTTCACCTTTACATTGATTTCCCCAAATAAAACTGGCTATCCAAACTACCTAGGTGAATGTCAAACTCATAAGAAACTTACTTATGGTAAGAGCTAGAAAGTATCCATAAGCACATTTAGTAGGTGAGATGCTGATCATTGTTTGGTCTTCAACTTTCCTGAACTTCAACGGAGCCAAGCCCAGGAAGCTACAGACTCTGAGCACCAACTCTAACGCGCCCCATACTGCGCATTCCGCCTCTCCAGAAGTTTTCATGATCTTCGTTGCACTTGAGTACAGGAATCCTGTAAGCCAACATGTTAAGGGGGTCCATTCTTTCATTTCGTATGAGTGTTTAGTAATTGAAGGTTTATATTCTTAGTAAATGTATACTAAGGTGCGAACGGCCTTCTATAGCTTAATGATATAAATTGAAGCAATTAAATCGAAAAAACCATAATTCGCCGCTAGATGGCGTTGTCATGTGATTTTGTTATTTTTCATTGCTTTGTTATATATTATTAACATGTAGAAATCCATTTCACGTTAACGAAAAAGTGGAAAAATAAGGTTACATAAAATTTGTATGAAAAACGTATTTTCTTAAGACCTAACATTAATTAAATAATAAATAAACATTCAAATACTTAAACAACTGCTGCAATAACATGAAACTAATTAAACTCCTCAATTAAACTGGCTTAAAAACTAAAAAAAAACTAATCCCAAATCAGCATCTGCAGATTCATTTGACAGAACATGAACTGTGTGTGAATAAGTTGTGCCCAAAATACAAAGTACGTAATCAATCAAAGACTTCTAAGAAATTTTGTCCTGATTAAAGTTCCTTTAAAATGAAATAAACCTCATAGAAATCGGTCCAGCTGTTAGGGAGATACGTACCTAGCCACAGACTGAAGCATAGCTACTAACACCCGTATTCTCAAACCATACTTGTATAATAGTAGCTTTTCTGCCCCGCCCCTCATCTACCCGCCGCCGAATTTGGTGACGTCAGGGCTTAATCTGCTCATTTTGACCCAGTATACACCTGTACCAAGTTGGAAACTTCAGTCACAATCTGCAGGGTCTCCATACAATAGGTGGCATTCAATCCCCAGCTACAGAGTTGTACCATGCACTTGATTTCCTATCTAACAACGAACCCTATGAGTTACTGCGCAGTGTGGGACCTCCTAGTAACGTTTCAGAATACGGGTGACAGATTCACAAATACACACGTCACACTTATAACTCTCCTCTTTTTGAGTGTCTGAAACAAATAAGTGCTCATATCAAAAGACCGAGTCAGTTTGCACTGTGTACCTGAGATGATACCACTTATATCTCTCATCATTTTATCGTCACTGACAACCATTTATGCGATTTCAATGTGCAAAAACTATTGCACTGTAAAAAGGTCTACAACACAATGAAAATATCAGAAAATGGTACGTGCTATTGCGTATGGAAATATTGATGTACTTTTCCATATCTACGAAACCCAATCGACCACGCGATGTTTGATTGATTGTTGACACTAGACAAATTGCCCCCTTACAACAAAAACCAATTATCTGACATGAATTGTCTGATATGAAATTTTACAATATGCTCGCAAAGTCTAGTAACTGGATAGGTGACCGTTTCGTACTTTGCTAGTCAAACTTCTGCACCACAACGGGCTTGCCACTCGTTACGTGTGCCTTCTAATACCGTTGGCAAAACGAGATTGACCAAGACCTTCCACTGGAGACCCGATGACTGATTGAACAGTTTAGGGCCTCGTGACGGTGACGGTATATCTACAATAGCAGGAATGACTCAATTGCAGGATTGAACGACCTCATTCACATTTGACACTCGTCCTGGGTAGCGTTCCCACAGAAAATAAGATGGCAGACAGGCCTCCAAGTCATAAGAGCGACAAACTCTAGAACGGAATCTTGGAGGTGAGCAGAGTGACACAATGAGACAATAATCAGCCTCATAAGCGCCTATACAGATAATCGACACAGTGGGTCAGATAATGTATATCACGAACGTATTTTGCATAGAATACTCGTAAGAAGATCCTGTTTGAAAGATAATAGCCAGGAGAGGAAAGATAAGAGTAAGGACAGGAAGTGAGAGAGAGTGAAATGGTGAAGTGAGGGAAACAGTTGGGGTCAAAGAAACATGTTTCGAGAAATGGCAACGCAATATCGGATAAGGAGGTGTACTTAGGAGCAAAACGGCGTGCTACAATGTCGGTGGAAAAAGCGCGCTGAGCCCAGTTGGTTCCGCTCTACGATATGTTGCATACTGTGGAGAGGCAAAGGCTCGTATACAAGTTAGCGAAGTCTGTATGACAAAATATCCAGTCTGGATGTAACAAAGTGTGTTGCTGTAAAAGGCATGGAGGGCGTGTTGCTCACAAGCGCAAACTCTATTAAAGACCGTTGGTGCAGTCATTTCAAGGAACTGTCTAACGTGGCCAACAATTACGTGCGACCACCATAGCTTTCTGAAAACCTTGGTCAACCTGATAAGATACCAAATGATAAGCCCGATTACCCCTGATGAGGTGGAGATGTATCTGGCCCGTATGAAGAACGGAAAAGTTATTGAATAAATTCACATAGAAACCTGGAAAATGGGATCCGTAGCGTACTCTTGCTCACTGAGCTTTTCAACAGGATTGTAGATACGGGGCTTATACCTGAAGCGTGGCGCGTAAATATGATTACGCTATTCTATAAAAGAAAAGGCAGTGTGCAAAAGTGCGGTAACAATCGAGGTGTCAAACATATGAGCCACACAATAAAGATATTCGAACGTATTATAGATTCCAGAGATACAGATATACTATAGAGAACCAGAGACTTCTCCAGGAATGCTACTTGTAGGAATGTTGCGAAGCCTGGCCGGCGCTGACGAAACACGTTCGCGAGCTCCACGCCAACGAAATGAAAATGCTGCAGTGGATGTGCGAAGTTACGTCACTCGATCTCGATAGATGGATATCGCAGATAAGATCGAAGAGGCTCGAATGCGCTGGGTTGGTCACGTGTAGCGTTAGCCTCAGGGATACGTGGAAAGAATGTGCCTGAATAGGCCGGTATCAGGAAAGAGACCACGTGGGCGGCCCAAGAAGCGCTGGATTGACATTTCTGAGTTTGATGCGAGAGATAATGGTTTACGACGCGAGGATGCCGAAGACCCGGCGAAGTGGAGAAGAATGAGCAGGAAAACAGAACCTGGCAGAGGCCGGGTAAGCGCTAGGACAATGATGCTGATCTAAAACATTTTACCTTATTTTAGTTGTAATAGTGTGAATATTCGAAAATATGTACAACAAAAATTCATTACGAAACGAAACGTGGTTTTACTTAGATGAGATTTAAAAAACATATTATTATTGTAAGTTAGTTGTTTGTTCATGTAGTATTTTATTTAATATATATTTTCTTATTTTTCACATTCATAGTTCTTTATGTTTTGAATTAAATCACTTTTTGTACACTAGTTCCACTTTATTATATAGTTTTTATTAAATTGCAACCGGTTTCGAATTACTCATCTTCAGGCAATTACTTTATATTATGAGTAATTCGAAACCGGTTGCAATTTAATAAAAACTATATAATAAAGTGGAACTAGTGTACAAAAAGTGATTTAATTCATAATAATGGAGTTCCATCATGAAGTGACAACACAAAGTGTTAAATCTTTATGTTTTATTTAATAAAATCTTCAGTTGTAGTAAAGCAATTCAATAATTAACAATAATAATGATTTACAACTAATAATACTAAAATTATAACAAAAAAAATAAGATACCTAGATAGACTATAACTATCACGCACCTTGTGCGCAAGAGAGTTCCATAGTCTTGCAGCATGAACGAGTGAAGTAGGAAAATAAATCCAAAGATCTAACACTGGAACTACAATGCTTGTCTAGCGGACGGGGGAAGTGAAACAGTTCTCGGAGATATAACGGTGCAGAAGGGTTGAAGAGAATATTCTAGAAGGTGAATAGGATACAATCATTCCTACGCAGGTGGATAGGGAGCCATTTAAGCCAAGATTGATAGCAGTATATACAGTCATATTTTCGTAAACCAAAGATGACTCGAATGCATACAACAAATACTTTCAGAAGCTCTTCAGTTGCATACAAATTTTAAAAAACAGGAATCTGCTTAATCAAGAAGAGGAGGAAGAAGTGTCTGAACGAGTGAAATTTTGGTTTTCAGAGGTAAAAGCGATGAGATAATTGATTGATTGAAATGAAAAGTTATTTTTTGTGTAGACCTCATTGACATGAGCCAACCATGAGTTTCATAGTTCAGGTAGTAGGACAGAGATCATTCGATAACAAAGGTTATCATAACCCACGGCCAGTAGAAGTTATAGATAGAAAATGCTTCTTAACATTCTAATCAGCGACAGATGTACAGCAGAAAGGAGAACATAGTGGGCATGGTTTACTATCTGTCTGTGCTGTAGAGAATTGGATATTAGGAGCTAGGGTGGTAAGGAGAAATAAGCGTTGAGTGAATTACTCTTTTTTAGACAGATTTTGACGGCAAATAATGCACATCGGCTTGTTCGGCTTCGTTGAACGTCATCTCTGTCGCACGCGTGTCGCAAACCCAAAATTAGCCGATGAGCATTTATCGCCGACAATATACGTTCAACTCACCTCGCTGATGGAGTGCGAATCAATAATTACCTGATTATCAAGCCCGATATTCTAGACGTACCTATACTAAGTACTGTTGTAAAAATAAGTATCACCTCAACCGAAGGTGTTTATCATAAAATCAAAACAGTTCACAGTTGATTGACACCGGTTCCTTTATTTTTTATTAGTTTGTTTGCTTTCATGAAGAGTCTTATTTGCTAGATGTGACAAAATATGTATTATGTTGACCAACAATTTCAAAATAATAAATCTAAATGACGAGGTTTCTTATAGATTTGGAATGTTTTTTACCAGGCTTTTTTTAATGTCTACTCCACAGTTCGTATATTTATTTAGGTAAGAATGAATTAATTTGTATTGACTTGACAGCCGTACTCTACTCGATGAATTCGTAATAACGAAATATTTGCTTTTTGTGTGCTTTCTGTTGTCCTAAATTCATATACAGTTTTGGGTTCGTACTAATAATGGGTCTCTTCAGAGGTAGGCAACGCATTGGTGACTCCCCTGGTGTTGCTGATGGCCGCGGTGACCACTTTCCATCAGGTGGCCCGCATGCCTGTTTGTCTGCCGGATAACATAAAAAAAAATGAAGTCCGCACAGGGATCGTTTAGCATCAGTCTAATCACGGCCTAGCATCTAGAGAGCAATTAGGAAGTATTAGAGACGTTGCGGCACGACTCTTTCTTGAATATATAAGCTTGAATATATGAGTGGCGGTCAACGAGTATCTACGGCGCTTTTCAAGAATCTTCATATTGCATTCGACTCCACCATAGAGAGGTTTTATTCTAGCAGTATTCTTAAGCAGATACGACATTAGGGTATTCAAAAAACGAGCTAACACACTTCTTAAACGTCGGTAACAATAACGACCCTGCATGGTTTTTTAGTAAAGAAAAGTCATACGGTAGCTCGGATGTATTACGAAACCTGGAATGTTTGCGGTAGGCCTAGTGACGGTGAAATATACCTGAACATGATTAACAGTCGCAAAAATTCAAAAACACTTTGAAATGGTGTCAAAATAACGAGGAACAAATCAAAATGAATATTATAGCTTCACATGAGGCAGATAAAAATTTCACAAATTTCTGGAAAGCAACAAAAAGTTTAGATCATAAACAGAGCAAAACAACAAATATCGATAATTTTAGTAATGACAAGCTGATCGCCGACTTATTTTCACACCATTTCAATGTAGAACCACGATCTACAGGCAGCGTGCTGCGCTCCTGCAACAGTGAAGCATGTACGGAGGATGTTTTACGGTTCAGTTAAGATGATGTTGTTTCAGCCGTACGTCAAATTAAACGGGGTAAGTCTCCGGGTGTGGACGGGTTAAGTATTGACCACATTATATATGCCGGTGATGAGATATACAGAGCTTTGACTGAGCTGTTCAACCTGTGTATACGAACGGGTTATTTACCTGCGTTACTAATGAAAACCGTGGTTGTTCCAGTACCAAAGAACAGGACGGGCGATCTGTCCAGTTCGAATAAATATCGGCCGATTTCTCTTGGTACTGTAATTTGTAAAATACTGGAAAGACTTATCCATCCTTATCTAAAGCAAAACTTCAGCATAGATGATGCGCAGTTTGGTTTTCGTACCGGTCTTTCAACAGACTCGGCTATATTTAGCTTGAAAAATACTGTAAACTACTACAACAGCAGAGGAACCTCAGTCTACGCTTGCTTTTTAGACCTCAGCCGAGCTTTCGACTTAGTCAATTACAGCCTGCTATGGGATAAACTAAGGAAGACTACGCTCCCACTACAGATAGTAGAGTTGTTGAGGTACTGGTATGAGAACCAAATAAATAATGTGAGATGGGGCGACTCCAACTCTAGTGATTATAGACTAAAGTGTGGAGTTCGTCAAGGAGGCCTGACTTCCCCGGACCTCTTTAACCTCTACGTGAACGGTCTAATTGAGGAGCTGAGGAGCACCAGGATTGGCTGCCACTTTGGTTCCACATGTGTGAACAACCTCAGCTACGCGGACGATATGGTGCTCCTCAGCCCCTCGTTAAACGGTTTAAGAAAGTTACTGGGTATATGCGAGCGCTATGCCTGTGAGCATGGCTTAGTATATAATACCAAAAAAACCGTTATGATGGTGTTCAAGTCTGGTGGAGGTCCGTAGTGGGTCCCGCCGGTGACGCTAGATGGGGCTTTAGTGACTAGGGTGGAGCGATTCCGGTACCTGGGCCACATTGTGACGGAGACTCTTCGTGACGACGAGGACATAGAGCGGGAGCGCAGGGCCCTGGCTATACGTTGCAATATGCTCGCGCGTAGGTTTGCGAGGTGCAGTCAGTCAGTTAAGGTGACGTTGTTTAGGGCATATTGTCTATGCCTCTATACATGTCAGCTTTGGACGAACTTCAGCAAACGCAATCTGCGGACGATTAGAGTGCAGTATAATGACGCATTCCGCATTCTAATGAAACTACCCAGATTCTGTAGCGCGTCGAGTATGTTTGCCGAGGCCAGGGTTCCCGACTATTTTGCGATTATACGCTTACGTGTGGCTGGTTTCTGGAGCCGTATTCGTTCGTCCAAAAACGGTATTTTGATCGCGATGTCCGAGAGTATGAATTGCTCTATTTTTCGACATTGGCTTTCCGTACACCATGATTTAAACAAGAAATAATGTTTGTGACTGAATTGGGACCTGTGAGCTTTTCTTGTAAGCTTCAATTATTTTTTAACTATTTTTTTTAAGTTGACATGTCTATTGACTTAAATATTATTTTTTATATTTTTGTAATTTTATAATAAGCTATTGCTTGTAATAATTTATATGGGTTCTAATAGCCTGAAATAAAGATATTATTATTATTATTATTTAGATGGGCGGCGATGGCAGTTGGGTGTCCCGCCCTCGAATAAACGTGGAAAACGTCAAACTATAATCGATCCCGATTATGATGTGACAAACAGCAGGAAACTATAATTTCGAGTGTATTGTCGATGGTTCTCGTACGAAAGAGAGATAAAGAAATATAGAACGACAGAGAAGCACCTATCTAAGATAAAAATGCCACGGACTAACTCGCGATATTGCAGTTTGACATTTCATAATATTGTCTTCGACCGCGTTTGACGTTTATCAAAATAAGGGCTGCTCGTTTGCTGTATAGTAACCCAGCCTCTATTTTAAGAAACCTGAATTTTCGTTCCAGTGAATTGAGATCTGTGTTCTTCGAATAAAATAAACAAAAGATCGTTTATTTGCGCTTCGAATTTCGTTTTCCAACTGCTTCCCATCAATGTTTACTTTTTATTATACTTCCCTATACCTTACCTCGAATGAAATTGTTGGCATATTTGGCGTAGGTAGTAAAAAATAACATGTCAAAAGAATAAATAGAAAATATACAATGACTTTGTTAATAGTTCTTATGAGCGATGGGCCTCCTAACCAGAAATTCGGATAAGTATCGAGTTGATTCACTATCAGGTATGATTTATTATCCTATTAGATTTAGATACGATTGATTGACAGCATTGATTAAAAATGATAGACAATTGTATGATTGTCACTATCACTATCATTACATATTATAAAATAAAGTACTACGCCACGTCTATCTGTCTGTTCGTGATAAACTCAAGAACTATTGAACGGATCTTTTGAAGTTTTTATTATCATTTATAAAATTTCTTCCAAAAGGTTTGTACGTATTATAAAAATAATCATCATGGCGTTAATGTACATCATGATCCAGGATTTGGTAGATCATGTAATTACAGTGGAGCGACTACTATCTTAACTCTGTGACCCCTAACCAGGGGAACCTGATAGTTACACATGGAACCTGAATGTGCAGGTTACATCACGATGTTTTCCTTCACCGTAAGAGCATCGATTAGTATTCAACTAATGTCCATCACTCAGAAAAAAGTCATTGGTACATGGTGTGAGTAAAATTCGAACGCGGTACCTTTCGCATGTGAGTCGAAAACCGTTACCCCTCGGAACCCGCCGCACCAAATTTTTGTATGTAAATATAATACAGGCATATTATTACAGAATAACTCTGAGAAAACCCGTGCGAAGCCTGGGCGGGTCGCTAGTTCTAAATATTATGACGCAGATTAATAGTAAATAAGTAAATAACCACCGGTTCATAGCCCTGTCAGAAAGTTGAATAATATATTAAGATTTATTCTCAGTGCCTCAGTCTATGATAGAGAAAAATGATCTTTTCTCCTGGAAAGTAATGTTTTATTTTTACACGAACGACTCGCCCTGGCTTTTATTGGAATTTCTTTGTTATTGTATTGACATATTATACATATAAACCTTCCAAAAGAAATTTTCTAACTACTAGTGAAAACCGCATCAAAATCCGTTGCGTAGTATTAGACAGAGTTTCCGGAAATACACACAGGCAGACAGATGCGGTAAGTGACTTTATTATAAATACGAATTGATTAAAAATAATATGGCGTGCATAGTTTTGACATTCATAAGTCTTATATTAGTTATGAAAATTTGTTTTGAATTGAATTGAGATTAGTAAGGCAGAATTACAAATTTTTCAAGTATCTAATAGTAAAGTAAGTAAAATCGTAACTCCATGAGTAAACATACAATACAGTAGTCAATCACTGATTTTATGCAATTACATTGTGTGAAATCTGGTTAAGCTCCCCTGTTATACTCGCTCTACTATAATTACCTGATTTGCTAAATCCTGGATCATGGTTACTGGCGCGCGAAAGCAGAATCAGGATATTGAGACCAAGATGATTATTACATTGAGGAAAATGCGATTTTAACATAATTTACAATCTTGTTGACTTCGTCATCATAGTCACATCAACTTGAGAAATTGATGTCAAACCAAATTCTGTTTTCTAAGTTACACATGGGCAAAAAGTTTCTTATTATGCTTGTATGTTGTCAAGTACGCTCGTGTCTCCAATTTATTGTTTTTATATTTATGTACGGCAGACAAACATGCAAGCAGGCCACCTGATGGAAAGTGGTCACCACTTCCTATGGACATCAGCAACACCAGGGGTGCTACCAATTCTCTATTTCGGGTGTTTGGGGTTTCTTCAATTGCCTATGCTTGTGTTGTGCAAGGACTAATTCTAAAAGACGTGCAATCGTTTTGACACGCATAAGCATACACTACTATACTTTGTATACGTATAATATTATTAACCTCAAATCTGTACATGCTGCCATAGGAACTAGTTGCGAAATGGTAGAATTTACGGGTAAGAAATAATTAACATATATATAGCACCTTTTAATTTGGACATCATGAAAACTAAAGTAAAAGTTTTATTCCACGTTTGTATTGTCGTTATTTTCATCCTTAGATTGCACCTCATTTTGATTGTTATTTGCTGCATTACCAAAATTACCAGTACTCATTGGTCGCATAATAGCTTGAAAAGTACCCAACACGACTTGGCTATCACCCCCACTTGGCAAAGAGGGCAACTGCCTTTTGAACACCAAAGAGGTTTTAGTGTCTCTTGCATCTGCTTGAGTTTCCGCAACCGATCGCTTTTTGTAAAGGTTATCGTTTTCATTGTCTGACTCGCCTTCCAAATTCAAAACATATCTCAGATTCTCACTTGTTTCTAGTATGTTTTCGATCAGAATTTGTTTGATGTTTTCGATATGGTTCAATTGGTAGTTCTCTTCGTAATTACCAACGTGGAATTTATTTATCTGTATAAAGTTGTTCGGAAATGAGTGCGTAAATGTACAAAATACTGTTATCAAAATTGCTATGGGAGACATTTTGTGGGAAGACTGCTTTTACGGAGTTCCGGTAAGCAATTGAATTTTGAACAAAACAGTTGGAAGGAACGTTTTTTCATGAATATTAAAAATGCTGATAAGACACCGTTTATTTTATCCGTTAACACGAATTTTCACTTAGTGTTTTCATGTCAGCGGGTTGTCAGTATAATGTTTTGTTAATTTTTATATCGATAAAGTATTTAACATTATGACAGGTATCCCTAGGTGCACTTTCACGAATTTTCTGTATTTTAAATGGACCTCTCCCACTGAAACCCACAGTTACCCCGTTTTGGAATGTTTTTTCAATATTATAACTAATTAATTTTTATACTCAACCAAAGACAGTATACTAGATAGTAGAGTATAGATATAATTTACAACTACAATTACTACTTTTACTGCACGCATTAAGTATAATTTTATAGTATCTAATTAATAATACATCATCGCCTTCTATTAAAGGCTATTTTAAGATCCTTCTTTTTGGGATCTTCTAAGAGGTATGTCTGTTGAAGGATCCCATGTCATAGTCCAAAGGAAACCATGTGCTTATCTTGGATACGTCACTTCATATTATACGGCGCGTGGCCGCCTAACCGCTGTCCGGTAGTGTCCGCCCCGACTTGCTGAGATCTCCACGTGATTTCTGGCGGCCTAGTACTTTTAATCGCTTGTAGATGTTGTTTAGTAAGCATTGAACTGTGGTATCGGTATACGGAGCGTCTTTCAAATGGGTGAGTTGTTTTAATAAATAATAATTATTGTCTGAATTTAAATAATACCCAGTATATTTGTTTATTAGAATAATAATAAGTAGGCCGTCTGTAATTTAAAGATTTGGGCATGGCGTACAGTAATGAAACATTGTAGACATATTACTTTAGTTTATACACATTCGATGACATGAGTCGCATTATTGTAGATCATGGAAAAATGTAATGATATACTAATAATAAAATTAATAAAAATAAATTCTGCTATAATGCCGTAGTGTCTGTATGAATGTCGATTTTGAATGGCCTGGTATGTTTTATGCCTTTGGGTTTTCAAAATATCATGAACAGCCAATAACGCATTAGGTAAACTGAATTTAAAACTAATTTTGTTTTTGTACCCCATTTTCATTGAATATGGTATGGTTTCGCCATTAATTATTTATAGGAATTTGACAAGTCTCCCTGTTCCATAGTTTCGAATCTATAACCCTCCATTTACAACTACTGACAACTGACGACATTTTATTTACATATACCACGATGATATTAGGAATGTTACGTACGATTTTGTTTACAAAAGAGGTAAGAAGCGGTTGTTTATTTACACAAACGTCGGGGTGAGCGTCGCGCTCACGGGTGCTGACGACATTCACTACGGCAATAATCACACCACACTAATACTTGAAAAATAACCAACAATAACAGCTTTTCGAGCAATCGAAATTCTACGCAGTGAATTCGACTCTAAGATCATGATCGACTATAGTTATTTAGGATTTAGGAACAATGTCAAGTTTTGTTTTTATTTTTATGGCAGTAATCTATAAACGAGCAGAGCCCATGTGTTGGGAAGCGTTAGTACCCCCTGGTAGTAAAAAGTAGAGAAAAAGTTCGTTTTTCCCTACCAGTAGATATAGATCAGTAGGAATATATGTAGAACAAGGGCAAAGCAGTAACTGTCGGTAAAACGCTGCTGCAACTTTTTCCTACTCTATGGAAGCACTCAGTTTTTCATTCTACTCGAGTAGTAGCCCACCTGATAGTAAGCGGTAACTGTTGTCCATAAAATCTACAACTCAGATTAGGCAACAAACATTCAGAACTGCAGGGGAATTGTCACTGTAAGGCTAAGAGAAAATGCCTCTTACTGGTAATTTCGCAAGCTACCTTTTCCTTCAAACCGGAACACAACAATGAAAGCATTGTTGCTTGGCGGCGAAATACATAAGGTTGTGGTACTTACCCAGGCGGACACCTCAGAGTCTTGCCCTGGAAGTTAATCAAGGACATTAGTCGCATTGGACGACACCCTTAAGTCGAAGGGATTGATGCTATATTCCATTCTGCTAGACACAACACGATCGGTCATCGTCATCGCAGTTAGCGCCGCTCTAAATGCATTCCTCCTAAGCGGTGATGATTCAATAATCCGTGTCGAAACTGATTTACTGCATCAATATGCAACGCGTTACGTTTGCAAATCTATTCTCGACGCGGATACGCCTACTCGTAGTTTGAATCACAAAACGAACATAGCTACGTCGGGTCTAAACAGACATATGCCAGCTTCAACACTGCAACTTAATGCAATTGCCTTGCAGTTGAGACAAAGCTAGGAAAAATCGTGATTAAACTGGTTTTAAAATTTAGGATTCGTATCGAATTCCGTCAATTCGTTCGGTAGCTACGATCCCAAAGACCTATGATATAAAAAATAAATATTATATCATAGGGTTGTTTCCGATTCTTGTTTTGTCTACGCGTGCGACAGAGACGAGCGAAGCCGAACTAGCCGACGTGCATAAAATAAAAATAAATAAATGACGTTCATTACACTAGGTACATTCAAGGATAATAACTTTATTAAAGAAAATAGTAACAATATAACTAAAGAAAATAGTAACAATATATAGAACCCATAATGTATCGCTACCCGTACCATCTGAAGACGTGCAAAGGGATCACACTCAGCATAAGTTATGGCTGGTGCTCTAGCGTTATTTACTGCCAATTCTGTAGTAACAAAGTTTTTAAGCACTGGCTGAACCGAAGTTCCGTTTTGACCTATTTACGTGCACATTATAATTATTGTGTTACTTTATTTTGCACGTGACAACGATGCAACACGCTATAGAACGCCATACATCATAACTCATTATACTAGCTTTGTATTGCAACTTCGTTCGCTTCAAAGTCAATGCACGCGGACACCCGTATTCGCAAACAATACTTGACTAAGTAAAGTTGCGTCACTATGCGAAGAAAGATATTTATCACAGTTCTCGTAAGCTAAGTGATCACACTGTATTCAATTCGTCATCATCATCCTAGCGCTTATCCTGGCCTCTACCAGAGTCCGCTTTTCTACTCATTCTTCTCCACTTCTCGATTCGTAAGCCGATGACTCTCGCATCCGTGTCAGCGATGTCAATCCATCGCTTTGTGGCTGTCCATGGGACTTCGCTTCTTGGCCTTCTATGGTTCAGGCATTTATTTCCCACGTATCTCTGGGGCGTACGCAAAACGTGACCATATCAACGTAGGTGAGCCTCCTCGACTTTATCCGCGATATCCCTCACGCCAAGACTACCACGGATGTGCTCGTTATGTACTTGGTCGAGTTGTGTAACTCCGCACATACACCGCAGCATTTTCATTTCATTGGCGTGGGGTTCGCGGGCGTGTTACGTCAGTGAAGGCCATGTCTCGAAGCCATAGACTATCACAGGTCAAATTATGCTCTCGTACATAAATTCTTGAGCTTGGCAGGGATTTTAGCTTAAGAGATCAAGCCATTTCGCCTAAACTGCAGAGATTCGGGACTTGACATTGGAGCCGATGTCGCCAAACTCATGCAGCACGGATCCGGGCTATCTGAATTTGTCTGTGACACCTTCCTTCCCTATACGGATGGTTTCAAGATCCGCGCTGTTGCTAGCTACGAATATACTCTGTTTTGGCAAAGTTCACCTTCAAACCCCCGTTTTGTAGTACTTACTTCTCACATGTTTACCCTGATCTCAAGATCTTGCACAACGAATCCAGATCCAGGCGCGTCCAGAATTTCCACTGAGAGGACATCGAGCACAATGCAAAACAAGTAACTTACGTACGTAAAAAACGTCACGTCGTCCAATAACTTTACTATATCTACAAATAACATACTACCAGATTTTATTTTTACCTAAAATAGCAACAAACAATCGATGCGTTAACAATAAGTAAATAATCTATTGTTCGACTGGGTTAAGCTCGCTTTTGTATGTCAATTTATCTTTTACTGCAATTGTGTCTAGGTACAATACAATATATTTTGTATTTGTATTTGTATTTGTAATAGTGAATGACTAACAACTGATTTCATTATGAATTCGGTAGTTGAATATTCATTATTTGAGCAGTAAAATCGAAAGCATGACAGTTTTTATGGTTCTTATTAAGTCGTGTAGGTAAGTTTGATGAAAGAAGCGAACCACTCGACGCATAGTGGCCAAACCTAAAAAGCGAAATAGGTTTGTCTGGACTTTAACCTATCCCTAGAGTGATGTTATGTCACGTTAATGTATACATATAATTTTAGTAATGTGATTAGATTAAAATAACGATATCCGTAGCAGAACCAGACAAAGAATAGATAAAATAAGTTTACTTCGAATGACGTTATCTGGACGATCATTACGTCGATGGTACATTTCATCGATGGGTTAGCTCGAAAAGAAAAAAGGTACTATATATTTTATTTGTTCTACTTTTATTTCGTACCTCGGGGTACGAGTCGGACCTCTTAACCATTAGGCCACCGACGCTCGAACTAATATTATAAAGAAGAAAATTTTTGTTTTGTTTGACAAAAACACCCAATATTGGACACCACACATTATTATACATTATCTTATTTACAAGAACTTCATGTACCAGATACATATTTGTATGGAATCGTCCAATACATGTGGTTATCAGTAACAAACAATCAGATAGCGGTGCTTTAGATGTTATAAAGCAGGTATCACGGGGGTATAAATTTGGTGATGGTCCGGTTGGACTGATAAATAGCGTGAAAAACATGTTGTGTGTGGTTTTGTCTGTGTTTTTACTGTTGGTCACTACCTATACTTAATTACTTAAGGTACACACCTGAAACGATCGTAGAAAATATTTCAAATGGACACTTTAATTTGGGTACAATTTGTTATACAAATCGACGCCCGACTAATGGACGCAAAAAGGGGCGATGGAAAACAACTTGATTTATTAAGTCCGATTGATTTACACATAGTCAAAATGCCTCTCGTTGGTTGAATGTCAATATTGAAGATACTCATAACTGTTTCCCTAATATGAGAAAAAAGGGCGGGCATTTAGATAAAATTTAAATTAGAAAATATAGTTTTTCTGCATGAGGACATCAAGCAAGCTGGTCACATGCTGGTAAATTATCACCACCGCCTACGGACATTCGCAACACCAGGACGGTTGCGAATGAGTTGCCGGCCTTTGAGAAAGGTGTTAAAAGTGTTTCCCGAGCGTGATATATTATGATATATTATGATAAAACTACATACAAATGTAGTTTTATCATAATTACAATATTACGCTATCAAAACCAATTAAACTTTTGTAGACGTGATCCAAAAACCAATATATAGATAGATAGAGCTTGTGGTTTTACAGATTTTCGTTAAACAATCGTTTCAAAGTTATGCGGGATATAAAAATTACATGCAAAGGAGTACTGGCAGAAATGTATGTTGTACGTTGTACGTTGAGCAATATGTCAATGGAAAAGATTTTCATTTTCCACAACATTTACAATGGTGACAACTATCAAATTGCTGTGGGAAAAAGACATGGTCAATTTAAGTACCTAAATTTATTTTTATATTAATTGTACTAAAATGACAGATTGAGATGCCCCTTTCTTCACTACAGCCGACGCCGTCAACTGAACAAATAAGTTGATTAAGATTTGATTTTGTCGCGAAATGACACTCTAGCTGTAATGGTGTTAATGCAACTCTATTGTCAATAAAAAACAGACATTGGAGTAAACAGAACAAAAAAGATTGACCAATCATAGAGCAGTATGCAACGCAGTGCGTTCCGTGCCACAAAATTATTATCTGACCCAATTATGGGCCAGTAATGGGCTCTGTTTTCGGCATTGACATGTCAGTTCAAATACATTCCAAAATGAAATGCCTCCATTTTTAAAAAGTTCAAATTTTGACCACCGGGTCAGAGAAGTTTGTGGCGCTGTAAGACGTATTGTTTATCAATTGACTGATTTAGACAAGTAATGTTTATAAGGACATCATTATACAAACACTTTCGCTATGAAGGGCATTAATGTGAAAACGATTGCGCGCAGTAACTTCCTAATAGAAAATTGATTAATGGTAAATACGTATACGTGATACGACAATAACAAACACATTAAACCCATTAGGCACCTAATAACCTACAATTTACTTGCACTAGTGAGTTCGAGTACTGCCATTGGTATCCGTATATTACACTATATCATTGGTGCTCCCTTTTATGACCACCTAGTACGTGCTTGGTTATTCAAAATGAATTTGGAATGGGGATATTTGCAAAAATTCGACAGAAAAGTGACACAGGTGTATGTGAAAGAGATAATTGGTGAGTTGCATGTTGTCTAAACGGTGGGACTGCATGGTCTTATAAAATTATATAGTTCTGGTAGTTCGATTATGGTTAATCGAACCTGCTGGAAAATATGTTGGTCGGACCACGGTTTTCAACAATAGATAGCGTTATTCAAAAGGAAGATTTATAGGCAAGAACAACACGCGAACGAAGTCGCGTCGGGCCAGCTAGTCGACAATAAAGGATTGGCAAAGATAGTTGAGAATAGGTTTTTGACTGCAATAGAGAATTCAGTGACTTTTTAAATTTTTTAAAAGATTTATGTCTAGGGAAAATGTCGAGAGAGAATTTTAATGTCGAAAGATCAAGAATAGGCCCCCTGTAATTTTTGATTATGACGTCACCTAGCATATGTCCATCTCAGGGTTCTCGAGAATGTTCCTCCCAGGTTTGGTCAAAATCGATTCAGAAGTTTAGCCTTGATAAGTTAACAGACAGAGAGACGCATTTATATTAGTCAGGATTGGGATTAGAGCCTTCAAGGCTAGAATGAATAGGCTGTTCCTAGACAGACGAGCTCCATTTTCACTTACCACCAGTCAAAAGAAACCAGCAATATAATTAGAATGTGCTGTGATAAGACATCGTCAAATAAAGTTGGAAACTATTCGAATAGTCCTCCTTAAGTAGTGCGCAAAAGTGCTCAAAAGTCACAATGTTTGGCTGGTTATAAAAAATACCACTGATACGGTGCGGTGACGGTGTAGACGTGTGGATATTCATATTTGATTTTATAATATTTTTAACATTCAATATTTATAAAATACCTAACTGGAACCACATACTTTCCCTCTACTTAGAAATCCACTAATCTGTCGATTATATCGATCTGTTTTCCTTAGGCCAGTTAATGACATAATTCCTTTACGAGCGGCACGCTGGATATGTACCAAAATAAGTAGTTAAAAAATTATGTATCTGAATGTTAAAATATACTTTAGATTCTGTTTCGTTTGAATATGACATTCTGAAGACGTTTTCTTTAGAGAGAAAACCCATATGTTATTTATAATGTAGACTTTAATAAAGGTTTATGATATTCTTACCTTGGTTTGTAATATCGGGCTACTTAGACCTTGGTATGCGGCAAGAAACCCGGAAAGTACTTGCCAAATCTCTGACAAAAGTTACTATAGTTCTAAGCATACCGTAGAATTAATTTACGCCTACTGTGTCGAAAACAACACACCTACAGAAACTACATCAAATATTTCGAAATTTTTTATGTAATTGTAAATTTTCCTACTGTCTTTTATGGCACGCAATTTTTTCCCATTATTATAGTGTAAAAATCTTTTTTCTTTTACATTTTTTTTATTTGTCGCCAATAGGTCAATAGACGTGTCCAACATTTCAAGCATGTTACGAAAATATTTTATTCAGTAACAAGTAGGTGAAGGGTCGAAACAAGTAGGTCGACAGCTACTAGTGATACATATTGTACAGATGTGCAAGCGTGCAAGTCCCGTCTAATATAATAATATGTGTAAAGAACGCGATTTTAGTTTAAAACAAATGTTAGCGTAAAATTATGCACATCAGCTAGTTCCGTTTCGTAGAGCATCGTCAAGACATCGCGGATGAGATCGAAGAATAAATAACGCTGGTCCAAACCAGCAGCCGGTTTTAAGCAGGTATTTGGATAACCAGCAGGTATCCAAGGGATAATCTACGTGGGAAATAAGTGTGTAAACTTGCCGATATCAGGAAAGAAATCACGTAGGAGACCCAAGAAGCGATGAATTTACATCGCCGAGTCGGATGCGAGAGCAAACAGTTTACGACGTGAAAATGCCAAAGATCGGGCAAAGTTTAGAAGATAAAGCAGGAAAGTGCACCCTGTGAAGCCGGGGTTGACCGCTCAGATTATTATGATGACGTAGCCAAAACTAGCTGATGTACATTATTTATTGACCCAAAGTGTAATTGTAAATATTCTTCATTCCAACAAATACCTAGACACTTCTGTTTAGATTGATCTGATTCCATTAAATTATGATTTTTAATTATCTACTCGTTTATTTTTATCGGTTGTGCATTAGTTGTGACGTTTCTGCGTGTTCGTGCACTATTTCGAGTGTTTGTTATTGTATTTATACCAGCGTAATAACGGAGGCTTTATCTATTAACCATGTGATAACCTCCCGCGCGTATTTTTCTATTAAAGGCTATTTTTAACAGTATTTGTCAGCAATCGCTGGATATAGCGGGTTGGTCGTTAATATGACTTTTGCAGATATCTAAGCCAAATAATGCATATCGGCTAGCTCTGTGGTGCGCGTGTTAGTAACCACGAAGCTAGCGATGGACGAATGTAAATTTCTAATGATGATGATCGTAAAAAAGAGCTTTTTTATATCAATCTAGTAAAAACTATCGGAAGCTGCATTGTTCCTGCTTAAGCCACATAGGACTTATATTCGAATTTTGGGTACTTGGAAATGATATCTATACAAAATAAGTTGAAGAGCAGACAGCACTGGTGCCATACTATGCTGGTGCCCATTTCTGGTCAACAAAGGTGCCTTAGTTTAGAAGTTTTTCACCTTGTACCGACGACAGTGCCTGCTTAGAATTTGGAATGTCCCTGGTTTGTACGCGCACCCATAGTGATGGGAGCTCATCAATCATCGACGAAAAAAGAGGGATGTTATAGGTTTGACTATGGCTCTGTGTGTAGGTTTTCTTTATTTGAATGCAGTTTAATCTAGATTGTTCTTTGCTTTATTCAAATAAAATTGGTTCAGCAGTTTAGAAAATATTTGAGTATATGTAAACATTATCGGAAATTTTTCGCCCAGTGCTGAGTGGTTGAAGTGCTGCCTTCTCAACAATTGAGGTGAACAGAAGGTAGCAACCGGTACGAGATTCTACTCCATCGGACACCACACGGCATCACTACGTTGCATTCTTCAAAATAATTAAGTGGCACCCACGTAACATCTCCTGTAATAAATCCCCTTCCATTGAGGACGCCGTTTACAACTCAATCTAAAGTTTCAGCCGACACTGGTAATTAAAAAGTTGTAGCATCGCTTGAACGGTGATAGATAAGACAACTTAATGAACTCGTGGAGTGGCTGGGTGGAGTGTGCCACAGGCAGGCACTCAGGTTGTAAAATAAACTTTATCTAATAATCTTATCCAGAAGTCGTATAAACAATCTTCTCTCGTGAAGAACGATGTTCTATTGATTTCTGTTCCGATATTTCTACTTATTAAAAGCAAAACAGGCCTTATGGCCTACCCTCAAGAAATATCTAATTTTAAAATCACAAATTTCGAGCTAATGACACTGCCACAGATTAGATCCGAGAGACAGAGCGCCCGTGGTCTATTGGCTAGTGTGTCCGACTCGTAAGCGAGAGGTACCGAGTTCGATCCCCAGTGTTGCCATGTACGGCTTTTCTGGGTACGCATGCTCTTACGGCGAGGAAAGACATCGTGAGGAAAGCTGCACGTTCAGGCGACTGAATGTGAAAATGTTATTATGGTCAGGTCAGGTGTGACTGTTCACAAGGTCGATCAGGTCATCAAGGTTGGTCAAGTAATTATAGTTACTTAAATCCTAGATCATTTTCAAGGTGGACCCCGGGCCGTCGCACGCGTGAATTCAACCGGGATATTGATAGACGCCAGAATGTACTATGTCCTGTATGTACCTACATTAAATTTCAGAAATCTTTGTAATGTCACCATAAGACGTGAACATCGTTAATTTAAACTTAACCTGCGAAAATATTCGTTATCAACCACATATTATTTTTTTGAAGCATCTCATAAAAAAATTAAAATTCGGTTATAATATGATAACGCGACGACGAGCTCTATAGTCAATAAAATTAACTTTCTCATTGAATGAGTAATGAAATATGGTAAAAGCTTGAACGAAATCAGACGCATACAAACTGTCAGCCCTTGTCTATAGTCTTAAGTCTTCCTTTCTTCCTTTAGTTCTTTAGTAACCTATTCCATCTGAGAAATAAAGTATCTACCTTTGATTGTTATATTTTGCAGGAATCGATGCAGCGAAGCCAGAAGGGGGTCCAGACCCCCCGGTCGCTACCGAGTCCGACCCTTGCCCGCGAGACCACTGCATCGTAGGCGGGGCCCACGCGTTCATATTACGGGTTAGTTTCCTCTGGCTAGTTTACGCTCGTCTTGTAAAGAAAAACTTTAATTAGGTAGGTATTCATCTAATGCGGAACAGGACTATAACTGCAAAATATGTCATGTCAACAAACTATTAAGGTACTATTATTGTAATCACTCAAACACACCAAATATATACAAACATACATACATACACTCACACGTAAACATACATACACACACACATCACAAACACACACACCACACACACTTTAAGTTTTAATTACATTGTTATGTTTAAAAAGTCTACTTCAATACGTACTGCGTGCAAGTACCTGCCTTTTATATAAGATACATGGAGGGTTCCTGGAGACCTGCAATACAGGTTAAACCTAAAGCAGGCTCCAAGTTCCCCGGTTTTTGTGCCCTATTCAGTTTTTTGTACTCTGTACAATTTTTGTGAAATAAATACTTATTATTATTATTATAATTATATTTTAGAATTTGCAAAGCAGGTGTCTTAGAATATCAAAGAGAGGACTAAGCATCACTACGCTATGATAATGACTAGTAGGCTAATTACGCAACTCTGTTGCTAACAAAACTCTGCTTTCAATAAATGAAATTGTTACGATTGACATGACATATTATGGTCGCTTTCATATTGAATAGTTTCAGTGGAACTTTGTTAGCAACAGAGTCCGTGAAGTCGATGATAAGTAATCGCAAAATTTACAATTTCAATCATTGAAATCAGATATTTGTTAGCAACAGAGATACGTAATTAGCATAGTGAACTAAACAATGCAAACATTGTTTCTTGGTGGCAGAAACAGATGAGACGACGGTAGCTACCCATCCACTTCGGGCTTGATAGTGTTACCGTCGGTAACTCAGCAGCACTTCACGATGATAACGACCTTCTCCCTAGACAATCAATCAATCAATCAATCAATCAATGTATTTATTGCATTCATGAGGTTATAAAAGATCATTTTCGGCATAAACCTAGGGTAGCATACGGGCAGACGATCTACCTGATAGAATGTGGTCTCTATCATCCAGAATATCTACAATGTAAGGATAGCGGATGCCTATGCGGTGCCTGGTTTGGTGATATGTCGTCGAGATTGTGTTCTCGCGCACTAGGGAGGGGTTCCGCCTTGACCATGATCAAGGATTTGGCAGATCAGGTAATTACACCAGAGAGACTACTATCTGACCTCCGTGACCCTGTTACTCCGTGAACCTGATCAAATTGAATCATGGTTACACATTCAGTCGCCTGAATATGCAGATTTCATCACGATATTTTCCCTCTATATTAAGAGCATCAGTTAGTGTTCAACTAAAAAAAATAATCATCTTAGCGTTAATGTCCCGGTTGTGCTCTCGCTGACGAATGCCTGGGGTCCACCTTGACCATGATCCAGGATTTGGCAGGTCAGGTAATTACTGTGGAGCAACTGCCATCTGTCCTCAAAGACCCTGCTACCAGGGGAACTTGACCAGATTGGATCGGTGATCGCATCGGTGATCGGATAGTGTTTAACTAATGTACATAACTCAGAAAACAGTCATTGGTACATGGCTGGAGCGGGATTCTAACCCGGGACGACGGGACCCGGCTTACGAGTCGGATACTCTAACCGCTCGGCCACCGACGCCCTCAGTTAGTGTTTAACTAAATGTACATAACTCAGAAAATAGTAATTAGTACATGGTGGCACTTAGAAGGTGCGTACCATGACTCTAAAGAAGATCTTTATATCTCTTGTCTTGATTGTGTAGGTATCCAGTTTCTTCGGCTTGGCGCCGTTGAAATTCGAACCTCGAGGCACCGGATTTGCTATCACGCTCTCAAGCGCGATGTGCATCTACAGCTATATACTGGTCAGTGTACTAGGTGAGTAACATGTTAGCGGACAAGGCAGGCCCGTCCACATAAAGCATTGCGTCAGCGCCTGTCGCGCCTGACCAGAACCCCTGCGATAAATATTAACGGGAAGTCGGTCCCATTATTCTTCCTACTAGTGGTCGAGCTACGTAAAAAAAAACCGCAAATCGATGTACAGGATAGCCGTTTGGTACACGGGTACTTTAGGTTAAAACAATCATTTTGACCGGTAGTTCCTAAAAATATTCCCAGGGGGGGGGGCAGTAATATTGACATTAATTTTTAATATGGGAATCGAAATTTTTTTTTTCGGAATCCTATCGTGTTTGGTATCAAATGAAAGGGCATCATAAGCCGGTTCTAAAAATATACTACACCAACAACTTTCAGCCACCTGTTTTCTTAAAATCCAAGAAATATTTTCAAAACATACCAAGTTTGGACTCCTCCAGGTAGGAGACGGATTAGTAAATTTTTATAAAATATACGCCAAATGACTCTTAATATGCCCATATCCAAAGACAAAAAGGCGATTTAAAAAATATTTTAATTTACTAATTTTAAAATATTTTTTTCTTTATTAAAAAGTTGAGATTTAGTTTTTTTTAATCATATCGAACTGTACTGCACTTTACTATTGTTAATCTATGTTAAATTGATATTAATACGTTTCCCCCCCACCCCCCCTTCTCCTCCTGCACCTGAGAGGATTTTCTTGCACCTGAGAGGAAATCAAATTCGCTTAGGTGCAGAGTGAGGAGTGCGGAGGGAGAGAGGAAAGGGGGAGGGGGAGATAGAAACCGTAAGAGCATTATTTTACATAGATAATAGCATAAAACACAATAATAATAGTACAGTACAGTAGAGTTCGATAAGTTTAAAAAAATACTAAATCTCAACTTTTTAATAAAGAAAAAAATATTTTAAAATTAGTAAATTAAAATATTTTTTAAATCGCCTTTTTGTCGTTGGATATGGGTATATTTAGAGACATTTGGCGTATGTTATACAAAAATTTACTAATCCGTCTCCTACCTGGAGGGGTCCAAACTTGGTATGTTTTGAAAATATTTCGTGGATTTTTAGAAAACAGGTGGCCGAATGGTATTGGTGTAGTATATTTTTAGAACCGGCTCATGGTGCCCTTTCATTTGATACCAAACACGATAGGAATCTGAGAAAAAAGAATTCAAATCCCATATAAAAAATTAATATCGATATTACTGCTCCCCCCCTGGGAATATTTTTAGGAACTACCGGTCAAAATGATTGTTTAAACCTAAAGTACTCGTATACCAAACGGCTATCCTGTACATAGATTTGCGGTTTTTTGCCAATATTTGCTGTGTACACCGTCCACTATACCTAGGTATCGGTTACTTCATAATTATTTTTTATTTTCTACTAAAAAAGTTTACAAAGACTTTTAAAATATCAAGTAGTTGATTGGGAGATAGGAGTCTAAACTAGATTAGCATGTATCATGGACCTCCTGGATAAGTGTACAAATTAAAGTAAAAAAATATTTAAAGACTCAAACTAAAATTTAAAAAATGTCAAGTTATTGCGGGTTACACGACAGTATAAGCTGGTCCTCGGGCGTGCCTAACTGTCAAAACTCAGTAGCTGTTTTGGATTTTCACTGTAGTTCTTTCGGAGCGCCGCTATAGATACTGGCTAAACAGCAGTTCCAATGTGGGAGCGAGTGGTGGAGCTAGTCCAAAAAACTACGACACTGGTAATAAACACAACCCCATCCCCCAGTGATCTGCTCAATCTTCGGCCTGGTGGCCGAGATCCGTGCCGGTGTCACGCTCTCCGTGCGGATGACGTCACGGATATCGCAGCTGGTGTCGACCTGCGACGTCCTAGTGGTGGTGGCTACGGCCGGCACCGGCGTCTACGGCGCCCCGAGACGGATGCGGAAGCTGCTGCAGGTCATGGATAGTGTTGCTTCGGTTAGTGCCCTTAGGTAGCGAGACCTAGCTGAATTGCAGTACAAAGCGCTTGGCAGGCGGTTTGTAGATCGTAGTATTAAAACAAACATCAGAAAACGCTGCTGCTAATTTTCTTGTCTAATAGTCGCATTTTACTATATCCATTTGTTATGTTATACGGTAGATAAACTGGTAAGCGGGCCCACCTGATCCAAAGTTGTAACCGCCGGTCATGGACATCAACACCACCAGGGGAGCCACCAATGCGTTGCCTGCCGCTGAAGAGATCTCTAATATAGCTCTTGAACGAGCCCACGTCATCGTGTAAAGGAAAGACACAGTCTTTCTTTCAGCTGGGACCTTGGTCTAAATTCGAATCGAACGAGTGAGAAACGTTCTTTCGAACCTTCGCGTGAAGACCAAGAGGGTTAGTCTAGTTACCCTAACCACTACGTACAACCACATTACGTAGCCCCTTTGACGGCTCAAAATAACGGTTCTTGCTTGTAGATGCGGATGCGGAATAATCTCGCACCCACAAATTTTGTTATGGACTTGGTTGGGATCCTTCTATAGGTATATTAGAGATCTCCGTAGAGTTGGGCTACGCATTGGTGGAGCCTGGGGATCAAAACTGCGAAGCTCCAGGGTCATCATGGCCTTTTTAAATCCTCTGGGGTTGCTGATGTCCTAAGGTGGCGTATTGGCTTCTCCCTAACGCGTCGTCTGGTCCGATAGCAGTTGCCGAAAATCAAAATCCAAAACACCCCAATGTTTAATTTAAGGATTCTGGTAAGAGACCACTTTAACTAATTTTAAAAGCGCTTTCCTAGTAATAGAGAAACTAGAAATCCGGGTTTTAAGTAAAACAAACCTTGGTGATAGGTGTAAAAGTAAAACAAAAACTTTTCAGGTGGACGTGAGCATAGGTGCGCAGTACTCCGCATCAACTGAGAGGCGGCTTTGCGCAGCCATAATAGCTATCCTGCTGTTCTTCTCTGTATTGCTGGCTGATGATTTCTGCTTCTATGCTATGCAGGCCAAGCGCGTTGACAGGACTTGTGAGTTTGTTTGAAAGTCTGACCACTAATCTTAATCTTTAGTCACTATACTTACGGCGCTTTAAGCGCTGGTACAGCGACCCAAAGTGGATCTGGGCCTCCGACACCACAGATCGCCACCTCTTTCTATTCTGCGCCATCTTCAGCCAATCAAGGATAGCCAGTGCGTGCTGGTCTAATAGAACTTTATCTTTTTCTTTAACTTTGTCACTATGGGTTTTGAAAAAGCATGAAAGTAGAATAAATGAGAGAGTTCAAAAGTATGCAAGGAGTATCAATGAAAGATAGAATACAGAATAGTGTAAGCAAATGTGCGTGGAACAGTGAGTAGGACCGGGAAGCGTTGAAAAGATAAGAGGTGTACATCATCATCACAGCCTACAGCAGTCCACTGCAGGACTTAGGGCCTCTTCCACGAAAGTGGAGGTTACTGTCATAATCTCCACGCTTGGCAGGAGGGTTAGAGATAGCAGTGTTATAATAATAACAATGAAAAAAGCTGCTGTCCATTTTCCAGCGGAGACTAGATCTTTTGCCTCGAAAACATCAGTCGCCTTGTACAATACCCATGAGTGTAAGGGGCTAGTGCTATTCGAAGGTATTTTAAAGAAAGATCAGGTCAAGAGGTTCTTAAACCGACGAGCATGTATGAAAAGGTTGATGAATAAATAGGCTGTTCCTAGACAAGCATACTCCATCATCAGACGTATCGTAACTTACCACAGTCTTAATTTAGTCTAATTTATAAAAACATGAACGTGGAAGAAGTGAGGGAGGACAATGTGATCTCTGCCCACCACTACGGGAAATACGGGTGATGTTACAAATATATGTACAGTTGCAATTAACATTAAAATAATGTTGGTGGCAGTATTTACTTTCTCCCAATTAATTATATTAGTAGTGAATTAATAATAATTCATAATGCATAATGTTTTTTTTTCTCTACGCGGTTTAAACATATCAAAAACAATAAACATATCGTAATATACCTAGAGAGACTGGTGTCTGCACTAGGTTTAGATCAGTCTTACAGACCTCCAGGTCTTCAACCCGTTGGAGTGATAATAAAATAAAAGACTTAATATTACGTCTGTGAAGTTAGCATTGTCAACTTAGCGGAATCAAATTTGGAAACGACGTAAATTTGATGCTTTTTTGTTGCTAATTTGTTACGGCAAAATTGATTTTGTAGCTATTGCCAATTTTGAGAAAATGCAGACAATGCCAGCTTATAATTAAGGCAGCATTGTTCCATAAAAAAATTTAATTAAAATAACTATCTATTTTAAAATATACGTTGCTATTATATTACAACGTAACTAAATAATAGCTCTGCCAGTTTCGAAAAAAAAACCCTAGGCAATGCTAGCAATACGTCTAGTGAGCATTGACACTGTTTTGACCGGTATTGACTGCAGTATCTGTGTCAACAATTACACCTAAATTTGTTGCAGGTACTTGGGGTCAATTCGGGAAATAGTAAACTCATGTCAATGCTAGATATTTATATAGTGAGCATTGACACTGTTTTGACCAGTATTGACTCCAGTATCTGTGTCAACAATTACACCTAAATTTGTTGCAGGTACTTGGGGTCAATTCGGGAACTAGTAAACCAATGTCAATGCTAGCACTACGTCTAGTAAGCATTGAAACTGTTTTAACCAGTATTGACTCCAGTATCTGCGTCATCAATTAAACCTAAATTTGTTGCAGGTACTTGGGGTTAATTCGGGAAGTAGTAAACCCGTGTCAATGCTAGCACTACGTCTAGTGAGCATTGACACTGTTTTGACCAGTATTGACTCCAGTATCTGTGTCAACAATTACACCTAAATTTGTTGCAGGTACTTGGGGTTAATTCGGGAAGTAGTAAACCCATGTCAATGCTAGCACTACGTTTAGTGAGCATTGACACTGTTTTGACCAGTATTGACTCCAGTATCTGCGTCAACAATTAAACCTAAATTTGTTGCAGGTACTTGGGGTCAATTCGAGAAATAGTAAACTCATGTCAATGCTAGATATTTATATAATGAGCATTGACACTGTTTTGACCAGTATTGACTCCAGTATCTGTGTCAACAATTACACCTAAATTTGTTGCAGGTACTTGGGGTCAATTCGGGAACTAGTAAACCAATGTCCATGCTAGCACTACGTCTAGTAAGCATTGACACTGTTGTAATCAATAGTGACTTTTCTATTTACAATTACAAAGCAGTTCTTCATTTGATATTAAACTCATTAGTACGCGAAAGTAAAAAATTACGGGCCTTTTAAGTTTACTATTTCCCGAATTGACCCCAAGTACCTGCAACAAATTTAGGTGTAATTGTTGACACAGATACTGCAGTCAATACCGGTCAAAACAGTGTCAATGCTCACTAGACGTATTGCTAGCATTGCCTAGGGTTTTTTTTTCGAAACTGGCAGAGCTAAAATTTAGTTACGTTGTAATATAATAGCAACGTATATTTTAAAATAGATAGTTATATTAATTAAATTTTTTTATGGAACAATACTGCCTTAATTATAAGCTGGCATTGTCTGCATTTTCTCAAAATTGGCAATAGCTACAAAATCAATTTTGCCGTAAGAAATTAGCAACAAAAAAGCATCAAATTTACGTCATTTCCAAATTTGATTCCGCTAAGTTGACAAAGGAACAATGCTGCCTTAATTATAAGCTGGCATTGTCTGCATTTTCTCAAAATTGGCAATAGCAACAAAATCAATTTTGCCGTAACAAATTAGCAACAAAAAAGCATCAAATTTACGTCATTTCCAAATTTGATTCCGCTAAGTTGACAATGCTAACTTCACAGACGTCTTAATATTATATGTGAAGGTATTAAAACTACGATAATGGGAGTTGAGACTTGGCGTATAAATTGTAGTTCCAAAAAGTATTTTTTTGTTAGTTATTGTTATATAATTTTTTTATTCCATTTTTTACTTCCAAAGATTACCCTTTTATACATACAAAAGACAAAAAACCCACAACTCAATACCACCAACCTCACTTCCCAGGGGAGGTGGTGATGAACTACATAGCGTTCTATCTGCTCTGGTGCGTGGTGATGACGCTGGAGCTGCAGTTCGCGTTCACGGCGCTCTCGCTGCGCGCGCGCTTCGCCGCCGTCAACGATGCGCTCGCACTCACCGCGGGACACGTCGCCGTGCCGCGTGAGTTTCTTATAAATATTCGTGTACAAATTCACACAGCGCCATCTAGCCCCAAACTAAACAAGCTAGATAACTGATATACTACTTAAATACTTTTTAAATACATACTTATTATACATAGAACACCCACACCCGTAACAGAAATTAAAATTCATCATTTCAATTTCTGCCCGGCCGGGAATCGAACCCGGGACCTCTTGCGTGGCAGACCGGCATGTTGACCATTGAACCACTCAGGTCGTCAATATAGAGTGTATTTCATACATTACATAGTGTAAACGATACATACAGTGTGTATTCCATACAATGCTTCGTGTATTCCATGCAATGCATAGTGTGTTTAGTCTATGCAATACATAGTGCATTCCGTACAGTACAGAGTGAATTACATTGCTCCACAGTTCTACAGAAGTAGGCTGAAGCACAACGGGAATTTCAGTTTCGTTGTCAAATATTATTAAACTCGAATATTGTTAATTTTTTTTCCGTATAATGTAAACGTAACTCAAGTTCATACGACCAAGTACAATGGCACTTCCATTTCTGAACAAAAATAGGTGAATTTAGAAATGGGAGACATAGGAAGTTTTCTTCCCGTTGTCCTCCATTTCAGCATTTGGGGGACAATTAAACTAAAATTCCCATAGTCCCCCATTCGGTTGATTACATTTGGGAGACAACGGGAACGAACCGAGATATGGTTCGCGGTTCATCCGAAAAAGTGACCACGTTGAAGAAACGTAAAGAGTATGGTGACCTAATTTAAACGTTCAAAATTCTCAATGGTCATTACGATGTTCGCGATTTCGAAAAGCTATTTCACCAGAACAAGAACCATCACCTGCGAGGCCATTCTCTTAAGCTCGACACTTGTTTCTCCTACAACAACCCACACAGGCACATCTTAACCAACCGAGTCGTGAATATCCGGAATGAGTTGCCTAAATCTGTAGTGAGAGCAGTAAAAACAAACCAGTTCGAAAATTGACTCGACAAATATTTAAACTCTGATTAATAATGAAGAAGAGCCAGATACAGGCATTAATCAGTTGTTAGTTACAACTGCTTGCCTGCATAATAATAATAAATAAATAAAACTGTGGCCACACCCTTCCAGTGGAGAGAGCCAAGGAGTCCCCGACGTCGCTGAACATCTTCGCAATCCGCGTGACTCCGGCGGCGGGCGCGCCGCGGCGGACCGCCAACGTCAGCTTGTTAGTCGACGCCGTCTCGGAGAAGGAGCATACTGTCATCGTTAAGAGGAACGGTTCGTATTTCACAACATCAAGTGGGCTTGTTTGCCAACTCAGCGGTAGAAAAAAAATCGGCTTCATCATAGCAGTGGCGCTTTAAAACGCTAGACGCGAGAGGTTTTTTACAGGAGGTATAGATAGAGATTACAATTTGGCCTGGGTTAGAGCAGCCGTACGGGAGGTATATGAGAGGTGTAGGGGTGGTGCATTGAGGTGTTGGAGAGGTGTATTGAGGTGTAGGAGAGGTGTAGGGGAGGTAGAGAGAAGGTGTAGGGGAGGTATACGGGAAATGTAGGAGAGGTGTTGGGGAGGTGTAAGATAGGTGTAGGGTAGTTGTAGGGGAGGTGTAGAGAAAGTGTTGGGTAGGTGTAGGGTAGATGTAAGTAACGAAGTTGCATAAAGAAATGAATCTGCATTTCGAAAAACATGCACATGTAAAAGTATAATATCATACTCATACTCATGGATCAGGGGATCAGGATAGATCCAGATGCAAGTCAAAATTCATTTGATACGTTTGCAGCATAGGCGAAGCGAGTAGAGGCGAAGGGGGTTCACCCCCTGAACCCCCCCCCCCCCATAAATCATTTCACATCGCCTGCGCCGCGTGATCAATCCAGATTTTTACAGTCAAAATACCAAAATTTCCGAGCTCATTACGCTCGCTAATTCATTAGTTTTCTTTAATAAGTTTGCTCCAGCTCTTTTAACTAAAAATTGTAAAATTTCGAGCTCGCTGCGCTCGTTCATTTATAACATATTCAAAATCCAAGCTAAGCTCGCGGCGCACACTGTCATTGGTTTTTGTTATATTTATGTTTTATTATAATTGACCCCGAACCAAATGAGCCAAAATTTGAAAAATTTCGAGCTCGCTTACTTTTTATTTTCAGTTACTTTTATTACGATAACCACATATTTTAAGGGGGGGGGGGTATTTTGTACCTCCCCTCCCCCAAAACCAAAACCTTGCTACGCCCGTGGTTTGCAGTCTATTAGATCTATGGATTATTAATAGAAGGTATCGATGGAATATTGTACTCACGCATTAGTAAAAGTGTTGTCGTGGTTGTGGTGAAGGTTGGAAAGGAAGGAAAAGGGTGAAAAGAATTTTTCGGGGTCGATAACGCGTGGGTGATGCCCCAGATATTGCAAACGACCATAGACTGCGCTGACTGCTTGCCATCAGGCAGGCTGTAAGCTTGTTTGACACCTTAGTGGTATCAAAAAAGAAATACATGTATATGTTAGCTACTAGCGAGGACCTGTAATTGACTTATTGATTCTAATATATTACTTATTATGTTTTATATAGCCGTTGGCACTCCAATAAATAAATAAATAAATGTTGATCCCCAGCGGCGGGCGAATCCCGTCTCACGGTATCCCCATGCGAAGCCGTGCGAAGGCTTGCGGCCCAGTACGGGGCACTCTGCGAGGTGATCCAACGTATTGATGACAGCTACGGACTGCCCCTCATAGTCATACTGCTGTCTACGTTGATGCACCTCATTGTGACGCCTTACTTCCTCATCATGGAGATTAGTAAGTATTGGTTGGTGTGATTTATGGATAAACAATAATCGTCTTGGCGTAGAGCGTCGGTAACCGGGCGGTCGATTATCCAACTCGTAAGCGAGAGGTACCGGGTTCGAATCCCGCTGCGGGCATGTACCAATGACTCTTTTCTGAGTTATGTATATTAGTTGAATACTAACCGATGCTCTTACGGTGAGGGAAAACATCGTGATGAAACCTGCAAATTCAGGGAACTGAATTTGTAAACATGATCCAATCTGATCAGGTTCCCTTGGTAGCAGGGTCACGTTATTCATCATCAAGAACCCCTCGAGAACGAGGGCCCGGGGTCCGCCTTGACCATGACCCAGGATTTGGCGACACGAAATTACAGTGGAGCGACTGCCATCTGACCTCTGTGACCCTGTTCACAGGGAAACCTGCTGGTCAGGATCATTTTTGTACATTCAGTTACCTGAATGTGGAGGTTTCACTTTTTACTGTAATTACCTGATCAGGTAAATCCTGGATTACCAAGTCAAACCAAATATGAACATTCACATTGCAAAATTCACATTAATTATGGGCACAGTTTTATTCCTGTACGCCATGGTTCATCATCATTATCATCCTAGCGTTTATACCGGTTTATGCCAGGGTGTCTTCCTTCTTTTTTCCCTCCACTTCGCCCTATCATCAGCATCCTCACGTCATAGGCCATCGGTTCTCGTAGCTGACTCGGCGATGTCATTCCATCGCTTCCTGGGTCTCCCGCGGATCTCCTTCTTGATACCGGCAGGTTTAGGCACTTGTTTTCCCGTACCTCTCGGACTTAGGCTGGACATGACCAAACCAGAGCAGGCGAGCCTCCTCAATCTTAACCGCAAAGTCTCTCGCCAAGGCTGTAGGCCGTGGAGAAGTGAAAGGGAAACTCAATAAGCTATAATATAAATTCCATAAACATTTAGTTTTTCACTTTACTTCTTACAATATATGGGCCAATATGTACTTAGTTAAGTTTACTGAACTCTCGTATTAAGATATAAGATTCGTTTGTTATGTTACGGGCCCAAACCTTTTTGGTTTTTACGTTATTGTAGTAGTGTTAGTTATTCAAAATATAAAAATAATAAATGATTAAAAATAACTTGTTACCTGATATAAAGATTATATTATTATTTCACACTGCGGTACCCCAAGATCTTAACCAAACTTTTCCATTCCAGTCGTATCAACGAACAGGATCCACTTCTTGGTGCTTCAGTTCCTGTGGTGCATCACGCACTTGCTAAGGATGTTCGTGGTCGTGGAGCCCTGCCACTACACAATTGCTGAGGTAACTACCGACAAATAAATAAATAATTACTACATCATCATCATAAAATCAGCCGGAAGACCACTGCTGGACATAGGCCTTCCCCAGACATCTCCACAAAGGCCTGTCCTTTGCCTTCCGCATCCAGCTGGTACCTGTGATCTTTACCAGGTCGTCGGTCCACCTTGTGGCAGGCCTACCCATGCTGCGTCTTCCGGTACGTGGTCGCCACTCGGGAACTTCACTGCCCCATCGCTATATGTTATTCTGCCCACTGCCACTTTAGCCTGGCAATCCTTCGGCTATGTCGGTGACCTTGGTTCGCTTGCGGATCTCCTCATTTCTCTTTCGATCACATAACGAGACGCTTGGACATCTAGCCAAGCTTGTGTTATTTACTATACTTTAGGCGACGCGTAAGTTGATTCCAGATATTTCTAACAAGAAAAAACATTACACCTACACCAACCTCAAACGAAAACTAAACTAAGTAAAGTTAAGTCACTTTTAACTTTATATCACGTATTTTGTGATGCCTAAATGCGTATTAATATTTTATGGCGTCAAGTTAAGAGTCGCCTAAGTTTAGTGCAATCGGGCAATAGAAACGGTTCGGAATACGGGTATTAGGCTGGTTGAGTAGTCTTGGAGCCAAATAGCTCCCTTTGACTGTATATTATTAATATTATCATATCATACGCATCGCATAGCAATGATCTGGGGATCTAAAAAGGCCAAATTAGCTTTCATATTGTGGTTCATATTACAGTGCCACAAACTTAGCTAAACCTTCTAAACCTGTGGCCAATACTGATACTAAGTGACACTATTTTGAATTGTCATGTCAATGTCAACAACAACGACGCTGCAGATAAATTTGTGACAAATTAAAATGAATCGTAATAGGAAACGCTAATGTGGCCTTTTTAGACATCCTTTAGTGTTTCTAGCTAATATTAAAGAATAACTAGTGTTTTAAAGCGGTTTAATTTGTTTTGAGGCAATGAATGATGACAGTATGGCGTAAACCACGCGAAACGAAGATAATATATTTTTTGAACCACTAAGGTGGCAAACAAGCTTACTTAGAGTCCGGGATAAGCGCTATGACGATGATGAATAAATGTTAAAGAAAAATGGATATTTGTTTCAAACTAAACTCGCGATCTTTACACATATTATTATATGAGTCGTCTCGTGACCACGGTGGGTGTAACCCTACCGAAACGTCAGGAAAACAAATCTTAAAGGTACGTCGCGTCCAAGTCCCGTCTAATATAATAAAAATGGATATTTTATTATATCACCAAAAATTACGAATTTAGTTTTAATATAATTATTTTTATTAAGAAAACTTAAGTTCTGTTAGCATTAGAAAGAACTCTATTGTTGTTTAATTTAATTACGTAAAGAATGTAAATGTAACTCAAGTTCATACAGCCTAGCACAATGGCATTTAAGTTTCCTAAAAAAATAATTAGTTTTAGCATTTTGAAGACAACGATATTAAAATTGCCGTTGTTGTCGTTGTCGGTGGATAATATTTTGTGGATAACGGGAATGAACCCCGTTCATGCATTCCTGTGGTTTGCTGTCAATCAAATTCCAATTTATTCCATAATTATCTCATAAAAAACGAAATGCCTAATTTTATTCGTAGCAGCAAAAGAAAAATTATATCGTGTATATATACGTATTTAGAACGACGTAAGGCCGAAGGACTTGAATCTTTACTATTAAATAATATTGGAAAAATTGTGTCCGAAATGACTGGTAAGGAGAACATTTTGATACCTTTTTGTTCTTCATTTTGAATAAGGGTCAGTTCAGATCGAACGATCCGTAACGCGACGCGGACTGTAATGGTAGTATTTATTATTTACTCAACGTTTTATTCAATAAAAAATATATCGATATGTAAAAATGTACGATCACATCACTGTCCATCTGACATTCTTATAGCGTCATATGAATTTGATGACAGATTATACTACTTCCGGTGTTGCTATATAAAACGCAGAACAAGCGCCACCATTGACAGGTCACCTCTGTCGCTGGTCAAGCTTTACCATATAACTACAACAATAGCTCCATATAGTCAAAAGATAATAATAATGTTTGAGTCTTCAGAGCGCGCCATCTATATAAATTACGTAGAATCTTCTAGTTTTTATGAATTAAATCACTTTTTGTACACTAGTTCCACTTTATTATATAATTTTATTAAATTGCAACCAGTTTCGAATTACTCATCTTCAGGCAATTAATTCGTAATTAATTAATTCGAAGAGTAATTCGAAACCGGTTGCAATTTAATGAAATTGTATAATAAAGTGGAACTAGTGTACAAAAAAGTGATTTAATTCATAATAATGGAGTTCCATCATGAAGTGACAACACAAAGTGTTAAATACTTCTAGTTTTTCTTAGATTTTTCTTGAAAACGGCTCATTAGCACCCTGTGCGCTACATCATTATCATCATCACTACATCACATCACTGCTCCGTCCCCCACCCCAGGGCAAGCGCACCGAAAGCCTGGTGTGCCGTCTGCTGTCGGCGGCGCCGGGCCCGGGCGCGCTGCCGGCGCGGCTCGAGCAGTTCTCGCGGCAGCTGCTGCTGCGCTCGCTCGCCTACTCGCCGCTCGGGATGTGCACGCTCGATAGGCCGCTGGTTGCTACCGTGAGTCGACAGGCATTTTATTGTACAGAAACACACCCAAATACATATCCAGAAGTCTTAAAAAATAAATTAACAAAATAAGAAATTGCAACAAATTTAGTTAAGCTGTTCGGGAGCTAAGATACCACAGAATCATCATCATCATCATCATAGTGGTGGTAATATCCCGGTTGTTCTCTCAACCTCTCAATAATTACAGTGGAGCAAAAAATCTCTATATAGGGTAGGTGCGCCTTGTCACTACGTCTTCCGGTACGTGGTCGCCACTCAAAAACTTTACAGCCCCATCGGCCATCTGGTCTGCGAGCTACGTGCCCTGCCTCTGCCTCTAAAGTTTGGCCATCCTTGGGGCTATGTCCGGTGATCTTAGTTCGCCTCTACGATGTCGATATATCACTTCTTCCTTGGGCTTATTCACCATGTGACCCAAACAGCGAAGAACACCCTCTTCATTATTTTCCGCATTATCTCTCAGGTCGAGGCTGCTACGGATGTACTCCAACACTCGGCCAGTATATATTATTTATTAATCCAAATGCTATACTTATTTTTATTCTTGTTGCAGGTTATTGGAGCAGTGAGCACGTACTTGGTGATACTTATACAGTTTCAGAGATATGATACTTAATCGATTAGGAAGATATAAAATGAGATACAAGATACCTGATTGTTTGTTTGAGAAAAATGTATGATAGAATTACAATTATTTTATATACCTAAAGATAAATACTTAGTCGATAATTCTACGAGATTATTAAAACTATTACTATGTGGTATTTTCAAGTGGTAGAAATTTTTTATGTACAAAACGAAAACTAAATTCTGTCCCTTTCTGTCTTCCGTAAGTCCTTCAACATTTCTCTACTACAAGACCCATACTATATCCTTTCTTCCCCTTTTCATCATCATTTGTTGTTCAATTTGTTGTTCAAGTTGTCAATCTTTATTCACCCAATGCTGTGTGTATCGTTCTCTTCTATTCCCTTCCATAGTTGTCGGTAACGCCTATGACATTCATGTCTTCCGTCTTCCCAGAGTAGTCAGCCCATCTACTTACACTGCCTAAGCCTGGGGCCCACTTTTCTTCTTCCTTAGGAACAGTTCTTTCCGACTTCATACCCCACACATACATCTTCGCCATATTATTATATATCTCACGTGGGTGAAGCTCCATTTCTTTTCTGCTATCACTTTTTCTACATTATTGTAGTAGAGCTCGTCTAGTCTAAAATGACGCGCCCCACTACTTAGTTAATTGATTTCGATGTGTGAGTACAAATATTGATAACGACTGTTCATCTGTGTGGAAGCCAATGAACGACGCGTGCTCCTACGTTTGAATCTCACCGGTAACTGAATGACCAATTACAACGGCATTTGTATATGTATTGCGTCCATATTTTAAACTTGCTTGTGTGCGTTAATGCGATAGTGGGGCGCGTCATTTTAGATTAGACGAGCTCTACATTCTCTAATGGTGTTACTCCATAGTTCACAGAGGGATATGCTATTGTAGCTTCCTTCATATTGATGGAATTCTCCTTCTTTACTCCTCCTTTATCCCACCTTCTTACACGTATCTACTTCTTTATTAGGACTCTCTCATCAGTAACCTTGACGAATCCAGCTTGTCGTTTCTGAATCTCTCCATCCCATTTCTAATGTCTCAAATGAACTTGTTTTGAAAGTAGGTATTTATAATAGGTAGATCATTTATTTCTCTATTGTTAAATAATCTAGTCATTATGTAATTAGTTAGATTTAAGTATCTATTCATAGCTTAAAATAATAAATAAAAGTGTATTTTGTATTAATTATCTATTTTAGTCTTGGGATATTTTGATCTAATTAAATAATAAATAAATAAATATTCGTGAACAAATTCACACAGCGCTATCTAGCTCCAAACTAAGCAAAGCTTGTGCTATAGGTGCTAGATAACTGATATACTACTTAAATACTTTTTAAATACATACTTATTACGTAACAGAAATTAAAATTCATCATTTCAATTTCTGCCCGGCCGGGAATCGAAACCGGGACCTCTTGCGTGGCAGACCATTGTGTTTGACCATTGAACCACTCAGGTCGTCAAATTTTGTTATTTTCTATTTTCTTCAATATTTCCTAAATACTCCAGCAACCGCTGATGCAAATGGCCGATGGGGCAGTAAAGTTCTCGAGTGGCGACCACGTACCGGTAGACGCAGCGTGGGTAGGCCTCCTACAAGGTCGACCGACGACCTGGTAAGGATTGCAGGTACCAGCTGGATGCGGAAAGCACAGGACCGGTCTTTGTGGAGATCTCTGGGGGAGGCCTATGCCCAGCAGTGGGCGTCTTCTGGCTGATATGATGACTCCAGCAACAATAAACTTACCGAATGTCATACACGTACCTAGTCTAACACCCGCATACAGAAACTTTTCTTCTTGACGACCTGAGTGGTCCAGTTGGTTAACATCGGGGTCTGCCATGCAGAGGTACCGGGTTCGATTCCCGGCGGGGCAGAAATCGAAATGATGAATTTGTTATACGTGTTATAAGTATGTATTAAAAATATGAGTAATTTATCAGTTTTCTGACACCCATAACACAAGCTTTGATTACTTTGGGGCTAGATGGTGCTGTGTGAATTGTCCAAGCATATTTATTAATATTATTTATTACACTTCGAAATGCAGCCTGTAGAAGACCGACAGATGCGCAGCCCTACGCCGATGCTCGAGGCTCTGCAACTGAAGTGCATTGTCACTGTAAATTGTCGCTCTCCGTATCTGTCTGTCTGTATATCTGCCAACTCCTAAACCACGCATCGGATTTTGATGTGGTTTTCCCTGTAATTGACATAATTTCTTTTGAAATGATTAATGACACATTCATATTACAATATAGAAACTCCGAGTCTAGCCGTGCGAAGCCAAGGCCGGCCGCTAGTTTAATTATAACACAGAAAGACATTTCAATTATGTGGAGAGATTTTGGACATCAATTATTACTCTATTGCAGCGGTACTATACTTTCCGTAATCAGACGAAGTATTTCGTATACGCCGCCAATAGAATGCAAACTTAAATTGATAGACCAGAGCTGTGTTTTTAGTTCACAAGCGAACTTACGTAGCCATTAAGTGAGCCGATGCTACGTCTCGTAGCACCGTAGCAACAGCTACGGCTTTAGCTAAACCTGCACTCCCATCACCATTACAGCATATAACAGTCCTCTGCACAGCTTAGAGGTTTTTGCCATAATATTCACGCTACGCATATATACGGGTTGGAGATCGCAGTGTTATAAATATAACAATGGAAAACGTTGCTACTGTTTCCAGCTTACGGATTCTCTATAAGTTTAGCTTTAGCTAAAACCTGACTATACAACTCCTTGACGTCTGCTGCTGTCACAGCGCATGTAGTAGATGACACATGTATACCTTGAAATATTATTGACCAAAAAACATTAAATGTTAAAGAAATATTTTTGATCCACCATGACGCCATAAATCGATATCTCACACTGATTTTATGCAAATGTATTTTGGAAAGTTCCCATAGTAGAGAAGCATACTTAACAGATTAAGCCGCTAGATAAATTGGCAATGCGCTGGATCCAGCGCCGCGTAAATATCTAAGTAAAGGACTGCCTCCGAAGTTCGGGATCGCATTCGCTGGATGAGCGTGCATTAAAAGTTGTACGTGAGCGCTGGCGTGCGGCACACCTTAACTCAGCCATTACGCTCTCATTTCGCTGCCTGTAGCGTTACTAAGGATACTTAAAATGCTTAATAAATAAATAAATAAATAAAAAATAAATATTCGTGGACAAATTCACACAGCGCCATCTAGACCCAAACTAAGCAAAATTTATGCTATGGGTGCTAGATAACTGATATACTACTTAAATACTTTTAAAAGCATACTTATTATACATAGAACACCCAGACCCGAAACAGAAATTAAAATTCATCATTTCAATTTCTGCCCGGCCGGGAATCGAACCCGGGACCTCTTGCGTGGCAGACCGGCGTGTTGACCATTGAACCAATCAGGTCGTCGTCGTAAGTAAGTAAATAAATAAATAAATTACATTTATTTCGGAAAGAATCCATCTTCGATGGTCGATGGACTTAACTCTCCTTACACTTTGTTCGCCCAGTATTCGGCGACGCATAGAGCATTTGGACTGGCCTCGAACATTCTCCATTGTGCAAGTCTTAAGATCAGTTAGGTACAATAATAATTAGCTGGATAGTTAGTTGGTACATTTGGTTATTGATACCCCGACGTTGCCACGTCCGACGCATCTACACTAGCCTATTCATTTATCTATATATATAAAATAAAGTCGTGTTAGACTTTTTAAAACTCAAGAACGGCTGAACCGATTTGGCTAAAAATTTGTGGGAAGGTGTAGGGTAGGTGGAGGGTAGGTGTAAGGTAGGTGTAGGGTAAGTGTAGGTTAGTTGTAGGTTTGGTTTAGGGTAGGTGTAGGGTAGTTGTTGGGTAGTTGTTGTAAAATTGAAATTAATAATATCCAAAATCTGCTCAGTTATTGCCTCTAAGGCGAAACAATCTTCGCCTTATACAATTATTAAAGCCTTAAATGAATCCTCACATCTCGAAAGCTTACTGACGATCGTGGTAGTGGTATTGGCAAGTACTATAAATATAAACTTAGATAAGCAATGTGTGCAAGTTTTGAGTGTAAGTAAGGATTAGACTCGTGCGATCAACAACGTAGGAATTATATTACAAAAATAGAATTCTTGGAGCGTTTATACTTAGGATATACCTAGGGCACATCCGACCCGTAAACAAAAAAAGCTGTCCGAGGTTTTTATGAGGTGGTATGACTCTGTCAATCGTAGAGTGCATAGAGTGCTAGAGTGAACAGGCTGTTCCAAGACGGGCATGCTTCATCATCGGCCGCATTGTCACTTACCAACAGGTAAGATGGCGGTCAAATGCCTGTCTTGTCTAGCTTTGAAAGCGAAGGTTTGCTCAATTCTATCTGGTTTTAATTTTCCCATGGTTCTATCTTAATCGTTGATGTCATTGGCAACTAATTAAAAAAATAATGTAAAAACCAGACTAATACTCTAATTAAATTTGACTAAATTCAGAAGCAAAAATCGTGAGAGTAAATCAAAGTAGAATGTATTGCTCATAAAATAAGCTCCATTTTCGTATCACGGCTTTAGAAAAGCGGAGCGACGCATAACATAATATTAACTATACATAAATGGACCATATCTATGAGCGAAACCCACTTTGATTTGCTCTCACTCTTTTTGCTCCTGAATTTAGCCAAATGAATTTAGTGAAACATAATAAACGCAGACCCTCTCGTGTCCTACCTGAAAGAAAAGAATCTTAGGTGTACAGGTACACATAAATTCCCATACATTCATATTCGCTAAACAGCCGAGAGTTACGACGCATATCGCCCGCGTATCCGATACGAGGGGCGCCTCTCTCACCTATATTGCGAAATACAAAGCCGGCATGCAAGCATGGTAATTTATTGAAAGTCGATTTTATGTCGCATTTTTATGCTCCAAGCCTCGCTGCTTGTGAGGCACTGGTGGCTTGAGTGTCTCCTTTCTTGAGGTCGGTGTTATTATACTTTTCCTTTAGGTATTTAGGTCACAGGCGAGTCATGTCGTGGTTGTAACTGATGATGTATCACGGCATTCTATTCATACTTTGTTGGCGTGTATGAGATCACAGATTTCGTGTGTACTGAGGTACAGGAGGAGCGTCTGTCGGCGAGTGGTGAAGGCTTCCGACTCGTAAGCGAGAGGTACCGGGTTTTAATACCACTGCGGCTATGTACCAATGACGCTTTAAACATATTTCTGTAAGTGAAGTGGTGATAATACACTTGTGCTACTTGTAGCTACTATTTATTAATTGAATGAAATGTTTATCATAATTATTATTATGAAAGTTTTATCGTAAAAATCTTTCCATTTTTATCCATTCCCTTCAGCACTCCACCTGACCCAAATGTAAATATTTTCACACACCTACATTGCGTACCCTTTATCAAGCAAATTGCAATTTAGCATAAGGACGCTTCAATATTCCTCAACGCGCGCACATTCTTACGTTTAACGTCCCCGTAATAATACATCAATTTACATGTTATTATGTATTGATATAATATGGAAATAAACCTTTATTTAATGCGTACGTGTCTCGCTATGAGTCCCAGGGGACGCGGGTGAGATGGAACGACAAACTTTAAGTAAAACTCAGCTCAAAAGTGAAGGGGACGTAGGAATGCTAATGAAGGGATTTTTAAAACCTTTTTCTTTTTATATTTAACAGTTTGTGTTGTGACTTAGGAGCTCTCCCACGAAAGAGGAGGTTATTGCCATAATCTCCACGCTTGGCAGGCGGGTTGGAGGTCGCAGTGTTATAAATATAACAATGGAAAACGCTGCAGCCCTTTTTCCAGCCTACGGAGACTCTAGATCTTTTGTCTCGAAAACATTAGTTGCCTTGTACGGCACCCACGAGTGTAAGGGGTTGGTGGTATCCTACTCTGCCATACACCACCCGGCCTACTCCATTATCATGAATTAAATCACTTTTTGTATACTACTTTTGTTTTTAAATATATATTTAATAACATACGAAAGATAACAAAACTTACCTAACTAAAACTAGCTTAATCTAAAATTAAATTTATCTAAAACTAAAAAAAAAAAATTAAGAAACTAAGCTAATAAACCGCTGCCTTTAAGCAAGGTAGGGTGCCCAAAATGTTGGTGGCATTGCCGCGTTGAAAGGCAATGCTCAAACGCTGTGTTAAATAAAGGCATAATGCATAAATAAGTGACTTTTGGTCACAACTAGCCTCGACGAGACGTGCTGAGACATCTTTAAAAATTCGATGGGCTCCCGGTCCCCACGGACCCAATGTTTCAACCCCAAAAAGCTCAGATAAATAACCACTGTCGAGATTTTTAAATTAAAATTAAACTTAGGAAAATATAAATTAGGAAAATACTAACTTAATTGGAAAGATAATGAAATGCCATTTATGTTTGAAATATTGTCGGCCTTTTGGCCTGCGCTTCTGGCGCGTATCTGGCTCAATCTGGACGTATAATTTTCACACAGCAAATAATTTTTCGGAAAAAATCCCCAAAAGTTGTGTTCTATCGTTTCTAGTTTACATCATAGATATATCTCTAAAAGAAAATAATCTAATAGAATTAGATCGCACAATATTGATGGTCGACATGAAATTATTCGTAAAGATTAATTTTTTCCCCCGTACAAAATTTTATTTAGCAATGAAGCCCACTTTTGGTGCGACCACCTTTTTTCTTCTCTGATCTGGATATCCAAAAATATACCCCTTGGTCTTCGTAGAAATTCTGATATAAGTAGCAGAATTCTTGCGTTTGGCTACTTCATATTTCCTACCCTATGCCATGTACGTGCTATATTTACATAACCTAGTTTATGTAACAAATACGCAGTTGGAGCTGTGGCTTTGTGGTTAGTGTCTCTTCGGGGATAATTTTGTTTTCGTTAGCGTGCGGTTAGGGGTAGGAATGAGTTTCGGATTATTTTACGGTGCTTAGTAAGCATTAGTAATAAGTATTTTGAGTCTATGTTTATTTAATATCATTCTTGAATCGCTCGCATCGATTCGAACGGTTTTGATGTATAATTTTCGGCATGAATCATTTAATATTTTTTAAAGCACATTGGCTAGACGGAAAGTACAGTACAAAAATAGGAAAAATTTGCATCATGTATCAAAATATCGAATTTTTCACGCCGAAAATCAAAATTGAAAACCGCTCGAATCGAGGTAAGGGATTCGAAAATAGGCCTATGGTTATCTATCTTATGGTAAATGTATATCACAAACCAGTAATTCCAATCATCATCATATCAGCCAGAAGACGCCATTGCTGGGCACAGGCTGGCACATAGCTCGAAGAACAGATGGCCGATGGGCCAGTAAAGCTCTCGAGTGGCGACCACGTACCGGTAGACGCAGCGTGGGTAGGCCTCCCACAAGGTGAACCGACTACCTGGTAAAGATCGCTAGTACGAGCTGGATTACATTTCCACTCGTATATTAAAGGAGGGAAATAGAAACACTTACTTCTCATTCTTAATAATACTATCAAAATATGGTCTTATTCTCTTCCATACATTTTAATACATTTACAGCTCTGTATACGTTTCTCTGCAGTCCACTGTACAAAGGACTGCAGTTGGCGAGTTCAGAAGTTATCTTCAAAGGAGTAAATTCGTTCCCGGGTACCCCGGGTGACTCAACACACTCCGTGACTTGTTTCGCATTGTGCTGTGGTGTGTGTTACAGGATACTGGCTAATCCATTATTTCCTACTTTATGTTTTACTATTTATTTATTTAATTAAAAACTTGATTGAACTAAAAATAATACAATTGGCGGACTTAAAGCCATCAAGGCTTTATCTACCAGTCAACCTGAAGACCATGCGTAAAGCGAAAGAGTAGGTGCCAAAAGCGGAACGGAGAGCATTTATTATTACTAGTGACCTGCCTCGGCTTCTCGGGTTAAATATACCTTACTTTATGAGAAATATATTCCACTGTGATTTGCTTTTACGTTTTTACTCCTGAATTTAGACGACTGAATTTAGCCAACTGTAATAAGCGCATTGACCGCGCGACCGCGAAAATGAACTTTATGTCGCGGATGCAAAGAAAATATGACAGCTGTCAAATGTGATATACCATCAGGCAGGCCGCAAGCTTCTTTGCCACCTTAGCGGTATAAAAAGCATATCCGTAGCACAACTAATGTTACCGATATAGATTCTATAGATGGCTATTGTATTATCGCTACTTTAATTACTGCAGCTTGTGTCCTGTTAATTGGGATTCGGTGGGTGTGATCGATGCAGAAGGCGGATCGAAGAAAACCGAAATGGAAACAACCGCACCGTTTGAGCCGGTTAATAGATACTTTAAAACTAACGCTCTAGTTTATAGTCAAATTTGATAAAAGGCAAAAATTGTACTATTTAAGTGAGGATACCGTTCTGCACGTTCAGGCGACTGAGAGTGTAACCGTGATCCGATCTGGTCCTTCATTAGGTTCCTAGGTTCCTTTATTAACAGGGTCGCGTACATCAGTTGGTAATCACTCTACTATAATTACCTAATCTGTCTAATCCTGGATCATGGTCAAGGGACCCCGGGCCCTCGCGTGCGAGGGCGCAGCCCGTTGAAGCCAAAATGATTTGAAATATTAACGTGGCTTAACCGATTCCGATGAAGGGAAAAGATTCTCAATTTTTTTTTTGTCAGGAATTCGTGTAACTCGTGTTGCAAAGTACGCGATATCTTCTTTGGCAGAAAAGTGTGTGATGTGTTTTGTTGTTATCCTGTAAGCATTGTGTGGTTGGACCAGGGTGACACTTGGCCATGGCAGAATAACAGCGACCATTTTGTTTTGTATAGTTAGTTTTTTTATGGTCGACAACAGTAGAATTTATTTAAATTGTTTTTTTTTATTTATGCAAAACAAATAAATATTTTCATTTTCTTTTATTCCAAAACATTATCTTAACGCTTGCACCATCCTGCTAAAAATAGTTGACTTTACCATTTTAATAAAGCGTGTTAGACATCGTTTTAGTTTCAGAGTTTACCGTCTGCAGCTTGGTACTAGTGATTGTGATGGCTCATGATATTGAGGATCAATACTCGCTGAAGGTGTTAACTATAAAAGATTAAACTTTATGAAAACCCTCCAGTTAGGGTCCTACAGGCCTAATGAATAGAAACGCCAGTGGACTGTGAAACTGGTACAATGCTGGCGTAAGGATTACAGAATCGTTGACTAGGTACGAAGGTTTCGGACGATGGCTTGAAGAGAAGTAGTCGTTCTCTTGCATGTGGCCCTAGCACAAGTGTGTCTGCGACAAAGCTCGCGCCGCGAGAGAGCATTTGTCTCTTTCTCTCAATACTAAGACGAAAGAGATAGCAATACCTTTGTCGCGCTTTTTCTCGCTTATCGCGGGCGAGAGCAACTTGTGCTAGGGCCTCTGGTGTGTCGTGTCGCGCCTTGTCGCTCATGCCGAACGTAGCATCGGCTCCGACATTGTAGTCAGGCGACAACACCTACTATAATTTATATACTTTGCATATGAGGTATGGCCTTCCCTGCGATATCATCGCGTAGTAGTACGTTATCATCAAATTTTATACATATTTTTTCGCGTTCTAAAAATACTAAGTATGTTTAAGAAGAAACACATTAGGGCGATCCTCCTGCGCCTCATAATGGGGGATGCCCTACCTAGCCGTTTTGTTTGTATGTGTTATTTGTTAGGATTTTGTTTAAGAACTGGCCTGTTATATTTTATACGGTGTTTCGGCTTTTTCCGTGCTGCGACTAACACTGGACCCGCACAATACAATAGGAAAATGCCGATTCGCACAAATACTGGCTCGTCTTTTTTTTATTAGTGAGACTTTATGATATGAGACAGGTATTTTTTTTTATTACCAGTTACATAGTACGGCCAAAAAAGTGGTCTATTTTGTCGAATTCAAGCATAAGTGTGGTTATGTTAGCATGTTTCATTGCACTTGAGCAACCCAAAATAGAAAAAAATGCGAATATAGACACTGCTGAATACCTAAATGTTATTTTATCATTGTATCATGTTATTTTATTATTATTTTATTATTGTAATGCCCTCATTATTTAAGTAAGTCAATATTTCAAATATTTGGCGAAGATGGCTTACTGATTGTTTTGTGTTCTGTGGTTGACAACGGACAATTACCAATACTGGGATCCTTTTTGACATGATTGGATCAATATAACCCAGAATATAGCCCATAAAATAAATAATTAAAAAACAAAAATTGACAGATGCGCCATCACCTGTCAGCAAAGTCTCTAGGCCCTCAGTCTACCGTATATTCGATATACTTATAAGGTAATCATATTTGTATTCTATGTTTACCGTTGCATTCGTATTGAATTTATTTATTTTGCTTCGATATTGTTTTGAGAGCTTCTTGGAGTTCATTTGAGTCGAAGTAAATTGCAGTCCACAAGAAGCAAGGCCCAAGCGAACTCACTGGAGTGTAACTGTTGTACGAGTTCATCTTGCAAAGATCTCAGATTTACTACAGTGTTCAGTATTATTCGATGTTATGAAACGATGTGACATCTTGATGAAGAGTCGAATAAATTGACTGTACAATATACTACTTGTGAAAAAGGAATAGACGCTGAACTATGGAGTGAGCGACGAATTTCTCGGATGCACTAGGTTGTGGAGTTATCTCCCTTGACTTGAGATACTTTCATAGAGAAATCACCAACAATATGATTGTTTTATGACGTAGGTACAACATATCTTCAACTTAGGGTGGTAGGCTGTATTTTTCACAGTGTCATGAAACACTTACCATGAAACATAAAAACTGGTTGAAACATATGTGCGGTTATGTTAGCATTTTTCATTATTAATTATAGCAAACTAAAATTTTAAAAAATTGCAGATATGGACACTGTTCATTACGTAAATGTTATTTTATTCAATTAATCATTAAATTTTAATTATTTTGAAACACTTATTATTCGAGTAAGTAAATATTTCGAGTAGTTATTGAAGATGACTTACTGATTGTTTCTGTAAACTGTGGTTGGTAACGGACAAGGACCAAAAATAGGGACGCTTTTTGACATGACTGACTCGAAATAACCCGGAATTTAGAGCCATAAACCCAATGATAAAAACAAAAATCGACGGGTGCTCCATCACCTATTAGCAAAGTTTCGTGGCTTTCAGTCTAACACTGTTTCATACATTGTCAACATGTTAATTTAAAAAAATTTTTAGTTTTCTCGACTGCACTATAAACTCAAAAAGTTATGACAGTTCCCACGATGGGAAGTTCTAAGTATATCCGGAATAAACGGGCTAAATTATGATTATTATTACTAAGCTTGACCATTGCATTGAACTCTAATCTCAGTCTATCGTTTACAGCTTCGAAGACCCCGTAACTAAATATTGTACGTAATAATATTTGCCTACTCTAAATTACGAATTGATATGTTACTACAGGGTGGATAAGTGCAGGTTTCCGGGAGGGATGCATTGAACGTAGCGCCAACCCTATGGATATCCAAAAATGGAAGCCGGTTCAGCCAGTCTTCGACCGACAGCGGCGCCGAACGGACGCGTGCTCTGTAGCTACGCCTTCCGAAGTTCTTTTGTTCCATAGTGGAATTCCGAAAACTAGTGTTTTTTTCCTTTTCCGCCGACGCGCGACGGCCAGTAAGGATTGCGACGACCTTTCGGTGAGTTGAAAAATTTGAATATTCATCGGCTTTTCCAGCCAGTGTTCGTTACGGATTCGAATTTTTTCTCGAGACTTTTGTTTCTTTTACGATAGAAGTTGCCTAGTTAATCCTGGCTGGTTTGTCAGGGCGGCTTATTAAAAAAGTTAAAAACGAATCGTATGGTATCTAAATTCGGCGCGCGCCGACTTCTGACTTTATTACGGTTTTGCCCTTATCAATTTGATATTTACTTAGAGGGGTGGCCGGCGGAGTTGGGAATTATTTTGTCGTTCCCAACGAAATTTGATTCGTCTGGTGTAATGCATTTTTAATGAGATATTAAGTGGAATGATTTCTTCGACTTTGATAATTTCATATTAGAAAATGACGTTCGCTATGCCATGGCCAGGTGTTGCGAAATTGATTGCTCTTCTTTAGACCGGTTTGTTGAACTATACAGATATTTTTGTACTTGAATATACTTTACGGATTTTTTGAGTGGGTGTTGGTGTTTTCATTTGTGTAAAGGAGACAGCTTAATTGTGCTAATTAAAATCTATAAATATCAAACTATAATTTATTTAGTTACCCACTTACCTACTAGATGTTTAAAACATTTATAACCAGATTTACTAAAATTTACAAAGGTCCTTCGATCGTATGGTAAATACCCTGTTCTGATAATGATAAACGCGAATACGTAGGTAATATATTTCTTCATATATTAACGGATGATGATGAATGAAGATGAAGATGTTCATAAATTAACGGATTAATATCGCGGTTTCATTATATTATAATTTAATCCCGACGCGACGTTCCGATCATAGATAGTTAATATTTGTCTTTAAATACGCTTTATAGAAAGAATACTTGTTATATGAAAGTAACCCCACGCAGGTCTATTTCTATATATAGTATAAAACAGAATTGCTTCCCACCGTCTGCTCCTATGTATCTATATACGCTTAGATCTTTTAAACTACGCAACGGATTTTAATGCGGTTTTCAACAATAGACAGAGTGATTCAAGAGGAGGTTTATAAGCAGGAAAATAGGGTAGGTAGGGGTAAACTTAGTTTTGTATAATTGGGATAAAATTATAAAATAAACCCACGAATAATTTGATAAAAGTTGTTTCCATAGTTTTGAAATATCAATGTTTGTGGATCTCTGGATTTTGAGAAAACTACGGTTTTATGGCATAGATACCAGGATAACGTGTAGTTTTCCCAAGAGACTTCGCCATCACTCTAATTTCAGTAGGAATTTTATCTAAATCCGACGGCTGCCCGATATTCAGAGCTTTTACGCACTGCGATCATAAAAATGTAGAAATACAGATCTATCGTCTAGTTTAACTTTACGTTCAAAAGCACTTCGCCCGATTACGGAACACATACCTAGGTACAAACATAAGTAAAATATTAAGTAAGTAGGTGTAGTAATAATATATTTGCCCAGTTGCCGCAACAAAGCGCCACAGAGCGCCAGTGGCTGAGTAGTTAAGATATCCGACTCATAAGCGAGATACCGGGTTCGAATCCCACTGCGACCACGTACCATTGACTCTTTTCTGAGTTATGTACCGTAACACTGGGGGATCAATTGCTTAATTTAAGTTATATTCGTGAAAGTATAGAAGAATTATACAAAATACATAAGATACCTTTTTTTTGGAGGGGTATACACAAACTTTATTTACACTTTAAATTACAATTATTAACTTAAAAAAAAGGTCTTACCTACTCTAATACCAAGAACCTCAATTCTAACTAAACTAAAGATAAAAAACTTGACCCAGGTCCCCAGAAGGCTGGCCGCGTTGCCCCGCTGAATAGCGAGGCTTAAACGCTGACCCTAAAAGAGGCCAGCCTTCTGGTGATTTGTAAATTGGACCAGGCGCTTAGATAACTCCCGAAATAAGGAATGTGCGCCTGATCCCCACGGCCCAAGTGTTTCAACGCCAAATGGCGCAAACGAGACTAGCATATTTGCGCCGCTTGGCGTTCTCAGCTGCGGCAGCACCCGTCGCAGCCTGACACACGATCACTGGAAAATGAGACGGCGCAAGGGTATCGATGCAAGTAGCATCCCATACCAGAGGCCGTCCCAGCTTCCACGGAGTGAGTGTCATTCCGTCGGGCCTCTTACCGTCATCGCGGGCTAACCCAATCGGTTCCAGCACCGCGGGTGCACCAGCGGTGGTAAAGGCCCGGAGGATAACAAATACCTTACATCTAAATCAAATGGAACACATTTGAATTATTACCTAGCCAGTGCTATGTGTGCTCATAGAGACAGGATAAAAACATACGTCTTACTTGCTCCGAGCTATCTAAGCCTACAGGCCTACATCTTACTTGATCCAACCTAATTAACCGACTAAAGCCCCGGTTATCCTATGGGAGCACCGAGCTACCACGAATGCCTACCTAACTTAGAGCCCGTCCTAACATAAGGCCTCCGAAACCTACCTGTCTTAGAGCCCGTCCTAACCTGAGGCCTGCCCGAGCACACATGCTACAAGTACATTAGTTGAAGTTGTATAGTATGGTCATCTTGGCGTTAATGTCCCGGTAGTGCTCACGTGCGCGAGGGCCCGGTGTCCGTCTTGACCACGATCCAGCATTTGGCAGATCACGTATTACAGTGGAGCAACTGCCATTTGACCTCCGTCACCCTGTTAACAGGGAAACCTGACCAGATATGATCATGGTTACACATTCCCTAAATGTGCAAGAATCATCGCGATGGTTTCCGTCCCTCATCGCAAGAGCGTTTGTTCGTGGTCAACTAATGTACATAACTCAGAAAAGAGTCATTGATACATTGCCGTAGTGGGATTCGAACCCGGTACCTCTCACTTACGAGTCGGATACACTAACCGCTTGGCCATCGATGCTTAACTATACTATTTCTATAGTATAGTTCTCTATTATTCACAATCCCGCCATACTCACTTGGCCTCAGTCACAGAGGCTCTTTGACGTCCATAATCGTATTAGGCTTCTCGCTTGCGCTCCAGCTCGTGCCACCAACGGCTTAAAGGCAAACTGTTAACAACACCCTAAGTTTGTTGTGCTTGTGTTGTAGTTTCTGAGTTACAACGATAAATTGCAGCGAAGCTTTTGAAGGAGTTATTTGGATTAAATAAACAAGTACTTACCGTGTTGTCTCGAGGAGAACTAATGAAATGTCAGTGTAAGGTAATCTATCGGCTCTATAGACGCGGATAACATTGTTCTGTACATATATATATATATATAGCAGTCCACTAACTAACTCAAGCCATCATCGTCTTATCTGTAGGACGTTCACTGCAGAACATAGGCAAAGTAATAAAAAAGTCTGATACATTCATACAAAAAAGGAGGACATTAAATTTCAAGACAAATTGAAATTGACTTGTCTTGAGATTTAATGTGTGCGTGCGTAGGTACCATAAACATAGGTGTACCAAACTTTTTGGTGGGTACAGAGCGCGCGGCGCCGCGCAAACTTACAAGTAGCACGACATACCTTGTTCGGAATTACCTACTTTTCTTTTATACCATGACATAGGCCTCCCCTTACGTCTTCCACACAGATCTTCGCCTCATGCAACGAATTATAATTATTTTGAATTATCTAAGCTCAGCAACATACGCAATTCAGCAATAAACAGTTAAATAAAATAAAATAAATAAATACACAGTATTCCGTGTCAATGACACCGACAAAAATTAAAACACTCGGAGCCAGATTCATGAATTTAAATTTCGTAGTCAGATTGATGGCCTAGCCGGGAATGTATGACGGACCCTCACGTCAAATGGTGAGATGGCCTGATGCTAATCACCGGGAAGCTTTAAATAAATTATTTTTGCCCTGTTTAAAACATGATTTTTAACACAGTCCTGCGATGCCAATTTCATACGTGTCAAATTGTATTTCGAGTATCGACTATGTTTCATTTAACCACACATAAACGTTAACCATGCGAATACCAACGGCTTAAGACGTGAGGATGCCGACGACCGGGCGACGCTGGCAGAAGCAGCAATTGGATGCTCAGATAATGATAATAAAACGTGTTATCTATCTGTGGCATCATAGCTGCGAAATTGCTGAATTAATTATCATGTTAAATACAGCTTGGCATCATTATACCGTTTGTGCTCTCGCGCAGGATGGCCCGGGTCTGCCTTGACCATGATGTAGGGAAGTAAGCAAGCAAGCAAATCAGGGAAATAGTAATTATAATCATAATTTTATTAATTTAATTTGAAGGGAATATTTATATGACGGAAATAAATTAAATAAAGCTAATACTAAATTATAAAATAATATTTACATTTTTATAACATATTATTTTTACATAGAATCATTATTTGTTTATAACTTTCGTTACATGTCCAGGCAGTATTTTACATATTAAATACATTTACAATGTCAATAGTATGTAGTACATTGTATAGTTAGGAAGACATTGTTTTCAAATGTAGGACAGAAAGGAGACTGGGTAAGTATGTAGGCGAAGTTCAAAGAATACGTCACTTGTCATACAAATGTGCGAAAGACATCCATTTTTCTCTTAACTGCCGGGATTGATTTTGATGTCGTGCGGCTTAAGAATATAGCTTAAGGTCCTGAACCTGTACACCGTAACCATGTTGCAGCTGGTTCAAAGAATACGACACTTGTCATTCAAATGTGACAAATAAATGTTTTTTTCGAAACATTTTTTTGTCACATTTGAATGACGAAACTGCCGGGACCGCTTTTGATGCCATCTTGTACAAATGTGCAGCTGAGGCACCCTAACCCATAGGTCATCACCGTAATGCTGCTGGTTCATAGACCACAGTCCAGTCTCCTTTACTTGGTTGGTAGTGATTCGTTTTCATGTTTATATCTCTTAAATGTGACAATTGTTTTAATATCAGAGTCATTCGAAAAGTAACACGTTGTGGTTATGGTCTCTGACCTATTCCTATTCTAAACCCTTTTCCATTTGTTTTCCCGACGTTTTGGTAAGGTTACACCCACCGTGGTCACGAGAAGACTGCAGTGCAGAGGTGATAGCTGCGGTAATGTGTATGTAATAAAAAAAATGTAGTAGTAAAAAAGCCAAATTTTCTATTCAATGTGGTATATTCAATATTTGTAACAATTTGACATATTATTATTATCCAATTAGTATTTTAAATAATTTGAATAAGTAATTATGTTATGCCAATTTGATATTTATATAATATTTGTATGTCTAACGACGGATCACAGCGGTATCTCTTAATTGTAATATCCAACTGTACCTGTGTTTCACAAATAAATTTTTTGATTGATTGATTGATTGAAAGACAAGAAAACTATTAAAAATATAAAATATTGCTAGCTTTCAGAGTAAGGATAAACTCTTACTGTTCCTTTACGAACGACTAGCCAACTATTAGTGCGTGGAAGTTTCGGCACTTATCTCATTGAGCATAACTCTCATTGAGTATAACGCTCAATTCATTGCTCACTTACCGTTTCATGTGAATGGACTGTACGCTGACCTTGTATGCACTTCTTGGATACTGTTCGTCATTTACCGAGTTGGGTCCTTATAATGTGTAACGTGACGATATTATCGTGGACGTACACGATGTAGAGGAGAAGGGGCATGACAGGGACATGTATTGAAAGGGATTAATAGAGGAGCCTCTACAACATAAATATCCCCTTCATGCCACCTATATCGTGGACGTCCATGTTAATATCGTTACGTTACAAATTATAGAAACGCCCATTGTCGCCCATGTGGCCCCTTTGGGGGCGGATGGGAATTTTGGTGGGGCTAGACGCATATAGCTTTCATTTTTAAATTGTGTCTGACACCCTAGAGACATTATATCTGTTTTCTTATACTTGGAATTATAAATTAAGCTAATAACTAGCACGGTTTTGTGTTAGCACGAAAAAAGGATATCACAAGGTAGTGTACTCGTATTTGCAACATCTGTCGTTGGGTTTGTTGGGACAATTCTATTGTTATTCTATTCTAATTTTTTTTATTTTATGTCTTATACGGTAGGCAAACAGGCAAGCGGGCCTGATGGAAAGGGGTCACCACTGCCTATAGACATTAGCAACACCAAGAGTACCGCCAATGCGTTGCCCACCTCTATAACACGTTGCTCTGGCAGCAAAAAGGCAAATGCCACTCCACTGCCAGAGCCACGGTTCCCCAAATCCCCACCCCATGGAGCACTGGAAACCTTACTCACCGGCAGAAACACAATGAGGTGGAGGTACTTCCCCAGTCGGGCGGCTCCAATTCGAACGAGATACCCCGCTATGCCCTACCTCTCTTAAAGTTAGCGGCAATTATTGCCCTTACATTTCTCTAAACGAATGAAACTGGGATATTTTACAGAATCCCAAATTATATACCTACTGGTTTAAGAGTCTACGTAATCATTGAGAGTGACAGGGCAAAAATTTGAATAAAAAAATTACTAATCCGCTGTTCTGTTATAACACGATGGTCTGAGTGGTTCAGTTGGTTAACCGTCTGCCACGCAAAAGTCCCGGGTTCGATTCCCGGCTCAGCAGAAATTTAAATGATGAATTTTAATTTTTGTTACGGGTTGGGTGTTATATGTAATATGTATATATTTAAAAGTATATAAGAAATTATATAAATAAATTAAGTTTCATTTTTAAGGGCTTCAAATACATTATAATAGTTAGTTTATTTGCTTAAAACATGGTTACAATAAACTAAATAACTACAATTAATACCTACATTTAAAATACCAAAAATATATACAGTAATACATATAAAATATACTAAACTAAACCCTTATAAGATATAAATATTTTATTATCTAACTAACCTAAATTAAAAAAGATGTAAAAAACCAGGGCCACGCGGTAAGGTGCCCATCATGGCGGCGGCATTCCCGCGCTGGATGGCGATACTTAACCGCTGCGCGAGAAAGCTGCCGGCACGTGAGTCACCCGTCGCCTCCCTGAGCCGCTTACCAAGCTCCATGAAGAGCGAGTGTGCGCCCGGGCCCCACGGACCCAGTGTCTCGACACCAAATGCGACAAACTCGTATTGGGCGCCGAGACAACTGTACTTGCCCACCTTCGAGCGCTCTCGTATCTCAGCCGCCGCGCCAGCCCGTTTAGCGGTTGCCGGAAGATAGGTCGCAGCTAGTGTGTCGGCGCACGTGGCGTCCCACACCAGCGGGCGACCCATCCTCCATGGTATCATAGAAATCCCGTCAGGTCTCTTGCCATCGTCCCGTGCAATGTGTTGAGGTTCCAGGATTGCGGGGACGTTGGCGCTGACGAGAGACCGTCGCAGGATGTCATTGATCGCGGCGTGACGGGAGAGGCGGCCAGCGCTCGAAGAACAGGCAAGCCCATGGTGACCGAGGCGGTCAACACTCGCTCCACAAGAACCACAACTATGCTCGATACAAACCTCGGCTCCCAGCCGGAGACCGATGGCGAGACGGAGAGTGGTCGGGTCAATGAAAGTGCCGGTGTTGGGGGATGGGTAAGCGTGGAGCCAGTGCCCGGATTCTGGTCTGGCAACTGCTTCCAGCCTGGCGCGGTCTTTTAAAGATGGTGAGATATTAATAAGGGTGTCTAATATGACTTGAGAAGAAATGTTGTCCCAGGCCTTTTGAATTTTGGGCGTGGGAGGAAAATTTGGGCTCGGTCCAGCTAGCCAGGCAGTTTCAGCCTCCGCCAAGCACGCGACCTCACAGTTTGTAGCCGCGGGGGCTTTAAGAATATTACCTGTGAGGTCGGACGAGCTATAGATAGAGGACAGAAATGCCGGCAGTGCTACACTAGAGATTTTGCGGGTTCCCAGGCCACCATACCTAATTGGCAGGGAGGCCTGGGTCCAAGCCTGCTCGCTGAGTCTGATATTTGTGATGGATTCAATTTGGAATTTTATTACATTATCTAAGTGTTGGATTAGTACAGGGAATTTCCACACTGGGCAGCAGCGGAGCAGGTAAGTAAATTTAGGAACGAAAAGACAAAACTTCAGTATGAAGAGGGCAGAATGGCTGCTAATTTTAAGGAGGCGGTCCGAAAATTCATTAAATTTAGAAACCGAACTTGTAAGAAGCGGTGGAATGGCCTCGTCGAAAATAGGGGAGCCAAGAAGGCTCAGACTGTCTTTTGTGAGTATTTTTATGTTTGGGGCTACGCTATTAAAATTTTGGATTATGGATTGTGCCAAGGTTGTGTCTATTTTTTCAGAAATGAAGAGTTCACATTTGTTAAAATTTAGTTCCAAACCAATGAGGTCAAAATTGTGTTTTACCATTTCTAAATCAGTTAGGACAGTCTGAGCATCCCCAGCTATGGTACCGTCGTCCAGGTACCATACATTTAATTTTGATTTGACACTGTGGATTATCGAATTTATGGCCAAACTGAAGATCGCTGGACCGAGTGGATCACCCTGCTGACACCCCACGGCCGAAAGAATTTCATTATTTCTGTGCAATAATTTTGAAGGACAGTGATAACACTGTAGCATAAAATTATAAATCTCCGGAACATGTAGTTTAATTTTATTCAGGAGGGTGTCCCTGTGTACCGAATTAAAAGCATTTTTTACATCTAATTTAAGTATCACCTCGCACAGATCGTCTTGCGTGAAGGTGCGTACGGCATGGACCGTTGCCTCGCAGCCTCCGCGGGTTCCGAAGCCAACCTGTACGGGTTCGAAAAGAGACTGGAATTTAGAACGAGTTAGCCGAACACAAATTTTGGCAGCCAATCGCCGCAGGGTGGAACCTACAGCGATCGGTCGTACGCCACCGTCTTTCTTAGTCAGGGCTATTAAATTAGCCCCGTATAGGATCGGTGTCACTTCCTGGCACACATTCCCCTCTAACATGACATTCACCAGCCCGGTTAGGGCTGAGATGACGTGGTCGCCGGCCATGCCCACACCGTGGCTGGTGAGGTCCTTGAGGTGTTGAGGGGAGATGCCATCCAGACCGGACGCCGAACCTGCCGGGAAGGTGGCGATGGCGGCAACAACATCTTCCTCTTTGGCGCGGAGACATGTTGCGATGTCAGATGGGGGGTCTACAAAAGGGGGGCAGGAAGGGCCTGGGGGGTGTTTGGATTGTAGTGCGGTGGCGGTCTCCGGTGAGTCGGGTGCAATGGTATCATTTGAAAAAAGTAGCCGAGCTGCGCCTTTTAAATCTCCGTCTTGCACTTTCTCTTCTGCTTTAGAAAATATGTCATGTTAGTATATAAGTAGTTTATCAGTTATCTAGCCCCTTTAATACAAGCTTTGCTTACTTTGGAGCTAGATGGCGCTGAGTGAATTGTGCAAGCATATAAAAAAAATCTTCTTAAAAAAAAACCATACTCCATGATTTGGCAGATCATGGAGTTTAACAGAAGAGCAGTCGCTCTGGCAGTCCCCATCTGACCTCTGTTAACAGAGGAACCTGATCAGATTGGATCATAGTTGCACATTCAGTCGCCAGAATGTGAAGGTTTCATCACAATTTTGTCCTTTATCGTTAGAGTATCGGATAGTGTTCAATGTACATCCATAACACAGGAAAAGTCATTGGTACTGCGGCACTGGGGTACCTCTCGCTTACGAGTCATTGGGCGTCTGACGCTTGAAGCTCCGCTCAAGCTTTACTTACACAAAATTTGTTTTCCATACAATCTATTTAAAATACGCGCTCTTAAAGATGAAAAAATATTTTTTCCCATTACACAGCCTCGTAACACACGGATAAGTCTCAAAAGAGATTCATCCACACGCGAATTCCCGCGCATTTAATTCTTTCAAAATAAAAGGCAGCTTTTTCATTTGGGTAACGAAAAAAAAGGAAAAATGTATTCACCGACGAAATAACTAGGGCCTGATACTTAAGCGGAACGAATATTCCGGGGCGAATGAAACGGGCTGTGTATTGTGTGTATCATTTTATTGTCTTAGAGGGTGCTCATTTGCGGTCTTTGTTATTGCGTTCGTCGTATAATAAGGTGCGGTATTATCCTTATTGGAGGTTCGATAATGCCCCGGGGGATAGAAAAATAGACGCAGATTATTATTTGACCCCATTCCGTCGACCCAACGGCCCCGAAATGGTGTTTGTTAATTAAATACTCACTTCGACTGTGAAAGGAGATTGACGAAATAAGTAACGTTGTTCCAACGATTGCTTTTGAAGTTGTTGGGGCCTATAGATCGTAGGGATAGCTGTGTCGGAGCGGTTTTCATCCGAATGCAATTAGAATCTCTTTGGAATTTATTTTGGCTTGTGGGTCAGTCTTGTTGTTTTCTTGTAATCAAATGGGGTCAATCCGGAATAGCAGAAGTGGTTTAAAAAAAATTCTTCAGGTTTAGAAGCGTACCTTCTACGTACGGCTAAGGAATGGAACGTTGCCTGTTAGTGTGTTCCCTGATCAATATAATCGGCCGCATCGTCACTTACCATCAGGTGAGATGGCGGTAAAATGCCTGTCTTGTTAAATATTAAAAAAAAATATTTAAAGACCACCTTCCTCTTGAATCAGTCTATTGACATCCTACAATGGAATAACATGTTGTGTCGGTGTTTACTGAATGAGATAACAACTCAAAATTGATTTGAAAAGATTTTGATGTTTACTCACAAGCCAAGTTAGGTTGAGGTTGGTAAACAAAATCGAAACAACAATGAACTAGGAATAATTCAATGGTTCAAATAAATCTTAAGTTGTAATTTCTGAATCACAACAATTACAGAAATATACAACAATGAAAGTACCACACTGTGGTACTACAGGTTATTTTATGAGGGTCTGCCTGCAGAGCGGTACCCTCAATGGAAGTAAAATATTTTCGGACTTGGCTTGTCAGGTTGTTGATACGGAAAGTAATTATATTAATGCGGCTTTGTTGATTTTATGTTTAAGAGAAAATGGTTAGCGGTCCCAACCGACTGTACCTTTGTAGCTACTCAGTGGGCCGGCTATACAAAGCAAGGTTAGTCGCGGTTTAGATTCAGAAACTAGACATATAGATAATATAAAGAAAATTTAAGTTGGGGTTCAGAAAAACTAAACAATTGCCTACACAGTGCCAAAAATCTAACTTCCGCATTTAGGTACATTTGAAATAATTATGAATACCCAAAATTAGTTGGTATTATTTAAGAAAATCGGTATTAGGGTAGGTATAGGGCAGGTATAGGGCAGGTATAGGGCAGGTATAGGGCAGGTATAGGGTATGCATAGGGGTAGGGTATGGTAGGGATTGGACGCTACGCGAACGAAGTCGTGCCGGGTCCACTAGTTATGATATAACAGTGTTTGGTGACGTAGTAAGAGATTGACTAGACAAGATAAAGAAATAACAGACCACTCCAAACCTGAAACTATATATTTTTGTCTCCTTAGCATAATTCAAATAAGTAAGCGGATATTCTCTGGAAATAATGCTCAGAATCCATCCCAAAATACATGCCTTCAAGAAATCAAAGGCAAGCCCTGTCTCCCCCTAATACAATATATCTCGATACGGCCCAACTAGGGTTCGCAAACCGGGATCCCGAAAAATACGCCTTCACAATACCGGTATTCATTTTGCAAAAACCGGAATTTTATTCAGTTAAAATAAAATTCTATATTACTTTTGCATTATTAGAATCAATTTTATATTGTAATCACCATCTAGACTAACAATACGCATAATAGTTTGCTTCTATATCATTTTCTCAAATACTATAGTAAAAGAAAATACTTATCGATGGGGATCTATAACAGGGGAAATTAAAATTAGATTTTTCTTCTTTAAAATAACCTTTCGCATGAAAGTCTGTCTAGGACTTTTGTGCAATAAAGAAAATAATAATTAAAAGTTTACAATAAATTACTAGCTGGTGTTATGGCGGTGGGCAACGCATTGGCGATACTCTTGGTGTTACTAATGTCTATAGGCAGTGGTGACCATTTTCCATCAGGTGTGGTGGCATACCGTATGGCATAAAAAAAAACTTCCCCAAATCCCGAAAATACCGGTATTCCGGTTTTGATCTCATGTTAATACCGAATATCTCGGTTTTAAAAGACATACCGGTATTGCGACCCCTAGGCCCAACCTTATTTCCCCTTTGTGAATATTTCCTTTGGAAACATTTTTATAACGTCTACCTTTTCAGTTTCTGTCTTTAGAATTATGATAAAAGCTCCGGTCGACTCAGATGGAGTTGTGAGATTTCGAAGGGTTTATTTTTGGCCAATATTTTTGAGGCTTTTATTTAACTTATACTGTTCGTATGTAAGTCGTCCGTCAGAATTTGCGAGCCATTTTCCGACCATTTGTTGGTATCCGATTGAGTTAAAATTTGGTATACCTATGTAACTTGGATGGCAATTCATTAATATGGTAGCATGGAGCTGGGGCCTAATTCCTGCATTAGTCATTTTTTTCTAGACACATATCTTAATTAATAATGGAACTGAAATGTCTATTGCAGTCAAAAAAATCTTTTCTCAACTATCTTCGACAATCGTATGTTTTAATACAGTTTTTTCTAGAGAATACATTTTTAGAGAAAATGTTGAATTTGAGATGACATAGCGCGAGAATCGCCCCCCTAGTCTGATGATGGAGTCGGAAGGTGTCCATTAACTGAGTGTCTTCAAATCAAGAGTAAATAGGTATCTTTTAGGCACGCATGCTACATCTTCGACATCATCATCACTTTCCATCAGTTAAGTTGAGGTCAAATGCAAGCCCATTAATAATAAATAAATAAAAATTATTAGTTATCTAGCACCCATAACACAAGATTTATTTACTATGGGGCTAGATGGCGCTGTGTGAATTGTCCAAATATTTTTAACTACCTATTTTTTCTACAAATCGTTGCATTCAAAAGTAAAATATCAAACCTAAAATGCTCGTACATCATATAAACTCAGTAGGCACATTTCCGTGAATTCCGTAACACCTGACTGCTGCTCAAAGGTGGCCCATTTTAAGCGAGCTTTTTGCTCTGAAAGCTACAATAGTCTGAGATAAAAAGCTTTGTGCGGCGAACGTGCTAAAAGCATTTTCCCCGTTAAAATAGATCCGTTCTACAATAACATGTGTTTTTCTGCACGTGCGAAGATTATGGGTTTCTTAGAATACTTAATATTATACTGAAGTAGATTTTGAACGCGGCTTTGCGTAAAATTAGGTTTCCGCGGGAGCCACTTTGATATAATAACATTAAAATAATGCAAATCTTTATCACATTCTGTTTAGTACTTTTGCGTGAAACAATAGTATTAATTCAACATCCTTCACGAATAGGTTGGAGGCTTTTGCCCAGCAGTGGGATGATTCAGGCTGATAAAAATAAATAAACGTCCTTGACAGGCATGCTCCATCTTCGGCCGCGTTCTCTTACCACTAGGTTAGGTGGTGGTCAAAGGCCTAAATAGTCTAATTAATAAAAATGTATTGTTAGAAACTCTCGCATTTATAATGATTATTCATAGAAAGTCGTAATAGACCGTTGTGCCTGCCTAAATAAGTAATCCTAAATTCTCTCTAATAAAAAAAACAGTTTTGGATTTCGACAAGCAATGTCGACTTCTCTCTGGAATACTCTGCCTGTGTCACGATTCCCCGATAACTATAACCTTGGGGTATTCAAATCAGGAGTGAATAGGTATCTTCTAGGCTTCATAGTGAAGCAAATTGGCAAACGGTGGCTAACTTCTGCGAAGAAGTGATGATGCAGAAGGAGGCTGCTGAGCGAATCAGAGAAGAAGATGCATCCGCTGATGTAATCAGACGTAGACGCACGGGGCCAAGGCGAAGGCGATACAACCGTCTCCTTCCTATTTCCTAGTGGAACCAGCGGGGAAGAGACGGGGGTCTCTTTCCCTGCATTGCACGGTTCCACATGACTGGGAGACGTCCTAGTGTATCAGGACGTTTCCTGTATGTGTTGACTGACCCAACACTGCTTGGGTTTACGCTGGAACACCATAGCGAAAACTATCTATGAGGTCCTATGTTGTTCCGTTAAAAAGCGGCTGTGGATACATAGAGGGGTTTTAGTGGGTAGGGTCCTTTCGGGCAATCCCACATGTCCACCGTCATTCCCCCGGGTGACGTGGTATCTTTCGAAGATTTCCCCTCCTAAAAAAAAAATAAAGGCACGCATGCTACATCTTCTATCTTATCGTCGCTTTCCGTCAGGTGAGTTGAGGTGATGGAGGTGATGCAAGCTTATTGAAAATAAATAGAAAAATACACGTACGAGTACGAGTCTACGGGTAACGCAATGCTGAAAAAAAAGTTTTCAGCGTAATTACAATTCGCTGTGAACGAAATTGTTGTCGAGCCTTTTCCTGGTATTTAAATACATACCCACAAAGAAACTCGTTTAAAAATGTTGGATTGTTTCGCGAAAATAAACGAATGACAAACTTTGCTTTCTGCTTTTTGATAAAAATGCGTTGTTCCGTTTTCATTTATTTTTGACATGGTTCTCCCAACGTCCATGTGTCGTTGGGAGATGTTCCATCAAATAGCGGTAAACAAAGTTTGTAGAGCGATTTCGATCCCTCAAACCAAGGTACATTGCAGCGTCTGTCCTTCCTTTGGCCAAAAGTCTCTCCATATAAAAACAATATTGTGAAAATCTCAAATTACTTTCCAGTACAACTCCGGGAATTAATTAATTTTATTGTATTTACACAATAAAAGAAAAAGAGTCCCCTTTAATTATTTTTGGTAGACAGGTTCAAATGAGTAGATAGTAAAAAATATTCTTTGAAGTTATTCTATCCATCTATAGTGTTTTTATTAGCTGTTGTGGATCCTTTTACAGCCTCGAGGCGTAACTGTCAATCTCAGAATTTAATAATATTGTAGACCTGCATAAGAAACTTCTTGGAAATAAGTTGTTACTTTTTAGTTCACTGATTACCCAGCAGTCGTTTACGTTTCTTCTTCATCGAGCCTTTTCGATAACTTTTGATCTGGCTTGCATAGTAGTCTCTACCCCGGCAACAGTATTGTCAGTCATCAGGAACATTTTCTCCCTAGTGTAGGTAGCAGGCTCCACAGTCGCATCGCTTTTGTACTTATGTAGACCAATTGAATTGTAATCGAATTGGAATTGGATCTCATGAGCATTTCAACGGCAGTTTTAATAGTAGCAGAATACAAAAATCGCTGCAGAGCTGCGACTGCAACCCGATTATAATTAAATTGAGCAATTAGTAACAGTAGCAGAATACAAAAAATGTGTCAATCTGCAATTGAGCTGCGATTGAGATTAGTATACAATTCGATCCAGCCATTCGTAAATTAGCAGATTTGAGATTAGATTAGAGGCCTAGGGGCCCTATTTTTGAACCCTTCGCATCCACGCGATAGTTCAAGTGCACTACCTGTCTCTTTCACATTGGTAGTAAGCTGCCAAAGATAGAAAATACAGGCATTAGAAGGCGAGCGCTCGCGTGGATGCTAGCGGTTCAAAAATAGGGCCCTGGATCACCTAGGCGTGCTTGTTTCCCTCCCTCTATTACAAAAAATATATAAAATATATACATCGAATAGGTATCCCAATTATACAGAGTTTCTATCCCGAACAGTTAACAAAGAGCAATTAATCAACAAGTAATTTAAGCACGAGTGAAGTTATTCGGCGAATTTTTCCCGCCACATTTGCGAGCAGCCATGTTGCAAGTTTAATTGGTGGGGTCCTCGAGTATCTGTCTAATGGATGCTTCGCGGGGTCGACGTTTCATTAAAGCATCCGAGCATCTGCAACTTTTGAAGTTGCTAGACGGCTCATTCGGAAACTTAGGCAAGGGGGTTACTCTCTAAAACAGTTTAAAGAATGTCCCCAATCCAAAGATATTGCACATAGAGCATAGATGGAGCGTCGACCTATAGCGAATGTACACTGTTAATCTGTCACAACTCTATACAAATGACTCAATGTCATACAAAAAGCTAGTACATTGAAAATTCAGAATTCAAAATTTATTTATTGATTAGGACATTAAATATCTCTTTCAATCGTCAAAGAGGAGGGGGGTAGGAAAGTAGGAAGGAAGCACACAGTGACACGCTAGCCGCCCCATGGCAGCAGCAAACTTACCCCACGCCAGTCAAAGCCGGACCGCGCTCAATATATTATATAAATATGTCTAGTAAAATTAAGAAAAATCACCTAAAACTACAGCAAGAGTAAGCCAGTCTACCAAGGCAGCACCCGTTCACGAGTATAACGCAGGGATTGAGATGACCAAGGCCACCAAATTTGACAACAACAGTGGTAATGGAGGGGTATTAGACAACTTATAGCAGTCCTTTTTAGATATGTTATATGTACCATTAAAAAGAAACAAAATATAGATTGTGACTTCTGCTGTGAGTACGCTCCGTCAATGCGTCTATGTCCAATTTCTTTGCTCCAACTCAACCGTATAACATTTCAACGAAATTGTGACAAATGTCTTTGATGTGACAAATCGACGGCAACTACGTATAACCGGATATCTGCAAAATAATTGAAAATTCGTTTTAACACCGATGTAGCCGAAGCCTAACTAGCCGATGTATATTATTTACAACCGATGTTTGTAATTTTATAGTTTGCGGAAGGCACAGAGCGATATTGCTTCTCGCTTTACCGCGTTATCACTTCTTTTTTTAGTAATAGACTGAGGCATTGCCATCTCACTTGGTGGTAAATAACGATACGGCCGAAGACGGAGCAAGCCTGTCTAGAACAGCCTATTTACTCTTGCCTTGAAGGCGTCCAGATTTATCTGATGACGTCTTTCAACACCCGGGTAAGCCTTACGTAACACGTAATAAAACATATTTAATTGCGCTTGATATTTCCTGCAAACCTCAACTATTTCACTGGGTTTCGTTGCTATAAAAATACGTTCAGATTTCATCAATAAACCTATAAAATTCTACAGTATGATTGATACTCTTTCGTACGGTGAATTGCAACGTACCGCTTGCGCGCTGTTGCTGCAACAGATCGCGAGCGGCCCGCGAGCCGTTGCAGCTACGGCGCATTTGCGACATTTGGATGCACCCTCAGTGAGTGCTTGCATAAATCTGTGACTTTATTGCGTGACTAGCTGGCTCTAAGTCAGAGGATCTTAAGCATATCAATAAGGACCTAGCATGATAGTTCGACACGATTTCTTAACAGAACATTAAAGGGGACCGTCATAAACACACTAATTCTACATAAATTCCGGTCGTAAATCCTCAAGCAAGTCTATTCCACACTCCGCAGTTCATATACGTGGCTCTAAAACAGATTTACAATCGTTCTGTCGTAAATTTAAGCCTTGCAAGTCGTAAAGGAAAAACTTTGCAACGACATAAATTAGGGCCGGCACAGCCTGCTTACCTCAGCTTTATGGGGGTTTACGAATCTATCGGTCAGTGATGTACTTATGGTTTTTTTTTATTATAAATACCCGGCAGAACAGAGTGTATATAGCATTATACATATTATGCTAACATGTGATAACATGCGCTTATTACATTTGGCTATATTCAGTCGTCTAAATTCGGAAGCAAAAAGCGTGTAAGCAAATCGATGAAAAATGTTTTGCATAATTAAATAAATTTATAAATTTTAAAAGGTATATTTCGTATCACGTCTTTACAAAAACGGAGAGACGCCTATCATAATATAGGTGATACAAAAATGGACCGGAATAAGAGATCTATAGATTGACAAACATTTACCTTATTCTATGAGCAATACATTTCACTTTGATTTGCACTCACGCTTTTTGCTTCTGAATTTAGCCAAATACTAATAAGCGCAAAGGCCGCTTTGACCAACTGTTTAGCGTTTTATTTAAACATAATTTTAATCTTAAATACTCCAACATTTTCAACCACCTATTAATTACTTTTTAATTTGACATTTTATGTGAATTTTGAATTAATTTTTTATTATGATATTGTGATGATTTTATGAGTTTTATGAATTGAATGTTTAATTATGTAATGATTTTAACAATATATTATAAGTAATTTAACTAACACAATATAAAATGGATTGTTAAAAATAATATTTGTATGGTCTGAAATAAATGATTAATAATAATAATAAAAAATTAAACGTGTTTAGCGAACTGTCAAAATTAAATGCGCTCGTTCGCCTATTTAAGTCCACTAACCGTTTTTAACCGCCTTCGCCATTTTCTAAATGTGACGTTCTGAGGTTGAAGTCTAGTTGTCAGTTAGCATTGCTCGCGGATAACAAAGGAACTAAATTTGACAGACAGTCGACAAGAACAGCTCACAGACTTTACTGGCGCGGACCCTTATACAATATATTAAGTGTGTTTGACGGGACGTAATTGAATTAAATGCAAAACGTGAAGATTTTCTTTTAAATGGATTGGCACGAACACTGTACAGCACTTTAAGTACTGTAAAGCTGTAAATTTATGGTAAATAAATAAATAGTGTTCATAGTGTAGTTGTAAGGCGAGAAAATTCTGTAAAAAGCGAATTAAACTCCTTTTTTGTAGAATACTGGTCAGGATAACCTTTATTGGGTCACCTACACAACGTGCACCAAGAACCGAAACACCGAAATTTTGGCCTGCATAACTTTTATCGGGTCATCTACAAGCGTCCTACAAGAAACAAAACCTCAGTGGAATCCTCAAACGCGTTACAGAAATAACTGCAGGCATCGTTACCAACGCTACGTCTGTAGATGTAAATGAACACCAGCTCCCTGGGCTCCCATAAAGCGACCCCTAACTTGGTAAAACGACACAACTTGGAATTACCGCGGTCAGTTAAACGGTACTCTCATAATAATCTCGCTAAGAATATAGCAGTGTGTTCAGATGTTAATTTTGAGGGCCGCTGCAAATTGGGAACGTGATGTTATTAGCATACGGAGGGACGGTCCTGTTTGAAAAGGAGAGGTAATTTTTGTTTACGATAATCAGTTATGGCCGCCCACAAGAGGTACAGCTATGTTTAAGACGGTGACCTCCTGTGGCCGCTCATGATGAAACGTGACAGATCGTGGCCAGGATGCCAAGCACCGCACAAATTTCTATTGAACTATTGTTATCATCCGACAGAAAATGCTACATTTCATTATTACAATCAAGAATGTTACTTAGAGAATCGCACGTCACCCAGCTGGAGATTGATCGACCTAAAAGCATGAATTCGGTCTAGCTATAGCTATGGAGCAATAAATCCTATAACTCCATGTCATTAGGATCTTTAAGTTGTTCGTTTGAAGCTTTTTATGAACTCGTTAGTTTTCTCACTAAATGTGTTATAAATCATCTTGGCGTTAAGGTCCCGCCGAAGGGGCTCTCAAGCACGAGGGTTCGGGGTCCGCCTTGACTATGATCCAAAATTTGGCAGTGGAGCGACTGCCATCTGACCGCCGTGACTCTGTTACCAGGGGAACCTGACCAGATTAGTTAATGGTTACACATTCAGTTGCCTGGACGTGCAGGTTTCGTCACGATGTTTTGCCTCAACGTAAGAGCATTGGTTAGCGTTCAACTAATGTACTTAACTCAGACATGAGGCATTGGTACATGGCCTGTCATGGGATTCGAACCCGGTACCTGTCGCTTACGAGTCGAGTACCTTAGCCAGCCGAAGATCCTCCATTTTGTCTCGTAGCTTCTCTTGCAACGCCTACCGTTTTCTTAGCCAATATCTCTTGACTGGTAGATAAGACTATTTTAGCTTTAAGTCCGTCATTGTACCATATTATGCATGAAGTTTTAATAAACAAATAAGATGGAGCATGCCTGTCTGGGAACCATGTCACAAAACGAAACAAAATTTTCAAACCCAGCATTATTAGAAGCACCATTATTGGCAAATCATCAGTGAAGATATCCGTTACTGAACCTAGGGTCATCGACATAGATTCAGTAATATGACAATAAGCAGGCCATATCCTTCGCCATAGCCATAGCTTCTCATATAGATCAAACATCTTATGGAAGAGTGTCAGTAACCTGCAGCGCGCTTCAGAAAATAGCTATAATCATATAAATCATCTTGAGGTTAATACCCCGGTAGTGCCGGTTGGGGTCCGACTTGAACACGATCTAACATTTGGCAGATTCGATAATTACAGTGAAACGACTGCCATATGACCTCCGCGACTATTATACCAGAGGAACCTGACCAGATGGGATCACGGTTACACATTCAGTCGCCTGAATTTGCAGGTTTCATCACGATGTATTGCCTCGCCGTAAGATCATTGGTTAGCATTTAGAAAAGAGTAATTGGTACCTGGCCGCAGTGGGATTCGAACCCGGTACCTCTCGCTTACGAATCGGATACCCAGTCCACTCTTCTAGTTCCTAAACTAGATGTGTAATGATAGCTTTGAAATAGATATTGGCACATTTTTGTGTACAGTATAAACCAGCTAACGATTTGGACAAAGACAACTAAATTGTTGTTAATTCAAGAAACCACTTTAATTTTAGTTCTTCCCGGCAGCAAATATCAAAATATCAAACCCATTAACCCTAATGAACATCCTATCCAGCAATCAAATATTCATGCAACAACGCAACTACTTTCCTAATTACCCGGCGGTTCCTCAGTCCCCCAGCGTCTCCAACTTAAATCGAATCGAAGAAGCTGGCAACTGGGACAGGGACAGAGAAACAGAGCAAAGTCGAGCAAAATAGACAATAGCACTTAAATGCAAACTGCAATTAAAGCTGTAAATTTTAAAGGCTTTGCTGCAAGATGGCTCGAGTAAAGCGCATCGGTCAAAGCCGGTCCTGGAGACGTTCCAACGTTTTGATGGCACATGTAGTATATCTCGGTGTCGTCTCGACAACTACAACATTAGTTAGGAGGCTAATTGTCTTACTACCGTCTGTGTTGTGAGAAGAGAACAATGTTTTGTGTCGTTTGAAATTGCGATGTCATTGTGATCGGGGTTCACTCTAGGGTTCATTCAAATCATATGAAGGCGTCGCGGATGCGCCAACCAATAACCTAACCCAAGGATTCTGGACCAAGTTTACATATTATACTCAAATATTTTTGAAACTGCTGAACAGATTTTAATGAAACAAACCTTCGACAATAAACAAACGAACCTTCTCAATTAAACCGGTATCAAAATAAAGAAAACCGCATCGAAATCGGTCCACCCGTTTGGGAGCTACGACGGCACAGATAGACCATATATACAGAGAGCCACCGACACACACGTTAACCTTATAACACTCCTCTATTTCGTCGGGGGTTTAAAATTTCTCGCACACCGCTCGCGCTTTATCCTGTTGTGGGCTACTAGCAAACAAAGTCCCACTACGCGTCTGTCTATATGTCTGTTCGCGATAAACTCAAAAACTACTGAACGGATTTTCATGTAGTTTTCACCACCAGACAGAGTGATTCATGTGGAAGGTTTAGGTCTAGAATTTATTAATGTTACTACTCTTGCGAAGCCAGGGCGAGCCGCTAGTTACTTAGAAACAGTAGAGTTACAGTGCCTGCCTGCTACCTACTTACTATGATCCGTTTAAACTGACTTGTCTTATTTGGTGAACAAACAATGCCCAAAATCACGACTTGCCGTATCAATAACGCTACGTATATTGTGTATAGATATCAAGAATTATACAAGAAACACAAAGAATGTGGATTTCAACGAATACTGCTGCACATTATCCATTTAAATACAAAATTTCCTTAACCAAATAAGACAAGTCAGTTTAAACGGATCATACATGACAGAGTAAGAAAAAATACTACGTACGTACCCACAGTTGAGAAATGAATGTAGCTAACTGACAGAAGTCTGAAATTGGCTGCTGATTGGTTCAGTTGGTTCGGCATCTTAACCAACTGAACCACTCAGCAGTCTGCCACGCAGAGGTCACGGGTTCGATTCCCAGCCGAGCAGAAATTGAAATGATGAATTTTTATTTTTGTTACGTGTCTGGGTGTTGTATGTATAATAAGTATGTATTTAAAAAAAATTGAAGTATTAAATATTTAGAATCCCATCTGAGGATCCAATCCCAGTAATACTCGGAATACTTGAACGGTATAAGTTAAAAATGGAAGTTTCTCTCGATGCAAAAGCGGATATTACGTTGCTAGAACGTTTTCCGGTACCGGTGCTTCTGTACCGGTGATGCGGCTCCGGTTGTGAGAACTAGCAATGTAAGTAGTTATACCGGTAACCTATACCGGTTTCCACAATGCCTGTAGAGATGGGCTAATGTCTTTTGTTATGAATTAGCCCCATTTTTTTATATTTCTTAGGCCGATTTGTTAGATTTAAGTGCAACTGGCCGCTGGGTATGACGGTCTATTTATTCGAAAAGCTTATTTGGTCTTAGTGAAACTTATGGCAGATTACTTTGTATAAAAACTAGCATATCCTTTTAATGAACTTTACCATATTTTTTTATGAAATTTTATGTTTGATAGCCAATAAGATAGCGATTACCTCTGTATTTAATTAATTTCTTCAACACTGTCGTTTTACGCCAGATAATATTTTTTCATAGACTGTTCTGATTAACAGTTGTTTCAGTATGAAAACTGCCCAATAATTATTGTGGAAAAATATTATCTGGCGTAAAGCGATCGCGTTAAAGAAGTGAATTAATTAAATACAGAGGCTATCATTGTCTCATCGGTACGTTACTGTCACTGCGCGTACGTAACTTATAACCATAAATTAGTGCCCACTAAGAAAATAAGTGAAAAAATACGTGTGTACCAATCAGTATACCGGCGAAGCAGACTGCTTCGCGTTACCGGTACTTCCCTTTCCCGCTTCCAAACACGTCACCCACACTTTCCCTCTCAGACCGGTATAAAAGCCGAGTGACACGACATCACTACCTCCCAGTACGGCACCGTTATTGCGCTAGGCTCCAGGAATCGCCGAGCGGCTGAGCTATGAATTATTACGCCTTCCTATGTTTACGGATGCTCACGTATTTAAAGGCATTGTGTGCAGCGATGGTTGGGCGATGGTAATGCTCTTTAGTTATGGAATTAAAAATCAAAGGCAAAATTGGCTCATTACTCGGTCAACGTATATGAATAGTCATCCAGCGGGGGAATGCAGACAGCCTTATGGGCACCTTTCCCAACAGTGGCATCGATCTAGAGGATATTTGTACATATACATTGTAGGTTAATTTAATTTTAGATAGATCATTAAGTTTTATATTTATTTAGTTTAGTATTTTTGTGTTTTGTCCTTTTTAATCAAATAAATAAATAACAAAATTTCAAATTAACAGTGTCGGTGGCCGAGTGGTTAAGGTATCCGACTCGTAAGCGAGATGTATCCGGTTTGAATCCCACTGTGGCTATGTACCAATGACTATTTTCTATTAATTCTAATTATGTACATTAGTTGAATGCTAACGGATGCTCTGACGGTGAGAGAAACATCGTGATGGAACCTGCACATTCAGGCGACAGGTTCCCCTGGTAGCAGGATCATGGAGGTTCGATGGCAGTCGTTTCACTGCAATTATCTAGTCTGCCAAATGCTAGATCGTATTCAAATCGGACCCACGGCCCACAACCGGCACAACCGAGATATTAACGTCAAGATGATTTATATTATTATAGCTATTTTCTTATGCGCGCTGCAGGTTACCGACACTCCTCCATAAGATGATTGATTGAAGAAGATGGCTAAAGCGAAGGATATGGCCTACTTATTGCCATTTCAGTTGTGCGATTACAGAATCTATGTCGATGACCCTAGGTTCAGATCCTATTACGCAGAAATATTCCGAACTGATAGGTAATGAATGTAGCATTACCGGTTCCTCTCACCCGATCTAGATCTCGTAACAAATTGACTCATGATAGCAACCATTTGTCGCTGTGACGGGCTTGGTAGGTAGGTAATGATCGAGTAATTGTATGCCGGGGTCGAGGACCTCTTTAGAATGCCCAATAGGATTGCGTCTTACAATTTATTGTTGAATGATTTGCCAATAAGGCTGCCTCTAATAATGCTGGGTTTGAAAATATGTTTCCTTTTGTGACGTGATTCCCAGATAGGCATGCTCCATCTTTGTTTTTTTTTATGTCATACGGTAGGCAAACAGCCAAGCGGGCCACCTGATGGAAAGTGGTCACCAATGCCTATTGACAGCCTATTGATTTATCTTATTTATTTATTAAAACTTGCACAAAATGGTACAGTGGCGGACTTAAAGGTAAAATAGCCTTATCCACCAGTTACCTAAGAGATATTGGGTTAAGAAAAAGGTAGGCGTCGCAAGAGAAGCTACGCGACAAAATGACGAAAGGCATCTTCGGCCGCGTCGTCACTTACCACCAGGGGAGATGGTGGTCAATTGCCTGGCTAGTCTAATATAACAGTAATGGCAATTTAGTTTCCAAATAAAATAATAACGAAGCTGGTATCAACAGTGTCCTCTAGAGCAACACCATTTGCTAAGAAATAATCCGTCTGCGACACTGAACAGCAGCTTTTAAATTACTGCAAAAGTGGAATCTCCTATTCGTTTACTACCGAGGGGTGCGTTCAGTGGTCTGTCAATGACAGATAATAAAAAAATATTGCCTGGGGACCCACAGTCATACGGTCCATTTTTCCACGTTAAATTTTACTTTACGCATATAAACACTTTAATTTTCATTCATTATTCATATATTACCTGGTGGTTTATACGCTTTTGGAACCGTATGACCACAGAGAAAACAAAATTTGCCAGTCTATAGAAAGGGGTGTTACAGCTTTTTCATACAAAAAATGCGTGCCAGGTCAAAGACAAAAATAATGAAATATCCTTCATTTTCTGTCAGCAGCAAATAAAAGGGGCTGTCCACTCTGTCGATACTTTCTTTCGATGTATAAGCGATATTATTTCTTAAGTCATCATCATCCTTAGGGTCAATCCCGGTTTAAGTAGGTACTTTCCCTTAAACTGTACAATGTTTCCTTGAATCTCTTTGCGTATGACCTAAGCTAGGAAATCCTAGCCCTTCAAAACACAGCCAACAACCCATTCCACTAAGCTCTAATACTGGTTTTAGTGTCGGTTAGAACCAATTACACGGCTAGCACTTGACGTTGTTTTACACAGGCTGTGTCGTCGAGTTATTACCCCGCGGAGTGCAATGGCGACGCTAGTTTTGGCCGTAAAGTCGTCATAACTGCACGTCCTTCTCCCGGGAGTATCTTGTCTGCATTGTGTACACACGGGTGGGTGTTGCGAGCGGGGACACAGCGGGTTGGGTCTGTGTTGGGAAATCACATTGGTTTAGTAGACTCACCAACATTACAGAATACAAATTAATACAATTAAATACATATTTCATAATGACATGTGGCTGATATGGTTTGGTTCGACTTTATTTAAATATGAGGCTAAGCAGATAAAGTACAATTTTAACTATTTTAATGGGAAATTAGCTATTGACACGGTAAAAATACGAGACATTATCATTATCTTCCTGGCGGAAACTCCGCATTATCCGGTTTTCATCATCCTTGGTGGTAAGGTTTTTTGCACGCATGTCATACTTTACGACGTCAAGCCATCTTTTCTTGGCCCGTCCTCTTATTTCCCGTGCCTGGCGGAGGTGGCCCGGCGCCCCATTTACGTTAGCTTTTTATACAAAGGACTGGTCCTTTGCAGCGTCTTCATTTCTGTGACGTGTAGCTCCTACTTGTGCCACTCTACTTCAGGATAAGTTCCAGTTTGGGGTCACAAAGGACACTCGACGCTTCTCGCCATTTGGCCCAAGCGCGGGTATTCGGCTTTGACGCTGCTGGTATTAATCTTTTGGTTCATAAGTATATACTTTCGAATATTCTAATATCAATAGAACCTCTGGCATTGTGCTCATGGGAAGAGTTTCTTATTCTAACGTGCATATGCAACAAAAATTTCAGGCGAACGTTCTTCAAATTTAACCAATTAAAAATGCAAGAGTACATCATACATAACCTTAAGTCACTGAATATAAATGGCTCATACTTGGGCTCTTACCCAAGTATAAAAGACATTAAAAGTAACCTAAGCAAAATTGCTTCTGAACTTACGTCTATCACATCCAAACGAAAATCTCCATGAGACCTACTATTTAAAAACTTGCTGTGCTAAACCCTTGAACGAAGATGCTAGTGGGCACCTTTATAGTAAGTCCCCTTTCCTTCATTTCGTCAAACTGTAAAATGACGAAAACAAAAAAGAACAAACACTGAAATAAAAATAAGGAAAACGATGCGTGCACGCCCAAAATTCACATCCCTATGTACCCTCGACGTAGCATTCATGACATCGGCCATTTATTTCGTCCCCGAGAGGGCTGGACGTTGCAAATTACACCATAAAACAACTCTAAAGTGGACTCTACACACTCATGATATGGTTCAAAATTGCATATCAGCAAACGCCAGTCGGTCAGTGAATCATATTGTTTGTCAAATAAACGTTTTAATATATGATGGCAGGCCAAGTAGCAGAGGTGAAGCGACTTTTGGATGCTCCTTATTACATAGAATAGTTGCTTCAACTCACTCAGATGATAGAAAATCAGAAAGATGTGTCTTTTAAACCATAAAAGGCAGATCTTTGAAAATAATATCACGACTGAAAGACGGATCCTCTTTAACAGAAAAGGAGAGTAATAAAAGGTTTTCCAGGTATTGTTTATGTATTTTCAGCTACCTATTGTTTTGGAGTTTCTCATAGCATAGCGCAAACTCTACTCGACAGCAGTTTACTATCATAATTTCAGGGACACCTCTAGAGTTATATGTTAAAAGTATTTTTAAGGAATTATTTTTTTATAGTCTCTCACAATATGTATCTCGTAGTAAGTTTGGATGCTCTGTCCTAATCTACTATTATGTATATAACCTATTGTACCTAGGTAACAACAAATAATAACTTGTAAAAATTTACCAATAACATTATGTCTATGTCTATGTCTATGTCAATATAACACAACTGAACTCGACAACAGTTCACTTGCCTAATTTCACAGTTTCACTTGCATAATTTCAAGAACACCTCTCGGGTTATATGTTAACTATATTCCAGTCATATTTCACTTTGCCAACAACTTAGTTAAACACACACCCGTCACGAATTTAATAATCTTGATCCTCTGAATGTGTTAAGTTCACACTTCAGGTGACAAAGTAAGGGAATAATGTTACATTGATGCTGAAGTTTAGTTCTGAAGGTCTTACGAGTTTCGCGTGTGAGTGGAGGGAAATGTGGGTAATTTAGTTACCATTGCTATATAACTACGTGGCTGACTGGATGCTGATTGAATGCTGATACCCAAACATTGATTAATTGGGTAGATATCTACGAGCGGTCCAAAAGTTTCTAGCTGTTATTGTGATCGACATTTATTCTGCACTTTCGAATACAATTTTTAGATTTGTATCTTGTGGATATGATTTTACGGTATTTAAAAGGACAGAAATTCTTAAAGTTTTTGAAATGTTTTAATTAGAAAATCGTTCGTTCTGTGATGAAGTTCCTTACAAAAGAAGGAGTCTGCCCGACCGATATTAAAGAAAGGTTGGATGCTGTATACTCGACTCCATCATTTTCAATGGAGTAAACAATTTCGTTTGGGACGGAGTCGATCGACGTCGAACTTCGCTCCACTCGACCAGTTGAGGCACTTACCGTCAACTATGTCAAATTAGTGGAAGAGGAAGTTCTGAGTAAGACTGTGATTGTTTGACTGAATGGACACCTCTAAGCGATCAACTGTAGCATGAGAACCATTGTACACCTAACCATAAATTATAAGTCGTTTTGTAGTGTATGGAATCATTTATTTACAATTTAAATTACAATTTACAATTATTAACTTAAAAAAAAAACAAAATTCTTACTCTAAGGCGCGGATTATACCAAGCATCGGCGACGCAAGGTGCGTCGGCGACGCAGGTTGCGTTATGCTGTCAACTAAAAATTGTACGAATTTCTAATGCGCGCGCCGACGCAGGTTGCGTCGCCGACGCAATGTGCGTTATCGACGCAACGTGCCTCGCCGACGCAACCTGCGTCGGCGCGCGCATTAAAAGTTCATACAATTTTGAGTTGACAGCATAACGCAACCTGCGTCGCCGACGCGCCTTGCGTCGCCAACGCAACATGCGTCGCCGACGCAAGGTGCGTCGCCGACGCTTGATATAATCCGCACCTAACACCCTCAATTCTAACTAAACTAAAGATAAAAAACGTGATCCAGGTCCCCCGAATTTGGAAAAGTCCCCAGAAGGCTGGCCGTGTTGCCCCGCTGAATAGTGAGGCTTAAACGCTGACCCAAAAAGAGGCCAGCCTTCTGGTGATTTGTAATTTGGACCAGGCGCTTAGATAACTCTCGAAATAAGGAATGTGCGCCTGGTCCCCACGGCCCAAGTGTTTCAACGCCAAATGGCGCAAATATGTAATCGCCACTGAGACTAGCATATTTGCGCCGCTTGGCGTTCTCAGCCGCGGCAGCACCCGTCGCAGCCTGACACGCGGTCACTGGAAGATGAGACGGCGCAAGGGTATCGATGCAAGTAGCATCCCATACCAGAGGCCGGTAGGCAAATGACACTCACTCCGTGGAGGCCCAGCTTCCACGGAGTGAGTGTCATTCCGTCGGGCCTCTTACCGTCATCGCGGGCTAACCCAATCGGTTCCAGCACCGCGGGTGCACCAGCGGTGGTAAAGGCCGGTTTAATTCCGCGTGACGAGGAATGCGACCAGCGCTCCTGCCGCAAGACAAGCCGTGGTGGCCGAGCTGGTCTACTGGACGACCACAACGGCATTGATGAGGAGCGCTACAGGGTGCACCAAGACTAAGGGCCGTGGCAATCCAGAACGTGGCACGGTCGAGTAAAGTGCCAATGTTTTTAGAGGGCATTGCCTGTAGCCAGAGACCCGACTCCCACTCGCCAGCTGCCAGGAGGCGAGCACGCTCTGCAGAATTGGTTGATGCGCTCAAAAGGTTGTTTCGCACCAATCTGCAGAGTGGCTCGTCCCAAAGCCGCTGCGAGCAAGGATTAGCCGGAGGGTCCGACTCCGGGCAAGCCAACTGCCAAGCATTTTTGGCCTCGGTGGAGAATGCCGACTCAAACGTCCCCAGTTTTGACAAAATCTTATTTACTAGGGACTGCGAGCTATTCACCGAGGACAAAAAGGCTGGCAGAGAAACATTCGACACTTTACGAATGCCCAGACCACCATATCGAATAGGCAATGATGCCTGGTCCCAGGAGGAATTGTCAAAATTTATATTTATAACAGAACAGAGGGTTTGTTTCACGGTGTTGTCTAGAAACTCTAAAGAGCAGGATGTTTCCACAGCTGACAACACCGCAAAACGAACATAAATTTAGGAACAAATAAACAATATCTAATTATGACATAAGCCATGTGGCTGTTGATTTGGAGTAGGCGGTCCGAAACATCATTAACATTTTGAATTTTTTTGTCAACAAAATTTTGTAAGGAATCATCAAAAATTGGGGAGCCTAGGAGGTGAAGCGAGGACTTGCCGACGACTGTGATGTTAGGAGCTAAAGTACTAAAAGCAGTACACATTGCGCCAGTCGTCGGACAAGATTCAGAGATAAACAGTTCACACTTCGAGAAATTCAACTCCATGCCTATGGCACTGAACTCTCGAATGAGGAGCTGCAGATCCCGTAATACTATGCTCGCTTCACCTCCTAGAGTTCCATCGTCAAGGTACCACACGTTAAATTTAGAATTTAGTTTTTCGATAATGGGGTGGATCGCGAGACTAATAATGGCCGGCCCGAGAGGGTCGCCTTGCTGGCAGCCGACCGCGGAGTGCAGGAGGTGGCCCTTGTGTACAAGGTTGGTGGGCTCCTTGTAACACTGCCACAAAAATTTATATGCGGCCGGCAATTTAGTACGAATTTGATCCAGTAAGGCGCCCCAGTCTACAGGATTGAATGCGTTCTTTACATCTACCTTCAGCAAAACCTTCATTCATAAGGGACGTCCTAAGGGCATGAACGGTGGCTTCACAACCACCTTTCGTGCCAAAACCGAGCTGGAGGGGCTGAAAATAATCTTTAAGGCTAGGGGCGGCGAATCTACAACAAAGCTTGGCTGTCAGGCGTCGGTAGGTGGTGCCAACTGCAATGGGCCTAATACCCCCGTCCTTTTTATTTAAAGCAATTAGATTGGCACCATATAGCGTATCTATTACAGAACTAACTACCGCGCCTGACAGCATAAGGTTCAAAAGCCCCGTAATAGCGTTTAAAAGAATATCTTCAGCTTCACCAGCGCAGCTCAAGAGGTCCTTTAGGTGCTGCGGGGTCAGGCCATCTATGCCACCCGCCGAGCCGTTATGGAATGAATACACGGCTTGGCGGACGGCATCGGCTGAAATTTGCAGCGCGGGATCCGCAGCACTAGTGGCAAGCACTAGGGGTTTTGTAGTTAAAGGTAATAATTTTGTCGTAACTGTCACTTTGCCAGAAATTTAAAAGATGTAGAAAACAAACAAGGAAAAGACATTGTTTTCTAACTTTTACATTCAATGCCGATACAAAGGCTGTATTTCACAAGCTACTTATCGTATCGTTAAAAGTTTAATATTTATGTTTAGGTAATTTAATGTAGATTAACTTGTTCTTTGACGATTTGCTCCTGTCTCTATTCATCATCGTAGCCCATAACGGTCCAGTGCAGGACTAAGGACCTCTCCCACGAAAGGGGAGGTTATTGCCATAATCTCCACGCTTGGTAGGCGGGTTGGATAGCAGTGTTATAAGTATATCAATGGAAAACGCTGCTGTCCATTTTCCAGCCTACGGAGACTCTAGATCTTTTGTCTCGATTATATTAGTCGCCTTGTACGACACCCACGAGTGTAAGGGGTTGGTGCTATTCTACTCTGCCGGACACCACACGGCCGTCCTTATTCTGGCCGGTATTCGTAACACTGTAAAATGAAATAATCACGACGAGGAGCACTTCGAAGGGTTAAAGGAAGGGCAAGAAGGGGGAGGGGAGGGGTTGGTAATCGGCATTTCTGGCTTCAGCGGTGTCGAATTAGTAAGAAAACACCATTTACCAAAAACTAATATGATTTGCTTCTAGACCCATAGATCAAATGAAAGCTCGATAGTCTCATGGGAGATTAGTCCTACAGTAGACTGTAATACTTGTATAAAGTAGTATTACCATACGTTCACTTTAGTGCCGATCGCCAGTCGCCATTCAGGTATTGTCAGTTGGAACCCTGTGCGTCCGCACGCACTATGAGACATCGTAGTAACGTTTCTAGATACGACCTCCATCAGATGATGGGTTGGTGTTATTTTACTTTACTGGATACTACACAGACTATGATTCCATTATCCACTAGTCTGTGGAAGGACCGATATTATATGAATACTATTTTCTCCACTATTTTTACCCACATAGATTTACGAGGATTTGGAAATATTGAATTAGCTTGCGAGGGCCTCATTATTTTCCAGAATCAAGAGAAGCTTACTCTTTTGTAGATAAAATTGCTCTATATAGCCGATGTGGCCGACGTAAAATAGCTTAAGAAATAGAAAATGATAACGATTAGCCATAACAAGAAATAAAGTACAATTTAAATGTCAAAAAGATCGAAAATCGCTTGCACCACATTCTTAACTTGCATGGAACTATTTTTCCAAATAGTAATTGAATGAAGTGATGGCATAGAGTAAGTATATAATATTATATGGTAAATGAAGTCCACCGGAACAAATCGGTGCTTAGTTCACCCAGGTGCACCAAATTTACCGCAAGGAGCACTTACCGCACGGAAGTGATTTACAATAGGCGAATAACGACCTGAGTGCTTCAGTTGGTTAACAGGTCTGCCACACAGAGGTACCGGGTTCGATTCCCGGCCAAGGAATTTTACTTTCTGTTACGGGTCTGGGTATAATATGTCTTGTCATGTCTTAAACTACTTCCAGTCATCACGTTCTCTTTGCTGTAGGCCTGCTGGAAGAAATTTCTTTTTAGAAATAAGTAGTGCCTTTTGTGTCATGTATATACATATTTGCCATATCTTTGTTACCATTTTTGTGTGCAATAAACTATTAAATAAAATAAATGTATAAAGGCGTGTCCAAACATAGCGCGGCACGAGCGCGGCAGCAACACGCGGCATGTCCAGGAAACAATTCTGCCGCGCTCTAGTTAGGACTATTGACGAATGTTTGCGCGCGGCTGTTGTCCAAACAAGGCGCGGCACGCCGCGCGCGGCTGCCGCGCACACATGCCGCGCACACACGCACATATGTTTGGACACACCTTTACAATAAATAAATAAATAAAATAAATATATAAGGATGGATTAAAAGAAAGTTAATAGGTACTTTACCAGTTATCTTACACCCATAACACAAGCTTTGCTTACTTTGGGGCTAGATGGCGCTGTGTGAATAGTTCCAAGCATAGTTATTTATATTTAATGCAGTCAACCGTGGTGAACAAACTCTCCTGAATAGACTCACGTGGGTATATACCTGCTTAAGAAAATACGGAACCGCATGTATTGTACATTCATACAACTAATTACCTGACCCCCTTTGTCAGGGGTCAATTAATTAGTTGAATGACTTCACTGCGAGAACTAAGGTGAAATTACTTAGTCTATGACTTCACTCGCCATAACCTTCAAAGTCTGACAATCCTTAGAGCTATGTCGGTGACCTTGGTTCGCTTGCGGATCTCTTCATTTCTGATTCCATCGCGCAAAGAGACTACGAGCAAAGTGGGCAGGGCACATAGCTCGAAGAACAGATGGCCGATGGGGCAGTAAAGTTCTCGAGTGGCGACCACGTACCGAAAGACGCAGCGTGGGTTGGCCTCCCACAAGGTGGACTGACGACCTGGTAAGGATCGCAGGTGCCAGCTGGATGCGGAAAGCACAGGACCGGCCTTTGTGAAAATCTCTGGGGGAGGCGTATGTCCAGCAGTGGGCGTCTTTTGGCTGATATGATGATGATGATGAACCTTCAAAGCAAGATGTAGCGCGATGCACGAATCGAAGTGCAAAATAATATTAAGAGAAAAAAGTTGCCGTAATTGGTATATGTTACGAGTTCATATCATGTGAACATGTTATCACGTTTTTCTGACAAAAGAAAAAATTCCGAATTTTCGCTCACTCATTGAATTTAATGGGTGGAGGGGCTTAGTTTCCTCTAATAATTCATGCCCCACTAGGCAATAGCAACCAATAGTTAGGTTGTCAATGTGTAAATCTGACCGTGTACATTCATACAGCATGGCGTAGTTTTGCGTGCGTCAGTAAGTTGTTCGCAGGATTCTGTCTTTATTTCTTATTTGGTCTAAGCCTGGGGCTATATAGGTCCCGCTTCTTGTTTTTGTTTAGATTATGTAAGTACACAACGCCATTAATGACTCATCTATATTTATAAATAGATACCTAGTCATCTAATACTATTATTAATCTTGCCAAAGTATCATGAAGTATAGATACTAACTTACGTCCTAATATCCATGATAGCTCATGTGAAACAGAACTTCGCAGTAAAGTAACTACTTGATGCCTAGGCTGTGATGAAACTTTGCTCGCAAAGCTGAAACAACGTTAGATAGTTTGTGAATTTGGTCAGTTGCTTCACTACAGACATAATGTCAGTCCTTCACTTGATACTTAAGAAGTTGATACTTGATGTTTAAGAAGCGCGTTAAAGTGTATTATCTATTAAGTTGTTATCCATAATATGTATGTTTATATGTATTTAATTATGTATTATAATTTAATTTGTAGTATATTTTTTTTAGTGTTTGATAGTTTTAGGCCGTCTGCCTTTCTTATTTAGCCCTGTCTCTTCTGTAGGTCTGCTGTAAGATATTTCTTATGAAATAAGCTGTACCTGTTGTGTTGTTTTTCTTTATGTCAATATTGTATACCTGTTATTGTGTACAAATAAACTGTTGAATAAATAAATGTCACAATCATCTTTATTCTTATATAGTATAAAATCGTTGTTGCCTGTATATCTCTTTCTAACTACGTTAGAAATGCCGTTACTACGGCCGGATGCGGTATTTACTACGATTTAGAGAAGATTTCTTCCGGATGGTTATATTTATATATATTGTTATAATCGACAGACTCGAAAAACACCCGCGCGAAGCCGAGGTAAGTCTCTAGTTATTGAATATATTTCAACGCAGAGACTTTATAAGACGTAAACTTCCGCCAAAGAAGTTTTTCTTAATTTCCACAGAAATTTTGGATATCATATTAGTAGAATCACATATTGATGTGGTAACACACTTACATAGAGAACGTTCTAATTATGTAATCGCAGTCCAGAAAAAAAGTAGCCAGCAGAAAAGAGACCAGTCATGCGGAGACCGTTGCAAACAGAAATCTCGTGATCCGTTCAGCCTATTAAGTCGGCTAGACAAAATGCCTGTGCTGATACTGAGTGGGTGCGCGCATAGTAACTAAGTTCTGCGGATTAGCTCCGCCCGGGGACCAATTATATGCATTCCGTCCGAATCGCTAGACAGACACTCCGGCTGATTTCTGGATGCCTGGTACTGCTACGTTGAGATGTAAATGAGATTTCTCGTTCGAATAACTCGATCAGTCAGGATATAAGTTGCAGGTTTTATACCGTGTTGCCAGGCAGGATGTGTTCCCATTGAGCATATTTAATGCTCACAGGCAGTGAGCAGGTATTTAATGTAAAGTCTTGAAAGTTAATTAATTTGAGTTTTCATCAGTTCTATTTAAGAAGTCAGCATTATTATCATCTCAGGCGTAGAACAACCATTGCAGGATTTAAGCCTCCTTCGAAGCCTTTTACTCCGATGGATTGAGTGCCCTTACACCCAAAGCTTCTTTGTAAACTTTACTAAGTCATCCGTCAATCTCATGGGAAGGGAACCTGTGTTTAGATACGTATTTGCCACTCAAAGATATTTCCGCGCCATTAGTTATCGGTTGCAATTGCCACTTTAGATTTGATATTTTAAAACTCATATTGGTTTTTAGTTCTGCTACAGGTATCTTAGTTTCTGGTCCTACCTCATAAATAAACTCCAGGAATTGCCATTTCCATGGCTTTTAAGCATCCTAATGAGGCTCTTAATACACACCACGTCTCTATACCTTATTAAATAAAAAATACTGCCCCAAAAACACAATCAAACGTAAAACAAAGCGTCGTAATCTACGGCACATAACCCAGCCCACTCCACCGACTACAGCGCAGACTACCCATAAAGTAGGTATCCAACACACTTAAATTACAGTCCATTCCAACTCCAGATAGTTCACAAAGCGTTTAGCGGAACAGTGCGGGGCGGTTTCGTGTTTATCTGCAGGGCTTTCGCATCGACAATGGACTGAGATTACGGAGTTACCGGAGGTGGAATAAGGACCTTATTCTAGGACGGATTAGCGACTTGGCGCGTCTGTTTCGAGTTTGACGTACACTTTGTTGTATTGACTTTACCCTTTATCTTTATATAAAGACCACTTTTGCATTTCTTGCTCTCGATGTAAAGCCGAGTATTTGCTGGGGGATAATTATGACGTAGCGAGTTCGTTTCCCTGTTCCACCAATACAGCCTAACGAGCAGAAAGCTACTCAACTATGACGACCTGAGTGATTCAGTGGTGGTGGTCTGCCACGCAAGAGGTCCCGGGTTCGATTCCCGGCCGGGCAGAAATTGAAATGATGAATTTTAATTTCTGTTACGGGTCTGGGTGTTCTATGTATTTAAAAAAAAACAAAAAAAAAGTATATAAGTAGTTTATCAGTTATCTAGCACCCATAACACAAGCTTTTCTTACTTTGGGGCTAGATGGCGCTGTGTAAATTTGTCCACGATTATTTATTATTATTATTATTATTAACTATGATTAGGGCATGAGAGAAAAGTAATGCATTCTAGTACAACCCCTGCGAAGCTTCTTATTTATTCGACTGTACTAATGACTTGTTCTGATATATACACTAACTGGTACTATAGTGAAGGAAGACATCGTGAGGAAACTTGCGCAATCAGGTAACTGAATGTGTAACCGTGATCCAATCTGGTTAGGTTAAGTTCCTTTGTTAAGAGTCCTATAATGAGGCTTATTTATACTTTCAATGAGTGTGGTTTGTTTGTACATACATAAATGAAAACAACTATCCTCTGAAAAGATCCTCTTGGTATGGGCGGATCTCGCTAGCCACGTAGGATGTGTAAGGACTTTAAAAATATTTTTGAACATTATTAATTTACTCTGAATTTTTTTGGATGTCAAGATGAGATAGTGCCGTGCTATAAATTAACGAATAATTTTTGCTTTTTACCAAGCACAACCACTTTACACTAAGGTTTTAAAAAACTCTTTCACAATAGAATAAAATTCCGTAGAATTTATTTTTAACCTAGGCAATTTAGCTTAGTTCTCACAATGGCAAAGCACCTGCGGTTCTGCATTTTCGTTATGAACGAAGAAACCTGAACATTTATAACATTTATAGGCAAATAAAGATTTCCGTTTCTATTTCGACTACAGTGTCAATAAGCGTATGGCCCATCTTATAGTGAGCAGTTACTGTAGCTTCTAGATCTAGACGTTTGTAAGTACACGGTACTATTGCCTGTTTGAACATATACCAGACTTAAGACTAAAAAATACTTCTAAATCAATCAAAAGTAACATAAAAAGTACGTGTTGAAAAGAAAAACTAAAGCTCTTTCTTGCTTGCAATCTAGAAAATTGGATCCAATCCCTGGTCCAATAACCATTCTTTTACTCTACGAGTACACTGCTTCTCTGAGAATATTAGTTATATTAGTTAGCTGCACGCCTTCTCAACATTCTCCACAAATCCCTGGAAGTTGGAGACAGCGGGACACTCATTGTGAGCAAAAGTGCATTCAATTTTCAATCGTATTGCAACCGGACTAAGTTTGTTTTCGATAATGAGGTCTAGGAGTAAAATTATGGATTGCACTTTAATTTAGCCGGGTGGTTTCCGACAGTGTAGAGTAGAATTGCAGCAACTTATCCTATATATTTAGTGTGGTAGGTTGGTACTAGATTGGACCACAGAGTTTAGGGACAGATCGATTTTTATTAGTTAAAATTATTGTACAGTGTAGGGAGCACGTTGCGATGCTGAAGTTCGATTAGCCTCAAAGAACGAAACGGTTACTCATCCAGTTGTCTATATACGCTTAGAGCTTTTAAACCACGCAACGGATTTTAATGCGGTTTTCAACAACAGATAGAGTGCACCAAGAGAAAGATTTATATGTAAGAAAAATAGGGCAATGTAGGTGTAGACGAACGCAGTCGCGCCGGGTCCACTAGTAACATTATAAATGAGAAATCTTGTAAGGAAATGAAAAACCAAAATTCACGAGCGGTGTCGATAGCGCATTATAAAATATCTACCTGCACCGCCATCTACTGATAAAAAAAATACCGCGATTAATCCTCAAAGTTTCATTTGAAATGTACGGCGTTAATGCTATATTCAGTTCCATATACCAAAGTAAATAATACTGGGCCAAAATAATATTACCGTCCAACTAAATTAGCCCAGTAGTTCTGCATTAAATTCGGCATAATTAGCTGCAATGTAATTATGTAGATGAAAATTGTGACTCGGTGACAGCCACGTACTGTTTATTAGTACCTGCGGGATGCGGCGTGGTCATTACTGCCTATTGAATTTGGTTTTTGGACTCGCTGCAACTATAATAATAATTTATTTAACTATGGTGACTGCTTACCATCAGGCAAGCCGTAAGCTTGTTTGCCACCAGTGGGGTATAAAAAAAACTAGATAGAGTAGATTCCCTTTCATATGTTTGGAAGAAATTTATATGCGTAATAGGAACGTATGGTGCCGTATTTATAAATACCACTATTATTATATTATTATATTAGACGGGACTTGGACGCGACGTACCTTTATGATTTGTTTTCCCGACGTTAATATAATAATATGTGTAAAGAACGCGAGTTTAGTTTGAAACAAATACCACTATTATTGTCAATGTCACTATATATATGTCAACGATTATTTATTTGTTTACGTATTTATAAACGTTTAGTGGTGGCCGTGTGGTGTGTGGCAGAATAGAATAACACTAACCCCATACACAGGCCGATGTAGTACAAGCCGACTATTTTCGAGGTAATATTTCTAAAGTCTCCGTAGGCTGTAAAATGGTCAGTAGCGTTTTCCATTGTTGCATTTGTAACACAGCGATCTCTAATCCGCCTGCCAAGCGTGGAGATTATGGCAATAAAATCTCATTTTGTGGTAGAGGGCTTAAGTCCTGCAGTGAACTGTTGTGGGCAGTGATGAAGAGTAGTGGTAAAATTGGAGTGGATACAACAAGCGTAGAGACCATCAATGTGGAAAGCAATGTGGCAGTAACCATTAACGTAAAGTAGATGATCGTATTGTGGAGCTATAAGTTTTGCCCTACGACATAATGATCTAAAAACACACAAAGAAAGAACAAATGAAAAAAAAGGACAGCATCAGAACCAAGTCTCCCACAAGTCGACAAAATCTCTCCCAAACTCTGTTACTAACGAGAAATATTACTTTTTCCTGTTCAATTGTGCGCGCCAACTGCCTCGAACGTTTCGTGGACAGTTTAAAATGACAATTGCATCAGACAATACAAACTGAGCCAATAGAGAAATAAAAAAGCGGACAAAGCGAAAGGAGAATAGAATAAAGGAGACTCCAATCCGTGGCTTCGTTCGAAAACAGTCGCCGTGCACGTTGAATACTTTATGTGCAGCAGACTACCTAAAGTTTCTAGACGTCTGTATTATCTCGGAGTATAAAACGATGTAGGGTGCCATAAACTTATCCGACCCCTTGACAAAAAAGGAAACCTAGTGTCGCCATTTCTGAAATGTCATGTGAAAACGTGTCAATGCAAACAACAATAATGCTGTCACCAGACGCTGGGTCGGATAATATGTTTATTGCACTAAAATTGCAATGAGTACGTACTTGCACTTCAGAGTAATTAAGTTTTTATTAGGCTAGTTGTCAGTGAGTATTGCTCGCGGATGACAAAGTAAATAAATTTGACAGACAGCAAGAACAACAAACAGCATAAATAATGGAGGGAATACCATAACCTAGAAGCTGACTTAACTAAGAATCTTATTATTCAACATCATCAGTATACCTATATACACCACCAGTAAATAGTATACCTTCCCTATCTTGTTGAATAGAAATTAGGACAATTACAGGTGAAGCATTACAAGTGCATAAGTGTATATCCGTTTCCCTGCTTATCTGCATGCCTTAGACCACATCCACATCTGGAATTTTCCCACTAAAGTCCCATCCCTTTTTTCTGAATCGATTAAAGCATACTATACCCATATACTTCCCAAAAAATCTTCAGCAAAAAATATTTAAAGCCGTTATTTCCCTCGCAAACTATAACGAGGCACAAACTAAAATAGTCTTCATAACTTCAGAAGTTATACTTATTTTAGCGTACTAAGGACAAAAGTTCCATTGTTACGGAAGTTTCAAAGCGAGCAGCTCAGCTGAAGAGCAGTACTGCGAGGTATCCAAAAATGTTTAACTTTCATACTTTGTGCCTCGTATATTTGTTTTTTCTTCTTCTGGTACTGTGGCAGTTTACCTTTTTGCATTATTAGCAGTTTTGAAAACAGAATTACTTGATAAGAAAACAAAATATTATATTCATAGCTGCATGTGGACGTTCACTGATTCCTAAAATACAGGTATATCCTAGTTTCGGAATCAGAATATTATGTGTTATTACCTTACACCGTTATTCCAATATATAATAGCATAAGAAAAATGTACTCTATTTGGTAAAAAAATAAATATTTATTTATTTATTGTAGCTATCTACATTTTCTGAAACAAATTCATGTACCTACATACCTAATAACAATCTCAGATTATCTACACCTGTATGTAATCACATTGTAAACCCGTACATTCGTTTCTTTAGCAAATGCCAAACAATCCAACCGTTGAGTTTTATTAGAATAGGCTTTCTCTTTAAGTGGTATACTGATTTGGGGAATGGCGAAGGCACTTTAAGTTAATTAAGAGTTAAATTGATTACATCGTTAATGGTAAACACTCGCATGAACTTTTATGTTGTGTGTTTTATGTTGTTCGTTGTCTGGGAATGTGTTCCCTGATCATTATAATCTGGACGCCTTTAAGGCTGGAGTAAATAGGCTGTTCCTGGACAGGCATGCTCCATCTTAGGCCGCATCGTCACTTGCCACCAGGTGAGATGGCGGTCAAATACCTGGCTTGTCTAATTTAAAATGAATGTGTTGTTTGAAGCTTGTATATGGCTGTATAGTCAAATACGGTGGTTTTTATGGTAATCTTTATTTTTATTCTTGTTTATTGCACTCAGTAACAAACGAATAGGTAGTTCACCTGGGGCCCAACTCTGCTAAATTTATTTAACACTCAGGCGTCTGAAATATCATAAGACAGTTTTTGCCTTTTTGCGAAATTTAGTTATTATGTTTGGAACGCATTCCCTGGGAAGTACAATGAGTTTTGGGACAATTTATAGCCTATGAGCTATTCTGGTCTATAAACAACATTACTGCCACATTTCATCAAAATCTGTTCAGTAGTTTTTACTGTTCTACTGTTCAGTAGTTAGTAACGAACATCCAAACATCTTTACAAACTTTTACAATATAAGTAGGAGAGACCCCTATAAATTGTAATAGTGTAATTTCAGACCATTGTATTTGAAGACGTATAGTATAGACTCATATTTCACCCTTGATGCGACTTCTACATGCTGACTGTCGGCAACCGCACGATCTATTGTTTAAACCCCTCTCTACACACAACGATACGAAACAAGTATATCTGTGTATATCTTATCAAATGTAAGGTCAGGGGAGAAGTATGTCTGCATTTTCTTTATTCTTACTTTTTTTGCGCTACGTCGTGACAAACGATTAGACAGACGATAATTGTATATAAATTGTAAATAACTATACATTTAGGATGCTTTACCATGATGATATAACCGCATGTGCGTTGTCACTCCAAGCATTGGTCTGGTTAAGGTCTGAACTGTAAAAGTCACATGTTTAAATCTATTATAAAAATTAAAAATTCTTGGACAATTCACACAGCGCCATCTAGCCTCAAAGTAAGCAAAGCTTGTGTTATGGTAGACAACTGATAAACTACTTATTTACTTTTAAATACACACTTTTTATACGTATAACACCCAGACCCGTAACAGAAATTAAAATTCATCATTTCAATTTCTGCTCGGCCGGGAATCTAACCGAGACTTCTAGGTGGCAGACCGGCATTTAACCATCTTCAGGTCGTTATATGCTTCAAACGATTTTAATTTCTCAACTTCACTTCGCCAACGATATTAGTAGGCACACCAAATAAGTAGTGAGTTAATACATTTTCCGCAACAGTAGATATCCATCCCATTTGGAATTTGATTTTACTATTCAAAGAGACGCGATTGAATTTACTTCAAACATATTTGAAGAAATTACATCCACCTTTCCATTCCCTATCTTAATAGAATCCGGGCTTACATTCGCAACTACATTATAGAGTACTTTATGCTAGTTCTCGTAGGCGATGGGCTACGGCGTAGCTTTGTAGCACCGCGTAGCAATGGCTTCAGATTAAGTTGAAGACATTTCGATTTATGACTATGCGAGTTACACACTAGTAGCACTTTGACGATTTTCGACTATCACGTATACATAATATACATACATAATGTCACGCCTTTCAGAGGGAGTCAGAAAGAAGGTTATTTTTTTAGCGTATCTATGAAAGTATTTTCAGTAAGGAGAGTCAGTGTATCTTCTAGAAGCTTCTAAATGGGCAATATTTACTGCAATATACGGCTGCGATACTGTCAATAATGGGCGGCCATGATAAAATATTTTCAACGCAGCATATGGCTCGAAAATACATGTTTCGGCAATATTGTCTGTAAGGGTATGGTCCACGTGTGTGTGTCCACGGGCTACACTATCAAGCAAACTTAGTTGCTATAATCTGTACTTTGTTTGGTATTTACACCAATCCAACCACCTTTTATTTGTTAATTGTCAATAGGCTTGTATTTGACCACAACTCACCTGATGGAAAGCGACGATGAGGGCGAATCTGAGATGGAGCATGGGTGCCTAGAATATACTTATTCACTCTTTATTTTTATTTTTTTATTCTTTTTATTTGAAGACGCGAAGGTAACACTTAAATCCCATTGTGGGATAAGCCCGCCTTTGCTTTGTAAAATGATATTTTTCTACCTACTGTATTTCTTTTTTATTGCAATAAAGAGTTTACATACATACATACATACTTATCCGGGAACAGTGATTCAGGCAGAGAGTTGCAGTCATTTGCAGTGCGCGTAAGAAAAATCCTACATGCTCGTCGGCTCGAGTTGTTCTATTATATTTATTCGGGATTAAATACACACGATTAATTAGCTCCTAAAATATATTGTAGATAATGGGAGTGACCTTATTATGTCGGGCGTAGTCCGGCCATGTTTGGCATTGTCGGGCACTGACCGGCTCTGTCTGTCCGGCCGTTGTCAGCGTGGAGGGATGTACTCCGGTACTGCTATGGACAACATGTCACTGTGTGTTTATTTCCTACTTTCCTACCCCCACCTCTTTGACGATTGAATGGGATATGTAATGTCCTACTCAATAAAGAATTTAGAATTTAGACCTTATTTCCTTTGCAGTGTCTACGCCTGTTAGAGGCGAGCGAGTATTAAAATCAACGATAACGTAACATATGTTCTAATTACCAACCAAATACGACACTATTTTCAGAGTCGCCCAATGCTTTGTATAACTACATATAAAAGTCGTAATACGACCCCAGTGCCCACAAGATGACAGTGGATACTGTTCTTCCTAATAGTTTCATGCAAAAGGATCGTCGGTCGACGTAGTGTCTAAATTCGTAAAAAAGTACTCCGCCCTTCGGCGTACTGCCACAACGTATCATTTATATTTCTCGCCTGTAGACGTACTGTCGGTGAACGTGTTAAACGTAGTTGTAGGTAATTTATTGTGAAATACGAATCTACAACTAGCCGATGTGCATTTAAAGCCTTGTGATGTACCTGAAACTTTATATTAGGAATATCTACTGCCGACCATACAGCGCGAAGTACGTGTCTCGTCGGTTGATCCGCTAATAGATAAATCGCATGCAGCCTCTGGGATGGCTATACGTATGGTGCAATATACATAAAGGGTGCAAGAAAAGCTGTATTATCTTTAGAGGCGGGCATCGCATTAGTAGCGCCCTTGGTGTAGGGGCGGCAGTGACTACTTTCCATCAGGTATAGTAGTTTCTAGTCAAGTTGTCAGTAGGCAAGCGGGCCGCTTGACAAAGTAAATTTTTGTAAAAAAAAATGAAAGAAAACACATCATCAACAAATGACATCCGAGTGTCACACGAGATACCACTCACATTCATGCCGACAGTCAGTTGGTGTGACATATGGCGTGATAAAAAATAGGCCTCTTAAGACATTTGAATATGTGTGGAGATACATATAAGATCGATATCACCAATTATCCCTAACGTCTCTTTCTAACTTATTGTTGTGTCATAACTTGGGTTTGGTTTTTCACATTGGTACCCCTACCTAACCTGTGGGAGAGTTTTAAGAGACGGATAGATACAAAAACGTTCAAAGGTTACTCGGGGTCAAGAATCTTACCCTCAATTAAAAGTTCGAGCGCACTGGAGTGCGTGGAAGCTGGAGCTTCACCTAACAATCTCCTTGACTATAACCATTATATCCCAGAAAAGGGTGTGTCGAATAACGACGAACCTTTTACAGTATTAAGACAGCAGTATATACTAGCGGCTGAGGCAAAGCGATTCCTACAAAACAATAATCCACGTAACTCAGTGGGGTAATTATTAAATTTGATCGTTTTCTTTTACTTCTCGACTACTTTTCGTCTCGTCAACGTCTGCTTTCAGTTTCGATTACGTTTTTCGTTTGTTTTTATAATCCGGTATTGGTGATGGTTTTCATATGATAGAGAGATACGAGCTTATAACAAACTTATGACAGAACATTCGGCTACCCGGATATTCTAAAAAATCCGAACTTAGTGGATTTGTAGGTGTCAATTTAAACGTGATCCTATTTTCCGTTTAGGCCCTAATCTACTCTGGACCGGGAAAAACATATCATTAGCACGTAGATGATTTAAATGAAAAAAGATAACAATACCACAAACGCGCTATCTGTGGGCGCTGGCGCTTTACCATGGACACGCGGTTGTTGTTGAAAAATAATAAGTAAGTACAAAATCTTTATTATTATATACACAAAGATCAGCAAAATATACGTGCGCGCAATCACATGCAGCTAATTTATTATAGCTTTCTGTCATTTAAACAAAACACAAAATAGCACCGCACCGCGCACACTAAATCCATACACTGTTAGTAAGTCAGCGGTAAGTAATTCACATCGACGTATATCTGTTTCGACAGATATACGACGCTCTACGAAGCAGAACTGGTCAATCTGCAATATTTGGCGTCGATATCTGTATATTCTCTCATCTTCTCGTCAACTGAAGTAGTTTACGTACACGATCCAATAACGACAAAAGTTATTCAAAAACTAAACGATAGCGCACGAAAACAATTGAGTTACGTAGTAGCACCCCAGTACAGGAAAGAATGTTCGCACCCCCGGCTTAACGCCTCAGATTTAGATGTGACAGTAAATGGGAATTATCGTACATTTTATTTCCTTGCGCTCGGAGCCCCTTTGGGAAATCGATGTGGTTACATACGAATCTTGTTATTGCGATATTGTTAGCTTGGAATAGCGTTTGTTTACCATTACGCGGATATTTGTTCAATTGATTTTCGTACTGACAAAAATAACATATGCCCACAGAATAGGTTTGGGAGCTATTGTATAACTACGACGGCGCGGATGTAAATCCCGAACCGTGCCGTTTCGGTGTAAACTGATGTTCATGAATGAAGGTTATTGAATGTGGAAGAAGCGAAAGAGATATGTCAGGACCGTAGCAAGTGGAACGATGTGGTCTCTGCTTAAACCCACGGGAAAAAGGTGTGACGTTATTTATGTATGTAGTTATGATGTTAGTATGTCAATCATGCTCTATTGCTTTCGGTGTCGCCTGTGACTTTATTTGATATGACGTCCGTCTCTATCTGCATTAAAGTTCAATGTAGGGTAGGTGTAGGGTAGGGGTAGAACGCCACGCAAACAAAGTCGAGCTGGGTTCGCTAGTAATTATATAAATACGTCGATTTGTTTAGATTTTTTTGGATAAATCATACATACATCGTGTCGTGCTCTCGGTTTGTTCTTTTGTACTAAAACCTACTTTACAACAATCTGCTTGTTTTCTACTATTTAGTTTAGCAATAGCAGTCAGGGTTTTAGATTTGTACCACTATTTTATTACATTATAAACACCTCATGCATATGACAACAATGTAATATCATAATGCCACATTTGATCTATTTGTTTTTGACTCGGTGTTAAGTCGTTTAATCTCCTTGCAGAGGTCACCAACCAGCTTAGTTACTTCGCCACTTCGCCTGAGCTGCTCCACAGCACTTCAAAGTTCTGTGGATAATACAGCTTACTGTACCGTGCAATTTCACAAGAACTTTTTTTCACCATTTTGATCTGTGCAAGCAATATTTATATTTTGCACTTTCATGCCCAAGGGGTTTCAACTTTTTCGCCGATTGGATTGCTGCGCGACTCCCTCCGCGGTTCGTTCACCGCTCGACTTACGTGCCGCTAGGTATAAATATTACACATGGGCTTTAGGCATCGTAGTAGTCGTCTCTGTCGCACGCGTGTATGTTAATGTAAAGCCGAAACTAGGCGATGTGCATTATTTACCGCCGACATCTATAGATAAAGCCTGAAGGAATCAATACATGAGGTCTATCAAGAGTGTCCAGGGGGAGCTACTATCCCTATTACTTACTATTGCCAGTGCAAGAAATGAGTTTTAATAAATTCCGCATTAAGGCACCTCATATAATGTTTATTTAATTATTTATTGTGAAAACCAACAGCGCTAGATAGTAATATTTACAGTTTGTTGTAAACAAAAATATGCCAATAATAGGTATTCTTAAACTATTTTAATAATAGTATGCTCTTTAGGGTTTATTTTCTAATTTAGCCGTTTTCCCGAATTGATCCCGAGCGCTCGTTTTCTTACGGCGAGTCAATCGTATCACCGTAAAGTTTCAATCACGATTTTGCCATGTCCAAGCCATGTATGTATAAAGGATTTCGTTCACTACTTTATGTGTGTATGAGTAATTAAGGTAGAAGTGCGAGTACGTCACTCGCGATCGAGCTCCGAGAGCCAAAATTGTCTAGACATGATACGAAAAATGGTGTCCGTTATCGATTCGGTAACACGGCGATTTAGCAAAATAAGCCCTCAGGTAAGGTTTTAGAATAGGTTTAGCCAATTCTACACAGCTGGTCCAGACGGCTTACAATTACAACATAAATACAGTAATATACTGTTCCGTGGAAGTGTTCCTGTTCCCGGTTCCTAGCCTACGTCCGGCCAGTAGTGCTGGGCGAATACGAATGATGGATTCGAATGATCATTCGAATGTATAACCAATGATTCCATTCCAATTATTCGATTTGAAGCTTTTATTTTAAAAATATATTGATACAAACATGTTAATTTATAGACAAATAAATATTTTTATTTCTATTTCAATTCAATAAATGTTATTTCAGATCAAAACATAACTTAAGATACATACATATTTTGTTAGTAAATCTTAACACTAAGGGTAACTTCACTTAATATACTTCCCAATTTCGTATTTTTGTTTTCACTTTCCACAAACTAAAATATGGCGTCAGTCAATTTACTGTAAATTTTGTGTTCTATATTTCTGAATTTATATGGCGAATTAAAAATGAATAAAGCGAAATTTATGAATAATTATTTATGTTCAGCTTAAACCACGGCCAGCTGCACAGTAATTCAGCTGGTCATGTAGCACTGTAATTACTATTGTTACTATTTGGATCATAAAATGTTGAATATATAATAAAACTGGCAGCTTGAACTGCCTAAAACAAAAGAGACACACTTCAATACCACTTCATTCGAATGAATTTTTTTCCAAATTATTGTTCGAATAGTTCGATTGTTTCTATTTTAAAGTAATCCCATCACTATCGTGGAGTGTACGTTCCGGGTTCCTCCACACGTCCGGCACCAGCCTTTGTTTTATTATTTTTCACTTTCCACCCAGTAAAATATGGCGTCCGTCGACGCTATCGGATTTATGGCGCCAATTTACAACGCGCGTTTATCACACATTGTTTCGGCAACTTATTTACTTTGCGCGGCGAATATTTTGCAACGTGTGGAAGGAGTGGTCGTAAATTGTGGTTTTGCCAATTTGTGTTACGATAATTTTGTAAATTACTTTTTTAATACGACATAGTTGTGGCAGGATAGAGCAAAGTGGCGGTTCATAGTCTCCGCCTACACCATCTGTGCTACAGTGGCGTGAGGTTAATGTATAGATGATGTATGTAAAAAGAGCTGTAGCTGGCTGTGCCGTGTGTGAAGCGAGGTTGATCCAGGTTTTCCGCTGGGGATCCTGATACTAGTTGAAATGTCTCGGGTCACGATTGGACCCGTGACAGTTTAAAGTCATAGTCAAATAATTTTGACTTTTTCTGAATTGAGTTTGACATATCTTATACCACTAAGGTGGCAATCAAGCATACGGCCTGCTTGGTGGTAAGTAGTCACCATACACCATGGACTTACTACCCAAAGGGACTGCGCACTGCTTTGACTAAAACCGGGCAGAGCGAGAGTCACCATCGATAGTCCTGTGTCCCTTTCTAGTGTTGCCACCATTGTTGATGCAAATTCCAAAATTACTTTTATTACTTAGCGCGGACACCGACCTACCGATCAGGGCCAGGCAGAGTCGGACCGGGTGCAATCTGAAGGTCATATTTTCACCAGGGTCCAGCCCAAGGTTTCCCTGCTACTCGGAAAATATTGGTCCTAGAACACTAGTTCCTAGAAAGAAATGATAGCACTCCTAGAGATTTACTATGACAGCTGTCAAAGTTAAAGATTTTATAACTCGGAACCCATTGGTCCTGAAACACTAGTTTCTAGAGAGAAATTATAGTACTTGTTGATCTACATTTCGAATGACAGCTGTCAAACTTAAAACTGCTAAACTATTGGTGCTAGAACACTAGTTCCAAAAGAAAAATAATAGTGCTCGTCGAGATCTACATTTCGGATGACAGCTGTCAAACTTAAAACTATAATAACTCGGAAACAATTGGTACTAGAACACTAGTTCCTAAAGAGAAATGATAGCGCTCGTCGAGATCTACATTTCGGATGGCAGTTGTCAAACTTAGAACTGTTGTAACTCGGAAACGATTGGTCTTACAACACTAGTTCCTAGAGTAATATAATAGTACTCATCGAGATCTACATTTTGGATGACAGTTTTAAGTTTCACAGCTGTCATACAAAATGTAGATCTCAGCAAGTACTATCATTTCTCTCTAAAAACTAGTGTTTTAGGACCAATGAGTACCGAGTTATAAATGATTTAACTTTGACAGCTGTCATACAAAATGTAGATCTCGACGAGTACTATCATATCTCTTTAGAAACTAGTATTCTAGAACCAATGGGTTCTGAATTATAACACATTTAAGTTTGACAGCTGTCACCCGAAATGTAGATATCGACGAGTACTATCACTTCTCTTTAGGAACTAGTGTTGTAGGATAAATCGTTACCGAACTCTTTTTTCTGTTTTGTGGAACAAAAAGTCGTAGGTTGATAATTATGTTGACTCGACGTTTGTCGGAGAAACGTTCAGTAGATCAAAAGGTATTTTGACAACTACTTTTCGGATTGTACGGATTACCCCATAATAATACCAAATTCACTGTAAATTTATTTCTCCAGTAATGGCAACACCAATCATGACACTTGTCAATTTAGAATGACGGTGATTATGCCAATAACATTGTGTTTACACTGTTAGAAAGGGACAAAGGACTATCGATGGTGACTCTCGCTCTGCCCGGTTTTAGTCAAAGCAGTGCGCAGTCCCTTTGGGTAGTAAGTCCATGCCATACACAAATATAATAAAAAAAATCATCATCATGGCGTTAATGTCCTGGTTAAGCTCTCGCGCACGTGGGCCTGGGGTCCGCCTTGACCATGCTCCAGGATTTAGCAGATCATATAATTACACTGGTGCGACTGTGATCTGACCTCCGTGATCAGGGATCATAGTTATACATTAGCCCCTGAGACAGCTCGTTTCAAATATTTCCGTAACTGCTCCTCCTCGCGTCATGTCATTATTACTGAGGGTTGTGAATCCCCGATGCACAGCCAATTCCTTATTAACGATGTCTCTCCACCGTAATCTGTCCTTGGCATCATGGAGTGAAAACAGATTTTAACTACTAAATAGATTTTAATGAAACATAGCTAAGAACCAACAAATTTTTATTTGGCCCAAAGACATATCCAAAGGTCCCAAAAACTAAATTCCCAAAAAAGAAAAGTAGGGCGATGCAAAATCGGATCAAACTGCATGGAAATTAGTCCACGCGTGGACGGACGGGTTCAGGAGCGAAGTTACCACAGACAAACATACAGATACACACGTCAAACTACTATAATACCACTCTTTATTTGTCACGGATTAAAAAAAACAGTAAAACAACAGTATCTCGTTTTCGGCCAGTGGGCACAATGGCGTTGTTAGAGCGCGACCGCCGGAACGTCGTCATCAATATTTATGGCCAGCACGTGTGACGTCATTAATTGCAGCCCGCCCGTACCTACATATGGCTGCAGCGAATATCATCATCACAGCCCATAACAGTCTACTGCAGGACTTAGAGCCCCTCCCACGAAAAGGGGAGGTTATTACCATAATCACCACGGTTGGCAGGCGGGTTGGAGATCGCAGTGTTGTAAATATAAGAATGGAAAACGCTGCTGCCCATTTTCCAGCCTACGGAGACTCTAGATCTTATCCCTCGAAAATATTAGTCACCTTGTACGACACCCACGAGTGTAAGGGGTTGGTGCTATTCTACTCTGCCGGACACCACACGACAGCGAATATGACTTGCACAAAATACGTTTTTATTTTTTATGCACAAAAAGTACAGTGGCGGACTTAAAGCTAAAATTTACTTATCTACCAGTCAACCGGTATAATCTAAGCCTGAGAAAGGTAGGCGGTGCAGGAAAAGAAAGAAAATCAAAATAAAACTATGTGAGTAAAAAGGAGGAGGGATATACATTTATGCAACTATAGTCCGGAAGCACATACTAAATATATAAACAGAAACCATAAAATAAACATAAAAACTAAAAACTAAGAAGGATATAATGGATACAATATAAAAATAAAAACTAAGGTAAAATAATATTCATATTGGACAAAGTGAAGAGACAAGAGTAAAGTGAAGAGGGTCAAACAGGGAGAGAGAACGAGTATTATGGAGCATTTAAGAAATGACCATGCACCGCTTTCTTAAAAGAATATTTGTTAGGCTTTATATTTACTTTTTCTCCTTATTGAGTCGATGGACTAACCTCTGACTTATACTTTATTCGCTCTGTATTCGGCGATGCATAGAGCGTTCGGACTGGCCTCGGACCAGTCCTCCATTTTGCAATTTTTGTACACGCCGAGCATGAAACGAGGTGGTCCATGATTTGAGGAGATATGCCACAATCGCACTGAGAATCCCCACCTTTAGAGATTCTCTTTACATCCGCCCACCTGAGTTCGCAGCCTATATTTAGCGAGTTCCAGGTAGGCCACGGAAGTGTATTTCCGGTTGGGAGCCTTTCAGTAGGAGGGATAGGAAAATTTATTGATCCACAGGTTCGAATTGGAGCCGCCTAACTGGGGAAGTTACAGAGTTACCTTACAGAATAGGTACTATTTTAAACGGTATTGTGTTGCTGCCGGTGGGTAAGATCTCCAGTGCTATATGGTTTGTGGAACCATTGCTTTGTGTAATGGAGAGGCGTTTGCCTTTTTGCCGCAAGAGCAACATGTTACTTATAGAAGTGAGTGCTAACTTTTTTGCACTTGTCTACGGATACTAAAAATGCTTGCTTGCTTTCTGAAAACGTAATACGCAGTCGAGCTGACGGAGATCAACTCCGTCAGCCTATCTAGCGCTGCAGTTACAGTGAGTAATATAATCACTCGGAACGCCCGCTTAAACTTAATGGACTACAAATTTGTATTTTTATGGACTTGGTTTGGACGAAGTGCGTAAACTCTCGGTACCGTGATTTCGGAAAATTCAATAGGAAGGTTACCTAAGGTTAGTTAAGGAGACACTTGAACCTCGCGTGTCGTGCGGGGGCGCAACCGGGACATAACGCCAAGATGATGATGATGGTTCGGACAAAGTGCGTAAACTCTCGCAACTATGATGTCGGAAAATTCAGTGAGAAGGATATCTACTGTACGAAAAGTTATTTGATTATTTGGAAATACAAAATACACGTGACAAACTCCTGCGTTTTATCGGGAAAACTGTCACTTTAGCGTGTGTACTGTTTCCCAGGTCCGTGTGTACGGCCACACCAGCTGTGGGGTGATTCGCGGCAGCCGGCGTGCCCAGGCTTAATCGTGCCGTTAAAAACGCGAGTCAACTGTTCTACGGTTAAACATTCATATCTATCATTTTGGGAAACGTGCGTTGGCAGCGATGCCCGTTAGCGAGTCAAATTGTGAGTTATGACGTGCGTTATCTTTTTGACTGCGGAGGTATGTTTGTTTTATAAGCGCTTGCTTTTTGTTGGAATGAACTGGTTGGTCAGATGAGATTAATATATACAACTTGTCGCTCATCGGCTCGTCGTCATCAATGTCGAAAGAAAGTCCTTTTAAGAGGACATACGTACGTACAGGTATGGGCCATAAACAATGCACTTCGACACTCAAGAACTTTACTGGCTATCTGTTCTTCGAGCGATGTTTCCCACTTTTTCCTGGCAATCCTTCGGGCTATATCGGTGACCTTGGCTCGCTTGCGGATTTCTTCATTTCTGATTTTATCGCGTAACAAGAATCCGAGCAAAGCCCTTTGGGTGACAGTGACCTTTCTAATAAGGCCCACAGTGAGCCATTGGCGTATGTTGACATTAAAAACACAGTGTTGTTACGTCGGTCACTACAGCAAACTCTGTTTTGTTAAGCTGTATATGTAAAAAGGAACAACGGTGCCAGGTTGAGAATATTGAAATGTCATTTAATTCTAATTCGATGGTGGCGGTTGATAAGGCAAAAAGTCATATAAAAATATTTCTTTGATATATCTATAGAGTTTTAGTAGGTACTTTCCATGAGGTCTAATAGCACGATGACAATACGAAATTTTCTAGAATTTGGAAGCTCAGACGTGATAGGTGAAAGTTACGATCCAGTTAGGAGTTACTCACTTGTAATATAGCCTCCTATGTTATAGGAAGTTCAAGCAGCCAGTTTTTCTTTAAAATATTTAAAACTGCCACGCTTGGTAGGCAGGTTGATCGGCCTTTGTGGAGAGCTCTGGCTGATAAGATAAGGATGATTTAAAGTTTTATGAACCATAAACTACAATAGTCGATTAATACAGTGCTTGCCTTCATGTCCAATTGAACTATTTGGAAGTTAATTCGCTAGCAGCTGGCTGTGGCTTGCGGTGGACATTAATATTTAATCGTGCATTCCATTTTATTAGTTTTTAATCCAGTGTGCCAAATAAATTCAGGAACGGAACACATAATAGGCATAGGTATACGAAATATTTCAGGAAATAGAAAAACGAAACTTTAAGAGATAGCGCAATTTGTTCTTAGGAACCACGAGGCCGGTTTTAGATTTTAAAATATCTGCATTGTTTTTTATAGCTGGCATACTCACCCGGTACAGTTATGTCAAAAAATTTCTTCTGACTAAAATTTATTTTCACGACTTTTGACGGTTGTCAGGTGTTTTAAAATGCATCAGCAGTAAATGCGGGCATACTGATGAAATTATAAAGTGCACAATAAATGTTAAATAAATAAATAAAAATAAATAAAGTTAGTGTACCCTGTAGCTACATCCAAATTCTACGTGTAGTATGGTTTCATACTATTTCGTGATGCTAATTACAATAATATTTACACAAGTGAATAAGTGAAAGGAAAAGAGAATAATTACAGTAGTTATAAAAACCAAAGCCTAATTATAAATGAAATAAATAATTAATAACGATAAAAAAAGCAAACAAAACAAATAAATTCAAGTCAAACAACCCGCCCCTGATTGTTCCTGGCATAAATTTTCCCATTACGCCAGCAGCATTCCCGCGCTGTACGGCAATGGCGATCCTCTGTACTAGGAACCAGCCAGCGCGGGGACTTCGTGATTATTCGACATTACTCTGAATCCTTTACTTTTCCCGAACGAAAAGTATTTTTTTACTTGGGACTTTTGTTATAGTCAAAGAGTTTCTTAAATCGGAAAAGTAGAGTTATTTTCAGAGTACCTTTTTTTATAAAAAGTAAGGTAGCACACAAGCTTACAGTCTGCCCGATGGTAAGCAGTCATCGCAGCCTATGGGCGTTTGCAATACCTGAAATAACATAATCGACAGAAAAAGTCGGCCAAGTTTATCAAAACCCCCCGATTGAGTTTACCTCAAATATGTATTAACTACAGAACCGATTTTAATGAAACAAATCTAAGAACTATCTTGATTAAACTAGCTTTCTAATAGAGAAAACCTCATCGAAATCAATACATTCATTCGGGAGTTACGATTCCACACACAGATACATTATACACACGTCTTTATAAAACCTGTCTTTTTTCGTCAAGGTTTACCCCGTAAATACATTTTCATCCCTTTCATGATACTCCATGTTCTACTCTCCCGGGGAAACATTTCAAGGGAAAACCTCAAATATACTAAGTTTAGCTTAGTTATTCTCTAAGACAACATTCGTAAGCGCAGTGAAAAGTGACAGATCGTGGCCAGGTTGCTAAGCAACGCGCAGCTTTCTATTGAAATATTGTTATCATCCGTCCATCAATATTGCTACATTTCATTGTTGCAATCGAAGATGTTTCTTAGATAATTGCACCCCTGTATATTATTGGTACAGGTTTATTAAATATATTATCCACTGGTCACAAGACTCACCCAGTCTGTAAATAAAGATAGAAGGTAATTCGCTTATCTAACTGAAGAATTTCGATCACGTAGGAAACGTAAAATATTCTGTGCTCGAAAAATAACCTCTTGTGAAAATAGCTTATGATTTAGACGCAACCTTTTTATGTCGAAATGAAATATGGGCCGGTCATAGCTTTAAATCAAGCTATTAAAGTGTATTAGTGGTAAATTCATAACACCGTTTTTTCGAATTCTCCATAGTTATGTGCTACAACAGTGGGAGGAGCGTCGGTTGCCGAGTGGTTAGGGTAGCTGACACGTAAGCGAGAGGTACCAGGTTCGAATCCCACTGCGGCCATGTACCAAAGACTCTTTTCTGAGTTGTGTACATTTATTGATTGCTTACTGATGCTCTAACAGTGAGGGAAAACATCGTGATGAAACCAGCACATTCTGGCGACTGAATGTGTAACCATGATCCAATCTGGTCAGGTTCCCTTGGTAGAAGGGTCACGGAGGTCAGATGGCAGTCACTCCACTGCACTGTAATTATCTGATCTGCCTAATCTTGGATCACCTTCAAGGCGGGCCCTCGTACGCGAGACCACATCGGGGACATTAACACCAAGATGATTTTTATTTAATTTATATGTAGGTACTACAACAGTAAGTTCTTGGACAGAAGCCATACTACTTTATTTTTATTAGAAAAAGTGGCAAACAAATTAGGCGTTCAATTTAGTATACTATAAAAAGCTAATTCAAAAGAATATAGTCAGAAAAAATAATAAAATAGAAAATAGAACAATAAACCTATCGCGCAATATGATAAAATTACTTCGTCATAATACGTCTTCGATAATTAATATAATTAACGCTTTTTATTGTAATTTGACTGTTAAAATCGTGAACAAAGAACTGGCTTTTCTCAAACATCAGGTGTCTGCACGAGCAATATTATCAATTTAATAATCTTTATAGACCGGCTGTATAAGCGGTCTCGTATATCTCTGCTCTATAATGTTTACAAAATAAGATAGGTACCTAATCTTGATCTCAGCAACGACAGCCGCAAAAATCCTCGTAAGTAAAATTAATGCCAAAAGTGTTTTTCTAGAAGCCGAGAACTTTGAATTGAATTAAAAGAAAGAAAAAAGTATTTAGTATCAGAGAAACCAGCTTTATTACAAAGACAATTTTATGACGTTTATGTTTGACTATGTGAATGTGACGACAGCTCACCTGATGGTAAGCGATAACTGTCACCCATAACTACGATTCCAAAGTAAAATGCATAACCGCAAGGTACCGATTCTGGTGTGCAATGCAGTTGTTATTATGTTGCAATATAACTGTGATACTACTATAACTACGTCGAGGTATCGAGTCAGTCCCAGCATCATCCCAGTTAAATTGCAGTTATAGAATTGAAGGCAGTTTGACAACTAAGAAAGAAAGAATTATAGTATTGTGTTTCTGCCGGTGAGTAAGGTTTCCAGTGCTCCGTGGGGTGGGAATTTGGGGAACCGTGGCTTTGGCAGTGTAGGGACATTTGCCTTTTTGCTGCCGGAGTAACGTGTTATAGAGGTGGGCAACGCATTGGCGATACTCTCGGTGTTGCTATTGTCTATAGGCAGTGGTGACCACTTTCCATCAAGTGGCCCGCTCGCCTGTTTGCCTACCGTATAACATAAAAAAATGCAACTTTGGAATTGATATATTTATTGGAGTACCAACAGCCATATAAAACCATAATGCAACTAAAGTACCAGAAAACAAATTGTGGAAAAGTTCGAACTCATGAAAGTTGCAACTCAACATCTGTCATTTGAATAACAATCACACGTTTGACATGCGATGCAATTGTAATGTTACGGCAACTGAGACGATTTCCGTACAAGAATCGAGGCCCAGGTGCGTTGTCACTGTAAGAACTACGTTAAAATGCTTTATGCCTGTAATTGCGCCGTCTCTTATCCTTCACATCGGAACAGAAATAGACAAATCACTGGTGCTCGCTCAGGTGGACTCAGGATCTCGGGTTTGACAAAGTCCTAACACCGATAGAAACTTTGAATTTGAATATCGAATCCTCCACTTTGACACTAGCCACTTGCCAGCTATTGTACCATCGAAGGACCATTATTGCTTGTACAACGAGCGAAAAAATTCCCGTCAAGAATACACTTACACGCATTCAAGCCTTAAGAAGCGCCCATTAAACTTCCCCACAATCCTCCGACCAATTTAACCTTAATAACAAGAGGCTTCTTGTGTTCTCAGGTACGCTAACGGTGGGGCGCGAGGAAAAATTGCGATTTCGGTGAGTATTTCTGACTGAGGCCCCTTATTATAATACTTTATCTTCAACGCGGCAGAGTTCCGCAACAAAGGCTCACGTTACCGGCTGGATATTAATTTTTGAAAGGTAATTTACGTGGCCGCCGGAAATATTGTGGAATTTACGCGGCGGAAAGTTGGACACAGTGTGGGGAAGAAGAGCAGTGCCTAAGTCTTTATACCAGCGGCTCAAACGATTACCTACACGTCTTAAGTTTTCGGTGTGCATTGGTGTGTATCAGTTACGAATGCCACGTCCTTTTACCAAGCGCTTGTAAGATGTGGAATGAGCTCCCTCCCGAAGTCTTGCCTCTGGCACCGCTTCCGCTCCCCTTAGGTTGCAGATGTCCTGGACGACGGTGGCTGCTTTCCATCAGGTGGACCGTGCGTCCGTGTGCCTCACCAAGCAATAAAAAAATTATTAAAATACCTACTCTCGGCATCTACCTTCCTACTCTCCATTTATAGTTTCCTCATCCAATTTTACAATTTTATACTGCCTTTGTGCATTGTGAACTAGACGATTCCATTGGGGATTAGACGACCAAAAACAAATACCTACAAGGCTACATACAACACATGAAACAATTAATATATTTACTGTCAAACGAAAGTTCATCCAACTCAATTATTATGTAATACACAGCGCTTAAACCCAGGGAGTAATCTTAAGTCCTATTGCGCGGTCGCTGGCCGGAGATCGTAGCTATATAGGTTTGTAATACAAGTGCAATGAAGAGATATTATACTGCATTGCTCTGCACTGTGACTGGGAACCGCTCGGCGCGTGGGCCAAAGACTAGAATCCAAATGGAATTTTAATTTAAAAATTAAATTGTAACGCCTAAATTGATACCGACAAAATGGAAATTCTCGACGAGCGCTGAGCTTCACTATGTCGCTTTAGAGTGCTTCCAGAATCACAGACAGTGCTACTGCAGTCCAAGGTAGGTACGTATAGTTTCTACTAGCAACCCGCCTGCCTTTAACGGGTAACCTTAACAAATTATACAACTTAACCTTCCTCATTAATCAGCATAAACAAATAATTTAGTAAATTATTTATCTATGTTAATCACTCTGTCTATTGGTGAAAACCAAATGAAAATCCGTTCAATAGTTTTTGAATTTATCGCGATTAGACAGACTGACATATAGACACGGTGTGGCACTTTGTTTTGCAATATGTAGTGATGATATTATAGTTTTTATACGAACTATAAATCTAGTCCTAATAGCTGTCAAGTTTTAGTTGTGCGCATAGCAATAAAACGAAATATTAAATAAAGGGAACACCTTAATTCAGCATCGTTACCTTCTAGATGGGCCTCACAATTTGAATTGTCATGTCAATGTCAACAACAGCGACGCTGCAAATAAGTTTATGACAAATTAATATAAATCATATTTTGAAACGCTAATGTGGCTTTTAGACCCCAGATATATAGAGATTTTCTTGACTAACACGTTAGAAAGAGCACCAAAACTACAACATGCTAGCGATATCATGTAGGTACCCACATTTTGCCTCACTACACTTCCTCCACAGCTAATGTATCCCAGCATAATGCATCATAGTCGCGTGCGATGATGATGAATGTTGCCGGCAACGCTCGGTATTATTACCACGTGGAAAATGCACTTTCAAGATGGCCGGTATTAAGATTTATACCATACTTACATGGTGAGGGATGGCCGGTTTGGTTTCCGGTTTATTGGCTTTTTCTTTATATAAGCTATACATAAAATTTTAAATTATCATCTCGGCGGTAATGTCCCGGTTGTGCTCTCGCGCACGAGGGCCCGGTGTCCACCGTGACCATGATCCAGGATTTGGCAGATCAGATAATTACGAAGGAGTGACTGCCATCTGACCCTGCTACCTGGGGAACCTGACCAGATTTCATCATGGTTATACTGGGTGTACATATACTTACTGGTGTTATACGTAGATAGAACACCCGTAACAGAAATTAAAATTCATCATTTCAATTTCAGACCGGCCGGGAATCGGCCACGGAACCACTGAGGTCGTCAAATAAAAATAAAAGCTGCTATTTAACTCAACTGGTGGAAAGAGATAGAGCAAAAAACGCGAATGTACTCTGCGTTAGAAAATATTAGAACGACTGCCACTGTCGGTAAGGGAACTGGACCAGATTGGATCATGGTTACACATTCTGTCGCCTGAATGTGGAGGTTTCCTCACGATCATAACACTCACCGTGAGAGCATCGGTTAGCGTTCAAGTAATGTACACAACTCAGAAATAGTCCTTGGTACATGGCCGCACTAGGGTTTGAACTACGTACCTCTCACTGACGAGGTTGACGCGCTAGCAATAAGGACCCCGATGCTCTAAATATCAATCAGTTCGCGTCGTTCGGTCGCAGAGGTAACACGTGGGACTCGTAGTAACTATCATTGACACCGACCGATAACATTCAGTGCTGATCAACCTTTTTTGCTCTTTTTAAGAATAAAATAATAGTAACCTTAATTGTTATTTACAATGTCGTCCGCGTGCGGATCCTGTAGTGCATCCTCTAACGACCTGGTGTTGTGTGCTGGCTGCAATAAGAACCTTTGTTTTGCCTGTGCTGGAGTGGAGGAAGTGGTCTATCGTACCTTTAGATCTCAGAAGAGAGCTGCATTCAGGTGCCCAAATTGTGTTAAAGCAAAACAGGACTTACCCTCGCTGGAAATCATCCTGAAGGAGATCAGGGAAGTCAAGAAACACGTTGACCGCGTCCCTGAATTGGTGGATGATGTAAAGGCCATAAAAAATGAATTGGAGGATCTGAAGACAGCGTGCACAGCGAATAGCACAAGTTTATCCGAGTTCGGCAAGCGTCTGGAGGACGTTGAGGACGAAATATCCAAAGTTATCAACGTAGACGTCAAAATGACTTCAACCCAACAGAGCGTTGACCGGCTTCGCGCCGACATATTGGATAAGGAGCAATGGTCAAGAATGAACAATCTCGAAATTAGAGGGGTGCCCTTCAAATCCAAAGAAAATTTGTTTCATATTTTCGAAAACATATCCAAAACGATAGATTGCAGTATCCCGAGGACGCAAATCGACTATATTTCTAGAGTGCCTACTTTTAATGACAAGGAAAAGATTATAATAGTCCGATTTATAAATCGCTACCTCAAGGAGGATTTTATAGCCGCAGCCCGAGAGAAGAAAACTATAACCGCAGAAGATATAGGATTCGCCGACGACAAACGTCGAATCTATATAAATGACCATCTAACGCCAAGATTAAAGGGACTGCTCAACGACACTAAGAAGTGCGCGAAGGACAAAGACTATAAATATGTCTGGGTGAGATATGGGAAAATCCACGTCCGGAAAAATGATTCAAGTGGTGTGTTTATCGTGTCTAAGGAGGACGATTTAAACAAGTTTACTTAGTCCATTTTTTGCCCACGCTTGGTTACTATTGCTACTGCCATATTTCATTATTATCAACAGCTTTTTCATTAAATTTAGTAAACCCCATAATCCGCTGCTCAAAGATTTTTATGAACTTATCAAAAAGGTTGCGCGCCCCTGACTTCACGCATTACCTTTCTTCGAGTCATATCGAGGTAAACAATGCGCGGCGGACGCTCGTGTTTCTATTACTAACCCGCTCACACTTATGCAATTGTCTATCATACTGCACCATTTTCTTACCTGCTTGCGCTTGCGTTTGCGCTGCGATTTACTTGAGTCCATTAAAATTTCAATGTTACCTATGCGAATTACTCTCCAGTTGCCGTTTATTGTATAGATGTTATCGAATTCTGCCTGTTATTGTGTTGATTGCTAATTATGTATTTATTTTCATGCTTATAAATGGCTAATTATTTAAGTATTTACTATCAAAATACACGGGGATTACGAACAAAGACAACGGACTTCTATCGTAAGGTGAGACTGAATAATTACGATGTTATAATCCTCACGGAAACGTGGTTGAACGATGGTGTTAGGGACACGGAACTATTCGACGATAGGTATGTCGTTTGGAGGCGCGATCGTGATTACGGTTCTACAAAACAGACTCGAGGTGGTGGTGTTTTGATTGCAATCATGGGAAGTGTGTGTGCCTCGGCGCAGCCTACCTTCCACTCGACAGCCGAGGACTTGTGGGTTACTATCTCCATACAAGATTCAACTACGCGGAAAATTAGTAACATACACATCTGCGGTATATACCTGTGTCGTCAAAATCTAGGTAATAGTTTTTCCACACAATTATCGAATTTCTTAAATAAACTAAGCGACGTCGTTGTTTCTAACCCCAACGATAAATTCTTTATCGTGGGCGACTTTAATTTAAGTAATATTATTTGGACATCGCAGGGTAACTTTCTTGTACCGTCGGGTAACATCACAAACGATGAGTGCTGTTTAGTGGATGAGTTATACCTACACGGGCTAAAGCAATTTAACTGTGTGTTAAATATTTACGGTCGAATCCTGGATTTAGTTCTGTCAAATCACGATGACGTTTTTGTATCTAGTTGCGATAGCCCATTGGTACCTATTGATGTTTATCATGGAGCGTTATTGTTAAAATACTACCCTGCTAATTATAAACATTTGATTGCTGCGCCGCGAATAAAATATTACTTCAATAAAGGTGATTACAACATCATCAACGAAGAGGTGGAGAAAGTAAACTGGGAAAGTGAGTTTGAGCACAGGTCATTGGAGGAATGTGTTAGTTACTTCTATTCAATTTTTTATTTAATCAGAGATAAACATATACCTCGCAAATCGTGTTCTGGCTGTAAGTACCCTATTTGGTATTCTAAGTCGCTTCAGAAGGTTATTAAGGAACAATACAAGTGTTATCGTAAATTTATAAAATATGGAAATTTGGCAGATAAGCTAGAGATGAAATTATTGCGAGCTAGAACCCAAGCACTTGAAAGCAGCTGTTATGATAGGTACATAAGTTCTATAGAAGAAGCAATTACAGATAATCCCAAGCATTTTTGGAGCTATTACAACACTAAAACAAAAAGTAATGTAATGCCGAGTAACCTTACATATGGCAATGTAACATTCAGTACAGGTACTGATATTTGCAATGTCTTCTCAGACTATTTTCTATCCAATTTCCTCGACTCAAGTAAACAGCAACCGGTGGTTGACACTAGCGCTGCCCATGATTTGCCTACGTCTGTCATTTCAAAAATCTTGTTGAATGTCGAATCTGTCGCAATTTTGTTGTCTAAGTTAGATCAAGGAAAATCAGCTGGCCCCGACCAACTCCCAGCAATATTCTTGATAAAATGTGCTGATACCATCTCAGTTCCTATTTGTCTGCTGTTCCAAAGGTCCTTGAAGGAGTGTACAGTACCAACATTATGGAAAACTGCTTTTATCACCCCCATTTATAAAAAAGGTTCAAGAACGGAAGTGACCAATTACAGGCCCATATCAAAATTATGTATAGTGTCAAAGGTGTTTGAAAAAGTGGTTCACAAGCAGGTATATGCGGCCATTAAGCAATCTCTTCATGATTTCCAACATGGGTTCATACCCGGCAGATCCACTGTCAGCAATCTTGCTCTTTTCAACGACTTTCTAACTGAAACTTTAGATGCTGGCATGCAAGTGGACGTTATCTATACGGACTATTCCAAAGCATTTGACCGGATAAATCACAGGCGTCTTCTCACAAAGTTGGAAAGTGTGGGAATATGTGGGGACTTGCTTAGATGGTTTGCATCTTACATTGAGAATAGGTCACAGGCGGTTGTAGTAAATAATTACATGTCGAGTTGGGTAGGAATTCCTAGTGGTGTTCCCCAGGGCTCATTACTCGGGCCTATGTTGTTTACTATTTACATTAATGACATTATTAGCTGCCTTCACAACTCACATCTTCTCTGCTTCGCAGATGATATGAAGGTTTTCTCAAGTGTAGCTACCGTTAAAGATGCCAATGCACTGCAGGAAGACCTTACTAGACTTGTCGAGTATTGTTCTGATAATAATCTTGATCTGAATCCTTCAAAATGTAGTGTAGTTTCCTTTACTCGTAAACCTATACCTGTTATATATAATTATCTCCTCGGAAACCAGTCACTTACTAGGGATACTTCAATTAGAGACTTGGGTGTTGTACTAGACCATAAATTGGTCTATAATTACCACATTGAGAGCATTGTTGCCAAGGCATCGAAGTCATTGGGTTTTCTCATGCGTGTAACCAAGGACTTCAAAAACGCAAAGACTTTCAAAGTCTTATATTGCGCATATGTAAGAAGTACCTTAGAGTACGCTTCTCAAATATGGAATCCCATCTATGACGTTTACAAAACAAGACTTGAACGTGTTCAGATTAGGTTTATGAAGTACCTGTGCTATAGACTTAAAATGTATTATAAGTCTGAGCTATATTTAGATTTATGTAAAAAATTCCATTTAATGCCATTGTCTCTTCGACGCAATATTGCAGATGTAACTTACATTTTAAAAATAGCTTCTAGTTCGGTAGACTGTCCCAAATTACTCAGTAAATTGCAGTTTCGGGTACCTAGAGGTCATGGTGGTCGTCACAAGGTACCATTTATGTATCCCCAAGCCTCTACTAATTACAGACAGAATTCGTATCTTATTCGGGCGACCAGGAGTTGTAATTCATTGTTGGAATCGGGCGTTGATCTTGATGTTTTTAATACGAGCGTTCACGCAGCGCGGAAATTGCTAAGTAGCGTATTCTTTGAGCAGTAAGTATTGTGTGGGTATTTTTGTTCTGTCATTTAATTGCTAATTTGTTATTTAAGTGCTAAATATTTTATACTTTTTTTTATCATGTCATTTGATATTTCGTGTGCCTACAGAATTTGCCTCGGCTATCTATCTACGCTAAGTTTATAAACTATTCTAGATCTATTAGTGAAGGTCTATTATTAGCTAACCGTTTTTTACCATTAAGTACTGATTTGTTTGTTAAGCTGATGATCTTCCAAATAAATAAATAAATAAATAAATAAATATTGTTTTTAGTCTCAATAAAACGAACCTTTTTGTTATATTTTCATGGCAGCAAGATATTACTGACTTTATGAATGGGAAAGTTTTTATCTTTAGATTTTTTTTTAATGATTCCTAAAACAGGAAAGAAGAAAGGGTATTTACAATAATGTAGAAAAGGATAAAAAATATTTTGGGGTAATTGATTTGGATTTACATTTTATTCCTTCTAATTAGTATTAGTATTATTTAATTTATATCTGTGTTGTAAATATTTGTTTTGATTAAACATGATTGCATTTGGATAAAATGTGTACCATAATTACCAATTATGATACTCGACAATCCGAATTTTAATTAAGTTTCCACGGGCATGCGATAAACGAGTTTTATGGTCCAATCTAGTACAAAACAAAAAGCCAAAAAATACCAAAATCAACTACAATAAAAGACCAAAAACTGAACATCGTGTCACATCACTAGTGGGACAGAATACACCGTTATGGATCGCTGCTCCTGACATACGCTCTTTACCATGTAAATTCTTTTACATTTCCTCCCCACTCTGATGGAGATAGGAAATTACGGAGCAGATACCTACATCATTTCAGAGAATCGTGAGCGTGTAAAGAGGGGAATGATATACCTACAGTAGATGTTAAAAATACCTGCGAAGGTTCCTAGAAATAAATCTGGTATTACTTTATAAGAAGCAAGCTTTTGCCCGCGACTTCGTTTGCGTTAAATTCGATTATACCGTTCCAGACTTGTTCCCGCGGAAACCACATTGAATTTCTAAATAAATTATAGCGTCGATGCTACTTTGGGCTAAAAGCTAACTGCCTAAATTTTTTTGTTATGTTTACGGCTGACAAACAGGCAAGCGGGCCACCTGATGGAAAGTGGTCACCAAATCCGTTCAGTAGTTCTTGAAGGAATAACAAACATTCAAATATACATCTATTCCATCCTAACAAAGGATGAGATGATATGATATGACGTTTAGGAGGCATGTGTTGGCTAGTGGTGTAGATTACAGTACGCGCGCGAGTTTAAATCCATCGGGCACCACCGTTTAAATAATTCGAGTAGCGTTAGCGTTGAATTATTAAAGGCACGATACATCGCCATATCATTCGGTTGCTATTTGAGCGAGTGAGATGGCGACGTAGAATCCGTTCAGTATAATAATCAGTAGAGTAGATTATTGCGAAAATGGACGTCAGCATTTTCTGAAGAGTATTATCAAGGCCGCGATCTCCAACCCGTCTCGCGATCGCCAAGCGTAGAAACTGGGCTGTCAATGAGGCGAAGAAAACATCATGATGAAACTGATGAAACTGTCACGGAGGTCTGATGACAGGTGCTCTACTGTAATTATCTGATCTGCTCTGGATCATGCATGAGGGCCCTGTGCCGTGACATTAACGCCAAAATGATGAGATGATTAATGAAGAGAGATACCTTTTACGGACCGTTTCAGACTCTTCCAAGCTTCTAATATGACTTTAGAAAGATCGGAAGACCTGACGACCTGATTGGTTCAATGGTCAACATCTGCCACGCAAGAGGTCCCGGGTTCGATTCCCGGCCGGGCAGAAATTGAAATGATGAATTTTAATTTCTGTTACGGGTCTGGGTGATCTATGTATAATAAGTATGTATTTAAAAGTATTTAAATAGTATATCAGTTATCTAGCACCCATAGCACAAGCTTTGCTTAGTTTGGGGCTAGATGGCGCTGTGTGAATTTGTCCACGAATATTTATATTTATTTAATTCGGCGCTGTCCTATTGGCAACGGTCGTGTGACCATGGTCGTACGACGGACACCAGCCGACCAATACGAGATTTCAAAACTGCCCGTCGCACAACCATGGCCGCACCACCATTGCCAATTATTTCACATTTCCGGATGTGCTGATAATTCTGTTTTAACTTTTCCCATTCGGTCAGACCCACTTATTGTCGGCAACGTGACCTTACTGGTCATTACGCAAATCGGCCAGCCACGTTTCTTATTAAAACTTTTTGATTAGACACCCTTCGTTTGTACCGTGACAATTTTTTTCTTTCATTCTTGTTAACTTGTTTACTGTTAATTGTATTTCTTGAGAGTGATGATATCTTTATTTTGTTGAAGTAATTAAAATTTTGAAGAAAGATTCCATTGAGTGTGGGCAGATTGTAAGTATGGCAAAGTAATTTAAAGCTGCAGCTGTTACCACTATTACCATTGTAGAATTTGGCAGTATGTCCTAATATTGTAAAGGTTGGACCAGTACCAAAGCAGTAGAAACTTCTAAAAGTAAAAATAAAAAATAAATGAGGACATCACCATTATCAACCTACCGTACATAGGCTTATGTCCACTGTTAGGCCTCCATAGAGCCCCAAAAATTACTGGGGCGGGTGTCACATGCATATTTGACATAAGCGTTGTCTTGTCTATGTTAATTTTAAAGCCAGCACGCAATACCTATAAAACCTCAAACTGAACCCTCTCCAATCCATATAACCTGACCAACAGAAAAAGTCGGACGACCCTCAACCAATTTCACATTTATTCAAATATTTTCTAAACTACTAAATATATATTAAAGAAACAAAGCTAAAAACTATCTAGATTAAACTTGCTTTCAAGCTGAAAAAAGTGCATTTAAATCGATCCATCCGTTCGGGAGCCACAATGCCACAGACAAACACTCACCGCCAAAGAGTAACAGATACACACATATAGCTTATAACACTCTTTTTTTTCGCCGTGTTAAAAATAGTTCTTTAGTATGCTATACTGAGATAGTTATACCTACAGTTTTAATTTTTCAACACACGGCGACGACTCGTATTTGCCGATAGTCTGCGAGCCCACTCCGCGGATTAATACCTAATGCTATAGTGTTGGAGGTTCAACTTTGGCCAAGGCTGAACGCGTGAGAACTGTATTTTAGAGTATTGCATAATTTCCGCGCGATATTGTAAAACAAACTCCCCGATGACATTAAAGAAATAACGAGTGTGTCCATGTTCCAGTCACGACTCAAAACTATATTACCGGACAATACTTTCTACAAATTAGATGAATTTTTCCAATATTTTTACTTTGACGTATCATTCAATTATGTATACTTTTTTGTTTTAAGAAAATGTAGCCATAATATGAATTTGATGAATAAATAAATGATGATGATAGTGACGATGTTAGAACTGCATAAAGTACAATACAATCAGCGCGCGATTAGAATGAGATGAGGCCTTTTCGAAGTAAATGAACTGTAATTTTCATTTACTGCGACTAGGTTCTATCGGGTAGTATCTCAGTATTTGTTGCCTCCATGGAGTAGTTTATTTCAACTGAATAAATCCAATGAATTTGCTTCAAAATATTGAAAAATCCGTTATTTATTGAACTTCAGAAATAAGTTCGAAACTAAGTAGTCTTTTCTCGTTTTCAGATTTTTATAGCATATCTTTAAATTTTTTTTACTTTTTTTTTACTTTATTTTAATATTATGCTAATATTTATTATATTATAGTCAATACTCAAACTAAACCCGAAACCAGAAACTCTTCACACCCCATCACTAGTTGTAACTATTGTGGAAATTAAACGGCAAATACGGGCACGTTAGCAAATACCGGATGCGTTCCGATGTTGGGGCCCTATGGGCCGTTTGTGGCCAACGATGGGCTTTGGCCCCATTTGGCCCCTGACGCCATTAACGCGTGCGTAATTCAGCCGAATTAGCGTAATTAATTGGCAAATACGTTTAGCGGTCCATAATGGAATTGTCCGCGATGACCGACGTTTTGTGGTAGCATTAATCGGCGTTAGGAATTGTATTGTTTGGGATTATTAATAGTATATTGCCACACTTATCTGGCCTAGTGACGGGCGTCACTGTAATTGCCATGCACATGTCATTTCAAAATGAAGTGCCGCCAATTTTCCGCAGTTCCAGTTTTGGCCACCGGATCAGATAAGTTTTGTGGCACTGTATAGGGTAGTAGTTGGCGGTATAATGCACATAGGCTAGATTCGGCTTTCTACAGAGTCGACGCTGAATTAGATAATATGTAATACTATCATCAGACTTTAAAGTCCAAATCGCAATTTTCGTCACTTTCTTCCAATAGAGATGGTTTTGCTTTTGCACACATATCACATTGTGTATTATTAACACTATGACTTGTCATGCTGCAAAGGTTCAGGTTTAGAGATTGTTAACACCTCTCCATCCACTAATATGACGAAGATTAAAGGCTGTACAAAAAAACCCGGTTAAGTGTGAGTCGAAGTCGTTTATCCAGGTATCAAAAGAAATTTTGCGAATCACATATTGTTCTGCCATCAAAGTCTTGTTGCTAATCTAAGAATTATTTCTGTTTGGCACAGAACTATTTTGAGATATGAGTGACCACGATTTCTTTTTCGAAATTACGAGTAGCGTGGTAATAAATAAACAAATAAATATTTATTGATCAGACCGTTCAAAATCCATTCCAAATTTTGTTAATAAAATATACTTTAACAACTATGTTAGTGAAATGTTACTATTTTTACGGTGGGCGTTAAATATATGTCCTATAATATTTTTTTAAATACCACACCATTTCAACATCAGGATCAAGACAAAGCATCTACATAATGTTTGCCCAATTACCCGCCTGATGAAGTGTCCAATGATGGGCGAACCGTATCTTTCGCTAATGGATTTCAGGATACTATTTCTTAAGATATTTAATATTCAGCTTTAATCTCTAACGACACAACTAGCATACATGACATTGTACATTTTACTACAAGTAAAAGATTTTACAGCACAACTTCATCCCAAAATATCCCTCTTCAAAATATAAGTAAGCAATACTTTATCCGAAGGAGAACTAAGTTCGTAAGACGTCAGCTACGAAGCACAGTCAAAGTATGCGGGGGCTGTAAAATTTTTAAGCCCCCAATAAAATGCAGATGGGGCGCCCATGAATCGTTAAAAGACCTAGCGAGGTTAGAACACACAGGCTTTCTGCGTTTAATACTAAACTAGGTACTGGGAAGGTAAATATTTATAAGGCCTTTAGGTTTTTCAATATTCTGTTTAGCAGTGATTAGCTTTTGCAAGCGACTTCGTCCGCGTAAAATTCGGTTATAACGTTGCAGTCCACTTTCTGCGGGAACCACAATTAATGTTGAGATATATTATAGACATAGACACTATACACATAATACATTAAAGTCTCCCGTGTTCCATGGCGAACTGTGGCTTTGGTCTTGGAGTGACCTGGCATTTGGCTATTTATTGAAAGAACAACGCTGCCGTCATAAAAAGGAAGGACGCAACTGACAGTTTTAACGAAAATGAGATTTTAATACCTGGACTTAGAAAGAAAAGGTGCTTCGGCTCATTTTTTTCCTCGATATATTAACGTTTTCTCCAAAAGCTATAAGGGATAAAGATGCAATTGGTGACCTAAAATAAAGTGTTCAGAAGTTACAAAGACGTTTTTACGAAACGCAATAGAAAATGCCATAACTGATGATAATATCCGCAGCGTAGTTTAAAAGATCTTAGCGTACATTCAGAGGGATAGACGGCGGGAAGCGACTTTGTTTTATACAATAATAGTTTAAGTTGTCTAAGTTTTCAGTTGCTTCCGCCCGTAAACTGTTAGTAATAGAAATAGAAATATTTATTTGTCTATAAGTAGTGGCTTGTTTCAAATTGAATTTTTAATACCAATAATACTTCCAAATGTCCACCTGCCTAATTTGCAAACCAGGTCTACTATCGGCTATTATTACTTGTATTGGCGACGAAAAGGGTTCACGGAGTTGGCAACACCGAAATTATATCTGGGCTGTCAATAGAAGCTTGTTAGCAACTGAACCAAGGAAATAAAATATACGTAATCGCAAAAGTTACAATTTCAATCATTGAAATCAGATAATTGTTAGCTACGGAGTTACCTAATTAGTCTACAGGGCTTGTTTCCCATTTTATTGTGATAAAAAAGCTTTTCAAATCTTTCTAACTATCCTAAGACTTCTAAAAACTTTAATCTGCGTCTGTATCTACACAGAAATTAAATGACATTAGCTCAACACGGCTTTCACCCTCAGCCGTCCCTTTATGAGTGTAATCGTGGTTCCCCGCTCGTAATTAGCACTTTACGTTATTTATTAGCGAGATACTCCTACAGCGAGCCTTGATAAACCCCGAGAATGTAGCCAGTGATCGTTATAAGCAGTTATTTAGGTCGGAATTTGAGCAAGATAATTTTGGGTAATAATTTTCTTGGACAAATACACTGTATAACTAAGCGTCGTTGCGTAGACTCAGAAATGAGGAGCCAAGCGAACCAAGGTCACCGACATAGCCCTAAGGATTGCAAGTGGCAGTGGGCAGGGCACATAGCTCGAAGAACAGAGGGCCGATGAGGCAATGAATTTCTCGAGTGGCGACCGCGTACCGGAAGACGCAGCGTGGGTAGGCCTCTCACAATTTGGAACGACGACCTGGTAAATATCGCAGGTACCAGCTGCATGCGGAAGGCACAAGACTGGCCTTTGTAGAGATCGCTGGGGGAGGTCTATGCCCAGCAGTGGACGTTTTTCGGCTAATATGATGACGAACTAAGCGACAAAATTAAATCCTTCCATATAACGCGTGTAAGACGGTTAATGATAACAGCCACTGTCACATGACACATCTATGGAATTACGAGAAAAAGAAAGCTGCTGTTTGGTTTTGGTAAATACCTTAAAATTTACCACGACACGTTCCCTGAATTCATCCATATAGGGTTTAAAAAGATATAAAGTGAGTATGCTACACCCTAGCGGCTGAATTATGATGTAACTTCGCAACTTCTCACTTTTGGGCGAACTAAGCGATCAATTGAAGCGAAATTTATGTCTGAAAACAAGATTCAATAACTGTGAACTGCTCTCGCGTCTGAGATCTATAAAATATGTAGCGAACTGCATTTCGACAGTCGTGAAAAGGCGTCTCGGTGAGATTCGATGGTACTAAAAACTTTGCATTTTTAAAATAACGCCACAGTGCAAACTATCAATGGCCTCATTGTGTCAATGGCCTGTGGTGTTCCGATGAAAAGCAGTTGAGGATACACATAGGGGTTTTAGTGGGTAGGGTCCATTTTCGGGCAATCCCACATGTCCACGTCATTCCACCGGGTGACGTGGTATATTTCGAAGATTTCCACTCTGTCTAATGGCCGCATACTTGCTAGCCCAATAAGCAAAGTTAAGTAACGCAGTACCCTGAAACTGAAGGTGACCGTTTCTTCCTTCATGGCTTGTTGAATTTCAGCACTGCACTCGTTATGCCTCTTATTTTTTTATGTCGTACGGCAGTCAAACAGGCGCGCATGCCACCTGATGGAAAGTTATTATTTTAAATGATACACGTTGAGCTGTAAGTATAAAAACAAAATGTTAATATATTTCATACTTCTTGGCTAACAAATAAATAAAATAAATATATTTGGCGAAGATCTTGCGCTGAGAAGTCTTGCGCTGAGAATCAAGTCTTTGGACTTGATTGGCACCCTGTGGCGGCAGACTTATATAGCTTTGAAAATAAGAATTATGAGAGTTATTTTCTAACAACATAAGTTTCAAAGTTCCTAATCTATTTTAAAGCCAGACTAATATAAATACAAGTCGTCTGAGAAAACCTTTTAAAAGTGCGGTTAAAAAGCTCTTACAAATTCAATAATTAGTGGCAAGATGTACCAGGGTCCCATAGCCGAGTAAGAGTTACTAAGTTGCGACTCATTAGCATCCACTGAAGTTTTTGAAGTACTTTCGGTGGGGATTAATCTACTCTTTCTACTGCTCTATCCAACAATTTGTTGGTCTTGTCATTATTGTTGGCAGTGGTATCAGTCTTTAGTGGTATTTTTTTCTTTAGTGGCTTTTCATTGTACTTGCAAATGGAATCGGGAAGAGTATGAATTTTAGTTTGGTTGCTCAGAAGGGCCTAGAGCGTTTATACTGCTATCAAAATCAAGTGCCGATACGAACCTGAGATAAAGCTGTCCGAGCTATATCTAGACTACAGTACTAAATTTATACGATAGTTTAAACACGTTTTACTAAGTTCGTTTTAAATGAACAAAATGTACAAAGCCTAACAGACAGAAAAAGTAAAATAACCCCCAACAAGTTTACTTATACTCAAATATGTTCTAAACAACTGATCCGATTTTAAATAAATAAAGCTAAAATCCATCTCGACTAAACTGCCTTTTAAATTAAGAGAACCGCATTGAAATCGGCCTATTCGCTCGGGAGCTACAATACCACAAACAGACAACATACACAGAGCCACAGATAGACCTCTTTTCTCGTCGAGGCTTAATAAAAAGTACTTAGTTCAACCCATAACTACCAGGGTCCCACAGCCAGCAAGAGCTCCGTACAAGCGTCTCATTAGCATCCTCGCGGAATAAATTCCGGAGCGCCCTCGGAGTTAGGCAGGTATCTACCGCGCTTAATGTCCAGACAGACCGTTAATCTATTCTCCCCGTTCCCGCGCGGTGCTTGGCTTGAATTAATTTAAAATTTAAAACTGTATTTATTCGACAAACGAGCGCGTTTGTGGCTGATGTGGATGGTGGACGGGATTGCAGAGTCTGTATTTAAATATATTGTGCTGTAGCCAGCGAATTTGTTTACGGTGACGGGTCAAAAGCGGACTGTGTTCCGGTCGTGACCGTGTATCATACAAATCTACAGATAACTGTTCAAAAATAGTTATTTGTTCAACAATCATCCTAGCGGTAAATCCACTTTCCATCAGGTGGCCCGCTTGCCTGTTTGTCTGCTTATAACATTTAAAAAAACCGGCTCCGCGGCTATTGGTAAATCTGCCAGCCAGGGTCGTCTCTCCTACTAAGAAAACACGTTAATATTTACTAAAAGCGTTTTTCTACGGAGGTGGTGCATTGGCTTTATACATGCTGCGACCACATCTGACCCACACAAACGGTTTGGGAAAACCGGATCGCTAAAGCCTCCTCTGTAGGCAGCGTGCAGGTGAGGTTGGATTGTGCCCCGAAGATGGTGATAGGGCCCCGTAATCGTCCCAAGTACTTTCTTACTTACTGCGCTGGCTCAGCGACCCAAAGTGGATCTCGGCCTCCGACACCAGAGATCACCACCTCTCCCTATCCTACGCCATCTCCTGCCAATCGAGGATTCCTAGTGCGTGCCGGTCTGACTTTAAATTACAAACTAGCGGAGTAGTCGATTAATAGGGACGAGACATAAAAAAATATCTCGAGTCAGATATACCACTTTTTCCTTTCTATAGAAAGCTTTTGCTGAACAAGCGATATTTGGTCCCTAACCTTTTACATAACCAGGATTGGTTTACAACATGCGGCTGTGACTGTACCTTCGAGTACCTATAGATTGATGATTTCTTACTCGCTAGGTACTGATCGGCCGCTTATGCTTAAACAATAAAACTTATTCACAAAAAACAAAGAAAATGTATAGGTATTAATCAAGAAACTATACAGGAAGGATTAAAAAATCTTCAGAATGTAGCATAGTAAGATGAACTAAATTTACGAATTTCATAATGTCATTTAAATAAAATTTTGACGCTAACAATGTAATACGATGGCTGGAAAGTTGCAACCGTTTATAGCTCGCAAAGGCCGAGTTGCGTTGCTTGTGTTCGACACAGGCTCGCAAAAGCCCATAGAGTGAAAAATGGCGCCCGGAATGGCCCAGATACAACTTCATTCGCAGAGTGCTTCGAACATTATGACTTGCTATTTCACTCACAGTTGTTCCTCGATTGTTTACCCGGCGCGCATGATTGGTCTTTCCCAGAACCGGGTGGCGGTCGGCTGCCAATTTGCGTGGCCGAGCTGTCAGCGGCAGGCGTGGGGTAGGGCTGTACCGTAGCCGGGTATGGATCAAACGGATATAAAAGTAAAAAAATTAAGTGTATTTTTAATACACAAAGTAAGGTTTACGAAAAAATATATAATAATAAAATATTAATTTATTTCATAGAAAGTAGTCCATATTTTACATGTCAGGTAGATTTTAAAATGTCAAGTTATATTATAGAATTATTGCAATTTCTAATTAAAATGTCAATAATGTAATATGTCCAATCAAATAAATTAAATCCCGCATTAAATTGTGAACAAAAGTTGGTGAACTTGTGTTGCGGATGTCTATGTTCGACATTGATCATTTACCACCAGGTAGCCTTGCCCTGCTTGCTCGTCTGCCTCGCGCATACTGTAAAAAAAACAATTTTAGATGTTTACATTTTTTTCTGTTCTTTCTACAAACTAGCCTAGAAACGGACCTGGTCTAGCAGTGTGCTTGCTAGACCAATAATCAAGTAATCAATAAGAGTCCGAGAACTAGATGGGTGAGCATTACGCAACGAGCTCTCCACTCGTTAGGTATGCCTTCAATGGCGTAAAGAGGTATATGATACATGCAATTGTCACTTACGGTGAGATGCCAAATCTCACCGCAAGTAATAAAGAATAATAATATTTTAAAAAATATGCATGGGCAAATTCACATAGCGCCATCTAGCCCCTTGAGTTATGGGTGTTAGATAATTGATGAACTACTTACACAGTTCTTTTTTTTATACATACTACTTTCTCCCAGAGCCGTAACAGAAATTTAAATTCATCATTTCAATTTCTGCTCGGCCGGAAATCGAACCCCGATCGGACATCTACGTGGCGACCGGGATGTTAACCAACTGAACCACTCAGGGGGTCTTAAAAGGCCACATTTGCGTTTCATAATAGGTACGATTCATATCAATTTGTCACAAACTCAATGGTTGATGTCAACAGACATTGACATAAAAATGAAAATTCAAAATGATGTCACTTTATTTCAGTATTGGCCACCGGATCAGATAAGCTTGTGGCTCTCTAATATAAAGTATAATATAAAACACTAAAAGTGGCCTTTTTAGACCCTCAGGTCGTCATTGTCAGTGACAATGCTTGCCTGGGCTTCGATTCTGGTACGGAAATCGTCTTAATTGCAGTAACATTACAATTTACGGGTTCGATTCCTGACCGGGCAGAAATTGAAATGATGAATTTTAATTTAAAGTTCTATGTATAACAAGTATGTATTTAAAAGTATTTAAGTAGTATATCAGTTATCGAGCACCCATAGTACAAGCTTTGCTTAGTTTGGGGCTAGATGGCGCTGTGTGAATTTGTCCACGGATATTTATTTTATTTTAATTGCATCGCATGTCAAACGTGTGATTGTTATTCAAATGACAGATGTTGAGTTGCAACTTTCATGAGTTCGAACTTTTCCACAATTCGTTTTCTGGTACTTTAGTTGCATTATGGTTTAATATGGCTGTTGGTACTCCAATAAATAAATAAATTACTAAGTTGCATCTTTTTTAGTTGTCAAACTGCCTTCAATTCTGTCAACGAAAACGCGTCAAAGGTCGAACAATGATTTAACTGGGATGATGCTGGGACTGACTCGATATCTCGACGTAGTTATAGTAACATCACAGTTACATTGCAACATAATAACAACTGCATTGCACACCAGAATCGGTACCCTGTAGCTTATAAAAAACAGTCAACTTTATCTAGATTGCGACTTGCCTAGGTTTAGTTCCATAAACTGTACAATTTCTAAGGCCGCCCGGATAATAACGAGATAAGACCACAACGTTTGCCAGAACCCAGTGTCGTGGAAAGCCAGATAACTATTACGTATGGCATTAGAGATGCACAACGTAGATGGTTGCCTCAGCATATTTCAATTTCAACACGTGTAATGGTCTACAGAATGCATACGGGGCTGTTCATTTTAGAACCATATCGAAATGACTTTATTTAGAATCTGACAGTGTTAGACGTGCAGAAATTTATATTAAATAAATTGCATTATATCATCATGCTTTCTTCTTCTCATCATGCTTTAAAAAGTACCTAATTACTCACTATCTGCATGGTCTACTGGTTGACTGGAATATAAAGCCTTAATGGCTTTGTCTGCCAATTGTGTTGTTTGCAATAAAATTTTAAAATAATAAAGTGAGCGCCGGGGATTATAAGGAGATGAAAAAGTTTACAGACAGGAGAGAGGAGTAGCGATTGCTCTTCCGACAAGAGTCATACTTTTAAATATATGATGATGAATAAATATAATAATTACAGTGACATGGTACCAAATGAGCAGCTATGTTTGGTGGTGAATGGACGCCGATTGTAGGTACAACACTGATATCATGGTACTTCACTATTTTAGATAAGGTTACCCACTGATAATAGTGGTTACCATTCATCTATTCCTAGCCTATTAAAGGCTAGTTTCCGCCGTCTTATACAGGATTTACATATAAATTTGTATAAAAATCCTAAATCTCGTGTAACTATGAATTTTTAACGAAAATCTGAAAAACCACAAACACAGATATTGGTTTCTGGATCACGTCTACAAAATTTCATTGACTTTCGTAGCGTAATATTAGAAATATGATCAAACAACTTTTGTACATAGCGCCCTCGGGGGAGAATCCTCTTAAAGTGGTTTATTGCATACAAAACGACGCATTTTGTTAAAGCCTCTGTGTGGCGTTATCTTGAACTGTACAGATACAATACTTAATTTATTTATATTTAGTATAGTCCCCTAGCAAATTATGTAAAACAACTTCAAATTCTAATATTTTGTCAAGCTATGTATGGAATTATAAAAAGTTAAAATAATAATAATAAAATAAATGTATTAATAAATAAACAATATATATAAATACCAATAACAAATTAAAATAAAATATTATAAACATACGTAACAACATACAAAATATATACAGAAGTATGAAATTAGCTATACTTAATTAAATATGTCAATATTATATTATAATAATTATTTATTTGCATGCAACAAAATGTATATTTGCATGAAATGAGAAGTCAATAAAAGGTTATTTATTTATTTATTTATTTTATTTATTATGTATGGAAGCTTTCTCCCACGTCGCCTTTTTTTATTATTGCCTAAGGACGGACGGTCCACCTGATGGAAAGCGGCCACCGTCATCCAGGACACCTGCAATTTAAGGAGAGCGGATACGATGCCGGCCTTTGAGGTACCTGTAGACTTGCTGCAAAGGAAAGACTTCGGGACCGAGCTCATTCAATAACTTTCCACAACTTACATGAACGCAGAAAAAAGGCTCGCGATGCCCATACGTTAGTTAGATGCCAGGTATCTTGATGGTAAGGAAGCAATAAATATCGTGCTTAGAATTAACCATAAATTAACTCGATTTTGTACAATTAAATTCCAAATCGTACCAAGAACAGTAGGCGCTTGTCTACATTATGTTATGACAGTACCGTTAATATCCAGGTAAGGTCTTGCGACTGCACCTGTGCAGTATCATAACTTGAGAGGCAAACAGCTGCAACAGCTGCATTTTCTTTCCAGCTGTTTAGTGTACGTGGAATATATTCTGGAATAAAACCAATGCATTGTAGAATATGATACTGGAAGAAACAATAATTGAAAACGAAGAGTTTTATAATGTCGTGGTTATTAACAGACGTAATTCGAGTTTCTGGAAACATTAAACTATCCCACGAGACCTTATTATTTTTTTGGGATCAAGCACATTATGATACGAAGAATGAAGTTTCCTATAAGTGACAGACAGAAGTTTCAAAATCGATTCAGTAGTCTCGAAGATTGCCCTTAACATTGAAACTCACAACATACAAAATTTTCCTCTTTATAATTTCTAGGTTTCAGACATTTCCGGTAACAAAGATAACCGGTTCGTGAGATCTCATTATATACAGATTAATAAGACTGTCTGAGAAGATTTATCTGAAGCGAAATTTGCTATCGTTTTTTTTATTACTAGTTGACCCAGCGCGACTTCGTTCACGTAATACCTATACCCCTACCTACCCTTTTTTCTTGATTACAAACCTTACTCTTGAAACACACTGTCTATTGTTGAAAACCGCATTAAAATCCGTTGTGTTTTTTAAAACATATAAGCGTAGGTACATAGATACATAGGGACAGACGTCGGGAAACGACTTTGTTTTATACTACGTTTAGATTAAATTTTCAACTGCTACCGACAATGTTACGGCTTCTGAGGGCTGAGTGTAAGTTTTGCCTTTATCTTTACTTTAGTATCGCGTTTGCGTTTACTTGGAAATTAGAATGAAAAAATGTATAGCGCCAGCGCACGTAAATGAAGTTTTTCTTTGTCTAAAGTAAAGTTACAGCAAATCTTACACTAAGCCCCATAGTTCAGTAAATATTTTCATAGCATTTTCTTAGCATAGAGATATTATTTACAAACGTAAAATATTTTCTCTATGCTAAGCCCTCTGGACATTGCAGACAAATACAGAAGTCGTGTATCGCAATGAATGTGAATTTCATGCAACACAGCACCGTGCCGCTGATTGCCAATAATCGGGCTATGCGTCAAACAATGCGTATCACCGCATACGAGCCTTTACACCGTCACAAAGGGTAATCAATTAGCGATCATACCGGAGCTGTGAGATTGTATTTTAACTGCCGACGATAAAAGTGGGGTGTTATGAGTTTGGCGTGTATCTGTGTGAATCTGTGGCTATGTGTAACCGAACGGATAGACCGATTTGGATGCCAGGTTAATCGAGAGGTTTCTAGATTTGTTTTATTAAAATCGGTTTTGTAGTTTACAAAATATTTGAGTTTAAGTACTTGGTCGGGGGTTATCCGACTTTTTCTGTCGGTTAGGTTGTGATGTTCTCTGAATTTTAATTTAAAATTGCATTTGAACGCGTTTGATGAGAAAAGTTTTTTTTTTTTTTCAGTAAAATCGACTATGTTAGTTAAGTATCCTGGCTAATATTGCACGAGTAATTTTTTTTTAAACAGGATCATATAAAATGTAAATATAGAATTTGATTTGCTAATAGAAATTGATATGTCGAGCACAAAACATGGTGCTTTAGACTCCTAGTATCCATTTCAACACTGTGGTTCGGAGCTTAATCGGAGTAGAATATTATGTTTAGTTGGATATGCTCTCCATAAAATCGAACAAAGCAGTTTCTTTCCGTTCCAATTGCGCTTTTATATGGTATCTAACCAATACACTACAAACAAAAAGTGATTTAATTCACAATACACTACTTATTTCGAAAACAAAATCAGAAGTTACAAAAGTACTATTCGGGAAATAACAGTTGTATTGTACGCTCTCTCACCTGCTTTCAACTATTTGCTTACCGGCTGTTATACAGGCCGTTTAATTAATCCCGCCTATTGATTGGATGCAACTGAAAGCGTTCCATATTCGTAATTAAATTCCTCCATTTTGTACCAATGTTTGTTTAAACCAATTTAAATGTACCACACACACAATATGTGGGCGATAATATTGATGAAGTAACAATGTAAATTAACATATATTGAGTTCCGGAGTAGTGTCAAATTACACTGCGGATTGCAACGAAAACTGTGAGATTACGTTTGTGTTTGTTTGCGATTACAAGTAGATTACAACTCGACACAAATTAGGTATTCTATAAAATTTTGTACGTAAGCGCAATTGAGTTGTAATTGATTCGACTCTTAATCGACGTTCTCCTTCGTATTGCCTTCTAGAATATACCTACTAAGTGACTGAAATTTAAATATATTGTAAATTAACATATATTGAGTTTCTTGCACTCGTGTGGTGTAAAATAACACTGCGGACTGCAATGAAAACTGTGAGAATAGGTACGTTTGTAACTTTCGATAAAGGTGGAGGTACTTCCCCAGTCGGGCAGCTGGAGAACAAGAGCAGCTGGCTGGCTACATCTCTAAAAACGTTTTAGCTTTTAACGTGAGCCTGAGCAACCTATCGTGAGGAACCAGCACCTCAATTCCGATATTTTAGTTATCTCAGAATTCGCTTGCGATTTAATTACAAATAGATTACAAGACGAGACAAATTGGGAATTCTAAAAAAACTTGTAGGTTGCGCAATTGCGCAACTCAATTGAGTTGTAATCGATCCACTCTAATACGACTCTCTCCTTGGTGTTGTTTTCTAAAATCTATCTACCAAGAGACTGAACAAATGAACGTGAAATTTGCGATTGATTCGCTTTAATTTATTGAATTTTCCGATTTCTATAAATGTTACGTGTAATACATTGTCTGCAATGAAGACCCTTATCAAATAAGAGAAGAATACCGTTTTATCACACAATCGAATCGAGCTACGATTGAAACGATCAAATTCTATTATTGGCCTTTTATTAGTAACAGAATACCAAAAACGTGTCAAACGGCGATTCAGCTGCGGTGGCGATGCAATTACAATTCGACGATCTATTAGTAAATTTACGGACCCGAGGCCGTGGAAAAGCCGATTCGATAGAAGCTCGTTAGTTCGTTCGAATATTCGGAATCCAACTAGTTGTCACAAATTTCACTGCCCGTGGTCGTTTGGTGTCCGACAAAGTAGTAGAAACATTCCGTTGTATTGTTACATTTGTCGGGACTCACACGCGACGTAGATTCGCGATTTGATGGTCTTGACGTTTCGACTGACGACCTACCGTGATCATGAGAAGACATAAGGGTAAAAATCGCAAAGGTACATCGCGTGTTAGTCCCTATAAATGTAACAATACAAACATTCCGTTCCTTCTTAATCGATCTATTATAATTTCAGTAGAAATGAGAAAAAATATCCCTTTGTAAATTAATTATTTACATAGTTACACTACAATATGTACTACTTAAAACTACAATTTAGAAACCTAATAACAAAAATTCCAAAAAAAGTTTCTAGCTATATGCGGCCCATTTTTGTTAATATAACTACATTAACTCAGTCTTCATCGTAATATTCATATTTTTAGCTGCTGAAGTGCTTACAGCCGAGGCTCACGATTTAAGTTCGTCCTTCCATTTGATACAGTCGAGTTAATCTCTGCTTTGAACAAATTACGAAATGTCTGATGTCTAGGGTTTGTGACGTCACGAGTGCTGAGTACCGGAACTTTTCCAAATTTAATTTTGATGGTAAGCAGTCACCTATGGATGTTTGCAATACCAAGAGCATAATTTTTGAAAAAAAAAATCCATGTATTGTTCTTTAAAATAAGTAAGTATCTGAAAAACTCACTAAAAGTTGGAACTAATTTTAAATTTTTACTGAAATGGACATTCATTAAAATTCGAAATATTTATTCCGTCAACTTTAATTCTGAATTTGGTTCCGGAATGTCCCGACTGCAATACCCCGGGACATCCCGGGACTTTCATCGTAGGTTGCCTCATATCCCGAAACTCTATTTTAAGACTTCCGAAACCCTACTAACGTCTCAAAAAGGAACTCTTAATAACGGGTGCCTCTTAACAGAGCGCTTAGCAATCTGAGAGTTAAATTTTCTTTTTACTAAGCCGTCCTCGAAATATTATAAAGAACTCGTTCATGAAAACTGTGGACAATAGAACTTTCTGTACGTAGCCAATGAGCTATAGACATTGATGGAGGAGACTGCAGGTTGAGGTTTAAGAGCTAATATTAAGAACGGATGTCGCCACTTTTCATTGTTCTCAAACAAAATGAATTGACATATTAGAAGAATAATAATTAATTAAATTCCAATTCTTAAGTACTTATATCATAAAAACATATAGGATGTTAGTTTAGTTAGCTAAACCAAATAAAACCACATTAATTTGGAATAAATGGAGCGTCGGTAGCCGAGCGGTTAGGGTATCTGACTCGTAAGCGAGAGGTACCTGGTTTAAATCCCGCTGCGGCCGTGTACCAATGACTCTATTCTTAGTAACCGATGCTCTCACGGCGAGAGAAAAATCCTTTTGAAACCTGTACATTCAGGTGACTGAATGTGTGACCATGATAAAATCTGGTCAGGTTTCCCTGGTAGCAGGGTCAGACCATAAACATAGACATATTTTTATGGGTAAAAAATGGTTACAAGTCATTATTTGTTGTTACCTAACACCTATGTGCATACAACCTAATGTACATAGGTTATAGGAGGTCAGATGGCAGTCGTTCAACTGTAATTATTTGATCGGCCAAATCCTGGATCATGGCCAAGGCGGACCCCGGGCCCTCGTGCGCTAGAGCACAACCGGAACATTAATAACAAGATTATTAATTAATTTTTAATAGATACAGTATAAAATCTCTGCAGTGAGAATGGGGTATGTTGGGGATTAATAATATATTTTAATATTATAAGCGCCTCTTAACTCCAAACTAACCAATGCTTACTTTATGTGATAATCCTTTAATTTTTTATATAACAGAAAACCGAATTTACTTTTATTTGCCATTTACCTGCGTTTAAAACATACAAGCAATACAAACGTCCTCTCCATTGCAACCTCCAAGCATTGCAAGCTTCTCGGCCCCGTTTCTCGACAGCAAAATGGCGGGCTATTTTTAAGGATTTGCAGAGTTACCACGCTTTTGTGGCAGGCTGCTCCGTGGCCGTTTACAGCCGGCGGCGGGTTACAAATCGTGACTTTTAAATTTCACGGAATTTCTTTGTACAGCTCTTCATACTGGCAGCTAGGAATGTTTCAGTTAGAATTTTAGTATTTAAGTACCCGTTTTGGTCTTGCTTGTAAGAAATCCGCTAGCTTGCAAAGGGGTATCTGCTCACTAAGCTCGGGTTTCGTAACTTTATTTATTTATTTATTGCGATTTATTCACTTTATAACGGTCCTATGTGAAATAATTTGGATTAATTTATAATGACATTGAAGTCTAGCCTAAAGTACGAAGGATTCCGTACCATTAAACGTAAATAATTGTCAGGTTTGATTTTTGTCATTAATTAAATTATTTAAGTCCTAGAAATTTAATATCATCTGATCTAACCCACAGAAAATCGTCGGATACCCCCAACCAAGTACACATATTATAATTTAATATGAAGCCGACAACTAAACTACAAAACCGATTTTAATGACACAAAATAAAAATCATCTCGAAACACATATTGTGTTTGAAGTAAAGAAAACCGCATCGATATCGATACCACGATACTCAGATCCACAAATACACATGTCAAACCCAAAACACCTCCTTTTTTCGTGAGGAGCTAAAAACAGAAATACGGATCTGTAAATTTACTTTCCATGAGTTACACTGTCTGCCCCTGCGCCTCCCTAGGTATTAAAATAATATTTAAACGCTGCTGTCCCCACGGTTTTTACAGGGCTTTGGTTTTTATCTTCATATTTCGTTCTGGATCCGTAAACATTTCCGGGAATAAAAGTAGGGCATGTCACTAGAGGATTCTTTGCTGTAATAATAGGGCTTTCCATTGACATTTCGCTCTTGAATTTCGCTGAATATTCCAATATAAAATGAAGTTTATTTCAATTGATCATAACTTTTTTCCAACATCGATTCGAGAGTTGTCGCCATAGTAACAGTTCTGGAAAATTAAACATGGTTTCTAATTATATATCTCTCAACGTTATTGGTCATATAGGCTGGGGTCCATACATTTCTGATTATGATGTTGTTTTTACACAATTAGTAACGCATTAGTATAACATTTTAAATAAATGCTGCTTAGATATTTATTTAAAACGGTTTTATGGCGAACCGTAGCGGTGGCAGTGGAGGGGCATAGTATTAATCTACCATGCCACAAACTTATCTGACCCGGTGGCTGAAACTGGAATTAAGTGTCGCCACTTTCGAATGCCATTTTGTTGTCAACAACAGCGACGCCTTCACCGGGTCAAATAACTTTGTGTCATTGTTGTGCTGTCAGAGCAATGTGTCCTTGAATTTTAGAGGTGGCAACACACTGGTGTTGCTAATCTGCATAGGTTTCCATCAGGCCCGATCGACTGTTTGTGAATAGTTTGGAGATAACTTTAGTTTGAAGATCCAATCAGAGGAAATACAGCTATAAGTTTAAGTTTGTGTTCCAATGGCGGCACTTCTTTTTACGAAACACTTTGCCTAATAAATAAATAAATAAATACCGACTTCATGAGATTTGTGTGTACGAGCAATGTAGGCATAGGTCACATTTACACTCCGCCAGACCTCATTTTTTAGTTTCATTGCAATAGGATTTGCGTTTTCCAAGAAATTTAAAATATTGCGTCATTTTCACTTAAAACGGAATGTTAATAATAATATTCTAAGATCAAATATTAGTGAAATATCTTCTGATTTACCAACGGTTAGTTAACTATAGTAAAATAAGTAAAGAAACTAAATTATAAAACAGTAATTATAATATTAATAGACTTCTTAAGGTCGCATTTTCAAGCGTTTGCAATCAAAACCCCAGACAGTAATTTTCTTCGAAACCCTTAAACCTGATTCCGCGAAATCTTGTCCTGGGGCCAGTCTGCGTTCCAGTTCTTACTTTCGATTCTTTTCTTTCTTAGTTCTTTCTTTTTTCGAATTTCTGAGGTTCGAATGTTCAAATAAATTGTTATAACCATTTCCGATAAACCAATTACTTTTTCACTTTAACATTTAGGAGGCTTTTAAAAGATCCGATTCTAAAGCCTGGGTCACACATGCTAGTTTACTGCATGCTTGATATGTCTCCCTAAGGCGGTTTCATTCAAAACATTCATTCAAAGTCATTCTATGAATGAGCTTATCACCCGTTTGTGGCATAAACTTACTGCAGAACCTACGTGAAGTAGTAGTAGTTGCGTGGGTGACGCCCCTGGTATTGCAAACGTCCACAGACTGCGGTGACTGCTTACCATCAGGCAGGCCGTTTGCCACCTTTGTGGTACTTTAAGAAAAATCCTACCTTGCACATCTCCGATACAAAGGCAGTTTATATCTATCACAATATAATGGAGTTATAAATAGTGTCAGGTACCAGGCGTCCATAAAACGCAACCCTTCGCGCGTTCACGGTCCACCGGAGCGCCGCAGCCGTTTGATCAGCGAGGCTAACCCCCCGCACCCCCGCACCCGGACGCTCTAAATATGTCACGCACCACAGAAGTGTTAATATCGATATATCGAAAATTGTAGATTAAGGGCGGCTTGCATCAAATTCTTAAACGCAAGTAAACTGATACTTGAACAAAAAACTTCAAACATAAAAACAGAAACAAGTTCAAGAGCTTGTGTGCAAGAGTAAGTTTGGGCAAACTTTTTTTTTACATTCCATAAAGTAAAATTCAATAAGCAGGCCACAAAGGTATCGTCAAATAATAAATAATGGAAATAGAATAGAAAATTGATTAACCCCTTATGAAACCAAAAACATATACTCCCAATACCAAAACAACCAACGTATTCTAACCGCTTTACCGATCAAATCCTTAACCCATTAACCTTAATCCCGTATTGGACATAAATCAAGTACCAGGGCAGCAGGAGCGCGCAGCTGTTCGTAGTTAGGGAGACAACGCCACCTGCGGAGGTCTCGAGGTCTCGAGCTCTCTGCAAACATGGCGTCCAAAAATAGCCCTTTGGAAGGTTGGGCCACGTAATTAGATCGTGTTCACGGGATTGGCGTGGACCCTTGGGGGCTTTCGCGCGAAAAGTTGGATACACAACGCTTAGTGGCAACGACAGGGTGTATTTAAGGGGTTACGATGCAGTTGGGAGGTTTATTTGTTCTTAACACGTTGAGATCAGTATCTGGTGGCCACAGAAATTTGTTGAAAAGGGATTAAGGCAGTACTTATTAGCAATAAATAAAACAAAGTACGTTTTATAGGAGTGTTAGTGGGCAAGGTATCCCACTCGTAAGCGAGAGGTACCGGGCTCAAATCCCATTGCGGCCGTGTACCAAAGACATTTCACTGAGCTATGTAGGCACATAGTTGAATAGTAACCGATGTTCTTACGGTGAGGGAAAACATCGTGATGAAACCTGCTCATTCAGGTGACTGAATGTGTAACCATGATCGAATCTTGTCAGGTCCCCTGATATCAGGGTTACGGAGGTCAAATGAAGTGACCTGACCAAATCCTGGATCATGGTCAAGGCGGATCCGAGGCCCTCGCTCACGAGAGCGCAAGTATTGACGCCAAGATGATGATTTATATATTTTATTGAAAGACTTTACATATTATACAATTAAATTGACTGCTTTATATTGGCGGTTGGATCTGTCCTTGAAGTAAATTATGTTATCAACGTAGACTTCACATACCTCCACAGAGAATATACCTCAGGCATGATTGGAAAATTTATCGTAAATTATATTCCAATATTCGCTTCAATCGAGCTAGCTACGGCCTCGTTTACCCGAGGGGAAATATTTCATGAAATTCATAAAATTATTGTTCAAATATTTGCCTATGTTGTGTCTAGAGCATCGGTGGCCTTGTGGTAAAGGTATCCGACAAACTGTCATCACTTTTACAAATGAATGTTGGCGATAAGAATGAAATATAATACGCTCCATATAAAAACGACTGACTTACTTTATCTTGGTTAGGCTTGGCTGGCATAGACTTTAAATATAAGATATCAGACCAAAAAGCATTGGCAAACTTTAAGATGAAAGACGTAATTGACTTCCTTCAAAACATAATGAACCATAATATTCACTTTTGCTAATATTTAGGGCGCTGTTCTAATTGGCCATGTGGTGGCCGGCAGAGTAGAATAGCACCAACCCCTTACACTCTTGGGTGTCGTACAAGGCGACTAATGTTTTCGAGGCAAAAGATCAAGAGTCTCCGTAATCTTGAAAATGGGCAGCAGCATTTTCCATTCTTATATTTAAACACTGCGATCTGCAACCCGCCTGCCAAGCGTGGAGATTATGGCAATAACCTCCCCTTTGCCAAGGAGAGGCCCTAATTCCTGCAGTGGACTGTTACGGGCTGTGATGATGATGATGATGACGATTTTCTAATTGGCAACGATCGTGCGATCATGGTCGTGCGACGGGCGGTTTTGAGGTTCCCTATTGGTCGGGCGACGTCCGTCGTACGACCGTGGTCACACGACCGTTGCCCATTAGGACAGCGCCCTTAATATTTCCCGTTAAATATTCAGTTATAGGTATAAGACATAGACGTAGACATTATTTATTTTGACATCACACTACTCGTAATACTTACATTGAATAACTTACAATTCTAATCTAAATTATACTTATATCCATTTACCACCTACTTAAATAAATCTATGCGAATATGGCGTAATGCGATGTCAAAAAGGGCCCCGACTCAGCATTAGCTGCAGCAGAACGATGCAGCACTGGTTTTATATATTAAAAGACAGTAATAGTGAAATAGTAAAATGTATAATACATATTAAGACTAATATATTCCATACGGTACAGTATAAAGACTCCCGTAGGTTATTAATACCGTAAAGGTAGAATACTCCCTAAGTTCGAAAACTAGAGCGATACCAAACCTACAGCTAGTGGAAAGAGGACCGAAATTGTTCGTTTTAGTTTTTTAATGTGTGTTTTACGTTATATGGCAGATAAACATGCAAACGGGCCACCTGATGGCAAGTTGTTACCGCCTACTATAGACATCAACAACACCAGGTGTTATTGAACCAAATAAAGATTCGAAGTACAAAATTGCTGATATTACGTCCCCTGTGTTTCTTTTTTTATGTTTTCTTCTTAGCGTGTCAATGATAAACACTATAATGTAGTTATCTAAAACTTTTTTATGTTATACGGCAGACAAACTGATGAAAAGTGGTCACCGCCGCCTATGAATATCAGCAACTCCAGGGGAGACACAAATGCGTTGTACGCTTCTGAAGAGACCACTTATATGCCTCTTGAACGATCCCATGTCATAGTCCAAAGAAAACACTGTGAACATCCGTATCGTACGAGTGGGAAAAGTTATTTTGAACCTCCGTGTTTCTATTAATTTCTTTGGGTGAAAAGCCTTACCTTAACAGACATACACGTAAGTACGAGAGAATGCTACTCAGAGAGAGAAACGAAAGATTTCAGTTTCCACAAGTCAGTGATCTTGAACAGCGTTATGCTTTCAACATTTCAGTAAGATTTTCAATTAACTCTGCAAACATACTAGAATTTTCTTTCAGGAGCTAATTTAATATCATATTCCCTGTTTGAGCAAGTCAGAACGCTGGTTATGTAATTACACCACATAGTATGAATCACATTGTGTGAATTTAGTAAGTCTTATTTACAATAAATTAAAAAAGAATTGCACCTAATAAGGAAATCTGACAAAGTGATTTTCAATTAGAGTTAAAACACTTGTTTACACATATGATTTTGAATTGTAATAACAAATAAGTTATTACAATTAAATTTCATTGATTAAATGAAAATTAATTTGTCAATGTCACGTCTACCGCTTGAAAATTTATATTAAATATATTGAACGCTTTCTGGAAGGCCTAGCGGTTAGTGCGCGTCGCGCCCAGTGGTGGAGCATACTGTGGTGCGTGGGCGTAGTTGTGCGTGTCCCCAATTTTCAGTGTATATAATTTATTTGTTGAGGCTGTGCTGAGTTGACAGGCTGAGTTTTGTTGTGACATCAGGAAGACTTAAGACAAGCTGTTACCTCGGCAACGTAAGGCGTTGCCTGGTTACGAGACGCTGTGAATATTTTTCGGCTGCCTTCGGCTGGCTTCGGTGCAAAATGGCGCACGTCACAACAACAAGACAGCGTCAGATATGTCAGAATGTCTGTAGGATATCATTTTGACTTGTGATTTTATTTGGATACTTTATTTTTATATAGCACCTAGTTTTAGTTTTTTGAAATCTTGTCTGTAAATATCCCCAATACCCCATGTCCCAGGATGCAAATGACGCGCGGTCGAGGTCATTACAAAATTTGATACGATGTCCCAGATGCCCCCAGCCTCTCTTCTTCAAGGGACAGAGAGGCCTCAACATCCACATTGGTAAGTCTCACAAAGATCGCAGCATACTTATCGCCTCTGTCCCTTCGTCGGCCCCTATTCCCAGTGCCCCAGTTTCAGACCCTCTAGTCCCTTTAAAGCCATTCTGGGAACGGGTGGCCCATCTAAAAACTTCTAAACGGATTTTGAAAAGGATCCCCCGGGGGGCGAGGATCGCTGTAGCCCAAGCCCTTGCACGAGATATTCAAAGGGCTACAGCCAAAAATGACAAAGAGAGCTGGGAGCATCTTCTCACCTTCCCATTCCGTATTCTGCATGTTGAAGATACCGGTCCTAACACTTTTTTAAATTCATTGACAGCAAGTATTAAAAAAAACTGTTTAAACCCTCTCACTCTTAATAATTCAAATTCACATACACGTTATACACCAACTCAGAATGTACTTCAACATGTAGAAAATAAAATTAATGATGGTGATATCAAAGGGGCAGCTCGTATCCTTTTTTCTAATGATACATTTGCTCCCGATACGCCCGAGACTTTGGCCGACCTCCACAGTAAACACCCTCAACCTCCGGCAGACCTTCAGTTACCAGACGCCCCCAGTGCTGCGGATTCAACACTGCATGTTTCAGCTGATGCCGTTCGCCAAGCAGTTTTTTCATTCCCAACCGGCTCGGCGGGCGGCATTGATGGCCTGACTCCACAGCACCTCAAGGACCTCCTGAGCTGCGCTGGTGAGGCTGGTGATATTCTTTTGAACTCTATTACAGGGCTAACGAACATGATGCTGTTAGGCGCGGTAGACTCTTCGGTTGTAGATACACTGTATGGTGCCAACCTTATCGCTTTAAAAAAAAAGGACGGGGGCATTCGTCCCATTGCGGTTGGCACCACCTACCGTCGCCTGACAGCTAAGCTCTGTTGCAGGTTCTCTGCGCCAAGTCTAAAAGAATATTTCCAGCCGATCCAGCTGGGTTATGGGTCGAAAGGAGGCTGCGAAGCCGCCGTTCATGCCCTCAGGACGTTCCTTCAGCATAATGGCGGTGAGGTTCTGTTGAAGGTTGACGTAAAAAATGCCTTTAATTCTGTGGATAGAGGGGCCTTGCTCAACCAAGTTAAGTCAAAGATGCCGGCCGCCTATAATTTTCTTTGGCAATGTTATGAACAACCGACAAATCTTATACACAAAGGCCACCTTTTGAACTCGGCGGTCGGCTGCCAGCAAGGTGACCCTCTTGGGCCGGCCATTTTTAGTCTTGCGATACACCCCATAGTCGAAAAACTAAATTCAAAATTAAACGTTTGGTACTTGGACGACGGCACCCTAGGAGGTGATGCTACAACTGTCTTACAGGATCTACAGCTCCTCATTCGAGAGTTCAGTGCCATAGGTCTGGACCTGAATTTCTCGAAGTGTGAGCTGTATATCTCTGAGTCTTGTCCATCGGCTCGCGCTGTTTTACAAGCATTTTGCGCCCAAGCCCCAAATATCACAGTCGTCGACAAGACTAACCTACACCTTCTAGGGTCGCCTATATTTGACGAATCGCTGAAATATTTTGTGGACCACAAAATTCAAAATTTCAATTCAATTGCAGATCGCCTTCTCAAAATTAACAGTCACATGGCTTTTGCTATAATACGGTATTGCCTTTTTGTTCCAAAATTCATGTACGTTTTACGGTGTTGTCAACTTTGGAAACATCCTGTTCTTCTAGAACTCCTAGACAACACCGTGAAACAAACACTTACATCAGTTTTAAACATTAATTTGGAAAATTCTTCTTGGGAGCAGGCATCATTGCCTATTCGCTATGGTGGTCTGGGCGTTCGCAAAATGTCTAGTGTGTCCTTGCCAGCGTTTTTGTCCTCGGTACACAGCTCGCAGTCCCTAGTGGATAAATTATTGTCTAAACTAGGGACCTTTCCATCGGCTTTTTCTACCGAGGCCAAAATCGCGTGGCAGTTGGCTTGCCCGGAGGCAGAGCCCACTAATTCTTATTCGCAGCGGCTATGGGACGAGCCGCTCTGTAGGTTGGCGCGAAACAAACTTTTAAACGCAACTACCAATTCTGCAGAGCGTGCTCGCTTACTAGCTGCTGGCGAGTGGGAGTCGGGCCTCTGGCTCCAGGCAATGCCTTCAAAAAACATTGGCACTTTGCTCGACCGTGCTACTTTCAGGATTGCCACGGCCCTACGTCTTGGAGCTCCCTGCAGTGCTCCACACGACTGCCACTGTGGCCGCCCTGTAGACCAGCTCGGCCATCATGGTTTGTCGTGTAGTAGGAGCGCCGGACGCATTCCACGCCACGCGGACCTCAATGATGTCATCCGTCGGGCCTTTGCCTCCGCTGGTGCTCCCGCAGTGCTGGAACCCAACGGTTTAGCCCGCGATGATGGGAAAAGACCCGACGGAATGACACTCACGCCCTGGAAACTGGGACGGCCCTTGGTCTGGGATGCTACGTGCATTGATACCCTCGCGTCGTCCCATCTTCCAGCCACTGCGTGTCAAGCAGGGGCCGGTGCCGCCTCTGCTGAAAACGCAAAACGGCGCAAATACGCATGTCTCAGTGGCGACTACATATTTGCGCCATTTGGCGTGGAAACTCTGGGGCCGTGGGGACCAGGCGCACATTCCCTATATAGGGAACTAGCCAAGCGCCTGGTCGACATTAGTAAGGACCAGAAGGCTGGCCTCTATTTGGGACAGCGTATAAGCCTCGCCATCCAGCGGGGCAACGCGGCCAGCCTTCTGGGGACTTTTCCGTATTCAGGGGACTTGGGGCAAATTTTTTACCTATTTAAGTAATTTTAAGGTTTTTATTTATATGTAGTTTTAGTTTGTAATTATATATTGTATAATTGTAAATTGTAATTTCATATACGTATATTATCTGTTTTACATTATAAACAAATAAGTACATTTAGATATTATTTTTATTTTAAATGTTTTCTACTTTATTCCCTTTTAAACAGCATGCTATAAAACCTTTTAACAGCGGCACAAGAATATGAATTTTAAGGTGGCGCTTGAGAGCACGACCGTACTTACGTTCGTACATTTTTCTCACCTGGAGAGCACGTCATTCAACGTATTAGTTAGCAATATGACTAGAATATGACTAGTGGTCAGCTAGTCGGCTAGTGGGCCGACTAGTCGGCCCATCTCTAATATTTACCTATACTGCTAAACAAAGGTCTCCGCCTGTCCACGACAATCTCAAAAATTTGTGGATTTCGGACAGAATAATCGCAGGGTAAAATGATTGATGAGCAAGGTTTTGATACGTAGTAGTTTGTACTCGTGCGTAGTCCGGGCTGCTCGCTAACATAGAGAAACTATAGTAGGGGACATATAGATTGGCTACAGCGGTCCCCAATAAATGCTTTAATATATTTTTTATTTCGATAAAATATTTGAATAACGTACATTTTTAAATATTATGAAAGATTTTCTATTGTTATAAATTTCTTGGCGAGGTTACCTGCAAATTCAGGCAATTGAATTTGTAACCATGATCCAATCTGGTCAGGTTCCCCTGGTAGCAGGTACACGGAGGTCAGACGGTAGTCGCTCCACTGTAATTACCTGATCGCCAAATCCTGGATCATAGTCAAGGCGGACCCCGGGCCGTCGTGCCCGAGAGCTCAACCGCGACATTAACGCCAAGATGATTATTATTTTTATCAATTTCTTAGCCCCTAGCAAACTGATCTGAAAAAAAAATGGACGCCATTCTACACTAAAGAGAAGTGACACATACAAGGTACGACAATTGATGTACATAAAAATTTTTAATGATAAATAAATAAACCATTAAACTTCTTCATTCGTTTTCAGTGTGAAAATTTTCTCAACTACCCTCATGTAGAATGGCCGTCTAACTTTACAAATGGCGCCATCTCTACGACTCAGCTGTCGGTAGCCGGAAAAACGTGCTGACTCGGAATTTTGCAGTGCAAGGAAGGAGCGTTACGTTCGCATTCGGAAAAAGAGCGCTTTATCTTTGAAATTGTCGGGAAAGAAACGTGTTCTTGCAAATACCGTTCCTGGCTTCAAGGTTTATTTTAAGAAAGCTACGATATTTATATGAAAAATTTACTTCAAAATCTTGCCCGCGAGTTCGTCCGCATAAAATTCGGTTAAAACGTTCCAGATTCGTTCTAGCGGGAACCACATTGATTTTCGGGATAAAAAGGGCATAACCACTTTAAGAAATAAATATTTTGTAGCTACTGCTACCTACAGGATATTAATTATTCTTAAACTGAATTTTTTGATTATACAACCTTTATTTATTTATTTAACAATTTATTGCACACTATATATAGTATACAGAAATTACAAAATTAAAGACACAACAGGCACTACTTATTTCTAAGAAGAAATCTCTTTCAGCAGGCCTATAGAAGAGAGACATTATAGATTATAGTGGATGAGACGTGCAGTTTAAAATATATGTCGTCGCGTGAAGGAAAGGGGTGTATCAGGATCATTGTCATCAGGGTGGTGATATCAGTATTAGGTCGTATTCGTCCAGATAAATTAAAGAAAAGGTTCACATTTACTCCACTGTATTTATTCCATTTCATTTTTGCACATCACTTATAATTTCACTAGAATTCAGAGCGGTATTACAAATGTAGGCAGTTGAGGTAATTTACTTTCTTATTTCAAAGGTGATTTTAAAATTACTATATTTTTAAACGTAAATAACACTTTCTATTAACGAACTTCAAACGTAAACAAACGAAATGTGGAGACAGTTTCAAGACGCGTCACTCCTCGGCGGCGGTCGCGCCAAGAATGGCCGCCACTCGGCCCGAGTCGTGCCGTCGAGACTCTGTCAGCACGCCCCACCAGAGGGCGCACTCCCACTTCCGTTTTCATCGTCATGAGTCCGTACTATTGACCACATGAGTCTTACTATTGACCGTGATCCGTCACGGCCGTCCTGCTGTACACACGTCCTCGTGTGTAATCTGAAACATGAAAACCATAGCACAGTACTATATTCGCTCGGTCACTTCTGACCACAACACATCACCCAAATAAGTCTTATGAATCATGTGATTGGATCTATCACGACTGCATTAACCCACCAATTCTTCACATAAAACATACGTCCATTATCATTTATCATACTAAACTTCTGTAGATTGAGAGATAACAACATCATCTTGTGCATAAATTATTCTTTATAAGTTGCCGACATAAATTCAGCTACGACTTCAGTTCATTAGAGAGGCGTGACAAGGTATAACACCAAACGGTTCATAAACCTTATCACAAATACCACCAATGAAGAAGGTTTAATCATCGTCACCAGTGTTTTCCCCTTGATGCTCTTGTTGAGTGGGAAACAAGCCCCAATCACAGAGCTCGCGTATCGTCCCCGACGTCCATTACTGTAGGTACTTAGATTCACTACAAATATGTGATATACCTACATCAAATTTTCAGTACTCGGCAAAAGACCCAATGTTACTTCGAGTGGGATTGAAACACTCCTTCATTAAATGCCATATGATTTTTGGTCATCCGTCAGCGCCATCCTAATTTAAAAAGAATAAGTAATGTTACCATACAGGAGAAATTACACACAGGCGACGAACCACCACACGACGGACGCCATCAGTCGGGCCGCCACGCAATCAGGCCGCCACGCAACCAGGCCGCCACGCAACTGGACCTGCACACAAGCGAAATACCACACAGACTAGGTGCCACACAGGTTGGGTGTCACTCTGGTCAGTGCCACTCTAATCGTCAAACTATGAGTTTATTCATCATATATCCTGTGTCACGTCTACCATAGCACGATACAGGTAAGATGTCACACACGGGTAAATTTCACAGCGGCAAAATGCCACACATAAAAATGCCACATCAGCGAAATGCCATACAGGTAGAATGCCTCACAGGCTAAATGCCACACAGACTTAATGTCACACAGACTATGCCACACAGGCGAAATGCCAAACAGGCGGGATGCCACACAGGCGGGAGCCACACAGGCGGGAGCCACACAGGCGGGAGCCACACAAGCGGGAGCCACACAGGCGGGAGCCACACAGGCGGGAGCCACACAGGCGGGACAAATAAATAGAAGCTGTCTATAGATTCTCAGCTCGTGGTCAATCCTTCGACCAAATCTGTACTAAGTCAGTGATAGGTAACAGTCTATCTGCTATCATAACCCGTAATAACGGTCTACGAGTTACACAACAAGTAATCGTCACAGATTCTATCGAACTATCACCAAAATATCTGGACTTTCTCATCATCGTTATCGTTCAACACTTTCTCACAAAGCTTAAAACAACTACCTGCTATTAGCCACGCTCCCATAGCCTCCATCAGGCCGGTAAGCAACCATAAAACTCTCCCATAGGCTCCATTAGCCCACCCTCACTGATAAAACACGATCACCTTCATCCGATGATGCAACAAATTTTGAGAAAATAAAACAATCACATAAATCTCATAAAAACCTCGGCTCGATAGTCGTCACGTATTGGGTTAGCGTCTTAGATTGATCCGTCTAACAAAGTCTTTATCCAGGTCAAACTAAGTCACATTGACTTAGTACACATGGTTTTCGGTCGAACTAAGTCACAGGTTTATCTTTAGTTACTCAAAACATAATTCGAAAATATCTACCGTCAATCAGTTCACTTACTCGTGTTTACTTTTTTTTTCGTTTAATATCTTGATACTAATATAAAATTACGTTACTAACCAAACTACCTTTTTTTTGAAGTATTAAAAGAAACGTATATCGGTGATCCCATTTTGACCGCGGATATCTTATCTCTCTATTCTACAACATTGGGAAACTACGACCACAATAACAAACATTATACTGAAATATGGAAAATTTCGTTCGAATTTCTCCTGTTAAATGTAAACAAACACGCTAATAATTTTTCTCTTTTTTTTTTTTCTCGATACATGTTTGCACCCTCCCGCTCGCATAGAAATCGCGGAGATCGCGGGGTCGTTATTGAATTTGCACATTCGAAGCCTATGTGAAGCCTATCCTATCTCTAAGACAACATCTTAAAGTACACCAGCTAATTGTTCCACATGCTCACTGCTACGGCATCCCTGCCACACTGTTATTATCAAATATTTACATAATCAGCAATCTGGAACGACTTATGGTGACGGGAAAAATCGAAGGCAAGAGACCCAGAGGCCGAAGTCCGAAGAGATGGGTGGACCAAATATCCGAACGATTCATCGAAACCGATGGAGACATGCAGTTTACCGAAGATGTCAGGATCCTCAGCAGTGAGGCAGCGATCAAGAAGAAGAAGTCAGTCAGCAGCAGCACCACCATAACTATGCTTACGTACTCAATTTATAAAAATAATAGCACTATGCTTTCCAAGTATTTCTTATTCTTGTTTTCTGATAACTGACGTGATGTTGGTAATATGTAAAATCATACCGCACCATGTTTCAAGATGGTAAAATAATCTTAGATTAAATAACACTTTTTTTACTTTAAACACTGTTTAACATTGGGACGGATTTAACATAATTCTTACTATTTTTGTGGAGTGATTTTTTTTCTTAGTAACATGCAAAAGCTAAAATTTATTAAACTTAGCAGTAGTTTTTGACATTTTTACCAACAAATTGTAACACTGACGTAACTGACGTTGTTTATGTATTGTTTACATTCTTTCTATTTGTAGTTTCACTAAAGATACAAATAAACCTGCCATTCTCTCTACTAAGGGTATCAATAGTGTTTCTGTCAGAATACTTTTCTGAATTGTCAAAGTAAATAACTCCTAAAATCCGCTAGGGAGCCTCTTCAGCACAGGTTTTTACTAAATAATAATTATGTATAGGACTCACCATATAGAGAGGAACTGTTAATATCACATCATTTCTCAGTCATGTACACTCGCAGATTGTCTACCATCGTCCCATGTTGAAACAATCACGTTGAGGCTAGTCCAGCGTTGCATTCCAATGTTGTTCTCGTAGGTGAAGCGAACCGTTGTGCACCATTGTTATGCAATAGAAGAAAATAATTGTATTAGTAAAACAAAAATAAAAAAATAATATACACCGTTTTTAATTGTTTGATTTTATTTAATCTGCAGAAATCTAAGCAATTAATTTACTTGTGGTGTCAAACCACACTGCTAAATGAATCTAAATGTAAGCGTTTACTTTAAAGTCATTGATTAAACTTTAGCTGGCTAATTTAGAACTACGCAAATTATTTAACTAACACAATTTTATATTTAAAAAGGAAAATATTTTACATGAGTAATCTAAATTAAATTTAACAAAAACAAAGAAGCCATACCAAAGTGCCGTCCATAGTAAGTTTCACTCGATGTTTAATAATGTTGTCGATATCCCAGTGGTGCTCTCGAAGGCCCGGGGTCTGCCTTGACCATGACCCATTTGGTACAGATGATCTGCTGTTTACTTTATGAATCCCCCAATCTTTCTGACGAAGTGTTTGTCTTATATCTCGGGGTGTTTGGACTCTTGGCTGCGCTTTGAACATGTTAAATCATTTTACATTTTAATGTAGGCAACTCAACTGGATCGAGTAATCACCTTTCTTTTATTATTACGCTTTCACGTAGCGTATCTGCATTTTCTTTGTTGCTTTTCATCATACCATCTCTTGGGCGTTGCGTTCGTCATCACCGCTTCTGATGTCGTCGCGTGAAGGAAAGGGGTGTATCAGGATCATTGTCATCAGGGTGATGATATCAGTATTAGGTCGTATTCGTCCAGATAAATTAAAGAAAAGGTTCACATTTACTCCACTGTATTTATTCCATTTCATTTTTGCACATCACTTATAATTTCACTAGAATTCAGAGCGGTATTACAAATGTAGGCAGTTGAGGTAATTTACTTTCTTATTTCAAAGGTGATTTTAAAATTACTATATTTTTAAACGTAAATAACACTTTCTATTAACGAACTTCAAACGTAAACAAACGAAATGTGGAGACAGTTTCAAGACGCGTCACTCCTCGGCGGCGGTCGCGCCAAGAATGGCCGCCACTCGGCCCGAGTCGTGCCGTCGAGACTCTGTCAGCACGCCCCACCAGAGGGCGCACTCCCACTTCCGTTATCATCGTCATGAGTCCGTACTATTGACCACATGAGTCCATACTATTGACCGTGATCCGTCATATATATATTTAATAAACTACAGAAACTAACTACTCTTTTAAATTGTATTGTGTGTTTCTGCCCATGAGTAAGGTTTCCAGTGCTCCATGGGGTGGGGATTTGGGGAACCGTGGCTTTGGCAGTGGAGTGGCATTTGCCTTTTTGCTGCCAGAGCAACGTTTTATAGAGGTAGGCAACGCATTAGCGATACTCTAGGTGTTGCTAATGTGTATAGGCAGTGGTCACCACTTTCCATCAGGTGGCCATCGTGCCTATTTGCCTACAGTACGACATAAAAAAAAATTATAAATGAGATATTAAATACACACAATAAAAAAAATTAAATACACATACATATATACATAATAAAATATATACAGGTATTGTAGAACATTCAGGCACATAAGAAAAGATAATGTTCCTTTACACGTTTTTTAAAGATTGCTATAGCTTGACAATCGCGCACTTCGTGCGGGAGAGACTTCCAAAGTCTTGCGGCATAAACAGTGAAGGAGTAGGAGTAGAAGTCAGAATGGTGAATGGGGATGTCCAGCGACGATCTAACACTGAAACGACAAGATTTGTCTTGTGAACGAGAAAAATGGAATCGGTCACGGAGGTATGAGGGACCAGAAGGATTATGAAAGACGTTATAGAGAATGGACAGGATATGAACATTCCTGCGCAAGCGAATTGGGCGCCACTTGAGTTGAGAACGATAGAACGGATACACAGGTTTTGTAAGCGCTCCAATTTATTTATGAGTTCCTCAGTGGCATCCAAGTAGCAGGAGTCTGCATAGTCGAGCAGTGGAAGAAGAAGAGTTTGGACAAGTGAAATTTTTTACAACAAATAAAAAAAAGTTGCACGTAATGTAAACTTTTTTTTATAGTAAACCATTGTGACTTTTGGGAAGGGAAACTGACAAAGTGAGTTTGAATTGTAATAAAAAGACACTACAAGCGATTTTGATATTACTTTTATTTCAAAATATTTTCTATTTTATTTCCTTTCAATCAGTATATAACATACTATAAAACCTTTTAACAGCTGCTTAGTGCTTAATATGATTTAGAGGTGGTCATGCGCTTATGAACCCGACTGTACCTTTTTACAAGAAGACTTCTGCGACGCATACTTCCACTCGAAACTAGCCGTCAAACTAGCCTCGAAGTAAATACAATATTAAAACTGTACCAATAAAGGAGGAGCAAGTATTTATAAACCAGACTGCTCACAGAATTTATACGTTTGCGATGCTAATGTGTCCCTGCCGCTGTCTAGCCTCGATACATCGTAGCAACCAACACAAACCGTCTAGCCGGAAGACAGGAAGCCAGGAATGATTTACAATATTACTACTTTACGAATTAAGACGACCTGAGTGGTTCAGATGGTTAACAATCCGATAGATACCCGGCCGAACAGAAATTGAAAATGATGAATTTTAATTTCTGTTACGGGTGAGGGTGTTATAAGTATCTATTTAAAAGTATGTAAGTAGTTTATCAGTTATCTAGCACCCATAACACAAGCTTTGCTTACTTTGGGGCTATATGGCGCTGTGTGAATTGTCGAAGCATATTTATTATTATTATTACAATTAGGTACCAGGGGTCTAATCTGCCGCTATGTACCAATGACACAACCAGCGTCGGCGCGCGCATTAAACATTCATGCAATTTTGAGTAGACAGCATAACGCAACATGCGTCGCCGACGCTTGATAAAATCCACGCTTAACACCTATTATGGGGACTACTGTGGCGCGGTTTTCTTCCCACACAAGAAGCTAAACTAAAAGCTAAGCTAAACCATTTCAAAATCAAAACTAAATAAGTACCTATACGTATACTTAACTTCATCCAAATCTACATCACCCCGGTGCAAAGGTGCCCAAAACGCTAGCAACGTTGCCACACTGTATGGAAATGGACAGTCTCTGCAAGAACAATCACCAAAAGCGAGGATATCTCAGGAATCTCGTAATTAGGTATGCGTTACAGCACTTTTAGTTTTAACTGACAGTTTTAACCTGCAGTTTCTGTGCATTTACACAGTTTTGATTAACAGTAGCTATAAGAACTGTCAGATAAGCCCGATGTATGTTACCAGACACATGTCAGAAAAAACTTTAGTAATTGAGTCTGATCCGCAGCGTCATGTTATCGTGTTTGGCTAACATATAACGTGTTATTATAATCAAATGACGGCGTGGTCTAACTGTTTTGTTCGCTGTTTTGTGCGCCGAGACGAATATAACGTTACTTAAAATATTTTGTTTGTAACATGGCGCAGCGGATCCGGCTTTAAACTGCATAGCAAAAGAATAAAATCAAAATAAATTCATATAAAATTCAAAATACAAACAGACTAACTATTCTTTGTTTCGAATTGGCTTCGAGAGTAACCGACCAGTACGTATCGTAGTGACTACTATAAACTGCGAACAAAATATCAACAAAACTTGAAAAGAGAGAGCTTCTTCTTTTCACTAAGCTTAACATATCTATTCTAAACAAACAAAGGTTCATAGGTTCGCACCAAAAGGATGCAGGGTATGTTTTCCGCTAGACCCTCGCCCCTTCCACATTCCTTAATCTGCCAGACCCCCCTCCCTAACAATAACACGTAACACGTATGTTGCCGCGTCGGGACTTAACTGTGGCAAAATATTCAAGGCAATAAATGCAGGCACGTACTAAGATTGAGCTCAACATGAGCCTATAGTGCAAGAGGTATAAAATCGGATAAGATAAGGGTTGGATATCTCCATATGTCCAAGCAGTGTACGTGGGTGCGGCTGATAATGTAGTTCTAGTATAGCACACGTCCGTATATCCCATTTTTGTGGCTTCTGGGTGTGTAGTTAATATTTATTTGAACTATGACATGGAAACATTTAAGTGGCATATTAGAGGTCTCTTCAGAGGTGGGCAACGCATTCTTAATATCCCTGGTCATTTTTTTGGAGGTGACTCCTTTTCATTAGGTGGCCCCGCTTGCCTCTCTGATTTATAATATAAAAAATATAAAGAAAACTTCGAGACCAGTCGATCGGACACACCAAGTTCTTTCGGTAAATTGACCCCCCCGGCGCCCCCAATCTGTCTCTGTGCCGTATAACAATATTATACTTCGCTAGTGGCGCGCCGGTAAGAGGACGAGCTGACAGGTGTCAGTGTAGCATCCTGGCGGGAGATTGCGGCGCCTGCGGATTGATTACGTTGCCGTGGATGAGCTGTGTGAGACATGGTCGGCCGTGTTGCATGACGTTTCTATTGTTTTCCTGTAGTTTTTTGACGTCTACCTCTACCGTCTATCTTACTATCCTACTAATGTTATAAATGTGAAAGTTTCTGTGTTTGGACATTTCAATTCAATTGTTACTCAATCACGCAAGAAAAGGCTGATTCAGGATTTTGATGGAACGAGTGACTACTTTCCATCAGGTGGCCCGCTTGCCCGCCTTATAATATAAAAAGTTTCTAGGCCGGTCTATGGGGCAAGCCAAATTCTTTTGTAATAGTGACCCCTACCGCCCCCAATCCATCTCTGTGCCCTATTACAATATTATACTTCGCTAGTGGCGCCGGTATGAGGACGAGCTGACAGGTGTCAGTGTCGCATCCTGGCGGGAGATTGCGGCGCCTGCGGATTGATTACATAGTCGTGGATGAGCTGTGTGAGACATGGTCTTAAAGAAATTGGACAAAGAAGCATAGAAGGAGCATACTTAAGGCTGACTGCACAATCTATATCTTGCTCTCCAGCAAATACTCATTTAAGAAAGCTGTTCGTGAGTATTACCTCAATGATCTTTAGTGTTGGGGCTCACGAGTTTGTCTCCGATCTCCCCCATGTTTGACTGAGCTTCTGGTTTTGTCTCTCCTTTACTTGTATAGTATTTGTATGGTTATCTATTCTTGCTATATTACCCACTCCCTCTTATTATCCACTCTCTTGCTTATTTCTAGCTTTATTATATTTATATTACTTATTTTCAGTTTTATCACTATTTATCTGTACTGTTATCTCTGGTTCGGCTATAATTGCATAAACGGTTCCCCTCCTCCATCTTGTTTAGTAGCTTCTCTTGCACCGCCTTACTTTTTCTTTACCCTTTATCTCCTGGTTGACTGGTAGATAAGGCTATTTCAGCTTTAAGTCCGCCTTTGTACTATTTTGTGCATGAAGATTTAATAAATAAATAAATATATATCTTGTTTCTTTTTTAATGGTGCATGTAACGTGTCCAAAAGGTACGGCTATTGGTTGTTAAATACTCCTCCATAACTACCGCTATTGTCAAATTTGGTGGCCTCGGTCATCTTAATATTCTAGATAGCTTTTTGTAAGACATTGAGTCACTTGTGTAGAGTTGTGATAGATAGACAGTGTACATTCTCTATGGGTCGAGGCACCATCTATGCTCTATAATCTGTGCAAACTGACTTGTCTTATTTGGTTAAGGAAATAATGTATTTAAATGGATAATGTGCAGCAGTATTCGTTGAAATTCACATTCTATGTGTTTCCAATATAATACTCGTCATCTATACACAATATACGTAGCGTGATTGATACGGCAAGTCGTGATTTTGGGCATTGTTTGTTCACTAAATAGGACAAGTCAGTTTAAACAGATCATATATCCAATAACTGTCTAATTGTTTTACTGTAATTTTTTTACTCTAATTTAACTATGATATGATCATCGTCGGACACTAATGACTGACATCTGACCTCAGTGACCTGGGACACGGAAACATTACCAGATTGTATCATGGTTATACATTCAATCGCCTGAATGTGCAAATTGCCTCACGATATATTCCCTCACCGCAGGAGCATCTGTTAATGTTCAACTAATGTACATAACTAAGAAATCATCATTGGTAAATGGCGGTAAATCACACCCCGTACAGGGGTAGGTTACGAGTAGGTATGACCCGATAGCCATAGGCCACCGACGTTGGCCAAAGGCTTCTATATACTAAATCAATGGCGGTAATATTTAATTTTAGAAATTCATGCAGTGCACTCTGCGCTCGACATTCCTTAAATATTACACCTAAAAATCGACAAGAAACAATTTCTTTATGACATCGCAAAGTTATACTACGATTTTAATGGTACAAAATAATCATGAGCTCCAACTACTCCTTTAACTAAATAAGTTTAAATTAATTCTTGATACCAAGGGGTATTCATGTGCTTATGATATAATATTATTATTATTATTTGTTTCGATTTAAAGTTTTACACATGATATTTAGGTGGAGATCTTCTATAAAGTATAGAAATACTTGTATCAGAAGAATCTCGCTCTTTCAAATAATTAAATTTCACTTGATAACATTCGTGACCAAAACAAAGCTTAAATTAAATACAAAATCTTTCAATCCAAATGATAACAAACAACATTTACTATGGCACCAACTCTGAAATCGCGAAAAATATCAGCAGTTTCGTACATTTTATCCGAACACATTTTGATTTTTTTGTGCAACGCTTCCCAAATATTGTACGTCCAAACATTCGTTTACCGGCTTGTCATAAAAAACGCCGTCATAAATGTCGGATCATGAATGTGCGAGCATATTTTTTCCGTGTCCGAGTCCGTACGGATTCCAACGCATATCTGCCTGGCCGTATCATGTCACGGGTAAGCGATAACTTGTATCGCAGTTTCCGGGCCAGTGGTTGTGAATGTGATAAGCTTGCAGTAGGGAGTGATTTGGATTTGGATTTTATTCGTGACAGCATCCACGGAAACTCTAACGGATTAAGGCAGCCGCTGGCCGCTAGATGTTTGAGGACCCAGATGTTATTTTTGAATCGCCCGCCCTGATTCGAATGGTTTTCACTTTCGATTTTCGGCATGAAAATGTTGATATTTTGATGCATGATGCCGATTATCCCTATTTTTGCACCTTACTCTTTCGGTATTGCCAATGTGCTTTCATTGCAACGAAAAAAAAAACGCTTTCCAACGTACATCTGCCTGGTCGTATCATGTCATTGGTAAGCGATAACTTGTATCGCAGTTTCCGGGTTGTGAATGTGATAAGCTTGCAGAAGGGAGTGATTTATATTAACGCCAAGATGATGAGGGAGCCATTTGGATTGGATTTCGTTCGTGCCAGCATCCACGGAACTCTAACTGAGGTGGCCTAATGGCTTGCCGCTAGCCGCTAGATGTTAAAGGGCCCAGATGGGATTTTAATTTTGATTTTCGGCATGATAACTTCGATATTTTGATGCTTAGTGCCGATTTCCCCTACTTTTGCCCCGTACTCTTTCGGTGTTGCTAATGTGTTGAAAATCAAAATTTAAAACCGCTCGAATCGAGGCGAACGATTCAAAAATAGAGCCCAAGAGTGTTTGCAAATAAAGAGTTTTGTATTGTAATGCTGAAGGTCGTTTTTCGTGGATTATAAATATCTGTTTTATTATTTAGTATCTGATCAGTATTTTTATTTAGTATTTTATATACTCAGTTATATAGTAGTACCAAAAACTATGACATAAAAGATCGACCCTTATTTTCTACGGTATTTTTTATATTACGCTTTGGAACGTTTTTTATTCGGAATTGACGTTTCCATATCCGTCCAATATCCATTGATAGGCTTAGTGATGGATCGGGCTTGTATCGGGTGGAATCTAAATTCGATGTTGGCTTGGTGCTCTGGGACTTGGACTATTTTAGAATGCTACTTACTTTGAAATTACCTTTGTTAGTTTTTTATGTTTTACGACAGGTAATGGCAATTTCTCCACTGACGAGAGCGAGATGAAATAATGAACGATCTGCAGACGAATAACATAACTGTTGCCAACAATTCTCTGATTTCAATTATTGAAATGGTTACTTTTGCGATTCCGTATCAATAATTTCAATGGTTCATTTGCTAACAAACTTCCATTGCAGTAAAGTAAAAGTAATCGCTAAAGTTTATTTAATTTCAATCATTGGAATCAGAGAATTGTTGGCAACATAGTTACATAATTAGCCTACAGGTCACCCGATGATGGAATGTTATCACCGACGCTATGAACGTCAGCAACATTGCAACCAATGCTTTATATAATAATAATCATCTTGACGTGAATTTTCCGGTTGTATCGGTCCGCCTTAAACATGATCCAGGATTTGGCAGATCAGGTAATTACAGTGGAGCGACTGCCATCTGACCTCCGTGACCCTGTTAACAAGGAAACGTGACCAGATTGGATCATGGCTACACATTCAGTCACCTGAATATTTTTCCCTCGCTGTAAGAGCATCGGTTAGTATTCTTGTATAATTCTTATTGTGTCGTGGTGTCCTATGTGTAATAAATGTCTTTTCTTTCTTTCTGTTCAACTAATGTAAATAACTCAGAAAAGGGTCATTGGTATATACACGGATTGAACCTCACAATTTGGATATCGTAACCACTCGGCCACCGACGCTCTTTTACTTGAAAACACTGTACACGATCCTTCTTACCTAGTCTGAAATAAATTATGCACTAGGCGTAGCTTGGCTACAGAGGGTCTACGTTCGTAGCAATAGCTACGTGTACAGACACACATGCTCACATACTATTACTATACGAACATGGTAAGAGTATGATTGATTGTATTGAAACATTTGTTTGTATGAAGATAGTTTACGCCATTTTCGCCATACAATGAATACAGACATACATTATTTAAAAACTATTTTTAGAGAGATACCTACATTGAAATTCTATCGCCACAAACAGTCGATCTTTGAGCCTAACCACAGCTAACAGCGTTTCCTAGCAAAAAGTCTACAAAAGCGGAGTTATCCCCGAAAGGATCTCTTCCAATCAACGTTCGAGTAATTGGATTCCGCCGCCTATCGGCGTTCGGAATCTCTCGGGCTCTTTCGGGCGAGGTCGGAGTGAGAGAATGTTGTCAGCTGAATGAAATAGACTTTATATACCTGTAGGTACAGGATGTCAGAGAAAACTCAAGTCAACCTTTATCCCCACCGATACCCCTGGTATTGCAAATATCAGGTAGGACGTTCACTTATTTGCCACATTAGTGGTATAAATATTTTGGTGCAGAACCCAGAACTGAAAATGAAAAGATTTTTACCGTGTATATATCCTTGTTTCACCATCATCACAACAGTCCACTGTAGGACTTAGAGCCTCTCCCACGAAAGGGGAGGTTATTGCCATAATCTTGCTCCCGCTTGGCAGGCGGGTTGGAGTACTCGTGGGTGTCGTACAAGGTGACTAATGTTTTCGAGGCCAAAGATCCAGAGTCTCCGTAGGCTGGAATATGGGCAGCAGCGTTTCCATTGTTTTATTTATAACCTTAAGAGGCCTTAAATCCTGCAGTTGACTGTTATGGGTTTTTTATATATCTTCTACACATTTTACTACTACTACATATTTTTTTATTCTGTCTCGTCCTTCTTTAAACATCCTGTGTAAGGAAATGAATTAGGATCTGCTTTGTGCACTGCGAAATATTAAGGTGAATGATTTAAATAGAGATGGGATGGCACAGAGTTGGGTATAAACGGGGCTTAGTGGGCGTGTTCAGACCCTAATCACCTATGATACGAATTATAGTGATATCTATTGCTTATAATATATGCTAGTTGCCTTTATACAAAGACCAGACGTCTTACTATAGACTGACTTCTATATAATCCTCAGTTTACATAGAAGTCTTAGCCTATATAAGGCTTAATTTGCAAGTCCTTAGTGTAATGATACACGGCTGATCTCGGAATAGGATCGGATTCAACCGGTGATTGATAATGCACGATATCTATGGTAGCTTTATTATAGTTTGAATTGGAGGTAACAATATGCTTACGTTATTGTGTTCTGTGGTGGATGCGTCAGTGGCCTAATAATTAAGAGGTCCGACTCGTACCCTGAGGTACCGAGATCGAACCACAACGCCGCCATATACCAATGACTCTTTTTTGAGTAATGTACAGTATTTGAATACTTACCGATGCTCATGTAAGGGTGAGGGAAAACATCGTGAAGAAACCTGCATATTCCATATATCCAATCTAGTCAGGTTTGAATATTAACAGGGCCGTGGAGGACAGATGGCTGTCGCTCGACTGTGATTACCTGATCTGCCAAATCCTGGGTCATGGTAAAGTCAGACCCCGGGCCTTTACGCGCGAGAGCACAACCGGGACATTATGATACCCTCTAGTGGAGTCCACGTGAAAATTCGAAAGAACCTTTCTCGCTCGTACGATTCGGATTTGGAATGAGCGCACAGCCACAGCCTTTGGACTATGACATGGGATCGTTCAAGAGGTATGTTAGAGGTCTCCTTTGAGGCGAGCATCGCATTGGTAGCGCCCTTGGTGTTGCTGACGTCTATTAGATGCAGTAACCACTTTCCTTCAAGTGAATCGCTTGCCTGATTGTCCGCTTGTGATTACATAAAAAAATGATCTTAGAGCTAAATAAAGAGCTATTTTTACCACCTCAAAATGCTGCCTAAATCAATACTGAAGGTCGGATTGCCATCACACTGACGTTATTTTGAGTGACGCGATTTTATCAGAGATCTGTCATTTTTGAAGAGCCCCAGGCATCAGCGTGGGTCGGATCCGGTCGGAAATAGGATCCACCCAGCCGCGAGCGTCGAGGCTGTGGGTGGCAGTAATGTCTTTTGTAACAGTTATGGACGCTGGTTTGTGAGCCATTTGGTTGTAAAAGTGTTGTGTTTAAATAAGTATGACTATCAGCTGTTGTAGGCAATATTATCATTTTGTCTATCTAATTATTGTTAAAAGTCCAGATTGGGTTAGCATGCCGCATTTCCAACCTAAAAAAATACAGATGATAGCTGAGAACTAAACTTAAAGTATGGAATCGATTTTTGAACAATTGTTTTTGTGAGGCAAAAAAAAAATAAAGAATTTAGTTTTTATCGCTTGAATTTCAGGATTTCCAGTCACGACTACAATTTATTTTATACAAAAATGGAGACTGTAACTAAACTGAAAGTATCATCATCACAGAATAGAATCGGTCTGTTCGGATAAGCAAAAATCTATCAAAATTACCACTTTTTTTTCATTGCTCTTCGTTCCAAAACTTTTGATCGATAATGTCCCTTATTCTATGACCAACGCGTTCCAGTTTGGTCTGTCGGTGCAAAAATAACAAATAATTTAAACAATCCACGCCTTAAGCATTTATTACTCTAATTTGCTAATTGCTAATGCGCTGGAATCTTCTCTAATGAAGCTAGAGCGCTTCAAGCTAAGTCAAATTAGGCGCTAAGCAAGTGGCGAACGGATCTACTCGTATTTTGACTATTCTAATGAATGTCAAACAAGCTGTACTATTTAGTTACGGCTGACGTCACGAGGATATTAATTTGACAAAGTTCCAGCGCAGTTATATGCTGGTTTATTATGTTTATTTGTGGTGTAGCAGATATTTTAATTGAGGAAAATTGAGCAATTGTGGCTAAATTAAGGTACTTCTAACTTTACCTCTTTTAGGTTAAAGGTCCGCTTCCCGTATTTTTTCTGTCAAAAATTATAAAATGAAATTTGAAAAAAGACCACGGTAAGTCCGAAACAACTGACAGTAGTACAAATTATAAAGTGTGGATATGGCAATAATCTAGGGATAATCTGTCCTTGTCAGTCCTTCTTGTAAACATTCAGTTATTTGGTCATGATTAGCTTGAACTTTTGTCTAAATTATTAATCATGGTGAAAATTATCTTCCGCACTTCCTTAATAAAAGTTTTGCCCATTATTTAATTACATTTTTCTTAACTTGATTTCTTATTACGTTCTTACGTTAAGTTGCCATAAATAGTTTTCTTTTATTTTTTATATGCAATTCGGACTAAGCGTGGTCTTATTATATAATGATTTGTTGCCTGCGAGTATGTTTCCTGATGATTATAATTTGGACGCCTTCATGTATAGTCAAGTATAGTTTACTGCCAAAAATTTGGGGGTGGTTCTAGACACGAATCTATCGTGGATCGCCCATGTCAACAATGTGAGCAAAAAAGTTCACCACACGGTGCACTCTCTCAAGTGTCTCCAATACTTTTTGCCCTTGAACGCTAAAATCTCTATTGTCCAAACCCTTATTCTTCCCATCATAGATTATGCTGACACTTGTTACCTTGACGCTACCGAGGAGCTATTGAATAAGCTTGAGCGGCTCCAAAATGTTGGTATACGTTTCGTATTTGGATTACGTAAATATGACCATGTCTCTCATTTTCGGGCTCAACTCAAGTGGCTTCCAATTCGCCTTCGTAGGAATGTTCATATTCTTTGTGTCCTCTATAATGTCCTATATAATCCTCGAGCCCCTTCCTACCTCCGTGACCGTTTCAGTTTTTCCCGCCCCCAGGACATGCCTTGTCGCTCTAGCGTCAAGGCACTCCTCTCCATTCCCCCTCATCAATCTGAGTGTTATTCTAATTCCTTCTCTGTTCATGCGGCTAGATTGTGGAATTCATTGCCATTTAATGTACGTATCAGTCCTTCACTTGAAACCTTTAAAAAGCGAGTTAAAGAGTATTATCTTTCCATTTGTTATCCATAGTATATATGTATGTATGTATGTATATATGTATGTATTTAAGTATGTATGTTGTATGTAACTTTGTATTTAATTAGGTATTATAATTTCATTGTAGTATATATTTTTTTGGTAGTTATATGTAGGTTAGGTATTTTAAGGTGCACGCCGTCTGCCTTTCTGATTATGCCCTGTCTCTTCCGTAGGTCTGCTGTAAGATATTTCTTATGAAATAAGCTGTACCTGTTGTGTTGTTTTCCTTATGTCAATATTGTATAAATGTTATTGTGCACAATAAACTGTTAAATAAATATAGAGTGAATAGGCAGCCAATTACTCAGACCTTAACTCACCTGATGGTAAGTGACGATTCGGCCGATGATGGAGCATGCCTGTCTAGGAACAGCCTGTTCACTCTAAGCTTGAAGGCATTTATTGATTAGGTAGAGGTAGAGGTGAAGTAGAGTTGAACCTATCTATTGTTGAAAAACGTATTAAAATCCGTTGCACGTTGCATAGTTGCAATTATCTAAGCGTACATAGATAGGGACAGACGGCGGGAAGTGACTTTGTTATACACTATGTATGGATTTTACCTGAACTGCCTGTGGTGTAAAGATTTCATTGGACTAGTAAATTTGTGCACAGAATACCATCTACTTAAAAAACCATTATTTATTCCGCGATAACAAACATAAATATTGTATGTATGAATAATCTGGGCTACTAACACATCGCTTGTATTTCAGTCCCCACTCCATAGACTCGTTTCCACAACCACTACAAAACAACCAGAGTCCACTCGACACACCGCTTCCTCTGTCTGAGTATACAATGTATGCATCGCCAAAAGCGACAATAAAACAAAAAAAACTACCCCCCTCACCCCTTTCACTCCATATCACGTTACCAGGCACACATGAATGCTGAAGAGGTATTATTAGCCTAGTTAGGAAAGCGCACGGGCCTGTCGCATCGAGCGGTTTCGCGGCAATTTTCCAGCCATTACTCCTGGTCTGGTCTGGTGTCCTGGTACTTTTTCGCTTTGTGTGCCTGGTAATTAGCGCGCATTAGAGCCCGTTGCTGCGTGCGTCTAGTTTAGTGTGTCTCATTTAACGCGGCTATAGTGCAAATAAGTGTAGTGCCGCAGTATTTCTACTAAATAGTTGGGTATACCAGGAAAATTCCTACAGAGAAAAAATTGCAATTGATTTGGAAAATTATTATAAAATCATTCGACAAAAATTTCAGTGAAATTTGTTTTCTTTTCAACACACACACTTGTTTTTTTGTGGTCCTTACTATTTGCCAATACCGAAGCTATTTGTGTGAGGAATATGAGATAATTATATAGCATTCAGTTTGCCTGTGGCATCATTGTACATGGTGCCTTTGAGCTGGGGGCTTCATAGTATCGATTCTACTCGTCCAACTGAACTAAGTAGGTACTTTACTTTGCATTTGATGTAACATAAACCTTGCAATATTTATGCTAGTGAAATGACTTTAAAGCCAGAGAAGTCCACTTGGAGGCTTTCTATTACTCCCAGTAAACATGAATGTTGACATTGTGGTGTTCCGGTTTAAAGGGTAAGGTAGCCAGCCTAATTACAAGTATAAGGCATTTCATCGTATACCTTACAGTGACAATACTGCAAAATCTATATACATAAATCGTTATGGGCCACAGTTAAGGGCGTGGCAGAAGCCACTAGAAAGTTAATAATAAAAACTAACAAACATCCATTTTTTACACAATCCACAATACACAATCAGAACAAGTACTTGCTACTAGCATACAATGCACGATGAGATGCCAAAAGTAGAGACAGACAGCTATGAGGAGACTGTATACTGAAGTCTGAGTCATTAGATTTAGAATGTGTCATACACAACACCTACGCGTTTACGCCACATTTCCTAACACAGTATATTTTATCAATTTGCAATATATTGTCTTACTATTAGAGAAAATATTTGTATTCTTGTAATAAATAAACTCAAAAATTCTTAATAATAGAATGCAACATTATCACTGAGTAACAAAGGCATTTATCCCGAGCAAATTATAGGTTCCCGGAAACTTTATAATTTCCGAGATTCGAACTGCGCGTGGGTGAAAACCGCTAAGAATGACTTGTTTAGAATAAGGATCATAATTTTATATTAGTCCTCACAGTGACAACGCACCTGCAGTTCTGCATTTTTGTTGCCTGCTACCAAATTCATGAATCGTAGATGTTATGGGCGACAGTTACCGCTTACCATCAGATGGACTGTCTGCTCGTTTGTCACTGCGTAGCATAAAAAAAAAAGAATCGTAATCAGAATCAGAAACATATAAAGTCGTGAAATGCACTATAACATTACCGTTTTTCTACGTAGACACCGAAGCTCTAAACTGTAGCTATCTCACCCTAACCCCCTATTTACTCACACAAGCCCCCCTCCCTCCATTCCCACTAAAACCATTCTGTTACGAGCAAAAACCGAAGCACTATGAATAAAGATGCGCTTAGTTTTTCTTTCGCGTCGTTAATCACTAGAAGTGCCTCGTAGGACTGTGGCGGTGACAAATGTACCAATCTACCCATTCCTTGGCTTAGTGATGGCCAAATGTGAGTTATTCATTCGAATATTTTTAATGTCATTCGGTAGGAAAACATGAAAGCGGACCTGATGGAAAGTTGTCAACGCTGCTTTTAGACAGGAGTGTCGCAAATGCCTTGACCACTTACATTACGTTGCTCTAGATTGCTAACTCTCACCCCATGGAGCACTAGAAACCTTACACTTACCTATTCGAATGATTATATTGGAAAACATGTAAAAAAGCCATCGAATATCAATCGAATTTAAAACGATTGATTCAATATAAAATAATAGAAGCTAGACTAAACCTTGCGAAACTCAGCACTTTGTACCCAAATAATTATGATAGGTAAATATTTATAGGGTACAATACTAACGATACATTCAAAGCCTCCAGAAAAACTAGTTTAAAGTAATCATTCGTCGTTTTCATACGAATAAATTCATTCGTAATTAAAAATGTTCATTCAAAATGTTAAATAAATTGTATTCGAATACCAGGTCTAAATTATTCGAATAATTCGATTGTTATTTTTTAAAACCATTACCCATCACTAGAGATACGCGTTTTTGTAGCCACACTAATTCGCTAAGATTAGCCTGTCTCTCACTTAGTTACCTGGGCCTCGGGTGTGGTGGGATCCCTTGAGGGTTGATGGTGATTCGTAATTATAGTGTAGCCTGCTATTTCAGAATATCGGTGGCCTATATCATCTTGGCATTAATGTCCCAGTTGTGCTCTCACGCACAAGGGCCCGGGGTCCGCCTTGACCATGATCCAGGAGTTGGCAGGTCAGGTAATTATAGAGGAGCGACTGTCATCTGACCTCCATGACCCTGCTGCCAGGGGAACCTAACCCGATTAGCCAAGGGCTAAGAATGTATGTATACTCTTTATTGCCACAATTGCAAAAGAAAACACAAAGCAAAGGCGAGCTTCTCCCACAACGGATTTTCTTCCAGCTAACCTTAGACAAGCCGAAAGGAGCTTTAACGGCACAAGGTGCGTACAAATCTCCCGAACGAGCCGCAATTGCTTAGTTACAGCAACGGTGTGCGCGAACGAAGTACTAGTACTTAATAATCTAGTACCTAGTTTTATTTGACATTTATGAAATGTCAAAGCTTTGCGCTACCGATTTTGTGCGATACAAAAGACGCAACTTCCTATTAAGACTATAAAGCGGCACGCGGCATTTAGGTTTACGTGACGTATGCGTCGTTAGGTAATTACAGATGGATTATGTGCAGAAGTCAAATAGATGTATGGAATTGAACTTGATTTAATTATATTTCGAATACGGTACACGAGCACAAGATGCTTCATCAGCCATAGCAGAGAGCAAAGAGACAGAGACAGAAAATGCATATCCATCTCGTTCTAATTTGACGTTGGCAGTTGACATTGATAAAATGTGTTTATAAATCTATTTCCAACAACTACGACAATACGAAATCAAAGATGATGTAAACACAGTCTAAACGCGCTGTACAAAATTACGGCGATTGGCCCACTGCGCTCTTATAGTTGCTTCTACGGCGCACAAACGACGCGTTGCATTTTATCGTTGCAATTTTAGATATCGACTTTTAACTTTGGGACCTCCAGCAACCTAAGGCATCAGAGATCAGATCAAAATGCTCACAGAATAAGGTATATTTTTGTATCACGCCTTTTGGAAAGCGTAAAATATGTAAGTGATACAAAAATAGAACTAATTCTGTAAGCATAGAATCGAAGAAAAAACACATCCGACTCTTGTTCGTCTTCGTAGCTAGTACTACGCACGTAGCACTACCTACGGATCAAGGTTGATGTAGCACTAGACTAGCTACGTATCCTGAATAACAAATGTAGTTGAGTGTAAAACCTCTTCGTACGTAGAATGAGAAGGTTCGTCACTTTTCAAATTGAATCGCTTCACGTGTCAGGGCCACATGTCACCTTTTGAAACTGCTAGGAACATACTGTTGCTTGAAATTGTGTTTTAATCTGTCTGACAACAAAGTTGAAATTTATTCACATAAAAGTTGTAGCATATATTGGAGTTGAAGCAGAAAATTGTCCTTTTGATCTTAACATGAGCAAAAACCGACTTAATCATAATGAAAATACACATTCTAAGAGCCAATATATTCGTCTAGAAATATGTAAAAAAGAGGTTTCTTTTATTTATTTCTTTATATTTGAAAAATACAATATATTCATTCCGAAAACACGGCGCAGCTACTGGGAACAGTAAATAAATCCTACATTAGTACATTCCCCCGAGCAAAACAAATGTACATCTAATTTATCTGCTCCTTTGTTTAAGGTGAACCTCTTGTGTCGGTCGTTAGGGATGTGCTGAGAGTATCCGTTTATCTTCAAAATCCTCAACCCACTAGTATTATAAGCTAGTGACCCACCCTGGCTTCGCACGACCTTAACAAATTATACATCCGAATCACTCTATCTTTTGGTGAGAACCGAATGAAAATCCGTTCAGTAGTTTTCGAGTTTATCGCGAACAGGTAGACGGACAGACGCGGCGTGGGAGTTGGTTTTATAATATGTAGTGATGCGGAAGTTTGTAATTATGGTTGGATGTTTGTTACTCCATCACGCAAAACTACAGACCGGATTTTAGTTAAACTTAGCAGAATTGTAGATTTTACTCCAGAATAGCTAATAGGCTTCAATTTATTCCGAAAATTAATGTGGTACAGGAACAGGCCTAGAACGTAGCCTAATTAACGTAGCGTAATTTTACGTGGACTAAGTCGAAGGCAAAAGCTAATCATTCAAATTTATATATAAATGGTAAAGTGTGATTGTAGATTTATCCTTCGTTTTCGTATCGTATTCATAGGGGAGGGTAACAGCTTCCCAAAAATCGGGCCGCACCTTTGTTTGCCATGTTATGCCAGTATAAAACAAAGTCCCTTCCCGCCGTCTGTCCCTATGCATATACGAGTATGTACGCTTAGATCTTTTAAACTACGCAACGGATTTAAACGCTGTTTTCAACAATAGATAGAGTGATTCAAGAGGAGGATTTATAAGCTAGAAAAAAAGTGTAGGTATGGTAAAGGTGTACGCAAACGAAGTCGAAGAAATAAAGAACAAAGAAACTCAAGGATCACGCGCGTGCACATCGTGACTTTCGAAGCTAACAATCTCCTATTTTCTACGGTATCGCTAAAAGGAAACTTGGCGAGGGTATAAAAACATTTTTGTAATACAGACAGCAGTGCCACTGATTTACCATATCAACCGAAAGACGCCCACTGCTGGGCATACGTCTCCCCCAGAGATCTTCATAAAGGCCAGTCCTTCCACATGCAGCTGGTACCTGCGATCTTTATCAGGTCGTCGGTGCACCTTGTGGGAGGCCTACCCAGGCGTCTTTGTCTGCATTATGTACGTTAACGAAACCCGATGGTTTAGTTTAGAAATATGAAGAAATAAAAGACAAAGAAGCTCAAGGATCGTGACTTTAGAAGCTTACAATCTCCTATTTTGTACGGTATCGCTAAATGGGAACCTGGGGAAGGAATAAAAACATTTTCGTAATCCGAACAGCAGTGCCACAGATTACCTGCGCCAACAGTGTACCTATAACTTGATTCCCTCATTTTATTCGGAATAATTTTATATTCGACTTTACAAATAATCGCATTAAATTTCAATTTTCATTTCGCGTTATATCCAATTCAATTTGGGAAATCAGGTTTTCGATTCTATTATGCGTCCGGGTGTTTTTTATGGCGTACTCGTATTTCGTTTCAGAGACAAGGCGGGTTTTGGAATTTCTGCTGAAACGTGCTTTGTAAACTTCTTTTAAAAGTAGCCTGTATAATCACAGGCATATCACCTATATGACTAACCCTTGAAGAGACAGCGCACCTGCAGTTTTTCATATTTAGTTGCATCAATAAACTAAAGGTGCTGTGGGCAGCAGTTGCTGCTTTCCATCAGGTGTGCTTATTTTGTCACCGAGTTGTTTGTAAAATATAGTAATAAGTAATTTAATTTCGTAACCACAAAAAAGGGACATTTGGTGACATTTGAGAAGGGAAAATTCACAAGTTTATTCTATGCTAATATAAAGACGAAACTTTGTATGTTTGTGAGTTTCTATCTTAGAAGTAAACTCGGAAAATAGTTAACCGATTTTGAAAGTTCTTGCACTAACAGGAACATAGACTACTTTTTACCCCGAAAAAATAATAGAGTGCCGCGGGATAGTTGAATGTTTGCAGAGGTCTGTATGTCATGGATCTTCCAGCTATCCGCACGAGCCGCTTTGGTTCAAACTTTATAATGCGTACGGCTTAGGAATGGAATACGTTGCCTGGAAATGTATTCCCTGATTAATATAATCCGAACGCCTTGCTGGAACCACCGCTTGGAAGCTAGAGTGAAGCCTGTTACAAGACGGGCATGCTGTTTTTTCGGCCGTAAAGTCACTTACCAACAGGTGAGATTGCGGTCAAATGATTGTCTAGTCTAACTTAAAAAACCCCGTGGGGGACTGCTAGTGATAAATAACTCAATAATGGTTGTAAGTAAATCAATTCGTTTTGCCACTTGTCTAAACAAGAATTCACCGGTGTAAATTGTAGCATTGGCGGAAAAAAAAAAATAACTAATGCGCTTATTACATTTGGCTAACTTCAGTCGCCTAAATTCAAAAGCAAAAAGCGTGAGAACAAGTCAAAGCGCTCATAGAATAAGGTCAATTTTTGTACCACATAAATAATTGTTCAAGTCGCCTTTCAAACGGTGTGATACAAAAATGTACCTTATCGTATGAGATACATAACACTTTCAATTGCTCTCACGCATTTTCCTTCTGAATGTAGTCCACTGAATTGAGTTAGGTATAAAAAACAAAATAAGTTCAATCTCAACACGTGAATCTAACAGGACTATAACCAAGCCAATATATCAATTCTACCGTCTACTAAATGGCCACGCCAAAGTATAAATCCAAGGTAATGAGTCATAATTTGTGTAAAAGGATATCCTCATTCGTCGCCGCATCCGCTAAGGTTGCTGCGCCCCCATTCTCCAACCTCTTCATGAATACATAATTGTCAAACGCAAGGCTCCAGACATATTTAATTTTCTAGGTAAAAAAGATAAAATACAGACAGTGTTTTGCGGGCATCGTTAAATCCTCTCAGTTAGAAAAGTCCGGTTTATCGGGTTGCATGGTTATTAACTCATGGCGAAAACAGAGAGGTGTTTTTTTTAGTTATAATTTGACATGTGTACCTATGTGTCTGTGTGTCATCGTAGCTCTCGGACAGATGGACCGATTTTAATGCGGTTTTCTCTATTTAAAAGCCAATTTAACCTGTCACGTCCCAGCGACACATCAGTGGGTCGCGATGACAATTGATAACAGTAGATTAGCGGATACTTGGGATGTGAGCGGTTAATAGAGATGGTTCTTAGCTGTTTCATCAAAATCGGTTCAGTAGTTCAAAAAATATTTAAGAATTAAAAAGTAACAGGTAGGAGTAGAAGTTATAGTTATTCCGACTTACCCATTCAAAAAGCAGAGACAGTGTAAAATAAAATAACCATGCCAGAAATCAGGGGTAGTGCAACACGGATATACACCAGGTAGTCATTATTATGTTATGTCTAGCATTATGTGGCCAATATATACAAGGTCAGAATAATAAGTTTTGTGTGTACAATAAACTGGAAAAAAAAAACTACATCCGAGTTACAGGAAATAGAATGCAACATATCATCTCTCATGTTACCACAGTTCACATTCCCATAAAATATGATAAGCAGATTGCTCAACTAAACTATCACGCGAAGTACACTAGCAGCAGAGCGAGGGCACAAGTAACATAAACTAACATAACAAAACTTAATGGAATAAAATATGGGCGTTTAAACTACACGCTTTGATATGTAAAGTTGGACAAAGGTGGACACTTGTCTGAAATGGAACTGTGACCTAAACAAATACTTGGTCGTCATGTTCCCGAAGAGACTTACGTCTACCTCTTTAAGAGGAGTTACCTAAATCTCTTTGTCGTTTGAACAAAAGCGATGTTACATTCTAAAGCTTTGCCTTTGAACAAATTCTACACTGAAGTCATAGGATAGAACCCTTAGGTTATTTTCACAGGTTATTTTGGTAGTTTATGTTAATTTTCGATGTTAACGATAAATAATGTTATTATTCGTCACTTCTTATTAGAGTTGTCCTTATTCTGTAAACCTATTAGAGAAATTTGAATCGCCTGAGCCGAATTTTTGCCGTTGCAGAGAAAAGTTATGATGACGTTATTTTTTTGTATGGAAGAACGGAAATCAGTTTTGTAGTATAACAAATGAAAGGGTAGGCAAGCCAGTTCAAAAAATATATAATACTTATTATCTTTCTGCCACCTGTTTCACTTGTATAAGTATATATATCATAACATATATAGTTTAATATTAATATAATTATTATTAATTATTATTAGGTATTGATATACGAATACTTTGTTTACTAAATTTAGCGATTTCCATACATTTCGCTGGGGTTTTGGCTACATACTCACACACACTCTGTAGCTTTATGACTACAATAAAGTATAAGTAGCACATCTAATATTAAATCTAACACAAAGCTGAAAGTAATTAGGTGTAATACGATACCCGATTACGATCGGTGTTTCTACTCTATAAGACGCCATCTTTAGTCCGTTTTCGTAATTTCACAAAGGCTACAAAAAGTAATTAATCATCAAACATGAATTTATTTACCGTTTGAAGCTAATTACTAAACACTCCTTTAAATAAAAACATTTATAAAAAAAATATTTCATGTCGATCAATTACTGCGCAAAATGTGAAAAATAAATGTGAAATTACATAGGACGATACGTTACGTAGGAGTAGGTTAGGGAAGTAGGGGAGAAGTGCCGGGTTTGAAACTCACTGTGGCTCTTTTCTGAGTTATGTACATTAGTTAAATACTAACCGATGCTCTTACGGTGAGGGAAAACATCATGGTTACACATTCAGGCGACTGAATGTGTAACCATGTTCCAATCCGGTCAGGATCGGTAATTACCTGATCTGCCAAATCCTGGATCATGGTCAAGGCGGACCCCGGACCCTCGAGCGCGAAAGCACCACCTATTTTTAACAACAGTGTTGATGAAGGGACATTTCCTGATTTAATGAAAATTAGTAAAATAGTCCCTCTTTACAAAAATGGTGAAAAACAAGACCCTTCGAATTTTAGACCCATATCTGTCCTACCAGTTCTTAGCAAAATCTTCGAAAAAATTATCCTACAACAACTTTTAGCACATTTCACCGAACATAGACTTTTTCACAGCAATCAGTTTGGTTTTACAAAGGGTAGATCCACTATTGATGCTGGTATCGAATTGATCAAACATATTTATGATGCCTGGGAAAGTTCACAGAATGCCATTGGTATTTTCTGTGACCTTTCCAAGGCTTTTGATTGTGTCAATCATAGTATAATACTGAGGAAGTTGAAGCATTACGGTGTAAATAGTAACGCTCTTTTACTGTTAAAATCTTATCTGAGTGACAGAGTACAAAAAGTCAAAATTAACGACTCTACATCCGGTGAGTGTCCTGTTGCTATGGGGGTTCCTCAAGGCTCTATTTTAGGACCTTTTCTATTCCTCGTTTATATAAACGATTTACCATTTTATATCAGTAAACGCTGCGAGATAGTACTATTTGCAGATGACACTTCTTTACTTTTTAAGGTTGACAGAAATAAAGACAATTTTGACGATATAAATAGTGCTCTCTCGGAGCTGCATAAATGGTTCCAAATTAATAATTTATATTTGAATCCAAGTAAAACAAAATGCATACTATTTCAGATGCCCAATGTAAGGACTAGTAAAATTGACCTTCTTCTGGACAAAACGAATCTATCATTTTCTGATTCCACAGTATTTTTAGGAATTACGATGGATAGCAAACTACAGTGGAAGAGCCAGTTAGTCACATTGGGCAAAAGACTGAGTTCTGCGATCTTCGCAATAAAAAAAATAAAGAGCCTTACTGACATTGAAACAGCTAGAACTGTGTATTTTAGCTATTTCCATAGCATTATGTCCTACGGTCTAATGTTATGGGGTACTGCAGCAGATATTCAAGACATATTTATCTTGCAAAAAAGGGCTATCAGGTCAATATACAGTTTGGGTCCACAAGTCTCATTAAGGGATTTTTTCAAAGAAATTGACATTCTGACTGTGGCCTCTCAGTATGTATACTTTACATTAATTTATACTTACAAAAATGTTGATTCATATCATAAAAACTCTGACAAACATAGTTATAATACCAGGCACAGAGACAGGCTGGCAACGGAGCGCTTCCGACTGTCCAAGGTCAAATCCTCCTTCGTTGGCCATTGTATTCCTTTTTTTAATAAGTTACCATTGGTGATTCAGAAATTACCCCTCAATGAATTTAAGTCATGTATTAAGAAAAAGTTACTGAGGAAGGCATATTATAGAGTTAATGATTACATTGACGACAAACATCCCTGGGTTTAAATTGAAGGTGGTGTACCAACCGTTCAGGTTATGTCTGCAACCTGAAATGAGTATTGTTATTTTCATTAATCAATTATAATTATACTTTGACTTTCATATCTTTACATAATTTCAATTTAATCATTTAAGTAATTATTTAATATAGTACACGGATTATTATGTAATAGCAATAATAGATACATTGAGTTATCTGTCTAGCAATAAGAAATTAATACGCAATTGACATTATGTAATATTAATTATGGATATATTAAGAAATTTACGAATTTATGAATATTGGGAAACAGGTTAAACTTACATATTCTTTTATGTTGTCCAACACGTGGTACATGTGTGAATCTGAGGTCCTAAATATGTTTATTTACACATTCCAGGCCACTCGCCATTGTTGTGCCACTGCATGGCACAAATGTCCTGCATGTGGTCAGTGTGTGGTTTCTTATTATCTATAAAATATTGTACTGTTTGTTAGGTTACCATTACAAGCACATTACAAGCTTGTAAGCCTTACATCAATGAAATTTTTATATTCTTGAAGTTTGTAAATACTTACCCAAAGTATATCACGATTATGATTTGGTTATTTTACGGTGTATTGTGTTTTCTATGTGACTCCTTATGTTTTTCTTTTGCATTTATTTGTTTTGCTCTGTGTATTGTTTATTTGTATTATGGCACGCACCAGTTTGTAGCACGTTGACGTCAATCAAGGTGACATTGGACAGTGACAGAACCACAGTCGGGTCCATAGACTATAAACTGTATATGGTCGGGTCACACTGGCCAATGACCACTTGTCATACCTGGTACGTTCCAGTCACTGCTAGGAGTATTTTTTTTTTTTATATATTTTTTGTCACCGCATTGTACAATACTATTTATATTGATTGTATATTGACATTCATAAGTGTTTTATACCTAAACTGAATAAAAATTATTTGATTTGATTTGATTTGATTTGACCACCGGGACATTTACGCCAAGATAATTATTTTATTTTTAGATAGGGTCAGTAGGTTAGATCACACATTCTCCGAAACAAATTATGGAATTGCATTATAATAATACCCGAACCGCCCTGTTGTGAAGACGTACAACCCACCAAACGCACAAAGAGCGTCCGCCGATAATACGCATAAAGAAATCGTTTCGAGATGACCGCTTTTGGTATTCACTGCTGCTTAGGGGTGCTGCGAAAATAATAAATATAATATAATAATTAAATTATTATTTTCATAGGTATCATAATTATCTAGACAGTAACGTAATTATATATTCATAAAAATTTTCTTATAATGAATTCATTGGTATCAAACATTATTTTATGTTGGATATGGCATCAATCTAGCTAATAAAATAATAAATTGTAAACATAATATAACGTTTTGTATTGATATTTCATTTATTATATGTGTTTTTATTATTTCATAGTCAAGTAAGTTAGTCTGCCATAACATCATCATTATCATCATCATCGTCTTAGCGCTTATCCCGGCCTCTGCCAGGGTCCGCTTTCCTACTTATTGTTCTCCACTTAGCCCGGTCTTTGGTAGCGTTTTGCTAAGTGCGGCCTATTGCACTTCTCCGACATTTGTTTAAATATATTTTTTTGTTTTTCTCTTTTTATTATTTGCCTTGTATTTTGTGTCTTAGAAGTAAAGGTAATAAACATATTTTACTTTACTTTATTAATGACAATTTCTTACAAAATTACGTTTTGTTTACAGGTAAGGCACAATGTGGAACGTGTACACTAGTAAAGAAACGGTAACATATATTAATATTAATGATATACAATCAATTATTATTTCTACATATTGCTAGAGTAACATCGGTGGCCTAGTGGTTAAGGGGTCCGACTCGTAAGCGAGAGCTCCCGGGTTCAAATCCCGCTGTCGTCATGTACCAATGGCACTCAATATGTAACCATGATCCAATCTGGTCAGCCATCTGACCTCCGTGACCCGTGGTGATATATTCAGTCGCCTGAATGTGCAGGTTTCCTCGCGATGTTTACCCTGCAAAAGCATCGGTTACTGTACAACATATGTAGGTATATAACTGAAAGACAATTATAGTAAAAAAATGGGAAAAAATGTAGGTAGGTACATGGATGTGGTTAGATGGCTTTGTTCCGGACCGACGGGCGACGTTCGTGTCTTTTTAAACTAGCCATATGTAGGCACTCACCACTAAACAAACTACAATTCATTTATTTAGAATTTATTTATTTATATTATGTACCTATAGTATTTTGTAGATAAGTGTTATTGTTTTTATTTTTATATATTACTGGCATGTGAAATCACTTACGTCCGTGCTTCACTGAGGGGCACACTGAAAACCAGCGCCATGGCGTCAGCCGTAGCTTATGCTGAGTGTGGCCCCATTGCACATCTCCTTATGGCACAGGTAACGAAGTTTCTTGTAAGCTGTATTATGTACTGTGCCATGTGTGTGATAGATGTAATAAACGATTTTTATTTATTATTTATTTATTTATTTAGTACATGGCGGCATAAGAAATCGATCTCGGTACCTCTTGTTTACGCGGCCAATCTGCTAGCCATTGTGCCACCGACGCTCTTTTACTTGTAAACTTGTCATTACAATAATCGTAGATACGTTTTTAAATGAAAAATAGTTTTTTATAACAAGGTTTTACCTACTTATCAAGACCCTTCCAAAGAGAAAATGAAAAATTTTTTCTAATGACATATCGCTCATCGTTATTGGTCATATAGGCTGAATTTCCAAGTACAAAATAAAAATTATTTAAATTGACCATAACTTTTTCCGCACCGCGATTCGAAAATGGTCGTAGTAAAAGTAGTACAAAATGAAAAATGCTTTCTAATGACATATCTATCGCTGGACGTTATTGATCATATAGGATGGGGTCCGTACATTTCTGCCGTTCCTCTTTTGACGGACAACTTACACATTACGAACAGTGCAAGTTAAATAAAAGCTGGTAAAAAGTAGAATTTCTACCGCGCCAACCCTACCGCTCGCAATGCTAGGAGATCAATCACCAAGGCCGACAGAAAAGCGATTACGTTATAAAAAAAACTTTGTTGTTGCCTTTCCTTTACAGAAAGCCCTGTTTTCTTTTTAATTTCTCTTTATATTAACTTAAGACAAAACGTTCGGCTTGCGGTAAATTGATGTTATCTCTATAATACTATACATTATTGTATGTATTAAATATGTATGTGTGTATGTAGATGGTAATGTGGTGTGGTAATGGATCGATTTGTTATTATTAAATGAGAGTTGATCTAAGCTAGCGGTGAGTAAGGTCCAGTGCTCCATGGGGTGGGGATTTGGGGAACAGTGGCTTTGGCAGTGCAGTTGCCTTTTTGCTGCCGGAGCAACGTGTTGTAGAGGTGGGCAACGCATTGGCGATACCCCTGCTGCTTGCCTGTTCTCCTACCGTAAACATAAAAAAGAGGCTCTATATTTTATTACTCTATTCAATACTTTTATTGAACATGTACTTCCCTCAGGCGCACGAGGTCTACTTATCATATAGCTAATTTCTGATTTTGACTACTTCTCTAGCAGGCCTACTTAGCAAACTGCGTATTTCGCATTCTGCCTAATTCTCAATGTGTCTACTTCGCAAACCTATAGACAGGTATGCGCCATCGTAGACTGCATGTGCACTTAATAACAGGCGAGATGGCAGTCAAATACATGTCTATTTTTCATAAAAACAAAAATAAACTTTTTTTTAACGTAATTTTCGGACAATTAGCATCAAAATGGAGCACCTTCTAAGCAATATTATAATTTTTAATGCGTAATACAGAATTTAAACTTAAATACAACATGGTTTGTGGCTATAAAGGAGGATAACTAAAACTAAATAAACACTGAATTTCGGAATTCAAATGAATATTGGTAACGTGTGTAAACAATTAAACAGCGCCCAAAATAAACACACAATTTGATACGTTGAAACAAAAATTGAAACTATGTAAACATCACTAGGAACACATTGCAACATTTAATTGCCAAGTATATTACAAATGAGTAAATTATTCATATCAGAGGAACATTCATATTTATTTATTTAATACTTTATGCACAAAATAGTACAAAGGTGGACTTAAAGCATATTGCAATTTAAAATGTAGTCTACCATATGACTTCACTTTTATCCTTATAACAATTTACAGACGAAAAAGCAAGAGCATAGATTTATTAGATACCACGCAGAAGAAAAGTAGGTACAGAGAACACAAATATGTATGTCAGTTTCAAAGTGAAGTTATTAAAATATTACGGGATTCACAAAATGGAAAACTTAGTGGATCAGTTCAGATCAGGAAGAGTGGACGTACTCGTCCCAATGGGTTTCTTTTTTAAACAATTCACTTAACAGATAGATTTACAAATAGTATAATATTGCAATTGAGCGTCGGTGGTCTAATGGGGCTCGACTCGCGCCACAAAATACAGGTTTTGAACCACAGAGCCGCCATGTACCAATGGCTCTATCCTAATTTATGTAGATATATAAATTAAACAATAGCCGATGCTCTTACGTTGAAGAAAAACATCGTGGCGACTATGTTTTCGAGGCCATAGATCTGGTCTCCGTAGACTGGAAAGTGGCTAGCGTTTCCATTATTATATTTATCCCTCTTTCGTGGAAGAGACCCTAAGTCCGAAATAGACTGTTATGAGCTGTGATGATGAATGGAACGGAATGTCAATAGTTAAAACTAAAATAAAACTACAGGCGAGGAACGTTTTCATACCGCGTACTACATAATACGTTGAAATAGCAATGTTATGAATAGCTCGCGAAGCTGCTACAGAATTGCTTTTAAAATAAATATTTCACTTGAATACTCCTCACGTAGTGAAGCGAACTAAGGGCTCCGTAAATACAGCCAAGGTGAAACACAGTCGTCAGAGAAATATGAAGATGTAATACTAGTAACCGACGCTCCGATGTGGCTGGAGCCGACCAACCGTCAGTTGCAGTTGATACTATTACTTATGCAGAATAAAATAAAGGCGCTTTTGGGTACTGAGGACGTGGTCGGGCGTTCGACCAAGGTCGAGCCGAACGATCCGCGCAGCCCGCGCATCTGAATTAATCCAAAAGTGACTCCATTTTGTACATTGTAAGAATTAGTATCACCTGCCGCTGACGATTGGTCGGCTCCAGCCAAAACGAAAAGATGGCGCGCTGTCAACAGTGACATGAGCGCTCTCTGGCTAAATAAGAGTTCCAGCGGTGGGAGGTAGTGGTGGCGTTGCTCGTTAAAAAAGTTACGTGTGTACCATACGCATATGGCTACCAAGACAATATATCCTCACCCATAGTCAAAGCCTCGGCATTTCCTGGGACTTCGAGATTTCTTAGACATAAATAAGAGCTTTTACGGCCACATCGATCAACTGTTCCCATTGTCCTCGCTAAGGATATGTTGCAATATATTTACAAATGACCGTATTAAATCCATTACGTTGAACCATGAACAGTTCATGCCATTTTATACCTACCTATTGGCTTACCAACCCTAAACTAAAATCCCTGAAAAAAGACTAACTAATCTGCCCGTATCCATGACCACGGACATAATTCGTCACGCGCCTACATTTACATGTATAGTGCTCAACGCAACATAAATACGGGAGTACTCGCATTATATCTCTGTTTATCTCGGCCTACCCTCCGAAATCTTGCGGCTCCGGGAATAATAACACAGAGCAGGAACATCAAGCAGTAGAACATCTACAAACAAACGATAGAAGTGCGATAATCCTATCCTACTAATAATATTGATCGATATTTGAATGTTTGGATGTTTGATACTCCTCGCACAAACTACTGAACGGATATGGATAAAAATTTGGCAGTACTATGTCCTATAACCCAGAATAACACAAAGATCCCGAAATTCAATGTTGTTCCCGAGGGAACGGATCCGGAACGTAGTAACCAAATTTTAGGCGGACGTTAAGTTGCGGGTAAAAGCTAGTACGAGATACATCAAAAGTCCTTTACAGTTCACTGAAGGACTTAAGTCCGCATATTAGTGGAGGGCATTGCATTGGAGGTCAGTGGACTCATTAAACAATTGCGAAATGTAAATATGGATCATTGGTTTGTATGAGTTTTGTTATTATTGCATGCAAAGACTAGAAGGGCTTTAACGGAAAAAAATTGGCAGTGAGCCATAGGTAGATACATCAATGTTGACTAAGATAAAGAAAACAATAATAAAATCATCATCATCATCCGAGCGGTCAGTCCTGGTTTCTGCCAGGGTCTGCTTTCGACACATTCTCCTCCATTTAAATTTGGTATACCTATGTAACTTGGATGACAATGCATTAATATGATACTATGGACCTGGTCTAAGGATGGAGTCGGAAGGTGGTCATAGGAGCTAGGTCAGAGTAAAATATTTTTCATTTGTGAACTTATTTATAGTAAAGAAAATGTAGTTTCAAGAAATTATTTCAAGGTTACCCACTGCCGAGACGATGTACTGCTCTTCTATACACTGTGACAATAATACAAGTACTACCCAAATTCGTGCATCTCGGTAACTGTATTTAGTCAGTCTGTTTCTAAAACGCTTTTGATAAACGCTCCAGGTAGGATAGACATAATTCAGTTTAGTTCTGCCTTTGAAGCAGCAAGTTTGAGGAGTTTACTGTCGACACCAGTAACATTTAGATGCTTGATAAGTTTCCAAGTCACTGTTTTAGAAATGCCATACCGTTTCTGTCTATAGTACCATAGCAATGGACTATGCTCTTATAGAATCCTAATCTTGCGTTAATTTCCCGGTTGTGCTCTCCGCCTTGATCATGATCCAGGATTTGGCAGATCAGATAATTACAGTGGAGTGAATGCCATTTGACCTAAGTGACCCTACTACCAGGGTAACCCGAGTTTGGATCATGGTTACACATTCAGTCCCCTGAATGTGCAGGTTTCATCATGATGTTTTCCCTTACCGCAACATCGGTTAGCATTCAACAAATGTACATAACTCAGAAAAGAGTCATTAGTATATGAGCGCAGTGGGATTCGAACCTGGTACCTTCATCGGATACCTTAACCACTCGGCCACCGACGTTTCACTTTACTCTTATAGAGTATTAAGTAGGTAAAGTTATATAAAAACGACAAAGATGTGTCGAGCCGTGCAGTATACAGTTCTGTAGTTAAAAGAAGACACCGACTCCAAGCGTATATAGCATTTAAAACTCAAACAAGATAAAGAAAATGCACACAAATTCAATAAAAGGTACACCCATAAAGCCTCTCTAACCACTTCATCAAAATGGCAAAAGCATACAACTCACCTTTTCACAGCTATTAACATACATGCTTCTTTGTCCATCTCAAACGGTCACAAAGCTTTAAAACATTCGCCAAATACTCGTATTTAACCCACGAAACCTGCACGTGCACTGTACTTACACTACTAACCCAACAAAGGTCCTCTTCAAACGGCTAACAATTAGCAATCCCAAACAGGGCAGAGCAAACAGCTCCGACGAATGCGGTCCCCTGATAAATATTTAATCGAAAATACGTTCATTTTAATGAGTTTGCACATCACTATCTATAGAGGCTCCGGGTTGTTTTGGATGGGGTTAAATTGCGTCGATAATGTGGGTTGTTGTCGGTGGTCTGATGGGTAGGGGTCTGACTCGTACCCCGAGTTATCAATGACTCTTTTCGACGTAAATAGAAGAGAAATTAGTGGCAGTGGGTCAGAAAGAGTGAAACATATTGCATTTGGAGATTATGGAAATGCTCTTCACGCTTGTGAAAGAAACTCAAGTCTAACGGCCCATTTATATCCTGCTTACATATCGCGTACGTGTCGCGTCCGCCTAGTCACCGCGTAGCGCAGGAACTGGAATCGCGCCTAAATCGCGCAGCCTACCATATTGCGGACGATGACGCGGTGTCTAGACAGTCGTGACGCGACGACTGCGTGGGCTTTACGCGAGCGCTGTGCGATTTACGAATAATAAAAGATCATTCCTGTCATTAGTATAGAGACCAAAATTGCTTAAACATTAAGAACAAATCACGCAGAAATCGCGTACGTCTAATAAGCTCTAACCGATGCTCTTACAGTGAGAGCAGAACATGGTACTCACTGGAATATATTCAGGGAATATATTCAGGCGACTAAATGTGGAACCATCCAATCTGGTCAGGGAACATTCGGCCGATTCATCGGTTATTGTCATTTCGTGGTAGACCCCCAGTTTCTCATGTTAACACGGAGGTCAAATGGCAATCACTGTACTGTAATTACCTGATCTGCCAAATCATGGATTATGGTCATAGGGGACCCCGGGCCCTCGTGCACGATATTAAAGAATCTCTCATGTAAAATAAAATACAGAACCGAAATATCTTTATTTTATTTTACAGGCACCAGCTTGGCAGCGAGGATATACCAATACACTTGCTTTTCCTTCTAACTGACTACACATGTCCGTGAGTGAAAAGGGTTCTTTGAGCAAGTACTGATAAATAATTCATGGGCTAAACATATTCTAAATATTTCACTTGTGTTTGTGTGTAACACAATTCTATTTGGACACAGAACTCTATTGAAAACGGATTGCATTCGCAAAACATGTTCGAGCGCTTATTGCAAAAGTGCAATTTCCTGTCCGAACGCTGCACTATCGGAGGTGCGCTGAAACACAACAGAACAGCTGCTGAATGAAGTAATACTTTTCCAATCCTCCAAATTAAATTCAGTTGAATATATCAAAGTGCCAAAACCAAGAATTTCTAGAAATAAAGAAATTCGCGATTCCAAAAACTAGATTTCTAGAGCCAAAACCTGTCACGAGTGGAAAACGGAGCTTGGTTTTTAAAAATTACTATGGCCTGATTCTAATAGTGGTTAATTTATGAATTTTTTAGATGGATTTGTAGCTTTAATTTATATCAACTCTCTGTGTAGTATATGTACTTACTGGCTGTACAATAAGGAAATATTTGAGCTTAGTGTTTCCTTTGGACCATGACATGGGATTCTTCAGTCTTCTTATATACGTTATTAGATATCTCATTAGAGGTAGGCAATGCACTGGTGTCGACCCGGGTGTTGCTGATGTCCGTAGACGGCGGCGATCAATTTCCAGCAGATGGCCGAATTGCCTTTGCCCGTAGAAAACGGACACTCTTTTCTGTTTTGAATGAGTTGGCTCTCTGTAAAATATAAAAACAAATAGAAAGAGCAATGAAAATTTTGAAAATCAATTTTGTCTAAAAATCATTAATTCAACAGTTTATTGTGCACAATAACAGGTATACAATATTGACATTAAGAAAAACAGCACAACAGGTACAGCTTATATCTTAAGAAATATCCTTCAGCAGACGTCAGACGGCGTGCACCTTGAAAATACTAACTACCTAATACTAAAAAATCATATTCATTGTTACTTATTCAGTATCCATTGTACATCGTCCAAATACAATAAAATAAAATTTACGGTTACTCCTGGGTCTATTAAGTATTTAAACAACTTACGTACCAACATTTGTTACATTTTCTACATTCGGCGCTGCTGAAGTTCTGGAAGCTGCACCCACGTACCACTCTGTGCAACATGAACAACGTGATATTTAGCATTTAGGTTTAGGCTAAGCAATTGTCCATTTGTCAATTAAGTAGTATGTAGCGTTCGGCCGTAAGCTGTTTGCCTTGTTGTTGTTGTTTGCCACCACAGTGGTATACAAAACAAATTTAGTTATTTCGTATTTGAAAATTTTAATATTCCATTGTTCGATTTCTCCCAACTCTCCGGTTGTAGCCTACGCAACTTATTTCACTACAACTATTTTGCATTATTATAATCAAATAAGCCATTCTGATATTGAATAAGTACCTTTTGTATTATTGCCTACCTTTAAGGGAAGGGTTAAATAAAATAAACAATAAAATGAGTAATTGAAATAAAATCATATTTATTTACATAGAGTATTACAATGCTGGAATAATAGACAATCCATTTGTTTTACAATAATAAAACCATTATTGAGAACCATTGGTCTCTTTAGGTTTTTATTTTGTTTGGCTGAATGAGGTATTAGAGGGTATAGGTATAGGTAATAAGAATTTTGATTAACATCATGTCTTCAGTGCCACTCGCAAAATTAAGACAAATCGATAGACGAAAGAACCATCAAAAACACACGTTTGGTCTGTAGACAGCCACAAAGAAACCTACATATACATAGGCTTATAAATACCCTCCTGTACGTCGCGCAGTATAAAAATAAGCAGCCCACAAAACCTGTGGTAAGTAGGTACACCATGTAGAAAAAAAGAAGTTGCAACCACCACTCCCACAGCGCTGCCCAGCGACCTGTTTCCGTAATGAGTGCCCCGGCTGAGCGATCGACGGGGGCTGTAATTTATAACAACAAGCATAAAGCAGCTGCACTGCAGCTGTACCGTAACATTTTTCCAGCATAACGAGCCTGGGGAGATGTGAAAGAGTTGTACTGTGGGTTCTCGATTGCGTTTATTGGGGACGGGGCGTTGATAGATAGATAGATAAATTCTTTATTGCTCACACAAGAATAATTACTATAAGAAGTTCCTACAAAAACCATAACTAGTTGTGGGCAAGTATTATGTTGTTTATGAAATTGTAACGTCTAACTTAAAGTACGTTTCAATAGAAGAAAACAAAATAATTGGGCGCGACAAGGATAATATCGTGAGGAGGGCGTCAGTGTCTGTTCTTCTGGGCTGCAAGTGCGCTAATTTACTTGGCTCGGTTGATTAGTAACCGAATTGTAATTAGATCTCTAAAGAATCTCAACGTCAGTTTTAATTGTAGCAGAAAACTAAAAACGCGTTATTCATATTATAATTCCAACGAGTTAGCCATTAATAAATAAACCAACTATGGCCCTATTTAGTTTATTATAGGCGTCCCTTTTTACGCCATATTCAGCATTAATCTATTGAAATCAACTTTACGTTGACCTCTCGATCGGTACTAATTCGGAAGTGGACTTACACAACAATTAGTCACTTTCAGAACAATTTGAAAATTGCCTCAAACCGTGGCCCACAAACCGGGGATAAATACATTTTATTATTCTCTAATCCAATGATTAAGTAGAGAATAATTTTAATGAAACCTTACCGTATAAGTGGAGGTGACATTAACAAACTTTCATTTGGACGTAAGAAGACTGTACAAGTACAGCTTTTCTTGCTTCTTTGCTATATGAATGAATATGCAACCAGAAATTCCATAGTAGGGGCCACTGCACAACAATCTGTGTCGAGTGTCGCCACTCATTGTTGCGATACCGGGGGACTGGTTGATATCGAGCGAAGAACTGTGGTAGGGGTGGGATAATTATACAGCTGTTGGGACGCTGTCAAGCTTGGGGAGTGCGCCTGGATAGTAAGCAAGTATTGCGTTGTTTTCTACTAGCAAGTACCGACTTCGTCAGCATAAAAACAAAAATTATAAAGCGTTGCCTGCGAGTGTGTTCCCTGATCACTATAATCTGGACACCCTCAAGGCTAGAGTAAATAGGCTAATCCTAGACAGGTGCTCCATCTTCGGCAGCATCGTCACTCACCACCAGGCGAGATGGCGGTCTAATACCTGGATGGCCATAATTTTAAAAAAAATTGTATTATGGGATAAATTATAGCCTGTTGCGCTCAAGGCACTTATATACACGAGTATAATTAGACCCGGCCGTGTGGTGTCCGGCAGTGTAGAATAGCACCAACCCCTTACACTCGTGGGTGTGTCGTACAAGGCGACTAATGTTTTAGAGGCAAAAGATCTAAGCGCCTCCGTAGACTGGAAAATGGGCAGCAGCATTTTCCATTGTTATATTATAACATTGCGATCTCCAACCTGCCTGCCAAGCGTGGAGATTATGGCAATAACCTCCCTTTTTGTGGGATAGGCCCTAAGTCCTGCAGTGGACTGTTATGAGCTGTGATGATGAATTAGACCTGTGATGCTCTATGGCTGCGCGACATGGCCAGCGCTGACGGGACTTGTCCGCGAACGCCAACGAAATGAAAATGCTGCGGTGGATGTGCGGAGTTAAGCGACTCGAGCGAATATGTAACGAGTACATCCGTGGTAGCCTTTGCGTGAGGGATATCGCAGCGGCTCGAGATCTAGGATATCTAAGGGTGAGGAGGTTCGTTAGTTTGGTACATATTTAAAAATTTAAGCTGGTGTTTGTTGCTGGAGATACTGTGAAAGGCGTGATGTTGTGTAAACCGATTATAATGGTTTGTTTAATTGAAACATTAAGCGTATTGTGCCTAATTAGTCTTAGCAAAGATAGTCCTAGAATAACGAATCATCTTGGCGTTAATATCCGGTTGTGCCCACGTGTGGAAGGGCCCGGGGCACGCAATGACCATGGTTCAGGATTTGGCAGATGATCAATTACAAATCCTTTCTCTTTATAATATTAGTATAGATTAGCCAGGAATTTGACCGTTATCCCACCTGGGCCTCGAGTCCGCAAATTTACTAAAATAACCATCGAATTATACTTGGAGCGCAATGGCAACTCAATCACACGTTTGACACGTTTTTTATATTCTGCTACTAATAAAAGACCAATCAAATTCGATTGTTTTCCGATTTATGTTACAATTGTGGCTGGTTTTGATTGTGTGATAAAACGGTATTCCCCTCTTATTTGACATGGGTCTTCAATGTGAAAAGACCCATGACCCATAAATTTACGTAAAAAAATATAAAAAACTGAAATATAAAAAAATTTAACGTTGTGTTCAGTAACACTAAGGCGTGCGTCGATTTACAGTCTATTCGATTACAACTCAATTGCAACAAGTTTTATATCTAATTTATCTCAAGTCGTAATCTACTTTTAATCGAATCGCAATAAAATTGTGAAACAACTAAAAATAGCGGATTTGAGACCCTGGTGATAAGCTACGATGCGGCCAAACATGGAGCACACGATACGATAGTAGGGGTGTCGCAGTTGAATCCATGTCGAGGGTCGCTCTGTGATGCCCCGATGGCGCGGAGAGGGCGGCTTTGTTCCCGTGCGCTTTACACGGTTTCAATTCCCGGCTTCTGGGCGGGTGGTGAATGGTCGCAGTACAAAGTAAGGTGTGGTTGGATTTTCTTTAGGACAGCGCCATCTAGTAGCACATTCGTGTGCGCTTTACACCGGAGTCGCTTCCCGGCTTGTTGCCCACGCTGGACGGGTGGGTGGTGAATGGTCGCAGTACAAGGTGTAGTAGGGCGGTGGAGATTGTCTGGGACAGCGCCATCTAGTGGCACAATCGTGTAAATAAATATTCGTGGACAAATTCACACAGCGCCATCTAGCTCCAAACTAAGCAAAGCTTGTACTATGGGTGCTAGATAACTGATATACTACTTAAATACTTTTTTTCAATACATACTTATTATACATAGAACACCCAGACCAGTAACAGAAATTAAAATTCATCATTACAATTTCTGCCCGGCCGGGAATCGAAACCGGGACCTTTTGCGTGGCAGACCGGCATTGAACCACTCAGTTCGTCAAATATTGCTCAATGATTAAATAGTCCACATGTCGTCTTCTGAATATCCAATGTCTCACTCGCTCTGTCAGGAGTGTGGGCACACCATTATAATGTCAAATACCGCCTTTACGTTCGTTGGTTTTTAAAAATGGTGGCTGGTTTTGGCACTAACTCTGGATCTTATCTTATTGTAAATCAGACATAGCACCATCTTGCCCCAAAGTAAGCAAAGCTTGTGTTATCGGTGTTAGATAACTGATAAACTACATATAAATGTTTATTTTGTGTAAATACATACTTATTACACATACTACACCCATACCCGTAATATTTAAAATTCATAATTTTTATTTCTGTTTGGCCTGTAATCGATTCGCGGGACCTCTGCGTGGCAGACCGACATGTTAACCAACCACTCCGGTCGTCAAACAAACAAACATACCCTGAACCCCTTACGCAGCAACCCCCGACCTCAAATGGGAGTTACGAGAACTCCCCTCTCGTATTTTTTAATTCAAAACAGTCGACAATGGAGCACACCGCCAAACTCCAACAAATTTCTTTGTTAGAAATATAATTTCCTTGTATTTCCCGTGAGTTAAGCTCTCGCTGCTTCCTTTCCACTCCGTAGACACGACTTTGCTCTTCGGAACTAGGGACAGAGTTGTGGAACTTGGAAAAATCGAGTTTGCACTAAGTTTGTTCCGATTTGTTTTAGATTTTTCAAAATACCTAAGCACTAACTCAATTTAGCCACTGTCTAAACTGCGGAACTCTAATAGAGAGGCTAAAGTTGTAACCATGTTTGTTTTTAATGAAGTTATAACTACTTGTTTTAGTGCAGATTTAATTTCAATTTCATTATTTCGCATTCCATGTGTTACATAATAATGATAAGGATCAACATGGACCCGGATTGGGCACAGCAAATTGGTAAAGAGAAGTCACTGGCTTGGCCTTTTTGATTGAAGTTAGTTCAGTTAGCGGCAAAAGAATACATAAATTTTATGCCCATGTTTCAATAACATTTTCTTTGAAATGTTTTATTATTGCTTTGATTTGACAAAGAAAGTTATCATAAGCTGATAAAAAATAGCAGGAATTACAAGCTCCAAAGGCTACATCATTTCGTAAATATGATAATGCCCCTGGCAGTACAGGCCAGGCATTCCATCAAATATGGAACGGACGGTACCTCCGAACTAATTAATTCTTGCTCAGAGTACTTACGTGGCTTACGTGAAACTGCGGCATCAAAATCAACCTTTTGTAAGTAATTAACTTATTTGGCTAAAATTTTTATAATTGGTAGATATTGCGCTTGTTAGATATTATATTATTTTTATGTTAATTTCATGATTTATGTAAGAGAATATAGTTGGTAAATATTTTCTCTAAGTATTTACCTTTAGTAATTAATATTCTGTACAGTTTTCAATGTATCCGTGTTCTTTATTTCGGAACTAATTTCTTTAACAGATCAAGTACTAATTAACATAAAGTTATATTTCTAATTGAATAATAAATCCTACCCTGCCGGACACCACACGGCCAATAGTAGAATAGAATTAGCGAGTAGAATTGGCCGTGTGGTGTCCGGCAGAGTAGAATAGCACCAACCCCTTACACTCGTGGGTATCGTACAAGGCAACTAATGTTTTCGAGGCAAAATATCAAGAGTCTCCGTATTCTGGAAAATGGGCAGTAGGATTTTCCATTGTTATATTTAAACACTGCGATCTCCAACCAGTCTGCAAAGCGAGGAGATTATGGCAATAACCTCCCCTTTCGTAGGAGAGGCCCTAAGTCCTGCAGTGGACTGTTACGGGCTGTGATGATGAATAAATCCTATAATTATTAACAATAGTTTTAAGAACTATTTCGATGCTTTTGGTTAAGTATTTTAGCACAATAACTTATATTTAACTGGCAGTGTATAAGGTCTTATGATTGGTTGAAATATGCACCGGCTTCTGATTTCTGATTTCTAAACTTTTAACTTACCTAGTTAAATCACTGGAAAAGACTTTTGCTCCAGACCAGAGTTAAGTGTAAACTTGCATTGTATTACTTTGGTGCTGATTTGTAATTGATTTTAATAGTGTAATTCTCAGGCGATATAGCCGCTATACCTTATTTTACTATGTTTTATTATGTTTAGAATATATTGGCATATTTCCCATGTAAATTTGTTTGCTATGACTGCCTATCCTATATAAATAACTTATCTCATTTCATCTTATCCGTGTGTTTGAATATGAATATCCTTTCCTGAATAAATATAACTTTATATTTAACTAATGTGCCCTATTTTTCATTTCATTCAACTTTCTAACCTTAATAGAAGGCAAACCTAATTCATATCTCCTAAATACTTAAATTCACACATTAGATCGGTACACTTTATCTATTTTTCTAACACGCTCGTATATGTTAGTAGAACTCACAACTTGTAATGAGCAGTGCGGCGAGCACAAGTGTGTCTGCGACATAGCTCGCGCCGCGAGAGAGCCTCTGTTTCCTTCTCTTACAGCTAAAAGAGATAGCAGTATCTATTCTAGCTTTTCTAGCTTGTCGGGTGCGAGAATATACGTGTGCTAGCCGTGCTGGTTGGTCAAATAAACTATCTCGCAGTGAGGCGAGCTTACAGCTTGAAGTTACCGTGCCCAGTCAAAAATTTTAGACAAATTTCTGTAAACGGTTTCTATTTGACCTAGGTAGGCAAGCGTATTAGGAGGAAAAATTGAAAAATCTCCCATAAACGTGTCAAAATGTATTTAAATAACTAAGAAATTTCAATTGCATTTTAATTGTTATTGAAACAAAATTTTCATACAAAAATACGTTAAACGTATTTTAGAATTTGAAGCAAGTCCGGCTTAATCATCGTTTGGTTTAAACGACAACTAGACAACGATTTATTTAGGTACAGTTGCACCTGCAACTGTTCTGTTGTTCTGATGTGTACCTACAAGAAAGAAAAAAAAGAAAAATTCTAAATTAGAGATAATAACAACAGAAACCCACGTAGAAACATGACATGTCGTCTGAAATAACGAACCACAGAATTTACTTTGTCGTCAGAAGGGTCAAGAGACGGAGGCTATTCGCTATCTCAGTGGACAAAGGAATTTAACAATAAAAATCTTACATTACTCTAATTTGGTACACGCTGTATCCAGTTGCCAACGGAGATGACGTAGTCTAGAATTATCGTTTTTTTTTTTCAAAAATCTGCTTATAATGGCCGTGTGGTGTCCCGTGTCCGGCAGAGTAGAATAGCAGCAACCCCTTACACTCGTGGGTGTCGCACGAGGCGACTAATGTTTTCAAGGCATACGATCTAAAGTCTACGTAGCGTTTTCCATTGTTATATTTATAACACTGCGATCTCCAACCCGCCTGCCGAACGTTGAGATTGTGGCAATAGCCTCCCCTTTTCGTGGGAGAGGCCCTTAGTTCTGCAGTGGACTGTTATGGGCAGTGATGATAATGAATGAGTTTCGAGAAATCTGACATCACATTCGACCTAGTAACAGTCCTTTCGCCCCTTTGCGTGTGCGGGTCTGAAATACCTATCGTAACTTTAGATTTAGCTCAGCCAAGGTCTGGAATTTGTTAATTAATCAAATTAATGAAGTTTAGGTTTGAAACAGTTCGAGCTCAGTGATTAATTATACTTTGAATTTATTATATTGTTTAATGTGAAAGTGTCAGCTAGAGATTTGTATTGTTGAGTATTTATTGTGAACTAGCTTTCGCCCCGGACTTCGCGTGGACTTCAATAAATTGTAGCCTATGTAGTAATTCAGACCTATACAGACCTAAGGATTGCCAGGCTAAAGTGAAAGTCGAAGAACATATGGCCGATGGGGCAGTAAAGTTCTCGAGTGGCGACCACGTACTGGAAAACGCAGCGTGGTTAGACCTCCCACAAGGTGGACCGACGACCTGGTAAAGATCGCAGGTACCAGCTGGATGCGGAAGGCACAGGAGCGGCCTTTGTAGAGATCTCTGGTGGAGGCCTATGCCCAGCAGTGTGATGATGTGTTAATTCAGAGTTTAGGCGGTGTCCTAATTGGCAGCAGTCGTGCAACCATTGTTGTACGACGAAAGTTGCGCGACCAATAGGAGACCTCAATACCCGGCGCATGATCATGGGCGTACGACCGTTGCCAACTAGGACAGCGCCTTAAACTATCTGTGTGCCAATTTTCATCTAAATCTATTGAGCTGTTTTGGCGTGATTGAGTAACAAACTTCACATTTATTAATAGTAGGTAGGATATATTGAAGAAAAGTATTACTCAATAGCAGTAATTGATTATGCTAGAATTAGGTATATACAATACAATTTATCATTATATTACTCAACACTTCACACTTGTGCAAATTTTATGACTCGCATGCTTACCTCTCTTTTGCCAAAAATTTTAAACTGCAACAAAATTTGTATGGTCCTTTAAAAGGGTCACTGAATTCTGCCTGAAAATAAATGCTGAAACAGTGATCTTAACGAATAGGTGCAGAACTTTCTACAAGTCCAAATTTTAAGACCACTGCTATGTTTGTACTTCGAAAACTTAACTAGCATAGAGACTTGAATGATGGGCTTGAAGGAGTGTCATGCAACAGCTAATGTGCAATATCAGTACGTCGTCACACCCTCGGGAAATGATAGCTGCTTGTTCCGGCCTTTCGCTTGGGACGGCAGCCATTTTGACGCGGGATCCCGTTATTTGTTTCCTTTGTCAATGCTTTTTTTTTTCGTGTTTTTGGTAGACAACTAGCCAAGGCCACCTGAGGGCCTATCGGCTATCTCAGTGGATAACTGAATTTGACATAAAAAAAGCTGACACTACTCTAATTTGGTAGACGCTATTACCAGTTTTCAACGTAGATGACGTGGTGTAGAATTATCTAGTGTCAAATACAGTTGTCAACTGAGTTAGCCAATAGCTCCGCAGATGGAAAGTGGACACCCATGCCTAGACACTAGCAATCACCAGGGGTATCATTGCCTAACTAATTTTGCTGATATTTTTGATTTATCAGTATAACCCAAAATTAATTTTTTTTTAATAATTTCATCATTTTCTTATACCGATGTTAAGCACAAATTAGTATGAGATACGTTACCGTTACAAGAAGAATAACAATGCACTCGTGTCTTTGTCTACGTAGTGACCACTCTAGATCTTTCCACGCCATTCGGTCATAGATTCTGCGACGTAATATGCAACATCAAAATGTGCCAGAGTCCCGGGGGAAATGACGGCGCGTGTAGTCGTGCTCTCCCGGGACGGCCCTGGTCCGGGATCCCGTTATTTGTTGTTGTAAATGCTTTGTTGAGTTATCATATTAGTGTATGCTGTGACTTAATATTATGTTACTCTAAATAATTACACAGTCACAGTGACAACGCACCTGCGGTTCTGCATTTTTATTATCTTCATCATCACAGCCCGTGACAGTCCACTGCAGGACTTAGGGCCTCTCCCACGAAAGGGGGGTTTTATTGCCATAATCTTCACGCTTGGCAGGCGAGTTGGAGATCGCAGTGTTTAAATATAACAATGGAAAATGCTGCTGCCCATTTTCCAGACTACGGAGACTCTTGATCTTTTGCCTCGAAAACATTAGTCGCCTTGTACGACACCCATGAGTGAAGGGGTTGGTGCTATTCTACTCTGCCGGACACCACACGGCATTTTTATTACCTGCAACCTAAATGTATGAATTGTAGGTAATATGGGCGACAGTTACCACTTACCATCAGGTGAGCTGTCTGCTCGTTTGTCACTGAATAGCATAAAAAAATAAGTACAGATTGCGATAATTAGATGATACCATTATTTTGAAAATTTCAATCCTACGCTTTAAATCTATATTTTGTATGTAAATATTTAATGCAAGAATGAATTGGCACTATAGACGAGCATGCTACACGTTACTACGCACTCCAGAGCAGAAAAAAATTTGCCAATCTATGTAGAAGGTAGCTCACTCTCCAATATTTCTGCTACGCACGTTATTCTTCCCCGGAATCTGTCAGTAATTACTAATTATGGTAACAAATTACTTTTCACCAAACAATGTTGAACAAAGGTTTAATCAAAGTGAAAAATAATTAAATGGCGAAAATAAAGTACACTCTAGCCAACTTTTAGTAATCCGCTGCCACATTTTTTTCTTTTGCGGTTCTAAAATATATATCTTGAAACCGCTCGGCTACTGCGTCGATAACTATCAGTGTGAAAATTTGCTAGAATAGACGGTAAAACTAACATAACGGAACTACAGATAGTGACACTCATTATCATCATCACAGCCCATACCAGTCCACTGCAGGACTTAAGGCCTCTCCCGCGAAAGGGGAGATTATTGTCATAATCTCCATGCTTGGCAGGCGGGCTTAAGATCGCAGTGTTATAAATATAACAATGAAAACAGCTGCTGCCCAGCCTACGGAGATTTTTCGCCTCGAAAACATTAATCGACGACCTAAAGCCTTGTACGACACCCACGAGTGTAAAGGGTTGGTGCTATTCTACTCTGCCAGAAATCATACAGCTAAATGTGAAAATTTCTAGAATATAATAGATGGAAAACTAACATAACAGAACTACAGATGGTGACACTAGCCGCTTTGGCTCGACCATTATAATAAATAAATTAAATTAAATAAATATTCGTGGACAAATTCACACAGCGCCATCTAGCGCTAAACTAAGCAATGCCTGTACTATGGGTGCTAGATAACTGATATACTACTTAAATACTTCTAAATACATACTTATTATACATAGAACACCCAGACCCGTAACAGAAATTAAAAATCATCATTGAAATTTCTGCCCGGCCGGGAATCGAACCCGGGACCTCTTGCGTGACCATTGAACACCTCAGGTCGTCAATGCGCACTAATGCGTAGTATAATGCTTACGGCTAAGGAATGGAACGCGTTGCCTGCGAGTGTGTTCCCTGATCAATATAATCTGGATGCCTTCAAGCCTAGGCTGTTTCAAGGGCATGCTCCATCTTCCCATCATCCACCAACAGGTAAGATGGCGGTCAAATGCCTGTGTAGTCTAATATAAAAAAAAACTACAAATAGAAAATATTAGATAGTATTAACTGTTTACTCATGAAGATACTAGGGGTTTAATCAAGTGAGAGTAGCTGAGAATAATAATCGGTAGGTTCAAGGTTATTCTAAATTTAGCCCCGAGTGTTTGGAACCCGATAACTTGGCCTAAACAATTACCGTGGGTACCCTCGGAGTTCGGGAGGTAAACAAAACAGGGGGAAACGATCTTGTTGGGATAAAGTCCTACCATTTGTGAACTTTCCTTTATCATAGTTTAGGAGTTCGTACTTTGGTCTACAACATCAGATCAGCTCGATGGTACCTTATTGCATTGTTACCGTACTTACATAAGTGTGAAAAATTTCAGCTCAGTCGGATGTGAAGAAGTGGTTCTAATGCCAAGATTTGACATGAGTGGTTCAGTTAGTTAACATGTCGGTCTGCCATGCCGGTGATCCCGGATTCGATTCCCGGCCCTTTGCAGGGCAAAGGCCTCTCTCCCACTTTTCCACTTAGACCTATTTATTGCCAGGTCTCTCCACTCTTATGAATTTTTGTATTTTAATTTCTGTTACGAGCCTGGGTATGTATAATAAGTATGAATTTAAAACAAAAGTAATACAAGTACTTGATCAGTTATCTAACACCCATAACACAAGCTTTGCTTACTTGGAAGCTAGTCGGCCCTGTGTGAATTTGTCCAAGAATATTTATTTAAACTAACGCCGCGTACACCAACTTCCTGCTACGCCCTGCGACACCGACGACGGCGCTCTACCTGTCTCGCCTTCATTACACAGTGACGGCAAAAGACGTAGAAGAGCACATCCGCATAACCAAGAAGTACCTCATGAGGGTCCAGCTCTTGGAATCAAGCCATGAACGTACGTTCAACTCGTTCGTGGCGTTGGTTCCCACCGCAGATTTGGATTACTTCATGAGGGAAGATTATTGGCCGAAGGGTGTGGTGTACCGGCGATTCCGTGGGTGACCCGGAATTTCCGGTGCCGCCGAACGACATTAAGTGTCAATTATTTTTTAAGATATTATAAATTATATTTTTATATATTAGTTTACAATTTATAATAATTTGTATGTAGGTATATGTTTTATCTGTCTGTATTTTGTATCAGTTTATTTTGTATTTATGTTGTTGGTGTAATTATAAATATGGTACAGTTGCCTGAAATAAATGAATAAATAAAAATAAATAAATATGTGTGTCAAATCAAATCTTAAATAATAGCTTGTTAAAAACTACTCTCCTTTACCAGAACTTCAAACGTGGTATTATATATACCTACTAAGGGTTTGATATAAACAGATGGAAAACAATTTCTTACAGGCCGTAATGTTATTATGATCGATGGAGGCGCGGCCGGCATCCCACTTTGTAATCAAACCTGCCTTTCTTGGCAGAGACGTACTCAGGATAGATTTTAACTTGTTCGATATCGTCTTTGTTTGGAATGTGGATCAATGTGGTCTGTCTAGTCCTACGGAAAAAGGCGTGACGTTATTTATGTTATGTGTTACCGGAAATGTGTGAAACTTAGGAATTAAAATAAAATAAATAAATAAATATGCTTGGACAATTCACACAGCGCAATCTAGCCTAAAGTAAACAAAGCTTGAGTTCTGGGTGCTATATAACTGATAAGAGTATGAATAATTTAAAGTCACCCTATGTATATGTCGCAGCCGGATGGTTAATTTAGCCAGTTAACTAAACGGCTAGCTTTTTGAGCAATTATTTAGTTGAAAATTTGCAAGTTTCATAAGATTTTAAATGATGTTGAAATAACGATATTGCCTCGAGTTTACGCAGCTCTTTCACACATTGTTCCAATGCTAACCTACCCACAATAACTTCAAAGTATAATATTAGTTTGCATTAGGTTTCTATTCGGTTAGTTTAGGTTAGAATTATGACAATGAATGGAAGAGCTCCGTAAACTCGAGGCAATATCGTTTATTTGACTTTACTTTCAAAGTTCATGAATTTGGCCAATTTTCAATTAAATAACTGCTTAAATAGCTAGCCGTTTAATTAACCGGCTAATTTAACCATTTGGCTGCGACATATACACCTACATCATCATCGTCCTCATCCGAGCGGTCAATCCCGGCTTCTGCCAGGGTACACTTTCCTGCTCATTTTCCTCCATTTCGCCCGGTCTTTGGCATTCTCGCGTCGTAATCGCGTGTATACACCTATATGCTTTCCAATTTCCGTCTCCTGGTTGACTGCTTATAATACTTATGGCTTTAATAATGCTATTGTAATACGTAAACGTTTTTAATACCCGAAATTTTCGCCACCTGAATAAGTGTCTGGCAAAACATTACATCTCTATAAATTTCCGATATTCTTTAACGTAATATAATGGCACCGTTACGCCTGCAACGGAACTGTCTTTTCCCTGTCTCTTTTATACAATAGCTTTGTAGAACAAAGACTTCGGGACGGGCGTAGAATACTCAATATTTTACGCCCTGTAGATATACTTAAAATAAAATATTGGAATCTGTAATTTTCATACATTTTGGGAATGACAAATCCCAAATTACATCAATGTACTCTGTTAATTACCTACTTCTTAAAATTACATCTTGATAAATAGACAAAACTGACGATAAAAGGAAAGGGATATTTCAAACCCTTAAAAATTGTTTTTTTTTATTTAATTTTACCTAAAATACCTACCTAAAGTACCTACTTACTGACATCTAAACATACCTACTCTATTTTAAAAATGAGTACTGGTTTTGGTATTTTATGAACAATTAAAAATATTTTAGCAAGTACATACTTGCGAAAAAAACGCCAATTTCATAAGTAAGGATCCAATATCGAGACATGTTCTTACGGCTCAGCAAGCATAGTTGAGGCCGGGTGAAGTGGAGATTAGCGAAATGCTGTAAGTGAATACTAAATGCGGAAATCCGAGAACAGAGTACATTGGCGTTCATGACGGGAGGGCTGTCACCAGTAGTGTACGTACAGAATACGTTGATGATGTTGTTGATGACATGATCCCCATACAATATTCTCAATTTCAGTTTACTTCTTCCTGATATTTTCGTAGTGGAATCTATAAATAAAATATACAGCCACGAGGTGCCCATCGGTGGTGAAGCGAGGTTGAAGGTCTTCCGCTGAGAACCCTGAGACTAGTTGAACAGTTTCGCGAAATCTATGTCACTCAGAAATAGTGTAGCATTGGTTTTCCCGCCCGGAGTCTCACCACACAATCCCACCGTTGCAACATCTGTTTAGACTCGACAGCGACGACCTAAAAAGATACTGTGTTGTGACACCCAGGCCCGCTCGAGAGACAGCTAATACTGTCTTGGAACCTATGAATTTTGTTACAGTAATAATAATAATCATCTTGGCGTTAATGTCCTGGTTGTGCTCTCGCGCACGAGGGTTCGGGGTCCGCCTTGACCATGATACAGGATTTGGCAGGTCAGGTTATTACAGTGGAGCGACTGCCATCTGTCCTCCATGACCCTGCTATCAGGGGAAAGTAACCAGATTGGATCATGGTTACACATCCAGCCGCCTGTATGTGCAGGTTTCATCACGATGTTTTCCCTCACCGTAAGAGCATCGCTTAGTATTCAACTAATGTACAATAAGTCAGAAAACAGTCATTGGTACATAGCGGGAGCGGGATTCGAACCCGGGACCTCTGGCTTACAAGTCGTATACTCTAACCACTCGGCCACCGACGCCCTTTAATTTTTTTTTTATAAAGTAAATGGCACAAAGGTGGGGGGAGTTTTGTTAAGAGGACTGTCCCTCGAGTACAACAATAGTATGATCGTATTTTCAATACAACGCTATCAATGCCAATGAAAAGTCGTGATCCAGAAATAGACAATTTATATGTAAATCGGATATTCCGTGTTCCTTTGAAACGATACATTTTAATGAAAATCTGACAAACCACAAGTATATAAGTAGATATTGTTTGGAGCGCGCTCGAGAATAGTAAACTCAGTTTTATTGGTGTCAGTTTGGTGGACAGAGCACATAATTATCTAAATCCGCCAGTCATGCCAGGGATGGGCAGGTACTTTTTTTAACACGTCAACATCTTAATACGGCGCCCTGGAATGACCTGCAGATTCCTTAGCTAAAAAGGCACAGCTAGGTGGCAAAAGCAATCAGTAGAAGTTACTTCGGGTGTTGAAGTTAGTTCCACTCGATGTAACCTAGTATATGAGAAGTTTCTGTGGATATACGCACATGGATAGAAAAAAACCTAATTCTAAATTGAGGAATTACTGTCTCCTGCAATACAGGTCATCTTAGTATAGGAGTCAGAAAATCCACCAAAATAAACACAATATTTTAAAATATAATTTGAGATCAGAACTAAAAGACAGGATAATTGTAACATTTATAATTTTGGAAAATAAATTATTTGTTTATTTTATTAATCAAGCAAATGCAAGAAAGATTACTAAGCCGTACCAAGATTTTGTCTAGTTTTAAATTGAATTTTGAAAACTGATTCCATTTTGCCTCTGTTTTCCATTAAAGCACCGACCATTAGTAATTGACTTTCCATCCGATAGGTGTCTAAATCGAGCTAAATATTACAAGCAACCAGATTTCATAGCTGCATACAGTTTCCAGGCATTCACGTTAACTTGACAGGGCACTGACTCTTCTGGGTTGAGCTCAAATTATTCAGTGTTGGGATGGGACCTATATTAAATAAATAAATATGAATATGCTTGAACAATTCACACAGCGTCATCTAGTCCTAATATTTGCAAAGCTTGTGTTATAGGTGCCAGAGAACTGATTAACTTTACGGTAATATTTTCGATACAACACTATACTATATCGTCGTTACCGCTGTCATTGTGTTATGATTATTTCCTTTTCTTTATATAACTGTACCCAATGTGCCATGTGATTTAGTGTGATAAATGATTTTTTATATGTTTTTATATTACACCCAGATCCGTAACAGAAATTAAAATTCATCAATTCAATTTTTCCCGGCCGGGAATCGAACCCGGGGTCTCTGCGTGGCAGACTGGCATGCGTGGATCTCTCTTTGTCCTCTCCCCCTCATTACTCAAAATAATGTCTAGAATCCGACAGGGGGACATGACAACGATATAAATAATACAAACTTGCAAGCACTCGCTACAAGCATACAGGTGATTTATCTTTTACTCGGCACGACCGCAGCCTTGATTGATCGACGTTGCGTATTTGGGAATTAATCGTGTTTTCCCCTCTGATTGCTGTGCATTAGTTTTTTTTATACAACTAAGGTGGAAAGCATACGGCCCGCCTGCTTTAAGAAAGAAAGAAAGAAAACATTTATTACACATGGACGCCACGACACGATAATTTTGCAATACAACAACATGAAAAAATCGGTACATAAAGCATTTTCCATGTGCATCCAGCGTAAGTGGACCTACCTCAGCATAATCTTGTGGCCGCTTGGCGCGAACCACAACGCTGGTTTTCAGTGAGCCCAGTAATAACCCAGCGATACTGCACCGTCAAGCAAGCAATACGTACGTACGCCTTTACGGTAGTAGAATATACTACTAAGTATAGAATAGAATAGAATAGAATAATAATTTATTCGACATTTACATTTTTACTTAAATTATATAGGTAAGTACACTGTGTAACAAAATGCCGATGCCGATGCAAGTAGATTGTGTCGATGATAGTATTTAAGTTGATTTGTTCCAAACATCCAGGTGAAACTGTCTTCAGCTTGCTGCATCCAACCTCTACCTACAGCGAATAAATATACTTTTCACCAATAATTTCTTTTTTTATTATTATCACTAGGCTTGCATTTGACCTCAACTCACCTGGGCTTCGATTCTGGTACAGAAATCGTCTCAGTTGCAGTAACATTACAATTGAATCGCATGTCAAACGTGTGATTGTTATTCAAATGACAGATGTTGAGTTGCAACTTTCATGTGATTGTTATTCAAATGACAGATATTGAGTTGCAACTTTCATGAGTTCGAACATTTCCACAATTCGTTTTCTGGTACTTTAGTTGCATTATGGTTTTATATGGCTGTTGGCACTCCAATAAATAAATAAATAAATAAATTTCTAAGTTGCATCTTTCTTAGTTGTCAAACTGCCTTCAAATTGTCAACGAAAACGTGTCAAAGGTCGAACAATGATTGATCTGCAATTTAACTGAGATGATGCTAGGACTGACTCGATACCTCGACGTAGTTTTAGTAACATCACAGTTACATTGCAACATAATTACAACTGCATTGCACACCAGAATCGGTACCCTGTAGGCCTAGCACATGTTGCTCTCACGCGCGATAAGCGAGAAAAAGCGCGACATAGGTATTGCTATCTCTTTCGTCTTAGTATCGAGAGAAAGAGATAACGGCGATATCTCTCGCGGCGCGAGCTTTGTCGCGGACACACTTGTGCTAGGGCCACTGATGGAAAGTGACGATGAGGCCGAAGATATAGCATGCGTGCCTAGAAGATACCTATTCTCTCTTGTTTTAAAGACCCTAAGGATAACCTAAGTATAAACTTATCGGCGAACAATGACTCAGGGAGATAATTCCAGTCCTTTACAGTGCGCATCAGAAAAGTGGATGCTAAACGCTAAGTACGAGATGGTGGGACGTCTACCATAAATGGATGACGATATTTTGTCCCTCTCGTTGTTCGATAATAAATAATAAAAAGGACACGGTTTAACAATCGTCTTGGCGTCAATATCCCGGTTGTGTTCACTCGCACGAGGGCCCGTGACCGCCATGACCATGATCCAGAATTTTTCAAATCAGACAATTGCAGTGGAGCGACTGCCATCTGACATCCGTGACCCTGCTACCAGGGGAACCTGACCAGATTGGATCGTGGTTATACTTTCAATCGCCTGAAGGTGCAGGTTTCATCACGATGTTTTCCCTCACCGAAAGAGCATCGGCTAGTATTCAACTAATGTACATAACTCATAAAAGAGTCTGGCGGCAGTGGGATTCGAGCCCGGTACCTCTCGCTTAAGATTCGAATACCTAAACCACGAGGCCACCGACGCTCCTAATAGGTAAAACATTATCTAATTATTTATTGTGACCTCAAATTTTATAAGCCCCAGCCCTGCTCACTCACTCGAAAAGCAATTTTCCAAGCAATCAACCTATGTTTAGAGGTGCGAGGTACAAGGCGCGCTGAGGTGTTGAGGAGCTAATTTTCCGTCTGGTGCACTAACAGGCCCAGCCGACCGCGAGCCGGCTGCTTCGTTACAGCCCATAACGTGGTTACTGGGGTCGCATGATATTAACCTGTACTGTTTGCACGTTTTCGCTCACCTTGGTGAAGGTGGAGGTGTAAAAAATAATTGCTAAGCGCTCGGCCGAGGCCCTGTCGTGCTGGAGTAAAATGTAATGGCTTGAGCAAAACTGTCTAGTCGACAAATACAAATATTTTATTGTTAACAGTGTTACAAGTCAATAGACAATGAATTAAATTATTCATTACATAGGTTAATTACAGGTAAATCAGTCAGCTAACGACATACTGTTTTTTCCTTATGCGCTTAAAATTACATATGACTAAGTTAAGTCATCTAAATTCAGATGCAAAAAGCGTGATAGCAAAACACAGTGGAATTATTATTCCATTATATTATTACGCTAATCAGAACGCTTTTCAGAAGGTTTGATACAAAAATGGACCTTACAATATAAGCATTACGTTCTACTTTTATTTGATCTCACTTTTTTTAAAAGACTGAATTCAGTCAAATGTAACAAGCGCAGTAGGTGTGCTTGTTTTACGAAAACATATTACTTTGAGCTTTTATGCTCTTGGCTTGTAAAGTAAATGATCACGTCGTCGGTCTGTTACTACTTTGCTTCGTAAAAGAAGGAAATCGCAACAGTTTCAGTGGTTTGTAAATGCTTTGTTGTATTTCATACCTTATAATACGCTTACGTATGTCCAGCGGGTTCGGTAGCTAGAGGTACAGAGATCTACTGAGAGGCCATGTACTGACCGACTTTTTCTAAATTATGTACATTAGTTGAACACTAACCAATACTGTGAGGTGAGAGAAAACATGATGAGGATATCTGCACATAGTTTCCTCTGTTAACAGGATCACGGAGGTCAGAATGCAGTCGTACTACTGTAACTATTTGATATGCCAAATTCTAAATTATGGTCAAGGCAGACCCCGGGCCAAGCGCGCAAGAGCACATTCAGATTATACTATAATACCGTCAAGATTATTGATTAGATCGTTTCATTTATAATAATAATAATAATAATAATAATAATAATAATAAAATTCTTTATTTCAGACTCATGATCCATATGTGTACAATAGTACTTAGTTATAAAAACAAAATATAATAAAATGAAATAATAATAATACAGTTACATTATAACAATAACAATGTCAACTTACTATCTACACTTAGGTTGCTATCGACAGCCAACGTTTAAACATACAGGTGGTATGCAGTCTGTCTGCCAGTTCTTTTATAATTGAGTTTCTACACGTGCCAACCCTGGACAGGAATGAAGCAATACGCCTCCTCTGAATTGCATTGAATGTGTCCAATCTCGCTTCCGCGAACATTCCAGACGCACTGCAATGATATTTTAATCCCATCAAGTGCCTGTAAATGTTATTATATTGGACACGAATGCTGTTCAGAGAGGCCACCGTACACTCCGTCCATAGTTGACACGTATAAAAACTCTGACAATAACTTCGAAATAAATTAATTTTTACATTTTTACTAGCTTTAAAAAATTTCCTGGCAATCATATTGCCTATCACCGAAAGCGACCTACGTTGGCGCTCGATATCGGCATCGTCCTTTAAGTCTGACGTAAGAATGTGGCCAAGGTACCTAAACTTGTTTACCACATTAACAGGCCGACCACAGACAGTGACTGATGGAATGTCCTGGGGTCCCTTTCCCGACCTGAATACTAGAAGTTCTGTTTTTTTAGCATTATACATTAGGTTATGAGCCTCAGCATACCCTTCACATATTTTCAGCAACCTTCTAATGCCCTTAATAGAGGGGCTGAGCAGTACCATATCATCAGCATAGCTAAGGTTGTTCACGTAACGATTGCCCAACCTTAAGCCTACGGGGGTCCTGCTCAGCTCCACTATCAAGTCATTGACGTACAAATTAAACAGGTCGGGAGAGGTAAGTCCACCCTGCCTAACACCACATGTCAGTCTAAACTCATCGGACACAGCACCACCCCACCTTACAGTGTTGGTCTGATTACGATACCAATATCGCATCAGTCCAACCACCCCACTCGGAATGTTTTCCCTTTCCATTTTCTCCCACAGCAGATCATGGTCTAAGGTGTCGAAGGCGTGACTAAGGTCCAGAAAACATGCGTATACGCTTGTTTTCTGGGTTACATAGTGTTTGACGACCTGCTTCAGGGAAAATATCGCCATGTCTGTAGAGACTTCTCTACGGAAGCCAAACTGTCCATCGTCGATTTTTAGTGTCGGAGTCAGCTTCTGATGGATAAGTCGTTCAAGCACCTTGGCCACAATCGTCGCCAGAGAAATTGGCCTATAATTGGACATACACGAGACGTCACCCGTCTTATTCTTCGGTATTGGCACCACTAGCGTGCGAATTAAGCTGGTTGGTAAGTAGCAATGCCGCGCGCAAAGATTGAAAAGGTTCGCCAGCACTACGCATATACTCTCGCCTGCATATACCAAGTGCTCAATACTGAGACCATCGTGGCCCGGAGACTTTCCACGCCTCATACTTTTTAAAACCGACTCCACATCCTCTGTCGTGACATGGAAACCCTCCGCGCCACGCCGCACGTCTCCAGTATGTCTGATGGCATTTGAACCTACTTCGAAGTACTGCCTAAACTTATTCGCTATCCCTCTCAAGTCAGTCTCGCCCTCCACACTAACTGGCATGCTATATAATGTAATTCTATCTTGTATGACTCATGAGCTCACACAACACCACGTAGTCCACAAAATTCGACCAACATAGATACCTTCAGCTGCCAGCGTCGCCAGTGACGTAGAACTGGACGTTACAAACTGTCATTTTATTACAACAGTGTCATAGTTCCGAATTAGTCCACTGAATAGATAACTCGGTAAACCGTTAAGACGTCACCGTATCCATCAACGACGTCACCTTTCGACCTCTTCCCAAGAAAATTGCGAACAAATACTCCTGATACCTCGGCGGAATCATCTAGAATCCGTTTATCGCCGCCTCCAAAGTACCAGGATAGAAGAACACACCGAGAGGCACCATCAATCACGCGTCAGATCAAACACGGATCGTTGGGCGCAAAGGATAGATAAATCGTTACTGTTACATGTACAAACATACAAGAGTGTAATACAGTTGGGCTATCAAATCTGCGAATGTACCTTGGCGCGAATTGTCGAAAACGGTGTAAAGAGAAATTGAGCATTTTGCGAGGAATTTGTACCTAAAGGAGTCGGTGTGAAAAAAGTTATGTACAAATAATATTTCACATAGTCATGGCTCCATACATTTTTGCCGGTCGGTATTTAAAAACTAAATCAATATCTAAATCTAAATATTTAAAAACTTGGGGTGTAGGCGCTTATAATTCGTCATATCATATCCATTATACTTCTCTAGGATAATCCAGAGCAAATCTGAGTCGTGAAGTCTAATAACGAAGAAACAACGGTCTGGATATAGAATTTACAATTTTGAAATGAGTCTTATAATGCGGATATGCATAGAAAAATAATTTATAATGAACAAATAATTTGATTACATTGATTCCACTTGCTTGAAAAAAGCAGGATAAAATTTTATTGTTCGAGAATGTTTCATGTACACTTTTAAGGTGTTAATAATGAGTTAATAAGGAGTAAATAACTTATATTGTCATAACAAACCGGATTTTTATAGAAGTAGCACAATGAAGCCTTAGAAACATCAGTTCGATATAAAAATTATCTAATACATCGCGCCCTCTGTCGCATACGGGAAAAAGCCCCGCTATTAAAAGACTGTAAAGCAACATAAAAGGGGTCTTTATTTTTGAAATCGCTTTTTTAAGACCTTTATTTTGATACCCCACTCGATTGGTTTTAGAACAAAATTATTTCCAAAAAGCCTAAAAGCGTAATTTTTTATTTCGTTTTAATGTACCCAGTGTCACTCGCGCATCCAATACAAATATATCAACACCTCATATGTTAAAATCCATGGATCCATATACCCAAATACACGTACGATTGAAAAACATAATCCTCCTCCTACCTCAGTCGGGTAAATAATCATCACAGCCCGTAACAGTCCACTGCAGGACTTAGGGCCTCTCCCACGAAAGGGGAGGTAATTGCCATAATCTCCACGCTTGGCAGGCGGGTTGGAGATCGCAGTGTTTAAATATATCAATGGAAAATGCTGCTGCCCATTTTCCAGACTACGGAGACTCTTGATCTTTTGCCTCGAAAACATTAGTCGCCTTGTACGACACCCATGAGTGTAAGGGGTTGGTGCTATTCTACTCTGCCGGACACCACACGGCAACGGGTAAATAATAAACACCTTAAAATATACATACCCACATACATACATACATACGCTCGAAAAACAGTCCTCAGTCTTAAAATACGCCGATTTCTATTCGCTCTAGATTTTCCGTCATTCTCGTGGCTCCTTATGGAATATACGTGAGAACAAGTAAATGATGTTCGTGTTCATACATATTCAGTAGGTAGGAGCCTCGCTTGCACCTCCACGTAAAAAAAATGTCCCGTACTCAGTTCATGAGGTTATAACGGGTATATGACACTCCACTTTTGTATGTTAGCACACCAATATTACACGGCACGCGACACGTTTACACTTGGGGATTTGACTCTGATACTTTTGTTTAGGTAGATAATTTTAAGACCTAACTACTTAACTAACAACTAACTACATACTAGGTATATTTTGCCTTCAAATCTACATTTTTTTCAAGAACGTGAAGATAGATCTGTCTAACCTAAAATCTTGAACGCACACTCATGCAGTGCGCTGCGCAGTGCACTGCACGATGTGGCAAAACTTGTTACACGCCGAGCAATTTGTATGCAAGTACATTGACAGATGGCGGAATGTCCCACTGTGCAGCGCGCCGCGCGGCGCACTGCATGATGGGGCAACGCCCGCAATTGAAGCCCGAAATGTCAGTTCTGTATGAATTTTGTCTACGTTTTTCAATTTGGCCCCATCGTGCAGCGTGCGGTGCGATGTCAGTAGATGTCAACATGAAACGTCACATCTGACTGTTTCTTTTTACCAACAGTTCGAATCTTTCCTCTTTATGTGACACAGTTCACACACATATATCTGTCTACTTTTTTTAGTACAGATACAACGCGTGTGAATGAAATAGGAAACCGACCTTGTCAAAGAAAGTTTGACCGCTGATGCGTAAGCCCCTCCCCTTTTTCTGATTCTTTAACATTATCGAAGTTGTTTCGCTTTCGTGATCCTGTCGTCATTCTCTTCTCAGTTCATCCCGAATTATAAATAAGGCATGTTTGGTTCTAGAACACTAGTTTCTAAAAAGAAATGCTGGTACTCGTAGAAATCTACATTTTGATTGGCACCTGTCAAACTTAAATCTGTAATAACTCTGAAACTATTGGTGCTAGAATACTAGTTCCTAAAGAGAAATGATAGTACTCGTCGAGATCTACATTCCGGATGATAGCTGTCAAACTTAATACTGTAATAACTCTGAAACTGTCGCTCCTTGAACACTAGTTCCTGAAGAGAAATGATAGTCGAGATCTACATTCCGGATGACAGCTGTCAATCTTAAAACTGTAATAACTCTGAAACTATTTGCCTTAAAACGCTTGTTCCAGAACAGCAAATACTTATAGATATCGACGGGCACTATCATTTCTTTTTAGGATCTAGTTTTCTAAGAGCAATGGTTTCCGAGTAATTTAAGTTAAGTATATACACTCTCTTTATACTTACTACTGATGTTATACTTTTTAGTTATAGTTTTAAATGAGCCAACGTGGTATACACTCAGTTTGAGTAAACATTGGTAAAGGAAAGAAATAACTACGTTTTAAAACATTTTGTTGTAATATTGTCCCAAAATCATGTCTTCAACCAGTTGAGGACAAATTTAAGCAGTGCGGTTTATCCTACAACAGAATCAATCAATGTGAATAAAAATTCCTAACATGACCGAATCAATCTTCTGAATTTAAAAATTTTGAAGTTTTTATGTTCTTATATCCTCAAGATAGTTTAATTGAATGTATTATCATAGAGCCTGTAACCATCGGACAATCAATACGCTTTTAACGAAAATCGGCCAAGTAGTTTTTGAGCTAGAATAAACATCCATACAAACATTCTTATCAATATACATACACACAAACCCCTTTCTCCCGCAAGAGTACGACATTGACGACATACGACAGAGACGACATTGTTCCACTTGCTATGGTACTGACAAATCTCTGTCGATTCTTCCACGTTTATCAACTTTACATACATAGATTGTTAACTTTATTACCCTCCCTTAGCTCCATCGTAGTCGGGTAAAAAGTATCAGTTATAGTATAGTATTCGCGGAAGTTGCATGGTTCAATTTCTTTAGATATTACTGATGTTATACTTCTTAGTTAAAATATGGAATGACTTACCACGGTCTACAGATGGTGAATCTATGGACACCTGTCAGAAGTAAACATCCAAAGAAAAAATTCGTTTTCAAAGATTTTATAGTAAAATTATGTCTTCTTCCGAGGATGAAGACATGTTGGCCGTACTGCAGATGGTTAATATGCAAAAATGTAGACGACCCCGACGTAAATATTGGGTGTACCCTATATGGAATACCGGTGAAAAAAATAGACTTACCAGTTGATGGTAAACCTGGAAATGTATCCGGACCGTTTTCAGCAGGTTTTCAGGATGTCACCATTATGTTATAATCAAATACTAACCCGAGCCAGATCAAGGTTACAAAAACGGCACACACATTGTAATGTCAATGTAGCATTGACAATAATATAAATTAAATAATCATCGTGGCGTCATTATGATGATGTTGACTTCAATATAATGTTTTATGAGCTTGTTGAAAAACATCCTGCACCATACGATTATAATCGATCAGATTACTCTAAACGGAACGTGAGAGACAAGATGCGGATAATTATAGTAAGGAAATTAATCGGCAAATTAAGTGGGGACAAAAATGTCTGACCATGCTAGCCCGCTAGGCACGGGAAGGAGAGTTCAACCAACGAAGCGATGGCTAGACGACGATAAGAACGACATGCGTGCCAACAAACTCACCACCAAGGATACCGAAGACCGAGCGAAGTGGACCAAGAGGATTAGGAAGGCGGACTCCTGGCAACCGAAATTTAACACCAAGACGATGATAATGGTGATCTTGGCGTCAAATCCTGTTTGTGCTCTCGCACGCGAGGACCCGGGGTCCGCTTTGACTATGATCCAAGATTTAGCAGATCAGGCAATTACAGTGGAACGACTGCCAACTGACCTCCATACATAAGGTCGACATAAGGTCAATAATCATGCAAGTCGTTTAAAATAACGCGCGTAAAAGCGTCGAAAAAGCTCTCGTGCTAACGTTGCCTAACTCACAATCATTCGTAAATCTCTCGTGCGAACGTTGCCTTACTTAAAAACCAGAATAACACCACCGTTTTCTTTGTTGTCACGGTGACGTGGCACTGCGTGGTGCGCCGCGCAGTGCACTGCACTGCATGAGTGGAGCTAGTCGCTTGTTAGATACACTGTCAGTTTTTCATCTCTAGGAGACTGTAAAAAATCCTTTAAGTTCTCAAAGTTAAAGATACGTAGTCATAGATACCTATTTTTTTTGTCAAATATTATCAAGTCTGTGATACTGGGCTCATACAGAGTAAACACTTCTTTTGAAAAGTTTAATATACTTACAACAAAATATAAGTCCATACCTATGAAAATCTAAGGATTGATTGCTACAATCAACTAAAACCTACATAAGCTTCAAAAATGATTTTTTTCTTTTATTGTTTCAGATCGGCTGGTGAAAGACCTAACCATGGGGCGAATGCTCTATGCGCTGGCTTTGGTGCTGGCAGCAGCAACAGTTTATGGACAAACTGGTAAGGCTTTGACGAAAATCCGCAGTAAGCTTCTTTGCCAACTTAGTAGTAAAATAAATTTGAATCAATCTTCCTAACGCGCACGGCTAGGAAATGGAACAGTTTATTTTTATTCTACGCCGTGCCGAACGAGCAGACAGCAACGTATAAAATGGCGAGCCAAAATAGAAAAGTTTACATTTACCAGGAAATGTATGTATTTCCTAGGCATTGTATACAATTCCGAAATTTTTTTCTATTGATAATTAGACATATTGGGACCTTCTATACGCGCTAGTCGCAGCGGCCACTTGGCCTAATTCATATTAAAACATAAATGGCATTTCATTAGCTTTCCAATAAAGCTAGTTTCACTGATTCAATATTAAATATTGTTTCTTTGTTATATATCACATTGAAAACCAATGGTTTCAGGAAAACACCCTTCATACAGCTAAACTTGAGCCTCCTCCACATTAGTGGAGGGAATTGCCATAATAATAATAATGTTCTCATACCATCGCGGGGAATTAATTGGCTCCAAAGACGGCTCAGCTCAACCAGTAGGTATCAGGGTCCCTAATGGAAATAATCTCACACTGCTGTTTCTGCCTGTAATACACTTAAGCAATGTTCTGCCTGCCTATATGAGATTTATCATCATCACAGCCCGTAACAGTCCACTGCAGGACTTAGGGCCTCCCCCACGAAAGTGGAGGTTATTGCCATAATCTCCACGCTTGGCAGACGGGTTGGAGATCGCAGTGTTTAAATATAACAGTGGAAAATGCTGCTGCCCATTTTCCAGACTACGGAGACTCTTGATATTTTGCCTCGAAAACATCAGTCGCCTTGTACGACACCCATGAGTGTAAGGGGTTGGTGCTATTCTACTCTGCCAGACAGCACACGGCCAGTGACATTAGCACCTGTCAATTATTGGTGGTACTGGATGAATGACCATTTCGTACGTTTTAGGGTAACCGATCTTCAGCAGCGCACCGAGCTCGCCACTAGTTAGGTGTGCCTCCTAATACCGTTGACCAATGACGTTATTTTCCACATATTCAATGTTCCACACCCACCGGTCATTCCATGACGCCCACTTTACTCTGAAGCTTATCTTCCACCTTCCAGAAACGGAGCCCCCCTCGACAACCACCACCAAAGCTACTAGCACCACCACAGCGCCCCCCACTACTCCAGCCTGGGAGGGGGAGGCTCTGAACGAGGGTCAGGCGATCCAGAAGGCGCTACAATACCTGCTGCAACACCGCCAGTCGGATTGGGGCTGGGGGAACGACACACACCACGTGATGCTCACTTTGCAGGTTCGTGAAGGAAATAGACTGTGCTTAATTACCATATCAGCCGAAAGACGCCCACTGCTGGGCATTGGCCTCCTGCAGAAATCTCCCCAAAACCCGGTATTGTGCATTCCGCATCCAGCTGGTACCTGCGATCTTTACCAAGTAAGTCGTCGGTCCACTTTGTGGGAGGCCTACCCACGCTGCGTCTTCCGGTACGTGATCTTATTCATGACCGTACCGTAAATGAACAAGAGTAAGGTATGTATCTATTCCCTCAACCTGCTACCCAGAGATCACAATATTCCACATCCTTTGATCCTGACAACGCTTTTTCTCTACTTTCAGAGCTATCAACCTTTACATCCTCATCCTCTCATCACACATATTATCAGGTTTGTTACCACTTTTACTATTGTTTTTACTTCGATATTTGGACTCAGTTGCAACTGCGTTGACGTATCTATATAAAAACAATACTTACCGTGGTAACTACACTAAAGTCTTAAAACCTATATCCTTATCCTTATCCTCATCCGCATCCTCGTTGGTATCTTCTTGCCATGAACAATCTTTAAAATTTAATTCTGACTAGGATCACTATATGAGGTCTGTCAAGAGGGAGCCACTGTGGCTGTAACATGCTGTTGCTAGTATACTAGCAAACGCGGTTTTAAAAAATGCGCAATATTACGGCTCCTTATATTATATTCCTGGACAAGCTATACCAAACATACATTAAAGAAAACCATCTGGTTACAGTTGGCGAACAACACCGGGAAGGAGATCGAGCAACAAGGGCTCGAGATGCAGCTCTCGGCCAAGCAGATGGAGATTGAGATTCTGCTCATGATGTCCAAGTTAGTACAGTCCTGTTTACCTTCTTTCTTATCGATGAATTAACGCTTCTGGCATGAGGGCTGTTAGGTGTTCGGGTTGTAGGATATTTATTTATTTTATTTATTCATTTATTTCAGGCGACAAGGGCCCATAGATATAATACACAATATTTAAAATAAAAACTAATTCAATATTAACAATAATGAAACCTATTACATAACAATATAAAAAGTATACCTTTTAAACTTAATCTGTCTACACTTTTCTTGTAGGACACTTTCTTGTTACATCTGTGATGTCGGCGCTCGCAGTTGTCCCCGAAATCACCGAAACACAACACCTTTCGGCCAAAATTCTTCCTTCATGAGGGTTCCTAATTTTTTCGTCGGAACGAATGCCACAAATGAGTTGAAATTACGTTTATTACTCGGCGGTAAAGGCTGGACCCTCACGACGGACGTTATACATATATGTATATCTGTATCTATTGTTATATCGTTGCTACACAGATCTTATTACTACAGAACAGGCATACACCGTACCGTACCGTACAGGTATAGAACCGACACCAGGTTTCCTAGTGGTGTCCACTAAAGTAAAAGCGCCGTTAGCAGCCTTCGCAGGTGACTAATGTTTAACATTTAGTCTTGGGCCTTTATAAATAGAAAATAGACGGAAATGTATTTGTTGCGATTATGATAAAGCCCTTCATCGATGTAGGAGCCTTCAAATCCAGCAGCCGTAAAGCCGGTGAACCTATTGAGCGTACTAGTATGGATTCCTCAATTGACTGAACTATAAAATCACACCCCCATTCCACAGACACCACGAATCGCCGCCCCCACTCGGCCGCCTGGCCGCCTACACGCTCGCCCTGGGCGCTCTCTGCAAGGACCCTCGCTCCTTGCACGGGAGAGACCTGGTAGCTGCTCTGTTGCACCGGGAGCCTCCCCATGACCTGGAGTTCGCGTATGCAACCCTGGCGGCGTGCTCATCAGCCGCCCACGTGCGTAGGCGTCATATCCGCCGGCTGCTCGACATAGCGAATGCTGCTGCCGACCATAGTCTTGGTAAGTTCATGAGTAGAAGAATCTATTCATCCATCTATCTGGCCATTTAGTAATGAGGTGTCCGTCGGCAAAAGTCCTTTTGACTGGGAGTCATAAGGTTACTTATGTTAGAGTCGAGCCATCTATTACTCCCGTAAACCAGAAAATGGGCAGTAGCATTTTCTATTTAACTATATTCAAATGCTCATAACTCATAACTCAATAAACATGGCTCATCATCATCAACATTATCTTGCCGTTAAATTTCGGTTGCGCTGTCGCGCAATAGCCCGGATTACGACTTCCTACTCGTCTTGGTCCACTTAGCTCGGTCTTCGGCATCTTGGTGGTCAGTTTGTTGGTACGCAGTTTTTCTCAACGACGTCAAGCCGTCAGTATGGTCAGAAAGTTCCCTACGTAATTTTTCGGTCTGCCTTAACTCGACAAGTACAGCAGCTATTAACGCCTTAAACCACGATTCCAGACACAATATCAATGGTGATCCTGGCGCTGCGCTGCGTGGTCCAGGACCACCGGCACCGCAGCCTGCTGCACTTCGTGCGGCGGCCGATGGCGGGGCTGGCGCGGCAGCAACACCCCGATGGCAGCTTCGGCTCGCTCACCACCACCGCACTCGCCATACAGGTGATCTTGACTTTTATTCATCAGGGTACAAGAAGCGGTCATATCTTTCATCTTTACATTGTAGATATACCAGACCGTTGGCTTTGGAACGTTTTGCCTGAAGACGTCAATTCCAGAGAACGGTCTTCACTACCATCAGATGAGATGGAAGTCAAATTCTTGCTTTAAGTTGCTTAAGCTTAAAGTAAAAAAAACAGAAGTCCCGATAAAAAGTTGATAATACCTCTCTCATGATGAAAGAAATAACAGCGGAAATGGATGGCATGCCCGTCTTTTTATCGGAACTTCTGTTTTATTAAAACTAAAATGACTAAAAATCTAGGTAAGATAATATCCAATCGAACCTGATAATCATTGTCCAACATCTCCAATCAGGCTTTGGAGGACTCTGACAGCGGCCCCGGAGCTCACCAGCACTGGAGCCTGCCTGCGGCTCGCAAGTGGCTCCTCGAAAGGCAGAGCGCGGACGGCGGATGGGGCGACGTGGCGAAGACAGCGGCGGCTGTAGCGGCGCTGACCCCGGCCTCCCTGGCTGCAGTCAGGCCGCCGCACTGCAGCGATAAGCTGCTCGATAGCCGCCATGAACCACTTGGTAGGTTGTATGAGGGGTGACGTCATAAAGCAGAAACTTATTTTTTATGGTTCATGACTTGGTAACTAGACCTTTATGCCAAGTCTTCATTTTTTTACGGTAGGAGCCGATAGTATCTTATGCATTATATCGGCACAAAGCACTGTGGATTTTTTAATATATTAGTCAGGTTCATCACTTGGTAATGGAGAATTTTATATCAAATGTGAGGATTAGTAGCAGTAGTTCGCTGATGGTGACTGAAGAGTGGAATTACATGTCAACGGTAGGGAAACTGATGGCGAGTAAAATGAGGGATGTCCTTGACCGAGAAACTGATGTCAAATTAGATAGAGTTGAGGTGATGTGTGTGTGAAATAAAATGTCAATGATTAAGAAATTGATATTAGTTAGGAGAGTGACTGAGTGAAAGGAACGAAAAGTTGAAGAAATTATCCCCTGAATTAAATCAAGTAAATAAAGAGACCACTCCATATACTGAGTTCTACCGGTCGATTAATGGTTAATCTGATTCGCAAAACCACTCAGCCATGTGTCCAATAGGTGATTAACAATGTGATTTTGTTTTAAAAGGTGTGTCCAAAAAATAAAACTCCGAGACCATTTAACATTCAGAATTTTTTGTTATTCAGCAGAGCCCCGCGCCACGGAAAAGGTTCAAGTCTAATAGCTGATTGCCAATAATTTTTTGTCAATCAAAATCCATTCCAGAATTTAGTATGAACAATAATTTTCTAGGCTAGTCTAGGTTTTCTACAATTGTTTTACTCAATGTCGACACATAATCGTTTACCATTTGTAGACAACAACGGTGGAGACGGCACTCTGAAGCTGGCGTATCAGAGCCACGCCAGCAACGAAACCGACGCCCGCAATGTCTCCTTCACCTACACCCTGTGGCTCGGCACCAATGTCACTGAGAACTACACCCTCTATATGATCGCACCAAGGTAACATCAGATCTATTCGCTCATTACGAAACTCATAACATTGACCACTATTGTTTTTATCTCGTCAAATGTCGATTGTTCTTTTGATGCCTCACCATGATAATCTCACAGGTAAATTTTACAATAATAGTGGCTATTTCCGGCCCATCGGACATCATATCTACGATCTGTATGGAATAGCGGGCATCGCCAGCCTTTTTACCGAACATTTGCCAGTTGTGGAATGATCTCCCTACCAAGTCTATCGACTATAACTTAGGGTTCCCCAAATGCATATCTACAGGTACAGGCAGCGTATCCGTTCTTCTTAGGTTGATTATAATATCCTAGACGACAGTGGCCTCTTTCCTTCGGGTAGACCGTTTGTCCGTGTGCCTTCATCTGGCTTCCCAATCCTCTAATGGGCTCACAAAATACTAGCGCTGTGGGTACCATACACATGCTGTGTAGGTACCATTTAAGATGGCCGCCGCAGCACCGACAGTGGCATGGGAGGCTACTCCCATTCTAATGTAATTTAGTCATGTTTATTTTGTCAATTATGTAACTGTTATTGTGTCGTGGTGTGCTATGTGTATTTTTTTTTCTTTCAATGGCAAATACAGCCTGTTAACTAAACCCTTCTCCCAACCAGGAACGTGTCCTTCTACCAAGTGATGCAAATGGCCGCCGAACAGAAGCACAAGTTTAAGTTTGAGGCTAGCGAATGGCCAAACGGGCATTACGTGCACACCCTGGCTGGCCACAAGGAGGAGCCTATGGGCTATCACTACTGGCTGCTGTACCGCCTGCCCGAGATCCCTGACCCCGCCAGCCCGCCAGGCAACCAGCTCGTCGCGCCAGTTGGTGAGAGCTTTAATAACAATCATTTTGGCGTTAATGTCACGGTTGTGCTGACTCGGAGTGTGCCTTGAGCATGATCCAGGATTTAGTAGATCAGTTAATTACAATGGAGCGACTGCCATCTGAACTCCGTGACCCTGTTAGCAGGGGAACCTGACCATATTGAATCATGGTTACACATTGAGTCGCCTGAATGTGCAGGTTTCATCACGATGCTTTTTCTCACTCAGTGTTCAACAATGAAAATAATTTTAGTTTACGTCTAGGCCTCCGACGCTCCACAAATAATGGTATTGATGGTGGTGATGCTGAGAGAACAACTAGTAATGTTATTGCAATTAATTCTACTACAGATAATTTTTAACACATGTGATCTCGGTGATATCTGTTTCCGGCACAAAAATTGCAAAAGAAACACTAACCAGTAGCTTCCAGGATTCTTTTCCAGCTCATTCAGGGACCTATAGGATTGGATTACTGAGCTGCAGTTTTACCAAACCTCTTCACCTGACGATCACTCCTAAATGTCCCCCACCTATTGAATCTAATCCTGGTCTGAAAAAGGCTCCTGCAGCCCAAACAAGGAATATATTAACGGGTAATTTTTATTTCTTGTTTCAGGCGTCGACGACCTTCTGGTTGAAGATGGAGAACATTATCTGTTCTGGTACAAGAAGCTGTAATTCCAAAGTATGTTCCAGATTACTTCCCTGTTGCATTTACATGTTCAAAACATTCCAGACCGTTGGTAAAGTTACAATTTAGTAAGCCCTTCAATACTCTTAGAAAATCTCTGCGTGTATTCCACAACGCTAGTGTGTAAGTGTACTTGATCAATACCAAAGTTTTAAATATTGTCTAAGATGTACTTTCAACAATTTGTCTCAGTTCTATGTAAATAAGTTTACATGAACGCTGCTAATGAAATTCATGGGGTGAATGGTATATTCGAAATTTTGGCAGTTGTGTTGGAATTTATCGGGAATGTTGGCGAGGTTAGACATGTATATCATCTGTTTAAACTGACTTTGGTAAACAAACAATGCCCAAAATCACGACTTGCTGTATCAATTACGCTACGCATATCGGGTATAAATGTCTTGAATTATACAAGAAATACATAGAATGTGAACTTCAAGGAATATTGCTGCACATTATCGATTTAAATTCATAATTTCCTGAACCAAACAGGACAAGTCAGATTATACATACGCCACGCCTTTTTTCCGTAAGGTTTAGCAAAGACCTCATGGTTTCACTTGCTACCGTGGCAAATATCACTCGCTTCTTCCACATTCATCAACCTTTTCATACATGCTCGTCGGTTTAGGAAAAGTACTCTTAAGTTGATCTTTCTTTAAAATATTTAATCGTGATATGTGCGTATCGGTCTTTCCCTATATAACATAACATTTGAAACCTTGTTTGTAAATTATGTTATCAAAACAGTTCCTTGACAATTAGAGTTCCTTGTTCAAAAATATGGGTATTCTGGATTGAGAAATGATTGATCCTGATAGCACTAGAGCATTTTCATACACTCATATCTTGTGTAAACACAAAATATAGCACTAGTGCAAACTGTCACGGAAATCTAGCAACGATAAATTCCAAATCAGGTCTGCAATCTTTGGTGCGTCTTAAAATGTATTAATTAATATCGTGCTATAATAATTACTGTATTTATCTAGAAACTTTTATTATATAAGGTATCGTTTATCATAGGATATTCTTACTTACCATGCATGGTTCTTTTGGTAGTTGAAGTTTCATTTTCTAGATAGTTTATCTATTTAGACTGTATTAGGAATATCAATTTCAATTGTACCTAAACTAGATTATTCCTTTTCCTGTACTTAGATATTATTTGTTATATTTTTATTTTACTGTTTGTTTATCTATTTACCCTTGTCTATTAAAGACACAATAGACACAATATTATCTACATACATATTCTTTTTATTTGAGTTAGTGTTTGCATTCGTTTCAAGTCCAACCAAGTCAAGTTCTTACATAATAAAATATTTAAGCGTATTTACCGGTATGACAAAAGCTAGTGTAGTTCATTCCTTTCTTATTCCAAACTCTATAAAGTTAGAAGTAACTAATTTATAGGATTTATTAAGATATATCTCTCATTATGTAATAACTTTATAAGTACGAGTAATTGTGTAGGTACGTGTATCCTTATAGTAAACATAGGTTTAAATATTGATCATTTAGACGAGACTGAGAGACTCCAGTGTTGAAATTGAAATGGTGTTAACATTTTTATTGTACCTACTGAATGGTTCTTTAATAAATATGAAATAACTAATAACAACGGTTGTGTCATTATTCCTTTCTTGACTATTATTAATTTCTTTTACTAATTCATAATTCGTTTGTCCACTGATGAAAGCAGATACAGGAAAGATTTACGAGTAACATAACTTGCAAAAATACAATTATACAGTTCAGTACAATCTGTTATTATAATAAGTAGTTACCATTTTACAACTAAGTTCTACATGATTTGACAAGCAAAAAGTTTTGTTTGTTACGACTATAATGAACTAGGAATTGTGGTCGTAATCCATATTATTGTATTGAAAACGGATATTACGAGTTTTTTCTCAGAAGTAAAATTGGGAGCTCGTCTTGTGCGCTACACATCGATTCTTGGTAAAAAAATGTGTTATATACATTTAGAAACTACAAAAACAGTTCACAAAAGTTTCAATCGAAAAGAAATCCCAGAGTCTTTCGGAGCATTTGGAGAAGCTGTAAGGTATTTATGGTATGGATTCATCTGGTAATAAGCTCGCTTGTCCCTCTCCATACTTTCTATTATGAAGGAATATGCACAGCCTAGTGCCCAAGAAGCCGTAATTCCATCCACGGTTCGTAGCAGCTGAAATCATCATATTTTTGTCAAAAAATTACAGTAAATCGGTATGCTTGGACATTTCACAGTACGCCATTTAGCCCCAAAGTAAGCAAGTCTTGTGTTATGGGTGCAAGACAACGGATAAACTACATAAATACTTTAAATGCATACCCAGGCCCGTGACAGAAATTAACATTCATCATTTAAATTTCTGTTCGGCCGGGAATCGAACCCGGGACCTCTGCGTGGCATATTACTTCATCGAGCAAATTTCGAAAGGACTACGAATCATCATCATAGCGTTGATGTCCCGGTTGTGCTCTCGAGAACGAAGGCCCGGGGTCCGCCTTGACCATGATCCAGGATTTGGCGATCAGGTAATTACAGTCGAGCGACTACCAGTTGACCTCCGTGACCCTGCTACCAGGGGAACCAGACCAGATTGGATCATGGTTACAAATTCAGTTTCCTGAATTTGCGGGTTTCATCACGATGTTTTCCCTCACCGTAAGAGCATCGGTTAGTATTCAACTAATGTACATAACTCAGAAAAGAGTCATTGGTACATGGCCGCAGCGGGATTCGAACCCGGTACCTCTCGCTTACGATTTGGATACTCAACCGCCCGGCTACCGACGCTCTCGAAAGGACTACGAATGCAATAACAATTTTTTAAATTATTCTATCATTCCCGTTTCCATCAGATGGACCTGACAATATCAGGCAATAAAAACAATCTTGATCTTTTAAACTTACATGGATTTCTTCTTCGTCGTCCATCTTGTACCCGTCGTGAAGCAACGTATACACCAAGACGAGACTATGGCAAAGCCAGGGATGTTCCTTGTCCGCATTTGAATAGTGTCGCAGCGCGGCTTCACGAAAATCTTTCACCTTGATTCTTACGACTCGATTATTTTTGGATTCAGATGTATCTGAAACATTTCCAAAACGCAATCTGACACAAATTTCATCCTAAACCTAAATCTATATTTACAGATAAAAAACGTAATCCAGTGCACTCCAGGCATGGTGCCCAGAAAGCTGGTAACATTTCCCCTTCGAAATAATGAGGCTCAACCTCTGAGCGAAAAGTTGCCAGCCCTGCGGTCACTAGTGGCGCTTGGAGACGCCTGGAGAGATACTGAAGCATTTTAGTTTAGCATTTTTAATGACCTGTTGGTTGTAAACACGTTACCTAGGAAAATTTTTAATGTATTGACTAAATCAATTGAAACATGTTACTATGATTTGAATCTGTGTCATTTATCTACATCTACACTAATATTATAAAGAGGAAAGATTTGTATGTTTGTATGTTCGTATTGAATAGGCTTCGAAACTACTGGACCGATTTCAAAAATTCTTTCACCGTTGGGAAGCTACACTATCCGCGGGTGACATAGGCTATATTATATTTTCTAAAAAATTACGGATCATTAATAAAACTCCAATAATGTAACCCAAGGTGTAAAAAAATACCTAAAAAATTCCTTACATCGCGTGCGCTGCTAAAACTATTGATGATAGAACAAAGTAATGTACTACGACTTTGCAGAACACATCATTATCTACAAAAAGTATCGCGACAGTATATGTCTAACTATTATAGTTATGTCACAATAAGTGTTCAAAATTTAATTGAAATACCGCCGCTAAAAAACGCTCTTTATTTGTACCTTGGTATTAATCCTTATCAAAATAAATTACTTCATATTCACGACTGCTTCAATACCTTTATATAACTTTTTGAATTATTCAATTCAGACATTCCATTCGAAAGATATCACGAGTTTAAAAATGTGAATATTAGAAAAAAGTCGCGTGTTCGCCGCTCAGTCCGCTCGGCTATCTAGGCAGCACGGGGTACGTACGGGAGGGGAGTCAATGTCAAGAAATACGGCCGTCAGGAGCCGGGTCGCCCCCTTCCCTCTAAAATGGTTGAGGAGACGGTTGGAACTTTTGTGATCGTAATATGGTGTCCTGTTTGTAACGGGACACTACTCAGTACATACTTAAGTATAATATAATTACTTCATATTATAAAACGAAGTCCCACGCCGTGTCTTACTGTCATTCTGTACGCGATAAACTCAAAAACTACTGAACGGATTTTCATGAGGTATTCACACACAGACTACATAGTTCGGTTTTAGACAACGTGATTCATGACGAAGGTTCAGGTGTATAATTTGTTAAGGTTTACTACCCGTGCGAAGCCGGGGCGGGCCGCTAGTGATAAATAAATTTATGGGGCAGTTTTGGAACGACCTGGGGCACATTAGAAAACGCAAATGAATATGCAAATTATATGCCAATTAAACGTAGCAATTGTTTTACTTACACGTCTACTTCAATTCATAGTAATTTTCTATTTATTTTATTCTTTTAATAATGTTATATAAATTTTGTTACCAAACAAACTTATTTACAGGAAATTTTTCATAATGAATTTCGTTCAAAGATTTAACTGCTCCAACCCCATTTTAAGAAAACATACAACAAGATTTAAACAAATTATTTGCATGTAGACTTAACAAATACTTCTATATAAACATTATGTGAGTAGAGCACGCGAACACTCGCGAGCAGTTCAAAAATAGGGCCCAGGTATACGTCTGAGCCATAATGATAGTCGTCTTATATGACAACCGTGAATATTAAATCCATAATCTACTACAGTATCATGGCTCCGTTTCATCATCATCATCACATCAGCCAGAAGATGCCCACTGATAGGCATAGGCCTCCCACAGAGATCTCCACAAAGACCGGTCCTGTGCTTTCCGCATCCAGCTGGTACCTGCGGTCGGTCCACCTTGTAGGAGGCCTACCCACGCTGCGTCTAACGGTACGTGGTCACCACTCGAGAACTTTTCTGCCCCTTTGGCCATCTGTTCTTCGAGCTATGTGCCCTGCCCACTGCCACTTCAGTCTGGCAATCCTTAGAGCTATGTCGGTGACCTTAGTTCTGATTCGATCGCGCAAAGAGACTCCAAGCATAACTCTTTCCATTGCCCTTTGGGTAACAGTGAGTTTACTTTTAAAGCCTCAGTGAGCGGCCACGTTTCAGTTCCGTAAGTCATCACTGGCAACACACATTGGTCAAAGACCTTCGTCTTGAGATACTGCGGTAATTGGGACGAAAATATATGGCGTAGCTTCCCGAACGCTGCCCAACCGAGTTGGATTCGTCGATTGAGCTCTTTCTCAAAATTGGACGAACCGAGATCACCGACATAAGTCCCAGCTCAAGTGGTAGGGCTCACAAATAGGTGCTGGCTCAGTAAAGTTCTCGAGTGGTGACTATGTACCGGAAAATGCATGGGCAGGCATACCGCAAAATAGACCGATGACCTCGAAAAAGCTGCAGGTGCATATGCGAACGATATAAGACCTGTCTTTGTCGAGATCTTTGGGAGAGGTCCATGTCCATCAGAGGACGTATTTCGGCTGACAATGACCATGTAGCGATATCTATCGCTCCAATAGAGAAACTCAATAAATTGACCACAATACTCACATTACGAGTATACGAACACAAGGTTGGCAAGCATCCACACATAGATGGCGCTGACTGTCCTACATCGCGTTAAAGAAGTGTGCCAACTTCCGTGCCATACTACTACCGACGATCAACTGCCAGGCCACAACATCCGGCCAGGTAGATAATTACCCTTTTCCACCTTCTCCATCTTCACTTGCCAATATAGGCGGCAGCCTTATCTCTTCACCGCCGAAAGTAAATTGAACAATTCGAACTAAGTACTCCATTTACCGATCAATCCAGCCTTTTCAGCGTAGGTGAAATAGTCGTCGAGTGCTGCGAACTTGACCCCTGGTTTGGATTTCGGCTTCCACTGCATGTTGTCTAACATGTAACGTTGCACCAGGTCGTGGCATCGGCTATACGCGACGGGTACGGTGATGCCGTTACGGAGTGCACCACTGAGAAGAAAAAAATTATAATAATCATCTTGGCGTTAATGTCCCGGTTGTGCTCTTGCACACGAGGGCAAGGGGTGCGTCTTGACCATGATCCATGATTTGGCAGATCAGATAATTACAGTGGAGCGACTGCCATCTGACCTCCGTGACCCTGCACAAGGGCCAGTTAATGACCTTTTCATTAAGCAAATTGATTTTGGCTAAAGATGGACTAAATACCCTCAACGTCCCTGTAGCTGCGCAGGAAAATTTTGTTGAAGTAGTAATGCACTTCTGCTCTTGTACTGTACAAAGCAGATTTTTAAAAATTTAGTTTCTTCCAATATTTCGAAGCAATTCTCTGCATGCAAATATCGGCTACTGGTTAAGTTGTACGCAGTATGAACCCGTAAACAAACCACGATAGTTTAAAACAGTACGTTGGCCTTTCCTCTCAGAACCCGGAGACTGGTTAAATTTGAACTTATCATCATCATTATCAACATCATCATCTTGACACCGGTTGTGCTCGCGCGCTTGAGACTTACTCTTTGGTAGTGTACCAGTCTGCGGTAAAACGGTAAATAATGCAACTCGGCTACAGTTCCATAAAGTTATCTGGGGGCTTACCATGAGCTCTTATAGCAGGACCTAAACAGAACTGCCCAGCTAAGAGCGAGCCAGCGCTATACGTGTCATATAAGCTAAAACGTCACAGTTCTGTCATATTAAATAATGTCCCCTTCATTCCATCCCTTCCCTATATCGTGGACGTCCACGATAATATCGTCATGTTTCAAATTATAAAAGCCCTATCTACTTACGAGATCGTTAGTACTTGGTTCTGGAAGTTCCATTGCTGGTTCTGTATGTCAGGGTGTACACAGACCGAGCTCATCTCGATAGTCCTGGTACCATTCGCTTCCAGCATGAAGGTGCCATGCCGCGCGGAGTTGGCGCCTAACTGAGGGTAGCTGATGACAAGTCATTTTGACAGTTATTAATTTGAAAATAAGGTACAAAATTATGATCAGATCTCAGCCATAATCTCGAAATTGTGACAAACGAATATCTTTGATGTGATAATTTAATGGCAACAACGTATATCCCGAGATCTGCAAAATCGCTGATAAGACCCAGGGGCCAACCCTTTCCATTTTTAATCCCCGATGAAAAAAGACGGGTGTTGTTATAAGTCTGACTGTGGCTTTGTGTATCCGTCTGTGGCGTCGTAGCTCCCAAAAGAATGGACCAATTTGGATGCGGTTTCCTCAACTTGAAAGCCAGTTTGAATAAAATCGGTTCTGTAGTTAAGAAAATGTTTGAGTTTAAATAAACATAGTCGGGGGGGTTTTTCAACTTTTCCTCTCGGTTAGGTTGTGAAAACAGTGACGCTGTCATGTGGCCGTATTTTTGAAACCGCTCGTTTCCACTCGAGGGCCTTCTAGTGCTTGTCTTTCCTATCTCTAGTAACTTACCACTAGTGTGAAAAAGATAGGTAGCGCACACGAGCGCTCGCGTGGATTCGAGTTAACTCATGTCATGAGTAGCCATGATACCTTTGTGAAACTATAATATTACCTGTGCGATAGCAGTGTCACAGTCCTATCTCCAACTGACTGTCGGAACTGAGAACTCGACGGGTATCGCAACAATTGCGAATCATATGGGCTCAACTCGAAAGTGATGTGGGTTGACTCTCCACCCAAGTCTAATGCTCCCCATGTTGTGCGACGGTTTTTTAAAGTGTCTGGAAAAATAATAACATTAGATAACCATAGATTTAGCAAACTTATCTGCGTTGCAGTTGTTGGAATTGACAAGAGGTTTCAAAACGCGATACTTAGTTCCAGCTTTGGAGACACCAATGCGTTGCCCACCTCTGAAGAGTCCTCAAATATACCTCTTGAACGATCCCATGTCATAGTCCAAAGGAAATACTGTGGCTGAGAGCTCATTCCACATCCGAGTCTTACGAGCGAGAAACGTTCTTTTGAACCTTCGCGTCGTAACCAACAGAGGGTCTACATAGTGAGGATGAGTACCCAGCCCACGGCGGGTGGTGCGATGGCGAAATTGTACTGTGGGCACCAGATCGAAATTTCCTCGGAACAATCCCCATTGTACAGTCGATAGAACACACACAGGGAGCCAAAGTCCCTTCGGTTTGCCAGTGGTTCCAACTTGCTTGTTTGTACGGGATCATCGACAATTCGTACGGCGCGTCTCTGTACGGAGTCCAGAGGATTAAGCAGGTCGGCAGTTTCGCCGGCCCAAAGATGGGAACAATACTCTTTATGAGGCCGCACTTGTGCCTTGTACAGCAGCAGGCGCTATCCTGGGGTGAAGTATCGCTTGGACCGGATAAGCACTCTAAGCTTTTTCGAAACCAGTTTGACCTTGCCTTCAAACTCCCTTCGTGGTTAGTATTAAACTAATGTATATAACTCAGAAAAGAGTCATAGGTACTTGGCCGCTCTCGCTTACGAGTCGAATACAGTAACCACTCAGCCACCGACGCTCAAAAAGGAATAGTAGGTATAACTAGCTTAGTCATCATTCATTTAGCCATGACTCACGGAGTCGCATGTAAAGATACCTGTGACGTCTATGACACCTCGACTAAACTGTCGCCTTCCCAATCATTATACACAACATACAAAATATTTTTAATTACTTTCTTAGGCACGGAAGGTATCCTAAAATATTAAAATCAGTTAAAGTGGTACCCGTTTATAAAAGAAAGGGCCTAAAAAACGACATCAGTGGGTATAGACTACTATAGACCCATAGCATTAATACCTAGTTCTGCAAAAGTTTTTGAATATGGACTAACTAAGCGCATGTTTAAATTCTTGGAAACAAATAATTTACTAAGTAATACACAATACGCATACAGGAAGGGTCGTTCATGTATTGAGGTAATTCGTGAATCATAAAATCATGCAGTCGAAGGAGCGTCGCAGTCACGTAGTTGTACTGCTGTGTGATATGACTCGCGCTTTCGACCTTTGTGATCATGATGTCCTGTCGCAAAAATTTGATCATTTCGGCATTTCGCACTCATTAATAAAAAAAAATTCTTGAAAATAGGCAACAAATAGTCTCATTAGATCAGGGTCGTGCGGGGTCGGACCAGGGCACCTCCACTATCGGTGTTCCCCAAGGATCAGCGCTCGCGAACCTCAGTCTCCTGATCCAGGTTAACGATCTGCCTAATGCTGACGGTGACATGTACGTATATGCTGACGATGCATGTAACATCATAACCGCTGACACAATCGATCTCATCCAAACAAAGATAACATCCGATGTACATAAATTGCTGAACTTGTTAACAGCAAACGGACTTCTACTAAATTTATAAAAAACTGAAATTTTACATTTTAACCTTGGTGAACCCCCACCAAGACCATTAAATATAAAAATAAATGACATATAATTGCCACAAACAAATTATTCAAAGTTCTTAGGTATAACAATAGATAGGGCTCTCAAATTCGATGCACATATTGACGTACTATGTGGTAAACTCAGCGGAGCCTGCTTCGCACTATCCCGACTGTCGAGCGTGTTGCCCGCGTCTGAGGTGCGCCCATGTTACTTCGCTGTTCTACTCCGCGCTGTGCTACGGGCTGGAGCTGTGGGGCGCCGCGGCCACAGCCGAGCGCGCGTTCATATTACAGAAGAGGGCAGTGCGACTAATATCGCGAGTCCCACCCTTCACACCTGCAAGGAGTCTATTCCGATCTAAACACATTATGACTTTAACATCGCAACATATTTATGACATACCTACCTACGTAAAAACAAACTTGGAACATTTCCTTAGCAAATCAGAACATCTGAGATACACACTTCGAAACAAATCTGATCTTAATTGTAAAGCCTACAGGTTACATAAAGCAAACTTTATTATAACGAATTTTGGTCCTGTAGTCCACAATAAAATCCCAAAGTATATTAGGGACTATGACTGTTTAATAACATTTAAAAATAAACTTACAGAATTGTGTATAGCAAAAGCTTATTCCAGCTTGAAATAATTATTGGTTGGCAAATTCAAATAACAATAGTTTTGACGTTTTAATTAAAATAATCTTCTAACGTTGATATTGACCTATAATGTTATAGACAGTATTTTTCAATTTTAATTTAAAAATGACGTAAAATTTTGAATGTTATGTACGTAATAAAGAGTATTTGAGTATTAGTATTAGTACGTACTCACTGAACAAGGAATTTATGGTGTACCAGTTGTATATGCCCCTGCGTGTGTCGGTCAGGATGCCCACGGTGCTCTCTATTGCGAAATTCAACCTGAACATACAAAATAAGCCAGTGAGTGACCTGAAGAAATCAGAACTACTCTGCTATTGACAACCTGAGCGAGCGGCCACACAGAAAAGACGTAAGACGCAGACACGTCGCGGGCGCGACGTCCGTTCATTTTAATTTCATACTAAATGTATAGAAACGTCGCGACGCAAAACATACAGAAAAGGCAGGGCGCGGACAGGGCGCGGACGCGTCGCAGACACGACTTAAAACATACAGAAAGGACGGTGTCCTTGTCTTGGCTACGCTCTTGACTGGTCCGCGACGGCGCCGCGTCCGTGCCCTGTCCTTCCTGTATGTTTTGCGTCGCGACGTTTCTATACATTTAGTATGAAAGTAAAATGAACGGGCGCCGCGTCCGCGACGTTTCTGTGTGGCCGCTCGCTTAGTGGTTCAGTTGGTTAACACGCCTCTGCCACGCAGAGGTCCCGGATTCGATTCCCGCCCGAGCCGAAATTGAAATGATGAATTTTAATTTCTGTTACGGACCTGGGTGTAGTAAAAACTTATTTAAATTTTTAACTAATATTGTTTGACTTGTACAAGGGCAAATACAATAGTTTCTACAAGTCTAGCTTTGCCGGTAAGAGGGGTGAAAATGCTGACACTTAAAATATTTAGTCCGGTCAAAGTAGACAAAGAAATAGTCATTAAATAACAAAAATTAGGGGAGAGCCAAATTTTGGTGGAGACCTTGGGTTCACTATTAGAAACAAATTGTCAAAATTCCCCATCGATCCTATGTGTGCGTCAACAGTTATTTGGGGTCAAAGGTCAAAATTTCAGGTTTTTTGGATTTTTCTCAAAAATGGTAAGTTTTTTCAATAAGTACTGCCGACTAAAATTGTAGATCTTAAAATTATCTACAAAAATGGTTCCCATGATTTTTTTCAAGGAATCACCATCCCTGAAATATCGCGATTTTTAAGAGTCACGTTCTACGTGATATGCACACATTTCCACGCCATTTCCATTTTCATTTTTTTAACGTGGTTTCCCCGGTAGGCCTACTCCATGTAACTGACTTTAGGTCTTTTTGACCTTTGACCCCAAATAACTTTTGACACACACATAGGATCGTTGAAGAATTTGGCTCTCCCCCAATTTTTGTTATTTCAAATGTCTACTTTGACCGGACTAATTATACAAGTCTAGGTTTAAGCCGCTAAGAGGGGTAAAAGTGCCGCCACTTAAATAGTTCTCGCTAACCAAAATAATTATCAACGGTTTGCTCAGCATAATGTCTATGATCTGTCCAGACTGACTTGTCTACATTAGCGTATCTAGGGCTATTTTCCAGGGGGGGCCTGGCCCCTGACGTGGTCGATGAAGCCGAGTCAATCGCCAATGTACAATCAATGAGCACCCGATCCTGGGGTGGGCTCGGCCCACCCGGTCCCCCCTCTTCCTACGCCTATGCTTGTCTAATTTGGTGAACAAACAATACCCAAAATCACGACTTGTCATATCAATCACGCTACGTACATTGATATATTGAATTACATAAGAAACACATAGAATGTAAATTTCAAGTAATACTGCAGCAAATTTTCCATTTAAGCTTAATTTCCGTAACCAAATAAAACAAGTCAGTATGGACAGATTTTAGAAATAGCAATAAACTATTGTCTACGTTAAGTACGATGCAGAAAAATAGGCGGGATAATATAAATTAATATACTCACTTGCTTATCGCTGAAGCGACAGTATCGAACAGCGTTCGCGCAGTCTCCGGCGGGAGAGAGCGCAAGCCGGCCGTTCCCCGCACCATTACGATAGCCGAACTGCGCTTGTCAGCTGGCACTTTGACCTCCGCCGTCTTTATCAACTCCACAATGGTTTGCGCACCCTTGTGGTAAAGGAAAATGAGAATGAGTTGTGTTTTGTTATGGCAGTCGGTAGAAACAGGCATGTAGGTCATCTGATTTGTAAAACATTATTTTTGTTTCAATTCGTCAAGCGAGTAAATATTTCCAATTTGCCAAAGCATTACATTGTTCTAACTGGGCAAGCCTGTATAAAGTTCAGATTAGTCAAGTTGACAATAAGATGTAATTCTACATATTGTCTTCAAAAAGTTATATATGCTCAAGTGCCCAATTTACTGAATGATAATTAGATAGATAGATAAATAGATGTACTCTTTATTGCACACGAAATTACAAAAAAGAAAATACCAAATCCATTTATTTATCTTCGGAAACTTTTTATATTTTATACCTGCACATAAATACGATTATTACTATAAATACAACTTACTTGTTCAGGATTATTAGCATAGGACGACAGTCCCGGCTTGATCTCATCTGTAAACTCACTGACGAGGACCAAATGTGCCGGCTTTAATACTGAAACAATAGCACTTTATTTCATTCAAGTTTATTTTGTTTAGATACGTAATGCAGTGTTTTGTTTTTCTAATCCTGTTAAATAAACACCGTCACTGTCCCTTGCAGGTGTCGTACCTGTATGTAGGTCATATTCGCAAGAACCAGTGTGATGGTCCGACGTGCCTAAATGAAGCTCTCCTGAGCAACGGTCACCCGATGAGGTGTTCCCGATGCTAAATGTATGTTCAAGCTATTCACGTTCAATGGATGACACGATCCTAGGCCGATCTAGTCGCTCATTACATGTCATGAAACCTAACGTGGTCATGCGCCTCGCGCATAACTTGAACCGGTCTCACCGTCGTGTGTGAGTCCAATATAAAATGGGTGTACCTAGAACGTCAACGACAGTCTATTTAACGTTGTGAGGTTCGGGTTTGGTGATTGGTTTTTAAATGGGTAATTCTGTTCTACCTATGTAAAATGATATGATAGGAACTTGCAATTAAACTCCACTACGTCCATGGCGATAATTCGAGTGAAAAAATAAAAATATGAATTAAATTATAATATTACAGCAAGTTGAGCCTCCGAAGTGGGTCGCTAAGAGCCAGACCCCTAGCGGACTTGGATGTTATACGTCTGACGCTTGGGGAAATTTTAACGTGTGTCCTGCCTCTTATGTGTGTGCGCTTCAAGGAGGTGCCAATGGTATGTGTCGTTGCATTTGGTCTCGGATTCGTCTTACGTCACCCTTAGGCGAGTAGGTATATATTGTATATAGTTTGAACGCGTCCGTTCTATATGAATGGGTGGCCACCCTTCTTCTCTTCTTCTTTGCTTCTTCATACAGCAAGCGTTTTAACGCTTAATCACGAGATGGGTTCGCAGGTTGCGACCCGCAACAGACTTGTGGCGTCTCAGTCTTACTGAATTTAAGGACCAACTAGGGTTTGAAAACTATAAGTATTACTTTAATGTACTCGAACGCCATTCGTCAAATTGCAAGAATGCCTATACCTAAACCTATACCTATACCTAAACCTAAACCTATACCTAAACCTATACCTAAACCTAAACCTATACCTAAACCTATACCTAAACCTAAACCTATACCTAAACCTATACCTATACCTATACCCAAACCTATACCTATACCTATACCCAAACCTATACCTGTACCTACTTTCCTAAAGCGAGTGAATTTATTCAAGGCATTTAAGTAGCTACCATTAGTCCAGGGTTTAATTATTTAGGCATCTCCATCATTTGATTTGATAATCACAATGATGAGTGATACAGTAATTTACAGATAACTAGTCGGGCTGTGCGGGAATATAAATTAAAGTCACAGGTAGAGTTTAAAATATAAATATACGTTTATTTAATTGATTGTGACTCTACGATTGAAACTATTTTATGATTTTAACCAAGAATTTCTGACAATAGAGAAATTCGTGATTCTGACCTCGATTCCTAGGGCCAATACCTATCGGAACTGGAAAACTAAGGTCAGTCCGCAAAAACCAGTTCCGCCCAATTAAGACTATTTATGATTAATTAACTAATTAATATTATTTAAACAATTATCTGTTCAAATCAAATAGTTACATTAACATAATCAAAGGTCAAAGCGTCATACTTGGTTAGCAAAGTTAAAACATATAATCAAACATAAGCTTAATTAAGTCAATTAATGTGAAACAATTAGTCGATATAAATGTTAACTTATCAGTGAAGTATTCGACTCATGAACGCTGCGCGTTATCAACATGTAGTCAGTATTAGGCTAGTCATGTGAGGATTGATTAACTCACACGCCTTTTGGCCTAATAATAATATAGATTATAGTTATATTTGTTAATTAGACTAGTCGTATAAGCTGGGACAGCCCATACGCCTTTTGGTCTAATAACATTATGAATAAACCGTTGGTTTAGTCTATTAGATGTATTTATTACCAACATATTTGTTAATGATATTGACTAGTCCTTTAAGCCATCTTAAAGGACTTTTCGCCAATATATCGGGGTCTGTAACCTAGTTCAGTTCTATATAAAATAACAGTTAATCATACATTTATGTAGAATACACTCAAACAATATATATCTTGGAGTATTCGTTATTGATGATGATTTCAATGTAAGTACATTACAAACTACCAAGCGTCGCAGATTAGACATAGGTAGGTTTGGTATCATTTTATTCCAATAATACCACATTACGGATATGTCACGCAGGGACGAGTTAACGTGATAATGAACGTTAACGTACACACAATACATACATATACGTAGGCTTTGGTTGAATTTAATCAAACAATAGCACATAATGATCTCATATAGAGATATATCAGACACATTAATTACTTGATTTGATGATGATAGACATAGGCTTCGGTATATTTGGTTCAAATATTACCGTGCTCTAATTATCTTACGCAGAGATAACTCATAGTTACGAATTACAGTTAAAATTGAATGTAAGTGGCAATTGATAAGGTAACTTTTACTTTCCATCTTGTTTAAGTTAAACTATGTTACTAAAATCTCTACTAGTGAGAATATAAATGGAAATTGATGAAATTTATGGATGAAATTAATCAGATCGATTCAATTAATACCTCAAACCATTTACATAAACATAAAAGGTATCAACTTAACTTTCGTCGCCGCTGCTAATATACACTGACTCTAATTTATTAGTAAACCAAAGTTTAATATAATTTTACATTATTAGACTTTAAGGTCTGATCTCAATGAATGCTCCAATGCTCGTCCAGCCGCCTCGCTCCGCTCCGAAATAAGAAGTGTCATCCCTCTACTCCGTGATTTACCTTGCTGACTTAATTATAATAGAGATTAATTACTAATTACAATTTTAGTATCTACTCTAATTAACATAAGGTTCTTCTTTGCTTGTGTTGTTGTGTCCTTTGGTTGTTATGGATGGCAAACGACGCCTGCGCATCATCCCTTGTGGTGGGAGTGCAATCTGCCAATCCCGTCGCTTCCCGCGATTGCGTCGCTTCAGATCAGCCAATAGCTATCGCGCATTTAAGTTGGCCACTATTTTTGGTAGCGTCAACTGCCTGGACTCGTACCTGAAATTGGTCAAGGGTTTGCCGCGTAATATCATATTTGAAAAGCATCCCTAAGTCGTAAGACTTATGATACAGATTTATTTTAATGTAGTATCTGAAACCTTTGTTTTTATGATAGGTTTTTTTATTCTTAGGCTAGTCTTGTTCGTTTTCTCGGTATTGTTTTTACATCGATATCTCAGCGTAAATTTATTGGACATTTTGGAATGCGAACTTTTATTTTTTCTCACACTTACAAGTGTGACCCTTGTAATTAAGCTCGACCTTTTTGGGAATTTATTGCTCATTCAAACTAACATAATATCGTGTGACAAATTGGTTTTGGTTTTCGGAATCACAAGTAAGCGCCATATGTTGCTGTTTAGCAAATTTAAACGTTCGAACGACGCCAATGGTTTTACCCGACTGCGACAGAAGGAGGGTTATGTCTTATGAATTTGAATTATTAGCGTCCCATCACATACCTCTCCCTGTAGAAAGTTAGGAATCGATAGATCTCCTGACTTTGTACACAATACTCAACTTATAAGATGGGATAATTAAATTCATTACTCAATTATTAATTAATGATTTCATTCTGCAAACGAAACGTATCCCAAGATATGTTTACCTTTAAGATTTCGTTCTTTTCTATTATTCAATTTTATATCAAAACTTTAATACAATGTTTAGTACATTATATTCACATGTATCCAATTGTAAAAAAGAAGCCCCTCTCCCATGCTATGCGACTGATGTACATCCGCTGTTAGATTGAGATTTAGATCATTTGACTTCTACATCGTAGGGAATGGAATGGTTTTATTATCTTATTTAACCATATTTTTTTTTCGTGTTTAGATTTTAATTTGTAAGGAGTAATTGAAATTGATTTGCCGCTTCCTACTTATCCTAACACTCTTAAGCTTACCTACATACCCCAAGTTCACCTAAGTAAATCGACCTATCCTAGACTACCTACAACTAATCTACCTAACCTAGTCTGCTTATACTACCGTATCCGACCCTACCTAGCACGTTTGATTAACCTAAACCATTCGACCTATCCTAATCTACCCAATGTGGATATACCTAACACAGTCTATCTATATCTAACTTTTCCGACTCTACCTAACAAATATTGTTAACCTAAGACATTCGACCTACCTAAACTAATCAACTAACAGTGATCGATACCTATTATTCGGCTCTACCTAACAAGTATAGATAACCTATCTAAATAAATAAACCTAAATCTAGATAAATTACCCTGCCTAACCTACGGTGCCCTATCTAACCTAAACAATTAACTAGTCGAAACTACCTAGTCATATAATTTCTAGTCAAACCTACCTAGAGCAATATCATATCTCCTAAATACCGCAGCATTACACTTTTTCATTTGGGTAAGCTACGTAGAAACTTACTTCTTTGAATTGAGGAATTGAGATATAAGTCACATGGTCATTCCGATCACACTGTGCACATCATAATTTGATGAGTGAATTACGTTTATTACGTAATTGTGGGTTTAGTAAAATGTTTGTTCCCCATAAAATAAAGTATTCCCAATATTATTACTCGCCATGTCATATCGCATTTTCTCACCAATCCATACATTGTTATTTTGTAATGTGTACAAAATATTTGATTGCGTCATTGACGCTTTATTATGCTCAGTTTCAATAGCGGTTTACTTTTGGGAAATACCTGATGATAATGGGTACTTTTGTTATAATGGATGTTTCTGCAACACATTTTGCACACCTAACAGCCAACTTAGCTTTACTGATGTATTTCTTTATTTTCGATCTTAGTAAGCTAGTAATTGTTCTATTTGATACCAGTATCAATTAATTCATTTTACTCCTTGCAAGTAACTGTAATACTTAGTTACATATTAGACACCGTTTTTCGAGTCCATTTTAATCGATTTATTCCATTGGGAATAAACAATACACATCCTTTGATGTATCCTTAGTTTTCATCTATCTAAATCGTAATAATACTGACATAAAACGAAGCTCCTACTTCCTACATGTTTACACCCTACCTCCTAAGAATACCTAGACCTACACTTATTCCTGACAGTAATTGGTTTTTAAAACACAATTAATTCAAAATTGAAAGCACCTTCCATTTTGGTTATAGATACTCAGTGTTATCGTGGTATTTACTAAATCGATAACATTCCAAAGCGTTATAGGATTTCGAATAACTCGACAAAAACTCGGCCTTTTTATGTCATGTTGCCTCGTTTACTGCACCGATCGGGTTCAGGTTCGAGGCACACTTTCTAAACATCTGTGCGCAATTGTTTTGTACGCTGGTTTTAAGTTTTTACTGGCGTTCCTACTTGTGCAACAATAGTTAACGAATTCCTTAATTGTAGGGTTCTTTATTCATAGAGCCAGAAACAATGTTAAAGTCCCGTCGCAACATCTGTATTATTTTTTTATGTTACATTGGCATTTTCGTTCGGTCTTGCTGGCCGTTTGTACTTTGCTCTTAATTATTTATTAATATAATGTCTATATTAGCCATGTGCATCAAATATTTTAAGTGGGCATCTATATATTCAAACAACGCATGAAAACTAGGAATTCTATATGATAATATAAGTATAGTGTATTTCAAACACTGCGATCTCCAATACACCTGACAAGCGTAGAGATTATTGCAAAACTCTCTTCTAATGTGATGGAGGTTAAAGTCCTGTGGTGAACTGTATGCGATGCAGCATTTAGGTATTTTGTTAAAATAGTACTCTGTTTATACCTAGTGCAACAATGGTTATATGTTGTCGTCTATTTGATTAGTAAAAATGTAATCTATTTGCGTTTGAATTATAGCGATTACATATTTACGATCTAGCAGAACTATGAATAAGCTCGCTTTCCGATCGTGGTTGCATATAATATGAACACATTTAACCATCTCTAACATTCTTAGCCCTAGCTCACTTAAAACATGTCTTTTACCTATCGCGAACTACATTTTAGTGAAACACATATTTATGACACTATTTTCCATCTAAGTATCCTAAACACATGTATCTTATCAACTCTATTTCCTACTAAGATGCGCAGTAGGTAGCGTAAGCAACATTACGATTGTTTTTGTACTTTATGAAAAAGACTTACGCGATTCTGTAGCTAATCTAAGTTTTATTCGTTTTGAAATATTGTCATTCAACGCGTAATTTACTGTTATTTAAATGTTTTGAAAACGAACAAGTTTCGCCCTGTGGAATCACTCAATAAAAACACAAATATAAAATGGCAATTAACAATTTTCACAAACCAAGTATAGCGCTTTCAGTTATTTATAAGTAAATAAATAAACTTAACTCCTCTCCCAGCCGTTTAGATCAAACATATTAGTGAAATGAGTGCTATTTAGGTTTTTATTTTACGTTTGTATTGGTACTTAACCAATTGTCCTCAATTTATCGTTTCTCAACAGAGGTTTGTAATGAAATGTGTATTTTATTATAAACATTGAAAAGAATAGTGATCGTCATATATAAGAATGAAATGAATTTAGTAATTAATTTGTCTACGTTGTGTTATTTTTTAAGGTTCTTTTATCTAGATGTGTCTGCTTAGTTGAGACACAAAACCTAGATCCTGGGCAATCGGCAGCAGATGTGATGGTCCGTCGCCTAAATGAATGAAGCTATCTGGAGCAACGGTCACCCGATGAGGTGTTCCCGATGCTAAATGTATGTTCAAGCTATTCACGTTCAATGGATGACACGATCCTAGGCCGATCTAGTCGCTCATTACATGTCATGAAACCTAACGTGGTCATGCGCCTCGCGCATAACTTGAACCGGTCTCACCGTCGTGTGTGAGTCCAATATAAAATGGGTGTACCTAGAACGTCAACGACAGTCTATTTAACGTTGTGAGGTTCGGGTTTGGTGATTGGTTTTTAAATGGGTAATTCTGTTCTACCTATGTAAAATGATATGATAGGAACTTGCAATTAAACTCCACTACGTCCATGGCGATAATTCGAGTGAAAAAATAAAAATATGAATTAAATTATAATATTACAGCAAGTTGAGCCTCCGAAGTGGGTCGCTAAGAGCCAGACCCCTAGCGGACTTGGATGTTATACGTCTGACGCTTGGGGAAATTTTAACGTGTGTCCTGCCTCTTATGTGTGTGCGCTTCAAGGAGGTGCCAATGGTATGTGTCGTTGCATTTGGTCTCGGATTCGTCTTACGTCACCCTTAGGCGAGTAGGTATATATTGTATATAGTTTGAACGCGTCCGTTCTATATGAATGGGTGGCCACCCTTCTTCTCTTCTTCTTTGCTTCTTCATACAGCAAGCGTTTTAACGCTTAATCACGAGATGGGTTCGCAGGTTGCGACCCGCAACAGACTTGTGGCGTCTCAGTCTTACTGAATTTAAGGACCAACTAGGGTTTGAAAACTATAAGTATTACTTTAATGTACTCGAACGCCATTCGTCAAATTGCAAGAATGCCTATACCTAAACCTATACCTATACCTAAACCTAAACCTATACCTAAACCTATACCTAAACCTAAACCTATACCTAAACCTATACCTAAACCTAAACCTATACCTAAACCTATACCTATACCTATACCCAAACCTATACCTATACCTATACCCAAACCTATACCTGTACCTACTTTCCTAAAGCGAGTGAATTTATTCAAGGCATTTAAGTAGCTACCATTAGTCCAGGGTTTAATTATTTAGGCATCTCCATCATTTGATTTGATAATCACAATGATGAGTGATACAGTAATTTACAGATAACTAGTCGGGCTGTGCGGGAATATAAATTAAAGTCACAGGTAGAGTTTAAAATATAAATATACGTTTATTTAATTGATTGTGACTCTACGATTGAAACTATTTTATGATTTTAACCAAGAATTTCTGACAATAGAGAAATTCGTGATTCTGACCTCGATTCCTAGGGCCAATACCTATCGGAACTGGAAAACTAAGGTCAGTCCGCAAAAACCAGTTCCGCCCAATTAAGACTATTTATGATTAATTAACTAATTAATATTATTTAAACAATTATCTGTTCAAATCAAATAGTTACATTAACATAATCAAAGGTCAAAGCGTCATACTTGGTTAGCAAAGTTAAAACATATAATCAAACATAAGCTTAATTAAGTCAATTAATGTGAAACAATTAGTCGATATAAATGTTAACTTATCAGTGAAGTATTCGACTCATGAACGCTGCGCGTTATCAACATGTAGTCAGTATTAGGCTAGTCATGTGAGGATTGATTAACTCACACGCCTTTTGGCCTAATAATAATATAGATTATAGTTATATTTGTTAATTAGACTAGTCGTATAAGCTGGGACAGCCCATACGCCTTTTGGTCTAATAACATTATGAATAAACCGTTGGTTTAGTCTATTAGATGTATTTATTACCAACATATTTGTTAATGATATTGACTAGTCCTTTAAGCCATCTTAAAGGACTTTTCGCCAATATATCGGGGTCTGTAACCTAGTTCAGTTCTATATAAAATAACAGTTAATCATACATTTATGTAGAATACACTCAAACAATATATATCTTGGAGTATTCGTTATTGATGATGATTTCAATGTAAGTACATTACAAACTACCAAGCGTCGCAGATTAGACATAGGTAGGTTTGGTATCATTTTATTCCAATAATACCACATTACGGATATGTCACGCAGGGACGAGTTAACGTGATAATGAACGTTAACGTACACACAATACATACATATACGTAGGCTTTGGTTGAATTTAATCAAACAATAGCACATAATGATCTCATATAGAGATATATCAGACACATTAATTACTTGATTTGATGATGATAGACATAGGCTTCGGTATATTTGGTTCAAATATTACCGTGCTCTAATTATCTTACGCAGAGATAACTCATAGTTACGAATTACAGTTAAAATTGAATGTAAGTGGCAATTGATAAGGTAACTTTTACTTTCCATCTTGTTTAAGTTAAACTATGTTACTAAAATCTCTACTAGTGAGAATATAAATGGAAATTGATGAAATTTATGGATGAAATTAATCAGATCGATTCAATTAATACCTCAAACCATTTACATAAACATAAAAGGTATCAACTTAACTTTCGTCGCCGCTGCTAATATACACTGACTCTAATTTATTAGTAAACCAAAGTTTAATATAATTTTACATTATTAGACTTTAAGGTCTGATCTCAATGAATGCTCCAATGCTCGTCCAGCCGCCTCGCTCCGCTCCGAAATAAGAAGTGTCATCCCTCTACTCCGTGATTTACCTTGCTGACTTAATTATAATAGAGATTAATTACTAATTACAATTTTAGTATCTACTCTAATTAACATAAGGTTCTTCTTTGCTTGTGTTGTTGTGTCCTTTGGTTGTTATGGATGGCAAACGACGCCTGCGCATCATCCCTTGTGGTGGGAGTGCAATCTGCCAATCCCGTCGCTTCCCGCGATTGCGTCGCTTCAGATCAGCCAATAGCTATCGCGCATTTAAGTTGGCCACTATTTTTGGTAGCGTCAACTGCCTGGACTCGTACCTGAAATTGGTCAAGGGTTTGCCGCGTAATATCATATTTGAAAAGCATCCCTAAGTCGTAAGACTTATGATACAGATTTATTTTAATGTAGTATCTGAAACCTTTGTTTTTATGATAGGGTTTTTTATTCTTAGGCTAGTCTTGTTCGTTTTCTCGGTATTGTTTTTACATCGATATCTCAGCGTAAATTTATTGGACATTTTGGAATGCGAACTTTTATTTTTTCTCACACTTACAAGTGTGACCCTTGTAATTAAGCTCGACCTTTTTGGGAATTTATTGCTCATTCAAACTAACATAATATCGTGTGACAAATTGGTTTTGGTTTTCGGAATCACAAGTAAGCGCCATATGTTGCTGTTTAGCAAATTTAAACGTTCGAACGACGCCAATGGTTTTACCCGACTGCGACAGAAGGAGGGTTATGTCTTATGAATTTGAATTATTAGCGTCCCATCACACCAGGTCCCTATCTTTGAATCGTTCGTTTCGATTCGAACGGTTTTCAATTTTTATTTTCGGCTGAAAAATTCGATATTTTGATGCATGATGCAAATTTTCTCCATTTTTGAATGGTGCTCTTTCGGTGTTGCCAAACTGATTTAAAAAATATTGAATTTCTAAGCCAAAATACAGAATTGGAAACCGTTACAATTGATACGAACAATATAAAAATAGAGCCCCTGGTATGACGTCGCTATCATCGGCAGTTCCGTCGTCTGTACTTGTATTTTGAGCAACCAAGCCCAGCGGCACTGTGCTCACACCTAAAAAACTGGTTTGCTACAAATCATGTAAATACACGCCGTACAAAACTGATCTAGGCGCATGCTATTGTTCAGTAGGGACCAACTAAATGGAATGTATACTTACATGGTATGCTATCAATCAGGACTGTAAGGATAATTTAATATATTAGTAGGTACAACATTATTTAAACGCATTCAAATCTTATTAGTAAATCTAGTCTAGCTTAACCAACATTTGAAGCATCTCTTCTACCTATACTGTAAATTTCCAATTAGTAAGTTCTTTCATGATACAACTGTAATGAAAATAGTTTGGAAAATGCGGTATCATATAAAATACATTTAAAAAAAATTATAGATTGGCGTGATAAAAGTTCATCCCGAATATTTTCGACAAAACGACTATTTTCGAGTAATTGAAACAATAAGCTATGAGTGTAAATAAAAACCTTTTATGCCCTTGAAGAACTTACTATTAAGCGGCTCTTTGAAGTGGAAAACATGGGCACGAGAGCGCGAAGACCCGGCATCGACGACGATGGCGTAGTAGTGAGAGGACTGATCGCCAAAGAGTTTGGCCAGTTCGTCCAACAAGCCCTTAGCGGGAACTGTCAATAAAACGTTATAGCTAATTATAATGACTAAGTAAAGTAGCCGTGTAGTGCCGGCCGAGTAAAATATTGCACTACCAACATAAAAGTCTTTGGCACTACTACTTTCTTTTTACGTGTGTCGTACAAGGCGACTAATGTATTTGAGGCGAATTAGCAAGGAAACGGGCAACAGCGTTTTGTACTGTTAGGTTAGGGAATGCAATCCCGCCAGATAATTTCAATCCAGGTATTTGCGGGACTGAACCATCTTAGTCCCGCTGGATCCAGGTATTTGCGGGGATGTAGATCCTAGAAAACAATCGTAATAAAGATCTTATAGACCTCGTTTTCATGGTTTTTATTTTAACCTAAATTATATAAGCTTTTTGGTACATTTAAAATGGTTATTTAGTATTTCTAGACATCAATTGACATACTCTAGTCAACATCAACATAAATTGAAATAATTAGGTACACACCACAAACAACATCGTAAGCAAATTAAACACAATTTTGGAAATACACTTGCAAGTGGCAAGAATGACTATCGAACCACTCCATATTTTTCCATATCCGTTCATACATTTCTGGCATTACAAATCAGTCTTTAATTCCATAAATACCTAATCAATTTTAATTAGGTTTTCGCTGTATGATAGCCAATAAGACAATGATTACCTTTTACACATATTAATTAAATACAGATTTAGCAATTGAAGTCCATTGGGTATTTATGAAGTCATAGACTGATTTGTAACGCTAGAAATGTATGTGCGTATTTGGAAAAATATGGGGTAGTTCGATACTTAAGCTCGCAAGTGTAGTTTCGCATCGCTTAGCCAGCGCCCAGGCAGCCAGTCTACGGCCCACGAGCCGCCGCGCGCACATTCACACGTATAAACCACGCTTCTCTGTAATCCCGCCAGTCCTGCAGGATCTTGCAACATTTTCGACCGAGATTAGTCCCGCAAAATGTATGCGGGCTCCCGATATCCTGGTATCCCATTCCCTTATTGTAGTTTTGGAACTGCGATCTCCAACCCGCCTGCCAAGCGTTGGAGAGGCCCTATTTTATTGCAATGACTTCCGATTCTCAAATTCTATAAAACACACGCCTTGCTTGAATAATATTGATAAAAAAACGCACTCACGAACCATTCCCGAAAACAAAAATGAAAATGAAGATCAGTAACATTTTACTGCGCAGTCCCACATCTAACCAGATAAGAAATTAGCTATGGTCGCTGACAGTAGGTACGCTACGTCATGTTAGTAGTAAATCAAATTGTGATTTTACGGTCCTCTTCGTTGCGTGGATTCTTTGGAGTCGTGCAGTTATGGTGTTGAGTTACAAATACAAATTTGCGACCAGCAGCCGTACCGCCGATCTCCGATAGTATGTCGATGCGATTGGCTTAAACTAAATTGCATCAAGATGAGATAGGCGGTACGACTCCTGAGTGGTTCAGTTGGTTAACATGACACGCAGAGGTTTCGGGTTCGATTCCCAACGGGCAGAAATTGAAATGATTTTTGTTATATCACTAAGGTGGCAAACAAGCTTGCGGCCTGCGTGATGGTAAGCAGTCACCGCAGCCTATGGACGTTTGCAATACCAGGGGCATCACCCAAGCGTTGCCGACCCCGTAAAAACCTTTTAACCCCTTTCTTAAAGAACTCCATGTTGTACTCTCCAGGGAAACCTCTTCAGGTAGTTAATTCCACAACCTTAGAAAAGACGTAAGACGCAGACACGTCGCAGATGCGGCGCCCGTTCAATTTACTTTCATACAAAATGTATAGAAACGTCGCGATGCAAAATATACAGCAAAGACAGTGCGCGTACAGGGCGCGCAATCAAAATTATGTTTATGAAGTAGGTATACATTCTGTGCTGAATACTTATTATTCAACTGTATAAACCTTCAAATCAAGAAAGAACAAATATAACCGTAAGTAGAAACATAATTCACTTTAAATAGCTTTATTTTAGCGTTAATGCCCCGGTTGTGCTCCCGCTCACGAGGGCCTGGAGTCCGCCTTGACCATGACCCAGCATTTGGCAGATCAGATAATTGCAGTGTAACGACTGCCATCTGACCTCCGTGACCCTGCTACCAGGGGACTTGACATTCAGTCGCCTGAAAATGCAGGTTTCACCACGATGTTTCCCTCACCGTAAAAGCATTCCCTCAGCTTAACTTAGCTTGATTAAATACTTATAACCAAATCTTCGACACATTATCCATCTTTCATCACTGTCCACCTACGACGAATACCATACTGAGGGGGGCGGTTGAATCATAATTTAATTTACAGCCATTATCCATTCCGATATGGCATAGGCACAGCAGGCGACCATGGCTAATTAGTTATCTGGTCAGATGTGAAACTGTATAGTGAAATGTTATTGTTCATCACTTTAATATTTGTTCTGGAGATTGGTTAGTGAGTGTTTCTTTTTCCGTGTTATCTTATCTACCTAACAATTAAAATGTTTCAATGGATAATAAGCATCCAATGGGGGATTTTCAAACTGATACTTCAAAAAGTAAGAAGTGTAGGTCGGCATGCCTCACTAGATGGCTCTGCTTAGACAGATTTCTCAAATATTAGTTTAAGTATAAAGTATATATTTCTCAAAATTGTACATCCAAGAGTACATAACCGGGATACTTGGAGCCTGCTCCAGGTTTATCCTGTATTGCAGGTTTCCAGGAACCCCCGCGTATTGTATATAAAAGGTAAGTACTTGTACGCAGTTTAGAGCGTCGGTGGCCGAGCGGTTAGAGTATGCGACTCGTAAGCCAGAGATCCCGGGTTTCAATCCCGTTGCGGCCATGTACCAATGACTGTTTTCTGAGTTATGTTCATTACTTAAATGCCGATACTCTTACGGTGAGGGAAAACATCGTGATAAAACCTGCATATTCAGGCAACTGGATGTGTAACCATGATCCAATTTGGTCAGGTTCCCCTGGTAGCAGGGTCATGGAGGTCAGATGGCAGTCACTCTACTGTAATTACTTGACCTGCCAAATCCTAGATCATGGTCAAGGCGGACCCCGGGCCCTCGTACGCGAGAGCACAACCGGGACATTAACGCTCAGATGATTATTATTATTACTTGTACGCAGTATTTAAGTACACTTTTTTATACATAACAAATTTAATTAAAACTAAAAGTATGTGTGTGTATGTTGGTAGGTAAGTGGTGTTTTTGAGTGATTATAATAATAGTACCTTTAAAGTATATTTGTACAGAATACATCAAGTTGTTAGCTATTACGGTTCCGAAGATACAGTCACTAAGAGAGTTTTAGTGTATGGGTGGCTCCATATTGGCGGGCGGGATGCCGGCATGGTGGCATCACAGCTCTATCGCGGCAGCAATAATTTCGCGAAAAAATATGTAAACTTCAATATTGTATAACTCAGTCATTTATGAACGGATTCAAACATTTTTTTCACTGGCTTTTTAGTTATATTTTAACTATCTTTCTATATTTTAACAATGTGTCGATATTAGGAAACTTCCTCATTCAATCAAACTAACAATTGCATGTCTTTCACATGAGGAAGACAAAACAAACTCAAAGGGGCCTGCGGTTCAAAGGAGTATATTGTAACGCAAACCAACTTTACATAGACAAAGCTCACGCCTGTGTCCCACAGGTAGGCAGAGACTAACTTTCATTAGCTATATTCTCGAATTATGCTATTATCGATTTTCACGTGTCCTTCGTGTGCTAATTTGCCAATGTTCAATATTCATCGACTTGTGCTGTGAAACCTGTTCCTAATAATTCACTGCTGGACTTAATCCTCCACAATAGAGGTAGCCACACAATATTGCTGCCGTGTTGGAAATCTTAACATCATGACGAGACGTCCTGATGCACTAGGTCGTCACCCAGTCCTAGCATGACACCGTGCAATACAGGGAAAGAGTCCTCCGGCTCTTCCCCACTAGTCCCACTAGATCGTACAGCCTTAGTGCCCTACTACATCCTAGTGGATGGAGGAGGTTAAGGCCGTCCTGCGGCTGAGTTGATGATGATGCTATCGATGTGGACAGGTTACTCGAGCTGGGTGGATAACACCTACGGCGTCAAGCCACATAAGAATCACCGCGCTGTGGTCATCCATGCAGGGAATGCGGCAACTCGTTTACACCTATTCCATTTTAAAGAGTTTATAGATGGTAAGTGTGTTTTGGGGTTCGAAACTTCGAACGTAGTTGTTAACAGTAATACCCCGTGACTGAGGGTACACGATGGATGCTTGGTTAATACGGTGCATCCAGTGCAGCGGTGCCCATGGGCACCATCCCCACCAGTGGCAGCGATCTTTAGATACATTTTGATTACATATTGATTTTTTTAAATATAGAGATTTTATCTTTGATTTGTAGGTATAATAATTGTGTGTTATTGAATATATAAATAAATTCTTCATTTTAGAAAAGAATACAGATATATCAATAGAACTAAGCAAGGATTTGTATCGTTGTCTATATTAATACTTACAATCATTAGACCAAATTTACAAAAATGTATTAAATTACAATGTGCCGAGAATACACCCCTGCGGCACTCCAAAGCTAATTAGGAGTACAAATAGATGTTGAAGTTGAACCGTAACAACCTGACTTCTATCTGTTAAAAAGAATTAAAACAAACTGAACAGATAACGTTGTGTACCTGTGCTTGTTTATTAATTAATAGAAAGGGAATAATAACTTATCAAAAGGTTCCGAGTAGTCAATACGCGTCACTTTCATACGACAACTAACTTATTAAGTCGATTTGTTAATTCATTTCTATGTAAACGAACGACAAAGCTACAACCGACATTACACTGTCGCAATCTACTTGTTTTATTGGTAATGAGATCCACTTCATGTCAATATCATATTTTAATATGGTCTCAATTTCTCGTCACAGAAAAAAATTGGAAGTTTGTTGCATGAGATTTACTAACTAATTTACTTATTACATAATCAATATTGCTGAACTTTAGCCTCATCCACATTAGTGGAAGGGTTTAACATATTCTCCAGCTTTGGCAGGAGTGTTGGATACAACAAAAATCGCTGTTACCTATTTTCTGGTCTTCAGGGATCCTCGCTTGCCTGTTTTCAAAACATTACAACATTAGGTAATGCTTAAAATATTATTTCAGGATATAGGAATAGTCCACCAAAAGATTTAAAGTTACATACTGAATATTTCGACATTGTCAGACCGGGGCTTCAAGCCTATGCAGATGATCCTGAAGAAGTAAGTTTTTTTAATATAAATACAATAGCGACCTTAAGGTCACGCTATGTAAGGTGCCTTTCTACAAACCAGCACCCGTCTACAGCATCGCGCCATTAAGGCAATGAGTTTTGAGACTCAGACAATTGTAAACAAGCAAATTATTTAGAACCCACAAAAGGATTACCTATTTTTAAAAATCCGCTTACTGATAAAAAAGTACTAAATCTGAAGTAAAAAAAGGGATCTATCTGCCTTACATCCTCTTGGCAGTTTTGCTAGTCAACCACATTATAGTCATCTAAAATCAGCTGTTTTGACTTGACTTTAATGTAGCTAACTTTCGAAACTGCCTAGACGGGCCGAAACACCTGAACACTCTTGTTCTTGTTGGCTATCTGTCAAATTTAGTTCCACTTTTAGCTGCAAACGACTTATCTTTTCGCACTTTACGATATACTTCTTCGACAATAAAATTGTCTACTGACAAAATTCATTGAAATAGTGTAAATATTTCAAAAGCGCTAAAATTGGGGTCGAAATTTCAAAAATATATAGACAGACTTAAAATTTTGACTTTTACTACGTTTAGACACTTTATAATATAGGTACAGCCAGCATCAGAAGTAGCTAAGCAACTATTATATAACCAAACAGGGAAAATTATGATTTATGTAAACATAATACAGGTCTAATTCGGATAACATTTGTCGCGCATTTAAAACGGACCTTATGTCAAGGCCACAATATTTAAATTACTTTAATTGCTCAGATCATTGTGATCTGCTGTTAGATCCTTACCTATGAAATTGGCTTTTTGTATGGCGAAAATTACGAAAACTCAATTTTATACAAACAAATTTTTCAAATTCTAGGAAATAGAAAATCGGATTACAATGAAATTTTGTTGGTATAATTCCAAATTATTTTTAATTTTTAGGGCGTATAGACATCTAAATATATTCTTTTTTCGAAATCAAGTATTAACTTTGTTATATATCATGCACGATTAAAAATATTTGAACAAATATATACTTGCGAAAACAACGTTAATTTCATAGGTAAGGACCCAATATGTAGCTTAGCTACTTGGACACTGGTTTTGTTCCCTCATTTGATTCATCTGTTAACTGCTTTCAAGGCGTCGTACGTCATAATGGATATGATTGATAACATGGCTACGTACTTGGAAAAAGAGGATCTTGAAAATACCGTGATCATGTTTCGCGCCACAGACTGGACAGAGCGACTCCCACCGGATATAAAGGATATCATGATGGAAGAAATCTCTAATGTCATAATGGAGTAAGTCTTTCTGCTTTGGGTTTCTCAAAAGGCATGGCCACAGATACAGTCAACAGCATTCGACCTACCCAATACTAGTATAAGATGAGCTAGCGTCACACATAGACGTGCATGGCAATGTTAATTCCTTTTATACTGGTATTGTAGGTCGATACGCTGCCTTCTGTACCTCAAGGCCTACGCCACATTTAATTTCCTTAGGTCACAGATGTCCTGGACGATGGTGCCCACTTTCCATCAGGCGGCCCGTTCGTAATTACTGTTGCCCATTACATAAAAGATTCAAGCTTTTAGCATGTGACAAAATTGTTGAACTACACAACAGAAACAATGGCCAAAAAGTCCAGCCTTAAACAATACTGTTATATCCCACTCTCCTCAGCCGTCTTTAGTTAATATGTGCTTTCTTTGTAATAGCAGCCATTACCGAAGTATAACTAACACCTTACCACTAACTGAAACTGCAAAACTTAAACAAATTCAAGAAAATAATAAAAATTGGTTTATCGAAAGATGTTTTTGTAGTGTTAAGTAATTTTTAGAATTAGGTTAATAAATAGGAAATTTAAAGTTTGACTGATTATAAATAATTGACATGACGAGTAATTCGCAATCATTATCTATCTTTTAAATTTTTTTGATTCAATTTCACATCTATATTTTTTGTGACATGATTTAATAATACTTTTTTAATTTAATGACAATTTCCGATCCAACTATAATTTTCAAGTTAGAATTTTAGATTCAAAGTTGACATTTTTAATTTTTTTGTGACTTGATTTAATGATACCTACTTTTATGACACTATTTTAGACATAGACATAGACATAGACGTAACTTTATTTGGTCCAATAACACATTCAAATACTTAAAACTAACATAATAAATACATATTAAGAAAGCAGGGCGATGCGTCCTCGGACCAAATTGGACCAGCCTCAGCTTAATGCTATGAATGGCAGCAGCCAAACACAGCGCTGGTTTACAGACTGACCCATAATAGAGCTCGATGCGCGCACTACGCGAACGACGTGCTAACACAGAAATTATTAATTATTAATACCAATATATATGACGGATGCGGTCAATAGTATGGAATCATGTGGTCAATAGTACGGACTCATGACGAAGAAAACGGAAGTGGGAGTGCGCCCTCTGGTGGGGCGTACTGACAGAGCCTCGACGGCACGACTCGGGCGGAGAGGCGGCCGTTCTTGGCGCGACCGCAGCCGAGGAGTGACGCGTCTTGAAACTGTCTCCACATTTCGTTTATAGAAAGTGTTATTTACGTTTGAAAATAAAGTAATTTTAAAATCACTTTTGAAATAAGAAAGTTAATTACCTCAACTGCCTACATTGTGATACTGCTCTGATTTCAAGTGAAATTATAAGTGATGTGCAAAAATGAATTGGAATAAATACAGTGGAGGAGTAAATGTGAACCTTTTCTTTAATTTATCTGGACGATCTAATACTGATATCACCACCCTGATGACAATGATCCTGATACACCCTTTCCTTCACGCGACGACATTTATAATACAAAATAAAGAAAAGAAATATATTTTTAGATGTATAACCTGTAATATTTATTTATATATAAATAAACTTGGGATAAATAATTACATATACCTTATTTTTATGAAAACCAATAAATTAAGGCCAAACATTACCTTTTTTTATTCTTAAACGCTGTTTCCAGGTGGACTAAAAAAATGGCAAACAAAGAAATAATTACAACAAATAAACAAGAAATGCACTCACATCCTTCTTTTAATATTTTCTTATTTCAATCAGTATTATTATCATATCTTTGTCAATTATAGATATACGCCTGAGAAGGTAGGAATTTGGTGGAAAAGAAGCTACTGCATAATGAACTGCAAAATTACGAAACCCAAACTCCATATTCAATAACATTTCATTTCATTTCCACGTGAGGTTGCGGTTAAATGCCTGCCTAGTCAAATTAAAAAAAAATTGCATTGTTTAATATATTATCTCCCATAATCATTGCTATCATTACAACCTGCACAATAATTTTTAAAATGCACTTGCACATGCAAAATGCAATTTTCAAACACTTTGTTCCAGTTTTGGCAACCATATTAGATAAGTTTGTAGCACTGCAAAGTGCGACCAACATGACCGATAAATTGTCATTTCAAATACATTTAAGAATTAAGTTTATTTCCACAGTTTAAGTTTTGGCAACCGGTTCTGATAAGTTTGTGGCGCTGTAGTAGCGTACAGTGCCACAACTTATCTGATCCGGTGGCAGCGTCGCTGTTGTTGGAATTTGCATAACATTTAAAAAATACGAATATTTCTGAAAGATGTTCAAGATTTTCTGATGTCTTGTCTTTGCAGTTCGGGTTTTTCAGACGAAAGCAACGTAGGGTCGCTGCCAGAAGATGAAGAGGGCGTATACAACTGGTATTCCGTCAATCTGCTGATGGGTGAGATTAAACATATCCATAATTATCATCTTGGCGTTCATGTTCCGGTTGTGCTCTAGTACACGGGGGCCCGGGTTCCGCCTTGACCATGGTCCAGGATTTGGCAGATCAGGTAATTACAGTGGAACGACTGCCACCTGACCTCCATGACCCTACCAGCAGGGGATACTGACCGAATTAGATCATGGTTATACATTCAGTCGCCTGAAAGTGCAAGTTTCCCTCACCGTAAGAGTGTAGGTTAGTATTCAACTAATGTACATAACTAAAAAAAAGTCATTGGTACACGGCCGCAGCGGGATTCAAGGCGAGCAACACATTGGTAGCGACCCTGGTGTCGCTGATGTCCATAGGCGGTGGTGACAACTTTAAATCAGGTAACCCGCTTGCCTGTTTCATCATCATCATCATAATATCAGCCAGAATACGCCCACTGCTGGGCATAGGCCTCGCCCAGAAATCTCCACAAAAGCCGGTCCTGTACTTTCCGCATCCAGCTGGTACCTGCGATCCTTACCAGGTCGTCGGTCCACATTGTGGGAGGCCTACCCATGCTGCGTCTTCCGGTACGTGGTCGCCACTCGAGTACTTTACTGCCCCATCGGCCATCTGTTCTTCGAGCTATGTGCCCTGCCCATTGCCACTTCAGTCTTCCTTCAGTCTTCACGCTTGCCTGTTTGCCTGCCGTATAACATAAGAAAAAAATATATATCAGAACTATACAATTTTATTCTCAGTCGACTGGCATCATGGGGCCTATCTTCTAGAGCCTGTCATTTTTAGTATCGTCATCCACCCAATTGTATCCGTACTTACATCTAAATTTAATATTTTGTACCATATTGGTCTCATCGTTCCTGGGAGGAGAAACTGGTATTCTGAAATAATTGGCTACGATCTAGAAAAAATTCTTAAGTATTTCCCCTGATCATAGACAAACGAAGTATTTCCAAATTTAATAACACAGCTGATTGTTTTCTCTGTTGTCTTCCTTGTTACGTTTTGTGGGGTCCAGTCGGTGGATATTTTTGTCCACAATTCGTTTGGTTCAGGTGATTTGAGTTTTGGAGCGCAGTACACTGTTTCTTATACGGTCCGACAATTTGACTCCCAAGGTTCTGCGCTCCATGGCTCGCTGGCTAACCCCGAGTGCGGACTTCTGATGATCCGTCAAAAACCAAGTTTGAGCACCATAGGTGAGGATCGGGTGATACACATGTCCATCAATTTCCTTTTTAATGATAAAGGAAGATGAGGTGATTCATGGACCAATAGCTTTTCCAGGCGTTTTCGACGCGTCGTGTAATTTCTTAATCCTGCCTCGTCTGAAAAAGAACAAATTGGCCAAGGTATAGGTACTCATTGACGTATGCAATCTCTTCGCCATCCACTTCTAACCCACGTTTCTTGCTGTTTGTCATTAACTTGGTCTTTGACATAGTTATTTTCAGTCCGACCTCGAGGCTTGCCTTATTTAATTGGGCGATCATAGATCCAAGATCCGCTGCTGCGGACTAATAAGGGTTAATCTTTTTTCGCCAAAAACAATGCCCATACCCTCCCAGCTAACTGCAAGCCTTCTGAAGACCTCTTCTAAAGTGGCAGTAAAAAGTTTTGGAGATAGCGGGTCTCCTTGTTTAACTCCTTTAGATATAGTGAAGGGTTGGCCGGGAGTATTGAGTTTTATGGGTGGATGGATTTCTGTGGACTTCTAGAAGGAGTTTGATGTAGGTCTCCTCAATCTCTTGGTTTTCTTGGGCTTTGAATATTGCGGCATGTGTCAGACTGTCAAAAGCCTTGGAGTAGTCTATAAAAGCTAGGTATGGAGGGAGTTTGAATTCATTATACTTCTCTATAATTTGGTTGAGCGTATGTAAATGGTCGGTGGTAGGCCTCTGCGGAATCCTGCCTGTTCTGCTGTTTGGTGCGTATCTACTCAAACGCAAATATTTTCTAAACTACCGAATTGATTTTAATGAAATAAGCTAAAAACCATCTCCATTAAATTGGCTTTCAAATAGATAAAATCGCATCCGAATAACCACAGATACACACGTCAAATTTATTCTAACAGGAAAGTCCGCTTTGACACACTAAACGTTGGCACTCTGACTGGCCGGTCTCGGTAGCTGGCTGACTTGCTGTACAGGCGCCGCGTTCAGGTAGCATTCCTACAGGAGACGAGATGGCGGACCTCCAAGTCGAGGGAAATCGGGCAGAGGTACAAGCTTTTGTACACCGGATTGGCAGAAGGGAGGAATGGGGTCGCTATTGTAGTAGGCAATGAGTTCCGGAACGGCATATTGGAGGTGAGCAGAGTGAGCAATCGAACGCGGCGAACATGGCAATCAAGGCGCAAATTGAGGGGACTCCTCAGATCGGCTGCGCCGACGCCGAAAAGACTGCCTTCTGGAATAGCTTCGAATACACCCTGCGACGTATACCATCCTCCGAACAGATTGTGATTGGTGCGGAACTCAACGGCCTCGTGGGCCAGAGGATCGAGGAGTACGGTGGGTGCACTGTGGCTTTGGCTACGGCCAGCGAAACAATGAGGGAGAAGATATTCTCCGAACCTCACTGGCCGCCGACTTAGCCGTGGTCAACACCTTCTTCCAGAAGACACCAGAACACCTCATCACCTACAAAAGTGGCCTGCACCAAACACAGATTGATTATCTGCTGATCCAAAGACGTGACATCGGTCATGTATCCCAGTGCAAGGTCATCCAGGGTGAATGCCTCACTGCACAACACCGAGTCCTTATTATGGACGTCCGGGTAAATAGTAGACGGTCTACGGCAGAACGCTGTAAACCGTCTATTAAGTCGTGAACTCTGAGAAGCAAGAGCCAGGAGTTCATGGAGGCAGCCGAAGGCCTCGATTGGAGCGCAAAGGGCGAAACCTCCAATGAGCTTTGGTGTCATTACCAGTAATCCATCCTCGAACTCGGACGGACAGTACTCGGCACATCGAAAGGTGGCCGAAGAATTGACAAGGATACGGGATGATGGAATAGTGAGGTGCAGGAAGTTGTAAGGCAAAAAACTACATGTTTCAAGAAATGGCAGCGCAGTAGTTCTCTATCGGATAAGGAGATGTATTTGGGAGCTAAGCGCCGAGCTAAAATGGCGGTGGCAAAAGCGCGGTTGGCTTAGCTGGCTCCGCTCTACGATGCGTTGGCTACCGTGGAGGGGCAAAAGCTCGTCTACAAACTGGCAAAGTCGCTGGCCGAGCCAGTCTGGATGTGACAAAATGTGTCGCCATTAAAGGCACAGACGACGTGTTACTCACAAGTGCAAACCCTATTAAAGACCATTGGTGCTGTCATTTCAAAGAACTGTCAAACGATACCAATAACTACTTGAGACCACCACAGCTTCTTGGCATGATAAGCCCAATTGCCCCTGACGAGGTGGAGAGGTCTCTGGCTCGTATGAAGAACGAAAAAGCTATTGGCCATGAGAGAATACCCATAGAAACGTGGAAAACAATGGGGACCCGGGGCGTACTCTTGCTCACTGAACTATTTAACAGGATCATAGCTACGGGGCTTATACTGACGCCTTCGCCACAAATTCTCCTTGTCGGAGATGTCAATACGGCTTCAGGCCGGGTTGCAGCACAATGGATCCAATCTTTGCCCTTACGGTCCTCCAGGAGTCCCACTGCAGTAGGAATCAACCGTTGCATTTCGCATTCCTCCACCTGCAGAGGGCCTTTGACAGTGTCCCACGTGAGATAATCTGGTAGGCTTTGAGATCAAAGTCTGTGCCCGAGGCGTACATTAAGATTATCCAGGACATGTACGCTAAACTGAGGCCGTCGTCAAAACCATCGTGGGCCATACTAATCCCTTCCCGATTACCGTTGGTGTTCACCAGGGTTTAGTGCTCAGCCCTTACTTGTTTTGCATTGTGCTCGATATCCTGTCAGCGGAAATTCAGAACACGCCTTCTTGGCTTATGAAATACGCTGATGACATCGTACTAGTGAGCAAGCTAAGGCAGGATCTTGAGACCAAGGTAAACACGTAGAAGGCAGTGCTAGAAAACGGTGATTTGAAGCTGAACGTCACCAAAACAAAGTGTACGTACACCAGGGGCATCAGGTCAATTCGAGGGGTGGTACTGTGGTTTCCAAATCACACACAAGGAATATGTTCCACCACTGTTTATTTTTTCTCTATTTCTATTTCTCACGTCAAAATCGGAATCCTTTTGGTTCTTATGCATTGAGCGCGCAAACTGGTCAACCGCGATGCAGAAATAACCCGTTCTGCCGTATCAATCGCGCCATCTAGCGGCGACTGACCAAACTATACGACTTAAACACAAAGTATATGGCTAGCTGCAGCGCGGACCTTGAAACCATTCA